>CM060912.1:618776969-621302802 GCA_030737875.1 Allium sativum
GAATCACGCTGGTCCATCCTAGTCTTTAGGTTGCCTTATTATTGCAACCAAGGCATACCCTTGGCTCTTCTAACGCAGACCTTAACCTCTGTGAGCCCAGGAGGATCATCTGCAGCCTCATAGAGGGATACCAAGAGTACCCTCACGTCCCCTCGAAGCTGCGTGCTTCGTAACCCAGTTCATTGGAGCCTTCTTCATGATCAGACGGACATTCGCTCCTTTTCGTGTTCTACGTGGCTTTCTTGACAAAGGTTTACTACTTATTTCCTCATAACTAAGGTTTACTACTTAGTTCTCTTTCTCATCGTGTTGGATTGGTAAAGTGTCATCAGTCAATTCAAGTTAACTTAACCCATTCAATTGTCATGTTAAATTGGTTAAGTGTTATCCAGTAGTTCACGTTGACTTAACCTACCCATATATCATGTCAAATTGGTTAAGTGTTCCTTAACCTTACTCGTTTATCAGGTTATACTGGTTAAGTGTCTCTCATTAACTTAACCCTGTTTATTCATCATGCTATAACAGTTAAGTGTTCGAAGTTTACTTAACCTCACCATCTAGTCTAGTTAGCATGTTAAACATTTACTTAACCTTACCCACTTGTCTATTTAAAATGTTATAATGGTTAATTAATATAATTAATTCTAATTATAAACAAGGCCTGAAATGGCGCGGTAGTTTCAAATTTTGAATTCAAACTTTGACTGACTGTACCGGGTGCAAAACAAAATGGATTTGAGTGAAACCAAAAATATTTAAATCTGTTAGTGAATACCTTTCTAACAAATCTGAAAAATCGATGTTTCATAGCAGAAAGCAAAAGTTACTGCCAAATGAATTTTCAGAAAGGTCGCTATGGAATTTATATAGCCCGTGAAAATGGCCATTTTGCATACGACCTCGGAATTCGACGAAACCACTTTTGTTGGATTTGGGATGTGAAGTTATTGCTAGGTTTCAAATTTCATAATTTTTGAAGCTAATATGTGAGCGTGGCAAAGGAAAACGTGTTTTGGTCAATTACAGTTAAATTGGATCGACCAGAAATGGGCCTTTTTGCAAATGGTCTCAGAATTCGACGAAACTAGTTTTGTTGGGACCCTAACGTCAAAACATAGCTAGATTTATTTTTCGGGAATTTTTCAAATTAGTTTGTGGCCCTGGCAAATTGAAATGTACGTTCAAATTGAATATTGAATGTTATATATTTTAATCTGAATGAAAACTGACTGAAACAGTCGAATGGGCCTTCGAAACATATCCCATTGTGTTCGGAATGGGGGTAAAATGCTAGGGACGATAGTCGTTGGGTTTGAATTGGTGTTCGTGCATGACAAGGGGTATTTTAGGATTTTTAAAATTTATAAATAAAAAAAATCTCATTGGTCCACAAAAACAACTCTCCCCTTTAACCCTATATCGAGCGGCGGCTACCAGCGCCCCCCTTCCCTCTTCGATTCCGGCCAAACCATGCATCAAAATCCTACGCCCCAGTTGAACTTTTTGAAGATCCCACTCTCCTCTCCAAATCCATACCAATTGCTGAATTTTGAGTATTTCATTAGTTTAAAGCCTCCAAAGTCCGGCCGTTTCGAGCTCGATTCTGCCTCCACCGCCGCACCGAGTTGAGAGCCACCACCCTCGAAACGCGCGCCCTTCGGAGCTCTTTCAGGTGGCAGTGGTTGATCCTCCCATCACGCGACGAATTTCACGAAAAATCCAAACCTAGTTTGGAACCAGTTTTGAAAAGGTACGGCCTTGATTTTTTTAAACTGAAAATAACACTCTAAAGCATTGCAAATTTGTAAAAATCATATCTTTTTGCTGCGTTATCGAAATTCAGTGAAACAAGAGACAGTGGACTCGTGTGGACATCTTCTACATTCTAGAAGAGACCGCATATTTTTCTGAGCCTTCTGCTATTTTTGGAGGAGTGGAACCCAATGTGAGATTTCTAATTTATAAACGATATGGAAAACGACGATGTATAAATTATATAGTCGATGTATGAGTTATATAAGCGTTGTACACCTCTTGTATAAGCGTTGTATAAGTTGTACGTTCGATGTGTAAGTTGTATATGTATTGTAAAAATTATATATGTGTTGAAATAGAAGTGAAATGCTATATATATATATATATATATTTGTGTATATATATATACACGCCCCTCGTCCACAAACCATGGACGATATTTATTGGTTGTGATTGGTGTGAAAATTGATTGATAGCGAATGGTTGATTGAAATTGTTTGTGGTTGGAATTGATTGATTGTGGTTGAAAAATACCCATTTGTGGTTGAGAAATATTTGGTTGAAAGCACATAGGATTAGTTTGTGGAAATGAAAAATATATACATGCCGCCTGCGTGCGAACTAAATGCATGATTCCCCATTGTCAAAAACCGCGAGGTTTTAAGGTAGAGTGAGGAGCCGTACTAGGGACAGTCCCGGTTTTAACTACCCTGTCGTTATGCTACCGAAATTTTGAATAATATTCATGTGTTAGAATTATTTTCCTGTGTTGAAATTATATTCGTCTGTTGAATAGAAAACCTTCATGTGTTGAATAGAAATTCATTCGTTGAATCATATTCATGTGTTGAGTGGAATTCGTGTTTTGAATAAATTGTTTTAACAATAAAAATCACCTTTTTATCGATATATACAAACTATAGAAAACTTTCATGTGTTGAATCGATATTCATTCGTTGAATTGAAATTCATGTGTTGAATGGTATTCGTGTTTTAAAAATAAAAATCACATTTTTATCTATATATATAAACTATAGAAAACCTTCATGTGTTGAATCGATATTCATTCGTTGAATTGAAATTCATGTGTTGAATGGTATTCGTGTTTTAAATATAAAAATCACCTTTTTATCTATATATATAAACTATAGAAAACCTTCATGTGTTGAATCGATATTCAATCGTTGAATTGAAATTCATGTGTTGAATGGTATTCATGTTTTAAAAATAAAAATCACATTTTTATCTATATATATAAACTATAGAAAACCTTCATGTGTTGAATCGATATTCATTCGTTGAATTGAAATTCATGTGTTGAATGGTATTCGTGTTTTAAATATAAAAATCACCTTTTTATCTATATATATATATAAACTACAGAAAACCTTCATGTGTTGAATCGATATTCATTCGTTGAATTGAAATTCATGTGTTGAATGGTATTCATATTTTGAAATAAATTGTTTTATAATAAAAATCATATTTTTATCATCAATATGAACTATATAAAATAATCTGGTTTTGAAATAAATTGTTTTACATTAAAAGTCACATTTTTATTATATACATGAATTGTTAAAAATAGTGAAGTGTTGAAATAGAAGACAGTTAGATAAAAATATCATTTTTTATCAAATGTATGAAAAGAATATAGCTTTGAAATCGAAGAATCAATATATATATATATATATATATATATAGAATTAAAATATATCGAATAACGAAGCTGCATTTTGTATTTTGAAACCGTGATTTCAAACGATTAGTGCGGGAGATCCGACCATCGGATTTTCCCGAAATCGCAACCGTTGGGTTCGCTTTGGAAATATCTTTCCAACGACACCAACTTTGTAAAAATCTAACGGTTGGATTGTCTAGAATGTTTAATTCAAATCTGAAGAAAAACAGCGCCAGAATCGATTATATTTATATATATATAAATATAATTATATGTAATCGAATAACGACGTTGCAGTTCGTATTTTGAATTCGAAACTTCAAACGATTATACCGGGAGATCCGACCGTCGGATTTTCCCGAAACTGGAACCGTTGGATTCGTTTTGAAAAGATCTTTCTAATGATGTAAATTTTGTGAAGATCCAACGGTTAGATTTACATATATGTGTAAATCAAATCTGGAGAAAAACAGCGCCACGGCCGCGTTATGGCCCGAAGCGTCGTTTTGAATAAATTTGCTACTTTAAAATAAATAAAAATAGCGATAAATCGTTATAAAATATTATAAGTGATATGGATGTGAAATTTAGAAACTAACTGAAGGTTGGCTGAGTCGAATGGTTTCCTGGGTGTTGATCTGATGTTGGTTTCGGCCTTCGGGGTTAATATTTGGGAAATCGTTCTCTTACTGATTGACGGTTAGTGACTAATGAATTGAAATGATGCGTATGTATGTTAGTATTGCACTTGTTTATTATATACGCGAGTTGCTTAGAAAGACCGGGTTTATCCCATTCTGAATAACTGAATTGACGATAAGAAGTCGAAGATGAAGACGCGGATTGAAGACCGATCTTCACCTCGTTTGGATGGTCACTGAGGTCCTGATTGGGAGGCATCCCGAAATATGGATAATGAGTGGTGATCATCCAGACGTACGTGGGAATTGATGGATATGTGAGGTATTTAGTGCCTCCGATTTCGTTCAGACCCAGAACGGACTTGCAAATGGACTGCGTGTCTGACATTTGAATTCATTCTGTGCGATTGATAACCATCAGTTGCATGGTGTGAATTGCCGGTGTGGCATGCTAAGATGCAGTGAACAAGGTTTCTGTTGAAAAGCAAAGTCTTGTGATTGATGATCAAAGCCCCGCCTGTGTGGCGTAGCTTTGTGTATAACGTGAATTCGCGAGCCTCACACCTCGGTATGAACCAGAAACGGGAGAGGACATCAGGGAGGGCCTGCGTTTCTTTGTAGCTAGGAGTTGTGTCGGTGTTTTTACACGGCCTGACATTTTACTTATGTGGATGATGGATAGCGAGGCGCCCCGGATATATCGGTCGATCCGGGACCGTTGGAGTCACTCGTTGGCTCATTTGCGCCCCATAGGTCGGGGAAACGTAGTGTTCAGGTATAATAATCCACATTGGTGAACCGGCCCTAACGATCCAAGGGGCAGTTGCGGCTGTTCCTGAGACATGGTAGGCTAGATTGTCTCGAAGTCGGTAAGGACTATCTTTTGCCTTGGTTCATGACGGAAATCCAATTTCCAAATACGTGACTGTGCGGTTTTGATTGTATACCTATATATGGCGACATAGTGGTATGGGGCATTAATGCCGCCTATGATTGATACTTATGATTTGAAATTGTTTTTGAAACATATAAACACTAGTAATAATATCAAATGCTTTTTTTTATTCGTATCAAGCATATCATGGCCATTATAAGGTAAAAACTCTATCCTCCGGTTTGCGTTGCATTGTGTGATGGGAACTGAGTCTTATAATGGCTTCATTTTTATAAAAAGCATTGCGATGTTTAAAAGAATTATTTGTTTTAAAGCACTGGTGATCCGATGGAGTAAACCCGTTCCACGAAAGTGGCATGCTCCTGTGATTAGCCATATTATAAATGTGTTGAGTAGATTTCTCATACCAGTCCCATGACTGACTCGTAGTTTGTTTCACTTTCAAACTCGGGTGCCCCCTTTTCTACATGGGAAGCCTTGTATTCAAGTTTAGCTGGCTCTTTCTGGATAGCTGGAGTTGAAGATGGTTTCTATTATTTATCTCTTTTTATGCTGTTCAGATCCTATTGTACATATCATGTTTGTTTTCCGCTGTGGACATTTATGTATAGCTGAACTGTATTTTTGCTAAGTATGATCCTATATACTGTGTAACTCTGATGATTACGTTTATTCAGTGTATTATTTGTACCCTATCTGGTGTATTTATTTATTTCGGTTCTGCTATTATCTGTTTATGTGTTATATTCCAAAGTTTACCCTTGCCGCCGTCAGTACGGGGTTTGGGGTCGTCACAACGTGGTATCAGAGCTTTGGTTAAGCTTAGTTCTGGAATATAACATACGAACAAACTCGTCAGAAACAGAACCAGTAGTGTTCTAGGACGGGTTACTCTATATAGATAGGATCAGTAATATCCTAGTATAAGTAAAGCAGAATCAGAACAACTCGTTAGAGATGGGTTCAGAAGTGCCTTAGAACGAGTAGAGGGTAATATGTTTTTAAATAACGTATTTGTGATAATATATAAAGTCTGGTTTAAAAAATATAATTTTTGAATATATAAAAGATATATACTTGAAAGGTTGAAAAGTTAAAAACAAGTTGATTGTTGTTTGCATTGTGTGATAGTAAATTGGATTAATTAAGTTATTGAAACGACAGTTAATTTAATCAATAATAGAATAATGGTAGAATTTATTCGATTAAATCACACATTGAAATGATTCAAAAATAGATAGAAATATATACATGTGCATATATATGTATGAACATGTAATTGGATAGCTGTTGAGTAAAGAAATTATTTGCGTGCCCGACAAATAGGTAAACCTTAATGAGTTGGATGCGAAATATTATTATATCAACTCCTGTGAATGCCATTGGATGCGGAGTGCTGGTTATTCTGTATGTAATAATAAACGTCGCCATAGGATAGTAACAATTAATTTTGAACTACATTACATGGCATACTTCTGAAGATAGGCATACTTCATCATATACCACATAAGCATTTGGAGCTTGTGTGACAAGGTGGAAGATTTACCATAAGAGCGAGAGGCTTGTATGGCGATGACTGTATTTTACAGGTTGAACAGATGACTGAAATGGACTATTTAAATTGTAATGATGAAATTGCCAGATTAATAAAAACCCCACACGGGTCTGGAGTTGACAATAATCACGTCTCTCTAGTTATTAGATACGGCACATGGACTATTTATTTCCCACACGGGACGAGGTGACGAGGATTTATCCTCAGAAGCAATTAAAATACACACTCCCTCAGGCTTTGACAGGGTGACAAGAATTTATTCCCTGGAGTTATTATCTATACACGCTCCCCTGTAAACACCAGAATATATCACTATAAATATGTGTATGCTTATTAGGATTTATTGGGTACCTAATACGGCCCAATAAATTTCCAAACCTCCCCCCGTACAAAAAAGGTTATGGCGAAATTTTTCGAAAATTCTGGGTGTTAGCAGAATTTTTGAAGAATTTGAAAATTCTCAGAAACTGAAAAGTTGGAGAATGGAAGCTAGATCGAACGTGGAGTTGATTAATCAAACCACTTTCGACTTTGTTCCTTTTCGGGGACGAAAAGTTTTAAGTGGGGGAGATTGTAACGACCCGGAAAATCTGAACCAATTTAAAATTTTTAAATTGGCTAAAATAATGGATTTTAAATATTTAAAATAAATATTTTAAATAATAATGATGAAAAGTGAGTTTGAATCGATGATTGAAAACGAATATAATTAATTCTAATTATAAACAAGGCCTGAAATGGCGCGGTAGTTTCAAAATTTGAATTCAAACTTTGACAGACTGTATCGGGTGCAAAACAAAACGGATTTGAGTGAAACCAAAAATATTTAAATCTGTTAGTGAATACCTTTCTAACGAATCTGAAAAATCGATGTTTCATAGCGGAAAGCAAAAGATATGGCCAAATGAATTTTCAGAAAGGTCGCTATGGAATTTATATAGCCCGTGAAAATGGCCATTTTGCATACGACCTCGGAATTCGTCGAAACCACTTTTGTTGGATCCGGGATGTGAAGTTATTACTAGGTTTCAAATTTCATAATTTTTGAAGCTAGTATGTGAGCGTGGCAAAGGAAAACGTGTTTTGGTCAATTATAGTGAAATTGGATCGACCAGAAATGGGCCTTTTTGCAAACGGTCTCAGAATTCGATGAAACTAGTTTTGTTGGGACCGTAACGTCAAAACATAGCTAGATTTATTTTTCGGGAATTTTTCGAATAAATTTGTGGCCCTGGCAAATTGAAATGTACGTTCAAATTGAATATTGAATGTTATATATTTTAATCTGAATGAAAACTGACTGAAACAGTCGAATGGGCCTTCGAAACATATCCCATTGTGTTCGAAAAAGGGGTAAAACGCTAGGGACGACAGTCGTTGGGTTTGAATTGGTGTTCGTGCGTGACAAGGGGTATTTTAGGATTTTTAAAATTTATAAATAAAAAAAATCTCATTGGTCCACAAAAACAACTCTCCCCCGTAACCCTATATCGAGCGGTGGCTACCAGCGCCCCCCTTCCCTCTTCGATTCCGGCCAAACCGTGCATCAAAATCCTACGCCCAAGTTGAACTTTTTGAAGATCCCACTCTCCTCTCCAAATTCATACCAATTGCTGAATTTTTCGTTGAGTATTTCATTAGTTTGAAGCCTCCAAAGTCCGGCCGTTTCGAGCCCGATTCTGCCTCCACCGCCGCACCGAGTTGAGAGCCACCACCCTCGAAACGCGCGCCCTTCGGAGCTCTTTCAGGTGGCAGTGGCTGATCCTCCAATCACGCGACGAATTTCACGAAAAATCCAAACCTAGTTTGGAACCAGTTCTGAAAAGGTACGACCTTGATTTTTTTTAACTGAAAATAACACTCTAAAGCGTTGCAAATTTGTAAAAATCATATCTTTTTGCTGTGTTATCGAAATTCAGTGAAACAAGAGATAGTGGACTCGTGTGGACGTCTTCTACATTCTAGAAGAGACCGCATATTTTTCTGAGTCTTTTGCTATTTTTGGAGGAGTGGAACCCAATGTGAGATTTCTAATTTATAAACGATATGGAAAACGACGATGTATAAATTATATAGTCGATGTATGAGTTATATAAGCGTTGTACACCTCTTGTATAAGCGTTGTATAAGTTGTACGTTCGATGTATAAGTTGTATATGCGTTGTAAAAATTATATATGTGTTGAAATAGAAGTGAAATGCTATATATATATATATATATATATATATATATATATATATATATATATATACGCCCCTCGTCCACAAACCATGGACGATATTTATTGGTTGTGATTGGTGTGAAAATTGATTGATAGCGAATGGTTGATTGAAATTGTTTGTGGCTAGAATTGATTGATTGTAGTTGAAAAATACCCATTTGTGGTTGAGAAATATTTGGTTGAAACCACATAGGATTAGTTTGTGGAAATGAAAAATATATACATGCTGCCTGCGTGCGAACTAGATGCATGATTCCCCATTATCAAAAACCGTGAGGTTTTAAGGTAGAGCGAGGAGCCGTACTAGGGACGGTCCCGGTTTTAACTACCCTGTCGTTATGCTGCTGAAATTTTGAATAATATTCATGTGTTAGAATTATTTTCCTGTGTTGAAATTATATTCGTCTGTTGAATAGAAAACCTTCATGTGTTGAATAGAAATTCATTCGTTGAATCATATTCATGTGTTGAGTGGAATTCGTGTTTTGAATAAATTGTTTTAACAATAAAAATCACCTTTTTATCGATATATACAAACTATAGAAAACCTTCATGTGTTGAATCGATATTCATTCATTGAATTGAAATTCATGCGTTGAATGGTATTCGTGTTTTAAAAATAAAAATCACATTTTTATCTATATATATAAACTATAGAAAACCTTCATGTGTTGAATCGATATTCATTCGTTGAATTGAAATTCATGTGTTGAATGGTATTCGTGTTTTAAAAATAAAAATCACCTTTTTATCTATATATAAAAACTATAGAAAACCTTCATGTGTTGAATCGATATTCATTCGTTGAATTGAAATTCATGTGTTGAATGGTATTCGTGTTTTAAAAATAAAAATCACATTTTTATCTATATATATAAACTATAGAAAACCTTCATGTGTTGAATCGATATTCATTCATTGAATTGAAATTCATGTGTTGAATGGTATTCGTGTTTTAAATATAAAAATCACCTTTTTATCTATATATATAAACTATAGAAAAAATTCATGTGTTGAATCGATATTCATTCGTTGAATTGAAATTCATGTGTTGAATGGTATTCATATTTTGAAATAAATTGTTTTATAATAAAAATCATATTTTTATCATCAATATGAACTATATAAAATAGTCTGGTTTTGAAATAAATTGTTTTACAATAAAAATCACATTTTTATTATATACATGAATTGTTAAAAATAGTGAAGTGTTGAAATAGAAGACAGTTAGATAAAAATATCATTTTTATCAAATGTATGAAAAGAATATAGCTTTGAAATTGAAGAATCGATATATATATATATATATAAATAGAATTAAAATATATCGAATAACGAAGCTGCAGTTCGTATTTTGAAACCGTGATTTAAAACGATTAGTGCGGAAGATCCGACCATCGGATTTTCCCGAAATCGCAACCGTTAGGTTCGCTTTGGAAATATCTTTCCAACGGCACCAACTTTGTAAAAATCCAACGGTTGGATAGTCTGGAATGTTTAATTCAAATCTTAAGAAAAACAGCGCCAGAATCGATTATATATATATATATATATATATATATATGAATATAATTATATATAATCGAATAACGACGCTATAGTTCGTATTTTGAAATCGAAACTTCAAACGATTATACCGGGAGATCCGACCGTCGGGTTTTCCCGAAACTAGAACCGTTGGATTCGTTTTGAAAAGTTCTTTCTAATGATGTAAATTTTGTGAAGATCCAACGGTTAGATTTTCAGATATGTGTAAATCAAAGCTGGAGAAAAACAGCGCCACGGCCGCGTTATGTCCCGAAGCGTCGTTTTGAATAAATTGGCTATTTTAAAATAAATAAAAATAGCGATAAATCGTTATAAAATATTATAAACGATATGGATGTGAAATTTTGAAACTAACTGAAGGTTGGCTGAGTCGAATGGTTTCCTGGGTGTTGATCTGATGTTGGTTTCGGCCTTCGGGGTTAATATTTGGGAAATCGTTCTCTTACTGATTGACGGTTAGTGACTAATGAATTGAAATGATGCGTATGTATGTTAGTATTGCACTTGTTTATTATATACGCGAGTTTCTCAGAAAGACCGGGTTTATCCCATTTTGAATAACTGAATCGACGATAAGAAGTCGAAGATGAAGACGGGGGTTGAAGACCGATCTTCACCTCGTTTGGATGGTCACTGAGGTCCTGATTGGGAGGCATCCCGAAATATGGATAATGAGTGGTGATCGTCCAGACGTATGTGGGAATCGATGGATATGCGAGGTATTTTGTAACACCCCGTAATTCTATAACACTAAGATTCACAAATCAAAGCAGAATTAAATTTGAAAATCAAAATCAAGGGAAACGGGCTATGCCATTGCGTTCATCTCAGAATTCTGCATAAGATAGAGTCCGAGTTTGCGTTAATCGGACTCCGTATGAAGGAGTTATGGTCTTCAGAAGTTTCAGAATTCGATTTAAAATTCGAACAGGTCAAAAAACGAGTTCAAAATTCAAAATCGGACCCAGATTGGGCTGGGCGGGAATTTTCCCGCCCCAGGACCCAGGTCGACTGGGTAGTCGCCCTGGGGCACCCAGGTCGACTGGGTAGTCGACCTGGGGGTCGACCCCCCCTGCTTTTTCCAGATCTGCAGTCTGGTTCGTTCTTTTGTATCCGAACGCCATTCTGACCAGATTTGTCCGCCTAATCCTATATAAACAGCCTTAGTCTCCTTCTCTATTCATAAATTCTTTTCTATCCTTATGCTGCCTCTGAGAAAATGTATAAATAAATAATATATAAAATAAATCAAGACGAGGAGGTGCTGCTCAAGACTTTCAAGAAGAGGTTCAAGTCAAGCTAGGATTTCAAGTGAAGATTCAAACGACTGCAACGACTGTTTTTCTACGAATCAAATATAATCTCTGTAAGTCGGTTACTTTTTAGATTTGAATGCTTTCTCTATTCGTGACATGAAATTAAAGGAATAAAAGAATATGCCAAATCTTTCTATTCGAATCTATGCCTATATCTTTGGACCTAATTAAGAACGGTTATGATTCAATGACCAATTAGGCATTGCCTATGACTATGAACATTGCCTATGACTATGAACATTGCCTTTGACTATGAACATTGCCTATGACTATGAGCATTGCCTATGACTGTGATTGTGACTATAAGAATTATTTCCTTGACTATGAACACAAGCCTATGCCTTTGACTAGGAAGCATAAACTATTGCCTATGACATAACAAGGACAACTGTGATTAAACACCTATGATTCATAACTAGGAAAGTGTTGCTTAAGTTTTGTGACTACGAAATTGGGTCTAAACCTGATTATCTACTCTGTCTATTCTTGGTTTTCTTTGGTTTTAGATCTTGGGAATTTACCTATTAAGTTAGGTCTACCCATGCTCTTAACCTACGTCGTTATTCAACCCTTTTTATGTCATAAGATTTTCAGACATATAGGCCTTCGATGTTCTAGATCAATTCCAGTGAATTTCGTTAGGTCTAAAATTAGTAAATTATCATTTTATGCCAGTTGTTATGTCTATCTTTTTAATAGCATCTTTGGTTCATTCCCTATTTTCTACGAATCTAGATTTATCTATAATCTAGATTGAATCACGATTATACGAACGGTGGGCATACGATTTGGGCAAAATATGAAATTTACTAAAAACGTAGTTTTTAACTTGGAAATTGGCATAAATTGGGAACACGTATTATGGCATGTTCATAGAAATGTAAATTGGATAAATTTGACATGAATTATAGGATGTGAAATTTGAATCTAGTATTGACTTGTAAATCTAGCATTTACATGAATTGGGAACTAGAATAATAGGTCTAGTTTGACATGAACTGAAATTAGAATATTAAATCAGAATTGGGTGGCTAAATTAAGCATGATAAGTATATTAGCATAATTTACATACATTGGGCGTAAATGGTAAATGGTTAAATGGGCCACAAAATAGGTAGATGGTATGCAAATTAAGTTTTGGGCATAAACGGTGAAAGAGAATATGAAATCTAGTTTGGCATAAACTGTAAACTAGAATATAAAATCTAGTTTTGGCGTGAACTGTAAATGGGGGTGTTGGATCTAAATTGCTATAAAATGTAAGATAGGCAAATCAGGATTTGGGCCTAGAATACAAGTCCATTAGTAGGCCTGGCAAATGTATAGGGCATAGGCCAAATTTATTTTAAAAAGGGAAAATGGACTTTGGGGATAAGTGGTTAAACTTTGAGGATAAATTGTTAACAATTTATTTATGTACAAAAGAAAGGTTTATTAACGACATCTCCTTTAATAACACACCAGAAAGTTCTAGGGTGACAGAGATGATAGTGTCTAGGCTTGGGTTTGGAAAATACAAGTTTCCTGCTCTCCCTGGCTATCCCTAACCGATCCGACGGACGGGATGGTTGCTTTCAAAACCTGATTTGAAAATTAATCAAAACCCTCTGAACTTAGAAAACACGAATATGCCTAACCCGAGGTTAGACTGAGTTGCGATGTAAACCTGCCTGGAACCAACCGGCACATCCAGTAATCGCAACAATATCTGTCTAATGTGAGTTGTAACAACCCGAAAATCTGGGCCAGTTTAAAATTTTTATTTTGGCAATTTTAGCGAATTTTGAACATTTAAAATGAATTATTTTAAATAATATCGACGAGAAATTTATTTTGAATAGAATTCGAACGTATATATTATATACGTCGTCGTTAGAATATAAATAATTATATATAATTATAAATAAAATTGAAAATGGCGCGGTAGTTCGATAATTCGATTTCAAACTTCAATCGAATGTACCGGGTGCAAAACAATCCGGATTTTAGTGAAACCAAAAATAGTAGAATCTAATTGATAATATCTTTCCAACGAATCCAAAAAATCAAAATTTCATAGCGGGAATCAAAAGATATGTCCAGTTGAAAATTCTGAATAGTCGCTAAGGAATTCAGGCCCTTAAAAATGGAAATTTTGCAAACGACCTCGGATTTCGACGAAACCACTTTTGTCGGATCCGCAGTGTCAAATTATTGTTAGGTTTCAAATTTCATAATTTTTCGAATCAATATGTGAGCGTGGCAAAGGAAAACGCGGTTTACCAGTTTCAGTTGATTTTAATCGACTGGAAAATGGCCATTTTCCAACGTTCTCGGAATTCGACGAAACCAGTTTTGTTAGGACCGTATCGTCAATACGAAGCTAGAAAATATTTTTCTGGAATTTTTCGAGTTATTATGTGACCGCAGTAAATTGAAATGCGCGTTCAAATTCAATATATAGAGTTATATGTTGATTTTGGCGGAAACTGATCGAAACGATCGAATCAGCTTACGATACATATCCCATTGTGTTCGGAATGGGGGTAATTAGCTATGGACGACAGGCGGTGGGCCTCGTTTTGAGGTCGAAAATAAAAGTTGCTTTTTGGTGAAAAATATAATAATTAAAAATTAAAACCCTCTCCCCTATTATACTCAGCCCCCCCCCCCCCCGATTAGAAAATCATTTAAAAAAAACAAAAAAAAATATATAGAAAGAGGAAGACGGGGGGGAGAACTCGTCGCCCCCCCCCCCCCCCTCGCTCGTCGCCGCCGCCCAGATGGGGCACAACCACCTGTCGTCGCCTCCTCTTCTTCCTCCTCCCCCCCTGTTCCTTCCTGACGCGAAGAAGCCCCCCCCCCCCCAAATCGATCGATACAACCGTGAGCCCCCCCCTCCAGTGTCGTCGCCCCCTCTTCTCTTCTTCCTCCTCTTCCTTTCTCCCCGGCCGAACCCACACCCTCTCCCTCTGGCCTCGCGTCAGCCACCTCCACGAACCCCAATCCGACGCCGCCTCCCTCAAACCCGAACGCAGCAAAAGGAACCCCTCCCCCCTTCTATAATCGGTAAATTTTATTCTGTTTTATTTCATTTTTATTTCAGTTTTATTTTAGGTCATTTAACCAATAGAAAATCTGTTTTTATATATATATATATATATATATATATATATATAGATAAGTAGCGGAGCAAAGATTAGATTTTTAAAATAGAAAAGATTAGATTTTTAAAATAGAAAAGATTAGATTTTTAAAATAGCAAAGATTAGATTTTTAAAATAGAAAAGATTAAATCTTTAAAATTGAAAAGGCGAAATCTTTAAAATTGAAAAGGTGAAATCTTTATATTTGAAAAGGAGAAATCTTTATATGAAGAATAGCGAAATAAAAATAGAATTTTTATATATTGAATAGCGAAATAAAAATAGGATTTTTATATATTGAATAGCGAAGTAAAAATAGGATTTTTATATATTGAATAGCAAAGTAAAAATTCGATTTTTATGTATTGAATAGCAATATAAAAATGTGATTTTTACATATGTAGAGAATACGGGCAACGAAGGTGACAAAAAGGCGAGAACGACGAAGATTTTTACAATAGAAGTGTCGTGGAGTTGGAATAGATAGTCTGTGAGAACTTCTCACCTTTTAAAATTCCTTTCTCTAGTTATATATATATATATACTAGGATGCAGACGGTGTTTAGTAGCACCCGACACCCGTCATTCACAGACCATGGATGGCATGTTTGTTTGATTGATGTGTTGTGAAATTTGTTTGTGTTGTTGATGTGAAATCGATAATATAAATTAATGTGTTGAAATAAATTAATTATCGTTAAAAATATAATTTTTAACGTGAATGTGAATAATAAATAATTATAAACAAATCGGCCTATTTGTTTATATACACTGATTTGACTGATATTGATTGGGTGGATAAATTTTACACATCGCCCAACTGCACAAATAAAATCTGTGTTTGATTGTTTGAAACCCCACATGGGTATTGAGATAAAATACGGCATACACTAATCCCAATAATTAGTTGTATGTCGATCGATTGATTGACAGGCTGCTATAAGCGTTAGATATCTATATTTGATGCTTATAAAGTGTAGTGCACTTTGGATGATGGTTGATTATTTATTGTTGCTATTATATACATGTGTGTATGGAATCCATATAATTAACGTTATATGGTAATTGATTGGGCCTCATTCCAATTTAGAAGATAAAGAATATTATAAAATAAAGGTTCATGTGTTGACAGTACTCATCCGTTGAGATTAGTCATGTGCTGAACGAAATATTTTAACAATAAAATTTACATCTTTATCATATATGAAATAAGAAATCAACTGGAAAATAGATGAGATGAGTGGTATCCTGGATATTGATCTGATGTTGGTTTCGGCCTTCGAGGTTAATATTCAGGGAATCGTTCTCTTAATAATTTACGGTTGGAGTCTGATTTGAAATCAAACGATAGATACCATAATTTTTATAAAATATATTAAATAACAAAAATAGTCACACGTGGACAGTACTCATTCGTTGAGATTAGTCATGTGTTGACAAAAATATAGATTCATTTGTTGAATAGAATAATGGAATTATTGAAATATATAAAGCCGTGTTGATTAGAGATGCACTATTTTGACGCGAACGATATTTATATCGATTATATTCGTTGTTATAAATCGAATAGAAAACCAATTTGAATTGAATCGAATAGAAAACCAATTTGAATTGAATCGAATAGAAAACCAATTTGAATTGAATCGAATAGAAAATCAATTTGAATTGAATCGAATAGAAAACCAATTTGAATTGAATCGAATAGAAAACCAATTTGAATTGAATCGAATAGAAAACCAATTTGAATTGAAAACGAATCCGAATTGAATTGAAAACGAATTGAAATGAATTCAAATTGAATTGAAATTTGAATTGAATAGAAATGAATTTTAAAACGAATTTATAAGGAAGAATTCAATTTTGATTTGAATTGAAATGGAAGTTGAAATTGTTTTTGAAACGAATTTAAAACAATTTATAAAATTCGTTTTAAATAGAAATCGATGAAATATATTATATATATAATATAATGGCTTGAATAGAACGCGCCGCGCCGCGGTAGTTCGTAAATTTCGACCATTGACTTCGAACGGACAATACGGGAGATCCGACCGTCGGATTCTCCTAAAACCGGAACCGTTGGGTTCGTATCGAAAAGAGCTTTCTAACGAATATTAGAAATTTGAAATCTAACGGTTGGATTTGGAGATACGTCCAAATCAAATTTGGAAAAGGCCGCTTTAAGTGCAGTTCGATGGCCGTTGATGGAAATCGACTGTACGGGCCTCGATAAAATTATTAAAAATAGTAATAATTTGTGTAAAATCATAAGAAATGATTTGGGGAAAAATGAGATGAAAAACTCCATATTTGAGAAGATAAAAATAGATTTTTATCGAAATGAACTAATTTTGAACTAAAATTAAAACCCATTTATTTTTAAATAAATAAATTGGATTTGAAATGGGTTGTAAATAGAATTGATTTGTGGGTTTATCGTGAAGGGTGTTTTAAATGACACTTGTTCTTTAACCCGATAATCAATAGAATGTGATTTGGGTTTGTCGTGAACTGTGTTTTAAAAGACATTAGTTCTTTAACCCAGTAAAAGGAGTTTTAATGAATCTGCAATTAGATTGAAATGTGCATTGATAATCTAAATTATCAAATTTGGAAAATAAGCGAGAATGGAGTATCACCAGTTTTGCTCCAAAGCGATAGTTAAATCTTTAATTAGATTTGAACGTGAAATGGTAATTAATTTTATCGATAACACCGTGGTGTTAGATATGGAGTATTACCAGTTTTGCTTCATGGGATGAATAGGTTGGGATTGGGAAATAAAATAAATAATTACTCCGATGTGATTCACTAATCTCGACTAGTTTGGAAAACCATAATTTGGTTTGAAATGACATCCAAAGGAAGATTAAAGGATAAATTTTAAAGACTTTATCTTGGATAAAATTAATGGGAACCTTTCCCTAAGAATTGAAATTTAGAAACTAGCTGAAGGTTAGCTAAGAAGAATGGTTTCCTGGGTATTGATCTGATGTTGGTTTCGGCCTTCGGGGTTAATATTTGGGGAATTGCTCTCTTACTGATTTACGGTTAGCGACTGATGAATTGGAATGAGGCGTATGTTGTGTTTGTGTAACATTTGTTTTAATATATGCGGGTTGTTCGGAAAGGCCGGGTTTATACCCATTCTGAATAACCGATTCGACGATAAGTCAAAAATGAAGACGGTGGTCGAAGACCGGAAGTCTTCACATCGTTTGGGTGATTACTGATGATCTTGATTGGGCTGTACACCCAAGAGGATGGAAATAGTTGGTGGTCGTCCAGACGTACTTGGAGATCGATGGATATGCGAGGAAAGTACCTCCGGTTTCGTTTAGACCCAGAACGAATTGTAAATGGATTATGTGTCTGACATTGGATTTTATTCTGTGTTGATTGATTTCTATTAAATATATATCTGTTTGGCGGCGGAGAATTTATTCTCTTGCTTAACGCCCTTCTCTGAGACGTACGAGCTTAGAGGTTATATATCGATAGATATCAATCGCATGGCATGAATTGCCTGTGTGGCACGCTGAGATGCAATGATCAAGGCTTCTGTTGAAAAGCAAAGTCTTGTGGTTGATGATCAAAGCACAGCCTTTGTGGCGTAGCTTTGTGTATAACGTAAATTCGCGAGCCTCACACCTCGGTATGAGTCAAAAACGGGATAAGGACTGCAGGGAGAGCACGACGTTTCTTTCTAGCTTTGGTGGTGTCAGTTACTTACCAGCCCTGACATTTATATACTTTTCACCTATGTGGTTGTTGGATGAGGCGCCTCGATTTTAGGTCTGTAAGGACCGGGAAACGTGTGTTCAGGCATAACTAATCCTCAAACGTAAGAGAGGACCGGCCCTGAAGCATCCAGGGGTTACCCAGAGTGTGTAGTCCCGAGGCATTTGCTAGAGTGTCTCGAAGCGGAGAGGAGCTTGCCCCTTGCCTCGACTCATGACGGAAATCCAATTTCCAATACGTGTATCTCGGTTTTATTTGTAGAGCCTAGTATGGCGACATGATAGATGGTACCCATGCCGCCTAGGATTGATATTTATGATTGAAATGTTTTGACACTATACACTTATTATAGTATCAAATGATTTGTTTTAAACGTACCAAGCATGTTTGGCTATTATAAGGGAAAACCCTATCCTCCGGCTTGCGTTGCATTGTGTGATGGGACCTGGGTCTTATAATAGCTTCATTTTTCGAAAAAGCATTGCGTTGTTTATTATATGCACTGGTATTCTTGGGTGGAAACCCGTTCCGTGTTATACGGCGTGGTCCCTTGAATTACTCTCTTTTAAAGTAAAGCTTTAAATAACTGTTTAGTTCTCACACCAGTCGCATGACTGACCTGGAGTTTATTGTTTTAACCTAAACTCTGGGTGCCCTTATTTTCGACACGGGCAGCTAGTAGTTTTGGTTTTGCAGATTTATATTCACAGGATACTGGTTTACAGCTGGAATGATATCCGGAAAGCTCTGTATCCGTATATCACCTTCAGTTGTGCTTTGTATTATTTTCCGCTGCTATGTAATTTATTGTAATCTCTGATATTTATCGAATGTAATTTATTCAATTATACTCTGTATATTCTTGTATCTGATGGAATTGTTGTAATAGAAATGAAATGTTCTTCCGTCTGGGTTCTATTTTGTCCTATTCTCAAACGATCAGGGGTTTCGAACGGTCTAGATCGGTTTAACGACTGATTCGGATCGAGCGAAATTCTTTGCTGTCACATGAGTGGTCGCGGCTTTAATTTATTTAGTTAAAGCTAGAACAAGAATAGTAGGGTTAAGTTAACTAAGACACTTAACCAATTCAACATGGTAACCAAATCGATGGGTGGGGTTAGGTTCATACAGACACTTAACACAGTTAAGCTAGAATGGGAGGGTTAAGTCCATAGGAACACTTAACCAACTTAATACAGTTAAGCTAGAATGGGAGGGCTAAGTCCATAGGGACACTTAACCAAACACATGTTGACTAGACTAGAAGGTGGGGTTAAGTAAAGTTAATACACTTAGCCAAATTAACATGTTAACTAGACTAGAGGTTGGGGTTAAGTAAAATTTAATACACTTAGCCAATTTGATATGTTAGCTGGGCTAGACCGTAGGGTTAAGTAAACTTGAACACTTAACCATCAAATTGTGATAAAGGAATAGGGTTAAGTCTAAAACATGAAGGGATAATACTTAACCATTAATAACATGTTAATTAAAACAGACGGGCAAGGTTAAGTTAAAAAGGAACACTTAACCAATACAGGATGAGTGGGTAGGGTTAAGTAATAAGAAATACTTAATCAATATAACTTGGTTTGTGGTAGGGTTAAGTCAAACATGAATTACGGATAACACTTAACCAGTTTAACAGGATGAATGAAGAGGGTTAAGTTAGCTTGAATTGACTAATGACACTTAACCAATCCAAATTGACGGGAAAGAGAACTAAGTAGTAAACCTTAGTTAAAAGGAGCTAAGTAGTAAACCTTAGTTAAGAAAACAATGATTCTGGAAACTAAGTGGTAAACCTTAGTTAGTAAAACTAAGTAGTAATTCTTAGCATAACACGGGAAGGAGCGAATGTCCGTTTGAGTAAAAGAAGGATCCAACGAATCAGGTTACGAAGCCCGAGGCTTCGAGGGGACGTGAGGGTACTCTTGGTATCCCTCTGTGAGGCTGCAGATGATCCTCCTGGGCTCACAGAGGTTAAGGTCTGCGGTAGAAGAACCAAGGGTATGCCTTGGTTGTAAAATATGGCAACCTAAAGATTAGGATGGACCAGCGTGATTCGGCGAGAAACCGGTAGCCCTGTGATAGCAACTCGTCGTCTACCATCCATCTTCAGTCGGTCGAGATTCGTGAAACGGAAAGGCGGAGAACTCCAAAAGACCATATACTTGCTATCTAGTTATGAGTGAGGATGGCCATAGGATGGTGGGGCATATGGGGGCTGCGTATAGTTCTCATTTTTCAAGGTGTGCCTTTCATTAGTTAAGGGAGGGGTCAAGTGGGACCATAGCCACTGGAATAAAAACAGACCTTAGCATCTGCATCGGCAGATATCTGAAAGCTCCCGACCGAGTTCTGTATTCCTTGATTTGCCCTGCCACATGACTCGGGCTGCACATTACAGGACATGTGCATCTAGACAAGCGATAACGATTCGTGATACATGCGTAGGGAAGTCTAGGAACATATACCACCCTAGGTAGTGTGTCCTAGACTAGGGGGCATCGTTTGACAGGTAGCATAATCCCTAGTTGGACTAGGTGGCATAAACCCTAAATCCGAGAAGCGTTCAGTAGATAGCGTAAACTCTAGTTGAATCTAGAAAGCACTTGATAGAAAACCCTAGATTAGATCTAGGTAATAAATAATAAATGTATGCCTGAAGGAAATGGAAACTACAGGGATTGGGATCACATTATCGTTACTAGTTGAGACACTAGTTAGATGGTGGAGAGATAATAGAAATCCGTATAACAAGGAAACAGCGAAGCGGCGAAAGTATTAGAGCATATCCAGTTTATCTTAGCTTAGCATATCTTGTGTTAATCTTGTCTAATCTTGCCAACCCTATCATTATGGTGTTATCTTGTATTCAGTTAATTCATGTCGATTTGTTTTTACATGTTCACATGCTAGATGTTACTGAACTTACTCAGGCTTTATGTCTGACTCTGTTTTTCTTTCGTCTTCTTTTCTTCCATTCCCCCCCCCAGGTAGTAAAGGAGGGAATAGTATAGCTCAGGTTAAGTTGGACTGTCACTCTTTCCCAGCTTGAAGATTTGTCGAAGTTTTGCTTGGATTCTCTTTTCAGATGCTATGGCTGGCTCTTGCTACATTGGGGAATATAAATGTTGTTTTATGCTTCTTTGTTTTGTAAGACAGATGATACTCTGATATTGTAAAGAAATCATTGTACAAACTATTTTATCAATAAAGCAAAGTTTTATTTTCCGCTGTTTAATTTTTGTCTGTCTTGTAATTTATCTGCATCTTTTACCTTAAAATGCTCCACAGAACTTAGTGCATTCCCTTTGTGAGTGACACTAACGGATGTGGGGTGTTACACGTGGTATCAGAGTTGAAGGTTACCAGATCAGATAAAAGATTTGAAAAATTATTTTCAATCGGTTTTAAAAGAAGTATTTTCAAAAGAAAAGTTTTTAAAGGCATATTCCCCAAAGCCATACGCACTATCTTCTCTTCCTCTGTTTGAATTCTTAACTCCTTCTTTCTTGTCTCTGGGGCTCCTAGCTTTCTGGGAGGTAACCTCATCGATGGGCGAAGTAGTGCCCCGGCTCCCATCCATAGCCGTAGTTGTATCACCTACGGCCAGTTTTCTTTCAAGCTTATAGGGTTTC
Source organism: Allium sativum (assembly GCA_030737875.1). Classification (NCBI taxonomy): domain Eukaryota; kingdom Viridiplantae; phylum Streptophyta; class Magnoliopsida; order Asparagales; family Amaryllidaceae; genus Allium; species Allium sativum. The sequence goes on from CM060912.1 coordinate 618,799,098, forward strand.
CCATACGATGGAGGCAGCTTTCGAGAGATTTGTTAACATGGTTACACACGGAAGTGGATGAGGAGTTTGGCTAGGGAGCACAACCCTAGGAAGAGGAATTCATGGATGTAGATTTAGCTCACAAAGAGGGAAGGAATTATAAAACTTAAGACAAGAGGAAGTACCTTTACTAGGGTATGATAGGGCATATAATTAAGGACAAGGGCAAGAACGAGGAACAAGATTTTCAGAAGGGCAAGTGCATACTTTCACCACCAAGCATACCTAGGAGAAAGGTAGTAAAGTTCTGCTGGAAGAGTCTAGTTTTGCTGTTCGTACTCTTTCCTTTGGTTTTAGTGCTTCGCATTTTTTCATATTTGCTTCCATAGTTGAGTCTCTACACCATAGTACTTGTATAGTAGAAAGATCCCACTAGAGTCTCAAATCCAATTGGTGGTCCGACCAATTTATTTTTGGTTAGTAGGGATTTGAGAATAGCTATCGAGTTTGCTTATATCATCTCACGTAGATCATCTAAATTCGGAGGAGATATTCCTTGTGTAACGACCCGCATTCTACGCATCACAGGATCGTAGAATATTTATTTCTTTCACATACGAAGTCGTATGGTCATGTAACTTTGGGGGACGACTATTGGGGTCATTTCCCATGATCATGATTTTTCCCGATTTTTAAATGACCATTTTACCCCTAGTTGGCACTGTTTTGGCCATAACTTTTGACTGGAAAGGAATTTTGACCTGAAACCACTTCCATTAGCTCCGGATGATGGTTTCTCTTTCCGTAGAGTGGTCACATTAGTCAAACGGACTCACCGTTTGGGAGATATGGCTGAAACAAGTTTCAGATGGTGAAAAACAGCTTAATTGGGCTTAACCGGGTGATTAGCAGCTAGGCCCAGAGAGGAATTTCGGGTTTAGAGGTATAGGAGGACTGATTAGGGTTAGGTTATCACTTTCATTTCAGTTTTGAGCCGCTACAAACCTCCTTGAGACCTTAGTAATGGCTTCCATCCTCTAAAACCACTCCAAAACACATTTTAGTGAAGATTAAGCCTAAACTACATCAAAGCAAGGCCAAATAGCAACAAAGCAAGGTTGGAGCTGCTGCTATACATAGGAATTCGACCCAAACAGAGAGTATTTCAGATTTGGTGTTTCATTTGTGGCCAAGGTGAGTGATTTGCATAGTTTTTGCACTAATTACGGTGATTAAGGGTAATTAGTGAAGATTAGCGAATTTATACGTAAATAAATTCTGGAAAAATTCTTAAAATTCTAAAATAATGTTTTAAGGCTCTATTAGAAATTTGGGTTAATTTCGATGTGTTTTGCTAATCGTATGCTTAAACATGATTAAGAGGGATTATAGGAAAATGTGAGGTTTTAGCCACTTTTGATCCATTTTGGTTCATTTGAATTGTTGTTAGGTGTTTGTGGTTGTTCTTACATGTTTCTATGACTCTATGGTATGTTTTATGATTGATTAGAATAGTTAGATTGGTCGAAAATGCCGTCGAATGGCGTAGAAAGCTCGCTGGAAAGTTGCAGAAGTGTGCAGGTTCCGAACTGGTTCGGATCGGAGAAAGGGGTCAGATCGGATTTGTGAACTGACCAAGGGAATTCGAACTGGATTGGAACTTGTCACTGGAGGAGGCTTGGCGAGAAGGAAGGCCGTTTACTTGAAGTTGGAGTGGACAAGGGGATCGGATCGGAAGAATAATTGGAGGCCAGATCGGATCGACTTGGAGATGCAGGGCTCGGATCGGAAGTAAACATTTGGGAGAACTAGCAAGAGGGAAGGCCACGCGGATCAAATGGCAAGGAGGGATCGGATCGGAATACGTGAAGAAATAAGGGAGCGGATCGGAGCGCTGGAAGGAAGGACACCCGACCCGACCCGGAGGAGGACACCGACCCGACCTGAAGTGGAATACCCGACCCGAACCGAATGGAAAGATGACAAGGAAGGAGGACCGAACCGAACCGACGAGGGTAATGACCACCGAACCGAACCGTATTCTAGGTCTGCTACTGCACGACAACTCTTCTGAAGACCCACTCCAATTCGATCAAAACCCGAGATGCAAAGGAAGTCCAAATGAGGAGCTTTGACTCAGGATCCAGCTGGGAACCAATGAGTGGGCTTCATGATTGGGCTTTGCTGCGGGACGCGTGCCAAGGGGTTATCGACGTCTATAGCTTTGGACCACTATGGTAGGAGGTACGAAGGCGGATTCAGGGCCATTATGGCATCGGTAGAACCAAGGGCTACGATCAATGAAATGGGTCATTGAAATGTTTGGTCATGACTCCATATGTTTAGCTTGGTCATAGCAGGGTTTCTACAAGTCGGGATTCGTCATTACCTCAATTTGTCTAGTGTTCCAAGGTGGTAGATGTCGTATGCTTTACGCACTGAGTGAGAGATGTGAGGATGGTTGCTATGGTTGATTTGTTTGCTATCATTATGACATGCACACCCCACCCCCGTATCCTTACACCCTTTATTATGGCACCCTAGAGTATTGTACGGTATGTGGTACTAACTCTTTGGTTGCAGGTCCAGGTTCAGGTATGGTTTAGTATACCTGTTATTATTCTGTTTAGATGCTTATCGCTCATACCAGGCTTTATGTCTGACCCAGAGTTTTATGTCTCCTCTTATTACTCTGGGTGCTCACACGAGCAGACTAGAGACAGGTTAGCTGGTGATGCACGGGTAGATGATCCGGAGACGAGCAGGAGGCTTCCACGTAATATATATAGTACTCTCCCTGTGTTGTTGAAGATCACTGCTTGGGCATTGGTGGTGCATCTTCTGCTTTGGTTTTCTTTTGTTAGAGACAGTAAATTTAGAAAGTTGTAATAAGCTGTATTTGGATTTCCGCTGCTCTGATGTTGACATTGATTATTAGTTATCAGCTTATGCACTGTCTCGCCTGTTTTATGTCAAGTATGTTATTATTATATTTTATTCCATGCGCTGTGAGACATTCTACAGGTTCCTTGTATGTTCATTTCCTTCTTTCTTTTTCCCTTCTGGCGACCCGTTCCGTGCTAACTGGACATGTGTACAGCGCACCTTTGGAGTGAATGTCGGTTGGTGCGGGGCGGGCCGTCACACTTGGTATCAGAGCTCTAGGTTGCGTAGTTAACCTAGGGAAGTTATCAGGGAGAGATAATATACGTATACGAAAGAGCGTATTTGTGGTTATTTTGGTTTTCAAAAGCTATATATATACTATTAGTAGTATAAGAATGAAGTCGTACTGCACTAGCACCACTATGGAGTCATTAATCGTTTCCTTTTTCAGATTGACGATGAGCCGATATACTAGAGGTGCTGGTAGGGGAGCCAATAATGGGAATGCTGATGACATGAGGACGATGTTTACTGACCTCATGAGAGAGATGCTTAGAGATGTACAGAGGGCAGCTCCCAATGGTGGAAATGGTGGTGGTCCAATAGTGCAGGCGCCAAGAGTCGACTTCGCCAAGTTGAATAAGGATTATACTAGCCTTGGTGGAAAGTCGTTCCACGGAACGGAGTCGGTCACGGATGTTCAGGATTGGTTGGATAGTTGCGAACGTATCTTCGAGGATTTGGGTATCGAGGATGCGATGAAGAGAAAGCTGGCGTCCCGTCAGTTGCAAGGGCGGGCAATGAATTGGTGGAATGCTATAAAGGCAGCCACTCCCGAAGATCAGATTACTTGGGAGCAGTTTAAAGCTCGCTTCAGTGAGAAGTTCATTCCAGCTGCTCAGAAGTCAATGATGTTTAAGAAATTCTTGGAGCTCAAGCAGAATGGCAGAGCTGTCTCGGAATATATTGCTGAATTTGACACTTTGTCAAAATATGGGTTATCTCTTATTGATACTGCCGAGAAAAAGAATGAGAAATTCATAACTGGTTTGGATCAGTACTTGGGGGAAAAACTTATTAACCACATCGATGAGACGTTTGAATCGATTGTGGGGAAAGCATTAAGATCAGAAAGTCTCTACCCTAAGTCAAAGACTGAGGTTGCATTTGCAGAAGAGCCAAAACCACAAGCAAATGGTGGAGGCAAGGGTGGTTCCCAGAATAAGAGAAAGCAGAACCAAACTAAGGATGGCCAAAAGAAAAAGAATAAGCAAGATGTTGAGTGCTTCAGCTGTGGTAAGAAGGGCCATTATGCTAGTAATTGTCGGGCCAAGCCAGCGGATAGGAAGTGCTTCAACTATGGCCAAATGGGACATCACAAGGACAAGTGTCCACAGCCCCCTAAGGAAAAGCAAATGGTGAAAGCCTACGCTCTTAATGCTATTCCTTCTTCGTCGAATGCCCCAACAGCGGTGGAGAAGGGAAAGAATGTCGTCATTCAAGGTATGCTTTCTGTTTACGATGTTCCTGTTAGAGTTTTGTTTGATACCGGAGCCTCCAGTTCTTTCATATCTAGTGACCTGGTAGATAGGGTGGGATTGGAGCCCGAGATTGCCGATAGACCTTTAGTAGTGACGAACCCGATTGGTGGTTCGACTAGCCTTAGCATGATTTGTCGTAATGTGGTCTTATCGAGTCATGGATGCATGTTTGTTTGTGATTGCTTTGTTTTGGGCTTTACTGGGTTTGGCATTATTTTGGGAGTAGATTGGCTCCGAAGATACGGGGTGGTGGTAGACTGTGAGGTCTTTTTGGTGACAGCTAGAGCGGATAATGGGCGGAGGATAGTGTTTGGTGGTCTACCCAGTGAGGGGGTATTGGCTAGTTTTCTAAACTCCCTCGACATTCCGCATAGTGAGTTGTCAGGTTTGCCCGTGGTTGGCCAGTATCCGGATGTTTTCGAAGAAGTGACCGGACTTCCACCACACCGAGAGATTGAGTTCCGTATTGATTTGGTAAAAGATGCTAGACTATAGTGATGCCACTTCGTCGTATGGCACCAAGAGAGCAGCGAGAGCTCGAGGTGCAAGTCAACGATCTTTTGAAGAAGGGATTTATCAGGAGTGTTTCTGAATGGGGAGCACCAGTTGTGTTTGCTACCAAGGCGGATGGTTCCCTTCGTTTGTGTGTAGACTACCGCGAGTTGAATAAAGTGACGAGGAAGAACAAGTATCCTCTACCGCGGATAGATGATTTGTTCGATCAGTTGAGTGACGCGAGAGTATTTTCTCAGTTGGATCTCGCGACAGGTTTTCATCAGCTTAGAGTGGAAGCTGAGAGTATAGCTAAAACGGCATTTCGGACGCCGTCTGGGTTTTATGAGTGGTTGGTCATGCCATTCGGGCTGACCAATGCCCCAACATATTTTGTGGATCTTATGAATAGGGTATTCAGAGATCAGTTGAATAAGCTTGTCCTTGTGTTCGTTGATGATATTTTGGTCTACTCAAGGACAGAGGAAGAACACAAGGGACATTTAAGAATAGTGATGGAGGTGTTGAGAAAACACCAATTGAAAGCAAAGTTTTCGAAGTGTCACTTCTGGAAGAGGGAAGTGAGGTTCTTGGGCCATGTTGTATCAGAGAATGGTATTGCCGTGGACCCGGCAAAGGTAGCTACGGTACAGGATTGGCCTACGGCCAAGAATGCAACAGATGTAAGAAGTTTCTTGGGGTTAGCGGGATATTATCGTAAGTTTATCCAAGGTTTCTCCAAGATAGCAGCACCATTGACCCAGTTGACCAAGAAGAATCAAGCTTTTGTCTGGGATGAAAGGTGCGAGAATGCATTCAAAAGTCTAAAGGACAAGATGACAAGCGCACCAGTGTTAGTCATTCCTAAGGGGGATGAAGAGATGACGGTATACACGGATGCCTGTGGTACCGGACTGGGTGTTGTATTGATGCCAGGCGGTAGGGTTGTAGCTTACGCCAGTCGGCAATTGAAACCGCACGAGAGAAGATACCCTACCCATGATTTAGAATTGGCAGCAATCGTGTTCGCGTTAAAGATGTGGAGACACTATCTCTTGGGAGAAAGATTTGAGCTGTTTACAGATCATAAGTCGTTAAAGTATCTCTTCTCTCAGAAAGATCTGAATCTCCGTCAGCAGAGATGGTTGGAGTTCTTAGCTTCCTATGATTTTGACATCGCATACACACCAGGAAAGGGCAATGCGGTGGCTGATGCATTGAGTAGAAGACATGCCAGCTTAGGGGCTATGTTCCTAGAATGGAAGCAACTGGAGTTTATCGCGGGGTTTGATTTCAGACCAAAGTGCGAATTGAATCCAGAAATGTTAGCAAGTTTGACGATCAGACCCACTTTGATTGAGTGGATCGGCTCTAGTCAGAGGGACGATCCTAATGTATTGGAAATCATCTCCAAATTAGAGATGGATATCGATGAGGAGATGAACAAGTATGGGCTTGATCGAGATGGATGGCTTAGAAAGAATGGAAAGCTTGTTGTACCCAATGTCAATGGATTGAGAGATGAAGTGCTTAAAGAATGTCATCACTCAAAGTTGACTATACATCCCGGTGGTAATAAAATGTATAGAGACATGAAACAGACTTACTACTGGGAAGGAATGAAAAGAGACGTTGGGAAGTTTATATCCAAATGCATGAATTGCCAGCTAGTTAAAGCCGAGCAAAAGAAGCCTAGTGGTTTGTTACAGCCATTAGAAATTCCCGAATGGAAATGGGAGCAAGTCTCGATGGATTTCATCGATGGTTTACCAAGGACTAGATCGGGACATGATAGCATTTGGGTGATTGTGGACCGATTGACCAAAAGTGCAAGATTTATACCAGTCAGATCGACCAGAACGGCAGCTAAGTTAGCAGAATTGTATATGAAGTGGGTAGTGAGATTCCATGGAGTACCTAAAAGTATTGTGAGTGACCGTGACCCGTTGTTCACTAGTGGGTTTTGGAAGAGCTTACAAGAGGCTCTAGGGTCAGAGTTACATCTCAGTACCGCATATCATCCTCAGACCGACGGTCAGACGGAGAGGGTGAACCGTATTTTGGAAGATCTCTTGAGAGCATGTATATTGGATTTTGGTGGATCGTGGGATGACCATTTGCATCTAGTAGAGTTTGCGTATAATAATAGCTACAAATCCAGTATCGGTATGGCTCCATTTGAAGCTTTGTATGGAAGACCGTGCAACTCACCATCATGTTGGATAGAGACTGGCGAGAAGTTTATGCTTGGACCAGATGTGGTGAGGGAAACTTCAGATAAAATCAAGACCATTCAACAATGAATGAAGGCTGCCTAAGATAGACAGAAGAGTTATGCTGATAAGAGGAGAAGAGACTTAAAATTCTCCGTTGGCGACTTGGTGTTTGTCAAGATTTCTCCGTTGAAGAGCGTAATACGATTTGGCAGGGGAGGCAAGTTGGCACCAAGATTTGTTGGCCCATTCCCTGTTCTTGAATTAGTCGGGAATTTGGCATACAGAATTGACTTACCGGAGAAGATGGCGGGAGTTCACAACGTGTTTCATGTTTCCCAACTAAGGAAGTTCGTTCACGACTCAGATATGACTATTTCACCTGATCAGTTAGAGGACTTCGAAGTAGAACCCGAGGCGGTTGGGAACCGCAAGCCGGCCCGTATTGTCGAGCACGACATGAAGCAACTTCGAAGGAAGGCGATGAAACTAGTCAAGGTACAGTGGAGTGAGGACGAGAGTGATTGTACTTGGGAGACAGAGGAGGATATTAGGAAGACACACCCAGAACTCTTTGCCTGGTAAGATTTTGACTTTGATTTAGTTTTCCGCATGCTAGGATAGGCTTGTTTGCTTGTTTTGCATGTTTGGATGTTGTATGTGGTTGTTAGGCATGCGGGATCCTTTGTATGTTTTAGTTAAGGAATTTCGGGGACGAAATTTCTTAAGGGGGGAAGAGTGTAACGACCCGCATTCTACGCATCACATGATTGTAGAATATTTATTTCTTTCAAATACGAAGTCGTATGGTCATGTAACTTTGGGGGACGACTATTGGGGTCATTTCCCATGATCATGATTTTTCCCGATTTTTAAATGACCATTTTACCCCTAGTTGGCACTGTTTTGGCCATAACTTTTGACTGGAAAGGAATTTTGACCTGAAACCACTTCCATTAGCTCCGGATGATGGTTTCTCTTTCCGTAGAGTGGTCACATTAGTCAAACGGACTCACCGTTTGGGAGTTATGGCTGAAACAAGTTTCAGATGGTGAAAAACAGCTTAATTGGGCTTAACCGGGTGATTAGCAGCTAGGCCCAGAGAGGAATTTCGGGTTTAGAGGTATAGGAGGACTGACTAGGGTTAGGTTATCACTTTCATTTCAGTTTTGAGCCGCCACAAACCTCCTTGAGACCTTAGTAATGGCTTCCATCCTCTAAAACCACTGCAAAACACATTTTAGTGAAGATTAAGCTTAAACTACATCAAAGCAAGGCCAAATAGCAATAAAGTAAGGTTGGAGCTGCTGCTATACATAGGAATTCAACCCAAACAGAGAGTATTTCAGATTTGGTGTTTCATTTGTGGCCAAGGTGAGTGATTTGCATAGTTTTTGCACTAATTACGGTGATTAAGGGTAATTAGTGAAGATTAGCGAATTTATACGTAAATAAATTCTGGAAAAATTCTTAAAATTCTAAAATAATGTTTTAAGGCTCTGTTAGAAATTTGGGTTAATTTCGATGTGTTTTGCTAATCGTATGCTTAAACATGATTAAGAGGGATTATAGGAAAATGTGAGGTTTTAGCCACTTTTGATCCATTTTGGTTCATTTGAATTGTTGTTAGGTGTTTGTGGTTGTTCTTACTTGTTGCTATGACTCTATGGTATGTTTTATGATTGATTAGAATAGTTAGATTGGTCGAAAATGCCGTCGAATGGCGTAGAAAGCTCGCTGGAAAGTTGCAGAAGTGTGCAGGTTCCGAACCGTTTCGGATCGGAGAAAGGGGTCGGATCGGATTTGTGAACTGACCAAGGGAATTCGAACTGGATTGGAACTTGTCACTGGAGGAGGCTTGGCGAGAAGGAAGGCCGTTTACTTGGAGTTGGAGTGGACAAGGGGATCGGATCGGAAGAATAATTGGAGGCCAGATCGGATCGACTTGGAGATGCAGGGCTCGGATCGGAAGTAAACATTTGGGAGAACTAGCAAGAGGGAAGGCCACGCGGATCAGATGGCAAGGAGGGATCGGATCGGAATACGTGAAGAAATAAGGGAGCGGATTGGAGCGCTGGAAGGAAGGACACCCGACCCGACCCGGAGGAGGACACCGACCCGACCTGAAGTGGAATACCCGACCCGAACCGAATGGAAAGATGACAAGGAAGGAGGACCGAACCGAACCGACGAGGGTAATGACCACCGAATCAAACCGTATTCTAGGGCTGCTACTGCACGACAACTCGTCTGAAGACCCACTCCAATTCGATCAAAACCCGAGATGCAAAGGAAGTCCAAATGAGGAGCTTTGACTCAGGATCCAGCTGGGAACCAATGAGTGGGCTTCATGATTGGGCTTTGCTGCGGGACGCGTGCCAAGGGGTTATCGACGTCTATAGCTTTGGACCACTATGGTAGGAGGTACGAAGGCGGATTCAGGGCCATTATGGCATCGGTAGAACCAAGGGCTACGATCAATGAAATGGGTCATTGAAATGTTTGTTCATGACTCCATATGTTTAGCTTGGTCATAGCAGGGTTTCTACAAGTCGGGATTCGTCGTTACCTCAATTTGTCTAGTGTTCCAAGGTGGTAGATGTCGTATGCTTTACGCACTGAGTGAGAGATGTGAGGATGGTTGCTATGGTTGATTTGTTTGCTATCATTATGACATGCACACCCCACCCCCGTATCCTTACACCCTTTATTATGGCACCCTAGAGTATTGTACGGTATGTGGTACTAACTCTTTGGTTGCAGGTCCAGGTTCAGGTATGGTTTAGTATACCTGTTATTATTCTGTTTAGATGCTTATCGCTCATACCAGGCTTTATGTCTGACCCAGAGTTTTATGTCTCCTCTTATTACTCTGGGTGCTCACACGAGCAGACTAGAGACAGGTTAGCTGGTGATGCACGGGTAGATGATCCGAAGACGAGCAGGAGGCTTCCACGTAATATATATAGTATTCTCCCTGTGTTGTTGAAGATCACTGCTTGGGCATTGGTGGTGCATCTTCTGCTTTGGTTTTCTTTTGTTAGAGACAGTAAATTTGGAAAGTTGTAATAAGCTGTATTTGGATTTCCGCTGCTCTGATGTTGACATTGATTATTAGTTATCAGCTTATGCACTGTCTCGCCTGTTTTATGTCAAGTATGTTATTATTATATTTTATTCCATGCGCTGTGAGACATTCTATAGGTTCCTTGTATGTTCATTTCCTTCTTCCTTTTTCCCTTCTGGCGACCCGTTCCGTGCTAACTGGACATGTGTACAGCGCACCTTTGGAGTGAATGTCGGTTGGTGCGGGGCGGGCCGTCACACCTTGGGTGCTTGTCTGATATTGATTTAGGCCTTTGTGGCTTGTACTTGAGGAATGTCGAGTTCGACTAGGATGGTTTGCATGAGAGATGAATAGTTGTGACAGGCACTCTAAAAAGCACGTAGTAACCTTTCGACCCTTATAGTTATGGCATGGAGGATAAGAAGGAGACCTCTAATCATCTTAGTACATATACTTGGTACCGTAATTGGCATCTGCTTATTTTGGAAATGGAGGTCAGAAACTTCGCAATCATGAAGTTAAAAAACAGTGGAGTAAAGCTCAAGAAGGCTAGATACTAGCATCATACCCTTTTTCCTTAAGGGCGCATCCTTGATTTCTTTTTAGGAGCTTTACGCATAATTGTTTCTCTCTTTCCAAAGTATATCCTCTAGGTCGTATCTTCGATCCTTAGGTAGAAGCCAATGGATGTAAACATGTGTTTGAAACATGTTATGGTTGGTGGTTGCAAGTGGTTGCTAATGGTTGCTCGTGAATGCATATGCATACGTATTAGGCACTAGATCAGTTCGGACGCTTTCATATTGCATTTACAGATATGTATTTGTTTGTAAGTTGAAATTGATATGTTATCATATGGATGTTGCATATGGATGAGTGGCTATGCACACATGTAGTATTTACATAACTAGGGATTCTCGCATACATGATTGGACGCATGGCACTGACATGATTCGCATTAAGGAGGTCAACTGAATCAGTAGACCGCCTGATTTTGCATTAGATAAAGACATATACACACACTATGCATATGAACATGAAAGCATTAGAAATCTTTTAAGGACAATGAATGCCTGTGATTGAATGGTTGAGTAGATGGGTGATTGGATGGTAGGACACATTCTTCCTAACTTGAAGATTTCGGGGACGAAATCCTTTTAAGTGGGGGAGAATGTAACACCCCGTAATTCTGTAACACTAAGATTCACAAATCAAGGCAGAATTAAATTTTAAAATAAAAAACAAAGGAAACGGGCTGCGCCATTGCGTTTGTCTCGGAATTCTGCATAAGATAGAGTCCGAGTTTGCGTTAATCGGACTACTTATAAAGGAGTTATGGTCTTCAGAAGTTTCAGAATTCGATTTAAAATTCGAACAGGTCAGAAAACGAGTTCAAAATTCAAAATCGGACCCAGATTGGGCTGGGCGGGAATTTTCCCGCCCCAGGACCCAGGTCGACTGGGTAGTCGACCTGGGGGTCGACCCCCTGCTTTTTCCAGATCTGCAGTCTGGTTCGTTCTTCTGTATCCGGACGCCATTCTGACCAGATTCGTCCGCCTAATCCTATATAAACAGCCTTAGTCTCCTTCTCTATTCATAAATTCTTTTCTATCCTTATGCTGCCTCTGAGAAAATGTATAAATAAATAATATATAAAATAAATCAAGACGAGGAGAAGCTGCTCAAGACTTTCAAGAAGAGGTTCAAGTCAAGCTAGGATTTCAAGTGAAGATTCAAATGACTGCAACGACTGTTTTTCTACGAATCAAATATAATCTCTGTAAGTCGGTTACTTTTTAGATTTGAATGCTTTCTCTATTCGTGACATGAAATTAAAGGAATAAAAGAATATGCCAAATCTTTCTATTCGAATCTATGCCTATATCTTTGGACCTAATTAAGAACGGTTATGATTCGATGACCAATTAGGCATTGCCTATGACTATGAACATTGCCTTTGACTATGAACATTGCCTATGACTATGAGCATTGCCTATGACTGTGATTGTGACTATAAGAATTATTTCCTTGACTATGAACACAAGCCTATGCCTTTGACTAGGAAGCATAAACTATTGCCTATGACATAACAAGGACAACTGTGATTAAACACCTATGATTCATAACTAGGAAAGTGTTGCTTAAGTTTTGTGACTGTGAAATTGGGTCTAAACCTGATTATCTACTCTGTCTATTCTTGGTTTTCTTTGGTTTTAGATCTTGGGAATTTACCTATTAAGTTAGGTCTACCCATGCTCTTGAACCTACGTCGTTATTCAACCCTTTTTATGTCATAAGATTTTCAGACATATAGGCCTTCGATGTTCTAGATCAATTCCAGTGTAATTCGTTAGGTCTAAAATTAGTAAATTATCATTTTATGCCAGTTGTTATGTCTATCTTTTTAATAGCATCTTTGGTTCATTCCCTATTTTCTACGAATCTAGATTTATCTATAATCTAGATTGAATCACGATTATACGAACGGTGGGCATACGATTTGGGCAAAATATGAAATTTACTAAAAACGTAGTTTTTAACTTGGAAATTGGCATAAATTGGGAACACGTATTATGGCATGTTCATAGAAATGCAAATTGGATAAATTTGACATGAATTATAGGATGTGAAATTTGAATCTAGTATTGACTTGTAAATCTAGCATTTACATGAATTGGGATCTAGAATAATAGGTCTAGTTTGACATGAACTGAAATTAGAATATTAAATCAGAATTGGGTGGCTAAATTAAGCATGATAAGTATATTAGCATAATTTACATACATTGGGCATAAATGGTAAATGGTTAAATGGGCCACAAAATAGGTAAATGGTATGCAAATTAAGTTTTGGGCATAAACGGTGAACTAGAATATGAAATCTAGTTTGGCATAAACTGTAAACTAGAATATAAAATATAGTTTTGGCGTGAACTGTAAATGGGGGTGTTGGATCTAAATTGCTATAAACTGTAAGATAGGCAAATCAGGATTTGGGCCTAGAATACAAGTCCATTAGTAGGCATGGCAAATGTATAGGGTATAAGCCAAATTTATTTTAAAAAGGGAAAATGGACTTTGGGAATAAGTGGTTAAACTTTGAGGATAAATTGTTAACATTTTATTTATATACAAAAGAAAGGTTTATTAACGACATCTCCTTTAATAACACACCAGAAAGTTCTAGGGTGACAGAGAGGATAGTGTCTAGGCTTGGGTTTGGAAAATACAAGTTTCCGGCTCTCCCTGGCTATCCCTAACCGATCCGACGGACGGGATGGTTGATTTCAAAACCTGATTTGAAAATTAATCAAAACCCTCTGAACTTAGAAAACACGAATATGCCTAACCCGAGGTTAGGCTGAGTTGCGATGTAAACCTGCCCGGAACCAACCGGCACATCCAGTAATCGCAGCAATATCTGTCTAATGTGAGTGGTCGCGGCTTTAATTTATTTAGTTAAAGCTAGAACAAGAATGGTAGGGTTAAGTTAACTAAGACACTTAACCAATTCAACATGGTAACCAAATCGATGGGTGGGGTTAGATTCATACAGACACTTAACACAGTTAACCTAGAATGGGAGGGTTAAGTCCATAGGAACACTTAACCAACTTAACACAGTTAAGCTAGAATGGGAGGGCTAAGTCCATAGGGACACTTAACCAAACACATGTTGGCTAGACTAGAAGGTGGGGTTAAGTAAACTTAATACACTTAGCCAAATTAACATGTTAACTAGACTAGAGGTTGGGGTTAAGTAAAATTTAATACACTTAGCCAATTTGATATGTTAGTTGGGCTAGACCGTAGGGTTAAGTAAACTTGAACACTTAACCATCAGATTGTGATAAAGGAATAGGGTTAAGTCTAAAACATGAAGGGATAATACTTAACCATGAATAACATGTTAATTAAAGCAGACGGGCAAGGTTAAGTTAAAAAGGAACACTTAACCAATACAGGATGAGTGGGTAGGGTTAAGTAATAAGAAATACTTAACCAATATAACTTGGTTTGTGGTAGGGTTAAGTCAAACATGAATTACGGATAACACTTAACCAGTTTAACAGGATAAATGAAGAGGGTTAAGTTAGCTTGAATTGACTAATGACACTTAACCAATCCAAATTGACGGGAAAGAGAACTAAGTAGTAAACCTTAGTTAAAAGGAGCTAAGTAGTAAACCTTAGTTAAGAAAACAACGATTCTGGAAACTAAGTGGTAAACCTTAGTTAGTAAAACTAAGTAGTAATTCTTAGTATAACACGGGAAGGAGCGAATGTCCGTCTGAGTAAAAGAAGGATCCAACGAATTGGGTTACGAAGCCCGAGGCTTCGAGGGGACGTGAGGGTACTCTTGGTATCCCTCTGTGAGGCTGCAGATGATCCTCCTGGGCTCACAGAGGTTAAGGTCTGCGGTAGAAGAACCAAGGGTATGCCTTGGTTGTAAAATATGGCAACCTAAAGATTAGGATGGACCAGCGTGATTCGGCGAGAAACCGGTAGCCCTGTGATAGCAACTCGTCGTCTACCATCCATCTTCAGTCGGTCGAGATTCGTGAAACGGAAAGGCGGAGAACTCCAAAAGACCATATACTTGCTATCTAGTTATGAGTGAGGATGGCCATAGGATGGTGGGGGCATAGGGGGGCTGCGTATAGTTCTCATTTTTCAAGGTGTGCCTTTCATTAGTTAAGGGAGGGGTCAAGTGGGACCATAGCCACTGGAATAAAAACAGACCTTAGCATCTGCATCGGCAGATATCTGAAAGCTCCCGACCGAGTTCTGTATACCTTGATTTGCCCTGCCACATGACTCGGGCTGCACATTACAGGACATGTGCATCTAGACAAGCGATAACGATTCGTGATACATGCGTAGGGAAGTCTAGGAACATATACCACCCTAGGTAGTGTGTCCTAGACTAGGGGGCATCGTTTGACAGGTAGCATAATCCCTAGTTGGACTAGGTGGCATAAACCCTGAATCCGAGAAGCGTTCAGTAGATAGCGTAAACTCTAGTTGAATCTAGAAAGCACTTGATAGAAAACCCTAGATTAGATCTAGGTAATAAATAATAAATGTATGCCTGAAGGAAATGGAAACTACAGGGATTGGGATCACATTATCGTTACTAGTTGAGACACTAGTTAGATGGTGGAGAGATAATAGAAATCCGTATAACAAGGAAACAGCGAAGCGGCGAAAGTATTAGAGCATATCCAGTTTATCTTAGCTTAGCATATCTTGTGTTAATCTTGTCTAATCTTGCCAACCCTATCATTATGGTGTTATCTTGTATTCAGTTAATTCATGTCGTTTTGTTTTTACATGTTCACATGCTAGATGTTACTGAACTTACTCAGGCTTTATGTCTGACTCTGTTTTTCTTTCGTCTTCTTTTCTTCCATTCCCCCCCCCCCCCCCCAGGTAGTAAAGGAGGGAATAGTATAGCTCAGGTTAAGTTGGACTGTCACTCTTTCCCAGCTTGAAGATTTGTCGAAGTTTTGCTTGGATTCTCTTTTCAGATGCTATGGCTGGCTCTTGCTACATTGGGGAATATAAATGTTGTTTTATGCTTCTTTGTTTTGTAAGACAGATGATACTCTGATATTGTAAAGAAATCATTGTACAAACTATTTTATCAATAAAGCAAAGTTTTATTTTCCGCTGTTTAATTTTTGTCTATCTTGTAATTTATCTGCATCTTTTACCTTAAAATGCTCCACAGAACTTAGTGCATTCCCTTTGTGAGTGTCACTAACGGATGTGGGTTGTTACATATTTAGGGCCTCCGGTTTCGTTCAGACCCAGAACGGACTTGCAAATGGACTGTGTGTCTGACATTGGAATTCATTCTATGCGATTGATAACCATCAGTTGCATGGTGTGAATTGCCGGTGTGGCATGCTAAGGTGCAGTGAACAGGGCTTCTGTTGAAAAGCAAAGTCTTGTGATTGATTATCAAAGCACCGCCTGTGTGGCGTAGCTTTGTGTATAACATCAATTCGCGAGCCTCACACCCCGGTATGAACCAGAAACGGGAGAGGACATCAGGGAGGGCCTGCGTTTCTTTCTAGCTAGGAGTTGTGTCGGTGTTTTTACACGGCCTGACATTTTACTTGTGTGGATGATTGATAGCGAGGCGCCTCGGATATATCGGTTGATCCGGGACCGATGGAGTCACTCGTTGGCTCATTTGCGCCCCATAGGGCGGGGAAACGTAGTGTTCAGGTATAATAATCCACATCGATGGACCGGCCCTGACGATCCAAGGGGCAGTTGCGGCTATTCCTGAGACATGGTAGGCTAGATTGTCTCGAAGTCGGTAAGGACTATCTTTTGCCTTGGTTCAAGATGGAAATCCAATTTCCAAATACGTGACTGTGCGGTTTTGATTGTATACCTATATATGGCGACATAGTGGTATGGGGCATTAATGCCGCCTATGATTGATACTTATGATTTGAAATTGTTTTTGAAACATATAAACACTAGTAATAATATCAAATGCTTTTGCTTTATTCGTATCAAGCATATCTTGGCCATTATAAGGTAAAAACTCTATCCTCCGGTTTGCGTTGCATTGTGTGATGCGAACTGAGTCTTATAATCGCTTCATTTTTATAAAAAGCATTGCGATGTTTAAAAGAATTATTTGTTTTAAAGCACTGGCGATCCGATGGAGTAAACTCGTTCCACGAAAGTGGCGTGGTCCTGTGATTAGCCATATTATAAATGTGTTGAGTAGATTTCTCATACCAGTCCCATGACTGACTCGTAGTTTGTTTCACTTTCAAACTCAGGTGCCCCCTTTTCTACACGGGCAGCCTTGTATTCAGGTTTAGCTGGCTCTTTCTGGATAGCTGGAGCTGAAGATGGATTCTATTATTTATCTCTTTTTATGCTGTTCAGCTCCTATTGTACATATTATGTTTGTTTTCCGCTGTGGACATTTATGTATAGCTGAAATGTATTTTTACTAAGTATGATCCTATATATTGTGTAACTCTGATGATTACATTTATTCAGTGTATTATTTGTACCCTATCTAGTGTATTTATTTATTTCTGTTCTGCTATTATCTGTTTATGTGTTATATTCCAAAGATTACCCTTGCCGCCGTCAGTACAGGGTTTAGGGTTGTCACAGCCCCAAAACTTGATTTACCTATCAATTAGCCCAACTTGCAGTTTATACCAATTTAGATTTAATATTCCGCTTTTACAATTCATGCCCAGTCTAGATTAATATCCCAATTTACAGTTCATGTCAAAACTAGATTTAATATTCTAGTTTACCGTTTATGTCCGAAACTTGGTTTACATGCCAATTACATAATTTGTGGCCAATTAAAATTTATCATTTGTGCCCAAGTCTAACATGCATGTAAATTATTCACTATTATAGTCAATTCAGATTATGCCAACATATTTATTATGCCAAATTATCTTAATTAAGCTACCCCAATCCCCGCATCATAATCGTACGTATAACATGATTTCACAAGTTTTCTAAGTACTCATGAAATGGCACTAACTAAAGGAATATGGGATAAGCACAATAATTGATATAAAAGAATAGGCATGCAAAAATAATGGCTCCAACAGGTTCGATGTACATAATAGTGAATAGGAATAAACTGTCTAAGTTACATACTAAATATGAGATCCAACATAATTAAGGGAATATGCATAGGTGATTTGATCCAACATAACGCTAGTTCAAGGTACACCATGATTGGTTAATCGTAATAATGGGAATAGGCATAAGCAACTAATTATAATAGTTATAGGCAATTAACCACAATAGTCATGGGCGACTAATCACAATAATTTCTTAATAAATGTCATAGGCAATAGTCTCATAGTTATGAATCATAGTCATGGGCAACAGTCTCATAGTCACGAACCATAGTCATAGGCAAAAGTCTCATAGTCATAGTCATAGGCAATAGCTTCATAGGCAACAGTTTCATAGTCACGAACCATAGTCATAGGCAAAAGTCTCATAGTCATAGTCGTAAATCAAATCCAAAGGCATAGATAACTTTAGATTTGACATAAGCATGAATCAAAGATAATTAACTTGCAAATAGGTACAGTTCTATATTTTGATTTATTACATTCACAATTCCAATTACACGTTCAGATCTAAGGAATAACCGAACTTACAAAGAATATGGAATCTGAAGTTGGAATGCATGCCTTTGATGTAGATCGTTGTTCTTATAATTCAGATTTGATTCACTTCGTAGCTTTCTAGTTTTCTTTTTAAGTTGAATGAGAATGGTGGCTGTCCTAGGTTGAGTATGGCGGCATGACAGCTCTTGGAATGAATTAATGTGATTTTAGGATTGAGTTAGGTTGTTTATATAGAATTTCAATTTAATTAGAGCCATCGGATGAACCTAGAGTTAACCATAACCATTCAGTCAGGATAGGGTGACACCTCATCCTAATGACTCAGCAAGGAGTCAGAAAGGACTCAGCAATGGGTCACAGTACAGATCAGAACACACCAGAAAGCTGTGCATGCATTCAGCCCGACCTGGGCGCACTTTGCAGGTGCGCCAGTGCAATTTTTGTACTGGCGCACTTCCCAAGTGCGCCAGTGCATTTATATATTTTTTTCTTCTCTTCTTCTGGTTTTCTGCCTAACTTCGTTCGTCCATATCTTCTTCAAACGATGTCCGATTTATGCAAACTCAGACTCTATCTCAAGCAGAATTCCGAGACGAACGCTATGAGGTAACCCGTTTCCCTTAATTCTCGCATTTGAAATTAACTATTCCTTGATTATATCTTATATCCTGATTTAAAATTGCGGGGTGTTACACCAATACTTAATTAAGGTTAATTAAGTGAAATAGTTAATTAAATTATATTTTAAATTGTTAATGATCATAATATTTAAATCATGATAGGGTTTAAACGTTTTGGCCATGGTTCTGAAATTGCGGTCATAGCAGGAACCCACGAAACAGTGAGTGAAGGAGCCGACCTGAAGTATTTAAAACAAAGTAATTAGTTGTTAATTTAAATTAATTCTAATAATTAGTTATTAAAATATAATAAAATTTTAAATATTAACAACATATTTATATTTTATCAGAATTGGCCGATTCAAAACAGTCTGAAACTGTATTTATGAGCAGGACGGTACGGAAGGGAATTGAATTGGATAGAGTTGGAATTTATCTAGAATGAGCTGTGTATACAATGCCGAACCAGGTGAGTTAACCTCACTCAGTTTCCCACTTATAATGATTATAAGTCGGGTTCATCATTTGTATGTTATGGCTGTTAGTTATTGGTTATTGATGATTGTTTGAATGCGTGTTAAATATTTTTATTAATCATTTAAATTGAACAGTTGTTTAATTTAAATTAAATGACATCGTTATTTTTAACGATGATTTCCAAACAAGGTAACTTACCTTGTTGGTTACGTTTATAATAATATAAACGTATTTAAATTAAATTGGGTGCTTGAATTATTATTGGTTGAGCACTATCAGTTAAATTGGTTATTTATCTGTAAATGATCATTATATGAACTGTTGAACCCGTATGATTGGATTATTGAATTGGTTGTTGATTGTTAATCCAAATTCAACATTTGTTTGGTTATTAACCAATAGTGCTATTGGTTGAGAAATTCATAGCAGATGGCCAAAATACAAACTGTTTTATAAAGTTCGATTTACCGTCAGGTGAAGCGATAGAAAATGAAGTTATGAAATTTAGTTTATAACTAAATATAGATTTTTAAATATATTTTTAAATTCAGTTTATAAAAGAAAATAAACCATATATATCATTTATTTTAACCGCCATTTTTATATCAAAATCTACCGTGTGCGAAGCACGTGCTTCATCGTAATTGCTGAATAATTTTATAAAACAGTTTTTTTATATTAATAAAATTGATAAGCAAGTAGGAAGGAATTAGCGACGAGTAAAAGTCGGGATTTATTGTTTTTAAGAACAATTAAAATAAGTTTTATCTGGAAATAGATTAAGGTTTATTTAATAATTATCGAAATGAGGTTATTTGGATGAATAAATGTTATTTATTAATTTAAAATGAAAAGACGAGTTAGAGTTGATTAATGAGTTAATCATGTTTTAAGGTTGACCAAGCCAACTATGTTAATAGAAATTGATTATTATATTAGTTATGTCGATTAATATAATAAAATAATTGTTTAACTTAATGAGATTTAAAAACAGAAAATTTGATTCTGGTTAATAATAAAGTAGGTTAAATGTTTATTTAATTTAAGGAATTAATTCTTAAACGAAGTTCATTTAAGTAAGAAATTGAAAATAAAATATGATTGAGTTTCAAAGGAAGTTTAAGAACGGGTTTATATTTAAACCAAATTTGGTAAATGAAGTTAAAAAGTGATTTTAAGCAGATATGGTAAGCTTAAAATGAACGTTACTTAATATTTTAAGTAAAGGAAATGGAGATGGGAAATGGGTTTCATATTAAACTAGAAGTTGTAAACGAGCTGTGAATAAGGAGATGGCAAGTTAAAGCATTATATTGTAAATTTACATTACCCAGAAATGGCATTAAGTGAAATGAATGGGATTGAAGTACGATTTTCCAAAGGAAGAAATAGAAAAGGGGATTTACATAGTGGAATTTGGTAAAATGTTTAGTAATAGGATTTGATATAAAACCCAGATAATGGGACAACTAGTTATAAAGAAGTTAAAGTTTAAAAGTTAATGTGTATTAATCATTTGCTAGATCAAGGAATTTGATAATAATCATATATTTAAAAGAGGAGATTCCAAAAAGAAAGACGGTTTTATAAAACCGTATTTTAGTACAATAGTGAAGTGATATCAAAATAAATATGGGTTTCTGGAATTACGATTCATATTTATCTTAAGATAAGAACGTTGTTGAACAAGATCTGAGAGGTAATTAAAATAGCCCAACTTGAACGACTTTAGGATTGTCGAAGGATGGTATGAGTCGTGATAGTGGAGTTGTTAAAGCAAATTATTTTGGGGAAATAATAGTGAAACATTATTTTAAGATTTTGGATATATATATATTTATGATGGGATTCCGAAATAAAAGGAAATAAAGAGAGGCGTGAGAATATGAAATGATATTTTAGTAGTAACGAAATAAAAAAGGGATTTTCTAACAATTGTTTTATAATGATAAGTAAATTAATCTCGTAGTTGCAGATGTAAAAAATGTGGTGGCAAATGTTTTAAAGGATAATGTAATAACCCGGAAAATACGAGCCAATTTAAAATTTTTAAATTGGTGATTTCAAAGAAATTTGAATAACTGAAATAGAATATTTCAATAAAATAGTGAATTAGAAATAGTGGGTCAGTTTGAAAATTTGAATTCAAACTTTGACTGACTGTGCAGGGTGGAAAATATAACGAATTTTAATGAGACCAAAAATATTTAAATCTGTTAGTCAATACCTTTCTAACGAATCTGAAAAATTGAAGTTTCATAACGGGAATCAAAAGTTATGGCAGAATGAATTTTCAGAATGGTCGCTATATAGAATATATAGCCCTGGAAAATTGATATTTTGCATACGACCTCGGAATTCGACGAAACCACTTTTGTTGGGTCCGGGATGTCAAACTATTGCTAGGTTTCAAATTTCATAATTTTTGAAGCTAGTATGTGAGCGCGGCAAAAGAAAATGCGTTTGGTCAATTTCTGTTAAATTGGATCGACCAGAAAATGGCCATTTTTCAAACGATCTCAGAATTCGACGAAACTAGTTTTGTTGGGACCGTAGCGTCAAAACATAGCTAGATTTATTTTTCTGGAATTTTTCGAATCAGTTAGTGGCCCTGGCAAATTGAAATGTGCGTTCAGAATTAAAAATTAATTGTTTTATACTTTAATTTGAAAAATAACTGACTGTGACAGTCGAATTGGCCTACGAAACATATCCCATTGTGTCCGGGATGGGGGTATTTAGCTAGGGATGACAGTCGTTGGGTTTAAAAAGGAGTTCGTTGGAGAAAATACTATTTAAAAATATAATATATATATCGGCCAATAGGATTTTTTCTTTCATAATTAAAAAAATAAAAAAAAACCAAACCCTCGAATCAACGGCGAAACCCGTTCCCCCCTTCTCTCCTTCGCCGCCGCTACAGCAGCTTCCAGATGCCGCCACCGCCACCCCTCGACTCGTCTCCGCCCCCTCGTCAGATCCGACCCACCCACGACCCCGACCGACGCCTCCTCCGCCTGAATCGAGGCCAGAAAGCCCTCCACTTCCCAGCGCCGCCGCCGACGATCCCGACCACCAAACGCCACCAAACCACCACCGATAGGTAGCCCTTTCCTCCCTCTTCCACGTCCAACCCGCCGATCATCCCCTCGTGCCACGGATTTCGCGAAAACCTCAAACCTAGTTTCGAACAATCGTGAAAGGTGAGTTCTTTTTATGTTTACACTTTGAAAAATCATATCTTTTTGGTGGGTTGACGAAATTCGATGAAACAGGAAACATCAAGACCGCAAGGAAGCTCTCTACCTCATAGAAGAAGCCGCGGATTTTTCTGAGTCATCTACGATTTTTAGCGCTCCGCAAACCAATGTGAGAAATATAAATTAAATAAATTTGAATGGAAAATGTCGTGTATAAATTATATTAGTGAAATATAAATTACACACGTGTTGTATACCTCATGTACATGCGTGGTGTAAGCTATATGAGCAAAGTATGAATTATTCATGCATAGAATAATTGATATATGTGTTGAAATGCAAGTGATATATAGCAGTTATATTAAATATATATATATATATATACACTCCCCTCGTCCACAAACCATGGACGATATTTATTGTTGTGAATTGGTGTGAAATATTGGATGAAAAATACGAATGGTTGGATAATTGTTTGTGGTTGATATTGTTTGGTTGTGGTTGAAAAATACCCATTGGTGATTTAAATGAATTGGAAATATTTGTGGAAATAAAAATAAAACATGCCGCCAGCGTGCGAATTAGATGCATGAATCCCCATCGTCAAAAACCGCGAGGTTTTAAGGTAGAGCGAGGAGTCGTACTAGGGACGGTGCCGGTTTTAACTACCCTGCCGTTATGCTGCCGAAATTTTGAATAATCTTTATGTGTTAGAATAATTTTCATATGTTGAAATTATTTTCATGCGTTGAAATTAAAGCCATAGGTTGAAACTATATCCATGTGTGGAAATGTTCATGTGTTGAAAAGTGATGTGTGAAAATTAAATTCATTCGTGAATGAATGAAGTGTTAAACAATAAAAATCACCTTTTTATAATATATATGAAGTATGAAAAATATTCGCCTTATATATAAATAGTTTCAACAATAAAAATTCCATCTTTCTAATATGAACAACATAAATAAAATGCCCATGTGTTGAGAAGTGTGTGTAGTGGAAAAGTTCATGTGTTGAATAAAAAGATCGAACAATAAAAATTACATTTTTATTGAAACTATGAAGTGTTGAAAACATCCATTTGTCGAATAAATATTTTAAATGATAAAAATATCATTTTTATCATATATGTGATATGCTAGAGATATGCGGACGTTGAAATAAATATTTGTGAATGAGATATTATTTTTAACATGCATAGGAACTAAATAAAATAGACATGTGTCGAAATCTATTTTAGTTCGCCAAAATTATCATCTTTGAAATGTGAAGTGTTAAAAATAGCCACTTGTTCAAATAAATGTGCATGAGTTGAAATATACATTAATTAGCTAATGATATGATTTTAGCCTATGCATGCAACATTAGAATGAATGGTGTTTTTAAACCAAAGTATATCAAATATGAAGTTGAATGGAAAATGATAAGTGATAAAAACTGTATATATGTACATGCATATTTATTGAACAGGTTATAGCAAAGGGGCTAGAGAAGAGGAATAAAATTTTGTGCCCGACAAATAGGTACACATTTACTGTTTTGTTTGGGTGATGATTTTATGAGCCTGTTGGCTAGCCGCTTGGCTTTGTCTTTTTCTTTTTGACATGAGACGCCCATGTGGCTATTTGGGAATTTTCCCAACCCCTCCCGTACAAAGGAGGTTATGGCGAAATTTTCCGAAATTTAAAGGCGTTAGTGAAATAATTGAAGTGGAAACGATATAGGAATTTTTGAATGAACTATATTTATATAAATATATAAATATAATTAAAATTAAAACGAAACGTGGCCGTGCAGTTCGTGTTTTGAAACCGTGATTTCAAACGACTAGTGCGGGAAATCCGACCATTGGATTTTCCCGAAACCGCAACCGTTGGGTTCGCCTTGGAAATATCTTTCCAACGACACCAACTTTGTGAAGATCCGACGGTTGGATTGTCTGGAATGTTTAATTCAAATCTGAAGAAAAACAGCGCCAGAAATGATTATATTTATATATATATAAATATAATTATATTAAATCGAATAACGACGCTGTAGTTCGTAAATTGAAATCGTAACTTCAAATGGCTAGTGTGGAAGATCTGACCGTCGGATTTTCCCAAAACTGGAACCGTTGGATTCGTTTTGAAATGACCTTCCTAATGATATAAATTTTGTGAAGATTCAATGGTTAGATTTCCAGATATGTGTAAAACAAAATTAGTGAAAAGCAGCGCCAGTGCATCGATACGACCTGAAACGTCGTTTAATTAAATTTGGCCGTTTTAAATTAAATAAAAATGGCGATATATCGTTATAAAATATTATAGACGATATAGAGTGAAAATAATCCCATTTTGTTGTGTTTGCTTGATATGTGATGGTTGAATGTATTTAACATGAAAATTATAACTAAAGAACTGAAATGTGAATGTTGAATAGACCAACCATGTGACAAATTGATTTGAAAATCTAAATATACGTGGATTATTTGAAAAGGCCGAGTTTATCTCATTTCAAATAATCGATCGACGTTGAGAAGTCGAAGAGTGGAAGACGGTTGAAGACCGACGATCTTCACATTGGATGGATGGGCGCTACTGATGCTCGTGATTGGAGTAGCTACCATGAAGGAACTGAAGTAATAGCCGTCCAAACATACTGTTGATTGTACGGATATGCGAGGAATTGGTGCCTCCGGTTTCGTTCAAACCCAGATCGGACTTGTAAATGGACTATGTGTCTGACATTGGATTTTGTTCTGTGTTGATTGATCTCTGTTAAATATATATCTGTTTGGCGGCGGAGAATTTATTCTCTTGCTTAACGCCCTTCTCTGAGACGTACGAGCTCAGAGGTTATATATTGATAGAAATCAGTCGCATGGAGTGGATTGCCTGTGTGGCACGCCTAAGTGGCATATGATCAAGGCTTCTGTTGCAAAGAAAAGTCTTGTGGTTGATGATCAAAGCATGGTCTGTGTGACGTAGCTTTGTGTATGACGTGAATTCGCGAGCCTCACACCCCGGTATGAGTCAAAAACGGGAGACGGACCGTTGGGAGAGCACGACGTTTCTTTCTAGCTATGGTGGTGTCAGTGACCTACCAGCCCTGACATTATATATACTTTTCACCTGTGTGGTTGTTGGAATGCGAGGCGCCTCGATTATAGGTCTGTAAGGACCGGGAAACGTGTGTTTAGGAATAACTAATCCTCAAAAGTAAGAGAGGACCGACCCAGTCGATTCCAAGGATCATAGTGGGATCCTGGGACATTTGCTAGAGTGTCTCGAACCGGAGAGGAGCTTGCCCCTTGCCTCGACTCATGAAGGAATCCAATTTCCAATACGAAATATGCGGATAAGATTGTATTACTAGTACGGTGACATAGTGGTATGGGTCATTTATGCCGCCTATGATTGATATTTGTGATTGAAATCGCTTTTGAAATATATATATGCAATAGTAATAATATCAAACACTTTTGTTTAATTCGTATGAAGCATTTTTGGCCATTATAAGATAAAAACTCTATCCTTCGGCTTGCGTTGCATTGTGTGATGGGACCTGAGTCTTATAATGGCTTCATTTTATAAAAAGCATTGCGATGATTTAATCATTTACTTTATTTCATGCACTAGGACTCATTAGAGTAAACCCGTTCCGCGAAAGTGGCGTGGTCCTTTGATTTGCCTTATTATTGTTGTTAATAATTTATGTAGATTTCTCATACCAGTCCCATGACTGACTCGTAGTTTGTTTCACCTTGCAAACTCGGGTGCCCTCATTTTCACACGGGCAGCCTAGTTACAGGTTTCTGATGCACTTTTGGCTCATGGCGAGGCTTGACTACACCGTGATGACTTGGATTTTCTCCACCATTATTGTATCTATATTATGATTCCGCCATCGGCGATGTAGACTGATATTTATTTTGTGTACTCTTTATGTATGATTCCGCCCCAAGCGATGGTGACTGATTATGTATCATTATGCACTAAGTTGTATCATGTACTGTGCTTCTCTGATGTGATGATATCTATATGATTCCGCTGTCATATGTGTGTAAATTATTCTATTTTCTGTTTATGCTATTATCTGTGATCTGCTAATGATGATTAATGTGTTATATTCCAATGATTATTCTTAACACCGTGTAACGGGGTTTTGGGATCGTCACAGCTGGTATCAGAGCTTTAGTTAACCTTAGTTCTGGAGTCTAACACATTAAACACTTCATCAAAATAGAATCAGTAGTATTCTAAGGCGAATCGCTCATTAGAGATAGGACTAGTAAAGTCCTAGAATGAGCCGAGCAGAATAGCAGAAACAATTGGATCAGTCCATCGTTATCTTTTCGTAAATTTTCTGCTTAATCATACAATAAACTATCATTTCTGTTAGCTGACTCTTTTTTTGCTTATACAGAATTTGACAAATGGCTACCAGAGCAGCCGCCGCTAGAGGAGGCCGTGCCGGCCGAGGCCGAGGAAGGGGAGAAGCCCCAGTTCAAGAAGGACCTTTGATACAACCTCCGGCCGCTCAATACTTCGAGCTAGACCGTGTAGCTAAGAGATGTAAGAATTTAGGAGGCAAGACCTTCTCGGGAACTGGCACCATAATAGAGGCCCTTGCATGGCTCAAAACATGCGAGAAAATTCTTGATGGCCTAAGGCTTGGAGACGAAGATAAAGCTATTATGGGCGCCTGGCTTATGCAAGAACAAGCTGAACTATGGTGGGAATCTCTCACCGCCGGGAATAGAGAAGCTGGAAGAACATGGGATGGATTCAAAGAACTCTTCAAGGAGAAATATGTCCCAGAACAAGCTTTAGAACGAATGCACGATGACTTCGCTAATCTCCAGCAGGGGGATCTTTCCGTGCAGGATTATCTGAATAAATTTACACTGTTGTCGCCCTATGCTCTGGAGCTCGTCGCTACTGCAAAGTCCAAAAATAAGAGGTTTATCCTTGGGCTAAGGCGATAATATCATGATAGAGCCATGGCCCATGTCAAGCTGGAATTCAACAAACTGGTGGAAATGACATGCAACTATAAAGACCTTGATCAAAGGCATCTGGATCAGGATCGCGCTAAAAGCCAGGCCGGGAATAAGCGCAAGCCTGCTATAAATCAAGGCGAGTAAGCAAAGCGGCATCTTCAAATCCACAAACCAGTAAGCCGCCAAGAGGAAACTGCTTTAACTGTGGCAAGCCGGGGCACTACTCAAATGTCTGCACAGCTCCGAAAAGGCAGAGAACCAATTCTCAAGGTTCGAGCCAAGGCTACCAGAACCCTCGCTCGTGCTTCAACTGTCGCAAGACAGATCATCTTGTTAGGGACTATCCTTTGCTGAAGAAAGCTACAGTAGCTCATGTCTATGACGGCACGAGCCCGCCGGCTGCTTCCGATAGAGCAGGTAAACCTGATGTTTTGGGAGGTACCCTTACAATTAAAAATATTCCTGTCTCTGTATTGTTTGACACAGGAGCATCACGTAGTTTTATTGCTAGTAACACAATGCACAAATTAAAGTTAAAACAGAGGAAGCTTAAAGAATCGGTTGAGGTACATAACCCGATATGAGGTTCTATTACCCTCAGTTCGTGTTGTAAGGTTCCTACTTCTTTCTCCCGATACCAGTTTCCTTTCAATTTAATCGTTATGGATTTTCCCGAATTTGACGTTATCCTTGGGCTAGATTGGTTAAAGAAATACGAAGCTGAGGTAAATTGTGCAGGAAGAATCGTTAAAATTCGAACGAAGCTTGGATATATTACGGTACCATGTCATGGTTCGAATCCAAATAGAGAAGAATTTTGGTCGGCATTAGAACTTATTCCCACTTCCATGGAAA
This sequence comes from Allium sativum, assembly GCA_030737875.1. Taxonomy (NCBI): domain Eukaryota; kingdom Viridiplantae; phylum Streptophyta; class Magnoliopsida; order Asparagales; family Amaryllidaceae; genus Allium; species Allium sativum. Next base: position 618,827,560 of record CM060912.1, read on the forward strand.
AGATTCCGATTGTTAGAAACTATGCGGATGTGTTTGAAGAAGTTGAAAACTTAGCTCCGTAAAGAGAAATAGAATTCTGAATCGATCTAATTCCCAATGCCAGACCAGTGGTACATCCAATTCGCAGAATGACTCCGAAAGAAAAAGAAGAATTAGGCGATCAAACTCGTCAATTGTTGTGGAAGGGTCTAATCAGACCTAGTTTTTCTAATTGGGGTGCAACTGTTGTGTTTGTCCCAAAGTCAGACGGTACTCTTCGATTATGCGTTGATTACCGAGACCTCAATAAACAGACACTCAAAAACAAGTATCCATTACCCCACATCGACGATTTGCTAGACCAATTGAATGGGGCGAAAGTATTTTCCCGAATGGACCTAGCTACAGGTTTTCACCAATTGAGAATAGCAGAAGAGTGTGTTCCTTTGACAGCGTTTTCACCAATTGAGAATAGCAGAAGAGTGTGTTCCTTTGACAGCTTTCAGAGGTCCAGACATATTTTATGAATGGTTAGTAATGCCGTTTGGCCTGTGTAACGCTCCAGCATACTTTGTCGATCTAATGAATAGAGTGTTCAGGGGAGTTCTGAATAAATTTGTCCTCGTATTCATCAATGATATTTTAGTCTACTCCAAGTCAAAACCCGAGCATGAAAAACACTTAGAACAAGTATTGGAGATTCTAAGAAAGAACGTCTTCAAAGCCAAATTCTCTAAATGTGTCTTCTGACAAGAAGAAGTCAAATTTCTTGGCCGTGTCGTGTCAGAGAAAGGGATTTCTGTTGACCCAAGCAAAATAACAGCGATTCAAGATTGGAAACAACCCACTACTCCCACAGAAGTTAGAAGTTTTATGGGGTTGGCTAGTTATTATCGAAAGTTCGTTAAGGATTTTTCAAAGATATCCGGTCCGTTAACGAAGCTCACAAAGAAACATGAGAAATTCAAGTGGACTTCCGACTATGAAGAAGCTTTCCAGAAATTGAAATCGAAACTGGCAACTGCTCCAGTGTTAACCATTATTGATGGCAATCAGGATTTAACGATTTGGACAGATGCTTCTATTAGAGGTCTTGGTGCAGTGTTAATGCAAAGAGGCCAAGTAGTCGCTTATGCAAGCCGCCAACTGAAACCGCATGAGAAGAATTATGTGACTCATGATCTTGAGTTGCTAGCTATCGTTTTTGCCTTAAAAATCTGGAGGCATTATTTATTGGGCGAGAAATTTATACTGTACACAAATCATCAATCATTGAAGTATTTATACACCCAGAAAGATCTGAATTTGAGACAGCAGCGTTGGCTAGAATTTCTTGCAGCGTATGATCTTGATATCTTGTATACGCCGGGGGAGGCTAACGTTGTAGCGGGTGCACTTAGTAGGAAAACCGCAATCATTGCCAATCTTATAATTACGCCAGGATTGATTGATAGAATATCTGTTCTTCAGAAAAGTGACAATTTTGTGAAAGAAATGATAAAAAGGATTCAAAGGGGCGAAGGCTCCAGTTTCCAAGTGGATAGTGAGGGAGTTCTGAGGCTGAATAGAAGAATATGTGTTCCCGACATTCCTGAGCTCAAAAGAGAGGTGCTAGACGAATGCCATAAATCCAAATTTTGCATCCATCCTGGGATGAGTAAAATGTACAACGATATCAAACGCACTTTCTAGTGGAAGGCAATGAAAAGGGATATTTCTTTGTATGCTAGCAGATGCCCTACTTGCCAATTGGTCAAGAGCGACCAACAAAAGCTAGCTGGATTGTTGCAACCGTTGGAAGTCCCAGGTTGGAAATGGGAACAGATTTCCATGGATTTCATAGATGGTTTGCCGCGAACCAGGAAAGGTAATGACAGTATTTGGGTAATCGTAGATCGCTTCACAAAGACTGTCCATTTTATACCTGTCAGATCCAATAGAACCACTCAAAGTCTAGCACAGATATATTTCAAAGAAATCGTTAAGCTGCATGGAATTCCCATCAGCATAGTCAGTGATAGAGACCCGATATTTGCTAGTAAATTCTGGGAGGCTTTCCAGACAGAATTGGGAACGAAACTGAATATGAGCACCGCTTATCACCCTCAAACAGATGGCCAAACTGAGCGGGTGAATAGAATTTTAGAAGATTTATTGCGGGCTTGTATAATTGATTTTGGTGGGTCATGGGAAGATCACTTGCATTTGGCAGAATTCTCATATAACAATAGCTATCAAGCAAGTTTGGGAATGTCGCCATTTGAAGCATTATATGGCAGGCCGTGCCGATCTCCAGCATGTTGGGTAGAACCTGGCAACAGACTTGTGTTAGGACCCGATATGATTAGAGAAGCATCTGATAAAGTCGACTTTATCAAAAAGCGTTTGAGAACCGCCCAAAGCCGACAGAAAAGTTATGCAGATTCTAGAAGGAGAGATTTGACATTTGTTGTAGGTGATCATGTTTATTTGAAAGTTTCTCCGATGAGAGGAGTAATCAGATTTGGCAAAACTGGGAAGTTGGCACCGAGATTTATTGGTCCCTTTCCTATACTTGAACGAATTGGAACTCTTGCTTATAGGGTTCAATTACCAGATTGGTTGCCTGGAGTGCATGATGTATTTCACATATCTCAACTTAGAAGACATGTGCATGATCCAGATCTTGTTGTAGAAGAAGCAGCGCAACAGGATGTAGACATAACTCCAGAATTAACACTCAGAAGAGAGCCATTAAAGACTGTTGGCAAAGCAACTAGAGAACTAAGAAGCAAAAAGGTTCATTTAGTTAAAGTGCAGTGGAGCAGTGATCCTAGAGACTGTACTTGGGAGACTGAGGAAAGCATTAAGCAAGCTTACCCCAAATGCAGAGTGGATATCTCTGACTAACTCCGGTGCAAGGTACCTTTACAATACTTTGCATTTACATTTTGTTTCCTACTTTACTGTTGTTTCCTTTTCGAGGACGAAATTTTTTAAGTGGGGGAGATTGTAATAACTCGGAAAATACGAGCCAATTTAAAATTTTTAAATTGGTGATTTCAAAGAAATTTGAATAATTGAAATAGAATATTTCAATAAAATAGTGAATTAGAAATAGTGGGTCAGTTTGAAATTTGAATTCAAACTTTGACTGACTGTGCATGGTGGAAAATATAACGGATTTTAGTGAAACCAAAAATATTTAAATCTATTAGTCAATACATTTCAAACGAATCTGAAAAATCGAAGTTTCATAACGGGAATCAAAAGTTATGGCAGAATGAATTTTCAGAATGGTCGCTATATAGAATATATAGCCCTGGAAAATTGATATTTTGCATACGACCTCGGAATTCGACGAAACCACTTTTGTTGGGTCCGGGATGTCAAACTATTGCTAGATTTCAAATTTCATAATTTTTGAAGCTAGTATGTGAGCGTGGCAAAAGAAAATGCGTTTGGTCAATTTCTGTTAAATTGGATCGACCAGAAAATGGCCATTTTTTAAACGATCTCAGAATTCGACGAAACTAGTTTTGTTGGGACCGTAGCATCAAAACATAGCTAGATTTATTTTTCTGGAATTTTTCGAATCAGTTTGTGGCCCTGGCAAATTGAAATGTGCGTTTAGAGTTAAAAATTAAATGTTTTATACTTTAATTTGAAAAATAACTGACTGTAACAGTCGAATTGGCCTACGAAACATATCCCATTGTGTCCGGGATGGGGGTATTTAGCTAGGGACGACAGTCGTTGGGTTTAAAAAGGAGTTCGTTGGAGAAAACACTATTTAAAAATATATAATATATATATATATCGGCCAATAGGATTTTTTCTTTCATAATTAAAAAAAAAACCAAACCCTCGAATCAACGGCGAAACCCGTTCCCCCCTTCTCTCCTTCGCCGCCACCGCTACAGCCGCTTCCAGACGCCGCCACCGCCACCCCTCGACTCGTCTCCGCCCCCTCGTCAGATCCGACCCACCCACGACCTCGATCGACGCCTCCTCCGCCTGAATCGAGGTCAGAAAGCCCGCCACTTCCCAGCACCACCGCCGCTGATCCTGACCACCGAACGCCACCAAACCACCACCGATAGGTAGCCCTTTCCTCCCTCTTCCATGTCCAACCCACTGATCATCCCCTCGTGCCACGGATTTCGTGAAAACCTCAAACCTAGTTTCGAACCATCGTTAAAGGTGAGTTCTTTTTGAAGTTTACACTTTGAAAAATCATATCTTTTTGGTGGGTTGACGAAATTCGATGAAACAGGAAACATCGATACCGCAAGGAAGCTCTCTACCTCATAGAAGAAGCCGCGGGTTTTTCTGAGTCATCTACGATTTTTAGCGCTCCGCAAACCAATGTGAGAAATCTAAATTAAATAAATTTGAATGGAAAATGTCGTGTATAAATTATATTAGCGAAATATAAATTACACACGTGTTGTATACCTCATGTACATGCGTGGTGTAAGCTATATGAGCGAAGTATGAATTATTCACGCATAGAATAATTGATATATGTGTTGAAATGCATGTGAAATATAGCAATTATATTAAATATATATATATATATATATATATACTCCCCTCGTCCACAAACCATGGACGATATTTATTGTTGTGAATTGGTGTGAAATATTGGATGAAAAATATGAATGGTTGGATAATTGTTTGTGGTTGATATTGTTTGGTTGTGGTTGAAAAATACCCATTGGTGATTTAAATGAATTGGAAATATTTGTGAAAAAAAAACATGCCGCCTGCGTGCGAATTAGATGCATGAATCCCCATTGTCAAAAACCGCGAGGTTTTAAGGTAGAGCGAGGAGCCGTACTAGGGACGGTGCCGGTTTTAACTACCCTGCCGTTGTGCAGCCGAAATTTTGAATAATATTTATGTGTTAGAATAATTTTCATATGTTGAAATTATTTTCATGTGTTCAAATTAAAGCCATATGTTGAAACTATATCCATGTGTGGAAATGTTCATGTGTTGAAAAGTGATGTGTGAAAATTAAATTCATTTGTGAATGAATGAAGTGTTAAACAATAAAAATCACCTTTTTATAATATATATGAAGTATGAAAAATATTCGCCTTATATATAAATAGTTTCAACAATAAAAATTCCATCTTTCTAATATGAACAACATAAATAAAATGCCCATGTGTTGAGAAGTGTGTGTAGTGGAAAAGTTCATGTGTTGAATAAAAAGATCGAACAATAAAAATTACATTTTTATTGAAACTATGAAGTGTTGTAAACATCCATTTGTCGAATAAATATTTTAAATGATAAAAATATCATTTTTATCATATATGTGATATGCTAGAGATATGCGGACGTTGAAATAAATATTTGTGAATGGGATATTATTTTTAACATGCATAGGAACTAAATAAAATAGTCATGTGTCGAAATCTATTTTAGTTCGCCAAAATTATCATCTTTGAAATGTGAAGTGTTAAAAATAGCCACTTGTTCAAATAAATGTGCATGAGTTGAAATATACATTAATTAGCTAATGATATGATTTTAGCTTATGCATGCAACATTAGAATGAATGGTGTTTTTAAACCAAAGTAAATCAAATATGAAGTTGAATGGAAAGTGATAAGTGATAAAAACTGTATATATGTACATGCATATTTATTGAACAGGTTATATCAAAGGGGCTAGAGAAGAGGAATAAAATTTTGTGCCCGACAAATAGGTACACATTTACTGTTTTGTTTGGGTGATGATTTTATGAGCCTGTTGGCTAGCCGCTTGGCTTTTTCTTTTTCTTTTTGACATGAGACGCCCGTATGGCTATTTGGGAATTTTCCCAGCCCCTCCCGTACAAAGGAGGTTATGGCGAAATTTTCCGAAATTTAAAGGCGTTAGTGAAATAATTGAAGTGGAAACGATATAGGAATTTTTGAATGAACTATATTTATATAAATATATAAATATAATTAAAATTAAAACGAAACGTGGCCGTGCAGTTCGTGTTTTGAAACCGTGATTTCAAACGACTAGTGCGGGAAATCCGACCATTGGATTTTCCCGAAACCGCAACCGTTGGGTTCGCCTTGGAAATATCTTTCCAACGGCACCAACTTTGTGAAGATCCGACGGTTGGATTGTCTAGAATGTTTAATTCAAATCTGAAGAAAAACAGCGCCAGAAACGATTATATATATATATATAATTAAATTAAATCGAATAACGACGCTGCAGTTCGTAAATTGAAATTGTAACTTCAAATGGCTAGTGTGGAAGATCCGACCGTCGGATTTTCCCAAAACTGAAACCGTTGGATTTGTTTTGAAATGACCTTCCTAATGATATAAATTTTGTGAAGATCCAACGGTTAGATTTCCAGATATGTGTAAAACAAAATTAGTGAAAAGCAGCGCCAGTGCATCGATACGACCTGAAACGTCGTTTAATTAATTGGCCGTTTTAAATTAAATAAAAATAGCGATATATCGTTATAAAATACTATAGACGATATAGAGTGAAAATAATCCCATTTTGTTGTGTTTGCTTGATATGTGATGGTTGAATGTATTTAACATGAAAATTATAACTAAAGAACTGAAATGTGAACGTTGAATAGACCAACCATGTGACAAATTGATTTGAAAATCTAAATATACGTGGATTATTTGAAAAGGCCGAGTTTATCTCATTTCAAATAATCGATCGACGTTGAGAAGTCGAAGAGTGGAAGACGGTTGAAGACCGACGATCTTCACATTGGATGGATGGGCTCTACTGATGCTCGTGATTGGAGTAGCTACCATGAAGGAACTGAAGTAATAGCCGTCCAAACATACTGTTGATTGTACGGATATGCGAGGAATTGGTGCCTCCGGTTTCGTTCAAACCCAGAACGGACTTGTAAATGGACTGTGTGTATGACATTGGATTTTGTTCTGTGTTGATTGATCTCTGTTAAATATATATCTGTTTGGCGGCGGAGAATTTATTCTCTTGCTTAACGCCCTTCTCTGAGACGTACGAGCTCAGAGGTTATGTATTGATAGAAATCATTCGCATGGAGTGGATTTCCTGTGTGGCACGCCTAAGTGGCATATGATCAAGGCTTCTGTTGCAAAGCAAAGTCTTGTGATTGATGATCAAAGCATGGTCTGTGTGACGTAGCTTTGTGTATGACGTGAATTCGCGAGCCTCACACCCCGGTATGAGTCAAAAACGGGAGACGGACCGCTGGGAGAGCACGACGTTTCTTTCTAGCTATGGTGGTGTCAGTGTCCTACCAGCCTTGACATTATATATACTTTTCACCTGTGTGGTTGTTGGAATGCGAGGAGCCTCGATTATAGGTCTGTAAGGACCGGGAAACGTGTGTTTAGGAATAACTAATCCTCAAAAGTAAGAGAGGACCGGCCCAGCCGATTCCAAGGATCATAGTGGGGTCCTGGGACATTTGCTAGAGTGTCTCGAACCGGAGAGGAGCTTACCCCTTGCCTCGACTCATGAAGGAATCCAATTTCCAATACGAAATATGCGGACGTGATTGTATTACTAGTACGGCGACATAGTGGTATGGGTCATTTATGCCGCCTATGATTGATATTTATGATTGAAATCGCTTTTGAAATATATATGCACTAGTAATAATATCAAGCACTTTTGTTTAATTCGTATGAAGCATTTTTGGCCATTATAAGGTAAAAACTCTATCCTCCGGCTTGCGTTGCATTGTGTGATGATACCTGAGTCTTATATTGGCTTCATTTTATAAAAAGCATTGCGATGATTTAATCATTTACTTTATTTCATGCACTAGCACTCATTGGAGTAAACCCGTTCCGCGAAAGTGGCGTGGTCCTTTGATTTGCCTTATTATTGTTGTTAATAAGTTATGTAGATTTCTCATACCAGTCCCATGGCTGACTCGTAGTTTGTTTCACCTTGCAAACTCGGGTGCCCTCATTTTCACACGGGCAGCCTAGTTACAGGTTTCTGACGCACTTTTGGCTCATGGCGAGGCTTGACTACACCGTGCTGACTTGGATTTTCTCCGCCATTATTGTATCTATATTATGATTCCGCCATCGGCGATGTAGACTGATATTTATTTTGTGTACTCTTTATGTATGATTCCGCCCCAGGCGATGGTGACTGATTATGTATCGTTATGCACTAAGTTGTATCCTGTACTGTGCTTCTCTGATGTGATGATATCTATATGATTCCGCTGTCATATGTGTGTAAATTATTCTATTTTCTGTTTATGCTATTATCTGTGATCTGCTAATGATGATTAATGTGTTATATTCCAATGATTATCCTTAACACCGTGTAACGGGGTTTTGGGATCGTCACAGATAATAACGAGAATTTGGATAAGGTTTTAAGGTATTTCTTTTAAGTATTTTAATAAAATAAATTGAGAATATTTATACATATTAAAACTAATATATTATCTTTGGTATTACAACTGATATATTATTTTAATGGCCAAGTGGCACTATGTAATAAACCAATGGATTTATTTTATTTTTGTGATTGTTTATTTTGATAGTTAAATAACTGACTATCAAAATCATGCCCAACGCGATGTTGATACGGAAAGACCGGGATCAAATTTATATTCAAAAACCATTCCAAACCAGCAAATATGTAAAGATGCTAATTGAAGATGGAGCAGTTGAAGACATTGATCTTCATAAGCGGAAGGGATACTGGATAAATACCTCTGATGTTGCAACCAGAGATATTTTGATAAGTAATTGAGTCGTGCTTGAAATCTATGGACTGCAAGGATCACTCGGTACTGATCCATAGGGTGATTCCTAGGATGTGGTAGGAGGGTAGCTTCGGTTCATCCTGTTCCTGGATGACTTGTATGGATGAATGTTTGACAAAAGTATTTCCAAAGGACCACGTATGTTGATTTATTCAAACGTATCATAGTCGGTTAGCTCCCAACTAGAGTATATTTGTGGACGTCAATTAGTGGTATCTGATGGATCTAACAATGTGGCATTCAAAGAAAATAGTGATCATATGTTGTAAAGGTAATTTCAAACCTCAAGCCTCATCAACCGGGAATGACATAAATCGGGCAGGCTAGATGGTTATGTGGGTTGCTCTCATTAGGGTGTATAATCACCTATCTAGAGAAATTACTTTTGCTTCTTTAATCTATTTTTGATGATGTCCCTTTTCGGGAAACGGTGGGTAGCTCCCAACCGTTGGTGATATGTATTCGATGCACTCAAACGAAATGAGTGGTCAGTCATGTGTGGGCCGGGTTGCAAGACGTTCTTGTTGAACCTAGTGTATTCGCCTGTAGAGATACATTATCGGCAGGTGGTTCCATACCTTGTCATAGTCGGAATCAAATCTCCAATAAGCGCCCGTGGTTTTGTTTGTATACTATATATGTGGAGCGTGAGATGCAAGCGTTCTACTAGATTCTAATTATTTGTATTTAGACACTGTTATAATATCAGGGAAGTATTGATTTTCAAAAACTATTTTGGGTCATCGTAAGGTAAAAACCATCCATATTTATGTGTGGATTGGTCTTACGATTATCATTTTCTCTTAGAAAGGAATTTGAACTTCAAAATCAAGTTAGATGATATTTTAAACTCAAGGGATTTTCTCACACTGGTTGGATGATATTTTAAACTCAAGTTGGATGATATTTTCAAGCTCTTAATAAAGATTTAGTTTTATATCATATTTTGTTCCGCTGCGATGTGAGACTCTGTGTTGTGTTGGATCTTCTTCTTCTTCTTTTATTCTAATATTTCTTTCTTTCTTATCTCACCCTCTAAATTCTTTCTAATAACTATCTGGTGTTTTAGATGCAAGTAATGCAGGATTATATATTATTGTCAGAATTCGGGTGTCGAATCCCTACCGTGTCGTTACACATATAGTCTTGAAATAGAGTTTTACAACAAATTAAAAACTTTATATCTATTTATATGTTTTTAATTAAGATTTATTTGTAAATTTAAAAATAGCCAAGTAGAATAAATTATAATAAAATGTTTACAAACTGGTTCATAAATTAATATACAATAAAAATATCTAATTCAATTTACAAATGGAGGGACCATCATTTGTTAATTAACATTCCCAACTAACACAATCTAGCACATTTTCCATACCATCCAATTTCTAATTTTAATGTATCAAACCATAGTAAATACTCCATCATCAAATGATCTTAAACAACTATGCAAGCGAATAATAAATGGGTCAACTAGACATAGACGTGAGTTGAGAGAAATCACCAAACCAAAAGTTGCTCCAGATTTTGTCAATTGGCAGTCCAGACTGTCTCTACAACAACACTTCATTCACCAATGTCCATATTGCATAACGAATCACCCATCAACCTTTAGATACAGTAGCTCCTCCTATCGAATTTGCTACTGCTTCTATTGCGTACACCGTTGATCCAATCTCAACCGCCTAGAAGCACAACCCTCCACTCATGACATAACCGACCTTGAGCTAATGCCCCGAACTGCCTTAGACACCACCTACCATCAATTTCCTTTTTCATTCTTGAATACGCCAACGAGCATCACATGATTGTTGAGCCCTTGGACATATATAACTCTAAAATAAAAAATAAATAAAATGAAATAGAGGAATTTAACCTTAGTTACATGAGACATTGCCATGGCGTCATGTCCAGCTCCACTCGTCAATACCGGCACATCCTTATGAACATTAGTTTTCATTTGATTAAGAGTTGAATTAGCTTCATCTTTGAGCTACAGGCTTAATCTGGGTCACACTTTGCTGCCTCTACATTATGCTGAGATGATTGAATCAAGATATGCTAAGAAAACATGGGAAATTTATATGGGATTATGAAAGTAGTATTTATTTTCTCGTTAACCTAATGTTCAATGGTACGGTTAATCATTCCCTCTTCTGAAATGTAAGAGGGACGAGTTGAAATCTTCAGCATCCTTTCGAATTTTCTTATTATTAAATGCGTACATTAAGAGAAAGGTTAGTTTTCAAATATGTACATGGTACATTAATTTATATAGTGATGGTTACAAATGCAATAGCTGAATAGCATGTCCGTTAAACTTATATAGCAGTGAAAGTTACAAATGTAATAGCAAGTCCTTTAAACTTATATAAACAAAAAGTGAAGTATATTATTAATTTGAGAGAGTATTAAAACTAATTTCAATGGATAGTCAATGTGTACGCACCTACCAACTCCTTCAAACTAACATCCGCAACCATGGCCTTCTATTCAAACACCACTTCACTTGACAATTAAACTCCATACACACCTTACCTATGTAAATCCCGCATTTTTAATTAAATAATAAAATAGAATTCGCAAAATTTTCTGAATTTGGTCACGAAACTAGCGTCATTGCACTCATGGTGTTTTTCTGATCAATTTAGACCTATGATGAAGCGACCTGAACTTCCTCGGTCTCCGAAGAGAAGAGAAAGAACGGATTGTCTGAGAACAAGACGAATCAGAACACAAACAGAAGAACATTTCATTGCTTATTACATCAATTTCATCAGAATACAAGAATATACAGAGTATGAATAAATATTACACATTTACTAAATATCAGAGGTTTACAAATTACAATGCAGCGGAAAAATAATACAAAACACAACTGAAAAGAATATACGGACACAGAGCTTTCCGAATATCATTCCAGCTGTAAACCAGGATCCTATGAATATAAATCTGCAAAACCAAAACTACAAGCTGCCCGTGTGGAAACTAGGGGCACCTAGAGTTTAGGTTAAAATAATAAACTCTAGGTCAGTCATGTGACTGGTGTGAGAACTAAAACAGTTATTTAAAACTTTACTTTAACTCAGATATATCAAGGGACCGCGCCGTATAACACGAAACGGGTTTCCTCCCAAGAATACCAGTGCATACAACAAAACAACGCAATGCTTTTTGGAAAAAATGAGGCTATTATAGGACCCAGGTCCCATCACATGATGCAACGCAAGCCGGAGGATAGGGTTTTCCCTTATAATAGCCAAACATGCTTGGTACGTTGAAACAAATCATTTGATAATATTATAAGTGCATAGTGTATAAAATAGCTTCGAATATAAATGTATCAATCCTAGGTGGCATGGGTACCATATATCATGTCGCCAATACTAGGCTCTACAATCAAAAACGCAAAGTCACGTATTGGAAGTTGGATTTCCATCTGCGAACCAAGGCAAGGGATCGTCCTTACCACTTCGAGACTCTCTAGCTCGAGCCTCAGTCAATGCTTGGATCGTCAGGGCCGTTCCAGACGGAGTGGATTAAAATGCCTGAAAAATGCATTTCCCCGCCCTATGGGGCGTAAAATGGTCATATCCCAACCAAACTATCGGCCCCGGAACGACCAATAAAACCAAGGCGCCTCACAATCCATCATCCACATAAGTAAAATGTCAGGGCTAGTAAAACGCTGACACCACTCTTAGCTAGAAAGAAACGCATGTCCTCCCTGAAGTCCTCTCCCGTTTCTGGTTCACATCGGGGTACGAGGCTCACGAATTAACGGTACACAAAGCTACGCTATATTAAAGCCGAGCTTTGATCATCAACCACAAGACTCAGCTTTTCAACAGAAGCCTTGAACATTTGCATCCCAGCATACCTCACAGGCAATTCACGCTATGCAACCGATGTCTATTAGTCACACTGAATGAAATCCGATGTCAGACACACATCAATTTACAAGTTCGTTCTGGGTTTGAACGAAACCGAGGCACCTTACTCCTCCCCCAAATGTCCAATACAAGGGAGAGGCCCTCGCATATCCAGTCGATCTCCAAGTACATCTAGACGATCACCACTTATTACCTTGTCTTGGGTGTACAGCCCAATTAAGACATCAGTAATCATCCAAACGATGTGAAGACCTCCGGTCTTCGACCACCGTCTTCATCTTCGACATATCGTCGAATCAATTATTCAGAATGGGATAAACCCGGTCTTTCTGAATAACTCGCGTATATAATAAACAAGTGCTATAAAAACACATCATACTCCTCATTCCAATCCAGAATATTCCTTTATTCAAATATTCTTATACCTTGGGATTCCCATTAATTTTATCAAAGATAAATTCTTTAAATTTATTCTTTAATCTTCCTTTGGATTTCAATCCAAACCAAATTGTGGTTTATCCAAACTAGTCAGGATTAGCGCTCATTACCGAAGTAATCATTTGTTTAATTTCCCAATCCCAACCTATTCATCCCATGAAGCAAAACTGGTAATACTTCATATCTAACACCACGGTGTTATCGGTAAAATTAATTACCATTTCACTTTCAAATCTAACTAAAGATTTAACTATCGCTTGGAGCAAAACTGGTGATACTCCATTCTTGATAATTTCAATCCAATTAAAGATTCATTAAAACTCCACTTAGTTTTAATCTTCCCAAAAATCAATATTAATGATTGTTTAACTTGGGAAATCATATCCTGTCTTTAACTAGGTTAAAGAACCAATGCCCTTTAAAACACCGTTCACGATAAACCCAAAATCACATTCCATTCCATCAGCCTTTAACTGTAAATTAGCAAGTGAACAATTCCCTAAGTGTTAACCCCGAAGGCCGAAACCAACATCAGATAAATACCTAGGAAACTATTCAACTTAAATAATCTCCAGTTAGTTTCTGGTTTTCTTAACTCCGTTGGGTCTAAGAACAGTATTATTAAAGATAACATTCACGACAACCCAGAATCACATTCCATTAACAATGGAATCTTCATGGAAAACAAATCGATATATATAATCGATATAAACTTCCATATCCAACCGATAATCTCAATGGAATAATGACAAGGCATTTTAAACTCCATATATATTAACCGTCTTCCTCTACAGAAGCTTACTTCGATTATTACCAAATCGAATTCCATTCAATTCCAATTTAATATGTTAAATTGGAAAACATTACTTTGGAAAATCTCCTTTAAATCTTAACAAAAGATTTATAAATTCCAAATCCCGTTTCGATGTAAATCGAGTTAAAGAACGAATGTCGCTGAAAGACAGTTCACAACAAACCCAATTCACATTCCATCAGTCTCTAACCGTCAATTAGTAAGAGAACAATTCCCTAAGTGTTATCCCCGAAGGCCGAAACCAACATCAGATCAATACCCAGGAAATCATTCAACTTAACTAATCTCCAGTCAGTTTCTAATTTTCTTAACTCCATTGGGTTTAAGAACAGTATTATTAAAGATACCATTCATGACAAACCCAAAATCCAATTTGATATTAAATACAAGGCTCTGAATAGAAAATATATCGGCTTATATTCAGTATCAAATTCTGAAATCAACAAATATCGTATTGGAATAACGATATATCTATATCTTCCAAATTCCTCCACAATATCCGTATAATCGCGGAATCCAATATCAAAATATTCCAAATATAATTTCGATTTAAATCCATTCCAATTCATATATTGGAAATCCATGGTATTTTTAAAACTATTTCAAATCCAATTTATTTATTTAAAAATATTGGATTTTTAATTCTAGTTCAAAACTAGTTCATTTAGACAAAAATACATTTTTATCTTTTCAAATATGGGATTTTTCATCCTGTTCTTTCCAAATCATTTATTATGATTTTATACAAATTATTTATATTTTAAATAATTTTATCAAGGCCTGTATAGTCGATTTACATAAAAGGCCATCGAACTACACTTACAACGACCTTTTCCAAATTTGATTTGGACATAATTCCAAATCCAACCGTTAGATTTCAAATCTCTAATATACGTTAGAAAGCACTTTTCGATATAAACCCAACGGTTCCAATTTTAGGAGAATCCGACGGTCGGATCTTCCATAATGTCCATTCGAAGTCAATGGTCGAAATTCGCGAACTGCCGCAGCGCGGCGCGTTCTATTCAGGCCATTATATATATTATATTATATATATTTCGTCGATTTCCATTTAAAACGTATTTTGTAAATCGTTTTAAATTCGTTTTCAAAACGATTTCAACTTCATATTCAATTTCAAATCAAAATTGAATATTCCATATTATCAATATATAAATGATAGTATTTTCAAAACATTATATTTTGAAATCAATTCCTTTTCGATATTCATTAGAGAAATGAATAAAATCGATATAAATATCATTCACGTCAAAATGGTGTTATATAATCAACACGGCTATATATATTTAAATATATTCGTGTCCATCCCAAATCGGACATCAAAAATCACATCTTTAATCCAGTACTGAATATTCGATATTTTAAAATATTCATTCTTTTTGAACTGGAATCAGACACAACCGATTACCATATAATTTGATTATATGGATTTTGTACAACACGTGTATACAACAATAATCAAACACAGTCAACCATTATCCAGAGTGCATTCTACACTGCATAAGCATCAAATACAAATATTTGACGCTTACAACAGCCTGTCAATCAATCGACCGACATGCAACTAAATATTGGGATTGGTGTATGTCCAATATTATCCCAATACCTGTGTGGGGTTTTCAAACAACAAATACAGATTTATTTGTGCAGTTGGGCGATGTGTAAAATTTATCGTCCCAATCAATATTAGTCAAATTAGTGTACACAAACAAATCGTCCGATTTATTTGTGAATATTTATTTTATTCATATACACATTAGAAATTATATTTTTAACTATAAAATATTTTCAACTATAATTTTTTTTATTCCATTCCACATCACACAATCAATTTTCACAACATAACCCAACAAACAAACAAGTCGTCCATGGTCTGTGGACAATGGGTGTCGGGAACTGCTAAGCAACGTCTGCATCCTGGTATATATTTTAACTAGAAAATAAAATAAAAGTGAGAAGTTCTCACATTGGAATCCACTCCATCAGTCTTTATTGGATGGTTTTTTTATTTTCCTTAAATTCGTAGCTAGCTCTAAAAATATTCCGGTCACTCCTAGAATCTAGAGTACGTCGCCACGAGTCTAATGTCTCTGGTTTCACTGGATTTCGTTATGGTATCAAAAAGATATGATTTTCAGAAATAAACATGAATTAGCAACGAATAAAAAGTGTTGCAAACCTTATTTAATATAATAGCCGTAACTTCTGAAATTGGTTCCAACTTAGGTTTTGATTTTTCTCTCGGTCTGTAGTACTAGATCCAGATCGAAGTATGCCATGTCGACCAGCTAGGAGGGGCGCACCTGCGCCTTGAGTTCTGGCGAACTCGAGCTCCGTTTTGTGGCAGAAATCGACGAAGAACGGCAAGACTTCGAGCGGTCGATTCGTAGAAAATACCAAATGAGAGGAGGTGATTTCGATCTAGATTTGAAGCTTGGAGAATTCTCTGCAAAATACTCTAAAGAAGGGATGGATTTTGTTGAGTAAATCAAGAGGAATCAAAGAGGAAGGGATCGAAAAGTCACCGCCGTTTATTTGCGGGTTTCGGAGAAGAAAAGCGGGGAGAGTGAAAATGATTTGGCTTATTTTGATTGGCTCATGAATTTATATATATATTATTTTAAATCCAAAAAGTAACTTTTTCTTTTGAACCCTGAATCGAACCCAACGACTATCATTCTCAGCTAATTACCCCCATTTCGAACACAATGGGATATGTTTTGCAAGCCAATTCAGCTGTTACAATCAGTTTTCGTTAAAATAAAAAAATTAAATCTATATATTCTATTTTAAACGTACTTTTCAATTTATCGGGGCCACATACTGACTCTAAAAATTCCAGAAAAATTATTTCTAGCTTTGTATTGACTATATGGTCCTACAAAACTAATTTCCTCAAATTTGAAAACCGTTTGAAAAATGGCCATTTTCTGGTTGATCCAAATTGACTGAAACTGTTCAAACACGATTTTCCTTTGCCACGCTCACATATTCATTCTGAAAATTATAAATTTTGGTATCTAGTAATAACTTGACGTCCCGGATCCAACAAAAGTGGTTTCATCGAAAATGGAGATCGTTTGCAAAATTTCCATTTTTAAGTGCTATATTTTCCATAGCGACTATTCTGAATTTTCGACTGGGCATAACTTTTTATTCCCGCTACGAAATTTTGATTTTTCGGATTCGTTGGAAATATATTCTCAAATAGATTCTAATATTTTTAGTTTCGCTAAAATCCAATTTATTTTGAATCTTGTACATTCATTTGAAATTTGAAATCAAATTTTCAAACTACCGCGCCATTTCCAATACATTTTATAATTAAAAATAAATATTTATATTCTAACGCCGATTCAAATAAATATATATGTTCTACTACTATTCAAAATAAATTTCTTGTTGTTATTATTTAAAATAATTCATTTTAAATATTCAAAATTCATTAAAATTGCCAAAATAAAAATTTTAAATTGGTTCAGATTTTCTGGAATGTTACAATCTCCCCCACTTAAAATCTTTTCATCCTCGAAAAGGAACGGAGCTGAAAGTTGTTTTACAAACCAACTCAACTTTTAGTTTGGCTTTCATTCTTCAACTTTTCAGTTTCTAAGAATTTTCCAGTTCTTCAAAAATTTGGCTAACACCCTAAATTTTCGAAAAATTTCGCCATAACCTCCTTTGTACAGGAGCACCGGGAAAATCCCCAAACCGCCACACAGGCCCTCTCATCTCAAAAAGAAAAAGAAAAAGCCAATCGGCTAGCCAATCGTCTCATAAAATCATCCAAACCCAATAAATTAGTAAACATGTACTTATTTGTCAGGAAAACAATTTTATTCCTCTACTCTAGCCTCCTTACTATGACCTGTTCAATGTATATACATGTACATGTATGCAAATGCGATAAATTTTCAATACAATTCAATATTTGATACAATTTGACTATATGTACCATTCATGAACATATTATTTTCAACAATCCCATTAGTTAAACTAAAAATCAAACAACACAACCATCAATCATTTAGTGAATTAACGTTTCAAATTAATAGCTTTGATATACGTAGAGAAAATCATGTTTCTGATGCCGAATCACAACAAATAATCCAATTTAAGTTTTGGTTCTCACACCAGTTTAATGGAAATATATAGCAATCTCACTTTCGAAACTCGAACACAACACTAATGATGGGTACCCATCATCAGAATCATTCCCGGGCGACTAGAGTGTGATTCTATATCTATCTAGTATATTGGAGGCTTTAAATACACGTGGATCAGACGAATATTAAAATTTCTATATACCTAATAGTCCAAATCAATTTAAAATAGATATTCAAATGCGAATAAGAAGGTTTAAATTTCAAAACAAATTTTGTTTTCATTTTTATTTCAAAAACAACACTCTTCGGACTCATTCTGGGATACTGTTGATCCCATCTCTAATGAGTCATTCTCACTAGGTACTGCTAATTCAATCTCTAATGAATTCTTTCGTTCGGTTCTAATGTGTCTTGTTCTCGAGCTTTGTAAACCAAAGCTCCGATACCAAACGAAGAGACCCGAACTTCCCCGGTCTCCGAAGAGAAGAGAAAGAACGGATTGTCTGAGAACAAGACGAATCAGAACACAAACAGAAGAACATTTCATTGCTTATTACAACAATTTTATCAGAATACAAGAATATACAGAGTATGAATAAATATTACACATTTACTAAATATCAGAGGTTTACAAATTACAATACAGCGGAAAAATAATACAAAACGCAACTGAAAAGAATATACGGATACAGAGCTTTCCGAATATCATTCCAGCTGTAAACCAGGATCATGTGAATATAAATTTGCAAACCCAAAACTACAAGCTGCCAGTGTGGAAAATAGGGGCACACAGAGTTTAGATTAAAACAATAAACTCCATGTTAGTCATGTGACTGGTGTGAGAACTAAAACAATTATTTAAAACTTTACTTTAACTCAGATATATCAAGGGACCACGCCGTATAACACGGAACGGGTTTCCTCCCAAGAATACCAGTGCATACAACAAAACAGCTCAATGCTTTTTGAAAAAAATGAGGATATTATAAGACCCAGGTCCCATCACACAATGCAACGCAAGCCGGAGGACAGGGTTTTCCCTTATAATAGCCAAACATGCTTGGTACGTTAAAACAAATCATTTGATAATATTATAAGTGCAAAGAGTATAAAACAACTTCGAATATAAATGTATCAATCCTAGGCAGCATGGGTACCATATTTCATGTCACTAATACTAGGCTCTACAATCAAAACCGCAAAGTCACGTATTGGAAGTTGGATTTCCATCTGTGAACCAAGGCAAGGGACCGTCCTTACCGCTTCGTGACTGTAACGACCCGGGGATTTTGTGATCCTGAGTACTCGACATAAACTCAATGGCGACTACTCAAGCATCGAAAATAACCAGATAGTCCATGAAAGAAATTAGAGGGTGAGAATAGATAAGATAGAAACTAAGAATAGAAGAAGAAGAACATACAACATCAGAGTAAACACGAATCTCACAGCGGAACGAATAAATATATTTCATAACATAACTTTGAAATATAAATTTGTACATGAATATACATATCATTTCCAAAGTACAACACTTAAAACATAGCGTAAATAACAATAGCTATGTAATCCTGAAGCCTCCTGCTCCAGCTCTTCAAGTATCTGTAAATCTCGACTACTTGACTGCCCGTACAAAATTGGGCACCCAAGAGTTTAGGGAAAACAAAACAAAACAAACTTCGGGTTAGTCATGGGACTGGTATGAGTAAAACAATTTAAAATAGTATAAGCAATAAAACGATATCTCATAAGACCATGCCGTATAACGGAACGGGTTTTTCTCTTATGAGAATTCAAACCATTTGATTTAACTTTCAAAATCTTTTTGAAAGAAACAATAACTTTATATCAAAACTCTTTTGATATTATAATAATGTCTATCGGCCACAATATAATAATCATCTAGTAGAAACACTTGCGTCTAACGTTCTACATATATAACAAACAATCAAAACCGCGGGCTCTTATTTGGGGAATGGATTCCAACCACTCATTTCGCTTGAGTGTATCGAATATATTGTCACCTTACAGTTGGTAAATGTAACGACCCGAAAAGTCTGAACCAATTTAAAATTTTTAAATTGGCTAAAATAGTGGATTTTAAATAGCTAAAATAAATATTTTAAATAATAAAGATGAAAACTGTGTTTAAATCGACAATTGAAAAGGAATATAAATAATTCTAATTATAAACAAGGCCTGAAATGGCGCGGTAGTTTCAAAATTTGAATTCAAACTTTGACTGACTGTATCGGGTGCAAAACAAAGCGGATTTGAGTGAAACCAAAAATATTTAAATCTGTTAGTGAATACCTTTCTAACGAATCTGAAAAATTGAAGTTTCATATCGGGAAGCAAAAGTTATGGCCAAATGAATTTTCAGAAAGGTCGCTATGGAATTTATATAGCCCTTGAAATTGGCCATTTTGCAAACGACCTCGGAATTCGACGAAACAACTTTTGTTGGATCCGGGATGTGAAGTTATTGCTAGGTTTCAAATTTCATAATTTTTGAAGCTAGTATGTGAGCGTGGCAAAGGAAAATGTGTTTTGGTCAATTACAGTTAAATTGGATCAACCAGAAAGGGGCCATTTTGCAAACGGTCTCAGAATTCGACGAAACTAGTTTTGTTGGGACCGTATCGTCAAAACATAGCTAGATTTATTTTTCTGGAATTTTTTGAATCAGTTTGTGGCCCTGGCAAATTGAAATGTACGTTCAAATCAAATATTGAATGTTTTATATTTTAATTTGAAGGAAAACTGACTGAAACAGTCGAATGGGCCTACGAAACATATCCCATTGTGTTCGGAATGAGGGTAAAACGCTAAGGACGACAGTCGTTGGGTTTGAATTGGGGTTCGTGTGTAAAAGAGGGTATTTTAGAGATTTTAAAATATATAAATAAATAAATAAATTTCATTGGTCAACTCTATTTCTCTCTCCCCGATTAAACACAACGAACGACGGAAAGGCCTTCTTTCCTTCTCTCCTCGATTTCTTCTAATCCGCTCAATAAAATCACCTGCTTCAGTTAAGGTTTTTGTAGAGATTCTTCTAAGCTTCAAATCCATACCTGCTGCAGATTTTTTCATGGAGTTTTTGGGTAGATATCGGGCTCGAAAGTCCGACTGTTTCTGGCGCCGCCGCGAGTTGCTCCGGGCACCGAAGACCGCCGCGCCACTGGCGAACCCGCGCCTCTCCTCCCCTTTCGAGCTCGCGCAACCTGATCATGGAACCGTTACACGGAGTGATTGAAAAATCCAAACCTAGTTTGGAACCATTTCAGAAGGAAACAGCTAATATTATTTTAAACTATTTAATAACAGTTTAAAGCGCTACGGTTTTTGATTTCACTATAAAAATCATATCTTTTTCGTTTCTTGACGAAATTAAGTGAAACAAGATACAGTGGACTCGTGTGGACGTCTTCTACATTCTAGAAGAGACCGCATATTTTTCTGAGCCTTCTGCTATTTTTGGTGGAGTGGAACCCAAGGTGAGACTTCTAAATTATAAATGATATGGAAAACGATGATGTATAAATTATATAGTCGATGTATGGGTTATATAAGCGTTGTACACCTCTTGTATAAGCGTTGTATAAGTTGTACATTCGATATATAAGTTATATATGCATTGTAAAAATTATATATGTGTTGAAATAGAAGTGAAATGCTATATATAAATATATATATATATATATATATATATATATATATATATACGCCCCTCGTCCACAAACCATGGACGATATTTAGTGGTTGTGATTGGTGTGAAAATTGATTGATAGCGAATGGTTGATTGAAATTGTTTGTGGTTGAAATTGATTGATTTTGGTTGAAAAATACCCGTTTGTGGTTGAGAAATATTTGGTTGAAACCACATAGGATTAGTTTGTGGAAATGGAAAAAAAAATATACATGCCGCCTGCGTGCGAACTAGATGCATGATTCCCCATTGTTAAAAGCTGCGAGGCTTTAAGGTAGAGCGAGGAGCCGTACTAGGGACGGTCCCGGTTTTAACTACCCTGCCATTATGCTGCCGAAATTTCGAATAATATTCATGTGTTAGAATTATTTTCGTGTGTTGAAACTATATTCGGGTGTTGAATGGAAATTCATCTATTTAACGACATTCATGTTTTGCAATAAAAATCACCTTTTTATCTATATGTATAGACTATAGAAAACCTTCATGTGTTGAATTGAAATTCATTCGTTGAATAGAAATTCATGTGTTTAATGGTATTCGTGTTTTAAATATAAAAATCACCTTTTTATCTATATGTATAAACTATAGAAAACCTTCATGTGTTGAATTGAAATTCATTCGTTGAATAGAAATTCATGTGTTGAATGGTATTCGTGTTTTAAATATAAAAACCACCTTTTTATCTATATGTATAAACTATAGAAAACCTTCATGTGTTGAATTGAAATTCATTCGTTGAATAGAAATTCATATGTTGAATGGTATTCGTGTTTTAAATATAAAAATCACCTTTTTATCTATATGTATAAACTATAGAAAACCTTCATGTGTTGAATTGAAATTCATTCGTTGAATAGAAATTCATGTGTTGAATGGTATTCGTGTTTTAAATATAAAAATCACCTTTTTATCTATATGTATAAACTATAGAAAACCTTCATGTGTTGAATTGAAATTCATTCGTTGAATAGAAATTCATGTGTTGAATGGTATTCGTGTTTTAAATATAAAAAACACCTTTTTATCTATATGTATAAACTATAGAAAACCTTCATGTGTTGAATTGAAATTCATTCGTTGAATAGAAATTCATGTGTTGAATGGTATTCGTGTTTTAAATATAAAAATCACCTTTTTATCTATGTGTATAAACTATAGAAAACCTTCATGTGTTGAATTGAAATTCATTCGTTGAATTGAAATTCATGTGTTGAATGGTATTCGTGTTTTAAATATAAAAATCACCTTTTTATCTATATGTATAAACTATAGAAAACCTTCATGTGTTGAATCGAAATTCATTCGTTGAATTGAAATTCATGTGTTGAATGGTATTCATATTTTGAAAGAAATTGTTTAATAATAAAAATCCTATTTTTATCATCAATATGAAACTATATAAAATAATCTTGTTTTGAAATAAATTGCTTTACAATAAAAATCCTATTTTTATCACCTATATTAACTATATAAAATTGTCATGTTTTGAAATAAACCGTTTTACAATAAAAATCACATTTTTACTATATACATGAATTGTTAAAAATAGTGAAGTGTCGAAGTGAATGTATGTTGGATAAAAACATCATTTTTATCAAATGTATGAAAAGGATATAGCTTTGAAATCAAAGAATCGATATATATATATATATAAATAGAATTGAAATATATCGAATAACGAAGCTGTAGTTCGTGTTTTGAAACCGTGATTTCAAACGATTAGTGCAGGAGATCCGACCATCGAATTTTCCCGAAACCGAAGCTGTTGGGTTTGCTTTGGAAATACCTTTCCAACGGCACCAACTTTGTAAATATCCAACGGTTAGATTGTCTGGAATGTTTAATTCAAATCTGAAGAAAAACAGCGCCAGAATCGATTATATATATATATATATATATATATATATATATATATAATTATATTAAATCGAATAACGACGCTGCGGTTCGTATTTTGAAATCGAAACTTCAAACGATTGTATCGGGAGATCCGTCCGTCGGATTTTCCCAAAACTGGAACCGTTAGATTCGTTTTGAAAAGATCTTTCTAATGAAGTAAATTTTGTGAAGATCTAACGGTTAGATTTTCAGATATGTGTAAATTAAATCTGAAGAAAAACAGCGCCACGGCTGCGTTATGGCCCGAAGCGTCGTTTTGAATAAATTGCCTATTTTAAAATAAATAATAATAGCGATAAATCGTTATAAAATATTATAAACGATATAGTTGTGAACTTTAGAAATTAACTGAAGGTTTGCTAAGTCGAATGGTTTCATGGATTTTGATCTGATGTTGGTTTCGGCCTTCGGGGTTAATATTTGGGAGATCGTTCTCTTACAGATTGACGGTTAGTGACTAATGAATTGAAATGATGTGTATGTAGTGTTTGTGTAGCACTTGTCTATTATATACGCGAGTTTCTCAGAAAGACCGGGTTTATCCCATTCTGAATAACTGAATCGACGATAAGAAGTTGAAGATGAAGACGGTGTTTGAAGACCGATCTTCACCTCGTTTGGATGGTAACTGATGTCCTGATTGGGAGGCATCCCGAAATATGGATAATGAGTGGTGATCGTCCAGACGTACGTGGGGATCGATGGTTTGCGAGTTATATAGTGCCTCCGGTTTCGTTCAGACCCAGGACGGACTTGTAAATGGATTGTGTGTCTGACATTGGAATTTATTCTGTGTGATTGATAGCCATCAGTTATATAGCGTGAATTGCCTGTGTGGCATGCTAAGATGCAGTTATCAGGGCTTCTGTTGAAAAGCAAAGTCTTGTGATTGATGATCAAAGCACCGCCAGTGTGGCGTAGCTTTGTGTATAAAGTGAATTCGCGAGCCTCACACCCCGGTATGAACCAGAAACGGGAGAAGGACCTCAGGGAGGGCATGCGTTTCTTTCTAGCTAGGAGTTGTGTCAGTGCTTTTACACGGCCTGACATTTTACTTATGTGGATGATGGATAGCGAGGCACCTCGAAAAATATCGGTCGATCCGGGATCAATGGAGTCATTCGTTGGCTCATTGACGCCCCATAGGGCGGGGAAACGCAGTGTTCAGGAATTTTAATCCACATCGGTGGACCGGCCCTGTCGCTCCAAAGTCTTGACTGAGTACTTTCCCGAGACATGGGCTAGAGCGTCTCGAATTCGGTAAGGACTATCTTTTTCCTTGGTCCATGACGGAAATCCAATTTCCAAATACGTGACTGTGCGGTTTTGATTGTGTGTATATATATATGGCGACATGATATATGGTACCCATGCCGTCTATGATTGATAGTTATGATTGAAATTGTTTTTGAAACCTATAAACACTAGTAATAATATCAAATGCTTTTGTTTTATTCGTATCAAGCATATTTTGGCCATTATAAGGTAAAAATCTATCCTCCGGTTTGCGTTGCATTGTGTGATGGGAACTGAGTCTTATAATGGCTTCATTTTTATAAAAAGCATTTCGATATTTAAAAGAATGATTTGTTTTAAAGCACTGGCAATCCAATGGAGTAAACCCGTTCCACGAAAGTGGCGTGGTCCTGTGATTAGCCATATTATAAATGTGTTAAGTAGATTTCTCATACCAGTCCCATGACTGACTCGTAGTTTGTTTCACTTTCAAACTCGGGTGCCCCTTTTTCTACACGGGCAGCCTTGTATCCAGGTTTTAGTTGGCTCTCTCTGGATAGCTGGAGCTGAAGATGGATTCTACCATTTATCTCTTTTTATGCCGTTCAGCTCCTATTGTACATATTATGTTTGTTTTCCGCTGTAGACATCTTTGTATAGCTGAACTGTATTTGTACTAAGTATGATCCTGTATACTGTGTAACTTTGATGGTTACGTTTATCCAGTATATTCTATTGTGCATTATCTGGTGTATTTATTTACTTCTGTTCTGCTATTATCTGTTTCTGTGTTATATTCCAAAGATTACCCTTGCCACCGTCAGTACGGGGTTTGGGGTCGTCTCAGTAAACCAACATAACCATTCCCAGGAGATACATAATTGAAAGAAGTAACAAATATGAATATTCTTTAGATGGTGACAATATACCCTACTTGGTTGCGAACCACTTAGCCATGCTGCCTATCCGATTTCTGTCATTTCCCAGTTGATGAGGCTAGAGGTCATAACGTATCTTTCAATAGATTACCCATTCATCCACTTTGAATGCCACATCGTCATACCTATCGAATCACAAATTGATTTCCCTAAAAATACCACGGGTATAAGCTAAGAGAAACGAATTCCTCCGCCACCAACGTAAATACGTTTGAAACGATCAACTTACGTAATCCACCAGATATACTCTGTCAAACATTCGTCCATTCAAGTTGTCCTTGGACTGGACAAGCTGAAGGCACTATTCCGTACATCCATCCTAGGCAATCTTTACCTAGGACTTATACAAAATCCCTTGCAGTTTACTTCGTCTTCAATTTGTCTTCGATCTATTTGATTCGAAATGTTAACGCACATACGGAGTGGTTCTTTGGATAAGAATCCAACCGGTCTCTCCGTATTAACGACGGAAAAATGGTCAAAACTTTGATAATCTGTGATTCAACTATCAAAGAAAAACATGTGCGCAAACAACGATATTATTTCCAAATGGAAATTTTATCGATCAATCAACATTCAACATTTATCTCTTAAATTAATTTATTCATTCTCCATTTCCTGTTTCTGTATATATATACATAAAATTTTATTTTCTAAATTTAGAAAATATATATTATTAATCATTGGAAAACATTTCCATCTCCTTTCCACGTGTCACTGCCATTCTAGTATTGTTTACCATCCAACATTTCATTGTCTATGATTAGAAAATATCTCCGATTATATTTGGAAAACGTTTCCAAAACTCATCCCTTGGATTTAAACAGATGTTTAAATAAAACATCGCTATGCCAATTCAAACCATTACCTTCATTTAACTATATTCACTTAACTAACCTTCACTATCAAACCTTACCATTCCTTAGTTAAGAAGGAAGTCAATCCAGTTGGGGTATAATTACCTCTCAGACCTTAACTGAACAACGTTTTAACTTCGAAATAATCAAAGTTTATCTTTTAAATCTTTAACAACTTCCTTTCGTAACTCTCTTTCGAATAAATCTCTATTCGATAACTCTTTCCTTCGTATAAACTATATTCGATAATCTCTCTTCTTCGAATAACCTATATTCGAATAACTCTATTTAATTAACACTATTTGATTAACTCTAATCGATTTACTCTTATCAGTTAGCTCTATTTGATTAACTCAATTTTATTAACTCTATTTGATTAATCTCTATTGGATTAACTTTGTTTAATTAACTCTAACTAATTTACTCTTATCAATTAACTCCTTTCGAATAAACTCTATTCAATTAACTCCTTTCGATTAACGAATATTCGATTAACTCGTTTCGAATAATAGATATTCGATAATTCCTTTCGAATAACTAATATTCGATAATTCCTTTCGAAAAACTAATATACGACAACTCCTTTCGAATAATTAATATTCGATAACTCCTTTCGAATAACTAATATTCGATAACTCCTTTCGAATAACTAATATTCGATAACTCATTTCTCTATTCGAATAACTCTAGTTCGATTTAACTCTAATCGATTAACTCTAACTGATTAACTCTAACTGGTTAACTCTAACTGATTAACTCTAACTGATTAACTCTAACTGATTAACTCTAACTGGTTAACTCTAACTAGTTAACTCTAACTGATTAACTCTAACTGATTAACTCTTCGTTCATATTCAGTTTCAAATATCGATGTTGAAATCGATTCTTACTTCTATATATAAACCCTGACTTATATATTCTATTTATCCAATGATAAATATTTTATTTAATTTATGAAATATTATTTATAAATTAATCTTCTCAATCTATTGGTTACAATAGATTCTATTTAAAATCTTTGCTTTAAATCCATATCATGTTATACTCGTGTGCGAAGCACGGGTCTAAACTTTCCCGATGTAAAATTCTATTCATTTGCCAAATATGTCCTTATATAACATTCTTTTCATTTTACAATCAATTCTTTTTATAACTCTATTTATTTTCTAAATAAACATTTCTTTTTATAACTCTATTTATTTTCTAAATAAACATTTCCTTTTATAGCTCTATTTATTTAACAAATAAATATTCTTTTCCAATCCTATTTATTTAACACATAAATATTTTCTTTTCAACTCTATTTGTAAATGTTTTACAAATATTCCCTTTCCAAATCTATTTGTAAATGGTTTACAAATATATCCTTTTCATTTCTATTTGTAAATGATTTACAAATATTTCTCTTTCTATTTGTTTTACAAATATTTCCCTTTATAAAATCCCTTGATTTTATAAATATTCCTTTATATAAAATCCTTTGATTATATATATATTCTATTTCAATATACAGTTTGAAATCTTCCTTTTATATAAAATCTTTCGATTTTATAAAATATTTTATTTCAATATAGTTATTGAAATTTTCCTTTTTCATCCCAGGGTTTTCTTACGGTATTTAAAATACCAAACAACAGTGATCGATATCATTCAAACACACATAATCAACAACACATTATATATCACAACATGTATCATAATATATGAAAAACAATAAAATAAATGTTGAGGAATCCAATTGGATTCCTCCAACCTGTTTCCCTGCATCCACAGATGTTAAACAATATAATTAACATCGATTTCATTCAATACGAAATATTCTGCTAAACATAATTAATTTTTGATTAACGATTTATATACATATAGTTATCCATACTTTCAACCAACTGACTAGCAGTTCATCCAAATAGTTAACACACAGCAATCAACAAATAATTATCAGTTCTAAGAATACGTTATAGAAACATAAATGTTCAGAGTTAATGAGTTTTACGCACATTGGACGATCACCGTTAATAACGATAACCATCGTTTGATTCAGATGGACAATTTATTTTGCTATAAATTGTCACGAGCTTCGATTCGCTCCCCGCCAGTTCCATGGTGTAGTGTCCGTCCCTACGATCCCAACAGATCTTGTTTCGCTGAATTTCGTTAATGTACGATCAAGATACAACAATTTAAAGTTAATACTTGTTTAAATTCGATTTAAAATAAAATATTATTTGGTTTTGGGCTTTTACCATGTAACTAGGCCCATCCGTCCACGTTAAAACCACCCGTTCATTCCTTCTTCTCCCAAAACGAATGTCTGCTCCAACTCACAACCGGCCATTACCCAATCTTCATCTTCCAACTGCGTCCTATCCTTTTAATTAAAAATAAAAATAAAAGCACCAAAATTCTTGTCTTTTAAAACACTCCATTTCCATACCATTTTCCTTTACTTCGGTCTTCATCTCACTGTAAACAAAACTGCGACACTCCTATTAATACCACGGCCATTACCAGACATCCAACTCCCTTTTCTCTCATGTCCTTCCACGAAATCAAAGACCGTGTCCACCACGACCTCTCTCTTTGCAAACTCTTCCACCCCAATACCATAAACTAAAGCTCGCTGCCTCTTCAAAGATCGCGACTCCAGGATGTTTCACACATTTAACACCAATTGTGCGAACCCAATTTCAACAGATCCTCCCTAAAAATTGCACACATATGGTATTATTCCTTACAAAAACAACTACAACCTCCGATTCAACAATTAAAGCCTCTATCCCCTAAAAACTCTAAACCTAGGAGCATGGTTTCTTATTTTCTAGTGAACACAAAAGCTTCGAACACAGTAAAATCCATATAGCATTGAAGAGGAACTCTTCCTGAACTCAAGGATGTGTATATCATGATTTATAGATTTAACTTTGATTTAATTTGGATTTTAGAAGTGAAGATTGCTCACGTTTTAAGAAGATGGTTGGCGACTCCATTTTGGCCAGAACCAAAAGTAGTTTTTAGGTTTGAGGAAAATACGATATTTATGATAAAAGAAAATAATATTTTATTGATTATTAAATTCAATTATAATCAACTACTATTTGTGTTTACCATTTAAAAATTCATATGATCACATACAATTACCAAATTCGATGAAAATGAACATACAGCTACAGTTTGACATTACAGACCTAACGAAACTAGTTTCGTCAAATTCCGACTCCGTTTGCTCACACAACGTATTTTTAACTGTCAAAATGTCGATTGTTTTTCACATTAAAATTCGGCATGGCCACATACTGACTTCAAAAATCACGGAAATTGAAATCTAGCAATAATTTAATATTGCAGATCCAACAAAATTAGTTTCATCGAAAACCGAGGTCGTTTGCAAAAACTGGCTATTTTTAATGCTTTTAATAAACCCGTTTTAAATATTAATATATTTAAAAACAATTAAATTAAATATAATTAAATTTATATTATCGTATATATATTCGCATACAATATCATACAGCTCTAAAATATTCCTATCTGAATTTATAGCTTTATATTTCAATGTTCCTAGTTATATCGATATTCGATTTATATTAAATTCCTTTATAATATATATAAATCGATATAAATTATAAAGGAATTCCACAGCGAATTTTCTAAAATTTGATTTGGACATAAATTAAAATCTACACGATGAAATCCCGATTTTTCTCTTTCATCAGAAAAATATACTTCACCAGCTCCGAACGTTTCTTATTTCACAGAAATCCAATTTAAAACGGCTTCTGTACATTCGTTTGAAGTTCGAATCGCCAATTAACGAACTGCCGCGCCATTTCAAGCTCGACTTTAATTATAATATAATTATACGTTCAAACTTCGTTTATATTATATATTCGTTATTCTAATTCAGTTACAAACTGAATTATATAATTTGAATTGCCCAGTTCACATTATATTGTCAATTCACTAATTCTGATTATTTCAGAAATTAAATATATTATTTAATTATTATATTAATTAAATATTCACTATTATTAAATTTGACGACCATTTAAAACTCTAAATCAAATTTTAAATGATTAAATAAATAAATTATTTAATCATACAAATACGGGACATTACATTCTTCCCCCTTAAAATAATTTCGTCCTCGAAATTGTTAAGGTAGAAAACAAACACTATTGACCGGTTAGAACTTATTTGTTCACTTCTTAACTTCAGTTTCAACTGAACAATCCATTCTAATTAAAATATTAATTATTTTTATCAATGAAAATTTTCTGAAAAATTTCGCCAGCACCTCCTTTGTACTGGTCAATCGGTACAACTACAACTCGCCTCTCTGGGCCATCTCCAACCCAAAAGAAAATCAAACAGCCAAGCGGCTTGCCAATTTGTCTCAGAAATCTCATATCCTATTAGAATATAAACGTGTACCTTTTTGTCGGGCATATTAACTTTATCACTTCCATCTGCCGTTAATTCAGCATATACCATCGTTATCCAAACCAAACTCCAATCAATTCATTCTCAAACCGAATAATTTGCTTTACCGAAGTCAAATTCCATTTCAAATTCGAGTTCCATTCTCGATTTCAAACTCTTAACTTCCCAATCCAATTTTCATTTTAGATTTTTATCTTGATAATCCAATTTTATTCAAGAACAAATTTTTCCTGATATCAATCTATCCAATTCAATTTCAATTACCACTTAACTGGCTTTATTTTAATCCCAATTTGTTTTCACAAATTTCAATTCAAATTTGGTTTTAATTAAAACAATCTTTCCTTGGGAATTTTAAACTGTTTACTATATCGAAAATCAAATTTTCCTTTCCAGGATTCAAAACGACTTGCTTTTCTCAAATCAATTCAAAAACAATAACTTTGGTAGTAATCCGTCACTTAGAACTTGAAAATGAACACTGATGATGTCGCGATTCATCATCAGGGTTATTTCCCTGCTATAGAAGTGAGTTCAATACTATATCATTTTTTCTAAAACCATTTCTAAATACTTCCATTTTGAAATTTATTTCAAATTACCATTTACAATGTTTTAAACAATTTAAAATCTCCTAGGATTTTAAAATTCTCATATATTTAATCCAGATTATTTATAAACACTTTTCCAACTTTCCAGAGTTGTAATTCCAGTTCTGATTTTAATTTCAAATTTAATTCTTCTGATTCCATATACTTTAATTATATGAATTCAGATTGGTCATTTACATGACCATTTAATTTATAATCTTACTCGAGTATAATAACAACCAATGAATCCAATATATTATAATCATTTCAATATAAATCCTTTATATCAAAAATATAATTTGAGTAAAATTATTTCGTTTACCCTCCTTTCAAAACATACCATGACGGTTCATCGTATTCGAGTGTTTAGTAACCCCTATCAATATAGTGGATCAAACTGATCGACCAGAAATTCATAAGCCATTCAATCAATAAATCTCCATAATATAAAACCATTTTTATATCAAATAATAATTATGCGCTCATATATATACACTAAAACTCAATTTAGGGTATTGCTAACCCCATCTCAACCGAGTCACCCCGCAGAGCCAAGGTAATAACTTAACCTTAAGCTCTGATACCACTGTAATGACCCAGGGATTTTGTGATCCTGAGTACTCGACATAAACTCAATGGCGACTACTCAAGCATCGAAAAATACCAGATAGTCCATGAAAGAAATTAGAGGGTGAGAATAGATAAGGTAGAAACTAAGAATAGAAGAAGAAGAACATACAACATCAGAGTAAACACGAATCTCACAGCGGAATGAATAAATATATTTCATAACATAACTTTGAAATATAAATCTGTACTTGAATATACATATCATTTCCAAAGTACAGCACTTACAACATGGCGAAAATAACAATAGCTATATAATCCTGAAGCCTCCTGCTCCAGCTCTTCAAGTATCTGTAAATCCCGACTACTTGACTGCCCGTACAAAATTGGGCACCCAAGAGTTTAGGGAAAACAAAACAAAATTAACTTCGGGTCAGTCATGGGACTGGTATGAGTAAAACATTTTAAAACAGTTTGAGCAATAAAACGATATCTCATAAGACCATGCCGTACAACGGAACGGGTTTTTCCCTTATGAGAATCCAAACCATTTGATTTAACTTTCAAAATCTTTTTGAAAGAAACGATAAACTTTATATCAAAACTCTTTTGATATTATAATAAGGTCTATCAGCCACAATATAATAATCATCTAGTAGAAACGCTTGCATCTAACGTTCTACATATATAATATACAATCAAAACCACGGGCTCTTATTTGGGGAATGGATTCCAACTATGACAAGGTATGGATCCACCTTCCACTCAGTGTACTCTAGAAGCGATACACTGGAGTTCAACAAGAACATCTTGCAACTCAGCCACACATGACCGACCACTTATTTCGCTTGAGTGTATCGAATATATTGTCACCTTACAGTTGGTAAACCAACATAACCATTCTCGGGAGATACAGAATTGAAAGAAGTAACAAATATGAATATTCTCTAGATGGTGACAATATACACTACTTGGTTGCGAACCACTTAGCCATGCTGCATGCCCGATTTCTGTCATTTCCCAGTTGATGAGGTTGGAGGTCATAACGTATCTTTCAACAGATTACTTATTCATTCACTTTGAATGCAACATCGTCATACCCGTCAAATCACAAATTGGTTTCCCCAAAAATACCATGTGTATAAGCTAAGAGAAACGAATTCCTCCGCCACCAACATAATACGTTTGAAATGATCAACTCATGTGATCCACTAGATATACTCTGTCAAACATTCGTCCATTCAAGTTGTCCTGGGACTGGACAAACTGAAGGCACTATTCCGTACATCCATCCTAGGCAATCTCTACCTAGGACTTATACAACAGCCCTTGCACTTTACTCTATCTTCAATTTGTCTTCGATCTATTTGATTCGAAATGCTAACGCCAATACGGAGTGGTTCTTTGGATAAGAATCCAACCGATCTCTTCGTATTGACGACGGAAAAATGGTCAAAACTTTGATGTTTGTGATTTAACTATCAAAGAAAAACATGTGTGCAAACAATGATATTATTTCCAAATGGAAATTTTATCGATCAATCAACATTCGACATTTATCTCTTAAATTAATTTATCATTAATTTATTCATTCTCCATTTCTTGTTTCTCTCTCTCTCTCTCTCTCTCTATATATATATATATATATATATATATATATATATATATATATATACACAAAAATTTATTTTCTAAATTTAGAAAATATATGTTATTAATCATTGGAAAACATTTCCATCTCCCTTCCACGTATCACTGTCATTCCAGTATTCTTTACCATCCAACATTTCATTTTCTATAATTAGAAAATATCTCTGATTATATTTGGAAAACGTTTCCAAAACTCATCCCTTGGATTTAAGCAGATGTTTAAATAAAAGATTGCTATGCCAATTCAAACCATCACCTTCATTTAACTATATTCACTTAACTAACCTTCACTATCAAACCTTACCATTCCTTAGTTAAGAAGGAAGTCAATCAAGTTGGGGTATAATTACCTCTCAGACCTTAACTGAACAACGTTTAAACTTCGAAATAGTCAAAGTTTATCTTTTAAATCTTTAACAACTTCCTTACGTAACTCTCTTTCGAATAAATCTCTATTCGATAACTCTTTCCTTCGAATAAACTATATTTGATAATCTCTCTTCTTCAAATAACCTATATTCGAATAACTCTATTCAATTAACACTATTCGATTAACTCTAATCGATTTACTCTTATCAGTTAGCTCTGTTTGATTAACTCAATTCTAATAACTCTATTTGATTAATCTCTATTGGATTAACTTATTTAATCAACTCTAACTAATTTACTCTTATCAATTAACTCCTTTCAAATAAACTCTATTCGATTAACTCCTTTCGAATAACTAATATTCAATTAACTCCTTTCGAATAACTAATATTCAATAATTCCTTTCGAATAACTAATATTCGATAACCCCTTTTGAATAACTAATATTCGATAACTCCTTCGAGTAACTAATATTCGATAACTCCTTTCGAATAACTAATATTCGATAACTCCTTTCTCTATTTGAATAACTCTAGTTCGATTTAACTCTAATCGATTAACTCTAACTAATTAACTCTAATTGGTTAACTCCAACTGATTAACTCTAACTGATTAACTCTAACTGATTAACTTTAACTGGTTAACTCTAACTGATTAACTCTAACTGGTTAACTCTAACTGATTAACTCTACGTTCATATTCAGTTTCAAATATCGATGTTGAAATTGATTCTTACTTCTTTATATAAGCCCTAACTTATATATTCTATTTATCCAATGATAAATATTTTATTTAATTTATTAAATATTATTTATAAATTAATCTTCTCAATTTATGGGTTACAACAGATTCTATTTAAAATCTTTGCTTTAAATCCATATCATGTTATACTCGTGTGCGAAGCACGGGTCTAAACTTTCCGGATGTAAAATTCTATTCATTTGCCAAATATGTCCTTATATAACATTGTTTTCATTTTACAATCAATTCCTTTTATAACTCTATTAATTTTCTAAATAAACATTTCCTTTTATAACTCTATTTATTTTCTAAATAAACATTTCCTTTTATAACTCTATTTATTTAACAAATAAATATTCTTTTCCAGTCCTATTTATTTAACACATAAATATTTTCTTTTCGACTCTATTTGTGAATGTTTTACAAATATTCCCTTTCCAAATCTATTTGTAAATGGTTTACAAATATATCCTTTTCATTTCTATTTGTAAATGATTTACAAATATTTCCCTTTCTATTTGTTTTACAAATATTTCCCTTTCCTACTGTTTTACAAATATTTCCCTTTTCTATTTGTTTTACAAATATTTCCCTTTATAAAATCCCTTGATTTTATAAATATTCCTTTATATAAAATCCTTTGATTTTATATATATTCTATTTCAATATACAGTTTGAAATCTTCCTTTTATATAAAATCTTTCGATTTTATAAAATATTTTATTTCAACATAGTTATTGAAATTTTCCTTTTTCATCCCAGGGTTTTCTTACGGTATTTAATATACCAAACAACAGTGATCAATATCATTCAAACACACATAATCAACAACATATTATATATCACATCATATATCATAATATATGAAAACAGTAAAATAAATGTTGAGGAATCCAATTGGATTCCTCCAACCTGTTTCCCTGCATCCATATATGTTAAACAATATAATTAACATCGATTTCATTCAATATGAAATATTTTGCTAAACAGAATCAATATTTGATTAACGATTTATATACATATCGTTATCCATACTTTCAACCAACTGACTAGCAGTTCTTCCAAACAGTTAACACATAACAATCAACAGATAATTATCAGTTCTAAGAATACGTTATAGAAACATAACTGTTCAGAGTTGGTGAGTTTTACTCACACTGGACAATCACCGTTAATAACGATAACCATCGCTTGATTCAGACGGACAATTTATTTTGCTATAAATTGTAACGAGCTTCGATTTGCTCCCGGTCATTTCCATGGTGTAGTGTCCGTCCCTACGATCCCAACGGATCTTGTTTCGTTGAATTTCGTTAATGTACGATCAAGATGCAACAATTTAATGTTAATACATTATTTAAATTCGATTTAAACCAAAATATTATTTAGTTTTGGGCTTTTACCATTTAACTAGGCCCATTCATCCACGTTAAAACCACCCGTTCATTCCTTCTTCTCCCAAAACCGATGTCTGCTCCAACTCGCAGCCGGCCATTACCCAATCTTCATCTTCCAACTGCGTCCTCTCCTTTTAATTAAAAATAAAAATAAAAGCACCAAAATTCTTGTCTTTCAAAACACTCCATTTCTATACCATTTTCCTTTACTTCGGTCTTCATCTCACTGTAAACAAAACTGCGACACTCCTGTTAATACCATGGCCATTACCAGACATCCAACTCCCTTTTCTCTCATGTCCTTCCACGAAATCAAAGACCATGACCACCACAACCTCTCTCTTCGCAAACTCTTCCACCCCAACACCATAAACTGAAGCTCGCTGCCTCTTCAAAGATCGCGACTCCAGGATGTTTCACATGCACAATACCAATTTTGCAAACCCAATTTCAACAGATCCTCCCCAAAAATTGCACACACATGCTATTATTCCTTACAAAAACAACTACAACCTCTGATTCAATAATTAAAGCCTCTATCCCCTAAAAACTCTAAACCTAGGAGCACGGTTTCTTATTTTCCAGTGAACACAAAAGCTTCAAACACTGTAAAATCCATATAGCATTGAAGAGGAACTCTTCCTGAACTCAAGGATGTGTATATCATAAATTATATATTTAACATTGATTTTATTTGGATTTTAGAAGTGAAGATTGCTCACGTTATAAGAAGATGGTTGGCGGCTCCATTTTAACCAGAACGAAAAGTAGTTTTAGGGTTTGTGGAAAATATGATATTATAAAGATTTATTTATATTATAAAAGGAATTTCATTATAAATCGAATATCGATTTAAAGCGGGATTTGAAATATCGAGTTAGAAATTCATATAGGAATATTTTAGAGCTGTATGATATAGTATGTGAATATATATATATATATATATATATATATATATGATAATAATAATTTATTAATATTTAATTTAATTATTTTAAATATATTGATATTTAAAATGGATTTATTTAGGGCATTTAAAATAGCCACTTTTGCAAACGACCTCAGTTTTCGACAAAACTAATTTTGGTGTATCCGCAATGTTAAATTATTGTTAGATTTTAATTTTCATGATTTTTGAAGTCAGTATGTGGCCGTACAGGATTTTAATGTGAAAAACAGGTGATAATTTGACTTTAAAAATATCATGTGTGAGCAGACGAAGTCAGAATTAAATGAAACCAGTTTTGTTGGGTCTGTAATGTCGAACTCTAATTGTATGTCCATTTTCACCGAATTTGGATATCGTATGTAATTATAGGAAATTTTAATTGACAAAAACAAATAACGGTTGATTAAAACTGAATATATTAATCAATAAAATATATTAAAAACTCTCTATAAATAATCCTCATATTCTCTAAACCTAGGTCTCTTGGTCAGAGTGATTTTTGCGCCTCCATCAACTAAAATAAACGAAGGACCATTTTCCCTGTTCTTTTCAAAATACCTTCCCCTCTGGTGATCGATTCCACTAATTTTTTTCAACAACAAGGTTAAGCATGACGAGAACCTCATACTGGACAGCTATGATCACCGATAGAGCCACGAATCAGTCGGAATCTCCATGGCAAAGCGCTAACTTCAACACCGTTTTCTGGTGTCCTGGGGATTTCGAGTTCTACTATTTTCAGAGGATAAGAAGAGGATGTGAAGTGTTATGAGATGGGACGATTCGATCCCGGTGGGAGTTGGATGTCGAGCACGGTGGGTTTGGGGGATAGCGTGTTGTTCGAACTACGGAGAAGAATAGTCTAATACGTTTTCATCAAGTAATTAGTAGATCAGTAATTTAATTAGGGAATTGCGAAATGAATGATGAAGGGGAGTCCTTCACAAATGTCGAGATTTACTTTACTTTCTAGGTAAAACAAAACCGCGAAGATTGAGGAAATCCAGTATCAGTGTGATTTTTCAATACCAAACAGGTCTTCGGTATATTGTTGAGCTCCTAGAGACGCAAATCGTGATGAAGGGGTTTAACAATGTTAACAGTATAAAAAAATGAAATGATGCTGGACAGTTTTGGTTAACAGTGAGAGGCAAGGGAGGGTCAGCTTGAACTCGAGAAGAGATCTCAGGGAATCGATGAGTTACTGGGAGGAATTAGAAGGATTAGGGGATGGGTTGTTATTAATTAGGAGCATTAAGGTTGGTTTGGGAAAACGTTGGGGAACTGTGGAAGAGATGAGTGATAAAATCGGCGGTAATGGTGGATGTGCAGGAATCAGTGTGGAGAAGTGTTCAAAATGGAACGATGAAGGAAGGTTGGGCAAAGGTTTTGGCAGTGTGTAAATGATTCAGGAGCTCGCGTTGGAAACACAAGTGGAAGACTGAATTCTTGAATGTAAATCACGTTTGGTAATGATAATCACGATTTAAGGCCCTAATGACCTATGTTTGAGCTTAAAACAAATTTAGGTATAATTAATTTAGTACGTTAAAAAATTAAAGCTATTTACATAATAAAAATTTATAATATCAATTTATAGGCCATTCGTGAACAACATTTCAGGAGATAAATTACGTTGGAATGGTAACGAGAAAGTCTACACTTTGGAACTGATAAGACTGAGAATAGAGCTATGGGTATTACGTGATAAAATCAAACTTCTATTGATTTTAAATGAAATAGAATCAGGATCGTCCACTACGGACCAATGTGAGTAAAACTCACCAACTCTGAATAGTTATATTTTTATAACATATTCTTAGAACTGATAATTATCTGTTGATTGTTGTGTGTTAACTGTTTGGTTGAATTGCTTGTGTATTGGTTGAAATTATAGATAACGATATATATATATAAATCGTTAATCAAATGTTGATTCTGTTTAGCAGAATATTTCATATTGTAATGAAATCGATGTTAATTATGTTGTTTAACATCTGTGATGCAGGGAAACAGGTTGAAGGAATCCAACTGGATTCCTCAACATTTATTTTACTGTTTTCATATATTTTTAATATATGATGTGATATAAAATCTGTTGATGATGATGTGTGTTTAAATGATATCGATCATTGTGATTTGGTATTTTAAATACCATAATAAATACTGGCATGTAAAAAGGGGATTTTCAAAGTATATTTTGAAAATAAATTAGTTATATAAAATCAATGGATTTTAAATAGAAAAGGAAAAAGGGATTTTATAAAAGGAAACAGTTATAAATCAAAAGGGTTTTGAAAAGGCAATATTTATTGGAAATAAATATGATAAAGATAAAAGGAAATTTATTTATGAAATCAAAGGATTTTATAAAAAGGGCTATTTGTTTATAAAATGAATGAGAATTTATTAAAGAGAAAATATTTATAAAATCAAGCGATTTTATAAAAGGGAATTATTTATAAAATCAAAGGATTTTATAAAGAGGAATATTTATTGGGATAATAAATAAGATCATATAAGAAACATTTATTGGGATAATAAATAGAAGTATAAGGGATATTTATTTAGAAAATAAATAAGATATCATAAGGATATTTATTTGGAAAATAAATAGGATAATTAAAAAGGATTATTTATAAAACAAATAGAGTTTTATAAAGGGATTGTTTGTAAGGCAAATAGAATTATAAAAGGGAATGAAGATTAAATGGAAATCTGTTTAACGTGTAAATGTGAAAAGATTTATTTAAAGTAGACAATAAATAGAATCTATTTAAGTGATAAATTGAGAAGATTAATTTATAAATAATATTTTATAAATTAAGTAAAATAGTTATCACTGGATAAATGGAATATATAAGTTAAGACTTATATAGATAAGTAAGAATCAGTTTCAACATCGATATTTGAAACTGAATACGGACGAAGAGTGAATCGAATATTCCTTATTCAAAAAGGAGTAAATCAAAAGGGTTTAATCAATCGAGCTAATCAAAAAGAGTTAATCCAAAGGAGTTAGTCGAATATAATTTATTCGAATAGAGTTAAAGGAGAAAATCGAATCTAGTCATTCGAAATGAGGTTAAATCGAATATAGTAATTCGAGATAGAGTTAAAACAAACATAGTTATTCGAATATAAGTTAATCGAATATTAGTTATTCGATAGGAGTTAATCAAGTTGAGTTAAATAAGTCAAGTTAATTAAGTTAAGTTAGTCAAGAGGAGTTAATCAAACCGAGTTAATCCAAAGGAGTTAGTCGAATATAGTTTATTCGAATAGAGTTAAAGGAAAGGAGTTATCGATTAGTTTAATCGAAAGGAGTTAATCGAATTTAGTTATTCGAAAGGAGTTAATCGAATTTAGTTATTCGAAAGGAGTTAATCGAATTTAGTTATTCGAAAGGAGTTAATCGATTTTAGTTATTCGAAAAGGAGTAATCGAATATAGTTTATTCGAAGAGAGATTAATCGGATATAATTTATTCGAAAAGAGAGATTATCGAATATCGTTTATTCGAAAGAAAGAGTTATCGAATATAAGTTATTCGAAGTGAGTTAATCGAATATAAGTTATTCGAAGAAAGTTAATCGAATATAAGTTATTCGAAGTGAGCTAATCGAATATTAATTATTCGAAGTGAGTTAATCGAATATTAGTTATTTGAAGAGAGTAAGTCGTCGAATTCGATTATATCGAATTCGAGAAAAGTATTATTTACTTTCCGGTTTTTAAATCAAGATTTATTTATTTATAAATAAATTAGAGTAGGTTAATTATTCAAAGTAAGAAATAAAAAGTTAGATGTTAAGTTAGATATTTCAGAAGTAGGGTTTATAACGTTAGCGTTATAATCAATGTTTTCAATAAACAAGTGGATTCGTAAATAGAATCTGAGAGTTACGTAAGGAAGTTTTTTGAATATTTAAAAAGATAAACTCTGACTATTCCGAAGTTAAAACGTTGTTCAGTTAAGATCTGAGAGGTAATTATACCCCAACTTGATTGACTTCCTTCTTAACTAAGGAATGGTAAGGTTTGATAGTAAAGGACGTTTAAGAGAATTTAGTTAATGAGTGAAATGGTTTGAGTTGGCATAGCGATGTTTGATTTAAACATCGGTTTAAACCAAGTGAAGGAGTTTTGAAAATGTTTTCCAAATAAGAATCAGAAATGTTTTCTGATAATAGAAAATAAGAATTTAGAATATATGGGAACAGGAGATAAATAAATTAATGAACTAAAGAGAATAAATGTTAAATGTTAAATGATGATTGATCGATATAATTTCCATCTGGAAATAATATTGTTGTTTGCACACCGGTTTTTCTTTGATAGTTAACTCACCGACTATCGAAGTTTTTGACCATTTTAACGTTGTTAATATGGAGAGACCAGTTGGATTATTATCCGAAGAACCACTCCATATTGGCATAAGCGTTGCGAATCATATATGCCAAAGATAATTGAAGACGGAGTAAAGTGCAAGAGCTGTTGTATAAATCTTAGGTAAAGATTGCCTAAGATGGATGTACAGAATAGTGCCTTCGGTTTGATCAGTCCCAGGAAAACTTGTATGGACGAATGTCTGACTGAGTATATCTAAAGGATCGCGTAAGTTGATCTCTTCAAATGTAGTTACGTTTGGTGGCGGAGGAATTCGTTTCTCTTAGCTGTATACCCGTGGTATTTTTGGGGAAATCAATTTGTGATTTGGCGGGTATGACGATGTGGTATTCCAAGTAACTGAAGATATGATATGTAAAAAGATAAGCGTAGCTTCTAGCCTCACATCCGGAAATGACAAAAGTCGGACAAGCAGCATGGCTATGTAGGTCACTCCTATTAGGGTGTATAATCACCTGATCTAGAGTTTCATTTACTTCTAAAATCTATTGTCGATGCTGTCCCATTCGGGAAACGGTTGCTGATCCCAACCGTTACTGATATACATTTGATACACTCAAGAGAAATGAGTGGTCATCATGTGTGGCTGGGTTGCAAGATGTTCTTGTTGAACCCAGTGTATTCCTCTCTAGAGGTACACTAGCGAAAGATGGTTCCATATCTTGTCATATTTGGAAATCCATTATCCAATAAGCGCTCACGGTTTTGATTGCATACTATATATGTAGAACGTGAGATGAAAGCGTTTCTGCTAGATGATTATTATATTGTGGTTGATAAGCATTATTATAATATCAATGAGTTTTAATATAAAGATTATTTTGGATTCTCATAAGGGAAAAACCCGTTTCGTTATACGGCGTGGTCTTATGAGATATCGTTTAATGGCTCAAACTGGTTTAAACTATTTTACTCATACCAGTCCCATGACTGACCCGCAGTTTTTTTTTCCTAAACTCTTAGGTGCCCAATTTTATACGGGCAGTCAAGTAGTCAGGATTTTACAGATATACTTGGAGAGCTTGGAGCAGGAGGCTTTAGGATTATATAGCTATAGTTATTTCCGCTGTGTTGTAAGTGTTGTACTCTGGTAATGTTACTATATACATATACTAATTTATTTCAAGGATATATTATCT
This sequence comes from Allium sativum, assembly GCA_030737875.1. Lineage (NCBI taxonomy): Eukaryota > Viridiplantae > Streptophyta > Magnoliopsida > Asparagales > Amaryllidaceae > Allium > Allium sativum. Next base: position 618,870,460 of record CM060912.1, read on the forward strand.
ATTATATGTTGTTCGTTCCACTGTGAGATTCGTGTTACTCTAATGTTGTATCTTCTTCTTCTACAATTCTAAGTTTCTGTCTTATCTTTCCTCACCCTCTATTTTCTTTCCCTTAGTTTTCTGTTTTCCAGTGCAATTGGGGTTGGACTTGTGTTATTTGGTCAGCTCAAATCGGACCGGAATTTCGGGACACTACAGTCTTCATTTTGTTCTCCAGTCTTCGAGTGAAATTTGATCAAAAAAGAATTTCCTAAATTAAAGCTCTAGATCTAACTAATTAATGTCTAATCTTTACTAATGAATATAATATTCTTCTATTCTCCAATTTACTGTATCTTGAATCCGAGTAAGGTCTTTTGTTTTAATTTCCATAAATTAGCCCAAATAATAACTTTGACATATTTAATATTACAAGAAATGAGTATTGTTTTATTTTGGATGTATAGTGTAATTTGCATGAAAACATGAAAAATTACACATCGCATCCTTTTCATTTTGAGCATATTCCTAATAATTTTAAATATAGTGTCCTTTTTTTTAATAAAGGCAAAAGGGATAATGTACAAAAATTAAACAAGTACCTTTAAACAAACCAAAACATGGTTATATTCAAACTATAAGGTTAATGCAACTCCAATATATCATATTTTATGTTCTTATTCTTGAGGGTGGCATTCCATGAGGCTAAATTTCCAAAAATCCATAAGACCAATACACTTCCTCAATGTGGGCTATAAATCTAATTCCGTTATTAGCTTCCAAATTCCACATATAGTAAGTCGCTAGGTTGAATGTCCCCAATGAGATTCATCCTCTACTTACACCTTTATCTTAAGAATTAATATGGGTTTTATATCTCAAAATCTCATACATAACAGGGATTTGCTACTTACATCACATTTATACCCTCATCTAAGCAATACGGGGGAACAACTAATGATCACAGTTTAAAAATTATTTTGGAAGTCTTGTCTTATAATTAAATGGTCCATATAGTACTGAGGTCTTATTATTTTTAATCCAAAACCTTAAGATTCCTAATCTATACCTTTAAATCTTCCATCTTTGTAACGACATAGCATTTTGCCCGCCTCAAATCGGTAATTAAACCAACTTGAAACATTCAAAACGAAAGACTGTTATTGGCTTACACGGTTTGAACAGAATTAAAACAGAATCACATAGTACAATAATTTGCAGCGGAATGAAATCTCATTTAAATATCAGAGTTTTATAAAAGATTGCACCGCGGGAGGAAACAATATTGTGTACATAAATTTCAAACATAGATTTAAATGAATAAAATTTTACTTTTGTCGAGCTTAGCACGCGCATGCGTCTTCACCGTGTCTCTCCTCTTTGTTGCGAGTTGAAATCTTAAGCCTGGAACACTTAGGACCTGACCCGAGTGTCCCATGCAAAATATACAAAACACCCGAGTCAGGATTGAACTTATTCAAGTCAATGAACATCGATATAAACACATAAATATAATTTGTTAATCCTGAAATTATACAGGTGCCAGGGATCATAGAAATTCAAGTGGTGCTTAAATATAACAAGTGTTATACAAATTTATAAAATATGCATTCAATTCAGTTTGCATTCAATTCAGAACCGTCATATGCTTATTATAACAAAGGGGTTCAACATGGTTTCAACATACGTGGGAACATACGTGGCATGCTTGAAACAAATGGAGAGGGCAAAACTCAAAGATTTATTGCAAAGAGACTGTGCACTAAGGAAGGAAATAAGTATACATGGCTACTAAAATACATGCATACCAAATCAGTTCCATTATAAGTCATAAGTAGTGCGAACCAAAGTGGAGTAATACGTTTTGACCAAATCAGCCGGTGTATGCAGACTGTGCATGCATGGACTAAATTTCAACGCGGAAATCAAACATCAGAGTAGCAAAATACTGACATATACTTTTAGGTGCAAAGAAGTTAAGTCAACAGGGCTGCCATATACATGACAGAAGTGTCGAATGCCAACATGCACTTATCAGTATTTTTGCTAATGCTTGCAACAATTGAAAGAGGCTATGTAGAGCAGCGAATGACCAAAGTCTAGGGATAACGAAGGACCACAAGCCAATTTCTTATATCTTATATAACTAATACTGACAGTAGACTACCATGGTAGTGAAGGCTTATGGGAATAGTTGCAAAAGGGCATGCATTTTCAAAAATAACAGTAGAACATATATCACTTGTATTTAGAAAAGCAGGACTGGAAAATTTCGGGTGTGTATGCTCAGTTAAACTTCATGCAAAACACCATAGTTAAACAGAGGAGGCCCTAACTATATCGATGTGCAGCTAACGGCTCCAAAATGGTCAAAGGGATAACACAGGAATGGATGGCACTCGTAAAATGCAACCGAAGTAAGGAGTAAGAAGATTGCATGAAGCAAAATAAAGAGAGGTACATGCTACGGAAAAAGATTAAATAGCTACAAAGTCATCTCGCAACACCACATGCATAACTCGAGTTAACACACACAACAAGTTCACTCCACAAATAGGAGAAGATACGCTAAAGAACTCAAGGGAAAACAAAGTGGCAACTGTCATTGAACCAGTGAACTACTATTTTAGGCCATTTGTGACTAACAGGTAGTATCATTCACATGAATGCATGCAACAGTACACAGATGAGCCCAGGTGAACAAAGACGCAATATTATCAGTCCAAACTTGTTATATTTGGTTTAAACCGAAGTAGAAACTTGAAATGAGTCTAATCGTAAGAAAACTTACATTTAGTCGACTATGGCAACGCATGTCTGGACTTTGCAACTCGGTTTCCCTCACTAGAACAGATGTTGCACCAGAAAGATGGAGAGAGAGAGATCACCAGTCGACAGGGGCCAGAGCCAATGCTATAGAATAGTGACTGAGTGTATGATTACGGGCCCTAGCAAGATGTCGGAGACATCCTACAACGGTTTTGGGAAAAGATTTGCGGTTATTGGGGTGTTCAGGTGGTGGCTCGTCTTGTCAACGGAGGCGGAAACCGTTAGGCGAGGTAAGTTCACCCTCGATTGTGCCTATAGGGAGGCCATGGCTCTTGAAGTCATGGCTACGAGGAGAGATTGTGGATTCAAGGTGGAACGCTTTGGATTTGGGTCAGGTAGTTCGATTCGTGGAGGGACACAATTTGATTTGGATGAAGCACTCGATTTTGAGGAAGTTTGATTTTGATTTTGGTAAAGCATGGAAGTAACAGCTGTTCAAGTAATGAGAGGAAGAGAGTATTTTGGTTTGTGGTGAACGGACAAAAGAGGGTATGCACTATTTTATAATGAAACTCAGGGAACATCGGCAGAAGGAAGAATAACACGTGTTACAGAAAGCAGAGCGGCAAAGCCAAGTGGTAAATTATTTCCATCCCCAAATCTCAAGAAAATATTTGGTCAGATATAGGCAGATTCTGGTGTTGGGCTGAACGAGGTAAACGGGTTTTGAACAAAGTATTACAAGTGAACTTGCACAAAATTGAATGAACGGTACCAACGACCAGTATACACTGAATTAGACAACGGTGTTTACTTATTTAAACATGTTACAAATTCTAACAAGTATTAAATGATAATTTAAATTTAAACGTAAAATTACATGAGTTTTATTTCTGTCCATTTATTATGTCAACCGTATATTCCAGTATTACCGTTTGGAATAAATTTTCACTAAATGGTCCATAAAAGTAAATTTACACTTAATGGTCCATAAAAAACAAATTTATTTTGAAATTCAATTCTATATTTAAAACCACGTTTATTTTAAAATATTTGACTTCAAGTTCTCAAATTATAAAACTAAATTTATACCTAACTTTTTAAATAAAACGGCCAGCTTAGGAATACATAGATCAGTAAATACAATAGTTTAAGCAAATCAATCAAATAATTTTTGGCAAAATACACTCGCTTACTAAAGCTCATTTGAAATAAATAGATAAGCTAAAATACTATAAATTGTTAAATAAATTTAGTCAAAATAAAATTTTATGCAAAGAATATATTATATAAAAGCTAAACACAAAATTTTAGTATCTTAGTAAATTCAAATAAAATGATTAAATAAAAATGATTTAGAAAACATATTTAAGGTAAGGTAGACAAATAAGTTGGAATAAAATAAATACTCCTAGTATGAAATCAAAATATCAATAAAATAAGAATGTTAGAATATCGTTAGTATTAAACACAAATAATTAAATCAAAAGTAGAATAAATACAAATACAAAAGAGCTAGAATACAACGAGGAATGTATAAAAGCCAAATACAATTGAGCTGTAGGAAAATTAACTTATATTCAAAGTTTAAATTTCGGCAAACATTTAAAATTAAATGGAAAGAATTCAAGGCTACATGCACAAACTAGTTAACAATGTCAAACCGTCTATAGACTAACAAAATGGTTTACGAAGTAAACTCAAATTACATTTAAATAGATAAATTACAAATTTGATGTAAAATATAAACATTTACCTGAACATTTAAAACTTGATTCAAAATTAAGTATTTAAATTATCTAACAAATGTTAATAACGCTTCTTTTAACACACACACACATAAATATATATATGTATAATTAAATCTACAAAAGGAATTTTCATTATACGTTCAAAGCAAAACTTAAAGTCCAAACTATACATCCAAATAATAACTATGTTCAAAGTAAATTTCAAATGCTATATCAAAATCCACTATAAATATTTATTTTTAACTGTATACTCTAAATTAATTTATATTCTAAATGTCAAGAATTCTGGTTCGCTATAGTCTTCCCCACTTAAAACTTTTCGTCCTCGAAAAGGAGAGTTGTTGAATTTATACTTAAGTAAAACAAATCTTACTTACAAAATTTATTAAAACCAAATATAAATAAAAGTTATCAAATCAAAATATTTACAATTCGAATAAGCTTGAAATTTATAGAAAGGTTCTTAATAGATTAACATTTTTTTTCATACAACTAAATTGGAAACTTCTTATATCAAAACCTAAACCATTGTATAACTGAGTAAGGAAATTTGCTATATAATGTAAAAGAAGACTATGTTCAAAGTACAGGATAATTTAAGGGAAAGTAGTTTAAAATGACGAAGTTACTTTGAAATAAAAGGTAGATTTAATAAAAATCCAAAGGGTATAAGGTAAGATAGCTTTAAAAGCTACAACAAAATGATCAAATATAAGCAATTTTTAGAAACTTGGTAGAAAATAGATAATGTTATAAAGTAGTAATATAATGTAAGTAAAAGAACTTGAAATGGATAAATCATAGGTACAAATGCGAAATATAATAGTTTAAATGAGATGATAAGTTAAGTAAATGAATAAATTAAATAAGTTAAATTAAAAAACTATAAGTTACCACATCTGAAATCATAAATTTCAAATCAATTGAAAGCTTCAAAATGGTTTCTCTGAACTTAGAAACCCATTTTATTTCAAACCATTGAAGTACTATACATTTCTTCCATATAGAATCATACTTCACTTCGAGATTTCAAAACCAAAATTGCTCTCAAAACTTCAAATATATATATATATATATATATATGATAACTCGAAGCCTAACAAGTCCATCGTCGTCCTTGCAAACTTTAGACATGCGTTGATCAGGCGCGTGACTAAAATATACAAGTACTAAATATACTTGTTTCAACTTCTAGTCAAATTTTTTTTTTCATTTCCTCAAGTTTCCCATGACAAGGCCTAGGGACCACCTATCGTACGCAATAATATAAATAGTTAAGGTCATTGCGGACACCTAAGGCAAACCATCGTCGAGAATTCTCAAGCGAAGTCTATATCATGGTTTTCGTCCAGGCTCGGACCTCTAAGTACAAAATCGCGGAGCACATATATCTCTTGGTTTTTCATCCAGACACAGATACCGTATATGCCTACGTTCCTCTTCCCAAATAACATCGTCGAGGAATCTCAAGCGAAGTGTATCTCATGGCTTTCATCCAGACAAGGACCTCCAAGTACAAAATCACCGAGCACTTATATCTCTCGGTTTTTCATCCAAACACGGATACCATAAATGCCTAGGTTGCTCACCCTAAATCACACACACGCACTTCTTTTAGTCATGGGTTACTCGAATCCATGAAAAATATCAAATCATTTCATATCCCGAAGTCCTAAATTATTTCGCAACAATAATTCACAAATACTTTCAATCATAGTATTGTTGTCTTTCAAACATTTCAAATATCGGGATTCAAGTCATCGGAAATTTCTTAGTTCGTAAATCAATTTATAAACTATTCATCATATCCAAAATAATTTGGAAGAACAGTTTCGAACAATTGAAAATACCATACAACTTATGTTTTCATATGTTGAAATCAATGATCTTGAACATCTCAAGTCTTTCAAATTCTTTAAATTAGCAACTTTAAGGATCATTATATATCAAGCTTTATAAACTTCCATTTATTTCGAAATATTCTTACACATAAGTTGATATCTTCTAAGAGGTTCACATTGCCAACAATTCTCTTTCAATAATTGGAAATTAAATTTGATAAATACGATTTTCTTATCGTCCTTTTTCAATTAAGATTTTCAAATTTTGAAGGCTTCATAAAATCGTTTATAAAACAAATCATATCAATCTTTCCTTAGATCAAATTTCATTTAAATAGCTTGAATATTTCCAGATTTCCAAATAAATTTCATATTCTCATAATACAAGATGTTCAAGAGTTTCAAATCAATATCTTAGAAATGATTTACAATTTAGATAGTCAAACAACCTTTTCTTTCAAATTTCAATGTCAAATCTTGCTGAAAAGTTCGCACTATTCAATTTAGTTGGAAACCTCTTGAACATTTTCTATTCAAAATACCATCACGCTTCTGCTACGCACTCTGATTATGTGTATATATATTCAAACTAGTATGGGTAAAACACTCCAAAACGTTGATTTCAAAAAAATTCGAAACCAAATTCTCATAATTAATATTTTCCAAAATCCAATTGTCTTGCATAGGTTGGGTTCTATATCTCAAACACTTTTAATTACTATGGAAAGCTAATTAAGGTTCTATTACATAACGTTTTGGATGAAATGTAAGCTTTTTAGTTTGATTTCACTCTTGGTTCCGTTTGACACACAACCTAAAAAGGGTATACATAAAAGGATCTAATCAAATTCCATGTGCTTAAAATAGAAGTTCAACATCAAACGAGTATCATGAGGTATGATGGCTCAAATCAGAACGCTTGGCCGAATTCATAAGATAAAAGGTACAGAAGTCATTACTCAATAGCGGACGGTTCGTAGTTAAATGATTATCCTAGACCAAGATGAGAAAGTCAAATGCACACAAGGATATGAATTTCAACAGTTCAATCGTGGGATACTCGATATTTTTATTAATTTCCCTCTTGAATAAGTCTTACTTCCCGATTTATATCATATAAGTGATTACTTATCAAGTAATTTCCATTCATTTCATAAAGTTTTAATGATATTCTCCCCACTTAGGCATTTATTGTGATTTGTTTACTACTGTCATAATCTGAAATGTGGGGTGATATTCCCAACATATCATAAGTATGATTTTTCAATAAATAACTTCCTTTTATGCTTTTAAAAATTTAATTCTTATTTCAAAACTTCATCTTTCTTTGCATTATAAGTGATTTCGTGTTAAATAACTTCTGTGTCAAATATCCTAAATTTTTATTTCAGTCTCAAAGTCAATTTGTTTTCTAAATCGATTTGATTTTCAACATTATTTCAAATCCGAATTCATATTCTCAAATCAATTTTTATTATCAAAACATCTCCTTTGATTCAGATTTATATGTCATCTATATTGTTGTTTAACTGAATCTTCGCATTTAGTTACTCGGACCGAAAATTGTTCGCATCTAAATACATCAAGTTTAATAATTTCAAGTAAAATAGTGGAGTTTTCAAAACATAAGTTGAAATATCAAGATGGGTAAGGAATAAAGTAAGACTTCAAATAAAATAGTTAAGTACAAGATAATTTAGGTAAAATAAATTAAGTAAATAGTAAAACAGTAAAATTAATTTGAACAAAACCCAAAAGTTTGCAAGGAAATAAATTTGAATAAATAATAGGTTAAATAGGATATAATACTATAAATACAAGTAATTTAGTCAAAAATTAGAACGTTATGGTAATTACAAAGGAGTTAGAAAAACAAAGAATATAACATATGAAAGCTAAATACAAATAAATTTATTATAAAAGATTCAAGTAAAAAGGTTCTAAATGTCAAATTTACAACAAAATGGTTAAATATGAATAAATAAGTTAAGCGAAAAAAATGTTAGCAATACAAATGAACAATATAATATGTATATAAAGGTTATATGTAATAGAATAGTATAAAATAAGAGAATTAAGTAAAAAAGGTTTAGATACTATATTTTCAAAAATGTTGAACATAAATAATTTAGACAATAATTGAAACTAAATAACAAAATGTAATGAAAGTTAAAATAACACCACAAACGAAATAGAAAGCTAGTTATACTTACAAAATAACCAATTTTGAGAAGTAATTTGTGTAACAATGAGTGACAATTATTAAAACAAGATTACATAATATAAAGTTTAGACAAATAAAGAAACAATTTCAATTCGATCCGAGTCAATTTCAGTTCCGACTTAGCTCATATTTCCACCATTTGTTCCTCAAACCGCGTATCGTGAAATTCGTTTTGTCGAATTTCAAATTCTTACTGAATCCCTATGTACTTTTTCAAACCCACACCTTAGTGCTTGCCTTGGTTCCTCTTCGGTAAAACCTCTTTCAAATAACAGTTCTAGAATTAATTACCGTTCCAACATAAATCGTTCGCATATAGGTTTCGAAAGCTTTTATTTCAATTATCAAGAAATTTTCATTTTAGTTTCGCCTTGATTTTTCCAATGAAAATCCCTTTTTATGATAATTGGAAGATTTCAAAATGTTTGGAAAACCAGTTCATTATTCACTGTCTAATACTTTGTGAATTTCGAACAACTCGACGACCAATTTCGAAAATCTTTACCACAAGGAGCTTTTATTTTCAAAAATGTTTCCTTTAAAATATTTCATTTTCAAATCTTTTCGAACTATTTTATTTTCCAAAATCGCTTTCAAAATATATTTTTCTTTCGAATCCGCTGATTCTAGCACCAATTCTGCTCATTCTAAGGCATTTCTACCTTATCTCTAATGAGTTTTTAAAAACGAATAAGCCAAGCTTTGTATAAACCAAAGCTCTGATACCAGATGTAACGACCTGGCATTTTGCCTGCCTCAAGTCAGTAATTAAACCAACTTGAAACGTTCAAAACGACAGACTGTTATTGGCTTACATGGTTTGAACATAATTAACACAGAATCATAGAGTATAATAATTTGCAGCAGAATGGAATCTCATTTAAATACAAGAGTTTTACAAAAGATTGCGCCGCAGAAGGAAACAATATTGTGTACATAAATTTCATACATAGATTTAAATGAATAAAATTTTACTTTTGTCGAGCTTAGCACGCGCATGCGTCTTCACCGTGCCTCTCCTCTTTGTTGCAAGCTGAAATATTAAGCCTGGAACACTTAGGACCTGACCCGAATGTCCCATGCAAAATACACAAAACACCCAAGTCAGGATTAAATTTATTTCAAGTCAGTGAACTTTGATATAAACACATAAATATAATTTGTTAATCCTAAATTATTTTAAAATTTGAGTATCTAGATCAAAGAGCTACCAAAATTTTTACCAAAGCGAATCGCATGTATCAAATGAACCGATATGGAAAAGGGTGGTACTTGGTATGAAAATTAACGTGTGTGAAATTGTAGCTATACATAATACTTAATGGACAACATGCATGAGAAAGGCTTATAGTCGAATGGCAATAAAAAGTACGGGTGGCAGTTTACAAATAAAGATCAAGAGATTATATATATCTATTGCAAGGAACTAAACAATAGTACATGTAAGAGACCAAGAAAGAGTGGCTACCCCATAATATTTCATGCATGTAGCGGTGTACAGGTTCCAGGGATTATAGAAATTCAAGTGGTACTAAAATATAACAAGTGCTATACAAATTTATATCATATGCATTCAATTCAGTTTGCATTCAATTCAGAACCGTCGTATGCTGATTATAACAATGGGGCTCAACATGGTTTCAACACAAGGGGGAACACACGTTCCATGCTTGAAACATATAGAGATGGAGAAACTCAAAGATTTATTGCAAAGAGGTTGTGCACCAGGGAAGGAAATAAGTATACATGGCTAGTAAAATACATGCATACCAAATCAGTTCCATTGTAAGTCATAAGTAGTGCGAATCAAAGTGGAGTAATATGTTGTAACAACATAAGTCTCAATAGTGACATTAAGTAAATTCATTTGTAATGTTACTGTCATGTATGAATACATTTATACACCCTATTTTGACAAAAAAATTATTAAGGTTTCCAAAATATTTGATGTCGTTTTTCAATTCTTATATTTATTGATATGTTATGTGCATGTAATAAATATCCTACAGAGATGATAAACATTTGGGGTTTTGCATGAAAACAAAAGCAAATTCTATTAACAATAAAATCTTGAGTGAATGTCAAAATTTAATTAGGTAACATTTAGTTTCCAAAAAATGTCTAATTGACATCCATTATTATATTTTTAAAATATGTTATGACTTCTCATAATAACTCTTTTTTTTTGAAACATTACCCAATTAGGCTAAATGTTTTCTTTATTTTTAGTAAAAAGTTCTAAATGAATATCTCAATTTTAATGTTTCACAAATATTTATTATACGCCCAAAGGCACTTAATTTATAAGTAAAATATCTTTCCTCATTCGAACACTTGTCTTCTATTTGTATATTGGAATAAATGCTCATTGCCATTTGAAAGTGAGACTTAGATCTTTTAGCATTGAATTAATTTGCAGTTAATTCATTTATTCATATCTATGTTTTTGCTTCAAATATATTTTGAAACATTAGATTGTACACTCATATTAGCTTAAAATTCTCATTTATATATATATATATATATATATATATATATATATATATATATATAAAGTCCTTAATGAACGTAATCATTCATTATTATTTTATTACCACAATGAGAGGTCTTTCAAAACTTAATAAAATGGTTATAAATAAATCCCAAATTGTTAAATATATTCCTTAGAGTAGTCTTTTATCTTTTATACTACTCCTAGTATTCCTATTTTCTTAAATTATTCTCATTTAACAAGGATTTTATTACTTTAGTCTTACCCAAATTTAGTGAATAAATTTGCTACCTTTTCTCTTTTAATTGAGTATATCAATAACATTTATTTTTCCAAGCTTATATGTGTTGCCTTATTTTTCTTATTTGACTAAATGCCAACTCACTATCACAATCTATACATATTAGATTCCAAGTCAAGAATTTTTTTTCAAGTCTTAACTTTAAAGGCTCGTTATATCAAGACCATTCAAATTAACCATTTGAATTGTTTGGTGCTTGTTGCTTTAATGCATTAAAGCTCTTATTTAAAAACATTAACAATTACCTATTCATAATTGTTTTCGCTGAAAACTCGTGTTTATTGTCTGTCTAATATGAGAACTAATGAACATTTATAACTCCATTTTTTTCAGTTGGAATTATTATGTATTTCTAGTCCATATACAAGCAATTAGATGGTTCTTAAAATTTTCTTCTTTAAAATAATTTTGTATTATGTCAAAAATCCTTCTTAATGGGTTACTAAATATTCTTGGTCTTTTCTTTAAATTTCCGACACACCATTTTATGGAAGTATATTTGTTGAAATTTCTATTTTTCAAAATAAATTGACAGCATGTCAAAAATCATATTTGTAGGCTTTACATTTCTGTATTGATTAGGAAAGCATATTTGTTTTTTTTCAATTTTCCTACCGCACAATATCTTCATTCACGGAAGTTAGTATCTTATCGTAGCCCTTATCTTCCGTATTCTTTATTAATTTTTTCCTATTTCTACACATTCCTAGTACATGTCTGTTATGTCCATCTAAACCCTTTTAAATATTGCTTATTCATATGGACCTTTTTAATATCTCATCCAAATATTCTTTCCTAAAAATGGTCTTAATAAATCCATTAATACTTTCCTTTCTGACCATTTAGCATTCCTTTGAAATCTTAGGCATTCATGGCATTATTTTGTGTTAATAATCAAAGGTGTACTTATGTTTCTTAGCAAAACCGAACATACTTCCCTAATTGGTCCATATTAATTGTTTACCTAATGGACATTCATTTGAATGTTTTCTTTATCGTGATAGATAATTCATCTAATTATCTTCCATTTGTCGCTTACTGAATGAGGAGAGTTCGATAACCATCCAATGTTTAGAGGTCTCCAAATTGACAAGTGATAGATAATTCATCTAAATTCTATAACCATCCAATGTTTAGTGGTCTCCAAATTGACAAGGAGGTTGCTATATTACTATAAGGCCTCTAGATTATTTCTAGAAATTAATGCCAAGCCTTTCCTACAGATGCTCTTTTGTAAGGATATGCGTACTTTAAATATATATATATATATACTTACGTATGTAGTAAAACTTTTGAAAATACTTTTTCAAAATAATAAGTATGCTTTCATACAAAAATATTTTCCCGAAATTGGGTAACCTTGGCTCTGATACCAAATGTAACAACCTACCCGGAATAGACCTAAATTTCGACCTAGAAATGGCCTAATGAAACTTAGAACCATTCTAAATGGGTCATTGGTTCCTATAAGGAATTACATTTGCATAGATAATATATACATATACTTCGAATGGAAATCTCACATAGCGGAAAGAGAAAATATAATACTGAAATAACATGTACCACTTTATTTAAAAACAATAGAATTCCAACACAACTTTCAAGATTACATTTATTCCATAGGTACACCAATAAATTCATTCTCAAATGTTTCCATAAGAAGTACAGCAATAACAACTAATAATAGCATAATGACTTCGTCTTCGTCCTCAGCCATCATCATTTCATCCATGGATTCTACCCCATATACTGACCTGTTGGATATGTTAAGGAAAGGGATCAGAACATAATTTCTTTGTGACTGAAATATGGTGTTTACTTAAAGTCCATACCATAGTTTTTAGCAGGTCACATATGTCAAGGTATGTCTACGTAGCACACAACATTCACACAAATACCAAGTATCTTACTAATGAGGTGGATATCTAAGTCAATCGCTCATTAGTGCTTTTAGGGTAAAGACCCAATGATGTGGGCATTCTCGGTTACTTATGGCCCTATTAAAGGCGGATTCTTATGATCTCTTATAACCCTGAGGCGGACCCTAGCCCCTTAAGACCCCGTCCTAGTACGTCAATGTTCTTAAGTCTATAGTCTCAAGTGTAATATGAGAATTAGTATTGCGAACGTTACTACTTAACTGATATTACGGTAGAACACCTATGTCATGTTACTACTTAATTGATATTACGGTAGAACACCTATGTCGCTTAAGACTTCCCTTAGATAGTTGGTTAGCATGCAATGGCCACATATCTTTTATATACCAATTCTGTCCCTAGTTGAGCCCTTACATGCTTCTAGAGGAAGTGGACATCCCCCATGAATTACCCTACTCCGTTACTGCTTATGCCTAACCACTTTTAGAGGAGGACCCATAGACTTACTTCAAATCTAATAAGGGTGGGTCCACTATTTCAAATATCGCAAATATCGCCCGAGATCTCCTCCGAGATCTCGTTTTGGGCTCATTCCGAAATGAAACGGCAAATATCACTCTAAATCTCCTTTCGAATATATCGCTCGAGATATTGCAATATCGAACGATATATTGGCCGAGACGAAATACTGGAATATCGTCCGAGATCTTAGTTTTTTTAGTTAAAATTTAAATTTGTGCCTGAACTAGAACTATAAAAAAAACTCAAACCTAGCCATATCAATCTTCTGTTATTTTACATTTTGCATGTTAAATGACTATACTGTATGTTCGTATATGTTTTACAATGCTTATGATTTTCATGTTCGTTTTTTTACATACATGTTACTTATAAAACATGTATTTTATGGTCTATAAATGCTGAATTTTTCAATGTTTTGGATCCTTTTAATGTTACCTATCTAACAATATTTCTGTTTTAAGCATATTACGATTTAGAGTATGAATGATCTTTCCCGAAATAAAGTATAATAAAGTTATTTTGCATTTTAATTTTAAGTTACTATGTTTTTAATAGCATTTATAAAAATTATTTTGTTAAATATCATTTTAACATATCATGTACCCCGAGATTGTTCCGACATGAACTTTCAGATCCGAGATGAAAATCTGAGATGAACTCCCGAGTTAGACTCATCTCGTTCGAAATCTCTCCCGATACGAGACCAAGTCTATAAAATCCCCGAGATGAAACACGAACAATATCCTAGATTTAAAACCTTGGGTGGGCCCCATGACTTTGGTTCCTCTCCAAGGAATAAACCTTAGGAGGGATCCTAATCCTAACCACTTAAAACCCTAATTAGATAGAAAGAGAGTTAGCCACCTAAGACCATCTCAAGGCGTAGTAAACATGCCTATTTTCACACACAATAGATTTATATATATAGTTATATATATACACTTGACCTCTCACATTAAACCATATCCCTGTAGATGCTGGATTTGTCGGGCGATTCCGGGCAGGCTTCTACTACAAGTAGGTTTAACCTCGTTTCATAGTGTACTAAGTTTGAATGGCCCATGTCACCCAGACCTCTCACATTATTTGGGCCTACTTGTGGTTTCTCGATTTCCCAACCAGTTCTGGGTAGGCTTCTACCACAAATGGCAACTAACCTTGTGTCTGTGTGTCACTATTAATATATGTAAAGCCATTTTATGCACACACACACACACACACAAAAGGAATCAATGAATATGTATATAGGGACATTTCAAAATTCGAATTCTATCCTACTCGCATTTATTTCATTAATTACATTAATTATGCTATACTAATATAATAATTATACCGCATAAATAACGCTTAATGTTCGTATGAACGAAGAACGTTTGTCAACTTGTTTAAATTAAGGTATACAAGTTAATTTTTTCATATCTTGACCGCTACAATTTAGGCATAATGGCATAAAAGCATAATAACATATAGCAGTGAATGGAAAATACAAGATGCATATAAATTTCAACTTGCATCCTATGCTTACTGGAATGATTTCAATGATGGATAAAGAATAGAGCATAGAATACACATATAATAATGGAATCCCTCTTGAATCATACGATTGTACACATAGTTATCACTTAAAATACAGTTACATGAAATGTTGCTTGGTGATGTTTTGATGTCTCGGAAGATGGCCATATTATTGAGGAAGCAGAAGAAGTTTTTTCATCAGTTTGTCTGTATGCACTTTGCAGTATGATAATTTTCAATTGCAAAAACTATATAAAGAAAAGGTACCTCCTCGATAACCCATATAAAGGAGAAAAGTCAGAAATGTTGCTCCTAATCTGGAGTGAAAGTTCAACATGATTAATATAACATTTAGGGGTTTTTTCCAAGTCTGCCACATTTGGAACGCAATGTCATCTGCTTATAATGTTTCAGATTTTCAAGAAATGGGTGATGAGTAAATTCTTTAGGATCTTGGACACGTTATATAAGTTAAGAGTTGTTATAGGGTACAATTGTAAATAGGTTACTGCTTTTACCCCTAATTGGTTATGGTCTCCAACAATGTTATGCACCTAAAGTTGATATGTGGTGAGGATGATAATGTGCAGATGTTGTTAATGGTATCAGATCCATATATACAATTTAGTGTGCAGATCCAAATGGTTGGGGATGATGTTCATTTCACCTGTTAAGAAGCAAACTGTTTGTATCATATTAGTTTCAAAATCTACTGAAAGAGTAGAAGAAGATTTGATCATTTTTGGACCTGCTTAATTATTCTTTACTTGCATTTATCTGGTGCTCAGATTTTTTTTGGTTTTGTTTTGGTGTCCATCCTAACTCCCCGATCGGTTCCAACCCTTAAATGTTATTTGGAAATTTGCATTTGGACACTTTGTGTTCATTTTGTCAATTCTAGGCCTAAGGTTGATTCGCAAAGTTGTGAATCATCACTCAGACTTAGTGCTCAGAATTATATCTTTTGGGATTTAGATGCAATTATATATTTAAGGGATGTTTTTTGTCATTGGTCATTTTTATGCTTTTTATGAATCCATGTGTACCCATTTATGGTTTTCATAAGAAGTCTGAAGTTGATTAGCTGAAGATGTTTCTTGGTTGCTGGCCTGAATGAAATGCGGTGAACTACTGAGAGATTTGTTAATGGATTTGAAAAGGTGCTTCTGTTTCTTATACTAAAGTAAAATGTTGTATTGAGCCATATTTTTTATGGGAGATGATTGGTTGATGAGCGAAGTGCAGAGTGTTGCATGTTAGCGGGATGGTGGCCTCATCATGGGCCGATATTTGTTAGTTTAGGTATATATTTACTTGTATTTTCATGTTTTCTTTTCTCTTTTGCTTATGTAATGGTTAGTATGCTGACCTTCCTCTTATATGTTTTTTTGGTATTAATAAAGTGAACCAAATTTCAAAAAAAAAAAAAAAAGAAAGTTCCACTTTATCTAATTCACCCCTTTTTGGTGGTTTGCACATAAAAAAGTTTACATTTTATGTATTTCAAGTATGAATACGTTTGGATTCAAAATAGAACCCAAACCTAATAAAATCATGGAACAAACCAAATTTATACCCTTTTAGGTTACAATCAATTGTTTACATAAGGGTGAATTACACAAAGTAGAAGCAACAACATCCCTTTCATCCTTAACCCAATATTAAGATCCAAATCCACAAACCCAAATAACATGACAATTCATACGCAAATATAAAACAGAGGATTTGGTATATTTTTATTGATGTTATAGTTTGCCTAAACCTCTTAGGCGTAGCTATCAACATGTTAATCTATTAAAAAATAGAATATGCCGAAGAAAACTATATTCCACTCATAGATCCAAGGAAGTACAAATAGGATTCTTGTTGTAGATTCAGATCTGTGTTCAATCTTCATGATAAACGTGCTCTAATCTTCCTAATATATATGTAAGAATCATCTTTAGAATCTTATGCATATATAAAACTAAATTTCAGAATTCATACTAAAACCTATATGAATTTAGATTAGAGAGAAGATAAGATTAAAGGTTAGAGGAATATAAGAGAAATTCCTAACCTTTCTGGAATTCAGCAATGGTAGAGGGTGATATGGAGGTAGATAAAAGAGAGTAGCTAGGGTTTTGTTGTGTGATTTGAGGGCCTATATATAGTCGCTTAGGTAAGTATGGGCCGTTAGATTATTCAGATGTAATCCTGGCAATATGTGTATATATATTCCCTTAGAAAACCCTAACCAACATAGATTCATTGGGTGTTCCAGCCACCAAAAGGTCGATCAAGGCGCTCGACCGGTGGTCGAAACCCCTTTTAGGCGGCGGTCGACACCCCTTCTGGGGGGCGGTCGACCTCTTGGTCGCTGGAATGCCTAATGAACGTATATAGTGCTAAGGTGTTTAATTATGTAATATGTCACTTTATTTGTTTTATACCTCTCCTTATTACAATATTCTTTTGTCCCCAAAATCTTATCCTCAGTTTGAATTTCAGATTTACCCATATTTAATATATTTTGGATATATATATCACTCATTAAATTATATATATCAATATTTGTGTTTTACCGTCCAAATTCGTTTGCTTGTAACTTCTTCATGCTTTCACCATTTACAACGTATTATATATGAAAACGATTCAGAATTTCGCCATGAATCCAAATAAAAGATTTTCATAGTCAAATTCTTAAAGCTGCAAAATCTCATTTTCTAGCCTTATTATTAAATATTTTAATTTTATTTATTATTAATATTTATGTCTTTGGGTATATTTTATGGGGTGTTACAACAATGCCTCAATTTTATATCCCCTTTTAGGATACAAAATCTGAGTTTCGTATCCCCTCTGACTTGGATACCAAATCTCGATTTTAACTCCCTGGGGCAGATATAAAATTACGATTTTTTATCAGCTTCGTAAGGATACGAAATTGCTATCTAGTAATCCCTCTGTAGCTCCGGGATGCGAAATATCGATTTCGAATCCCTTTTGTCCTTCTAATTTCATTTTGTCTCCTTTCCTCTTCCTTTCGCCATCTTCCTCTCCGAAATACCTCTAAGAAGCGAAGCCTTAGGTATACGAAACGAAAGTTCATATTCCATGGACGTCGTCTCCATGTCCATCGTTTCCCCTAGAGTCTCTCGAAATCCTCAACAACATTATGCCTCCTCCACTCAATGCCATGGCCGAATCTCAATCCATGATTTTGTACCCTAAAGCACCACAATCAAGATCGAAATTTCAAGTCGTGTATCAGTACTAAATCGTGAATTATGCCAATTGCAGAATGAGATATTTCATATCCATGTATTTATTCGAAAGGGGGAGGTTTAGTAGGATGCGAAAGTCACATCCCCCCGCGATATGAATTTTGTATCCCTTAAGGTGCGATTTCGCATCCCTCAAGATGCAAAAATTCACACCTATTAGGATGCAATTTTGTATACCCCACGGATTCAAATTTTGCATCCCTCAAGGGATAAATGCCTACTTAACAAAAAAAAGTAAGGAAAAAAGAAAGAGAAGGGAATTTCCAATTTAGGAGAATTCCAAACTCGTGACTTTGGCTGCGACTATGTGCACACGCTTTCGAAACTACGACTATCAAGCCCAATCCGACTTGCTAACTAATCATACGATCATGAGTTTAAACAACTCGAGTAGTGTATGCCAAGCAATCGGATTCGAGATTCGATATCGTTTCCAGAAACCAACTCACACAGTCGTGAGCCGAAAACAAGCTTATTAATTATGTTCCATTACAAACACTGATTTTATCATGAGAAACCACATGGAAACGTGTGAGTACATACGTGATACTGCATCGACAACAACACGTTTATGTTTGGGCATAAATGGGAGTTGATAACTGACGTTTAATTTCTTGAGCCTACAGGAATTAGATATTTCCTAAGGCTACCAAAGAAGATTCCCAGACCGGGGAATCAGAATTCTCACATGCTCGACGGAAAGGTCGCAACCCAATGCTTGACACCACTTGGAGATCTTTCTAGCTTTCAGAAATGCTCGACTCAACTCAAAGCACGTCATTTCAAGACTAGACGTACTTTAGGGGGGAAAGTGTAAGTTAGCCTTTTGGTCTGGTTCCCAAAAGCGATACAGACCCACATGACTCATTCTATCACATGGCAAAATAGCCCGAAGTGCAGCCAAGATACCTCTAATCCAGGCCTGAAGGGCTTCGAGTGAGTATAGACCTCACAACTCCATAAGAAGACTCCTACATAGGCAAATTTTAAACCCTCAATTGCCATTGAGACCATCATGTTTTGTATCCTACAGGATACGAATTTAGTATCCATCGGGTATGAATTTCCTATCCCTCGGGTATGAATTTCCTATCCCTCGGGATACGAATTTCAATACCCCCGGGTATGAAACTCGAAGATGCTACATTTTGAGATACAAATTCTAGCATGTGGTTCCCATATCTCACCTACTCCGCTATCTATAAATATCCCTTGGCCTTACACCTGAAAGCGGTTGGCATTTGCTTGATTTGACATCTTGAGAAGGACCTTGGACACCATTAAAGCCTCTTGAAGCTTGAGGAAGAAGAGAATCCCTCTTTCTTCAAGCTTTGGACTTTTGGACAGTAAAGACTCCCGTACAAGGATTAATATAATATAATTAATCATCGTAATGATTTGTAATGATGATGTCCATCATCGTAATCCTTCAATAGTAAATAAAATCGACAAAGCCTCCAAAGTGGACGTAGGTTCATCCTGGACCAAACCACTATAAAACATTAGGTTCTTTACTTTTACGCACTTTTTCCTTACGTGAAACTTTATTCTCGTTAACTCGAGAATCTTTGGTATGATGCCAATTTTGCGCGTCAACTGGAACAAAATAACATGTATTCGAAAGTTAATATGACATTTGATATATAAAGGAATATTCCACTTGAATTATGAATTTTTTGGTGCGGAAAGTACACCCGTATCGATAAGGAATTTTAAAACACTTGAATAAGGAATATTGACACGATATTGCTTTAAAATAGGGAAACAAGATAATTTACCTAGAAATATATTTTGTATCAAAAATAATTTTCAAAAAATTATAATATTTTGAGGTGTTTGTAATAAAGAAAAGTTTATATTTTATTATTATTTAAGGTTAGTTTAGTTACGCTCACCTAGTTTGAACGTTGACTATTTTTCCAAAGCTTTTGTATATAGTTTCCTTTTAATAGGTTAAGTAAAACGAATTAGGGAAAATTGAAATAAATACCTTGTGAATTAAGTTTCACGATTTTACTATAAGGTGTTTGGTATCAATGTTTTATTAAGATTTTATTTAATTTAAGATATTCTTGGAAAAGTTAGGATATTTAGCTTTGACATAAGAAATAGTTATGTGAAACTGAATTTAAGATAATGTGGTTTAGATAAAGAGAATTTACGTAGTAAATTCAAGAATTTAAATTCGTATGTTTTTAAAAAGTTTTTAAAGTTATGGAAGTCATAATAATATTGCTTAAAATAAATTTGATTAAGTATGACAAAGTTTAGAAACGAAAATTTAATGAAAATTATTTTCTTTTGATAGTTTGGAAGAAGGAGAGTCAATTCGTTTTGGGCTAATCAGAATAATTTTCTAAGTGATGACCGGACATTTTCTTAGGCAAATGCTGTGGAGCACCAAGTAAATTATTATTTTTATTATTGTATGGCCGAAATGAGTTCGAATTTGAATGAACCCGAAACAAGTAAATAATAGATATTTTGAATGTATAATATTGTTTCAAAAATGGAATTTTGAAACGAAAGGTTTTTTTAGTTAACTAGTTTGAGTTACTCGGAAATAACTTTAAAATTGGTAGGAGATTTGTTCGGATAGTAAACACTTCTCTTAAGTAGTACCCTTCTTGGTAACGGAACCTAAGATACTGTTTGGTAGTACTTAGTTCCTAAGCACTGTTTTGGTGTTATTTGAGCTATATATATGTATCCATATGTATTTTCGATGGCTAAAATATATAGTTTTACTTCAACTAAGAATTTGAAATAAAACCCGATATTTTGGGATCTTGATTTTCTTAAGGGACTCATAAAGTTTAAACTAGAAGTTGAATCTGGTAGTAATATATACTCTAAGAATGTTGCATTGTATTATACAAGTAGGATCAAAGTTAGCTTTTATTAAAAATTAACGTAAATGATTTTATAAAGTATAGAAATTGGTATTAGCGTAACCAATAAAAAGAGTTTGTATATTGGAAGTAGATCATGTTTCTTTTCACATAATTTAATCAAATGAATTCGAGTACATAACTTTGAGGTGTTTCACACCATTCCAAATAAGAATTTATCACTTGATTATTAAAGGCAAACACTTAGGAAGGATTTTCGGTATAGGACTAAAAGTTTTCTATCATAGTATTATAGCTATGCAAGGAGAACATAGGTTTCTAATCAGAAAGCCTGATTAGAGTCCGCATTGGAGACATCAAGTGTGCGATGCTAGTTCAGAATGAAGTGGTATATCCAATAGGATTGAACTATTTTTTACATTATGCAAACATGTAAATGGTATTAGATTTCTTATGGTTAAATTTCGAGGATGAAATTCTTTTAAGGGAGAAGAGCGTAACAACCCGAAATTTTATCGCATTGATATGGAATATTTAATTAATTTTAAATATTCAGAACAATGGTTTTTATAATTAAAATACCCACTTTTAATTTATATTAAATAACATAAAATCATTTATTTAATTTGGTTTACAAAAATAAATTCTTCAAAGAAAATCAAAAAGTGTGACCAAAAGAATTTTTCAAAAAGGATGATTTTTTATTATGTAATAGTTGTTTAAATTACTTAAATAAATATAACACATACATATATTAAATAATGAACTTACATTAGTGTTAATTAAGTAATATAATCAAGTTAATAAAGTAAGATGTAATGTTAAATAAGATTAATATAAGTAATAAGAGAAGGAATGGAAAAAGTACTTGAAATACATTTAAATTAAGTAAACAAAGATACGTGTGTACTGTAATGGCCCGATGATGTCGGAAATAAGTACATTAGGTGTAAAGTAATTTTTAAGGAAGAAGGTGAGGTGGCATGAAGTTAACGAGGGTAAAGTACTAAAGGATAGTTTGGTAATTTGGCAACTTCATTTTACATAAAAGTGATATCTTCTCATTGTACTTTTTCATATTTTTTTATCTTCATCATCCTCCTCCAAGCTTTCAAAAAGAAGTTTTAATGGATTTTTTGGTTTCAAATTTAATTACCATGGCATTAAAACTCATATCTATTTGATTTCTTCCATTTTCAAAACTTAAAAACCCATGCTTTTATTTTCAATTTTTACTTAATTTTTGCCTTTAATCCTTTCGTCCATAACTCCTTATAAAATGACTCAAATTATGAATTTCTTTTACCAAACTCAGTACAATTGAGTTGGCTACATTTTTTATATTAACTATTTTTCAGAATTTGAGTTTTACTGTATCAAAGTTCAATTCTTTTAGATTTGTTTTTGGGCTTAGATTTATATGTCTGAAAACACTTGTGTTGTTTTAGCCAAATCTCCCTTGAAAATAAACTAAATTATGATTTCTTTCTTTGAAATAGTATAGGGAAGAAAATGAAAGAACTTTACATTCTAGAACTTTTCAAAATTCCTTTGTTTACACAACTGGAAATCAGTTTGAAAAATGCTAATTTTTAGTTTTTTATTTTTGATTGATTTGTTGATAATTTAGGTCTCAGCCCTCATCACATCACTTGAGCTAAGACATTTTTAGCCATGGAGCCTTCAAAATACAAATTGCTAATTTAATTTTATATGACAGTGTTCACTGAAATTGTGGTGTAGTTAGATTTGGTTTGGATAAGCTGAAGGTGAGTAAAACTCACGACTTAAAATCAAAATTTTAATCTTTAAAACATTATATTTATTATGTTGTATGTTTAGATCTTTCATTAGTTTATGGTTATAATTTGATTGTGCATGTGGTTATGATTGGTAATGAATAGTAGGAACATCATGATGTTTTATATTCTTAGAAAGTTAGAACCTTATATGGTTGCTAATTTGGAATCCTTGGTTGAAACCATGTCATGTTTTTGAAATTTAAAACCATTTTAAAGTTTCAAACTTTGTTTACATTTTATAAATATTTTCTTTACATTTCGAAAAATTAGTAAGCTTTTGTTAGTAAGATTTAAAAACAAGGCCAAAATTTAAGTTTTTGAAATTTGTGAGTTTATAGCGATTGTGAAAACAAGCTATCTTTTAAAGTAAGTTTGTTTTCAACTTAAGTAAATTTTGAAAAATGTTTTCAAAACTCATTTGAAATGTAATTAAGTAATTATTATTATTTAGTTACTTAATCACTTATTAAATGATTATTTAATTAATTAGACAGTGTAATTGGTACTCAATTGCCATGTAACTAAGTAAAAAATTAACTTAAGTTTAAGTTGATTTTAATTTGTATAATTAACAAAGTAAATTATTATATAATGATGTAAATCAAAAATCAATTATGATTAATTTTTCTCTGCCAAAAAAATAAGTATGATTAATTTCTTAAACAAGATTATTTAAATTAATTAATTATTTAATAAGAGTTTAAATAAGTAATTATTATTAAATAAGTTTAATTTAAGAACTTAATTATGGTAATTTAATAATTAATTAAGGTTTAATAGTTATTAAATTATTTAATAAGGTATAATTTTGGTTTTTAATTATTTATTTAATGGATTATTATTAATTAATTGTTCTTTTAATGGTTTATTAATATTTAATTATTATATTAAGGATTAAATAAATAAATAAATATTTAAAAGGTTCTTAATTATTTAATTTTTAATTTAAATATTGTTTCGGAATTGAATTATTTATCATAATAATTAATTGTTTTATTATTATTTTTTAGATGTCTAATAATAAGTTTAATGTTAATTTAAATTTTAGTTACTTATTTGACAAGGATGTTTTCAAAATATGTTTACTCTAAGGAATTTCTTTGTCAATTAACTTTAAACATCCTATTGATTTGGAATTAAATAACATCCGTTTAGCAGAACAAAGCATCATTCTTCTATAAGTATAATTGATTGAATTTTACGGACACTGGTTAACAGAATAAATCCTCGTTTTGTTACTTAAACTGAATTGATTTTGGATATCTATTTAGCAGGATAAATTATAGTCTTCTTGTTATTTTATTGTATTGAATTATATATGTGGACATCTATTAGTAGAATACATCCTCATTCCGCTATAACTTGGTTGTTTATTATGTTGGACATCTTTAAGGCAGAACAAAAATCATTCTACTTTTATATTTTTTTGGACATCTGTATAGAAGAACTAATCACCATCAGCTATTATCACTTGAATGCTTCATTTATGTTGATTGATAACAATTACTTGATACTTTGTACATATCCGATTGTATATAAACACCTATATTATAACTTGAATAAGTTAAACTCAATTTATAGAGGACCTTTGGAGATTTCTAAGCCTCTTTTCAAATTTGAAAAGTAAATAGATTCTTTCTTGGTAAACTAGTATGGCTAATATTTTACAATGTGATTTTAAGTCATCTTAGTTTTTTCAATAATAAATCCAACCCTCAAAAACCATCAGAAAGATGGAGAGTAAAGCATTGTTGCATAAAAACCAAACGTTGGGAAAGCACCTCCTAACCGTGGCTCACAACAAGAAAAGTGACAAATAAGAAAACCAACAAAAAAAGGCCAAATAGGGAACAATAAATACAAAACAAGCCTATACCACTGATAATCATGATAAGCAAGCGTGGACCCATCAATCAGGGTGGTCTAGAGAGACGTAGTCAAAGATCAGACCGGACCAACACAAAGGATCAGCGACTGGGAACAAAAGCCTAAAGAGTGCCGGAGCAAGTAGAAGCTAGCCAACCTGTAAATAAAATAGCAAAACAATAGCTATCGGAACTGAAAAATAAACAGTACATCAAGACTAAGAAAGACCTCAAATAGATACGTAATATTGAAATCAGCGATAAAACACTCAAGGAACCTTTTAGTGCGGCCTTTGTAAGGGTGTGCGATAAAATATTAGTGATGTCTGCGTTGATAAGATCGATGACTTCGGCTCTGTCAAATTTTTTTTATCAAAACAAAATTTATTGCATGCACACTAAATATGGCAACAAATATATTCCATAATAATCTAAGATAGAATGGCCCTAATAGTTTTGCCATAGGAATTGGACCACCAGAAAGTATAACGAGCGTTGAGAGAAACATTAGTGATAGGAAACCCCATGAGGTTGCCAAAATGGCGCCAATTGAAAAATGCAGCCTCGTTGCTGCCGGAGAGATGCGAAAGCCATTCGCAACGTCCAGAATCACAACAGCTACATTTATAAGCCAAATCAAAGCCGAGCTTAGAAACATCAACGTCTAGAGGTAAGGCGTTGTGGATAGTTTCCACATGAGGATGGACACTTTGGGAATAATGTACCGGTCCCAGATCATGTAATAAGAGAGCCGGGTAGGAGATCGAGATCCAATGGCATTCCGAGCTTTATCGATAGTGATAGAACTTACATACGAAGGTGGAGGGAAAGAGGATGAAACTGTATCAAAGGCATTTTTAACTTTTTTACATATGCTCCCAAGATTCACTAGAAAAAGTGGGGAGCCGTCGAATCCCCGTGGTGCAAGCCTACAATATTTATGGTGAATAAAATTAGACCAAAAAGAGTCACCGCACTGGGAACGGTGCCAAAGTTTGAGGTAATAAGCCTTGCAATGTACTGCAAGTTGCGGATCCCCAAGCCACCCTCAGATTTAGGATGACAGATGCGGTCCCAAGAGATCCAATGAGGCTTCAGGTGGTTATCGTGGGATCCCCAAAAGAAATTGGTGCATATACTATGGAATTCGCAAAAGAAATAATCAGTGGGCCCAGAGACCATAAAGAGATGGGAGCCGAGGGCGTTCAGGACGGATGTAATGAGAACAAGGCGACCTTCTTGAGAAAAGAAAGAACCACTCATAAAAGAAATAATCAGTGGGCGTGCAGACCGTAAAGAGATGGAAGCCGAGGGCGTTCAGGACGGATGTAATGAGAACAAGGCGACCAACTTGGAAAAAAAAGAACCACCCCATTTGTTAATTAACCAACGAGCTTTGTTGACCGGGTCCCTAAAGTAGAGGTTAAATTTTGCATTAGCGATAAAGTTGAACACCCAAGTACGAGACAGGGAGATGAAGAAAAATGGAATTAGTATCACTTAGAATCTTACCTTAAGGGTATTGAAAACTTTGGAAGAGCAGATAATGGAGCTTTTGGACGAGTTTATAAGTTGACCAAAACACTTCTCAAAGAAATTTAATTAAGTTGCGAATGGAGATGGAGTGACCATTTGTGAATACCGGGATGTCATCGACAAAAGATAGGGATGATATAACTGGGGGCCCCACTAGGCATGGAATAGTGACAAATCGAGCCAGAAAGCATAAGATTGTGGAATTCCCTGTTGAGAGTGACAATAACGAATAAGCTTAGGGACAAAGGGTCTCCTTGGTGGACACCTCTACCGGAACGGAAAAAATCTTATGGGCAAGTCGTTAATGAGTATGGAGTAACCGCAGTTGGAGATAAGCTGTTAAACCATGCCTATTAAAGGTTCGCAGAAGCCGAGCTTGCGAAGGACCTTAATGGGGAAGAACCATGATAATATGTCATAGGCCATGGCCATGTCCAATTTGATAACCATGTTCGCACCATGGACTTTATGGTTTATTTGAGAGATACGCTCTTGAGCAAGAAAAATGTTATCGGAAATGAATCTACCTCCCATAAAGCCTGCTTTGGGAGGTAGAAATGGTTTCAGGAAGAATAGTGGACAACCGAGGCACGATAATTTTCGAGATAATATTGTTACAAAAATTGCAAAGGCTGATCAGAGGAGGTCAAAAGGAGTCTTAAGATTATCCTTTTTAGGCAAAAGGAAGATATTAGTGGCAGTCCAACTCAAAGGGAGTAGAAAACAACAGAACAACATGAGTGGCCTACAAGAGGTCGGACCAAATGATTTCCCAGAAAGAGTGGAAGAAAATACCATTGAAACCATCTGGATCGACAATGCAATTTTTGTTGAGTTGAAAAACGGAGTCTCTTATCTTGTCTAATGAGGGTGGTTCATCAATAGAAACATTGACATGTTCGTTGATAAGGGGAGGGATGTGTGAAAGAATGTCCATGTCGGGAACATTGGCTGAAACACCCCACCTCCGTTAGGGTCACTCTCAAAGGGAATGCCCTAATTTTGGTGGAGGTTTATAAGTACAAGTCACAGATATACAAGACAGATATAAGAACACATATTTGTAAACAGCGGAAGAACAACAAACTTTATTTCATAAAGTCAAATACGTGTTACAACAACATCCTTTCCAAAAACATAACATAACACTTTCATAATCTGTCTTGAGTACATTATTTAAAGAAGCATAAATAAAACATAGATAAACTGCAAAAGCCCCATAGTGGATTGTCCAAAGCCATAGTTCAAAACAGGAAAGTCCAAGCAATACATTTCTCTTCTTCAAGCTGGATGTTGAGGTTGGTCAAGCTGCTGTGTTCCCTCCCTGAGGACCGGGGGGGGGGGGGGGGAGGGGGGAACGGAAGAAAGAAGACGAAAGAAAAGTAGAGTCAGACATAAAGCCTGAGTAAGTCTAGTACTATTTTGTCTATGAATAAAGAACTGGGTATGATAAGTATAAACAAGAAGTGGGCATGCACTATAAACTTGGTTAAGTTGTCTAGGGTCGAATATACTATCGTACCCCATGTTGATCTCTGAACCCATATAAACTAGTTTCCAACTGGCACCCCATAATCAGGGTGACGTGATCCATTCTATGATGATCGGCTCCTACTCGCATAGTTACATGTGTCTTACGGCCCCCGATGTTGTAGTTACCTATGCTGGTCCCACCATGGAGTGTATCAAGTCCCATAGTGGCAACCCGACACAACCTTAGAGTGCACAGGTATGCTACTGGTGTCCAGTGCCTTATTTTTCTGCGCCGGAGTGTGTGCACGCCCGCACTCCGTTAGAACCTACACTGCTACACCACCGCCGTCGCTTTGACCTCTTACAATCAGCCCAGTAATCGTGCCCCACCCTGCCTAGTTTCAGGGTATCCTGATACACCTTCTAGGGTTACTGCTGAAAAGGGTCCCCCGTTACTAGGTTTTCTATCTCTAGCCAACATGCTAAGTTGGTTAAGTGTTTTCTAACCTAACCCCCACCAGTCCGTTTAGTTTAGCATGTTTCATTTTGATTAAGTTTTTAGTTCACTTAATCCTAACAATCCTGACTCAGCCTTAATTGTCTTATTAAGGCCCTGACCTCTCACATTAGACAGGTATTGTTGTGGCTGCCTGTTGCCGGTTGGTTCCGGGCAGTCTTACGCCACAACTCAGTCTAACCTCGGGTCCTTATTAGGCTCCATGTTTAACCTCCCACATTGGATAGGTATTGTTGTGACTACTGGACAGCCGGGCGGTTCCGGGCAGGTTTACATCACAACTCAATCCAACCTCGGGTTAAACACATCGTATTTTCTACATTTACATATCTTGTCATTCTTCTTTATTTCTTATATGTAAATATTTGCGGCCCATTATTAAGTTAATGGTGTAAAGGTTACACCAATCATGGGCCCAACCCATACTTGAATTTGGGCCCTTCTATTTTATATTTTCATTCATTAATTAATTTTAACCCAACGTTATTTTCCCCCGTTTTACACGTCCGTTTATATTTATATATTGGGCTTAGCCTTTTAAAGCCCAATTTAGCCATGCGAAAAGGGGAGGCTTATGGCGTGATTACATACACAAAAAGGGGAAGGTGAGCGTATGAACTTGCAATATGACGTTGGGAATACAAAATAGAAACTGGTGTACTTGCATAGTAGTGACTTATACTTTGGTCATAAAACATAGGTGACATAAATCAAGGCATGTAAACTTGCATAGGTTTAACTACAACATGAACCTATATTCTTATTTAGGCATAATGTCAAACATAAGCATGTCATAAATATTTCTAGCATAAGCATGGCATAATGTCAAACATAAGCATGGCATAACTATAGTTAAATTTGTTCACATAACCATGGCCTAAATATCTCTATCATGATTCTTATTTTAGTCATGTAAACTTACAAAAAGGGACTTTTTGAACCTAACCTAGCCATGTACCACATATGTCATCATATAATTCTTGTAAACAAGATAGACTTAATCATGGATTTCAATTATGCCAAATATCATTCATAGCCTAGCCATATTCATAAGTTTGCAAATAGGTTTTCTAGTACAAAAGCATGGCTTAATACATGATGCCAAATTCTCAACATAATTTCCTATGGATTATAATAACCAAACTTGTTCTAATTACTTACAAAATGATTTATGCACAAAAATATACATCATGATGGCATAGTAGCAAAACCCCAAACTTGCATAAATTTAAATCAACTACATACATGTAGCTTCAACATGGATTACATAATTTGCGAAATATTCCAAATGTATACTTGCAGAGAACTACTGCATGTAGTTCTTTATAACATGAATAACATAATTCAAGAATATCCAAACGTATATAATATTTCAAATTGATAAGAACGCACAAATATGGATAACTTTATTGCCACAATTCAAGCATACAAACCAACACAATTGTTTATTCATACCAAAGTAATACTCTACTTACAATGGTGTGATGAATTCTCTAGTTTAGGGATTGAAGACGCAAATTCCTTTGTTGAATTGATTTGTTTAGGTTGCTTTAAGATTTAGAATCTTCCTCCTAATCCTCTCTCAAATTTGGTGGCTACTCCTAGTCGTTCCTCAGCAACATGGCGGCTATGTTCTTATTTTTGAATGAATAGATTAGGGTTTAGTCTAGGGTTGTTTATATAGAGGTTAGGAACTGATTAGGACCATTGATGTTGCTTGGATTGATCGTAGCCATTCATTCGATAGAGAGACCAATTAAAACTTGCCACCTAGCCCTAGTGACAAAGCAGACCACAGAAAATCGGCCAAACACAGACCTGGCCAGCCAGGTTGGCTGGGCTCGACCAGGTCGACACCCCTGTCGACAGGGCTGTCGACAGCCCTGTCGACATGGGTAGCCCAGGTCGACAGCCCAGTCGACCTGGGTGGCCTAGGCGGGTGTTTATCCGCCCTGGCCCATTGGGCCCGATTTTTAATTATTTTATTCTGTTTGAATTTTAAATTTGATTCAAAACTTCCGAAGGCCATATCTTCTTCATACGGACTCCGTTTTTCGAAAACTCGGACTCTATTTCGCGTATTTTTCCGAGACGAACGCAATGGCGTATCCCGTTTCCCTTAGTTCTTTGATTTGAAATTAATTATACTTTAATTTGTTACTTTCACAGTTATAGAATTTTCGGGGTGTTACATTCTCCCCCACTTAAAAGGATTTCGTCCCCGAAATCTTCAAGTTTAGGAAAATGTATATCCTAACATCCAATCATCCATCTACTCATCCATCAAACACGAGCATCCATTGTCCTTAAAAGATTTCTAATGCTTCATGATCATATGCGAAGTGTGGGTATATGAACTTATCTAATGCAAAATCAGGCGGTCTACTGATTCAGTTGACCTCCTTAATGCGAATTATGTAAGTGCCATGAATCCATTATGTATGAAAATTTTCCTATTCTTGATTCTACATGAGTGCACAACCATTCAATACAAATGCAACATCCATATGACAACACATTAATGTTCAACCATATACGAATGCAAACATATATGCATATGCAATATGAAGTGACTGAGCCGATCTAAAACCTAGATTGTGTGTGTATATGCAACCACGAGCAACCACTAGCAATCACTTGCAACCACTTGCAACCATCATCCATAACATGTTTCAATTACATGTTTCCATCAAAAGGGCTTCTACCTAAAAGATAAGGTCGAGGAAATATACCTAAAAAGATAGATAAAAGCGCAACTTAAGGGAAAAAGGAAAGATCAAGGATGTACCCTCGAACAGAAAAGGGTAGGCAGTACGGATTCTAGCTTCAGTTTCCCAAGTCGCGTCTCCCTCGGCGTCGCTCCACTGGACTTTGACGAGCTTGACTTCGCGGTTGCGTAGTTTCTTCACTTCCGTTCCTAATATGCGTGTTGGAACTTTTCTTATGGTTGCTTCGCGTTCCACTTCGGCCTCTTCGAGGATGTTTGGCTCTACTACTTCGGCTGACTCATGTAGACATTTTCGGAGATGTGAAACGTGAAAAACGTTGTGGACTCCAGCCAACTTCTCGGGTAGCTCTAATCTATAGGCCATTTTCCCAATTTTCTCGATAATAGGGAATGGCCCGACGAACCTTGGTGCAAGTTTCCCTGTGGTTCCAAAACGAACAACGTTTCTTAGCGGTGATACCTTGAGAAAAACTCTGTCTCCAACCTCGAATTCAAGGTCGGTCCTTCTCTTGTCGGCATAGGACTTTTGTCTGTCTTGGGCCGTCTTCATCCTTCTTCGTATTAAGTCTACTTTCTCTGAAGTCTCTCGGATCATATCTGGTCCAAGTATGAGCTTACAGTAGACTCCCACCAACAAGTGGGCGATCGGCACGGTCTTCCATATAAAGCTTCGAAGGGCGCCATTCCGATGGTTGCTTGATAGCTGTTGTTGTAGGCAAATTCCACCAAAGGAAGGTGGTCTTCCCATGTCCCTCCGAAGTCAAGGACGCATAATCTTAAAAGGTCTTCCAAAACTCTGTTCACTCTCTCTGTTTGGCCGTCGGTTTGGGGATGATAGGCTGTGTTAAAGTGGGTTAAGTCCATAGGAACACTTAACCGACTTAACAAAGTTAAGCTAGAATGGGAAGGTTAAGTCCATAGGAACACTTAACCAACCTAACACGGTTAAGCTAGAATGGGAAGGTTAACGAACACTTAACCAACTTAGCACAGTTAAAGCTAGAATGGGAGGGTTAAGTCCATGGGAATACTTAGCCAAATTAACATGTTGACTAGACTAGAAGGTGGGGTTAAGTAAAGTTAATACACTTAGCCAATTTAACATGTTAATTAGACTAGAGGTTGGGGTTAAGTAATACACTTAGCCAAATTAATATGTTAACTGGACTAGACCATAGGGTTAAGTAAACTTGAACGCTTAACCATCAGAATATGATAAATGAATAGGGTTAAGTAAAAAGCATGAAGGGGTAACACTTAACCAGTGTAATAGGAAAAGGGAAGAGGGTTAAGATAGATTGAATCGACTAAAGACACTTAACCAACCCAACCTGGCGAGAAAGAAAACTAAGTAGTAGACCTCAGTTGAAAAAGGGACTAAGTAGTAAAACTTAGTTAAGAAAACAAGGAATTTGGAAACTAAGTGGTAAACCTTAGTTAGTAGAACTAAGTAGTAATTCTTAGTATAACACAAAGGAGCAGACATCCATCTGGTTTTAAGAAGGCTCCAACGAATTGGGTTACGAAGCCCGAGGCTTCGAGGGGACGTGAGGGTACTCTTGGTATCCCTCTGTGAGGCTGCAGATGATCATCCTGGGCTCACAGAGGTTAAGGTCTGCGTTAGAAGAACCGAGGGTATGCCTTGGTTGCAATATATATATGGCAACCTAAAGACTAGGATGGACCGGCGTGATTCGGCGAGAAAACGGTAGCCCTGTGATAGCAACTCGTCGTCTACCATCCATCTTGAGTCAGTCGAGATACGTGAAGCGGAAAGGCGGAGAACTCCAAAAGACCATAATTGCTATCTAGTTATGGGTGAGGATGGCCATAGGATAGTGGGGCACCGGGGGCCGGCGTATAGTTCTCATTTTACAAAGGGTGCCTTTCATTAGTTGAGGGAGGGGTCAAGTGGGACCATAGCCACTGGAATAAAAACAGACCTTAGCATCTGCATCGGCAGATATCTGAAAGCTCCCGACCGAGTTCTGTATTTCTTGATTTGCCCTGTCACAGGACTCGGACCGCACATTACAGGACATGTGCATCTAGACAAGCGATAACGATTCGCGATACATGTGTGGGGAAGTATAGGAACATATACCACTCTAGGTAGTATGTCTTAGACTTGGGGGCATCGTTCGACAGGTAGCGTAATCCCTAGTTGGACTAGGTGGCATAAATCCGAGAAGCGTTCAGCAGATAGCGTAAACTCTAGTTAAATCTAGAAAGCACCTGATAGAAAACCCTAGATTTGATCTAGGTAATAAATAATGAATGTATGCCGGAAGGCAATGGAAAATACAGGGATTGGGATCACGTTATCGTTACTAGTTGGGACACTAGGTTGGTGGTGCAGAGATATAGAAATCAGTATAACAAGGAAATAGCGAAGCGGCGAAGTATTAGAGCGAAGCGGCGAAAGTATTAGAGCGTATCCAGTTTATCTTATCTTAGCATATCTTGTGATTACCTTGTCCAATCTTGTTGACCCTATCGTCATGGTGTAATCTTGTATTCAGTTAATTCATGTCGTTTTGTTTTCCATGTTCACATGCTAGAAGTTACTGAACTTACTCAGGCTTTATGTCTGACTCTGTTTTTCTTTCGTCTTCTTTTCTTCCGTTTCCCCCCCTCCCCCCAGGTAGTAGAGGAGGGAGTAGTATAGCTCAGGTTAAGTTGGACTGTCACTCTTTCCCAGCTTGAAGATTTATCGAAGTCTGCTTGGATTCTCTTATCAGATGCTATGGCTGGCTCATGCAAAAATTGGGGAATATAAATGTTGTTTTATGCTTCTTTATTTTGTAAGACAGATGATACTCTGATATTGTAAAGAAATCATTGTACAAATTATTTTATCAATAAAGCAAAGTTTTATCTTCCGCTATTTAATTTCTGTCTGTCTTGTAATTTATCTGCATCTTTTACCCTAAATGCTCCACAGAACTTAGTGCATTCCCTTTGTGAGTGACACTAAGTGAAACACCCCACCTCCGTTAGGGTCACTCTCAAAGGGAATGCCCTAATTTCGGTGGAGGTTTATAAGTACAAGTCACAGATATACAAGACAGATACAAGAACACATATTTGTAAACAGCGGAAGAACAACAAATTTTATTTCATAAAGTCAAATACATGTTACAACAACATCATTTCCAAAAAACATAACATGACACTTTCATAATCTGTCTTGAGTACATTATTTAAAGAAGCATAAATAAAACATAGATAAACTGCAAAAGCCCCATAGTGGATTGTCCAAAGCCATAGTTCAAAACAGGAAAGTCCAAGCAATACATTTCTCTTCTTCAAGCTGGATGTTGAGGTTGGTCAAGCTGCTGTGTTCCCTCCCTGAGGACCTTGGGGGGGGGGGACGGAAGAAAGAAGACGAAAGAAAAGTAGAGTCAGACATAAAGCCTAAGTAAGTCTAGTACTATTTTGTCTATGAATAAAGAACTGGGTATGATAAGTAATAACAAGAAGTGGGCAAACACTATAACTTGGTTAAGTTGTCTAGGGTCGAATATACTATCGTACCCCATGTTAATCTCTGAACCCATATACTAGTTTCCAATTTGCACCCCATAATCAGGGTGATGTGATCCATTCTATGATGATCGGCTCCTACTCGCATAGTTACATGTGTCTTACGGCCCCCGATGTTGTAGTTACCTATGTTGGTC
This sequence comes from Allium sativum, assembly GCA_030737875.1. Taxonomy (NCBI): domain Eukaryota; kingdom Viridiplantae; phylum Streptophyta; class Magnoliopsida; order Asparagales; family Amaryllidaceae; genus Allium; species Allium sativum. Next base: position 618,905,455 of record CM060912.1, read on the forward strand.
CCACCATGGGGTGTATCAAGTCCCATAGTGGCAACCCGACACAACCTTAGAGTGCACAGGTATGCTACTGGTGTCCAGTGCCTTATTTTTCTGCGCCGGAGTGTGTGCACGCCCGCACTCCGTTAGAACCTACACTGCTACACCACCGCCGTCGCTTTGACCTCTTACAATCAGCCCAGTAATCGTGCCCCACCCTGCCTAGTTTCAGGGTATCCTGATACACCTTCTAGGGTTACTGCTGAAAAGGGTCCCCCGTTACTAGGTTTTCTATCTCTAGCCAACATGCTAAGTTGGTTAAGTGTTTTCTAACCTAACCACCACCAGTCCGTTTAGTTTAGCATGTTTCATTTTGATTAAGTTTTTAGTTCACTTAATCCTAACAATCCTGACTCAGCCTTAATTGTCTTATTAAGGCCCTGACCTCTCACATTAGACAGGTATTGTTGTGGCTGCCTGTTGCCGGTTGGTTCCGGGCAGTCTTACGCCACAACTCAGTCTAACCTCGGGTCCTTATTAGGCTCCATGTTTAACCTCCCACATTGGATAGGTATTGTTGTGACTACTGGACAGCCGGGCGGTTCCGGGCAGGTTTACATCACAACTCAATCCAACCTCGGGTTAAACATATAAGAATATTTCATGTGTATAAAACAGTTAAATAAATTCCAGAAATTCAAAAGTTTGAAAATCAAACTTTTACGCCAAAATAGCTTGTGGGACCCAATGCTGACTCAGCACTGCGTGTATGATAAGGTTTGGCTAGATTCATCTACGTACCTGGACTATTTTCTTAACTAGGTTCAATGCTGACTCAGCGCTGCGTGTACGATAAGGTCTTGAGCAGCTATATAAACAGCCCTAGTCTTCATTCTCTTTTCACCAATTCTCTTCTATCCTTATGCTGCTAAGATTCATGGCTTCTTCCCCTCTTCTAAATTTTCTTAAATAAATAAAATAAAATATGATTCAAGACGAGGAGATGCTGCTAAAAGACTTTTAAGGAGGGATTCAAATCAAAGTTTCAAGTGAAGAATTCAAAGGCTAGCTCAAACAAGTTTCAAGCAACGACGCACGAATCATAGCCACGCTTTCCTTCTTTTCTAGATCTATTTTCTGTAAGTTGGTTATTTCTAGATTTGAATATTTTGTTTTATTTGTGACATGAAATTAAAGGAATAAAGGAATATGCCAAGTCTCTCTCTCTCTCTCTCTCTCTCTCTTCGAATCTGTGTTTATACTCTTGGACTGAATTAAGAACTGTTATGATTCGAGGACAAATAAGACTGTAACCGTGACTATGACTATAGAACTGTGGCCTTTGAAAGCATATGCCTTTGGACTATGACATAAGCCTTTGATTTTGGGACATATAAACATTGCCTATGACAATGACTTAGGACTATGGGAATTATTTTCCCTTTTGGACTATGAACATCGCCTATATTGCCTATGACCATGGACATTACTTATGACTAAGAACATAAGCCTTTGAATTAGACATAAACTATTGCTTATGACATAATGAGGACAATTGTGATTTTGACACCCATGATTCATGATTAGGAAAATATTGCTTTAGTTTGGTGATTGTGAAATTGGGTCTAAGCCCAATTATTTATTCTACCTGTTCCTTGGTTTTTTCTTTGGTTTTAAGACAGTGGGAATTTACCTATTAAGTTAGGTCTACCCACGTTCTTGAACCTATTTTGCCCATTCTTTGGTTTTAAGACAGTGGGAATTTACCTATTTAGTTAGGTCTACCCATATTCTTGAACCTACATTGTTATCCAAACCTTTTTATGCCAATTATTCCTTCTTGTCATTTTGATTCATTCCCTTTTTATCTACGAATCTAGATTTATTTATAATCTAGGTTGAATCACGATTATTCGAACGGTGAGAATGCGATTTGGGGAAAAACATGGAAATGAATATGAACGTAATTGTAAACTTGGAAATTGGCATAATTTGGAATATGTATTATGACATGCATATTAAAATGAAAACGGGGAAATTTGACATGGATTAGGGAATATGTGATTTTGACATATTAAATTTAGCGTTAGTAAGTAAGCTAAATTTTAGGCATAAAATGTAAACTAGAAAAATAATTCTAGTTTTGCCATAAATTGTGAATTAGGGTGTTAAACCAAGATTGGGTTAATTAAGGTTGATTTGGAATAAGTATATTAGCACAATTTTGAATTTATTCATAATTGTGAGCAATTGTCATGTTTAGAATAAATTATGGTTAGCGACACTAAATTTGGTATAATTTACATACCAAAAAGTATAAATATGATAAATAAGAGAGAATGGGCCATAATAATAAATGTGACAATGTACATTAAAAGAGTAGTAATGAAATAAGTAAATTAGGAGTAATTTACTTATAGAATTCGTCATAAATGTTAAATTGTTCATTTACCACAAAATATGTAACTTGGTTAAGTTTTGGCCATAAATTATAAACTAGGATATTTAATCTAGTTTCGGCAATGAAATAGGAAATGGCCTAAACTGCATGTTGGGTTAGGACTTGGGCCTAGAATATAAGTATACTAGTAGGCTTGACAAATAAATATAGGCCAAATTTGTCTAAAAAGGGGAAATGGGCTTTTGAAATAAATTGTTAACAATTTATAAACAAAAGAAAAGTATTTTGATAACATCCCTTTTTATAACACATAGACCAGAAGGTTCTAGGGTGACAGAGAGGATAGTGTCTAGGCTTGGGTTTGGAAAATACAAGTTTCCTGCCCTCCCTGGCTATCCCTAACTGATCCGAAGGACGGGATGGTTGTTTTCAAAACCAGATTTGGAAATTAATCAAAAACCCTTTGAACTTAGAAAACATGAATATGCCTAACCCGAGGTTAGACTGAGTTGCGGTGTAAACCTGCCCAGAACCGACCGGCACATCCAGTAACTACAGCAATATCTGTCTAATGTGAGAGGTTGCGGCTTTAATTTATTAATTAAAGCTAGAACAAGAATGGGAGAGTTAAGTCCATAGGAACACTTAACCAACCTAACACGGTTAAGCTAGAATGGGAAGGTTAAGGAACACTTAACCAACTTAGCACAGTTAAAGCTAGAATGGGAGGGTTAAGTCCATGGGAATACTTAGCCAAATTAACATGTTGACTAGACTAGAAGGTGGGGTTAAGTAAAGTTAATACACTTAGCCAATTTAACATGTTAATTAGACTAGAGGTTGGGGTTAAGTAATACACTTAGCCAAATTAATATGTTAACTGGACTAGACCATAGGGTAAAGTAAACTTGAACGCTTAACCATCAGAATATGATAAATGAATAGGGTTAAGTAAAAAGCATGAAGGGATAACACTTAACCAGTGTAATAGGATAAGGGAAGAGGGTTAAGATAGCTTGAATCGACTAAAGACACTTAACCAACCCAACCTGGCGAGAAAGAAAACTAAGTAGTAGACCTCAGTTGAAAAAGGGACTAAGTAGTAAAACTTAGTTAAGAAAACAAGGAATTGGGAAACTAAGTGGTAAACCTTAGTTAGTAGAACTAAGTAGTAATTCTTAGTATAACACGAAGGAGCAGACATCCATCTGGTTTTAAGAAGGCTCCAACGAATTGGGTTACGAAGCCCGAGGCTTCGAGGGGACGTGAGGGTACTCTTGGTATCCCTCTGTGAGGCTGCAGATGATCATCCTGGGCTCACAGAGGTTAAGGTCTGCATTAGAAGAACCGAGGGTATGCCTTGGTTGCAATATATATGTGGCAACCTAAAGACTAGGATGGACCAGCGTGATTCGGCGAGAAGACGGTAGCCCTGTGATAGCAACTCGTCGTCTACCATCCATCTTGAGTCAATCGAGATACGTGAAGCGGAAAGGCGGAGAACTCCAAAAGACCATATACTTGCTATCTAGTTATGGTTGCGGATGGCCATAGGATAGTGGGGCACCGGGGGTCGGCGTATAGTTCTCATTTTACAAGGTGTGCCTTTCATTAGCTGAGGGAGGGGTCAAGTGGGACCATAGCCACTGGAATAAAAACAGACCTTAGCATCTGCATCGGCAGATATCTGAAAGCTCCCGACCGAGTTCTGTATTCCTTGATTTGCCCTGTCATAGGACTCGGATCGCACATTACAGGACATGTGCATCTAGACAAGCGATAACGATTCGCGATACATACGTGGGGAAGCCTAGGAACATATACCACTCTAGGTAGTGTGTCCTAGACTTGGGGGCATTGTTCGACAGGTAGCGTAATCCCTAGTTGGACTAGGTGGCATAAACCCTGAACTCAAAAAGCGTTCAGCAGATAGCGTAAAACTATAGTTAAATCTAGAAAGCAGTGGATAGAAAACCCTAGATTAGATCTAGGTAACAACTAATAAATGGATGCCTGAAGGCGATGGAAAATACAGGGATTGGGATCACGTTATCGTTACTAGTCGAAACACTAGTTAGGCGGTGCAGAGATATAGAAACCAGTATAACAAGTAAATAGCGAAGCAGCGAAAGTATTAGAGCGTATCCAGTTTATCTTAGCATATCTTGTGACTACCTTGTCTAATCTTGTTGACCCTATCGTCATGGTGTAATCTTGTATTCAGTTAATTCATGTCGTTTTGTTTTCCATGTTCACATGCTAGAAGTTACTGAACTTACTCAGGCTTTATGTCTGACTCTGTTTTTCTTTCGTCTTCTTTCTTCCGTTCTCCCCCCCCCCCCCCCCCCAGGTTGTTAAGGAGGAAATAGGATAGCTCAGATTTGTTTTGGGATGATTTCTCTTTCCAAGCTTGAAGAATCTTGGATGCATCGGCTTTGGATTGCTATGGCTGGCTTTTGTTACATTGGGGAATATAAATGTATTTTATGCTTCTTTATTTTGTAAAGACAGTTGATACTCTAATATTGTAAAGGAACCTTGTACAAATTATTTTGTCAATAAAGCAAAGTTTTATTTTCCGCTGTTTAATGTTTGTCTGTCTTGTAATTTATCTGCATCTTTTACCCATAATGCTCCACAGAACTTAGTGCATTCCCTTTGTGAGTGACACTAACGGATGTGGGGTGTTACACATGGTGAAGATGGGGTCTTGCAGACTCCGCCAAAACTCACTGGTGAAGATGGGGTCTCGGTCACTAACAATGCTAGATGGTATTCCATGGAGTCGAACGATTTCTTTGAGGTAAAGTGATGCTAGGGATGAGGCAGTTCTTTTACTTTTGACAGGTAAAAAGTGGGCGCTTTTAGTAAGCCTATCCACTATTACCCAAATGCTAGTACTGCCTCTCCTAGACCTAGGTAGCCCATCGATGAAGTCCATTGAGATGCAATCCCACTTCCACTGCGGGACCTCCAGAGGATGCAGCAGTCCGCCAGGCTTTTTCTGTTCTGCCTTAACCTGTTGGCACACCATACACTTAGAAACGAACTCTGCCACGTCCTTTTTCATGCCGTTCCAGAAGAAAGTCCTTTTTATGTCTTTGTACATTTTATCCCCGCCTGGGTGTATCGTCATCTTGGAGTGATGTGCCTCCTCGAGAACCTTTTTCACTAAATCTTTTGCTTGTGGGACGCATAGTCTTCCGTCTTGCCTTAGTAAATCTTTATCGTCAATGGAGTATCTGTTGAGGTGACTTGAAGTCTCACCCCTAATTAGCCTATCAATTATTTCCACAAGCTGAGGGTCTTCGCGTTGTGCTGCCCCTACCGAATCCACCAAAGTTGGGCGCACTTCGAGAGATGCTAGCAAGCCTGGTACGAAATCGGAGGAGGGCCTAAAGTCGAAGCTGGCTATAAACTCTAGGCTTTCTCTTTCAACGAACAACGGGCTTAGGGTCAATTTCTTTCGGCTCAACGCGTCTGCCACTACGTTGCCTTTGCCCGGAGTATAGGAGATTTCGAAATCGTACGAGGCAAGAAACTCCATCCATCTTTGTTGCCTCAAGTTAAGATCTTTCTGCGAGAAAAGATACTTCAACGATTTATGGTCAGTGTAAAGTTCGAACTTCTCACCTAGGAGATAGTGTCGCCAAGACTTGAGTGCAAAGACGATGGCGGCTAACTCAAGATCGTGGGTTGGGTAGTTCTTTTCGTGCACCTTCAATTGCCTCCCGCCATAAGCTACTACCCTTCCTTCTTGCATTAAGACGGCGCCTAGCCCTGTCCCACATGCATCCGTATAAACAGTGAACATCTTGCTCCCATCTGGCAGCGTCAAAACTGGGGCTGTTGTGAGAGCCCTTTTTAGTCGTTGGAAAGCAAATTCGCAATCCAAATCCCAATTGAACACTAGATTCTTCTTAGCCAATTTCGTGAGTGGAGCTGAGATTTTCGCAAAATCCCTTATGAATTTTCGATAGAAACCTGCTAGTCCTAGAAAGCTTCGGACCTCAGTCGCATTCCTTGGTGTCTTCCAATCCTGTACCGCCACTACCTTAGCAGGGTCCACTGCTAACCCTTGTTTGGATACTATATGCCCAAGGAACCTCACCTCTTCCCTCCAAAAGTGGCATTTGGAGAACTTGGCTTTTAGTTGATGGACTCGCAAAGTTTCCATGATTGCCCTTAGGTGCTGAGCATGTTCCTCTTCACTCTTTGAGAAGATAAGGATATCATCTACGAAGACCACTACGAATTTGTTGAGGAAATCTCTAAATACCCTACTCATCAGGTCCACGAAGTAAGCAGGTGCATTTGTCAAGCCGAAAGGCATGACAAGCCATTCAAAGAAACCGTCTGGGGTTCTGAATGCCGTTTTATCGATGCTATCTTCAGCCACCCTTAGCTGATGAAAACCGGTTGCTAAATCGAGTTGGGAGAAAACAGACGCTCCTACAAGCTGGTCAAATAAATCGTCAATTCTAGGGAGAGGGTGCCTATTCTTTTTCGTTAGCTTGTTGAGCTCCCTATAGTCAACACATAGACGGAGTGAACCATCCGCCTTTGTAGCGAACACCACTGGAGCGCCCCATTCTGAAATGCTCCTCCTAATGAACCCCTTCTCTAGAAGCTCTTTAATCTGTTTACTGAGCTCTTTCCTTTCTCGTGGAGCCATATGTCTAACGGGCAACGCAACGGGCTTTGCATTATCTACAAGATATATGCGGAAGTCTATTTCCCGCTTCGGAGGTAAGCCCTTCACCTCTTCAAAGACATCCGGATATTCCCGGACCACTTTAACTGATTGCAAATTTTCAACAGAGGCATCTAGCGATTCAAGATAACTAAGCATAACCGCATACGAGGGATTACAAGAAATTTCCAAAGTATTACCGAGTTGGGTTAGGAGCCTAACAACCCTTTTCTCACAATCAAGGATGGCCCCATTACTGGATAGCTAATCCATACCCAAAATCAAACCATAACCCGAAAAGCCCAAAACAAAGGCACTACATTGAAATTCTACACTTATAATAGAAATTTTCAATCCCACACAGATCATAGACAAATGAGCTGGGCCCCCAATTGGGTTTGAAACAATTAAGGGGTCCTCTACCATACTAGTTTTTAGGTGCAGAGATTCTACTAAAGCAGACGAGATAAAGGAGTGTGATGCGCCAGAATCAAATAAAGTGCGAACGGGGTGATCATAAAGATAAACTACACTTTCTACTGAAGTATTTATACCTCGCTGTTGCAGAGGTGGCGCTTCTAGCACATGAACCTGTGTCCCTGGGGTGGATCCAGCCCTCTGCCCCTGTCCTCGTTTCTTTGGGCAGTCCTTAGCCCTATGGCCTGTCTCACCGCAAGTAAAGCACCCACCATTCTCCTTGGCCTTCTTTTTCCGGCAGTCCTTTACTAAGTGCCCCACTTTGCCACAGAAATTGCACTTCCTCTTCTCTTTGTTGCCTTTCCCGCCCTTCTTAAAGTCTGTCTTCTTGGGCTGCAAACCCTCTTTCTTCTTGCCCTTATCCTCTTCATTCAGCAATGCCATTTGCACCAATCTTTCATACGTGGCTCCCATGGGTATATGGGTCATGGCCAAGCTGTGTAATGGCTCATTCAACCCTTTGACGAAACGGAGAGCCTTCTTGTGCGGGGTGTTGACTAGGTCAAGCCCAAACCTAGCCAGCTCGTCGAACTGATTCACATACTCTCTGACTGTCTTGTCCCCTTGCTTAAGAAATAAGAATTTTTCTAACTGCAAACTTCTTTCTGCATCTGAGAGAAATTTGGTCTCAAACCTTGCCCTAAAGTCCTCCCATGTCTCCACTGGTCTTTCAGCATTAGTGACTTCCCACCAGTAGGAAGCCTCACCCTTCAATAGCCACACTGCCAACTGTACTTTTTGTCTATCTTCTACCTCAAAGATGATGAATAGGTCCTCCGTTTCTTTCAGCCAATTTCTAGCTGCTACGAAGGACTCAGTTCCATGGAAATCCCTTCCTCCCATAGCTTTAAAATCTTTACATATCTTAGCGAACGTGTTTCCCCGAGGAGGAGGTGGAGGAAAAGGTGCTGCTGCAGCTGGATGATTTCCGGCAGCTGGGGGAGGAGGAATGGTAGGGCCTGGCTGAGTGGCCCTTGCTTCTAAGAACCGTCTAAACCAACCAGGTATTGGCACCCCTTCCGGCAAGTTAAGTTCTTGGGACATGCTGAAACAAAAAGGATAGATTCAAAACGAAGGATAAGATATAGTACCTATGGCTTTGGGGAGTGGACTTTGCCTTTTTTAAAATAAAATAACATTTTTCTTTTAAAAATGCTTCTTTAAATTTCCTTTTTGAAAATAATTTTTCAAAACTTTTTATCTTATCTGGTAAACCTATGCTCTGATACCAAGTGAAACACCCCACCTCCGTTAGGGTCACTCTCAAAGGGAATGCCCTAATTTTGGTGGAGGTTTATAAGTACAAGTCACAGATATACAAGACAGATATAAGAACACATATTTGTAAACAGCGGAAGAACAACAAACTTTATTTCATAAAGTCAAATACGTGTTACAACAACATCCTTTCCAAAAACATAACATAACACTTTCATAATCTGTCTTGAGTACATTATTTAAAGAAGCATAAATAAAACATAGATAAACTGCAAAAGCCCCATAGTGGATTGTCCAAAGCCATAGTTCAAAACAGGAAAGTCCAAGCAATACATTTCTCTTCTTCAAGATGGATGTTGAGGTTGGTCAAGCTGCTGTGTTCCCTCCCTGAGGACCGGGGGGGGGGGGGAACGGAAGAAAGAAGACGAAAGAAAAGTAGAGTCAGACATAAAGCCTGAGTAAGTCTAGTACTATTTTGTCTATGAATAAAGAACTGGGTATGATAAGTATAAACAAGAAGTGGGCATGCACTATAAACTTGGTTAAGTTGTCTAGGGTCGAATATACTATCGTACCCCATGTTGATCTCTGAACCCATATAAACTAGTTTCCAACTGGCACCCCATAATCAGGGTGACGTGATCCATTCTATGATGATCGGCTCCTACTCGCATAGTTACATGTGTCTTACGGCCCCCGATGTTGTAGTTACCTATGCTGGTCCCACCATGGAGTGTATCAAGTCCCATAGTGGCAACCCGACACAACCTTAGAGTGCACAGGTATGCTACTGGTGTCCAGTGCCTTATTTTTCTGCGCCGGAGTGTGTGCACGCCCGCACTCCGTTAGAACCTACACTGCTACACCACCGCCGTCGCTTTGACCTCTTACAATCAGCCCAGTAATCGTGCCCCACCCTGCCTAGTTTCAGGGTATCCTGATACACCTTCTAGGGTTACTGCTGAAAAGGGTCCCCCGTTACTAGGTTTTCTATCTCTAGCCAACATGCTAAGTTGGTTAAGTGTTTTCTAACCTAACCCCCACCAGTCCGTTTAGTTTATCATGTTTCATTTTGATTAAGTTTTTAGTTCACTTAATCCTAACAATCCTGACTCAGCCTTAATTGTCTTATTAAGGCCCTGACCTCTCACATTAGACAGGTATTGTTGTGGCTGCCTGTTGCCGGTTGGTTCCGGGCAGTCTTACGCCACAACTCAGTCTAACCTCGGGTCCTTATTAGGCTCCATGTTTAACCTCCCACATTGGATAGGTATTGTTGTGACTACTGGACAGCCGGGCGGTTCCGGGCAGGTTTACATCACAACTCAATCCAACCTCGGGTTAAACACATCGTATTTTCTACATTTACATATCTTGTCATTCTTCTTTATTTCTTATATGTAAATATTTGCGGCCCATTATTAAGTTAATGGTGTAAAGGTTACACCAATCATGGGCCCAACCCATACTTGAATTTGGGCCCTTCTATTTTATATTTTCATTCATTAATTAATTTTAACCCAACGTTATTTTCCCCCGTTTTACACGTCCGTTTATATTTATATATTGGGCTTAGCCTTTTAAAGCCCAATTTAGCCATGCGAAAAGGGGAGGCTTATGGCGTGATTACATACACAAAAAGGGGAAGGTGAGCGTATGAACTTGCAATATGACGTTGGGAATACAAAATAGAAACTGGTGTACTTGCATAGTAGTGACTTATACTTTGGTCATAAAACATAGGTGACATAAATCAAGGCATGTAAACTTGCATAGGTTTAACTACAACATGAACCTATATTCTTATTTAGGCATAATGTCAAACATAAGCATGTCATAAATATTTCTAGCATAAGCATGGCATAATGTCAAACATAAGCATGGCATAACTATAGTTAAATTTGTTCACATAACCATGGCCTAAATATCTCTATCATGATTCTTATTTTAGTCATGTAAACTTACAAAAAGGGACTTTTTGAACCTAACCTAGCCATGTACCACATATGTCATCATATAATTCTTGTAAACAAGATAGACTTAATCATGGATTTCAATTATGCCAAATATCATTCATAGCCTAGCCATATTCATAAGTTTGCAAATAGGTTTTCTAGTACAAAAGCATGGCTTAATACATGATGCCAAATTCTCAACATAATTTCCTATGGATTATAATAACCAAACTTGTTCTAATTACTTACAAAATGATTTATGCACAAAAATATACATCATGATGGCATAGTAGCAAAACCCCAAACTTGCATAAATTTAAATCAACTACATACATGTAGCTTCAACATGGATTACATAATTTGCGAAATATTCCAAACGTATACTTGCATAGAACTACCGCATGTAGTTCTTTATAACATGAATAACATAATTCAAGAATATCCAAACGTATATAATATTTCAAATTGATAAGAACGCACAAATATGGATAACTTTATTGCCACAATTCAAGCATACAAACCAACACAATTGTTTATTCATACCAAAGTAATACTCTACTTACAATGGTGTGATGAATTCTCTAGTTTAGGGATTGAAGACGCAAATTCCTTTGTTGAATTGATTTGTTTAGGTTGCTTTAAGCTTTAGAATCTTCCTCCTAATCCTCTCTCAAATTTGGTGGCTACTCCTAGTCGTTCCTCAGCAACATGGCGGCTATGTTCTTATTTTTGAATGAATAGATTAGGGTTTAGTCTAGGGTTGTTTATATAGAGGTTAGGAACTGATTAGGACCATTGATGTTGCTTGGATTGATCGTAGCCATTCATTCGATAGAGAGACCAATTAAAACTTGCCACCTAGCCCTAGTGACAAAGCAGACCACAGAAAATCGGCCAAACACAGACCTGGCCAGCCAGGTTGGCTGGGCTCGACCAGGTCGACACCCCTGTCGACAGGGCTGTCGACAGCCCTGTCGACAGCCCTGTCGACATGGGTAGCCCAGGTCGACAGCCCAGTCGACCTGGGTGGCCTAGGCGGGTGTTTATCCGCCCTGGCCCATTGGGCCCGATTTTTAATTATTTTATTCTGTTTGAATTTTAAATTTGATTCAAAACTTCCGAAGGCCATATCTTCTTCATACGGACTCCGTTTTTCGAAAACTCGGACTCTATTTCGCGTATTTTTCCGAGACGAACGCAATGGCGTATCCCGTTTCCCTTAGTTCTTTGATTTGAAATTAATTATACTTTAATTTGTTACTTTCACAGTTATAGAATTTTCGGGGTGTTACATTGGCAGACTGGGAGCCAATGAGATCCTTAAAGAAGTAGACGATGACATTATTGACCTCGCACCTGTTAATGGCCCACGAGTCATCTGATTTTTGAATTTATGAATAGCAAGTTTGCTTTTATTTTTGTTAATAAGCAAGTGGAAAATTTGTAGTTAGAATCTCCATGAAAATTCCATTTTAATCTAGCTTTCTATTCCCAGAAAAGCTCCTCAATACTGATAGAATCATCAACTTAACAATTGGCCTGAAACCAGGTTGCCCGATTAGATGGAGAAAGGCATTTGTCATAAATTGCTTCCTTAATGGAGACGTTTGTGTCTGCCACCATGACATGGTCGAAAATGTTAGCAAAGGAGGACATGTTCCAAGCACATACCTGGACTTTGACATTATTTCCCACGAATCAGAATGGCCCAGGCATACGAGATAATATCACGGAAGGAGTGATGAGAGACCCACATATTTTGGAATCTAAAAGGTTTCAAGATCGAGTCGGACTATGATTTTAAATGAAGATGCATAGGGGAATGATCAGAATTGGATCAATGCAGATGGTCGATCACAGATGTGAAATGGTTGGTAAACCAACCTGGAATGCCAAAAACACGGTCAACCTAGCAGAGATATGCGCTTCGCCTTCTCAGTTGACGCACCATGTAAAAGAAGACCCACGGAAAGGGATTTCTAACAGGCCTGTCACGGAGATGGAGCTATTAGTGCCGTCATTCGCTTGACTATTAGTAGGGTTGCCACCAATTTTCTCATCATGATTAGAAACGATATTGAGGTCCCCGACAATAACCAACGAATGGAATCCCAAATTAGCTAAAGAAGTTATACCATCCCACAGTTTATGCCTGTCAGTATTATTGCACTTGGCACAAACATAAGATAAAAGGTGAGGAGCGTCTTAAGGAAAATTTTGATTGAGAACACTAAAAACTTCTTGGAGTCAAGAACAATTGTCCCCATCCAATCAAATTTCCAAAGAATCCATATTTTACCATTACAGTTGGATATACCAGAGTAAAAGCCTAGTTTATAAACCAAAATAGCAAGAGTTAGAGATTCCACCACTGTTCCTGAATGGCAAGAATCAATATGTTATGTTTTTTTAGAAATACGCTTCAGTCTACTGATTGTAGGATCGTTTCCAGTCCCTCTAACATTCTAGAAGAGGATAATAATCATTGCAAACTAGAGGCATTAGAAGCTTCGTATAGACAGGCGATCGCTACCCACGTTTTATGTTCGAGAGCAATATAATAGAATTTCTGTGAGAAAAGCGTGCGTGCAGTTGTGCGGTATTGAGTAGGATAGAAGCAGGGGATGACGCCGACGAAACTGGTTGATGGGTACCAAGTATGGATTAAAGTCCCTTTTATAACCTATTTGAATTTAGCAAAAGTTATTAGTTTGATTGTTATTTTAAGTAAATAAGGTTTGGAATTCAATAGAACGATTCATAGACCTATGTTAAAGGAATTATAATATAGATTATTGAACATATTTATTTATAAGTTAACTCGAGATTATAAACTTTATGTTATTTCAAAGGGTAAAAGTTTTGTAGAGTCAAGATCTGATAAGTAAATAAAATATCCCAACTTGATTTACCTCATTGTCATCAGAGAGATAATATTGGTTAAAGATCGGGACTAGATGATTCAAAATTTGATATTTACAAAGGAGGTTTGAAATGTTGATATTTATAAAAGAAGTTTATAATTGATTTTTGGTATTTATAAATAAAATGTATAAATGATTTATTTAAAAAGGGATTAAATAATATGAATGAGTTTTAATAAATAAAACTATAGAAGGATTTATTGAAGAGATTTATAAAAGGGGATTGAGATTTGATTCTTCCAAATTGATCTTGTTAACAATGGTGGTATGGACATTTGTTCCACACTTAACAGCAGAGGAATCGTGTTGGATTTATTCTTATATCTGTTTATTTTTTAAAAACTTTGTTTGATCATTTAATATGATTTGGAAGTAGAAAAGCTTTTTTTTTCAATTTTTTTACTATGCTTGTTCAAATTTAATAAATTTTGAATTTATCTTCTAAGCATTAAAAATAAAATGTTTGGTGGATAAGCTTATGTAGGTGAGATAAGTATAAGAATATTTTAGTAAACATTTTTAAATGATATTTTAATAAATAAATGATCCATTTTAATGAGACTTAGTAATTACCATGGGTAAATAAATCTCTTTATTAATTAGTGTTTATTTGATAGTTGAATAACCGACTATCAAATCTGACCCTTTTAACTTTGAAAATTTATACGATAAATAATAAGGAAACCCATTTCCGTAAACGGTTAGGTAGTGAACTCCACACTTATGTATTGTCGGTTCACTACAGGAAAAAGCTGATTTTGCAATGGTAAAATCAGTTTCCAATCCGTCGCTATATTGATTTAGCGTCGGATTTCTTGTATAACACTATTATCGGTAAAACCATGTTGATAATTGTGTCAAGTTTTGGCGATGGAATTTAGCGTGAGTTTTCTGATAGTTTTCTGTCATTATACTATTTATATAATAAAAATATAATTTTATTTATTAATTTAATTTTAATTTATTTACCAACTATTTACTGACGGATAAGTAATTTATAATAAATTATTATTTATAAAAGGCATCGGTAAACCCTTACTAATTGCCAAGGGATTAGCGACAAAAAGTTTTGGCAAAAAAACTGTTTCAGGTATTTTGTCGGAAAACCCTTACAATTCAGCAAAAGATTAGCGAAGGAAATTAAATTAGGATAAATTTAACCTCACTTTTTTTGTTGGTAATTCAACGGTAAATGCTTTCAAATTAGCCAGGAATTAACGACGGAACGTTGTCAATGTTTTTATTTAGCTTTCTTTTTTTGCTACTAATATGCCACTATTCCATTTCTGATATGGCAATAAATGTTTTTGCCATCCTCTCCTTCAGCTTTACGAACTAATATTATTCAACTATAAAAAACTGATATAAAAAGCTAGCCAAAAAACAATATAAATTTTCCGTCCATGTACAAGTAACACTATATCATAAGCAATAACACAACAAGGATAATATTAATATATCACATTAGAAAACATCAACAATCCTTCATTTTGTGCACCAAGCAGAATTATGAACAACAAAATTATTCGGTTGGTGTGAACGTTAAACCACTATAGACAAATACCATCCACAACAGTACTAAAACCACATAACTACCAAAATAACAAACATATCATCCATAATTGTACTACAACCACATGACTATAAAATAATTCCTGACATACCGATCAAGCTACGCAAATGATGATGGCTAAGACGCAAGCGAACGAGAAATCGAAGGCGAACGTGAAACTCTATCTTGACCCTTAATTATTGCCATCACCTTTGTCAGTTGTGCTTCAAATCTCTCCTTGTCTACCTTCTGTTATTCTGAGAGTCTTGCTCGTTCTGTCAGTAAGAAAAAGAACAATAATTTAGTACCTCGAAATTCCCAATTGGATGAGTACGTTTTTTTTTTCATTTGGCACTACAAGCATTCGAATATGCAATCCACTGTCTCCTAGGGAAATTCTACGGTGTCATCACTGATTGTCTTTCGAAGTTTGTTTAGATGATCCACGCAAGCTTTCATAAAATTGTCCTGTTAAGAAATAATTTTTTAAAGAATGTTAAAATATATCCTCAATGATTTTTATTTAAAATATAGTTACATACATAAAAGTTCCCTGCTTTAGGATATATCCAAGAAGGTGAAGTGGAGTCGGTCCTATTACGCGTTGCCGCTTTGATGCGAGTACACTCAAATACTTCAAGTTGGAGTGTTTCAACAAAGCTGCAGTAGTATCTTTACTATAACCTGGATATTGTGCATCATAAAGCTAATAAATAATCACTATAAGTAGGTTCGATTGTGTCTAGTTTGTAAGGTTAGCAAGAGTTTATCATTTTCAACGTTGATTATAGTTGCATTTCGTTTTTTATTGGCATTAATGAATCTATGGACAATCAGCAAAACAATTAGCAGAAAAGGAATTGTCAAAATGAGTTGGACTTCCCAAGTAGTACCGGTTTGATATAGCTATCAAATCGGTTTGTATATATCTAAGCCTACGGTTTTCTACTAACACATCAGAACATAACACATAAAATGTCTACATTCTTAATAACTTAGGAAAGTTAATTAAAATGCCAGATATAATTGTGAGGGTAAACTTTGTGGAGCTGTGAATAAAATAAATTGAAATGTATCCAAATACATGTAAAAAAGATACATATACAAGAATATGTAAAGAAGATGAACAAAACAACCGAAATGAATAAGTTAACTGACCTAAAACATGTGGTTTCGATGAATTTCAGAACATACATCTAAATCAAACTGCATCACATACATCCGACGCTGTAAAATGCATTAGCTTATCTCAATGCATGACGACCCTTTAATTGTATTACGATTTTGCCTGGCATGCCCTGTTTTTTTATGTATAATAACCACATAGCGCTTCGAACCATAATGACCAAAGTTTTGATCAAGGTTCTAAATTCCGGCCGGCACGCCTGAACTCCGGCCATTCCGGTCCGGTTCCGGTGGTGACTGGGCCAGAAAACACCCAAATTTTTGTTTCGTTCGCGTAGGTTTAAAAAAAAAAAAAAAAAAAAAAAAATCTGTCGCTTTAAAATTTCTCATTGTAGAAATCTAAGAACACAATAATTCAATCACATATGAAAATGCAGAATCTTTATGCTTTAAACCCACTCAATCAATTCGATTTGGTCTTTCAGCAAAACCCAAATTCGCAATAGAAACACCACATGAAATGGAATAAAAATTGTACTATAAAACAGTAGAAACCAAGGAAATTATCATTAAAAAAACAAAGGAAAAAAAAACTAATCTGCTATTCTATTTTCGCTTCATCTTCAATCTCTTCTTCGTTTCTTCTTCGAAGCTTCGTCTCAATTAATCTCGAATAGCATCTGCCGATTTTATTTTATTTTCGTTTTTCATCAATTGTTGATTTAGTCATGGTGCCACAATTGTGAATGCTTATTATTGAATGAGAATGTGGTGAATGTGGGAGGGTGAAAACAAATTAGATTGGATGGGCATGTTATTAATTGGGCCAAAGCATAACACTAATTTAGACCCATAGAAAGTCTGTTTGTTAATTTAAACCATGCTTATATTGCACCTGCTTATTAAATGAGACAAAGCTTATATTGCAGTTTGCACCACGTAATCAAAACAGTGTTATCGTTTCTGGTATTGGAATTCTTTTATGTTGTATATTGTTTCACCAAATGTACATTGTACGTAGTAAATTGTGTTAGTATATATTTATTAATGTATTTACATAAAAATAATTACCGGAATTTGAAAACCGGAATTAAAGCGGAATCTCCGAGATTTCCGAAACGGAACTGATATTTAAAAAATCACCGATGACCGGAATGGTAACGGAAAGCGTAATTTTGAACCTTGGTTTTGATGGCTCAGCCAGACGAACTGTTGCAGTTATAAACTCTTTATTTACTCTCTCTCTTTAACTTCAATCATGCTTGTCTTTTACTTGTAGAGAAATCAATTTCGTTGATAACATTAAAGCTGAGTGCTAGGGTTCAACAACAAGCTCCAAACTAAGCAGAAATTGAAGTGTTGGAATCAAAGTGGGGAAATCTCCAGGAAAGTAGATTAAGACACTTTTTGGGAAGAAGTTAACTAGAGGCATCGAAGAAAGAAATGTGCAGAAGGCTGGAAAGGATAAAGGAAGTACTGCTGCAAGCGTACCACCTGTACCTGTTGAAGATTCACAGAGATTCCTGAACAAGCATTAATTTGTACGAAAGATAATGAGTCTAATCCAGAAACAGAAAAAAGAAAAAAAATCGCTTTAAATGCCGATAAACCAGTCATATCATCTAGTGGATTTGTTGCTGATAATCAAATTGTTATTACTGCACTGAATGACCAAGATAAAATCAGAGAAGAGCAAGCTGCAACTAAAGCACAAGCAGCCTTTGGGGGTTTTTTGGCACGTAGGGCTTTCCATACTCTAAAGGGAATTATTAGGATTCAGTCTACGATCTGTGGGAATTTGGTGAGAAGGCAAGCAGTTGTGACCACGTATTTACTATTGGGAATCGTGAAATTACAAGCGCTTGCTCGTGGTCAAAATGTAAAATCTTCTAGACCTGGTCATAAAATCCATAAGAAGCTTCTACAGAATGTTGTGGTTATCAAGTGTGAAGCTGAATCCAGGAAGGACACTCTATTCAAATGCATTTGTTTGCAAGCTTCTTTCTTCTGGGATTGTTATCATGCCTCTTCAAATCCAATAAATCAGTTTGAATTGAATTCGGTATACAAGTGGATTGAGCGGTGGTCAATTTCTGGCTTTTGGAAACTACCAGCTCAATCCAAAAAGGAAGCTGATTCAAAATTGCAGGTGAAGGAAACATCTACATTTTCAATTTTCACTCCATTTACAGAGTCAAGTAAATCAAAGCGCAATGTTAAGAAAAGTTCACCGGCTAATAATACTGACTCTGTGGAAACTGAAAAGCCCAAAGGAAACATAAGAGAAGTTGTGGCATCTTCTGATGCCACACATGATAATCCATAATCTGAACTTGAGAAGGTTAAGTGTAATTTGAGAAAGTAACTAGTTCATATTTAGATATTGCAGATGAATCTGAAGTTAATTATGAAGTACAATCAGACAACGGCAACAAAAGTATTGATTCAAAGAGAGCTAAAGATCATAAAGAAGAGAGAAAGATAGATGCTGCTCCGGTTCATGAGTCTAATTATACTGTAGAAACTGCCTATAGTGCTAAAGTAGACAAATCATTTTTTCTCTTGGTTGAAAAACAAGATGCTACTGAACAAAATCCTTTGATTGTAGATGAAAATAATCACAAGGAGGAAAAAGGAGTACTTCTGCTGAGATGAATGTAAAGCAAGAACAGAATTGCCTTGGAAGTCAGAAAATCAATAAGAGGAGGTCTTCATTTTCGTCAAAGTCAGAATACAAGAAAAATGGTGTACATAATAGCCATACATACATTACCAAGCTATATGCAAGCAACTGCATCTACAAAGGCAAAATTTAAAGGAAAAACATCACTAGTGCTTGGGTCCGAATCGACCAAAAAGAATGGAGTAACTAGACACATTCATTGTCTTCTATCGTAAGCGGAAAAGCAGCTTCTCACTCACCAAGAATGCATAGAATTGTGCAAGAAGGGATTAAAGGGGGAATTAAGAGTGATCGGTCCTTTTCATCGTCTCAAGATGCAAATAACAAACCATTCCTTATAGAGTGGAGAAGATAATGGTGTGAAATAAGGTGCTTTATGGCAGTTAACGGTAAAAGTAGACCTGTCCATCTTCATCTTTGGTGTTGTGTGATATATGTATAGCGTGCAGCTGCCTGAGTTTTATAAGCAGGTTTCAGTTTGGATTTTTTGGGAAACTTTTCTTTTGTAGAATATGTTTGAAATTTAATCCCTAGCTGTATCCCACTGAACGTGCTTTCGTTAAGCTGCACTACGTGTATAATCATAATTTATATTTGTTTTTATATTAAAATAAAACAAAATAAACTTATTTTCTGGAAATTCACACGTTTCAATATGAGATATATTAAAATAAAGGTTCTATGTAAACATCGCAAGTGTACAACATATTTTAACTGGTAATAGAAGTTAAATATTTCATAATTGCACATATATACATACAAGACACTGTAGTGTAGAAATAACAATACAACATACATCAAACTGACATAAACTAGCGTTTAACTCTCATACAAAATGCAAAATAACGATCAATTTGATTGGTTGTCCTACCTCATACAAAATGCAAAATGCCAAAATAAGGGAAATGGACTCTTAGCTTAATTAAACGTCACATTGACCGTTTGTGTGGTTGCCCCTTACTGTATAGGGCAGCATCGTTTTGGTGCATTTTCCAGATTGCATGGTTAGTATGATTATAGGCACAGTATGGCTAAAGCATAGTTACCATTCATCCTTAGAGCTAATTGATTCTACATTTCATAATCTCCTCTCACCCACCAAATCATTGCTTCTGATCAACACATCCCTCTTCCCTACCTATAATAACATAGACATTTGCATACCCCTAAATATTAAATTCATTTGCAACACATCTTCCAACGTATAATCATCATTATTTTTCACTAATCTTCACTTCCACGGAATTTCGAAGATTTAGATGCATGAAGATAATAAAGTGGTCTTAAGTAATTGACTAATTAGTAAAGAATTTGCTGCATATGCATGATGGTGGCCAGGCCATGTGTTATTTGGAATACAAAAATAGGAAACTTTTGTCTTGTTGCTTACATTTCATTCCTTCACTTCTATAGCTACTACCTCTGACATGTGCTTCTATTATAAATATATATGCGCAGCTTATTATATTTGCATGAGCCAAGCTTAATTGCATTCACGGAACTTCTACAAAGTGGTAAATACAAGAAACTGCTACCGGAGAAAGATGCATTGAGATGGATGAGAGTTTCGTACGCTATGAACGTTTTGAGCAACTATGCATTGAGATAATATGAACTACTATTATGGATGAAAAATAATCTTAGGCAGTATGACAATCGGGTGAATTCTTCTGTTCCGAAATTATGAGTCTGGTGTCCCTCCTGATTTTCGCTTTTTGCAGTTAAACCCTTTAATTGTCCGATGACTTAAACGTAAAAAAACTGAAATGGAGAGATTTGATTGGAGGGGACATGGGGAATTGGTACAGAAAGAAATGGTCTCGTATGACAATAAACAAATGCGTAGATTGCAATGATGACTTCAGATAGATAAAGGCAACAAAATTGTCCTAAGTAAATCAAAGAAGAAAATTGAAAATGGGTAAGTTTATAAAATCTTACCTAAAATCTAGAACCGCTACGAATATTACAAGGAGATGAAGTGCAACTTCAAAAATACCAAAGATCAACAATTAAGACTTAACTGAAGAACAAAATAGACCACCATCTCGCATGTTAGCTTCCATTAGAAAAGTAGTGTTAACAAATGTCAACAATAATGAATCTACCTAGATTTAACTGAAGAAATTGATCCCTTTGCGAAGAAATTGTCTTGGCTTATGAATGAGAGCTAGGCAAGCGGAACAAACCTTTTACTGGAAGCACTTGTCTTAGTCACGATTCGCTGAGTCGGTTTTAGATTTGAGGCTAGGGTTAAGTTAGTGTGAATCTAGATGCAGACAACTTGGAGAAAGGGATGCGACAAGGATGAAGTTGTTGTGGAAGGACGAGGAGAGTTGAAATCAGTGGATGCACATAGGAGGGTGGCGAAGAACGCTGGTTCGATGAAAGATTAGGGATCTAGCTGAGTATAGGATTTCATTGAAATAGCTGGGAAGATAACGTGAAATAACTGGAGGGGCGCAAAAAGCTATAAGTTCGGAGCTAAAATTTTAGATGTTGGGAGCCAAAAATGGTTTACAATATAGATTAAAGTTTAATATGTTTTAGAGTAGAATATTAAGTGAAAATTTATGTGACTATGAAGGGTGCAATTTGAAGTATTGTAAACCTAAACTAGACTTCCTTTAATATCCTGTATAAATATTTATTCAAATTCTACAAGATGTATCATTTTTGAACAATTCTATTTTTTATTGTATTTTTTTCTAACTTTTATTAAATAATTACATTATTGATATACAATTTAATATTAAATTTATAATTTAATATTAAATTATAAATGTAATATTAAATTATAATTATATCAATTTAAATATAAATTTAAAATTGCAAAAAATGATTGGATTTGGAAAATGGTGGGTAAAGCTCTACCCATATTATGGAATTGGAGTTGATCAGGGAAAAGAGGTGGTTGAGATTTAAGAAGCACGAGAAGAAAGCTAGATTTGTGAAAGACGATAATTTGGGAAAGTGATAAGTTCTAGAAAGGAAATAAGGATGTTTAGAAAATTCGGGTTTCAAAACTAAAAATTTAGGGTTTGAGCCAATGCAGATTAGATTTGGAGCCATAGTTCCAGGTGTGAGCTAATGTAAAAACCTTGCATATGTTAGTCAAAAGAGTAACATTATTTTACATTTTCCAAATTTTGAAATATTTAAGAAAAACAAAACCTTGTACTTGTTAATGAAAAAAGTGTCACTATTTTTTATATTTCATAAATTTCAAATATTAATTATAAAATGTTAAAATTTTGCAACGTAATATATAAAAAGTAATATTGTGTTTGTATTTCAAGCCATTAGTATGTAATAAAATCAATCTTTTTATTTCCTTTTTTATAATTTCATAATTTATATAAGGTAAATCTATTCAATTATTTTTTCTACAAAATTAAGATTAAAAAAAATGCAATGACAAGAGCAATTACTTGTAAATTAGTTATTATAACATTCTAATCAATTGCAAACATAATCAAAACATGTACATGTGACAAGTGTCTTGTCCGAACTAGTCAGAACATTTTTAACAATTTAGTTTTTTAGATGACGCAAGTTCATGTGTTTTCAGATTTTGAAATTCTTTAATCATTTGGAATTGTTTATAATTTTGAATATTTTATAAACTAGTAGATTTATTTTAAAAAAAAATTCAAATCTTATAAAAACTTGAAAGTTTTATATTTAAATTTATGAATAACATTAAATATATTTTAGAAAATTCCAAAATTTTATTTTTTTAATTAATACCTATTAAATATGATTTCTAATATAATTATTATATATTAGACACTAATATTAAATATTATTTCTTAATTATTAAAGTCTACATATTAGTCATTAATTATAAACAATAAACTATATTAAACAACAAAATTTATTTTTAATTATCTAATTATGATTATTAATTAGTCAATATTTAATTTATTAACTATTTATTATTAATAGTAATTATTTAATTTTTGTTATTAATTATTACTAGTAGAAATTATTTAGTATGTATTGTTAGTTATCAATTATTTAGTAATAATTTCTTATCAATAAAAATAAATTATTATAAATTATTTTTTAATTATTAAGTATTAATCATTGGTTATTGATTATTAAATATGTATATTACAAAATTCATCATGGCTAAATTGCATAAGACTTCCCAAATTTTAATTTAGAAATAAGAATCCCTTATAAATTCCTTGGAAAATCCATTGCAAAATAGCTTCCAAATGCTTGTGTCTGTAATCTGTCTTAATTTGCAATGAAATTTAGTATCAAAATTTACCCATCGGTAAATTGATGTAATTTGCAACGGTTCAGCGGCAGATATAAAAACGGTCGGTGATAATGTAGGAAAACTTAAAATAGAAAAATCATAAAATTATCCCTTGTAAATTACGTGCAAATCAGTTGCTAATTTACGACGGAATTTTCCGTTGCTAAAATATGCAGCTAGTTACGGTTTTTCCTTTAGTGGTTATTCCTAAAGAACCTAAATTGAGTTTTCTAGAAAATATTGATTGTCGTTTCGAACAGATCGAGATTGGGCCTTCTTTCCTGAAAACCTCTTCGATTCGGATGATGGATTTCGAATTTAAAATGTTTTGAAGATGATTTAAGATGGAGTTATTTGGTTTGATTCAGGCCCTAAACAAACTTGTAGGCAAGAATTCAATTTTAGCGTATCTTCTTGGAAGGCAATTTTAGCGTCCTAAGGTATTCTGCTATTTATAAGGTATACGTTACCTTTAGCCTTCTCACCTAATTAATGAATAAAGCAGGGTAAAATCCATAGAATATGTGGGTTGCTTTCATTAGGGTATGCTCATTCTATATCTAGAGTCGACATTCTTGTATGCTTCGGGGCCTCATATGGTTGTTTATCAACCAGGGTGATCATATTATGCGTTGTCCAATTTTTAAGGATGGTTCCGATCCTGATTTGCCAAGGTGCAAATTAACGTAACCTACAGTATGTTTTACCTAGAGATATACAGATTCAATGGGTAGATCCTTTCCCTTTAATAGTTTGAATCCATTCTCTAATACGTAATTTCAGTCTTAATTGTATACATATTATGTTGGAATGTGTAATGCAAGCATTCCGACTATTTTAATACTTTTACTCTTGAATTGTACACACTATTATATTAGCACTAGATATTTATTATAAAAGTGTTTGAATATCGTAAAATTAAAACTCATTGGTGTTTATGCGCGGTGTGGTTTTACAAATACCCTTGATTTCAAATGGTTATCTTTGGTTCTTTGGCGCTTAGGAAGGGAGCTGGAGGCCAGGAAGCACTTCTACATTTTAGTTTTATTTTTCCACTGTATGTATTTATAATTAGTCCACTGTATTTATAAGGAATTATAACTGTCTAGAGCTAATATAGGTTAGTTTTGTACTCTAGTATGTAAATTAAAGTTCTTTATTTTTGCAAAGATTTTGTTATATTATCAATTTTCCATTGCATTGTTCGATTCTATTCTATCTCTTTCTTTCATCTCAAATGAATTGTCTTTCAGACAACTCAATGATCGACACCGGAATATGGAGGTGGTATTAAGTGTCGTCTTTAGTTTTAAGAAAATCATGGTTATTTTAGTTCTTGTCTTCCAAGCACATTAAATTTATGGAGTAGGAGCACCATGGTTGATAACACAATGTTCGTTACCACCATGTTTGGTACAACCTTGTTTGATGCCACCATGTTCAATACCCAAGATAATGTATAGTCTGACCAGCATATAGGAATTTGAACCAATGGGACATCAGACCAAGTGGGGGTATCATATGAAAATCGAACCATGGTCGAGCATGGGGCGGACCAACAAGGAAGGTATATAATTTTAGCCGACAAGGTATCCACTTACATAGCACCGAACAAATGCCCCCCAAACAGTGGTCCCAATTGAATCAAGTAGTGCATATAAGGAACAAAATAGCAAGTTTTCGAAAATTAATATGATATTTAGTATATTTAACTTGAGCCTATTATATAGGGAAACTATCGGCATGGTCACCATACCTCTATTACTCCAAGTTAGAGAAAGTATGGCTCTATTTAATAGGAGCCTATCTAGCTAGGAATGGTGATACAGAGGGTTGATGCATTTTTGCCGCCTTGGGTGTGCCTCAGGTGTTATACCCTTCCCTGACCCGTACCATAGACAAGGCACAGATTTAGAAATTTGTCAGAATCCTGAAACTCATATGGGTTATTGTTGACTCGCCTTGCTTCAATACCTATTAAGGATCTGCATATTAATTCAAAATTATATGCTAATGGGCATGTATTTATTTATATTTGTTGTCACTAAATGATACTTTAAATTCAAAAACGTGTATACAACAACAAGGAAAGATAATAAAGTAATAGTGTATATTAACAGTTTTAAAAAGTGCATCTATTATTGGATAATCATCCATGATGCAACTTAATATCAGAAAATTTTATATCTTAATTATTAAACATTATAATATTAATTTCACAGCCATTTATATCTAAGAACATTAACTAATCATCTTTATTATAACAATAAAGAAATTTCATGAGATTTCAATAGTGTGGGCCAATTTGAGACTCAACTCGGCCCTAGACTCGAAGCTCTCAAGAACGAGTCATGGGTCTACCCATGCCGATATCCAATGGAGTAGCTCTAGGTAGGACAAAACAAGGGTGGATTTACCGACTTCGGGTCCTAACCTGACATGTTGTCATCCATATTCCTAGTAGAAATAGTTTAGAATAAAAAGCCCAATGGAATTAGTCTAACAAGAGTTTCCTAGAAGGAACAATCTAATGGAAGTTGCCTTGCCAAAATAGTCTATGTAACAACCCAAATTTTAATACATAATAATTAATTAAAGAATAACTTGTAAAGTTATCAAAATTTGAAAATGGAAATTGCACCATTGAGTTCGTTGCAATTTTCTGGGTTAGATACATATATATTTTATGGGAAACAGACGTAAACAAAGGATTTATGGCAATTCAAAGCTTGAATTTTGAATAAGAAAATAATAGTAGTAACAATAATACGTATTGCATGGAAAGACCCAGCAAATCACCAGATTGACTCATGGGTCAACCCAGGTGGCAAACGAGTTGAGCCTTGTATCGATCCAGTGAATGGATGGGTCAACCCAGTTAAGGATATGTTTACATTGTTATTTTATGATGTGGCTTTTTCCGGTTAGCCTATTTCAATCTAGGGCAGACGTGGCAACCCATGATTGGTCTGAGGACATGATTGGTTCATAATTAAACCTTAAATCTAATGGCCTAGAATCTTTTAGCCTACCTATAAATAAACCTCCAACCCTCGCTCATTCTTCACAACACATCTCTTCCCTACCCAGACTAGTCTTCTTTTGAAAGACAGGGCCAACTTAAATTAAATTTTAGGGGAATTGAGATTACAAATATAAATATTGTAACATTCCATATTTTACGTATCGGAAGAACGTAAAATATTTTTATTTCATTCCCTGAGAGTTGGATAATTCTCATCTTTTTATATGTTGCATATGGGGATATGAGACAAGTCCATAATTTTTACCAATTTTGTTTGTGACCATTTTGCACATGTTAGTCTTGTACAGGGAATAATTTTTGACTCAGGTCAAATCAGGTGAGACCTATGCCATTGGAAAGGAATTGATGGTTTCCTTTCCGTAGAGTGGTTACATTAAAGATTTGGCTTTGCGGTTTGGGAGGAATCACTATTTTAAGGTATTTTAGTTGGCTGTTCAGGTTTGGAGAGCCACAATGGGCTTATTTGGGAAGGCCCATTGGTGGGATATTGGAAGGGTATAAATAGAGGGTAAGGGATATGGGAAATGGTTTTAGTTTTATATTCTCTCAGTAGGTGGCCTTGAGCTCCTCCTTCCTCTAACACCTTTCCACCATTAAAAATCAAAATCTAAGGAGGGAAATCATATATCTATACCATTGGAGGCCAGATCTACATCAGTTTAGGCAAGGATTCATCGGATCAAGGTGTTTGGTGCGAAGTGCTTGCTGTTCGGATTCATTTTCCTTTTATTTTAGCTTGTTTTGGAGAATTGGTGAGTGATATGCATCTCTCATATGGATTCAATAAAGTATATGAGTGTTTGTGCATGTTTTTCATCAAATTTAAGGGTTTTTCCATAGATCTATGCATTGTAAGTCCATTTTTATATTAATCACCCTATGATCTGATTTAACAAGTTTAGATAGGTAATTTCTATGATATTTCATGTGAATATGCAAGTTAAATCCATTGTTTTGCTCATATGTTCATTTGTGATAATTTAGGGAAATTTTACATTATTTTTGATGAAATTGCCATGTTGGTGTTATTGTTGACTTCATATCACTTTTGTGGTCATATTGATGATTGATGAGTTGGTTTCGTCGAACGAATCGTTTTGGCGAAGTTTTGGTCGAAATTGGAGTTGCATTTTAGGATGCAGGTTTTGGGTCGAACATAGTGGGTCAGTTGAACCATGGAGAGGCTTTCTTGGAGGAAAAGAAATGGGTTGGGTCGGTTGAGCTTAGTACAGGGACGATCAAGCTTTGTACCGGGTCGGTCGAGCTTTGTACAGGGTCGGTCGAGCGAGCAAGTGAGCATGAGGGTGAGCACTTCAGGGTCAGTCCTCCATGAAGCATGGGAGTCGGTTTCAGTTTGGGTCGGTCGGTCCTTCATGAAGCAACTGGGTCGGTCTAGTGTGAATAAACCGGGTTGATCACCAAAGCGGTGGGTCGAGCAAGGGGTTCGTTATCTGTTGTGATGTTGATTGGTTCGGTCGTGTAGCTAGATGGAGGCTCGGTCGTACACCAAGGTAAGGGGTCGGTCGAACATGGCCAAGGCTCGGTCACAGGGTCATTTTCTGAAAATTTATTTTTTCGGGTACGACTCGGATTTGAAGAAAAGAGCCTGAAAAAAAGTATTTTATTGGGGGCAACCCATCGAACCCTAGCCGTAGCGCAGTGTTGTAATTAGCTCGATGATGGTGTGACTTCGAAGTAAATTCAAGTAGGAAGGTTCGAAGTGTTGAAAGATGTTCGTTGATTGGTGTAGAACAGCGAATGAGATGACAACTCAAAGGTCGTGAGTTGGAGAATAATGGTTGCTTGAGCAGGTTTCTTGAGCTATGAAAAGTCGCTGGTTTGGATGACTAGAGATGCGAAGGCCGAGAGATTATCGTTGTCGTAAATTCTAGTAGGCTCGAAGTAAGGGTACACTAAAAACGTCTAACATACCGATTGTAGTTCGAGTACCCTGGGTCTTGTAGAAAGGCCTAATTGTCAAGGTTAGACATTGTCAACGTTAGTCATATGGAGTTTATGCTAGAACTATGGTTACCATTAGCCCTTCACATATGGCAATGATGGCAGTCATACGATTAACGATGATTTGGAAGCAGGATTGGCAGTGATAGCCAGAGTCTGTCATGGATAATTGGTCGCTTTGTTTGAAACATCTCATGTAGATTGTCCAACATCGAAGGAGATGTTCCTTGGGTGCTTGTCTGATATTGGTTTAGGCTTTGGGGCTTGTGCTTGAGGGACATTGAATTCGATTAAGATGGTGTACATGAGATACACATAATCTCGATGTTATGAGTGCTTTACAATGATTGAATGGGAGTTCTGGTTTCCATGGATGAATGGTTGAATTGTTTATGGTAAAGGCTATCAATATCCGATGTAGGGAAGATTGGGTTGAGTTCTTCTCCGATGTTGTGGGTAAATTAGTATGTTTAACTATCTATTCTCATGTAACTTTATTATGGAAGTTTGTTAGTTGTTTTATCGCTCACTAAGACTGTTGTCAAACTCAAGGTTTTGTCTTCTCTTATTACCTTGGGATGTTCATCCAGTTGTGGATGGTCAGACTAAGTAGCAGGTCACGGGTGATTCGTGAGGACAATGCTGCTGTGCGGAGGCAATCAGGAGGCTGGCGTACCAGTTTTATTACTATCTAGTATTTCTGTTTCCACTGTTTGAGTGCTCTATGAGGGTTGTAGTGAGGCCTTATGTACAAACTTTGGTACCAGTTGGACAACCTTCCAGGATGTTGAGAAAATTTCAAAAGTCTGCTATATGTTGCTTCATTACTGTTACATGTTGTATATATTCTATTATATTTTATCCTTATGTTGTGAGTTCTAAGATAGGTTCTGATACTGTTTACCTATCTGATAACCATCCATAGCTACCTGGTACACTTTTCAGCACATTATTCCTCTTGTTTAGTGTAGGGGTTATGGGTGGTCGTCGCATTTGGTATCCGAGCTCTAGTCAATGATTTTGGCCAAAGTTCAAAGACGTAATTACGTATGAGAAACGTACTTGTAGTTTTCAGTTGGAAGCTTACTACATATATATTAGCATATATAGTAGCAACGGTTGTATCTCTTTAGCAGTTTTTCTTGGAAGTGGATAATTATTCTAAATTGCAGATTTAGAATGAGTAGACGAGAATCAAGACACGCTACTAGGGGAGCTAATACTAGAGAGGGAAATGGTGGTGAGCCAAATTACTTAGCCATGTTTGAAGCTATGGTAGAGGCAATTATGCAAAGGGTACCCTCTCCAGTGGCAGCAATGGTAGATGTAGGTGTGTGAGTTCCTAGCGTAGTAGAGGTCATGTTTGAAGCCATGGAAGTGGCAATTATGCGAAGGGTACCCGCTCCAGTGGCAGCAATGGTAGATGTAGGTGTATGAGTTCCTAGAGTAATAGATTTTGCAAAGTTGTGCAAGGATTTTACATCTCTAGGGGAAAACAATTCAAAGGAACTGAACCAGCTGAAGAGGTTCAGAGATGGATGGATTCATGTGTTTGAATCTTTAGGGACTTGAGTATTGAGGATGCAATAAAGAGAAAGCTTGCATCAAGGCAACTGCAGGGTAGGGCCATGGAGTGGTGGAATTCTATCACACTTGAGACTCCAGAAGAGGAGATTTCATGGGAGCAATTCCAAACTAAGTTTAAAGCAAAATTTACCTCCACTCAGAAGTCCGTTCTCTTCAAGAAGTTCCTCGAATTAAAGCAGAATGGCAGATCAGTTCTTGACTATATTTTTGATTTCGAAGCCTTGTCCAGATATGCTCGTTCATACATTGATAAATCTTATCAAAAGAACGAGAAGTTTGTTATGGGTCTGGATACCTATACTGGAAGGTCGTTGGTGGTCATCTTGATGATTCATTCGAGAAAATTGTGGAAAAAGCTATTCACAATGAGATCTTGTTTCCTAAGGAAGCAAATGTTGTCGCTACAACCAAAGAAGTTCAGAAACCACAGTAGGGTGGTAATAACAAAAAGCGAAAGCAGCAACAGCAGGAAGGAAAGGATGTCCAAAAGAATCCTAAGAGTGAGGTGCATGGTTTGCTTTAACTACAAACAGAAAGGCCATTTTGCTAGTGAATGCAAGAATCCCAAAGCTGAGATGAAGTGCTTCAAGTGTGGAAGGCCTGGGCATGAGAAGAAATATTGTCCAGAATCAGCTAAGGGCAAGCAGGTTGTGAAGGCATATGCTTTGGAACTCGTGCCAACTTCTTCAAGAGCTCTTACTGCAGAGGAAAATGGAAAGGGTATAGTGGTGCAAGGTACTCTTTCTATTAATGATGTTTTAGTTCGTGTGCTTTTCGATACTGAAGCATCACATTCATTCATTTGCAATGAGCTTATGTGTCGCTTGGGTTTGGAACCTGAGATTTGTGATAGACTATTGATCATGACTAATCCAGTTAGGGGTTCGTCCAGTTTGTGCATGATTTGCCATGGTCAAGTGTTATCGAGTCATGGTTGCTCTTTTGTGTGTGATTGCTTTGTTCTTAACTTCGCTGGGTTTGGGATCATCTTAGGCATGGATTGGCTCAAGAGGTATGTGTCAAGGGTGAATTGCAAGAAGCTAAAGGTGAGGGTTGGGGATGTGGAAGGGCGAAAGGTGTTGATTATATGTAAGCGCGAAGAGTGTGTCTTCGTGATTTATCTATATTCGCTTGGGATTCCATAAGAAGACTTGTCATCAGTGCTGATCGCTAATGAGTATGAGGATGTCTTTGACAAGGTCAAAGGGTTGCCGCCGCATCGTGAGATTGAGTTTAGGATCGATTTGGCCGAGGGTGCTAGACCAATCGTTATGCCTCTTAGGCGGATGGCACCTAAGGAACAGCGAGAGTTGGAGGTGGAAATTCGTGACCTTTTGGAAAAAGGATTCATTCGGAGAAGTGTATCCGAATGGGATGCACCAGTCATGTTTACAACCAAGGCATATGGCTCGTTAAGGTTGTGTATGGACTATCATGAGGTGAACAAGGTGACTAAAAAGAACAAGTATCTGTTGCCAAGGATATATGACCTGCTCGATAAGCTTCACGAAGCCAAAGTGTTTTCTCAGATGGATCTGGCAACGGGATTTCAATAGTTGAGGGTGGCAAAGGATAGTGTGCCAAAGACTGCTTTTAGGACACCATCCAGTTTCTTCAAATGGTTGATGATGCCATTCAGGTTGACTAATGTGCCAACGTATTTTGTGGATCTTATAAATAGGGTGTTCAGAGATCAGCTGAAAAAGTTCGTGCTTGTGCTCGTGGATGATATTCTGGTTTACTCTCGGAATGAGGAAGAGCACAAGACACACTTGAGAGTTGTGTTGAAAATCTTGCGAAAGCATCAGCTGAGAGCTAAGGTAGTGTTTGGCTTAAAGTATATTTTGAGTTTTGAGTTTTCAATTTTTATAACAAAACAGAAGAATATTTAAGGGGTGATGAAGGGAGTGAAAGGGTGATGGGTGGGACCTCGTAAAGGAAAGAGGGACGACAGAGTGATATATTATATCATTTTCTTGTGTTAATTCCCAAAAACAAATAAAAGTAGTTTTCTACTTTGTGTGTTAATTTTGTTTTTCAAAACGATTGTTTTCGGCATTATACATGTATTGTTCGTATTTTACTATGAACAAAAACTAAAAGCGTAAACCAAACGCCACCAAAGTTTTCAAAGTGTCACTTCTGGAAGAGTGAAGTGAGGTTTTAGGTCATGTTGTTTCTGGAAATGGGATAGCGGTTGGCCACGCTAAAGTGGCAGCAATCCAGGACTGGGATAGGCCTAAGAATGGGATAGATGTTCGGAGTTTCCTTGGGTTAGCTGGTTATTGCCGACGATTTATCAAGAATTTCTCCAAGGTGGCTGCACCGTTAACAGGATCGACAAAGAAGAACCAAGTGTTCACATGGGATGCGAAGTGTTAGTAAGCGTTCGGAATCCTGAAGGAGAAACTGACGTGTGCATCTGTGTTGACCATTCCAAGTGGGGATGAAGAGACAGTGGTGTACACAGATGCATGTGGTACTAGGCTTGGAGCAGTTCTAATGCAAAAGGATAAGTGGTGGCTTACGCAAGTTGACAGCTAAAGCCGCATGAGAAAAATTATCCAACTCATGATTTGGAGTTAGCGGCGGATGTCTTTGCTCTGAAGATGTGGAGACATTACCTATGGGGAGATCGATTCGAGTTGTTTACAGATCATAGGTCGTCGAAGTATCTTTTCTCCCAAAAGGATTTGAATCTTCGGCAGCAACAATGGTTAGAGTTTCTAGCATCATATGATTTTGGTATAGCCTATACTCTTGGTAAGGGTAACGCAGATGCAGATGCGTTGAGTCGAAGACACGCAAGTTTGGGGCGATGTTTTTGGAATGGAAGAGCCCCGAGTATTTGGCAAGGTTTGATTTCAGGCCAAGGTGTGAGTTAGAGCCTAAAATGTTAGCAAGCTTGTCGATAAGACCTACTCTTGTTGAAAGGATTGAAAAGAGCCAAAAGCGATATGCAAAGCTTGTTGAATTTATCCAGAAGATAAAGAGTTCGAGGTCGATCGAGAAGGTTGGCTTCGAAATTAAGGAGATTAGTTGTTCCTGATATTGATGGATTGAGAGATGAGGTTCTTAGAGAATGTCATCACTTGAAGTTGACGATTCATCCTGGTGGCAATAAGATGTATCAGGACATGAAGCGAGTCTACTACTGGGAAGGGATGAAGCGAAATATTGAAAAGTTCATTTCCAAGTGCATGAACTGTCAGTTGCTGAAAGCTGAACAGAAGAAGCCTAGTGGATTGCTTCAGCCATTAGAAGTTCCTATGTGTAAGTGGGAGCAGATGTCGATGGATTTTATCGATGGACTACCTAGAACTAGGGCATGAAATGAAGGTATTTGGGTCATTGTGGATCGCTTGACCAAAAGTGTGAGATTCATTCCTGTCAAGTCGACTAGGATGGCGTCAAAGTTTGCTGAGATTTATGTTAAATGGATAGTTCGATTCCATAGTGCCCCAAAAAGTATAGTAAGTGACCGAGATCCATTATTTACAAGTGGATTTTGGAGAAGCTTTCAAGAAGCTTTGGAAACCGAGTTGTGATTGAGTATGGCTTATCATCCCCAAACAGTTGGTCAAACCGAGAGGGTTAAATGAGTTTTGGAAGATCTTCTTAGGGCTTGTGTGTTAGACTTCGGAGGATCATCGGAAGACCATCTACATCTAGTTGAGTTTGCATATAATAATAACTACCAGTCTAGCATTGGGATGGCATCATACGAGGCGTTGTATGGGAGGCCGTGCAATTCTCCGGCATGTTGGTTAGAAACTGGAGATAAGTTAGTACTTGGGCCAGAGATGATTAGAGAGACCTCGGATTGTATCGAGACCGTTCGGCAATGAATGAAGGCAGCACAAGATCTTCAAAAGAGCTATGCTGATAAGCATCGAAAGGATTTGGAATTCGATGTGGGTGATATGGTTTTCGTGAAGATTTCCCCATTAAAGCATGTGATTCGATTCAGAAGTAAAGGAAAGTTAGCTCCAAGGTTCGTTGGACCATTTCCGATAGTCGAGCAAATTGGAAAGCTCGCATATAGATTGGAGTTACCCGAGAAGATGTCGAGTGTGCATAATGTGTTCCATGTGCCGTTTCTATGGAAGTTTGTGCATGATTTGAATGTGGTGGTACCTGCAGATCGGTACAAAGACCTTGAAGTGGAGACTATAGTTAAGAGACCTTGTAAGCCACTTCGTGTTGTGGGGGATGACACGAAACAGCTTAGGAGGAAGACAGTTAAGCTGGTCAAGGTAAAATGGAGTGAAGATGACGACGATTATACATGGGAAACAGAAGAGAGCATGAGGGTGACTCGTCCAGAACTCTTCATTGGTAGGACCCTTTGATTGTATCATCGTTACATCGTTGTTTCCTGTTGTTGTTTAATAGAATTCCGCGTGTTAGGATAAGGCTATGGATGCATGGCTTGATGGTTGCTAGTTTGGATGATAGAATTGGCTTCTCATGGATGATAGGCATGCGGAATTATTGTGGTTGTCTATGTTTACTTGGAATTTTAGGTACGAATTTCTTAAGGGGGGGAGGTGCGGAGAATGTAACAGCCCGCATTTTATGTATCGGAGGATCGTCAAATATTTTTATTTCATTCCCTGAGAGTTGGATCATTCTCATATTTTGATATGTTGCTTATGGGGATGTGAGACATGTCCATAATTTTTATCAATTTTGTTTGTGGCCATTTTGCCCTTATTAGTCTTGTACAGGGCATAACTTTTGACTCAGGTCGAATAAGAGGGTAATACCTGTGCCATTGGAAAGGAATTGATGGTTGTCTTTTCGTAGAGTGGTTACATTAAAGATTTGGCTTAGCGGTTTGGGAGGAATCATTGATTTAAGGTTCTTAAGTTGGTTGTACAGGTTTGCAGAGCCACAATGGGCAGATTCGGGGAGGCCCATTGGTGGGCTATTGGAATGGTATAAATAGGGGGTAAGGGATATGTGAAATGGTTTTAGTTTTCCATTCTCTCATTAGGTGGCCTTGAGCTCCTCCTTCCTCTAACACTTTTCCATAATTAAAAATCAAAATCCAAGGAGGGAAATCATAGATCTACACCATTGGAGGCTAGATCTACATCAATTGAGGCAAGGATTCACCAGATCAAGGTGTTTGGTGTGAAGTGTTTGCTTTCCGGGTTCATTTTCCTTTTATTTTAGCTTGTGTTGGAGAATTGGTGAGTGATATGCATCTCTCACATGGATTCAATAAAGTATATGAGTGTTGGAGAATTGGTGAGTGGTATGCATCTCTCACATGGATTCAATAAAGTATATGAGTGTTTGTGCATGTTTTACATCAAATTCAAGTGTTTTTCCATAGATCTATGCATTGATAAGTCCATTTTTATATTAATCACACTATGATCTGATTTAACAAGTTTAGATTGGTAATTTCTATGATATTTCATGTGAATATGCAAGTTAAATCCATGGTTTTGCTCATATGTTCATTTGTGATGATTTTGGGAAATTTTACATAATTATTGATGAAATTGCCATATTGGTGTTATTGTTGACTTCATATCACTTTTGTGGTAATACTGGATGATTGGATGAGTTGATTTCGTTGAATGAGTCGTTTTGGCGAAGTTTTGGTCGAAATTGGAGTTGCATTAAAGGATGCAGGTTTTGGGTCGAATATGGTGGGTCGGTCGAATCATGGAGGGGTTTTCTTGTAGGAAAAGAAATTGGTTGTGTCGGTCAAGCTTTATATAGGGTCGGTCGAGTTTTATACAGGTTCGGTCGAGCGAGCAAGTGAGCATGAGGTTGAGCACTTTAGGGTCGGTCCTCCATGAAGCATGGGAGTTGGTTTCAGTTTGGGTCGGTCGGTCCTTCATAAAGCAATTGGGTTGGTCCATTGTGAAGAAACCGGGTTGATCACCAAAGGGGGGGGGTCGAGCAAGGGGTTCGTTCTCTCTTGTGATGTTGATTTGGTTCAGTCGTGTACCTAGATGGAGGCTCGGTCATACACCAAGGTGAGGGGTTGGTCGAACATGGCCAGGGGTCGATCACAGGAACGTTTTCTAAAAAAATTTATTTTCAAGTACGACTCGGATTTGAAGAAAAGAGCCTAAGAAGGTATTTTTCTGGGGCAACCCGTCGAAACTTAGCCGCAATGCAGTTATGTAATTGGCTTGATGATGGTGTGACTTCGAAGTAAATTTAAGTAGGAAGGTTCGAAGTGTTGAAAGGTGTTCGTTGATCGGTGTAGAATAGCGAATGAGATGACAACTCAAAGGTCGTGAGTTGGAGAATAATGGATGCTTGAGCTATGAAAAGTCGTCGAGTTGGATGAGTAGAGATGTGAAGGCCGATATATTATTGTTGTCGTAAGTTCTAGCAGGCTTGAAGCTAGGGTACACTAGAGACGTCTAAAAGACCGGTTGTAGTTACCCTGGGTCTTGTAGAAAGGCCAAGTTATCAAGGTTGGACATATGGATTTTATACTAGAACTGGGGTTACCATTAGCCCTTGACATATGGCAAGGTTGGCCTTCATACGATTAACGATGGTTTCGAAGTAGGATTGGCGGTGATATCCAGAGTCTGTCATGGATGATTGGTCGCTTTGTTTGAAACATCTAATGTAGATTGTACAACGTCGAATGAGATGTTCCTTGGGTGCCTGTCTGATATTGGTTTAGGCCTCTAGGGCCTGTGCTTGAGGGACGTTGAATTCGATTAGGATGGTTTACTTGAGATACACATAATATGGATGTTTTGAGTTCTTTACCATGATTGAATGGGTGTTCTGGTTTCCATGGATGAATGGTTGAATTGTTTATGGTAAAGGCTATCAGTGTCCGATGTGGGGAAGATTGGGTTGAGTTCTTATCTGATGTTGTGGGTAGATTAGTATGTTTAACTATCCATTCTCATATACCTTTATTATTAAAGTTTGTTAGTTGTTTTATCGCTCACTAAGACTGTTGTCTGACTCAAGGTTTTATGTCTCCTCTTATTACCTAGATGTACATCCGGTTGTGGATGGGCAGACTAAGTAGCAGATTACAGGTGATTCGTGAGGACAATGCTGCTGTGCGGAGGCAATCAGGAGGTTGGCATACCAGTTTTATTACTATCTAGTATTTCTGTTTCTGCTGTTTGAGTGCTCTATGTGGGTTGTAGTGAGGCCTCATGTACAAACTTTGGTACCAGTTGGATAACCTTCCATGATGTCGAGAAAGTTTCAAAAGTTTATTATATGATGCTTCATTACTATTACCTGTTGTATATGTTCTATTATATATTATCCTTGCGCTGTGAGTTCTATGACTGGTTCCGATATTGTTTACCTACTCTGATGATCATCCATAGCTGCCTAGCACACTTTTCAGTGCATTTTTCCTTTTGTTTAGTGTAGGGGTTATAGGAAGTTGTCACAAATATTTTCTATTTTATTTTCTTTTGGAGGTGGGTTCTACTGAGGCCACAAGGGAAGCTTTCTAGTGATTTTTTATTATTATTTATATTTTTGTTTTGTTTAAGAAAATAGGCTTAATAATAGTTGTAATTGTTAATTTAGATTTTTATTTATAGTTCTTACAGTTTTTGTTTATTTTCATATAAGTCATGGTTTTTTGTAAATATTCATTTATATAAGTTATTTCATAGTTTTTCTACCTTTCTGTTTTTTTTTCAGTTTTAGTTAATTGATAATTAAAATACTATAAGATTGTACACTAAGTCTTCTTTTCCCCCTTCTATGTTTGATTTTACAGTTTAATATGGTTATTCCCCGAATATGCCTATTGGCATATATACATATATAAATACATATACACACACCACACATACATACACACATGGTTGATTTAGGCATAGATTTATATGCCTAATTTTATACGATTGGTTAATCCTATTATTTTGCACGTGTTGGGAAATTTAATTCAATTGGAATTATGGTAGAAAGAGGATTGGACAATTTGGGACTAGATCGACATAAAATTGTTAAACTGTAATAAAAAGATAATTTGGACTGAAAATGGGGAAACTTGATAAGATTTGCAAATTGGCTAAGGCACAGGTTATGATAGAAAAGTGGACTATTACATTTTTGCATAAACATGATAGATTGTACAACAGAAAGAATCAAAATAAACTAACATAATTTATTTGCAGATATGAATATGACAGGCAGTTGTAAATAAATGAATAGGCTTAACATGAAAATTATATTTAAAATGAAAAATAAGTTTGTAAGCCTAAATTATTACTCTATGGCAGCCTTATGATTAGGCTTTTATAATTCTATGACAGCTTTGTGATTAGGCATCGATTATTCTATGGCAGCCTTGCGACTAGGCATTGATCACTTTATGGAAGCCTTATGATTAGGCAATGATTTATTCTATGGCAACCTGATTATGCATTGATTATTCTATGGCGGCCTTGTGATTGTCTTTGGTTATTCTATGGTTCTATGCTAGACTTGTGATTAGGTATTCGATGGTAAATAAACAAACAATTAGGCTTAATATAATAATCGAACTAATGTTAAGTTGTAAGCCTAATTTTATGTTTATTGTATGGCTATGGTTTCTATGGTAAATCTATGGGGGCCTTAATAAAAGGGGATTTAGGTTAAGTAGGTCTTGTTTGTTGGGGATCCATACCAGTCAGCATACCATTTTTATCACATATGGTCTCACACTAAAAGGCAAAGGCACACACCACGCTGAGCTAGGTAGTAAGAAGGTCCAAATAAGAGGTAGATAGGGTGCATTATGGACGCTCAATGTACATGCATTGAACCAATTGGGGAAGGTAAGACATTGTGACGCCTGATTTGGTGCAATGTCTTTTGCTGATAGGTCAGACTGATAAGCCCAAGGCCCATAGTAGACACAGGTTATCACTCCGTGATTATTAACAACAAATCGTTGGCTAGTATTAAGAAAATTTTCCTAATTATATTATGTTCTGAAATTGTAGAAGTGAAGACAATCAAATGTTTTTGAATGACATGATAATCGACCTTACTTATGATCTTTGCACATCGTTCTTGTATGTTCATATATTAGTTGTGCACGAACATTTACCATATCTGATACTGTAACTACTATTCTGTCTTTTCTTTTACTTAACAATCGTGCTAATAGTTATATAGCTCACCAGAATTTACGTCTGAACCATTCTCCTCTCTTCTTTCTCTTTTCTTTCCCTCCACACTAGTACGTAAAAGCGCTTAGTATGGATTTTCAGCCGTTTTCTCTTGGCGACTTAACCTTGTAGTAGATGTATTCCCATTGCTATTTTATCATATTCCACGGTTTGGTTGTACTGATGACTTATTGAGGGATATTTCTAGTTATACTCTAATGATTGAGATTATTTTCTTTTCATGAGACATATGATATTTTAAGTTTCATATCTTCACATCTATAACGCCTCACATTTCTTGACATAACTCTATTTAAGAAGTGTGGGATGTTTCATTTGGTATCAAAGCCTAAGGTTACAAGATCACTAAAATTTTGTTTTAAAAAGAAAATATTTTTCAATAGAGAAAATATTTTTCAAATCAAAAGATGTTTTTGAAAATAAAGGTATATCCCCTCAAGTCGACTATAACCTTCCTTTGACTCTTTCGAATTATAAAATTCTTTGTCTTCTCTCTTTTGCGCAGCATGTCTAGGGCCCCCAATTTTCCTGATGGTGTCCCGATTCTTGGTTGGTTTTGTGGATACTTAGAAGCTACGACACCAACCAATGGATATGGGCATGCGCAAGTTCCTGCACCTACTACTGTGGTTCCTCCTAATATATCTGTAGCTATAGACTTCTCTAAGCTTTGTAAGGACTTCGCAAATTTGGGTGGAAAAACTTTCTCGGGCACTTAGACTTTTATGGAATCTTGTACTTGGATCAGAAATATAGAGTAGATTTTTGGATTACTAGAGATTGGAGATTGATAGAGGGTCCAGTTGGCTACTTGGCAACTGAAAGGGGAAGTATTGTTTTGGTGGGAGATTGTTAAGGTTGAGGGTAGAGACTTGGACTGGGTTTCCTCTTACACAGATTTAAAGTGAGATTTCCATAGTACGATGTGACGGCCGCCCACAATTCCTGCACTTAACAAAGGAAATAATGCACTGAAAGATGTGCCAGGAAGCTATAGACAATCATCAGGGCAAAATAACACAAGCGGAACTTGTCGTACAACTCACAACGCAGAGATAAAATATAGTAGAATATATACAACATGCATATAATAGTGAAGCAAGTTTGAGCAGAAACTCCAACTTTTTCATATCACCATGAAATATCCATACAACATTGGATAACACTATAAGAGTCTATAAAAGTACCTCACTACAAGTAACTCAGAGAATACATCAACATAGCAGCGAAAAAAAACAAATAGTAGGTAATAGGAAACTAATACGTAAGCCTCCAGCTCATCATCGCTCAGTAGCATCGGCCTCATCAAGATCAACTACCCGCCACCTGCTACTTAGTCTGCCCATCCAACATATGGATGAACAACCCACGGTAATAAGAGGAACATAAAACCTTGAGTCAGACAACAGTCTTAATGAGCGATAAAACAACTATCTAACATCATCAAACAAGTAAATGAGAAATAGGTAGATCAACCAACTAATCTACCAACACATCAGAGAAGAGCCAAAACCGTCTTCTCACATCTGACAGTGATAACCTTTACAACAATCAGGTAGAAACAAATAGTACATTCATGGCAATCATTTATCAAGCGTAGATCATCCTAATCGATATTGACATCACCCAAGCACAAGCCCCAACGGCCTAAACAAACATCAAACAAGCACTCAAGAGATATCTCCTTCGACGTTAAATTGTCTATACAAGATGATACTAGCAAAACAATCATCACCCATGACTCTGACTATCACCGCCAATCCTGATTTGAAACCATCGTTGATCGTATGCATGGCTCAACATCATGTCATCCGTCAAGGGATAATGGTAATCCCTGGTTCTAGCAAAAACTCCAAACGCCATCGTGACTCGTATCTCTAGGCCCATCATGACTGCCTAGGGTACTTGAGCATTTAACCAGTCTTTTAGGCATCCCTATTATACCCCTAATTCGAGTCCACTATAATCTACAACAACGATAATTCCTCGGCCTCCATAACTCTAGTCATCATCACCGGTAGCTATCCATAAGCTCAAAACACATTTTAGCAATTATTACCACGATCTCAAAAAACGCTTGAGTTGTCTGCATATTCGTTGCATTTCTCCAATTAACGAACACTTTATATCACTTCAAATATTCCTTCTTGAGTTCACTTCGAAGCTACGTCCATTATCCAACCAAAATAATCATCACTTTTGGTTGACATTCATTCCATAACACTTCAGCCTTTCCCCCATGAAAAAAGTACCATCATGTTTAAAATCCCATCCACAACATTTGTTAAATGCTATTGTATCTTCTGCCCAAACCATAAAAAACAACCAAACTCATAAGGTCTCTGAACGACCCGACTCATCAATGACCCAAAGCACCATTGACTTGAAGCCCCAACGACCTGAAGCACCAACGACCCGATGCACCAACGACCTGATGCACCAACGACTGGATGCACCAATGACCCAATGCACCGACGACCCGAAGACTTGGCCGACCCATCATTTCTTGGGCAATAAGTCAAACGACCCGACTCCAAACTTAACCAATCCATTCCAATCTCAACCAGTCCTTCACCAAACGACAACATCGATGCACACAACTCATTCAAATTGATCAACTTCAACGATTCAATCAGCAACACTTTGTACAATCATCAAACAACATTATCACAACAAGTATCATCATACATTCCTATATAATTTGCCAAATCATGATAAAACAATGAATGAACAAAATAGTGGATCTAAATTTTGCATAAACATATGAATTAACATAAGAATTAATGATTTAAGTTGCTATATTAGATCCTATCGTGATTTGAATGGAAACATACTTACCATGATGTAGATCTAGGTGAAAACAACTTGAAATGATGAAAAATAAGATCAAACAACCCATATACTTGATTGAATCCGTGCGAGAGATGCTCATCACTCACTAAATCTTCAAAGTAGCTTGAAAACAACTACTATCTTATCCGGACAGCGAAGAATGATCTTCAAACCACTCAATTTGATGTTATCTTCTCTATCTTGATGTAGATCTTCAATCTTCTAATCTAGATATATGATTTTAATGGAGGAGAGAGGTATTTGATTGAGCAAGGAGGATCACGAGCTTAACCAAATTAGAGAAACGAAGAAGCCAAACCATTCTCCTAGCCTCTACCCATCTATATAAAGTCATCCAACCAGCCCACTAATGGGCCGCACCAAATCAGCCCATTAGTGACTAGTTAACATGTCTAGAAATTGTGTAGCACTAAAACAATGGTTCCTCCCAAACCGCTGAACCAAATCTTTAATGTGACCACTTTACGGAATCGACAACACCATTTCCTTCCCAATGAAATCGATCTAAGCACATGATTCGATCCCAACCAAAAGTTATGCCCTATACAAAACTGATAGGGGCAAAATGGTTACAAATAAAATTTATAACAATTATGGACATGTCTCACATCCCACTAAACAATATATCAAAAATATAAAAATGATCTGTCCCTCAGAGAATTAAATAAAAATATTTTACGATCCTTCGATATGTAAATTGCGGGTCGTTACATTCTACCCCTTAGGAATCTCACCCTCGAAATTCCAAGCAAACAAAAACCATTATGCATGCCTGTCATCCATGAGCAGCCAATTTACCATTCAAACTAGCATCCATAAAGCCATGCATCCATAGCCTTAACCTAGCACACGAAATTCGAACAACGATAGTACAAGTTACAATGGTGTAAGGTGACACAACATTAATGGGTCGTACCAACAAAGAGTTCTGCATGGATCGTCTTCATACTCTATACTATCTCCCATGTACAATCATCATCATCCTCAATCCATTGCACCTTGACTAGCTTTAGGGGTGTCAATGGGTCATGTCGGGTCAGGTTCGGGTCGGTCAAGTCAGGTTTGGGTCAACTTTTAAACGGGGTGGGTCAACCTGTTTAATAAACAAGTCAAATTATGCCAAACCGAACCCAACCCGTTTATAAACGGATTGACCCGACCCGACCCGCGTAACCCGTTTACCTAATTGGGTCGGGTCGGGTTGACCCATTTAACATGTTTTGACCTATTTAATATCACCTACACTTTGCAAAATAAAAGCATGCTGAAAGTCTAAAATACAACAAAACAATGCTTAAAAATACAATACTTAAAAAGGCAACATGCGTGATACAATCATTAATACAAACTAGCAAGAGAAGATCATCAAATGGATCATACAAATTGCAAATACAATACAAATATATTACACTTAAAAAGGCAATACTAATATATAACTTGCCGATTTGAAAGCTTGAATCCCTGAGCCCGAGAATTTGAGATAGTTACAACGGTAAAAGGAAAGAAAGGGAAAGTGGAAATGAAGTCTGAAGGTAGTGAGTGGCGGCTTGGTGTCTATAAAGTGTAAACTAGGGTAAAGTAAAAATTAAAATAATGCCTAAATGGGTAATCCGCAATTCGATAATTATATATGTACTTCATAGTAAGAAGAATAAAAATGGATCAAACGGGTCATGCTGGATGAAAAATGGGTTCACGGGTCAACCCTTAACCCGCCCATTTATTAAATGGGTCAGAGTAGGTTGACCCGAAATCGACTCGTTTATAGATGGGTCAGGTCAGGTTTTTGCTGTGCGGGTTACGAGTCGTGTTTCGGGTCGTGTTAGAAATTGATGACCCTAACTAGCTTAACCGTCTTCCTTCCAAGTTGTTTCATTTTATCCCCACAACGCGAAGCGGTTTACGAGGTTTCATAACTACGGACTCGATTTCTAGGTCTTTGTATTGTGCCGGAGATACCACCACATTCAAATCATACACACACTTTTGTAGAAACAACATATGGAAAACAATGTGCACACTCGACATTTTCTCGGGTAAATTCAATTTATATGTGAACTTTATAATCCGCTCGACTATCATAAATGGTCCAACGAACTTGGAGCTAACTTTCCTTTTCTTCTGAACCGACAAAATTCTTTAATGGCAAAATCTTCACGAAAACAATATCGTCAACGTAGAACTCCAGATCCTTTCAACGTTTATCTGCGTAACTCTTCTGACGGTCTTGGGCTGCCTTCATTCGTTGCCAAACGATCTCGATACAATCTAAGGTCTCTCTTATGTGCCATCCCAAGTACCAATTTATCTCCAGTTTCTAACCAACATGCCAAAGAATTACGCATCCTACCATACAATGCCTCTTATGGTGCCATCCCAACGCTCGACTAGTAGCTATTGTTATACGCAAACTCAACTAGAAGTAAATGGTCTTCCCATGATCCTCTGAAGTCAAATACACAAGCTCTAAGGAGATCTTCCAAAACTCAGTTTGACCATAAGTCTGGGGATGATAAGCCGTACTCAAAAAAAAATTGGTTCCCAAAGTTTCCTGCAAAATCTTCCAAAATCCACTCGTGAACAATGGATCTCGATCACTTACTATGCTCTTGGGGATACCATAGAATCGAACTATCCATTTAATAAAAAAAAAACTCATCCAACTTCGATGTTTTCCTAGTCAATCTGATAGAAATAAACCTTGTACTTTTGGTCAAGCGAT
Source organism: Allium sativum (assembly GCA_030737875.1). Classification (NCBI taxonomy): domain Eukaryota; kingdom Viridiplantae; phylum Streptophyta; class Magnoliopsida; order Asparagales; family Amaryllidaceae; genus Allium; species Allium sativum. The sequence continues at coordinate 618,950,045 of CM060912.1, forward strand.
CCAATCTAACCCAAATTCCTTTGTTTCCTGCCCTGGTCCTAGGTAGTCCATCGATATCTGCTCCCACTTCCATGTAGGAACTTTCAATAGCTGAAGCAATCCACTCGGCTTCTTCTGTTCATCTTTCACTAACTGACAGCTCATGCATTTATAAATGAACTTTCCAATATCCCTTCCCAGTAGTAAGCTCGCTTCATGTGACGACCGCCCACAACCCCTACACTGAACAAGAGGAATAATGCACTGAAAGGTGTGCCAGGAAGTTGTGGATGATCATCATAGGTAAACAACATCATCGGAACCTATCGTAGAACTCACAAAGCAAGGATAAAATATAGTAGAAATTATACAATAGGTAATAAGTGAAGCATCATATAACAAACTTCTGAAACTATCACAACATCCTTAAAGATTATCCAAACATCATAGGAAATATCAAAATCTGTACATAAAGCCTTACTACAACACTCATAGAGTAACTCAAACAGCGAAAACAGAAATAGTAGGTAGTAATAACTGATACGTAAGCCTCTAGCTTACCTCCGAACTGCAACATAGTCCTCACTAATCACCTATCACCTAGTCTGCCCATCCACAACCGGATGAACATCCCAAGGTAATAAGAGGGAAACATAAAACGTTGAGTCAGACAATGGTCTTAGTGAGCGATAAAACAGCTAACAAACATCAACAATAAAGCATATGAGAATGGATAGATAAACATACTAATCTACCCATAACACCAGAGAAAAACTCAACCCTATCTTCTCCACATTGGACAGTGATAGCCTTTACAACAACATTTCAACCATACATCCATGGAAACTAGAACACCCATCTGATCATGGAAAAACACTCATGACATCCAAATTATATATCTTATTTAAACCATCCTAATCGAACTTAACATCTCTCAAGCACAAGCCCCAACAATATCAGACATGCACCCATGGAATATCTCCTACCACATGAGATAGTTCAAACAAGACAAACAATCAACTATGACAGACTCTGGTTATCATCGCCAATCTTGCTTCGAAACCATCGTTAATCATATGATGGCCAACATTTCCATAGTTAAGGGCTAATGGTAACCCCAGTTCTAGCATAAACTCCATTTGTCTTTCAACGATACGTATGTTTGTCCAACCTTGACAACTAGGCCTTTCTACGATACCCAAGGTACTCGACCAGCAACCTTCCAGTCTTTTGGGTGCCCCTATCGTACCCCTGCTTTTAGCCTGCTAGAACTTACGACAACATTAACTTCTCGGCCTTCGCATCTCTAGTCATCCAACTTAACGACTTTTCATAGATCAAGCAGCCTTCTTGAGCAACCGTTATCCACCAACTCACGACCTTTGAGTTGTCAACTCATTCGTTGTTCTATACCGACCAACGAACACCTCTCAACAGTTCAAACCTTCTTACTTGAATTTCCTTCAAAGTCACGCCATCACCAAGCCAATTACAATACTGCATTGCAGTTAGGGTTCAAGGGTTGCCCCCGAATTTTATTGCAAGCTCTTTTCTTTGAATCTGGGTCGTACCCAAAAATGTAAATTTTCAGAAAATGACACTGTGCGACTGACCACCAAGCTCCTCACGACCGACCCCATTGTGCTCGACCCGCCCTTGGTGACTGACCCCCTTGTGGTAGACCACTCCTTGGTGACCGACCCTCCCCTTTGTGCTCGACCCGAACACAATCACAGCTCGAATCGATGTCTTTAGACCCAACCAGACCGACCAGGTCTGCCATGCTCGACCCGCCTTGCTTGAGACTATACACTGCTCGACCTGTACATGAGCTGCAAGACCAGAACGCTGCTCGGCCAGAACCAGCTCGACCCGGCCCTACTCGACCATACATGCACGACCGACCCTGTGCATTCCTTCCCGACTACCCTGCTGCGTGCGACCGACCCAGTTTATTTCAGCTCGAACCGACCACAAATTGCACTACGTTGTACTACACTTGTACTTCACTTGTACTACACTCGACCCGTGGCCTGTACGCTCGACCCAAAACCTGCACAGACCCTGTTTACATCCTAATTCGATCAAAACTTCGCCAAACAACAAATCCGATGAAACAAACTAGTCCTACTCCTCAAACATGACCACAAACATGATATGAAGTCACTAGCAACATGAAAACAATGGTTATCACCACAATTACACGGTTTCACCAAAATAATGATAAATGAATATATGGTCTTATTTGCGGATCTAACTTGCATAGACATATGATAACATAGGAATTACCGGTTTAAACTTGCTAAATTATATCATAGGGTGATTGACATGAAACTGGACTTACCAAGGTGTAGATCTATGGGAAAATGCTTGAATTTAATGAAAAACATGACCAAAAATTTATATACATGATTGAATCCATGTGAAAGATGCATATCACTCACTAATTCTCTAAATCAAAGCAAAACAACGAAATGAGATTCCAGACAGCAAGCAATTTGAACCAAACCCCTTAATCTGATGAATTCCCACTTCGAATGATGTAGATCCAGCATGCAATGGTGTAGATCTTCAATTTGTTTCCTTAGATTTTGATTTTTAGTGGTGGAAAGGTGTTAGAGGAAGGAGGAACATAGGCCACCAATTGAGAGAATAGAGAAACTAAACCATTTCTCATACCTCCCACCCACTATTTATACCCTTTCACTAGCCCACTAACGGGCCTTTCCAAATCAGCCCCTTAAGGTTTCACAAACCCGAACAGCCAACTGCTAAACCTGGAAACAACGACTCCTCCCAAACCGTTGAGCCAGATCTTTAATGTGACCACACGGAAAGGCAATCATCATTTCCTTTTCAATGGAATAGGTCTCACCACCTGATTCGACTTGAGTCAAAAGTTATGCCCTGTATAAGACTGACAGGGGAAAAATGGTCACAAATGAAATTGATAAAAATTATGGATATGTCTCACATCTCGATAAGTAACATATCAAAATATGAGAATGATCCAACCCTCAGGAAATAAAATAAAAATATTTTACGATCCTCCGATACGTAAAATTCATGTTGTTACATTCTCTCCTTTTAAGAATTTCTTCCCCGAAATTCCAAGCAAACACAAGAAATCACAACAATACCGCATGCCTATCATCCATGAGAAGCCAATTCTATTATCCAAACTAGCAACCATCAAGCCATGCATCCTTAGCCTTATCCTAGCACGCGGAATTCTATCAAACAACAATAAGATACAATGATATAACGATGACACGATATCAAAGGGTCCTACTGACGAAGAGTTCTGGATGAGTCAGCTTCATGTTCTCTTCCGTCTCCCACGTACAATCGTCACCATCCTCACTCCATTGTACCTTAACCAGCTTAACCATCTTCTCCTTAAGTTGTTTCGTGACATTCCCCACAACATGAAGCGGCTTATGAGATATCGCAACTACGGTCTCAACTTTTAGATCTTCATACTTCTTTGGAGGTACCACTACATTCGAATCATGTACAAACTTCTGTAGAAACGTCACATGGAACACATTATGCACACTCGGCATCTTCTCGGGTAACTCCAATCTATACACGAGCTTTCCAATTCACTCGACTATCGGAAATGGCCCAACGAACCTTAGAGCTAACTTTCCTTTATTTCCAAATTGAACCACATGCTTCGACGATGAAATCTTTACGAAAACCGTATTACCTACGTCGAATTCCAAGTCCTTAAGACGCTTATTGGCGTAACTCGCCTGACGATCTAGGGCTACCTTCATTCGTTGCCAAACGGTCTCGATACAATTCGAGGTCTTTCTTATCATCTATGGCCTAAGTATCAACTTATCTCCAGTTTCTAACCAACATGTTGGAGAATTGCACGGCCTCCCATACAACCCCTCCTATGGTGTCATCCCAATGTTAGACTGGTAGCTATTATTATATGCAAACTCAACTAGATGTAGATGGTCTTTCCATGATCCTGCGAAGTCTTACACACAAGCCGTCAGGAGATCTTCCAAAACTCGATTGACTCTCTCATTTGACTACCAGTTTGGGGATGATAAGCCGTACTCAAGCAAAACTCTGTTCCCAAAGCTTCCAGCAAAATCTTCCAATTTCCACTCGTAAATAATGGATCTCGGTCACTTATTATGATCTTCGGGATACCATGGAATCGAACTATCCATTTCACATAAAGTTCAGCCAATTTTGATGCCGTCCTAGTCAACTTGATAGGAATGAATATCACACTTTTGGTCAAGTGATCCACAATGATCCAAATTCCTTCGTTTCCTTCCCTTATTCTACGTAGTCCATTGATAAAAAAAACTCCATCAATATTTGCTCCCACTTCCATATGGGGACTTCCAATGGCTAAAGCAAACCACTCAGCTTCTTCTGTTCAGCTTTCACCAAATGATAGTTCATACACTTGGAAAAGAAATTTCCAATGTCTCGCTTCATCCCCTCCCAGTGGTAGTTTTGCTTCATGTCCGGATACATCTTAATACCACCGGGATGAATCGTCACTTCGAGTGATGACATTCCCCCAGAACCTCATCTCTCAATCCGTCGATATCAGGAACAACTATTCTCCCTTGCTTTCGAAACCAACCTTTTCGATCGACTTCAAACTCTTTATTCTTTGGTTCCAGCTTCTGGATAAACTCGACAAGCTTCTCATCTCTCTTTTGGCTCTCGCCAATCCTTTCGATAAGAGTAGGTCTTATCGATAAGCTTGCCAATATTTTCAGGTTCCAGCTCACACCTTGGCCTGAAATCAAACCTTCCCAAATACTCGAGGCTCTTCCATTCTAATAACATCGCTCGCAAATTTGCGTGTCTTCGACTCAACGCATCTGCAACCGCATTACTCTTACCAGGAGTATAATCTATACCAAAATCATACGTTGTCGGAAACATTAACCACCATTATTGCCGAAGATTCAAATCCTTTTGGGAGAAATGATACTTCAATGACTTATGATCCATAAACAACTCGAATCGAACTCCCAACAGGTGATGTCTCCACGTCTTCAGAGCAAACACAATCGCTGCCAACTCCAAATCATGAGTTGGATAATTCCTTTCATGCGGCTTCAGTTGTCGACTCGCGTAGGCCACAACCTTATCCTTTTGCATCAGCACTGCTCCAAGCCCAGTACCACATGCATCAGTGTATACCACCATCTCTTCATTTCCACTAGGAATAGTCAAAACAAGAGCACTCGTCAACCTCTCCTTTAGGATCCCAAATAATTGTTCACACTTTGCATCCCTTGTGAACACTTGGTTCTTCGTCGTCAATCCTGTCAATGGTGCAACTATCTTGGAGAAGTCCTTGGTAAATCGTCGGTAATAACCATCCGACCCAAGGAAACTCCGAACATTCATCGCATTCTTAAGTCTATCCCATTCCTGGATTGTTGCCACTTTAGCGGGATCAACCGCTATTCCATTTCCAGACACAATATGGCCTAAGAACCTCACTTCGCTCTTCCAGAAGTGTCACTTCGAAAACTTAGCCTTCAGCTGATGCTTTCATAAGATTTCCAAAACAACTCTCAAGTGCGTATTATATTCTTCCTCGTTCGGAGAATATACCAAAATATCATCCACGAACACAAGCACGAACTAGTTCAACTGGTCTCTGAAAACCCTATTCATAAGATCCACAAAATATGTTGGCGCGTTAGTAAACCCAAATGGCATCACCAACCATTCGAAGAACCTGGATGGTGTCCTAAAGTAGTCTTCGGCAAACTATTCCTCGCCACCCTCAACTGGTGAAATCCCGTCGCCAAATCCATTTGAGAAAATACTTCAGCTTCGTGAAGCTGGTCGAATAAGTCATCAATCCTTGGCAATGGATACTTGTTCTTCTTAGTCAGCTTGTTTAGCTCACGATAGTCCACACACAGTCTTAACGAGCCATCTGCCTTTGTTGCAAACACGATCGGTGCACCCTACTCAGAAACACTCCTCCGAATGAACCTTTTCCCAAAAAGTCACAAACTTGCACTACAACAAAAACACCATATTACAACTTTAATTTTACAACGGTGGTAAAAGCACCGTTGTAATAAATGTTTTTTACAACTTTTTCCCAGAAAAGTTGTAACAAACTTATTTTTAACAACTGTGTTATTTTGACAGTTGTAATAAAAGCTTATCACAACTTTTATTTTTTGACTGTTGTAATATATGACTATATTTTAATATAATTAACAACTAATAATTATTATTTAATACATTTATATTGATTATTTATAATTAATAACTAATCATTACTATTAATAATCAATTAGGAAGTAATATTTGCCTATTACAACTAGTTATTTTGGCCAGTTGTAATAACATGATAAATAATAATTACTAAATAATAAATACTAAATAATAATTAAATTTGATTATTTAATACTAATAATTAATATTAAATAACTAAGACATAAAATATAAAAAAGAATAATATTTATAATACTATTGAATAATTAATTGTATTACTCACATTAAGAAGTAATATTTAATAATTATATTTGATTTTTATATTCAATACTTGAAAGGTATAAACTATATTGGTTATATAATAATTCAAGCAGTATTTTAGAATTAATATTTTATAAATGAAAACTTAGGTAGTCATTTTATTATGATTCATAATTGATGACTATTAAAAAATAATTTATAATTAACAATAACTAGTAAAAGATTAATAATTGATACTTTTTAATTAATAAATGGTCAATGTTTGTTAAGAATTTTTTTAATTTTAAAATAGTAAATAATACGTATCAATTAAGAAAAAAATAGTTAGTCATTTATAATTATTAAACCAGAGTTAATATTCAGTTTACACATATTAATAAATAAATCTATTTAACTTTTGGTATCAAATAATTATGATTAAATACTAGATAAATGAATATATTTTTAATAATTGTGTTTTTCTTCCGGTTGCAATAAAAATATTTTTGTTTGACGTTTGTTTTGGGTTGTTGTAATAAGAATCTAACAACTAATTAATTTTTTTTACCTTTACAAACATTTATTTATGACTGTGACAATTATCTTACAACTATTTTCAAGTAAATGTTGTTAACAATGAGTAGTAAACCGATTGATCATCAATATAACATTGGCATTTGTCGGTTTGAGGCTAACTAACCATTTTGATCGGTGATTTTAAGTATAGCAAAATGGTGGACTCCACCATTGTTTGGTCTGAGCGCAAACGTAAAAGAGCAAAAGGGCAGCCAACCCATCAAAAGTAATCATTTCTTGTTCACCTAAAATTTCGTTTTGGCTCCATTGCAAATTTTTGGCTCCAAAGTCCAATTTTTGGTTTGAATCACCTTTATTTACCACCAACGCATTTTTGGTTTGAACCTTTTCACAGGAATGTCATCTCGTATTCTTAAACCATACCCTATCTACGTCGCCTATTGTCTTCTCTCCCCATCATCTCGTTCTTTTTTCCTTTCACAAAATAAATTAGTTATTTGGTACTACAATCGAAGGAAGGTTTGGAGATAAAAAGTTTGGGTTAGGCAATTACTGATTGCGAGTTGCGAGATAGTTCTACGTGTAGATCTGGTAGAGAGATAGAAATTAATCTAGATCCGATATATACGTGGGTCTGGTGGTAGTGAATTGGAAGGTTGGACTTGCGTGGAGTTGTGAATTGATGAGATCGTGTGAGGCACTTCTCTAGCAAGGGTGGCAAACACGGATTTTAGCAGTGGATGAAAGATGCAAATTGTGCTATTGGAAGATGACTCGTTCATATTATTTCCTTAGATTTCACTTTGTCTGGTGGTTATTAGCAGTGGATTTTTTTTCCATCATGCTGGGTCTTTGGCTAGTGATACTAGTCACCAGGTTTGGCCCTTGTTGTATTCTCCAATCACTGGTTGTTTCTCCTACGTCGATTAAAGCTTTTTTGATTTAGTATTGGATTTTTTTTGACGAGTGAAGTTTGGTAAAGCATCTTCATGCTGTGTTGGGAACTGGGTAAGATTTGGGAGGTTTTTATTTATTTGCCATGTTCTGATGTTGGGTTTTTAATTTCAGTTTGGGAATGTTTGTTTGGCTTGTAAACTGTCATGTTTTGTATCATTGAATACGTAATTTACAGCATGGTTATCACTTGTCTTGAACTAGATTACTAAGGTTGTAGGCCAAATCAATTCACGTTGCATGGTTCCATAAGCAGCAGTGCTTAACTTCATAGAAAATCCCTCAGTCATCAAATGTTAGAAGAAAAAAGTTGTATTCCAGATCAATTCACATTGCATGGTTCGGCACTATTCGTATCAAGAGGTTTTGGATTTTGATGAATGATGAAGGTACAGGAGTCTATTTGTGTCTGACATTAGTGTAATAGCCTTACTAGAGTCTGAGTTGCATGGTTTAGTTAGATATATAATTCCTTTGTCATTGTTTACATGGTTTGGTTAGATATATAATTTATATGTCATTGTGTTTTGCTCTTGCAGAAGCAGGCTACTTTTAAAATTTCATCTTTAAAAGTGTTTGTGGAAATCTTCAAAACTTACTTCAAAGTACAAGTATATAATTTAATGCAGCTTCATGTACTTTTAATCCATCTCTAATTGAAGTTGTTTGCTATATTTTCATTTATATGTTTGATATTACTTGGTTTGATTTCTAGATTTTCAATCTTCTTGGGCGCTATTGTTGAGTTCATAAATCATTCTAACTAAAGATATTTGGGATGCTTTTGAACCCGTGGGCGCTTGATGACTTATCTTATGCGACTAGAGTCCCTAATGACATGCTTATAGTTACTTCTTCTGTTTTGCTGATGTTGGATGAATGGTTGATGAAATGTGCGGTGCTTGTTTGTGTCTGAGATGGCAGATCTTGTGGTGGCGAAGATGAAGTAGCAAAGCAACCGATGTGATTATAGTTGTAGAAGGGGCATGAGTCGAATTGTGTGATGTGGTACATGAACAATCATTGAATGAAATGTAGGGGATGAGACATTGAAATTCTGGAATGTGATGTAGTATGGATTATGTATGATTCCTTAGTTTTGTATTTTGAATATAAAGTTGTAATCTTTTTTTATAAATGGAACCGACGCTTTGAATTTATATTAATTTGTTTTCTGTTTATCCAGCTCTTGATGCATTTGCAAAATATATTCAACTATAGTTGTATTAAAGTGTATTATTACTGATAGAAATATTTGTAAAAATTATACTACATTGACAATGCATAAAAATTGTAGTAGGAATTACTACAACGGTGAAAAAAAGTGGTAATATGTATTACTGCAATATTACAAAAATGTTGTAATATGTATTACTACAACGGCGGAAAACAGTTGTAGAATATACATTTTACAACGGTGTTGCAACGGTGCAAAAAAGTTGTAAAAGATTTTAGTCTATTACAACTTCTTAATAGACGACGGTGGACCCGCCGTTGTTAAAAATCTTTTACAACTGTTTTCCGCCATTGTAATATGGTCAATTTGTTGTAGTGTTGCACCTCTAACTCTCGTTGTTCCTTAGGCGCCATTCGCCTAAGAGGCATAACCATTGGTCTAGCACCCCCAACCAATTCAACCCTAAACTCAATCTCATGATGCGGTGGCAACCCTTTGACCTCGTCAAAGACATCCTCATGCTCATTAGCGATCAACACAGATGGCAAGTCTTCCTGTGGAATCACAAGCGAATATATATATATAGCTCACGAAGACCCCACCTTTGGGCTTATATCTAATCAACACCTTTCTCCCTCCCACATCCCGACCCTCACCTCCAGCTTCTCGCAATTCACCCTTGCCGCATACCTCTTTAGCCAATCCATGCCCAAGGTGATCCCAAACCCAGCGAAGTTAAGAACAAAGCAATCACACACAAAAGTGCAACCATGACTAGACAACACTAGACCATGACACAACATGCACAAACTGGATGAACCCCCAACTGGATTTTTCACGATTAATGGTCTATCACAAATCTTGGGTTCCAAACCCAAGCGACACACATACTCATTGCAAATGAAAGAATTCGATGCTCCAGTATCGAATAACAAATGAACTGAAACACTATTAACTGAAAGAGTACCTTGAACAACGACGCCCTTTCCCTTCTGATCTGCAGTAGGAGCTCTTAAAGAAGATGGCACGTCTTCCAAATCATATGCCTTCACAATCTGCTTTCCCTTAGCTGATTCTAAATAGTCTTTCTTCTCATTCCCAGGCTTCCCACACTTAAAGCACTTCTTCTCAGCTTTGGGATTCTTGCACTCATTCGAGTAATGACCCTTCTATTAGCAGTTAAAGCAAACCACCTCACTCTTAGGCTTCTTCTGGCCATCCTTTCCTTTCTGTTATTGTTGCTTCCTCTTCTTATTATTACCACCTTGTTGTGGTTTCTGAACTTCCTTAGTTGCAGCAACAACATTTACTTCCTTAGTAAACAAGCTCTCATGGCGAATAGCTTTCTCCAATATCTTCTCAAATGGATTGTCGAGATGATCCACCAATGGCCTTCCAATATAGGTATCCAAACCCATAACAAACTTCTCATTCTTCTGATAGGATGTTTCAATGTATGAATGAGCATATCTGGACAAGGCCTTGAAATCAAAAACATAGTCAAGCACCTAACGACCATTCTGTTTCATCTCTACGAACTTCTTGAAAAAGGCTGACTTCTGAGTAGTGGAGATAAACTTTGCTTCAAACTTAGCTTCGAATTGCTCCCATGAAATCTCCTCTTCTGGAGTCTCAAGTGTAATCGAGTTCCACCTCTCCATGTCCCTGCCTTGCAACCGCCTTGATGCAAGCTTTCTCTTAGTTGCATCCACTAACCCCTAGTCTCCAAAAATACGGACACAAGAATCCATCCACCTTTGAACCTCTTCAGCTGGCTCAGTTCCTTTGAATGGTTTCCCTACTAGAGATGTATAATCTTTGCACAGCTTCGCAAAATCCACAACCCTAGGAACTCACACACCTACATCACGTTGTTGCCACTGGAGTGGGTAACTTTCGCATGCCTGCCTCCATCATGGCCTCAAACATGGATGGGTAATCTGGTGCACCATTACCCCCTTCAGGCACAACCCCTTCCCCAGCAGTATGTCTTGTAGTTCGTCGACTCATTCTAAATCTGCAGATTAGAATGATTAGCCGCTTGAAAGAAAACTGCTAAAGAAGTACAACCGCTACTATACTATATAGTGTCATACAGTATACATCCAACTGAAATCTACAAATATGTCTCTCATACGTGATTACGTCTTAGAAATTTGGCTAAAATCGTTAACCAGAGCCCTGATACCGAATGTGACGACCGCCCAGAACCCCTGCACTAAACAAGAGGAATAATGCGCTAAAAGGTGTGCCAGGCAGCTGTGGACGATCATCATAGGTAAACAACATCATTGAAACCTGTCGTACAACTCACATCGCAAAGATAAAATATAGTAGAAATTATACAATAGGTAATAATAGTGAAACATCATATACCAAATTTTTGAAACTTTCACAATATCCTAAAAGATTCTCCAAACATCATAGGAAATATCAAAGTGTGTACATAAAGCCTCATTACAACACTTATAGAGTAGCTCAAACAGCAGAAACAGAAATAATAGATAGTAATAAAACTGGTACGTAAGCCTCTAGCTCTCCTCTAAACTACAACATCGTCCTCACTAATCACTGTCACCTAGTCTGTCCATCCACAACTGGATGAACAGCCCAAGGTAATAAGAGGGAAACATAAAACCTTGAGTCAACAACAGTCTTAGTAAGCGATAAAACAGCTAACAAACATCAATAATAAAGTATATGAGAATGGATAGATAAACATACTAATCTACCCATAACGCCAGAGAAGAACTCAACCTATCTTCCCCACACCGGACAGTGATAGCCTTTACAACAAAATTTCAACCATACATCTATGGAAACCAGAATACCCATTCAATCATGGCAAAGCACTTATGACATCCAAATTATATATACTATGTAAACCATCCTAATTGAACTTAACATCCCTTAAGCACAAGCAGCAGAGGCCTAAACCAATATCAGACAAGCACCCTAGGAACATCTCCTTTAACGTTGGACAATCTACATGAGACGGTTCAAACAAGGCAACCAATTAACCATGACAGACTCCGGCTATCACCGCCATTTTTGCTTCGAAACCATTGTTAATCGTACGATGGCCAACCTTGCCATATGTCAAGGGATAATGGTAACCCAATTCTAGCACAAACTCCATACGCCTTTCAATGATATGCATGTTTGTCCAACACTGACAACTACGCCTTTCAATGATACCCAGGGTACTCGATCAATAACCTTCCAGTCTTTTGGGTTCCCCCATCGTACCCCTGCTTTGAGCTTGCTAGAACTTACGACAACGATAACTACTTGGCCTTCGCATCTCTAGTCATCCAACTCGACGACTTTTCATAGCTGAAGCAACCTTCTCGAGCAACCATTATCCACCAACTTACGACCTTTGATTTGTCACCTCATTCGTTGTTCTACACTGACCAACGAACAACTCTCAACACTTCAAACCTTCCTACTTGAATTCCCTTCGAAGTCACATCATCACCGAGCAAATTACATCACTGCGCTGCGGCTAGGGTTCGGGGGGATTGCCCCCAAATTCTTTTCCAGGCTCTTTTCTTCAAATCGGGTCGTATCTGAAAATATAAATTTTCAAGAAATGGCACTGTGTGACCGAACACCAAGCTCCTCATGAACGACCCTATTGTGCTCGACCCGCCTTGGTGACCGACCCCCTTGTGCTCGAACACTCCTTGGTGACTGACCCCTCCCTTTTGTGCTCGACCCGAACACAATCATGGCTCGAACTGATGTTTGGCCGACCCAACCAGACCGACCAGGTCCCCCGTGCTCGACCCGCCTTTCTCGAACCCATACACTGGTCGACATGTACACGAACTGCAAGACTAGAACCCTGCTCGACCATACATACACAACCGACCATGTGCATTTCTGCCCAACCACCCTGCTGCATGCGACCGACCCAGTGTATTTCAGCTCGAACCGACCATAAATTGTACTACACTTGTACTTCACTTTATCTACAATTGACCCGTGGCCTGTGCGCTCAACCCAAAACCTACACAGACCCCGTTCACCTCCGAATTCGACCAAAACTTCGCCAAACAACTAATCCGAAGAAACAAACTAGTCCAACTCATCAAACATGATATGAAGTCACTAGCAACATTAAAACAACGATTATCACCACAATTACATAATTTCACCAAAATAATGATAAATGAATATATGATCTTATTTGCGGATCTAACTTCCATAGACATATGAAATGGCATAGGAATTACCGGTTTAAAATTGCTAAATTAGGTCATAGGGTGGTTCACATGAAAATGGACTTACCAGGGTGTAGAACTATGGGGAAACACTTGAATTTGATGAAAAACATGACCAAACATTCATATACTTGATTGAATCCATGTGAGAGATGCATATCACTCACCAATTCTCCAAATCAAAGCAAAAACAATGAATTGAGATTCCAGACAGCAAGCAATTTGAACCAAACACCTTGATCCGATGAATTCCCACTTCGAATGATGTAGATCTAGCCTCCAATGGTGTAGATCTTCGATTTCCTTCCTTAGATTTTGATTTTTAATGGCGGAAAGGTGTTAGAGGAAGGGGGAACTTAGGCCACCAAATGAGAGAATAGAGAAACTAAACCATTTCTCATACCGCCCACCCCCTATTTATACCCTTCCACAAGCCCACTAATGGGCCTTTCCAAATCAGCCCATTAAGGCTTCACAAACCTGAACAACCAACTATTAAACCTTAAAACAGCGATTCCTCCCAAATCGCTGAGCAAATCTGTAATGTAACCACACTACGGAATGGCAATCATCATTTCCTTTCCAATGGCATAGGTCTCACCACCTGATTCAACTTAAGTAAAAAATTATGCCCTGTATAAGACTGATAGAGGAAAAATGTCACAAACAAAATTGGTAAAAATTATGGACATGTCTAACATCCCCATAAGTAACATATCAAAATATGAGAATGATCCAACCCTTAGGGAATAAAATAAAAATATTTTACGATCCTGCAATACGTAAAATGCGGGTTGTCACACTTCATGTCCTGATACATCTTATTACTACTAGGATGAATCGTCAACTTCTAGTGATGGCATTCCCTCATAACCTCATCTCTCAATCCGTCATTATTAGGAATAACTAGTCGTCCTTGTTTCAGAATCCAACCCTCTCGATCGACTTTGAATTCCTTATCCTTTGGTTCCAACTTCTGGATAATCTCGACAAGCTTTACGTCATGTTTTTGGCTCTTGCCAATCCTTTGGATAAGAGTAGGTCTTATCTATAAGCTTGCCAACATTTCAGGTTCTAACTCATACCGAGTCCTGAAATCAAATCCTGCCAAGTACTCGAGGTACTTCCATTTCAAAAACATCGCTCCCAAACTAGCGTGTCTTCGACCCAACTCATCTGCCACTGCGTTACCTTTACCAGGAGTAAAGGCTATACCAAAATCATATGATGCCAGAAACTCTAACCACTGTCGATGCTAAAGATTTAAATCATTTTGAGAGAAAAGATAATTCAACGACTTATGATCCGTAAACAACTCGAATCGAACCCCTAACAGGTAATGTCTCCTCATCTTAGAGAAAACATAATCGCTGCCAGCTCCAAATCATGAGTTGGATAATTTCATTCATGCGGCTTCAGCTGTCGACTCGCATAGGCCACAACTCTATCCTTCTGCATCAGTGCTGCTCCAAGTCCAGTACCACATGCATCGATGTATACCATCTTCTCTTCATTCCCGTTTGGAATGGTCAAAATAGGAGCACTCGTCAGTCTTTCTTTCAGGATTCCAAAACCTTGCTCATACTTTGCATCCCATGTGAACACTTGATTTTTCTTTGTCAATCTTGTTAATAGTGGAGCTATCTTACAGAAATCCTTTGTAAACGATGATAATATCCCGCTAACCCAAGGGAACTCCGAACATCCATCGCATTCTTAGGTCTATCCCAGTCCTGGATTGCTGCCACCTTAGCGGGGTCAACCGCTATCCCATTTCCAGAAAAAAAACATGGCCTAAGAACCTCACTTTGGTCTTCCGAAAGTGACACTTTGAAAACTTAGCTCTCAACTGATGCTTTCATAAGATTTCCAAAACAACTCTCAAGTGCGTCTTATGCTCTTCCTCATTTCGGGAGTAAACCAGGATTTCATCCGCAAACACAAGCACGAACTTGTTTAAATGATCTTCGAAAACCCTATTCATAAGATCCATGAAATACGATGGCACATTAGTCAACCTAAATGGCATCACCAACCATTCGAAGAAACCAGATGGTGTCCTAAAAGCTATCTTTGGCACACTATCCTTTTCCACCCTCAATTGGTGGAATCCCATTGCCAACTCCATCTAAGAAAACACCTTGGCCTCGTGAAGCTGGTCGAACAAGTCCTCTAACCTCGGCAACAAATATTTGTTCTTCTTGGTCACCTTGTTCAACTCACGATAATCCACACACAATCTCAAAGATCCATCAACCTTGATTGCAAATAGAACCAGTGCACCCCATTCAGACACACTTCTCCGAGTGAATCCTTTTTTTCAAAAGATCACGTACTTGCACCTCTAACTCTCGTTGTTCCTTAGGCTCCATCTTCCTAAGAGGCATGACGATAGGTCTAGCACCCCGACTAAATCTATCATGAACTCAATCTCACAATGGGCGACAACCCTTTGACCTCGTCAAAGACGTCATTGAACTCACTAGTGATTGACATAGATGACAAGTCTTTCCGTAGAATCACAACTGAATATAAATAGCTTACGAAGACACCATCTTCAAGCTTACATCGAATCATAACCATTCAACCCTCCCCATTCCCGGCTGTCACCTCGAGCTTCTCGCAATCCACTTGTGCCACATACCTCTTGAGCAAATCCACATCCAGAATAATCTCAAACCCAGCGAAGTTCAAAAGAAAACAATCAAACACAAAGGTGCAACCATGACTCGACAATACAAGACCACGACAAATCATACATAAACTAAAAGAACCCCCAATTAGGTTAGTCACGATCAATGGTCTATCACAAATCTCGGGTTCCAAACCCAAGCGACACACAAGCCCGTGACGAACTTCTCGTTCTTTTGGTAAGGAGTCTCAATATATGAATGAGCGTACTTGGGAAAAGCTTCAAAATCAGAAACATAATCCAACACTTGTCGACCATTCTGTTTTAGCTCAACAAACTCCATGAATAGAATAGACTTCTGAACGATAGAAATGAACTTCATCTCAAACTTGACTTGGAACTGATCCCATGTGATCTCATCTTCTAGGGTCTCTAAGTGATAGAGTTCAACCATTCCATAGCTCTACTCTATAATTGTCTCGATGCAAGCTTCCTCTTAGTCGCATCCTCAATATCTAAGTCTAAAAATAACCGTGTACAAGTGTTAAGCTACCCTTGAATCTTTACAATCGGCATTGTCCCTTTAAACTGCTTCCCTCCTAGAGTAGTGAAGTATTTGCATAGCTTTGCGAAGTCCATGGCCCAAGGTACTTGCACTTGAACACCTACATCTATCACGGTGGTCTCATGAGCGGGTACCCTCCTCGTGATCGCTGCCATCATCGCCTCGAACATAGACACCCTATCCAGGAATAGTCTCCTCCTTAGCAGTATATCTCGACATTCGACGACTCATTCTAAATCTAAAAATAGAATGATTAGTCCACACATGAGAAAAACTGCAAATGGAGTTCAAGCGCTACTATACTATACACTATAATATAGTATACATCTATCAGAAAACTACAAATATGTCTCACGTGCATTATTACGTCCTTTAATATTAGCTAAAATCGATTAACCAGAGCTCTGATACCAAATGTGACGAGTGCCCACAACTCCTTCATTTAGCAAAGGAAATAATGCGCTGAAAGACATGCCAGGCAGCTATAGACGATCATCAGGGTAGTATAACACAAGCGGAACCTGTCGTATAACTCACAACACAGAGATAAAATATAATAGAACATATACAACAGGCAAATATTAGTTAAGTAGGTTTGATCAGAAACTTAAACTTTTCATATCACCAGGAAATATCCATACAACATTGGATAACATATTAAGAGTCTGTATAAAGTACGTTACTACAAGTCACTCAAAGAATACATCAACATAGCAGCGAAAAAACAATGTAATAGGAAACTAATACGTAAGCCTCCAGCTCGTCATCGCTCAACAGAATCGTTCTCATCAAGATCAACTACCTACCACCTGCTGCTCAGACTTCCCATCCAACACATGGATGAACAACCCAAGGTAATAAGAGGAAACATAAAACCTTGAGTCAAACAACAGTCTTAATGAGCGATAAAACAATTATCTAACATCATCAATAAAGTATATGAGAAATAGATAAATCAACCAAATAATCTACCAACACATTAGAGAAGAACGCGACCCGTCTTCCTACATCTGACATTGATAGACTTCACAACAATCAGGTAGAAACAAATAGTACATTCATGGCAATCAGTATCAAGTGTAGGTCATCCTAATCGATATTGACATCACCCAATAACAAGCTCCAAAGTCCTAAACCAACATCAGACAAGCACTCGAGAGATATCTCCTTCGACATTGAATGGTCTACACAAGAAGATACAAATAAAACAATCAACATTTATGACTCTGACTATCACTTCCAATCCTTCTTTGAAACCATTGTTGATCGTATTACAGGCTCAAAATCTTGTCGTCCGTCAAGGGCTTATGCTAAACCCTGGTTCTAGAAAAACCTCCATGCGCCAACGTGACTCGTATCTCGAGGCCCATCATGACTGCCAAGGGTACTTAAGCATTCAACCAATCTTTTAGGCGTCCCTATTATACCCCTGCTTTGAGTCCGTTAGAACCTACGACAACGATAGTTCCTCAGTCTCCATAACTCTAGTCATCGTCACCAACGATTATCCATAAGCTCAAAACACATTCGAGCAACCATTATCCACGAGCTCAAAAAACGCTTGAGTCGTCTTTATATTCGTTGCATTTCATCGATCAACGAACACTTCATATCACTTCGAATATTCCTCATTGAATTCATTTCGAAGCTACGTCCATTATCTAATTAGAAAACTCATCACTTTTGGTCGACATTCAATCCATAGCACTTCAACCTTTCCACTATGAAAAACATACCATCACATTCAAATTCCCATCCACATCGTTTGTTAAACATTGTAGTATCTTTTGCCCATCCATAAAAAACAACCCAACTCATCAGGTCTTTGAACATCAACGACCCAATGCACCAACAACCCGATACACCAACAACCCAATGCACCAACGACTAGATGCACCAACGACCGTAAGCACTGACCACCCGACATCCAAACGACCCGAAGACTTGGCCGATCCATCATTTTTTGGGCAATGAATCAAACAACCTGACTCCAAACTAGACCAATGCATTCCAATCTCAACCAATCCATCACTAAACGACAACATTGATGCACACAACTCATTCAAATTGATCAACTTCATTGATTCAATCAGCAACACTTTGTGCAATCATCAAACAACATTATCACAACAAGTATCATCATACATTCCTATAGAATTCACCAAATCATGATAAAACAATGAACGAACAAAACAGTGGATCTAAATATTGCATAAACATAAGAATTACCAATTAAGTTTCTAGATTAAATCCTATGGTGATTCGAATGGAAACATACTTACCATGACGTAGATCTAGGTGAAAACAACTTGAAATGATGAAAAACAAGATCAAACAACCTATATACTTGATTGAATCCGTGCGAGAGATGCTTATCACTCACCAAATCTTCAAAATAGCTTGAAAATAACTAATTTCTAATCCAGACAGCGAAGAACGATCTTCAAACCTCTCAACTTGATGCGATCTTCTCTCTCTTGATGTAGATCTTCAATCTTCTAATCTAGATCTATTATTTTAATGGAGAAGAGAGGTATTAGATTGAGCAAGGAGGATCATGATCTCAACCAAATGAGAGAAATAAAGAAACTAAATCATTCTCCTTGCCTCTACTCCTCTATTTATAGCCATCCAACCAGCCCACTAATGGGCCTCACCAAATCATCCCATTAATGATTAGTTAACCTATCCAAAAATTGTGTAGAACTAAAACAGTGCTTCATCTCAAAACTACATAAGCAAATCTTTAATGTGCCCATTCTATGGAATTGTTAACATCATTTCCCTTCCAATGAAATCGATCTCAGCACGTGATTCGATCACAATCAAAAGTTATGCCCTATACGAAACTGAAAAGGGGAAATGGTCACAAATAAAATTGGTAAAAATTATGGACATGTCTCACATCCCCATAAACAACATATCAAAATATGAGAATGGTCTGACACTCGGGAGATTAAATAAAAATATTTTACGATCCTCTGATACATAATGCGGGTCATTACACATGTATAGGAAGGTATGTAGCTAGTGCAGTTTCTTGGGCTAAAGCATGGAAATATTTCTATTAAGGAGTGCATCAATCACTTTAATGAGCTATTGAGGTTTGGATGGATTTGGTCAGTGCAGCTAATAAGAAAGCTTTTAGATTTGCAAGAGAGACGAATCAACATTGCTTATGACTCATATTCTGATGGAAGCTACTTTTGATGCATTAGTAGAAATGGCTTTGATGCACGAGGATAGAAAACTAGAGGTAAAATATGTTAAAGGAGAAGTTCCTAAGCCTACTGGCCAAAAGAAGAAATGGTGGGAACACAATAAAGGCAAGTAGAAGTAAATTAGTGTGTTTAATAAAGGACATATTTCCTCAAAGATCACGTTGAGAGGAAAGTGCTTTAATTATGGAAACCTGGGCATCTTAGTATTCCATGTCCAAAGAAAGTGGGACAGTGGTAGCACAAGTGCACGTTTTAGAGGTAGCTCTGACTAGTATTTTTCTAGATCGAGATAAGAAAGTCGTTGTAGAAGGTTTGATTTCTATATCCGATTTTTTCCTTTTGTACTCTTTTTGATTTAGGAGCATCTCATTCGTTTATTTCTAGCACATTGATTGATTGCTTGCACTTAGATATCTCACTTGTCGCCAATCCCATAGTAGTTTCAAACCAATAGGTGGTTCAGCTCACTTATTTATGGTTTGTAGCGGTTTGAAAGTTTATATATAAGGCATTGAGTTTGACTATGATGCCTATGTATCGAGGTTATTTGGGTATGGTATGATCTTAGGGATGGACTAGTTAACAATGTATGGGGATATTCAAGACAACAAGAGGAGGACAGTTTGATTAGTAACTTGTAGTGGTAGGACCCTTAAGATTTCTTGTGACCCATGAGGGTCGATCATGTTGACTTTTCTAGTTCCCTGGATTCTTCTAATGACAACATTGATTTTGTACCTGTTGTTTATGAGTATTTGGATGTATTTGAGGAGGTGAGAGGACTTTCTCTGAAGCGAGAGATAGATTTGTGGATCTATCTTAGTGAGAATGCAAACCCGGTAGCATTTCCTAATCGTCATATGGCTCCGAGGGAACGAAGAGAACTTAGAAAGCAAGCAGGTGAGCTTTTGGAGAAGCGATTGTTTAGACAGAGTCTTCGAGTGGGGAGCACTGGTCAGCTTTGCTACCAAGGTGGACGATTCTCTCCAACTTTGTGTGGACTACAAAGAGCTGAATAAGCTCACGAAGAATAATCACTACCTACTTCCTTGGATTGATGGTCTCGTTGACCAATTGTTTGGAGCATCGGTATTTTCTCAATTGGATTAAGCCACTGGTTTTCATCGGCTTCGTGTAGCGAAGGACAACATAGATAAGGCATCATTTAGGACTCCTGGTCGTTTCTTTGAGTGGTTAGTTATGCCTTTTAGGCTGACCAGTGCATCATCTAATTTTATGGACTTGATGAGTAGAGTGTTCAGGGATTTTCTTAATAAGTTTGTTGTTATCTTCGTATACGATAATTTGGTATTTTCATGGAGTGAGGATGAGCATGCCTTACATTTAGGAGAGGTCCTCTGTGCTCTCCAAGCACATCAGCTTAAGGTAATGTTTTATAAGTGCCTTTTTTGGTAGAAGGAAGTGTGTTTCTTAGGGCACATGGTTTCTCATGATGGACTGGCTATGGATCCCGCCAAGGTAGTGGAGGTACAGGATTAGGAGACCGCTAAAAATGCAGCAAAAGCAAGGTGCTTCTTAGGTTTGAATGTTTACTATATAAAGTTTATTTAAAAACTTTGTGCGGATTTCGGCACCACTTATTCATCTAATAAAGAAGAATTTGGTGTTTTCATGGGATGTTAAATGTGAGAATTCTTTCTTGAGATTGAAGTAGGCACTTACTAGTGCACCGGTGTTGATGTTTCCTAATGGTTCTAAGACATTTACTATGTACATTGATGTATGCGGGACTGGCTTGGGCGCAGTTTTGATGTAGGAGGGTAGGGTTGTGTGCAATGGGAGCATACAATGAAGGATTCACAAGAGGAATCACTCTGGTCGCGACTTGGAATTGGCCATGATAGTCTTTGCACTCAAGTCTTGGAGGCATTATCTGCTAGGCAATAGGTTCGAGCTTTCCATGGATCATAAGTCTTTGAAGTATTTATTCTCGTGGATGGACCTTAATCTAAGGTAGCATCGATGGATGGGGTTACTTGCATCATACGACTTCGAGATTGCATACACCCAAAGCAAGGGGAATTTAGTTAAGGATGCCTTGAGTAGGCAGATGGCATCGTTTAGTTCCTTATTTGTAAAGAAGAAGAGCTAAGAGTATATTTCCATATTTGAATTTAGACCATCTATGGAGTATACCCCTAGATTTTTAACATCCTTGGAGGTACATCCTACCTTGTTAGAGCAAATTGGGTCAGGGCAGTGAAATGATCTTGAGCTAATGGATATCTTGGACAATCTTACTAGAGGAGAGCTTCTAGATACCTTCTCCGATATTCTTTAGACAATAGAGGATGGTTTCACCGATATGGAAGACTTAGAGTCCCCTGCACGGGAGATCTGATGAGTGCAGTTTTGGCAGAGGCACATCACTTTTGGATAACTATCCATCCGGGCGGTGATAAGATGTAATGAGACATGAAGATGGTTTTTTACTAGACTAACATGTACAAGGATGTGGCCGAGTTTTTGGCAAAGTGTATGGCATGTCAAAGGGTAAAGGCAGAGAAAAAGAAGCCTGATGGATTGCTCTAGCTATTGGATATACCACTTTGGAAGTAGAAGAGCATATCTATGGACTTTATTGGTGGGTTTCCTAGATCGGAGAAATGCAACACTAGTATTTAGATTATTGTAGACCAACTGACGAAGAGAGCGAACTGTATTTCGGTCAACAACAAAAGAACAAATTCATGGATTGTTTCACTTATTTGAGACAGATAGTCTGACTCCACTGGGTTTCTTCTAGAATAGTGAGTGACGAAGACCTGATTTTCATCAGTGTATTTTGAAGGAGTCTGCTGGAGACTTAGCTCAAAATGAGTACAACTTATCACCCTCAGATTGATGGACAGACTGCGAGGGTAAACAATATTTTAGATGATCTACTGAGACTGTGTATCTTGGACTTCGGAGGGACATCAGAGGAGAATCTACCCTTGGTGAAGTTGGCATATAATAACAGTTTCTAGATAAGCATTGGCATGGTTACCTTCGAGGTTGTATATGGAGGACCTTGGAGATCTCCCTCATGTTGGTGGAAGACGGCTGATATATTGCTTCCCGGATATTATTAGAGAGACCTCCGGTAAGACTGACTTGATCAGGAGAAGGGTGAAAGCGGCATAAGATCGGGAGAAGTCTTATGTGGATAAGAGGATGATTGATTTAGAGTTTGATGTTAGAGACCTAGTCTTCGTGAAGGCATCACCTCTAAGGAACATAGTAAACTTTGGATCCGTGGGTAAGTTGGCACCGAGATTCATAGGGTCGTTCCCGATTATAGAGAGAGGGACAGATGTCTTATAGTGTTCAGCTACCTAAGAGACTTTCAAAAGTGCATGATGTATTTAATGTTTCGCACTTACAAAAGTGCCTACATGATTCAGCAGTAGTGGTGGAGCTAAGTGAAGTAGAGGAAGTGAAGATTGAGAGAGAAGCATCCGTCCGACGATCACCTACATAGATTCTAGACTATGAGATCAAGTAGATGAAGAATAAGGAAGTGTGTCTTGTAAAGATCGAATTGGGAGATGTTGTCTATGAGGCTACTTGCGAACCAGAGGAGAAGATGCGTGTTTCTTATCCTTTTCTCTTTGACGGTATGCTTTGATCTTCCTTTTTCCATTGTTAGTTTTGAATAGGTTTTATCTTTCTTATCCTTTGAATCTTAGGATTTAATATATGGATGATAAGATATGTTTAAGACATGTTGTTAGAACATGTTATATTTGACGCTTGCAAGTGAATGCAGTGGATGCATATACATACACTAGGAACTATTGGGGATCAACTAGTAGGACACCTGCATATGCATATGGATGTTGTGCATTTTATATTATCTTTATGGATGATATGAATGGATGTTGTCATATGGTTATCGCATATGAATAATTGTTGAAAAACACACATATAACTATATGTTATCATTAGGACTTTTTGCATACATTTGGATATATGGCACCCGCATGATTACATGAAAAGGAGGTCAACTGAATCAGTAGACCATCTAACTAGTTAAAGACATATACATTACACTATTGCATAACTATAAGAAAATCATTAGAAAATATAAGGACTGCGGATGCTAACTGGATGATGCCTGAGTAGATGGTTGTAGATATTTGTATGGAAACCCTTATCTTATGCTCCTACCTAGGGCTATCAATGAGTATAAGAAAAATACGATATTCATCCGCATTTGAATTCGAAAATACGAAATATATTCATTATCCGAGACACGGATACTAATATCCAATATCTGAAAATTCATTTTGGATACGGATATGGTTATAGTGATATCTGTATCCAGAAAATATCCTTCTGATTTTCTGATGCATGTGTATGAATGTGTATGTGTGTGTATATTATATATAATGTTTAATTTACACCTAAGCTAAAATTAATATATAAATTTCTTTAAAATAGCTAAACTAATCTCAACTATTTCATTATAAAAGAATGTTGTATTTCGTATTATGAAACATTATAAATCATGTAATTGTTTTATTTGTGGTATGGTTATAATTAAGACACAATCGTATATATGTTCTGTAATTTATGTTTTGTTTTGTTTTAGCCTTAAGGTTGTGTTTTTCATATTTTTAACAATTTTTCTCTTAAAATATTTCTTATATGAAATTTATTTGATCGATGTCTTGCTTGTAATTTTTTATTATATGTATTCATCTTCTCGGAAATATTTTATGAACCAAATTTGCATGTCAGTGACGTATTTGTAAACTTTTATTATTTTATTTTCGAATATTTTTGGATGACAACATCCAATGTACATTTTTAACATTTGGATATTGATTTTTTAAGATATTGTTTTGTATATTTCAGATAACCGCATCCAACATACATTTTTAAGTTTCAGATACGAATTTTTTCGGATATCCATATTCGCTATGGCAGATACATATATTTTTAGAAATCCGCAAAATATCCACGGATATGAATACAGATATTCCAAAATGGATATCTACAAATATCATATAATAATACATATTTTCATTTTCGAATATGGATTCGGAATTCCGGATACAGTACTATCAATTCTGATTGTGCAACGACCCGGGTTTTCGCGATCCTGGTTATCGACATAAACTCAATGTCGACTACCTAAGCACCGTAAATACTGTATGGTTAATGAAAGAAGTTAGAGGGTGAGAATAGATAAGATAGAAAATTAGAATAGAATAAGAAGAAGAACATACAACAGATCAGAGTAACATGTATCTCATAGCGGAACGAACGAAATATAACATAACTTTGAAATAAAATGGTATATATATGTATACACAATAACATTATCAGAGTACAACACTTACAACACAGCGGAAATAACAATACTGGATAACCCTGAAGCCTCTTGCTCCAGCTCTCCAAATATATCTGTAAAAAACCTGACTACTTGACTGCCCGTACAAAATTGGGCACACAAGAGTTTAGGGAAAACAAAATAACTTCGAGTCAGTCATGGGACTGGTGTGAGTAAACAATTTAAAACAGTTTGAGAAAATAAACGATATCTCATAAGACCACGCCGTATAACACGGAACGGGTTTTTCCTTTATGAGAATCCAAAACACTTGATTTAACATTTCAAAATCCTTTTGAAAGAAACAATGATCTTTTATATCAAAATTCCCTTGATATTATGACAGTGTCTATCAACCACAATATAATAATCATCTAGCAGAATGCTTTCATCTCACGTTTCACATACATAATATATAATCAAAAACCGTGGTCGCTTATTGGTTAATGAATTCTAACTGGCAAGGTATGGGAACACCTTCCGACAGTGTATCTCTAGAGAGGAATACACCGGGTTCAACAAGAACATCTTGTAACCCAGGCTAAACATGACTGGTCAATCATTTCGCTTGAGTGTACCGAATGTATTATCACCAACAGTTGGGATCAGCAACTGTTTCCTGAAAGGGACAGCATCGAAATAGATTTTAGTAGTAAATGGAATTTCTCTAGATCAGGTGACAATAGACCCTAATTGGAAGTTAACCACTTAGCCATGCGACCTACCCGATTTTATACCATTTCCTGGTTGTGAGGCTAGAGGCCACGCTTGTCTCTGACAGATCACACATTTATTCACTTTGAATATCACATCGTCATACCCGCCAAATCACAAATTGATTTCCCCAAAATACCACGGGTATACAGCTAAGAGAAATGAATTCCTCCGCCACCAAACGTAAATACGTTTGGAGAGATCAACTTACGCAATTTATTAAATATACTGTGTCATACATTCTTCCATACAGGTAGTCTTGGGACTGGACAGACCGAAGGTACTATTCTGTAAATCCATCTTAGGAAATTTCTACTTAGGATTTACTGAACAGTCCTTGCATAACTCCGTCTTCAATTATCTTCATCGTATTTGATTCGCAACGTTAATGCCATACAGAGTGGTTTTCAGATTATATATCTAATCCCGATCTCTCCGTATTGACAATGGAAATGGTCAAAATCTTTGATATCCGGTGATATAACTATCAAAGGAAAACATGTGTACAAACAACGTTCATATTCCCAAATGGAAATCTTACCGATCAATCATCATTTCATTTCCCAATTTCCCAATTATCATTTCCATATATTCATAAATTCCTTATTTTCTAAAATTAGAAAATATACGTTATTAACTTTGGAAAATGTTTCCGTTTCTGATTCACGCATCAATACCTTTCCACCTCTATCAGTCTCTAACTATATACTAGTAAGAGAACAACTTCCCAAGTATAAACCCCGAAGGCCGAAACCAACATTAGATCGATACCCAGAAAGCCATTCAACTCAACTAATTTCCAATCAGTTTCTAATTTCAGTAATTCCATTTAAATTCCTAATTCAAACCCCAAATTCCTTTATAATATTTTATTTGCAGAATATTTACTTTAAATCAATATCGTGTTACACCCGTGTGCGAAGCACAGATCTAAACCTTCCTTATGTAAAATTATCTTTTTATAAAACTCTGTTTATTTTCCAAGTATTTCCCTTTTATAGTTCTATTTACTTTCTAAATCAATATTCTTTTTATAATTCTATTTATTTTATAAATATTTCCTTTTATAAAAATTCTATTTATTTTCTTAATAAATATTCCTTAATTATATTCCTTTTATAAAATTTTATTTATTCTATATAAATCTTTTTATATAATTCTATTCAATTTCCTATGGTATTTAATATACCAAATAACATGACTGGTGTCATCATAATCAATCACAGATTATATATCACATCATATATCACAATATATGAAAACAACAGTATTATAAATATTGAGGAATCCGGTTGGATCCCTTCAAACTGTTTCTCTGCATCCATAGATGTTAAACAATATAATTAACATCAATTTCATTTCAATATGAAATATTCTGATAAACAGAATCAATATTTGATTAATGATATATACATATAGATATATATATATATATATCGTTATCTATATTCTCAGCCAATTAATTAGTAGTTCATCCAGATAGTCAACACACAGAAATCAACTAACATTTATCAATTCCAAAGATACATTATAAAAATATAAACTGATCAGAGTTAGTGAGATTTACTCACATTGGATGGTAATCGTTAAATATCATATATCGGTTGATTTGACTCAAGTCAGGCAATTTATTTTGCTATAAATTGCAATGTGCTCCAATTCACCTTTAGTCAGTTCCATTTTGTAGTGTTTATCCATACGATTCCAATGAACCTTGTTTTTTTTAATTTCATTAACGTATGAGTAAGTTGTGATAATTAATAGTTAATACATTATTTAAAATAACTTAAACTTTATTTTGTATTAAATAATTGTAGGCTTCACCTTTCATTCACGTTGGCCCAACCATGTCAGAGCTGTAGCGCAATACATAGTATTATACTTCCTCAATACGTGCACACAAAAGAATGGCCACTTCTAATTCTTTCAACCATCCGTCCCTTCTTATATTCTTCTTGGGCTTTAACAAAGTTTATCGGCCCATCTTCCCTTCGCATAACCCACCGCATGTACGCTACAACAAGCTACAGTCCCTTTTCATTTTCTTCTCCAACTAATCATGGTGCTACAGTTTCTTTTTGAGCCAACCATTCTGATTGTTTCCGTCCCTAATCTTCACCGTCAATCTTGCCATCAACACTCCACCCGGTATTAATTCACGTAATACCCCAGATCTCCATTTTAATTCTTGCCTTGAAAGACTTAGATTTTTAACATGTATCCTAATTGTTATTACCTGAATTTGGGAATAGACTCAAAGATTTGTTTCGGATGGTGCTTACAAGAAAACTTTGGTTTCCAATACTGCAATTACAAAGACTTCCTCTAGATGATTGATACATACACAAGTTTATAGGTACCTCACTAGCATGGTGTTAGGCCATTTGTTGGAAGAGTTGGATTTCATGATGGGAAACCCGCCTGTACCATGTACTCCTTTGTCCCAACCAACTTCCACCATACAAAAAAAACAACAGTACACTATGATCCCCATTCGTCATCCTACTCTGTACACAATACCACCCTTTCACGTTTTTCATACTACACTTATCACCATCCCAGTCTAACCTTGAATGTTGTCTTCTTCTTCCTAGTATTCTTCTCACACAAAAACTGTCGCTGCTCCTTCTTTCGTTATTAATTCCCTAAACAGGTTTTCCCATCCCCTTCCATTATTTACACTTCGAACCGTTGTTCAGTTAACCCATGTGAAAACCATCCTTCTCCACAAATGAAGGCCGTGACTTTCTCCTCTGTTAAACACGAGCTATAGCATGCTTTCCATTTCAAAATGCTTCCACAGTAGTTAACTCGCAAGCCCCCTGTTTAAACACTCCTGTACATCTTCCCCCACACAACAACATCATTCCTCCACCCCCTTAACAAAACAATCCGCTCCCAGTAAACATCCCAACCTGCCATTTACGTTCTTCTCTCCATTTCTTATTCCCCGTCCTTCATGAAACCGAAACCAAGACCACAAAACAGCTCCCCATCACAGCGCACACTTCAATTCACTTGAACTCTCTCTCCCACCTTTGTTATCGCCAATAAATGGTCTGCTCAAAGCCTACGGGTTTGCTATTAAACTCCAATGTTAACATCGCACTCGAGAAAACGGGTACAGAGTTTACAAGATTAGTACCAGGGTTTCGAAAATACTTATTTCTGATTTCTACAGCAGAAGATTTGTTTTTTTTTCATTTTTCTTTGGAGTTTTGATTTACTGTCTCTGCTTCAAGAAAACTGATAGGGGAGAGGGTAGTTTCAGTATTTATAGAAGTCTATACTTAGTTGTTAAGTAAGCATAGGGTACGAAGATATATTTTATTATAAAGGGTAGAGCTTAACTCTTAAGCAAAGAACAGTAAGCTATGATGTTATATGGTAGGAGGTGACAATGGATTGAATGTGTAGAGATATATTTGCATATTTATCTTAGCGGCAAAGTAAACTCATATATCTCTTTTTGTTTATTGCTAGCGCGATACCAATTAAATGGACGTAGACTTACTATTTTGGCATATATATTTCGTGTAGTAGTGCTACTTTTCTGTCTAAACTAACATTTAATTTAGTAGGGTTGCGTTACCAACATTGAAGTAATAAGAATGCATCCCCATCTTGACGAGATAGAACAATGTCGCAAATCCTTAAAATAATGTCTATAAACAAATGGATTCAAGTAATGAGCTGATGCGGTAAGATCATTCCACAACCAAGCCAATCCTAATTCCTAAATGGAAGATCTAGCGATCTCAAACTCATCGTTTGGTACATACATTGTACCCGTCATAAGGACGGATGCTAGTGCAGTCCTATGTTGAAGAAAATGGCTTAGAACTGGTTTTAAGAACCATAATAACCATTCAAAATAGCTGTGTAGACTCTCATATTAAGGCATACTACTAGTTAACCCCTACTATCCCAAACACCATTGGACTGTACGTAATAAATATATATCTTTTTCCAATTTACACAGCAATGCCAATTTACTATTTCTGACTGTTTCAGAAATTTATTATCCCATTATTTAAATTAATTAAATAATCAAGGTTATTTATATTCAAGCCATATAAATTATCAAACCAATATATTATAATAATTAAATAAATTTATTATTATATCGCTAAAATTCTAAGATGTTAGAGATTGCATCCGTTTACAGCCCTATCCCTATCTTTAGAGATTTAGAGGACAAAATCCTTTAAGGAGGGGAGAATGTAACAATCCAATTTTTAATACACAATAATTATTTAGCGAATTGATTAAAGAATAAGTTGTAAAACTACCAGAATTTGACAATGAAAATTGCACCATTAAGTCCGTTGCAATTTTCTGGTTTAGATATGTATATAGTTTGCAAAAAACGAACGTAAAACGAAGGAGTTATGGCAATTCGAAGTTTGAATTTTAAACAAGAAAATAATAATTCATGTTGCATGGGATGACCCAGCAAATCACCAGGTCCACCATGGGTCGACCAAGGTGGAAAATGGATCGACCCTTGTGACGACCCAATGAATTAGTGGGTTGACCTATGTCGTGCTAGCAACGTTAACATGCCTGGTTCGTATTCGAATTTAATGGATGTTGTGTTTACAACATTATTTTATGACGTGACCTTTGTTGGTTGGCCTATTTCAAATCCAAGGTTGTCATGGAAACACTTGTTTAGTTCGAGGACATGGTTGGTTCAGACTTAAACCCTAAATCTAATGGTTTAGGATCTTTTAGCCCACATATAAATAAACCTCCAACCCCTCCACCCTCAATTTCACAACACATCTCTTCCCCACCTAGGCTAGTCTTCTTGTTGGAAGACATGGCCAATATAAATTAATTTTTAAGGTAATTGAGATTATGAATAAAAATAGTTTCCATTTTATTTTCTTCTAGAGGTGGGTTCTGCAGGGGCTACAAGGGAAGCTTTCTAGTGAGTTTTCATAATTATTGAAATTTTTGTTCTATTTAAGAAAATAAGCTTAATAGTAGTTCTAGTTGTTAGTTTACTGTTTTATTTACAGTTCTTACATTTTTTGTTTATTTTTCTGTAAGTCGTGGTTTTCGGTAAATATTCTTTTCTGTAAGTTATTTTGTAGTTTTTCTATCTTTTTTCTTTTAGTTTTTAGTTAACTGATAATTAAAATACTATAAGATTGCTCTCTTAGTCTTCTTTTCCCCTTCTGCATCTGATTTTACAGTTTATTGTGGTTATGCCCAAATATGCCTATTGGCATATACATATACATATACATATATATATATATACACACACACACACACACAACTAATTTAGGCATAGATTTATATGCCTAATTTTATATGATTAGTTAGTCCTTTTATTTTATCCACACTGGGAAATTTAATTTAATTGAAATTATGGGGGAAAATGGATAATTTGGGGCTAAATTGATATCGAATTGTTAAACTGTAATAAAAAGGGAACTTGGACTAAAAATGGGAAAACTTGATAGGATTTGCAAATTGACTAGGGCACAGGTTATGTTAGAAACATGGATTGCAACTTATTTGCATAAACAAGATAGATTGTATAAACACAAAGAATCAAAATAAACAAACATGGTTTATTTGCAAATATGAATATGACACGAAGTTGTAAATAAATAAAATTAATTAACGTGAAAATTAAACTTAAAATGATAGATAAGTTTATAAGCATGAATTATTACTTTATGGTAGCCTTGTGACTAGGCATTGACTATTCTATGATAACCTTGTGATTAGCACTGATTATTCTATGGTAGCCTTGTGATTAGGCATTGATTATTCTATGGTAGCCTTGTGATTAGGCTTTGGTTATTCTATGGCAACCTTGTGATTAGACATAGGTTATTCCATGGTAGCCTTGTGATTAGGCATTGATTATTCTATGGCAGCCTTGTGACTAGGCATTGGTTATCCAATGGTTCTACGGTGGCCTTGTGATTAGGCATTCTATGGTAAATAAATAAACAAATATGCTTAATAGAATAATCGAACTAATGTTAAGTTGTAAGCCTAATATTTTGTTTATTGTATAGCTATGGTTTATATGCTAAATCTATGGGGGTCATAATAAAAGGGGATTTGGGTTAAGTAGGATTTGTTTATTAGGGATCTATAGCAGTCAGCATGCCCTTTTTATCACATGCGGTCTCACACTAGGAGGCGAGGGGATGCACTATGCTAGGCTAGGTGGTGAGACGGTCCAAATAAGAGGCGTGTATGGGTGCATTCAAGCAGTTCAATGTGCGTGCATTGAAGCAATTGTGGAAAATAAGATATTGTGACACCTGTGTTAATGTTATGTCTTTTGCTGATGGGTTGGGCCTGATAAGGCCAAGGCCCATAGTAGGTTTATGTTATCACCCTATGGTTATTAACAGCCGATCTATGGGTAGTATTAGGAAAATTGTCCTAATTATATTATGTTCTAAAATCGTAGAAGCAAAAATAATGAAAACATTTGAATAGGATGACAATCGACCTTACTTATAATCTTTGCATGTCCTTCTTGTATGCTCATATATTCTTTGTGTACAAATACTTACCTTATAAGACACTAGAACTTATATTATGTATTTTTCTTTACTTAACAATCGTGCTAGTAATTATATAGCTTAGCAAACTTATGTCTGACGCATTCTCCTCTCTTCTTTCTCTTTTCTTTCGCCCTAGGATCGTACGGTGGAAGCGCTTAGTGTGGATTTTTCAGCAGATTTCTCTTGGTAGCTTAACTTTGTAGCAGAAGTATTCTCATTGCTATTTTATATGATTCCATTGTTTAGTTGTACTGATGACTTATTGAGGAATTTTCAAGTTGTGATTTGATGACTAAGATTTATTTTCTTTTCATGAGACATATGATATTTTCAGTTTGAGATAGTTGGTTTTGAATAAATGTTATGTCACTGCCTTGAATAATTTATTTTCCACTTGTTTAATTGTTCATATCTTGTGCATCTTAGTCTCTGTGATGTATATTCATGTTTTCATACTTAAAAGGCATCACATTTCTTGACATAACTCTATTTTGGGGGATGTTAAGGGGTATGGGGTGTTTCGATTTAGCAGAATTCCTAATAAGAATAAGCTTGTAGGATTGTTAAATTGAAAATACCAAAGAGAATTAATCGAACAAGAATAGCTCAATAAATTTCATTAGGATGCATCTTACATTCTTATGAACTACAAATCGCTGTATTTCATATCTTAGGCACTGTATCAAAGGTCTATAATAAAAATAATGAAAATGGATAGTGGATATAGGCACAATCTGGTAGAATCACTATAAATCTTTGTGTTCTTTACTTTATTACAAATTGCTTTCTTCGTAACATATATGTGATCTTCTCTTTGAAAAGTAATCATAATATTAATAGATCAACTATGTTATGTATCGTGTATCCATAGTTCTATAATAAATAGATTGGATGTGTAATTTCTTCTGCAAAAAAATATTTTCATTGAGAGGTAAATCTCGACATGCCTTCGAGATCAAAGAATTAGGTTGGTGCTGCCAACAGGAATGATGGAACACCAGTATACCTATATAAACAACTATTAACCAACTCGATCATTCAAAAAGCACACCAGGGTAGTAGGTATAATTACCGAGGGTGATCCTGATAAAAGTGAGACCAACCAGAATGTATATTTTTCTGCTTAACATAAGAAACAGGGGATCAACTCATGACATGCTTCGGGTGGTTGCAAACTATTAGTCATAACACTGAAACACAGAAGAGATCCTACTCTATAAGTTCTAAAAGATGAAAGGGCCCAATCCATATAAGGAATCCGATTCTAAAAGTCAAAGGGATAGAAGAAAGAATGTTGGAGAGATGAAACTAGGAAGATTTCAACCTAAAGTTAAACCCTCAAAGTTGTTTGACGCCGAATAAGACAAATATAAAGCCAACCGGGGAAAGCCACAATGCCTTTGAAATGTTCGAAATTAATGATTTGGTTATCATAGGAAGGATGAAGGAAATTATCTGCTTAGAGGAAAATGACAAGAGGTCATTGCCAATCTCCTAGATCAAAGGGTAGGATGGATAGAATCATCGAACGATCTGTTCGATGTGAACATGTGGAGTGAGGAAGTGGAGCTTAGCTTAACAGTACCTTCTCCTACAAACGAGAATGCCATAGACTCCGAAGATTTCAGGATACCTAACATAGAGACATATCAAGGACTTGTTGGCTATGTAGTAAATTTACGATGGTATACCCAACATATACTTGCAAGAGAAGCAATGGAGAAAGCCCTATGCAAGTAGTTTTTCATAGAGTTATTAGTGTTTTGTAACGATAATTATGTGATTTGTTAAATATATAACTCGTTGACCAATCTTGTTCAAAACAAAAAGTATTTTCTTTTTACAATATATGGCATATGCTATGTTATATTATTGAATTGATTTAATCAAAAGTACATTTAAAACGCTATGCCAAAAATAAGTACATTAGATAGGATATCCACAAATTGCATGTTTTATATAGTAATCATAATGTATTGTAAACATAAGTGATTTATCAAAATGAAAATAAATATACGTGTTTTAAATGTTTCCAGTCAAGATGAATCGATATTGGATATCAATTTATACGTTGAGAGTACAATATGTAACACTCTCTAAATGTTTGATAGTTTATTATTCATGGTTATTGAGGCATCTACGGGTTGCGTACTAATCGTTATTAGATAACTATTGAATGACTCGATAGTTCTCTGTTAGCTAATATAACTAAGGTTAAATAGAAAATATCAATGCGATAAATTTACATAGTTCTCTCGATTTGATATTACTGTGGATCTTCAATATGAAAGCATTTTTGGATTATAGTCAAATCAAGGTATGTCTTCCATCAAGAACTATAGTTGGGTTGAGCGGAAGTATTGGAAGTGAAACCCTATCCAAGCGATGATCCTTCGTTGGTCATATAAGGTTA
This sequence comes from Allium sativum, assembly GCA_030737875.1. Taxonomy (NCBI): domain Eukaryota; kingdom Viridiplantae; phylum Streptophyta; class Magnoliopsida; order Asparagales; family Amaryllidaceae; genus Allium; species Allium sativum. The sequence continues at coordinate 618,984,823 of CM060912.1, forward strand.
GTATTATGGTTGTGTATACAATTTTTGGCACAAATACCCAAATATGAGTAATAACACCTCAAATCCAGACACAGAAATATATATATATATATATATGTATGTATGTATGTATGTATGTATGTATGTAAGAGAAATAAAATGAAAAGAAAAAATAAATAGTTAGAAGAGAGATATCAAATTTATAATGGTTTGGCAATTCTCTAACTTATGTCCATTTTGGAGTAATGATTTTTTTTTATAATGTAGAAGAGTTACAATTATTAGAAATAAAAGTGGCCTTCCAAAAAAACGAATCATACTGCACCACATGTGAGAGGATCAGTATTGATCATTATACGGGGTTGACACCGATTCGATGTAGTGTGGACTTAGGGCATGCGATCCCATTAGTAGGTCCATCTCTCCATTTGCTTTGGATCTCCATTCCCATTTTTCTAAGGTATCCCAGCGTTCTCGAGTTATTGAGTGATTTTTATTTAATGGTGAAATGTTTGTTCATCTCTCCGGTTGGATACTAATCCAATGCCTACGTAAAGTCCAAATTCATACTTAGAAAATTTATAATAGTTATTTGAGTGAATACGCTTATTGCAATGTCATATCCTTATCATACCCATGTTTTGAACCAATCGATCATTTTTTGGGTTATCTACCTTGATGATTCAGAAGACCATATATACAAATATAATGTACAATGTCCTTGTAAAAAGGAGGGTAACATTTCCCTCCTAAAACATATCTTGCTGCAGAAGGAGCATTATGTACAATCTAATCCTATATGCAGGTGAGCATTAATTGGTTAAACCAGAAAAGCCAACTAACCAATTCATTTGGTAGGTTTGGTTTGGTTTTGAAATTATATCAGTCTATAATTGGCCTAGAAAATTATTTAGTTTGGTTATCAGTTTAACCAAGTTAATAAAACTTTTTTATATTTTCAAATTTATCAATGTTATAGTGAATAGTTTAGGTTACTTTAGTTATCTAACTAAATTTAAATCATCATATATATGTCAAAATTACTTTAAGAAAATACAAGAATCATAAGTAAAAATAATTTAATCAAATATTTATAATTTCATTCAAATTATAGTGAATATTCCAAACATAAAGTGTAGAAAATTTAGTTTGATTAAATCAGATAACCAACCAAACTAATTAAACTTTGTTTGGTTGGTTTGGTTTTCATTTTTATTTATTTTAGTTTGGTTTAACAATTTTCATCATCGTATAAATTAAACCAACCAGATGCCCACCTCTAATCATGTATCCATCTGTAAACATTTATCCAAGCTAATGTCCAGAAATCCCATGACTATTCTAAGTCATTATTCAAGTTCCACATTCTCTTCGGATCATAATCGAAATCCATAGTCATTCAAGGCTAGTATTATCCGGATCTATAACACTTTAGAATTGTTATTAAAGTCAAGACCTCTCCAGATTTTTAACCAAATCCTTGTTAATTAAAAATTAGTGTTAAATCTTGCAATCTCTCCAGATCAATGACACAACTCAGGGTCACTATTTTGGACCCGTGCTAAGCGTAATATAATCGCTCTCTGGTGAAAGGGACTTAATAACGAGTAACCCGATCATGTAACTCTCTGGTGAAACGTCATACACATTGCACTCTAATCCCACGTCTTGGAATATATTACGATGTCGTGACTATCTTGGACTTATATAGCTAGTCTAAGCCCTAACTGACCAATTACTTTCAAGCAAAAGAGATTTAATGATAAGTAAGCTGATTATGTCGCTCTCTGGTGAAGCAGTGTTTTTTTGTAAGGTGATTATATTTATGTTGCTTTAAACCCCTATGAGAGTTCTACATGGTGAGATTTTGGTAATTTCCATCTTGGTGTTTTATATGCTTTGAGATTTAGTATACCATAGCCTAGAGCTTAAGTTATCTAATGTTGATGGAAATATATGTGTTTGCTTCTATCACTTTTACATGAACCTATTTGTTGACTTGGATGAGCTTATCTCATGTACTTTATATTGGCTCGTGCTTTTGTACTTCCTTTACCATTTAAAGGAACTGTGTCTTTATGATTCACTTATCATGTTCTAACCATCTTTTATAAGCAAGACTGACCCTATATTTTATTTACTTAGGTCAGGCCGAGTTATTTCAGATTAGTCTTCTGCTATTAAATTCACTAAGCTTTGCTTTCGCCTTGAACTATCCTATTTGATGCTACTATCCGATTTGAGTAGCCGAGTGTTGTGTCTTATGTATATTCATTTATTAGGACATGTTGTATTTGTAATAGCACATATAATGTTATATTTCTTCTATTTGTGTGTGTATATTTGTGTGTGTTCTACTTTACGATATGTTATCGGTGATGATGTTATGTTTTATTCTAAATAGATCCATAGTCACCGTATTTTTTTATTAAACCTGAATCTGGTATGTCGTTCCTCTTAAGGTATGAAAAGAAAAACTAAGCATCCAATCGACGTATTCGATACTCATTTAAGGAAAAAATTACAGATGGTTGCTCCTAACTAGCCTTATTCTCTGCAGTATCAGATGGTATTACTTAGCAATGCTCTTTGTTAGTGTGGTAATTTGGGTGGGCGTTACAAAATGGTATCAGACCAGAATTCATATGATAAACACTGAACAGAAACATAATAGTACATATGTTATAACAACGAGGGATAACTTTCATGTCAACTCTTATCCCCTTTCATCATTCTCCTTAATTATTGCCACTTAAAATTTTGAGCTCCTAAGGGTAAGTTATAAGTTTAAACACATCTAGGAATGTGTTTAGTTCGATAGTATTCCAGAAGTTGAATCCTACTACCGATGGTATACTCTTGTGGAAATCTTAATCATATTTAAATCCCATTAGTGTATGATATCGTGGACCTAAACTATAATACCCTACACTTTTCTATGCCTAAATTTCAATAAAAACCGAAACTCGAACACCTCCAAGCACGGGGCGTGTAATCTGGTACCTGAGAAGAAATGAGCATAAGCATAATCAGAGTGCGATAAGACAACTCACAATGGAAACGAAATAGAACAGACTAGTATTAACTCAAGTAACTACCTTTTTAAAGTAAGTCACTTTGCCAATACCAAGCATGAGAGAAAACGAGAACCAAAAGCTAAACTTAAGCACCTATGAGATCTAGACCTTCTCTAGAAAATCTGTGTGGTTGTAATGAGGAGGGAGTCAGAACAACAAGACTCTGGTGAATAGGAAATGCACAACACATATTATAATACACATATATATCCCGTTTGGTTCAACCCATATCCCTACCAAGGCTAGTGATTAAAGCCTAACCTTGTAGCTGTTTACGATGACCCTACTACTCTTCCCAAGGTAGTATTCCTAAGATATAATACCGACACAAAACTTTTACGCATATACTCATGAAGCCTTTGTACCTGTAACACCCCACCTCCGCTAGGGTCACTCACAAAGGGAATGCACTAGTTTTAGAGGAGCGTTATCGAGGTAAACAATCACAGAATTATTACAAGACATAACATAAATAAAACAACGGAAGATTCAAAAGCTAAATTTCATTACTTTCAAAAAGAGTCAAAACCTTTTACATTAAATAGCCAAGGTCATTATTTTCCATTACAATAAATTTTGTCTTGCATAAATAAAGAAGCATAAACTTGAAACAACAAAAGGAGCTTAATTCCCCAAAGGTAGCAGAAATGCAGCCATAGCATAGCTCAAGATTAAACCGTACATGAGCTGAACCGAAAGCAAGTGAAATCCAAGCTAAGTGCTAGAGTTTCCTCCCTGAGAACCTAGGGGGAAACGGAAGAAAACGAAGCGAAAGAAAACGGGTCAGTCATAAAGACTGGTAAGTCCAAGTGACTTTCAGCATAAAAACAGATAAAGGTAACATAACATGTATAAACTGAAAGTAAACATAAGGATGCTGTCAAGATGTGCAAGATAGACCAAGATAACATGATAAATCAAGTATAAATCAAGTATAGCATCACATATTCAAGGCTCGCTGCATCAACTGTACTAGAATCCCAAACCCATGTCTTATATAAATCATGAAATGATCCCTTGGCCCAATATCATGAAATGACCCATTTCTGGGTCCAACGGAACAATCCACTAGTCGATCAGCTCCCTACAAGTTCTAGCTCGTCATGTGTCTGTGTCATACGGCCCTATCACGAATGTAGTCACCTGTGCTAGGTCCACCATAGAGTGTATCAAGCCCTATGGTGCCAACCACCGACACGAATCAAGCATGCACAGATAAACCTACTGATGCCCAAGGCCTGCTTTTTCAACTCTGGACCACGTGCAGGACCATAGCCCGCCTGAACCTACATTGGCGCACCAACACAGCCATCGTTCTGGTCGCTTACAATCAGCCCAGTAATCGTGCCCCACCCTGCCTAGTTCCAGGGTATCAGGATACATCTATTGGGTTACTGCTGAAATGGACCGCTTAACTAGGGTTTCCGTCTAATAGGTTAAGGTTTGTCATTTAAATTCGTGACTTAACCCCTATCAGACTAGCATGTCAAGTTGGTTAAGTGTTGTCATTCAAGTTCGTGACTTAACCCGCCTACGTGTCATGTCAAATTGGCTAAGTGTTGTCGTTCAAGTTCATGACTTAGCCCTACGAATCATGTGTCAAGTTGGTTAAGTGTTGTCTTTCATGTTCATGACTTAACCCTATCATGTGACATTAATTCATTAATGCACCCCAACCTCTCACATCAGACCTTTTGTTGTGGTCACTGGATATGTCGGGCAGTTCCGGGAAGAATTACACCACAACTCAGTCTGACCTCGGGTTTTCAAGTGCGATATGACCAACTACCCACATTGGATCCTATTGTTTACAGTAACTGGATTTTCCGGGCGGTTCCGGGAATAATTACACTGCAAACTCAACCTAACCTCGAGTTGGCCATTTTCAAGTTCATTCTAGTGTCATGCCCATGTTCAAGTTTCATGTCAAGTTCGTGTCAAGTTTCAAGGATAAGTTTCATGCCCACATCCAGATTCAAGTTATAACAATGTTCATGTCAAGTTTCATGGCGAGTTTCATACCAAGTTTCCTATAATTACCAATTTTCCCCAATGTTACCCCGTTTAAATATTAGGCTAACAATCTTAGCCTAATTTTCCGTCCGCATGATTTTTGGCATAATATTAGGCTAAACCTTAGCCTAATTTAACATACACAAAATTTGCATAAAGAAATTCATTAACATGACATAGGTGTAAACTTGGCATTCTTGGCATAGTCAATATGAACACCATAGGTGTGTACTTGCAAAACAATCAACATGAACATCATAGGTGTGAACTTGCAACGTAGACTAAACCAACATATATGTATGTGAATTTGCAACATAGACTAAATCAACGTACATATATGTGAACTTGCAAATCAATCACGAACATATGAATAAGTGTGAACTCGAAATATGACATAGGTTTAACATATACACATAAACATGTAGATCTAACATTTGGTCACATATGTGATATGATTTCACAACCTAAAACTTGCATAACATGATAAACTACACAACTTGTCATCACGGGTTATACTCCAAGTTCATATACATATAAATGGACTTATTCATTAATTCCCAATTCAACATGATGATAAAATAGAACCACATGCATATATCAACATAATAAACATTGCTTTATTATCAATTTATTTCCAAGGCATGACCTAATTGAATAAATTGATTAAAACATCGCAGGCATAACATTATGAACATGAAAAAGGTTTGAATAATAATCTAGATTCAAGAACACGGATAGATCTAACTTAAATAGAAAAATCCCCAAAATCAAGATCCAAGAATAAAGAAAGAAAATAGGTCTGAATAGAAAATCAAGCTTAGATCCAATTTCATAGTCATAATCCTAGGAAATAACCTCATGGTCATGAATCTAGGTGATTAGCCACAATTGTCCTTGTCATAGTCATAGGCAATAGTCTTATGTTCACAGTCATAGGCATATGCATAGTCTAATATTCACAGTCACAGGCGTAGTCTTATGTTCACCGTCATAGGCATAGGCATAGTCTTATGTTCATAGGCATAGGCATAGGCATAGTCTTATGTTCATAGGCAATATTCCCAAAAGTCAAGATCCAAGATGAACAAGAATAGATATGAATCATACATAGATTAATTCCAATTTATAACATGCCCCTGTTAAGTTTATAGTTTTTATCTAAAAGTAACTGGAACTTACATATCGTGGTCTAAGAAAGATGTAGAAGTCGAATCTATAAACTAGTCGTCGAATTGTTGAATCATTGAATCTTGATTTGATTGTAGAAGCAAATCCCCAATTCCTAGCCGTAGTCTTCAAGGAATAATCTTCGCATTTTAATTTGATTTAATATAATTTAGAGGAAGAAGAAGAAGCCATGATCATCAAGAGTTTGAGCAGCATAAGGTTAGAGAAGAATAATGTAAAGAGAATGAGGCTTGGAGGCTGTTTATATAGGGTTTCAAACTAATTAGAGCCGTCGATGAAGCTAGAGTTAATCAAGGCCATCCATCTTAAGAGAAGCCAATCAGAAAGTGACAAGTCAGCCCTAGTGACACACCAGAGCTCAGAAATTCGACAAGAACCGTACCAGGCCAGCCAGGGCCCGACCAAGCAGGTTTTCTGCTCGGCCTGGGCGCACTTGCCAAGTGCGCCAGTGCAACTTTGCATGGGCGCACTTCCCAAGTGCGCCAGTGCAATTTTGTTCTGGCGCACTTCCCAAGTGCGCCAGTGCATTCTGGCCCGTTTCTGTTTTTTCTGCCTAACTTCGTTTGTCCATATCTTCTTCGTACGGTACCCGTTTTACGCAAACTCGGATACTATTTCAAGCAGAATTCCAAGACGAACACAATGGCGTAACCCGTTTCCCTTGATTCTTATTTTAAAAATTAATTTTGCCTTGATTTATGGTTTTAACATGTTATTAAATTTTGGGTTGTTACAGTACCATAATGTGGCTGGTATTTAATAGAGGTTATACCCCTAGTTATGGGGTTTCTATTCATATTTTTTTTCATTCACTCATCCTTTATTATTTAATGCCTCACTATTAATGATAGATAGATGGATTCTCCTTGATTGCTTAAGACCCCAGGCGAACCTATTGGTCACTTATTATTCCTTGATTATTTATTTAATGTTAACATAAACTAGAAGGCACTAGCTATGGGGCCCTACTAGTTAAGGCTTCCGTCATTCGCGCATTAGCCCATTCCACATATAAGGAGAGAAACGGTATTTTATCGCTCGATATACCGTCTAGCTGACCTTATTGGATAACCTTCTTATTCACTTATTACTTCCCATAGGATAGGTAGCCATATTTGACTTTTTAGTTTCCCGGTTTCGATAGGCCCCACCACACTCACGCCGATTAAGACCCCTAAACTGAAAGACCTACTCCTAGGTGTACTCTTCAAGCCCAGCCGCGTAAGACCCAGGAAGCGGACTATACGTGAAGGTTATTAAGTTCGTACCCCATTAGCCTTTAATACCTTTCCCTATTGGGATAAAGTGGGTTACGTCACTAAGTCCTTTCCGTGTAGTTTCTCTTCACGGAAATACTGTATGCACACGATTTATTATCGTCATGGGTCCCAATGGTAAATAATATTTTACATGATTAACCTACTAAGTCCAACTTTTAAATTTCAAGTTCTGTATTAACTAGTATAAATTAGGAAAGTTATATCCTCCTTACCCTAGGATATTTATTTCATTACTTCGCTAATTGGACTTAGTACATAAACGACAATCAATATCCATTAATCCCCCTTTTCATACCCATTTTCTTCTATCCCTAAGTTTATTGCCATTTATGACCATAACGGTCATATTTTCTTAAGGCAACCATTTACAGTGGACATCCACAATTTATCAGTCCCGAAGTATCTATTTGTTGTACCCCAGCAGACAATAACTATTTTTATTTATTTATTTTTGCTTGTAATATATACATATACATATATTTTTGCACTAGACCCCTTACATTAAGTTGATCACTTGTGGATGCTGGATTTGCCGGTTGATTCCGGGAAGATTCTATCACAGGTTGAACTTAATCTCGTGCCTTAGTACATTTATATTTATGCGTTAGACCTCTCACATTAAGTTGGCCACCTGTGGATGCTGGATTTGCCGGGCGGTTCCGGGCAGACTTCTACCACAAGTTGAGCTTAACCTCGTGTCTCAATGCGATTATAATTCCTTAATTATGGTTTACAACATTAATCCTAATTAATTTTGGAATTTTAAACGTTATCCTATTACATTCACTTTTACCTCAATCAACATCGGTTACAATTGTTATTTATTTATTTGCGGCCCTGTTTATAGCAATCAATTATATTAATTGCTCAATTGTCACCACAAATATATTAATTCTTATTGCCAAAATTTCGGGTTGTAACATTAACTTGGTGAGACGTAGAGTCTTGTCCCCTGGTGTGTGTAGTAGAGTGTTGCATTAATTATATAATAAGGAAAGGAAAATGAATTAATTTACAAGATAATGAACTGAGGCTCATATCGGGTTAATAAGGGCGAATAATCAAAAAATTAATCAGAATGCACAGTAGAAGCTAGTAGATTATTTTCGTAGAGTGTACACATAGGAATAACATGATGGTGTGTAAATGATTAATTTGTTGTTGAGAATTAATTACTTGGTTCTATTTATTTAAAGGGAATATATATATATATGTGTGTGTGTGTGTGTGTGTCAATGATAATAAAAATAAACACAACCAAGAAGAACTTGTGATTATCTATTATGCTGACGTGTTTGAATGTTGTTTAAGGATTCTGATTGATGTATGGAATGCCATGTTATTGTTAGGGATTCCTAAACATCGTATGAGACATTTTGACATAAGAAATAATTAGTAGAAGTGAAAAAATATCTGAATTGAAATAACAATGAGTCATTAAATAAATTATGAAAAGTGGAAGAACCTGGAGAGGCAATACTGATATTATATCAACTTTTCCGCCAATATTTTTTTGCGTAATAAGATATTTCAAAGAAATTATTTTTTAGCGAAACTGTATTTTGGAAAACAAAAGAAATAAAGATATGATTTAAAAATAATAAATAACTTGAGCATAAGCAATATTTTATAAAACGCACTCACATATTTTAGATGACGTATGCAACTATCGATTCTTAATAATAAGATGAAAAAATGGCATGGTCGTTTTGATTTTGTAATCAATATCACAACCACCTGTCCAAATGATTTGCTAAGATTGATGGTGAGGCATTTTCATTAACCCATTAGAGAATTGAAAAGTTAAGTGCATATTTTAAAAATATATGCTAAGGAAAAGATAATACGTGATAATTTGATGTATTTTGTATATCATTACTTATATTTAGGATGGATGTTAGATTTTTGAAAACTCCATGTTCAATGAAGGTTGATTCGGAAATTCAACAAAGTAACGAATGGATATACCTCGTAATTATATTTTCGAAATGGATATGACATACTAGCACGAACTTTTTCTGTTTTGGATCGAGCAATGGTCTTAATAGGAATTACCAACGAAAAGAAAAACCAGAAATCGCGGCTATCTCAGTTATAGCTAGATTCTTTTTTATTATATTACATTTTTACAGTCCCCAAACTTGAATCATCGGAATACACCATATTTCATCCTCGTGCTCCTCAAGACAAAATCGCCAACATACTGTGGGATAAGACGGAATTGGCTAAAACCCTGAACTCAATATATTTCAACTCTTAGTCGCTTAAAGCCCATTTTATATAATTAGGCCCAAGACTAATTTCATCATCGAAATAAATTTAAGTCAAGTAAGGAAGATGAAGGAAAACAAAAAAGAAAATTGAATTACGTTCACTCATGGTTTTAATGTAACTAATTTCTCTGATTATTAACCTATGCTTTGTTACCAAATGTAACACCCCACACTTTTCTATGCCCAAATTTCGATAAAGATCGAAATTCGAACACTTCCAAGCATGGAGTGTGCAAATATGGTACCTGCAAAGAACCATAAGCATAATTAGAGTACGATAAGATAACTCATAGCAGAAACGAAATAGAATATACTAGTATTAACTCAAGTAACTACCTTTTAAAGTAAGCCACTTTGACAATACCGAGCATGAGAGAACACGAGAACCGAAAGCCTAACTTAAACACATGTGGGATCCCGACCTTCTCTAGAAAACCTGGGTGGTTGTAATGAGGAGGGGGGTCAGAACAATAAGATTTTGGTGAATAGGAAATGCACAACACAGATTATAATACATAGATGTATCTCGTTTGGTTCAACCCAAGATGCATACCTACCAAGGTAAGTGATTATAGCGTAACTTTGTAGTTGTTTATGCACGACCCTACTACTCTCCCCAAGGTAGTATTCCTAAGATATAATATTGAGATAGAATGTTTACGCATCTATCCATGAAGCCTTTGTACCAAAATGTGGCTGGCTATTTAATTGAGGTTACACTCCTAGTTACAGGGTTTTTATGCATATATATATACATATATTCATTCACTCGTCCCTTATTATTTAATGCCTCACTATTAATGATAGATAGGGTGGATTCATCTGATCGCTAAAGACCCCAGGCGAACCTATTGGTCACTTATTATTCCTCGATAATTTATTCAATGTTAACATAAACTAGAGGGCACTAGCTATGGGGCCCTACTAGTTAAGGCTTTCGTAATTCACGTATTAACCCATTTCACGTGTAAGGTGAGAGATGGTAATTTATCGCTTATACCATCTAGCTGACCTTATTGGATAACCTCCTTAGTCGATTACTACTTCCCATAGGATAGGTAGCCATATCTGACGTCCAGGTTTAGGTAGGCCCCCGCACACTCACGCCATTTAAGACCCCTAAACTGAAAGGCCTTCTCCCAGGTGGATTCTTCAACCCCAGCCGCTTAAGACCTAGGAAGAGGACTATACATAAAGGTTATTAAGTTTGTACCCCATTAGCCTTTGATACCTTTCTCTATTGGGATAAAGTGGGCTACGTCACTAAGTCCTTTCCACTTAGTTTCTCTTCATGGAAATACTATACACACGATTTATTATTTTCATGGGTCCCTATGGTTAATAATATTTTACATGATTAACTTACTGTGTCCCCCAACTTTTAAATTTTAAGTTCCGTATTAACTAGTATAAACGAGGAAAGTTATATCCTCCTTAGCCTAGGATATTTATTTCATTATTTCCCTAATTGGACTTAGAATATAAATGATAATCAATATCCATTAATCCCCCTTTCAAACTCATTTGCTTCTATCCTTAAGTTTATTGTCATTTATGACCATAATGGTCATATTTTCTTAAGGCGACCATTTACAGTGGACATCCTTAATTTATCAGTCCTGAAGTATCTACTTGTTGTACCCCAACAAACAATTACTATTCTTACTTATTTATTTATTTATTTCTTGTTATATAAACATATACATATATTTGTGCACCAAACGTTCACATTAGGTTGACCACTTGTGGATGCTGGATTTGTCGGTTGGTTCCGGGCAGACTTCTACCACAAGTTAAACTTAATCTCGTGCCTTAGTACATTTATATTTATGCATTAGACCCGTCACATTAAGCTGGACACCTATGGATGCTGGATTTGCTGAGCGGTTTCGGGCAGACTTCTACCACAAGTTGAGCTTAACCTCGTGTCTCAATGTGGTTATAATTCCCTAATTGGGGTTTAAAACATTAATCCTAATCAATTTAGGAATTGTAACCATTATCATATTATATTCGCTTTTCCCCTAATCAACATCAGTTAAAATTGTTATTTATTGATTTTCGGCCCTATTTATAGCAATCAATTATATTAATTGCTACAATGGTCACCATAAATATATTAATTCTTATTGCCAAAATTTCGGATTGCTACATTCTTCCCTCCTAAAAAGTAATTTCATCACGAAATTCTGACTCATATTGTCCTATTCTACGCAACCAATTTGTGTACATCCACTTTGCAACCATGTATATATGTGCACGGTGTACATAATGCAATTTCAACCATAGAACATGTATACAAGACGATTCTACATCCGGTCCTCCTATATGTATGCATTAAATTTTTTAAATACTTTTTAAAGCATGATGCAAAACATCCTAAATATATTGGAAGTTCTATATGAATGCAAATTTTTGAAAATTCTTTATCATCCATTACCTTCAAACAATTACAAATAAAAGTGTGAAGCAAACAATTTTGCATCCAACCCCTACCATCCAAAATGCCATGCAATCTAATCGTTTCCTATTTAATTTCTCCTAAACCGAAAAAAGAAATTGAAGCGAAGAATTTCAACATTTTCTCCACTTGTAAATAATCCATTTCCCATCCTACAATGAAATTTTCACCTTAATTAACCAAAATACTCCAAAAATTTCCATCTTAAGCTGTAAAGGAGGCTTAAACTAGCTTTAAGACGTGAAACGAGTTAATTAATAACTTGCGTGTATCGTTGATAAGGTATGGAAACAACATTCCCAAGACTGAAACCGCTCTTCCCTTGTTGTCGTTAGTGTTTTTATCGTATCATCGGTGCTATTGCATTACTAAAACACGCACATAAAGCATCCAAAAATTTTCCTTAATCCATTCATGTGACCAATAATTAATAATTTTTATAAAAAATAAATTGCTGCTTGGAAAACTTCTTACGTTTATTTTGAAAATTTCTTTTTCAAACTGTTTCACTTTCCTATAAAAATTAAAAATGATAAAAAGTTTTTTTTTCAAAAAATGTTTTCCAAAAACTTCATAAATGTATTTTGCGGAAACTTAAACGATTCAAGTCACATGTTGGCGAAGAAGGAAGTTGGTCGCGCAAAAATGCGAAAACTTAAATCACACAAAAGACCAAAATAAACTTTAGCTTTAACAAGGAACGACTATTTATTTATTTATATACCCATGACGTAAAACCGGTCCTTCACTAAAATTTATCCAGCACTGAATTCTATTCTTTCCAGCTCTAGGACAAGTGTTAGTTTAAGAATGAGATTTCATTCAAATAAATATGTGTGAATGACAAAACAATTTCAAACATAGAAATATCATTAACCCAAGTCGTGCGAATTTTCAACACTAGCAGTTACAAACACTACAACAACAATGATAAAGAAAATGCTATAAAGGGAAACACCATGATAAAAGATACAACATGCGCAAGGCATACACTAACAACGACTACCCGTTGTAGGTAGGTTGAGCTCCACAGCTGGGGCCTGACCCATTACCACGCCTGCACTAGTAGCGTAGTATGGTGAAGTACAGCCAATCTCATGAGCTTGTCAGCGCTGCTCCTCACGAATCTCTCTGAGTTCGGCCTGGATGTTGCGGATGGCGGCGAGCTCTGGACTCTCTTGGCCTGACTGTTAGGGATGTTGAGGCTGCTGAGCTGGAGCAGGTGGTGAGAAGACAAGAGCATCGGGCATCTGAATGCCCATCTTCTGGGAAGTGGCGCAGCTAATGGCGGTCGGTGCCTTTTTCACCGCTGTCTCCCCGAAAAGTCTTCCCTGACAATGTTGGAAGACACGGGTGAGATGGTGGATGTAAGAAAAGTGGGTCCGTACGGTGTTAACGAAGGGGTCGTGAAGATGAATCATAAGCACGCGCTCCCAACTGACGGCTATACTGCCAAGAATAACATAAGTTGTGCGACAAACAAAAAAAATCTGCTCCAAACTTCCTGCCTTTTGGATGATGTTGTGTTGTATGATGCACACAACATAAGTAGTGCATAAATGATTAATTTGTTGTTGAGAATTAGTTACTTGGTTCTATTATATATAATGTGTGTGTGTGTGTGTGTGTGCGCGCGCACGCGCGTGTCAGTGATAATAAAAATAAAAATAACTAAGAAGAACTTGTGATTATCTATTATACTGATGTGTTTGAACGTGGTTTAAGGATTCTGATTTATGTATGGAATGCCATGTTATTATTAGGGATTCCTAAACATGATATGAGATATTTTGACATAAGAAATAATTAGCAGAAGAGAAAAAACAACTGAATTTATATAACAATGAGTCATTAAATAAGTTACAAAAAGTGGAAGAATCTGGCGAAGCAATACTGATATTATATCAACTTTTCCACCAAATGATGAATGGAGTACTAAAATTTGGTGGCTTAATCTTGTTTTGCATAATAAGATATTTCAATGAAATTATTTTTTAGGTGAAATTGTGTTTTGGAAAACAAAAGAAATGAATATATGATTTAAAAATAATAAATAACTTGAGCATAAGCAATATTTTATCAAATGCACTCACATATTTTAGATGATGTATGCAGCTATCGATTCTTAATAATAAGATGAAAAAATGGCAAGGTCATTTTGATTTTGTAATCAATATCACAACCATCTGTCCAAATAATTTGCTAAGATTGATGGTGAGGCATTTTCATTGACCCATTGGAGAATTGAAAGGTTGAGTGCATATTTTTAAAATATATGCTAAGGAAAAGACAATACATGATAATTTAATGTATTTGTATATCATTACTTATATTTAGGATAGATGTTAGATTTTTGAAAACTCCATGTTCAAGAATTTAAACTATATTCTAAAGAGGAAAATTTGCAAAGAGGCATCTAGAAATTGAAACTATGTGTTACCATAAGGAAAATTGTGGGGATGTGTAATGACCCGCATTTTCAACGATATAATAATTAATTTATTTAATTATTTAAATGGTAAATTAAAGGATTTAATGGTCGTGGAATTAAATAACTGGGAATATTTAATTAAAATAATAAATTAAATAATATATTTAATGCAGAAATAATCAAAAATATTGGAAATCACAATATTCTATGAACGGGGTCGTCCCTTATATTTAATTCAACTTAGAGTTGAAGTATATTGACGAATATATTCAATCGACGTCAGTTTGAACGTAGAATTATATTATAATTAAAATCGAGCTTGAAATGGCGCTGCAGTTCGTAAATTGGCGATTTGAACTTCAACTGAATGTACAAGATTCGTTTTAAGCCGGATTTCTGTGAAACAAGAAACGCGTGGAGCTGGTGGAGTATATCTTTCTATTGGAAGAGAAAAATCGGGATTTCGTCGTGTAGATTTTGATTTACGTTCAAATCAAATTCCAGAAAAGTCGTTGTAGAATTCCTTTATAATTTATAAAGGAATTATTTATATTTTTAAAAGAAA
The DNA here is from genome assembly GCA_030737875.1 of Allium sativum. Taxonomy (NCBI): domain Eukaryota; kingdom Viridiplantae; phylum Streptophyta; class Magnoliopsida; order Asparagales; family Amaryllidaceae; genus Allium; species Allium sativum. The sequence goes on from CM060912.1 coordinate 619,000,090, forward strand.
TTTCAATATAAATCGAATATCGGGTCAACCCAGATTGAGATATCGAGTTAGAAATATATATAGGATTTTTCTAAAGCTGTACGGTATTCCATGTGAATATAGACGATAATATTAATTTATTAATATTTAATTTAATTATATTTAAATATATTTATATATTTAAATGGGTCATCCAGAGCTTTAAAAATAGCCGGTTTTGCAAACGAAGTCGGAATTCAACGAAAACAGTTTTGTTGGATCCGCAATATCAAATAGTTGTTAGATTTCCAGTTTCGTGATTTTTAGAGTCATTGTGTGGCCGTACGGATTTTTAGAGTGTAAAACAGTCAGTATTTTGACGGTTAAAAATACGCTGTGTGAGCAAACAGAGTCGGAATTCGACGAAACCAGTTTCGTTGGGACCGTAATATAGAACTGTAACTGCATGTCCAGTTTCGTGATTTTTAGAGGTCATGTGTGATTTCAGGAAATTTAAAGGATAAATAAACACAGCGATTGATATTAAATTTATATAATATTATAAAAAAAAAATATCTAGGTTGCGTATAAATAGCCCCTGCTTCCTTCTTAACCTAAACCATTTTTCCAGAAACCATTCTCCTGAAACCGGCCTCGGTTTTCACTTCTTCAACGTGAGGAATACATACTTTAGAAATTCAAATAAAATCAAAATAAAACTTCTAAAATCAAAGAAGCATATGGGTGGGATCCTGGAAGCTTGCTCTTCCATTTGGTACTCGTTTTGCAGTGTTCGAACGAGGTTTTCCGTCGTTGAAAATTTCACAGCGAGACTAGGGTTATGATTTTGGAATTTTTGAAGCATTGATTCAGGATTTCGATGTTGTTTCTGGTCTTGTGATGGAGAATGGAGTCCGTACCCATATCTTGGTGGAATTCCGCTCGAATGTATGTCGGTCGAAATGCAGGTGGGTGGAGGGATTCGCTGTAACTGAAACGAACTGTAGCACGTCGAGTTGGAAGTTGATGGTGTGGGTTTAAGGAGGAATCGAAGGGAAGCTGTTTGATTATGTGTGGTGATTTAATCGTTGAGTGTTGGTGAGGTTGTGGAGGAGTGAGGATTCGGTCATGGTGTACAGGGAGCAGCGACTGTCTGTGTTGAGGGAGAAGGAGTTAAGAGGGTCCGGGCTTTTGGAGTGGGCTTGGGCCGGTGAAAACAAGTTTAAGCCCAAAGGAATTTAAAAAGAAATCAAATGTTTAGAGTGAAGTGAAGAGGTTAAATTGAATGAGGGGAATCGGCCATGTTCTGTTTTTGAATGCCTGGAGATGTCAGGTTGCAAATTGTCGGTAAAGAAGGAAGAAGGGAAGTATATTGGCGGGCCGGTATTTTCTATTGGGCCGAGAAAGGAAAGATGGACGAACCGTAAGTTGCGTTGGGACCGTATGGACGAGAGCTTCACAATGAAGCTGACTGGAAGTGGATTGGGGCTCGTATGAATTTATGGCAAGATAAACTGTTTGATTCAAATCAAATAACAGTTTATCGTTCTTTAACGATGAACTGCAAATGTGAGTAAAACTCACAAACTCTGAACAGTTCTATTTTTACAACGTATTCTTAGAACTGTTAATCATTTGTTGATTGCTGTGTGTTGGTTGATTTATTGAACTGCTAGTCAGTTAGTGGAAATTTTATATATATATATATATATATATATATATATAAACCGTTAAATATTTATATATTGATTCAGCTATCAGAATAATTTCTATTGAACTGAAAGTGATGATAATCATATTGTGTAACATCTGTGGATGCAGGGAAACAGGTTGGAGGAATCCGACTGGATTCCTCAACAGTTATTTTTTTTTTTTTCATATATTATGATATATGATGTAGTTAAAACCTGTGGTTGATTATATGGGTTTGAATGAGATTGGTCATCGTGATTTGATGTGTTAAGTACCATCAAATATCGAAAGAGGAAAAGGAGATTTTCAAAGTGATATTGAAAATAGAATATTTATAAACTGGAATGTTTATAAATAAGAAATATTTATAAATTTGAATATTTATAAATAGGAGATAATCAAAAAGGAAATAATTTCAAACCATTTTCTTTTTGAATGGAAAGGCCTGTGTGGCGGGTTTGGGGATTTTCCCGATGCTCCCGTTACAAAGGAGGTTATGGCGAATTTTTCAGAGAATTTAAGGAGTTAGAATATTTCAAGAATAAATTTGAAAAGGAAATATTTGTAAACCATTTACAAATAGAATTGAAAAGGAAACGTTATAAAAAGGAAATCATTTTTAAAGTGTAGAACCGTTATTTAAAAGTAAATCTTTTCAAATGAATAAAACGTTGTTAAAAAGGAAATCTTTATAAAGTGAATAAAGTAAATCAAATATGGTATTCGAAAGGAGTTAAATCGAATATGGTATTTGAAGGGAGTAAATCGAATATGGTATTCAAAAGTTAGTAAAACGAATATGCTATTCGAAAGGGGTTAGTCGAGTCGAGTTAGTTGAATAGAGTTAACTAGTTCAGTAGAGTTAATCAGTTCAATAGAGTTAACCAGTTCAATAGAGTTAACCAGTTGGGTTAAGTAAGTCAAGTTAACCAGTTGGGTTAAGTAAGTCAAGTTAACCAGTTGGGTTAATTAAGTCAAGTTAACCAGTGAGTTAAGTAAGTCAAGTTAACCAGTTAGGTTAAGTAAGTCAAGTTAACCAGTGAGTTAAGCAAGTCAAGTTAACCAATTGGGTTAAGTAAGTCAAGTTAACCAATGAGTTAAGTAAGTCAAGTTAACTAGTTGAGTTAAGTAAGTCGAGTTAATCAAGTCGAGTTGATCGAGTTAGAGTTACTCAGTTAGAGTTAATCGATTAGAGTTAAAACGAACTAGAGTTAATCAAATATAGTTATTTGAGACAGAGTTAGTCAAACATAGTATTCAGGGTAAGTTGCCATCTCGTACGACTGCTAGCGTAATTCGCAGGACTGTGAATAGCCTAAGGCGGTCGGATGTTGCCTAAGGGAATCATGCGTAACCATTGTGATCGTTGCGATCTAGAGTCAAGCGAATGGAGTTAAATCGAATCTAGTCATTCGATAGGAGTTAATCAAGACGAGTTAAATAAGTTAAGTTGATCGAATCTAGCCATTCGATAGGAGTTAATCAAGATGAGTTAAATAAGTTAAGTTAATCGAATCTAGTCATTCGATAGGAGTTAACCAAGTTAAGTTAAATAAGTTAAGTTAATCGAATCTAGTTATTCGAGAGGAGATTATCGAATATAGTTTATTCGAAGGAGTTATCAATTATTAGTTATTCGAAGTGAGTAGTCAAATATTGGTTATTCGAAGTGAGTTAATCGAATATTGGTTATTCGAAAAGGGGAGTTATCAAATCGAATAGATTAAAGGAGTTAATCGAATATATTTTATTCGAGTAGAGTTAGAGGAGTTATCGAATATAGTTTATTCGACAGGAGTTAAGTGAATAGTTAGATTAATCAAAGTGAATTAGTTAAGTTAAACTAAGTGAATTAGTTAAGTGAATTGGTTAAGTTAACCAAAGTGAATTTGTCGAGTTAATCAAAGTGATTAGTTCAGTTAATCAAGTTGAATTTGTCAGTCGAGTTAATAAATGGAGTTAGTCAAACCAAGTAAAACCAGTTAGAGTTAATTAATTAAGGTTGACCAGTTAGAGTTAATCAATCAGAGTTAATCAAAAGAGTTAAGTAAAATTAGAACTGACTAGAGATTAGTAAATTGAATGGTTTTCTAAGTGTCTATCTGATGTTGGTTTCGGCCTTCGGGATTTATACTTAGGGAATTGTTCTCATACTAGTTCACAGTTAGGGACTGATAGTTGGGGAAGAGTAGTGATTTGTAAATAAGCAAATGGAAAACGTTTTCCAGTGCTAATAACATATATTTTCTAAACATAGAATATAAGGCAATGTGAATATATATATAGTTATATGTTGATGATTTACCGATATAATTTCCATCTGGAAATAATGTCGTTGTTTGCACACTTGTTTTTCTTTGATGGTTAAATCACAGACTATCGAAGTTTTGACCATTTTAACGTTGTTAATATGGAGAGACCGGTTGGATTATTATCCGAAGAACCACTCTGTATTGGCATAAGCGTTGCGAATCATATATGCCAAAGATAATTGAAGACGGAGTAAAATGCAAGGGCTGTTGTATAAGTCTTAGATAACAGTGACTAAGATGGATATACTGAATAGTGCCTTCGGTTTGTCCAGTCCCAGGACAACTTGTATGGACGAAGGTCTGACAAAGTATATCCAATGGATCGCGTAAGTTGATCTATTCAAACGTATTCACGTTTGGTGGCAGAGGAATTCGTTTATCTAAGCTGTATACCCGTGTTATTTTTGGATAAATCAATTTGTGATTTGGTGGGTATAACGATGTGACATTCTAAGTGAATGAGGATGACTTGTGTTGATGAATGTCTGACAGAGTATTTCCAGAAAGGTCACGTACATTGATTTCTTCAACTATACCAAGAGTGGAAGCAGAGAAGGAAACTTCTTTAGCTAACACGTAACGTACTGTTGTAGACGCCAAATAGTGATTTTCGATGGATCTGACAATGTGGCATTCGAAGTAAATCTGATGTGATGATAACGTGTAACTTCTAGCCTCATCATCCGGTAAATGACAGAAATCGGGCAGGCAGCATGGCTAAGTCGGTCGCACCGAAGTAGGGTGTATAATCACCTATCTAGAGAATATTCATTTGTTTCTTAAATTTATCAATGATGTCCCATATATATATGGGAACGGTTGTTGATCCCAACCGTTGGTGATGTACATTCGATACACTCAAGCGAAATGAGTGGTCGGTCATGTGTGGCTGAGTTACAAGATGTTCTTGTTGAACTCCAGTGTATCGTTCCTAGAGTACACTGATCGGAAGGTGGTTCCATACCTTGTCATAGTTGGAAATCCATTACCCAATACGTGCTTGCGGTTTTAATTGTATACTATATAGGTAGAACGTGAGATGAAAGCGTTTCTGGTAGATGATTAATATATTGTGGTTTGATAGACATTATGATAATATCAAAGGTTTTGATATAAAGATATTTTGGATTCTCATAAGGAAAATACCCGTTCCATTCTGCGGCGTGGTCTTATGAGATTACGTTTACTTGTTCATATAACCGTTTAAACTGTTTTACTCATACCAGTCCCATGACTGACCCGGAGTTTACTTTGTTGTTTTTCCTAAACTCTTGGGTGCCTAAATTTGTACGGGCAGTCAAGGAGTCAGGAATTTACAGATATACTTGGAGAGCTTGGAGCAGGAGGTTTCAAGATCATATAGCTATAGTTTATTTCCGCTGTGTTGTAAGTGCTGTACTCTGATAAGTGCTATTGTATACATAACTGTTATATTTCAAAGTTATGTTATCTATTATATGTTATTCGTTCTGCTGTGAGGTTCGTGTTACTCTGATGTTGTGTTCTTCTTCTTCTATTCTAAGTTTCTATCTTATCTTTCCTCACCCTCTAATTTCTTTCATTAATTACCGAGATTTTTCGATGTTTTGGTTATCGACATCGAGCTTATGTCGATAACCAAAGTCGCCAAAAATCCGGGTCGTTACAGGATGCAATTTCTTTAAGGAGGGAGTCTACAAAAACCCTAGTTTTTGATACCGGTGAAAACAAATTATAACGATGTTTGTAATCTAAAGAAGAGAAAATAAAACATGAAGTTAAAAAGGTGGATCCTTAAAATTATTTAGGTTGGAATAAAATGGGATTTGAGTTCATACGTGGAATTTAATTGGTTTGATTGTAAATTAAATTTGAATAAAAACAAAGGAAATTAATTTAGTATTAGTTTGTTAAATAAAAGTGAAAAATAAAGAAAATTATAACGACCCGCATTCTACGCATCGGAGGATCGTAGAATCTTTATTTCATTTTCGTATGAGGTCGTATGGTCGTGTAACTTTGGTGAACGACTATTGGGGTCACTTCCCATGTTCATGATTTTTGTCGATTTTTTTGACCATTTTGCCCTTGGTGAATCTTGTTTTGCCCATAACTTTTGATCGGTAAGGAATTTTGACCTGAAACCACATCCATTAGATTCAAATGATGGTTTACCTTTCCGTAAAGTGGTCACATTAATCAAACGGACTTACCGTTTGGGAGATACGGCTGAAATAAGGTTTGGAAGGAGAAAAATAGCTTAACCAGGCCAAATAAGGTGATTAGAAGCTAGGCCCATTAGGGGATTTCGGGTTTGGGTTTGCATAAAGGCTGAAAAGGGTTAGAGAAACCTTTCTTTGTCATTTTTACAGCCGCCACTTACCTCTCTTTAACCCTAACAATGGCCTCCACTTTCTAAATCTCTTATAAACATCTCTTAATCGCCTTCTAATCGAGGATTAAGCTAAGCTACATCAAATTAAGACAAACCAACACAAATCAGAGTTGGGGCTGTTGTGTTGCATTGGAAAATGCCCCAAAACAGTAGAGTTTCAGACCTAAAGTTTTATTTGTGGCTAAGGTGAGTGATTTGCATTGTTTTTCAATAATTAGGGGTGATTAGTGTTAATTAGCAAAATTATGCATGATAAAATTCTGAAAAAATATGTAAAAATTCTTAAATATTATTTTAGGGCACTAATAAAAATTTGGGTTAATTTGGACATGTTTTGCTAATCCTATCATTAGTTATGGTTAAACATGATTAAGGGGGAAACCATGGGTTTTGGGTACGTTTGATCCATATTTACATGTTAGATTGATGTTTTAGTGTTTATGGTCGATTCTCTTTGTTGTTATTACTGTTTGGAATGTTTTGTGGTTTCTTGGTGAAGTTAGATTGGTCGAAAATGTCATCGTATGGCGTAAATAGCTTGCTGGAAAAGTGCCAAGATTCTGGATCGGATCGGATCAGACATATCCGAACCGGAGTAGTGGCAAGTCTTGTGCATGGCAAAAAGGAAGGCTACCTGCACTGAATTAGAATTGGGATCGTACCGGAGTTTGGTATGGGGATCAGATCGAGTTAGAGCTAGGGACGGGATCGAACCAGGATCTGGAGGCAAAGGAGCGCTTAACCGAACCAAGGCTAGAGCACTACCCGAACCGAACCGGAGGGAGATGACCAAACCGAACCGACCTGAAGTGAAACACCGAACTGAATGGGGAGCCTGGGGACGATGTATTCGAACCGAACCTACTAAAGTAGATAGAACCGAACCGGGTTTGAACCTCTACTACGCGACGACTCTTCTGAAGACCAACTCCAATTCGACCAAAACCCGAGATGCAAAGGAAGTCCAAGTGAGAAATTAGAACTTAGGATCCAGATAGGAACTAACGATTTAACTTCATGAGTTGGACTTTGTTGCGTGACGTGTGCAAAGGGGTTATCGATGTCTATAGCTTTGACTCACCACTGAGAGACGGATGTTGGCTATGGATTAGTGCAGTGGAGTTGTCATGACTCCATAGGGCAAAGTGATCATAGCAGAGCTATGAGCCAGTGCAATGGAGTTGTCATGACTCCATGGGGCAGAGTAAACATAGCAAAGTATTAGTGGTTACGGATCAGTGCAGTGGAGCCGTCATGACTCCATGGGGCAAAGTGATCGTAGCAAAGGATTGGGTGATCAAAGTGGTGGATATCGTATGCTTTACGCACTGAGTGAGAGATGTGAGGATGATTGCTATGTTTGATGTTTGTTATCACCATGATATGCACACTCCCTTCCCCATTATTTTCACACCATGTGTTAGTGTCACCTTAGAGTATTGTAAATCTTGTTGTGCTAACTCTTTGGTTATGGGCCTAGATTCAGGTATGGTTATGTATGCCTGTTATTGTTCTGTTTTTGCTACTTATCGCTCATACCAGACTTTTGTCTGACCCAGAGTTTTATATCTCTTCTTATCACTCTGGGTGCTCCTAAACGAGCAGACTAGGGACAGGTTAGATGGTTATGCACGAGTGGCTATCCGGAGACGAGCAGGAGTTTACACATATTATTTCCATATGTTCTCCCTGTGTTGTTGTTGGTCACTACTTTGGGCATTACTAGTGTACCTTCCTACCTTTGCTTTAGAGACAGTTTTAAAATTTGTAATAATTTTGGTTTAGATCAAAAGCTGTATTTTGAATTTTTCGCTGCTATGAGGGTTTAGTTTTAAGCTTATGCATTGTCTCGCCTGTTTTATATCAAGTTGTGTTATTATTATATTATGTTCCATGCGCTGTGAGATATACTACAGATCCTTTGTTGGTTCACCGTTCAAATTCCTTCCCTTTTCCTTTCTTTTGACGACCGTCCCGTGCTGGTTGGACGTCGGCACAACGCAATTCATTGGAAATGTCGGCTGGTGCGGGGCGGGCTGTCACACTTGGTATCAGAGCTCTAGGTTGTGTAGTTAACCTAAGGAAAGACACCAGGGAGAGATAGTATGTATATGAGAGCGTGTATTTGTTATATTTTAGGTTTTCAAAAGCTATATATATACTATTAGTATATCTAAGGATGGAGTCGCACGGCACTGGCACCACTGAAGAGATGGTTAATTGTTTTCTCCTTACAGATTGAACGATGAGACGATGTACGAGGAATACTGGTTCAGGAGACAATAATAGGAATGCACCTGACATAAGGACGATGTTCACTGACTTCATGAGAGAGATGCTTAGGGATGTTGAGGGAGCCGCTCCTAATGCTGCTAATGGTGGTGGTGCAGCCGTGCAGGCGCCTAAAGCCGATTTCGCCAAGCTTTGTAAGGATTACACTAGTCTTGGTGGAAAGTCCTTCCATGGAACGGAATCGGCTACGAATGTTCAAGATTGGCTCGATAGTTGTAAGCGCATCTTCGAGGACTTAGTGATCGATGATGCGATGAAGAGAAAGCTAACATCCAGTCAGCTGCAAGGACGGGCAATGCATTGGTGGAATGCTATTAAGGCAGCAACTCCTGAAGATCTAGTTACTTGGAATCATTTCAAGACTCGATTCAGTGATAAGTTTATCCTAGCGGCTCAAAAGTCACAATTGTTCAGGAAATTTCTGGAGCTTAAGCAGAATGGTAGGGCACTCTCGGAGTATATTATTGAATTTGATACCTTATCAAAGTACGGATTATCCCTTGTTGACACCCCCGAGAAGAAGAATGAGAAGTTCATAACAGGGTTAGACCAGTACTTGGGGGAAAGGCTTGTAAATCATATTGATGATACTTTTGAATTGATTGTTGGTAAAGCATTAAGGTCAAAGAGCCTTTATCCTAAGACTAAGACTGAAGTCGCTGTTGCATCTGCAGAGGGGCTAGAGCCGCAGGCAAGCGCTGGAGGCAAGAATAATTCTCAGAATAAAAGGAAGCAGAGTCAGACTAAGGATGGTCAGAAAAAGAATAAGAAAGATGTTGAGTGCTTTAGCTGTGGCAAGAAGGGCCACTATGCTAAAGAATGTCGAGCAAAGCCAGCGGACAGGAAGTGCTTCAATTGCGGCCAAGTAGGGCACCATAAGGATAAATGTCTGCAGCCCCCTAAAGACAAGTAGATTGTGAAAGCATATGCTATTAATGTTGTTCCTTCTTCATCGAATGCCCCAACCACGGCAGAGAAAGGAAAGAATGTCATCATTCAAGGTATGCTTTCTATTTATGATGTTCCTGTTCGAGTATTGTTTGATATTGGGGCTTCCCATTCCTTCATATCTAGTGACCTGGTAGATAGGTTAGGATTGGAACCCGAGATAGTCGATAGACGTTTAGTGGTGATGAACCCGATTGGTGGTTCGACTAGCCTTAGTATGATTTGTCGAAATTTGGTCTTATCGAGTCATGGATGTATGTTTGCTTATGATTGCTTTGTTTTGGGCTTTACCGGGTTTGGCATTATTTTGGGAGTCGATTGGCTCCAAAGGTATAGGGTGGTGGTAGACTGTGAGGGATTTTCGGTGACTATTAGGGCGGAGGGTACAGTTTGGTGGCCTACCTAGTGATGAGGTGCTGACTAGTTTTCTAAATTCCCTCGACATTCCGCAGGACAAGTTATTATGGGTTCCCATTGCTGGCCAGTATCCGATATCTTCGATGAAGTGACCGGACTTCCACCACATCGAGAGATTGAGTTCCGTATTGATTTAGTGAAAGATGCCAGAACTATAGTGATGCCACTTCGTCATATGGCACCAAGGGAGAATCGATAGCTCGGGGTGCAAGTAAGCGATCTTTTGGAGAAGAGGTTTATCCGAAGAAGTGTTTCCGAATAAGGCGCACCGGTTCTATTTGCCACTAAGGCAGATGGTTCCCTTCGTTTATGCGTGGACTATCGCGAGTTGAATAAGGTGACTAGGAAGAATAAGTATCCTCTTCCGTGGGTAGATGATTTGTTTGATCAACTAGAAGGAGCAAGAGTGTTCTCCCAGTTGGACCCCGCGATAGGATTTCATCAGCTTCGAGTAGTAGCTGAGAGTATTCCCAAAACAGCATTTCAAACGCCGTCTGGATTCTATGAGTGATTGGTCATGCCATTCGGGTTGACCAACGCACCAGCATATTTCGGGGATCTTATGAATAGAGTTTTCAGAGATCAATTGAATAAGTTTGTTTTTGTGTTCATGGATGCTATCTTGGTTTACTCAAGGACAGAGGAAGAATACAAGGAACATTTGAGGATAGTGATGGAGGTGTTGAGAAAACACCAACTGAAAGCGAAATTTTCTAAGTGTCACTTCTGGAGGAGGCCTTGGGCCATATTGTTTCAGAGAACGGTATTGCCGTGGATCCTGCGAAGGTGGCTACGGTACAAGATTGGTCTACGCCCAAGAATGCAACAGACGTAGGAAGTTTCTTGGGATTAACTAGATATTATCGTAAGTTTATCCAAGACTTCTCCAAGATAGCGGCACCGTTAACTCAATTGACCAAGAAGAATCAAGCTTCCGTCTAGGACGAAAGGTACGAGAATGCATTCAAGAGTCTAAAGAAAAAGTTGACGTGTGCGCTAGTGTTAGTCATTCCTAAAGGGAATGAAGAGATGACAGTATACACAGATGCATGTGGTACCGGACTAGGTGCTGTATTGATGCAAGGAGGTAGGGTAGTAGCTTACACTAGTCGGCAACTGAAACCGCATAAGAAAAGATATCCTACCCATGATTTGGAATTGGCAGCGATCATGTTCGCGTTGAAGATGTGGAGACATTATCTCTTGGGAGAAAGATTCGAGTTGTATACCGGTCATAAATCATTAAAGTGTCTTTTCTCTCAGAAGGATCTAAATCTCCAACATCAAAGATGGCTAGAATTCTTGGCTTCCTATGATTTCAACATCGCATATACACCAGGAAAGGGCAATGCGGTAGCTGAAGCATTGAGTACAAGACATGCCAGTTTAGGGGCTATGTTTCTGGAATGGAAACAACTTGAGTATATCGCTGGGTATGATTTCAGACCAAAGTGCGAATTGGTCCAGAAATGTTAGCGAGTTTGACGATCAGACCCACTTTGATTGAGCGGATTGGTTCCAGTCAGAGGGACGATCCTAATCTATTAGAAATCATCTCCGAGTTAGAAATGGGAATCGACAAGGAGATGAACAAGTATGGGCTTGATCGAGATGGATGGCTTAAAAAGAACGCGAGACTAGTTGTGCCCAGTGTCAATGGATTAAGAGATGAATTGCTTAGAGAATGTCATCAATCAAAACTGACTATACATCCCGATAGTAATAAAATGTATCGAGACATGAAGCAGACCTATTACTGGGAAGGAATGAAAAGAGACGTTAGGATGTTTATATCCAAATGCATGAACTGCCAGCTAGTTAAATTTGAACAAAAGAAGCCTAATGGTTTGTTGCAACCATTAGAAATTCCCAAATGGAAATGGGAACAAGTCTCAATGGATTTCGTTGATGGGTTACCAAGGACTAGATCGAGCCATGAAGCATTTGGGCGATTGTGGACCGATTGACCAAGAGTGCAAGGTTTAAACCCCTCAAGTCGAATATAACAGCAGCTAAGTTAGCAGAACTGTATATGAAGTGGGTAGTGAGATTTCATGGAGTACCCAAATGTATTGTGAGTGACTGAGATCCGTTGTTTACTAGTGGGTTTTGGAAAAGCTTACAAGAGGTTTTAGGATCAGAATTACATCTCAGTACCGCGTACCATCCTCGAACCGACGGTCAGAAAGAGAGGGTGAATCGTATATTGGAGGATCTCTTGAGAGCTTGTATATTGAACTTTGAGCATCATGGGATGGCCATTTGCTTCTAGTGGAGTTCGCATATAATAATAGTTATCTATCCAGTATTGGTATGGCTCCATTTGAAGCTTTATACGGAAGACCGTGCAACTCACCATCGTGTTGATTAGAAACCAGTGAGAAATTTGTGCTTGGACCAGATGTGATAAGAGAAACTTCTAATAAGATCAAGGTTATCCAACAGCGAATGAAGGTTGCCCAAGATAGGCAGAAGAGTTATGCTGATAAGAGGCGAAGAGAATTAAAATTCTCCATTGGCGACTTGGTGTTTGCTAAGATTTCTCCGTTAAAGAGCGTGATTCAATTTGGTAGGAGAGGCAAGCTAGCACTAAGGTTTGTTGGTCCATTTCCAGTTCTCGAGCAAATTGGGAATTTAGCATATAAAGTTAGATTGCCAGACAAGATGGCAGGAGTTCACAATGTATTTCATGTTTCCTAGTTAAGGAAGTTCGTGCATGACCCCAATATGACTATTTCACCGGATCAGTTGGATGACATCGAAGTAGAACCCGAGGCGGTTGGGAACCGCAGGCCAATGCATGTTGTCAAGTACGATACGAAGCAACTTCGAAGGAAGACGGTGAAACTAGTCAAGGTCCAGTAGGGTGATAATGAGAATGATTGTACTTGGGAAATAGAGGAGAACATAAGGAAGACGCATCCAGAACTCTTTGCCTGGTAAGATTTTAACAGCGATAGTTACTCCCTTATTAGTAAACCGCATGCTAGGATAGACTTGTTGTGTTGTTATGTATGTTTGATTGCTTGTAAATGGCGGATAGGCATGCGGGGTACATTTGTATGTTTTGGTTAAGGAATTTCGAGGGCGAAAATTCTTAAAGGGGGAAGAGTGTAATGACAAGCACTCTACGCATTGGAGGATCGTAGAATATTTATTTCATTTTCGTATGAGGTCGTCTGGTCGTGTAACTTTGGGGAACGACTATTGGGGTCATTTCCCATGTTCATGATTTTTGTCGATTTTTAAATGACCATTTTGCCTCGGCGAATCTTATTACCCATAACTTTTGATTGGTAAGGAGTTTTGACCTGAAACCACTTCCGTTGGATCCGGATGATGGTTTACCTTTCCGTAGAGTGGTCACCTAATCAAATGGACTTACCGTTTGGGAGATATGGCTGGAATAAGGTTTGAAAGGAGAAAAACAGCTTAAACGGGCCAAATAGGGTGATTAGCAGGCAGGCCCATTGGGGGATTTCGGGATTAGGGTTGCATAAAGGTTGAAAAGGGTTATTAACCTTTCTTTGTCATTTTTACAGCCGCCACTTACCTCTCTTCAACCCTAACAATGGCCTCCACCTTTTGAATCTCTTCTAAACATCTCCTAATCTCCTTCTAACCGAGGATTAAGCTAAGCTACAACAAATCAAGGAAAATCAACACCAAATCAAAGTTGGAGCTGCTGTGTTGCATTGGAAAACGCCCCAAAATAGTAGAGTTTTAGATCTAAAGTTTTATTTGTGGCTAAGGTGAGTGATTTGCATTGTTTTTCAATAATTACGGCTAATTAGGGGTGATTAGTGTTAATTAGAGAAATTATGCATGATAAAATTCTAGAAAAATATGTAAAAATTCTTAAATATTATTTTAGGGATGTGATAAAAATTTGGGTTAATTTGGACATGTTTTGCTAATCCTGTCATTAGTTATGGTTAAACATGATTAAAGGGAAAACCATGGGTTTTGGGTATGTTTGATCCATGTTAACATGTTAGATTGATGTTTTAGTGTTTATGGTCGATTCTCTTTGTTGTTATTACTGTTTGGAATGTTTTTTGGTTGCTTAGTAAAGTTAGATTGGTCGAAAATGTCGTCATATGGCGTAAATAGCTTGCTGGAAAAGTGCCAGGATTCTGGATCAGATTGCGATAGAGGATCAGATCGGACATATCTGAACCGGAGTAGTGGCAAGTCTTGTGCATGGCAAAAAGGAAGGCCACCTGCATTGAACTGGAATTGGGATCGGATCGGAGCTTGGCATGGGGATCGGATCGGATTAGAGCTAGGAAGCGGGATCGAACCAGGATCTGGAGGCAAAGGAGCGCCGAACCGAGACAAGGCTAGAACTGAACCGACCTGAAGTGGAACACCGAACCAAACGGGGAGCCTGGGGACGATGTATTCGAACCGAACCTATTAAAGCAGATCGAACTGAACCAGGTTTGAACCTCTTTTACTACTACGTGACGACTCTTCTGAAGACCAACTCCAATTCGACCAAAACCCGAGATGCAAAGGAAGTCCAAGTGAGAAGTTAGAACTCAGGATCCAAATGGGAACTAACGAGTTAACTTCATGAGTTGGACTTTGCTGCAGGACGTGTGCAAAGGGGTTATCGATGTCTATAGCTTTGACTCACCACTAAGAGACGGATATTGGCTATGGATCAGTGCAGTGGAGTTGTCATGACTCCATGGGGCAAAGTGATTGTAGCAGAGCTATGAGCCAGTGCAGTGGAGTTGTCATAACTCCATGGGGTAGAGTGGACATATCAAAGTATTAGTGGTTACGGATCAGTGCAGTGGAGCCGTCATGACTTCATGGGGCAGAGTGATCGTAACAAAGGATTGGGTGATCAAAGTGGTGGATATCGTATACTTTACGCACTGAGTGAGAGATGTGAGGATGATTGCTATGTTTGATGTTTTCTATCACCATGACATGCACACCCCCCTCCCCATTATTTTCACACCATATGTTAGTGTCACCTAATATTGTACATCCTGTTGTGTTAACTCTTTGGTTGCAGGTCCAGGTTCAGGCATGATTATGTATACCTGTTATTGTTCTGTTTTTGTTGCTTATCATTCATACCAGACTTTTGTCTGACCCAGAGTTTTATGTCTCTTCTTATTACTTTGAGTGCTCCTAAACGAGCAGACTAAAGACAGGTTAGTTGGTTATGCACGAGCGGCTGTCCAGAGACGAGCAGGAGGTTAACACGTATTATTTTCATATATTCTCCCTGTGTTGTTGTTGGTTACTACTTTGGGCATTAGTAGTGTACCTTCATATTTTTGCTTTAGAGACAGTTTTAAAAGTTGTAATAATGATGGTTTAGATCATAAGAAGTATTTTGAATTTTCCGCTACTATGAGGATTTAGTTTTCAGCTTATGCACTGTCTCGCCTGTTTTATATCAAGTTATGTCATTATTATATTTTGTTTCGTGCGTTGTGAGATATACTACAGGTCCTTTGTTGGTTCACCAATCAAATTCCTTCCCTTTTCCTTTCTTTTGACGATTGTCCCGTGCTGGTTGGACGTCGGCACAGCGCATTTTATTTGAAATGTCGGCTGGAGCGAGGCCGGCCATCACAAAAATATTGTCCTTGGAGCTTTATTTTGTTGGATTATGGTAAAAATAAGTCTAAAAGATTTTATTTGTCTTAGTGTAATAATTTTGTAAATAGTTACTAAACAATAATTTAGGTTGTTAAAGTGGAATTTAAAACTAAAGTTGGGTTGTAGTTAAATGACAATAATGTAAAACATTGATTAAAAATCAGTGTTTAAGTATGAAATATTATTAGTATGGGTTATTAAGTTGTTTTAATCAAGATAATGAATGTTTTGTAATTTTTGGTGTTAAAATATAAGTTTTAAATGTGTGAAATGTAAAATAATTATTTTAATTAAAAATGTAAAATTTATGTGTCTACATACAGAAATGGTGTTTGAATCACTTAAAAAATATTTTGTAAAGTTAAAATATGATATTTGTATATTATTAGGTGTAATAGGTGTCAAAAGAGTGTAAAACTTGTATTTAATTTGGGGATCTACAACATAGTTAATTTAAGCTTGTGACACTTAGCCTAAATTAATAATGCTTGGGTTAGTGGGTAAGTTTGAGTTCAAACCAAAGCGCTAAGTTTTGAGTTGGTAGAAAAGAAAATGAGTATAGTACGTACTTTCCCCTACTTTTTTTGCTTCTTCTTCCTAAAGTCTTCAAGATGAGAAAAACCTAGCCCTCCTCCTTCAAATTTACAAAGCCAAGAAAATTCATAAATTAAACTCAAAAGATAGCTTACAAATCTTGAACTTATCAGGTAATTAATGCAAAGTAAGATATTTAATCCGTCAATTTCTCAAATCTAAGAATGATTGTTCACTGTAACTTTCTCTTTTAGGTTACATGTCTGTTTTTTCTTCTAGTGGGTGCATGAAGCTATTTCCAAGCCTAAAGGTCCATCTTTGCATACAAAATCATTGCTAATTCGTTGAAATCGCCTAAAAGTGATTCATAAAATCAGCACTTCTAGCTTATCTTGGTTTGCGTGTTTGAATTTTGTGGTTTCCTGTAGTTGATTTGTGGTTATAGTAAACAATTCCCGAGATTTCAAGTTTGCAGTAACAATTAAGAGCGAATAACTTCTTTGTTTTATATCATATTCATGTCAAATATTTTTTAGATTATTATCCGAGTATTTTTATTTGTATGCTTCAAATTAAGACTCGGCTCAACCTGAAACCATAATAAAATCTCATACAAAAAAATCGGTTTGAAATAGGAAATACTCCTTCATATTTTGTGAGCACAAGGTCGACCGTTATTCTAGTAGGGTCGACCAACAGATAGAACCTAATCAAGGCTAGCTCGACCCTAAGGTCGACCTGAGCCAAAGAATTGTCAACCTGGCACTTGAGAATTTTGTGTTAGGTTAAGCTATTTAGTCTTGTATCCAATTTGTTTCTGAAACTTTGGTGTTGTAAATGTTGTGATTCCTACTAAATATCTTGATGATTATTAGTATTGTTATGTGCTGATTTCAAATGGCCAATTTCCATATAACGGAGAGCCGGTAATAACGTCAATTCCTATTTTGAATTGACAAGTTTTGTGTGAGATTTCATATGTAGTTTTATTAAGTTTCTATTTTAATTTAACAATTTCGTGCATGTATTTTATAAATTGATTTCAAAGAAATTCTTGATTCAAAACCAGATTTTGAAATAAGTAAGTCATAAATCAATTTATAAAAAATATAACTATTTACAAGTTATTTTTAATATAAATATTTTCTATTATAAAGAGATTTTTAAAGAAACAATTTTCCAAATCGCATTCTAGAAATCGTTTTAAACTCGTTTTCTCGAAGTAAGTATTTTCCTATATAACTACACGTTTTTGCACTCTTCATGAGAACATGAAAGTAATTAAAATGATATAATAAACCATGTGGTATGAGACACGTAGGTTTGCTATATCGATTAATTATAAACTTGTTCGGCTGAAGCTGCACCAATTTGGAGTTGACCCACATGTGTAAACCTATAAGTGAGAACATGTGGTATGGGTAGCATTGTTATAGCTATTTTGAAGTTTGTGACATATGTAGTTGTTATCACCAACACCAAACCGAGGGGTCTATATGTGTTAGACCTTCGAGTCATTTTAAATAGACCGGGGGTAGGGATTTGCAATACACCTTTGAGTCATTTGAGTTAGGCCATGGGGGGAAATGCACGTGCGGTGTAGCTTATGCTCGTCAACTGTAATATGGATCCATTTTTATATTGTTTCTAATTTTTAATTTCTAGAATTTGTGATTTTCAAGTGTTTTCACCGTTGTGTTGATGTTGTTGTTATAAACATAAGCTATGGTCTATTTGATGATTTTTTATATGATGATTACATTTATGTTGCTTTGAACTCTTATATGAGTTTTATATGGTAAAATTTTGTTGCTTTCAATCTTGGTGTTTTATATGCTTTGAGATTTACCAAACTATAGCCTAAAGCTTAGCTATTTGATGTCGACAAAAATATGTTGCTATCACCTTATACATGAGACCTATTGTTGACTCAGTCGATCTTATATCATGTACTTTATGTTGATCTGTGCATATGTAGTTCCTTTACATTGAAAGCAATTAACACTACTGTGTCTTTATATTTCACTTATCATGTCTTAACCATCTTGTTTAAGCTAGATTGACCTATGTATTTTATGTATATAGGTCAAACCGAGTTATTTCAAGTTATTCATCTGCTATTAGATTTCACTAAGCATTGCTTCCGCCTTGGACTATCTTATTTGATGCTAGTACCTGATTTGAGTAGTCGAGTGTTGTGTCTTATGTATATTCATTTGTTGGAACAAGTTGTATTTGTACATTGTTCCTAATAACCACTCGATTATGTAGCACATGTGATGTTGTATTTCCAGTGTTTGTATATATATATGTGTGTGTGTGTGTGTATATATGTATGTATTACATTATGCGATCTGTTATTTGCGATGTTGTTATGTTTTGTTCTAATAGATTCTTAGTCACAGTAGTTTTGTATTAAAACTGAATCGGGTATCTAGATCCACGTAAGGTATGCAAAGAAAATTTGAGAATCCAGTCGATGTATTCGATACTCTTTTGAGATAAAGCTTACAGATGGTCGCTCCTAACCAGCCCTATTTTGCACTAACATATGATACTACTTAGTAATGCTCCCTGTTAGTGTGCGGTCTTGGTTTGGACGTTACAACACACTTATTTGAACGTAGTAAAATTATGAACTTATAGTACAGTACAGTATCACATGTGCTAACTGTAATAGCCCGCATATTACGTATCGGAGGTTCATAAAATATTTTTCTTTTATTCCCTGAGGGTCAGACCATTCTCATCTTTTAATATGTTGCATATAGGGATTTGAGACATATCCATAATTTTACCAATTTTGTTTGTGACCATTTTGCCCTTGTCAGTCTTGTACAGGGAATAACTTTTGACTAAGGTCGAATCAAAGGGTGAGACCTGTGTCATTGGAAAGGAATTGATGATTGCCTTTCCGTAGAGTGGTTATATTAAAGATTTGGCTTAGCGGTTTGGGTGGAATCACTGTTTCAAGGTTTTTCAGTTGACTGTTCGGGTTTGGAGAGCCACAATGGGCTCATTCGGGAAGGCCCATTGGTAGGCTGTTGGAAGGATACAAATAGGGGGTAAGGGATATGGGAAATGGTTTTAGTTTTCCATTCTCTCATTTGGTGCCTTGTGCTCTTCCTTCCTCTAACACCATTCCACCATTAAAAATCAAAATCGAAGGAGGGAAATCATAGATCTACACCACTGAAGGCTAGATCTACATCAATTGAGGCAAGGATTCATCAGATCAAGGTGTTTGGTGCGAAGTGCTTGCTGTCCGGAGTCATTTTTCTTTGATTTTTGCTTGTTTGGGGGAATCGGTGAGTGATTTACATGTCTCACATGGATGCAATGAAGTATCTGAATGTTTGATTTTGTTTTACATCATATTTAAGTGTTCTATCATAGATCTATACCATGATATGTCCGTTTTCGTATGAATCACCCTAAGATTTTTTTTAGCAAGTTTATATTGGTAATTCCTATGTCATACATTCATTCAAGTTAGATCCACTATTTAGATCATATGTTCATTTATCATAGTTTTGGAGTAATTTGCATAATTTAGTGATAATCATCATATTCATGCTTTTATTGACTTCATAACATGTTTATGATTGTGTTGAATTAATTAGTTGAGTTAGTTTCGTCGACTGTATTGATTGGCAAAGTTTTGGTTGAAATCGGAGTTGAAATGGAGATGTGTAGGTTTTGGGTCGAGCAAGGCCTGGTCGGACATGATGGGTCGGACGTTGTGTGGTCAATCGACCAATGGTCAGTTTTCTTGGGGAAAAAGAAATGGACTAGGTCGGTCTTCCTATGGGTCAGTCGAACCTAACTGGGCTTACGGTCGAGCGTTCCAGGGTCGAGCAGGCCAGGAGAGTGGGTCGGTCATTTGGGAGCTGGGTATTTGGGTCGGTCGGTCCAAAAGGAGAAGGAGGGTCGGTCGAGCAAGGTACAGTCGAACGTGTTGGGTTGGTCAGTCGAGCAAGGCAGGGTCGGTCAGGTTAAGGGTCGGTCGCATAGGGTCAATTTCTGAAAATTTTATTTTTCGAGTACGACTCGGATTTGAAGAAAAGGTCTGAAAAAATATTTTTCGCGGGCAACCCCCGAACCCTAATCGCAACGCAGTGGTGTGATTGGCTCGGCGATGGTGTGACTTCAAAGTAAATTCAATTAGGAAGGTTCAAAGTGTTGGAAGGTGTTCGTTGATCGGTGTAAAACAACGAATTAGATGACAACTCAAAGGCTGTGAGTTGGTGAATAATGGTTGCTTGAGAAGGTTGCTTGAGCTATAAAAAGTCATCAAGTTGGATGACGGAGATGCGAAGGCCGAGAGATTATCGTTGTCGTAAGTTCTAGCAGGCTCGAAGTAGGGGTACACTAGAGATGTCTAAAGACCGGTTGTAGGTCGAGTATCCTGGGTCTTATAGAAAGGCCTAGTTGTCAAGGTTGGACATCGTCAAGGTTGGACATATGGAGTTTATGCTAGAACTGAGGTTACCATTAGCCCTTGATATATGGCAAGGTTGGCCATCATACGATTAACGATGATCAAAGCAGGATTGACAGTGATAGCCAGAGTCTGTCATGATTGATTAGTTGCCTTGTTTGAACTGTCTCATGTGGATTGTCCAACAACGAAGGAGATGTCCCTTGGGTGCTTGTCTGATATTGGTTTAGGCTTCTAGGGCTTGTGCTTGAGGGATATTGAATTTGATTAGGATGGTTTACATGAGATACATATAATCTGGATATTATGAGTGCTTTACCATGATTGAATGGGTGTTATGGTTTCCATGAATGAATGGTTGACTTGCTTATTGTAAATGCTATCACTGTCCTATGTGGGAAAGATTGGGTTGAGTTCTTATCTGGTGCTGTGGGTAGATTAGTATGTTTATCTATCCATTCTCATATACTTTATTGTTTAAGTTGTTAGTTGTTTTATCGCTCACTAAGACTTTTGTCTGACTTAAGGTTTTATGTCTCCTCTTATTACCTTGCGTTATTCATCCGGTTGTGGATGGGCAGACTATGTAGCAGGTTACAGGTGATTAGTGAGGACGATGCTGCTGTGCGGAGGCGAGCAGGAGGCTAACGTACCAGTTTTATTATTATCTAGTATTTTTGTTTTTGATGTTTGAGTGTTCTATGAGGGTTGTAGTTAGGCCTTATGTACAAACTTTGGTACCAGTTGGATAACCTTTCAGGATGTTGAGAAGGTTTCAAAAGTTTGCTATATGATGCTTCATTACTATTACCTGTTGTATATGTTCTATTATATTTTATCCTTGCGCTGTGAGTTCTACGACAGGTTCCGATATTATTTACCTACCCCGATGATCATCCATAGCTATTTGGCACACTTTTCAGCGCATTATTCCTCTTATTTAGTGCAGGGGTTATGGGCGATCGTCACATTTGGTATCAGAGCTTTGGTCAACGATTGTGGCCAAAGTTCGAAGATGTAATTATTTATGGGAGACGTGATTGTAGATTTCAGTTGGATGCTTACTACATATATTAGCACGTTGCGGTTGTATCTCTTTAGCAGTTTTTCTTGGAAGTGGCTAATTATTCTGAATTGCAGACTTAGAATGAATAGACAAGAAACAAGACACGTTGTTAGGGGTGCTAATACTGGAGGGGGAAACGGCGGTTAACCAAATTACCCGGCCATGTTTGAAGCCATAGCAGTGGAAATCATGCGAACGGTACCTGCTCCAGTGGCAGCAATGGAGATGTAGGTGTGCGAGTTCCTAGAGTAGTAGATTTTGTAAAGTTGCGCAAGGACTTTACATCTCTAGGAAGAAAGCCATTCAAAGGAACTGAGCCAGCTGAAGAGGTTCAGAGGTGGATGGATTCATGTATCCGAATCTTTGGGGACTTGGGTATTTAGGATGCAATAAAGAGAAATCTTTCATCAAGGCAGCTGCTGGGCCGGGCCATGGAGTTGTGGAATTCTGTTACGCTTGAGACTCCAAAGGAAGAAATTTCATGGTTGCAATTCCAAGCTAAGTTTGAAGCAAAGTTTACTCCACTACTCAGAAGTCTGTTCTCTTCAAGAAGTTCGTAGAATTGAAGTAGAATGGCAGATCAATTCTTGACTATATTTCTGGTTTCGAAGCCTTGTCCAGATATGCTCATTAATACATTGATACACCTTATCAGAAGAACGAGAATTTTTTTATGGGTCTGGATACCTATATTGGAAGGCCGTTGGTGGATCACCTTGATGGCTCATTCGAGAAGATTGTGGAAAAAGCTATTCGCCATGAGAGCTTTTTTCCTAAGGAAGTAAATGTTGTTGCTGCAACCGAAGAAGTTCAGAAACCACAGCAAGGTGGAAATAATAAGAAGAGGAAGCAGCAACAACAGAAAGGAAAAGATGGCTAAAAGAAGCCTAAGAGTGAGGTGGTTTGCTTTAACTACCAATAGAAAAGCCATTTGCTAATGAATGCAAGAATCCCAAAGCTGATAAGAAGTGCTTCAAGTATGGAAGGCCTGGGCATGAGAAGAAAGATTGTCCAGAATCAGCTAAGGGTAAGCAAGTTGTGAAGGCATATGCTTTGGAAGCGTGCTAACTTCTTCGAGAGTTCCTACTGTAGAGGAAAAAGGAAAGAGTGTTGTCGTGCAAGGTACTCTTTCTATTAATGGTGTTTCAGTTCGTGTGCTCTTTGATACTGGAGCATCACATTCATTCATTTGCAATGAGATTGTGTGTCGCTTGGGTTTGGACACCAAGATTTTGTGATAGACTATTGATCGTGACTAATCCAGTTGGGGGCTCGTCCAGTTTGCGCATGATTTTTCGTGGTCTAGTGTTGTCGAGTCATTGTTGCTCTTTTGTGTGTAATTGCTTTGTTCTTAAGTTCGTTGGGTTTGGGATCATCTTGGGCATGCATTGGCTCAAGAGGTATGCGGCAAGGGTGAATTGCGAAAAGCTAGAGGTGAGGGTCGGGGATGTAGAAGGGCGAAAGGTGTTGATTAGATGTAAGCGCGAAGATGGGGTCTTCTTGAGTTATCTATATTCACTTGAAATTCCACAAGAAGATCTGTCATCAGTTTTGATCGCTAATGAGTATGTCTTGGACGAGGACAAAGGGTTGTCGCTGCATTGTGAGATCGAGTTCAGGATCGATTTGATCGAGGGTGCTAGACCAATCGTTATGCCTCTCAGGCGGATGGCGCCTAAGGAAAAGCGAGAGTTGGAGGTGCATGTTCGTGACGTCCTGGGGAAGGGATTTATTCGGAGAAGTGTTTTCGAATGGGGTGCACCGGTCGTGTTTGCAACCAAGGCAGATGGCTTGTTAAGATTGTGTGTGTACTATCGTGAGCTGAACAAGGTAACTAAAAAGAACAAGTATCTGTTGCCAAGGATAGATGACTTGTTCGATTAGCTTCATGAAGCTAAAGTGTTATCTCGAGTGGATCTGGCAATATGATTTCACCAGTTGAAGGTGGCAAAGGATAGTGTGCCAAAGACTGCTTTTAGGACACCATCTGATTTCTTCGAATGGTTGGTGATGCCATTCGGGTTGACTAATGCACCAGCATATTTCGTAGATCTTATGAATAGAGTGTTCAGAGATCAGTTGAACAAGTTCGTGCTTGTGTTCATGGATGATATTATTGTTTACTCTCGGAATGAGAAAGAGCACAAGACGCACTTGAGAGTTGTGTTAGAGATCTTGCAAAAGCATCAGCTGAGAGCTAAGTTTTTGAAGTGTCACTTCTGGAAGAATGAAGTGAGGTTCTTAGGCCATGTTGTTTCTGGAAATGGGATAGCAGTTGACCCCGCTAAAGTAGCAGTAATCCAGGACTGGGATAGACCCAAGAACGCGACAGATGTTTGGAGTTTCCTTGGGTTGGCAGGATATTACCGACGGTTTATCAAGCATTTCTCCAAGGTAGCTGCACTGCTGACATGATTGACGAAGAAGAACCAAGTGTTCTCATGATATGCAAAATGTGAACAAGCGTTCGGGATCCTAAAAGAGAGACTAACGAGTGCTCCTGTATTGACCATTCCAAGTGGGAATAAAGAGATGGTGGTGTATACCGATTCATGTGGTACTAGACTCGGAGCGGTACTGATGCAGAAGGATATGGTTGTGGCTTACGTGAGTCGACAGCTAAAGTCGCATGATAAAAATTGTCCAACTCATAATTTAGAGTTGGCAGCGATTGTCTTGCTCTGAAGATGTGGAGACATTACCTATTGGGAGTTCGATTTGAGTTATTTACGGATTACAAGTCATTGAAGTATCTTTTCTCCCAAAATGATTTGAATCTTCGGCAGCAATGATGGTTAAAATTTCTGGCGTCATATGATTTTGATATAGCCTATACTCCTGGCAAAGGTAACGCAGTTGCAGATGCGTTGAGTTCCAGACACGCAAGTTTGGAAGCGATGTTTTCAGAATGGAAGACCCTTGAGTATTTAGCAAGGTTCGATTTCAGGTCAAGGTGTGAGCTAGAACCTAAAATGTTGGCAAGCTTGTCGATAAGACCTACTATTGTCGAAAGGATTGGAGAGAGCCAAAAGCGAGATGCAAAGCTTAGCGAGTTTATCCAGAAGCTGGAACCAGAAGGTAAAGAGTTTGAGGTCGACCGAAATGGTTGGCTTCGAAAGCAAGGGGGATTAGTTGTTCTTGATATCGACGAATTGAGAAATGAGGTTTTGAGAGAATATCATCACTCGAAATTGATGATTCATCCCAGTGGTAATAAGATGTATCAGGACTTGAAGCGAGTCTACTACTGGGAAGGGATGAAGCGAGATATTGGAAAGTTCATTTCCAAGTGCATGAATTGTCAGTTAGTGAAAGCTGAACAGAAGAAGCCGAATGGATTGCTTCAGCCATTAGAAGTTCTTATGTGGAAGTGGGAGCTGATATCAATGGATTTTAATGATGGACTACCTAGAATAAGGGTAGGAAATGAAGGAATTTGGGTCGTCGTGGATCGCTTGACCAAAGGTGCAAGATTCATTCCTAACAAGTCGACTAGGACAGCGTCAAAGTTGGATGAACTTTATGTGAAGTGGATAGTTCAATTCCATGGAGTCCCAAAAAGTATAGTAAGTGACGAGATCCATTATGTACGAATGGATTTTGGAAAATTTTGCAAGAAGCTTTGGGAACCGAGTTGTGCTTGAGTACGGCTTATCATCCCTCAAACGGATGGTTAAACCGAGAGAGTTAATCGAGTTTGGAAGGTATCCTGAGGGCTTGTGTGTTAGACTTCGGAGAATCATGGGAAGACCATCTACATCTAGTTGAGTTTGCATATAATAATAGCTACCAGTCGAGTATTGGGATGACACCATGCGAGGCATTGTATGCGAGGCCGTGCAACTCTCTAGCTTGTTGGTTAGAAATTGGAGATAAGTTGGTACTTGGGCCAGAGATGATAAGAGAGACCTCGGATTGTATCGAGATCATTCGGCAACGAATGAAGGCGACCCAAGATCGTCAAAAAAGTTATGCCGACAAGTGTCAAAAAGATTTGGAATTCGACGTGGCGACATGGTTTTAGTGAAGATTTCGCCATTGAAGCATGTGCTTCGATTCAGAAACAAAGGAAAGTTAGCTCCAATGTTCTTTGGACCATTTTCAATAGTCGAGCGAATTGGAAAGCTCGCATATGATAGGGGTTACCCGAGAAGATGTCGAGTGTGCATAATGTGTTCTATGTGTTGTTTCTATGAAAGTTCGTGCATGATTAGAATGTGGTGGTATCTCCAGAGCAGTACAAAGATCTAGAAGTAAAGACTGCAGTTGTGAAATCTCGTAATCCGCTTTGTGTTGTGGGGAATGATATGAAACAGCTTAGGAGGAAGACGGTTAACCTAGTCAAGGTATAATGGAGTGAAGATGGAGACGATTGTACATGGGAGACGGAAGAGAGCATGAGATCGACTCATCCAAAACTCTTCATCGGTAGGGCCCTTTGATATCGTATCATCGTTATATCGTTGTGTCTTGTTATTGTTTGATAGAATTCTGCGTGCTAGGATAAGACTATGGATGCACGGCTTGATGGTTGCTAGTTTGGATGATAGAATTGGCTTCTCATGGATAATACGCATGCAGAAATGTTTTGGTTGATTATATTTACTTAGGATTTCAGGGGAGAAATTCTTAAAGGGGGGGAGAATGTAACAACCCGTATTTTACGTATCGGAGGATCGTAAAATATTCTTCTTTTATTCCCTGAGGGTTGGATCAATCTCATCTTTTGATATGTTGCTTATGGGTATGTGAGACATATCCATAATTTTTACCAATTTTGTTTGTGACCATTTTCCCCCGTCAGTCTTGTACAGGGAATAACTTTTGACTCAGGTTGAATAAGAGGTGAAACATGTGCCATTGGAAAGGAATTGATGGTTGTCTTTCTGTAAAGTGGTCACATTAAAGATTTGGCTTAGCGGTTTGGGAGGAATCACTGTTTCAAGGTTTTTCAGTTGGTTGTTCAGGTTTGGAGAGCCACAATGGGCTGATTCGGGAAGGCCCATTGGTGGGTTGTTGGAAGGATACAAATAGGGGGTAAGGGATATGGGAAATGGTTTTAGTTTTCCATTCTCTCATTTGGTGCCTTGTGCTTCTCCTTCCTCTAACACCTTTCCACCATTAAAAATCAAAATCGAAGGAGGGAAATCACAGATCTACACCACTGAAGGCTAAATCTACATCAATTGAGGCAAGGATTCATCAGATCAAGGTGTTTGGTGCGAAGTGCTTGCTGTCCGGAGTCATTTTCCTTTGATTTTTGCTTGTCTGGGAGAATCGGTGAGTGATTTACATCTCTCACATGGATGCACTGAAGTATATGAATGTTTGATCATGTTTTACATCATATTTAAGTGTTTTATCATAGATCTATACCATAACAAGTCCGTTTTCATATGAATCACCCTATGATCTATTTTAGCCAGTTTAGATTGGTAATTCCTATGCCATTTCATATGTTCATACAAGTTAGATCCACAATTTAGATCATATGTTCATTTATCATGGGTTTGGAGTAATTTGCATAATTTAGTGATTATCGTCATAGTCATTCTTTTAATGACTTCATAACATGTTTATGATTGTGTTGAATGAATTAGACGAGTTAGTTTCGTTAATTGTATTGATTGGCGAAGTTTTGGTCGAAATCGGAGTTGAAATGGAGATGTGTAGGTTTTGGGTTGAGCAAGGCCTGGTCGGACATGATAGGTCGGACATGGTGTGGTCGGTCGACCAATGGACAGTTTTCTTAGGGAAAAAGAAATGGACTGGGTCGGTCGAACCTAACTGGGCTTAGGGTCGAGCGTTCCAGGGTCGAGCAGGCCAGAAGAGTTGGTCGGTCACTTGGGAGTTGGGTATTTGGGTCGATCGGTCCCAAAGGAGAAGGAGGTTCGGTCGAGCTGAATGGTACGGGTCCATTGAGCAAGGTACAGTCGAACATGTTGGATCGGTCAGTCGAGCAAGACAGGGTAAGTCACATAAGGTCAATTTCTGAAAATTTTATTTTTTCCGTACGACTCAGATTTGAAGAAAAGGTCTAAAACATATATTTTCGAGGGCAACCCCCCGAACCCTAGCCGCAACGCAGTGATGTGATTGGCTCGACGATGGTGTGACTTCATAGTAAATTCAAGTAGGAAGGTTCGAAGTGTTAAAAGGTGTTCATTGATCGGTGTAGAACAACGAATGAGATGACAACTCAAAGGTCGTGAGTTGATGAATAATGATTGCTTGAGAAAGTTACTTGAGCTATGAAAAGTCATCAAGTTGGATGACTGGATATGCGAAGGCCGAGAGATTATCGTTGTCGTAAGTTCTAGCAGGCTCGAAGCAGGGGTACACTAGAGATGTTTAAAGACCGGTTGTAGGTCGAGTACCCTGGGTTTTGTAGAAAGGCCTAGTTGTCAAGGTTAGACATATGGAGTTTATGCTAGAATTGAGGTTACCATTAGCCCTTGACATATGGCAAGGTTGGTCGTTATACAATTAACGATGGTTTCGAAGCAGGATTGGCGGTAATAGCCAGTGTTTGTCATGGTTGATTAGTTGCCTTGTTTAAACCGCCTCATGTAGATTGTCCAAAGTTGAAGGAGATGTTCCGTGGATGCTTGTCTGATATTGGTTTAGGCCTCTAGGGCTTGTGCTAGAGGGATGTTGAATTCGATTAGGATGGTTTACATGAGATACATATAATCTGGATTTTATGAGTGCTTTACCATGATTGAATGGGTGTTCTGGTTTCCATGAATGAATGGTTAACTTGCTTATTGTAAAGGCTATCACTGTCCGATGTGGGGAAGATAGGGTTGTGTTCTTTTATGGTGTTGTGGGTAGATTAGTATGTTTATCTATCCATTCTCATATACTTTATTGTTGAAGTTATTAGCTGTTTTATCGCTCACTAAGACTGTTATCTGACTCAAGGTTTTATGTCTCCTCTATTACCTTGGGTTGTCATCTGGTTGTGGATGGGCAGACTAAGTAGCGGGTTACAGGTGATTAGTGAGGACGATGTTGTTGTGCGGAGGCGAGTAGGAGGCTGACGTACCAGTTCTATTACTATCTTGTATTTCTGTTTTCGTTGTTTGAGTGCTTTATGAAGGTTGTAGTGAGGTCTTATGTACAAACTTTGGTACTGGTTGGATAACCTTTCGGGATGTTGAGAAAGTTTCACAAGTTTGCTATATGATGCTTCATTACTACTACATGTCATATATGTTCTATTATATTTTATCCTTGCGCTGTGAGTTCAACGACAGGTTCCGACGTTATTTACCTACCCTTATGATCGTCCATAGCTGCCTGGCACACTTTTCAGCGCATTATTCCTCTTGTTTAGTGCAGGGATTATGAGCGGTCGTCACACTAACTCTTTGAATATAAGGACATGTCAAGTATGATTTTTCATGCATATTATACTATTTTACATTAGTACTTGAGATTACTATAGCTCACACCAGACTTTGTCTAGCCTAGATTTTATGCATTGTTTCTTATTATACTAGATGCTCGTAAATGAGTAGACTAGAAACGAGTTGGGATGAGCATGAGCAGATGTTTAGGAGAAGAGCAAGAGGTTATTCCATGTATTATATATACACACTTTATTGAATTTTTTTTGGTTCACTACTATGAGGCTTCGTAGAATTTTCCATTTTAGAAATATCTTATTTGAGTCATTATCACTTATAAAACTAAACTTATGTTGTATGAATCTATCGCTCCGACGTTTTTGGTTTATTATCAGCTATTTACTATCTCATCTATTTTATATACATTATGTATCATTATTGTATGTTCTAATCAATTCGCTACGAGGTAGACATTAGATTTTGGGATACTTATCTTTATTTAAGCTTTGATGCTCGCTTTACATTGACTAAGCACCACCACGGCGCACTATTGAATATTGAGGCGTAAGGTAGTCGCCATAAAAATGTAGAAATTAAAATTCTACAATTCAAAAAATGGAATGATTTTTTTTGTAAGGCCGGCCGTTTTTTAAAGTGATCTATAACACTTTTTATTATAATAAATAATAAATACATTATTACAGGAGTTAGACAGACTATCTAACTACTACTATCGTTTTTAAGATGGACCGTCCACCATATACGGATTTTATAGTGGTTCGTCCTTTGCAACTAACCAAGCTCATAGTACATGAGTTATCCAAAATGATTAGACTACTACAAAGGAAAATTTCAAGCTCCACGCAGGGAGCAAATTACAACAAAAACAATCACTCAAATTGATGCTAACACTACCCACAACAGCAAAACTAAAGCCAGGTTGAATGACATGATTTCCTCAAAAACACCAAGCATACTGCTAGAATGCAAGACCAACATAAGACCAGGCTAAGAAGCAGTCAATGGTTCGTCACATACAACCAGACTAACCCCAAAAAACACAAGCTACCAACAATCACAACAACACATGCATTCCAAAACTACAAACTGTCAACATCACCCCTCAAACAAGTCGACATCCAACTGCTCACAGGCAATGCAAAAGCCGAAACACATTGAGTAAGCTCACCAAGTAGGAGTAAATAGTGAGCACCAAACACAAATGATAAACTGCCTATGCAGTTGTGGGTACAATAAGGTGCACGCACTGGGTAAAAATTATGCTCCAATTGAACAACATAAACTCCGAGAGGCCGGAGTAAGGTGAAGTCGCAAAATGAAGCGTGGAGCGTTGACTATTAACTAGCAGCAATTAAGAGCACGACATTTAAAACAAGACTTCCTATCCAAACCAAATCGAAATACTGACATAATTCTGCATTACACTCAAATAGATTAAAACACAAGAAAGCAGCAACTAATTCAGACAACCGACATGACTCATGAATGATTTTCCAAGCAGATAAACACGAGACATAATACTCACCAAGTAGAGGAGCTAACTCAGAACATCCCTTAAAAATGAACCAATGTCAAAGTTGTATGCACTGAAGGGGGAAGCCTTGGTAGCCTTGTGTCACAACAACCAACAAAAGGCCAGAGAAAGTGGGTAGCTGAGGATGTCATGAAGCAACCAAATGAAGAAACTGACCAGAATAAAGCTGGAGTCGGCAGAGTACACCACCATAAGGCACAAGAAGGGAAGGCAGGAGTAGAAAAGGAACCCACATAGGCATGAAGTGGCGATCAAGATCTAAATCGAAAGGGGTTTATCTAAGACACTCGAACTCCTTCCTAACAACAGTGGGAAAAGCTAGGATGAAAGACATTAGAAAAAGAAGATGAAAGGGGAATAAAGAAGGAGAAATTAGGGGGCGGCGATGAAAAAGGGATAAACCCTAGTCCCATGGCGAAAGGAAGGAGTAGATGTTTGTATAAAGTTATTGAATGTTTTTTTAGTTTAAAAATAGTGATTTCTATCAATACATACGTAGCTGCATAGAAATAAACTAATTTGTCGTCTAGTATAGTTCCCCCGACATTAGAAAACTTGTAAAAACCTTTTCATAAAACTATATATATAAAAAGCTAATATGTCACAACAAATTTCTCAAACAACGTCAGCAAGAAGCATTACTGAAAGAGAAAATAGAAAAGTGATAATGGCGACCTGAGATCCTCTAATTTCTTCATCTCGCTCCGCCTCTATCAAGATTCGGATTACCATTCAGCATACCCTCCAGATCTGAGACAATCTTAGCACATGTAAAGAAAGCATAGTTGTCGATTACTAATAAGCCTTTCTCTCCAGATTTGAATACATGGACTCAGTTTCCAAATCCGGTATCAAATCCTTAGGCTAATTCAAATCGAGTAAGTATTATTCAAACTAAAGCCTAGGTAGATGTCGTCACCGAAGAAAAATCACATCTGGATTCAATTCAACTTAACTATTATGAGTCGAGTACTGAAAGTAATATTAAATTTGTTGTTATCAATGAAAACTTGACTAATAGGGTAAGAGAAAAATAGGTTAACTCGTTAGTGTTCTATGTGTATGGAAGTCGTCCCTATTATAAGTAAGTTTATGAAGGACTATATTGATAGAAATTGGGGCATGAAAGGAAATTATCAATTATATACACGTGAAAATGGTTTCCTTATAATTAAATGTGAAAATATAGAAGATTATGAAAGAATTATTGCTTTAGGACCTTATTGTTACAATAAAAGACTTCTATTTATGAAAAAATGGAAACTTGGACTGAAATTGACTCATGAATTTTTACATTCAATTCCAGTTTGGATCAGACTCCCGAATCTAGATTTAGATTTCTAGACAGTAGAAGCCTTGAGTAGGATTGCTTCTTTATTGGGTCACCCCCTTAGGTTGGACAATGTAATTGAGGATTTAGTTAGAATTTCATATGCTCGTATATTAATAGAAGTTAGTTGTGATTTTACATTCCATGAAGTGATCCCTATCAAATGTTTTAATGGGTGATATTGTACGGCAGAAGATAGAATATGAATGGAAGCCAAATGCTTGTTCATTTTGTAATATATTTGGACATACAACCTCTATGTGTAATGTAGTTAAAATGTGGATTCCCAAAGAGAATTTGGATTCGGTTAATAAGATGGATATAGAGACTAACTTAAATAATCAGGTTAGTGGCGATGTGGCTGATAGAACGGGAACTCAATGTGTTGAATTAGTTTCAGGAAAGGTTTCTAAAGGTAATAGAGATGTTATTGTATTGGCTAGTAGTAAGAATGCTGATATAAAGGTGATTCAAAATAGTGGTGAGGAAGGTTCTGTCCCACGGAATATATCAATAGGTTCTAATCTTCAATTGGAGAAAGTCAGAGATACTAATAACTGTTCTGGTAAGAATGAAGTTGATAAGATGTCAGAATTAGGAGGGTATAGTGAAATGCATGATAGTGAGGATATTCTTTGTAAAGATGTCAGGATGGATGAATCGGACAGCTCGACTTGTAGTTTTAAAAGGAGGAGAGTTAAATTTAAAAACAATAAGATAAAAGCCAGTGCTAGGATGATAAGTGATGAGCCACTAGTAGAGACGAATCCTGAATGGGTAAGCTAATTTCGCAATTTCAAATCAAATCTAAAAAGAAGAAAGCCAAAGAAGAGAGTGGTTTGAATAGTGGAGTCATCAATGGTGATATAATTAAAAAGTAAGTCTCTCTTTAGATATGCTTTGTCTGGTTTTTCTTCTTCGTGTATCTGCAAGTTTTTGCAGCTATGTTCTGCTTTTAGTTGTTGTTGCTTTGCACAGTTTTTTGACTACTTTGTAGCTGGTTTTGGGATTTACTTTGATCTTGGGTAGTTTAAGTCCTGTGAAGTGTTTTAGTTTGGGAATTATTGTTTTTGTTTTGGAAGAGGTATCTTGCAAGTGATTTGCTGGTGGATTATTTGCTTCTGCTTGTTAGTTGTGTTATGGTATGGTCTGGCTTGCTGGGCATTAGGCGATAGTTTGCTGACTTTGATTCTCGAGCTCTGTTTTACTGCTGATGGGAGCATGTGCTTATGATTGTCCGATGGCTTTTGTTTCTTCCAGATGAGCTCTGGAGGTTTAGCAGAGTGTTCTTGTTGTGTACTTTAGCTACTTGGTAAAAGTATTGTATCTTTTTGTATCCCTCTGTTGGGTTGTTTTTGTATGTCGTCGTTTTGGGTTTATGGTTAAGAGCTGGTTTTAGTCTTCTTTGTCTAGTACTCATTTTATATTGGGTTGTCATTTGTAACCAACTCGTTTCTATCCCTGTACTTTGTTTATTGTAATTAAGTACCTTTTTATTTAAATAAAAGCTAAATATTTTGTAATTGGACATTCTATTTTGAAGACCTTTGTCTAGATATACAAATATAATATTTAACCAACGATTTAATGAAACAACTCAAATTTTAAGTGAAATTGATTCTGATAAAATAAGTAAGACTTCTGTCCACAATCAATGTTTAAAAATCACATATGTTTAACATAGTTCATATTTAGACGATTTTACGCCCAAGGATGCATTTTCAGAAGTGTTTAAAAGTTCACTTCCAAATCCGGTCCAACATGAATTTAGATCCAGGTCAATATTATTCTAAAGGAAAGTTTGCTTGAAATTTGGGTTCTCTAGAAACAATAAAAATAGCTACATTAGCTATAAATTTGACAAGGACAGGACATAAATCTTGCATACCTACTTATGAACACCTAAACCACACCAACCAATTATACTTTTATTCATATTTGTTATGTTTTAACGATCATAATAAAAATTAGAAAAGTTCAACCCTGGCCGTCCACTTGGCTCAAGGCTGAACCGCCCCATTTCTAATTATTTTCAGAACAGGTCTAAAGTTGAAAGGGAAAAAAATTTGAAATTATAGTCTAAATTGGCAAAAATTAATTTGAAAACCGAATATTCATTATAAATTCCGGGAAATTTAAAAATCCCGCGCGTCAGACCAGAATTTGCTGCTGCTCGTCCTAATTGTAAGCTGTCAGATGAAGAGAAATAGCTAATAAAATAGAGTACCATAAACACAGAACTCTGAATTAATCAACTTGAGAAAATAGTAGAAACATAAAACCAACTTCGCTTCTAAACACCATTTCTGATATAAAGTATCATTTACAAACATCTACACAATAAACTTCTAAGAAAGCAATCATAAGAACATTATGACAAACAACACCGCCTTTCATTTACAAACATTGGCACAATACACTGATACAATGAAATCTACAATCCTACGTTTGTTACATCAACTAAAATAAATCAATGATTGAGAAAGGTAAAAAAATAGCAAGCAGGAAAAAATTATCATATGTACATGTAATAAACAAACGCCATCTTAAGAGGATAAGGGAAAACAACACCACCTTTCAATTGCCCAAAATATCCACTGAAGTGGTTGTGGCGGCTCTGCTGACGAAGGAACAGCAGGAGGAATAGGTAATTCTGGTGGTAAGTGCCGATGAAACGCATCGACTGCAGCTGCAACACCATCTTCATTTTCTATTAATTTTGCTAGCTCCATTGCCCGTAATTTTACCTTTAATCACATGAAAAGGAATAATTGTAAGTATTATAATAGCAATGGAATTCGATACTTGTAGCTCTCTTGCAGAAAATCATGGGACATGCATACTGATGTTCCAGAATGCAAATACTTACAACTAATATTATCTGAGATCAAGTGATTTTGAGGATTATGCATTTTGGGCAAAAGTCTAAAATTTGCTTTCTTTTTCACATTCTTTAGAACTTAAAGAAATATATAAGATGATTTTATGGATTGTATTTGTCATTCAATTTCTTATATAGATCTTTCAACTCTCGTTTCCCTTTTTAGTTTAGAAATAATCGCTCTAAAATAAAATTCCAGATAACCCCATACACCTTCTCCTCTTCATATGTTGAGTGGAGGAACTTGCCGCCTCTGCTCTCAAGGTGGATCCACCAATCAGCTTGATTATGTGAGGTCTATAACTTATTTGATCTAAGAAATTGTAGCAAGTTGCATATCCCATGTCAAAAAATATTACAAATTAATAATCGTAGGTTTTTTGGGGGGTCGGTCTTTCTTCTTCTTTTTTTTTTTTCTTTTTTTTCTTTTTGGGAGGAAGGGGGGGGGGGGGGGGGGATAACCTACTCCGTAGAGTAGAGCTAGAGAATTTGATCGACTCTCTGTTTAAGCTAGGCTATCATATATGCAGTTTCCGATCCCACGATTAAGTGTAGTTTCTTTATATCTTGAAAGTCCCCCTTTTTTTTTTCCTTTCTTGAAAGGGTACTATCACAGTAGTTTCTTTAGAACCCGGTTACCGAACTTCATTCGTAAAACCATTAGAGATGCTTGTCTACCTCTAAATACATATCATGATAAACCAATGTTTCAAAGTATATTAAGTCATTATGATGACTTAAACTCTTGACCTATTAACTTTTATCCCAACATTTTTCCGCATATGGCTACAGGCTACTGTTATTGTACTCGGTGAAAGAGGAATATATATACAGGCAGAATGAATGGAAAAGTTCAACATGCATAGCATATGTTACCTCAGGATCAAGCATAAATCTGATGGCGTCTGAGAGACGGTTCACATTTAGCTCATATATGGGTATTGGTGCAGGCCCAACCCCTTTTTCTTGAATTCTTTCACCCCAGAAAAACTGATCCCCAAAGAATGGGATGATGGTCGTCGGGCACTGGAAATTTTAGCAGTTGATATTTATTAGCAGGAAAAATACGAAAGGCGTCTATCACACATGCAGGAGAAAATAGGCATCACATTTCAGAGTTCTAACATGCATGACACAAAAACCATGGTGCGTGGCATGCGCTCAACTAAGCATACTGCTTTGCATAAATTAATGTGTTGACATACAACATAAAGTTATACTAACAATGAAGAAACAAATTTCATGAGTAGGCAACAAAAAGTACAAGCGTTTTTCTTTTATACAAGGCACTTTTGCATTACAAAATTAATATGCCAAGAAAAGATCATTTTATCAAAATACTGGAGTTCTCAAGTTTGTGGAAAAAAAGACATTAGTCAAACATAATTTTCAAATTCCGAAAACCCAATAAAATTGCTCTCAAATAAATCAAAATGTAACTTTTATAAGTCCTTTATTTTCATACATTCAAAATGACGTTTTGCTTTTAAAAAATAAAGAACTACATTTAAAATGTTTTCCAAACTGGGTCTTAGCTTTAGAGACTCCAAATAAATATATAAAATGAACAAGCAAGTGCATGTGTATAGCATGAAAAATATAGGAATCCAATATATAGCTTGTGAAGAGAGAAAATACCGCAGCTCTTAATCCTGTAGCCGTTGTTCCAGCTCCACCATGATGAATCTGTGCACACAAACTAAAATACTCAGAGAATTTGTACATGAAAAGTTAACTAATCATTTTCACCAACGATGCTGGTAAATCCAAGGATCATTTAACAGGAAAATCAGTAAAGTATCAATTCATGGGTTTAAAAGCAAATATAGCAGCTTATGACAGCTATTGCCGTGTCTGCTTAAAGTTCTAGTCCTACAACTCCGTCGAATTTTAGGCACAAAAAAAAAAAAAAAAAAAAAAAAAAAAAAAAAAAAAAAAAACAGGAGTACATCAAAAAATCATTAACTGGCTCTAGATCTATCAGGCATAACATTATGCAACTCACCACCGCTGTACATTGAGGAAATAGCCAGTCATGAGGGCAATCATCAATCAGATACGCATATTCAGGAACCTCGGAATCTGATAATAAGAACACGACAGATCAGGATGCAAACTTGACAAAGAAAATTGAACATTTTCAGCACAGCACCGTATTACTGGTATGTCAATTTTACAATGCCTGTCTCAAATTATCGAAGTAGAGAAGTACTTACCCAGTCCAAGATCTCCCCAGCCCCGACCAATTATCCCTCTTTGGCCTGTTTCTTCCAGTGCCTCAAGAATAATGCTCATCGTCTTTCCCCCATCTTCAATCGGCTGGAAAAGCGTCACTTACGTTTAATAATAACTGAAGATTGAGAGTATGAACACACCCATTACAGTTAAATAATACGATATCGGGTTTAAGTAAAACTCGGAATAAAAAGTCAACCCTGCAGATCAAACCCAAACTGATTTCACTAAACAGTTTTTTCCTTTTTCTTTTCTTTCCTTTCCTTTTTGATTTAAAAAAGTAAAATAAAATTTCATCCACATTAAGGTATAAATCAAGAGTAATATTGGCCTTTAATTAGCTTACTCTGGAAACAATAAAAAATTAGTGTTGGTATCCACCCTGCGTCCTTTTCTTAAAACTAATTTGTACCCCCAAAAAAAAAAAGGGCTAACCTCATTCAGCAGCAAGTTGCCCAGCCACCGTTCATAGTAAATCAGTAATTTGCTATTAAACGTAATGAAGAAATCATAAAAAAAAGTATAGATTTCTTCATTGTAGTCGGCGGCAAGTTGCCTATAGGTCCGCAACTTGCTACCAACTGAAAATTAAAAAAAAAAAAAAAAAAAAAAAAAAAAAAAAAAAAAAAAAAGGGGGCAATTTTCAGTGGATAGTAACACTCATCAAAATTAGCCATATGAAACAACTTAAATATAACAAAGTAAAATTATATTATCTAAACTATATGCAACTTGATTTCACGTTGGAAATTAAACAATTCTTT
Organism: Allium sativum; assembly: GCA_030737875.1. Lineage (NCBI taxonomy): Eukaryota > Viridiplantae > Streptophyta > Magnoliopsida > Asparagales > Amaryllidaceae > Allium > Allium sativum. The sequence goes on from CM060912.1 coordinate 619,037,869, forward strand.
AAAAAGCTATTTTGAGCAAAAAAAATTAAAGAAAGAAAAAAATCCAAAAAACAAAATTTCTAGGCAGCTTTCAAAAACGAGAACTATATCAAATTATCTGGAAGAACCTCAATAAAACTGAAGAAAAAGGAAATCATTTACTAAGTCCAGCTTTTTTAGCTTCTGTGATTTTAAATAATAAAACAAGGAACTATTCAAACATTTTTCAAGCCACAAGAAATACCGATTCCATTGAAACAAAAAGAAAAGGGTCCATTCAAATGATCAAGTTCCAAGAAACAGAAACATACCATGCTACCAAATCCAACGTATAAAGGCCTTGATCCCTGCTGAATCCATTTTATAAAATCTTTCCGTGGCTGATACTTTGTCCCCAGGTTCAGAAAACAGAAACCAACAACATCCACTAAAGCACCCCAATCTGCATTTTAATAAGCAAAACAAATTCAATGTCCTTGATCATTCTGTGAGAGATGACAGCACTGAGAGAACAGATCAAGTGATCATTCAAAGGCACCTTAAAAAATAAAACTTATATTTAAGCGAAATATTTGCTATGAACTGACGAATAATTTTAAATGCAATTACAACATTAATCGATCATTTCAAGATTGATTATTGGAAGAATTAACTCTTCAGCACACAATACAAGTTAAGATTTAACTTCTCAAAATCCGGGAGAAGTACCAAATTGAAAAAGTGTACTATAATCTACTATAAAAATACCATGTATCAAGAGAATTTACGCATGGATTCCAGGGTCTTCAAACAAAAACGAAAGCTGCTAGCAATCTTAATGTTCCCAAATCATACTTGGCATCCAAAACCTAAATCTAACCTTTATTCAATAATGCATGATTGAAAGCTTCATATCGGATCACTTTATAAAGATATTCTGGGTGTGAGCATAATCAAACTAGATTACAAAAAATTAATGCATGAAGGATGCATGATCAAGTTTCGAATACGCTCTCCCTGGTAATGGCATAAGCCTACGTACAGCCTTCTCACTCCAAATACCGCTCAAGACATAGAACTGTGTAGTAAAATTATGATGGGATAGCGAATGATGACGATGATTACAAAGAACTAAAGTTCTCAATTAATGGGCAAAGTAAACTTTAAAAATGGAAAGTGTTACTGATACAGTTTAATTATCTCTAGGGTGGCAGTTAATGAAATAAATATTAGAAAAAACAGTGCAGAAGTACACTCAACCAACCCCCCCACCCCTCCTCCTCCAAAAAAAAAAAAAAACTTCGAAAGGGAAAAGAAAAAAAATCGTTTCAGGTTGGTATTGGTAAGTTCTACAGTGCTGTTTTTAAGGTTGTCGTGTTTAAGGTTTTGGTTGGAATTCGGATATTTCCTTATTTCAGTTTGGTATTGGTAGGCTCTACACTATTATGTTTTCGCTTGTGAAGAAATCCTAAAGCAAGAACTTTATTTCTAATTGAATTTCAGGTGGTTTTGGTTTCGACAAAATTTATGGACTGCATACAAAACAGAGTTATTACCCACGAACTGAATCATGACTTAAGCTCATACATTGAGTTAAGTTTCTTCCATATGCGTACACCTCGTCGAGCATGAGGATGCAAGACAGTTAATGAGGTCTCCAACTTCCATCACCCATGCATACAAAACTTACCTACAGGAAGCTGGTTGAATATCCCAAGACAAACATCATGCATACACACGACTGACATGCCACCAAATCCGCATGACCTAGTAAATAAAATTGTACATGATTCACTGATGTTTGCCATCTCAAGCATCATCAAAGGTACACAAAAGTACTCTTGCATTTTTCGAATTTTACTGCATTTCTACATCACATGAAAGTGTGCACGCCACATACTAGTATATACTTGGATAATTATCTTGCATATTTCAATGTGAGACGGTTCTTCATTTAACCCACACTACATGATGCATACTCCTATATAATGCAAGATCACACTAACAAAATAACCTGATAGATTCTAAAATACACCGGAATGCTATACCATAGAGTACAATGCTTACCCTTAGGTTTTGGAACAAGGTGTGGACTCCACATGTATCCTGTAGGGAGATGTGATATGGATCCAAAGTATGTACTAAAGTAAGCAATTGGAGGCAAATTTAGTTTGTTTTTCCTGAAGTCATTGATAAATCCTCTGATGCCCAACCACACGATTAAATCCACAAGAACGTAAGATAGCTGATACATGATGAGCATTTAAGACTGTTTGTACTAATCACAAATCAATGAGCAAACAAAATTAAAGGTAAGGTTAACTACATACCCTATATGCAGCACTCTGTGGCACACGCGCCATAGGGTGGGGGAACTCATGTGTTGGCCTGCCTATATGCATGATAAAGGTAAGAAACAGCACCAATATCTACCATTCAGTGGCATGTAACATAAACCAAGTGAATTATTACTTGTGATCACATATGTGAAGACCGATGATATAAAAAGAAGGTTATGCAACTTGCAAAGCTACAATGTTGAGACATGATTGGAAGTGTAAGCATTGCTGCAAGAATTTAAACTTACGTCCATGGCATTGTGAAGAAGATGTGAAGAGGCACGCCAAGAGCTTCAGCAACATGTGCATGTCCTGCAGAAATTATTATATCAGATCGATCATCAATGCCCAAACTGGTAGTATTGATGGATTCTACAATGCAAACCCGCATGCCAGTCACTAAATAAACAGGAGTACAGTAAATTTGTGACCTTTATGATACATAACAAGTAAAATTATGTATCATCCAGCAAGGAATATTAAGTTTAAGGGAAAACTGCTTATACATTACCATAATTATAAATAAATAAAAATGTATTCAATTCTAAATCCCTTGCAGCACCTAATTTGCAATAGCATCATCCGTAAAAAGCTCTATTTTCTTTTCTTTTTTAAAGTTTCAGTAACCATGAAGAACCGTTTTCTCCATTAAGTCATAAATACTATGCTCATTCCAACAAAATCTACGTGCCATTAAAAATCGAACGAGGGATGCTTGCAAAATATTTGCTCCGTTCAGCACTGAACTAAAATACATGTAATAACCACATGCAAAATTGTTGAACTAAATAATGTTCAATTTGTTGAACAAAACACGTGCAATAAAGAGGAATGCATGTGATTTGCATTGTGTAATATTAAGTACAATGGTTTGCAGAAGATGAATATATTTATGTAATCTGCAGTGCAAATATCACAACTTTACCCCCACCCCCCCCCCCCCCCCCCCATTTTATTTTTTTTCTCCCTCCCCCACAAAAACCCCAACAACAACCTCTTCCATTCAAACACACAATAAACCCACCCACATCCATAGAATAATAATGGCTACAAAACAATTGCACCGTGTAGTGTAAATATTCCAGAAACGATAACTAACGCAAAATATTGACAGTATATAATAGTTCTATTGTAAAAATCCTCCTAGGCTCTCACCTAGGCACTAGGTTAGCCTTGCCACCTAGGTTTTTGCTTGCTCTATCTAGATGAGACTTACAGCATTATCAAGCATATAAGTAGGTTTATAGGCACATCTATACCCAATTTAGGCTTGATGCCTCTTATAGGTATCAAAATGATTATTTCTAGCAATTTTTCCTCTTTGTGTGCTTCCAGATCCAACCCAATCCATTATATCTCATCGTATATTAGTTAACACTAAACAAAATACTAAAATTTTATCCGAAATGCATGAGTTTATCAAAAATGCATAGCTCCGATTAATCCACGATTACTCCGCCTTGGCGATTAATACCTAATACATGCTTACCAACTAACATCAGCCTACCGATTTTCACAACCTTGTTAATTACAGGGAGTGCGAATGTTTTGTACTAGACGGATAGGTGCAATCACAATGATTGCAAAACGTTTGTACGAGTAATATGTCGTATAAAAGTTTTGCACCCATAATACAATTGGCTAAGCTCTCGCACTATAAAAAGCTACATGTAAATATTGATGACTTTTTTGCTTATGGCTCATGTATCTCATAATTTAAAGATAAAAACAGTTATACAATAGCAAAAACAAGTTTCCAATATGATTATGAGATATAAAATCTGAAATTCAGAAGATATTTCTTTGATAATGTTTTCTTGTGAGTAGCACGTAAGTCATAAAATATAGAGGGATGTATCGCTTATTAATTTCGAAAATTAGAATGTGTAACAAATTTCAACTAAAGGAAATGCACATAAAGATAAAGAGAACATTTTGGGTACTGTTACTTATGATAATGACTGCTACCATAAGAAAAACCAGAATTGGCAGAAAACGCTATAAATGCATTCTCAGTTGATAAAATAAGAAGGTTCAGGTAATATGATATAATATAGAACATACAGTGACAGCAATAATCTAGATATCTACATAACTATGCAAGAAACAATCTCACCATATGCAGGAGGATTCGCAATAATTGCTTGAGCCACAAATGGTACCCCTGTCTCTAAATCAGGTTCTGTGCATGCTGGAAGAAGAGAGTCGATAACATCCTTCAGTTGCATTCGTTGAGCGTTTATTTCAGCTGGTCCTGATAGGAGAAAGCCCTTGGTTCTTGCCATATCTGTCAGATTTATGGGGATCCAATTCAGCATAGAATATACGCTCGCAGCCAGGGACTGAACTAGGATATCAGGTTTGGGCTAACTAATATTTTACTTTAGCAAACTGAACTCGAAAGGGGAAAACAATATCAAAATGTTAAGCTAGAAGATTATGCTAAAGGAAAAAAAAAACCTTTATTTTATTTCTTTATTTTCATCTACTTCTGTCATGGCTTAAATCAGATTCGGAAAGGTCAACTACTGACTTGAATAGAATGGGAAAGCATTAAAGACGTAATAGACACACTTAATGTTTCTATATTGCTGACTGGCTTTAAATCAAACAAATGAAAACAAATAGGTGTGCTTTTTCAATATGTGTGATTAATTTAAAATCAGGCAAACCAACTAGAGTATTATTATTATTATTTATGTTGGGCTTCATTTTAGCATGAAATGGTAGAAGTGTAGTTTCATAACTCTAGCCCGGGATAAAGGCGGGGGTAGGACATGTATAGACCCGTTGCTGTCAAAGCACAATAACATAAACATCACAAGTAAACATAGTGAAATATAAAGATCCAACACAAAATCTCAAATTAAGAAAAGTGCTTCTTAGTTCAATTTAGTTTTTTTTTTTTTTTTTAAATGGTATTTTCTGCATGGCAGGAAGGAAGTTTCATGTGAAATTGTTAATATGATAACGTGACTATTATATGATCCAAACTACAAATTATCATTTTATTGAAATCTGAATCCATGGAAATATAATGGTCTTGTTTCAGAAAACTATGCAAACCTCAACTCAATATAAATTGTAGTCTATGACCGATTATATTGAAGTTCCTATACAGTATAACATGCCATGCTGTAAGGATAAAACAGATGTCAAGAAGCCTAGGTTCATGTCTCTGTATGATGACACAAACACCACAAAATATACTTGCTGCACTAATTTTCGTTGCTAGTGGTACGCTTATCAGATGCCCATATTTGTTCACCAAAAAATTGAATGTTATATTGCTTTAGAGTGATTCAGCTACAATATTACCAGGAAAATCGGATAGTTTCATATCATCTGCATCTCAACCTATGGAGCAAGATTGAGGAAATGCTCACGTAAAAATGTTAACGTCATAAAGCACAGCACTACCAATATAAAGGAAAAAATGTAGCTATTTAAATAAGAGTACAACTAGAGCATAATATTTAAGAAACAGTTGGAACCAAGACCACTTACATCCAGCCATGATGCGAGGATCGCCGCCTAAAGGATAATATTCAACACCAAAAGACCTCACAAAGCTATGAAAATCAACGTGAGTAGCTAATCTAACGCGATGTCCAAACTCCTGTATTGTAGTATGACAGACCATAAGCTAAGTGAATTGCAACAATGAGCATATGACTATTTCAGACTGTCTATCTTGAACAAAATAATATGACATGGAATCATCGCCAAAGGTGAAAAGGGGAATCAGATGCATTGAACAATTGACCACTAAATATATATAATTTTTTGTTTCTTAAGGATAAAATTACAGGTTAGAAGAACGCATGCCTGAAGTCTTTTTGCAATGGCTATGAAAGGTTGCACATCTCCCCTTGTTCCAACTACCAAAATCGCAATCATCATTTTTGGCACTGACTTGCTGAACTTAAAGATTCTTTCTCCACTATCACATGGTGTTGTATCGTTAATACCATCAAGCTCTAATAGTTCAGAAGCTACCGGGACGTTACTTGATAAATTAACCTCCAAAGTGCCATCTTTTTGAACTTTGATCAAGCTCTCAATTATTCCTGTCTGGGAAAACAGTAACTCGACAGGATAAATAAAAAAACATATGTTTACGAGCAAGGATCTGAAGCTAATTGCCTGAGTTGCTCAACTAGAAACTACTTCCTAAGCATGCAAAATGTGAAGCTCAACGCCTATTTTGCATTATGCAAGTAACTTATATTACGACCTCAATATCTGCCTTTAATCCGCCAACTATTATTTTTACATGAATTTTGAATCCCATTTCAAAAAAAGAAAATTCATCTATTTTATTTATTCTCATTGTTACGTGCTTCTTTGAACTCTAAACAGTAAAATTATTAATGTTTTCAAAATTTTGGATTTAAAATTGAATTTAAAATGAACCTCTCCCACCCCCCCCCCCCCCCCCAAAAAAAAAAAAACAAACAGAAAGTAAGTTGGATCTTTTATCTTGGATTTAAGGTTTACATTTCAAACTTTGAATTTCAAATTACTTTTTTTTTTTTTTTGCAAATTAAATTACAAATTTTGATTTTTAAATTTGAGTATGAGTTTCCAATTTATAATCAAGAAAAAGGGAACCCTTAACTGTCATGTCAGGAAAAAAAATCAAAAGTGAACTGTAAAAAGGTGGATTCGGACTTAAATGTCCTGTCATGATTTAAAGATGGACGAGGGAATATTTGTCCAAAATTTATTTAGTGTTCATGGCAACGAGCAATGAAATATGAAGTGTTGGTTCATTTTTTTGGATTGTACGTGCACAGAGGCATCCGTGCTGTATGCAGTATGTCAAAATAGAAGGGGAGCATAAGAGAAAAGAGTTGGGAAAACAAACAATGGACAATAAATATAACATTCAATATGGCGCAGCCATTCTGATGCAAATCTGAACAACGAAGTATTCAGTATATAAGATGAAAAGCAGCATTGACAAGCAACTTTCTGTCGCCTGCCTTCACTTCGCTTTGAGAATCAACATCATTTGAGCAGCTCCCTTTCTGTCTGTTTGTGTCTCTCTGTGTGTCTGTGCATGCGTGTGTTAGGCTAAATTTGATTTAAGTTTACGATTGACGCTATCATTTGTAGGTATAAGGTACAATCAGCCTTAAGCATCAAAGAAGTTAGTGAGGATAGGCATCAACCTTGCACAAATGAATGTACACAAATGAAATAGAAGAAACGCGAAGTGACTGATTGCAGCATGGTCGACTAAATGGTTGTGATGAGAGGTTACACTCTAGTAGCATGGTTTAATGAAACAAAATCATTATCATATGCTTTTCTAAGATACCTTCTCAGTTTCAGATAGTCTGTCCAACCTTGAATCGAACTCAGGGAATTCTTTCCTGTCACTTTTTGATCTATAAAAGAGAAGGTCATGTCCTCTATAGCGCAGACTGGCTCCATTTGATTGTGGTGGTGCCGAATTATAGTGCTCCAAGCCTGCCATAATACCACATTGTTATATTTTGGACCAATCTGTTGATTTGTTAATTTATCCAGAACATATGCTCAATTGATTAACACGCATAAATTAATACTTCACCATTTTTCATCCCTTAAAGTTTCGGAGTGTTGAATCTATACCATTCAAATATACATCAAATTGAATAGGAATTCAAAAGCTTCACAAAAAAAGAAATGGAAGGTCTAACGGAGCAAAGTTTCAAAAGTTACAAAGGTTCAAAGTCGCATGAAGAAGAGCGGCGGTGGCGGGCTACACGGAGCGCCAGGTGGACGACTGCTTGGAGTAACTTTAACGTGAAAGTCACTTTCAAGTAGCCTGCCATAATACCACATTGTTATATTTTGGACCAAACTGTTGATTTGTTAATTTATCCAGAACATATGCTCAATTGCTTAACACGCATAATCAATACTTCACCATTTTTCATCCCTTAAAGTTTCGGAGTGTTGAATTTATACCATTCAAATATACAACAAATTGAATAGGAATTCAAAAGCTTCACAAAAAAAGAAATGGAAGGTCTAACGGAGCAAAGTTACAAAGGTTCAAAGTCGCATGAAGAAGAGCGGCGGTGGCGGGCTACACGGAGCGCCAGGTGGATGACTGCTTGGAGTAACTTTAACGTGAAAGTCACTTTCAAGTAGGAATGCCCACCAAACCCCCCCACCCCCCCCCCCCCCCCAAAAAAAGAGAAAGAAAAAAAAAACTACCGACCTATCAGCTCTCCAGTTCATTTGATGGGTCGGTGTTGTGAGATGCTTTGGGCTGGGGTTGATGAAATGTGAACGGTGATAATTCGAGGGTTATAATCACAATCATATAAAGCCTCCATCTTCATAAGTGGAGGAAAGATCTAACATTAACCTCCTGATATTATTAATTTTTAGGATTAAGAGCAGCGTTTGTTTCAATCAGAGTACTCATTTCGATGTCTCGGATGGTTCTAATCCATGACCTCTAGTAACACAGCCTAGAGCGAGATACCACTTGAGCTATCGATCATTGACCTATCCTCTTGAATTAAAATCTTAATTTAAAGAATCCAACAGAATCAGGGATTTTGAGCGTCGTCGAGTAGTCTAAAGCAATTTGATTGAATTCTCTCCAGCAATCTTGACTGAAAGAAAATAAGAGTATAGCGGTTGAACACGTGGAAATGGCCAACTTGCCAAACCATGTTAAATTCGTGTGTTTATTTTTTTTTTTTTTTTTTTTTTTTTTTGCTTATTTCGTAGTTTGGTGATTGGATATTGGTTTATTAATCATATCATTTCCACAACACAAGTCCATGGGTTCCACAATATGTGAAATTCTTCCATACGTCATAAAAAAATAGTTCTTGTTAATAAAATATTATGTTGTAGGTTTTGCTACTTAAAACTATAGAAGTCTACATTTTTCCTATGTAGTCAAGGCGAAAAGACGCAAAAAAGGGGGGGGGGGGGGACTCGACGATTGCGCCTTGGGCTCTTTTACGCTTTTTAGTGCGTCTTAGTTACTCTTTTTTGTTGTTGCACTATAAAAATGCAACTTTTTTGCAACTTCATGTGTTTTTTTCTCATTTCGTTGAACATTTTTCTGGTTCGACTTTGATACCAATTAAGTGGTGAGCTTTTTGTTGCGCTCGAGTTCTAGAAAAGCTCACCAGTTGCGCCTTTAGTACACTGCATTTTTCTCGATGTTCGGTAATTCGAAACAACAAAATGTCAATTTCATTGTTCCTTATAGATAAGGTAGCTCTAGACAAAATTGATGGGGTGGTCAATAGTAAATTAAATTTAACATGCTATATCATTTACATTTATTTTCACATTCCATTCAAACTTTTTAAATCGTAGTTGTTTTGAAAATTCAATTATCTAAAAAATGAACCAACAAAATCAAACATAATAGATTATACATTAGTTTTGTTAAGGTATTCATTAATTTAGCTACAACACTGGCGATATTGTTGATAAGGTTCATGATACATAGGCATTTAGATATCATTCATCTAAATAATTTAAGTAACGACAAAAGAGAGAGTATGTATAAAACTGAAGTACAACTTGCAATTACCCAAAATTTATTCCTCATCCATGAAAAATGACTAAATTTTCTTTGCATTCTCAATAGTTTAATATCTTCGATTTTTTCACAATTCATGATTCTACAACTTCAATTACTCAATTTACTTGAATCTTCGAATACTTTACAAAGATAAAAACTCTATCAGCCAATTACAGATTAAAGAAAAAGGAAAAAACTAGGGACTATAAACAAAGAAGAAAGTGTTGAATGAAAATTTAATCTGGTATACAAAAGATATTTAAGATTATAGACAGAAGTCCAATACACCACATCTACAATGATAAATATTTTGGGGTACTTGTCCAATTCACCAAAAAATAGGGCTGTCAACGGATACTTTCGGATACAAATAGTGTTATATCCGTATCCGCATCCGAAATCATTTTCAGATATCCGTATCTGCGGATACGAACGGATATCGGATAATTATCCTATCCGCCAACAATCGATAAATCAAGAAATATAAATGAAATTTTTTTGTTTAACATAAATGTTTTTCAATTCTATTGATCACAAATGGGTTAAAAATAAACAAATATGATAAAATTAAATAGATTTGAGAAGCTAATATGTATTTAGTGCATACAATATAATACCTTCAACTTAATAAAACACTAAAAAAAAAATCTTATTCATCGCACTAAAATAAATATAATTTTGAGTATAGTGTTAAAAAAATCAGACAGATAATTTTTAGATGCGGACATCAATGTATCTGTATCCACATCTGCTTTTTCGAATATCGGATATTATCCGTTTTTTCGGATATGGATGCGGACAGATTTTTCGAGTATCCATTGACAGCCCTACCAAAAAGGTCGTGTCTTTTCTATGAAAAACAATTTATCGTTTACTTGATTGTAGGCTGTAAAAACAAAGGCAGAGCCTGGCGATTATGTCGGGTATGGCCAAAAAGGGTACATTTAAAATCATATTTTTACTTAAGCAAACCAAACTTGAAAGATAGAAAAATAGCGAAATATGAAGTTAAATGTTTATCTTTATGTTAAGCTTGATAATTTCAAATTTTATAAATGACAAAATATTTCATAAAAATTAAACGAAGTAGAAAAAACGATTGAGAAACTAAAAACACATCAATGACCAAGGTTGTCAAAATGAGATTCAAATCGTAAATCGTAACGTTAAAATTTTAGATCGAAAAGGGATTTATATCAAAAATAGTGGATTTAAAAGATTCATATGTTAAATAAAGGCTGAATTAACCCTAACCAATTCAAGAGAAAACAAACGATAAATAAACAGAGATTAGCGATAGCGTACAGGAATCCATTGACTAGATTGAACAAAAGTTACGATTTTCCAATATCTCTGGACTGTTCCTCTCTGACGGGGAAGATAGAAATAAAAAAAAGCGTACTGTTTCTCGAGGACCACAACGATTTTATTAACTGTTAATAGTCAGTTATTTAATATTTACAATTTAACCCCTCATCAAATTGTAAATAATGCTTATTTGTTTTGGACCTAATATTTGTTATAATAGCATCATACAATTATACATATGTGCCCATAATAGGATTTTTAATCCAATAATCTTCCACTTGGACAACATATGTTTCCTTATAAATATACAACCTTATAAGCTCAAAATTTGCTATTAAATAAAGGTATTCTTTAACAATCTTGTCCATCAACCATATTTATATAGAATCATAGTGGTCTTTGTCATATTAATCATGACTAAAATCATCAAAGGTCACATGCATATATATAGTCAAATGACAGATCAATCATGGATACATAACATAAAATTTACATGTAATGTGAACCAAACATGACCATTTTCAACTGGTCCTCCTTCAAACCTCAGTGAGGTCTGCATTAAAACAACAAAACAGAGTGAATGAACTGAATATTTTACTTCTGATCAAAAAACCAAATACATAATTGACTCAAAACAAATATAAAGCATAAAAAATACAAACTCCCATTAAATCATAATACCATCTAGCAATGCAACACCCATATGAGTATTGTGCTCATGAAAGACCTTGGACGGCAACCCTTTTGTGAGCGGATCCGCTATCATGAAGTTTGTTCCAATATGCTCTATAGATATATATTTACTATGTACTCTCTCTTTCACAACTAGGAAGTTTATGTCAATGTGCTTTGACTTAGTTGAGCGTCTATTATTGTTAAAATATAACACTGTTGACTTGTTATCATAATATAACTTTAGTAGTATTTTTACATTTTCCAAAATGCGCAGCCTAGTGACAAGGTTGTGTGGCCATATTTCATGGTTCAATGCCTCGTAATATGCTACAAATTATGCTTCCATGGTGCAAAAAGGTTACAAGTGTGTGTTTAACACTTTTCCAGGATATAGCTCCTCCAGCCAACAGATAAACATATCTTGGTGTGGACTTTCTGCTATCTTGGCATCTAACAAAATTAGAATCAGAATACCATACAATCTCTAGATGATCTGATATTCTATAAGTGGGCATGTAATCATTTATTCTCTAAAGATACCTCATACAACCATCATGGCTCATTTCTAATGGTTAATACCAGAGTTGCTTAATTATCTGTCTAACATCCCAGTAATGTACGCAATATCTGGACGTTCACATACTTGAGCATACATTAGACTCCCAACAGTTGAAGCATAGGGAATCTTTTGCATTTTTTGAATTTCAATATTACTTTTAGGACACTGGCTAATCTCCTTTAGCAACAGAGGTATCTCTTGGTCTACAATCTTGCATGTCAAATCTTTTGAGTACTTTATCAATATATTTCTTTTGTGATAATCCAATAACACCCCGAGAATGATTTCGAAATATTTGAATATCTAATACAAAGGAGTCATCTCCAAGATCTTTCATCTCAAAATATTTAGAAATTTCTTGGTTTCTTGCAATAAGCCTATATCATTAATGACAAGCAAAATGTCATCGACATATAGAATTAGGAATATATGTTTACTCCCACTGAACTTGTGATACACACAATTATCAACAATATTCGTCTCAAAACCGAAAGAGATGGTTACTTGATGAAATTTGTGGTACCATTGACGAGAAGCTTGCTTAAAGTCCATAAATGGATTTTGTTCGTTTGCAAAGCATATTCTTTGGATCCCCCTACGCAAACTTTTCTGGTTGTATTGAGAAACGTCGTCTTAACATCCATCTGATGTAACTCAATATCTAGGTGAGCAACAAGTGTCATAATTGTCCTAAAAGAGTATTACGATGAAGCTGGAGAAAGAGTCTATAGAAAATCAATGTCTTCTTTCTGAGTATAGCCTTTTGCTACATGACGACATCTCCACATTACCTTTGCATCCCTCTCGGTTTTAAATATCCATTTACAACCAACTAGTTTTGCGCTTTCTCGTAATGTGACAGGTTACCAAACTTTATTGTCATGCACGGATTTATACTCCTTGTTCATGACATCTATTCATTTTTGAGAGTTAGAACTTTTCATGGCATGATGAAAGCTGATTGGGTCATCTTCCATCATTCCATTGTCATCCTCATGTTCTTGAAGAAATACAATATAGTCATCTGAAATAGAACTCCTTCCTCTCATGGACCTCCTTAATGGCACTGGTTCTTGATGTTGTTGAGTTCATTGTTGTCAAAAATCTTAAAATCATACGATTTAAATCTCGTTTCAAATTGAATCTTTCCCTTTACGGTTCGATTTAAATTCCTATTCAAATCTAGCTAATATTGCAAATTAGAAAATCATTCAATCCAAGTTGATATATTTAGTATACTTGTTTGAATTTGCCATCTCAATTCCAATCATTTCCAAGCAAAATAAAATCGAAATAAGAGAGAAAATATAGTGTTAGGTTTAGACATAGAACTTCAAACACTGAAATCAATTTCAAATTGTGTGCAAACCTTTATAATATGGAATGCTTGAATCTACGATTTACAATCAAAATCGCGTTTCGATTTGAATTTTAAAGTTTAAATTATACGATTGACAATTTGAATATTATTATGAAAGCCTTGGTTGAGTGTGTTCTTCTGGAACAATCGTTTCATTTTCAATAAAGGCTTGTATAACATTGTCTTGTTGAGGTTCTGGATTCACTTCCTGATCAATGATAGGTGTAGGCAACTGAACATTGTCAAAAATGATAATAGGAACCAAGTTTGAATCTAATTCCTCTCAAAAGCAATGTCTTTTAACTTTATTTCTCCCCCTAACTGAATATCCTTAAAGAATACTGCAGTTCCCGTCTCAAAAATATTCCTAGCTATGAGATCATAAAACTTATAACCCCTAGAACGCTTAGAATAACCAATAAAATAGTTGTTCACTGCTTTGGAATCTAGTTTCTTTTCATGTGGCTTATAAAGTCTTGCCTTAGCTAGACATCCCCAAATATGAAAGTGTTCTAGACTAGGCTTTCGACCTATCCAAAACTCATAAGGTGCTTTTGCAGCTGCTTTAGTTGGTACTCTATTGAGAATATAAGCTGTTGTTTTTAATGCTTCTTCTCCGATAGATTCAGGTAAGGTGGAATGAGCAATCATACCTCTTACCATATCCTTAAGAGTCATATTTCGTCTTTCAACAACACCATTCATGCTAGGTGATTCAAGAAAAAAGTTCCAAATTTTTTTGTGGTGTAAGTCACTTTAAAATTGATTAATGTGAAGGATCTCTCGATGGGTTGTATAAGTTGTTAGCGATTTGTAAGTTTTGATCTATAGGTGATAAAGTCACGTATTATCAATATCTCAATGACGACGCCATCAACGGTTTACTGCAATGTGGAGATCGAATATCTATTTTATTCAAAATATATCATGTTTGTATTGATTGTTTAAAGTAATGATACAGATAGGGCTATCAATGAACACCCGAAAAATCCGATATTCGTCTGAATCCATATCCAAAAATATGAAAAATATCTGTTATTCAAAAAGCGGATACGGATATCCGATATCCGAAAAGCTTCTTGGATACAGATATCCATATCTGAAAAATATCCGTTCGACTAATTGACGTAATATATATAACTCAAAACAAAAAATAGAGTAAAAAATTATTTTGTAACTATTGAATGTTATTATGATATAAATTTTTGTCCATAAAAATGGTAGTCATGGTGTTTAATTTTGGAATATTTTTGGATATGCTTATGGATATTAGTATAAAACAATGTTTCATCATCACATATCTTTATTTCCTAGTTTTTTTTTTATAAACATTAGTGTAAAAATTATTTTATGTTGATCCAAACATTTTTATTTATACTTTTAAATTTATTAATTACTGGCAGAGCAGACAGATATCCGATATCCGTCCATATCCGAAAATTATGCGGATACGGATATCCGAAAATAATTTCGGATACGAATATGACATTATCCGTATCTGAAAGCATCTGTTGACAGCCGTAGATACAGACCAAATAAAAAGAAGACTTTGTCAACTTTATCATTACTTTTAATTGGACCTGGACCATTTACTTTCTTTAATTTTATATTTTTTTAATACCATATACTTACGCACTAAAAGTATGACTAACAACAATATATTGTTATTAAGCTCCAAACCTTTTCCATTCCAACATCAAGTATCAGTGTTATTGGATCAAATCTCTATTCTTAATCTTCAATAATTTTCTTGATGTTTATTTTATTTATATTTGTATTTAAATAGTTGTACAGAATTTAATAAAGGAGTGGACGAGTAAACAATTTTGCTTATGTTGGTGCTATTATTAATTTGTGTATCATGGATATTAATATCACTAATACTTCTAGTGTTTGCACAATCGATTTCTTTTAATTTTGCCTATGATTTTGGATATTGAGGAAGCTACAAAAACTCTACCTTCATTGCATTCGATATAACTAAATCCTTACAATAAAAGCTGAGGGGAAAATTGTAAGATTAAATTATACTAAAACTAACTTATTACAAATAAAGTACCAAACTATTCAAATATTATAACATTGAATTATAGTGATACAAAATTATCATCAAAAAGACGTCAAATCATTCAAATTGAAGATAAAAGAAACAGGCTTTAAGTGAAACATGTAACTTACCTACGCTATTAGAATTTTTTCAATTCTGAATTTATAATTCACGTCTAAGGTTTCAAGCAAAAAACTTTTGCACCAACCATCCAAATGTTATATTGGTTTGTTATTGGTTTTGTACATCTTATCCATGTATGTTATAGCACAGAGGCACGAGCAATTATGAATTTTTTTCTTAAGAGATGTGGTAGCAAAACACTCACACATAGAAGAGCAATAACTATCTATTAAAAATAATAATATACAGAAGATATTTCAACATTAATATTAATAATTTCTAAGGTCCTCCCTAATCCTCTTCCATCAATTCAAATTCGAATT
The DNA here is from genome assembly GCA_030737875.1 of Allium sativum. Taxonomy (NCBI): domain Eukaryota; kingdom Viridiplantae; phylum Streptophyta; class Magnoliopsida; order Asparagales; family Amaryllidaceae; genus Allium; species Allium sativum. The sequence continues at coordinate 619,054,113 of CM060912.1, forward strand.
GTTATAATTGTCGTTTTTTAAATTCTTCATTTTTTTTTTAAATTCCCGTCCACTACTTCGCAACCAAATACAACGGTTCGTAGTTTCAACGGTTATTTACAAAATTCACTTTAATCTTTTGCATTCAAACGCATACACTTAAATGCAATAATTATATAATTTTAATCAATTCAATCAACTAATATTTATCAGCTCTTCTAACAAATATTAAGCAATAAAAATGACTATTTCAATATACAAACTATGTCCGTATTTAAAAAAGGAAAAATAAGAAAACAAATCATAAAAACTGACAGATTCAGAGAGAGTGTGTGTACATAGGAGATTCATTCTAACCAGACCCGGCCCTTGCCCAAGACAGGCAAGACAAATGCCTAGGGCATCAATCCGTAAGGGGGCATCAAAAATCAATTTTTTTTTTACCGCTATTCGAAATAAATCGCTCCGCGGCCTCCCCACACTCCGCTCCATTCGAGTTTCGCCCTTCCGAGCTTCGTAGAGATTCACCTTCCACCGCAGTCCTCGACAGGCTTCGGCTCGTTGCTTGATAGGCTTCGGCTTCAACTTCGACAGGCATCGGCTTCGCTGTTCGAGTTTCATTTTGCGATTTCAGTTCGATTTCGAGTTCGAACTTGCTGCTTAGAATGAAGTGGCCTGGTAATTTTCAGTTTGCAGTTTCAATTCAACACATAGGCACCAGAATTCCTTTTTTTTTCAGTTAGCAGATTCGTTATTTTTGTTAGAAATTGGACTGACTTGTTTCAATTTGCAATTTTGCTTGTTTCAATTTGCAATTTTGCAGGAGGGCTTCAAGTTGCTAAATGAATTAAAGCTTCAATTTTGCAGGAAGGATTCAATTTGTTAAATGAAATTGGACTGACTTCAATTTGCAATTTTGTTCACCTATTTCAAGCTTTCCAACTACAATAAACATGCGAGTTTAGTGTTCAAAGAATGCAAGAAGAAGTGATAGATCCCAAATTCTCAGCCCTAGAAAAAGAAAATCAACGTAACAAACCAAAGAAGGAAATCATCAGGAGGAAACTAAAATGAAGGGATCTATACACAGTTCGCATGGAAGTCGACAAAGCTGATGGGATTGATTTCCTCTACGAGGCCGATTGAACTACGTTCGAGGCAGATTTCTTCAACTCTTTCGAAGACGACTTTGATGATGCTGACATCAACTGATATAAGTGGTTTGCTGGTATTTGACTGTTCTTGTCTTGCTTACCAAGCTGTCAGGCTATTCTAGTATCATTTTGTTTGGTTAGTTTCTAATTTCTTTTTGCAACAAGTGAATAACAATGCAGTTTGATTATCTCATGAACTTGTCAATTCCTGGTGTTTGACAGTGGATGTTTTATGATTGTTTGCTTGAAACCGATCTGATTCCAATGAAAAAAAATTGCAGGATGAAGTTATTTTCGTTAGTTTTTTTGGTTTGATACCATATTGATATACAATATTTTGACTTGTAAACTGGTGATTTGGTTTACAATATTTTGAAATCAACATTGCAATCTGTAATTTTAATTTTCATGTAAGTTATGCATATTATTTTACAAAATGGGGCAACGAAAATGGAAAAATATTTGTTTGTCTAAGGCATCAAAAACTATTGGGCCGGCCCTAATTATAACAAAAATGACAATGTTTTTCAATTAAATACAAATATATATATAGATATAAATGCAATGGCAACAACTGCATATTTTGACAATAAGTACAGGTTTCACTGATGGTTCATTTAATCCAACAAATTTACCATGCATTCCACACACAAAAGTCTATACTTCAACAATATATTTCAAATATAATTTATGTTTTGTTAAAGCATTACAACGAATTAATACTAGCCTAAACATATTGCTGCCTACTACTCTTAAATTATTCAACCTCCTGGATATGAGCACAAATTCAAGAACTACACGAATTACTCTGAAATATACTAATCCCCAACACTTAATTAAAAAAAAAAAAAAAAAAAAAACAAACAAACAAACAATCCAGGACGACAACACACCGCAAACAATAATTACAATACCTCTAAATGGAGAATCCCAAAATCCCGAATCTCCCGATTCTAGAGCCCTGGAATCCATAGAGCCTGAACGTGAATCCAATTCAAATCCACACATAGTCTCTTCCGTATGAAATTGACCTTCTTCTTCACAATCCTTGCTCGTCATGCCATCAGAATCTCAGAATAACGCTTTTACAGTTTCATTAGCAACGATCTCAACACCTAAGAAGATCTTGAGACCGTCAGTAAACCGAATATAGGCAACTGAATTCTTCGATATACACTGATTCAGGTTTTGAAGTATATAGTTTTTCTGGAGCCTAAAACCCTAAAACAGGATAAATGGCGGACAAACCAATGGTGCCAGACTAGACATCAGAGGCCTCTTCAGTAGCGCGAAATTGGTTGCCTGGATTCATGCCAAATGGCATAAATATTCGTCAAATTACCATCGTGTCCATAACAATGGATGGCCAAGATTTACGATTATATTTGTTGCGCAAGTCGTGGAATGTTCGCGTTGGCAGCTTCCCCTGCAGTCGATTTCACATCAGCCAACAATTAAAGAAATTTTGTTAATTTAGATCGCTTTTATAGTTTAATAATGCAAGTAGACCGCGCTTAGAACAGATGTAAATAAAATATCTAGCGGGTTGCATCTCGAAATGTACCAATACTTTTGAATAAAATAAAAATGCGCATTTTCAAAACTCATCCATATCAATGGCATTATAAATGATGACACTACATTTTGTCAATGCAATTTTTGTCAATGTAATTCCAACATGTCCATAAGTAATCTATATTTGTAAAGGGCATTGTTAACTTCATTAATGAATGGTCAATTTCAATGGAACTTCGGTCATATTTAGATTTGTTAAGGGGCGTACTGAACACGAAAATTAACTTACGAAAATACTCCTACTTTACTTCTCTAAATCGCTTTTTTCCTGATGGATTATTACTGACACTCCAAAAATGGTTAAGGGAGGACGTTGTCAAAACATAATTCGGTATACACAATTTTTTTTTTTTTTTTTTTTCATTTTTGATGACTCTTTGCTAAATTTAAGTGTAAAAACTTAACCACATCCCATCGAATTCCGTGAATAAATACGGTAAAGCCTTATCGAACATCTATGTTCGTCCTTAATCATTTTGCAGTGTCAATAACAACACCCAATTCAATTAGACTAATTACCAGGTTGAGAGTAGTTTGGCCATATTATAATTTACTTTCAAGGAGGTCACTTACTAATGTTCTCCCTTAGTAAATTTTAAAAAAATAAACAATGAGTCGCACCTTAATCAAATCTGGAGTGCGAATAACAATGCCCTTTGTAAATACTTTTGAATTAAAGAGTGGACTTTGTTGAACTATCAGTCGTATAGAATATTAGAAATGAGTTATCAAAGCTAGATCACCTGATGGTTTAAGCAAAAGAAATTCATTTGATGTCTTCCTTTCTTGGGTAGCATGACAATGTTTACTATTAACTATTCCAGATCGATATGTAGGTAGTTCTTTAACAAATAGTCCATCATTTTTATGGTACATTTAGAATATTTGTATCTTCTTGCATGCCTTATTTATGATATCATATCACTGATATATAATTGTTATGTTGGCATACATACTAAATGTTACCATATACATTTTGATAAGTACTGTATTTGAAGTAATGTTGTTTCTTATTATAGGAAAATTGACAGAGATCAACACACATATGTAAATTAAATTTTAACAAGTTAAATTAAGTTTTGTTCATTTTAAACTTTATAAGCCGTGTTTGACAAAGATCAATATGCATGTATGAACATGCATCCGACAAGACTTTTAGCTACATCACCTTTACAACTAATGTTCAATTAGCAATGGGTTAAAATTTAACATGTGGTCCATTTTTTATCTTTTTTAATCTCTTCTACAGTATGCTAAAAGATGTGCATACAATCGAGTAGTTCTATTATTATTTTTCATGTTCGTATAAAATATTATCTCATTTTTTTCTTTTTTTTTTACTAGAATATGACATGTTACTGGAATGTCTGCAACAGTTGACTTTATAATTGATCTACCGGTCGCGGAAATGGTATAAAAGAATTTTGGAATCTAATGTGATGGGTATTTTGCAAGAGTTTTTCTACTACTGTCAATTTAATCTTTCTAACTATATTCTTTTAGAAACTTGTTGCAATTAACGTATATTTCTGGGAGTGATTATCATTAAATAAACATTTTTTTGCTTCATTGAACAAAGTTGCTTCAAATAAGAGATCATTCGCTTCAAATTACTTTGAAACAACCAAAAAAGACTTGAATAGCAAAATAGAACATCCTAATGGAAGAGTCGAAGAAGCATAAAGATGGATATATGATTCATCGTTATATGATCAACAAAGATCCCAAAATCCCAAATGTTACTGAGATCAACGCGCATAGTGAGATGGTATCTTACCTTATAGAATATTAGATACTTAGATATTCTTAATTTAGTCTAAAATTAATTTACTTATTGGCCAAGTATGAAGGGGAAAGATATTTTGTTTAAGTAGCAAGTCAAATCGGCTTATGGTAAAAAAAATGGTTAGAGGAAAGTGCATAATAAGTTCTATCTGTTGTAATATATAATGAATATGCTTTTGTCATATTCTGTTTAGTCATACGTTGTGGGATAAGTTTTACTCTAAGCTCCCAAGCCTTTATATAAGGAGCTCATATAATGTAAATAGTGTACTAAAAATTGGAATGAATAAAAGTATCTTCTTTCTCCTCCTGTAATGGCTTTCTTATTGTATATTGTTTACAACACGTTATCAGCACGAGATTCTATTAGAGCTATTGTTTGAAATATTCTAGATCTATATCTATGGATCTATCATGTAAGTAGTTTTTATTTGAAGATATCAATTCATGGATTTATATATTTGTTATACAATTATTTTTTGTTTGAAAATATTTGATCAATGGATCTATGAATTTGTCATATATTCTGTTCTTTTAGATCTAACTCAAACGTCTAGTTCTCTTTTCCTATATATTTTTTGTAGATCTAGATTATATTCTAATGGATCTAACTTTTTAGATCTAATTAATTTTGTTGATCCTAAATATGTGTAGATGTATTCTTTCATTTCTTTGCGGATCTAATTTTGAATTTTCCAAATCCAATTTGATGGAGATTCGAATGTATATGTATTATTTACATTATTGATGATGTAGAGATAGATCTAGTTTTATCCTTTCCGATCTGCTATTACTTTTCGTATGTAATTCTTTACGATAGACCGAAGATAATATATGTATGATTTTTTTTATGTACACCTAACAAAATTATGGGCATAAAATATGATGATGTAGCATTTAAACTCAATAGCAATATTGATTTATCACTGGAAGTGAAATTGAAAACTCATGATATAAACAATTTTTTTAAAATGAGGAACTTGAAGTTCATATGCGAATAAGGAACCTGAAGTTCATATGCAAATAAGGAACCTGAAGTTCATATGCAAATGAGAAACCTGAAGTTCATATGCAAATGAGAAACCTGAAGTTCATATGCAAATGAAAAATTTGAAGTTCATATGCAAATGAGGAACCTGAAGTTCATATGCAAATGAAAAACCTGAAGTTCATATGCAAATGAGAAAGATGAAATAAAAGCCTCGAAGCATGTAATTGCATTTATTTTTTTGCTTATAGCAAATAATAATAGAAAAGGATTCGAAAAGGCAACGAAGAAGAAAAAGGAAAGCTTTCATTTATTGAAGTTATTTTTGATTTAGCACCTGAAGTAAATGGAAATATTAATGAAAGCATACGCGACAAACTTAATTTTTAGTATTTGAAATAAAAGTTGAGAACTTGTAATTTCTTTATAGTCAAAATTTTTGAGTTTCCATGAATTATTGAATGCATTTGTTATTTGAGATAGAAACCTTTTATGCAATATATCTCATTTGCTAAAATTACAGATGTAAGATTTGTTGCATCCTAAAGATATTTGTATGAAGATTATATATATGTGTATATATATATATATATATGTATATATATGTATATATATACATATATTAAGAAGAGATATTTATTTTAGGAAATCTAATTATTAAGAAATAAATTTCATTATTAAGATATTCATTTTAATTTTATCATTGAGTGATATTGAACTTAAACGTGAGATGAAATTGTGTTACTTAAGTACCATTTCTTGATTGATTCATATATTTGTAATGAAATCATTTTACTGTGACAATAGTTATATCCTAGGCCATATAAATGTTAATTGTAGTTACTATTATCATAAATACATTGGTTATTGTGAATTAAATGTTATATGTTCATGCTCAGAATATGAATATAAGTATGATTTTTTTTTATGTATTTATATATGTGGCTAGTAATATATGGTATAATGGAAGAAATAGATTCAACAACAACCTGAAGTTGCATGAAGAAATTTTTTTTAACAAGGAGTTGTATAACTCAAAACCCAAGACCTGAAGTCTTGAATTCATATCAATATTTTTCTTAACTTGTCAAAATTTATAAGCTTTTAAACAAGAAGTTTACACATAATTTGAGAACCCGAAGTTCATTAAAAAAATGAAGTTGAAGTTCATGAATAAGTAGCCTGAAGGTATGTTGAAATTATGTAAAATGATAAAATTTACTCCCTGAAGAAGTTAAAGGAAATAAATAAATCATAATACTCAAGCAATAAAAATCCGAAGCTTTCTTGACGTTGTGACATGAAAAGATTGTACTTCCAGAAGAAGTTAAAAGAGACATACACATAATAATATGTGACAATAACATTGAATTCAATAGAAAATCTCTAAACGAGTTTCATCTAACTGACATCTTTCATGTACAATTTATATTAACTGAATATCCTGAAGATATAATATGTATTTAATCTCTTGAAGAGACGTTCTAGAGAATTATTTTATATAGCAAATCCAACATCCTAAAAGAGATGTTAGAGATTTTTTTATTTGTTGCATTGCAATTACATAAATAAAAGATATGTTCCCTAAAGGAATATCATACACTCCAGAAGTAGTGATTTCTTTTCTTGAATCTTATTTTTATTTAATGCATCTAATTTTGTTACTGCATTTAAATTTTGATATGTATTTTTGTATATTGATATGACATTTCAATAGTTTGTATATATTTATCTCTAGAGGAGATAAGTTCATCCCAGAAGCGGTGATAACAAAATATCTTTAGTGGATATTTGTATATTTGGAAATGGTAAGATATCTCTAGAAAGAAGAGATCTGTTTATTTGAAAATAATGAAATATCTCCAGAAGGGATTTTTACAATTAGAAGTGATAAATATTTGTAGAAAAGTACATAAATTTCTCCTAAAAGAGAAAATATGTATTAAAACTCCACAAATGGTGTTTATGGAATATCCCAGAAGCGATATTAGAACTCCATGAACTTAAAAACTTGAAGTTTTTCGTATATTTATTTGGACCAGAAGTTCGATATGTTTTCAAACCAGAAGTTTTGAACATTATCATACGATCCTGAAGAATGTGTAATGACATTGATCAATACATTGAGATCAATAGTTTGATCTTTGTAATAATTCATTCTAAAATCACTCACTCAAATGAGAAAGACTATGTAAATTTATAATACGTGGATGCACGTATTTATATGTTCGTATCTGTAAATATTTAACTAACAGTCTAAAGTTTGTTATAAGATTATTTTATAGATTATGCAGAAATATTATTTAGTGATTTAAATTTCAATCAACATGAATGTTGAATGACCTGAACTCATATGTGTATTTAAATGATTTGTATAATAAGAAAATTCCTCCAATATTGCTAGATCAATGAAAGAGAATATGTAAAAAAATATGAATGCGTCTTATCGACTAATTATGGGTTATTCTCCTACAACTGATATACATATAATATATTTGCTAGCAGCAATGTGATAATGGATCAAAATGAGAATCCCATGATGATTATTATTTAGTGTGACAATGTTTGTCAACATTCAGCAGGAGGATAAAGGGACACAATTTCATTTTGAGTATCAATGTTAAATAATTGATACACGAATAAATTATAAGTAATGTCCCTTGTAGATTTGCTTCAATATCTATTTGAATCCCTGAATGATCAAAATGCATAAACCAATTTAAAGATTGGTTTAAAAGTCAGTTCGAAATACTTTTGAAGTAAGTAATAAAGATGCCAGATGAAGGGGGTGAGTGTACTTGAAGAAACACCTAAGGAGCCTCTTGAAGAGATCCATGACATGATTGTCAAATAACCCCAGAAGTGGTTTAGGTACCTAAAATAGATAAATAAATAGATCTCAATAAATTATATCTAGAACTGACAATATATAATCATCGATGATAAATTTATAAAAAGTAAAGCGCTTATGTTAAATCATGATTGGCCATCATGAATCCTTCTCTAATTGAGAAATGTAGACCTGTAGACCGCAAAGTAGTGATTAAACCTCGAAGGTATGAATATTTGTTATATCATACTAAATGATGAAAGAATATTAGTTCCTGAAGAACATAAACTACTTTGTTGGTTATGTAAAATATAAAGAACAAAGAGAGTTGATTACAACATTCTTTTAAGTATTGTTATAATGAAAATCATGATATAATTCATGATGAGTAGATTTTTCCTTCTTTTAAGTATTGTTGTAATGAAACATTTAATATACTTTTGAGTATAGTTGCGATATGCAAAATTCATTGAAGTGTACACGTTCATGAAGAATACAAATAACTTTAGTAATTATAAAGAATGCAAAGAACATAGAATATAAATTACGACATGCTTCTAAGTATTATTATAATGAATATCTTGATATAATTCAAGATGAGTAGATTACCTCCAATTTTTAAGTATTACTGTAATGAAACTATTATTGTTCATTACAAATGTATTATAGTGTGCAAACCTGATTGAAGCATAAAATTGTAAACACTCGAAGTGTATAGCAAGCAAGCACAAACAAAAGGTGCTTTAAATAAGAAAACATGCCTGAAGCATGAAAATGCACACAAAAGTTTTTAAATAAAAGTTCATTAAGAATTATCTTGTGGTGTTGTACTTTTTTTCCTTCACTTTGGTTTTTTTTCCCATAGGGTTTTCCATTGTGAAGGTTTTAATAAGGCAAATGTTAATAAACGATGAACATCGGAAGTATGAAGACTAAAGATTATTATCTCTTGATTTTATTTTCTATACAAGATTTGTTTGAGAAATATTGTCAATGAGATACATATTTATGTATCCAGAAGTATCTTCCTCAAAGTAATATTTGAAAGTTTTAACGAGGCATTATCTTGATCTAGAAGAATCAAGCACCACATCAAGGAATAACATCACAAATATGTTATTTAAGTTAATCTGTATTTTTATCCTTAACTAAGGTTTTTCCCACTGGGTTTTCCTTTGTAAGGTTTTTACTGAAAATTTATATTGATCTAGAAGTATCATTCTACGTTTAATGTAGTAAATTATTGAAAATTTGTTTTTGTACTCTTTTTCCTTCACAAAGATTTTTCCCATAGGGTTTTTCTTAGTAAGGTTTTAATGAGCATTACATTGACCCTGAAGTATCGAACTCTTAGAAGAAATATCATTTTTATATGGTATCTACAATTTCAAGAGTTGCATTCTTTTCCTCGATCTAGGTTTTTCCCATTGGGATTTCCTAATAGAGGTTTTTAACGAGGCAACAAACAATATCTATGTCATCCAAATAGATATTTACAAGCAATATACTATGAGGGAGAGAAATAATCTTTCAAAGGGAATAGTTTCAAGCTACTATGAGAGAATTCAAGAATTTGAAGACACGTATTCAAGGAGTGTTAAAGTTACCTTTCCGATCCACATAAAGCAAAATCACAAATTGGATATGTGTTTACAAACAACAATGCAGCTATTTCATGGAGATCTACAAAGAAAACATTAGTAGTAACATCATCCAATCATTCTGAAATACTAGCACTACATGAAGCAAGTCAAGAATTTGTTTGGTTAAGATAATTAATTGAACATATTCGAAGCACATGTCAACTTCCCTCAACCACAGAAAGATCGATTGTTTATGAAGACAATACAACATGCGTAGCCCAGATTCAAGCAGGATATATCAAGGGTGATAGGACAAAACACATTTCTCCAAAATTCTTTTTCACACATGAGCTCCAAAAAGGGATAATAAGATAGAAGTGAAGCAAATCCAATCTTAAAAAGAAAAAAAATCCAGCAGATCCATTCACGAAGGCACTTCCAAAATCAACGTTGTAGAAGATGATACATAAAATTAGTATGTGTGCTTGCATCACTAAACTATTTGAATAATGCGTTATGAATCGGGGGAGCATATATTATGCTGTAATGTACTCTTTTCCTTCACAAATATTTTTCTCAATGGGTTTTTATTAGTAAGGTTTTTAATGAGGCATTATTTTGATCCAGAAGTATCAAACCTCCTTGGAGTATTGTCAATATGTTACCTAGAGATGAAATAAAAATTGTACTCTTTTCCTTGTTTATGATTTTTCCCATAGGATTTTTCATAAAAAGGTTTTTAATGAGGCAATTAATCTTATCATCTTTACATACGCATATTCAAGGGGGAGTGTTGTAGTATATAAGAGTGAATATACTTTTGTCATATTCTGTTTAGTCCCATATTGTGGGATAAGTTTTACTCCAAGCTCCCAAGTCTTTATATAAGGAGCTCATGTAATGTAAATAGTGCACTAAAAATTGGAATGAATAAAAGTATATTCTTTCTCCTCCTCTAATGGCTTTCTTATTGTATATTGTTTACAACACTATCTTCTTTTTGAAAAGAAAAAAAAATTAACTTTTTTTTGGATACACCATTCTTTCTTGGATAACTAAATCTACATAATTCAAATAAGCCACTGATAAAGTTATTTCTTGAAAAATTTGTATATAGCATATATTGGCATGGTATTACAATCACACACATATATTTAGCATGTCGTCTAGTATTTCTCTGTAACTCACTTGGCATTCTTTTTATATTGAATTACATTGTTCTAAAATTTTGTATAGAAAATTCATCATATCTCTATTATTGCTGAATTGAACACCCCGTTCACACATGGTCTTTTGAATTATTTTTCTTATTAGTTTTATTTGGCACAAACTATTTAAGGAAAGAAGCATAACGTATTATCTCAACATTTTGTTGGTTTTGCTTCATTTCTTAGTCTGAAGCCAAGAAGTAGTTAGCAAGGTGTTTGGTCCAAAGGAAGAAAAGAAAAGACAATGTCCTGGTTGTGCTCTAAAGAGAGAATTTCCAATAAAGACGATTACAGTAATAATCGATGCTTACCTCTTTAATATGCATCGCTTTTGCCATGAACAGATACTGATTTATATGTGTCATTCATATTGTAACCGCTATCACGATTATCATCATTACTGGCATTTTTGTTTTCTCTACGTAGTTGATATTTAGTTTATAGTGATCAAGATGTTCTTGAAGGCTAAAACGGTGAAATATTAATATGCCTGATTGTACTATTTATAGTTTTGCCTATATTGGATACTAGGTTAGTCACCATGCAGGTGCATGGCTGAAGAAAAAAGTTAACACTTTTAAAAATATATACATATAAATAAATGTAGGTGAATGATTACATACCAATACATCAATAATTAAAATTATTATTGTGAAATTATAATATATTAGTTTTCAAATATTTATTTTCAATAATAATTTAAATTAATGGTAAAAAGATTATTCAAGCATATTTTCGTTACTATTACAATTAAGTTGGTGGGATTAATCTACATCTTTTTGTTATAATGCACTTACTGCGATATACAGTTATATTATCATTAATCAAAATTAAAATTCCTTGAATTGTTATGTTAAATTGAAGAAAAACGTCAGCTTATTAATTTACCACTTACTATGCAACACTAATTTATTTAGTAATAGAGTAATACAGTAATTATAAAATATCATATTTTATTATCTAAATAAAATCATATGTTTAGCATTACAACATGTAAATTGTAAATTAAGGACAACTTAAATGCGTGGACAATGGACAAGTGGCAGAAGACTAGATAAAATAATTTCGAAAGTGTGTAAAATATGATCACACGACTTGAATTCAGAGGGGCAAATAATTAATGCCGCTCGGATCACTTCCACACCAATTCGGGCCATGTCTTCTTTGGGATTTATAACAATTTTGCAATTGCTTTTGGTAACTGACAGTCGCGTTGTCCATAAAAAAGGTAATGATTCTCTCTACCAAAAAAGATTTTGCCTCCAACCTCTACTCGCTATTACATTGACAACTGGCTCCACAAATCCATCAACAGTCAAACCTTACAGGAAATAAGATGTCATCTAATAAATGAGCGTCGTCACTTCCACTTCCGTGCAAACCTGCTTCCATTCCATCCCCAATCAATTGCAAAATCCTAAACCATTTTCAACAAAAAAATTACAATGGCAGACACTTCTCTTTATATCACCGCCTCTATAGCCATCGGATACTGGACTCTGGACACCCTTCGCTTTGTTCTCTCACACGCTTTTAAACGCAAAGACCGGCAAATATGGATTATAGCCGATAGACGCTTTCTAATCCGGTGCCCTGACAATGAAACCTACGTACGTGCCCTCGAGATGAGAACACTAAGGAAACCGGTGCTTTCCCCGATTCCCTTCTGCTGCAATCGTGGTAGGACTTCGAAGAAGACCAAAGGCCCAATTTGATATCTTGGGCCAAAGTTGAAGGATTTTCGGAATTTTTAAGAAACAACCTTGAAGTAGTTAGGAAAACACTGAAGACGATGGGTCAGGTAACTGAGTTGGACAACTGTGAGCATTCTTACTTAGATCACTGTACCTATTAGTTAAAATGCAATTTTATGTTGGTGTTGACACTCCTAGCCCCATAGTGGCGCACATCAAAAATTTGAAATACATGCTCAAAGTGCAACGTTGGCAACAATTTCATCACACCACGAAACCTCAAACCATTCTTCTTGGCCTTGATTACGAAAAAGACGCCAAGTGTTTCACTGAACGGGTTCGTACCGAGGATATTCAGGATTTGAATTTAAGTGATCCGTTTGATGCTAGAAGCTATGAAGCACGTCTGTCCCTTGGACCAACTCCTAATTTTCGCATGCCATCGTTCGTAGCAACTCAGCGGAAGTGATGGGCCCAATGGGCTGGAGAACTTGGCCCGAGTCTCCTCAACAGCTAATGCATGATTACGATTTTAGAGACATGCAACAACATCCACCACAGCTATCCGTTGAACCCGAGCGTACACAGGCAGTAGTACTACGCCGCTCATGGATTAGATGGGCCAGGTCTCTTCCTGGAACCTTGGGCACTGCACATTCTACCCTATTTAGACTAGTTGTTCCCATTGTGACACAACAAGAAGAATCTTGAGGGAGTACGAATACGGATTGGCTAGCGAGGAGGTACCACTGATCACGATTGATTTGCTTTGTTTGTGGATGTTTCATCTATTTATGTTTATTTATGTATATATTTCTTTGACTTTGTGAGAACCCGTAACTTCCCCGTGAAGGAAAGAGCGGATACTTTGAGAACAAGCCACATCCGGACGCAAACAGAAGAACATTACATTGTTAATTACAACAATTCCATCAGAATACAAGAATATTACAGAGTATGAATGAATAAAGTACGTTTGATAAATATCAAAGATTACAATACGTTACATAGCAGCGGAAAAATAATAAAATACAAAACTGAAAGAAATACACGGATACAGAGCTTTACGAGTATCGTTCCAGCTGTAAACCAGGATCCTGTGAATATAAATCTGCAAAACCGAAACTACTAGCTGCCCGTATCGAAAATAAGGGCACCCTGAGTTTAGGTTAAAACAATAAACTCCAGGTCAGTCATCTGACTGGTGTGAGAACTAAAACAATTATTAATCTTTATTTTAAAGTTAGGCAAATCAAGGGACCACGCCGTATAACACGGAACGGGTTTCCTCTGAAGAATACCAGTGCATAAAACAACAGCGCAATGCTAAATAAAGATCAATGAAGCTATTATAAGACCCATATCCCATCACACAATGCAACGTAAGCCGGAGGATAGGGTTTTTACTTTATAATAGCCAAAGAATTCTTGATACGCTAAATTTCATGTTTTAATATTACTATAAGTGTATAGTGCCGAAACAATTTCCATCGTAAGTATCAATCATAGACAGCATAAGTGCCCCCATACCACTGTGTCGCTATACTAGGCTCTACAATCAAAACCGCAAAGTCACGTATTAGAAGTTGGATTTCCATCTATGAACCGAGGCAAGGGATCGTCCTCACCGATTCGAGACTGTCTAGCCCGAGCCTCAGGACCCAGACTCAGGTGGGCCCTTGGATCGTCAGGGCCGGTCCACCGATGTGGATTAAAATGCCTGAACACTGCGTTTCCCCGCCCTTTGGGGCGTAAATGAGCCAAATGACTCCATCGGCTCCACGTAGTCAACGATATATCTGAGGCGCCTCGCAACAACAACAATTACACAGGTGAAAATAATATAAATGTCAGGGCTGGTAGGTCACTGACACCACCCTAGCTAGAAAGAAGCGCATGCCCTCCCTGAGGTCCTCTCCCGTTTCTGGTTCACAACCGGGGTATGAGGCTCGCGAATTAACATTACACAAAGCTATGCCACACAGGCGGTGCTTTGATCATCACCCACAAGATTTTGCTTTACAACAAAAGCCTTGATTATTTGCCACTTAGGCATGCCACACAGGCAATTCACTCCATGCGATTGATATCCATCAATATATAACCCATGAGCTCGTACGTCTCAGAGAAGGGCGTTAAGCAAGAGAATAAATTCTCCGCTGCCAAACAAATATATATTTAAAAGAAATCAATCACACAGAATAAAATCCAATGTCAGACACACAGTCCATTTACAAGTTCGTTCTGGGTCTGAACGAAACCGGAGGCACCTTATACCTTGCATATCCATCGGTCTCCAAGTACGCCTGGACGATCACCAGCTGATTCCCTCCTCTTGGGTATACAACCCAATCAAGATCATCGGTAATCACCCAAACGATGTGAATACCTCCGGTCTTCGACCACCGTCTTCATCTTCGACACATCGTCGAATCAGTTATTCAGAATGGGATAAACCCGGTCTTTCTGAATAACCCGCGTATATAATAAACAAGTGTTACACAAACACAACATACGCCTCATTCCAATTCAGAATATTCTTTTATTCAAATATTCTTATACTTTGGGAAAGGTTCCCATTAATTTTATCAAAGATAAATTCTTTAAATTTATTCTTTAATCTTCCTTTGAATATTAATTCAAACCAAATTATGGTTTACCCAAACTAGTCGGGATTAACGAACCTTACCGAAGTAATCATTTGTTTTAAATTTCCCAATCCAAACCTATTCATCCCATGAAGTAAAACTGGTCATACTTCATATCTAACACCACGGTGTTATCGGTAAATTCAATTACCATTTCACGTTTAAATCTAATTAAAGATTTAACTATCGCCTGGAGCAAAACTGGTGGTACTCCATTCTCGATCATTTCAATCTAATTAAAGATTCATTAAAACTCCACTTGCTTTTAATCTTCCTAAAAATCAATATCAATGATTATTTAACTTGGGAAACCATATCTTGTCTTTAACTGGGTTAAAGAACCAATGTCATTTAAAACACGGTTCACTATAAACCCAAATCCCATTTGATATTAAATACAAGGCTCTGAATATAAAATATATCGGCTTTTATTCAATATCAAATTCTATGACCAACAAATATCGTATTGGAAATAACGATATAAATATATCTTTCAAATTTCCATAACAATATATGTATAATCAGGAAATCCAACATCGAAATATTCCAAAGACAATTTCGATTCAAATCCGTTCCAATTCAATTATTGGAAATTCTGGTTACTTTTAAAACCCTTTCAAGTCCAATTTATTTATTTCAAAAATAAGTGGATTATAATTCTAGTTCAAAACTAGTTCATTTTGATAATTATTTTTATCTTTTCAAATATGGAATTTTTCATCCCAATTCTTTCCAAATCACTTCTTATGATTTTACACAAATTATTACTATTTTTAATAATTTTATCAAGGCCCGTATAGTCGATTTCCATCAACGGCCATCGAACTGCACTTACAGCGACCTTTTCCAAATTTGATTTGGACATAGTTCCAAATCCAACTGTTAGATTTCAAATCTCTAATATTCGTTAGAAAGCACTTTTCGATACGAACACAACGGTTCCGGTTTTAGGAGAATTCGATGGTCAGATCTCTCGTAATGTCCATTCGAAGTCAATGGTCGAAATTCGCGAACTGCCGCGGCGCGGCGCATTCTATTCAGGCCATTATATATATATATATATATATATATATATATATATATACACATATTATATATTTCGTCGATTCCCTTTAAAACATATTTTATAAATCGTTTTAAATTCGTATTCAAAATGATTTCAACTCCCTATTCAATTTCAAATCAAAATTGAATATTCCACATCATCATTATACAAATGATAATATTTTCAAAAAATTATATTTTGAAATTACTTCCTTTTCTATATTCGTTATAAAAACGAATATAATCGATATAAATATCGTTCGCGTCAAAATGGCACATATCTAACCAACACGGCTTTATATATTTCAATTTTCATTATTCTATTCAACAAATGAATATTTTCTTCAACACATGAATATATATTTTTGTTCAACACATGAATATATATTTTATTCAACACATAAATTTTTATTTTTATTCAACACATGAATATTTATTTTATTCAACACATGAATTTTTATTTTTATTCAACACATGAATATTTATTTTATTCAACACATGAATTTTCTATTCAACACATGAATTTCTTTCTTATTCAACACATGAATATTTATTTTATTCAACACATGAATTTTATTTTATAATATTCCTTATTTTCCAAATTGAAACAAGACCCAATCAATTACCATATAATGTTAATTATATGGATTTCCTACAACACATGTATATAATAGCAACGATAAATCATCAACCATCATCCAGAGTGCACCACACTGCTGCATAAGCATTAAATATAAATAATTAACGCTTACACAGTCTGTCAACCCATCGATTGACATACAACTAAACAATCGGGATTAGTGTACGTCAAATATCGTCCCAATACCCGTGTGGGGTTTTAAATCAACAAACACAGATTTTTATTTGTGCAGTTGAGCGATGTATAAAATTTATCGTCCCAATCAGTATCAGTCAAATGGGTGTATATAAACAAACCGTCTGATTTGTTTATAATTAGTTATTTTATATACACATTAAAAATTATATTTTTAACTATAAAATATTTATTCATTCCACATCGCACGATAAAATTTCACAACACATCAATCAAACAAACAAGTCATCCATGGTCTGTGGACGACGGGTGTCGGGTGCTACTAAGCACCGTCTGCATCCTAGTATATATTTCAACTAGAAAATAAATTAAAAGTGAGGAGTTCTCACCGACTAGTTAAACCAAACGCCACGACTTTTCATATGTAGGAAGTTTTCGCCGCGTTTCCAACGAGATCTGTTTCACGCGGTATACGTTAAAAATCATATTTTTAACAACGCTGCCTTATAAATAAAAGTCATATTTTTATCCCTACTTCATATATATATATATATATATATATATATATATATATATATATATATAATCACATTTTTATCGCTAATTCATATATATAAAAATCAAAATTTTATCCCCTACTCATATAAAAAAACGAATCTTCGTTCTCGCTACTTCATGATAAAAGTCAAACTTTTCATCGCTACGTAGTTATAAAAATTATATTTTTATTTTCTTCATGCACTAAAAATTAATTCTTTTCTAAATTAAATATCAATCCTTTTCTAAAGTAAAGATCAAATATTTATACCATGAAAAATCGTTTCTTTGTATGATAAAAATCTGATCTTTATACCTTTAAAAATCTTATCTTTGTTTAATTGAAAACCACATCCTTTGTTATTCAAAAATCATACCTTTTGCTAACCCAAAAATCAAGTCTTTCTAACTATAAAAATCGAATCTTTATTAATTTAAAAATTAAACTTTTCTATGTTTAAAAATTAAACTATATAATAAAAAGTTATACAAGAAAACCCACTTTGTTCAGAAGTCGCTCCCTCCATTCAGATCATCACTGGCGGCGCTACGGTGTCCCGGACCCTAGATTGGCGGTAGCGTCTCGAGGTGAAGGAGGCGCAGGCGGATTGAAGAGGCGCGGCTAAGGTTTCGGCGATGAAGGGACTCGCTGTTCGGTTCGAGATGGAGGGGGAGCGGCGAAGGCGTCGGAGGGGGGAAGGATCTTGCCAGAGGCGGCGTTGGAAGGGGGGAGGACGACTGGGCGCGGCGTGTTGAAGGGCAGGCGGATGGCGATGGGGAAGGTTTTTTTTTTCGATTTGAACTGATAAGGAGAAAAGGGGGTAAGGGTGTAAATATATATATATTTATTTTTTTTATTTAAATTAATTTTCCAAAGAAAAGTTGACTTTTCAAACTAACTCTAAACCAAGCGCAACGACTGTCGCCTCTAGCTAAGTATCCCCATTCCGAACACAATGGGATATGTCTCGTAAGCCAATTTGACTGTTTCGATCTGTTTCTGTCAAAATCAAAATATATATATATATATATATATATATATATATATATTGAATTTGAACGCACATTTCCATTTACTGGGGCCACATACGGACCCCGAAAATTCCAAAAAATATATTTCTAGCTTCATATTAACGATACGGTCCTAACAAAACTAATTTCGTCAAATTTGAAGATGGTTTGAAAAATGGTCATTTTCTGGTCGATTCAAATTGACTTAAGCTGTCAAAACACGTTTTACTTCGCCACGCTCACATATTGATTCGAAAAATTATGAATTTTGGAACCTAACAATAATTTGACATCTCGGATCCAACAAAAGTGGTTTCGTCGAAAACCGAGGTCGTTTGCAAATTTCCATTTTTAAGGGCCAAAATTCTGTAGCGACTATTCTGAATTTTCAACTGGATGTATTTTTTTATTCCCACTACGAAATTTTGATTTTTCGGATTCATTGGAAAGATATTCTCAGATAGATTCAAATATTTTTGGTTTCACCAAAATCCGGTTTATTTTGAATCTTTTACATTCATTTGAACTTTGAAATCGAAATTTCAAACTACCGCGCCATTTTTAATTCCTTTTATAATTAAAAATAAATAATTATATTCTAACAACGATTCAAATGAATATATACGTTCTAACTCTATTCAAAATAAATTTCTCTTCGTTATTATTTAAAATAATTCATTTTAAATAATCAAAATTTATCAAAATTGCCAAAATAAAAATTTTAAATTGGCTCAAATTTCCGGGTTATTACAATCTCCCCCACTTAAAACTTTTCGTCCCCGAAAATGAACGAAGCTGAAAGTTGTTTAACTAATCAACTCAACTTTCATTATTTTCTTTACGGTTAAGTTCTTCAACTTTTCAGTTTCTAAGAACTTTCCAAATTTTTCAAAAATTTGGCTAACACCCTAAATTTTCGAAAAATTTCGCCATAACCTCCCCTGCACCGGGAGCTTGGGGATATTTCAAATAGCCTCCATGGCCCTCACCAATCCAAAAAGAAAAAGAAACAGCCAAGGGCTCATAAAATCATCAAAAAACAAAGAAATACAATAAACATGTACCTATTTTTCGGGCAAACAATTTTATTCCTCTTCTCTAGCCTCCTTGCTAGAACCTGTTCAATGTAAGTACATGTATATGTATGCAATTTCAAACAATTTTCAATTCAGTCCAACATTTGATATAATTTGGCTAAATGGTTCAAATTCTAATTAATCACAACAATATTCAAACAGCACAATCAGCAATCAGTAAGTTGATTAACGTTTCAAATTCATAATTTTGATATATATACAAAAAATCATGTTTTTGATGCCAAGTCACAACAATATATCCTATCTAGTTTTGGTTCTCACACTAGTCAATTGGAAATATATAGATATCCCATCTTCGACACTCGAATATAAATGCCGATGATGAAGCACCATCATCAGGATTATCCCCGGGTGACTAGAGTGCGATTCTATATCTATCCAGTATATTATAACTTCAAATACACGTGGATCAGACGTATACGCAAAATCTTTATATACTGGATTGTCCAAATCAATACAAATAAATATTCAAATACGAATAATTGAATTAAATTTTCAAAACAAAACTTGTTTTCACTTTTATTTTAAAAACATCACTCTTCACACTCGTTCTAGGATACTACTGATCCCATCTCTAACGAGTCATTCTCATTGGATATTACTAATCCAATTTTTGATGAATTCTTTCGTTTGGTTATAATGTGTCTTGTTCTCCGAGCTCTGTAAACCAAAGCTCTGATACGAAATGTGAGAACCCGTAACTTCCACGTGAAGGAAAGAGCGGATACTTTGAGAACAAGCCACATTGGGACGCAAACGGAAGAACATTACATTGTTAATTACAACAATTCCATCAGAATACAAGAATATTACAGAGTATGAATGAATAAAATACATTTGATAAATATCAAAGATTACAATACATTACATAGCAGCGGAAAAATAATACAATACACAACTGAAAGTAATACACGGATACAGAGCTTTCCGAGTATCATTCCAGCTGTAAACCAGGATCCTGTGAATATAAATCTGCAAACTGAAACTACTAGTTGCTCGTACCGAAAATAAGGGCACCCAGAGTTTCGGTTAAAACAATAAACTCCAGGTCATTCATGTGACTGGTGTGAAAACTAAAACAGTTACTAATCTTTATTTTAAAGTTAGGGAAATCAAGGGACCACGCCGTATAACACGGAACGAGTTTCCTCTTAAGAATACCAGTGCATAAAACAACAACGCAATGCTAAATAAAGAACAATGAAGCTATTATAAAACCCAGGTCCCATCACGCAATGCAACGCAAGCCAGAGGATAGGGTTTTTACCTTATAATAGCCAAAGAATGCATGATACGCTAAATTTCATGTTTTATTATTACTATAAGTGTATAGTGTCAAAAAAATTTCCATCATAAGTATCAATCATAGACGACATAAGTGCACCATACCACTATGTCGCCATATTAGGCTCTACAATCAAAATCGCAAAGTCACGTATTGGAAGTTGGATTTCCATCTATGAACCGAGGCAAGGGATCGTCCTCACCGATTCGAGACTGTCTAGCCTGAGCCTCAGGACCCAGACTCAGGTGGGCCCTTGGATCGTCAGGGTCGGTCTACCGATGTGAATTAAAATGCCTGAACACTGCATTTTCCCGCCCTTTGGGGCGTAAATGAGCCAAATGACTTCATCGGCTCCACATAGTCACCGATATATCCAAGGGGCCTCGCAACAGCAACAACCACACAGGTGAAAATAATATAAACGTCAGGGCTGATAGGTCACTGACACCACCCAAGCTAGAAAGAAACGCATGCCCTCCCTGAGGTCCTCTCCCGTTTCTGGTTCACAACCGGGGTGTGAGGCTCGCGAATTAACGTTACACAAAGCTATGTCACACAGGCGGTGCTTTGATCATCACCCACAAGACTTTGCTTTTCAACAAAAGCCTTGATCATTTGCCACTTAGGCATGTCACACAGGCAATTCACTCCATGCGATTGATATCCATCAATATATAACCCCTGAGCTCGTACGTCTCAGAGAAGGGCGTTAAGCAAGAGAATAAATTCTCCGCCGCCAAACAAATATATATTTAAAAAAAATCAATCACACAGAATAAAATCCAATGTCAGACACATAGTCCATTTACCAGTTCGTTCTGGGTCTGAACGAAACCGAAGGCACCTTGTACCTCGCATATCCATCGATCTCCAAGTACGTATGGACGATCACCAACTGATTCCCTCCTCTTGGGTGTACAACCCAATCAAGATCATCAGTAATCACCCAAACGATGTAAAGACCTCCGGTCTTCGACCACCGTCTTCATCCTCAACACATCGTTGAATCAGTTATTCAGAATGGGATAAACCCGGTCTTTCTGAATAACCTGCATATATAATAAACAAGTGTTACACAAACACAACATACGCCTCATTCCAATTCAGAATATTCTTTTATTCAAATATTCTTATACTTTGGGAAAGGTTCCCATTAATTTTATCAAAGATAAATTCTTTAAATTTATTCTTTAATCTTCCTTTGAATATCAACTCAAACCAAATTATGGTTTATCCAAACTAGTCGGGATTAACGAACCTTACCGAAGTAATCATTTGTTTTAAATTTCCTAATCCCAACCTATTCGTCCCATGAAGTAAAACTGGTCATACTTCATATCTAACACCACAGTGTTATCGGTAAATTCAATTACCATTTCACGTTTAAATCTAATTAAAGATTTAACTATCGCCTGGAGCAAAACTGGTGGTACTCGATTCTCGATCATTTCAATCTAACTAAAGATTCATTAAAACTCCACTTGCTTTTAATCTTCCCAAAAATCAATATCAATGACTGTTTAACTTGGGAAACCATATCCTGTATTTAACTGGGTCAAAGAACTAATGTCATTTAAAAGACGATTCACTATAAACCCAAATCCCATTTGATATTAAATACATGGCTCTGAATAGAAAATATATTGGCTTATATTCAATATCAAATTCTACGACCAACAAATATCGTATTAGAAATAACGATATAAATATATCTTTCAATTTTCCATATCAATATCTGTATAATCACGAAATCCAACATCGAAATATTCCAAAGACAATTTCGATTCAAATCCATTCCAATTCAATAATTGGAAATTCTGATTACTTTTAAAACTCTTTCAAATCCAATTTATTTATTTTAAAAATAAGTGGATTATAATTCTAGTTCAAAACTAGTTCATTTCGATAAAAATCTATTTTTATATTTTCAAATATGGAATTTTTCATCCCAATTCTTTCCAAATCACTTCTTACGATCTTACACAAATTATTACTATTTTTAATAATTTTATCAAGGCCCGTACAGTCGATTTCCATCAACGGCCATCGAACTGCACTTACAACAACCTTTTCCAAATTTGATTTGGACATAATTCCAAATCCAACCATTAGATTTCAAATCTCTAATATTCTTAGAAAGCTCTTTTCAATACGAACCCAACGGTTCCGGTTTTAGGAGAATCCGACAGTCAGATCTCCCGTAATGTCCATTCGAAGTCAATGGTCGAAATTCGCGAACTGCCGCGGCGCGGCGCGTTCTATTCAGGCCATTATATATATAATACATATATTATGCATATTTCGTCGATTCCCTTTTAAAACATATTTTATAAATCATTTTAAATTCGTTTTCAAAATGATTTCAACTTCCTATTCAATTTCAAATCAAAATTGAATATTCCACATCATCGACATACAAATGATAATATTTTCAAAACGTTATATTTTGAAATTACTTCCTTTTCTATATTCGTTATAAAAATGAATATAATCGATATAAATATCGTTCACGTCAAAATGGCACTTATCTAGCCAACACGGCTTTATATATTTCAATCTTCGTTATTCTATTCAACAAATGAATATTTTCTCCAACACATGAATATATGTTTTTATTCAATACATGAATATATATTTTATTCAACACACGAATTTTTATTTTTATTCAACACATGAATATTTATTTTATTCTACACATGAATTTTCTTTCTTATTCAACACATGAATATTTATTTTATTCAACACATGAATTTTCTTTTATAATATTTCTTATTTTCCAAATTGAAACGAGGCCCAATCAATTACCATATAATGTTAATTATATGGATTCCCTACAACACATGTATATAATAGCAACGATAAATCATCAACCATCATCCAGAGTGCATCACACAACTGCATAAGCATTAAATATAAATAATTAATGCTTACACAGTCTGTCAACCCATCGATTGGCATACAACTAAACAATCGGGATTAGTGTACATCAAATATCATCCCAATACCCATGTGGGGTTTCAAATCAACAAACACTGATTTTTATTTGTGCAGTTGGGCGATGTGTAAAATTTATCGTCTCAATCAATATCAGTCAAATTGGTGTACATAAACAAACCGTCAGATTTGTTTATAATTAGTTATTTTATATACACGTTAAAAATTATATTTTTAACTATAAAATATTTCACATTCCACATCACACAATAAAATTTCACAACACATCAATCAAACAAACAAGTCATCCATGGTCTGTGGACGACGGATGTCGGGTGGTACTAAGCACCGTCTGCATCCTAGTATATATTTCAACTAGAAAATAAATTAAAAGTGAGGAGTTCTCACCGACTAGTTAAACCAAACGCCACGACTCTTCATATGTAGGAAGTCTTCGCTGATTTTCCAACGAGATCTGTTTCACGCGGTATACGTTAAAAATCATATTTTTAACAATGCTACCTTATAAATAAAAGTCATATTTTTATCGCTACTTCATATATATAAAAATCATATTTTTATCGCTACTTCATATATATATATATATATATATATATAAATCATATTTGTATCCCCTATTCATATAAAAGAACGAATCTTCGTTCTCGCTACTTTATGATAAAAGTCAAACTTTTCATCGCTACTTAGTTATAAAAATTATATTTTTATTTCATGCACTAAAAATTAATTCTTTTCTAAATTAAAAATCATTCCTTTTCTAAAGTAAAGATCAAATCTTTATACCATGAAAAATCGTTTCTTTGTATGATAAAAATCTAATCTTTATACCTTTAAAAATCTTATCTTTGTTTAATTGAAAACCACATCTTTTGTTATTCAAAAATCATACCTTTTGCTAACCCAAAAATCAAGTCTTTCTAACTATAAAAATCGAATCTTTATTAATTTAAAAATTAGACTTTTCTACGTTTAAAAATTAAACTTTTCTATGTTTAAAAATTGAACTTTTCTATGTTTAAAAATTGAACTACATAATAAAAAGGTATACAAGAAAACTCACTTTGTTCAGAAGTCGCTCCCTCCATTCAAATCATCGCTGGCGGCGCTACGGTGTCCCGGACCTTGGACTGGCGGTAGCGTCTCGAGGTGAAGGACGCGCAGGTAGGTTGAAGAGGCGCGGCTAGGGTTTCGGCGATGAAGGGACTCACGGTTCGGTTCGAGATGGAGGGGGAGCGGCGAAGGCGTCGGAGGGGGGATCTTGCCAGAGGCGGCGTTGGAAGGGGGAGGATGACTGGGCGCGGCGCATTGAAGGCCAAGCGGAGGGCGACGGGGAAGCTTCTTTTTTTTTTGATTTGAACTGATAAGGAGAAAAGGGGGTATGTGTGTAAATATACATATTTATTTTTTTATTTAAATTAATTTTCCAAAGAAAAGTTGACTTTTCAAACTAACTCTAAGTCAAGCGCAACGATTGTCGCCTCTAGCTAATTACCCTCATTCCGAACACAATGGGATATGTATCGTAAGCCGATTTGACTGTTTCAATCTGTTTCTGTCAAAATCAATATATATATATATATATATTGAATTTGAACGCACATTTTCATTTACTAGGGCCACTTACAGACCCCAAAAATTCCAGAAAAAATATTTTTAGCTTCGTATTAACGATACAGTCCTAACAAAACTAATTTCGTCAAATTTGAAGACCGTTTGAAAAATGTTCATTTTCTGCTCGATCCAAATTGACTGAAACTGTCAAAACACGTTTTACTTCGCCTTGCTCACATATTGATTTGAAAAATTATGAATTTTGGAACCTAGCAATAATTTGACATCTCGGATCCAACAAAAGTGGTTTCGTCGAAAACCGAGGTCATTTGCAAAATTTTCATTTTTAAGGGCCAAAATTCCATAGAGACTATTCTGAATTTTCAACTGGACATATCTTTTGATTCTCGCTGTGAAATTTTGACTGAAATCATACGATGCACCTGTACGCGCTGGAATTCTAGGTCGCGTCGAAGGCCCAAAGAGAGGTAGAGGTCGACCTAAAATGACATGGGAGGAGATAATAAAGAGAGATTTACGTAACTGGAGTTTATCGGAAGAGCTGGTAGTTGATAGGAGTGCATGGAAATTGGCAATCCATGTACCAGAAACATAGTGGTTTTTTTTCACATTTACTGAACCTTTTTACTTTTTATTTACTATTTTAGATTTTATTTCACTTTTATTGAACATTTTTACTTCTACTTATTATTATTATTTAAAAAAAACCTTTATCGGACGACTTTTTATTTGATTGGTTATTTTAAACCCTTTATATATATATATTATTATCATCATTATTAATTTTATTTTATTTTAATTTTGGGTTCCATATCTAGCCAACCCCAACTTGTTTGGGATATATGGCTTTGTTGTTGTTGTTGTTGGAAAGATATTCTCAAATAGATTCAAATATTTTTGGTTTCACCAAAATCCGGTTTTGAATCCTGTACATTCATTTGAACTTTGAAATCGAAATTTAAAACTACCACGCCATTTTTAATTCCTTTTATAATTAAAAATAAATATTTATATTCTAACGACGATTCAAATGAATATATACGTTCTAACTCTATTCAAAATAAATTTCTCGTCGTTATTATTTAAAATAATCATTTTAAATAATCAAAATTGCCAAAATAAAAATTTTAAATTGGCTCAAATTTCCGGGTAATTATAGACTTGGTTTATCATGATATGGTTGAAACTATGGGGATTGTCGTTGAATCCTAAAACACTATTTTTTGGCCACCGATCTGGCATGTAGATCGGATATGTTTATTAACTATGCCACGTAATTGCCTTTTCAACTTCACGCTGCACAAATTATTCTCTTAAAATGTTAAAAGATTTTTGAACATAGAATCGGTATGTATTTCAACTATTTAGTTTTGGCCACAGTAAACAAATGATGATTTTTGTTTCTACCCAAGCTTGTAGTCAGCTTCTAACATTACTATTATAAAATTATTAACTTCATGCACCTACTATAGGAGTTTTCTGCTTTTTTGTTATATTGTTGTTTGATTCTCTTATAAGCTGCTAATTACCTAGAAGTTATGAGAACGATTACGAGTGAATTATGATAACGGTTGATGAGAAGGCGATCATAGCGGCGATATAAAAAATTAGATGAAGTTTTAACATGTGAAGTTACAGTGAAAATGTAAAGTTAACTTGAAAGCATTAATAGCATGGAAAGAGTAATGAATAGAATTAGGCAACTTAAAAAAATGTACAATACTTATGTCTATTTTATTGGTTTATTTACATTGTGTATTAACGTATAAAAGACTGGTTGATTAACCTTAACCTAATAAAAGTAAGGTTACTTTTATTTGCATCCGCAACTTTATGCAGTTAACAGTGCCGGCCCTACTATTATGGTTGCCCCAAGCAACTTTGAAATTTTAGCATGCTGAAAAATGCTCCAAAACAGTATAAAAATTTGGTATAGATGAAGTACATGGTAAAAAATTGGAAGTGCAAAAGGGCAGCTTGAACCTGTGACCTTCTAATTCCTACTCCCACAACACACCATTGCACCACTTATTCTTTAAAAGACCACCTGAAGGCAAATGTTTTTATTTTATTATCTCTATACTGTCATTGATCGCCAACCTGCTGCCCCTCTCCGATGTGCTGCCCTAGGCGGTCGCCTCGGCAGCCTACCCCTACGGTCAGCCCTGGCAGTTAATATACACCCTATTATTTAGGACATTCTCTATATTTAATGATGATAAATATTATTTGTTTCACCCACTTTTATAGTTCTTCTACTGTCTTATATATATATATATATATATTTGTAAAGAATTTATGTCTTATATATTAAAGTAAGAAACTCAACCCTTTTGTTTTCCATAGTTCGGAAGAACGCACTTCAAATTGATGCATTCTCTTTAAAGTATCGGATTGATATCATGTGTCTGATTTTGATATGAATATTGTTCATTTCCTTAAATAATATAATTTGCATATTAAAAGTTAAGTAACTTTGGAGAATTTTGTTTGGTTGATGTTACTAATATGTGCATTGTTGGTTTTCCCATCTTGTTCACTGTTGGTCCAACTTTCTCATCTCACGTGGTTACCATTCTTTTGGATTCTTTTATATCTCTAAACGTTGCAAATGGAAACTTTTTTTTTGCTTGCTTATATTTGGTTCTTTTCATGCAAATGATAGCCTATCATGCTCCTGTTTATGGTGGATAGAATTGGATTCTGTAATATGTTGATATTAGTTCCCAATATCAAAGCATCATTGGTTATATGTCAATTGGGTTCTATGTTCTACTTTCTCTGTGCCATTTTGGTCGTCTATTGAGATTATTGTTGTTTGCTACATTGCCTTTTGGAAATTTGATTTGGCTGAAATAGTGTTAGTAATAGTATTGCTCCTTTCATTTCTGTTGAATTTTTTGGTGACCTAAAAAGTGTTTCCAAATGCAAATTTTATTTGGTGTTGCTCTTCTTTCCATGTTTACTTCATCCCTCGAATCACAACATAAATTTTTGAATTATTGTTTTCATCATTAAACCCTAAAACTCAATTGTAGTACGATAGGTAAGTGAGTCAAAAAATGTTCCTCTCGGCCATTTAGAAATATTTGTTATATTGTTGTTTGATTCTCTTATAAGCTGCTAATTACCTAGAAGTTATGAAAACGCTTATGAGTAGAACAAATGGCTTTAATTGACAGTATTGAAGGGAAGACAGTTAGAATAAAATGAAATGTAATTAAATCTTATTTACTTATAGTTGTAAGAAAATGGTGCAAAGGGGCACACGGCTGACCATAAGTTTAACATTTATGTAGAAAGACCAAGCAATCAGAAACAAACAGTGAAAATATTTTATTGTTGATCTAGCTTACAACTCTTTAAATTAAAATAGCGCAAGATTGTTACAAGATCTCCCTCGTAGAAGTAGAAGCTACTTGCAGAAGAACTCACGCTTGTCTTTCCATTTCTCAGTCCCAAGAAAGAAATAATACATGAATATTTGTAGTGGGTTTGGCTTTTTGTCCTTCATGCTTTGAATTTATAGACCATCAACTTGTTTACTTTTTGAAACACCAACAATGAATGCACCGTAGTTTGACTGTTCATTTGGTTTGAAAACCATCAAAGCATATGTAATCAACATTTAAAATCTGTTGCATGGAGGAAACACAACATTTAACACAAAAAGACAGCTGATTAAGAGAAACATATCACGGACACCATAATAAAAACACGTAGATATCCATGGTCATAATCAACACATGAATATTCACTTTTGCAAATACTTGTCCAATTGCATTGGATTAACTTTTCAAAATACTTGAAACTTCCAAATCATCAGGTATATAAAAAGACATAGTATTCAGAATTTAAACAACCTCTAATACTGCAGCTAATTTGAAACAAGTCATTTACAAATCGGTGATTAAATGTACTCACTAACATTGAAAAAGCATGAGAATAATATAATCCTAGAGCATATGCTGATAGGAAGATACAAAATGATGCCTCATTTTACGATAACATGAAAAAATAAGCAAACAAAAGTATTATATTAAAGATTAGTGACAGCAAGGATAAATGATCGATTTCTACATAAAATTGTGAAATCTATAACTGTAATCGTTTTTTAGAATAATATGGATGAATTGCATATTTTACACCTATTTTAAAGCATTTATGATACAAAGTTAATTTCCACTCTTCATACCTCACATAAACATCCCTATCGCTTGCATTTTTAGTTTCTATTCAACTTTCATTGCCTACAAACACATGCAAGTAATCAACAAAACAACAGAAGTATGAAACACAAACAACTTTTCTAGAAAATAATAACAATAAATAAACCACATTTTTCTATGACTTCTTTGCTATGTACTCAACAATCATCCAGCAAACCAAGCCATCCAATTCACAAATTCTGGAACACCTCTTTGTATACTACATTAGTTGTAGTATTTTTTGTGTTACCATACTCATAACATATTGGAATTTTCAATCCTTTTTTGGATTTTACTCCTGAAATTGCTACATATAATTAACCATGACTAAATACAGGTCTAGGTAAATATAATCCAACATGAGTAAGTGATTGTCCTTAACTTTTATTTATAGTCATTGCAAAACAAAGAATTATTGGAAGTTGCCTTCTTTGAAATTTGAATGGATATTAGCTATCCGATGGAGTCAAAATCATGCGAGGTATAAATACTTTGTGTCCAACATTACGACCTGAAATGATTTTAGCCTCGATTATTTGATTTCCCAATCTAGTCACCTGTAATCTAGTGCCATTGCATAACCCTTCATTTTGATTAATATTCCTGATTAACATTATTGGAACACATAATTAAGAGTTAACTTGTGATTTGGCAGTCCATAACCTCTTATGCTGTTTGAAATGTCAAAAGAACACAAATCATCATGAATACCTGGATTACAATCAGCATTAGATATATTATCTAAACTAAGATATATTTTTTCTTCTCCCGGCACCTTCGTCAGTAAATATTCATTTACTTGTTCCACAATTTCATGAGTTGGAGCCAAAATCGCCCTTTCTTCAAAATATACCGCATCCCCTAAATTATCTAACATTGAGGGATAGGTGCCTTCAACTATGGAAGCCGTGGGATCATTTGTATCTTTAATAAGGATGTCATCGGGTAATAATTGTCTCTTCATCATTAGCTCCTACAATACAACCATCACCAACTTTTGATATCTGTTGACACATTTTTTGGTCAAAGCTGTCACGCATGGAATCTCTAAGTAGCAACGCGCTCAGGCACTAAGAACATCGTCAACAAACATGAAGTGATTTGGTCGAAGTTGCACCGTGAACACAGAATGGCCTGAAACTCCTATCAGATGACCTCTTTTGGGCCTGAAAACATCAATTACAAAGCTTTGCTTGGTAATTATTGTAGCCCTCTGAATGAGCTTCAAGTAGAGCATTCGTTTGGCTAAAACAGACTTACGGTTTGAAAGTTACGCCCATTTCCATGAACGCGCATACAACTTGGATTCCTGCAACTTGGACTGGCTCGCCCCCACCACCTGGTTTGTGGTGGACATATGGGTCACAACCCGCTTGTGACACACATAGGGGTCACGACCCGAGACCACGACCGGATCACCAGCTCTTTACTCCAGCTCGGAAGGACCCAGTCGGGCTTGCTACACATGACCACGACCCGACCCACTCTGCATGAGCTCCGACACTTCATCACGCAACGGTTCGCCACACTGGCTCATGAAGCATGATCACGAACCGCCTAGGATTGACACTCCTGCATGTGATTTTGACCTATTCTTATGGCTATTCTTACTCCTATCAACCCGGATCTCATTACACCTGTACTAGGACGACTTGGATAGGGTATCTGGACATTTTCCACCATTTTTCGAAATTCTTGGGATGCGTGCCACGTGTTTCACGAACCGCTATCAGGAAATGCCTATAAATACACCATTTGAAGGCATTTTGAAGGATCTTTTGGCCATTCCTCTCTACGGCTTCCACCATTTTTCTTAGCAAAGCATTGCTGAACATAGAAGCCACATTCTTCATTAAAACTTGAGCGTTTAGTGAGGATTTCATAAGACAGTTAAGCGTTTGTGCTACCAATTCTCAAGAGTTATGGGAATCATTCGTGTAATTCCATCACATATAAAAGCATATAAAGTGGATGTAGGCTACATCTACAACCAAACCACTATAAAAACCTCGTATGTTAATGCCAATTTTCGTGTAATTCTGCGATCTGTGATCTACATTTGGGTGTTAATGCCATTTTTGGTCTAATAATATCCATTCGGAAAATTCTTTTATCTTGGATAAATCTGAACCAATGCTACCAACTTCCAATCTCATGTTTTTTGTCAGTATTAACACCTTATAGAAATTTCAAAGATATGAAGAGTTAATAGTGGAGAAAACAATCTCTTGTCTGCTTGCATTTTTGGATGACAGGTAGTATATGTCGAATGTCACCACCAAATACTATAATCTTTCCTCCAACTGGTCATTCCGTGCTATTTTAATTAGAAATTTAAAGAATATCTCTCATACTTCTGTCTAAAGCCTCAAAACAAAATTTATGAATCATGGGTGCTTCATCCCAGATGATGAGATCATATTTTTTAGTCAACTCTGCTAATTCTTATCTTGCTCTAATGTTACATGTAGAGTCCTCATTCACATTTATAGGAATTGCAAATCTTGAATGTGTTGTTCTTCGTCCACTAAGAAGCAAAGAAGCAATGCCGCTTGAAGCAACTATCAATGCAATACCACCTTTAGACAGTACAAACAGATGATAAAGTTCTCCAAATGTAAGTTTTTCCTTTTCCTCTATGTCCATAAATAAAAAAACACCTCCTTCACCGCTAGATACAGCTGTCGTGATAGTGTCATACACCTCTTTCTGCTCGGAGGTTAACTTAGAAAAGAGATAAATATATTCCTCCTGCAAAGACGGTGTATGGTACATAAACTCATCCTGAATTATTATGTTTTTTCCTTCTAGTATGATCATCTCGTCTGGAAAAGGCATAACAGGATGTCTTCGAAGACTGCTGCCATTTTTATTTTAAAAAAATTCCAGCTCCAACAATGTATAATTTCTCAACTGTGTTTGGGTAAGATGAAAATCTATAAACAGTACAATATATATACCATTATACTAATACATGTAATAAAATAAATTGCATTAAACATTAAATGTAGTTAACTCCGCCTGTGTAGTTTTCTATGCAGCCTGTCCCAAGCCAGGGTAAAGGAGGAGGGTTGTGATAGGCTTGGCGAGCCAACGTAAAAACTTAGCGACTCTTATGGATATGGAACCTTATGATATATCATTGGGGCGTAACCCTCTTAGCGACGCGCTATATCGAGGTTCGGATATGGTGTTAAATATGCAAGGGCTTGGCCGCCATTCTCTTAGTGGCGCGCTACACCGACGCCCCGGTGTAGTGGTAAGTGAGCAAGGGTCCTCGCATTTTTCTCGGCGGATGCGAGGGGCAAGGAAGCTAGTCGACGATAGTAGGGTTCGGTTAGGTAGTTGGAATGTAGGGTCCTTAACAGGAAAACTAAGAGAGATTGTGGATACTATGATTAGGAGATGGGTTAAAATCTTGTGCGTTCAAGAGACTAAATGGGTGGGTCAGAAGGCGAAGGAGGTGGAGAACACTGGCTTCAAATTGTGGTACACGGGAGAAGTACGTAACAAGAACGGGTTAGGCATATTGATTGACAAGAACCTTCAGAAAAATGTGGTTGACGTCAGAAGACGAGGGGATAGGATCATCCTAGTTAAGCTAGTAGTTGGCGAGGCAGTTTTGAATGTCATTAGCGCATATGCCCCACAGGTAGGTCTAAGTGAAGAAGACAAAAGGAAGTTCTGGGAAGACTTGGATGTCATGGTTAGGAATGTGCATAGTAGCGAGAAACTTTTTATAGGAGGAGACTTCAATGGCCATGTTGGCTCATCTAGCGAGGGTTTTGAGCGAGTGCATGGTGGTTTTGGATTTGGCAGTAGGAACCAAGAGGGTGAAGATATTTTGAATTTCGCTCTCTCTTTTGATCTCATGATTGCTAATACCTTCTTTAGAAAGAGGCAATCACATCTGATCACCTTCAGTAGTGGCCAACAGGCTAGCCAGATTGACTTTGTCCTAACTAGAAGAGATAGTAAACGAGATTGTGTTGATTGCAAGGTCATACCTGGAGAATGTGTCGTCTCACAACACCAGCTGTTGGTATGCGTGTTTCGTCTTCGGGTGGTGAAGGATAAGAGAGCGAAGATTAGCAGGACGAAATGGTGGAAACTCAAAGGAGATGCTTCACGGGTGTTTAAAGATAGAGTGATGGGAGAAGGAGCTTGGAATGTGGAAGGAGAAGCAAATGTCATGTGGAATGCGATGGCAACTTGCATTCGGAGAGTCGCCACTGAGGTATTTGGGATAACAAGAGGAAGCAAGCGAGAACCAAAGGATTCGTGGTGGTTGAATGACGGGTGCAAAAGGCTATCAAAGAGAAGAATGAATGCTACAAATGCATGTACCGTCATAGAAGCGAAGAGAACATGCATAGGTACAAAGTGGCAAAGAAGACTGCAAAGAGAGCAGTGAGTGAAGCAAGGGGACGAGCGTACGAAGATTTGTATCAAATGCTAAGTACAAAGGAGGGCGAAAAAGACGTTTACAGAATAGCTAGGCTACGCGAGAGAAGGACAAGGGACTTCAATCAGGTTAAATGCATTAAGGATGAGAATGATAGACTTTTGGTGAAGGAAGATGAGATAAAGAATAGGTGGAGATAATACTTTGATAAGCTTTTCAACGAAGAAAGTGATAGCTCTTCGATCGAGTTGGAAGACGTAACCGATAGCACCAATAGACATTTTGTGCGGAGATTTCAAGAAGCTGAGGTAAAGGGGGCGTTGAAACGTATGAAATCAGGCAAGTCGTTAGGGCCTGATGATATTCCTATTGAGGTGTGGAGATGCTTTGGAGATGCAGGGATAAAATGGCTAACTAAGTTGTTCAACAATATTTTCAAATCAAACAAAATGCCAGATGAGTGGAGGAGAAGCATTTTAGTTCCAATCTTCAAGAATAAAGGAGATATTCAAAATTGCACAAACTATAGAGGAATTAAGCTTATGAGTCATACAATGAAGCTTTGGGAGAGAGTTTGCGAGCAGCATTTGAGGAGGTTGACAAGTGTCTCTAGGAATCAATTTGGTTTTATGCCAGGAAGGTCAACCACCGAGGCGATTTTCTTGGTTAGTCAACTTATGGAGAGATACAGGGAGCAAAAGAAAGATCTCCACATGGTTTTTATTGACCTGGAGAAAGCTTATGACAGAGTACCGAGGAGGGTTATGTGGTGGGCGCTAGAAAGGAAGAGAGTGCCATCAAAGTATATTACCCTTATTAAGGATATGTACGAGGGGGTTGTGACTAGTGTTAGGGCTTGCGATGGTGAGACCAGAGACTTTCCAATTAACATAGGGTTACATCAAGGTTCGGCTTTGAGCCCCTATATTTTTGCATTAGTGATGGCTGAAATCACAAAAGATATACAAAGGGAGATTCCCTGGTGTATGCTCTTTGCCGATGATGTTGTGCTGATTGATGAAAGTAGAATAGGGGTTAACCGACAACTGGAGTTGTGGAGGGAGACCTTGGAATCAAAGGGTTTCGGGCTTAGCAGAACTAAAACAGAGTATATGAAGTGTGAGTTTAGCAGTGTCAGGTCAGATGACGGAGATGTTACCCTGGCCGGTAGAGTAGTACCCAAGAAGGAATCGTTTCGATACTTAGGATCTATGTTGCAGTTTGATGGTGAGATTGATAAGGATGTTAGTTTTAGAATTCAAGCAGGATGGGTGAAATGGCGACTAGCATCTGGCATTCTCTGTGATCGGAAGATTCCTCAGAAGCTTAAAGGAAAGTTCTATAGGACAGCAATCAGACCTGCAATGTTATATGGTGCAGAATGTTGGCCTACTAAGAGGCAACACGTCCAGAAGATAAGTATAGCAGAGATGCGAATGCTGCGTTGGAGCTGTGGGCATACCAGACGAGATCGGATTAGAAATGAGGATATTCGGGAAAAACTTGGAGTTGCACCTATTGAAGAGAAGTTAGTCCAATACCGCTTGAGATGGTTTGGACATATCCAACGTAGACCATACGATGCACCTTTACGCGCTGGAATTCTAGGTCGCGCCGAAGGCCCAAAGAGAGGTAGAGGTCAACCTAAAATGACATGGGAGGAGATAATAAAGAGAGATTTAAGTAACTGGAGTTTATCGGAAGAGCTGGTAGTTGATAGGAGTGCATAGAAATTGGCAATCCATGTACCAGAACCACAGGTTTTTTTTATATACTTTATTTCACGTTTACTTAACCTTTTTACTTTTTATTTACTATTTTAGATTTTATTTCACTTTAATTGAACATTTTTACTTATTATTATTATTATTATTTAAAAAAAACCTTTATCGAACGACTTTTTATTTGATTGATTATTTTAAACCCTTTTTATATATATGTATTATCATCATTATTAATTTCATTTCATTTTAATGTTGGGTTCCATATCTAGCCAACCCCAACTTGTTTGGGATATTTGGCTTTGTTGTTGTTGTTGTAAACATTAAATGTAGTTAACAGTAAGATTTGAAACTAATAACATACCCGGAACTCCTAGAATTCTTCTCTGCTTGTAAAGAATATCTTCCGAGAGATATTTCCAACTTTGTTCCCGTACAGCTTGAGGTCTAGACATGTTATCCCAAATTAATAACATCACAAACAGAGCTCGTAGATAGTGAGCACTCTCCCAAAAACTTGATTCTTTTACAGCTTCAGCGTACTCTCTATCATCACCTAATAATCCGAGAGCATAACATGCCTCTTTAAACGTAGGATATATTATTCCATTGACAGTAAGAATGTCCTGGTAGCATGTAGATCCTTTCACTTTATTCAATAAAATTCTCAAATAATAAATTTCTCCTAAACAAGAAGGGACATGTTGTATTCTCTTCCAATGGAAAAGCTAGTCTTTCTTGGCTTCCATTCCTTTAAATTTTTCTTCCAAGCAAATTTGGTTGGGAATTTCATGTAAGTAAGATTTTTTACTTCCTCATAAAGCTTATTACTTTCCATCCATGCCAAAAACATTGATTCATTAATTTCTGGCCGATTTATAACTGAATCTATTGTATCGTCGTCCTGAAAAATAACATTTTGGTTATCAGATAGGTGGAAAGACAACCTCTCAACTGGAGGACTTCTATAATGAATATCAAATTCAGATATTCTCCATACAGCTTCACATGGAGACACACATCTTCAATCCAGATAAATCTTGATTTCATCAACAACAATATTATTTCTATCATCACGACTTCAATTATCTTGGAAAACAGTTGTTGCGACACGATTATGCCCCTTGTTAATGTACTTAAATAAGTAATTAATTGCATGACATTGATTGCACCATTCAACATTGATGTGTGTTTGATACTTCACAAGAAATTTTGGATTATACGGAACAACAAATCTGTTATCAAGAAGAATTCTATTCTTTCCTGCTACATTCACATTATCTCGCCTTCTATAAATTGGATAACCATCCTCATCAAGACTTGTTCTCTCATAAAAATTTATGGGAAAGAATTTCGAATACGTTCCATCCTCCATGCATGGTGAGCTCATGTTTGAGGCACCACAAGGATCATGTATCATAAAAGCCATAATAGCTTCATATAATATCAGAAACTCTTCTTTATTAGGAATTTCAGCTGATATAATTTTATCAGTGTCTTCAAAATTGGAAAATTTGTTGTCTTTATGCATAAATAACAATATGCGTGCATGAAGAAGTCCATGTTTTTGAAACTCCACTGTATAAACCACTAAAAATGAAGTATATAAATTAATAGAGTAGCAACGTATAAGATTTCTAACATGATTCATTATATTAACTTATGCTGTTATTTGAAATGAAATCAAAATAACAGGGGATGTTAAACTTTCATGCATTACATTTGTACATCAATACAACACACATATGTATTGAACTTTTAGAGTTAAATGATACATAATATCCCAAATCTTGTAATGTTAATTTTTTTCTGGTACAACATTGTTAATTACATATACAATTACATGCATGAAAATGATGTTGATGACATACAAATGATGTTGATGGCATACCTGCTTGTACACGACCAAAAAATATGTTTGTCTTTTAAGTCTTTGATGAGATGGTCCAGCTTAATTTTAAACACTCTACAAATGATGTCAGGCCTGTCTTCTGATTGAAGACCATGTTGTTGAACAAATCTAGTAATTTTTGGCCATTTAAGGTTGCTTGTGAATGTTAAGAATAAATCTGGGTATCCATGGAACTTATACAGGCCATTGCATCTAAGTAATTTTGCATCATGTATCTAGCACCACCAGTGAAGGAAAATGGTACTACTATACGCTTTCCTATGGAAGAAGCTGCAGTAGTTCCCTTATTTGCAGCCGCAGATAGATTAGAGTCTGTTTCTGATCTCAACTTTTTCTGATTTTTTCGAATGTAGGACAACCTTTCTGCTTCAATCATTGTGTAGCCATCGACCAAAAATTGCTCAAATAACTTCCCTGAACGAAGAATTGTTGGAGCTTCATTTTATCTATCTTGAATTCTAAAAGCAAAGAATTCCCTCAAGCTCAATCTTGTTTTTTTTCCTCGAAGAAGGGTCATCATTATCTCCTAACGGAATATCAACTCTATAACATCTTCCCCGCGGGGAATAATAATGGATACTGAAGGGCGAGATAAGAAGGATGTAATTCACTTATACGTTCAAATGATCCACTCTGTCTTTGAACAATAATATCTCGCTCATCATAATCATTGCATATATCACCAACAATTGATAATACATGGCTACACACAGTTTGTACCTTATTAGCACCTAGACGTGACTCTTGTCATGCTCACATACCAAGACCCAATCTTTCAAGTATTAAATTGTTATGTTGAAAACTGTCCTATTTATGTATAGAAATATGCAGGAAGTATAAACCCTAGCAGTTTAGTAATGCATAACTTTTTTCTGCTTTAACTAATTCAGCTTGAATACCTTATGAGCAAAGCTAAGTTTTGTTCTAAAATGGAACATGGTCGTGCATATAGGATAGGCAGATAAGTAGCCTTGCACAACTCACGTTCAATCAACTTAGCAACATTTATTTCATATTTTCAATCACCCTGCACCATCTAGCATAGTAGCTTTAATGACCAAAGAAACTTAGAAGCTAAGCATTTGATTTATTTTTTTAAATATTTTGCACATAGCCATGCACTAAAATTGACTGAAAGAATTTATATGTGAAGTGCTTTGACATAAGCTTCCCTCCTAGCTTCTATGCAAGAACTCTAACATCCCTTCCATCAATGTATGACAGTCTGAACTATCCCCTAGAGAGTCTGTATACTAGTGAATATTTTATCATTTGAATTTAGCTATAAATACATTTGCACACACTCAACTAAATCTCACAAAAATATGAGACTAAGAATAAAAACTAAAGCAAGAATTGGCAGCAAAGCAGAGTTAAAACTGGAATCTGGAATGTTAAAAATAGTGCTCAAATAAGTGAGCAAATCTCTCTTTTATTCTCTATTATACAGCATGGTTCAAATTTCTATGAGTAATTATACATGTTATGGAGTGTTTAATCACATATGGATTAGTTATCAGAGGGTAAGATGGAATTGAATCATGGTTAGTATAATAACAACCCCTGTAGGATGAACTATAAATGGAAATAATTCTCTAAACTAATTATAAAAACCTTTACTTAAAGCAAAGTCCCTGAAAGACATAAGTGAGTAAACACCTTTGTATTCCCCTGTTTTTTTCTTCTTTTTTTCTATGCAACATGTTTTATGAAAATTTATGATTGTATCTATGTCATATACCATGAAAGTATATTTACAAAACATGAATTTCGTAGTTTATTTGTTGAAACTATAAATATTCTTTGAATAGTGTTATGCTGAAAATGAAAACACCTTGTTCTTCTAACCTCTTAAAAATAAAAATATATATAAAGCTTTATAAAATCTCTAGGGGTAGTAATGCAAACTAATAAAATGGTTAATTAGTAGCTCGTTATTTTGGACTTGGATTGAAAACTAATGATTGGAACAAAATAATTAAGTGTCGTATGTATAGAATCTCAGGAATAGTAATAACAGAATTAGGGTGGTGGAGATACTGGTAACATTAGCATGGTTAGCATTAAGTATGGAGGAGAATTCCTCTGCATTTAAATGGATAGATCGAAGAATAATGAAGTGGGTGGTAGCAACATTATTCACAATATCAATTGTCATGATATCATGATATGGTTTGGGTCTAGGATGTATGCATAGTTGTGGGGTGGGTATTGCAAACTAATGGATACAAATTTATCTATAATTGGGTACAAAAACTTTTGATATAAATATATCAGAACATGGATGCGACTGTAGACAAAAAGGGGTTCCAACCAAATAAATGGAAATGGGATAACGGCATTTACATGGGAGTGCGCTTCATTTGCTTAAAAAAGGAAGGTTTGAAAGAAAACATGGAAGATGGTTTGCCAGGAAGGGAAGTGCATGTTGTATGCACCAAGCGGAAGCAGTAGGTATCCAAACAAAAAAAAGAATGGGGATTGCATGGAAAGTATGGTGTAGGTGGATTATTTTGATGCCTAGGTTTTGACTTTTGGGCTTGGGCTAAGCCCGCTATATATATATATATAAGCCCGATATATATATATATATATATATATATATATATATATATATATATAAGAACATACAGAACGAAACGAAAGGAAGAACAGAAGACATGAGAGAGGAAAAAGGAAAGCTGTGATAGCAATGCATTGAGAAGTGGGTGTGTGGGCCTTGTTGGCAACGGGCTCGGCCCAGTTTTTATTATAAAATAATAATAACAATATAGTATAAAAGAAATAAAAAAATAAAAATAAAACAAAATACTGCATGAAGGAATGTAACAATGTGGCTAAGAAGTTGGAATTCCTTGTTTGAGACATAATGATCAATGACCTACTAAAGGAATTGATGCAAGAAGATGTTGAATTTGGAAATGAAACTGTTTTGAGCAATGATATTATTGTTATGTTCTTTGAGAAGAAGGCTTGCACATAACATATTTTTGGGAACTATTAGAGCACGTGTTTTGTAGCGACCCAGACTTCCCAGCCGGTCTAAACCGAACAAGAAGGCGGATTTCTTTGAGAACACGACTCATCAGAACACAAACAGAACATTTCTTTGCTATTTCAACAATTCACATCAGAATACAAGATATCAGATAATATCCAACATCTACATAAGTAAAATATCTAGGATTCATACCATGGCATCACTTCTAGCTAGAAACTAATGTATGTCTATTTCCATGTGTTTCTCATCCCGTTTTAGGTTCATACTATGGTGTGAAGCTAGCAAATTAACGTTAAACAAAGTTGCGTTACTTAAATATGTGCTTTGATCATCAACCACACGGCTCTGCCTTTCAACAAAAGCCTTGATCTTTGCATCTCAGCATGCCACATTGTCAATCCATACCATACCATTGATTTTAACCAATATATAACCTCGAAGCTCATACGTCTCAGAGAAGGGTGTTAAGCAAGAGAATAAATTCTCCGCTACCAAACAGATATATATATATATATATATATATATATATATATATATATTTAGTAGAGATCAACGAATACATCGTGAAGTACAATGTCAGACATACATCCATTTGCAAGTCCGTTATGGGTCTGAACGAAACTGGCGGCACCTTATTCCTCATCTTATATGTCCAATGTAGTAGAGAAGCCCTAGCATATCCGGTCGATCACCACTTATTACCTCATCTTAGGTGTACATCCTAATCAATACATCAATAATCATCCAAACGATGTAAAGATCTCATGTATTCAACCACTGTCTTCAAATCTTTGACTTTTAGTCATCGTAACAGTTATTCATAATCGGTTAAACCCGGTCTTTCCGGATAACTCGCGTATCTTATAATC
Source organism: Allium sativum (assembly GCA_030737875.1). NCBI lineage: Eukaryota > Viridiplantae > Streptophyta > Magnoliopsida > Asparagales > Amaryllidaceae > Allium > Allium sativum. Next base: position 619,095,949 of record CM060912.1, read on the forward strand.
AAGTGCTATAAAAACACATCATACGCCTCATTCCAATCCAGAATATTTTTTTATTCAAACATACATTACATTAGGAATCATTCCCATAAATCTTATCAAAGATTTAATTCATTTAAACCTCTTGTTTAAATCTTTCTTTAAAACCCATTGCAAAAGATTTTGTATTATCTTTTAACGATCTTAAATCAAATTAAGATTTATCAAACAAGTCGGGATTATTGAGCCTTACCGAAGTAATCATTTATTTTATTTTTCCAATCCCAACCTATTCATCCCATGGAGCAAAACAAGTAGTACTCCATATCTAACGTCCAATGTGTTATCGGTAAAATTAATTACCATTTCACGTTTCAATTCTAATTAAAGATTAAACTATCGCATAGAGTAAAACTGGTGGTACTCCATTCTCGATCATTTCTTGAATTTGGTAAATTTGATTACCTCATTCACATTCCAATCTAATTAAAGATTCATTAAAACTCCAGCTTGGTTTTAATTTTAAAAATCATTACTTAATGATTATTCAACTTTAGGAAATTAATCGTCTTTAAATGGGTTAAAGAACCAATGCCATTTAAAAGAAAGTTCATGATATACCCAAAATCCTCTTCCATCAAAATGGAATCTTCATGGAAATCTGATCAGTATATAATTGATATAAATTTCCCTATCTAACTAATAATATAAATAGAATAACGACAAAGCCTGTTAAATTCCATAAATAGTAGCAGTCTTCCTTCACACAAGCTTATCTCGATCATTATTAAAATGAATTCCACTCAATTCCAATTTAGTTGATTAAAGTGGAAAACTTCACTTCGGAAAAATCTGTTAGATCTTAATAAAAAGATACATAAATTCCAAACCATAGTTTCACTGTTAATTGGGTTTTAAGAACAAATGTTATTTAAAACATCGCTCACAATGAACCCAAAATCAACTTCCATTTAATTCCAATTATATGTATTAATTGGAAAACTTCATTAATCTTAATTAAAAGATTTATTATTTTCTCAACTCGGTTTAGAAACATAGTTATTGAAGACACCATTCATGACAAACCCAAAATCCAATTTGATATCAAGTACAAGGCTCTGAATAGAAATCATGATGACTTATATTCAACATCAAATTCTGAAACCAACGGATATCGTATTGGGAATAACGATATCTATATCTTTCAAATTTTTCAACAATATTCGTATAATCATGGAATCCACTATCAAAAATATTCTGAAGGTTATTTCCCTTCAAATCCTTTCCAATTCATACGTTGGAAAATTTTGGTTATATTAAAACCATAATAATTTCTTTCAATTTTTTTACTCAAGTTGATAAACAACTTATTCAGATTAAAATATATTTTATCTTTACAAACATGGAATATTTCATCCAAAATCATTTCAAATCATTTATTATGATTTTACAAAATTTATTCATATTTTAATAATTTTATTAAGGCCCTTACAGTCGGTTTCCAATATCAGCCACCAAACTGCATCCATAGCAACCTTTTCCAAAACTAATTTGGATATATCTTAAAATCTAACCGTTTGATTTCAAATCTCTTATTATCACTCTAAAACTCTTTTTGATATGAACCTAACGGTTCCGGTTTTCGGAGAATCCGACGGTCGGATCTCCCGTTACGTCAACTCAAAGTCAATGGTCGAAATTCATGAACGGTCGCTGCTCGACATGTTCGATTCAAACCATTTATCTATATTTAATATATTTTTTCAATTTCCATTCAAAACGTATTTTATAAAACATTTATAAATTCGTTTTAAAATGATTCCAACTTCCATTTAGGTTTTAAATCAAAACTGAATGTTCCATTTCATTGTAATATTAAAATGATAGTATTTTCAAAATATCAAAATTTGAAATTAAATCTTTTCGATATTCATTATGAAATGAATAAAATCGACAAAAAATTCCATTAGAGTTAACATAGCGTATATCTACTTAAATCGGCTTCATATTCATTTCAGTTATGAATAGTTCAATATTTTCGTGCCCATCCGAAATCGGGCATCAAAATCATATTTTTATTCTTCACTGAATAATATTTTAAAATATTTGTTATTTCTGAATTGAAATCAAACTCAATCAATTATCATGTAATTTCATTTATATGGATTCCATACATCGCATGTATTCAAAAATAGTGATAAACAACTCTTAAACATTCAATTCACATCCAGAGTGCAATTTACAATTGTATAAGCATTAAATAATTAAATAATGCTTATACCGGTCTATCAATCAATCGGTTGACATACAATTAAATCTAAGGGAAATGTGAAAAATAATTATCATCCCAAGACCCATGTGGGGTTTTCAACCATCAAACAAATATTATTATTTGTATACTTATATCATTCCAATACCCTTGTGGGGGTGTACATCACAATCCATGTGAACTTATATAATATTTGGGAGACGGGTGGATAAATTGTCATCCCAAATTAATCCATAATATAAACGTTTTATTTGTTAACATTTATAATCACTTTTAATAATGATAATATTAAACTGTAAAGATCCATAAATCACCAAACGAATATTGTAATCACATGCAATCCATATATGTTCAGTTATAAAAATAAATAACTTTATAAATAATTTGAGTGAGAGAGTTCTCACATTGATTTCCACTCTGTCGGTCTTTAATTAAGGATTTATTTTTAAACTAAATTAAACGGACGTTTAACTTTGCTCAAAATTTAACTTGCCCTGCTTATGTTCTGGTCTATTCCATGGTGTAGTGCTCGTCAAGACGATTCCAATGAATCTTGGTTTGCTAAATTCTGATATCATTTGAGAGAGTTATGATCATTTACATTTTAATTACATAATTAAAATAAATAAAAAATGATTTACATAATTAATAAATTAATTACTTCTTAATTAAAAATCATGGTCGTTTACTTCAGCTACCGGTTGCTCCTTTCTGAAACCCACGAACCCATATCGCCCGCACTTGACCAACCGCCGCTCCACCCTAAGGCCGTCGTACCCATATCAAAGACCACCATGATGTGCGTCGTTCTCTCCTCCACCCATGCCTGCGATGACACGTAAGTAAAGGCCACCATGGCTTGTGAAACTTTGTTCGAACGAGTTGAGTCTGAGCTGCGATTTCTTTAGTTTTTTAACAAGATAAACGATCATACTCATATGGAAACGAAGATCTCACTTTGCTTTACGATTTTTGTTTTGGGATTGCACTACAAGAAAACACTGATTTTGCAGCGGACGAATCCGTCGGTAAACATGTATTAGCGACGGATTTGCGACGGATAATACTGGTTGGTAAATTTCAAGTCGGTATTTTAGTGACCCTTTTGCGACGGAAGTTAACGTCGATTCTCCGACACTTTACCGTTATTTTTCAATATATTTAAATTTAATTTCCAAAAATTTTACCGATATTTTACTGACGGAAATATATTTCTTAAATATTTTTTTTATAAAATTCCGTCGGAGATCCCTTGCTAATCAGCAAGGGATTAGAAACGGATAATTTCAACTTTTACTTCACCTTAGATATCCGTTGGTAATTCGTCATAAATGCTAACATTTTTAACAAAGTTATAGGTGATAGTTGTTTTTATTTCCGTCGTCAATCACACGCAAATTTGCAAAACCCACTCATATTCCCTTTCTAATCCGTCGGTAAATGTTACTATAAAACAAAAAACATATTCCATAATAAATGATAAATGATGATAATGACAACTACTGTTTGGCCATAGATAAGATACAAGCATTCAAGTACTAATCACATCTACACCACATCAATACTAAGCTTGGAAAAAAAAACATTACAGACATAGTACACAGAATTGACATCTTGCATTTCTAGTTAAAAACTCAGAACGAAACTTCAATTCATTTCATTTGATTTGATAACTTATTTAGGTCTAATGTACAAAGTTGACTAAGGAAATTTGATTTCCCTTTTGGCTGAACAATGGGTCTCCTGTATTGAGCTTTTTGATCTCTACTCATAACTTGTTCTTCACTCTCTTCCAGCGTTTAATTCCCCTTCAGTTTTGCATCAGCCTCTTTCCCTGCTTCTTCAGTGTTTGTCTTAGCTTCAATTTGTGCATCACCATAATTACATTCGGTTACTCCATCCTTCTTTTTCGCTTTTTTCTCCTCTTTCTACAACAATTTTAAAGATCCAATCATATACAAGGTCAAAGATTATAAGAAAATGAACTTTAGTATTGATATACTTAAAGAATTAAAATGCAGCCTCGACTAACACATAGAAAAAGGCAGGTTGTAGCCTTACTCATTCATGTTCAATTGCACCATATACGAGAGTTCTGCTACACTGTCCAAAACAATGCTGCTTGATTTGTCCATGGCTCTAATTATGTTCTACAAAGAAACAAATTACCATATCATAATACACATTATAATCAGAAACCAAATAAAACAAACATCTATAATATATTAAGTTATCGGAAACTGCAAAGTTTTTATTTGCATAGATTTATTTAGTAGTCTTATAAAAAATGAGTTGCTAGGTTTTATGAAACTGAACTATAAATACTCAATAAACTTAACACTGACGTGATACCTTTGATAATATCAAATCAATATATGGTGGCTTTAAACATTCAAAGAATTTACCTGGATACATATCCTTTTAAAGAAATGAAAACAAACTTAATCTACACTTCCACTACATAATCACAAAAAAAAAAAAAAAAACTCATTTCAATAATGACGGTAAAATCACGCTCTTCAATCTTAAGTTTCTCAAACATAGAGATTAATGCAAAATTTCAGCTCCTACACAAAAGCAGTTATATATTTGTTCTTTCTTTACTCAACCTCAAGCTCAGCCATGGTCATTATTATCGTCCTTTGCCGAATTTAGTATCCCCATGAGAAACATTCTTACTTCTATCATAATCAATGTTCAATTTGCTAATTATATTATATAATAATATTATAATAATATTATTAGTTACATTAATGTAATAAAATTAGTTCGTAACTTATTTATTGTTATTAGTTACTCTCATACATGAAAATAGCATCTACTTTTTTGATATACACGTAAATGTAATTATAGTATTGAAGTAATTATAATATTTAATAGTCATTATAACATAATTAGTTAAAAAGTCCAAAATAAATGTACCTTTGATCCTATTAATTGTCTTTTTAATCCTTTAAATACATCCATCGCAATGCAACCTAATCTTTAGCACAACTGTTGACGCTGCAGCCTGAAACTTTTTTTCTTCTGAATGAGTCCTCGACAAATTGACAATTAATTTAATGTACAATAGAATAGGTGAGTTTATGAAAATATAATTAATTGCCTCTTTTGATTTTTGCCAAATGATTTTGTATCCTTGGAAAAGCAGCTCGCTCTTTTTTAGCTTCAAAATCTTGGACAACGGATTCCTTGGGTGCATTTGCGGGAGAAATAAGATCCACTTTCCTTTGGGTTTTGGATTCCATCCGCTCTCGGATCTTCCATGGATCTGCCTTACCTATCACTGTTAGCATGTTGTTCGCTATGTCAGTCGAGACTACATAAAAAATTTACGATCCAGAAGATTAAATATGGTTTATTAGTCTGTTGATAATGTAGTTTTAGAGGCATCTCATTCTTACTATTTGCATCTCACAATACAAATTTTCCTTATTTCTAGCAAAAGGCTAAAACTAATAAATTCATCCATCACACTTTCTAAATTCTAACTCTGCAAAACCATATTCAATACATAGAGATACCACTTTTCAAATCTAGTGTACCGCGCATTTAGTACATATGTGTCCTAATACAAATAGAAATGAGTTTTCACAAAATCACTATCAAATTAAATTAAGTGACAATATCTCGATATATGGTTACAAAATTAAATTAAATGACAATATATGTTATGTGTACCTATCTAACAAAGTAAATAAAAAATTTAAGATGCAAATATAAGTTATATTATTATGCAAAAGAGTTAAACACTTAATATAAATCTCAATTACTTATTTTAATGTTAAACTAACATATGAAGGTGCAATAAATATTACTGTTATGTACTCTAAAAAAACCATGATGATGTGCCTGTATTATGCATATTGTCTAAGAAAAATTACATATAAAAACCATAATTGCATCTATTATGTCATACTTTCCATATAGCCCTAACTTGCTTGAAATTTTACCACTATTGACAAATTACATGCATCCACAGATTACATGGATATGGAATGGGAGCATGCAGAAATTGTTGACTTTGGTATAAGCAGCCGAAACTGGTATGGATTAATTCTATTTAAGTTTATTTGGAAGTAAAAAGACCCCGCTATGTTTTAATGACTATATGGAAGGTATTTGCAAGATATGATGGGTTTTGCTCATATGGAAGCATTTGAAAAATGTTGTACAGTATTTGAAACTGTACAGTATTTGAATTCTTGATTGAAAAATGAGAGTGTGATATATATAAGTTGCATTATTGACTGTAAGACAAATCAGTACAAACTGTTACATAGCTCTGGGTATCTAACTATAATAGTATACCCGCTTGTTCTCATGTACAGAATACTATTGTACCCTTGATGACCTGGTCATAGATAAATAAAGTGTCATCTTGTTTACTTTAAAATTTACATATACTCTCGATTGGTACATGTAGGATTCGATGCTCAGAATTTTCAGATTGCCAATTGAAGTTGAATCTTTGTGATTTTTCAAGTTAATGTATTTTTTCGTCAATTTTAAACAAGATGCAACCTAAAGACAAAATTGTGCATAAATGGTTCTGTCAGCATTATTAACCAACAACTGTTTACAATTAAAATAACAAATTCTTAGAGGGATTAAATGGACATAAACAATAGAGGTGTCAGAGAAGAATTCCATACAAGTAGCATATAAACACAGTTAAATAATGCAATGAAAAAAGCAGAAGAGTTGGCTAAAACAAATCATATGCATTAAGGTTGCTGACCTTCAAAATACAACATCCTGCATAGAGGTATCGGCCTAAGTTCAGGGCCAAATGCTTAATATAAGTTATAATAGTGAGGCTTCCTATACTAATGATTTGGCTCCACAGAGGTATCTTTTTCCTGTACTAATGAAGTGAGGCCGATAATAAATCTATTTTCAGAAAATGATTATCACCAGTCTATCGGTATGCATCTCTGTTATTTTTTTTCCATACTATTGTAGCTTTACCACAGTTATAGATTTTTTGGACTTCCTCCCCCATAGATTCGCAAGTGATTTAATTTCACAACTAAATATATAAGTAGTTAATCATATGTGTACGCACACATATATATGAACATACACATGTATTTATGCACATATGTACATACATACATGAAAAAACTTTGGAATGAAACAAAAGTTTGAAAATATAATCTGTTTGCTACCAAGTAAGCTAATCAAATTCATTCCAATAAATCAACATGAGCCATTAGGTATATATATATTTTGAAGCAGTGGGACAGATCTATCACCAAGAGATATACATTTTGACTCTCCCTATGCTTTGTTCTAGAAATGGGACAAAGACGATTTTATCCGTTGGGTGTATAATGGTGTTTTAATATTGTTGCCATACCAAAATAGTACAACATATTGAATACAAATATATAAGCTCATGGAAGATACTAAAATTACAATATGGTAAAAGATTCTCAGTATTCAGTATAACAAAAGAGTCAAGGTGTTTGCTAATCTATATTTAACTACTTCTTGAGTAAATTGATAGTCATTAATACTTTATTAAGGTAAATTACTAAATTTCTCATGTTGCAGGTTCATTCACCCTCTCAAACCTTAGTATGTTTGGCGTGGATCGCTTTGATGCAATTTTACCTCCAGGAATTGTATGTTAAATAACAAAGTTATCCAATAACTTTTAACTCTTTTTTCTTCCCAATTATACACATAATCCAATCATTTGCCATTACCTTTATGCTAAATTGCTGCAGGGAGCAGTCATGGCCGTAGGTGCATCTCAACCGACTGTAGTCGCCACAAAAGATAGAAGAATCGGCATGAAAACTCAAACGCAAGTACAGTTTCATTAAATCGTCAAATTCAGAGCCTAGTCCTTCAATTTTAATACAAATTTAAATCGATCATTCAGGTAAATGTAACTGCTGATCATTGTGTAACTTATGGCACTGATCTTACTGCCTTCCTCCAAACTCTAGCCAAAATCATTGAGGACCCCAAAGACCTCACATTCTAAACCCATTTGTGGATTACGTACCATCTACTTTTTTTTTTTTTTTTGCTAAAGTGAGTAGTTGTTGAGTGAAGTTGTTTAGTTCGCATCTCTTGTTTTATGTACCAATTATTGTTTGGCAAATAAATTTTCTTATGTTGCATTAGCCTTTCTTTCTGTTTTTATAAATTAGTAGTAATTTTTTTTCTGCTCCACAATTTTTCTTCTCTGTTTATCTTATGCGCAAAAATCATTCTGATTATTGCTTATTGAAATATATATATATTTGAATCATAATTAAACGAATTTGTTAAAATACGGACCTTTTGAATGAGAGAAACAACTGAAGTTCCCTTGAAGAGTTCGACATCAATTCACTTCTCGAAGAATTCAGCCTACGTAACAGGATGTGAGCGACGATTTCTCAAAATAGACCTTTTCCAGACCCCCTTTCCAAATCCACACGAAGGCTGAGGTCTCAATTGGCTGAAGCTGATTGAACTTATATCTTCCTTTATGTCTTTAGCATCTATAATGGTGACTGTTTAAACCAACCTTTTAAAATCAAATTACAAGCTTATTAAATCAAATAGACGACAATATGTTAACAAGATTCTAGTTCAATTTTTCGTTATTCTGTGCTAGAATAAAAGAAAGAAAAATGAAGAAGGACGAAGAGAAAGATACCATGTATCTTGACATGCGCATTGGGTTGGGACTTGCTAGTAGGCTTGAAAAAGATGCACGCTTTTAGGTCCGAAGCGATAATGGCCCTGGATTATAAATGTTGAATTCACAGGAGCCATTGATATGATTTTAACTACATATTTGCTTGCATTTCTAAAAGAAAAATAACAAGTCTGCTTGCATTTCTGTTTCATCTCCAAACAATACAACAAGCTTCTGTTTCTTCTTTGCATTGGTAACTTTACATTTGCGTAAAAGAAAACCATTTTGTTTAGTGCTCAGTTTTCATTGAGAAAACATTGTAATTTTGTTCCTATGGGATCTAAAATCTATTGTATCTGGTGCAGTCTGACAGTGAGGTAAAATGGGATTTTTTTTAAACAAATATTTATTTGCATTAGCTCGTATTTTGCGTTTAGATAAATTACTTATTGTTAACTTATATTGCACCAATCAGCAACAGCCTCGCAGATGACTAAAGTTACTAGTAAGTTCAGTTATTGCTTCTCTCATACACTAGAAATGTAGTTATATAACACTGCTTAACACTGGGCAAAACATGAACATATGTTTAGTTGGACAAATGAAAGTAAGTAATATCAAAATCACCAGCTTAGTTGAAAAAATTATATTGTATTTGCAGTATTCATTTAAGTAAAAACTGCTATAATCCTTCAAAAATAATCACCAAAATCACCACAAAACTATCCAACTACATAGTACTATAGTAGATAACCAAATAATTTAAAAAGCATGAAACAAAAAGGGCTATAGTTGCGATTTTACCTTATAACCGTTGAAACAGAAGTAGCTCGTATCCACGATAAAACACAAATTCATGCACCACAGAGAAGGAGCCACTATTGACTAAAAAAATTGAATTAAAAAAAGAAAAGAAAACTTTTACTACATAAAAGATGATCTCAGTACTAAAATTCAGTCTACATAGATAAAGAAAAAGATGGCGGGACAATCAGTATTTCGTGCTCCAGATTTTGATCATGAGCAGTAGGAGAAGGTGATTTCGTGCTCCATATTTTGATGCGTAATGATGAATCTCCATAAAAGGGGAAGGCGAAATCAATTGTTGCCACCCGATCTATCGATTCTTGCCTCCAGATCCATTTTGTGGTAATCTAATTTGGGGACAGTAACTAGTTTCTAACGGGAGGACCAACCAGAGAAGAGTGCGTGGATTGTAAGTTTAAACCGTTGATTTTAGTGTCTAACCAGTGGCTAGATGTTAACGTTGTATCATGAGTTGGATTGATAATTAACATATCAATTTTCATCTTTTGCAAATCTGCTGGAATTCTGCTGCAAAATAGCTTCGAAAAATAATCGTTGGTATTCTGCCTAGATTTGCAGTGGAAAATAGCGATGGAAATTGTATGTAGATAATTTAACGCTATTTGCAATGGTTTAGTGAGGGATGACAGAAGACGACGGTAATGAATAAAAGAAAAAAGTTGAAAAACCAAAAAAATATCCCTTGCAGATCACATAGAGTTCTGTCGCAAATTAGCGACGGAAATCTCCGCTTTTAAATATTTGACACTAAATCAGTGTTTTCTTGTAGTGTTGGGGTTTAATTCGAAGCCGATTTCATGAAAATTGGGTGTGAATTTCGTAGTGTATGGGCCATTGAATCAGCTGGCGGCGGCTCCTTTGGGGGATTAGGGTTTCTAGAGAATTTTTTTTGTGTATATATATATAATATTTAATTCGTGAATAACTTGTTTAACGCTCCAAACTCCAAACTAAACCTGATGACTATTGCCCCTAACCAAACACCCTCATTCCGGACACAATGGGATATGATTCGCAAGCCGATTCAATTGTGTTGATTAGTTTTTATCAATGTTAAAATTTAAATCAATATATTGAATTTAAACATACATTTTAATTTACCACGACCGCATACTGACTCCAAATGACTTGAAATTTCAAAACTGACAATAATTTGACATTCTGGATCCAACAAAATTAATTTCGTTGAAAATTGAGTTTGTTTGCAAAATGCCTATTTTAAGGGCTATATATAATATTAAAATATATATAAATTCCATAGTGATTCTTTGGAATTTTAAAATGGACATAACTCACAATTTATAAAATTAAATCTCAATTTCTTACATTAGTTATAAAGATATAATTAATTAGATCCTAACGTTTATTTTTTCATCCAATTCTGATTTATATTGAATTATATACATTCATTCAATGTTTAAAATCGAATTTTCAAACTACCGCCATTTCGAGTTTGTTTTAATTAAAATTTTAATTTATACGTTCAAACTTCGATTTAATTAAATTTTAAATCGTTAATTCTCAAAATAAATCGTTAAATATATTTAATTTCTATTAAAATCAGTTAAAAAATAAATAAATTTGTTCCAAAAATACGGGTTGTTACAATCTCCCCCACTTAAAACCTTTTCGTCCCGAAAAAGGAACGGAGCTGAAAGTTTTTTAACCAACCAACTCAACTTTCATTATGGCTTCAGTCCTTCAACTTTTCAGTTTCTAAGAACTTCCTAATTTCCCTGAAATTTGGCTAACACCTCAAATTTCTGAAAAAATTCGACATAACCTCCTTTGTACAGGTTGATCTGAAAATTTTATTATATTGTATTAGGCACCCAATAAATCAATATATCGCATACAAATCAATTGTGCACGCCCATTATGATTTATGTACCCTGCTCCCCTCATATCCACGCGTCATAACTAAAATAAGAGAGATGTGACGTGTGTGATTTTGTCATCTCAAGACCTGTGTAGGGTTTGTTATTTAATCTTGCAATTTACCGTTGTAAGTTATTAAGTCCATAATCACTCCTTATTTCAACCTGTAATTCAGTCCTCACCATACAAGCATCTTGCTCATATGGTAATCCAAACCTCGTCATATAATCGTCAAATGCTAATATGGAATATGCTATGTTGTGCTATCTTCAATAGTATGTTATGCAGTGTAGTTCATAATTTATTGGTTACTATCATATAGCGTACATTTGATTTCACACAGAGAAACCATCACAGCGCATCCAAATCATTCACAGTAGTTTAATAATGATAAAATTGCACACCCAACTAATAAAGGTGCACCTGTTTGTCAGGCACGCAAATTTATTTCTCTACTCAACTTTAAATCCATAACTAGTTCAATATATATATATACATGTATTTAAAATAAGGTGTTCATGTTCAATTTTGTCCTTAGGGTCTTGTTGGCCCCGTCACATAATCAACAATTAATTATGTATACGCGAATATGTGTATATATATATATATATATATATATTCAATTCAAATAATTTTTCAATTCAGTTCTACATTATATTTGATTTGGTTTAATTTACCTTTCATTCTCTTATTGGTTTTATTATTCCAATATTTTTATTAGTTAAATTAATTATCAACCATCTTAACCAGCAATCAATTAGTTGATTAGCTTTTCAAATATATAACTTTTATATATTAAAAATCATATTTTCAATGCCAAATCATAAACAATCAGCTATAACTAAGTTTTTGGTTCTCACATCAGTCAATTGGAAATATATAGACATCCCATTTTCGAAACTCGAACATAGATACTGATGATGTTCGGACTATCATCAGAATCATCCCCGGGCGACTATAGTGTGATTCTATATCTATCCAGTATATTTGAGACTTCGAATACACGTTAATTACATGTATATTCAAAATCTTATTATACTCGACAGTCCAAATTAAATATCAAATATTAAATAAAATACTCAAATACATATAATAAGATATAATTTTCAAAACTAAATTTGTTTTTAATAAATAAAACTCTTCAAACTCATTCTAGGGTATTACTAACCCTATCTCTCACGAGTTATTCTTATAGGATATTAATAATCCTATCTATGCTGAATTCTTTCGTTTGGTTCTAGTATATCTTGTTCTCGAGCTTTGTAAACCAAAGCTCTGATACCACCTGTAGCGACCCATACTTTCCGACTGGCCTAAATCGAACAAGAAGGCGGACTGCTTTGAGAACACGACTCATCAGAACATAAATATGAGAACATTTCATTCCTATTACAACAATTCGCATCAAAGTACAATATCAGAGTTCTAATAAATAATATACAGTGGAAAATATCAATCATAGGCAGCATAAGTACAATTATATTATGTCTCTATATAGGTTTACAACTAAAACCGTAAAATCAAGTATTGGAAATTGGGTTTCCATCCATGAACCAAGGCAAGCAATCTTCCTTTCCGATTCGACACACTAGCAACGCCTCAGGATCATACCTCTGGGCAACCCTAAGTTAGTCGCATGGCCGGTCAGCCATCACTGATTAGTTATACCATAAACTATACGTTAGCCGGTTCTATCAAACCTCTCAAAAGGTCAGTATGTCGACCAAATCAAGGGCCTTTTACTCGACCCAGATCAAAACCGAGGTACCTCGCCTTCCACAAGGCTCTCGAATTAACGCTACACAAAGCTGCGCTACTAAAAGTTGTGCTTTGATCATCAACCACAAGGCTTTATTTTTCAACAAAAGCCTCGATCTATGCATCTTAGCATGCTACATTGTCAATCCATACCATACCATTGATTTCCACCAATATATAACCTCTAAGCTCATACATCTCAGAGAAGGGTGTTAAACAAGAGAATAAATTCTCCGCCACCAAGCAGATATATATTTAGCAGAGATCAACGAATACAACGCAAAGTACAATGTCAGACATAGTCCATTTGCAAGTCTGTTCTGGGTCTGAACGAAACCAGAGGCACCTTATTCCTCGTCCCATATGTCCAATATAGGAGAGAGGCCCTCGCGTATCCGGTGGATCTTTAAGTACGTTTGGACGATCATCACTTATTACCTCGTCTTGGGCGTACATCCCAATCAAGACATCAGTAATCATCCAAATGATGTGAAGATCTCCGGTCTTCAACCACCGTCTTCAAATCTTTGACCTTTAGTCGTCGTATTATTTATTCAGAAACGGTTAAACCGGTCTTTCCGAATAACTCGCGTATGTTATAATCATGTGCTATAAAAATGCATCGTGCGCCTCATTCTAATCCAGAATATTCTTTTATTCAAACATTCATTACATTGGGAATCATTCCCATAAATTTTATCAAAGTTGAATTCATTTAAACTTCTTGTTTAAATCTTTCTTTGAAAACCATTGCAAAAGATTTTGTATTATCTTTTAACAATCTTGAACCAAATTAAGGTTTATCAAACTAGTCGGGATTATCGAGCCTTACTGAGGTAATCATTTATTTTATCTTTCCAGTCCCAACCTATTCATCCCATGGAGAAAAACTGGTAGTACTCCATATCTAACACCCGTTGTGTTATAGGTAAAATTAATTACAATTTCACGTTTCAAATCTAATTAAAGATTTAACTATCGCATAGAGTAAAACTGGTGGTACTCCATTCTCGATCATTTCTTCAATTTGGTAAATTTAATTACCTTATTCACATTCCAATCTAATTAAAGATTCATTTAAAATCCTACTTAGTTTTAATCTCAAAAATAATTACTTAATGATTATTCAACTTTAGGAAATTAATCGTCTTTAACTGGATTAAAGAACTAATGTCATTTAAAACAAAGTTCACGATAAACCCATAATCCTCTTCCATTAAAATGGAATCTTCATGGAAATCTAATCGGTATATAATTGATAAATTTCTTTATCTGACTAATACTATAAATAGAATAACAGCAAAGGCTTTTAGATTCCATAAATAGTAGTGGTCTTCCTTCACAGAGGCTCATCTCGATCATTATTAAATCGAATTCCACTCAATTCCAATTTAGTTGATTAAACTGGAAAAATTTCACTTTGGAAAAATCCGTTAAATCTTAATTAAAAGATTTATAAATTCCAAACCATGGTTTCACTGTTAGTTGGGTTTTAAGAGCAAATGTTATTTAAAACATCGTTCATAATGAACCCAAAATTAACTTCCATTTAATTCCAAATATATGTGTTAATTGGAAAACTTCATTAATCTTAATTAAAAGATTTATTATTTTCTCAACTAGGTTTAGGAACATAATTATTGAAGACTCCATTCACGACAAACCCAAAATCCAATTTGATATCAAGTACAAGGCTCTGAATACAAATCATAACGACTTATACTTAATATCAATTTCTGAAACCAACGGATATCGTATTGGGAATAACGAATCTATATCTTCCAAATTCCTCAACAATATTCGTATAATCACGGAATCCGATATCAAAATGTTCTAAAGATCATTTCCAATTCATACATTGGAAAATTCTGATTATATTAAAACCATTATAATTTCTTCCAGTTTTTTTACTTAAGTTGATAAACAGCTTATTCAGATAAAAATATATTTTATCTTTACAAACTTGGAATATTTCTTCCAAAATCATTTCAAATCATTTATTATGATTTTACATATTTTATTCATATTTTTAATAATTTTGTCAAGGCCCTTACAGTCGGTTTCCAATATCGGCCACCGAACTGCATCCATAGAAACCTCTTCCAAAACTGATTTGGATATATCTTAAAATCTGAACGTTAGATTTAAAATCTCTTATTATCATTTGAAAGCTCCTTTTGGTACAACTCGGTAGTTCCGGTTTAGGAGAATCTGACGGTTAGATCTTCCGTTACATCAATTCAAAGTCAATTGTCGAAATTCGCGAACGGTCGTTGCACGACACGTTCTATTCAAACCATTTAACTGTATTTAATATATTTCGTCAATTTCCATTCAAAACGTATTTTATAAAACATTTATAAGTTCGCTTAAAAAACGACTCCAACTTCCATTTCAATTTTAAATCAAAATGGAATATTCCATATCATTATAATATTAAAATGATAATATTTTCAAAATATTAGATTTTGAAATTAACTCTTTTCGATATTCATTATAAAATGAGTAAAATCGACAGAAAAATTCGTTAGAGTTAACATGGCGTATATCTACTTAAATTGGCTTCATATTCATTTCAGTTATGAATATTTCAATATTTTAGAGTCCGTCCAAAATCGGACATCAAAATCATATTTTTATTCTTCACTGAATATTATTTTGAAATATTCGTTATTTCTAAATTGGAATCAGACTCAATCAATTGCCATATAATTTTATTTATATGGATTCCATACATCGCATGTATTCGAAAATAGTGATAAAAAAGTATTAAACATTCAATTCACATCTAGGGGTGAGAAAACGGTCGGTTCGGGTCGGTTCTTGTAAAAAATTCGAAAACCGAACTTTTCTAATCATAAATAATAACCGAACCGACCAAATTCATTTGAAAACCAAAATAACCAAACCGAAAAAATACCGGGTTTTTCGGTCGGTTAAACCAGTTACAATCAACTAATTATGCTTGTTTAAATTCAAAATCAAATAAAACAATATGACATTGAAAAGTAGTTAAAGATCATTTTAACATCTGAAGTTGTAACAAGGGATTCCTCATGTTTACTTATTTTAGAGAAAAATACAACTAGCCCAAAGATAGAAAATTTATAAACAAAAACTAAAGTAATTATCTTGGACATATAAACAAGAAAAATGAATGAAATACATGCAGATATATTGCTGAAACAATACATCTGATGTTCTCTGAAATGAACATGCTTTATGCACTACGATATATGCTAAAGTATTCAATACATCTTTGAATTGAGTAACATAAACAAAAGTTACAACATGGCCCGTAAGAAATCTTTAAAAAGATCAAATCAAAGTTTGAACAACAATCATGTCATTAAGGAACAATGATAAAGGAGGGCTTATAATAAATATAAAGGCATACGGTAACAGAAAACAAAAGGAAGAGAGCAAAACATGAATCTATGAAGCCTTATTATAATCCCAGATCTCGTGCCAATAGCTAATAAAATATAATTTTGCATTAACTTCAGTTTCATTCTCAAGCTTGTGCAAGGATGGTTTCACTTGCCTGCAAGCAAGAACAAGCATTAGACACATTTAAAAATAGGTAAATAACATATTTAAGTCCCTTTTGGACAATAAATTTCATGCTAGCATGACAACAAATTTGGTATCAATATGTCATTTCATGCTAAATTTACTACTAAAGTTCATGCTAAATTTACTGCTAGCATGACAATAAATTTCACGTATTTAAGAACAAACATGACAACTATTTCACAAATAGTTGGATTGAGATTCAATTTACTGCTAGCATGAAAACAAAAAATGGTGTCACTATTAGCAGGGACCAAGCAAATTTAGGAAGTCATCATTCTAGCTTTCAATATACTTGCATAAAAGACTTAATATCATTACACACGTACTAATCATGAAGCCAAAATTGGAAACATAATTAAAAGTTTGAACTTCTAAAGTTTTAATAACTAAAATTTTTATGTATCGACTATCTTGGGTAACCTAATTATAAGCACGGTTGCAGCTAATTTGATGTACTGTAATTTTCATAAAAAATTATTACAAAGTAATGGAAAATGTACATAAAATACTTGGAACTAGTAATATGCCACTGCAGATTTGCTGTACCAAATGATACATTTCTGTTACAGGATCAAAAGCTAATTTCTTCACATCTGCATATAAAAAGGGAAAATCTACATTATAATGTTGTCTGAAAGAAAAAAAAATAGAAAACAGAAAAAAAATCATATCTTGTACCGGGTTACAATTGTTCTAAGCTTTGCAACGAAAAAGAGGATTAAAGCTGAAGGTGATTCAAAACACTATACAGAGAACGTTAATTAATCTAAATTTAGATCTACAATGAAAAAGAGGATTAAAGCAGTAACTATTTATCTATTGTAAATACCAATCTAAATACCATTTGAGGATCCTGAGTTGTAGAAATATCTTATGAAGCTGAAGCTAACGGATTATCAGATTGCTTCTCAGTTGCCATAGTTGTTGAAAATAGAAACAATTCAATTTTTCTTTACTCAAAGAACAGAAAATGGGATAAACTGACAGATATTTGAACCTTCTTTTGTAGAGAGAAAACGAGAAGATTTTATTTTGATTCATTATTGTATTAGCCTTGGAATTTGATTATTTAGATTTGAAATCAGAGAAAAGGCTGAAAAGAGGGGAAGATTTGGGAAGATGAAACACAAGAAATGAAAAAGGACGGAAAAATACAACCGAAAAGGATGAGAGAAAGTGGAATATTGATTTACCCGTTTAAAATATTAACAAAAATGACAACTTTCCAAGGACCGTGCATTAATTACTGAAATAATGGCATTTGAGCCATGATTACGTTGCGTGCATACGTACTGGGAAAGATCAAAACGTTGCATGCACTTATTCCGGGAAAGATTATGTAATTTCTCGGTTTAATCGGTGTAACCGAAAATTCACCATTTAAAACCAAAACCGACCAAATTAACCATTTTGTTCAAAAATAATAACCGAAAAAGGAGAAACAACCGAACTAAATGATCCAAATTAACCGAACATATTCGGTTCGGTCGGTTTTTCCGGTTCGAACCAAGAATTGCTCACCCCTATTCACATCTAGAGTGCAATTTACAACTGTATAAGCATTAAATAATTAAATAACGCTTGTAGCAGTCTATCAATCAATCGGTTGACATACAATTAAATCCAAGGGAAATATGAAAAATAATTATCATCCCAAGACCCATGTGGGGTTTTCAACCATCAAACAAATATTATTATTTGTATACTTGGGCGATGTGTAAAATTATCGTCCCAATACCCGTGTAGGGTTTACATCACAATCCATGTGAACTTATCTAATATTTGGGAGACTGGTGGGTAATTTGTCATCCCAAATTAATTCATAATACAAACTTTTTATTTATCAACATTTGTAATCACAGATTAATAATGATAATATTAAAACTATAAACATACATCAATCACCAAACAAATATTGTAATCACAGGCAATCCATATATTTTCAATTATAAAAATAAATAACCGTACAAATAATTTGAGTAAGGGAGTTCTCACATAGATTTCCACTCCATCCGTCTTTATTTGAGGATTTATTTTTAAACTAAATTAAACGAACGTTTAAATTAGCTCAAAATTCAACTTGCTCCATTTCTATTCTGGTATGTTCCATGATGTTGTGTTCATCAAGACGATTCCAACGAATCTTGGTTTGCTAAATTCTGATATCGTTTGAGAGAGTTATGATCATTTACATTTTAATAACATAATTAAAATAAATAAAACATGCTTTTCCAAAAATAAATAAATAAATAAAACATGATTTACTTAATTAATAAATTAATTACTTCTTAATTAAAAATTCACGGCCATTTACTTCTGCTACTCATTGCTCCTTTCTGAAACCAACGAACCCATATCGCTTGTCCTTGACCAACCACCGCCCCACCCTAAGGTCGTCGTACCCAGATAAAAGACCACCATGATGTGCGTCGTTCTCTCCTTCACCTATTCCTGCGACGACAAGCAAGTCGAGGCCACCTAGGCCTATGAAGTCTGGTTCGAACGAGATAATTTTCGGCTGCGATTTCTTTAGTTTTTGAACAAGATAAACGATCATACTCATATAGAAACGAAGATCCCACTTTGCTTCACGATTTTCGTTTTGGGATTGGGATTTAATTCGAAGCGGATTTCATGAAAATTGGGTGCGAATTTCATAGCGTATGGGCCATTGAAATCTGCTGGCGGTGGCTTCTTTCGGGGATTAGGGTTTCTAGAGAAATTTGTTTATATATATATATGCATAAATAATATTTAATTGTGAATAACTTGTTTAACGCTCCGAACTCCAAACTAACCTCAACAACTGTCGCACCCAACCAAATACCCCTATTTCGGACACAATGAGATATGTTTCGTAAGCCGATTCAATTATTTTGATTAGTTTTTATCAAAATTAAAATATAAATCAATATATTGAATTGAAATGTACATTTTAATTTACCACGACCACATACTGACTCCATATGACTTGAAATTTTAAATCTGACAATAATTTGATGTTCCGGATCCAACAAAATTAATTTTGTTGAAAACGGAGGTCGCTTGCAAAATAGCTATTTTTACGGGCTATATATAATATTAAAAAATATATAAATATAACGATTCTTTGGAATTTTAAACTGGACATAACTTACGATTTATAAAAGAAATCTCAAATTCTTTCATTCATTAGAAAGATATAGTTAATTAGATCCTAATGTTTCTTATTTCATCCAATTCTGATTTATATTGAATTCTGTACATTAATTCAAAGTTTAAAATCGAATTTTCAAACTATCACGCCATTTTGAGTTCATTTTAATTAAATTTTAAACTTATACATTCAAACTTAGATCTAAATAAATTTTAAATCGTTAATTCTCAAAATAAATCGTTAAACATATTTAATTTCTATTAAAATCAGTTAAACATAAATTTTAAATTATTTCCAAAAATACGGGTTGTTACAATTTTCTTTTGAGTTCTAAATGAAAATAAATGGAAAAATATCAGAACATATGAAACGCATTTATGTTTTAAGATAAATGATCAAGTACAAATGGTATACAACAAAAAAATAAACTGCAGCCAGAGTCGATATTAACTTTTAGGTGCGGTGAGGTGTGGTGGAACGTACTTCTACCATGTATACTTGTCCTTTTGCCGACGTTGAAAAAGGCTTGTTTAATATGTTTATTGTTTTAGTGTATTGTGAAAATTAATATTCACACAGTTCATAGATGCAACAACTCTCCTATTCGGCATATCATGTTCGAATATGTCGCACAAACGAGTGTCTTCCAATTTAATAAAATAGGGTGATCAAGTATAAATTCAAAAGGGTTAGATATATATATATATATATATATATATACATATATATATATATATATAGGTGATCGTATTTTGTCTAGTGCATGAAGATCGACTCATCGATGGTGTGGCTATCAAGTTTTGAACAGTCCGATTTAAAATAATTTGGTTATTAAGTACTTAAAAGTGATTTTTAATACTAATTATCATTTAAAATAATCGAACGTGAATTTAGTTGAAAATTTAATTAATGTGTAAACTGTTAATAATAGATCAGTAATAATCCGTAATTCAGTAAATCCTGAGTAGATTGTCCTATTAATTTATTTATTAATTAAGTTGTATTTAATTACATTGACCGTAATTACATCTTTTATTGATACCTGTTAGTGGAAATAAACATTGTTCCACTATATATTTGATTGACTGAATTATTTGAACACCTGTTAGCAGAAATAAAAACCGTTTTGTTATTATATCAATTTGACATATTTTATCAGTTAATATATGTTGTTGAGATATTATTAGTTGATAATATTGAATTGTATTTACACGTTTGTTTGTGCAAACTAGGTTAACAACTTGAATGTCATCTGTTATAAGAACTATTGTATACCGTTGGAACTGCTAAGCTATTTATTTTAAAGTAACTCAGAAATGAACGTAAGTTTTTAATTGGATATAAATTGCTATAAGAAAAAAATTAGATGGATTATTTTAATTAACTATATTATTAATTTATTTAAAAAGGAAAGATAAATTATAATCATTTAACCATGTTGTTTAAGGTTGATTTAAGTCAACGGTTTAAATGAGAGTTGATTATTAATATAGTTTGTTTCAATTAATTTAATAGAAGAGGTTTGAATAAATGGGTGTTTGAAAACTTGAAAATATTTTGGTAAGATAATGGGAAGTTTAAATAGTAATTTAACTTGGGGTAAATTGTTCGAGATGATGTGTTTTAACTTAATAAATCTTTTAATTAAGTAAAGTTGTAAAGAGAATTTTATTATCAAAGGATAAAGAAATTAAGTCGGTTGGATTAAAAGTTACCTGATTTAATATTTAAGTAAATTAAATTAACTTGATCAATGGTTCAAACAACAACATTGTTTGAAAAGGGTTTAAGGTTTGTAAATCAAATGGAGTGACCAATTTATGGTTTTATAGAATATTTTGGATATCGAACTTTTACGACTCTTAACGATAAGATTGATTTTGACTCAAGGACTTAGAGATAATTAAAATACCCCAACTTGAACGATTTCACTATTTTCCGATAGATCGTATTAGTTTGTTTCAGAATGAGTGTTAGAGTTGAATATCGTCTTCAGCTATGAAACGCATATTCGAGAATGAGATTTATCACGTAAGATTGATAATAAGAATTTATAAGTTAATTAATACTTATGTTTTAAAATAAATATATATAAAATTAACATTTGAAGATTACTTAAATAAAGGCTTAGCAGATCTAATGGAAATAAATCTGTTTATTTCATATTTGATAGTTAAATAACCGACTATCAAATCTAAACCTTTTCGTGATCGTTATTGAAGAGATCGGGATCTAAATTCCACTTCGATTCTATATATACGCTGTGAGTCTGAGATTTTCGAAGACCATTGAAGACAGAGTTATGCAAGGGCTGTTATGTCAATCCTAGGTAGAAATTGGCTAAAATGGATTTACAGAATAGTGCCTTCAATTTGTCCAGTCCCAGGACAACTTGTATGGACGAATGTCTGATAGAGTATGCCTAACCGATCACGTACGTTGATCTCATCATACGTATTTATGTTGATAGCAGAGGAATTCGTTTCTCTTGCTTTATACTCGTAATATATTTTTGGAGAAGTCAATTAGTGGTTGGCGGCAATGACAATGTGGCATTCAAAGTAAGGAAATAAATGATTTGTCAAAGGTAAGTTCAGCCTAAAACCTCACAATCGGGAAATGACAAAAATCGGGCAGGCAACATGGCTAAGTCGGTCGCTCCCAATTAGGGTGTATTGTCACTATCTAGATTTATTCCATTTACTTCTTTAATCTTTCGATGTTGTCCCTTTCGAGAAACGGTGGGTAGCTCCAACCGTTGGTGATAATATATTTGATACACTCAAGCGAAATGAGTGGTTGGTCATGTGTGGCCGGGTTGCAAGATGTTCTTGTTGAACCCAGTGTATTCCCCTCTAGAGATATACTATTGGAAGGTGGTTCCATACCTTGACATAACTGGAAATCCATTATCCAATAAGCGCTCGCGGTTTTGATTGTATACTGTGTATATAGAGCGTGAGATGGAAGCGTTCTGCTAGATGATTATTTATTTGTGGTTGATAGAAACTATTATAATATCAGAAGAATTTTGATATAAAGATTGTTCTGGGGTATCGTAAGGTAAAAACCATCCATGTTTATGTGTGGAATGGTCTTACGACTATTTATTTTTTCAAAAGGATTTTGAAAGTTAAATCAAGTGTTTTAGTTTCTTATAAGGGAAAAACATGTTCCGTGTTATACGGCGTGGTCTTATGAGATATCATTTTATTTTCTGAAACTGTTTTAAAATCGTTTACTCATACCAATTCCATGACTGTCCCCGAGTTTATTTTCTATGTTTTCCCTAAACTCTTGGGTTCCCAAATTTGTACGAGCAATCCAATAGTTTAGGATTTTATAGATTTTTCTGAAGGAGCTTAGAGTAGGAGGCTTCAGTGTTAGATATTTTAGAGTTTCATTCCACTATGTTGTATATGTGATGTACTCTAATGATGTATTTAAGTGATAATAGTCTGTACTTCAAAGGTGATTATATATTATATTTTATTCCGCTGCGATTGTGTTATTCTGTGTGGTTGTTAACTTCTATCTTGTATTCTAATTTTTCTATCTTTCTATTTCTCATCCCCTAACTTATTTCTATTAATGATTCGTATTTTCGTGTAATTTGGGTTTGATGTGAGTTGTATTCAGTCAACTCAAATGGTATGGATTTGCGGGTCGTTACATAACCGAATACACTTGGAATTGTGGAGCTTGTTTTCCTTCTATTACTTTTGATAATCATCTTTCTCTTTATTCTTGCAATTCTTTTGTTGTTATCATCCATTATGCATAAGATGTGTTAAATTAAAATCGCATATAATAAAAATAAGCCAAACTCATAAAGCAAAATATATGCACCGATATCAAATAGATATACATGCATCTATACAAAAAGAGATTGATTAGATTACATGGGAAATGGTCAGGCTAGGGTAAATGAAAATCCACTTAGAAATAATAATATTAAATTACAAATAAAAAATAAAGAAAAGCTAGTGGATGTACAAAATTATATTTTATACTTGTCACCATATTGGTGGAAATAGGTTGGCATCAATCAATACTTATATAATATCAATAACTGCCAACCCATTTCCACTAATCAGGTGGCAAGTATAAGCTCACTATCCCTTAGTTAGGAAAATAGAGAAGGGGATGTAGTGAAGTAAAAAGCAGTAGGCTCCTCGAGCTAATCATTTATTGTCATATCATAAATAAGAAAGAAAGAAAAAGGTTAATGGATCCATGCTATCAATTAAAAATTAAATGGCCAGAGTGGAATGTGGATATAAAATATATAAATGCCTTAATCGTAAAAATTCAATACATCATTATACACATGTACTTGGTTCTATATATGTCTGTAATAATAGTTGGAATAGGTTTGGTGTCACACTTTTTTGGTGTAAACGTGAAGTGCTAAAAATGCCCTTTATCTCGATCTATTTTATAGAAATTTCATCGGAATAAATTAAGAAAATTTTCCAGTTATTCAGTTTGCTTGAATTGAAGATTTGAAATACATGTTGGGTTTTGTTGTGCATTTTTTGTTAATCAAATCAGAATTAATACCTTATAAAACACATATCTTTAATAATAGTTGGAATAGGTTTGGTGTCACACTTTTTTGGTGTAAACGTGAAGTGCCAAAAATGCCCTTTATCTCGATCTATTTTATAGAAATTTTATCGGAATAAATTAAGAAAACTTTCCAGTTATTCGGTTTGCTTGAATTGAAGATTTGAAATACATGTTGGGTTTTGCTGTGCATTTTTTGTTAATCAAATCAGATTTAATACCTTATAAAACGCATATGGACAATTATTAAATTGTATAGGCCGAGTTATTTGTACTTAGGATTTGACGTATATGTTGGTTTTAAATAAGCATTTTCAAATGTGCCCTTTATCTCAATCTATTTCCTAATTTTTCTTGCAATAAATTAAGAAAACTTTCCATATATTTAGTTTACTTGAATTAAAGATTTGAAATACATGCTGGGTTTTGTTATGCATTTTCTTATTAATCAAATTAGAATTGATACCTTATAAAACGTATGTGGACAATTATTAAATTGTATACGCTGAGTTATTTGTATTTAGGATTTGATGTATATGCTGGTTTTAAATAAGCTTTTTCAAATATGCCCTTTATCTCGATCTATTTCCTAATTTTTCTCGCTATAAATTAAGAAAATTTTCCATTTATTCAATTTACTTTAATTAAAGATTTTAAATACATGCTAGGTTTTGTTGTGCATTTTTTTATTAATCAGATCAGATTTAATAACTTATAAAACGTATATGGACAATTACTAAATTGTATTAAGGATTTGACGTATTAGCATTTTCAAATTGAAATGGAAAGTATTTAATTTCCTTCATCATCCATTTCCTCGTTCTCCTCAAAAATAAAGGAAATTCAGCCATACTAAATAGAATCTTCTAAACATGCTAATAAAGGAAGGTTAGCCGAATCCCAACAAAAATAAGCAGGTATTTATTTTTTGACTTTTGCTCGGATACTCAGATCCCCACAAAAATAGCACTATAGAATATCTTATCACCCTTTAAATACCAATCGTAATCCCCACTTATCTCTTCATCTTCGCTAATCTTTATTGTTCACTTTTTTGGCTACTACTGCTATGATTTCAAGCTTCAGGTTAGATTGTGTAGGTCATAAATTTTTTCTTTTTGGTATGTTATTATACTATACATATGTACTGTGTTATTTATAGATATTTTTCTTATTCAAATTTGTACTGTTGCGCCTACCACCATAACTCAGGTACTTACTGTTCATACCTTGATGATCTACTTTATACCGTCAAGATGTTTACCTTACGCCGTGTCTTTTGAAGCTGGAGCTTTTTTGTTGTTTGGATTTTTGCCTGCGGTTCTGTATGTTTTTTCAACAAAAAATCTTGGGGCTTTTCTTTCCTTCTGCACCGGACGTATAATTTCCGAAGTCAAAATTAGCGATGGACAGAGCCGAAAGTAACAAATACTTTCATCTACTCATTGAAGGAGTAGAAAAGAATGGCTGCAGCTACAGTATCTTCTTCTATTGGTTCACAGAAATCTAAGATTTCTTCCTATCTTTTTCCTTTAATTGGAATTGGTTTCGATATATTGACATCTTTGAGGATTAAGAAATATTCCTCTAGATTGGCTGTCATTGAGGATCAAAAGCCACATTTGTCTGAGAAAGCAATTCAGATTATGAACGTTTGACACTCTAATTATCTGTTATTCTTGCAGTTTTATGATGTCGAAATGCCAAAATTGCACATTATTTAAATTATGAAACTATCCTATAAAATAGGATCTCTACGATTGATTTTTTGTCTTTTTAAAACTTTATTTCTGTATGCGTTGGCCCTTGAATAATGAGTAAATAACAATTTATGCGCGGAACGCGTGCCACAATCACGCGTGGAGCGCGTGTCGTTACGCTCGTATATAAAATAAAACAAAGATAGATTTTTCAACATTTCATGTAAAATATTTTCCTATTATTAAATCGATAAAAATCAAATATTTTTACAATTATATACATGTGTATGCATTTCACGTACTTATTTAATTATTTTTAGATTTAAAATTTGTATAGTATATATGTATAATGTAAAATATATTTTTTAATAATTTTTTTTTCATGTGATTTAGTAACTGAAAAAATGCCATAACCATAAACATGCTTGCATATCACTTGAATAATCCCAGATTCAGCGAGTGAATAATATAAAGTTACAAACAATGGGAAGATTATATAACAATGATATAAAATGAAAAAAAAAGACTTCACTTTTCTTAGAATAATTTTTCTGATAAGCCATTAAGTCATTTTTCATTCAATTGCAAAAGCATTTATTTGCCATTACAAAACTTACAACCAAAACATCACGTATCTCCACATACTTCATTTGCTAGCATTTGAACCACTCACATGACAAACACCATACATGACACTTAACCTACATAAATGCTAAATACTTAAACTCAATAATTCATACTACAAAAAGTACTCCACCAATTTTTTTTGTTTATAAGGTGATCCAATGAAGATTACATTTTCTTCATTTCACAATCCTTTGCTATATTAGCTTCAATTCTTATTTTCTTGGTAGTGGACGATTCAATTCCAAAATCACCTTCCATCGATGATTTCTTTGAAGGACTTAACTCCATCATCTCATTATCCCCTGTAAAAGAAACAGGATCTTGAAAATGTACATCCAAATAATATACACAATTGTTTTACTATATATAAAGGGGAAAAATGACCTGATAAGCTAAATAAAACATGGATCACCTTTTCCCCCTCAGTGGTTTTGATTCTACAGCCATCGTATGACATGATATTAGAATCCTATTTTTTGTTAAAAAATAATAACAACGCTAATCATCTGGATACAAAGAAAAATACACAAGGATGAGATGTAAAAAGATTATTTTAGAAATATTACCTGGTTGAGGGTTCGCGAATAAGATTGAATCAAATCTTCACTATCACTCAATTTAATGAGGGTGTAAACAAGCATTTTTGCTTTGAAGTACAATTGGAAATTTCAGTTTTAAAGAGGAGCTATTTCCCCATATGATTGTTCAACTCATCCGGAAATGAATCATTGTCACCAGACTATGCAACAACAAGAAAATTAACTAAGATATATAAGTTCATTGTATAACTCAAATAACTAATAGTAAAAAATGATAAATATAATTGATAATTAACCTTGGATAGAGAATCTTTCATCTCATAGGCGGATTTATGCACAAGAGATATGACTTCTCGATCAAACATTACAAATGATGCACTGCCACTATCATCTACCAAACGAATCTGAACCTTGAACCTACAAATAATAAAATCATACAATAATTTAATTTATCAATGAATTCAAAGGGTAATATAATTTTAAAAATTGTGGCCAAGAATACTTTTACTAAATATCTTAGTAAAACATCCACAGCCTGGATGGACTTGTCATATTTCTTACAGAAAAATTGCTTAATTTTTTTCCCACCACGATCCTTTGATACGATCTCATCAACGGCGTTTACCTTCCTATGACTTTTTTGCATGCTAAGTAGTACTGACCATGTTCCAATTCCACCCCAACAATGGTGGCCAATGTTATACAATTTATTGGCTTATCTATTTCAAGTATCCCATCCAATGTTTTTTTCTCATGACACTTGAGAAATTCACCTTGCAAGGAGACCCAACTTTGAGATGACGATGTAGTACTCCATAATATGACAGAGCTATCAACACTACTATCAAGTCTGAAACAATAAAAAAATTAATGGACATATATAATAATTAATTTATCATGTATTTTTACTTCAAAAATGAACTGACTTGTTTCTGAATGATCTAACTTCATCACAATCGCCATTGAAAATTACCCGGGTAGGAAATAAAGAGCTCGACAACATAGCTGCGCCTATCAGCATAAAATAATAATATTACAACTAATAAGCGTAAATAAAATATAAAGTACATAAAAGTAATAAGTAAATAAATTATAAAGTATATTTCTTATAAATACCTCCTTGTTCTTTTATCGTTGCATTCCTAATAATAAGAATGATGGGTCCAATACTATTTTCAGAGAGAAAACCGAATACTTCTTCTGCATATCTATCCCATAAGGTACATTTCAAATTTTTTGACCTA
Source organism: Allium sativum (assembly GCA_030737875.1). Taxonomy (NCBI): domain Eukaryota; kingdom Viridiplantae; phylum Streptophyta; class Magnoliopsida; order Asparagales; family Amaryllidaceae; genus Allium; species Allium sativum. Next base: position 619,124,692 of record CM060912.1, read on the forward strand.
CAAACATCAGTTAATAATTTAAAAAGGTTTATTAAACACATATATATATACGATTGGAAAAGAAAATTATATTCAAACATATTTTAAAATGTATATTGTAATATACTCTTCATCCTTCAGTTCCATTATCAACTTCTTAGGCTCTTTGTTGTCTTTCTGGCTACTCTCAAGAGATCTGCAACCAACAACCTTGCCAATAACATTTGTGCAGAGCAAAAGCAACTAATCATCATATTTTCGAATTTTAGCATATTATCGAATCATTCCATATTAAAAAATGTAAAAATAGGAATTAAAAAAACATACCAATTAAGAATATATCATCCAATGTTTTTGAAAGAATGTCATTAAATGACACAAATTTAAATCCATGTATAGGAATGGACTTATCATCTTCACAGCTCACAACTTATATGGAGAAAATAAAATTAATTTTGTAAAGATGTTGTGATGCTCGATAGTTCTCATTATTTTGTCCAACTCCAAAATTGCTAATAATTAGACACTTGCCTTCCATGACTTTTGGAGAAAATCTTCTGATGAGGCTTTGCTTAACAGTAGCCTGAATTCGGTTATCATGTGTTACAACAGAATGCATACATTTTTTTGCAGACCAATTGCATTGCAAAATAAGTAAGAAATGAAAATTTATAACTACATTACCTTTTCATCCAAGAACAACATTTCAATACTACCATCATCTGTAGGATTTTAAAAGCTTGGTGGCCTCCGTAACTGTATGATCCTTATTTTGATGGCAATATTCTGATTGAAAGGTGTTATATCCCCTATAAACTTATAAGCAGCACTCATTTATCTTTGTCTATATAAGCTTTTATTTTTTATTTTCTTAGGTAATCTAACGCACATACACCCCCAACCAATTATTGATTGATGACAATGGCAATAGCAGACAAATATGAAGAACTGTCTAGAAGTTGGAATTGGGAGGTGAGAAGATTTCCACAAGTTCCCATTAGTCATTTTGTTTTTTTATCGTAATACGTGAGAGTTGTACCTTATAGGGCTGTCAATGGATACTTTCGGATGCGGATAGTACCAAATCCGCATCCGAAACGATTTTCGGATATCGGCTATCCGCATCCGCGGATACGGATGGATATAGGATAATTATCCGCTCCGCTAAGGGTCGATAAATCAATGAACATAAATGAATTTTTTTTAGTTTAATATAATCTTTTTCAACCCAATTATTTACTAAAGTGCTAAAAATAAATAAATATGATGGTAATATATAATTTTGAGCAATTAACATGCATTTTGTAGACTTTGAATTTTGCAAAATAATAAATTAGTATACTTAATTATGTTAAAATACACATAATTTAAGCTATAATTATGAAAAAATGTGGATGGATAAATTTCGGATTCGGATATGCCCATATCCGCATCCGCATCCGCTTTTGCGGATATCGGATATTTATCCGCTTTATGGATGCGGATGCAGACGGATTTCGGATTTTTCAGATACTCATCGACAACCCTAGTACCTTACCGAGACATAGCTGAAAAAGCAAACTTTTTTCTTGCCAGTGTGTGTAGGTATATAATTTAAATAAATAAATCAGTAAATATAAATAATAATAAAATCACATAGAGGCATTTTGGCGGGAAAATGATTAACGTGAGAGCGACACGTGCACATGGTTATTGTGAGGCTGATACATGGCCTCAGCTGTACTTTGCTTTAGTATAATATAAGATTTGTTCAGCCAAGTTTACTTCTAAAAGAAATCAAAGAATTCAAACTGTTAACTAATATAATAAGAAATATCTTTCCCAATGGCAATACAAATGAGTTTACTTTCAGTTGATCTTGCCAAACAGTGAGTTCTATAACTTTATTTTCACACTACACATCGTTTACCCCATTCTTCTTCTCCAGCATGTCCAAAATTGTCAGCAAGCCATGATTGTGTTGATAATCACTAATATTATATCAAAATTTATCCATTTTACTAACTCTACTTCTAATTATGACTAATTGTTTTTCCTACAGATTAAATGCTTTTTAAATTGTCTTAAAAGTCATTATTACTGCATTTTTCTAAACTTTTGTTCTTTTCCAATTATGTACGGAGGATTGAAACAAGAGGTTGAATATATGTTCTAGGGTTGTAGACCTATAATGGTACAACAAAGAAATTATTGGCCATGCATCATTTTATACTCAACTACCTAACTTTGTATTACTGCACCAACACTATATCTGTATCGTACACTAAATTGTTTAAGAAAAATAATACTGGTAAGGTAATCTTTTATACCCGTTATATGCATGAGGACCATGTATGCTTTAAACATACATTAACATGTTTCTCAGCTTTACATCAAATTTCACCAACACAAACATATCAACTACTTCAAAAAATAAATGTTACCTCAAATAATACTACACTCTACCAGTATGCGAAGCACGGAACACTCATTAGTATAAATATATAATGGGTTGCATTTCAAAATGTGCCAATACTTTTGAATAAAATAACAAATGCACATTTTCAAAAGTCATCCATATCGATGGCATTATAAATGAAGACATTACATTTTTGCCAACTTAATTCTGACATGTCCATAAGTTATCTATATTTGTAAATACTCGTAAATTGGCGTATTTGAATAATTAAGTTATAAAAGTGGCTTATATTAACATGATTTACAATAATTAACGATTAGAATCTAAATAACCATTAAAGTGTTATAAGATAAGCAATGGAAAGTATGATGAGCATCTCCAACTGAGCCTGAATATTCTGAATATCAATGGCTTGGCTTAGGGATAAAGCGCTAAGTAAATATTCAATATTAAACAATTACAATTCAATTACATTTTTTTGTATAACATCTTATTTTACTTTTCTTTTTAGTTCGAAAATGCATTGAAATGTCACTACGCATCGTTAAAATTAGAGACATACTATCCAAAAATGGATAGAGGGGTAAGATGATGCTTTCACATTACCTTTAGTACCAAGATGATGGCTCATGGCTTACGGATCTTGCTCGATCTATCAAAGGGATACAAGCATCACGCCAGGACCACTGTGGATATAGTCGATGTATAACCATAACTATAAAGTAAGCATTACTACACCAATATTACGTTAATTGCATATTAGCTGTAATTTGTTGTTTACTATTTTTATCCAGCGTATACCCAACATATAAGTTGATGTTATATTAATCATATATTAATTCCAAACTCCGTTTATTATATAGACCCGATATATGCAAAATATTTTAGTCAATGTTCTATTAATCGTTTATAAACCAAGAACTTTTCTTTATTATACAGGCTTGGTTTGTCAGTTACTAGACCAATTGGCCCAAGTTATAATATATTTCTATGGTATACTCTATCGGATTCTAGTACATTGATTGCAGGTTAGTCAATTTTCCTTTTCCTATAGATTCAACCTTCTCGGTCGTTTGACCGTTCTCAAGTTGGACTAGTTCAAAAGTAGTGGTGCACCACACGCAATCTTCTATTTTAAATTTTAAGACCGATATTGCCTCCATCGATTTTATTATGTTGATTAGGATTGAGATATGATGCCCAAATAGGATGTATATTCCTTTTAGTGATGAATACAAGACTCCGGATTTAATTGTTGTATATTTACCACATTCCTAGAATGGTCGTATTTTTTCTGTTGTCGTTTCATTTACATGAGTATATTATAGCGCATATGGCACCGTATGACTTACTAGTAATGTTGACTTTATGATGTATCTCCTGTATTCTTTTTGGTTTGATGTTCTTTTTATTCAAAAAAAATTATATTAGGGTAACTTGCAGTGATTGCCAATCTAGATCAGCTTCATATTTTGGATTGAGTAACGTTTATACTTGAATGTTTGTATACATCTCGTGACTCTTACATTCCTAGGGAGGTGAGAAAGTTGTTTCAATTTTGGTATATTTTGTTATGTTAATACTAGGAGTCTACGACAAATGTAACAACCCGAGAAGCAAGTAATTTAAAATTAACAATGGAGATATTAATGATTATTAATAATAGAATGGGAATATTTTGGAATTTAATATGAATATTAGGATTTATATTGATTTAAAAATATATTATTTATTTGGAACTTAATAATGAAGTACTTCAAGAAAATGAGAAATATTTATAACAAAATATTATTGGTAAGGTTTGATATAACAATAATTTAATTGATAATTCATTAATAGGGTAAAACTAAAATGAGCACTGAGTGAATTATTTTGGTATCTGGTATTTTTAAAATCATAAATGATGATTCCGATTATTTTAAAGCATTATTAATGTTTCAAGTTTGAATGACTTAATGGATCTTATTCATGCAGATCAATAATCATAATATTGATTGGGGCATGATAGATCAGATCTTTAAATAATAGGGCATAATAGATCAGATCCTAAACAATATGATATTTGCACTTTATAGAATCATATAAAAAAGAACATATATTGATTCATAATGAGAGTGTAATAATAAAAGTAAATCACTAGTATTGAGTTTCCCTCCTTTAGCCTCTTTAGGTCTTGAGAAAGCTTTTGTGGTAGAGGAAAAGGCTTTCGCTGTCAGTCAGACAGAAGGTCATTCCCTAAGGTTCTCTTTATATACATATCCACCATCAATATATTCGGAAATAATGCCTTACCTAAAAAAACAATATTTGGAAATTTCTTTTCCATTCTTTTAATTAATTGTTAATCAATAGGAAATTATCTTTACTTAATATTAGACCATTAATTGTTAATATACTAGAACCATAATAACATGTTTTATTGAACATAGGCATGAGGACTGAAAAGTCCAACATTCTTCCACTTGGCTAAAGTATTTTTACATATCAAACATGATTTATTCCATTTTTTTCTGTTCCAATTCATTCTTTGGACATTGCCTGAAACTAAATTTGCCTCCCTTCTGAGTTGGAACCGTACTTGAAGAGCGTTTCTCCATTATGAATCTGTCTAGAGCTTTATTAATGTATACTTTATGAGACAATCATGACCTTAGCACGAAATATTTCTATTCCAATCACATAGGATGCCTTACCCATGTCTTTCATTTCAAAGTTCTTAGAGAGGAACTCCTTAGTTTGATGTGATAAAACCGAGGTCATTAGTAACTAGCAAGATATCATCAACATACAAGACCAAAATTATTAGTTTAATCCCACCGATCTTTTGATATATGTAGGCTGTCAATGGATCGTGTTGTGTCAGGTTTGGGTTAGGTCAAGTCGGGTTCGGGTCAATTTTCAAACGGGTCAAATTATGCCAACCCGAACCCAACCCGTTTATAAACGGGTTGACCCGACCCGCGTAACCCGTTTACCTAATCGGCTCGGGTCGGGTTGGCCCGTTTAACCTGTTTTGACCTTTAATATCACCTACACTTTGCAAAATAAAAGCATGTTGAAAGCCAGAAATATAACAATATAATACTTAAAAATACATTACTTAAAAAGGCAACATACATGATACAATCATTAATAAAAACTAGCAAGAGAAGATCATCAAATGGATCATACAAATTGCAAATACAATACAAATATACTACACTTAAAAAGGCAACAAACAATCTAGCAACTTGCAAGAAATACAGCACTTCACATCACATGGAACATTCTTGCTACTTGCATGGATTGAAAACAAATAAATCATTGGTTGTATATGAAAATGCAAATTCCATACTGTAGCAATTGTATTTGTACTTCGTAGTACGTAGAATAAAAAACTAAAAATGGAGTAAACGAGTCATGGCGGGTCAAAAACAGGTTCACGAGTCAATCCATAACCCACCCGTTTATTAAACGGGTCAGAGCGGGTTGACCTAAAATTTACCCATTTATAAATGGGTCGGATCGGGTTTTTTCCGTGTGGGTTACGAGTTGTGTTTCAGGTCGTGTTAGAAATTGACGGCCCTAGATATATGCACTAATCAATAATGTTTTCTTTAAATCCAAAGGATGCGCTGGTATCGTTGATCATAAGATACCATTGTTGAGAAGCTTGCTTAAGTCTGTATATTGACTTCTTAGGTTTACACACCATATGTTCTTTTCCGTCAACCACAAAACCTTTGGGTTAGTCCATAAAGACTTCTTCATCTAAATTTGATTCAGAAAAGTGTTTTTTCACATCCATCTTATGGAGCTCTAAATCATAATGAGCTACCATTGCCATAATATTTTTTAACAAGTCCTTTTTAGAGACAGGAGAAAGTGTCTCTTTTTAGTCAACACCATTATTTTGAGTAAAACCTTTTGCAATGAGACTGGCTTGATGTCTTTCAATATTGTCATTAGAGTTGCACTTGGTCTTAAAGACCCACTTACACCCAACTTTTTTGCATCCCTCGGGCAATTCAACAAGGTTCCAAACTTCATTATAATCCATTGATTTCAGCTCTTCCTTCATAGTGCCTAACCACTTAGTAGAACTATCACTTTCTATGGCTTGTGAAAATGAAACTGGATCATTATCAATCGTATGTTAAATTATGAGTCCTGTAAATAAACCATATAATAATTAGAAATAGCAAATTTTCGTTGTCTTACACATCTTCTTAATGCAACTTCTTATGGTTGATTTATCATAGGTTCAATTATGATGGTCTCGTTAGTTAAAGTATCATTAAGTGGTGTTTGGTCGTTGATATCGAAGGAACTGGGCCAGTCTACAGCAGAAAAAATGGGTGAATTTCAAGAAAAAAAGCCATTTTAGATCTTTAATTGGGCCTTTGAATCCAAAATGTATTTAGATCTTATCTAAATTTAATTTGAAATAAAATCAATATTTTATTTAATTTGGTTAAATTCAATTAAGAATTGCAAAGTGTATCAAATACACTAAACATTTAATTACAATAACTAGTATATATAAGGAAGAAAGCCTTACGTTTCTTTCCCCAACGAAGTAATTAACCAAGTACATAAATTACACTGAACAGAGAGAGAAACCTTTTATTTTCTCTCTTTAATTTGCAATGATTGATTTATCGATGCAATTAATCAAATTACTCATAGCATAAATCGATACTGTATTAGCATGTAGGTAAGTGCAATTAGAATAGATATCACATAGGTAAAGGAAATAAATAAAGAGCAGTATGTAGATTCATATAATTGGAAAGTTGAATGAAACTAACTTTATGTTATTATAATTGATGTATGAAATACACCCATTTGTGTGAATATATAAACAGTGTTGAGATATGAAAAAAAAATGAATATATATGTTGATGTGGAAAAGTGGTAGCTCGCGCACGCCAACCCCCTAGTGTAAGTTTAATCATAAATTCACAACCCAAATATCCAAAGTACGAGAAATTTAAAGGGACGCACAACATTTATAGTGGTTCGACACTACCGCCTACGTCCACTTTATAGTATTCATTCGTCATAGCTTTGTCGATGACAATTTTTGTACAAATTCGGACACTTTGAATGCACAAAGTTATACAATGGAATAATAAATATCTTGTTAATTCATAACTTTGACCAAACTACCTTTTCGTTCTTCATTGTGCCAAATTGTGTTCTTATGAGCAATAATGTATAAAGAGAAGCTTTAATGTCCAAGAGTATGCATGAATGTCCAAGAGATGTGCAAAAGTCCAAGTAAGTGCCAAAAATTTTTAGGCAAACGTCTATATGAAGTTTACAAGTCCAAGATGAAGTCCAAAGTCATGGGAATCACCATGAAAGCCATTAATGATCTCCAAATAGAGTAATCCCGCAGCCGAAATGGTTGCCAAAGTCCAGAAGTGCTAACTCCTTTGAATGCCAAGCAAGGGGGTATACATAGGTGAAGTTGTAAGCTACAACAAAAATTTCATGTCCTCGGGGGATGCGAATTCGTATCCTCGCAACATAGCCATACAATTGTGTCTTCCTGCAAAATTTCACATCCTGAGTAGCAGTGCTAAAAATCGATGATTGTTACATGTTGATCATCGAGAAAGACATGATCCGCATGCGTTTTCCCTTCTATTAATAACTTTGCCTCGCCACTTCACATCACTTGATTTCGTATCAGATCCATGGAGTGCGCATGGTAATTTCGCATCCGTTCCCGATGTGCTCAATTACTTTTTGAAATGTCAAAAACAAATTGTCCTCAAGCCAAGACGAATTTGCATTACCAAAAAACCTTGCCTCAGCCGAGTTTTTGTGGTGATCGATACGAATCGATTAGGGTTTTTGGACTTTGTATCTTAGGATGTGAAATTGACTTAATATCCCAAGATACGAATTTTTCCCCTGATCACCTTGTCTCGATCCGAGTTTTTTGGATGCCAGGTACAAAGTATGATGCCAAATCCGGAAGGCGCCAAGCCTGGAACGATCCCTTGCTTTCTGGTGATCACTCCAATGTACTCACACATTTTTGAGTGATCTGGCCTAAGTATGTCGTGTCCCTGGAGGGATACAAAATCGTATCCCCAAGGGGATACGAAGTACAGTATTTCGTATCCCGTATGGGATACGAACTGTATATTTGTATCCCTAGGGATATGAGCATCCTTGAAAACCATGCTGAGTGAAGGAGCTTGTCGAGGCTGGAGCGTTCATTCGAAATTAAGTGATCATTTCAAGGTGATCCCGTAATTTGGAGATGCCAGAATTTGAGAATTTTCCAAAGTGAGGCATGTGTCAAGGCCGGTGTGGAGCAAGGATTTTTGAGTGATCACGCCATGTTGATCACGATATTTTGCGATGCCAAGCCAATGTGCTAAATCCGATGGTTTGCGAGTTTGTGTAAGTAGTTTTAGGTGATCGGCTTGAGGTGCTGAAGCCTTTCTTAGTGATCGAGAAGTGTTTGCCACACACGACTGAGTCAATATTGATTCCAAGAATGAAATATATTTTAACTCGATTTCGAGTGCGTTACGACTTTGACCAAATCACTGTGTTCTTTCTGATGACATTCTCAAGACTTGAGCGCGCCATTAGCCATAAACTTGACATGTGGCTACTTTGACTAAAAAGTGGGTCAACACTTTGCCCCCTAAAACACGTCTTTCTTGATCGAAGGAAAATGCATTTTGCGAGTAGTCCGAAAATCTGTAAATCTATGACCCAGGATTTAGGAGGAGTCTGACGATCGCTGAGATCGTAATAGAATAGAAAACCAATGACCACTGAGATCGTAACAAAATAGAAATTTGATAAATCAGTAAGATTGTATTTTGACATACTGTTGAGTTCGGGATGCATGGGATCTAGAAAACCGGAAGCCGTGGGCTTGTTGCGTTCTGTTGGAGCAAGTATTTACCTGCAAAAGGGGCTTCGTACTAGGCGGACCAAGTTATGTGATGCTGGCTACTTGACGGGCTTGATTGTTAAGATTCCCATGCAAGGAGGGTTAAGATAAGAAACTTCCACACTTGGCGGACCGAGTCATGAAGTTCTTATGCTCGGCGAACCCAATTGGAGAATATTTTCCTTTGTAGCCAAGTTCTGAAAAGTTGTGGACCGAAGTCGGTGGACCTGAGTCCAAGAGCTTTACAAACCTAAGTGCGAGGGCCTGAGTCCAAAGTTATGGACTAAAGTTCAAATTTTATACTTGACTGGTCAAGTCTGGGACTAGAGTTTGAATTTTATACTTGACTGATCAAGCATGGGACTAGAGTCCGAATTTTGTACTTGACCGATCAAGTGGGGACCAGGGTCCTAATTTTACACTTGGCGGACCAAGTAGGGACCAGGTTCCTAATTTTATACTTGGCGGACCAAGTGGGGACCGGAGTCCTAAATTTATACTTGGCGGACCAAGTGGGGACCAGAGTCCTAATTTTATACTTGGCGGACCAAGTAGGGACCTGAGTCCTAATTTTATACCTGACCATAGTCCTAATTTTATACTTGACTAGAGTACTAATTTTATACTTGGTGGACCACACTACAAGAAAATCTACTTTTAGATGCATTTATTTCTAGCGTTTCAATCTATGTGCTTCTATCATACTGCTATCGTTAATCTTCCGATGTAAATTATTTTGTTTTAACGCTACAGAAATTTTCATTGGTAGCCCGCCCAATTTCTCTTTTACGCGCTTATGTTACCCAAAATTTTACGTACCTCGCGCTTCTTCAGAAAATGAAAACTTCTAATTCACAAATCTGAATCTCTCTCTCTCTAAGAAAAAAAAAGCTTCTACAAGTTATTCATGGCCACAAAAATACTACTTCATCGCCGTTTGGTTTGCTGCTCGCGTCAAAATCTCGACCTTCCATTGAAAGTCTTCTCGTCTGTCTCCTCTCCCATTTGTCCCTCTCGATCTGTCTCCCTTCAGCTGTTGTTGCCACACCGCTACAGGTATCGTCATTCCCTTGGAATTGATTCAATTTGAGATTAATATTTACTTTTAAAGGGAACGATTCAATGAAATTGATTCAATTTATTATTTAAATTTGGTGATGCTGGTATTACTTTGGGATGCAATACGTTTGAAAGTATGTATGTTATCAGCCATATTTATTGTCCTATAAAGATAACATTTTCATAGAACGCATAAATTGAAGTATTGATTGCATAAAGGAACAAACTAGAAGAGGTTTGAGTAAACTAGCTTGGTCATTTGTAAGCATGAAACGGAATTAGATGAAATGTTTGTGTGGTTGAAAGAGGATACTTAGGTTTTTCTATTTAAAGTAGCCAAGACAATTCAGGAAAGAAAATAATAAGTGACTTAATGTGCCATTTGTGGCAACCTCTTTGGGGGATGAACAGATCTATCACTGGTTAATGTATTGTATTTTGGAAATCGTATGATTAATAGGGCTAAAAACAATGTTCAGTATTAAAGAGATTCTGATTAATTCTTGCAAAATTTGGTTATAATTGATAGACAGGCGGTGATACAGCATGCAGATATTTATCGCTATTTTTTGTTGGAACTATTTTTTCAACAAGGATTTGTATCCCAACATGCATGTGGTATGATATAAAGTGATAAGAAATAAGTTTTTACATAGTACATGTTGCACTCAAACTGGTCGTAATGGATGAGACAGTAGGACTGTTTCTGTATAGCATATAAATCTTGCTTTAGGCTGAAGTAGGGACCATAATGAGAGTCTTCCTATAGGGTCGATGTTGTCAAACAGTGTGTAAATATAAGGTTTGGACCGAGCCACAAGCTTTTCCGTGCTACCACCAAAATGAGATAACAGTTACCGGTATTTGCATAATTGACATTAGAAGCAGCAAGTCTTTTTTGAGGTCATAAGAACATGAGCTTCTTTTATTATGCGTGTATACTGAATCATATTTTGCTTAAGTTCAAATTACTCACTATTTCCCTCCTTTCCTATGCTCTGTTCTTTTCATAGAATAATTTATAATTCTACTACATCTATTTTTCTTGCATGTCTACAACATCTATCTATATCTTTTACATACCGCTATGATGCATGGTTTCTCAAAATTTGATATCATCTCTATCTCCTTTAAAAATAGTTATGCCTTTGTCGCTAAAGCCACCGATGTAGGTTTCAGTATATTTCATGTTATGCTTGTATGTCAAGAGGTATTTGTATATGTTTGCTTATGTATATGGATAAATGTGTACTGGTTTTTCTTCTTCTATTGAGATCATAGATACAAGATGTTTTGATACTATGTAAAACTTTTATGTATGGAGACCAAAATGTTGGCATTGTAAACAAATATAGGGCTTGAATTCATACTCTACACGAATAACACTGTTGACACATTTTTTGGCAAAAGCTGTCACACATGGAATTCCTGAATGATAACATGCTCGAGCGATGGAAACAACGTCGGAAGACATTGAGAGATTTGGTCAAAATCACATCCTCAACAAAAATAGGCACGAAACTCCTATCAGACGACCTCTTTTGGGACCAAAAACAGCGAATACAGAGATGAGCTCTGTAAATTTTGTAGATCTCTGAGTTAGATTCAGATTGAGCTTCGGTTTGGCTCAATCGGACTTACGGCTTGAAAGTTATGCCCGTTTCCGTAAACTTGTGTAATCTGGCAATTTCCTGGATAAAGCGACGAAGCAGCACACAATCGGAGTATGGATCACGCACCCTCGAATCGTCCCTCATCGGATCGCCCTCCTCAGACCATGACCCGTCCGTGGTACACCTCACGATCCGACCCGATCGCCAGCACTTCACTCCAGCTTCACCATGCCGCTCACGACCAGACTCGGCTCGTGATAGCCATATCACGATCCGACCCATGACCACGATCCGACCCCATGACCGCGATCCGACCTGCAGATACGCTCCCTGTTTTGACCTATTCTCATGCCACATCTTGCTCCTATTATCCTGGATCGGGCGCCACAATTTCCTGGATAAAGCGACGAAGCAGCACACGATCGGAGTATGGATCACGCACCCTCGGATAGTCCCTCATCGGATCGCCCTCCTCAGACCATGACCCGTCCGTGGTATACCTCACGATCCGACCCGATCGCCAACACTTCACTCCAGCTTCATCATGTCGCTCACGACCAGACTCGGCTCGTGATAGCCATATCACGATCTGACCCATGACCACGATCCGACCTCATGACCGCGATCCGACCTTCAGACCTGCAGATACGCTCCCTGTTTTGACCTATTCTCATGCCATATCTTGCTCCTATTATCCTGGATCGGGTGCCACGTACCCCATCATGATCCGGTCAACCCAGAAGCTCTCCTACAGCTATAAATACACCATTCGAAGGCATTTTCAAGGACTTTTGGCCATTCTTGTTCACTGCTTCCACCATTACTGAGGTGCAAGGACTTTGCACTTTCCTACAGTCAAATTCTTCTCTTTTCTACATAATTAACACATGGATTACGTGTATAAACCCTTGTAATCTCAATTAACACACGGATTGTGTGCCTGCATGTAACCGATTCTTGTGATCTGTCAGTATAACAATAAGATTATAAAGTGGATGTAGGCTACATCTACAGCCGAACCACTATAAAAACCTTGTGTGTCTCCTCTTTATTTACTGTTTTCTGCATTCTGTGATCTGTGATCTGCATTTGGGTGTTAGTGCCAATTTTTGGTTTAACATTTTGGCGCGCCAGGTAGGGGGCACACGACAACTTCAACTTCTGCTTGGATTTTTTGGCTATTGGATGAATGGCAATTAAAAGGAAGAAGGCAGGAACTTCCGCACATGATGATGATGCTGACGCTGAAGACACAAGGAACGAGGCAAGCAAGGAAGCTTCCTCTCATGAAGATCCTTCTGCATACCTGACCAGAGACGAGATGGATGGTGTTCTCGCTGAACTGAGAGATCAGATGGCATGGCAAGATGATCTCCTCCAGAAACAACAAGAAATGATTAACCAATTCTTCGCTCGGATGGATGGAAGGCCGAGCAACGCTCAAGTCACTGGAAACGAAGCCATTGAAGCGGCTCGAGTATCACCCGGACTCGGGGGCAACCCCCCCGTTCAACAGCAGAACTCGTCTCGTGATACACCTCTGGACCGCGACCCGGATCGTGGTACACTACCAGGCTCACGAGCCGATCCCAACAACTCGCTCCCGCCTGTTCAAAAACAGGCACGGCTCGTGACGGGGCTCCAGAACCCGATCGGTTCGCCCCCCCCCCAGGCTCACGAACCGGCATCCACGAGCCAGACTCACGCACCGCCTTCCACGATCCACGACCGAGTCGGGTCGCCCTCCTCGAACCGCGAACCGCGACCCACGATCCGCACACTGCAGCTCACCAATAACTTCCATCCTCTCCTACATTAAATGCTGGGGGCACCAACTCTGATTTTGGTAGTTTGCAATAGTTTTTTGAAGGCAATCGACTCGCTGATCTGATTCAACGCCTCTCGAGAGGCCTCACCTATCAGAATGACGTGGATGACGTCAATCACAACCCATTCACTCTGGAAATCAGGAATTTCCGTAATTCCCCGGATTTCAAACTCCCACAGCTGGAGTCATACAACGGCAGGACAGATCCTACTGTGCATCTCATGCGCTACAAACGACATATGGAAGTTCAATCGGCATCGGAAAACGTCATGGTAAAGTGTTTTCCCTTCTTCCTGACTGACATAGCCGCTATGTGGATTCGGCAGCTGGAAACAGAATCGATCAGCAGTTGGAACATGTTGGTCGCACGCTTCATTGAACAATTTCGGGTTCACATTGCACGACCCAAGAACGTCATGTCTCTCACCACAATCAAGCAGAGACTCATAGAAACTCTGTGTTCTTTCCTGGAAAGATTCAACGTTGCAGCAACATCAGTGGATCGCCCTGAACAATCTATGGTACTGATGGCAGCGGTATCTGGCGTTCTGGATAACACGGAATTCAAGAAATCTTTGTACCGAGATTCACCATGAAATCTCAGCGAATTCTACCTTGAAGCAGATAGATTTCTGCAGGACGAAGATGCAACTTCCGAGAAGAAAACCCTCGAAGTCAACATGCTCAAAGATGGAGAACCATCTGATTCTGGAAAAGGCAAAGGAGCAGCCAATGCAACGAATGATCATAATGCTCCACCTCGGAAAGGGTCCAGATACGACAAATACACTGAACTAAATGACACTCTGAGCAATATCTACGTAGATACAGGGGGTGCTGCCTCATATCCAAGGCCTCCCAAGAGGGAGCCAACGCTAGCACAACGCAATTCCGGCAGACACTGCATATTTCATGACATGGATGGTCATAACACTGATGACTGCAGACATTTGCGAGACCTTATCGAGGATCGGGTCAGGCGAGGAGAACTACCCGAGTACGTCATTCAACCTACAGCGCCCACACCTGCGCTACCGCCACCGACTCCCCGGAGAGGGAACAATCCCGGATAAAGCAATTGTGGGCTTATCATTAACTGATCTCGCTCATCGGATCTCTTCAGTTTGCTGGACTCCGGTCCATAGTTCATGTTTTTAGGTTTTTAGGCGACTTCTCGCCCTCTTTTGTTTTCCCTGCATGTAATAAGAGCTGTCACATCAGCCCACACGCGCGGAACCGACTTGTGGTCTCCAGTCGTGTCCGGCAAACGACCGCTGCATTTTCATGAATTAGTAATAAGCATTGAGCTCCGGCTCCCAACTGGATCCATCCAGTACAAACAAGAGCTCCGGCTCCCAACTGGATCCGTCCAGTATAAACAAATTCTCATGTGCTTTTCCTTGGTCGTCTTACTCCGGTAAGGCCGTCTTGGAACTTCATGTGCTTTCCCTTGGTCGTCTTACTCCGGTAAGGCCGTCTTGGAACCCCTCTAACATCTCCTCGGATGGTTTACTCCGGTAAGGCCATCTAGGAAATATTCTTGCATTGTTTGTTTTATCTTCTTGCAGGTACAAACTCCTGGTCTTCTTGGATTTCTCTGGCCTTAATATGATCCCTTGTGATCGTCGGTTTTCTGGCCTTAATACGATCCGGCGTGATCGTCGCATTCTGGACTTGGATTTCTCAGATTTTCCAGAACACATCTTCCTTCAACCAGCAAGATATGTTCTGGGGGGCAAGCGTGTTGACACATTTTTTGGCAAAAGCTGTCACACATGGAATTCTTGAAAGATAACATGCTCGAGCGATGGAAACAACGTCTGAAGACATTGAGAGATTTGGTCAAAATCACATCCTCAACATAAACAGGCCCGAAACTCCTATCAGACGACCTCTTTTGGGCCCGAAAACAGCGATTACAGAGCTAAGCTCTGTAACTTTTGTAGATCTCTGAGTTAGCTTCAGTTTGAGCTTCGGTTTGGCTCAATCGGACTTACGGTTTGAAAGTTATGCCCGTTTCCGTAAACTTGTGTAATCTGGCAATTTCCTGGATAAAGCGACGAAGCAGCACACGATCAGAGTATGGATCACGCACCCTCGGATCGTCCCTCATCGGATCGCCCTCCTCAGACCATGACCCGTCCGTGGTACACCTCACGATCCGACCCGATCGCCAGCACTTCACTCCAGCTTCACCATGCCGCTCACGACCAGACTCGGCTCGTGATAGTCATATCACGATCCGACCCATGACCACGATCCGACCCCATGACCGCGATCCGACCTTCAGACCTGCAGATACGCTCCCTGTTTTGACCTATTCTCATGCCACATCTTGCTCCTATTATCCTGGATCAGGTGCCACGTACCCCATCACGATTCGGTCAACCCAGAAGCTCTCCTACAGCTATAAATACACCATTCAAAGGCATTTTCAATGAATTTTGGTCATTCTTCTTCATTGCTTCCACCATTACTGAGGTGCAAGGATTTTGCACTTTCCTACAGTCAAATTCTTCTCTTTTCTACATAATTAACACGTGGATTACGTGTATAAACCCTTGTAATCTCAATTAACACACGGATTGTGTGTCTGCATGTAACTGATTCTTGTGATCTGTCAGTTTAACAATAAGACTATAAAGTGGATGTAGGCTACATTTACAGCCGAACCACTATAAAAACCTTGTGTGTCTCATCTTTATTTATTGTTTTCTGCATTCTATGATCTGTGATCTGCATTTGGGTGTTAGTGCCAATTTTTGGTCTAACAAACACATTCATCTCACTACCAATCTTCACGATAATAAAGTCTGGGTAGTTGGTTTCTTTAGTAATGTTAACCTATATCCTAGCACAGTCGCTTGGTTTCCTTGTTATATTTTCCATGTCTATTAGATAGGTAAGCCTACCATGTAGGTAATTGCAGTGTACCTTCGACCAAACAAAGCAAAAGTATAAGGTCTTTATAAGAAGTTCCAACAAAAAATGTTTATTCAAAATGAGAGATGATATATGCAATTTATTTAAGTCATTGTATATTTATCGCTATTATAAGGGCTGGCTTGTGGAAATTATTTCATTGTTTGAGCTCATCTTCCTATATTTTTTCATTATTTAAGTTCTTTTATATTGGTATTAAGTGCTTTTATCTTGGACCAAATCAAAGTGCTTTGCGAGCAATCTGATCTGATGGTGATAGTAGATTTCCATTTTTCATCTAGATAAGACTTATTTTTGTAATTTGGTTTAGGAATTTTCATGTTTATCTGGAAATAAAAAACGAGTATTTTTATCACCTTAAGAAAGCCATTTAACCTTCATCCTTTGTATGCTGTCAGTTGCCACTTTCCTCATGGCATTAGAGGGATTTTCAACTTTCTAAATATACTATATGATTTTCTGACCATCCATAGGGTTGCGCTGCATTTCCTAATACAGGCTATTTGCTTGACTTTAAAGCTTGCAAAGCAGTTTGTAAAGAGGATTGTTTTATATGCCTAAATCAAGAGTTGTTTGAATTATGTCATGATACTCTAAAAATACTTGACAGGAATTCAGGTTGCAATTTTCAAAATTATCACCATGTAGAAAATCATAAGCATTAAAATCATCAACATTTAAGGAACCCTATATGATTCAACCACTAAGTATTGGATTGATTAATTATATCAATAAGAGGGAAATATAATATAATATAAAGGCCTCAAATTTGGAGTCATCGCGAGCATTAGCAGAAAGAAGCTGAACTATTTTTAATCAAATTTAAGTAATTCCTAAACCAAAAAGGAAACTAAAAGGCAATATGATACATAATTAAATACAAAACTGACTCCTATACGGATGGCTTGTAAATTTCTTAAGTAATTAATGAGATATCCTAAAAATGGGCAATATGTCGGTTGCAATCTAGTTTATCAGGTTATCTTGGGAGATAACCAATAAATACTTTGATTTTACCTTGTACTTTCTTTAAGCCAATAGTTTAAGCATCAAAACCTAAAAAACTATTTTAAAGTTAATTAATGTCAAATTAATTTTGATTTTAGTTTAGATATGTTTAGTTAATTTTAATTTAAAGTCCGGTTAATTTTAAACTTAATATGGAAAAACATCAAGGCAGGAAGCAAGTAGAGAAAGCTGACGTTCAAAGTTATATAATCATCAGGAGATATATAGGATGCAACATGGTTCATAATTGAATACTAAAAACTTTCAGTTCTATATATATTACTGTGCCAACTTGAAACGATCCAAACAAAGATCCAAATCTAAAAAATTGCAAATTTTGAAATTCATTGATTTCTTAACATAAACAAATGAAAAACATATTAGAAACAAATAAAGCTAAAAAGTTAAACACATTACAAGTTTAAAAGAAATTCATCTTATTGTATAAGTCTTTGAAATTTTAATGACTTCTGTGTATTGTCGTAGAATGACTTTGCTGTTAGGACCTCTTGGTTCTTGAAAGACAACTTTGCTACTAGCTTTAGCAGGAAAGCTGCACTCGATGCTGAAAGTATATGGGAGAGTTACATGCAATGGGCATGGAATGGATGAATTTGTAGCACAAAGAACTTCTGCTTATATCGGCCAACATGATTTACATATTGGAGAAATGACAGTTAGAGAAAATCTGTCTTTTGAGCTTGATGCCAAAGAGTAATCACAAGATATGGTATGATTTAATATATTTTGCCCTAGTATTATCCCATAATGTTTGATTGTTTTCTTATAGTTATGAACTTGTTGAAATTAAACCATGTACATTTTTCTTTTCTCATAGTAATTCACACTTGCATATACTCATACAAGGAATCCTGACTATTTTTATTTTTCTAATAACTTGATGCTAACGTAAAATGTTGAGTAAAAAAAAAAACGTTTCAAACGTTGATGTTTCTGGAAGTGACTCATAACATGTGCCTATGAAAATCTCAATACAGAGGTCTTATATAGATACTGTGGCACACAAACAAAATGTATCAATATTCTTCAATATTGATCCTGATACATTCAGGTTTGTCTTTAATTCGCAACGGCTGTTCAACTGGAATGGGGAATGCAAAAGAAATACATATAGTTTGAGTTAAATACTATAGCCGTAATATTTGATGTCTGTTGCTTTTATCTATTGATTAGGAAAGCATGAAATTGTTGATGCCTGTCACTTTTTATCTATTGATTAGGAAAGCATGAAATTGAGCGGACAGTGGTATATCATCCTGTTCAAGTTACACTACTAGTTACCTACTGGATCATCCCAATCGTTATACAGTTCCAGTTGAAAGCAAACGCTAGTTTCCGGTAAAAGGTTGGTGCGTGTACTTAATTTACTCTTGGCCCAGGATAATATGAATTACAATAATAATAAAATAACAGATTTTGTTAACAACTATGCAGCATGACATACTTGAATAAGCAGCTTTAAACTGATGGGTTTCCCTTCTAACTCAGGGAAACGTGATGAGCAAGTAGTCTAAGCAAGTAAAGTTGGTAGACAGGTTTTTTGCGGAGTTCATTTTCTAGCATTATAATAGACAAAGCGTTTTGCTATGTTGAAGCATTAGATCGAAAAACACGCAATCAAAAGAGAATAAATTACCATAACTTGTATGTAATTCTAACCATTGATCATTATACTTATGTGTAGGTAATGAGTATTTCCGAAGTGAAGAACGGTCGCATCAAAGAATTGTGGGTAATTAAGCCATGAACAAGATTTTAACTGTTATGTATTATAATATTTTGTTTGTACTAGTTGTGTAGATTTGTATGTGGATTTGTTTATTTTATCGGAATACTATTATTGAAATGATTACAGATATTATACTTGATTATGCGGTTAATATGTTTTTTAATTATTTAGATATGGTGATTATCAATGTTGGTTTGAAAATGTTGATTATGTGATTGATTATTGGTTTTAATATGGTTATTATATATAGGTAAATGTTGGAATTGATGTAAGCCATTAACAGTAAATAGCGGCGATTAGAATGTGTATGTAAATCAATATGTTTTAGTAGCGTTTCAAAAATACTACAGAAAACATATAGTAGGACTGAAAAACTGCTTAAAAAAATTAGAAAAATGAGGCAAGTATCACTTTAGTTGTGTTTTTAAGATGCTATCGAAAAAAGTTTTGTAGGGTTTTTGAAATGCTACTATATCTTCATTTTTGGTTGTGTTTACTAAAACACAACAAAAACTTGTAGACTTTTAGTTACACAACAAAAACTTGTAGACTTTTAGTTGTATGTCATATAGCAGCTGTAAAGGCCCGCAAATCCGTGCTATCTGAATTGACTAATAACACCACACGTCCAACCCAAATTGCACAGAAATACGAATCATTATTAGAAAGAAGTTAGAGGATGAGAAATAGAAAGAAAGAAATATTAGAATAGAAGGAAACGAAGATCACAAACTCACAGCGGATCGAATAAAAATATATTATATAACATAACTTTTGAAATACAAGTCAGTAATTTTTCCTACATACCATCATCAGAGCACAACAGTCATTTCTGCAACAGTTATAAACTCCTGTTTCCAGATACAAACAAGGTCCACAGCGGAATATATGATAGTCTATAGCTAACTGGTGAAGCCTCCTGCTTCCAGCTCCTTCAAATGAATCTGTGAAATCCCGACTACTTGACTGCCCGTACAAATTTGGGCACCCAAGAGTTTAGGGAAAACAAAACAAAATAAACTCTGGGTCAGTCATGGGACTGGTGTGAGTAAACTCCAACCACTTGTTTAACTTAAAAAAAATCCTTTCAAAAGAAAAGATAATAGTAAGACCAGCCCACACATAAACACGGACGGTTTTTACCTTACTATAACCCAAAACACTTTGATACGAAAATCCAGTGATATTATAATAATGTCTACATCAAATTAAATAACCAAATAGCAGAACGCTTGCATCTCACGCTCCACATATATTATAAAATCAAAAACCGCATGGCGCTTATTGGAGATTGGATTTCCAACATGACAAGGTATGGAACCACCTTCCGATGATGTATCTCTAGAGGCGAATACACCTGGGTTCAACAAGAACATCTTGCAACCCGGCCCACACATGACCGACCACTCATTTCGCTTGAGTGTATCGAATGTATATCACCAACGGTTGGGCTCAAACCACCGTTCCTGAATGGGCAGAATCGATAGATTTAGAAACAAAAGGAATTTCTATAGATAGGTGATTATACACCCTAATGGGTGCGACCCACATAGCCATGCTGCCTGCCCGATTTTTGTCCTTTCCCGGTTGTTGAGGCCTGAGGCTACGCATACTTACCATTCATTGATAACACAATCACTTTGAATGCCACATTGTCAGATCCGTTAATCACTAGTTAAGTTTGCACAAATATTCTGGATGTTATGCTAAGGGATAAATCCGTTGCAACCATATATATTCATACAGACCAACCCATTTGATCATTGGAAATACTCTGCCAGACATTCGTCCATTTACGTTCGTTCTGGGATTGAACGAATCCGAAGGCACTATTTCTATTAATAGAAAAAGCCCTTGCACTTCACTCCGTCTTCAATATATTCAGCATACTTGGTTCGCAACGCTTATGCCGATACGGAGTGGTTCTTCGGATAATAATCCAACTGGTCTCTCCATATTGACAACGATGGTCAAAAACTTCGATAGTCTGTGATTTAACTATCGAATAAAAACAAGTGTTCATCCAACATATCAAACAAATCACTGGGCTCTTTTATTAATATTTATTAATTTAATCACTTCTCCATTTTCTCTATCAATATTTGTTAACCAAATATTTCAATAATCATCTTGGCCTCTTATGCCATTTGGAAAACGTTTCCAGATATTAACTTCTTTTATTTTCTATATATTAGAAAATATCTCTATTTGCAATTGGAAACAATTCCAATCACTTATCTCTATCCCTTTTTGTTTACAACATTCGATTTTTATATTCACTTTACTATCGAATTCAATACGTCGATACAATGATTTCAAATTATCAAAATATCTTAAAAATATTCTAACTCCTTAAATTTCCGGAAAATTTCGCCATAACCTCCCCTGTATCGGGAGCATCGGGAAATTTCAAATAGCTTTCCCGGTCCTTCTAATCTCAAAAGGAAAAAGAAGAAGCCAAGCGGCTTGTCGATACGGCGCATAAAACCCATATATGAATTAAACATGTACCTTTTGTCGAGCACATAAATTTAAAATCTTCATATACTCCATCCCATATCTGTTTAACACCTGTTCACCTGTTTTCAATTCAATTCAACACTATCTAATCGTTTGAATTCAGTTCCGCCCATTTATTCTTTAAATCGGCCATTTTGCCTATTTTACTCCTTTGTTGAACATAACCTGTTCAAACAAAATATTTAACTCGTTCATAATCAAATTGAATTTCAATTTCCATTCTAGTTCTCTTTTCTTTTTCGAATATAAATTTTCAAATCGAATATACTTATTTAAGGCCCAATATCAATTCAACATCTCATTTACAAATTCCTATTCGAATTAGTTAATTCTATTCAAAAATCAAAAATCTGATTTCTGTTTCAAAAATCAATTCATTACTCCACCTGAGTTCACATATATTTTATAACTCAAATCTGAAATTTTCTAAATAGAAATTCGGATTTTATTCGCTTAAAATCCTTTTATAAAATGAAATAAACCGTTATGGTTTTTAAATAGTTCTGGCGCTGTTTTTCTGAAAATTTGATTTTGACATAACTCAAAATCTATACGACGAAATTCAGATTTTTCTCCTTCATTAGAAAACTATTATCAAACCGGTCCTGACGTTTCTTGTTTCAAAGAGATCCGACTTCAATTGGGTTCGGTATACTCGATTGAAGTTCGAATCGCTATTTTACGAACTGCAACGCCGCGGCGAGTTCGTTTTAATTATATTTATGAATATAAACGTTAAACTTCGTTTAAAATGAATTCAACTCCACTCAAACTTCATTTTCACTTTTATTTGAACTCTATATTCAAATTCAAACTTCACTTCTATTGAATCCTATATTCAAATTCCATATTTCAAATTCCGTTTGAATTATATAGCTAAACCCCATAGTTTAAAATTCCGTTTGAATGCTATATTCAAATTCTATAATTTAAATTCCATTTGAATTCCTTTTTGAATTCTACATTCAAATTCCCTATTCAATTCTCTTCGAATTCAAATTCTATATTTATTCTATTTGAATTTCAAATATCCAAACTCCGATTCAATTCTATTTTGAAATTTCAAATATTCAACCCCTTTTAATTCTATCATTCAAATTCTGTTTAAATCCTCTTATTTGAATTCTATTTCAAATCTAGTTTCAAAACTTCATTTGAATTTCTATATTCAAATCTATTTTTCAAAACTTCATTTGAATTTCTATATTCAAATCTATTTTCAAAACTTCATTTGAATTTCTATATTCAAATCTATTTTTAACACCATTTGAATTTCTTTACTCAAAGCCATTTGAATTCCCTTGAATTCAAATTTCATTTCAAAACCATTTGGATTTTCTATTTTGAAACCCTATTTGAAATTCTATTTCCAATTCTACTTTGAAAATTCTATTTCAAAGTTTATTTCAAATTCTATTTTGAAATTCTACATTCAAAACTCTATTTGAATTTCTTTATTCGAATTCCTTTGAATTCAAAATTTTATTTTAATTCCTTGAATTCAAATTCTATTTTCCATTCTAATTTTGTCTATTCAAATTCTATTTGAACTTCTATTTGAATTTCTAATATTCAATCTCCTTTTAAAATTCAAATATTTAACTCCTTTTCTAATTCTACTATTCAAATGTTATACTCAAATTTCATTTGAGTTATATATTTAAAATTTCATTTTCACATCTTATTTTGAAATTCCATTTCAAATTCCAATTCCATGCTTGTATTTCTATTTCTGAATTATCAAATGATAATTCTTTTCATTTATAACTTCGTTATAAAAGAACCCTTTATAAACTTCGTTTATAAAGAAACTACTTGTTTTATTTTTCAAACAAGTTTATATTATATTTCCATTTAAAATTCAAATTCTATTTAAAAATAGATTTTTTCCTTTTTTTAAATCTCCACTATCCTTTCATGATATGTTTAAATATCATTACTTAAGCCCAGTGATATTTAAACACACAAAGCAACCAATTATTTATTTTTCTAACACATCATATATAACAATATATATGCAAACAAATAAACAAACAGATAATATATTTTTGAGGAATCCAGTTGGATTCCTCCAACCTGTTTTCCTGCATCCACAGATGTTAGCACATAAATAATACCCATTCTGCTTCGTGGCAGAATATCGCGGTATAGAAGGTCATCCACTAATCATAGCGTGGGGCGTATAGGGTAATCATCCGCTATGAAACTGCGGGCATCCGCTAATGAGACTGCGGGAATTCAACCAACAAATCAACCCAATATATATATATATAGCCTAAATAACTAATATATATAAAATAACCAGAAAACATTCACACAAGCAACAAACAATTATTTTTAATGAAATAAAAACAATTCTAAAGGTGAGTGAGATTTACTCACCAGGATTTTGACTGTGCTGAATATCCACTGAAGCATATTTTATAAACTTTACGGTGATTTTCTCCATACGTCTGTTTTTTTCCAATATAGAACAAAGTATTTCAGTTATCGAATTATTCGAATTAAATTTATTAATTACCCGTGCAAACTAAATTCCAATTTTTCTTTATTTTTAAACCTAACTTTATACACAAATGATAAGGTTACAATTTCATTTGTATACTAGCTAACTAATAGGACAGTAAAAATCAAATTCCTACTCTTATAATTTATTTTCCCTTATAAAATTTAAATAAATAAAAACGAAACCAATATATACCTTATTGCTTAATTTTTCCTTCCTTGTATAAATTAATTACACATTGTTCATATAAATACCTTTAAATGATAAAAAATCTAACTTTCTTAAATCTTATACTTAATGATTAGTTAACATTTTAATTACTACATTAGTTAACTATATCGGTTTACACAAATTCATTTAATCAGATTAAAGTAGTTTTATTTAAAATAATAACTGTCATAAATCTTAAAAACCTAGATTTGGCTAATTAAACACAGTTTAAATGATTAATACCTGTGTTAATCTTTCCCTGTTCGAAGCCTGTCATTTCCACTTCCAGGCAAACATCCCGATACCACTGTTCCCTATATTCACTTCGTTGCCGACCTTAACCCTGGCCACCTGTGACCACCGCGCTGCCCTAACTGGGTTCGCCTCATCTAGCAAGCCACCGCCGAAAGTGCCAGCCCCCCCCCCAACGCAAGCGCTCCTGGTGATATCGAGCTTCATATTCCAATCACGATACCCAATCCCCCATCTCGAAGACACCGTCGCAGTCGCGACTCTCACCTCTTGCTGTTCCTGAATCGCCCCATCCCAGAATCCCAAATCGCGACTCAGAATCGAGCTCGAGTTCACCCCAAAATCAAGAGCCCTAACTCCCTTTCGATTCCCGCTTTCTTTCTGCTCTACTGTGAGCGTTCAGATGTGTTCGACCTTCAGGTTTTTCCCCATCGCGATTTAGTGGATCAATTTGATTTTATCGGATTTTGTTTGAATGCCGATTTAAAAGGAAGAAGATAACATGGAGGCTTTGTTTTAGGCGTGTTGTTTTAAATAAAATGGAGGCTTCCATTTTTACATTTTATCTGAAGCTTTGGTTTCCCTTTTGATTTGTGAAGAAAATAAAATGGAGAAGGGAGGATGAACGCGATTTTATAGCAGCGCGCAAGGGAACACGAGTACCATGGCCATTAAAAGCTGTTTGCCTGGTATTGAAGCTTGGAGAAAAAGTAGTTGGCTCGAGAAAAACATAGTAGGTCTGCGTGAAATGAAATATGAGGGTGGTTTGTTTGTACGATTAAATACATGATTTGATTTTATTTATTATATATTTTGGGGTCCTGTAATTTAAGTCACGAACCGATATTCTAGCGTGCCGACCGATATTCAAATATAATAACCCTATTCTGAACTCAACAGTAATTATTTTGAAATTAAATTTCAACACGTATACCATATTAAATTAAATTAAATTAAATAAATTCGAAACCCACCAGTTTCTTTGAAAATAATTTTTTTTATTATCGTATATCAAATAAATATTCAAGTATTTAAAATTAAACGGCCAAAATCCTGGGTCGTTACATTCTTTCCCCCTTAAAATAATTTCGTCCTCGAAATTGCTAAGGTAGGAAAAACGGTACAAATCTATTACTTTTCAAAATCTCACTTATGTTGAAACTCAACTCCGCATATTTCAACAATTTTAATTTCACCAAAACTTTTGGTCTTCCTTCATTTCATATGCCTTCACATTCAATTCATATTTATTTCAATTTATTTCAATAAACCTATTTAAATTGATTCTAATCAATTCATTCACTTCGACCCATTTAACTTGTTTAAGTTAAATTTAAATTCCAGAATCCAAATCCCTGGGTTTTCATTTCAAATCCTTTGAAATACATAAATGTATACTTATATTTATTTTCATCTCAATTCAAAACATTTGAATTTTCAATCTACTTGTTTTCTTTCAAAACAAATTTCCATCAAAAACTTTTTCTAAGGTAGCAATCCATCACTTAGAAACTCGGAAATGAACACTGATGATGTTGCAATCATCATCAGAATTATTTCCCAGCCACTGAAGTGAGTTCAGTGCTTTATCTATTTCAAAATCCATGATTTTCTTTCAAATCCTTTAAAACAAATCTATATTATTTTAATATACTTTGAAAAATATTTTTCAACTTCCCAGGATTTTGAATTCTTAATTCTGGTTTGAATTTAATTCTAATTTATCTCATTTGTATATTTAATTCATATACAAATTCTATTTGGTTATAAATAACCATTCTAATTTTAAAATCTCATTTGATTATAAAATCAACATCCAACACACCCATATAATAATAATTCTAGAAAATTATTCTTTCTATATCAAAAATAGAAATTTTGGGTAAAATTATTTCATTTACCCACTTTAAAACAATATTATGTCGATTCTTCTGTCCAAGTGTTTACAAATTCCTATCGACGTCGTGGCGTCCCACAATTCGACCAGAATTCATAAACTACTCAACAGACAAGCCAACACAATATAAAACAAATTTTATATCAATTTACAAATACGCTCTCTCGTATATATATACGCTCAACTCATTCTAGGGTACTACTGACCCTATCTCTAATGAGCACATACCACACAAGCCTAGGTATTCGCTCAACCTAAGCTCTGATACCAACTGTAAAGGCCCGCAAATCCGTGCTATCTGAATTGACTAATAACACCACACGTCCAACCCAAATTGCACAGAAATACGAATCATTATTAGAAAGAAGTTAGAGGATGAGAAATAGAAAGAAAGAAATATTAGAATAGAAGGAAACGAAGATCACAAACTCACAGCGGATCGAATAAAATATATTATATAACATAACTTTTGAAATACAAGTCAGTAATTTTTCCTACATACCATCATCAGAGCACAACAGTCATTTCTGGAACAGTTATAAACTCCTGTTTCCAGATACAAACAAGGTCCACAGCGGAATATATGATAGTCTATAGCTAACTGGTGAAGCCTCCTGCTTCCAGCTCCTTCAAATGAATCTGTGAAATCCCGACTACTTGACTGCCCGTACAAATTTGGGCACCCAAGAGTTTAGGGAAAACAAAACAAAATAAACTCTGGGTCAGTCATGGGACTGGTGTGAGTAAACTCCAACCACTTGTTTAACTTAAAAAAAATCCTTTCAAAAGAAAAGATAATAGTAAGACCAGCCCACACATAAACACGGACGGTTTTTACCTTACTATAACCCAAAACACTTTGATACGAAAATCCAGTGATATTATAATAATGTCTACATCAAATTAAATAACCAAATAGCAGAACGCTTGCATCTCACGCTCCACATATATTATAAAATCAAAAACCGCATGGCGCTTATTGGAGATTGGATTTCCAACATGACAAGGTATGGAACCACCTTCCGATGATGTATCTCTAGAGGCGAATACACCTGGGTTCAACAAGAACATCTTGCAACCCGGCCCACACATGACCGACCACTCATTTCGCTTGAGTGTATCGAATGTATATCACCAACGGTTGGGCTCAAACCACCGTTCCTAAATGGGCAGAATCGATAGATTTAGAAACAAAAGGAATTTCTATAGATAGGTGATTATACACCCAAATGGGTGCGACCCACATAGCCATGCTGCCTGCCCGATTTTTGTCCTTTCCTGGTTGTTGAGGCCTGAGGCTACGCATACTTACCATTCATTGATAACACAATCACTTTGAATGCCACATTGTCAGATCCGTTAATCACTAGTTAAGTTTGCACAAATATTCTGGATGTTATGCTAAGGGATAAATCCGTTGCAACCATATATATTCATATAGACCAACCCATTTGATCATTGGAAATACTCTGTCAGACATTCATCCATTTACGTTCGTTCTGGGATTGAACGAATCCGAAGGCACTATTTCTATTAATAGAAAAAGCCCTTGCACTTCACTCCGTCTTCAATATATTCAGCATACTTGGTTCGCAACGCTTATGCCGATACGGAGTCGTTCTTCGGATAATAATCCAACCGGTCTCTCCATATTGACAACGATGGTCAAAAACTTCGATAGTCTGTGATTTAACTATCGAATAAAAACAAGTGTTCATCCAACATATCAAACAAATCACTGGGCTCTTTTATTAATATTTATTAATTTAATCACTTCTCCATTTTCTCTATCAATATTTGTTAACCAAATATTTCAATAATCATCTTGGCCTCTTATGCCATTTGGAAAACGTTTCCAAATATTAACTTCTTTTATTTTCTATATATTAGAAAATATCTCTATTTGCAATTGGAAACAATTCCAATCACTTATCTCTATCCCTTTTTGTTTACAACATTCGATTTTTATATTCACTTTACTATCGAATTCAATACGTCGATACAATGATTTCAAATTATCAAAATATCTTAAAAATATTCTAACTCCTTAAATTTCCGGAAAATTTCGCCATAACCTCCCCTGTATCGGGAGCATCGGGAAATTTCAAATAGCTTTCCCGGTCCTTCTAATCTCAAAAGGAAAAAGAAGAAGCCAAGCGGCTTGCCGATACGGCGCATAAAACCCATATATGAATTAAACATGTACCTTTTGTCGAGCACATAAATTTAAAATCTTCATATACTCCATCCCATATCTGTTTAACACCTGTTCACCTGTTTTCAATTCAATTCAACACTATCTAATCGTTTGAATTCAGTTCCGCCCATTTATTCTTTAAATCGGCCATTTTGCCTATTTTACTCCTTTGTTGAACATAACCTGTTCAAACAAGATATTTAACTCGTTCATAATCAAATTGAATTTCAATTTCCATTCTAGTTCTCTTTTCTTTTTCGAATATAAATTTTCAAATCGAATATACTTATTTAAGGCCCAATATCAATTCAACATCTCATTTACAAATTCCTATTCGAATTAGTTAATTCTATTCAAAAATCAAAAATCTGATTTCTGTTTCAAAAATCAATTCATTACTCCACCTGAGTTCACATATATTTTATAACTCAAATCTGAAATTTTCTAAATAGAAATTCGGATTTTATTCGCTTAAAATCCTTTTATAAAATGAAATAAACCGTTATGGTTTTTAAATAGTTCTGGCGCTGTTTTTCTGAAAATTTGATTTTGACATAACTCAAAATCTATACGACGAAATTCAGATTTTTCTCCTTCATTAGAAAACTATTATCAAACCGGTCCTGACGTTTCTTGTTTCAAAGAGATCCGACTTCAATTGGGTTCGGTATACTCGATTGAAGTTCGAATCGCTATTTTACGAACTGCAACGTCGCGGCGAGTTCGTTTTAATTATATTTATGAATATAAACGTTAAACTTCGTTTAAAATGAATTCAACTCCACTCAAACTTCATTTTCACTTTTATTTGAACTCTATATTCAAATTCAAACTTCACTTCTATTGAATCCTATATTCAAATTCCATATTTCAAATTCCGTTTGAATTATATAGCTAAACCCCATAGTTTAAAATTCCATTTGATTGCTATATTCAAATTCTATAATTTAAATTCCATTTGAATTCCTTTTTGAATTCTACATTCAAATTCCCTATTCAATTCTCTTCGAATTCAAATTCTATATTTATTCTATTTGAATTTCAAATATCCAAACTCCGATTCAATTCTATTTTGAAATTTCAAATATTCAACCCCTTTTAATTCTATCATTCAAATTCTGTTTAAATCCTCTTATTTGAATTCTATATCAAATCTAGTTTCAAAACTTCATTTGAATTTCTATATTCAAATCTATTTTTCAAAACTTCATTTGAATTTCTATATTCAAATCTATTTTCAAAACTTCATTTGAATTTCTATATTCAAATCTATTTTTAACACCATTTGAATTTCTTTACTCAAAGCCATTTGAATTCCCTTGAATTCAAATTTCATTTCAAAACCATTTGGATTTTCTATTTTGAAACCCTATTTGAAATTCTATTTCCAATTCTACTTTGAAAATTCTATTTCAAAGTTTATTTCAAATTCTATTTTGAAATTCTACATTCAAAACTCTATTTGAATTTCTTTATTCGAATTCCTTTGAATTCAAAATTTTATTTTAATTCCTTGAATTCAAATTCTATTTTCCATTCTAATTTCGTCTATTCAAATTCTATTTGAACTTCTATTTGAATTTCTAATATTCAATCTCCTTTTAAAATTCAAATATTTAACTCCTTTTCTAATTCTACTATTCAAATGTTATACTCAAATTTCATTTGAGTTATATATTTAAAATTTCATTTTCACATCTTATTTTGAAATTCCATTTCAAATTCCAATTCCATGCTTGTATTTCTATTTCTGAATTATCAAATGATAATTCTTTTCATTTATAACTTCGTTATAAAAGAACCCTTTATAAACTTCGTTTATAAAGAAACTACTTGTTTTATTTTTCAAACAAGTTTATATTATATTTCCATTTAAAATTCAAATTCTATTTAAAAATAGATTTTTTCCTTTTTTTAAATCTCCACTATCCTTTCATGATATGTTTAAATATCATTACTTAAGCCCAGTGATATTTAAACACACAAAGCAACCAATTATTTATTTTTCTAACACATCATATATAACAATATATATGCAAACAAATAAACAAACAGATAATATATTTTTAAGGAATCCAGTTGGATTCCTCCAACTTGTTTTCCTGCATCCACAGATGTTAGCACATAAATAATACCCATTCTGCTTCGTGGCAGAATATCGCGGTATAGAAGGTCATCCACTAATCATAGCGTGGGGCGTATAGGGTAATCATCCGCTATGAAACTGCGGGCATCCGCTAATGAGACTGCGGGAATTCAACCAACAAATCAACCCAATATATATATAGCCTAAATAACTAATATATATAAAATAACCAGAAAACATTCACACAAGCAACAAACAATTATTTTTAATGAAATAAAAATAATTCTAAAGGTGAGTGAGATTTACTCACCAGGATTTTGACTGTGCTGAATATCCACTGAAGCATATTTTATAAACTTTACGGTGATTTTCTCCATACGTTTGTTTTTTTCCAATATAGAACAAAGTATTTCAGTTATCGAATTATTCGAATTAAATTTATTAATTACCCGTGCAAACTAAATTCCAATTTTTCTTTATTTTTAAACCTAACTTTATACACAAATGATAAGGTTACAATTTCATTTGTATACTAGCTAACTAATAGGACAGTAAAAATCAAATTCCTACTCTTATAATTTATTTTCCCTTATAAAATTTAAATAAATAAAAACGAAACCAATATATACCTTATTGCTTAATTTTTCCTTCCTTGTATAAATTAATTACACATTGTTCATATAAATACCTTTAAATGATAAAAAATCTAACTTTCTTAAATCTTATACTTAATGATTAGTTAACATTTTAATTACTACACTAGCTTACTATATCGGTTTACACAAATTCATTTAATCAAATTAAAGTAGTTTTATTTAAAATAATAACTGTCATAAATCTTAAAAACCTAGATTTGGCTAATTAAACACAGTTTAAATGATTAATACCTGTGTTAATCTTTCCCTGTTCGAAGCCTGTCATTCCCACTTCCAGGCAAACATCCCGATACCACTGTTCCCTATATTCACTTCGTTGCCGACCTTAACCCTGGCCACCTGTGACCACCGCGCTGCCCTAACTGGGTTCGCCTCATCTAGCAAGCCACCGCCGAAAGTGCCAGCCCCCCCAACGCAAGCGCTCCTGGTGATATCGAGCTTCATATTCCAATCACGATACCCAATCCCCCATCTCGAAGACACCGTCGCAGTCGCGACTCTCACCTCTTGCTGTTCCTGAATCGCCCCATCCCAGAATCCCAAATCGCGACTCAGAATCGAGCTCGAGTTCACCCCAAAATCAAGAGCCCTAACTCCCTTTCGATTCCCGCTTTCTTTCTGCTCTACTGTGAGCGTTCAGATGTGTTCGACCTTCAGGTTTTTCCCCATCGCGATTTAGTGGATCAATTTGATTTTATTGGATTTTGTTTGAATGCCGATTTAAAAGGAAGAAGATAACATGGAGGCTTTGTTTTAGGCATGTTGTTTTAAATAAAATGGAGGCTTCCATTTACATTTTATCTGAAGCTTTGGTTTCCCTTTTGATTTGTGAAGAAAATAAAATGGAGAAGGGAGGATGAACGCGATTTTATAGCAGCGCGCAAGGGAACACGAGTACAATGGCCATTAAAAGCTGTTTGCCTGGTATTGAAGCTTGGAGACAAAGTAGTTGGCTCGAGAAAAACATAGTAGGTCTGCGTGAAATGAAATATGAGGGTGGTTTGTTTGTACGATTAAATACATGATTTGATTTTATTTATTATATATTTTGGGGTCCTGTAATTTAAGTCACGAACCGATATTCTAGCGTGCCGACCGATATTCGAATATAATAACCCTATTCTGAACTCAACAGTAATTATTTTGAAATTAAATTTCAACACGTATACCGTATTAAATTAAATTAAATAAATTAAATAAATTCGAAACCCACCAGTTTCTTTGAAAATAATTTTTTTTTATTATCGTATATCAAATAAATATTCAAGTATTTAAAATTAAACGGCCAAAATCCTGGGTCGTTACAGCAGCGTTTATCGGAACGCTGCTACAAGTTGTTGTAGCATTTTTACAACGCTACCAAAGACATTTTCTGGTGTAGTGCCAAGTGGAGACCCGAGTCCTAATTCTATACTTAGCGGACCAAGTGGGGACCCAAGTCCTAATTTTATACTTAGCGAACCAAGGGGAGACCTGAGTCCTAATTTTATACTTGGTGAACCAAGTGTGGACCGCAGTCCTGATATAGTCTTTTATTAATAACACAGAGGTACACGGTCAATAGTCTGACTCAGAGCACGACTGGAGACCACAGGTCAGTTATGTGCGCGTGTGGGCTGACGTTGCTGCTTTAATTAAAAGTTGCATGAACCAAGAAACGAAAGATCGCAAACAACAAAAACAAACACAAGTGGCGGGCCAAATTCCAGAAAGCCAAAAGGATCCGTAGGGCCGGATCAATTGATTATAATGCCTTGGTGGTCGCGCTCCAACCTTTCCCCTATCCTGAGATGTTATGGGGGGTTGAGCACATGGTGCTGCTGTCGCTGAATTGTTGACATGCTGGGGTAGCTCGTCGTGCCTGACGCATGCCTCAACGTGAACGTGAAGCTACTTGCAATGGTCGGTGTCATGACCAAGCAATTCATGGAACAGACAGTACTTGTTAGTGCCTACTTGTCTTTTAGTCGGGTCCCTCTTGGAACGCTTTTGAAAAGGCGAAGTGCCATAAATGTAGATATAAATCATTTACGAGCCATGAGTGAGTTAATTGTATGCCGGGAACTTTGGCTCGAAGCGAGGCTGTGTGTTCCGATCGTCCCAAGATTTACCCTTTCCTTTTTCGAGTGCAGACAGTCCCCTGCCCGCTTTAGAGCTGACTTGATGCCCATGTTTTTCATCATGAGAGTCTTCCACCTCAGAAATCTTTCTGCTTCGACGTAGAATCTGGCGAGATCCCTTGGCGGGTCCTATCGCAATGAGATTTTGAAGTTGGTTTTTTCAAGATTGTTGGAGACTGCGTCCATTAGAACCATGGACGGATCCGACCTATTGACAATGGCCATAGCCATGTTGAATCATTCAAGAAACTTGCGCAAAGTTTCGCCTGTCCTCTGCTTAACTGCTGTCAGAGTCATAACGCTCTTAGGCTGGGCGATATGGACCCTGAATCTATGCGGTTAAAGCTCCGCTAAATCTTTGCTATAGCCCATAGCTCTCTTCAACCGCTACGCTATTTCAGTTTAGCACTGATGAACAATAAATCCGCTTCTATCCCCACTATTTTCTGCTGCATCCGCTAAACCAGGACTTTTTAGCGTCTACTTTAACACTTTTAATATATAGAGCTTAATTTGACTAGTTCTCTTTTTAAAAATTATGTAAATTTAGCGTATAGGGCTAAATTTAAAACACAAGTGCCTAATATATGGTAATAATCAATTGCACTCATCAAATTTAGCATGAATAACTATGATATCCTTTGATTTTGTTATGTAAGATTAATTAATATTAGTTTCTTGCACACATATAATATAAGAAAGATGATTAATTAATTTTCAAATATTTGGTTTCACATCTAATGAACCTTTTTGCACCTTCGCTATATCTCTGCTATTTCCCCACTACACTTTTTTGCACCTCTGCCGCTATAGAACCACTGAACGCTTTTACTGCACAACCCTAAATTACTTGTCAAACTTTCCAACTACTGATAAATTCGTGTTCCAACTGCCTGAACCATAAGGCAACAATGTTGCTGAGATAGAGCGGGAAACAATTTACCATAACGATGTCTGAAGCCGAAAGTACTTCCATATGGTGCATGTAGCACATTAGATGAACTGTAGGATCTTTCCTACTAACAAATGCTTCTAACACCAGCAACGTGAAGTCCGGTGGGTTCTGAGAATTTCTGATATCCTGAGAGAAAGGGTTGTGGGTAATACAATCCAAATTTGCCTGGGTTCCTCGCCCCGAGTATAGCGTCGAATAATATCAACGAATTCACTTTCATTTCATGTATCTAGAAACTGATTCAAATTATTTAAGCCAAAACTGGTGCCCACAACGTCAAGTCCAACATTGGCAAATTGTCTGTAACGACTCGCAAATTCATACCCTTTGAGTCTACCAAATACAATACATATCCAACCCAAATTGCATAAAAATACGAATTGTTAATAGGAAAAAGTTAGAGGGTAAGAAATTGAAAAGTAGAATAGAAGAAATCAAATAGAAGAAAGAACTGAACAACACATAATCTCACAATTTCAGCGGAATAAAATATAATAAATATAAGCTTTTGGGAATACAAAACTGTATCCGTACTTACATACATCATCAGAGTACAACATATATACATTACAGCGTTATATATATCTAACACCGATGCCTCCTGCTCCAAGCTCCATCCAGATCATCTATAAACTCCTAAACTACTTGACTGTCTATGCAAATTTGGGCACCCAAGAGTTAAGGGAAAACATAGGAAAATAAACTCTGGGTCAGTCACGGGACTGGTGGAAGTAAATGATTTTTAAACAACTTGATTTATAAAGGATATCTCATAAGACCACGCCGTAAAAACAGAATGCGTTTTTCCCTTATGAGAATCTCAAGTACTTGGTTTAACTTTTAAAAATCTTCTTAAAAGAAAAGATAATCGTAAGACCGCCCACACATAAATATGGATGGTTTTTACCTTACGATAACCCAAAACATCTTTATATCAAAACTCTTCTGATATTATAATAATGTCTATCAAACCAAAAATAAATAATCATCTAGCAGAATGCTTGCATCTAACGCTCTACATACATAGTATGCAATCAAAACCGCGGCGCTTATCGGAGATTGGATTCCAACTATGACAAGGTATAGAACCACCTTCCGATAGTGTATCTCTAGAGGGGAATACACTGGGTTCAATAAGAACATCTTGTAACCCATCCACACATGACCGAACACTCATTTCGCTTGAGTGTATCGAATATACTTTCACCTTACGGTTAGTACCAGCATATCTGTACTTAGCCATGTTTCCTGCCCGATTTTTTTCATTTCCCGCTTGTGAGGCTTGTGGTCAAAACTTACCTTTAGATATATTATGTCTTCATTTACTTGGAATGCCACATCGTCAAACCCATCAAATCATAAATTGATTTCCCCAAAACTACAGGTATAAAGCTAAGAGAAACGAATTCCTCTGCCACCAAACATAGTTTGAAGAGATCAACCGTATGATCTGTTAGGCATATTCTGTCCGACATTCGTCCATACAAGTTGTCCTGGGACTGGACAAACCGAAGGCATTATCCTGTAAATCCATCTTAGGCAATTTCTACCTAGGATCAACATAACAACCCTTACACAAACTCCATCTTTAATGGTCTTCAACTTGACTTCAAATTAATAAATGCCTAGGTCGAAACAAAGTGGTATTTGGATTTCATTGAGTAAACCAATCCCTGTCTCTTTGAACCGATGAACGTTAATATCTTTTAGGGCCAAGTGATATTTGAAGGAATCAGGTAATCATATTCAAATAAATATTTATTTTGATTATCAGGACTTATCTACAGAAAATATTTAACATATAAGATTCCAGATTTTAATCATAGTTTGTATAAGTCAATATAACAAGATGTGTAAACGATTAAATTTAAATTAAACAAGTTAATTGGGTCATGTCACAACATTATAATTAATCAAATCAACAGGTCAATTATCACCACAGATCTAGTCTATCACAATTCAACAATTCAAATAAACGTCGTTCATCAATTGTTTGATCTTGGAAAATAATTATTCCCAAATCATATCTATCTAAGATTTAATTCAGTTTAAGAATCCTATTTATTTTTATTGATTATAACAGTATCGTTATAATCCATATTTCAATATCTACAACTTATAAATATAAATATTATTTAATTTCCTTAGATAAATAAATAATTAAATTTAAATCTTATTTAATTTGGAAAGTGAATGATATTTTCCTAATTTCAACTTAATCGATTACCAATTCAACATCTTTGTTTGATTTATCTCCGTTCCATTTATTTTCATAACTTTGGAATAATCTTATGGTTCTCGGTCAACCAATTTCCGTTACCAACCTCCCCCACAACCATTTCGCAAAAAAAAAAACATTTGCTCCAAACATTATTCCCTTTGGATTGCAAATATTCTTCCTTCTGGACTCATTTATCACATCAATTTGATTTCATTAATCAATACTTGTACGGTATTAAAACTATTTATCAAGTTACTATATATATATTCACGTTCATACGAATTTCAATATTTAGTTTAATCACTATTAATTTAACTTTTAGAACATTTCTTGATTTAAAATAAATTTATTAATCTAAGTCATTCAAATCAAAAATAACATTTCATTTTAAAACATTTGAGTTCAACGCAATATTGTTGACGATCAGCCATCATCCATTAGTCCCTACATAATGTCAATTACAATTTAGCTAATTCGAATTGAATTAGTTATCTGGATTTAAGAAATAAGAGATCTGTATTTAATTATATTAATTAATTTGAAAAGAATAAATTAATTCTATTTTTTTACTCAGGTAAAATAACTTTGTTTAATTCTAACAAAGTACAACTTTGTTCATTATGACCTGATCATCTACCATTTATTCCCTTCTGACTTTATTATCCAATACTGACCACTACAACAAAAATGATCTATTACAATGGCAATGCCTATTGTAATATCACTTTAACAGCGGCCGGCCGACCCGTCGTTTTAGCCCATATTGTAATAAGTCCTCTTTTATAGTGGGCAAAAAAGTGGTAACAGGCGGTTGTAATTGACTTTTCACAATGGTCTTATTGTGTTGTTGTTGTTCATTTTGTAGAGTAGGAATCGGTTATAATATTTTTTGCAACAGATTTTAACCGTTGTAATATCATTTATAACAACGTTCTTTTAACGTCGTAGTTGCCTTCATTACAAGTGACTTTTCCTGCTGTAATTAATCTTGTGCAACTGTTTTTGTCGTTGTGTCATAATGCCATTCAATTCCATTATAGGTTCTGACAACGTATTATTTTCGTTGTGAAATTTAATTTAACAACTTAATTTGCCCGTTGCAATATAATTACGAATAAAAAAAATTGTTGTAGCAGCCACGAACCATTAGCGTATACCATTCACATAGCACATACAGAAAAGAATAGATAAAACACCACATTCCATAAGATTTAAATAAGTTTCCGTAGTCATAATATTTACATCCCAAAAGACTTTGATAAAATTACATAAGTCATAATATTCACAAGCCAAAAGATCGGATAAGTTTCCACTACAGCCACAAAAAACATTAACTGTCATAACAGTAGGAGCTACTAATATAACATATTATACGTACTATCATACTAGACTAAGGAGATGAAGTCCTTGTGCCATGCCACTGCTGATCCAACTGCCTCCTCGATAGTGGCCATCTCTGAATTTGGCCTAAACATTAAGGCATCCAGTTCCACTACAACATTCAGCCATACCTTCCAAGCATCTGCTCTAAGCTTAACGAAATGCACTAAAGCATTCGGATCGGTACTTGCTATCGTCCCCTCTGCTACTACGTTCTTATGCCAGCTCAACAGCTTGCACTTCCTTTTCACCACATCTACAGCAACCAGATCAACTTGAATATGCAGACTGTTACTCGAGCGGCGCGACTGCAAGAAAAAAAATAAGCAGTTCATAACAGTCATCCCACACTCAGCATCCTTAACTATATGCTTAAACGCAACTAGTTCAACAAATTGGCAGAAAGTGCTCACAATAGCAAAACAGTAATACTCATACTTTAATGTAACCCAAATAAAAATCGTATGATGCATTGGTCGGGTTTATTAGTGTAACCCAAACAAAAATCGTACATATGATCAATTATGTTGCCAACATTAACTTGTTAATTTGGTGTCCAAGAACATGTTCTTGAAAATGGTGACTAGAAACAAGTTTTAGATAAGTAATCTGCAAAGATCTACATCTTACACAAAAGAGATCTTGTCTCTCATAATTAATGGATTCTTTGCAGCAATTTTAACACCAGAGGTAGAGAGGATAAAACAGTACTTCATAACATACCCAAAAGAAAAAAAGTGACACTTACAAGTGATAAAATAATTATAAATTTAATTAGTGCCCTCATTAGATATGGCTGCGGCTGGCTGTATTTTTGATATTGCTTGTTTCATATATATAGACACACACATCGTTCTTTCCCATTTTCGAGTTCACTGTTAGTGGATTTGATATTTAGTTCATGTCTACTGGGAATGAAGGAAAGGCTAAATTAGATAATTTCATGCAACAGAATCCTGAAACAACAGTAAGTTAATTCGAGGGATGATACCCAACAGTGTAGCCAGTTAACTAAATATTTAACCTGTCACATCACTCGTTACATTTTAATATTAAATAATAAAGAAAAAAAATAAGCAGTGATGATAATACAATTATATATGTGAGTAAGACTGCGAAGACTTTGATATTTTGGAGCAGATCTTGGTTTACCAACATGTGTACAGTTTTGACTCATTTGAAGAAATTAAGGGGTTTATCATGTTTACTTATTGACCGACATGGTCGAAACTAGATGTGGAAATCTCTCTACTTTGTACTTAACACCTAGCTGTGTACCTTCGTTCTTAGTACTGGTTCCAGTTAGGCGTGGTTTTATTTTCAACTCATCCTTTGATGCATTAATTAAGTGATTAGTTTTGATGCACACTCTTATGTGCATTTAGCCGTATCCGCAACATCATTCAGAAGCATATAATGCTTTTTTTGAAACCAAGCATGAGAAGAAATGATATCTAGAGACTTTTGTGATAGTGGCAAGCATAATATTAAAATGGAACATGGCCTCCTTGCACCAAACACGTGAACATATTTTATTTTTCTAACAAATTGCAAGACAAAATTATATATTCTAACCTGAGGAGTATGAGTACGAGGAGTATGAGTCTGAGGACTATGAGTAAGAGTTTGAGAGTTTGAATTTGAGTACGAGGAGTTTGAGTATGAGGAGTCCCCATTTCCACCATATTATCATCACTTCTTCTCTGTAAAAGTGCAAGAGATGACTCGATGATTCATAAGCACATATTGCATTTGCATTTTTAAATAATAGCTAATTAACTATATATAAACTTACTGTCATAACCAAATTAGCTAGCTCGTCTACTCTAGCCGACAAATGAGTTACTTGATTTTCCAATGTAGTCATTTTTTTTGAATTACTCGGATAAATACCCATTCGAGATGGAAGTACACCAAAACCTAGTCCTCTCACCCTTCCCCTATATTCATTTCCAAAAACTTGAGATACCCCATCTCCACTTGCTGATGTTGTTCCTTGAGAGCTCTGAGCATTATCGTGGTGCTCTTTTATCTTAGCCTACTAATTAAAATATGTTATTTCAAGAAAAACGAAACATGAATAAACTACCACCCATCAATGTTGAACGGTGGTAAATGTATTGCCACTCAGCTCTTAGACATATGTAACACCCCTAAAACGCGGGTTGTCACAGTTGGTATCAGAGCCAGGTTTAGAAACACCTTAGCCTGGGGGTAAAACTCATTATAGATAGGTTTAGAAATACCCTAGAATGAGTAGAATCATTTCTAAGAGAGCGTATTTTGAAAGTATAAAATGTTTAAAAATCAAACCTATTTTCAAATCTCTTTTTAAACTTTAGCCTATTTTCTTTAATTAGGATTCTCTTCAGTTTAAACTTCTCAAAAAAAATTTGTGCTTATCTTATCCTGGACTTTTCAGGATGAATCGAGGAAGAGGTAGAAATGCTAGAGGTAGGGGAAGAGGATTTGGTCCCATACCCGAAGCACCAGTTGTTCCAGTTCCTCCAGTTAGATTCACTATTTTGTGCAAGGAATTTTCTCAGCTAGGTGGCACAAAATTTATGGGATCAGAAGGAATTATTGAAGCCCAGCAATGGCTTAAGAGTATTGAAAG
This sequence comes from Allium sativum, assembly GCA_030737875.1. NCBI lineage: Eukaryota > Viridiplantae > Streptophyta > Magnoliopsida > Asparagales > Amaryllidaceae > Allium > Allium sativum. The sequence goes on from CM060912.1 coordinate 619,165,794, forward strand.
GATATTTACTGGCTTGGAGATTACTGAAGCCCAGAAGTGCCAATTAGCTATCTGGCAGTTAGATGAATCAGCTCGAGATTGGTGGGAAATGGTCACAGCTCATACCATTGATGAGAACATCACTTGGGAGTTGTTTAGGTAAAATCTATTGGAATTCATATTCGAAATGTTTATCTTTAGAATCTATCTAATCATGCCTACAAATCTTTAGGGAGGCATTCGCGACTAAGTGGATGCCAGAAGCTGGGAAGTCTCAGTTGTACCGTAGTTTCATGGACCTTAAGCAGGGAACCATGACATTCTCTGATTATGAAAGGAAGTTCAATGAACTGTCCAAGTTCGGCCCTGGTCTGATTGACACTCCTTTGAAGAAAAACGAAAAATTCGTAGCAGGAGCCTGTCCAGAGTATTACAATCTCCTCACTGCTCACATTCATGGCACCTTCACAGCTCTCATTGACATGGCTCTTCGTTATGAGAACCTTGATCCTAAGGAAGCGGTTGTTCATTCTCAGATTACTCAGGGGGAGTCTAGCAATGCAAAGAAGAGGAAACCGAACTTTCAGCAACAGAAAAAGAATTGGCAGAATAGAGGTGCAGTGCAGCATCCACAGAGACAGCCTGTTGACTTGTCCAAGATCACATGCTTCAAGTGTAAACAGCAGGGACACTATGCCAACAGCTGCCCAGTTTCAGCAGGAGCTACTGTTCCCCTGGTTCAGATGACTAGGCGAGACCTTTGCTTTATTTGCCTACAGCCAGGCCACCAGAAGAAGGATTGCCCAACCCAGCGAAAGGGTACACCATCGGGAGTTTTTGATGTTACCACTCCTAAGGTGGAGGATAACAAAGGTACACTCCAAGGCACATTTTCATTACATAATTTACCTGTTCGCGTCTTAATTGATACTGGTGCATCCCATAGCTTTATATCTGTTGATTTATGTGATAAACTTAATCAAGTCCTAAAACCCGAACACGCGTCTAAATTCCTATGTGTATCAAACCCTATTGGTGGACCTGCGAATCTTGAGATGATTTGCAAAGAGGTTAAACTACTTAAAGGCATGCACCGTTTTACTTGGGATTTTTATGTTCTTGGCTTCAAGGCATTTGATATATTATTGGGAGGAGATTGGTTAAGGAAGTTCGATGCCATTATTTCTTGCAAAGCTCGAACTATTTCTTTACGTTGTGACAAAGGTAAACCCTTGAAGATCGAATGTCAATTGCCTCAACATATTGCAGGAAGCTTCATTTTCTCTCTCGATTCTCATCTTAGCGATTTTAGCACTACTCCTGTTGTTCAATATTTTCCTGATGTTTTTGGAGAAGTAACTTCCTTACCGCCTCATCGTGAAATCGAATTCCGTATTGATCTCATTCAAGGAGCTAGACCCATTGTACTTGCTCCAAGAAGAATGGCACCTAAGGAGAAGATTGAATTAAAGGTGCAAATCGAAGATCTATTCTCTAAAGATCTAATTCGTCGAAGTCATTCAGAATGGGGAGCTGCAGTTGTATTTGTTACTAAGTCAGACGGTTCACTGAGAATGTGTGTAGACTATCGGGAACTGAATAAGCTTACTCACAAGAACCGATATCCAATGCCTCGCATTAATGACCTATTTGATCAACTGCACGGAGCCAAGATATTTTCTCAACTCGACCTTGCTACAGGTTTTCACCAACTTCGAATTTCTGAAGATAGTATTCCTAAAACAGATTTTCGAACAGAAGACGGTTTCTATGAATGGTTAGTTATGCCATTTGGTTTAACTAATGCCCCAGCTTACTTTGTTGACCTCATGAACAGAGTATTCCGGGATGTTCTGAATAGGTTTGTCCTTATCTTTATTGATGATATTCTAGTCTTTTCTAAGTCTAAAGAAGAACATGAGGAGCATCTCAAGTTTGTTCTTAAAACTTTAAGAGATCATCAACTGAAGGCCAAGTTTTCTAAGTGTCATTTCTGGAGAGATGAAGTTAGGTTTCTTGGACATATTGTTTCGGAGAATGGAATTTCAGTCGATCCAGCTAAGATCGCCGTAATCAAAGTAAGCCCTTTATTTAAAACGTCCTTTCATTCTTATTCGATTTATCTTATCTCTCTTATATATGTATTCATAATTCTTTAAATTTTAGGATTGGAAAACTCCTGAAACTCCAACCGATATTCGTAGTTTCCTCGGCTTAGCTGGCTATTATAGGAGATTCATTGAAAATTTTGCTCGAATTTCTTCACCACTCACAACTTTGACTGGAAAGAATGTTAAGTTCGATTGGAGCGATAAGTGTATAAAAGCATTTAATGAACTTAAACGCAAGTTAACTTCTGCTCTTGTTCTTACTGTTCTAGATGGAAGTGAAGGTTTGACTGTTTACACTGATGCTTGCGGAGAAGGTTTGGGAGCTGTTCTTATGCAGCATGGTAAAGTTGTTGCTTATGCTGGTAGACAACTCAGAGTCCATGAGGTTAATTATGCAGCGCATGACTTAGAACTACTTGCTGTAGTTTTTGCTCTTAAGTTGTGGAGGCACCATCTTTTGGGAATTAAATTTGAACTCTTCACTGACCACAAATCATTGAAGTATATCTTTTCTCAGAAGGACCTGAATCAGAGGCAAGTCATATGGCTCGAGTTCTTAGCATCATATGACCTCGACATAAACTATACCCCCGGAAAGGCTAATGTGGTAGCTGATGCTTTGAGTAGAAACAAAGCAATGTTATTCCAAATTACTGCTTCTCCAGCCCTTATGGATCGCATTATTGCTAAGCAAGAAGAAGATGAAATGCTTAGGCGAATAAAGGAAAGCGTTCTCAATAGAGAAGTTGTAGATGTGCAGAAGGGATGGGGCGCTGAAATTGGTACCGATGGAATTTTGAGGATCAACAATCGTATTTGTGTTCCGAATGTGGATGGTCTAAGACAGGAGGTGCTTAGGGAGAATCATCAGTCCAAACTTTCTATTCATCCTGGGATCACCAAGATGTATCAGAATATGAAGAAGCTTTATTGGTGGAGTGGAATGAAGAGAGACATTTCTATTCATATCAGTAGATGCGCCACTTGCCAACAAGTAAAAGCCGACCATCAGAAGACTGCAGGTTTGTTACAGCCTTTAGAGATTCCTAACTGGAAATGGGATCAAATTTCTATGGATTTCATAGATGGATTACCAAGGACCAGGAGGGGAAATGAGAGCATTTGGGTTATTGTTGATAGACTAACCAAATCAGCCCACTTTATTCCTGTAAAGACAACTCGAACTGCTTCAAGTTTAGCCGAGCTCTATATGAAGGATATAGTCCGACTTCATGGTGTTCCATCTAGCATAGTATGTGATAGAGATCCCATTTTTACTAGAAAATTATGGAAAGCTTTCCAGATAACTTTGGGAACTCAATTGAACCTGAGCATCGCCTATCATCCTCAAACAGATGGTCAGACGGAAAGAGTAAATCAGATTCTGGAGGATTTGCTTCGTGCTTGTGCTTTAGATTTTGGGGGATCTTGGGAAGATCATCTCCATCTTGTTGAATTCACCTATAATAATAGCTATTAGGTAATTTACTTCAAATTAAAATTCATGTTTAAATAAATGTAAATCTTGAATTGATTTTTGAAATTCAGGCGAGCATTAAAATGGCACCGTTCGATGCTCTGTATGGACGGCCATGTAAATCTCCATCTTGTTGGATTGAATCTGGAAATCGACTTGTTTTGTTTCCTGAAATGATTTTGGAAGCTTCTGAAAAAGTTGGAGAAATTAGACGGAGGATGAAGATTGCCCAAGATAGGCAAAAGAAGTATGCTGATGGAAAGAGAAGACATTTGGAATTTGTCGTTGGTGATCTTGTATTTCTGAAAATTTCACCTTTGAAGAACGTGATTCGTTTTGGAAAGAAAGGGAAGCTTGCTCCGAGATTTGTTGGTCCTTTTCCTATCTTAGAAAAGATTGGCGGTTTAGCTTATAGAGTTGATTTACCTGAGAAACTATCGGGTGTGCATAATGTATTCCATGTTTCACATATTCACAGATATGTACATGACCCGCTAGCTATAGTCCAGCCTGCTTTATTTGAAGATATGGATGTTGAGTCAAATCTTACTATCGAAAGAAAACCACTTCGTATAGTCGATAAAGATACGAAGCAGCTTAGAAAGAAGATAGTTAATCTCGTCAAAGTTCAGTGGAGTAGAGATGACCGAGATTGCACTTGGAAAACTGAGGAGAGTATCCGTGCCTCAAATCCTGAATTATTTGCATAAGGTACCAAATTCATCTTAAATCATTCTTACGTTCCTGCTTATTCTTTATTTTTCCTTGTTCCATTCTTTTCGAGGACGAAAGGACTTGAGTTGGGGAGAATGTAACGAACTGAGTTTTCAAGTCGAAAAAAAATATTATTTAATGATAAATTTCAAAAAAAAAAAAAACAAACAAGTAAATAAAATAAAGCAATTAAATTTAGTTATTAGAATGAATGTATTCAGTGTTTATTAAATTTAAAATAAAAAATAAATATTTGTATGCGAAGAATTTGAAAATAAATTTGTAATCAAAACGTTATAAGTTCGTTCCATATAATTCTGGTAATTTAAACTAAATAAATTTAAATGACCGTTAATTAAAATCAGTGCGATAAAAAAAAATATAGAAATTTTATAAAACGTTCAAATCACTAATAACTGTGTGCCATTGTGTTCGTCTCGACATCCTGATTCCAACGGTGTATTTATACTGATATTTTGGTGTTCGTACAGACAAATGAATAGACAGTTATTTTCATACAGGTGACCCTGTAAAGTAGTGCAACATGAAATGGGATTGAAATAAAGTGTGACCTACTAAAGTTACAGATAAAAAAAAAACATAAAAATAAAAAAATATGTCGGCAAATCCAATAAGTGTCCGGAACATTAAACGAGGCACATCAAGTGTCCGCATTAAATGAAGCACATTATTTTTTTTGTGTGGAGGGATATCACTACATCATTTTACCTGTACACCATAATCCACCTACCACCTTTATTCTTATATCAACTCCCAAACTCATCCGCCCCTCTCCATTTTTCACTCTCTCTCCTTTTCTTCTTAGACTTCTTTCCATTTAATTTTTCTTGCTCAGCAACTTTGTTCTACATAAAAAAAAAGGGGAAAGAAAGACAAAAAAAAAAAAAAAAAAAAAAAACAAAAGAAGATGCCAAACGCTTGCTGAAGCCGCTCCATTCCTCCCGCCTCAGCCCACACTCTCTTGCTCCGCCCTCCCAAGCGCCGACAACCCCGCACCAAGCTCCGACAGCATCCTCTAACTCGTCGTTTAGCTTTCGGAACCCGAATGTGAGTTGTTACTCACGTCTAAACTTTTCTATAGTGTTTGCGTGTGTGTATTTTATATGTATGTTCATGCGTGAGTGTATGAATGGATGTGTGTGCTTAAATATATGGGTGTGATGATTTATGTGTGGCATGTGGTGTGTGGGTGAATATATAAACATAGGGTCTCTTCTCTTTATTTTTTTTGAAACTCACGGAGGATAAAAATTCATTTTGGTTCTTCTCTGTAACATTTTCCTCCAACTCATCTAAACCTACGCATGAAACAAAACCTCCCCATTTAAATTTCTTCCTCCCATCTTCCTTTATAACTGATATTCTTCCCATTTTTCTCCATATGCAAGAAAGAAACATGCACCTGACAACAAGAAATGTCAGGCACAGTAATGAGATGTCGCGGCAACTACAAATGGCATAATTCCCATGCACCAAGCCTAAGGGTTCAAGCAACTATAATATATATATATATATATAACATGCATATATACTCTGTGCGTGTTACCATAAAAAAAAAAGTGACTTGTGTAAAATGAAATGCCGGGAAACGTAAATGGGCACTTTGTATTTTTTATTATCAAAAGAAATGAGAGATCCTTATTCAAAGCATGCCACAAAAATATACGTACATGGCTGTGAATCATGTATGTTTCATTTCCCTTGTTTGTTGCATTGTATACATATGAAGTATAAGAAAATAAAAGTAGGAAAGTAAAAAAAAAAAATGAAAAGGGGAAGCCATGTTATTATGCATTGGGTACATTTTTTTTGACAAGGGGGATTAACTGGAAATGGACAGCAAGTCCTTTTCTTCTTCATTTCTTCCTTTTGATTATTTTCTCCTATGTCCAAAAAAAAAAGAGAAGAGACCCTCTGTTTATATATTCACCCACACACCACATGCCACACATAAATCATCACACCCATATATTTAAGCACACACATCCATTCATACACTCACGCATGAACATACATATAAAATACACACACGCAAACACTATAGAAAAGTTTAGACGTGAGTAACAACTCACATTCAGGTTCCGAAAGCTAACCGACGAGTTAGAGGATGCTGTCGGAGCTTGGTGCGGGGTTGTCAGCGCTTGGGAGGGCGGAGCAAGAGAGTGTGGGCTGAGGCGGGAGGAATGGAGCGGCTTCAGCAAGCGTTTGGCATCTTCTTTTGTTTTTTGTTTTTTTTGTCTTTCTTTCCCTTTTTTTTTATGTAGAACAAAGTTGCTGAGTAAGAAAAATTAAATGGAAAGAAGTCTAAGAAGAAAAGGAGAGAGAGTGAAAAATGGAGAGGGGCGGATGAGTTTGGGAGTTGATATAAGAATAAAGGTGGTAGGTGGATTATGGTGTACAGGTAAAATGATGTAGTGATATCCCTCCACATAAAAAAATAATGTGCTTCATTTAATGCGGACACTTGATGTGCCTCGTTTAATGTTCCGGACACTTATTGGATTTGCCGACATATTTTTTTATTTTTATGTTTTTTTTTATCTGTAACTTTAGTAGGTCACACTTTATTTCAATCCCATTTCATGTTGCACTACTTTACAGGGTCACCTGTATGAAAATAACTGTCTACTCATTTGTCTGTACGAACACCAAAATATCAGTATAAATACACCGTTGGAATCAGGACGTCGAGACGAACACAATGGCACACAGTTATTAGTGATTTGAACGTTTTATAAAATTTCTATATATATTTTTTTTATCGCACTGATTTTATTTAATGGTCATTTAAATTTATTTAGTTTAAATTACCAGAATTATATGGAACGAACTTATAACGTTTTGATTACAAATTTATTTTCAAATTCTTCGCATACAAATATTTATTTTTTATTTTAAATTTAATAAACACTGAATACATTCATTCTAATAACTAAATTTAATTGTTTTATTTTATTTACTTGTTTGTTTGTTTTTTTTTATTTTGAAATTTATCATTAAATAATTTTTTTTTTCGACTTGAAAACTCAGGTCGTTACACCTTCATTACAAGTGACTTTTCCTGCTGTAATTAATCTTGTGCAACTGTTTTTGTCGTTGTGTCATAATGCCATTCAATTCCATTATAGGTTCTGACAACGTATTATTTTCGTTGTGAAATTTATTTTAACAACTTAATTTGCCCGTTGCAATATAATTACGAATAAAAAAAATTGTTGTAGCAGCCACGAACCATTAGCGTATACCATTCACATAGCACATACAGAAAAGAATAGATAAAACACCACATTCCAAAAGATTTAAATAAGTTTCCGTAGTCATAATATTTACATCCCAAAAGACTTTGATAAAATTACATAAGTCATAACATTCACAAGCCAAAAGATCGGATAAGTTTCCACTACAGCCACAAAAAACATTAACTGTCATAACAGTAGGAGCTACTAATATAACATATTATACGTACTATCATACTAGACTAAGGAGATGAAGTCCTTGTGCCATGCGACTGCTGATCCAACTGCCTCCTCGATAGTGGCCATCTCTGAATTTGGCCTAAACATTAAGGCATCCAGTTCCACTACAACATTCAGCCATACCTTCCAAGCATCTGCTCCAAGCTTAACGAAATGCACTAAAGCATTCGGATCGGTACTTGCTATCATCCCCTCTGCTACTACGTTCTTATGCCAGCTCAACAGCTTGCACTTCCTTTTCACCACATCTACAGCAACCAGATCAACTTGAATATGCAGACTGTTACTCGAGCGGCGCGACTGCAAGAAAAAAAATAAGCAGTTCATAACAGTCATCCCACACTCAGCATCCTTAACTATATGCTTAAACGCAACTAGTTCAACAAATTGGCAGAAAGTGCTCACAATAGCAAAACAGTAATACTCATACTTTAATGTAACCCAAATAAAAATCGTATGATGCATTGGTCGGGTTTATTAGTGTAACCCAAACAAAAATCGTACATATGATCAATTATGTTGCCAACATTAACTTGTTAATTTGGTGTCCAAGAACATGTTCTTGAAAATGGTGACTAGAAACAAGTTTTAGATAAGTAATCTGCAAAGGTCTACATCTTACACAAAAGAGATCTTGTCTCTCATAATTAATGGATTCTTTGCAGCAATTTTAACACCAAAGGTAGAGAGGATAAAACAGTACTTCATAACATACCCAAAAGAAAAAAAAAAGTGACACTTACAAGTGATAAAATAATTATAAATTTAATTAATGCCCTCATTAGATATGGCTGCGGCTGGCTGTATTTTTGATATTGCTTGTTTCATATATATAGACACACACATCGTTCTTCCCCATTTTCGAGTTCACTGTTAGTGGATTTGATATTTAGTTCATGTCTACTGGGAATGAAGGAAAGGCTAAATTAGATAATTTCATGCAACGGAATCCTGAAACAACAGTAAGTTAATTCGAGGGATGATACCCAACAGTGTAGCCAGTTAACTAAATATTTAACCTGTCACATCACTCGTTACATTTTAGCATTAAATAAGAAAGAAAAAAATAAGCAGTGATGATAATACGATTATATATGTGAGTAAGACTGCGAAGACTTTGATATTTTGGAGCAGATCTTGGTTTACCAACATGTGTACAGTTTTGACTCATTTGAAGAAATTAAGGGGTTTATCATGTTTACTTATTGACCGACATGGTCGAAACTAGATGTGGAAATCTCTCTACTTTGTACTTAACACCTAGCTGTGTACCTTCGTTCTTAGTACTGGTTCCAGTTAGGCGTGGTTTTATTTTCAACTCATCCTTTGATGCATTAATTAAGTGATTAGTTTTGATGCACACTCTTATGTGCATTTAGCCGTATCCGCAACATCGTTCAGAAGCATATAATGCTTTTTTTGAAACCAAGCATGAGAAGAAATGATATCTAGAGACTTTTGTGATAGTGGCAAGCATAATATTAAAATGGAACATGGCCTCCTTGCACCAAACATGTGAACATAGTTTATTTTTCTAACAAATTGGAAGACAAAATTATATATTCTAACCTGAGGAGTATGAGTACGAGGAGTATGAGTCTGAGGACTATGAGTAAGAGTTTGAGTTTGAGTACGAGGAGTTTGAGTATGAGGAGTCCCCATTTCCACCATATTATCATCACTTCTTCTCTGTAAAAGTGCAAGAGATGACTCGATGATTCATAAGCACGTATTGCATTTGCATTTTTAAATAATAGCTAATTAACTATATATAAACTTACTGTCATAACCAAATTAGCTAGCTCGTCTACTCTAGCCGACAAATGAGTTACTTGATTTTCCAATGTAGTCATTTTTTTGAATTACTCGGATAAATACCCATTCGAGATGGAAGTACACCAAAACCTAGTCCTCTCACCCTTCCCCTATATTCATTTCCAAAAACTTGAGATACCCCATCTCCACTTGCTGATGTTGTTCCTTGAGAGCTCTGAGCATTATCGTGGTGATCTTTTATCTTAGCCTACTAATTAAAATATGTTATTTCAAGAAAAACGAAATATGAATAAACTACCACCCATCAATGTTCAACGGTGGTAAATGTATTGCCACTCAGCTCTTAGACATATGTAACACCCCTAAGTCCCACATCGTGGAAGCCTGTGTGAAGTGGGTACGTACTTATATAGTAGAGCCCATCTCTTACTAACGCCGAGGCCTTTTAAGGAAAAAAACCCCATACATATGCGGTGGCTAAGATGGGGACAATATCTTGCGTGAACGGAGGTGCGGACTATTACAGTGGTATTAGAGCCAATATCCAGCCGGAATTGTGGCTCTTGTGTGGACCACAACGCCTGGGTGAGGTGTTTGTGATCCAACGGGGACGTTGGACTTTGTAGGAGGGGAGAATGTAACACCCCTAAGTCCCACATCGTGGAAGCCTGTGTGAAGTGGGTACTTATATAGTAGAGTCCAACTCTTACTAACGCCGAGGCCTTTTGAGGAACAAAACCCCACACCTATACGGTGGCTAAGTTGGGGACAATAACTTGCGTGAACGGAGGTGCGCGCTATTACAACATAAATCGGAACATATCCAAAGTTCAGGTATAAAAATATGATGTGAGTCAATAATAATAGTAAGAATTGTTTATATTCTACTCAAAGTTACAGATATCATTCTAGCTGTTATTACATTATAAGATATAAACTTCTATTATATTCAATAGATTTTAACGGTAGAACCAAGGGGGGGGACTTACTATGAACTCGGCAGCTATGGAATTCAGTGGGGTTCCATTTTTTTGTATGGGCTTTACACCATAGCTCGTCTCTGCTGATGTCTGTTACTACACTTTCCTTTTTCTGCAAATAATAAGACAGTAAGTAGTACCAAAGAATAAATTATCACCGACGTACATGTATGTGCTTTCTTACCATATTTTCTTTTAATCTCGCATAACCCTTTCTGCTCATTGTAAGTGGAATTTTAATTTTACCTCTCATTGCTTTGAATTTTTTGCTAGTTTACTACATAGAAATACATTAATAAACTATAGTTTACCTTTATTTCGTAATGAATACAATGCAAACTTATTACCTCAAATTCTTCCGACAGCTTTTCCTTAACAAAGTCGTTCCACTCTTGAACATTTTCTATTGTTTCTGGTCTTAGCATTGCTAATCTAGTGGAAGACTCGGGACGATTAGAAGCTAATTTAATAGCAGAAACTAATCTAGATTTTGCCTCTCTCCATCATACTCCCACCATCTTAAGCTATAAGTCTTTGTTTGCTTCATCTACCGCGAATCCTGACTGCACAACAAAAATAACGTGAAATAAACATGATGTTCTCATAAAATTAACTGGCATATTGTTTGTATACAAACTGGTTACAAGTCCATTAAAACTGCGGAATTTAACCGGTGTTTTGTTCACTGGCACATTGTTTCTATACAAAATTGGTTACAAGTCCATTAAAACAGGATGTACTATATACACAGGTTACAAGTCCATTATACATATCTTTTGAAATGCAAATAGCATTCATTGGATCCATACAGAGGAACAACTAAGAAGTACCTCATTTTATAACTGTTTTGGATCCTTATTTAAACTGATAAGTACCTCATTTCATGCCTATTAAAACTGTTTCAACATGTTTTTGTAATCGTATCACAAACTGTTTCATCCCTATCAAAAAATTACTAACTGTAAGTCCATTAAAATTGTTTCATCCCTATCCCTATGCAAATAGCATGATTTGGATTTGAATCCAAACTGTTTCAAGAAAATCAAGTCCACTAAAACTCTACAAAATATCAAGAAAAATCAAGCTTAATTATAACTAGTATAACAGTGGTATGATAGCATATTTCATACTTGAATACAAGTCCATATATCTTTCTTTAAGTTTGCATCAACTTTTTTCCGATTTGAAATTGTCAAAGGTACCACCTCCTTTGCCACGGTACCAATATAGGATGACAAGTGCTTTGAGTTAGAGCCTATCGGTTGACCTCGATCGTTGAATTCAACATCAGCCCTCTCATTCGGCTTCAAAGTAAACATTGACATTATTGTCTTCCCTCTTTTCTTCCTTCTCGTTTCTTCTTGAATACAATCATTAGAATCTGGTTGCTCGAAGCATCGATGGCGTTGAGCGGGTCTATGTACATGGGATTCGAAGTCTGGTTTATATCGGGTGGAGGCTGGTTTATATCGGGTGGAGGCTGGTTTTTATCGGGTATGGAGTTTACATTTGAAGACAGCTGTTTTTTTATAGGGAAGAGGCTGATTTGTAACGGCCTAAGGCTTGATTTTAGTACGCTTTCGAGGGGATCTTCTAAGACCAACACTTCCCGTAACATTTGGATATGCGGACGAACCAGTGTCGACTGAGATTTGAAGACTGGTTTTTATCAGGTGGAGTTGGTTTTTATCGGGTGGAGGCTGGTTTTTATCGAGTGGAGGCTGGTTTAAAGTTGAAGGCAACTAGTTTTTATGCGGAAGAGGCTGGTTTTTAACGGGTTTAGGCTGTAAGTTAGTCCTCTTCCAAGGGGATCTTCTAACATCAAAACATCCCGTAACATAGTTTTTTTTACACCAGCCGCCTTATCCTTTGTCTGTAAAGCTGTAACTGCAGCCAGAGATTGCTTCTTTGATGACAGTCTCGTTGCTACCTTTGATACCTGAAATTGGCGCACAAAGTAAAAAAAAAAACATGATTTGCTTATTCAGTTTTCACATACAATAAATATACACACGCACAAATGTACCTTAACGTGTTAGCAAGTTTGTGAATAAATATACACACGGACAAATGTATATTCAATTTTCTTAACCTTTTACATATAGATATAAATTTGACCATGAAATAAAAAGATACATTAGTACTGTGTAACTTCGTAATGCTACTACATAATGCTTGTAGAAGATACATTAAAGATGAAATATTCACATCATTTAGTGTGATAGCTTAATTTTATATTTAATCTAATTGTTTGGAAATTATTTATACCTTTTATAGTGTAATTACTTCAAAGTAAATATTATAATGATGACTTTTTCTCTTTTCTTTTGTCCATTTAATTCATACTATACATAGTTATATTGTTATTAAATTAAATTAAATATCATGTAATATTCAAGTAATAATCATAATTTCAGGATGTATTGACAAGATGATTTGTCCATGCATATTATAACAAAAAAACCAGTGTAAATAATTAAATAGTTGTAAATTGACAAATTTAATGAAATGAGCTGAAATTATATGATATAAAAAAGTAAACACGCATATAGTAAAAAGATACATATTAACTCATATAATTTTAAACATACAACATATGTAATAACCTTAAATAATCTTAACTAATGCTATCTTGGAAATATTATGCTAAAGCATATCATAAACAAAAGTAGTATACATTAACAAATATAATATTCTTATTGTCAGTTCTTATTCACTAAAGTAGCATCATAAGCATCATTTGTTTATATAGATATTAAATCTATTCGGGGCACATATGATTTTGAAATTATCAAGGCGAAACCCACAGCATCATTACGATAACACAAATACTTCAAGTTAACATTACGATAACACAAATACTTATGCATACATGCAGTTCCAAGCTAACTTGTGCACAATATATTATGTAAACACACAACATTATTATCCACAATATATGAAAATTTAGCATCAGAACCTCTTTTTAAAGCATGATAGCAAATGGAAGTCTAAAAAACCACAAATGAGAAAAATTTATTAACACTTAAAAGAAAGACATAATAGTGTTTGTTCCAATGATTAAGCAGATGTAACAGACAACAAAGATGTGCGACATTTAATCAACAAAAGGAAATTGAAAAACAATGTTTGCAGAAAATTGATGACATCTTCTTGTTTCTTATAACCGAGACACTGCTTTAGATGCTAGGATGATGACAAGTTCAGCACTAAAATTGTGTGGATATATAAAAGGGGCTTAAATCCATCTCTCATCAAGCAACAAAGAAAATTCCTGCAGTAGCACGCATGATTCAGACTGCCGTTAGATTTGAGGAGACGACAATTTCATGTTCCAGTTGAACCTAAAAATGACCATGTTGTAATTGATAAACATAATTAAGAGGCCGAGATTAATAAAAGAAATTAATTAATTAAGTAGAGTAGAACTAACGATGTGCATGTTCATGTTTAATAATGAATAAATAAGGAATAACAGATTTCATTGCCAATTTTTTTTATCATTTACCTGTCCTTGATTTTGCTCCATTTTAATTATTGATGCTTCAAGTTACTATCTTCTGTTGATGGAGGAACCTGAAATATATATATATATATATATATATATGAATGATCAGAACATCATATATGAATAAATGCAATAGGTGAGTAATGAGGTATGTTAATAAATAATGTAATAAAGTTTTCATTCGATCACCAATTTTCTATTGCAACTTTGAAACAGACAACGATTGTTCTTTTTTCATGATAAAATCTATGTTACACGCGTATTATTAATAAAGGATGTGTATATCATACAATATTTTTATTATGTGGTAATTTTTTGATTATATTGTTATACAACTATGTTTTAACACAATCATTAATAAAGGTTGTGTATGTCATAACAAAATACCATCACAATTCTTTCTTATATAACTTTCATCTCCATCATCGATATCTCTATCATCAAGTAGTGACTCATCTACCGGTTTGCTAGTTGGCTCATCCTCCTCATCATACATTTCCAACTCATGAAATCCTCTAGAAGGCGTTTTTAGCACAACATACCAATTTGAAGAACTACTTTCTCTATAAAAGAACACTTGTACGGCTTGCGTTGCTTAGATGAAAGGATCGCTAGCAAATTGATTTTGGAATTGATGTAAATTGCCTAACGTAAACCCATCTTCAACCTTAACTCCACGATTAATATTTGCCCAATCACACTTAAACAAAGTGATTTGAAGCTGACGATAGTCTAACAACAAAATCTCACTCAAAACACCATAATATATCACTTTCTTAATGGATCCATCTAAGCGAACAGTATTTATGGAAACACCACTATTTTGTGTAGATTTGTCATTGTCTCTAGTATGAAAATGACGAACATTAATTATATAGCCAGTATAAGATATAACTTGATGGTGAGGTCCATGCGAAAGCCAAATCAATAGTTCGCTAACATCAGATGTTTTTCTATCCTCATTAACCTGGAAAAGCATAAGATTATATAAAGACTAATTAAAATTACATATACTTCTATGTCGAACTTATCCATCTAAGATGTATAACATTATTAACCTTATTTCTAAACCAATGACTAAAAGTCTCTAAATGCTGCTTTGAAAATTCCAAATCATCTCGCGAAAGATGGGGATGTAAACGTTTCAGCTCCTCATTGTGCATCCTATATATGTAAACATACAAGTCAAAATCTAATTTATTTCACACAAAATAATTAAACTTGTAACGAACCGGAAAATTCAACGCTCTAATTTTCGACACAAAAACAACCGTGTCCAAAACTCGAGTATCTAAAATCCAGAACGTCAAAGAAAGAAGTTAGAGGGTGGGATAACAAAGAAAGAAATATTAGAATAGAAGAAAAAGAAGAAGAACAACTAACCACAATACTTAGAGTCTCACATCACAACGGAACAAAATATAATATAAAATTAAATCTTTATTTAAAACTTGAAATAATACTTACAATTCATCAGAGTAAAGCGGTCATTCAATTCATCTGGACAGTTATAACAATTTGTCCTCATTTTCAACACACAGCGGAATAATATCTAACGATATAATACGTTTGATCTCCTTCAGCTCGTCTCCTGAAGTCTGTATCATCTTGCCTTGAACCTGTACAACTCGGTCTAACCCAACTAGGCCTGACCCGAGCATTACAAACGCCAAGGTCAGTCTGGTGAACCAGCGTGAGAAAAACCCACTAAGTTATTGGTATCATCCAACTTGACTTCAAAGTTTAAAATCATTTCGAAAGATAATGATAATCGTAAGACCAATCCACACATAAACACGTACGGTTTTTACCTTACGATAACCCAAAACATTTTTGAAATCAATATCTTTTCTGATATTATAATAGTGTCTAAATACAAATAAATATCAATCTAGCAGAACACTTGCATCTCACGCTTTACATATTTAGTATACAATCAAAACCGCGGGCGCTTATTGGAGATTGAATTTCCAACTATGACAAGGTATGGGATCACCTTTCGATAGTGTATCTCTAGAGAGGAATACACTGGGTTCAACAAGAACGTCTTGCAACCCGGCCCACACATGACCAACCACTCATTTCTCTTGAGTGTATCGAATATATTGTCACCTACGGTTGCTAGCAACATAACCGTTCCCGGGAGATACGGAAGTGAAAAGAAGTAGCAAAATGAATATTCTCTAGCTGGTGACATTATACCCTAATGGGTGCGACACACATAGTCATACTGCCTGCCCGATTTTTGTCATTTTCCAGTTGTGAGGCTTGAGGTTATAATCGTATGTCTAGATCATCGGGTCACCATTCACTTTGAATGCCACATCGTCAGATCCATTGGAAAATCACTAATTGATTTCCCAAGAATACTCAGACTGTTAGGCTAAAGAAGTTTCCCTTCTTTGCCACCAACTTCGTACGTTTGGAGAAGTCAGCGTACGTAATCCCTTTGGAAATACTCTGTCAGACATTCGTCCATACAAGTTGTCCTGGGACTGGACAAACCAAAGGCACTCTCCCACTACATCCTAGGAATCACCTTATGGATCAGTAGCGAGCAATGCTTGCTTTCCGTCGATTTCAACCATGATAGGTTCACCATCAAAATACCTCCGGGCGTGACTCCAGAGAATTTGACCAGTTGTCCTTTCGCTTATGAAGATCTACAGTCTTCACTGCTCCATCTTCAATCTGTATATTCTACGTTTTCGTATTAGTTAGTTCGAAATGGTTTTCGAGTAAATTTGATCCCGGTCTTTCCGTACTAACCATCGTATAGGCCAGATTGATAGTCGGTTATTTAACTATCAAATAGACAATCATTCGTCCATAAAAGAAAACTAAATTCACTGATTTGATATCTATTATCATTTTAGCCTCTTTGTGATTAACCAATCATTTGTTTAAGACATTTCTATTTTCCAATAAATGAAATATTCATTTTCTCTTCTTATATAAATATATAAGAATATTCAAAACTCTTTCATTTTAAAATACATATAAGAATGCACTTCTCATCTCAGTTATCAGTCTCTAACCTTAAACTAATAAGAAAACAATTCCCTAAGTATCAACCCCGAAGGCCGAAACCAACATCAGATCGACACTCAGAAAATCATTCAACTCACAAATTCCTAGTTAGTTTCTAATTCCCTTAACTTCTAAACGAATAAAATTTCCAGTTATTCACTATTACTTTAAACGAGATATTTATCTCCAATTTATCATCATTCCAAACATTTTACTTTTAAAGTATGGTTTCCAAATCATCATAGACCATTCCATAAATATTCTTTATAACTCCTTTATAGTTTTATTTCAACTTATCTCAGTTAATTTCAATAACTTCATTCCATAAAAAAATTCGTATAATTTCCCAATTCATAGTTATTATCCATAAATCTTATATAAAATTCTTTAATATAATATTTATATTATATTATTCAAATTAGTTGCCTTAAATTCAATAAGATTTTATAATATAAGAACAACTTTTCCTAACCTGCCTTCATTTTGCAAAATATTTGCTTTACCCCCCTTTTTCATTTCAATGAGATGAAAATCATATTTGAGTTATAAGTCAATTATATTTCATGCTTACAAAATTCAAGTTTCAGTTATAACTTCTAATTATGGAGTTATCTTATATTCCCTTTGTACTTGGAAAATTTCCATCTAATTCAAATACGGGTTTCAAATCCGATTTCTATTTTATTTCCAAATTCTCACTCAAAACATATTTCTTCAAAATTTTCCAATAACAATAACTTTACCTCTTTTATCACGTCCCTTATAAAATCGACCTTTTCAAAAAAATTACTCTTAAATTCTATTTGGATTCTAAATAACCCTTTCTATTTGGAAATAAATATTTCCTTTAAGCTCTTTTTATAGACTCATTTACCTTAACACCTATTCACCTTTCCTGTGAATGATATTTCTCAATGCAAATCCATAATTGACTCATTTAGTCAAATTTGATTTTACTTGAAACTTCAAGTTTCAATCTACTTATAAATTCAAATTATAAATTTACTTCATATAACCTCTTTTATGATTTTCCTTAAAATTGGAAAAAAATATTGGCTTATTATTCGATTTCCATTCCCTTTCCAAAATCCGACAATTTACACTTTCCCCAATTTCCTAAATACTCGTAATAATTCCACTTCTTGTAATGTCACTTATAAAATCGCCCTTTCATCTCATTGTTTAAAACAAATATTTTTATTTTTAAATTCTATTTTATTCGGTTTCCAAATAAACATTTCTTTTTGAAAATAATTATTTCTTTTAAGTTCTTTTCATATTTCAATTCTAGTTTGAAATCCATATTTTCCAAATTCTCAAATGGTAGTCATTTCTTTATAAACATCGTTTATAAAATTGCCTCACTGACGCATTTGTTTAAACAAACTTTTACTTTTAAATTATATAATAATTTGGATTTCAAATGAATATTCCTATTTAAAAGTAGATATTTCCTTTAAACCTTTTTTTAATGTTTCAATTTCTATTTTAAATCCAAATATTATTATTTAGGATATTTAAAATATCCAAAATCAACAATTTGTGTCACTAACCCATCCAAGTATACTATAAATTGTCACAGGTTCTAGAACACATCATATATAAGCATATGTATGAAAACAAATAATTTAAATGTTGAGGAATCCAGTTGGATCCCTCCAACCTATTTTTCCTGCATGCACAGATTTTAGTCAACAATAACAATACCCATCCTGCTTCGAGGCAGGATCTCGCGGTATAGAAGGTCATCCACTATATATATTGTGGGGCGTATAGGGAAATCATCCGCTAATGGTACCGCGGGCATCCGCCAATGGTACTGCGGGCATTATCCAATCACCAATCACCAATATTATTTTTATATATTATTATTATATATATTATTACGACTTTATATCAATCAAACAAGCAGCCAGCAAGCAATAAAATAAATTTGAACTATTAAAAACAGTTCAAATAATTAACTGAGTGAGTTTAACTCACTTCGGGTTTCCATTTCTGAATATCTCGTTTAATTTTCATATCAACTCAGCACTGCATCGACTTGAATCATCATGAATTAATTTATCACCTAAGATTATTTTATTTTTCGGTTAAATTATTTTAATTTAAACTAACTATATAAATAAACAATTCCTATGTATATTTAAATTTTGAAAAGACGGTACCTCGCTGCCTCGCAGCTTTGACTAATCCAGAACCAATCTTTAACAACTCAAAATTTCCCATTAGCCCAAAACTTGTCATCATTCCATTATGACATTTCATCGAATATCATACTGACAACCACCCTCTCTCCCTTTCATTATCTACAGGCAATTTGTCGAGTTAAGCTGCACCACCTAGATGACCGAATACCACTATCAATTCTAATTCCAGTCAGCTCAACCTTGCCATCACCATCGGACCGACACTTTATACCCCCATCACACTGCAGTGTCTCCAAAATCATCAGCCTGCATGATTCAAACCAACTCCACATTCGGCAGTCCGCATCTCCACATCACCCCTAACCACTACAATGTCATTGACAAACACAGAACGTTGACGCCATTTTTCTCTCCAATGCATACTCCTGTTTTGACAATCGAACTCCCTCAAATCCACACTACCGCACTTTCTAAATCCTACTTTGAATCCATACTTCCATCTACCCAGGCCATCCTCTACTCTTACACACAGTTCACGCCCACTCCAGTTTAATAGCGTCGGCTTCCCTCAGTCAAATTTCAATCATATCCATCCCAATAATTTCAATAATACAGATCTAAACCCCCTCCCCATTCATTGTCGCACTCCAAGTTTTACATCCAACGCTCGCACAATTCTTCCAACATCCATCGCTCAATAGCCTTATTGAATACCACCGGAACCATTATCGCACTGGTATTCCACCTTCCCGAAATCAAAATGGCCTTCTTCCAATTCGCGGTGTTCCCTTCCTTCAATTTCGAGCTTCCAAATCTCCACTATTCAAACACCAGAACATCATACGCTCATGTCCCTTATCCTCAAATCACTCAAGTACAAGCGCCATGATTCATTAGTGCCTCAGCGTTGTTTCTGAATCGCAATGAATTAAAATCGAGATTCCACTTTTGATTTTACTTTTCGATTTTTTTCCTTTTCTTGGAGGGCTTGGATTCACGAGTGACAGAAAGGAAAGAAGAAACGGAAAAACTTGAATTTAAGTTTAAGAATGGCAGAACATCAAGCGTATGTGCTGGTTTATACAGGCGCGAAGATAAGGATAACAACAACATCTTTCATGTCGGTTGAGAGGTAGGGTAGGCTTCAGTGTACTGAAGTTTTGGGAAGAAGCAATTCAGAAGTGAAAGCGAAAAGAGAAGACAATGTAGGAATGCAGAATAGCATGTGCTAGTGAAAAATTCATCCCCTACATTTAGATTTTTATTTAAGATTTATTTATTTTTATTTCCGGTTGAACTGGTGTGGTTTCCCCCCATTTAAAATATCACGTGTTATCAAACTCGTATCTGAACACAACAAATGACATTTCTAGGGTTCTAGCATTATTCTGAACACACTGGAACAATTTTCACGGTCTAATTTAACCATATACATACGATATTAAATTAAATTGATGATTTAACCTTAAATTCAATTTATTATAAACTGACTCAAATATGAACAATTCTATTTAAAATAAATTATCATTATCATATATATTTACAAGCTGAATTATATAAATTCCAGAATAAATTAACTCAAAAATCTAAACTCGATATTTCACTTTCTAGTTAAACCAATATCAAATTGATTTAAAATTGATTTATTTTATTAAATAAATCGTTACCGTTTATAAATGATTTCACAGCGACTATTTCAAAATTTGATTTGGCCATAACTTTCAATAAAAAATACGAAATTCTGATTTTTTTCTCTTTTATTATTATAGTTCAACAGATTCAATTATTTCTTGTTTCAACGAATTCCGACTTATAACAGATCCTGCAAGCTCAGTTGAAGTTCAAATCGTAAATTACGAACTACCGCGTCATTTCGAGCTCGTTTATATTATATATATATATATGTATATATATATTTATACGTTTCAAACTTCGTTTTAAATCAATATAAAATTCCATTTATATTACGAATTCAATATTTTAACAAAATTAAATATCAAATCGATAAAATTGCGGGATGTTACAAAACTCAACTAATACTCACTTTATATAAGGCTCCACTTCCTCGGTATTAAACAACACATACCGATGAGCATCATCAATCGCCTCCTTAGTAATTACCATAGGTTTTCCTTTGGAAATAGGACGCCCCTCGAGTATGGAATCACTTTGTTCCACTTCATTCCTATTTTTCCTTTGTCCGACTTTTAATGCACCATCAATAAATTCAGCATAATATTTCATGCATTCATCGGCAGAATAGCACTCAGCTATGCACCCTTCAGGCCATGCTTGATTTTTAACATACCCCTTAAGTGTTCTCATGTACCTATAACGAATATGCATGAGCACATATATTTTTAATTACTATAAGTACTAATACCAAATTTTTCCTCTCAAATGGGTACATCCACCGATACTAAACCGGCCCGCAAATTCTTGCTTCCCTCCATAAATGTATTGTCAAGTGAATCATAATATCAAAAAAAGAAGGAGGAAAATATCTCTCAAGATTGCATAGTGTTAATGTGACCTGATTCTCGATGCAGTCTAATTTATCTTTATCAAGCACTCTTTGGCAAATGTCATTGTAAAAAGAACATAGTCGTAGTAATGCATTCCTTGTCCCTTTAGGTAGAAGTCCTCTCAGTGATACAGACAACAATTGTTGCATCAACACATGATAATCATGGGACTTCAGACTTGAAATTTTGTTTTCTTTTGCAAAATGTTTTCCAATATTTGAGCTATACTCATCAGGTACTTTCAAATTCCTCATTCTATTGTAAAATATCTCCTTTTCTGGATCAGTTAAGGTGAATGGAGCAGCTGGAAGTAATGCTTTGCTTCCCATGTCTATAGGATGTAACTTTTTCCTAATACCCAGTACTTCTAGATCTTTCCGTGGGTTAATGCCATTTTTTGATTTCCCTTTAATATCAAGTAGCGTACCAAGAACACTTTCACCAATATTTTTTCCAGCATGCATTACGTCTAGATTGTGACGCAAAGGAAGTACCTAAGAAAATATAGACTATACATATTTAACAATAAAGTGTTGATTATGTAATAGAAAAAGAAGCAATTATGTTTCTACTTAAGTTTTACCTGCCAATAAGGAAAATCAAGGAAAACAGTCTTCTTTTTCCATATTTGACTTCCCTTTTTCTTCTCATCTCCCCTTTTACTTTTCCTTGTTTCTTTTTCTTCCTCTTTTGATTTTTTTGCCAATCATTGCAAATATCTTTTACAATATCAAAGACTTGATCATCGGTTTGTATTGGAGGCCTTTGTCTTTTCTTTATGGTTCCATCAAACAAGTTTTTTTGTTGGCGATATTCATGATTAGGATCAAGGAATCGCCTATGGCCTAAATATGCACACTTCTTACTAAATGGTAACCATATTGAGCATGTATTAACACCACATACAGGACAAGACCTCTTATCCTTTACGGTGCAACCTGATAAATTTCCGTAAGCTGAAAAATCATATGTCATCCACATTAGAATTGCACTTAATTTAAATTCAGTGCGAGTGTATGCATCATATGCCTTCACCTCTTTATTCCATAATTTTTTCAAATGTCAATAAGCGGTTGTAGATACACATTAATATCATTCCCTGGTTGTCGTAGCCTAGGAATCAATAAAGATAACATTATATTATCTTTGTGCATATAAAGCCACGGAGCAAAGTTGTACGCAACAAGAAATACTGGCCAACAACTATATTTACTGTTCCAATCCCTAAAGGGATTAAAGCCATCACTTGCAAGACCAAGCCTTGAATTTCATGGATCGGATGCAAAGGAAGGATATGTCCTATCAATTGTAGCCCACTGAGAAGAATCTACTGGATGACAAATTTTACCATCTTCACTCTTATGATCGTTATGCCACCTTAATTGCTCTTATATTTCTGCGGACATAAACATTATTTTCTGTCTTGGTATTATTGGAAAGTACCTTAAAACCTTTGCAGCTACTTTGGCTTGCTTTCCATCTTCCTTTATCTTGTTTTTTTTCCAACGTGATTTTCCACATTTCGGACAAGAATCACTATGTGCGAGCTCTTTCCTAAAAAGACAACAATTATTTATGCATGCATGTATTTGTCTATAGCCTAAACCAAATGATTTTAGCATCTACTTTGTTGCATACGTTGATTCAGGAAGCGTGCTTTCCATAGGCAGCATATCTTCTAGAAGTTTAAGAAGTTCCATAAATGCTGTGTCAGATATACCATTATGAGCTTTGTGCTTGTAAAGAAGTATTGTAGCCGACAATTTTGTGTAGCTTGCACAACCAGGGTACAAAGGAATTTCGGAATTGTTTATAATCTCCTTAATCTTCACCCTATGTCTTACATTAGACTCCACTCCATGTCTTATATTAGACTCCACCCCATGTTCTACGTTAGCATGACCTTCCATCTCGTCAAGACATACTTGTGTGCCTAAATACATTCTATATGTATATGTCACTTCATCTCCTTCACTTTCTGAAGGGCGCGCCTCCCCGTGAAAAATCCATACATCATACGTGGGGTCAATTGCAAAACAAAACAAATATGATACAACATCCCTTGGCTATTGGCGGATAAGATCCCTACATTTTATACAAGGGCAAATAATTTTTTCTGGATTTCCCTTCCGTTCTGCATGCTCATATACAAACTTCCAAACAGCTTGCCTATAATCTTCAGATATTCTATGACACATAAAGAGATCGATAATCAACCCTAATGGTAGCACGTATAAAATTGAAAATCAAAACCAACAAAACCTTGGGAGGTGGATCTATCTTTTTTCCATCTTGATAATCCACTAACGTCGGAACCTAAAGAAAAGACGGTCGGCAGATAAGATTACTACATTTTGAAGGGTAGCAGCAGCCTTGGCGGCGCTGCCTCGCAACACAATGCCATTTGCTAATCAGTTTTCTGTTAGTTGTGCCCCGTGTAACAAGGATCGTGAATGTAGGTAACACTCCGAGTATGTTATTATTTATTTTTCGCAGTTCCAAAAAAGCAAGGGTAAAATTGAAAATTGAAAATTTAAAAAGTAACGAAGATGTAGAATATAATTTATGGAAGGATCAAGGATGCGACCATCAATATTAAAATGTATCTATTTTTCTCTCTTTCATTTTCATTGATTCTTCCTACCAAAAAAAACTAATTTTAAAGCTCAAATCTACGTAAAATTCAAGTTTTTTGGCATTGTAATTTGGATGTGACAAAATTTAATTTTAGAAATGTGAAGGAAAAAAGATATATTTCAAACTAGGTCTCATTTGAATATTTTTTTAAAATTTGTTCGTCGAGGAGACTGACTGAATTTGTAAAACCTGCCTGGTGTACCTAGTCCGGTCCGTGAATATTACATAAATGACTGATCTTAGCATATGCAAATGGTAAGATCTTAGTGTGTCTTTCTGACTTTTGAATCCGCGCCGCTGTTACCACGACGCAAGGTTCTTACCCGCTAGGCTAATACTATGGACTGTCTCATTTGAACTTATTATGAAAATACGTATCTTTTTCACTATTTAACCTATGCATACATTCACATTTTTAAAACGCACATGGATAAATTTTTTATGTTAAATTTACATGTGTAATTTGAATTTCCACATGTACAAATTAAAAAAATTGTATGCTTATTTTCATAGTACGCATGAACCTATCTTTCTATTTTAATAAAAAGTTTCAAATAAAACCTAATTTGAAAAACAAAAATTCCTTTTTTAAGCCTTAGAACTAGAATGCAGACTAGGCTAGGCTGAACCTGTAAAGTCTATTTATGTAGTTAATTCAGACTGGATTGCCAATCTGAACATGGAAACAACTTGCTAATTATACAAGTTTTAACCAATTCTTGCTATAAATAAATAAGGATGTATGGATCTAAGCACTGAATTAATCACATGGTTAGTTACCTCAGGGTAGCAACATGTATGAATTAAAAAAACGATTTCTAAACCATTAAAAAAACACAATTTAGCCAGAACAGATCACCATAAATTCGTGTATATTGTGCTATAATCCCCGTAGCTTATTTAACCTAAAACCAAAAATTCTGATAAAGGAGCTGTTGCAAAATTGAAACAACTGTACATAGATTGCAAATTGTACAATGATACAACTACAAATATATAGACCAACACTTAAAACTACCGATGTCTTCAGAAAATCCATATATATATACACACACACACACAAACACATATACACAAATGTACTTCTTCCAACTGTTCAGGTTTTTGGTCATATTTAGTCGAATCAAGTCATAAATATTATACGACACAAACATTGATGTGTAATGTGTAAAAAGTTGATGAATCTACAAAATTGTTTATAGTATGGTTTATTTGTTATTGCAAGAGCAAGTCTTGTGTAAATTAATTTTCAGGGACCTTGCGTGTCAAACTTGAGTAATCGGCATAAAAAGGTGTTAGTTTTGGAGAATGGCAAAATGATAACATTTGCAATAAACTTCCTTTTCAAATCCATTATAAAAGGTAGAATAGCTAAATCACAGTTGAAGCATGTTCAGCCTATCATGTTAAGTGAGTTTTAAAGATCATCTTGTATATTTCGTTAGTATAGAGAAATGAAATAATTTATGCAATAAACCATACTAATAGATTTTCAGACTGCCTTCACTTATAGTTCTTAGTTTCAAAGAGAAGATGTGACATTGAATTCAGTCACTCAAAAGTAAAATTAAATCAACATACCTGCAAAATTGCTCCTAATCTAAACTGCCATTGTTCTAAATCATTTGAAAGAAGAATTCAAATAATAAAATATTATTATTCAATATGAAAAGGAGAGTTCAATATTAAGGGAATAGATTGTTCAGTCTTCCAAATCAACTTATGTTCAGTTTAAAAGTTGGATATGTTCAGTTTAAAATGTTGAGTACAACAGTATGATTTTTGTTTGATGATAACAAACATATATATATATATATATATTATTTTAAATGTGTTTGTAAGCGGTACTATTATATATTTTACACATATAAATAAATATTTATTGAATAGAACACTACTATATAGAATTGAATATACAAACAGTGTTTTTATTCGAATAAACATTTTATTTCTACAGTTGGAATAGTACATATTCATACTCCACTATTTACAATTCAAATAATATTTGAATATTTCGACATGACACATCACACATGAAACTGTAATACTGAAGGAATTCAAATAAAAATAGACAGACTGAATTGAACACAATAAAATAATATTTTATTTCAATCACATCTGTTTATTACAAATAACAGTACAATTTTTAATCACATCTATAATCAATTTCATATACACAGATTCATCATTACATTTACATATACACACACTGACACTCTGTCTTCTGAATCTTCACGTGCTCCAATCCAGTTCACCATCCGCATACCTGTCAATACAGAAGAACACACACAGTAGACTGCAACAAAGATAAAATAAAATACAAGCAAATAAAAATTTACTTTTAAATTTTATTTTGCCTCAGAATTACGGTGTGTTTCTCATCATTTTTCTAGACGTGGTCTGATATGCAGGAACAGGAAAATCTCGTCTGATGGCTGCATGTACACACGTGCAAATACATACACGTGTGCACTGCCTCACCAATCGGTATGCATCTAAGGAGTAGCCACAAGGACCTTCTCGACTCAGTGCAAATCAGTATGAAAATGGTCAAGCCAAAAGTGCAAATAAGAATAAAAAGCCAGAATGATCGAGCAACAAGAAAAATTCAAACATGAACAAGCAAATCAGGTCACATGAGAGTGTGAAACATTGGTGATACATGATAGTAAAGGCCACAGCAACAAAACAGGTTCAGGGTAACTAATGCAAGCATATACAAGGTGTATGGATGAAACAGCATAGACGAATATGTGCACACTCAAATATATGGTGCAACTCATACATGATCAGAAATTGGCAAGGAAAATAACTCAAATACAAGACTGTGCATGTACACAAACAACAATGTATCAATTCAATGGACAAATACAAGAAGAATGGCCGAAGCAACATGGCACAGCAGCAAAATAAGTATGACAAGAAAAATAAGCATGTATATAGATAAGTGATGATGCACAAATTTAAGATTAGTTCAATAAGTGTGGTTAATGGCAACAACATGGGGTCAGCATGAATATGGTCGAGACATGGTTCAGCAGTTTTCAAAGATGCTAAAGTAGACAACAAAACAGCAAATATGAACGAGTGGTCGAGGAACAACCCAAATGTAGTTCAACATGAATGATGTGGTGGTGCAACAACATAAAATGTGTCGGACATGTATACCAATAAAAATACAAGCCAAGGCAAATGTAATTACAGTGTGGATTTCAAATGTTACAGCAATGTATGTATGCATGGTGCATACACAGCATAATCATGGCTAAGCCGGAGTGCAAACAAAATGGCACAGTAGAGCTACTCAGATGTACAGGAAACTTTCAAGAACAGCTGCTAAAATAAACATGTGAAGATGACATTATCACAAAACCAAGTGACCAAAGCCAACATACAAGTGCATAGTGTGTGCAGCTTATCATGAAGCACAACAGATTAAATTCAAGAACAAGACAAGTTTTTTGTTGTGACAAATATGATTCGAAGAACCAAAATTTCAAAGGCAATAGCAGTTTAAGTATATGGCAAATCATTGTGCAAATGAACATCACAAGAAGATACAAATGGAGATCAAAATAAAGGATCTATTTGTGTCAAAGTATAACTAGTTCTATCAAAAGGAGAAATATTGAATGTGTTTAAATAAATCAAAGTATAAGTTCAAAAGTTCCTGAAATCAAAAGTTTAAATTTGGTAGTTAGAAGGCTGAAATATTCAGATTCAAATTCAATCAAGAAAAAGCCCAAAAGGACTCCAGATGAATTTCCAGAAAAATTGGTCTTACAGATTTATTTTAATCAAGATTTCTTTTAAGGAAGACAGAGTAAAAGTCCAGAACTCTCACGCAAGTTTGAAGATTTCAAATTCCAGAAATCACGATTTAAGGCAATATTTTCCGGAAAAGGGTTTCGCAATTTTTATGGAATAAAAGACTCAATCAAACATCCAGAAGCAATTCTAGAAACCACGAAGATCTCAAGCCCAAAAATTATGCAATTCTATGACCAAAGTCTAATATGAATCAGAGCACATATTTAGGAATTTAATCCTATAAATAACCACCGATTCATCACAAGCAAAGTACCCAAGTTCTAGCACTAATTCAAAAGTGAATCTCAAATTAAAAAAAAAAAATCATACCAAGAAAGGAGGAAGCTTAGATCGAAAATTCAACATCAAATCGAAGAGGATAGCTGAATAACTCGAGATTATCACACGACAGAGCGGTGGCCTTCAGATTGAAAGAAAATCGAAACCCTAAAAGTCAATCGCCACTTTTTAGAGGGAAACCCTAGCAGCCGCCATTTTTGTTACACAGAGACAAAGAGTTTGGGCCAAATAAAATAAAGTGGTGAAGCAATTAAAAAAGTGGCCGGCCAAGTTTATACCAAAGGGCTAAGAGATTTTAAAAGGGGATAACCCATCTTTTTAAACTCCTAAAGGATTTTGGATTTTTTTTTCTTGTTTGTTTTTCAATTTAAATTTGTAATCAAATCTGTAGTTTTCTAGTTTGTCTCTAAAACTAGGGAGACGAATTACAGGGTTTGTAATTCGGGGAAATCTGGTTTTGGGGATAAAAACCAGTGCATGGTTTTGAGCGTAGGGTTAAGAACAGTTGGGAGCGAGTGTCGCGAGTTTACAGGGGATTGTAAGCGTAGAGATTGTTTTAACTCCTAGTAGAAACCTTGGGGAATGCAGCAGTAGGCAGGGTTTTGCCGAAGCTGGGTAAATCTGTGTGTTATTTATTTTCCGTATTTACTCTGATTATTATCTGTGCTGTGATTATTTAATTACTCCGTGGAAATCTGCAATAAACCCTATTCACCCCCCTCTAGGGTTAATTTAGATCCTATAAGTGGTATCAGAGCAGGTACTTTTTATTTTATTTTAACTCTAGGGTCATGAATCTGTCCAATAACGCGTTTTCTGAGGGTCAGTCCATAGCTAGGCCACCAATGTTTAATGGAACTGATTATGCATATTGGAAAGCTAGGATGAAAATTTATTTAAGTTCAGTCGACTATGATGTGTGGGATATTATTGAAACGGACTATAGATCTCCCACTGTAATTGTTAGTGGTGTTGAAATTCCTAAATCAAAAGACAGGTGGGATGCTAATGATAAAAAATTATTTTCAACCAATGCCAAAGCAATGAATGCTTTAATCTGTGCTCTTGATAAAACTGAATTTAATCGAATTTCTCATTGTGAAACTGCGCAGGAAATATGGCATACGTTGGAGGTCACACACGAAGGAACATCTCAAGTGAAGGAATCTCATCTCGCTCTTCTTAGCAACGAATATGAAAATTTCTCTATGCAAAGTGACGAAGATATAAAAGAGATGTATGGACGCTTCTCGTCACTAGTCTACAATGCAAAAGCTCTTGGCAAAACCTATACTGAAGTTGAATTGATCAGAAAAATATTGAGAGTGCTACCAATGAATTTTGAAGCTAAGGTGACAGCGATACAAGAATCAAAAGATCTGAACAAAGTAAGCATGGAAGAGTTGATCGGAAATCTCATCACTTACGAGATGGAGTTAAAAGCAAGAGAAGAACGAAAGGATTTTGAATCAAAGAAAAAGACGATCGCTCTAAATAATTCTGTTGAAAGTAATGATGATGATCCCGCTAAAGAGCTAGCCATGGTTTTAAAAAAGTGGGCCAAAGGAAAATACAAACCACGAAAGAAGAATTCAAAAACCGACAAGTCCGAAAGTTCAGATAGTTCAGACGACGAAGTGTTTTGCTACAATTACAAGAAACCCGGTCATATCAAACCAAATTGCCCACAGCTTAAAAATGAAAAGAGGAAGAAGTTCAGAAGGAAGAAGAAGGCTTTTGCTGCTACATGGAATGACGAGGAAGGAGAAGAAGTTTCTGAAAGTGATGAAGAGGAAGCTAACTTGTGTCTTATGGCTCAATCTGATTCGGAAGGTAGTGAAGAGGATTCTAGTGAGGTATCGAATTTTACCTATAAAGAATTAATTTTAATGTGTCACGACCTCACAAAAACCGTTGATTCTCTTGAACTAAAAGTTGAGAAATTAAAATCTGATAGGTCAAAACTAGTTCATGAAAATAACAGTTTAGAAAGAAAACTTGAAAAAGTTAAGAATTCACCGGTTTCAGAATGCGAAAAATGTCAATTTTTGAGTAACGATTCTTTGAAATTCAAAGCTGATTTTGAATTACTTAAAAGTGAAAATGTGATTTTGAAAAACGAGAATCGTGATTTTGAGAAGGAGATTGAAAAGTTTAGAGAATTTGAAAAACGTGATTTTGAAAAACGAAGACAATTTGAAATTGAAATTTCTAAGTCCAATACTAAAATCAAAGCACTTGAAAACGAAAATTTGATTTTAAAACAAACTGATGCTGAAAAGAGGAAAATCGCTATTAATCGTTGTTCAAATTTAATGAAAGAAAATAGCGATCTTAAATTTAAAATTCAACGACTTGAGTCAGCTCTGACTAAATTTTCTAAAGGAGAGAAATCGTTGAATATGTTGTTGAAAAATCAATTTTTTGTTCAGAATAAAAAGGGACTTGGATTTGAATCTGATCAAGTTGAAAAACAAAATTTTAATGATTTTAAAAATCCTTTAATTGGCTTTAAAAACGATCAAATTGAATTTTTGAAATTAAATAATTTCAAAGGGTTTTTAAATCATAAACAAGTTGATAACTCATTTAAAAACAATTCATTTAAATCTGTTTGGATTACAAAAATTAACAAAATAAATTTAAGCAAATCTAAACAAATTTGGGTTCCAAAGGGTACGCTAGTGAATAGTAATGGATTGTTATATAAACGGGTTTGGGTACCAAAACGTGTAAACGAAGATAAGAGTGGTAAAACAACTTTTGTTAGACCACTCGATCATATAAACATTTAGGTACCGTGGGAGGCTGAGGAACAACTGTGCTTAAGTAAGATAAAATTCAAGTTGATTCATATATCGAATTATTTGGAGTTCCTTAGCCATAGATTCAGAGTTGGAGATTCATTGGATCACGTTGATTATGGTAAGTCAGGTATGATCTCTAAACTCGTACTTTTATTTTAATTCCTTTTAGTTTATTTTCCTTTTAGTTTATTTTTACTTGGCTGATTTTGAAATCGTTCATTGTAGATTGTTGAATTTCCTAGATTATGAAAAATTTGATATTTTTTTTGTGATCCCAAATAATTATCTTAGATTTGATCGCTGAATGTTTCTTGTGTTTGTCTAAAAATTCTCTGAAAATTTCACTCATGGTTCTTGCTTTGAAAATGATCTTGTGCTGCTCTGATAAGAAAATTGATTTGATCCATTTTAAGTGTGTTGGTGATTAAATGATAAGTTAGAAAATCAGTGACTAGATTTAGTTAAAATTCATAGGCAATTTGAACTAAATATATAAATAGTTTTTTTTAAAAAAAAATGTCTAGGAGCAGTCAGTGTTATAAATATTAGAAAATTCAATTTTCTACTAATTGATTTTTAAAACTGATTTTCAACATGCATTGATATTTTCAAAAAACTTCTCTTGAAATTGATATTTTCAATTTTAAATTATTTTTGATTATTTATTCAGAAATTGAAATTATTGATTAATTTGAACCGTTTTAAGACTCATCAAAATTATTGATAGATTTATGAAACCGTGATGAGTTGTGACTATGGTATAATTCATAACTAGAGGAGATATTATTTTAAATCTCATGATGATTAGACAGATTTTATAATATCTTTAAATTAGAGCTTATTTCATGACCATCTTCTATATCTGCCATGTTTCTGTCATTCCTCATGGTTTTATTTAATTTGGGGTGTTCTAATTATTCTTGAAATTAAAATAAATAAATAAATAAATAATTTATCCTTGGTATTCACTCCCGTTTAAAAATCCTCGCGGTTATGCGTGAGTGAATTACCTTAATCTCTATGTACTTCCATTCTCACTTAAAAGACCTTTGGGCTGTGCATGGATGGAACTCATTAGAGAGGATAAAGTTAAGTTACTACTAACCCCATTTAAAAGACCTTTGGGCTATGCGTGGTTAGAAATTGCTTAACACATTTTTTGAGCATATTTAAAATCTTTAAAATTCATATTCAAATATTCAATTTTTATTGAACTCTCCTCATTCTATAAAATCCATCGTAATTCCATTCATTCTGAAAGTGAAATTTGCTTCTGATTTAAAGATTATTATGATTTTTGTTTGATTAAATGGGATTTGCGATATATTTTCTCTCTCTTAATTTGAATTTATATTTATAGTCAATATTCATCACTATTTCAATTTCTATTATCCTTTTGATGATAACAAAAGGGGGAGAATTGTCAAGATTTTGACTGATGAGTATTTAATTCAAAAATATTTTAAGATTGGAAATTAAATATCTAGAGGGAGAATGGTCAATTGGATTTCATCATTTATATTTTTCCACATATATAGAGGGAGTTCAGTTGTAAGGGGAGCAAACAAATAGGGGGAGTAATATATTTCACGTTCAAACACATTTAACACATTCAAAATCTTGTATATGTTTGTCATCATCAAAAGGGGGAGAATGTTGAGTATAACAGTATGATTTTTGTTTGATGATAACAAACATATATATATTATTTTAAATGTGTTTGTAAGCAGTACTATTATATATTTTACACATATAAATAAATATTTATTGAATAGAACACTACTATGTAGAATTGAATATACAAACAGTGTTTTTATTTGAATAAATATTTTATTTCTACAGTTGGAATAGTACATATTCATACTCCACTATTTACAATTCAAATAATATTTGAATATTTCGACATGACACATCACACATGAAACTGTAATACTGAAGGAATTCAAATAAAAATAGACAGACTGAATTGAACACAATAAAATAATATTTTGTTTCAATCACATCTGTTTATTACAAATAACAGTACAATTTTTAATCACATCTATAATCAATTTCATATACACAGATTCATCATTACATTTACATATACACACACTGACACTCTGTCTTCTGAATCTTCACGTGCTCCAATCAAGTTCACCATCCGCATACCTGTCAATACAGAAGAACACACACAGTAGACTGCAACAAAGATAAAATAAAATACAAGCAAATAAAAAATTATTTTTAAATTTTATTTTGCCTTAGAATTACGGTGTGTTTCTCATCATTTTTCTAGACGTGGTCTGATATGCAGGAACAGGAAAATCTCGTCTGATGGCTGCATGTACACACGTGCAAATACATACACGTGTACATTGCCTCGCCAATCGGTATGCATCTGAGGAGTAGCCACAAGGACCTTCTCGACTCAGTGCAAATCAGTATGAAAATGGTCAAGCCAAAAGTGCAAATAAAAATAAAAAGCCAGAATGATCGAGCAACAAGAAAAATTCAAACATGAACAAGCAAATCAGGTCACATGAGAGTGTGAAACATTGGTGATACATGATAGTAAAGGCCACAGCAACAAAACAGATTCAAGGTAACTAATGCAAGCATATACAAGGTGTATGGATGAAACAGCATAGACGAATATGTGCACACTCAAATATATGGTGCAACTCATACATGATCAGAAATTGGCAAGGAAAATAACTCAAATACAAGACTGTGCATGTACACAAACAACAATGTATCAATTTAATGGACAAATACAAGAAGAATGGCCGAAGCAACATGGCACAGCAGCAAAATAAGTATGACAAGAAAAATAAGCATGTACATAGATAAGTGATGATGCACAAATTTAAGATTAGTTCTATAAGTGTGGTTAATGGCAACAGCATGGGGTCAGCATGAATATGGTCGAGACATGGTTCAACAGTTTTCAAAGATGCTAAAGTAGACAACAAAACAACAAATATGAACAAGTGGTCGAGGAACAACCCAAATGTAGTTCAACATGAATGATGTGGTGGTGCAACAACATAAAATGTGTCGGACATGTATACCAATACAAATACAAGCCAAGGCAAATGTAATTACAGTGTGGATTTCAAATGTTACAGCAATGTATGTATGCATGGTGCATACATAGCATAATCATGGCTGAGCCGGAGTGCAAACAAAATGGCACAGTAGAGCTACTCAGATGTACAGGAAACTTTCAAGAACAGCTGCTAAAATAAACATGTGAAGATGACATTATCACAAAACCAAGTGACCAAAGCCAACATACAAGTGCATAGTGTGTGCAGCTTATCATGAAGCACAACAGATTAAATTCAAGAACAAGACAAGTTTTTTGTTGTGACAAATATGATTCGAAGAACCAAAATTTCAAAGGCAATAGCAGTTCAAGTATATGGCAAATCGTTGTGCAAATGAACATCACAGGAAGATACAAATGGAGATCAAAATAAAGCATCTATTCGTGTCAAAGTATAACTAGTTCTATCAAAAGGAGAAATATTGAATGTGTTTAAATAAATCAAAGTATAAGTTCAAAAGTTCCTGAAATCAAAAGTTTAAATTTGGTAGTTAGAAGGCTGAAATATTCAAATTCAAATTCAATCAAGAAAAAGCCCAAAAGGACGCCAGATGAATTTCCAGAAAAATTGGTCTTACAGATTTATTTTAATCAAGATTTCTTTTAAGGAAGACAGAGTAAAAGTCCAGAACTCTCACGCAAGTTTGAAGATTTCAAATTCCAGAAATCACGATTTAAGGCAATATTTTCAGGAAAAGGATTTCGCAATTTTTATGGAATAAAAGACTCAATCAAACATCCAGAAGCAATTCTAGAAACCACGAAGATCTCAAGCCCAAAAATTATGCAATTCTATGACAAAAGTCTAATACGAAATCAAAGCACATAGTTAAGAATTTAATCCTATAAATAACCACCGATTCATCACAAGCAAAGTACCCAAGTTCTAGCACTAATTCAAAAGTGAATCTCAAATTAAAAAAAAATCATACCAGGAAAGGAGGAAGCTTGGATCGAAAATTCAACATCAAATCGAAGAGGATAGCCGCTGAATAACTCGAGATTATCACACGACAGAGCGATGGCCTTCAGATTGAAAGAAAATCGAAACCCTAAAAGTCAATCGCCACTTTTCAGAAGGAAACCCTAGCAGCCGCCATTTTTGTTACACAGAGACAAAGAGTTTGGGCCAAATAAAATAAAGTGGTGAAGCAATTAAAAAAGTGGCCGGCCAAGTTTATACCAAAGGGCTAAGAGATTTTAAAAGGGGATAACCCATCTTTTTAAACTCCTAAAGGATTTTGGATTTGTTTTTTTTCTTGTTTGTTTTTCAATTTAAATTTGTAATCAAATCTGTAGTTTTCTAGTTTGTCTCTAAAACTAGGGAGACGAATTACAGGGTTTGTAATTCGGGGAAATCTGGTTTTGGGGATAAAAACCAGTGCAGGGTTTTGAGCGTAGGGTTAAGAACAGTTGGGAGCGAGTGTCGCGAGTTTACAGGGGATTGTAAGCGTAGAGATTGTTTTAACTCCTAGTAGAAACCTTGGGGAATGCAGCAGTAGGCAGGGTTTTGCCGAAGTTGGGTAAATCTGTGTGTTATTTATTTTCCGCGTTTACTCTGATTATTATCTGTGCTGTGATTATTTAATTACTCTGTGGAAATCTGCAATAAACCCTATTCACCCCCCTCTAGGGTTAATTTAGATCCTACATAAAATTGTTTTAAAGTTTGAAACTGTTGTTAGTCCCGAATGGATATATTAGCTTGTCCTAAAACAACTATTTATATCGTGTTATACAAGCATACACCTGCATACGATGGCATTATTCATATATACTTCAACTATGATAAGGTTCATATTGAATTTGATATATGATGTGCATAAAAGCATGTTAAAAACACAATTAGTTTCACTGCAAAAGCACACTACATCGTCCAGGGAAGATGTAGTTGATCTTGAAACTTGACTGGTCGAGAAACATGTACAATAATAGATAACACATAACCAATGATCGATGAGTGTACATTTAACAACGCAACCAGATTCATACATAAATTTATATATATAATTATGTGACACAGTTATCTCAACCACTACATATATATACACATTAGGGTTATATGCGTGAATAAGATGTCAATGAGTACAGTAACCAAATTTCAGTACAATTTTCCAGTACGTGCAGATATCACTTGCAGGCAGATGTCTGAAACACACAAGAATAACAAACAAAAAAGAGTTGAAATCATACCTATTCACTCTTCAACGATTTCGATCCCTGAATTCCACTGATTCGACCTTCGACTTCGTAGGCAAGCATCTCGAATGGATTGGAGAACGATCTGGAGAACAATTCAACTGACGATTAGTTTTACCGTACAACAATCGAAACCAAATTGGAACTACCAATAAAATAAAGTAGAAATCATACCTATTTGCAGTGGATAAGAGCTACAATCGAAAGAGGGAACTGAGATTAACTGAATAATGGATTTGCCCTAGATTTTTGTTGGAATACGATTTCGTTTGCCCTACTTGTAGGAAGAATGATTGAGAAACTTAGCAGAATGCAAAATGAATTATGGAGAATACGAGGCGGTATATATTAAACGTTGCTTCAGAATTTGTCGTTTGCCCAATTTTGCACCAATTCGTTGTGTACACCAATCTTTTTCCAAACGTTGTATATAAAATAATAGTTATTAATTTAAATCTTTAATACACAAGTTATTATCCTATTGAATAAATTTACTACTGGAGTTTGATATTCAACAAAAATGCTAACTGATTATAGATATAATTAGTATGTTTTCAATTTTGATTTTTTTTTATAACATGTTGGTTTTAACGAGATTTTTAGTTTTAAATATAAATTACATACTCACAACTACGGTGCCAACAAACCTAAATGTTGTTGTTTTGAAAAAGTACTAATTAATGGATGTAGCTATTCGTGTTTTCAGGAGCAATCAAGGCAAAGTTTGAAAGGGATCTGCATTTGTCTGGGACTTGGATTGGGATGCATCTAAATAGTTTATTGTTAGACTTAAAGATCTCAAAAGACCCAGAAGCTAAAAGAAAAAAAATCATTGGAAGTGAATATATTTATACTTTTTATGATTTTGCACAAAAATTGGAAATGAACTTAGGAAAAAAACATGCTTTGCATGCTTTTCATGTTAAAGGAATTCTAGATGTCTGGAAATTATGTCGATAAATAAATAATATTAAGTTTGTTATGTAACTGAGTTATCGCTTTGAAAAAGTTATTTTTATCCTCAATTTCATTCTCATTATTTACTAGCAGTATACATTAATTAATTAGATGATTTAATTAACAATAATAACATTATTTTTGTATAAAAGCCTTGTTTTTGCTTTACTGCACCAAAACTCCTACGACCGACCCTGATAAGCGGTTAGGAGTTCTCAAAAGTTTATATATTTTTTACTACTAGTAAACTAAATATATAATTAGCTTAGTGTTTGTAGGCTTTAGCGTAGTTCTTGTATATGCCAATTTCTACTTAATTAATTTAACTTCTAATTAATTAATTAGTACTTATTATGTATAATTAATTATTACATTAATAATAAATAAAACTATTAATTAAAGATAAATTTACAATAATGAAAATAATCCTAAAAAAAATTATTTATTGTAACTATTAACTAATAAAAAATAATTATATTATAAACAATTCATTATAATTTAATGTTAATTATCAAATGTTAATAAGTGATATGTATATATTGTTAGCTCTTGATATTGAACTAATTTTCAATGTAATTAAGATTAATATTATCAAATTAGTAATTAAAACTAATTAATCTATATCAACATAATATACCTAATAGTTAAAATTATAGTATGACCTATAACAATGGTCATTTAATGGTCGTTGTAATATGCAAGGTTCTGTTGTAAAACCCATATCCATTACAGCGGGCATGGAATGGACGTTGTTATAGTGCAATCTATTACAGCGGTCATAAATAGACCATTGTAATATGCTTGTATTACAACGGGCCACATGAATCTGTTGTAATAGTAACGTTAGCTAGTGTACCTATTACAGCGTTCATGAAATGCCCATTGTAATATGAGTTTTCTACAGTGGTCATTTTTTGCCCGTTGCAAAACCGATGTTGTAATAAGTCTACTTTGTTGTAGTGGGCGCTGCTTCCCATTCATTTCTTTTAGATGGATATATTTTCTTATATATATATATATATATATATATATATATGTATGTATGTATGTATGTATGTATGTAAGGACCCAAGGATTTTCGATCCCGAAAATCGACACCAAGCACAATGTCGAATATTCAAGAATCGGAAATACCATATCATTAATAGAAAGAAGTTAGAGGGTAATAAATAGAAAGAAAGAAAGTTAGAATAGAAGAAGAAGAAGAAGATCACAACAAAACAGAATCAAAGTAACCACGAATCTCATAGCGGAAGGAATAACATATATTATATAACATAACTTTTGAAATACAAACTTATATCTGTATATACATAACATCACAGCGGGAATAAACCTCTCTATATATCTTAACATTTAAAGGCTCCTTCTCCGAGCTCCTCCAAGTATATCTGTAAAATCCCAACTACTTGACTGCCCATACAAATTTGGGCACCCAAGAGTTAGGGAGAACAAAACAAAATAAACTCTGAGTCAGTCATGGGACTGGTGTGAGTAAACTTCAACCATTTGGTTTAACTTTTAAAAATCCTTTCTAAAAAGAAAAGATAATCGTATGACCAATCCACACATAAACACATATGGTTTTTACTTTACGATAACCCAAAACATTTCTTTAAAATGTTTTTATCTTGATATTATAATAGTGTCTAATATAAGTAAATAGCAATCCAGCGGAACGCTTACATCTCACGCTCCACATATATAATATACAATCAAAACCGCGGGCTCTTATTTAGGAATGGATTTCCAACTATGAAAAGGTATGAAACCACCTTCCGATCAGTGTACTATAGAGGGAATGAATTGGAGTTCAACAAGAAAATCTTGTAACTCAGCCACACATGATCGGCCATTCACTTCACTTAAATGTTCCGAATATATTGTCACCTTACGGTTGGTATACCAACATATTCGTTCCCGGGAGATACAGAAATAAAAAGAAGTAAAAAATATTAATATTCTCTAGATGGTGACAATATACCCTAGTTGGGTGCGACCCACTAAGCCGTGTTTGCCTGCTCAATTTTTGTCATTTCCAGGTTGATGAGGATTGAGGTCATAACGTATCTTTTAACAGATCACACCTTTATTTACTTTGAATGCCACATCGTCATACCCGCCAAATCACAAATTGATTTCCCCAAAAATAACACGAGTATAAAGATAAGAGAAACGAATACCTCCTCCACCAACGTAAATACGTTTGAAGAGACCAATTTACGTAATCTATTAGATATACTCTGTCAGACATTCGTCCGTACACGTTGTCTTAGGACTGGACAAACCGAAGGCACTATTCTGTAAATCCATCTTAGGCAATTTCAACCTAGGATCGCCGGAACTGCCCTTGCAAAAACTTCATCTTCAATTATCTTCACCATATTCGATTCATAACGCTAATTCCCATACGGAGTGGTTTTCAGATAATAAATATGATTCTGGTCTCTCCGCATTGACAACGGAAAAATGGTAAATAAACTTTGATAGCTGGTTATTTAACTATCAAAGGAAAACATACATACAAACAACGGTCGTATTTCCAAATGGAAATCTTACTGATCAATCATCAATCAACACTGAGCCCCTTTATATAGATTTATCAATCATCATTTCATTTCCTAATTTCCCTTTAATATCTTTACCCGAATATTTTTCCAACTCACTTAGCCTCTCACGTTTTTTCGGAAAATGTCTCCATATATTCACAACTCCTTATTTCCTATATTTCGAAAATATACGTTGTTAACTTTGGAAAACATTTCCATATCTTATTCACGCATCTCTATTCTTCCACATTGATCAGGACCTAGCCGTAAAATATTAAGAGAACAATCTCCCAAGTATCATCCCCGAAGGCCGAAACCAACATCAGATCGACACTTAGAAAGTCATTCAACTTAACTAATCTTCGGTCAATTTCTAATTTCTTTACTCCTATTTCTTAATTTCCTATCAAATCGTTGCTTATGCAACTCTCAGATTCGGTTTACGAATGCATTTCTTTTACGGAAATTATCGATTATAACGATAACACTATAATCCCTATTTCCGAAATATTTAAATTTAAAATATAACTTTGATTCATTATTTTGAATAAATAAATAATATTTAATTAATTATTAAATAATCTTCATTTAAAAACAAAAAGTAAATTTACTTTCCTAAATTTAATGTATAATTCTCCTTCGAATAATTTTTATTCGATTAGCGTTCCGAACTTTGGAATAAATTCACCGTTTCAGTCAACTCAAATTCTAAATTCACGTTTGAATTTATCACTTCAAATCTTTACCGAATTCGTTTTTTAACCACTTAGTCTACAAAACACTTGCTTTTAAATCATTATTCACTTTAAACGTGAATATTATTCCTTTTTAGAAAACTTGACTCATTATATCAATCTAATCGTCATTTTTATTTATAAATACCTTTACAGGTTCAAATTCTGTTTACCGAGTTATTTTATATTCATATTCATAATTCACTTCCTAAATTCTATTTATAAATCAGTTTCTTATTAACGATATATTAAGTTTATACTTAATCTCGATCAAATATTCGCTTATACATTTTTGTTTTAAACCCAATATTAATTATCTTATCACATTCTAATTAATATAATATATCATTTCTAAAAATAATTTATTTTACTAATATCCAACTTAGTCGACTTCTCATTTTAAATTCTTATGGACTTGTTTCCATTCTATTTACATTTCGAACCTCGAAATATTTTCATCGTTTTCTTTTGAAAACGTATTCCGTTTCCCCTTTATATTCATTCCTGAATTTACAATCCCAAATAATTTAATAATTATTCTTTTCTCTTTTCCTTTATAAATATCGTTTATAAATCAAACTACTTGTTTTAATATAATTAAAACAAGTTATTGTACTCTAGTCAATATGAGATTTCGACTTCTATTTTTAAAATAGAAATTCCTTTTTAAAACCCTTATTTCTTTTCTAATATATTCGAATAAATTTTATGGTATTTAAATACCAATTATTTCATGTCAATGTTGTTCAACATCCCAAAATATAAATAATCAACACCAGATTATTTGTCACATCATACAATGCCATATATGAAAAATAATAATTAAATTGTTGAGGAATCCAGTTGGATCCCTCCAATATGTTTCCCTACATCCGCAAATGTTAATAAACATGAATAATACCAGTTTTAGATCAATCTGAAATATAATTATAAATATAATCAGTATTAAATTAACGACTTATATATATGTATAACTATGTATATTATTTCAGCCAATCTATTAGCAAATCATCCAAACAACCATCATACACAGCATTCGTCATTTTTATCCATAGTAAATAATGTTTATAAAATTATAAAACCGGACAGAGTTAGTGAGTTTACTCACCTTGTTCGTTAATCATTAAATAACGGTTAACATTCGGTTGATCATATCAGATGTTTAAGTCTGCCATAAATAGAAACGATCTCCAAATCTCTCCAAACTAGTTCCATGGTGTAGCCTGTGTCTACACGATTCCAACGTGCCAATCCGTTCGAAATTTTGATATCGTATGTTTGAGATATTAAATTAACAAGCTTGTATACTAATAGACAAAAATATAAACTTACATTTATTTTAAAAAAATGTAATGGGCCGTACCATTTATCTAGCAACCCATCCACGCATGTGCAAGCCCAGACCCGCATGTCCTAATACCAACCCAAAACAAACAGTGCATTCTTCTCATATGAACTGTATAACTTATGCTCCTCCTTTTCCTTGCGTGTGTGTGTATATATATATATATAATTTGGCTTCACAAATAAACTCATTCTCATTGGAAACCAGACCCAAACACTACTGTTCCCCTTCCATCACGAGATACTGCAGTAATATTTCGAACGTACTTTCATGACCATTTCGCTACTTCTATTACTCTATCTCTCCACTAACACACCACTAAAACACTAACTAATATAACCATTACATTTTTATTCCTTTCCATGTCGTATATATCTGCTCGTGTCCCACTCTTTTCCTCTTCATCGCATTTCAAAAACAAGATAACCGCTTCCCTCTAACTCATTCCTCTTCAATACATAAAATTCGCGTCACCTGATGTGCCTCATTTCACCATTGCCGAACGTAAATTCCTTTACCACTATTCCTATTCTCCTTCACTAACTTCCACCGCAATCCCGCCATTTCTCTTCTCATCACTTTCTCCATCTTTCTATACCCTCCTTTTCCAGTTTAATACCCTTCCCTATCTCGCGTTCGAATTAGTCTTCCACGCATTATACAACACTTTTGCGTAAATGAAAATGTCCAAGTTCTCCAAAATCTCCGTAGCTTCTTCTGCTCGACCTCACAAACACAACTGCTACTTCGTCTTCACGCAAGTCACCATAAACCCTATGTTGCTCTCACCATTGATCAACCTGGCATGGACACGTATGAAGCCTTAACCATAGGTCTACCATAAATGGAAACATGCATCTCTTTTTCGGAGGAAATGAATGGTCTAATGGCTTTGTTTTTGATGGAGAAGCCTGTATATAATTTAGTTGTATGCTCGACTTTACCCCTTTATAACTGAAGTTAAGGCTTCTGCGTGAAGCTTGATCAAAAACTTAGGCATGAAGTATTCTAGGGTAGGTTGGCATTCTGAAAAACTTAGCTGCCCGAAAAGAAGTTTGCACATGTACCTTTACTTAGGGTGGAAGGCTTGCATTAATTTGATTAGAAAATATATAGGATTTTATTTAATTTTTATGTGATCTATTGTTTAATTCTCATGAAACTTGTGCATGAACCAACACACAAAAATCACCACATACGAGTTGCTATGGACAAAAATAAAAATACTGCTGTGGCGGTCAATGTGTCATGATCCAAAAAATATAATAATATAAACAAGTTAACTTATATTGTGATATCCCAAAAACATTGATATAAGGTGTAAAATACTTCAAATAAAAAGTTGCTTATTTTCCAAAATAAAATTTTCAGAACAATTCTATAAATTAAATTAAGTATATGTCATAGAAATCTTACCCAAATTCGAAACAAATGATTTATTATATTAAATAAATCGTTATGGCTTATAATCGATTTCATAACGACTATTTGAACATTTGATTTGGATATAACTTACAATCTATACGACAAAATCTCGATTTTTCACTTCCGTTGGAAAAGTACAGTTAATTAGATTCGAACATTTCTTGTTTCAAAGAAATTCGTCTTATAATGAATCCTATACACTCAGTTGAAGTTCAAAACTCAATATTACGAACTACCGCAACGTTATGAGCTCAATTTATAATTATATTATAATTAATACGTTCAAAATTAGTTTAAATAATATATTCGTTATTATAATTCGAATATAAACTTAATTAAATATCTTATATTATCTAATTTACACATTATAGCCAATTCAACAATTTTCGATTATTATGAAAACTAAAATTTATTATTCCATTATTTATATTAATTAAGTATTTGAATTCAAACCATTTCAAACCAATATTTTAAATAATTAAATAAATAAATTATTAAATTGCTAAAATTCCGGGTCGTTACATTCCTTCCCCCCTAAAATAATTTCATATCTGAAATTACTAAGGTAGAAAAATGCTATAAACCTTATTAACTAGATTAAAATTATTTGTTTTACTTCTACATTTCAGTTTCAACTGAACCA
Organism: Allium sativum; assembly: GCA_030737875.1. Lineage (NCBI taxonomy): Eukaryota > Viridiplantae > Streptophyta > Magnoliopsida > Asparagales > Amaryllidaceae > Allium > Allium sativum. Next base: position 619,210,038 of record CM060912.1, read on the forward strand.
ATTAATTTCAGTTAAAGTATTAATTTAATCTTACTAACGAAAATCTAATGCCTTGAATTTTCGAAAAATTTAGCTAGCGTCTCCTTTGCATGGCTCAATCAGTACAACTACAACTCGTCTCTCTAGGCCTTCTCCAATCCAAAAGAAAATCAACAGCCAAATAACTTGCCAGCAGGTTCATAAAAATCTCATACTCAGATAAAATATAAAACTTGCACCTTTTTGTTGGGCCTTCAACTCTGTCTCTTTTATTCACCATTGGATCAACATATATCCATGCATTCCCAACTTTGATCTCCAATCACTTTATCCTCAAACCAAATCATTTGCTTATGGCCAAGCCAAATTCGAGTTCCAATCTCAATTCCAAATTCTTACTCAACAATCCATTTCTATTCCATATTATCTCTAATCCAATCCAATTTTTATTTAACTTAGTGTAAGTTAAATTCTAATTTATTTATTCACCTCTACCATTTCCATCTATTTAACTTTATAAGTTAAATTTAAATTTCAAGATTCAAATTCCTAGGTTTTATTTCAAATCAGTTTGAAATTATATATATAATAATAGAAATTCAAAACATTTGAATTTTTCCGAGCTTGTTTCCTCAAAACAATTCAAAAAAAAAATCTTTGGTTGTAATCTGTCACTTAGAAACTCAAAAATGAACATTGATGATGCTGTAGTCATTATTAGAATTATTTTCCATCGACCGAAGTGAGTTCATTACTATGTTACTCTCAAAACCATTACAAAAACTTCCATTTTGAAATTACCTCAAAATATTCTTTATAATGTTTGGAAAACATTTCCAAATTCACCTAGGATTTTAAAATATCCATATATTTTTAATCCAAAATTCATTTACAGACACTTTTCCAAATTTCCAGAGTTTTAATTCCAATCCTGTTTTAAATTCAGATTTAATCCATTTGATTTTATATATTACACTCTCATACGAATTCTACTTGGTTATTTATAACCATTTCAATTATAATCCTATTTGACTATAACAACAACCAACACATCCAATATATTATAATCATTTCAATATCATTCATTCCTTTTATACCAAAATATAATTTGGGTAAAATTATTCATTTACCCGCTTTTCAAAACGTACTGTGTCGGTTCATCGTCTTCGAGTGTTTAGAAATCCCTATCGACAATGTGGTGCCCCACCGTCGACTAGAATTCATAAGCCAACCAACCAATAATTCCCCACAATATAAAATCATTTTTATACTATCTACAAATACACTCTCTCGTATATATACACTCAAACTCAATCTAGGGTATTACTAACCCCATCTCTACTGAGTCACGCCATAGAGTCAAGGTAATCACTTAACCTTCAGCTGTGATACCACTGTAAGGACCCAAGCATTTTTTATATCGAAAATCGACACCAAACACAATGTCTAACATTCAAGAATCAAAAATACAGATCATTAATAGAAAGAAGTTAGAGGGTGAGAAAAAGAAAGAAAATTAGATAGAAGAAGAAGAAGGTCACAACAAAACAAAATCAAAGTAACCACGAATCTCACAGCGGAACGAATAAAATATATAATATAACATAACTTTCGATATACAAACTTATATTTGTATATACATATCATTTCAGAGTACAACACATAACATCACAGCGGGAATAAACTCTCTATATATCTAACATTTGAAGACTCCTGCTCCGAGCTCCTCCAAGTATATCTGTAAAATCCTGACTACTTGAATGTCCGTACAAATTTGGGCACCCAAGAGTTTAAGGGAAACAAAACAAAATAAACTATGGGTCTGTCATGGGACTAGTGTGAGTAAACTTCAACCATTTGATTTAACTTTTAAAAATCCTTTTCAAAAATAAAAAATAATCGTAAGACCAATCCACACATAAACACAGATGGTATTTACCTTACGGCAGTCCAAAATATTTCTTTAAAACGTTTTTATCTTGATATTATAACAGTGTCTAATATAAGTAAATAGCAACCTAGCGAAACGCTTGCATCTCACGCTCCACATATATAATATACAACCAAAAATGAGGGCTCTTATTTAGGAATTGATTTCCAACCATGACAAAGTATGAAACTACCTTCCGATCAGTGTACTCTAGAGGGAATACACTGGAGTTCAACAAGAGCATTGTAACTCAGCCACACATGACCGGCCATTCATTTCGCTTGAATGTTTCAGATATATTGTCACCTTACGATTGGTATACCAACATAACCGTTTCCGGGAGATGCAGAAATAAAAAGAAGTAACAAATATGAATATTCTCTAGATAGTGACACTATACCCTAATTGGGTGTAACCCACTTAGCCATGCCGCCTGCCCGATTTTAGTCATTTCCCGGTTGATGAGGCTTATGTTTTGGGGGTTACTTCACGCCTATGAGTTGCAAGCTGTTGAGTGTAATATGTGTGTATGTGTTGTGACATGTATGTATATGGATATTTAAGTGTATTATAAACAACAGGAAAATAGTGTAAAGGACAAAGTTACTGGCTTTTTCAGCTGTAAGGACGGTCTGCTGAAATTTTATTCTAAAGGACAAAACATTAGATTTTAGTATCAGTTTTATAGTGTGTATAGTATCAGAATTTAACTGCCAATTTTTAAGTATCAATTTTACAGTGTTTATGGTATCAGAATTTAGTTATCAGGTTTTAAGTATAAGTTTTACGATGTGTATGATATCAGTTTTACAGTGTGTATTATCCTTGACAATAAATTTTTGGTGGGTTGTCCTAGAACTTGAAAAGTTATGAAGCTTGTCCTTCACAATAAAATCCCCTATAAACAAACCCATTTTCAATTTTTTTTTAAATTCTTCAACTTAGTATGAACTAATATATGTCAAACATTGACCATCATCTCATTCTCTAACAACTGTAAATCTATTGGACGAGTTTCAGACTTTATGCTTTCATACATTTTGCTGTAATATATATGACAAAACTATTCTCCTACCTTTCCTGTGAACAAGATAAAACTACACAATAGCAAACAATCAGATACCAGACTAAGGTAATGACATTTCAATTGGAAACACTACTACACATTTTTCAGTATAGGGTCTCCCTTTGTTGTACGCATACATCACTTCACCAAACTACAACTGAAGATTAATGCTTGCTTACCAAACTGTACATCATTCCATACTCTCTTCCATTCATTTTTGGTCAACTTTATCTATGCACACGTCCATCGGACGTGCCTCTGTACTGGTATACATATGTGTGTGTATCAAAAGGGGAAAGTGATATAACTTTAGGTTTTGTTGATTTATTACGTGGTGATTCTACGTAAATAAGACTGAAGTCGCAATACTTTTTCACCAAGATTGAGTTTCAATACCATGTGTTATTCCTATGGCTTGCGAATGTGTTCATGTTTAGCATATGTCTGCCCTAGTTGAAATCTTAGGAGATGATTTCGTCTTACAGTTTGATGGAGGAACTTTATGATAGTTATTCTTAGCATGATATTGAGGAATTTTATTGCTATTACTCAAACAAGCACGAAATGTATGCTTGCATCTTCGTCCATCTGTCAAATAGGTTATGCAATTATTGGAATAATTGTTGGAAACTCAAATGATGGATATGAAAGCATGATAACTTATATGTTGTTCTATATCTCAATGAATCTAGGAACTTTCGATCACATCGTATTATTTGGCTAACCCGGCCTATTGCTATTCCTTTGTGCTTGTTTCACTTTAAGTGGTTGGTTTAAAGGTACAACTTTTGTACCTCTGTGATATACTTATGAATTGGTCAATTCATACTTAAAGGGCTATAATTTCTTAACTGTTGTCCTTTAAATAGTCTACCCTTTTTATATATTATTATGAAGACCTGAAGCATAAGCGGATTTTACTTGCTAGTGTCAATTAGGAAGGCTATGGACTTCTATTGCCTCGACGATGCTTTCGGACTAATAGGTTTTATGTTACGTCAATTTGAACTTGCTCGATTTGTTCATTTTCCCTTTTATTGCTTTAGCCCTACCATCTACTTTGCGGAAAATAAAAACTCAAACGTACGAGTGAGTTATTGTGAGTGTGGGCTAAAGTCGTGACAACACACGATCACACGTAGGCAAATAGTCAACATTTTTTATATATAATTGCCACCTTACACCAATATAATTTCCAACAACACATGCAGACTTATTTGTTATTTACCACATGTACACAAAATGCAAATGCTTTTTATACAAATCAGTGAATGAAAATCATTTATTATAGGGATAGCGTTGGAAGATCAAAAACAACAATTTAGATTTCCAGCATAGACGTAAAAATTGCCGATAAATGCGTTTGATTAGAATATGATTTTTGATAATTGCATTTTAACGAAAAAGTTGTTCGAAAGGAAAATGTGTATTTAAGCAGAGCATTTAAATATGATTTTTTTTATTTAAAATATGCTCAAATTGTGTAACATGCGTTTGATTAAAATGAATAGAAGAATAAAAATCGAAGTACAACTCTATTAATTAAATAATATATTTTTGATACAGATTAAATGATTCAACTGGAATATTTCAGTACAGCTTTGCTGTAATAGTTTCATGCTATTTCAAAATGAACCAAAGTGTTGTCATTTTATTGTTTATGTGTAAGCTGTACACGTTCAATCTACGGTAGTTCTCATATTATGATATATCTTCTGACGTTGCAGTAGAATAAATCTAAATCACTATTATTGTATTTTCATACAAAATTGTGTAGTCATCATAAGAACATTTGCATATTATATGGGTATGTTACCGTATTATTCCAAATAACAAACCTTTTCTTTTTATATTAACTTAGATGATAGAAATTAAAATTTCAAATGATTGATTTTCATTGATTTGCAGCTTCACAAAAATGAAATATATAATATCTACCTCGATAAGGCGGTAAATATTAATGTTGAAGTGGATATCCTGATCAACTAAATAATACTGTCCAGACTTAGGGTGAGAAAAATAAAATTCCTAACGTTTATAAACTCCATTAAAAGCACTACAAGCATACACAATACGTTCTCAATTAACCGCGATAAGTGAATCCAAAATTGAGTAAGCATGCTGTTAAAATATTATATGCAGCAAAATCGTTCGTTCAGCATATGAAACAAGCGGATTTGTGGGTAAGCCTGTCATTTCATATGTTATGCCTATATGACACCACTGAAGTTTCAAATATAACGGTAGGACTAGTTTAAAGTTTCCATATGCTCTTGAACGGTATCGAATTAAGCATCATATAGCTTAATAAATTCTTGAGCAAGTAATGGTACATTTTCTAAAACAATACGAAAATAAACTGAAAGTATGTTACCCGCCCTTTGAAATCTCTCGCTAATTTGTTACTTTAATAACACCTACTAACGATAACGATAACAGTTGTGGATTTTGATAGCGGTAAAAGTGTAAAACATATCAACCACACATGATTTTTTTGTTCTATTTCATTAAAATAATAATAATAATAAGTAAGCTAGAGAAATAACATATATACATAAATTATTTACATTTTTATTTATAGACAACATACACATAAGTGGTTTGTTTCATAGATAAACAAACTACTTCTTAAAAAAAAAAGTTAAAACTTGAATTATGTATGAATAATAATGTAAATTCACGGTAACGATTGCGGTAACAGTTAAACGATTACGGTAACAATTAAACGGTTACGGTAACCATTATAAAATTTGCTAATCGTCAACAACAGTTACGATGGTGGTAAAATTGACGGTCAAATAAAAGGAAGGGGAAAAAGAACATACATGTAAGCCCACTTGGTGCCCTACGTTAAGCAAGAAATCTTAAATAATTGAGCTACTACAATAATTTGACATTCAGGCTACGGATCAACATTCCACCCACATAAATCACTGGTGCTATATTTAAAGCTGAAAGTTCAGAACTTTGCCACCGTACCATCAAACACCCACGTTGTGCGATTTTCTGACACAATCAAAGCACTTCGATTCAACCAGGGGCGAATCTATGCATAAGCTTTAGTGGGCAGCTCACCCCCCTCAAACATTAATTCCCCCATGGTACTTCACCCAATTTTGCCAAATTTTACTCAGCTTTTCCCAATTTTGCATAAAATTTTGACCCTCCTCAACTTTGGTCCTCCTAAAAGGGATAGCTAGATTCGCCCCTGGATTCAAACATCGTGGATCAAAGGCATCCACTGTCATAGCCGAGTTTCATAGTAAATCGAGACGAGTTCGTATGGATGTACACAAATTGCATCATATATGTAGTCAAATGGCATGATATAGATTCAGAATATAATGTACAATTTCAATGCATGAAAAAATTTCACGATATAAGATTATAGTAAGATGAACAAAGAATTATAGTTATGAATAAAAAAGATTTGAAAAGATATTTAAATGCCAATCTTCCTACCTATTTCCCCGGATTGCAGTTATCAACATAAGGCATATCTGCTTCATCAATTTACCGCACACTGCGAGATTATCCAATGCAGTCAAGTCCTTCAGTTCTACTTCGCACAATTCTATTGAACACATCTTTCACTTGCTTCTCCAACAGATCCAAACCTTCTTTCAAAACGCCACAAGTTTTATCGATCTCTTCCACCACAGATCTAACTTCCTTTTCTTTTTCTTCACCCAATGGCAAGCTAACTGAATCAATCATCTCCGATAAGTTCCTAGTACTCTTCTCAACAATGTATATCTCCTTCAATAACCCACATGAACCTTTTCTTTCCTTTTTCTTGCTCTCCTCAAACACTTTCTCATGCATTGCTAAAATTGCCGATGCCCAAGTAAAATTCCTTGGAATGGAAAAATGTATCTGTGAGAGCCCCCTGTCTTGGCAAGGAATGGAAGCAACCAACACCCACATAACAAAGAAAAGCGTCATGTTCATTGTATAAATTGGAACAGCCAATCCATTTGACTGACTTATCTCATTGGCTCGAGGAGCATTCAAATTGTTTCCAATTGCCTGAATCTGTTTGTAAGCTGACCAATTCCTGGAAACGCTCCAAGAAAGAGACCTAACATGCTGTGATCTCTTTGATTCTTTTGCTGTGTTCCTGCCAAAAGACCGATTTCTGTGGGAAAGAATGGACCCCCCGCTTGAATCTTTCTCGTCGATCATCAAAATGGCCAAATCGGTAAGAGCCTTTCTTGCCCTACGAATCTGCGCTTCACCAAATACACTTCTTTTCATAACGTTCACAACAATGTCTAAATGTTGCATCCACTGCCTAATCTGATCGATTCCGTCGCGAATAGCGTTGCATAGATCTAAAGCTTTGACGGATCTATCAAAATAGTCGGTTATAATTCGATCGATTGGAGGTTTAGAAAGCGCGGATTTGTTGGTCAATAAAATGACGCGGAATTCTTCGTGGGAAATCAAGAACGCTTCTAAAAGCTTACCGACCCATGAAATTGATAACAGATCGTCCGAGTTCAGATCGGAGAGGAGAATCGACGCGTGATTTTGGAAGCATTCAAACTGCTTATCCATTGATTTCTTGATTTTTAGATCTAGGGTTTTGTTTGATTTTCGCCCGTTTATTATTATTATTATTTGTTTTCTTAAAAGATTATTCTGTTTTATTATGGTAAATTTCTTTATTTATTTTCGAAGATGACGCAGAACAGACGCTGATAAAACGCGATATGAAAGTGCCGAGGAACAAGCAATGTTAGGTTTAACACGTGGAGTGTTATAATCTGAGAATCCCTGGATGCTGCATCTAGAAGTAGAATCGGTTCGGTATCGGAACTTTGTATTTAAAACTATTGCCGTACAAACTTTTACGGTAATAGAAAAATCATATCATTACCAATTAAAAAAATCGGTTACCAACAGTTTGGTTTATGGTTGGTAGAGATCGGTAATAAGTTTTTACCCTTTAATAGTATGAGATCTTTTTGTTTACTACATTTCACGTTAAAATATTAAATATTAAAATCATTATTTTTGTGTTATTGTATTACTATTTATCCATCTTATTTTTCGCAGTCAAACATGCAAGAAAACATTATGGATGAACTAAAATATCCTATAAATTATACTATTTCTAAGATATATGGTAAAAATTACATTCAATCTTGTATCATAATAGTATTTTGCTAGGTATTTTATTAAATCATTACTTATTAGGAGTTCTTTGTTATGTAGCAAATATATATGATGAAATATAAGAATATACATATGTATTGTTTAAGATATGTGGTAGGTATGGTAATTATCATTGTTAATACTCAATTACCGTTACCGTACCGCATATTTTTATATGGTTTGGCATACCGTACCAATCAAATCGGTTACCATTTATTTGGTACCACTTTCATTGGTATCGGTTGGTAATGGTTGGTAAGTGGTAATATGGTAAAAATGTCCAACTCCTAGCTGCATCTCCATCTCTATCTCTACTGCTAACTAGTGTGTAACTCATGCGTCGCACGCGATAATATTACAAAATATAGTATATAAAATTTTATTATATCACATAAAATGAATCTGGAAAAATAAATATAATATATAAATTATTATTGTAGTTATTTAAATATGGTCTTTGTTATGTAACTTATATTTCTTTGAAGTAAAACAATGATTTTATTGTTCTTCTTCCTATGAGAAAATATTCATATTGAAATTGACATATTTTAATTATCTTGGAAGGATTAACAAATATTATTTAACTCATTTTCTTTTGAATATGTTGATTTTGAAATTATGAGATTATGTAATTAATATACAATATTTTGAAATTAACAAATATTATTTAACATATATTGACTTAAGAGTAAATAATACGAATGAAATGCGAAAGATTTTGTAAAAAAAAAAAAAAAACTACAGAGATCTTAATATGAAGTAATTTGAAGCTAAAAATAGAATCTTTTAATACAATGAATGATAAATTTATTGTTTATGTACATAAATGATTGCATTTAGTATACAAATTAACCGTATTGTTGCGCCTGTGTACATAAACGTATGTATGTAATCTGAATATCTATATTGTTGAACACAAAATTTTTGTTGTGGATTTTATTAACATGTGTATGCATACATATACGATTGATACAGAGATTACTAAAATACTTTAAAATTCGAGATTTCAAAAGCAATTTAGATACATGGATTTAAGCATAAAAGGTTAGGAAGCAGTTAACTAAGTTGTATGTAGTTATAGGAATTGTTAACACCAAAAATTGGCACAACACCCAAAAGATAAAATTGTAGAGAATAAAAGAAGACAAATAAATGAAAATTGAAGAGGAAAACAATCACGTACAGGTTTATAGTGGATCCACGTTAACGAGCCTATATCCACTTTATAATCTTCTTATATCAAATGATATATTACAAGCGAACAGTCACAATAATGATATAATCAAAAATTTGCCCAAAAGTTCCTCTTCTTCTGAGTCCATAAGGTTTGTTTATAGGTGCTACAACATTCAAATTGGTTGAGACATGTGTCCTATGATCCAAGATTTCAGGAGATCCCGAAGAGGAGTTTTTTTCAAGCCATGTGATTTGAATCCGCAGTGATATGTGGCATATGATCTGATCATTAAGGATGACTAAGAGCGTTCAAGCAGGAATAAGACCAAATCTTCAGGACGACATTTTGTATGGAATTAAAATGGACCTGGTCTAGTCGGTGCGAAGGTCACGGGCTCCAGCTGGCATGCATATCAGGTTCTTGTACCTGACTTAAGTCTCAGGTATCGACTAACCCATCGATGAATCGACCAATTCCTTATTTAGGGTTACCCGATTCCTCTCGCTACCTTGGTCGAAGTTTATGACGTCAATGAGCCTTGATGGCCTTGCCAAAAAGCTGGTCAACACTCTGCCCCCCCCCCCCCCCAACATGTCATATTATGAACGGGCATGCTTTGTACATGTTATTCTAGATCATCTCTTGTCGTAGGGAAGTCGAAAAGATATGTTTGTTTCGGCTTGAAGGTCTTCCAATGAGACATATAAGTTAAGGATCGGCCAGATGCTTTGGGAATCAACACTAGTCCTGTAACGACCCGGATTATTCTGCTATTCGAATCTGAATATTTAAATTTATTTTAAATATTATTTAATGAATTTTAATTTTGAATTCGTTATTTAACGACGATTGAACGATTAAATTTATAATTAATATAAAACGAACTCGTAACGACACGGTAGTTCGTAGTATTGAGTTTTGAACTTCAATTGAATACACAGAATCAGTTTTAAGCCGGAATTCTGTGAAACAAGAAACGTTTGAATCTAATTGGTGATAATTTTCTAATGGAAGAGAAAAATCGAGATTTCAGCTTATAGATTGTAAGTTAGTCCAAATCAAATTTTAAAATAGTCGCTATGGAAATCGTTTTTAAAACAGTAATGTTTATTTATTAATTTAAAGGATTTTCAATAGAATTTGGACATTGAATATGTTAATATCGAATTTTAAGTCCATATTGGTTTATATATGTTATTTTATTTGGATATATATATATATATACACACGACGATAATAATTTATTATTATTATATTTAATTATGTTGTAATTTATAATATTATATCGATATTATATAAGCTGTAGAAATAATTATTTTTCAAACGACCTCCATTTCCGATGAAACGAATTTTATTGGAATACGTATGATTAATTATTGCTAGATTTCCAGTTTCGATCCAAACGGAGTTGTTTTTTCGGTAGACGAAATTTAAAGGTGAACCGATGGATAAATTGGGATCTAAATAGAGCTGTTGTTGCAAACGGAGACCAACGAAATTTGTTTCATTGGGATTGTAATGTCAAGTTATACTATGGCATCCATTTTCGTAATTTTTGGATATTTTGTTTATCAGTGCAAAGTTTAACAATCAACGTTAATAGGGTATTATAAATTTAACCGTATAAAAACAAATGATATCGAACCAAAATAAACAAAATATATATTTCTTCATGATGAAGGAGGATCATGGAGCAAGTATGTATTACCCAGCCTACCCTAAAACCATGTATGCAGTCTATATATTTTAGTAAGCACGTGCACGCTTGAAAACTTCTCTCTGCAAATCCTAAGGAATGGACATGTCTACCTACCCTGATACCTACTCTCCATCTATGTAGTGTCCTTATCACGCAGAAAGGTTGAAACAAAAATTCATGCCAGCTATTCTTCTTCTCCTACCCTAACACAATCTGAATACACAGACCTATCTAAGTAAACCTGCCTATTAATCCAAAATGTCATAGCAAGATGGAAAAGAATACAGCAATGACCCGAAGTGAAAACTCAAAGTTGTGGAAATGAAAGATGAAGAACACTGCAATCCTATACAAAACACAGGTAATCTACATGTCTATTAAAAGACGTTGATATCATCTTTTTTTCTTCATCTATTTATATGCGAGCAGACATTCATTCGAAGGAAAAAAAGCAGTAAAACATAAATGGCATTTCAATACTTTGAAAAATAAATCTAACAAGTATACACATATAAAAATCGAAAATTATATATATATATATATATATATATATATATATATATATATAAGGAATCCTGGAGAGGCTATTTACGTGGGAAGGTAGAGGGAAGGAAGTGCGGCATGTCATGAGGAGCTGTAGGCGGTTCAAAACAAGGGTGAGTCTCTGCATAGGTGATTGTTTGGACGGAAAGCAAAGCTGCTACCCAGTTTTGTTAGGTGCGAGAAACGCTGTTGGGTAGGAAATAGTAACGTAGTAGGGAAGGTGGGGAAGCCTATTGAGTGACGAAGTGGAGGTGACTGGGTTCGGTTTTGAAGCATGACGAAGGAGAATCTTTCGGCATGTTTTGAGGTAGTCGGTGAGAACGAAGTTGGATGGCTACTGTACATAGCGTAGGGGAGTTTGTGAAACCGCGTTCTGGAAACATGACCGATGTTGGTCTTGTGAAGTCACTGGGGAGGATGACCTGAAGAAGTGTGGGTGGTCGGAGAGGGTTCGTGCACATGAGAATGGCGCGGTAATGGAGGGGTAAAACGATACAAGCTGAACTTGGAAGAAAGGGGTACAGTAAGCATGGGGAAGTGATGCAGCAGGAAACACGTCAGTTTAAAGAAGTAAAGAAAAGAAAAAAAGGGGGCCAAATCACGAAAGTTTCAGGAGAAGGAAAGCAATCGGAGAGGATGAGTCTTGTAGCGCAAGTGGGTTTAGGATATTTGGCATGTAAAGGCATGGGCCTTAGGCCATTAAAAAATGATGAGAATATCAAGAACGAAACAGAAAAACAAAGGAAGGCAAGATGGGAAAACTTGGATCGTGACAGATGCATGGAATAATACCCTGAATAGTAGAAGAGATAAATGGCTTGGTATTTAGCTGAAGTATGACCAAACCATAGTGAACGAACCAGGTAAGGAGAAGATTTTTATATGCCTAATCCGCTTAGTTGTGCCTAATCATATATATATATATATATATATATATAAGATAGCCGTTAGTTTATAGTTGTGTAATTTAGTTGAATAATCATCATTAAGTAAATTAATATATAATTAGAAGAGTTTATTAGTTTAAGTAAGGAACATAACTTATATTACGTGACCAGTTAATGTAATAGGTTAGAGATAATAGGAGTAAGTGGAAAGAAGGTTTCACGTGACTAATCTAAGTGAATTAAGGGTCGATAACTCCATGATAGGTCAGCTTAAAATAAGCAAATCAAGACATAAATCTGTGTTAATTTAATAAGGTGAACCTACAGTTTATGTAACGTGTGCCTATATCAACAGAATTGGACGAACGGGGTCGGGGGTTACGAGCACTACATTGTGAAGCCAGTTGGACAGAATTCGTAGCAACTGGATTTTCCAGTTAAATTAAACGCTAATTTAATTTAACTGAAACACATCGTTTTGACAACGAATGCGAATCCAAGGTAAGTTAAACTCACCCAGTTATCCCACTTATATTTATATAAGTTGGGTTTATTATTTGTATGTTATGTTTGTTAATTATTGGTTGATTGGATGTTTGTTAAATATTTTTATATCGATTATTTAAATTAAATGTTGTTTAATTTAAATGAAAGGACATCGTTATTTTTAACGATGATCTCCAATCAAGGTAACTTACCTTATTGGTTATGTTTATAATAATATAAATTAATTTAAATTAAATTGGAAGGCTTGAATTATTATTATTATTGATTGACCGCTATTAGTTGAATTAATTATTTAATTACATATGATCGTTATATGGACAGTTTAACCAATATGATCGGATTATTGATTTGATTATCGATTATTGAATATGAATTCAACATTTGTTTCTTATTAACCAATGTGTGATATGGGTTGGGGAACAATAATAGATGGCCAAATGAGATATTGTTTTATAAAGTTTGATTACCGTTAGGTAATTCAATAGAAAATGAAATTATAAAATTTATAGATTTTTAAATATATTATTCGAATAGAAGTCTAAAAAGGGAAAATAAATATTCATATTTATTATTTAAGTTATATGTAATTACCAAAATGATTACTAAAGCTATTTTTATGTTTTGATAAGCAAGTGGGCATGAATTGACCTAAGGATTAATAACCAGGATTTATTATTTTTAAGAAACAATTAAAATGGGATTGTATTGAAATAGATTATTATTTATTTAATAATAATCAAAGTTTTAAATCTTGGAATTTAAAAATCTATGAAATTATATGAAACCATAAGAAACTATTTATGGTAAAGTGAAGTTTTTAAGCAGATTAAATTACTGATAATATAAGTTAGGTTTAAATTGTAGTTTTAGAGTGAACTCTTATTTGAAATTCTATTTAATTGGATTTTATTAATTCCAAGTTTGACGGAGTTTTAAACCCAAGTTTATCTGAATATATTATTGAAACAGGGCTATTAGGAATGGCATTTGAGTGAAATATAAGGCAGGATATGAAATTAAAGAATTAGAACTTAACTGGAGATCGGTTGAGATTAATGATTCTTATTAATGTTGATTCTATGTTGGTTTCAACCTTCGGGATTGATATTTAGGGAATTATTTTCTTATTGATTTACGGTTAGGAACTGATGAAGGTGAAATGAAAAATTGGAACGGAAACCAGGTTTGAATTAAAGTGATCAGGCGAGTTGAATTATAAAGATGTAAGCTAAAATTCACTATATTAAATAAGAGATAAGGCTTCATCAAGATATAACTAAAATGAGATTTTTTGATATTGGGAAGTGAATATAGGTTTTGGTATTACAACTGATATTTATCTTAAGATAAGAACGTTGTTGATCAAGGTCTGAGAGGTAGTTAAAATACCCCAACTTAAATGACTTCAGTATTATAGAAGGATGATATTGTTGTAATAGTGGAGATGTTAAAAGTAATTCATTTGAGAAATAATAATGTAACGTTATTTGAAGAACTTGGGAAATATATAATGGGATTCGAAATAAAAGGGAAATAAAATGGACTTGAGAATATGAAATGATATTTCATAGTAAGGGGATAAATGAAAAGAGATCTGTAAAAATATAATGATATTTTCAAAGTAAGGAAATGAGATTTAAAACGAGTTTATTCGGAAGGAATAAGTGACGATTATTGCGTTTAAATAACGAAACAAAAGGAGATTATGTGAAAATTGTTTTACGATGATAGGTTGAATCGATAGTAATGTTATAGCAAATTATTTGAAATGGTATTTAACGGGAAATGGAATATGATTTTAAGATCTTTTATCTAAGTATATAAAAAAATGATTTGAGAGTATTAATATATTAAACCTGATATATTATTTTGGTACAACAACTAATATACTATTTTTAAATGGCCAAGTGACGCTGTATACTGAACCAATGGATTTATTTTTACAATTGTTTGTTTTGATAGTTAAATAACCGAATATCAAAATCACGCCCAAAGCGCTGTTGGTACGGAAAGACCAGGATCGAATTTATATTCGGAAACCATTCCGAACCAACAAATATGTGAAAAATGCTAATTGTAGATGGAACAATTGAAGACCGTAACTCTTCATGAGCGGAAGAACTATTGTTAAATATCTCTAGTTGATCCCTAGAGTTAACAATGATTCTGTCTTGGTAGGAGGGTGCCTTCGGTTCATCATGTTCCTGGAAAACTTGTATGGACGAATGCCTGACAAATATTTCTTAAAAATCACGTACGTTGATTTTTACAAACATATTTCTGTTAGTGGCGGAGGGGGGCACTTCTTTTAGCTTAACGACTAGAGTATTTTTGTGAACGTCAATTAGTGATTTAATGGATCTGACAATGTGGCGTTCAAAGTAAATGATGGTCAGATATTCCAAAGGTAAATTCAAACCTCAAGCCTCATAACCGGGAAATGACAAAAATCGAGCAAGTAGCATGGCTATGTGGGTCGCTTCCATTTGGGTGTATAGTCACCTGTCTAGAGAATTTCCTTTTGCTTCTTTAATCTATTACGATGTTGTCCCATTTTGGGAAACGGTGGGTAGCTCCCAACCATTGGTGATATACATTCGATACACTCAAGTGAAATGAGTGGTCGGTCATGTGTGGGTCGGGTTGCAAGAAGTTCCTGTTGAACCTAGGGTATTCCTCTATAGAGATACACTATCGGCAAGTGGTTCCATACCTTGTCATAGTTGGAATCCAATCTCCAATAAGTGCCCATGGTTTTAATCATATACTATATATGTGGAGCGTGAGATGCATGCATTCTACTAGATTGTTATTTATTTGTATTTAGACACTATTATAATATCAGAATAAGATATTGGTTTCATACTGTTTTGGGTTATCATAAGGTAAAAACCATCCGTATTTATGTGTGGATTTGGTCTTACAATTATCCTTTTCTTCGAAAGTATTTTTAACTTTAAAATCAAGTTGGATGACACCCTTAAACTTAGTGTGTTTCTCACTCTGGTTCACCAGACTGATCCGGCGTTTGTAATGCTCGGGTTAGCCCGGGTTGTACGGGTTCAGGTTAAGATGTTATAGATTTCAGAAGACGTGCTGGAGAAAGTTCAAACGTGTGATATCTATTCAGTTTATTCCGTTGCGTGTTGTACATAAGGACAAATTATTATAACTGTCCAGATGTATTGGTGTACTCTGATAATTGCAAGTTTTTATTTCAAAGCTCTCGATAAAGTTATTTATATATTATATTTTGTTCGCTGCTATGTGAGACTCTGTGTTGGATGATTCTTCTTCTTACTATTTTATTCTAACTTTTCTTTCTTCCTTATCACACCTTCTAACTTCTTTCTTCTAGCCTTCTAGGGTTTTCAGTACTTGAGTTTTGGACACTTGATGTATTAGTGTCAAGATTCGAGAGTTGAAATTCCCGGATTGCTACAGTTGGTATCAGAGCAATGGTTTAGGAATAACCTTGGCTCTGTGGTATAACTCGATAGAGATGGGGTTAGTAATACTCTAGATCGAGATTGAGTGTATATATATGAGAGCGTATTTGTAAATTTTATATACAAATGTTTTATATTGTGTTGTTTGATCGGTTCAAGTTGAACTGGCAATTGATACAATATTATTTTGAAAAATAGGTAAATGAAATAATTTTACCCAAAATATATTTTTATATAAAAAACAATAATTTTATCAATTTATTTATATATTGGTATGGTTGATTAATTTGAATGAATTCAAATTGGATTACAAATTTGAATGGTTTAATATAACCAGAGGAGTATTTCACATAGAATTTGTGAGTAAGAAAATTTAATGTGGAGTTAAGTGAATCTAGATTTAACTTAAGATAAGTTAAATAAAATGGAATGGTTTCGTTAAATCAATTGCCCGTTGTTTGTTGAGTGAATGATAAATTGGGTGGATAATAAAAATTCATCAACAATTGAATGAATGGAAAAATAAAGGGAGTAAATATCAATATAATAAATCTAGGAATTTAATCACTCAGGAAATGAAACTGAAATGATTTAACCCTGTATATGTTATTGGCATTGGATATTGAGTTAAGTGAAGGGTTGGAAAAAGGAAGAGCTGTTAGTGCCTTGCTTCGTCATTAAAGTATTGGTAGCCCGACAAATAGGCATGCCTTAATTATATTGATTTTATACCCCTCAGATGGGTAGCCGCTTGGGTTTTATTTTCTTTTGATCAATGTAACTCCCGGAGTGGCAGTTGTTGGATTGAACATTATAGAGGGGGTGCTGGCGAATTTTTCGCATTTTTTTAGACTTGAATATTTTTTGTTATATTTTAAAATAATTATTTTGAAAATGATTTGGTTTGGAGCATCTTTCTTAACTTAGTAATTTCGGGGACGAAATTCTTTTAAGGGGGAAGAATGTAACGACACGGATTATTCTGCTATTCGAACCTGAATATTTAAATTTATTTTAAATATTATATTAATGAATTTTAATATTGAATTCGTTATTTAACGACGATTGAACGATTAAATTTATAATTAATATAAAACGAACTCGTAACGGCGCAGTAGTTTGTAATATTGAGTTTTGAACTTCAATCAAATATACAGAATCCGTTTTAAGTTGGAATTCTATGAAACAAGAAAAGTTTGAATCTAACTGGTGATAATTTTCTAATGGAAGAGAATAATCAAAATTTCAGCTTGTGGATTATAAGTTATGCCCAAATCAAATTTTAAATAGTCGCTATGGAAATCGTTTTTAAAACATTAATGTTTATTTATTAATTTAAAGGACTTTCAATAGAATTTGGACATCGAATATGTTAGTATCGAATTTTAAGTCTATATTGGTTTATATATGTTATTTTATTTGGGTATATATACGACGATAATAAATTATTATTATTATTATATTTAATTATGTTGTAATTTATAATATTATATCGATATTATATAAGTCGTAGAAATAATTATTTTTTAAATGACCTCCATTTTCGACAAAATGAATTTTATTGGAATACGTATAATTAGTTATTGCTAGATTTCCAGTTTGGAGCCAAACAGAGTTATTTTGTCAATAGACGAAATTTAAAGATGAATTAATGGATAAATTGGGATCTAAATAGCGCCATTGTTGCAAAAGGAGACCGTTTTCAACGAAATTAGTTTCATTAGGACCGTAACGTCAAATTATACTATGGCGTACGTTTTCATCATTTTTGGAGATTTTGTTTATTGGTGCAAAATTTAACAATCAGCGTTAATAGCGGTAATATAAATTTAACCGTATAAAAACAAATGATATCGAACCAAAATAAACAAAATATATATATTTCTTCATGATGAAGGAGGATCAGGGAGCAAGTATGTATTACCCAACCTACCCTAAAACCATGTATGCAGTCTATATATTTTAGTAAGCACATGCACGCTGAAACACCCCACCTCCGTTAGGGTCACTCACAAAGGGAATGCCCTAATTTTGGTGGAGGTTTATAAGTACAAGTCACAGATATACAAGACAGATATAAGAACACATATTTGTAAACAGCGGAAGAACAACAAACTTTTATTTCATAAAGTCAAATACGTGTTACAACAACATCCCTTCCAAAAACATATCATAACACTTTCATAATCTGTCTTGAGTACATTATTTAAAGAAGCATAAATAAAACATAGATAAACTGCAAAAGCCCCATAGTGGATTGTCCAAAGCCATAGTTCAAAACAGGAAAGTCCAAGCAATACATTTCTCTTCTTCAAGCTGGATGTTGAGGCTGATCAAGCTGCTGTGTTCCCTCCCTGAGGACCTGGGGGGGGAAACGGAAGAAAGAAGACGAAAGAAAAATAGAGTCAGACATAAAGCCTGAGTAAGTCTAGTACTACTTTGTCTATGAATAAAGAACTGGGTATGATAAGTATAAACAAGAAGTGGGCAAGCACTATGAACTTGGTTAAGTTGTCTAGGGTCGAATATACTATCGTACCCCATGTTAATCTCTGAACCCATATAAACTAGTTTCCAATTTGCACCCCATAATCAGGGTGATGTGATCCATTCTATGATGATCGGCTCCTACTCGCATAGTTACATGTGTCTTACGGCCCCCGATGTCTGTAGTTACCTATGCTGGTCCCACCATGGGGTGTATCAAGTCCCATGGCAGCGGCCCGACACAACCTTAGAATGCACAGGTATGCTACTGGTGCCCAGTGCTTTATTTTTCTGCGCCGGAGTGCGTGCACGCCCGCACACCGTTAGAACCTACACTGCTACACCACCGCCGTCGCTTTGACCTCTTATAATCAGCCCAGTAATCGTGCCCCACCCTGCCTAGTTTCAGGGTATCATGATACACCTTTTAGGGTTACTGCTGAAAAGGGTCCCCCGTTACTAGGTTTTCTATCTCTAGCCAACATGCTAAGTTGGTTAAGTGTTTCTAACCTAACCCCCACCAGTCCGTTTAGTTTAGCATGTTCCATTTTGATTAAGTCTTTAGTCCACTTAATCCTAACAATCCTGGCTTAGCCTTAATTGTCTTATTAAGGCCCTGACCTCTCACATTAGACAGGTATTGTTGTGGCTGCCTGTTGCCGGTTGGTTCCGGGCAGTCTTACGCCACAACTCAGTCTAACCTCGGGTCCTTATTGGGCTCCATGTTTAACCTCTCACATTGGATAGGTATTGTTGTGACTACTGGACAGCCGGGCGGTTCCGGGCAGGTTTACATCACAACTCAATCCAACCTCGGGTTAAACACATCGTATTTTCTACTTTTACATATTTTGTCTTTCTTCTTTATTTATATGTAAATATTTGCGGCCCATTATTAAGTTAATGGTGTAAAGGTTACACCAATCACGGGCCCAACCCATACTTGAATTTGGGCCCTTCTATTTTATATTTTCATTCATTAATTAATTTTAACTCAACGTTATTTTCCCCCGTTTTACACGTCCGTTTATATATATTGGGCTTAGCCTTTTAAAGCCCAATTTAGCCATGCGAAAAGGGGAGGCTTAAAGCGTAATTACATACAAAGAGGGGAATGTGAGCGCATGAACTTGCAATACGACGTTGGAAATACAAAATAGAAACTGGTGTACTTGCATAGTGGTAACATAGGTGACATGAATCAAAGCATGTGAACTTGTAATTGAGATATCATTATTGTCACATGAACCTATATTTTTATTTAGGCATAATGTCAAACATAAGCATGGCATAAATTTTCTAACATAAGCATGGCATAATGTCAAACATAAGCATGGCATAAATACTTCTAGCATAAACATGGCATAATGTCAAACATAAGCATGGCATAAATACTTCTAGCATAAACATGGCATAATGTCAAACATAAGCATGGCATAAATACTTCTAGCATAAACATGGCATAATTTCAAACATAAGCATGGCATAAATACTTCAAATCATGGTGTTTGCTTTAAACTTGCAAAAAGGGATTTTTGAGTCTAACCTAGCCATGTCTCACATATGTCATCATATAATTCTTGTAAACAAGATAGACTTAATCATGGATTTCAATTATGCCAAATATTATTCATAGCCTAACCATATTCATAAGTTTGCAAAAGCATGACTTAATACATGGATTATAGTGTCAAAATTCCAACATAGTTTCATATGAACTATAACAACCAAACTTGTCTCAATTACTTGCAAAATAATTTATGCACCAAAAATATACATCATGATGGCATAATACCAAAGCCCAAACTTGCATAAATTTCACTCAACTATGTACATGTAGCTTCAACATAGACTACATAATTTGCGCAATATTCCAAACGTATATTTGCATAGAACTACCGCATGTAGTTCTTTATAATGAATAACATAATTTTGCACAAATATGAATTACTTTATTATCCCAATTCAAGCATACAAATCAATACAGTTGTTTATTCATACCAAAGTAATACTCTACTTACAATGGTTGCGGTGAATTCTCTAATTAAGAGATATGATTCCCTTGTTGAATTGATTGGCTTTAGGTTGCTTGAATTTGCTTTAGGCTTTAGAACTTTCTTCCTAATTCCCTCTCTAGTTGGCGGCTACTCTTAGTCGTTCCTCAGCAACATGGCGGCTATGTTCTTAATTTGAATGAATAGATTAGGGTTTAGTCTAGGGTTGTTTATATAGAGGTTAGGAATTGATTAGGACCCTTGATGTTGCTAGGTTAGATCGTAGCCATTCATTAGGAAGAGAGACCAATAAAAACCCGCCACCTAGCCCTAATGACAAAGCAGACCACGGAAATTCGACCACACACCGACCTGGCCAGCCAGGTTGACTGGGCTCGACCAGGTCGATACCCCTGTCGACAGGGCTGTCGACAGCCCTGTCGACATGGGTAGCCCAGGTCGACAGCCCAGTCGACCAGGGTGGCCCAGGCGGGTGTTCTTCCACCCTGGCCCAATGGGCCCCACTTCGGAATATTTAATTATTTAATTCTGTTTGAATTTTAAATTTAATTCAAAACTTCCGAAGGCCATATCTTCTTCATACGGACTCCGTTTTTCGAAAACTCGGACTCTATTTCGCGTATTTTTCCGAGACGAACGCAATGGCATATCCCGTTTCCCTTAGTTCTTTGATTTCAAATTAATTATACTTTAATTTGTTAATTTCATAGTTATAGAATTTTCGGGGTGTTACATTCTCCCCCACTTAAAAGGATTTCGTCCCCGAAATCTTCAAGTGTAGGAAGAATGTATATCCTAACATCCAATCATCCATCTACTCATCCATTAAACACGAGCATCCATTGTCCTTAAAAGACTTCTAATGCTTCATGATCATATGCAAAGTGTGTGTGTACATGTACTTATCTAATGCAAAATCAGGCGGTCTACTGATTCAGTTGACCTCCTTAATGCGAATTATGTAAGTGCCATGAATCCATTATGTATGCAAATTTTCCTATTCTTGATTCTACATGAGTGCACAATCATTCAATACAAATGCAGCATCCACATGACAACACATTAAAGTTCAACCACATATGAAAGCAAACATATATGCATATGCAATATGAAGTGACTGAGCCGATATAAAACCTAGATTGTGTGTGTATATGCAACCACGAGCAACCACTAGCAATCACTTGCAACCACTTGCAACCATCATACATAACATGTTTCAACTACATGTTTCCATCCAAAGAGTTTCTACCTAAAAGATACGGTCGAGGAAATATACCTAAAAAGATAGATAAAAGCGCAACTTAAGGAAAAAGAAAGATCAAGGATGTACCCTCGAACAGAAAAGGGTAGGCAGTACGTATTCTAGCTTCAGTTTCCCAAGTCGCGTCTCCCTCGGCGTCGCTCCACTGAACTTTGACGAGCTTGACTTCGCGGTTGCGTAGCCTCTTCACTTCCGTTCCTAAGATGCGAGTTGGAACTCTTCTTATGGTTGCTTCGCGCTCCACTTCGGCCTCTTCGAGGATATTTGGCTCTATCACTTCAGCAGACTCATGTAGACATTTTCGGAGATGTGAAACGTGAAAGACGTTGTGGACTCCAGCCAACTTCTCGGGTAGCTCTAATCTATAAGCCATTTTCCCAATCTTCTCGATGATAGGGAATGGCCCTACGAACCTTGGCGCTAGTTTTCCTGTGGTTCCGAAACGAACAACGTTTCTTAGCGGTGATACCTTGAGAAAAACTCTGTCTCCAACCTCGAATTCAAGGTCGGTCCTCCTCTTGTCGGTGTAGGACTTTTGTCTGTCTTGGGCCGTCTTCATCCTTCTTCGTATTAAGTCTACTTTCTCTGAAGTCTCTCGGATCATATCTGGTCCAAGTATGAGCTTATCTGTGGATTCCCACCAACAAGTGGGCGATCGGCACGGTCTTCCATATAAAGCTTCGAAGGGCGCCATTCCTATGGTTGCTTGATAGCTGTTGTTGTAGGCAAATTCCACCAAAGGAAGGTGGTCTTCCCATGTCCCTCCGAAGTCAAGGACGCATAGCCTTAAAAGGTCTTCCAAAACTCTGTTCACTCTCTCTGTTTGGCCGTCGGTTTGGGGATGATAGGCTGTGCTCAAGCATAACTGCGTTCCTACTGCTTCTTGCAGACTCTGCCAAAACTCGCTGGTGAAGATGGGGTCTCGGTCACTAACAATGCTAGATGGTATTCCATGGAGTCGAACGATTTTCTTGAGGTAAAGTGATGCTAGGTGTAACACCCCACTCCCGCTATGATCACTCACTAAGGGAATGCCATAGCATCGGTGGAGTATTTTAGTGAATATAGAACAGAAAAATTACAACAAGACAGATATAAATAGTACTTGAAATTTTAAAACATCATCTCATAACAGCGGAAGTAAAACATGTCTGGTTACATCATAAAACCACAATAAAGGTCAAGTACAATATCCATCAAAATAAAGAAGTACATAATCCCACTCTCATACAATAGCCAAACAAAAGAAAAGATAACTGGATAACTGGAGCTTTACATCTATCCAAGCTCCTAAAGACTGGAACAGCAATCCGATCAAGCTCCACTACTGCTAGGATCCACCGTAGGACCTGAGGGTTGGGAAAAAGATAAAAACAACAGGGTCAGACATAAGTCTGAGCGAGTCCTATAACTTTAACAATACAATCGTTAAAGTAACCAGAGAAGACATAAACTGATATACGGTAACATATAGGGATGAATGGCTACCCTAAGCAGTCAACTAAACGAAGATAAAGGATAAAGACGCATCTACCCTCCCTAAGGTAAATTACTAAACTGCACCACACCAGTCGTTCCTAACTTAAAGGTTGATCCCACCCAAGGACTTATAAAATTTACTAATTAGTACCTGCGTACCCCTAGGTGACCAAGTAGGCGCCACGGGGCCCTACAATCCACTAGGTGTACACACTACTTCCCATTCGATCGGCTCCCTAACGTAGATACCCGTGCTGGCCCCACCGTGGGATGTATCATTCCCCAATGTGGCAACCTGATGAAACTAAAGGTGCACGGCTTATATCTACTCGATGCAACAACGGCTTACCTACCAGCCCGGGCCCACTCACGCATATGAAGCCCGTTGGACTTGCGTTGCCACCGCTAACCCGTTTGCCTCTTACAGTCAAGCCCAGTATGCGTGTCCCGTCCTCGACATGGGTCGAGCCCACAAAGATACGTATGGGTTACTGGTTGAAATGGGCCTCCACAAGCTACCCACCTAAGCTTGTCCCTTTTTCTAGTATATCCCACTTAACCCTTTAATCATGTTTTAATTACATGTTCTATTTTGGTTAAGTATTCTAATCGTATTTTCTATTGCCACCCAAGGCAACCACTAGATTTTCTCATGCCACCCGAGGCACCCACTTAACCCCTCATGTCCCTCTACATGCTAATGTGGTTAAGTGTTTCTTAATTAATTAATTAAGAACGTAACCTTTGTAAAGACCTCTCACATTAGACTGTCTTTTATGACCGCTGGTTAAGCCGGTTGGGTCCGGGCAGCCTTATGTCATAACAGAGTCTAACCTCGTGTCTTTACATTAATTACGTATTTAGTTTGTGTCTAAGACCTCTCACATTGGGCTAACATTTGTAGCAACTGGTTAAGCCGGTTGGGTCCGGGCAGTTTTACGCTACAACTGAGTCCAACCTCGTGTCTTAGTCAATTAATTACACCTAATTAATCACCCTCATAATTTTATATTAATTATCCCTAATTAATCAAGTTTTCTTAACATGGGTAGACCTAACTTAATAGGTAAATTCCCATGGGGTAGACCTAACTCAATAGGTAAATTCCCAACACATAGTATGGGTACACCTAACCAAATAGGCAAATTCCCATACTATGTTTATTTATTTTGTGTTATGCATAATTATATTAATTTCACACAATCTTATTAACTTATGCATTTAATTACCCCATCGTTCCCACGTAATTTCGTTCATGATATAACACATATAAAAGGTGTCAACTTGCATATGAATGAACATGTTTCAAAGGTGCCATCTTGCATATTAACAAACACATAACTTGCATATGAACTTGCATAACATGTCACATAACTTGCATATAATATGTCACATAACTTACATATTCATTTTGCATAACAAACTTGCATATTAGCTTATAGACTTGCATAATGTGTCATCATGAACTTGCATATTAATAAACATGTAACTTGCATATTTACATACATGTAACTCGCATATTAACAAACATGTAACTTGCATATAAAGAAACATGTAACTTGCATATTTACATACATGTAACTTGCATATTAACAAACATGTAACTTGCATATTAACAAACATGTAACTTGCATATTTACATACATGTAACTTGCATATTAACAAACATGTAACTTGCATATTAACAAACATGTAACTTGCATATTTACATACATGTAACTTGCATATTAACAAACATGTAACTTGCATATTAACAAACATGTAACTTGCATAGCATATTACCATGAACTTGCATAACATGCATATGATTACATAGCCCACAACTTGCATATTTAGCATCATGCAAACATAACATACATCATATTAAACTTGCATAAGCTTACATACTCAACATGCATAAACATAAGATTAATGCTAACATCATATCATATGATTCAAAGCTCATTAACCCACATACAAAACCATAAATCTCATCACATCTCATCTAATTAGTTTACCAAAAGATCATCAAAGTGATAGAAACTCACAACTAGCAACTTTGAACACCAAATGAAGAAGATTAAGATGCTAAGAAGGGATTAGAAGTTGATTAGAGAGTGATTAGTATGCAACCCTCTTCATAAAATTAGTGGAGGCCATGAGAGCTAGCATTTTGCCATAGTTTAGTCACTAGGTTTAATTATGAATGAATTAGGGTAGGTTAGGGTCTTATTTATAGATTAGGCAAGTGTTTTAGGCCATAGGATTAACCCTAGATTCAATCCAAGCCATCAAAGCATGTCTTGGGGAAGAAGTCAAGTGTAGGAACCATCTAGGGCCTTTAGATTAAAGATGGACCATGAGAACCATTCAAATGCAAAATCTGCACTTGAGCGAATCGGCCCACGGGTTGACAGCCAAACACCCTGGATTAACCCCTAGTCGACCCAGCGGGCTCGGGTCGACTTCAAAAATCGGCCGGTTCGGTTATTCCCCTCTCCCAATTCGCTGTTTTGAGCATTTTTGCATATTTATTTATTAAATTTTCAATTATATATATATATATATATCAATATATATATATATATATATATATCTACACAACCCATTTCACTTAATTAAGTATACTTTAATTTGGGAATTTTCGTGAAACTTCGCGAGGCCATATCTTGGTCATACGGACTCCGATTTTCGAAAACTCGGACTCTATTTCGCGTATTTTTCCGAGACGAACACAATGGCATAGCCCGTTTCCCTTGATTCCCATTTTAGAATTAAATTCTGCCTCGATTTATGTTATTACAGGTTATTGAAAATACGGGTTGTTACATTCTCCCCTCCTTAAAGGATTTCGTCCCCGAAATCTTCAAGTTAGGAAGAACGTATCCTACCATCCAATCATCCATCTACTCAAAGCATCATCCACGAGCAATCATTGTCCTTACAAGATTCTAAATGCTGGATGGATATATGCAAAAGTGTGTGTATATGTACTTACCTAATGCGAAAATCAGGCGGTTACTGATACAGTAAACCTCCTTAATGCAAACCATGATAGTGCCATGCATCCAATATGTATGCGAAACCCTATTGACACATACAAATTTCTACATGCGTGCACAACCATACACAAAAATGCATCATCCATATGATAACACAGCCATGATACATCCATCAATCTAACTACCACATCCATTTATGCAATATGCAACATGAAGTGACTGAGCCGATCTGGTGCCTAATGTGTGTGTATATGCATCCACGAGCAACCACTAGCAAACAATTGCATCCATATGCATCCATCAACCATAACATGTTTCAAACACATGTCTCAACCATAGGTTTTACCCTATCTAAAGGTCATAGGTATTAGCGAGAGGATATACTAAAGATAAGATAAGTACTAGACAAGCAATAAAGGAGAAGTTAAAAGACATACTCTCAAAAAGAAATGGATACAAAGAACGCATCTTTGCTTCCGTCTCCCAAGTAGCATTGCTTTCGTCATCTCCCCATTGCACTTTAACTAGCTGAACTTCTCTGTTCCTCAACTTCCTAGTTTCTGACCCAAGGATGCGAGTAGGAGCTCGTCGAATCGTCGCATCACGCTCTACCTCTACATCTCTAAGCAAGCTCGGCTCTACCACCTCCGCGGTCTCATGTAAGCACTTCCTCAAATGTGATACATGGAATACATCATGAACACCACTAAGTCTGTCGGGCAACTCCACCCTATATGCCATCCGTCCAATCCTTTCCTTAATAGGAAACGGCCCAACAAATCTCGGTGCTAACTTCCCTACGGACCCAAAGCGAACAACATTTCTCAATGGAGATACTTTGACAAAAACCATGTCCCCAACCTCAAACTCAAGATCCGTCCTTCTCCGATCCGCATAAGATTTCTGTCTATCTTGCGCTGCTTTCATCCTTTTTCGAATTAAATCAATCTTCTCTGAAGTCTCTCTAACCATATCCGGCCCAAGCAAGATCCTATCCGTAGATTCCCACCAACATGTAGGAGATCGACAAGGCCTTCCATAAAGAGCTTCGAAAGGAGCCATACCAATACTGGACTGAAAGCTGTTATTATATGCGAACTCCACCAAAGGAAGATGTTCTTCCCATGTACCTCCAAAATCCAAGATACAAAGCCTCAAAAGATCTTCTAAGATACGGTTCACCCTCTCGGTCTGACCGTCCGTCTGAGGATGATATGCGGTGCTCAAACACAACTGAGTCCCTACCGCCTCTTGCAAACTTCTCCAAAACTCACTAGTGAAAATAGGATCTCGATCACTCACAATGCTGGATGGTACGCCATGCAATCTAACAATCTCTCTAACATAGACTGAAGCAAGCCATGGAGCGGTCCTCTTACTCTTTACGGGTATAAAATGGGCACTCTTTGTAAGTCTGTCTACCACAACCCAAATTCCCGTATTGCCCTTCCTCGATCTCGGTAACCCGTCGATGAAATCCATCGAGACACTATCCCACTTCCACTGTGGAACTTCCAATGGGTGTAGCAACCCACCGGGTTTCCTTTGCTCCACTTTAACTTGTTGGCACACTAAGCATCTAGCCACATACTCGGCCACATCTTTCTTCATACCGGCCCAAAAGAAAACTCTCTTCATGTCTTGGTACATTTTGTCTCCACCGGGATGAATAGTCATTCTTGAACGATGTGCATCATCCAAAATAGCCTTCTTCAAACCCTCATCTTGCGGTACACAAAGTCTACCGTCTCTATGCAACCATCCCTTATCATCTATGGTGTATCTACCCAAATGGCTGGACGACTCCCCTCTTATAAGCTTCTCTACCAACACAACCAACTGTGGGTCGTCTCACTGAGCCTCGCCAATCCGTCTCAAAAGAGTAGGTCTAACCTCCAAGGATGCCAACAAACCAGGTACAAAATCAACAGAAGGTCTGAAGTCAAACAAAGAAAGAAACTCCAAGCTTCGTCGTTCCACGAACAATGGACTCAAAGATAGCCTTTTTCTACTTAAGGCGTCTGCCACCACGTTACCCTTACCAGGGGTATACGCTATCTCGAAATCATAGGATGCTAAGAACTCCATCCACCTTTGCTGTCTTAAGTTTAAATCCTTCTGAGAGAATAAGTACTTCAATGATTTATGGTCGGTGAACAACTCGAATCTCTCACCAAGAAGATAATGGCGCCAAGACTTAAGTGCGAAAACAATCGCGGCCAACTCTAGATCATGGGTAGGGTAATTCTTCTCATGCACTCTCAATTGTCTCCCTCCATAGGCTATTACCCTTCCCTCCTGCATCAAGACTGCGCCTAATCCTGTTCCACAAGCGTCGGTATAAACAACAAACGGCTTACTCCCATCCGGGAGCACTAAAACTGGAGCGGTGGTCAAAGCTCTCTTTAACCGTCGGAAAGCATCATCACAATCTACATCCCACGAGAAAACCAGATTCTTTTTCGTCAAGCGGGTTAATGGGGCTGATATCTTCGCGAAGTCTTTGATGAACTTCCTATAATATCCTGCCAACCCCAAGAAACTTCTTACCTCGGTAGCATTTCTAGGAACTTTCCAATCCTGGATAGATACTATCTTTGCGGGATCCACAGCTATCCCTTCCTTAGAGACCACATGCCCTAAGAATCGCACTTCTCTTCTCCAAAAATGGCATTTAGAGAATTTAGCTTTAAGACTATGCGCTCGAAGAGTCTCCAACACTTCCTTGAGATGTAAGGCATGCTCTTCTTCATTCTTGGAAAAGACCAAGATGTCATCCACAAAAACTACTACAAACTTATTCAGATACTCTCTGAACACTCTACTCATGAGATCAACAAAGTATGCGGGGGCGTTTGTCAACCCAAATGGCATCACTAGCCACTCATAAAAACCATCCGGAGTCCGGAAAGCAGTCTTCTCTATACTGTCCTCCGCCACTCTCAACTGATGAAACCCTGTAGCTAAGTCCATTTGCGAAAACACTGAGGCGCCAACCAACTGATCAAAGAGATCATCTATCCTCGGTAATGGGTGTCTATTCTTCTTCGTGAGCTTATTAAGTTCCCTATAATCCACACAAAGTCTGAGGGACCCATCCGCCTTTGTGGCAAATACTACTGGAGCTCCCCACTCCGATATACTTCGCCTTATGAACCCCTTCTCAAGCAACTCCCCTACTTGCTTATGAAGTTCTCTTCTCTCACGAGGAGCCATGTGGCGTACTGGCAAAGACACTGGTTTGGCATTATCCACCAAATAAATTCGGAAATCTATCTCCCGCTTCGGAGGCAAACCCTTTACTTCTTCAAACACATCCGGATATTCCCGGACTACTCTGACAGAACACAAACTCTCGACCGAAGCATCGACCGATTCAAGATAACTTAGCAAAACAGATTCCATGGGATTGCAAGAGATCTCGAGAGTGTTACCCAAGCGGGTCATGAGCCTGACAACTCTCCTTTCGCAATCAAGAACGGCACCATTACTGGCTAACCAGTCCATGCCCAAGATCAACCCATAGCCCGTGAAGCCCAATACAAAAGCATCACATCTAAACTCAACGCTAAGTATAGAAATCTTCAAACCCAAACATATCATAGACAGATATATGGAGCCCCCAATTGGGTTTGAGACAACCAAGGGATCATCAACTAGACTGGTGTCTAAGTGCAGTGACTCAACTAACGATGATGAGATAAAAGAATGCGATGCGCCAGAGTCAAACAAAGTACGAACTGGATGATCAAACAGAAAAACCAGACTTTCAACGGAAATAGTTCTACCTCTCTGCTGAATCGGTGGAACTGAGAGAACCTGAACTTGCCCCCCTGACTGAGGTGGTGCTATAAGAGCTTGCACCTGGCCTCCTGAGGTAGACCCCGTCTTCTGCCCCTTCTTTGGGCAGTTTTTCACAAGATGCCCTGCTTCACCACAATGAAAGCAACCGGTCTTCTTCTTTTTGCGACAATCCTTACTGAGGTGTCCTGGTGTTCCACAATTGAAGCACTTCTTCTTCGTCTTCTTTTTGTCACCATTGCCTTTTCCGCCCTTGCCTTGTTGTTGCTGTTGCGGTTTCTTCTGATCCCCCTTTTTCTCTGGTGCCTTAGAATTCTTATCATCCTCATGCATAAGTGCCATGTAGACAAGCTTCTCAAAAGTGGCCCCCATAGGAATGTGAGTCATAGCTATTCCTTGCAATGGTTCGTTCAAGCCTCTAACGAACCTCAAAGCCTTCTTCTCCGGTGTATTCACCAACTCTATGCCAAACCTTGCTAATTGATTGAATTTGTTGACATATTCTTTCACCGTGAGATTCCCTTGCTTCAAATTCAAGAACTTCTCCATAAACAGATTCTCTTCCGCCCTTGAGAGAAACTTAGCCCCAAACCTTTGCTTAAAATCTGCCCAAGAGTCAACAGGGCGTTCTCCATTAGTGACCTCCCACCAGAATGAGGCCTCTCCCTTCATTAACCAAGCCGCCAACTTGACTTTCTTTCCCTCTTCCACTTCAAAGATATCTAGCAACTCTTCCACTTCCTTAAGCCAATCTCTAGCCTCTACGAAAGTCTCTGAACCAAGAAAAGGTTTTCCTCCTATAGCCTTGAACTCCTTGCAAACCTTAGCAAAATTATCCACTCTAGGCTGAGGAGGAGGAGCGGTTGTCTCTGGTGTAGTAGCATTGGCCGGACCCGCAGCCGCGGCCCTAGCCTCTTGCAACCTCCTATACCATAGTGGTATAACTAAACCCTCCGGGATGTTAAGATCTTCAGCCATGCTGAAACGAAAGAGGAAAGATTCAAAAAGGAGATTCCGAAAGATAAAGATATGGCTATTGGGGATTATGCTTTTCTTTTTCAAAAACTTTTTCTCTTAGAAGACATGCTTTTAAAAATACTTTCTTCGAAAATACTCTTAGAAAGTAGTTTTTCTCAAAAATTTTATCTGTTCTGGTAACCTTAAGCTCTGATACCACGTGTAACACCCCACTCCCGCTATGATCACTCACTAAGGGAATGCCATAGCATCGGTGGAGTATTTTAGTGAATATAGAACAGAAAAATTACAACAAGACAGATATAAATAGTACTTGAAATTTTAAAACATCATCTCATAACAGCGGAAGTAAAACATGTCTGGTTACATCATAAAACCACAATAAAGGTCAAGTACAATATCCATCAAAATAAAGAAGTACATAATCCCACTCTCATACAATAGCCAAACAAAAGAAAAGATAACTGGATAACTGGAGCTTTACATCTATCCAAGCTCCTAAAGACTGGAACAGCAATCCGATCAAGCTCCACTACTGCTAGGATCCACCGTAGGACCTGAGGGTTGGGAAAAAGATAAAAACAACAGGGTCAAACATAAGTCTGAGCGAGTCCTATAACTTTAACAATACAATCGTTAAAGTAACCAGAGAAGACATAAACTGATATACGGTAACATATAGGGATGAATGGCTACCCTAAGCAGTCAACTAAACGAAGATAAAGGATAAAGACGCATCTACCCTCCCTAAGGTAAATTACTAAACTGCACCACACCAGTCGTTCCTAACTTAAAGGTTGATCCCACCCAAGGACTTATAAAATTTACTAATTAGTACCTGCGTACCCCTAGGTGACCAAGTAGGCGCCACGGGGCCCTACAATCCACTAGGTGTACACACTACTTCCCATTCGATCGGCTCCCTAACGTAGATACCCGTGCTGGCCCCACCGTGGGATGTATCATTCCCCAATGTGGCAACCTGATGAAACTAAAGGTGCACGGCTTATA
The DNA here is from genome assembly GCA_030737875.1 of Allium sativum. Classification (NCBI taxonomy): domain Eukaryota; kingdom Viridiplantae; phylum Streptophyta; class Magnoliopsida; order Asparagales; family Amaryllidaceae; genus Allium; species Allium sativum. The sequence goes on from CM060912.1 coordinate 619,242,448, forward strand.
TCTACTCGATGCAACAACGGCTTACCTACCAGCCCGGGCCCACTCACGCATATGAAGCCCGTTGGACTTGCGTTGCCACCGCTAACCCGTTTGCCTCTTACAGTCAAGCCCAGTATGCGTGTCCCGTCCTCGACATGGGTCGAGCCCACAAAGATACGTATGGGTTACTGGTTGAAATGGGCCTCCACAAGCTACCCACCTAAGCTTGTCCCTTTTTCTAGTATATCCCACTTAACCCTTTAATCATGTTTTAATTACATGTTCTATTTTGGTTAAGTATTCTAATCGTATTTTCTATTGCCACCCAAGGCAACCACTAGATTTTCTCATGCCACCCGAGGCACCCACTTAACCCCTCATGTCCCTCTACATGCTAATGTGGTTAAGTGTTTCTTAATTAATTAATTAAGAACGTAACCTTTGTAAAGACCTCTCACATTAGACTGTCTTTTATGACCGCTGGTTAAGCCGGTTGGGTCCGGGCAGCCTTATGTCATAACAGAGTCTAACCTCGTGTCTTTACATTAATTACGTATTTAGTTTGTGCCTAAGACCTCTCACATTGGGCTAACATTTGTAGCAACTGGTTAAGCCGGTTGGGTCCGGGCAGTTTTACGCTACAACTGAGTCCAACCTCGTGTCTTAGTCAATTAATTACACCTAATTAATCACCCTCATAATTTTATATTAATTATCCCTAATTAATCAAGTTTTCTTAACATGGGTAGACCTAACTTAATAGGTAAATTCCCATGGGGTAGACCTAACTCAATAGGTAAATTCCCAACACATAGTATGGGTACACCTAACCAAATAGGCAAATTCCCATACTATGTTTATTTATTTTGTGTTATGCATAATTATATTAATTTCACACAATCTTATTAACTTATGCATTTAATTACCCCATCGTTCCCACGTAATTTCGTTCATGATATAACACATATAAAAGGTGTCAACTTGCATATGAATGAACATGTTTCAAAGGTGCCATCTTGCATATTAACAAACACATAACTTGCATATGAACTTGCATAACATGTCACATAACTTGCATATAATATGTCACATAACTTACATATTCATTTTGCATAACAAACTTGCATATTAGCTTATAGACTTGCATAATGTGTCATCATGAACTTGCATATTAATAAACATGTAACTTGCATATTTACATACATGTAACTCGCATATTAACAAACATGTAACTTGCATATAAAGAAACATGTAACTTGCATATTTACATACATGTAACTTGCATATTAACAAACATGTAACTTGCATATTAACAAACATGTAACTTGCATATTTACATACATGTAACTTGCATATTAACAAACATGTAACTTGCATATTAACAAACATGTAACTTGCATATTTACATACATGTAACTTGCATATTAACAAACATGTAACTTGCATATTAACAAACATGTAACTTGCATAGCATATTACCATGAACTTGCATAACATGCATATGATTACATAGCCCACAACTTGCATATTTAGCATCATGCAAACATAACATACATCATATTAAACTTGCATAAGCTTACATACTCAACATGCATAAACATAAGATTAATGCTAACATCATATCATATGATTCAAAGCTCATTAACCCACATACAAAACCATAAATCTCATCACATCTCATCTAATTAGTTTACCAAAAGATCATCAAAGTGATAGAAACTCACAACTAGCAACTTTGAACACCAAATGAAGAAGATTAAGATGCTAAGAAGGGATTAGAAGTTGATTAGAGAGTGATTAGTATGCAACCCTCTTCATAAAATTAGTGGAGGCCATGAGAGCTAGCATTTTGCCATAGTTTAGTCACTAGGTTTAATTATGAATGAATTAGGGTAGGTTAGGGTCTTATTTATAGATTAGGCAAGTGTTTTAGGCCATAGGATTAACCCTAGATTCAATCCAAGCCATCAAAGCATGTCTTGGGGAAGAAGTCAAGTGTAGGAACCATCTAGGGCCTTTAGATTAAAGATGGACCATGAGAACCATTCAAATGCAAAATCTGCACTTGAGCGAATCGGCCCACGGGTTGACAGCCAAACACCCTGGATTAACCCCTAGTCGACCCAGCGGGCTCGGGTCGACTTCAAAAATCGGCCGGTTCGGTTATTCCCCTCTCCCAATTCGCTGTTTTGAGCATTTTTGCATATTTATTTATTAAATTTTCAATTATATATATATATATATATATCAATATATATATATATATATATATATCTACACAACCCATTTCACTTAATTAAGTATACTTTAATTTGGGAATTTTCGTGAAACTTCGCGAGGCCATATCTTGGTCATACGGACTCCGATTTTCGAAAACTCGGACTCTATTTCGCGTATTTTTCCGAGACGAACACAATGGCATAGCCCGTTTCCCTTGATTCCCATTTTAGAATTAAACTCTGCCTCGATTTATGTTATTACAGGTTATTGAAAATACGGGTTGTTACACTAGGGATGAGGCAGTTCTCTTACTTTTGACAGGTAAAAAGTGGGCGCTTTTAGTAAGCCTATCCACTATTACCCAAATGCTAGTGTTGCCTCTCCTAGACCTAGGCAGCCCATCGATGAAGTCCATTGAGATGCTATCCCACTTCCACTGCGGGACCTCTAGAGGATGTAGTAGTCCGGCAGGCTTTTTCTGTTCCGCCTTAACCTGTTGGCACACCATACACTTAGAAACGAACTCTGCCACGTCCTTTTTCATGCCGTTCCAAAAGAAAGTCCTTTTTATATCTTTGTACATTTTATCTCCGCCTGGGTGTATCGTCATATTGGAATGATGCGCTTCCTCGAGAACCTTCTTTACTAAATCTTTTGTCTGTGGGACGCATAGTCTTCCGTCTCGCCTTAGCAAACCCCTATCGTCGATGGAGTATCGGTTGAGGTGACTTGAAGTCTCACCCCTAATTAGCCTATCAATTATTTCCACAAGCTGAGGGTCTTCGCGTTGTGCTGCCCCTACTGAATCCACTAAAGTTGGGCGTACTTCGAGAGATGCTAGCAAGCCTGGTACGAAATCGGAGGAAGGCCTAAAGTCGAAGCTGGCTATAAACTCTAGGCTTTGTTTTTCAACAAACAACGGGCTTAGGGTCAATTTCTTTCGGCTCGACGCGTCTGCCACTACGTTGCCTTTGCCCGGAGTGTAGGAGATTTCGAAATCGTACGAGGCAAGAAACTCCATCCATCTTTGTTGCCTCAAGTTAAGATCCTTCTGCGAGAAAAGATATTTCAACGATTTATGGTCAGTGTAGAGTTCGAACTTCTCACCTAGGAGATAGTGTCGCCAAGACTTGAGTGCAAAGACGATGGCGGCTAACTCAAGATCGTGGGTTGGGTAGTTCTTTTCGTGCACCTTCAACTGCCTCCCGCCATAAGCTACTACCCTTCCTTCTTGCATTAAGACGGCGCCTAGCCCTGTCCCACATGCATCCGTATAAACAGTGAACATCTTGCTCCCATCTGGCAGCGTCAAAACTGGGGCTGTTGTAAGAGCCCTTTTCAGTCGTTGGAAAGCAAATTCGCAATCCAAATCCCAATTGAACACTAGATTCTTCTTGGTCAATTTCGTGAGCGGAGCTGAGATTTTCGCAAAATCCCTTATAAATTTTCGATAGAAACCTGCTAGTCCTAGAAAGCTTCGGACCTCAGTTGCATTCCTTGGTGTCTTCCAATCCTGTACCGCCACTACCTTCGCAGGGTCCACCGCTAACCCTTGTTTGGATACTATGTGCCCAAGGAACCTCACCTATTCTCTCCAAAAGTGGCATTTGGAGAATTTGGCTTTTAGTTGATGGACTCGCAAAGTTTCCATGATTGCCCTTAAGTGTTGAGCATGTTCCTCTTCACTCTTTGAGAAGATAAGGATATCATCTACGAAGACCACTACGAATTTGTTGAGGAAATCTCTAAATACCCTACTCATCAGGTCCACGAAGTAAGCAGGTGCATTTGTCAAGCCGAAAGGCATGACAAGCCATTCAAAGAAGCCGTCTGGGGTTCTGAACGCCGTTTTATCGATGCTATCTTCAGCCACCCTTAGCTGATGAAAACCGGTTGCTAAATCGAGTTGGGAGAAAACAGACGCTCCTACAAGCTGGTCAAATAAATCGTCAATTCTAGGGAGAGGGTGCCTATTCTTTTTCGTTAGCTTGTTGAGCTCGCTATAGTCAACACATAGACGGAGTGAACCATCCGCCTTTGTAGCGAACACCACTGGAGCGCCCCATTCTGAAATGCTCCTCCTAATGAACCCCTTTTCTAGAAGCTCTTTAATCTGTTTACTGAGCTCTTTCCTTTCTCGTGGAGCCATATGTCTAACGGGTAACGCAACGGGCTTTGCATTATCTACAAGATATATGCGGAAGTCTATTTCCCGCTTCGGAGGCAAGCCCTTCACCTCTTCGAAGACATCCGGATATTCCCGGACCACTCTAACTGATTGCAAGTTTTCAACAGAGGCATCTAGCGATTCAAGATAACTAAGCATAACCGCATGCGAGGGATTACAAGAAATTTCCAAAGTATTACCGAGCTGGGTTAGGAGCCTAACAACCCTTTTCTCACAATCAAGGATGGCCCCATTACTGGATAGCCAATCCATGCCCAAAATCAAACCATACCCCGAAAAGCCCAAAACAAAGGCACTACATTGAAATTCAACACTTAGGATAGAAATTTTCAAATCCAAACAGATCATAGACAAATGAGCTGGGCCCCCAATTGGGTTTGAAACAATTAAGGGGTCCTCTACCATACTAGTTTCTAGGTGCAGAGATTCTACTAAAGCAGACGAGATAAAGGAGTGTGAGGTGCCAGAATCAAATAAAGTGCGAACGGGGTGATCATAAAGATAAACTACACTTTCTACAGAAGTATTTATACCTCGCTGTTGCAGAGGTGGCGCTTCTAGCACATGGACCTGTGCCCCTGGGGTGGATCCAGCCCTCTGCCCCTGTCCGCGTTTCTTTGGGCAGTCCTTAGCCCTATGGCCCGTCTCACCGCAAGAAAAGCACCCACCATTCTCCTTGGCCTTCTTTTTTCGGCAGTCCTTTACTAAGTGCCCCACTTTGCCACAGAAATTGCACTTCCTCTTCTCCTTGCTGCCTTTCTCGCCTTTCTTAAAGTCTGTCTTCTTGGGCTGCAAACCCTCTTTCTTCTTGCCCTTATCCTCTTCATTCAGCAATGCCATTTGCACCAATCTTTCATACGTGGCTCCCATGGGTATATGGGTCATGGCCAAACTGTGTAATGGCTCATTTAACCCTTTGACGAAACGGAGAGCCTTCTTGTGCGGGGTATTGACTAGGTCAAGCCCAAACCTAGCCAGCTCATCGAACTGATTCACATATTCTCTGACTGTCTTGTCCCCTTGCTTGAGAAATAAGAATTTTTCCAACTGCAAACTTCTTTCCGCATCTGAGAGAAATTTAGTCTCAAACCTTGCCCTAAAGTCCTCCCATGTCTCCACTGGTCTTTCAGCATTAGTGACTTCCCACCAGTAGGAAGCCTCGCCCTTCAATAGCCACACTGCCAACTGTACTTTTTGTCTATCTTCAACCTCAAAGATGATGAATAGGTCCTCCGTCTCTTTCAGCCAATTCCTAGCTGCTACGAAGGACTCAGTTCCATGGAAATCCCTTCCTCCCATAGCTTTAAAATCTTTACATATCTTAGCAAACGTGTTTCCCCGAGGAGGAGGTGGAGGAAAAGGTGCTGCTGCAGCTGGATGATTCCCTTCCGCTGGGGGAGGAGGAATGGTAGGACCTGGCTGAGTGGCCCTTGCTTCTAAGAACCGTCTAAACCAACCAGGTATGGGCACCCCTTCCGGCAAGTTAAGTTCTTGGGACATGCTGAAACAAAAAGGATAGATTCAAAACGAAGGATAAGAGATAGTACCTATGGCTTTGGGGGGTGGACTTTGCCTTTTTAAAATAAAATAATATTTTTCTTTTAAAAATGCTTCTTTAAATTTCCTTCTTGAAAATAATTTTTCAAAACTTTTTATCTTATCTGGTAAACCTATGCTCTGATACCAAGTGAAACACCCCACCTCCGTTAGGGTCACTCACAAAGGGAATGCCCTAATTTTGGTGGAGGTTTATAAGTACAAGTCACAGATATACAAGACAGATATAAGAACACATATTTGTAAACAGCGGAAGAACAACAAACTTTTATTTCATAAAGTCAAATACGTGTTACAACAACATCCCTTCCAAAAACATATCATAACACTTTCATAATCTGTCTTGAGTACATTATTTAAAGAAGCATAAATAAAACATAGATAAACTGCAAAAGCCCCATAGTGGATTGTCCAAAGCCATAGTTCAAAACAGGAAAGTCCAAGCAATACATTTCTCTTCTTCAAGCTGGATGTTGAGGCTGATCAAGCTGCTGTGTTCCCTCCCTGAGGACCTGGGGGGGGGAAACGGAAGAAAGAAGACGAAAGAAAAATAGAGTCAGACATAAAGCCTGAGTAAGTCTAGTACTACTTTGTCTATGAATAAAGAACTGGGTATGATAAGTATAAACAAGAAGTGGGCAAGCACTATGAACTTGGTTAAGTTGTCTAGGGTCGAATATACTATCGTACCCCATGTTAATCTCTGAACCCATATAAACTAGTTTCCAATTTGCACCCCATAATCAGGGTGATGTGATCCATTCTATGATGATCGGCTCCTACTCGCATAGTTACATGTGTCTTACGGCCCCCGATGTCTGTAGTTACCTATGCTGGTCCCACCATGGGGTGTATCAAGTCCCATGGCAGCGGCCCGACACAACCTTAGAATGCACAGGTATGCTACTGGTGCCCAGTGCTTTATTTTTCTGCGCCGGAGTGCGTGCACGCCCGCACACCGTTAGAACCTACACTGCTACACCACCGCCGTCGCTTTGACCTCTTACAATCAGCCCAGTAATCGTGCCCCACCCTGCCTAGTTTCAGGGTATCATGATACACCTTTTAGGGTTACTGCTGAAAAGGGTCCCCCGTTACTAGGTTTTCTATCTCTAGCCAACATGCTAAGTTGGTTAAGTGTTTCTAACCTAACCCCCACCAGTCCGTTTAGTTTAGCATGTTCCATTTTGATTAAGTCTTTAGTCCACTTAATCCTAACAATCCTGACTTAGCCTTAATTGTCTTATTAAGGCCCTGACCTCTCACATTAGACAGGTATTGTTGTGGCTGCCTGTTGCCGGTTGGTTCCGGGCAGTCTTACGCCACAACTCAGTCTAACCTCGGGTCCTTATTGGGCTCCATGTTTAACCTCTCACATTGGATAGGTATTGTTGTGACTACTGGACAGCCGGGCGGTTCCGGGCAGGTTTACATCACAACTCAATCCAACCTCGGGTTAAACACATCGTATTTTCTACTTTTACATATTTTGTCTTTCTTCTTTATTTATATGTAAATATTTGCGGCCCATTATTAAGTTAATGGTGTAAAGGTTACACCAATCACGGGCCCAACCCATACTTGAATTTGGGCCCTTCTATTTTATATTTTCATTCATTAATTAATTTTAACTCAACGTTATTTTCCCCCGTTTTACACGTCCGTTTATATATATTGGGCTTAGCCTTTTAAAGCCCAATTTAGCCATGCGAAAAGGGGAGGCTTAAAGCGTAATTACATACAAAGAGGGGAATGTGAGCGCATGAACTTGCAATACGACGTTGGAAATACAAAATAGAAACCGGTGTACTTGCATAGTGGTAACATAGGTGACATGAATCAAAGCATGTGAACTTGTAATTGAGATATCATTATTGTCACATGAACCTATATTTTTATTTAGGCATAATGTCAAACATAAGCATGGCATAAATTTTCTAACATAAGCATGGCATAATGTCAAACATAAGCATGGCATAAATACTTCTAGCATAAACATGGCATAATGTCAAACATAAGCATGGCATAAATACTTCTAGCATAAACATGGCATAATGTCAAACATAAGCATGGCATAAATACTTCTAGCATAAACATGGCATAATTTCAAACATAAGCATGGCATAAATACTTCAAATCATGGTGTTTGCTTTAAACTTGCAAAAAGGGATTTTTGAGTCTAACCTAGCCATGTCTCACATATGTCATCATATAATTCTTGTAAACAAGATAGACTTAATCATGGATTTCAATTATGCCAAATATTATTCATAGCCTAACCATATTCATAAGTTTGCAAAAGCATGACTTAATACATTGATTATAGTGTCAAAATTCCAACATAGTTTCATATGAACTATAACAACCAAACTTGTCTCAATTACTTGCAAAATAATTTATGCACCAAAAATATACATCATGATGGCATAATACCAAAGCCCAAACTTGCATAAATTTCACTCAACTATATACATGTAGCTTCAACATAGACTACATAATTTGCGCAATATTCCAAACGTATATTTGCATAGAACTACCGCATGTAGTTCTTTATAATGAATAACATAATTTTGCACAAATATGAATTACTTTATTATCCCAATTCAAGCATACAAATCAATACAGTTGTTTATTCATACCAAAGTAATACTCTACTTACAATGGTTGCGGTGAATTCTCTAATTAAGAGATATGATTCCCTTGTTGAATTGATTGGCTTTAGGTTGCTTGAATTTGCTTTAGGCTTTAGAACTTTCTTCCTAATTCCCTCTCTAGTTGGCGGCTACTCTTAGTCGTTCCTCAGCAACATGGCGGCTATGTTCTTAATTTGAATGAATAGATTAGGGTTTAGTCTAGGGTTGTTTATATAGAGGTTAGGAATTGATTAGGACCCTTGATGTTGCTAGGTTAGATCGTAGCCATTCATTAGGAAGAGAGACCAATAAAAACCCGCCACCTAGCCCTAATGACAAAGCAGACCACAGAAATTCGACCACACACCGACCTGGCCAGCCAGGTTGACTGGGCTCGACCAGGTCGATACCCCTGTCGACAGGGCTGTCGACAGCCCTGTCGACATGGGTAGCCCAGGTCGACAGCCCAGTCGACCGGGGTGGCCCAGGCGGGTGTTCTTCCACCCTGGCCCAATGGGCCCCACTTCGGAATATTTAATTATTTAATTCTGTTTGAATTTTAAATTTAATTCAAAACTTCCGAAGGCCATATCTTCTTCATACGGACTCCGTTTTTCGAAAACTCGGACTCTATTTCGCGTATTTTTCCGAGACGAACGCAATGGCGTATCCCGTTTCCCTTAGTTCTTTGATTTCAAATTAATTATACTTTAATTTGTTAATTTCACAGTTATAGAATTTTCGGGGTGTTACACACGCCTAAAAATTTCTCTCTGCAAATCCTAAGGAATGGACATGCCTACCTACCCTAATACCTACTCTCCATCTATGCAACGTCCTTATCACGCATAAAGGTTGAAACGAAAATTCATGCCTGCTATTCTTCTTCTCCTACCCTAACAATATAAATACACAGACCTATTTAAGTACACCTACTTACTAATCCAAAATGTCACAGCAAGATGGGAAAGAATACAACTATGACTAAAAGTGAAAACTCAAAGCTGTGGAAATGAAAGACGAAGAACACTGCAATCCTATACAAAACACAAATAATCTACATGTCTATTGAAAGACGTTGATCTCATTTTTTTTCATCTATTTATATGCGAGCAGACATTCATTCGAAGGAAGAGAAGCAGTACAACAAAAATGGCATTTCAATACTTTGAAAAATAAATCTGATAAGTATACGCACATAAAAATCGAAAATTATATATATATATATATAAGGAATCCTGGAGAGGCTATTTGCGTGGGAAGGTGGAGGAAAGGAAGTGCGGCATGTCATGAGGAGCTGCAGTCGGTTCAAAACAAGGGTGAGTCTCTGCATAGGTGGTTGTTTAGACGGAAAGCAAAGTTGCTACCCAGTTTTGACAGGTGCGAGAAACTCTGTTGGGTAGGAAATAATAACGTAGCAGGGAAGGTGGTGAATCCTATTGAGTGACGAAGTGGAGGTGACTGGGTTTGGTTTTGAAGCATGGCGAAGGAGAATCTTTTGGCATGTTTTGAGGTAGTCAGTGAGAATGAAGTTGGATGGCTACTGTACATGGCGTAGGGGTGATCTGTACGTTTTGGCCTCTAGCCTTACAACTGAGAAAGGGTATAAAATCGGGTAGGTCGCATGGCTAAGTGGTTAGCTGCCAATTAGGGTGTATTGTCACCTGATCTAGAGAAAATCCATTTGATTCTTTAAACTATATCGATGCTGTCCTTTTTGGGAGACAGTTGCTGATCCCAACCGTTGGTGATAATACATTCGGTAAACTCAAGTGAAATGAATGACCGGTAATGTTTAGCCTGGGTTACAAGATGTTCTTGTTGAACCCGGTGTATTCCTCTCTAGAGATACACTGTTGGAAGGTGGTCCCATACCTTGCCAGTTGAAATCCATCAACCAATAAGCGTCTGCGGTTTTTGATTATATATTATATAGGTGGAACGTGGGATGAAAGCGTTCCGCTAGATTTCTATCTATTTGATTTAGACATTATTGTAATATCAGAAGAGTTGTGATACAAAGAATATTTTGAGTAGTCGTAAGGTAAAAACCATCCGTGTTTATGTGTGGATCGGGCTTACGATTTTCCTTTCTTTTAAAAAGATTTTAAAAGTTAAACAAATGGTTGGAATTTACTTACACCAGTCACATGACTGACCCAGAGTTTATTTTGTTTGTTTTCCCTAAACTCTTGGGTGCCCAATTTTGTATGGGCAGCCAAGTGGTCGGAATTTTACTGATATACTTAAAGAGCTGGAGCAGGAGGCTTCAAGATTATTTAACTATTGTTTATTTTCGTTGTGTTGTAAGTATTGTACCCCGATAATGGTATTGTATACAGATACTGGTTTTATTTCAAAGTTATGTTATATAATATATATTTATTCGTTCCGCTGTGAGATTCGTGTTTACTCTGATGTTGTATTTATGTTCTTCTTCTTCTATTCTAACTTTCTTTCTATTTCTCACCCTCTAACTCCTTTCTGTTAACGATCTAGTATATTTGATGCCTGAATAGTTGAAATGGGTTTTATGTCAATTTTTTGGGTTGAAAATCCCAGTTCGTTACAGTGGTATCAGAGCTGAAGGTTAAGTATTTACCTTGGCTCTATGCCATAACTCTATAGAGATGGGGTTAGTAATACCCTAAATTGAGTTTGAGTGTATATATACGAGAGAGCGTATTTGTAAATTATATAAAAATTGTTTTATATTGTGGGGATTTACTAGCTGAGTTGTTTATGAGTTCTGGTCGATCAGTTTGATCCACTGTATCGCCAGGAGTTTCTAAACACTCGAATACGATGAACCGACACAGTATGTTTTGAAAAGAGGGTAAATGAAATAATTTTACCTTAAACTATATTTTGATATAAAGAATATATATATATATATATTGGAATTATTATAGTATATTGGATGTGGTTGTTATTATAGTCAAATAAGATTGTAAAAGTGAAATGGTTATAAATAGCCAATCAAAATTCATATAGATATAAGATGTAAAGTCATAAGAAAAAAATCTGAAATTAAATAAGGATTGGAATTAAAACTCTGGAAATTTGAATAAGTGTTGTAAATGGTTTTTAATTAAATATATGAGAATTTTAAAATCCTGGGAGATTTTAAATTATTTTACAAGCATTATGAATGGTATTTTGAAATGTATTTCAAAATGGAAGTGTTTGGAATTGGTTTTGAAAGTGATATAGTATTGAACTCACTTCAGTCACTGGGAAATAACTCTGATGATGCTGGCCACATCATCAGTGCTTATTTTCGAGTTTCTAAGTGATAGATTACTACCAAAGAGATTATTTTCGAATTATTTTGGGAAAAAGAGTTGTTTTGATATTCCGAAATGAATGTTTGATTTTTTAAAAGCAAAGCTGTTTAAAATTTCCCAAGGAGAGATTGTTCGAATTAAAAACAAATTAAATATAAATTTGTGGAAACAAACTTAAATTAAAATAAAGCCAGTTAAGTGGTAATTGAATTGAATTGGAAAAAAATGATATCGATAAGTTGGATTGATGACTTAAGAGTTTGGGATCGAGAATGGAACTCGAGGTTGAAATGAGATTTGGTTTGGGTATAGAATGATTGTATTTAACGACGAATGAATGGAATGACATTGGTATATGCTGAATTGGTAGCAGATGGAAAGGATATAATGATATGCCCGACAAAAATGTACAAGTTTATTTTTATATGAGTTTGGTAATTTATGAGTCTGTTTGGCAAACTGCATGGCATTTTGATTTTCTTTTGGATTGGGTATGGCCTAGAGAGGCGAGTTGTAGTTGTACCGATTGAGCCGTACAAAAGAGACGCTGGCGAAATTTTTCGAAAATTTCGGGTGTTAGAATATTTTCAGAATTTTTGAAAATCTACATTTGTAAGAATGAACTAATATTTTCATTAAAATAAATTTGTTCAACTGAAACTAAAGTTAAGAAGTAAACAAATAAAATTTAACCTAGTTAATAGGGTTGTTTGCTACCTTAGCAATTTCAAGGATGAAATTATTTTAAGTGGGGAAGAATGTAACATCACGTATTTTTGCGGTATAACAATTAATTAATTTAATTATTTAAATAGTGATTTAGAGATTTAAATGACTTGAATTAAATAAATATTGAATATTTAATTAATATTAATAATAGAATAATATATTAAATTCCGAAATTGTCGAAAATAGTAGAATTCGCAATACTGTGTGAATTGGATTACTGATAAGAATTGATTCAGTTTAGAATTGAATTATAATAAATGAATATATTATTTAAATGACAGTTGAACGTATTAATTATAATATAAATTATAATTGAGCCCATAACGTCGCGGTAGTTCGTAATATTACGATTTGAATTTCAACTGAGTGTACAGGATCCGTTATAAGTCGGATTTCTGTGAAATAAGAAACCTTGGAATCTATTTAGCTATATTTTTCTAACAGAAGAGAAAAATGGAGATTTTGTCGTATAGATTGTAAATTATGTCCAAATCAGATTTTTAAATAGTCGCTATGGATTCGTTTATAAACCATAACGCTTACTTAATTATAATTGAATATTGGTTTCGAATTTGGACAAGATTTTTGAGACGTAGTCATAATTTAATTTTTAGAATTTTACTGTAATTTTTAAATCGTAAAATAAGCAACTTTTTATTTTGAAGTATTTTATACCCAATATCAGCATTTTGGAATTTCACGGAATAAACTAACTTGTCAACATTATTATATTTTTGGAACCATGGCACATTGTTTGGTACTATAATATATTTGTATCTGTCGATAACAATCCATAAGTGAGCGGAGTTCACGTAATGGGTACATAAACAATTACACACGCGTCACACCTATCACATTATTGTTCCGTTCAACCAGCAGGGTATCTTAAACCATGTAGCATGCATGTGTGTGTATATATCAAGTATGTAACGACCCGTATTCTACACATCATAGGATCATAGAATATTTATTTCTTTCCCATATGAAGTCGTATGGTCATGTAACTTTGGGAAACATCTATTAGAGTCATTTCCTATGCTTATGATTTTTGTCGATTTTTAAATGACCATTTTGCCCCTATTCGGTACTGTTTTGGCCATAACTTTTGATTGGAAAGGAATTTTAACCTGAAACCACTTCCATTTGATTCCTTTGATGGTTTCTTTTTCCGTAGAGTGGTCGCATTAGCCAAACGGACTTACCGTTTGGGAGATATGGCTGAAACAAGGTTTGGAGGGTGAAAAACTGCTTAGCCGGGCCAAAGCGGGTGATTAGTGAGTAGGCCCATAACCCATTTCGGGATTAGGGTTATGGGAGGGCTGAAATGAGATGGAGAATCATTCCATTTCAGTTTTCTAGCCTCCACTTATCACCAAGGATCCCTAAGAATGGCCTCTAACCTCTAAATCACCTCCAAATCATCTTTTGGTCAAGGATTAAGCTTAGCAACCCCTAATCAAGGAAGATCTTCACCAAATCAACATAGGAGCTGCTGTTGGCATTGAGATTCACATCAAATCAGAGGATTATTTCAGATCTTAGTTTATTTTGTAGCTAAGGTGAGTGATTTGCATAGTTTTACACTAATTATGGCTAATTAGGGGTGATTAGTGCTAATTAGCGAATTTAAGCATGATAAAATTCGGGAAAAATGTTCATAAATTCCTAAATGATGTTTTAGACCTCTGATATGAATTTGGGTTAATTTGGTTAAGTTTTGCTAATCCTATCATTAATTTCACCTAAACATGCTTAAGGGGAAATATGGGATTTTGGGTATGTTTGATCCATTTTAACCTATGATATTGATGTGAATGATGTTTGTGGTTGATTATGCATGTTGCTATGACTGTATGAAATGCTTTGTGATTGATTTCAATAGTTAGAATGGTCGAAAACGTCGTCGAATGGCGCAAACACTTGCTGGAACAGTTTCAGAAAACAGTGCAGGGTTCGGATCGGATAAGGGGGCTCGGATCGGATATGTGGAACTGAGCAAAGAATCTGATCCGATCGGAACCCAACACTTGGAAAAGTGGCAAAAAGGAAGGCCATGCTAGCTGAACTGGGATCAGATCGGATAGAGGAAGACGGATCAGATCGGAAATACAAAGGCGAATCAGAGCAGGAGCAAGAAAGCGGATCGGATAGGAGCATATGAAGGGGAGCATGAAGACGGATCGAAAGCGCGAACCAAGAAGGACTCGACCCGACCCGAAAGGAAGCACCGACCCGACCCGAAGAAGAAGAAGCAGCTGACTCGAACCCAGAGGAATGCCGACCCGAACCGCATCAGAAGGGGAACCCGACCCGAACGGATAAAGAACACCGACCCGAACCGATAACCTGAGGAAGAACCTGACCCGACCCAGTATTGACCAATAACCCGAGATGCGAAGGTAGTCCAATAAGGGAAGTTAGAGCTCAGGATCCCGGAACCAGTTGGGAACCAACGAGTTCACTTCATGGTTGGACTTCGCTGCGGGACGTGTGCTAAGGAGTTGTCGACGTTCATAACTTCGATTCACCACTAAAAGGAATGATGGGCTACTTATCAGTGCAGTAGGGTCATTACGACCTGAGGGGCAAGGTGATGGTAGCAAGACTACGTTATCAGTGCAGTAGGGTCATTACGACCTGAGGGGCAAGGTGATGCGTAGTAAGACTATGAGCCAGCGCAGATGGGGTGAATAACTCCATGGGGCAAGTGGACATAGTAAGGATTGGTAAGGCTATGAGCCAGCGCAGATGGGGTGAATAACTCCATGGGGCAAGTGGACATAGCGAGGAATTTGTGGCTACGTTATCAGTGCAGTGAAGCCATTTATGACTTCATGGGGCAAAGTGATCGTAGCAAGGAATGTTGGGTGATCGAAGTGGTGAATATCGTATGCTTTATGCACTGAGTGAGAGATGTGAGGATGGATGCTATGTTTGATTGTTTGCCATCCCTATGACATGCACACCTCCCCCACCTCCGTATCTTTTCACTGTTTGATATGATACCTTAGAGTGTTGTACAGTATGTAGTGCTAACTCTTTGGTTGCAGGTCCAGGTTCAGGTATGTTTTAGTCTACCTGTTATTGTTCACTTTAGATGCTTATCGCTCATACCAGGCTTTATGTCTGACCCAGAGTTTTATGTCTCCTCTTATTACTCTGGGTGCTCACACGAGCAGACTAGAGACAGGTTAGCTGGTGATGCGCGAGTAGCTGATTCGGAGGCGGGCAGGAGGCTTCCACGTATTATATATATACACATTCTCCCTGTGTCGTTGGTGGTCGCTACTTGGGCATTAGTAGTGTACCTCATTTATCTTACTTTGCTTTGAGACAGTTGAAAAGTTGTAGTAAGCTGTATTTTGGATTTCCGCTGCTATGATGTTTAGTTCTGATTTTCAGCTTATGCACTATCTCTCCTATTTTATGTCAAGTATGTTATTATTATATTTTGTTCTATGCGCTGTGAGACATTCTACAGGTTCCTTGTATGTTCATTTCCTTCTCCCTTTTTCCTTCTGATGACCCGTTCCGTGCCAATTGGACATGTGTACAGCGCACTTTTGGAGTAAATGTCGGTTGGTGCGGGGCGGGCCGTCACACTTGGTATCAGAGCTCTAGGTTGCGTAGTTAACCTAGGGAAAGACACTAGGGAGAGTTAGTACGTATATGAGAGCGCGTATTTGTGATTACTTTGGTTTTCAAAAGATATGTATTTATATACTATTGGTAGTATAAGAATGAAGTTGCACTGCACTAGTACCACTATGGGGTCGTTAATCTTTTCCCTTTTTCAGATCAACGATGAGCCGACATGTTAGAGGTACCGGTAGAGGGGCCAATAATGGGAATGCCGCTGACATGAGGGCGGTGTTTACCAACCTCATGAGAGACATGCTTAGAGAAGTGCAAGGGGCAATTCCCAATCCCGGAGTTGGTGCTGGCCCAGTAGTGCAGGCGCCTAGGGTCGATTTTGCCAAGTTGTGCAAAGATTACACTAATCTTGGTGGGAAGCCGTTCCATGGAACGGAGTCGGCCACAGATGTTCAAGATTGGATGGATAGATGTGATCGTATCTTCGATGACTTGGGTCTTGAAGATGCGATGAAGAGAAGGCTAGCGTCTCGTCAGCTGCAAGGGCGAGCGATGAATTGGTGGAATGCTATCAGAACAGCTACTCCAGAGGATCAGGTTACTTGGGATCAGTTCAAGGCTCGCTTTAGTGAGAAGTTTATTCCAGCTGCCCAGAAGTCAGTATTGTTTAAGAGGTTCTTGGAACTCAAGCAAAACGGGAGGGCAATTTCTGATTATATTGCTGAGTTCGACACTTTGTAGAAGTATGGACTGTCTCTCATTGATACTCCTGAAAAGAAGAATGAGAAGTTCATTACTGGCCTGGATGGGTACTTGGGGGAGAGGCTTATTAACCACATCGATGAGACTTTTGAATCGATTGTGGGGAAAGCTTTGAGGTCAGAGAGTCTTTACCCTAAGTCAAAGACTGAGGCTGCATCTGCAGAAGGGCCAAAGCCGCAAGCAGGCGGTGGAGGCAAGAATAATTCTCAGAATAAGAGGAAGCATGACCAATCTAAGGGTGGCCAGAAAAAGAGCAAGAAGGATGTTGAGTGCTTCAGCTGTGGAAAGAAAGGCCATTATGCTAAAGATTGTCGGGCCAAGCCAGCGGATAAGAAGTGCTTCAACTGTGGTCAAGTGGGACATTTCAAGGACAAGTGTCCGCAACCTCTTAAGGAGAAGCAGATTGTGAAAGCATATGCTCTTGATGCTATTCCTTCTTCGTCGAATGCCCCAACTGCGGCGGAGAAAGGAAAGAATGTTGTTATTCAAGGTATGCTTTCTATTTATGATATACCAGTTCGAGTTTTGTTTGATACTGGGGCTTCCCGTTCCTTCATATCTAGTGACCTGGTAAATAGGTTGGGACTGGAACCCGAGATAGTCGATAGACCATTGATTGTGACGAACCCGATTGGTGGTTCGACTAGCCTGAGTATGATTTGCAGGAATTTGGTCTTATCGAGTCATGGATGTATGTTTGTATGTGATTGCTTTGTTTTGGGCTTTACTGGGTATGGCATTATATTGGGAGTCGATTGGCTCCAAAGATACGGGGTGGTGGTAGACTGTGAGGGCTTTTTGGTGACAGTGAGGGCGGATGATGGGCGGTGGGTAGTGTTTGGTAGCCTACCTAGTGATGGGGTTATGGCTAGTTTTGTAAATTCCCTCGACATCCCGCAGGATGAGTTGTCAGATGTGCCCGTGGTTGGCCAGTATCCGGACGTCTTCGAGGAGGTGACCGGGCTTCCACCACACCGAGAGATTGAGTTCCGTATTGATTTAGTGAAAGATGCTAGACCTATAGTGATGCCACTTCGTCGTATGGCACCAAGGGAGCAGCGAGAGCTCGGGGTGCAAGTCAGCAATCTTTTGAAGAAGGGATTTATTAGAAGGAGTGTCTCCGAGTGGGGAGCACCAGTTGTGTTTGCCACTAAGGCAGATGGTTCCCTTCGTTTGTGTGTGGACTATCGCGAGTTGAATAAGGTGACGAGGAAGAATAAGTATCCTCTACCTAGGATAGATGATTTGTTTGATCAGCTGAAAGGAGCTAGAGTGTTCTCCCAGTTGGACCTCGCGACAGGATTTCATCAGCTTCGAGTAGCAGATGAGAGTGTTCCGAAAACGGCATTTAGGACGCCGTCTGGGTTTTATGAATGGTTGGTTATGCCATTTGGGTTGACCAATGCACCAGCCTATTTTGTGGATCTTATGAATCGAGTATTCAGAGATCAGTTGAATAAGTTTGTTCTTGTGTTCGTGGATGATATACTTGTTTATTCAGGGACAGAGGAGGAACACAAGGGGCACTTGAGGACAGTGATGGAGGTGTTGAGGAAACACCAATTGAAAGCGAAATTCTCTAAGTGTCATTTTTGGAGAAGGGAAGTGAGATTCTTGGGTCATGTTGTTTCAGAGAGTGGTATTGCCGTGGACCCTGCGAAGGTGGCTACGGTACAGGATTGGCCTACACCCAAGAATGCAACAGATGTAAGAAGTTTCTTAGGATTAGCTGGATATTATCGTAAGTTTATCCAGGACTTCTCCAAGATTGCAGCACCGTTGACTCAGTTGACTAAGAAGAATCAGTCCTTCGTCTGGGACGGAGTGTGTGAACATGCCTTCAAGAGTCTAAAGGAGAGGTTGACGCGTGCGCCAGTGTTAGTCATTCCTAAAGGGAATGAAGAGATGACGGTATACACGGATGCTTGTGGTACCGGACTGGGTGCAGTATTGATGCAAGGAGGTAGGGTTGTAGCTTATGTTAGTCGACAGCTAAAGCCGCATGAGAAGAAGTATCCTACCCATGATTTGGAATTGGCAGCGATTGTATTTGCGCTGAAGATGTGGAGACACTATCTCTTGGGAGAAAGATTTGAGTTGTTTACCGATCATAAATCGTTGAAGTATCTCTTCTCTCAGAAAGATCTGAATCTCCGTCAGCAGAGATGGTTAGAGTTCTTGGCTTCGTATGATTTTGATATCGCATATACACCTGGGAAGGGTAATGCGGTAGCAGATGCCTAGAGTAGGAGACATGCCATCTTAGGGGCAATGTTTCTTGAATGGAAGCAACTGGAGTATATCGCGGGGTTTGATTTCAGACCAAGGTGCGAATTGGATCCAGTTATGCTAGCTAGTTTGACGATCAGACCCACTTTGATAGAGCGGATTGGTTCCAACCTGAGGAACGATCCTAATCTACTAGAAATCATCTCCAAGTTAGAAATGGGAGTTGATGAGAAGATGAATGTGTATGGGCTTGATCGAGATGGATGGCTTCGGAAGGATGGAAGACTAGTTGTGCCCAACGTGAATGGTTTGAGAGATGAAGTGCTTAGAGAATGTCATCACTCAAAACTGACTATACATCCCGGTGGTAATAAGATGTACCGAGACATGAGACAGACTTACTACTGGGAAGGGATGAAAAGAGACGTTGGGAAGTTTATATCCAAATGCATTAATTGCCAGCTAGTTAAAGCCGAGCAAAAGAAGCCTAGTGGGTTATTGCAACCATTAGAAATTCCCGAATGGAAATGGGAGCAAGTTTCGATGGATTTCATCGATGGCTTACCAAGGACTAGATTGGGATATGATAGCATTTGGGTAATTGTGGATCGATTGACCAAGAGTGCAAGATTTATACCAGTCAAATCGACCAGAACGGCAGCCAAGTTGGTAGAATTGTATATTAAGTGGGTAGTGAGATTTCATGGAGTACCCAAAAGCATTGTGAGTGATCGAGACCCGCTGTTCACTAGTGGGTTTTGGAAGAGCTTACAAGAGGCTCTAGGGTCAAGATTACATCTCAGTACCGCATATCATCCTCAGACCGACGGTCAGACGGAGAGGGTGAATCGTATATTGGAAGATCTCTTGAGAGCTTGTATATTGGATTTTGGTGGATCATGGGATGACCATTTGCATCTGGTAGAGTTTGCATATAATAATAGCTACCAATCCAGTATCGGTATGGCTCCATATGAAGCTTTGTACGGAAGACCGTGCAACTCACCATCATGTTGGATAGAGACTGGCGAGAAGTTTGTGCTTGGACCAGATGTGGTGAGAGAAACTTCCGATAAGATTAGGATCATTCAGCAACGAATGAAAGCTGCTCATGATAGGCAGAAAAGATATGCCGATAAGAGGAGAAGAGACTTGGAATTCTCCGTTGGTGACTTGGTGTTTATCAAGATCTCTCCGTTGAAAAGCATGATACGATTTGGCAGGAGAGGCAAGTTGGCACCAAGATTTGTTGGACCATTCCCTGTTCTTGAACTAGTCGGGAATTTGGCGTATAGAGTTGACTTACCAGAGAAGATGGCAGGAGTTCACAATGTATTTCATGTTTCCCAACTAAGGAAGTTCGTTCACGACTCGGATGTGACTATTTCACCAGATCAGTTAGAGGACTTCGAAGTAGAACCTGAGGCGGTTGGGAACCGAAAGCCGATTCGTATTGTGGGGCACGATACGAAACAACTTCGAAGGAAGTCGGTGAAGCTAGTCAAGGTTCAGTGGGGCGAGGACGAGAATGATTGTACTTGGGAAACAGAGGAGAGCATTAGAAAGGCTTATCCAGAACTCTTTGCCTGGTAAGATTTACTTTGCGATTTAGTTTTCCGCATGCTAGGATAGACTTGCTTTGCTTGTTTGCATGTTTGATTGTTGTTTTATGATTGATAGGCATGCGGGAACCTTTGTGTATGTTTGGATTAGGGAATTTCAGGGGCGAAATTTCTTAAGGGGGGAGAGTGTAACGACCCGTATTCTACACATCATAGGATCGTAGAATATTTATTTCTTTCCCATGTGAAGTCGTATGGTCATGTAACTTTGGGAAACATCTATTAGAGTCATTTCCTATGCTTATGATTTTTGTCGATTTTTAAATGACCATTTTGCCCCTAGTCGGTACTGTTTTGGCCATAACTTTTGATTGGAAAGGAATTTTGACCTGAAACCACTTCCATTTGATTCGTTTGATGGTTTCTCTTTCCGTAGAGTGGTCGCATTAGCCAAACGGACTTACCGTTTGGGAGATATGGCTGAAACAAGGTTTGGAGGGTGAAAAACTGCTTAGCCGGGCCAAAGCGGGTGATTAGTGAGTAGGCCCATAACCCATTTCAGGATTAGGGTTATGGGAGGGCTGAAATGAGATGGAGAATCATTCCATTTCAGTTTTCTAGCCTCCACTTATCACCAAGGATCCCTAAGAATGGCCTCTAACCTCTAAATCACCTCCAAATCATCTTTTGGTCAAGGATTAAGCTTAGCAACCCCTAATCAAGGAAGATCTTCGCCAAATCAACATAGGAGCTGCTGTTGGCATTGAGATTCACATCAAATCAGAGGATTATTTTGGATCTTAGTTTATTTTGTGGCTAAGGTGAGTGATTTGCATAGTTTTACACTAATTATGGCTAATTAGGGGTGATTAGTGCTAATTAGCGAATTTAAGCATGATAAAATTCGGGAAAAATGTTCATAAATTCCTAAATGATGTTTTAGACCTCTGATATGAATTTGGGTTAATTTGGTTAAGTTTTGTTAATCCTATCATTAATTTCACCTAAACATGCTTAAGGGGAAATATGGGATTTTGGGTATGTTTGATCCATTTTAACCTATGATATTGATGTGAATGATGTTTGTGGTTGATTATGCATGTTGCTATAACTGTATGAAATGCTTTGTGATTGATTTCAATAGTTAGAATGGTCGAAAACGTCGTCGAATGGCGCAAACACTTGCTGGAACAGTTTCAGAAAACAGTGCAGGGTTTGGATCGGATCGGATAAGGGGGCTCGGATCGGATATGTGGAACTGAGCAAAGAATCTGATCGGATCGGAACCCAACACTTGGAAAAGTGGCAAAAAGGAAGGCCACGCTAGCTGAACTGGGATCGGATCGGATAGAGGAAGACGGATCGGATCGAAGAGGACGGATCGGATCGGATCGGAAATACAAAGGCGAATCAGAGCAGGAGCAAGAAAGCGGATCGGATAGGAGCATATGAAGGGGAGCATGAAGACGGATCGAAAGCGCGAACCAAGAAGGACTCGACCCGACCCGAAAGGAAGCACCGACCCGACCCGAAGAAGAAGAAGCAGCTGACTCGAACCCAGAGGAATGCCGACCCGAACCGCATCAGAAGGGGAACCCGACCCGAACGGATAAAGAACACCGACCCGAGCCGATAACCTGAGGAAGAACCTGACCCGACCCAGTATTGACCAATAACCCGAGATGCGAAGGTAGTCCAATAAGGGAAGTTAGAGCTCAGGATCCCGGAACCAGTTGGGAACCAACGAGTTCACTTCATGGTTGGACTTCGCTGCGGGACGTGTGCTAAGGAGTTGTCGACGTTCATAACTTCGATTCACCACTAAAAGGAATGATGGGCTACTTATCAGTGCAGTAGGGTCATTACGACCTGAGGGGCAAGGTGATGGTAGCAAGACTACGTTATCAGTGCAGTAGGGTCATTACGACCTGAGGGGCAAGGTGATGCGTAGTAAGACTATGAGCCAGCGCAGATGGAGTGAATAACTCCATGGGGCAAGTGGACATAGTAAGGATTGGTAAGGCTATGAGCCAGCGCAGATGGGGTGAATAACTCCATGGGGCAAGTGGACATAGCGAGGAATTTGTGGCTACGTTATCAGTGCAGTGAAGCCATTTATGACTTCATGGGGCAAAGTGATCGTAGCAAGGAATGTTGGGTGATCGAAGTGGTGAATATCGTATGCTTTATGCACTGAGTGAGAGATGTGAGGATGGATGCTATGTTTGATTGTTTGCCATCCCTATGACATGCACACCTCCCCCACCTCCGTATCTTTTCACTGTTTGATATGATACCTTAGAGTGTTGTACAGTATGTAGTGCTAACTCTTTGGTTGTAGGTCCAGGTTCAGGTATGTTTTAGTCTACCTGTTATTGTTCACTTTAGATGCTTATCGCTCATACCAGGCTTTATGTCTGACCCAGAGTTTTATGTCTCCTCTTATTACTCTGGGTGCTCACACGAGCAGACTAGAGACAGGTTAGCTGGTGATGCGCGAGTAGCTGATTCGGAGGCGGGCAGGAGGCTTCCACGTATTATATGTATACACATTCTCCGTGTGTCGTTGGTGGTCGCTACTTGGGCATTAGTAGTGTACCTCATTTATCTTACTTTGCTTTGAGACAGTTGAAAAGTTGTAGTAAGCTGTATTTTGGATTTCCGCTGCTATGATGTTTAGTTCTGATTTTCAGCTTATGCACTGTCTCTCCTGTTTTATGTCAAGTATGTTATTATTATATTTTGTTCTATGCGCTGTGAGACATTCTACAGGTTCCTTGTATGTTCATTTCCTTCTCCCTTTTTCCTTCTGATGACCCGTTCCGTGCCAATTGGACATGTGTACAGCGCACTTTTGGAGTAAATGTCGGTTGGTGCGGGGCGGGCCGTCACACTTGGTATCAGAGCTCTAGGTTGCGTAGTTAACCTAGGGAAAGACACTAGGGAGAGTTAGTACGTATATGAGAGCGCGTATTTGTGATTACTTTGGTTTTCAAAAGCTATGTATATATATACTATTGGTAGTATAAGAATGAAGTTGCACTGCACTAGTACCACTATGGGGTCGTTAATCTTTTCCCTTTTTCAGATCAACGATGAGCCGACATGTTAGAGGTACCTGTAGAGGGGCCAATAATGGGAATGCCGCTGACATGAGGGCGATGTTTACCAACCTCATGAGAGACATGCTTAGAGAAGTGCAAGGGGCAATTCCCAATCCCGGAGTTGGTGCTGGCCCAGTAGTGCAGGCGCCTAGGGTCGATTTTGCCAAGTTGTGCAAAGATTACACTAATCTTGGTGGGAAGCCGTTCCATGGAACGGAGTCGGCCACAGATGTTCAAGATTGGATGGATAGTTGTGATTGTATCTTTGATGACTTGGGTCTTGAAGATGCGATGAAGAGAAGGCTAGCGTCTCGTCAGCTGCAAGGGCGAGCGATGAATTGGTGGAATGCTACCAGAACAGCTACTCCAGAGGATCAGGTTACTTGGGATCAGTTCAAGGCTCGCTTTAGTGAGAAGTTTATTCCAGCTGCCCAGAAGTCAGTATTGTTTAAGAGGTTCTTGGAACTCAAGCAAAACGGGAGGGCAATTTCTGATTATATTGCTGAGTTCGACACTTTGTAGAAGTATGGACTGTCTCTCATTGATACTCCTGAAAAGAAGAATGAGAAGTTCATTACTGGCTTGGATGGGTACTTGGGGGAGAGGCTTATTAACCACATCGATGAGACTTTTGAATCGATTGTGGGGAAAGCTTTGAGGTCAGAGAGTCTTTACCCTAAGTCAAAGACTGAGGCTGCATCTGCAGAAGGGCCAAAGCCGCAAGCAGGCGGTGGAGGCAAGAATAATTTTCAGAATAAGAGGAAGCAGGACCAATCTAAGGGTGGCCAGAAAAAGAGCAAGAAGGATGTTGAGTGCTTCAGCTGTGGAAAGAAAGGCCATTATGCTAAAGATTGTCGGGCCAAGCCAGCGGATAAGAAGTGCTTCAACTGTGGTCAAGTGGGACATTTCAAGGACAAGTGTCCGCAACCTCTTAAGGAGAAGCAGATTGTGAAAGCATATGCTCTTGATGCTATTCCTTCTTCGTCGAATGCCCCAACTGCGGCGGAGAAAGGAAAGAATGCTGTTATTCAAGGTATGCTTTCTATTTATGATATACCAGTTCGAGTTTTGTTTGATACTGGGGCTTCCCGTTCCTTCATATCTAGTGACCTGGTAGATAGGTTGGGACTGGAACCCGAGATAGTCGATAGACCATTGATTGTGACGAACCCGATTGGTGGTTCGACTAGCCTGAGTATGGTTTGCAGGAATTTGGTCTTATCGAGTCGTGGATGTATGTTTGTATGTGATTGCTTTGTTTTGGGCTTTACTGGGTATGGCATTATATTGGGAGTCGATTGGCTCCAAAAATACGGGGTGGTGGTAGACTGTGAGGGCTTTTTAGTGACAGTGAGGGCGGATGATGGGCGGAGGGTAGTGTTTGGTAGCCTACCTAGTGATGGGGTTATGGCTAGTTTTGTAAATTCCCTCGACATCCCGCAGGATGAGTTGTCAGATGTGCCCGTGGTTGGCCAGTATCCGGACGTCTTCGAGGAGGTGACCGGGCTTCCACCACACCGAGAGATTGAGTTCCGTATTGATTTAGTGAAAGATGCTAGACCTATAGTGATGCCACTTCGTCGTATGGCACCAAGGGAGCAGCGAGAGCTCGGGGTGCAAGTCAGCAATCTTTTGAAGAAGGGATTTATTAGAAGGAGTGTCTCCGAGTGGGGAGCACCAGTTGTGTTTGCCACTAAGGCAGATGGTTCCCTTCGTTTGTGTGTGAACTATCGCGAGTTGAATAAGGTGACGAGGAAGAATAAGTATCCTCTACCTAGGATAGATGATTTGTTTGATCAGCTGGAAGGAGCTAGAGTGTTCTCCCAGTTGGACCTCGCGACAGGATTTCATCAGCTTCGAGTAGCAGATGAGAGTGTTCCGAAAACGGCATTTAGGACGCCGTCTGGGTTTTATGAATGGTTGGTTATGCCATTTGGGTTGACCAATGCACCAGCCTATTTTGTGGATCTTATGAATCGAGTATTCAGAGATCAGTTGAATAAGTTTGTTTTTGTGTTCGTGGATGATATCCTTGTTTATTCAGGGACAGAGGAGGAACACAAGGGACACTTGAGGACAGTGATGGAGGTGTTGAGGAAACACCAATTGAAAGCGAAATTCTCTAAGTGTCATTTTTGGAGAAGGGAAGTGAGATTCTTCGGTCATGTTGTTTCAGAGAGTGGTATTGCCGTGGACCCTGCGAAGGTGGCTACGGTACAGGATTGGCCTACACCCAAGAATGCAACAGATGTAAGAAGTTTCTTAGGATTAGCTGGATATTATCGTAAGTTTATCCAGGACTTCTCCAAGATTGCAGCACCGTTGACTCAGTTGACTAAGAAGAATCAGTCCTTCGTCTGGGACGGAGTGTGTGAACATGCCTTCAAGAGTCTAAAGGAGAGGTTGACGCGTGCGCCAGTGTTAGTCATTCCTAAAGGGAATGAAGAGATGACGGTATACACGGATGCTTGTGGTACCGGACTGGGTGCAGTATTGATGCAAGGAGGTAGGGTTGTAGCTTATGCTAGTCGACAGCTAAAGCCGCATGAGAAGAAGTATCCTACCCATGATTTGGAATTGGCAGCGATTGTATTTGTGCTGAAGATGTGGAGACACTATCTCTTGGGAGAAAGATTTGAGTTGTTTACCGATCATAAATCGTTGAAGTATCTCTTCTCTCAGAAAGATCTGAATCTCCGTCAGCAGAGATGGTTAGAGTTCTTGGCTTCGTATGATTTTAATATCGCATATACACCTGGGAAGGGTAATGCGGTAGCAGATGCCTTGAGTAGGAGACATGCCATCTTAGGGGCAATGTTTCTTGAATGGAAGCAACTAGAGTATATCGCGGGGTTTGATTTCAGACCAAGGTGCGAATTGGATCCAGTTATGCTAGCTAGTTTGACGATCAGACCCACTTTGATAGAGCGGATTGGTTCCAACCAGAGGAACGATCCTAATCTATTAGAAATCATCTCCAAGTTAGAAATGGGAGTTGATGAGAAGATGAATGTGTATGGGCTTGATCGAGATGGATGGCTTCGGAAGGATGGAAGACTAGTTGTGCCCAACGTGAATGGTTTGAGAGATGAAGTGCTTAGAGAATGTCATCACTCAAAACTGACTATACATCCCGGTGGTAATAAGATGTACCGAGACATGAGACAGACTTACTACTGGGAAGGGATGAAAAGAGACGTTGGGAAGTTTATATCCAAATGCATTAATTGCCAGCTAGTTAAAGCCGAGCAAAAGAAGCCTAGTGGGTTATTGCAACCATTAGAAATTCTCGAATGGAAATGGGAGCAAGTTTCGATGGATTTCATCGATGGCTTACCAAGGACTAGATCGGGATATGATAGCATTTGGGTAATTGTGGATCGATTGACCAAGAGTGCAAGATTTATACCAGTCAAATCGACCAGAACGGCAGCCAAGTTGGCAGAATTGTATATTAAGTGGGTAGTGAGATTTCATGGAGTACCCAAAAGCATTGTGAGTGATCGAGACCCGCTGTTCACTAGTGGGTTTTGGAAGAGCTTACAAGAGGCTCTAGGGTCAAGATTACATCTCAGTACCGCATATCATCCTCAGACCGACGGTCAGACGGAGAGGGTGAATCGTATATTGGAAGATCTCTTGAGAGCTTGTATATTGGATTTTGGTGGATCATGGGATGACCATTTGCATCTGGTAGAGTTTGCATATAATAATAGCTACCAATCCAGTATCGGTATGGCTCCATATGAAGCTTTGTACAGAAGACCGTGCAACTCACCATCATGTTGGATAGAGACTGGCGAGAAGTTTGTGCTTGGACCAGATGTGGTGAGAGAAACTTCCGATAAGATTAGGATCATTCAGCAACGAATGAAAGCTGCTCAAGATAGGCAGAAAAGCTATGCCGATAAGAGGAGAAGAGACTTGGAATTCTCCGTTGGTGACTTGGTGTTTATCAAGATCTCTCCGTTGAAAAGCGTGATACGATTTGGCAGGAGAGGCAAGTTGGCACCAAGATTTGTTGGACCATTCCCTGTTCTTGAACTAGTCGGGAATTTGGCGTATAGAGTTGACTTACCAGAGAAGATGGCAGGAGTTCACAATGTATTTCATGTTTCCCAACTAAGGAAGTTCGTTCACGACTCGGATGTGACTATTTCACCTGATCAGTTAGAGGACTTCGAAGTAGAACCCGAGGCGGTTGGGAACCGCAAGCCGATTCGTATTGTGGGGCACGATACGAAACAACTTCGAAGGAAGTCGGTGAAGCTAGTCAAGGTTCAGTGGGGCGAGGACGAGAATGATTGTACTTGGGAAACAGAGGAGAGCATTAGGAAGGCTTATCCAGAACTCTTTGCCTGGTAAGATTTACTTTGCGATTTAGTTTTCCGCATGCTAGGATAGACTTGCTTTGCTTGTTTGCATGTTTGATTGTTGTTTTATGATTGATAGGCATGCGGGAACCTTTGTGTATGTTTGGATTAGGGAATTTCGGGGGCGAAATTTCTTAAGGGGGGGAGAGTGTAACGACCCGTATTCTACACATCATAGGATCGTAGAATATTTATTTCTTTCCCATGTGAAGTCGTATGGTCATGTAACTTTGGAAAACATCTATTAGAGTCATTTCCTATGCTTATGATTTTTGTCGAATTTTAAATGACCATTTTGCCCCTAGTCGGTACTGTTTTGGCCATAACTTTTGATTGGAAAGGAATTTTAACCTGAAACCACTTCCATTTGATTCGTTTGATGGTTTCTCTTTCCGTAGAGTGGTCGCATTAGCCAAACGGACTTACCGTTTGGGAGATATGGCTGAAACAAGGTTTGGAGGGTGAAAAACTGCTTAGCCGGGCCAAAGCGGGTGATTAGTGAGTAGGCCCATAACCCATTTCGGGATTAGGGTTATGGGAGGGCTGAAATGAGATGGAGAATCATTCCATTTCAGTTTTCTAGCCTCCACTTATCACCAAGGATCCCTAAGAATGGCCTCTAACCTCTAAATCACCTCCAAATCATCTTTTGGTCAAGGATTAAGCTTAGCAACCCCTAATCAAGGAAGATCTTCACCAAATCAACATAGGAGCTGCTGTTGGCATTGAGATTCACATCAAATCAAAGGATTATTTCAGATCTTAGTTTATTTTGTGGCTAAGGTGAGTGATTTGCATAGTTTTACACTAATTATGGCTAATTAGGGGTGATTAGTGCTAATTAGCGAATTTAAGCATGATAAAATTCGGGAAAATGTTCATAAATTCCTAAATGATGTTTTAGACCTCTGATATGAATTTGGGTTAATTTGGTTAAGTTTTGCTAATCCTATCATTAATTTCACCTAAACATGCTTAAGGGGAAATATGGGATTTTGGGTATGTTTGATCCATTTTAACCTATGATATTGATGTGAATGATGTTTGTGGTTGATTATGCATGTTGCTATGACTGTATGAAATGCTTTGTGATTGATTTCAATAGTTAGAATGGTCGAAAACGTCGTCGAATGGCGCAAACACTTGCTGGAACAGTTTCAGAAAACAGTGCAGGGTTCGGATCGGATAAGGGGGCTCGGATCGGATATGTGGAACTGAGCAAAGAATCTGATCGGATCGGAACCCAACACTTGGAAAAGTGGCAAAAAGGAAGGCCACGCTAGCTGAACTGGGATCGGATCGGATAGACGAAAACGGATCGGATCGAAGAGGACGGATCGGATCGGAAATACAAAGGCGAATCAGAGCAGGAGCAAGAAAGCGGATCGGATAGGAGCATATGAAGGGGAGCATGAAGACGGATCGAAAGCGCGAACCAAGAAGGACTCGACCCGACCCGAAAGGAAGCACCGACCCGACCTGAAGAAGAAGAAGCAGCTGACTCGAACCCAGAGGAATGCCGACCCGAACCGCATCAGAAGGGGAACCCGACCCGAACGGATAAAGAACACCGACCCGAACCGATAACCTGAGGAAGAACCTGACCCGACCCAGTATTGACCAATAACCCGAGATGCGAAGGTAGTCCAATAAGGGAAGTTAGAGCTCAGGATCCCGGAACCAGTTGGGAACCAACGAGTTCACTTCATGGTTGGACTTCGCTGCGGGACGTGTGCTAAGGAGTTGTCGACGTTCATAACTTCGATTCACCACTAAAAGGAATGATGGGCTAATTATCAGTGCAGTAAGGTCATTACGACCTGAGGGGCAAGGTGATGGTAGCAAGACTACGTTATCAGTGCAGTAGGGTCATTACGACCTGAGGGGCAAGGTGATGCGTAGTAAGACTATGAGCCAGCGCAGATGGGGTGAATAACTCCATGGGGCAAGTGGACATAGTAAGGATTGGTAAGGCTATGAGCCAGCGCAGATGGGGTGAATAACTCCATGGGGCAAGTGGACATAGCGAGGAATTTGTGGCTACGTTATCAGTGCAGTGAAACCATTTATGACTTCATGGGGCAAAGTGATCGTAGCAAGGAATGTTAGGTGATCGAAGTGGTGAATATCGTATGCTTTATGCACTGAATGAGAGATGTGAGGATGGATGCTATGTTTGATTGTTTGCCATCCCTATGACATGCACACCTCCCCCACCTTCGTATCTTTTCACTGTTTGATATGATACCTTAGAGTGTTGTACAGTATGTAGTGCTAACTCTTTGGTTGCAGGTCCAGGTTCAGGTATGTTTTAGTCTACCTGTTATTGTTCACTTTAGATGCTTATCGCTCATACCAGGCTTTATGTCTGACCCAGAGTTTTATGTCTCCTCTTATTACTCTGGGTGCTCACACGAGCAGACTAGAGACAGGTTAGCTGGTGATGCGCGAGTAGCTGATTCGGAGGCGGGCAGGAGGCTTCCACGTATTATATATATACACATTCTCCCTGTGTCGTTGGTGGTCGCTACTTGGGCATTAGTAGTGTACCTCATTTATCTTACTTAGCTTTGAGACAGTTGAAAAGTTGTAGTAAGCTGTATTTTGAATTTCCGCTGCTATGATGTTTAGTTCTGATTTTCAGCTTATGCACCGTCTCTCCTGTTTTATGTCAAGTATGTTATTATTATATTTTGTTCTATGCGCTGTGAGACATTCTACAGGTTCCTTGTATGTTCATTTCCTTCTCCCTTTTTCCTTCTGATGACCCGTTCCGTGCCAATTGGACATGTGTACAGCGCACTTTTGGAGTAAATGTCGGTTGGTGTGGGGCGGGCCATCACACTTGGTATCAGAGCTTTAGGTTGCGTAGTTAACCTAGGGAAAGACACTAGGGAGAGTTAGTACGCATATGAGAGCGCGTATTTGTGATTACTTTGGTTTTCAAAAGCTATATATATATATACTATTAGTTGTATAAGAATGAAGATGCACTGCACTAGTACCACTATGGGGTCGTTAATCTTTTCCCTTTTTCAGATCAACGATGAGCCGACATGTTAGAGGTACCGGTAGAGGGGCCAATAATGGGAATGCCGCTGACATGAGGGCGATGTTTACCAACCTTATGAGAGACATGCTTAGAGAAGTGCAAGGGGCAATTCCCAATCCCGGAGTTGGTGCTGGCCCAGTAGTGCAGGCGCCTAGGGTCGATTTTGCCAAGTTGTGCAAAGATTACACTAATCTTGGTGGGAAGCCGTTCCACGGAACGGAGTCGGCCACAGATGTTCAAGATTGGATGGATAGCTGTGATCGTATCTTTGATGACTTGGGTCTTGAAGATGCGATGAAGAGAAGGCTAGCGTCTCGTTAGCTGCAAGGGCGAGCGATGAATTGGTGGAATGCTATCAGAACAGCTACTCCAGAGGATCAGGTTACTTGGGATCAGTTCAAGGCTCGCTTTAGTGAGAAGTTTATTCCAGCTGCCCAGAAGTCAGTATTGTTTAAGAGGTTCTTGGAACTCAAGCAAAACGGGAGGGCAATTTCTGATTATATTGCTGAGTTCGACACTTTGTAGAAGTATGGACTGTCTCTCATTGATACTCCTGAAAAGAAGAATGAGAAGTTCATTACTGGCCTGGATGGGTACTCGGGGGAGAGGCTTATTAACCACATCGATGAGACTTTTGAATCGATTGTGGGGAAAGCTTTGAGGTCAGAGAGTCTTTACCCTAAGTCAAAGACTGAGGCTGCATCTGCAGAAGGGCCAAAGCCGCAAGCAGGCGGTGGAGGCAAGAATAATTCTCAGAATAAGAGGAAGCAGGACCAATCTAAGGGTGGCCAGAAAAAGAGCAAGAAGGATGTTGAGTGCTTCAGCTGTGGAAAGAAAGGCCATTATGCTAAAGATTGTCGGGCCAAGCCAGCGGATAAGAAGTGCTTCAACTGTGGTCAAGTGGGACATTTCAAGGACAAGTGTCCGCAACCTCTTAAGGAGAAGCAGATTGTGAAAGCATATGCTCTTGATGCTATTCCTTCTTCGTCGAATGCCCCAACTGCGGCGGAGAAAGGAAAGAATGTTGTTATTCAAGGTATGCTTTCTATTTATGATATACCAGTTCGAGTTTTGTTTGATACTGGGGCTTCCCGTTCCTTCATATCTAGTGACCTGGTAGATAGGTTGGGACTGGAACCCGAGATAGTCGATAAACCATTGATTGTTACGAACCCGATTGGTGGTTCGACTAGCCTGAGTATGATTTGCAGGAATTTGGTCTTATCGAGTCATGGATGTATGTTTGTATGTGATTGCTTTGTTTTGGGCTTTACTGGGTATGGCATTATATTGGGAGTCGATTAGCTCCAAAGATACGGGGTGGTGGTAGACTGTGAGGGCTTTTTGGTGACAGTGAGGGCGGATGATGGGCGGAGGGTAGTGTTTGGTAGCCTACCTAGTGATGGGGTTATGGCTAGTTTTTTAAATTCCCTCGACATCCCGCAGGATGAGTTGTCAGATGTGCCCGTGGTTGGCCAGTATCCGGACGTCTTCGAGGAGGTGACCGGGCTTCCACCACACCGAGAGATTGAGTTCCGTATTGATTTAGTGAAAGATGCTAGACCTATAGTGATGCCACTTCGTCGTATGGCACCAAGGGAGCAGCGAGAGCTCGGGGTGCAAGTCAGCAATCTTTTGAAGAAGGGATTTATTAGAAGGAGTGTCTCCGAGTGGGGAGCACCAGTTGTGTTTGCCACTAAGGCAGATGGTTCCCTTCGTTTGTGTGTGGACTATCGCGAGTTGAATAAGGTGACGAGGAAGAATAAGTATCCTCTACCTAGGATAGATGATTTGTTTGATCAGCTGGAAGGAGCTAGAGTGTTCTCCCAGTTGGACCTCGCGACAGGATTTCATCAGCTTCGAGTAGCAGATGAGAGTGTTCCGAAAACGGCATTTAGGACGCCGTCTGGGTTTTATGAATGGTTGGTTATGCCATTTGGGTTGACCAATGCACCAGCCTATTTTGTGGATCTTATGAATCGAGTATTCAGAGATCAGTTGAATAAGTTTGTTCTTGTGTTCGTGGATGATATCCTTGTTTATTCAGGGACAGAGGAGGAACACAAGGGACACTTGAGGACAGTGATGGAGGTGTTGAGGAAACACCAATTGAAAGTGAAATTCTCTAAGTGTCATTTTTGGAGAAGGGAAGTGAGATTCTTGGGTCATGTTGTTTCAGAGAGTGGTATTGCCGTGGACCCTGCGAAGGTGGCTACGGTACATGATTGGCCTACACCCAAGAATGCAACAGATGTAAGAAGTTTCTTAGGATTAGCTGGATATTATCGTAAGTTTATCCAGGACTTCTCCAAGATTGCAGCACCGTTGACTCAGTTGACTAAGAAGAATCAGTCCTTCGTCTGGGGCGGAGTGTGTGAACATGCCTTCAAGTGTCTAAAGGAGAGGTTGACGCGTGCGCCAGTGTTAGTCATTCCTAAAGGGAATGAAGAGATGACGGTATACACGGATGCTTGTGGTACCGGACTGGGTGCAGTATTGATGCAAGGAGGTAGGGTTGTAGCTTATGCTAGTCGACAGCTAAAGCCGCATGAGAAGAAGTATCCTACCCATGATTTGGAATTGGCAGCGATTGTATTTGCGCTGAAGATGTGGAGACACTATCTCTTGGGAGAAAGATTTGAGTTGTTTACCGATCATAAATCGTTGAAGTATCTCTTCTCTCAGAAAGATCTGAATCTCCATCAGCAGAGATGGTTAGAGTTCTTGGCTTCGTATGATTTTGATATCGCATATACACCTGGGAAGGGTAATGCGGTAGCAGATGCCTTGAGTAGGAGACATGCCATCTTAGGGGCAATGTTTCTTGAATGGAAGCAACTGGAGTATATCGCGGGGTTTGATTTTAGACCAAGGTGCGAATTGGATCCAGTTATGCTAGCTAGTTTGACGATCATACCCACTTTGATAGAGCGGATTGGTTCCAACCAGAGGAACGATCCTAATCTACTAGAAATCATCTCCAAGTTAGAAATGGGAGTTGATGAGAAGATGAATGTGTATGGGCTTGATCGAGATGGATGGCTTCGGAAGGATGGAAGACTAGTTGTGCCCAACGTGAATGGTTTGAGAGATGAAGTGCTTAGAGAATGTCATCACTCAAAACTGACTATACATCCCGGTGGTAATAAGATGTATCGAGACATGAGACAGACTTACTACTGGGAAGGGATGAAAAGAGACGTTGGGAAGTTTATATCCAAATGCATTAATTGCCAGCTAGTTAAAGCCGAGCAAAAGAAGCCTAGTGGGTTATTGCAACCATTAGAAATTCCCGAATGGAAATGGGAGCAAGTTTCGATGGATTTCATCGATGGCTTACCAAGGACTAGATCGGGATATGATAGCATTTGGGTAATTGTGGATCGATTGACCAAGAGTGCAAGATTTATACCAGTCAAATCGACCAGAACGGCAGCCAAGTTGGCAGAATTGTATATTAAGTGGGTAGTGAGATTTCATGGAGTACCCAAAAGCATTGTGAGTGATCGAGACCCGCTGTTCACTAGTGGGTTTTGGAAGAGCTTACAAGAGGCTCTAGGGTCAAGATTACATCTCAGTACCGCATATCATCCTCAGACCGACGGTCAGACGGAGAGGGTGAATCGTATATTGGAAGATCTCTTGAGAGCTTGTATATTGGATTTTGGTGGATCATGGGATGACCATTTGCATCTGGTAGAGTTTGCATATAATAATAGCTACCAATCCAGTATCGGTATGGCTCCATATGAAGCTTTGTACGGAAGACCATGCAACTCACCATCATGTTGGATAGAGACTGGCGAGAAGTTTGTGCTTGGACCAGATGTGGTGAGAGAAACTTCCGATAAGATTAGGATCATTCAGCAACGAATGAAAGCTGCTCAAGATAGGCAGAAAAGCTATGCCGATAAGAGGAGAAGAGACTTGGAATTCTCCGTTGGTGACTTGGTGTTTATCAAGATCTCTCCGTTGAAAAGCGTGATACGATTTGGCAGGAGAGGCAAGTTGGCACCAAGATTTGTTGGACCATTCCCTGTTCTTGAACTAGTCGGGAATTTGGCGTATAGAGTTGACTTACCAGAGAAGATGGCAGGAGTTCACAATGTATTTCATGTTTCCCAACTAAGGAAGTTCGTTCACGACTCGGATGTGACTATTTCACCTGATCAGTTAGAGGACTTCGAAGTAGAACCTGAAGCGGTTGGGAACCGCAAGCCAATTCGTATTGTGGGACACGATACGAAACAACTTCGAAGGAAGTCGGTGAAGCTAGTCAAGGTTCAGTGGGGCGAGGACGAGAATGATTGTACTTGGGAAACAGAGGAGAGCATTAGGAAGGCTTATCCAGAACTCTTTGCCTGGTAAGATTTACTTTGCGATTTAGTTTTCCGCATGCTAGGATAGACTTGC
The DNA here is from genome assembly GCA_030737875.1 of Allium sativum. Lineage (NCBI taxonomy): Eukaryota > Viridiplantae > Streptophyta > Magnoliopsida > Asparagales > Amaryllidaceae > Allium > Allium sativum. The sequence goes on from CM060912.1 coordinate 619,278,130, forward strand.
TTTGCTTGTTTGCATGTTTGATTGTTGTTTTATGATTGATAGGCATGCGGGAACCTTTGTGTATGTTTGGATTAGGGAATTTCGGGGGCGAAATTTCTTAAGGGGGGGAGAGTGTAACGACCCGTATTCTACACATCATAGGATCGTAGAATATTTATTTCTTTCCCATGTGAAGTCGTATGGTCATGTAACTTTGGGAAACATCTATTAGAGTCATTTCCTATGCTTATGATTTTTGTCGATTTTTAAATGACCATTTTGCCCCTAGTCGGTACTGTTTTGGCCATAACTTTTGATTGAAAAGGAATTTTAACCTGAAACCACTTCCATTTGATTCGTTTGATGGTTTCTCTTTCCGTAGAGTGGTCGCATTAGCCAAACGGACTTACCATTTGGGAGATATGGCTGAAACAAGGTTTGGAGGGTGAAAAACTGCTTAGCCGGGCCAAAGCGGGTGATTAGTGAGTAGGCCCATAACCCATTTCGGGATTAGGGTTATGGGAGGGCTGAAATGAGATGGAGAATCATTCCATTTCAGTTTTCTAGCCTCCACTTATCACCAAGGATCCCTAAGAATGGCCTCTAACCTCTAAATCACCTCCAAATCATCTTTTGGTCAAGGATTAAGCTTAGCAACCCCTAATCAAGGAAGATCTTCACCAAATCAACATAGGAGCTGCTGTTGGCATTGAGATTCACATCAAATCAGAGGATTATTTCAGATCTTAGTTTATTTTGTGGCTAAGGTGAGTGATTTGCATAGTTTTACACTAATTATGGCTAATTAGGGGTGATTAGTGCTAATTAGCGAATTTAAGCATGATAAAATTCGGGAAAAATGTTCATAAATTCCTAAATGATGTTTTAGACCTCTGATATGAATTTGGGTTAATTTGGTTAAGTTTTGCTATTCCTATCATTAATTTCACCTAAACATGCTTAAGGGGAAATATGGGATTTTGGGTATGTTTGATCCATTTTAACCTATGATATTGATGTGAATGATGTTTGTGGTTGATTATGCATGTTGCTATGACTGTATGAAATGCTTTGTGATTGATTTCAATAGTTAGAATGGTCGAAAACGTCGTCGAATGGCGCAAACACTTGCTGGAACAGTTTCAGAAAACAGTGCTGGGTTCGGATCGGATCGGATAAGGGGGCTCGGATCGGATATGTGGAACTGAGCAAAGAATCTGATCGGATCGGAACCCAACACTTGGAAAAGTGGCAAAAAGGAAGGCCACGCTAGCTGAACTGGGATCGGATCGGATAGAGGAAGACGGATCGGATCGAAGAGGACGGATCGGATCGGAAATACAAAGGTGAATCAGAGCAGGAGCAAGAAAGCGGATCGGATAGGAGCATATGAAGGGGAGCATGAAGACGGATCGAAAGCGCGAACCAAGAAGGACTCGACCCGACCCGAAAGGAAGCACCGACCCGACCCGAAGAAGAAGAAGCAGCTGACTCGAACCCAGAGGAATGCCGACCCGAACCGCATCAGAAGGGGAACCCGACCCGAACGGATAAAGAACACCGACCCGAACCGATAACCTGAGGAAGAACCTGACCCGACCCAGTATTGACCAATAACCCGAGATGCGAAGGTAGTCCAATAAGGGAAGTTAGAGCTCAGGATCCCGGAACCAGTTGGGAACCAACGAGTTCACTTCATGGTTGGACTTCGCTGCGGGACGTGTGCTAAGGAGTTGTCGACGTTCATAACTTCGATTCACCACTAAAAGGAATGATGAGCTACTTATCAGTGCAGTAGGGTCATTACGACCTGAGGGGCAAGGTGATGGTAGCAAGGCTACGTTATCAGTGCAGTAGGGTCATTACGACCTGAGGGCAAGGTGATGCGTAGTAAGACTATGAGCCAGCGCAGATGGGGTGAATAACTCCATGGGGCAAGTGGACATAGTAAGGATTGGTAAGGCTATGAGCCAGCGCAGATGGGGTGAATAACTCCATGGGGAAAGTGGACATAGCGAGGAATTTGTGGCTACGTTATCAGTGCAGTGAAGCCATTTATGACTTCATGGGGCAAAGTGATCGTAGCAAGGAATGTTGGGTGATCGAAGTGGTGAATATCGTATGCTTTATGCACTGAGTGAGAGATGTGAGGATGGATGCTATGTTTGATTGTTTGCCATCCCTATGACATGCACACCTCCCCCATCTCCGTATCTTTTCACTGTTTGATATGATACCTTAGAGTGTTGTACAGTATGTAGTGCTAACTCTTTGGTTGCAGGTCCAGGTTCAGGTATGTTTTAGTCTACCTGTTATTGTTCACTTTAGATGCTTATCGCTCATACCAGGCTTTATGTCTGACCCAGAGTTTTATGTCTCCTCTTATTACTCTGGGTGCTCACACGAGCAGACTAGAGACAGGTTAGCTGGTGATGCGCGAGTAGCTGATTCGGAGGCGGGCAGGAGGCTTCCACGTATTATATATATACACATTCTCCCTGTGTCGTTGGTGGTCGCTACTTGGGCATTAGTAGTGTACCTCATTTATCTTACTTTGCTTTGAGACAGTTGAAAAGTTGTAGTAAGCTGTATTTTGGATTTCCGCTGCTATGATGTTTAGTTCTGATTTTCAGCTTATGCACTGTCTCTCCTGTTTTATGTCAAGTATGTTATTATTATATTTTGTTCTATGCGCTGTGAGACATTCTACAGGTTCCTTGTATGTTCATTTCCTTCTCCCTTTTTCCTTCTGATGACCCGTTCCGTGCCAATTGGACATGTGTACAGCGCACTTTTGGAGTAAATGTCGGTTGGTGCGGGGCGGGCCGTCACAAAGTAACAGGGAGAAACGACGACCCCGTAGGTACGTCCACTTGGTTTGTTTATGGTATGTACATAAGAAATGATTTACGGGTGTTCTTTCTTTTCAAAATAGCATAAAGTGAATGTATCCAAACCAATGGTATATACATTATAAAATAACTAAAGCACAAAACAACCAGTGGTATATACATTATAAAATAACTAAAGCACAAAACAATCAATGGTATATACATTATAAAATAATTGAAGCACAAAACACGTATACATCTGGCGGCAAGTTGGCTTAAAGCAGACTAATATTTGATTGTGAATGCTCGCTAAAACAAAGAGCAAATAGTAATATTGCACATGCCCTCATTTACTATTTAAAACTTAGCTTTTAACTAAGTGTTTCGCTTCGTTTCATCTGTCCTCTTTGAATTTACTGGTGATGTGAACATAGCCTGTACTCTTTTCCTTAGCCACTAAGGTTCTTCCCATATAAATATGTATGCACTAAAGCGAATAATACTTCCCCTTTCCCAATCATTTTCTCTCCTTACACGCGAAGACATCCATTTTCACATTCCACTATGCTAATTTTGTTTCTTACGCAACTTTTAAGTAAAAAGAAATCACGCAACACATTTGTTTTGGGGGATTTGGGTACGGGGTATCGTCTGTGCACGCCTCTATTGAATTTTGGTCAATGGATTCATGGCAATGATTTAAGCTTTAGTTTACATTTTTGTCTGGGCTAAGAACGCATGGGGTAGCAACTAGGCAAATGGCTTATTCGTGGCAAATAAAGTAAGACAAAAGGGAAGTTGTGTGGCCTTCTCGTTGGCCAATCCATGCATGCGTGAGTATAGCAGAAATAGGAGGAGTTGAAGGGTATTATTTTTAGTTCGTTACACCTGTATCGGTAGTGTGGTGACATCGAGATTTTTCAGAGCGTCAGCTCGTTTTCATGGGGATGCGTTGGTTTGAGGAATTGAAGGGGGGTGACTTTCGTATATATACTGAAAGGAGTTATATCTTGGAAAAGGTAGTATTATAGGGTAACGGATTGTATTTTTGGTAGGCGGGTTACCGGTGAGGCCAAGTAAGAATAAGAATAAAAAATGGAAGAATAAAAAATGGAAGAAAATAAAAGAAACAAAGAAGGACAGTAGTAGGAGTTGTTGCGACGAGGGGGAGAATGGGTGGATCTGGCTGTATGAAACGTGGACGTTGGAGAGTGATATGGTAGGAGGCAGTAACGAGATGGTGTTGTGATTTCTGTGAAAGAAGTGAGGTATTGATATGAAAGTGATGGAAAAGATTTTGAAGGTGTAGGGGTAAGCTATCTTGTACTAGAACCAATGCAAGTTAATGGAGGAAATTGATCATTTCAAATACCCAAATTCTCTAGTCGAAGAAATGGAATGAGCAAAGAATACGGGTAAGTAATCAAGTGAATGGTAATTAATAATAATGATAAAATTTGTTAATTATTAAACGTTTGTATTAAATCATTTAAATCTTGTGACGATAGTAATTATGTCGTACGTTATCCAAATTCAGCAAAATAAGATCTATTAGGATCGTATGGACGACGGCTACAAGATGGAACTAATTGGGAGTGAATTGGAGCTCATTACAATTTATGGCAAAATAAAATGCCTGAATCAAATCGATGATCGCTTATCGTTATTTAACGATAACTGACCAATGTGAGTAATACTCACTAACTCTGCCCAATTTATATTTTGTATAACATATTTTTAGAATTGATAAATGATGGTTGATTGTTGTGTGTTGATTGTTTGGATGAACTGCTAACCGATTGGTGAAATTATAGATAACGGTATATATATATATATATATATATATATATATATATATATATATATATATATATATATATATATCGTTAATCAAATATTGATTCTGTTTATCACAATATTTCATATTGAAATGAAGTTGATGTTAATTATATTGTTTAACATCTGTGGATGCAGGGAAACAGGTTAGAGGAATCCAACTGGATTCCTCAATAATTAAAATACTGTTTTTATATATATTGTGATATATAATATGTGATTGATTATGATGAAATTGGTCTTGTTATTTGGTATTTTAAATACCATAAGAAATACTAGAATGTAAAAAAGGCAATTTTCAAAGTGTATATTGAAAATAAAATATTAATATAAAATCAATGGATTTTATGAAAAGGAATTATTTGGAAAATTAAATAAGAACTTTTGTATAAGATTATTAACAGTTATATGAATGTTTTGGAAGGCCTTTTTTGGTATAAACAATGAATGAAGGTAATAAGAGGTAAATAAGTGAGTATATGGTGTAAATATAATATTTTGGGAAATTTATAGGATTATAAAAAGAGAATTTTACGTTAGGGAGGTTTAGACCCATGCTTCGCACACAGGTGTAACATGATATTGATTAAGGGGAATTTGCGAGATATAAAAGAACTACGAGAAGATAGATTCAAAGTAAATTTTAAATAGAGTTTGTTTTAAAAGATAAATTGAGAACATTAATTTATAAATAATGTTTTATAAGTTAAATAAATTATCTATCAATTGATAAATGGAATATATAAGTCTTAAATTATATAGAGAAGTAAAATTGGTTTCAACACCGATATTTAAAATCGAATGTGAACGTAGCAGTTGTAAAGGGAGTTATAAATAAGACTTTTTTCGAATAGTCTATAAATAGAGGTATAAATAGAATTTGGAATCGGGATATTGTTTTAAAATGCGAAATCAAACTGTTTGATTTGAAAAAAGAAATATTTTCACATTTGACGTGAATAAGGGGTTTAAGTAAATATTTTGTGAAATGAAAATATTATAAAGGAAACTGGGCTTTGAAATAGGAATTTAAAAAGAGAGTTAATCGAATATAAATTATTCAAAGAGAGCTAATCGAATATAGATTATTCGAAGAGAGTTAATCGAATATAAATTATTCAAAGAGAGTTAATCGAACATAGGTTATTCGAAAGAAAATTATGCATTAGATTTCGACTGTATCGAATGTAGGAAAGTAGTATTTACTTTCCGTTTTTAAACCAAGATTTATTTATTTAATATGTTTATTAATTATTATTTATTCAAATTAAAGAATAAAAGATATATTTGAAATTAGGTATTTCGGAAGTAGGGATTATAACGTTATCGTTATAACCAATGTTTTTGTAAAAGAAGTGGAATTGTAAACCAAATCTGAGAGTTACGTAAGCAATGATTTGATAAGAAGTTAAGAAACAAAATTAAGGAAATTAGAAACTGACTGGAGATTTAGTTAAGTTGAATGGTTTTTTGAGCATCGATCTGATGTTGGTTTTGGCCTTTGGGGTTGATATTCAGGGAATTGTTCTCTTACTAGTTTACAGTTAAAGACTAATAGATGTGGGAGGATGGTGATGCGTGAATAAGGAATGGAAATATTTTCCAATGTTAATAACGTATATTTTCTGAAGTCAGAAAATAAGAATATATGAATATATGGAAAAGGGAAATGAATAAATTAATGATAAATTAGTTTAAAGGGAAAAACGTTGATTGATGATTGATCGATAAAATTTCCATTTGGAAATAAGATCGTTGTGTTTATGGATTTTTTCCTTTGTTAGTTAAATAATCGACTATCAAAGTTTTGACCATTTTTCCGTTGCCATTACGGAGAGACCGGAATCAGATTTATTATCTGAAAACCACTCCGTATGGACATTAGCATTGCAAATCGAATATGATGAAGATAATTGAAGACGGAGTTTATGCAAGGGCTATTCTGGCAAATCCTAGGTAGAAATTGCCCAAGATGGGTTTACAGAATAGTGCCTTCGGTTTGTCCAGTCCCAGGACAACTTGTATGAAAGAATGTCTGACGGAGTATATTTGATAGATCACGTAAGTTCATCTCTTCAAACGTATTTACGTTTGGTGGCGGTGGAATTCGTTTCTCTTTGCCGTATACCCATGGTATTTTTGGGGAAATCAATTTATGGTTTGGTGGGTATGACGATGTGACATTAAAAGTAAATAAAGGTGTGATTTGTACGTTATGGCCTCTAGCCTCACAACCGAGAAATTGTATAAAATCGGGTAGGTCGCATGGCTAAGTGGTAGCTGCCAATTAGAGTGTATTGTCACCTAATCTTGAGAAAATCCATTTGCTTCTTTAAACTATTTCGATGCTGTCCCTTTCGGGAAACGGATGTTGATCCCAACCGTTGGTGATAATGCATTCGGTACACTCAAGCGAAATGATGACCGGTCATGTTTAGCCTCGGTTACAAGATATTCTTGTTGAGCCCAGTATATTCCTCTCTAGAGATACACTATCGGAAGGTGGTCCTATACCTTGCCAGTTGAAATCCATTAACCAATAAGCGCATGCGGTTTTTGATTATATATTATATAGGTGGAACGTGAGATGAAAGCGTTCCACTAGATTTCTATCTGTTCGATTTAGACATTATTGTAAGTGAAAATAAGGCTCAGGTCCCTAAAAGCAAACTTAATTAGGCTCACATCCAGTCATAAAACTTATTATAAATTAGGTCCCTATTTTTCAAAAGTAGCAAAAAATGGAAAAAAATTAACAAAAAATACGAAAATTATTATTTAATTAAATAATGCAGTCGAAAAAAAATCACTCAAAAAAAAGTTAAAAAACACGCAAAAAGCAAAAAACAGCAAAAAAAAAGAAAACAATGCAGTTAAATGCATAATATTATGCACGAATTACAATTTTATGCATATATATGTGCTAATATTCCAGTGTTGAATTCATGTTTGATTTTTTTTTATATTTTTGTGCAAGTATTGCTTCATTCTTGCATGAAAATGTGCACTAATTCATAACCGTGAAACTTAGTTCATTCTAATTTGCATTCAACTGTGCAAATAATCCGAAAACATGCACACATGTGTGCAACAAATCTGAAGGCTAAAAAGTTAGCTGAATTTTCTTTATGCAATAGTTGCATACATGTATGCAACTATAGACAATAGTTGCATACATGTATGCAACATTTTTTTTGATTGGCATGGACTTTTGGGATTATTTTATGATTTTAGAATTTTCTTTTTATACAGTGCCGCATGTTTTCTGGTTGGAAATGGAGGAGGCGACGTGAAAAGAGGTAGAAGGTGGAACTACAAAGTAGGCAACGGATCCACAAATGTAGGAAGCGAGAATTCAAATATAGGGGGCGGATTTACATTATAAACTATGACCGGATGTGAGCCTAATTTTGAAACTTAATAGGGACCTGTAGAAAAGCACCCTTACTGTAATATCAGAAGAGTTGTGATACAAAGAATATTTTGAGTAGTCGTAATGTAAAAACCATTTGTGTTTATATGTGGATCGGGCTTACGATTTTCCTTTCTTGTAAAAGGATTTTAAAAGTTAAACAAATGGTTGGAGTTTACATACACCAGTCACCTGATCGACCTAGAGTTTATTTTTTTCCCTAAACTCCTGGGTGCCCAATTTTGTACGGGCAGTCAAGTAGTCAGGATTTTACAGATACTTGGAGAGATGGAGAAGGAGGCTTTAGGATTATATTACTATTGTTTATTTCTGCAGTGTTATAAGTGTTGTACCCCGATAATGGTTTTTTATCCAGATACTGGTTTTTATTTCAAATTTATGTTATATAATATATATTTATTTGTTCCGCTGTGAGATTCGTGTTTACTCTGATGTTGTATTTATGTTCTTCTTCTTCTGTTATAAATTTCTTTCTTTCTATTTCTCACCCTCTAGGCCTGAATAGTTGACATGGGTTTTATGTCAATTTTTTGGGTCAAAAATCCCAGTTCGTTACACACTAGGGACTCAAATCTGAGGTACTTCGCGTTCCAATGTCTGGGCTCCATACCATGACATCACTCCTAGCTAGAAAGAAACGCATGCACTCCCTGTAGTCCCTCATCCCATTTCTAGTTCATACCGGGGTGTGAATCTCGCGAATTAATGTTATACCCGAAGCCATGCTAATTAAAGTCGTGCTTTGATCATCATCCTCAAGACTTTGCTTTTCAGCAAAAGCCTTGGTCATTTGCATCTTAGCATGCCACATTGTCAATCCATACCGTACCACTGATTTCCATCAATATATAACCTCTAAGCTCATACGTCTCAAAGAAGGGTGTTGAGCAAGAGAATAAATTCTCCACCACCAAACAGATACATATTTAGCAAAGATCAACGAATATAATATAAAGGAATACAATGTCAGACATATCATCCATTTGCAAGTCCGTTCTGGGTTTAAGCGAAACCGGAGGCACCTTATTCCTCATCCCGTATGTCCAATACAGGAGAGAGGCCCTCGCATATCCGGTCGATCTCCAGTATGTCTGGACGATCACCACTTATTACCTTGTCTTGGGTGTACGACCCAATTAAGGCATCAGTAATCATCCAAACGATGTGAAGATCTCCGATCTTCAACCACCGTCTTCATCGTGGACTTTCAATTGCCGTATTAACTATTCAGAATGGGTTAAACTTGGTCATTCTGAATAACTCGCGTATTTTATAATCAAGTGCTATAAAAACAAATCTGACGCCTCATTCCAATCCAGAATATTCTTTTATTCAATTATTCACATCTTTAGGGAAAGGTTCCTATTAATTTTATCAAAGATAAGTTCTTTTAAACTTATAGTTTAATCTTCCTCGTAAAACATTTCAAAAGATTTTAAAATTAACAATATAAACCAAATTAAGGTTTATAAAACTAGTCGGGATCATCGAGCCTTACCGATGTAATCATTTATTTTATTATCCTAATCCCAGACTATTCATCCCATGGGGCAAAACTGGTAGTACGCCATATCCAACACCCACTACGTTATCGGTAAATTTAATTACTATTTCATGTTCAAATCTAATTAAAGATTTAACTATCGCCTGGAGTAAAAATGGTGGTACTCCATTCTCGATCATTTCATGAATTCGATAAATTTAATTATCTCATTCTCATTTTAATCTACTTAAAAATTCATTAAAACTCTAGCCCAGTTTTAATCTCAAAAATTAATACTTAATGATTATTCAAATTTTAGGAAATAAATCATGTCTTTACTTGGGTTAAAGAAACAATGTCATTTAAAACACAGTTCATGTTGACGGCAAAAAATGTCGTAAACACCAAAGATTCCTATTACTAGGAATAGTTAATTTGGTCGTAAGACTAAGTAAGAGGAAGCGGTAAATGACACGAGAATTTATAGTGGTTCGGCTATGGATTAGGCCTACGTCCACTTTGGAAGGATGTTTAATGTAACACCCATAAGTCCCACATCGTGGAAGCCTGTGTGAAGTGGGTACTTATATAGTAGAACCCATCTCTTACTAACGCCGAGGCCTTTTGAGGAACAAAACCCCACACCTATATGGTGGCTAAGTTGGGGACAATATCTTGCGTGAACGGAGATGCGGGTTGTTACAGTGGTATCAGAGCCAGGTTACCCAGCCGGAATTGTGGCTCCCGTGTGGACCACAGCGCCTGGGTGAGGTGTTTGTGAGCCAACGGGGACGTTGGACTCTGTAGGAGGGGAGAATGTAACACCCATAAGTCCCACATCGTGGAAGCCTGTGTGAAGTGGGTACTTATATAGTAGAACCCATCTCTTACTAACGCCGAGGCCTTTTGAGGAACAAAACCCCACACCTATATGGTGGCTAAGTTGGGGACAATATCTTGCGTGAACGGAGATGCAGGTTGTTACATTTAACTTTTATTAATCACTCAAGAATAACAAGGTAGAGCCATGCTCATTACATTCACTTTTATAATTGCCATATGCTAGGTATTTGGGAAAAAGAATATTTAAATATCCTTCTTTCTCAAATAGGAGATGCAATTAATGAGGTCTAGGAAGGTCTCAAGTGAAGAAAATCCAAACCCTTTGAAGTGTGGGGCCATGGGCTATTTATAGGAGTGGGGGTTAGGTAGGATTAGGTAGGAGTAGGTAGAAATAGGGGAACACTAGCAGAATTTCGACCCTACTGGGTTCGAAAATCCGAACCCTGGCGTGGGTTCGAAATTTCGTACCCGCCTGGTTCAAAATTTCGAACCCAGGCATGGGTGTGAAATTTGGCACTGGCATGGTTCGAGATTTCGAACCCAGGCGTAGGTGTGAATTTCGCGTCTTGCCTAGTGCGAAGTCTTTCCGAGGAGCACGATGATCCCGGGATCGGGCGCTTGAGGCTCGTAGTTCCTACGAGACCCGAGGCCTCGATTCGCGGATGTCTTCTGAATGTTGCGAGGTTGCTAGTGGCGCATTCCCTTCCTGATCCTATCTCCTTTTCTCTTGGGCATCCTTTTTTGGCCTCAACTTCACACGATACGTTGAGTCGAGCGTGTCTGATGCACTCTTGGGAACCGGACCAAAAAGCTGGTTAACATTTGCCTCCCAAAGTACGTCTTGTCTTGACATGATGTGCTTTGTATTGGTTGAGATAGCAGTTAAGCTGTTAGTTCTTCCTGTAATTCAAAAAGAGAATAAGCGCTAGTTGTTGGGGGATGCGTCGTACTCAAGTCGCTCAGTGCCCATAGTGCGTTGCTCCCGTGGATGCGCAGAAGTCGATATGCATATGCATGGAATACGTATACGAGAGAGTGTGGCGCAGTGCTTTAAAACCTGAGGTATGATCATCATCAAAAAATTATATATATATATATATGTATATATATATGTATATATATATATATTTGTGTCAGAAATTTTCGAACCTGTAAGCTCAAAATTTTGAACCCAGTTGGGTCGGAATTTTGAGCCCAGGGGTTCGGGATTTCGAATACTGGGCGTTCGAAAATTCGAACCCGTGCTGGAATATGAAGAGATCCTTTTTCCTTTTACAAATAGCCCCCCTTCACTTTTTTCCTCCTATTTTTTCTTTCTTTGGCTGCCATTGTTGAAAGCTTCGAACCCGATAATTTCGAACCCGAACTAGGTGAGGCTTTGGGTCGAGGAGATGAGAAGGGGAGGAAGTCGAAGGGCCGCGGCGGAGACCTCAAAACCTCGTGGGTTCGATTTTGCAAACTCACTCGGCGCCTCGAACCCCCGCGGATTCGAATTTTCGAACGGGTACGAATTTTCGAACCTCACTGGGTTTGAATTTCGAACCCACCGGGTTCGAAGTCTCGAACCCTCATTGGTTCGAATTGTGGAACTCCGTGGGGTTCGAAACATCGAACCCCTGTGGGTTCGAATTTTCGAACCCTGTGGGTTTGAAATTCCGAACCCCCTGTCTGGGTTCAAAATTTTGAACCTGGGGAGGTTCAGATTTTCGAACCCGGATGGGTTCAGAGTCTCGAACCCTTCTGGGTTCGAAATGTTGAACCTGGGGTTCGAAATTTCGAGCCTGGAGAGGTTTGGATTTTCGAACCCGGATGGGTTCAGAGTCTTGAACCCTTCTGGGTTCGAAATTTCGAGCCCGACATGGTTCGGGACTCGGTCTTTAACGTGCCGGGCTCCTGATCTGTCGTGCCGTTGGACTTTGGCTTCCGGATACTCGTCTCTGGAGTTGCATACTTAGTGTTGATGCGTGAGTGGTTAACCATGCGAGTTTTTTTTTTGGATTGATCATATAGGATAGAGCATACAACCGGACTGGGACTTGGACTATTTCGAATTGTTCTGGACTTTCTTTATGTAGTTTATTCTTGCATAGCATTACACGCACATATTAGTTGTCACCAACTAGAGGGGTACAGGTCACTATACTGCCCGTTCTAATACTAGTGTGTTAAAGTATAGCTGAAGATGCAGACAAGATCAAAGACCAGAAAGACTACGAAAGCCGAGGCTTCCCAACCCTTATCAAACACATCTGATCCTACCCCTAGAGGTAGCGCGTCTGGCAGCGAGCTTGAGACCACCGAAGGATCGACTCCTTTACACACAACCAGTTCGCCCGAAGCATCTGAGAACAGGGAGCAACTTGAACAGCAGTATTCCCCGATCGTGACTGAAGAGGCCGAGGATGTGGATATCATGGGTGAGAATGCGCCCACACCTCTGGTAGTTCCGGATATGTTTCCTGATGTGGTGATCTTGGAGAATCCTATTGATTCAGTACCCTCGTGTATGGATGCTACCGCGGTATGAAAAATGGCGGTGCGATTTAACATACCGGTGGAAGATGCCCATGCCCCTGGGAGAGATGGCAGAGCTCATTCGCCGCCTGTGGGTTTTACTGCTTGGAACCGACAAGCTTGCCTTGCCGGGTGTGTATCCACGTCTAATGACTTCATTCGGAACATGCTTTTCTATTTCCGTCTCGCGTCGTCACAATTGCACCCCAATGCCTATGCTTCTCTCCTGGGTACTTATGTTCTCTTCCACGATTTTTTACACAGGGAACCTACCGGGGAAGATATTCGATATTTCTTCCACTTAAGGAAAACTAGCGTTGCCTCTCCCTCTCAATGGTCTCTGGAAGCGACAGGTGCCACGAAATTCTTTGTCGGGACGTATCCTAGGCTGTCGGTGTTTAAGCGCGAGTGGTTCTTCGTCAGCTGCCCTCCCGGATTCGCCAGGAGGTGGATTGAGGGAAGTAAGTGTTTCTCCAGATTCGCTCCTTTTCGTAATTTTTTGATTCCTTCCTTTTTTATGGTTTTATTTGGGCTATGATAGGGAATCCAAAGGCGCCTACTGGGGATGAATATCGGCAGCGCCTTAATGCCTTGCGAGCGACATCGAAGAATTTCCATGATACTAGCACCGTGGCAAGTCAGGATCACCTCCGCCGCGCTGGGTTGCTACCCACCAACTAGGCTGTGATCAGTCCTGCGGTTGCTGTTAGTGCGCGAAAAGAAGGAGTTGCGGCAGGTCCGACCATCACTGGGCGGAAGAGGAAAATAGCCCCTGCAAGAGGATAGCTGCCAGAGACTACTCTCCTGCAAGGAGATGTGAGCGAAGGCGAAGCTATTGGCCAAGAGGAAATTGCCAGAGATGAGGGGTTGCAGAGCACTCCTATCCCGCCTTTGACATGAGAGAGGGAAGGAACGTTGGTTAAACCACAGTCTCCCGCGACTCACCCAGAGGCCACCCCATCGCTTGAACCCGCGGGCCAGTTTGATGGCTTAATAAGACTTGATTTAGTGGTGACTCCATGGCCAAATACAACAAGCCTGGAGGAACTTACTTGTATTGCGGAGGGGTTAACTCCCTCGATCGGGCCAACATCTGGTCTGTTGAGAGAACACTTTAGGGCATACATTCATAACACTGCATAGCATAGATGCCTGCCTATGTGTGTAACTTGACTAACTTTGGCTTGGTCCATTCGCATGTGATATGGAGGGCGGACGTGGTGGACAAGGTCATGGATGCGGTGGTCGCTGGCATCCCGAGAGTTCTTGTTTCGAGAGTTTCCGAAGATCCACCAGACTGTATAGTGCCCCGCCTCCGCTAGAACAAGGCGGCGGGCATCGAGGCCACGACCGATCTAGGCAGTCTCCAACACCTCCTCCTCGTATTTGCGTATCCGCTGGAGGTACTCGGCTCAACATAGGTGGTTCCCGATCCTTGGCTTCGACAGCTCCTCCGCCCGTCGTCCCTCCAGCCCCCATTCAATGTGCTAAGGGAAGGGAGTTGTTGTTTGGTCAACTAAGGTCGGGTATGGAGGTCGTGACGAGAATGCAAAACCTGACAAAGTCCCAAATCCGAGCATTTTCTATAGAGGAGAGGAAGCTGTACTTCCCCCAATATCACTTCAATGATCTGACCTCTCTTCCTGATCTCCGCCCTGCTCCCAGTAGGGAATCCAGAGAGACATGGATGCATGTACAAGCTGTGTATCACTAGGCCAACGAACTTACCAGGTATTCCCCCTACCTTTCTGAGTTGATCAAGAGAAAAAGCCTAGAGCTCATCAATCGACAATTGACTATTGATGGTGAAAAGACCTCGGTTACCCACTTGGAAACCGAGATAGGTAGATCCATTTGCTGTGTTCTGGTTGATTAACTGCTATCCCGTATGTTTCCCAGTTTTAACTTTTGACCATGTTATCGCAGCGAGCTGAAGCAATCATATGTGACTTTAAAGACGGAGGCTTCTCGTGACTGCGAGACTTTTAGTGATACCTTACGTCGCTTGACCATTGAAAACACGGCCCTCAAGAAGGATAAGGATGAGTGTTCTAAAGTATGTGCTAACATGGAAAGGGAGATCGGGAAAGTTGCTCAGCTCCAGGATAACAATACCGCTTTGAGGGAAGAGAACGAAATGTTGTGGGCCGAGAATGCCGAGGTCGCTGAGTTGAAGAGGCAGCTCAAGGTGATGAGAAAGGCGAAGAAGGATGCCGAGGCTAGCAACAGGGATGTGCTTAGTGAGTCCGAGGGTATAAAGGCTGAATATTTGAGGGAGATAGAGCTACTGAGGGGACAACTGAACGATGCGTATTTCCATGTTGGGACCTCCTTCGAGGAGAGTATCCGTAACATGTATGTAAAAGCCTTGAGATTCTGACGGATTTCATGGGTCGAAGACTACCCCCGCGAGCTTGCCAGAACCTAAGAGAGGTTAGTTCCTTACGAGGATTTCTTGCATCGAGTGGACGTAAGTACTTTGAATGAGCGTCAGCTTGCGAATGTTCTTCTGGATAGTGACGAACGTGACACACTGGAGGAGGGAAGGAGGCTGTTGCGGGAGGATGCCGAGAATGAAAGGTTGGCAAGGCTTGCTGAGGAGAAGGGGAAGGATGTCATGTCTGAGAGTGTTGGGGCTACAGAGACCTTTGCCGAGGCAAGCCTCTATCATCCATTAGCCTCTGAGTCGGTGGTGGTGAGTGGTCCTACAGCCTTGATTCAGACTTCGATTGAGTATGACCCGGATCACCCTGGACTAGAAGAGATCGGATCCACCTTGCCTACGGCATCAGGTGCGCCTTCTATTTTTTCCGTGCCATCCCTGATCGGAGGTAAATTCCCTTTACAATGCATCCTAGAGGACGACATGATTACCGAATTTGTGGACTAAACAGTTGTTTTTTTGTTATACATCCCTTCTTGAACTGACCATGACATCGGGCCCTGCCCCCGTGGTCCCACCGGTGATTGAGTCCGGACGACAGTTTACAGAAGTGCAGCCTAGAGGAGGAGGGGATCATTTCGACACCTTCTTGGATATACAGATAACCACCAGTCTTTATGAAGGTCTGATTGATGAAGGGGAGATAGTTGATGGGCAAAGTTCCCACGTCAGAGGTTCGGTGGAGGTCGATGTGACCTCGATAGCCGCCCTTGTAGAGGCTCAAAAGGCCAAGATGGTGGCTAAGAGCGAAGAGGTAGAAGAGAAGCAAGAGCACGACGAGGCGGACAGGAGGGAGGTCCTAATGAAGACCAAGCAGGAGGCTGAGGCGAGGGCCGCAGACACTGTCGCGAAGAAGAGAGCCGAGGAGGAGTCTGAGAGAGCCGATGAGGAGTCTGAGAAGAAGAGGGTTAATGATGAGACCCAGAAGAAGAGGGAAGATGAGGAAGCATGGCAGAGGGCTACTGAGTCCCTTTATAAAGCCAAAGCGGGTGACGTCTCGCCGCATAGGTCCCAAAAGCTTGTTGTGCAGAGGGATGCCAAAGAGGCTAAGGAGAAAAATGAGCGGGAAGGCAAGGCGGTTACAGAAACGGGCGACGTTATAGTCGACCTCGCCACTGGGGGTGCCTCCAAGCCCACGCCACACGCTACCCTTATTAATATTACCGAGGTCTCTAGCGGTGATGGCATGGACGAGAGACGCCTCTCGGCTTCTCATGAATCGACCACTTCTCGGAGGGGCCGAGATGGAAAGAGCGGGCATGGTAAGAAGAGGCTCGGTGCTAAGGATGAGCCGTCGAGCATTGAATCTGCAAAAAATACAAGCACAAGGAAAAGAAGAAAAGATACAGTTAGTATTAGTAGCCTAAGTAGAGGTTACCATTATTTTGGTAGTGTAGGCCGATAGTTTAAGCGAGTACGGCCCTCGCTTTTGGCTTTTCAAGATACAGTGTGGTTCTCATGTACACCCTGTCATTAGAAAGTAAAATCGTTAGGCATGTAGTTTGTTTATTGTGTGTGTGTGAAAATGAAATATGAATTAGTAAAGATCGTTGTTTATGTCAAGTGTTCAGATGTTCTTTTTATGTTTTCCAGCATCCTGTACTTGCATAAGCATAATTATCATTACACTTGTCACAAACGCGATTAAGGGCCGTCTTTGGGTAAATTATTCCAGAGAGGTGAGGTAGAGCGCTGGTTTCAGTAAGTTTCCCTCAGCTCAGGAAAGCTGTAATTTGCGAAACCAGGCTATGCGCCTGCTGTTTTGGGTGGCCCGGGGTTAAACCCAAGTATAGCGAAGGCTTAGGGCGTCGTGTTGTGCGGTCCGCCAGGTGGGTGGCTCTCCCGTCATTTATCGGGATGAGATGAGCCGCCAGACGTCGTTTATTCACCACCGTAGTTTTCAGCCCTGATCATCAGCTCGTAAGGTCCGATCGTGGTCATAGGCTTCCCCTAAGCCTTAAGAGCTAATGGGGAAGAAACGATTTAAGGTCAGTCTTGGTGCTGTGCCAAGATCTGACCGGCACCCGCAGCCGGCGAAGAGAGATTTTCATCGGTCTTAGTCGGTTGCTGAGTGGCGCCAAGTTGCCTGGAGTAGGACGCGAAACGATTTATCCTCGGCCTCGGCACTGGGCCGAGGTTCGAGTTAGTGGTTGTTTATACTCGGTCACGCTGCGGGCCGGCGATTCGAGTAGCATTATCGGCTCCCGTGCTCGGAGTGCCGGGCATAGCCAAGTGCTTCAGACTCGATGTTGCCTAAAGGTTGGGATGGCATCGCCGGCTCCCGTGCCTAGGGTGCCGGTGCGGCGGTCGCAGGCGTGAATCAAGCCTGGTTGTTGGAACCAACAAGACGCATTACGTGAGAAGTAAACAACAAGGAGATAAGAAATTGAACATCATTTCTACTAATAACTTTTGGCAGTAACAGCCTTTACAATGCCTTGAATTTCTGAAAAAATAGAACATTGTTTGAAAAGCATAAACAACCATAAACTGAGTTACATAGAGTAGCGGCAGAGATGTTCTTTGTTCCACGCCCTTGGGAGTTCAGCTCCGTCGATGGTGGCGAGTTTGAAAGTTCCGTCACTAAGCTTTCGCTGTATGGAGTACGTGCCTTCCCAGCGAGGCGCGAGGCCTGTTTGTAGGGGTAAAACCCGCTTTTGAACGAGGTCCCCAACATTGAGGTCCTTATGGCGGACCCTGGAATTAAAGTATCAGGCTACTCGCTGTCGTTGGGCGGCAACTCTAATACCGGCCTCGTTTCTCTTTTCTTCCAGTAAGTCGAGCAATCCCAGGAGAAGATCTTGGTTTGTCCTTGGGTCGAAGTACGTGACTCGATGGGATTGAAGCTTGAGCTCAATGGGAATGAGCGCTTCAGGTCCATACGCGAGGGCAAAAGGAGTATGACCGGTTGCTATCTCGTGGGTGGTACGGTAATCCCATAAAGCTATGGGAAGTTCATCTGCCCACATGGCCCCAGCCTTTTCCAGACGCTTCTTGATGATGGATTTGGTGACCTTGTTAACCACCTCGACTTGCCCATTGGCTTGAGGATGAGCCACCGCTGAGAATCTTTTATCGATGTCGCGACGCTGAGAGAAGGCTTTGAACTTGGTGCTCTCAAATTGAGTGTCGTTGTCGGAGATGATAGCTTGGGGCACCCCACAACGGGTAATGATGTTGCAGACAACAAAGTTGATCATCTGCTTCGTGGTGATGGTGGCGAGAGCTTCAGCTTCTGCCCACTTGGTGAAGTAATCCACTGCAACGACAGCGTATCATGCCCCGCCTTTAGCCATTGGAAGGGTTCCGATGTTGTCGATTCCCCATATGGCGAGCGGCCAAGGGCTGACCATTTCGGACAATTCGGTAGGCGGAGCTCCTGGAATCTTGGAGAAGCGCTGGCACTTATCACATTTGCGAGTGTATTTCACGGCGACTTGATCAAGCGTGGGCCAGTAATAACTATGCTTGAGAATCTTTCTGGCCAGGGTTTTCCCTCAGTGTGGTCGCCACATTCGCCTTCATGCACACTGCTCAGTACTCGGAAGGCATCGCCGTGGGCTACGCGTCGGAGCAAGGGAACAAAAAAACCTTTGCGGTAGAGTACCCCATCCATAAGAAGGTAATGGGTCGATTGGCGAGTGAGCACGTGCCTTTCCTTATAGTGCTTTGGTAGGGTCCCATATTGCAGGTAATTTCTGATCGGTGACATCCAGGACTCGGGCTCGGGTTCGGCGCTCATCATCATCTCGTCTTGCCCTTGCTTGATGCTCGGAGAGTTGAGGGTCTCAACCAGAGCGAACCCGTTAAGATGCGGATCTTCGGAGCTTGCCAGTTTGGCGAGGGAATCTGTCTTTTCATTTTGCTCATGCGGGACATGGGTGATGGTGAAATGCTCGAGGTGGGCGAGTAGCCCCTGGACCCGGGACAGGTATTGGGTGAGCCGTCCCTCTTTTGCTTGATACTCTCCTAACACTTGTTGGACGATAAGCTATTAATTAGAGAAGATGTGGATGGTCTCTAGCTTGAGTTCGATTGCGATTCCAAGCCCGGCGATCAAGGCCTGATATTCCACGTCATTATTAGCTGTAGGGAAATTTAGCCTTAACGCTTAATACATCAGGAATTCTTCAGGGGTGATGAGCACGACTCCAGCCCTGGAGTACTTTCTGTTAGAGGAGCCGTCTACGATCAATTTCCACTGGGCGTTGGGAGCTCCAGTGTCCTCCGTAGGAGCCTCCTCAGGGGTCGTGAATTCTACGATGAAATATGCGAGAGCTTGACTGAGGATGGCTCGTTGGGGGATGAAGGTTATCTGGAACTGGCTCAGCTCTATGCTCCACTGTAGTAATCATCCTGATGCCTCGAGTCGTTGTAGGACCGGTCGTAGAGGCTGGTCAGTGAAAACTTTTATGGGATGAGACTGGAAGTACGGTCGAAGCTTTCTAGAAGAAATCAATAAGCAGAATGCCAGCTTTTCTAGCTTCGGGTAATTCTTCTCTTCCCCCATCAGTCGCTTGCTAATATAGTTGATGGGTCGTTGAGTGCGATCTTCGAGGCGTATTGGTGCTGAGCTGACTGCCTGTGCAGAAACAACCATGTAAATATATAAGTCCTCATGGTCTATAGGCTTAGAGAGGATAGGTGGTCGCTCTGGGTGATCTAGAAGTTCCTTGAATGCGGAGACACACTCGGGGGGTCCACTCAAAATTGCGCTTCCCTTTTCGGAGTAAATCGAAGAAGGGGATGCACTTGTCGGTGGCCTTAGAGATGAATCGACTTAAAGCGGCGACCTTTCCATTCAGACTCTGGACGTCCCTGATGTTCCTGGGGACTCGGATGTCCCGAAAAGCTAGAATTTTTTCTGGGTTGGCTTCGATGCCCCGAAAGTTGACAACGAAGCCCAAGAATTTCCCCAAAGCGACTCTGAAGGACCACTTCAAGGGGTTGAGTTTCATGTCGTACTGGCAGAGGACATCAAACATTTCGGAGAGGTCGTGGATGTGATCGCTTGATATTTTAGATTTCACCAGCATATCATCCACGTATACCTCCATGGACTTCCCAATCTGATTTTTAAAGAGTCGATTAACCAATCAATGATAAGTGGCATCAGCATTCTTGAGAACAAAGGGCATAACACGGTAGTAATAGAGCCCAAGATCGGTTATGAAAGAGGTATGATCTTGGTCGCGGAGGCTCACCGGGATCTGCTTGTAGCCTGAGTAGGCATCCATGAAAGATAGCAGTTGGTATCCGGCGGTAGAGTTGACCAATCGATCGATCTTTGGGAGCGGTAACTGTCCTTGGGGCATGCCTTCTTTAGATTGAAGAAGTCGATGCATGCCCGCCATTTACCGTTGGCTTTTTTAACCAGAACTGGATTGGAAACCCACTCAGGATAGTCGGCTTCACGGATGAAGTTATTGTTGAGCAGAAGGTCCACCTCTTCTTCGAGTGCTTTAGACCTTTCGGTCCCCAAGAAGTGGTGCTTCTGTTTGACTGGAGGCATTCCGGAATCTAAGCAAAGGGAATGGCAGGCAATTGCGAGGTCGACGCCCTTCATGTCGGAGTGAGTCCATGCAAACACGTCTAGATTGGCTTTCAGGTAGCATATAAGATCTTCTTTGATTGCTGGGTGGAGTTGTGACCCTACTTTCAACACCCATGTTGGGTCATCCAAGTTGACGAGAACGTCCACTATGGATTCGACCGGGGTATCCCTCTCGTACTCGGGCTCTTCGTCCTTCCTGGGTCGAGGTCATCGGAAAGACGGCAGTGGCGCCTGAACCAGGGACCAGACATCGCTGATTGTTATGCTGAGACGTTCTTGGCGCAAGAAGGTGCGGGCACAGCTTTGCCCTTGTCCTTTTCACAGGCGTTCTTCCATTCTATTGCGTAGCATTCCCTGGGGCTTGCTTGATCGCCCTTAATGGTTCCAATCCCATTTTCCATCGGGAATTTCATTAGGAGAGACCATGGTGTCATGTAAACCTGGAATTCAGCGAGAAAGGGGTGCCCTAGGAAAGCGTTATAGGGGAGTCGATGTCTATAACCATGAAAGTGAGAATTCAGACTCGGCTTCGGTCCTTCTCGCCCACTTCCACAGGTAGGTTGATCATCCCTATGGGGGAACTAAAGGCCCATTAAAACCGTGAATTGCGGTGTGACATGGCTTTAAATCATTCGTTTCCAATTTCATCTGGTCGTAGGCGGCCTTAAAGATGATGTTGATCGAGCTCCTTGAGTCGATTAAAAACTTTCGAACGGACAGTGGTCGGGATTTCGACCCCTGTCGATTCTCTTTCTCAAAAGACGATGTCGTCCCGCATGGTTTTTTGTAGCTTGGCTGCGACGGACTCAAGGAGAGCGGAGAAAGCTTTGTAAGTAGCATATTTTATGTAACTCACATATTCCTCCGTTTTTCGAAACTTTCGTGTGTGGGGTAAGGTCCGCCGCATATGGTGTTGATCATGATTCCTTGTCTTGGGTTAGATGGTCCTAGAGCTGCCTTGGTGGCTACTTGTGGAGCTGGCACTAGAGGCTGCGAGTTTGTTTTGAGGGGAAAGGGCTCTTGGATATATTGCTTGAGCCGCTTCTCGCGAATAAGTTTCTCGATTGCATCCCTAAGTTGGCGACATTTGTTGGTGTCGTGCCCGTACATGTTGTTGTATCGATAGTATCTCCCGGTGTTCCTCTCGCGGTCGGTAGATTCTC
The DNA here is from genome assembly GCA_030737875.1 of Allium sativum. Classification (NCBI taxonomy): domain Eukaryota; kingdom Viridiplantae; phylum Streptophyta; class Magnoliopsida; order Asparagales; family Amaryllidaceae; genus Allium; species Allium sativum. The sequence continues at coordinate 619,300,209 of CM060912.1, forward strand.
TGACGCGCGGCTTCTTGTATGCAAAGTGTTGCATGTTTCCAAGTAGATGGTCTCTATGTCTTCATTTAATGGGGTGTAGGTCTCAAAAGCTTGGCGAGGGTCGGGCTTTCTTGATTCTGCTGGGGCTTGCCCTTGTTTCGTCCATTCGGCTTGCCATTGTTCGGTTTTTTCCTGTAAGGACCTGCCCCCTGTTTTGGTCGAAAGGCTCTCCGCCTCGCCTACCTCTGAAGTTATTATTGGCGGTATCTTCTTGGGGATCATTGGGACAACTTGTGGCGGAGAGCCGGTTCCGCCTTGCCTCTTCTTGGCACAAGTATTGATCTGCCTTCTCATAGAAGGCATCGAGGATTTTTGGCTGTTTTCGATCGATCTAGACCTCGAACTCTGAAGTAGGGAGGACAACTTTCGCTAGTTGAAAGAGTATGGTGCGAGGACCAGGATCCTCGACCTTGGCGAGAGCTGTATTGAACCGGGAAAGGTAGCTTCTAAGTGAATCGGCGGGCCCCAGGTATAGGTTGGATAAAGTGAGGGCATTCTTCGAAGTTGGGATATGCCCCCTGAATTGCTTAACCAGCTCTATTGCTAATTGCCCGAAGTTGTTGATGGAATCAAGAGGGAGGCGAGAGAACCAAAGCAAAGTGGTACCGGACAGGAAGACCAGGAAGCATTTTCATTTGGCCTAATCGTCACCCTGTCTCGAGTCCATTTGCCATTCATAGCGATTCAAGAAGGCACAAGGATCAGTGGTATCACCATAGAGTGGCATTTGTGGCATGCTAAAGCGTCTCGACCACTCGGCCTCATTTACTCTTCTTGTGAAGGGGTTATGCCTAATGTGGGCTTCCCATGAGCCGTTCGCGCTTCCCCGCATTTCCCTCATGACCCTTCGTATCATGTCGGGAAGGTAAGTTGGATGTGGATCCGCCATCGAGATCCATGGATTTTGACGTTGCTTCGGAGTCCTGTTGCGAGGTCGTCTTCTATAGTGGATGTCCGGATCATCTTCCTCCATGTCCTCGACATCTATGATTAGGTCTTGGTGTAGATGGTGAGGTGGAGAGGGGTGAAGCGGATCCTGTTCTGGAGGAGCGCGGGCCGTTGGAACAGCTGGCCCATCAGCCTAATTAGTGACCATCGGGTTGTGTCGAGGAAGAGGTTTGTTTGTAGGACCTGGTTCGTCATTAATGACCAAGCGAGAGAGGCCTCGATGTTGTGCCCCCTCATTATATGTGAATGTAGTTCGGTTGCCATTGCCGTTTTTATTGCCGTTGGCATGACCGTTACCGTTATCAAGGCGTTGGTATGAATAACGATGTTGTTGATGAGGCTGAACCTTCTCCTTTGGTGTGGGCCCCTTGACTCAGAAGAGGATGTTTCCGAGGCGGTTGGTCGGGGTCGAGCATTGTTCCGAGTTAGTTGAAGTTGGATGACAACGCGTTGACTTTTTTGAAGTTGGCGCATAAGTTCGATGTTATTCCTTAATGTTTGGCTGAGCTCGATCGCGGTGTTCTCATATCTTTCATTAAGCGCGCGAATTTGAGCTTACGTGAGGGGCGCTTCGGGGTGCACAAAAGGAGGGGCAGTTTCATTAGTGGTCAGGACGTCTACCGGTTGAGGTTGCTGGGAGGTACCGGCCTCGGCCGCAGCTGAAGTGTCGACCATTGCGTTCTTTGACTTCTTTACCATCGTAAGTGGATTCGACAACAAGTTAAGCAAGGAACCTTAAGCTCGTCGAAGTCGAGATGATAATGTGGAAGAAAGACGCAAATCTTGAGTTCAATTTCTCAGTGAAAGCACTAAATGTTGACGGCAAAAAATGTCGTAAACACCAAATATTCCTATTTCTAGGAATAATTAATTTGGTCGCAAGACTAAGTAAAAGGAAGCGGTAATTGACACGAAAATTTATAGAGGTTCGGCAGCGGATTAGGCCTACATCCACTTTGGAAGGATGTTGAACTTTTATTAATCGCTCTAGAATTACAAGGTAGAGCCATTACATTCATTTTTATAATTTGAAAAGTCGGTGTGTGTGTGTGTGTGTACGACTTGTGCAGGATCTATAATATGGCTATGCGGAATGTATGTGATAACTTAAGCTATTCAATAGTTATGCAGGTAAAAATTCGCAAACAATATATATATCTCAAATAATTATAAATGCAGTAAAGTAAAGTAGAGTAACGACACCAGGATTTTTATACTGGTTCGGACCTCCAGTCCTACGTCCAGTCCCGAAGCTCCTCTTCGGCTTTTCACTAAACAACACCCTCTCTTCACCCGGAGGAACAGGTTCACAACACTACTTGATTTACGGGCTACAAGCTTACCCACTTGATTTCACGGGCTACAAGCTTACCCACTTGATTTCACGGGCTACAAGCTTACCCACTTGATTTACGGGCTACAAGCTTACCCACTTGATTTCACGGGCTACAAGCTTACCCACACAGGACTTCAACAAATACAAGAGTTTGACTTCTGAATGTGTTCTTGTTTCAACACTGATTAGTCAATGATTGAGTACACCCTTCCTATAATCTTATCCTCAAATATATGAATTGAATGCGAAGATTTGAAGGAAGTTAGTTGCTTGTTGAATCAAAATATGAGAAATATTATCAAGGATTCAATAAGTAACTTGAATTTTGGAGCTTTTAGAATGCAAGAGTATTTAGAAAGTAAGATCAGAAATCAGAGCAAGAATCAGTTAATTGGTATTTTGAATGATTGAATCTTGATGTATTTATAGAGTTTGAGACGATGCAATCATTCATGAAAAGTTGCAATCAAAAGAAGTGATTTTTAATGAAGAGAAATGGATGCAACTTTTCAAGAAAGAAGATGACTCTTCATGAAATTCAAAAATAGGTCGACAGGAAAAAATTAATAGGTTGACAGGTTTTTGACCGTTATTTCAAAAAGTTGTTGACCTGTTAATTTTAATAGGTTGACCTGAAATATTTTACATATACTATTTAAAATATATGTGCTTAATATGGTAAAAGTGTATGTGTGCTAACATTTGTTAATGCTGGAATCAAAAGGTAAGATTATTTACTAACAAATGTTGCAGAAATTCAGGGGGAGCTTTATATTCAAAGGGAGAAAATCCAAGGTGTTGTCATCAATCAAAAAGGGGGAGAATGTTGAGACACGAGAATTTCGATTGATAACAACAAAATAAAGATCAATGGAAATCATGACATGGAGCTAAGATTATGGATATATAGATGTTTAAAGGGAGACAGAGCTTATGTACAGGGGGAGATAGCAATAAAGATTAAAATATCAAGCTATATTGTCATCAATCAAAAAGGGGGAGAATGTTGAGTCAACGGTTTCAATGCTTATTTTGATTAATGACAAGAAGGAGCTTCATGATCGACAAAAAGAAGATTCGATGTTTTATAGGTTAGAAGTTGGTTATTTAGAGTATTTTATGTTAAAATCTATCCTCAAATAATCATACTTCTCATTGCTTTCAAAATTATGCATGAAAACTCGTTTTTATTGTATATTGACAAAAACAGGTCAACCTGTTAAAAATAACAGGTCAACCTATTTTTAACAGGTTGACCTGTTTTTGTCAATATACAATAAAAACGAGTTTTCATGCATAATTTTGAAAGCAATGAGAAGTATGATTATTTGAGGATAGATTTTAACATAAAATACTCTAAATAACCAACTTCTAACCTATAAAACATTGAATCTTCTTTTTGTCGATCATGAAGCTCCTTCTTGTCATTAATCAAAATAAGCAATGAAACCGTTGACTCAACATTCTACCCCTTTTTGATTGATGACAATATAGCTTGATATTTTAATCTTTATTGCTATCTCCCCCTGTATATAAGCTCTGTCTCCCTTTAAACATCTATATATCCATAATCTTAGCTCCATGTCATGATTTCCATTGATATTTATTTTGTTGTTATCAATCGAAATTCTCGTGTCTCAACATTCTCCCCCTTTTTGATTGATGACAACACCTTGGATTTTCTCCCTTTGAATATAAAGCTCCCCCTGAATTTCTGCAACATTTGTTAGTAAATAATCTTACCTTTTGATTCCTGCATTAACAAATGTTAGCACACATATACTTTTACCATATTAAGCACATATATTTTAAATAGTATATGTACAATATTTCTCCCCCTTTGTCATCGATTAAAAAGAATAAATATCGTAATAACCTCAATAATCGAGAGTAGTATAGTTTTAAAATAGTATAAGAAATGGTGTTTGAGTTTGGAATTTGAAACGACGTGTCTTTAAAAAAAATTATAATAGAGACCGGTTCGTGGCAAGAGAGAATGAACAGTACAATGATGGAGAATTCTAGCCGTAGGTCTCAAATTTACTCCTTTAGCACTAGACTTGTGATCTTCAATGAATAAATGGCTAACTTTGTCTCTAATATGAATGGGACATAAATCAGAAGAAAATTTCGTACCATTATTTGAAGATTTAAGAACTTCTTCCATTCGTGCCTTGGAGATGAATACTTGTTGATCACATACGACTGACCATAAGCAATTTGAAGAATTTGCTGGCTTGAACTTCTCCAAATTGAGATTAGCATAGAATAATTTTATCATAATGTGATTAATCTCAACATTATTGTCCTCAAAACTAAGTAGAGATTCTATTTTTGCCTTGGATGCAATTTCTCTAACATCATAGAGGAGGAAATCGTGGTATTTGATAAAACTCCCTTCATGAATGGTATAATCTTTCATTTTATTTCATCTTGTTACAGCAATCGGATCCTTAAGCCAATGTTTGATTTGAGCATTTATGGGTTGTTTAGAAGTTGAAGAAGAAGTCTTTGATTTCTTTGATTTTGGAGCCATTGAAGAGAAGGAGATGGAGATGAGAAGTTAGGTTTTGAAAAGAGGTGTTGATTTGAGTAATGAATGGGTAAAAATCGAAATAGGGTTGATGATATAGGGGTTAAAACGGCGATTGGAGGTTTAAAAAACGAAAAGTCACGAAACCGGTCGACCTGAAAAATAGAATCGTCGACCTAAAAAGTTTCTGTTTGAAAAAGTAAGAAAAAGAGCTGAAATCGGTCGACAGCAATATATAACCGGTCGACCGAAATGTGAGCTTTTTATTTGAAATTTTCAAAAGACCGGTCGACCTGTCATAAATTTCCGGTCGACACCTTTTTTCATAATTTTCTGAAATAGTTCCGGTCGACATGAATTATGGGACCGGTCGACCGCGGAAAATCTCTGGAATTTTTGGACTTTAAAACCGGTCGACCTGTAATGATTTCCGGTCGACATGTATTGAACAAATAGTGATCGGTCGACATAAATTTTGCAATCGGTCGACCTCTAATATTCTCTGGAAATTAAAAAGTATAAAACCGGTCAACCGTTTTTTACCTACCGGTCGACCGTTTTTGATGCAAAATGACATTCCAGCCTTTTGATGATCAAATTCAAAGCCAACCAAAATTTTATTTTAATAATATAAAACAAATACATAAAGTAGGAAATAAAAACATTATTAAAAAGCATTATATAGCATGTCCATTGATCCTTTAGAATGACCTCATTTTCTTGGTTCCCACAGAGAGTATTTTCCGCTTCCGCCTTCATTTTTGTTGTAATTCCTATCCCATGAATTTTGTGTCCTCGATGACGATGAAATATTGAAACAAGTGCTTTTTGATAAGCTAAATTTTCAAAGATATTTAGAGATACCGAATAGCCTTCTCTTTGTTGTGGTGTACCTGCAAAAATTATATGACATGTATACTTTTGGTACCCACTTGCTTTGTTTGGGTCCATGAGTTAGATGGAAGGTAACCATACCCAAGAGGGTTTAATGGAACCTTTAAAGATAAAATTTTCATTATTAACTACTGAATCAAAATAATCATCAATATATTTTTCTCTGTTTTTCCAACTTACAGGAACCCAAATACTTAAGTAATCTCTATTGATATTCCTTTTCATACTTCTAGATCTATTATACAGATCTCTAGTCATAGAAGTATTCGAATTTCTATAATAATTGGATCTAGGATGAGCATTAGTACTAGCAGTAATATTTTTATTGTACATGAAAGCATATCTAGTACTATTTCTAAGATTAGTTTTATTATATCCTAAACCACTTTTGTCATGTAAAGGTTGAGATCTAGATAAAATCATATTTAAATCATTTTGACCTTTATTAAATTTTGCGAACTTATTTGCACTTTTATCAAATTTATTTCCAAAGTCGCTATTGACATTTTCAAAAGAAATTTTGTTATTCTTTAAATCATCAATTTCCTTATTTAATTCAGAATTTTTCCTTTTTAAAGTACCATTCTCAGTTTTGAGACCTAAAATTTGAGATTCTGAATTATCTAAAGAAGATTGTAACTTTTCAAAATTTTCTTTTGAGTCAGAAATTTCATTTTGCAAAATATTATTATTCACCTTTAAAAACTCACATTCTTTAGATAGTTCTAAATTCTTTTCAGTTAAAGCTCTATTCTCTTTTTCAAGAGACGAAATTAAAGAACTAGAATTATTTAAAGAATCTTCTAACGATATATTTTTATTTTGCGAAAGATCGATTTCCTTTAAAAGAACATTGTTTTTATCTTCTAGTCGCTTATTTTCTTTTTGAAGGAAATCTTTTTGAGAAACAAGCTCTTCTATGGTATTTTCAAAACATTTGGCTTGTTTTACCAATAGATTGTTTTCTTCTTTTAATTTGGAATTTTCTTGCTTGTATTTTTTTGACATAGCTAAAACGACTGTATTGAGTTTCAATAATTTTTCATGGTCTAACAAAAGATCTTTATATAATGAATCTGTACGTACCGATTGTGATCTGACTTTGGCCATGGGACACTTGTTTCCTTGCTCTCTTGATTCGGCTTTGTTGCTCTTCCACTTTCTAATCCTTTGACTAGACTTCTTTATTGCCATTTGTTCTAAGATGTTGTTACGATCTCTAGAACACCAGGCTCTGATACCAATTGAAAAGTCCGAGTGTGTAGGACTTGTGCAGGATCTATAATATGGCTATGCGGAATGTATGTGATAACTTAAGCTATTCAATAGTTATGCAGGTAAAAATTCGCAAGCAATATATATATATCTCAAATAATTATAAATGCAGTAAAGTAAAGTAAAGTAGAGTAACGACACCAGGATTTTTATACTGGTTCGGACCTCCAGTCCTACATCCAGTCCCGAAGCTCCTCTTCGGCTTTTCACTAAACAACACCCTCTCTTCACCCGGAGGAACAGGTTCACAACACTACTTGATTTACGGGCTACAAGTTTACCCACTTGATTTCACGGGCTACAAGCTTACCCACTTGATTTCACGGGCTACAAGCTTACCCACTTGATTTACGGGCTACAAGCTTACCCACTTGATTTCACGGGCTACAAGCTTACCCACACAGGACTTCAACAAATACAAGAGTTTGACTTCTGAATGTGTTCTTGTTTCAACACTGATTAGTCAATAATTGAGTACACCCTTCCTATAATCTTATCCTCAAATATATGAATTGAATGCGAAGATTTGAAGGAAGTTAGTTGCTTGTTGAATCAAAATATGAGAAATATTATCAAGGATTCAATAAGTAACTTGAATTTTGGAGCTTTTAGAATGCAAGAGTATTTAGAAAGTAAGATCAGAAATCAGAGCAAGAATCGGTTAATCGGTATTTTGAATGATTGAATCTTGATGTATTTATAGAGTTTGAGAAGATGCAATCATTCATGAAAAGTTGCAATCAAAAGAAGTGATTTTTAATGAAGAGAAATGGATGCAACTTTTCAAGAAAGAAGATGACTATTCATGAAATTCAAAAATAGGTCGACAGGAAAAAATTAATAGGTTGACAGGTTTTTGATCGTTATTTCAAAAAGCTGTTGACCTGTTAATTTTAATAGGTTGACCTGTTATATTTAAAAATAGGTTGACCTGTTATTTTTAACAGGTTGACCTGTTTTTGTCAATATACAATAAAAACGAGTTTTCATGCATAATTTTGAAAGCAATGAGAAGTATGATTATTTGAGGATAGATTTTAACAAAAATACTCTAAATAACCAACTTCTAACCTATAAAACATTGAATCTTCTTTTTGTCGATCATGAAGCTCCTTCTTGTCATTAATCAAAATAAGCATTGAAACCGTTGACTCAACATAATTGTCATATGCTAGGTATTTGGGAAAAAGAATATTTAATTCTCATTCTTCCTCAAATAGGAGATGCCATTAATGAGATCTAGGAAGCTCTAGGAAGGTCTAAAGTGAAGAAAATCTAACCCCTTTGAAGTGTGAGGCCATGGGCTATTTATAGGAGTTGGGGTAGGTAGGATTAGGTAGGAGTAGGTAGAAATAGGAGACCACTAGCAAAATTTCGAACCCACCACCTGCATACCACGAAATTTCGAACCGAGGCGTGGGTTCGAGATTTCTCCCCCACTGGGTTTGAAATTCCGAACCTAGGCGTGGGTTCGAAATTTCGTACCCGCCTGGTTCGAAATTTCGAACCCAGGCATGGGTGCGAAATTTCGCACCCGCAGGGTTCGAGATTTCGAACCCAGGCGTGGGTGCGAATTTTGCGTCCTTCCTAGTGCGAAGTCTTTCCAAGGAGCGCGATGATCCCGGGATCGGGCGCTTGAGGCTCGTAATTCCTGTGAGGCCCGAGGCCTCGGTTCGCGGATGTCTTCTGAATGCTGCGAGGTTGCGAGCAGCGCATTCCCTTCCTAATCCTGTCTCCTTTGCTGCTGAGCGTCCCCTTTTGGCCTCAACTTCACGCGATACGTTGAGTCGAGCGTGTCTGATGCACTCTTGGGAACCGAACCAAAAAGCCGGTTAACAGTTCACGATAAACCCAAATCATCTTCCATTAACTATTGAATCTTCACGGAAGACAGATCAATATATAATCGATATAAAATTCCGTATCAGACTAATAATATATATAGAATAACGGCAAAGCCTTTTAAATTCCATACATAGTAATGGTCTTCATTCGCAGAAGCTCATCTCGATTATTATTGAATTGAATTCCATTCCATTCCAATTTAATGTATTAAATTGGAAAACTTTACTTTGGAAAATTTCCATAAAATCTTAATAAAAAGATTTATAAATTCCAAATCATATTTTCACTGTTAATTGGGTTTTAAGAACAAATGTAATTTAAAACATTGTTCACAATCAACCCAAACCATCTTCCATTTAATTCCAAATTTAATTCCAATTTATAATTATAAATTGGAAAACTTCATTAATCTCAATTAAAAGATTTATTCCTTTTTCAACGGGGTTTAAGAACAGTGTTAATAAAGACACCATTCACGACAAACCCAAAATCCCGTTTGATATTAAATACAAGGCTCTAAATAGAAATTATATCGGCTTATATTCAATATCAAATTCTGAAACCAACAAATATCGTATTGGGAATAACGATATATATATATCTTCCAAATTCCTCCACAATATCCACATAATCGCAGAATTCAATATCGAAATATTCGAAGATAATTTCCATTCTAGTTTATGAATTAGAAAACTCTAGTTATTTTAAAACACCTTTTTTTAATCCAATTTATTATTTCTAAAAATAATTGGATTTTATTCTAGTTATTTACTATCTCATTTCGATAAAAATATATTTTTGTCTTTTCAAACATGGAATTTTTTCATCTAAAATCTTTCCAAATCATTCATTATGATTTTACATGATTTTTTCATATTTTTAATAATTTTAGTAAGGCCCTTACAGTCGGTTTCCAATAACGGCCACCGAACTGCATCCATAACGACCTTTTCCAAAATTGATTTGGACATATTTTAAAATCTATCGTTCAAATTTAAATCTCATGTATTCATTGGAAAGATCTTTTCGATATGAACCAAACGGTTTCGGTTTTTGAAGAATCCGACAGTCGGATCTCCCATTATGCCAATTTGAAGTTAATGGTTGAAATTCACAAACGGTCACTGCACAGCGCGCTCTATTCAAGCCATTAAATATATAATAGATATATATATCATTGATTTCCATTTAAAATGTATTTTATAAAACGTCTTGAATTTGTTTCAAAAACAATTTTTAGTTCCACTTCAATTTTAAATTAAAATTGAAAATCCCATTTTTCTCAAAATGGTATTCTTTTCGAAATGTCAAATTTTAAAATTCAGTCTTCTCGATATTCATTATAAAAATGAATAAAATCGATATAAAATCCATTCGAGTTAAAATAGCATTTATATACTTAACTCGGCTTCATATTATTTCAATATTTTTGTGTTAATCCAAAATTAGACATGAAAATCATATTTTGATCCTTTACAGAATATTATTTTAAAATATTCGTTATTTCTGAATTGGAATCAAACTCAGTTAATTACCATATAATTTTATTTATATGGATTCCATACATCGCATGTATTCAAAAAAAGTGATAAACATCAATTCAGATCCGGAGTGCAATTTACGACTGTATAAGCATTAAATAATTAAATATTGCTTATCACAGTCTGTCAATCAATTGGTTGAACAATTAAATCCAAGGGAGATGTGAATTAATTATCATCCCCGGACCCGTGTGGGGTTTTCAAACAGTCGATTCAGATTAATCAATTTTCACTGTTTGAAATTATAAATGGATATTTATAATTTAATTTCAACTACCACAAATTTATGAACATTATTTTTAATATGTTGAACATTTCAAATCCATAATCATAATCGCAATACACAAATCACCAAATCATCCATATAGATAAATACTCAGTAATCAAATTGTAATGTCCCAAAAAAAAATTACAACTAGAATAAGGAATTAATTAGAAATTTAATTATTAATTATCAATTTGATATTGATACTTGGGTTTAAAAACCCAATATATTCTTGTACATGAATTAAAAGTTCAATATTTAATTCAAAATGGGTATTCGGAAGCAAATTGGTACTTTTGAATATTGGAATTGAATTTGGTTGGATATTTGAACCGCATTTGAAATTCGATGGAAAAATATGAAGTGTTGAATTTAAAATAAATAAATAAACAAATAAATGTAGTTAATGTTAAATGAATTGGAAATTATATTTGTTCAAATATATAAAAAATTGGTCGGGATATGTGTGTATTTATTTATATTAAGGAATTGAAATTAAGGTTTTGAAAGTGAATCAAGTTGTTATTGAACAAACGAAATAAAAGTTGTGGACAGTTAAATAATTTAAAATTTAAAACAACATTTGTATACAAACAGAGTCAAATTACAACTGAATTAATTGGATTCAGAATGTTGAGATGTGGTAGCACGTCAAATTTCGTTATATTTGGAGGTAGCATTGGCGGTACATATATAGAGCTTTGGGTGATAATTCGTGGCATAATTAAAATAACAGTTATAACCTTCTCGGATTTACCGTCCTCGGGTAAAATACGCAAACTATGTTTGCCTTGGCCACCACGAAAACGTGGTACCCACGGTATCTGCATTTATAAAAGAATCGTGCCTTTCCTATCTTCAGCTTAAATTAATTTTCCTTTTTTTTCTCCTTAATAGCCGACCAATATGAAACCTTTTCCCCAAAATAAAAATTTAATCTTTCCTCCCATTTATCCAAAATTAACCCTCGCTTCCATCATCAAAGCATTCCACTGCCTCGGCCAAAGCTGCCATCTTGCAACCCGAAGCCGATGACCCCGTCTTTTCTCTCCCTCCTTGTACAAATCGTTCTGCCAATTCAAACATCCACCGCAAGTATAGCTACCATGCTCCTCAAAAACTGCCTCCACTACTGTGGCCTTGTCAAGCAATGCTACAACCACCGTTCAACTCTTCGTCCTCAGCCACCGTCACTTTCAATTCAAACCCGAGAACAGCGTGGGAGCCGAGTCCAATTCGATGAGCCACCTCTAGATCCGTCGCCTGCGTCGTGTGTTAAGGTGAGTGTTAACTCACTCACGATGATCTTATTTTCAAGTATTTTAATTTTGACTAAAGCAGAAATTTAAATAGTTGATTTTTCTGCGAATTTCTTGCTACCTTATTCTAGTTTTACTAAAGCTTGCTATTGAAAACTACGCCTTGTTGCGTGCACATACGACTTTGAAAAGTTTAACCTTCTACCATACCGATACTTTATGCGTATATGGATTTTTATGGTTTGGAGTGAATTTAGATTACAGGTTAAATTCTTTGATTTACAATTGTCATAATTTCGACAGTAAAGTTGTATAAAATGAGGATATGAAAGAGTAAATAAGTTACATGAGTAACATGCTTATTCTACAGCAAATGATAATTTATTTCCTTTTCCTGCACTGAAACACTTAGTCAAAATTAAATAAATAGGATCATAATGTCACTATAGGGCCATGTGTAAACATTCTGGTTGAAAGAAATTAAGGACACCTTATGGATAGAAATTTGTAGATATGCAGTGCATTGTAGACTTGGGTTAAACCTGAAACTGTTCTGTTCATATGAGAAAAACAAACCCATAGGTTTTGGTAGATAAAAGCAATATCAGGATGAAAGAGCAATAATTTAAATATGTGCATTAAAAACTAAGTTGAACAATCCACATATGTATAGCTGATGGTGTTTATTCCATCTTAGATCTAACTTCATCGTATGTATGGGAAAAGCATCACTTTTGTTCATTTTTGTTTCGTCTATCATGGCAGCCTTTTAGCGCTTGCAAATCTAAAAGGTAATAAAAAGTTGGGGTGAGTCCCATACCGTTATTATTGGAATGAACATAAACAAAGATCGAAAACTGGAATTAAGTAAAAAGATGATGACTATAATTAAGATGGCATATGATTTCCGGGGGAATGCAATTGGGGAATAATTACTTAAAAATATAGTTAGTTGATGGCATTGTTTGTTCTAGCTATTTTTTTTAATTTCCATTCTGACTTCATTATAGGAATTTCCTTCTTCAAAGGTCATGACATGATCTGCATGTCATATCTAAAGTTTGGAAAGTCAAAATAAAGTTTTATTAAAAAAATTAAAATTAAAATAAAAGAGAATTAGTATTTCTCAATTGTTACTTTTGTATTTTGCGAACCTGAAACCAGGCTATATGTATCTTGGATTATGCATGAATCATTGCGGACTTGTTGCTCTATGTCGTCTCCGCATTTGTAATCGATATCTCAATAAGTAATGGATGGATAACCCACTTATTTGCGAGTAAAGAGAATAATATTAACAAGCCACTTGTTAGGATATCAAGTGATGACATTTCACAAGAGTACATGCATGAGTTGTTACCGCTTAGTTGTGCTTTGCTTTGCACGTCTACATGCTTAGTATTGACAGTACTTGGATAGTGTTTCTCAACTTCCTTATTTGACTTTTTCTTTTGTTTGCTTTCGTTTTTGCTTCTTTAATTTTTGATGTAATTCTATGTGCTGAAGCTAAGATCTCTGCACTTTATTTAAGAACAAAAATAAAGGAATATTAATCTTATCATTTTATTTTTCCTATGTTTTTATTTTCTGGATTACAGTGAATAGTCGTTTTCGGTCCAGGTTGCATGACACAAAACGGAATGCAAAAATGTCACTTTTTGAACTTAACAAAAATGTATTTCTTCTTCAGAAATAAATGTTTTTATTTATTTTTAGTTAATATTATTATTATTTTCAAATTTTGGATTGAGTTATATTCCCTAGTTTCCTTTACTTTGCTCATTTTGCAGTCACTATAGATTCCATAGCAGTCATATAGTAACTCTATGCAGTCATATAGGAACTATATATTTAGCTATTACTAAATATGGTAATTTTGTCATGACTCATGTATAACAAACCATGCAAATTGAACTCATTTTGGATTTGTGGGGCTGATTGAAATGTCTACATGCACAAAGTTCACTGTCCTTTTGCGTTAAATAGCACCCTCTTTTTTGTTTGTTTTTTTGGTTAAATTCTTCAATCCTCTATTGACTTCAAACACACTATAGATAAATAAGGAACAAATCTAATGGGTGTAGAGTTACTATGTATTCACTTAAACCTTACAATGTAAGCTTAGATCAAAATAGTTGTGAGTCATTTAAGAGTGGGTTTGAACAGCAACCTAAAATTATATGCATTCCAAATTTGTAAAGTCAGACAGTCCATAGGTTTGAGATTTTAAATTTCATTGGCCAATATAATTTACCAAGTTTGTAATATGAGTTCTATGTACTTTGTTGCTCTATTTCAGTGTTCAATAAACTTGGACTGTCGTACATTTTGGTCTGTGCTGAAAGAACCATGTTCTAGTTTCTACACCTAGTTACTGCTATATTGTTCACTTGACAATTTTAAAGAATATATAAGGACACTATCGTTTAGAACATGTGATATATGTGCTTACCGGTTAACGTGGAACACACATTTGACTTGCAACCTTGTAACCTGTTGCCATAAATATGCAGTATACGCTTAGTGGACCATTAGTGTTATGTTGTGGTTGTTATGCCATGAATATGTAATATATATTTAGTGGACCATTAGTGTTATGTTATGGGTATTATGCTATAAAGGTTGTTGTATATATTTAGTGGTTAGCCTTAGGTGATTTGTAGTAAGAGGTGTAATGTACTAGTTGCATTTCAAACCGTATATGTGTCCATTTATATTTACTCTTCCACTTTATAAAATCTGAACACATATTGCCATATTTATTTTAAGTATTCGAAGACTTATGTGTTTTGAGTTAAGCATAATTGTTCACATTGACCAACAGTTTAGCATTAAGTACATATTTGAGATCTGTAAGCATGTAACCTTCATGTCTCATGCATTGACTGTTTTGTTATACACCAAATGTTTAGACTCATTCTATTGCTCAAGCACTGTCATGTCACTGGGAATTTTCGTGTTTAGGTAATTGTGTACGTTTTCATAAATATGCATACGTGTGTGTGTGTGTGTGTGTGTGTGTATATATGTTGTCCTGACCTGTTCGTCCCAAGTTGTTATGCTCGGAGTAAATAAAGTGTTAGGATTAACTATTATATTTCAGTTTCTATTGAAGTTAATTTACTTGAACTATGATTTAATCCTGACTCAAGTATTTTATGTTTTTGCATGGCATGCTCGGTCAGACCCGAGTGTTGCAGGTTTAAAGATTTCAGCTGAGGATTCAAAGACTTGTGAAGCTGGGGATCCGAAGATATGCACTCTGAAGATTTTTGAACAGTAAATACTTTTCTTGTATTCAAATTTTAAATTTCGCTGTGTGGAAAAATATTGTATTAAAAAATCTGATTTATAAATAAAAGTTATTTCGTTACTATGTTATTTATTTATTCTGTGTTTTCTTTGTTGATTCCGTTTTTAAATTTTATAAGCTAAATAACGATCCGTCGATTTGGACATTTTAAGTGTGTTTAATCACCAATTTGAAGCGGTCTAAAAGGCGGGACATTACAAGTGGTATAAGAGCTTTGGTTTATTCAATGCAAAGCTTATTGGGTTTAAAAACAAATTCTGGAAATAAAAAGACTTTGAAATAAAAAAATTGAGAGTACAAAATAATTTTAAAATAGATTTTTGAAATGTAAATTATTTTGGAAATATTACATACTTTGAAAATCATTATTTTGAAACTAATACTGCGGAAACAAATATATATTTTTTAGATTTAAAATTTTGTTTGGAATTCTCAGTCTTCAAATCCAGGTCTTCGATGAGGTCCCCTTAGATTTGAATCTTTGAATCCATCATTGAATGGTGTCTATGGTAAATAAGTATAAAAGAATTAACGAGTCAATTGTGGGTTTTAACAATCAGAGAAAATTGAAATTGGTTGGAAATTTGGAATCATTTCTAGAGTAAAACGATGTATTTTGTTTCGACATTCGAAATATAAATTAATGAAAATAAAAATCGAAAAGGGCTATAATTGGAATACGACAGTGTTAAATTGGATTAGTTTATTCAGAACGTGATAAGATAAATTATAATTGGTTTCAACTCAATGATGTATAATCGAAATATGAATTCGATAGTAAGGTATAAACTTGTTAACAAGAAGTGAAGTGTAAATGAGAACTGTAAATGAAGCGATATATGAATAAAAGATTTGAATC
Source organism: Allium sativum (assembly GCA_030737875.1). NCBI lineage: Eukaryota > Viridiplantae > Streptophyta > Magnoliopsida > Asparagales > Amaryllidaceae > Allium > Allium sativum. The sequence continues at coordinate 619,316,316 of CM060912.1, forward strand.
GATATTTAAATAAAATCAAAATTTGTTTGATGTGATGAGTTCAGATTTCGAAAAATGAAATAATATTTACTTTTTAGAAGTAAATAACATATGAAGGCAAAATGTGCAAATAAATTTGGGATAGAGAAATGGAGTTAAGAAATTTAGAAATTGACTAGAGATTAGTTAAGTTGAATAATTTCCTGAGTGTTGATCTGATGTTGGTGTCGGCCTTCGTGATTGATATTTAGGGGGTTGTTCGCTTGCTAATTTACAGCCGAAGGTTGTGAATATGAAAAAGTAATAGTGCGAGAATGAGATTTTGTTATGAGAATGAAAGATTCTGAAATTCTGAGAGCATACAAAGATGTGAATGCAATGATGAATTTAATAATTAGAAAATTGGGAGAAAAATTGGTTTACAACAGTAGATTCATAAATCTGAGTTTGAGAAGTTAACAAATAGTTGAGTTGATTAAGAGATCAAAACTAGAATTTTGAAATTGGAATGGAATTTGAGGATATTCGATTTTAGATATTGGATATAGAAGTTTCGGAACTTATTTGAGAGATATATGGGAACGTGTTGAATTTGCAAATTTTCTTGATTGGAAGGTGATCAATTTAAGATAATATCTTATATAATAGAATTTATATAAGAATGATATGATTTGGAAAGAAAATCTTGTGTAAAGTTGACATAAGTATGATTTATGAAAAATATGAAATGAAGTACTATATGTACGTATCGTATGTTTTCAAAGCAAAAATAAGGGAAGTACCATCCTTCTCCTTTGAATTTCGAGCTTAGTTGAGATGTGTTGCTGGTGGTAGTAGGTTATCCGGACATAAAACTCAAGTTGTCATTGTTCCTTGGAAGAACACGACCGTGTAATGTAATTCGCAGGGCTGTAGATGGCCTACGGCGGACGGATGTTTCTTGGGGGAACCAAGAGTAACCATTGTGTCTGATGCGATCTACAGTCGTGATAATGGCGTAATCCGCAGAGTTGTGAAAACTTACGAGTATGGATGTTACCTGGGTGATCCAGGTGTTACCATTGTATACTTGCGGTCCACATGGCATATCTACATGTGAAAGAGATGTAACCACTAGAGTTACTAAAGGTAGAATGGAGCCATGCAATGTTTGAGATATCTTAGTGATTGTGAGCCATATGTTTGATGCAGCAGTTAGTCTTTGTGGCTTAATTGCTCTTCGCGACCTGATTTATCTTTATGACTTGTTTTGTCTTCGTGACTTGAAGTATCTTTATAATTCTTTCATGACCTTGAGATAGAGCAGTCAACGCTCAATGACCTCATATTTTCTTTTGATTCTTAAATATCTTCGGTTGATCTGTCAATGACGAAATTTGCAGGGAAGTGATTTCCTATGGATACGGATGTTTTCTGGGGGATCCAGATGAAACCATTGTGTATCTGTGATTCATGAACAATCAACTTATCAATATCACACTGGTACTTTCCGTATTTGTTTTTAAAGAGAATTCTTGAAATATTTTCACTAGGAGTTGAAACAAAGATGTTTAGTACTTGGAGATTTTAGTTATGCGTCAGGCCAGCGTATGCCTAACATCTGTGAGAACGACAATAGACTTGTCAAACTTCAAGTTATCAAATATTTTTAAATGAATAATTTGAAATTAAAATGTTCTTAACTGAATAAATTAAGAAAAAGGGATTTCATAGTATTTTCAATTCTACAGCTTTGGAGTAATGATATGAATATTTTTTGTATAAAAGATTGCGGATTTTGGAAAATTTTCAAGTCGACAATTTACAACTTAAAGAAGGAATATTATTTATGCTCTTTAGTGAGTGTTGGAAAGAATTAAATAAGTTGAATGTAAGGAGATTGGGTTGAGGGTTGCTAAGCCTAGACCCATTACAGTTGCAACGATGGATAAGTAACGTTAACAGATGATGTTTATTTGGAATAGTTTGAGATGTATAATTCCAACTTATGTGGAAATTGGAATATAAAACGAGATTGGTTTTGAAAAGAAATTACATGACTCAGAATTTGTTGGAAGATTAGATGAAATGGGAATTGGGAGATATCTCAAAATAAGCTGAGATAGAATTTGGTCAGAGGAAATTGAATATAGTTTAATAGCAGGGAAATAAATAATACCTGATTCAGAAGATAAAGAAAATCGTGTTTGATCAAAATTGATCTCCAACTATAAGAAAAAATTTAATTTTCCGAGTAAATTGGATATGATGGATAAACAAAGAGGATCGATGATTTAAATATCGATACTTAAATTAGTAATGGAAAATTTTCGCATAAATATGAAATTTGAATTATACATTGTCATAACTATAACGATCTCACCTTTTCGAGGACAAAAAGTTTTAAAGGAGCGAAGATTGTAACGTCCCGAAAAAATTTTACAACTAGAATAAGGAATTAATTAGAAATTTAATTGTTAATTATCAATTTGATATTGATACATGGGATTAAAAATCTAATATATCGTTGCACATGAATTAAAATTTCAATATTTAATTCAGAATGGGTATTTGGAATCAAATAGGTACTATTGAATATTGGAACTAAATTTGGTTAGATATTTGAATTGAATTTGAAATTCGATGGAAAAATATGAAGTGTTGAATTTAAAATAGGGTCCGTTTGTGTAACACCCCGTATTTTTATAACAAGCTAATACCATAAATCAAGTCAGAATTAAATTTTAAATTAAGAATCAAGGGAAAAGGGTCCAGCCATTGCGTTCGTCTCGAAATTCTGCTTGGAAACGAGTCCGAGTTTTCGAAAAACGGAGTCCGTATGAGGGAGATATGACCCTCCGAAGTTTCAGAGATTTTCAGAATTGAAAACAGCTCGAAATTCGAATTCGAAATTCGAATTCAAACACCAGCGCAGACTGGGCGGGAATTTTCCCGCCCAGGACCAGGTCGACCTGGGGGTCGACACTATGGTCGACCTCCCAGGGACCAAGTCGACCCTATGGTCGACCTGGGGGTCGACCTGGTGCCCGAACCCTATTCTGAGCCTGGGTTTATTCTGATGTATCTGGTCATGTTTTCAGTCTAGATTCGTCAGCCTAACCCTATATAAACAGCCTCCTAGCCTCATTCTCTTTACACCATTTCATTCTCTCCTTATGCTGCCTCTGTAATAATTGAAATAAATAATTTAAAATAAAATACGAAGACTATTTCTTGAAGACTACGGCTAGGAATTTCAAATTGGAGATTCAAATCAAGTTAGAGCTTCAAGAAGGGAAAGAATGGCTAATTCAACGGCTTCAAGCAACGTCGCGCGAATCATAGCAAATCACCTCAACGTTATCTTATTATCCTTTTCTAAAACCGATCAATATAAGTAAGTTACTTTTTAGATTTGAACGTCTAGACTATTTGTGGCATGTAATTAAATGGATATAAGAATATGTATGATCCTCTCATTTGAATCTGTGCTTGTATATGCCTTTGGATCTAATCAAGAACTATTGAGATTAATTACCGAGGAGACTATGCCTATGCCTATGACGTTGCAACTATTATTAATGGCCTAAGACTATGATTGTGAACATAAGATGACTATGCCTATGCCTATGATGGTGGACATAAGACTATTGCCTATAACTATGACAAGGACAATTATGGCCAATCACCTATGACTCATGACTATGAGATTATTGCCTATGATTATGAACATAAGACTATTGTCCATGACCATGACTTTGAAATTATTACAGTTATTTGCCTATGACTATCTAGGGTAATTGCTTAGTACTATTTTGTGGTTAATTTCCTAGGACTATTGTGGTTAATTTGCCTATGACTAGTATGGTTAGTTGCTTATGGCCATAACACTATAGTTACAAATCATGTTGTACACCGAACTGGCATTGTGTTGGACCAAATCACCTATGCCTATTCCCTAAATTATGTTGATCTTATATTTATGATGTAGCTTGTCTAGTGTGTTCCTATTCACTGTTATGCACATCAAACCTATTGGAACCATTATCCTTGTATTTGGTTCGCTTTCGCATGCCTATTCTTTATGTCAAATTCTCGTGCTTATCCCATGTTCCTTTTGTTATGTTTCATTTCATAAGTACCTAGAAACTTGTGAAATCATGTTATACGTACGACTACAGCGGGGGAATTTGGGCATAACTTAATTTGTATAATTCGGCATAAAAAATATGTTGATATAAATCTGAATTGGCTATAAGTATTACATGCATATTAGACTTGGGCGTATAAGGGTAAATTGTTAATTGGCCGTAAAGTATGTAATTGGCATGTAAGCCAGGTTTTGGGCATAAACTGTAAACTAGAGTATCAAGTCTAGTTTTGACATGAACTGTAAATGAGAATACTAGATCTAAATTGGCATAAAACTGCAAGTTGGATTAAATGATCGGTAAATCAAGATTTGGGCCTAGAATATAGGTATGTTTGTGGCCATGACAAATGGATATAACATAGGCCAAATTTGTTTAAAAGAGTTGTTAGCAATTTACATATAGATAAACAGGATATATATGTAAATCTAGGGAAAGACGAATATGCCTAACCCGAGGTTAGATTGAGTTACGGTATAAAACTGCTCGGAACCGCCCGACAAATCCAGCAACCATAACAATACCTATCTAATGTGGGTGGTTAGAGCAATGAGCCCAAAAGGACCCGAGGTTAGACCGAGTTGCGGTGTAAACCTTCCCGGAACCGACCGGCACATCCAGTAACAGCAACGATATCTGTCTAATGTGAGTGGTTGGTGCTTTAAAGAATAATTTAAAGCTAAGAAACGGTTAAGCTAGAGTGGAAGGGTTAAGTCCATAGGAACGCTTAACCAACTTAACATGTTAACAAGATTTGTAGGGGTTAAATAACCGTTATAACATGTTAACTAGACTAGAAAGCGGGGTTAAGTAAAATATACTTAGCTAAATTAACATGTTAACTAGAAGGTGGAGTTAAGTAGGCTCAGAACACTTAGCCATCATAGTGTGACAAAATGAACAAGGTTAAGATTAGAAGATGAAGGGGAAATACTTAACCATTAGAATATGTAGATCAAACAGATGTTAGGGTTAAGTTAACTAAGGGAACACTTAACCAATACAAGATGAAGCGGTGGAGTTAAGTAATAAGAAAATACTTAACCAATATAACTTGATTTGTGGTAGGGTTAAGTCAACTACTGATAACACTTAACCAGTTTAGCATGACAAATTAATGGGTTAAGTTAACTTGAATTGACTAATGACACTTAGCTAATCCAATTTGACGAGAAAAGAACTGAGTAGTAAACCTTAGTTAAAAGGACTAAGTTGTAAACCTTAGTTAAGAAAACGGTGATTCAGGAACTAAGTATTAGTTAAGGGAACTAAGTAGTAAACCTTTGTAGAACACGAGAAGGTGCGAACGTCCATCCGATCTTAAAGAAGGCTCCAACAAACTAGGTTACGAAGCACGCGGCTTCGCGGGGGACGTGAGGGTACTCTTGGTATCCCTCTGTGAAGCTGCAGGTGATCCGCCTGGGCTCACAAAGGTTAAGGTCTGCGTTAGAAGAGCCAAAGGTATGCCTTGGTTGTAATATAAAGCAACCTAAAGACTAGGATGGACCAGCATGATTCGGCGAGACCAGTAGCCCTGTGATAGCAACTCGTCGTCTACCTACCATCTTGAGTCAATCGAGATACGTGAAGCGGAAAGGCGGAGAACTCAGACAGACCATATACTTGCTATCTAGTTATGGGTGCGGATGGACATAGGTTAGTGGGGGCATAGAGGGCCTGCGTATAGTTCTCATTTTTCAAGGTGTGCCTTTCATTAGTTGAGGGAGGGGTCAGGTGGGTCATAGCCACTGGAAAAACAGACCTTAGCATCTGCATCGGCAGATATCTGAAAGCTCCCAACCGAGTTTCGTGTTTCTTGATTTGCCCTGCCACGAGACTCGGGTCGCACATATAGAGGACATGTGCATCTAGACAGCGATAACGATCCACGACACATACGTGGGGAAAGTCTAGGAACATATACCGCCCTACGTATTGTGTCCTAGAGTAGGGGCGTCGTTCGATAGGTAGCATAATCCCTAGTTGGAACTAGGTCGCGTAAACCCTAAAATCCGAGAAGCATTAGATAAGTCGCGTAAATCCTAGTTAAATCCAGGAAGCACTCGATAGGAAAACCCTAGGTTAGACCTAGGTAATAAATGACAAATGTACACTTGAGACAAACAAAAATTGTGGGAATTAGGATCGCGTATCTTCTCTTGTCAGTTTATACGGATTACTAGTCAGGTGGTGCAGGGATATAAAAATAAGAATAACAAGGTAGTGGCGAAGCAGAGAACGTACAGAAGTGCATCCAGTTTATCTTACCTTATCATATCTTGTGCTAACCTTATGATTCTCGTCATCATGGTGTAGTCTTGTATATAGTTAATTCATGCCATGTTGCTTTTACCTGTTCACATGCTGAAAGTTACTGAACTTTCCAGACTTTATGTCTGACTCTGTTTTCTTTCGCTTTCATGACTTCCGTTGCCCCGCCCCCTCCAGGTTCGCAGGGAGGGAATATTACTACTTAGCCCAGTTTTCTTCCAAGCTGAAGGTTAGTCGAAGTTTTGCTTGGATTCTCTTTTCCATTGCTATGGCTGGCTCATGCTACACTGGGGAATATAAATGTATTTTTATGCTTCTTTATTTTGTAAGACAAATATCCTGGCATTGGAAAATAATTGTTGTACAAACTATTTAATCAATAAAGTAAAGTTCTATTTTCCGCTATTTTAAATTTTGTCTGTCTTGTAATTTATCTTTATCTTTTACCTATAACTCTCCACCGAAGTTAAGGCATCCCCTTTGTGAGTGACCTTAACGGATGTGGGGTGTCACACGTGGTATCAGAGCTGAAGGTTACCAGATCAGATAAAATGATTTGAAAAGTTATTTTCAAAACGATATTTAAAAGAAGCATTTTCAAAAGAAAAGTTTTGTTTTAAGGGCATATTCCCCAAAAGCCATACACACTATCTTCTGATGCTCTGTTTGAATTCTTGTCCCCTTCTTTCTTGAATCTTCGGGGCTCCTGGCTTTCTGGGAGGTAACCTCATCGTGGCACGATTCCGTAGGCTTGATAAGACTACGATACCTATAGAAGGGCAAAGTAGTGCCCGACTCCCATCTATAGCCATAGTAGTTTCACCTACAGCTAGTTTTGGAGGGTTTTCCATGCAATGGAGGCAGCTTTTGAGAAACTTGTCGATATGATTTCATAGGGATGGTAAAGATGAGGATGAGGGAGCTTGGCTAGGGGGCTCAACACAAGGATGAGAAATTCGTGGATATAAACTCGACTCACGAAGAAAGAAGGAATTATAAAACCTAAGACGAGAGGAAGTTTCTTTTCCATGGTATGATATGACATATAATTACGGACAAGGGTAAGGACGAGGGACAGGATTTTCAGAAGGGATAGTGCATACTTCCACCATCAGAATACCTGGGAGAGAGATAGTAAAAGTCTCTGTTGGAAAAGTTTAGCTTCTCGTTTTGATCAACCAATTAGTAATCTTTTGATCTTAGCGCCTCGCATTTGTTCATATCTGCTTCCATAGTTGAATCTCTTCACCTTAGTACTTGTATAGTAGAAGATCCCATTAGTGTCTCAAATCGAATTGGTGGTTCGGCCCGTTTACCTTTGGTTTCTAAGGATTTGAGAATAATTATATTAAGTGTTGAGTCTAAGAGTAATGCTTATGTTTTTGGTTCCATCGGCTATGAGTTGATTCTAGGCATGGGTCAGTTGGCTAGTAACTCTTAAAGGAGGGTAGTTAGACTTTTGACTTGCCGTGGAATAACCTCGAGATTCCGTGTAAAGAATCAGTTAGGCTTAGCTAGCTAGAATCGCTTAATACATTTATCGACGATTTGCAATCCGTTAGGGTGGTCCATGAGTACGTAGATGTTTTTGATTAGGTTAGGAGTTTCCCCGTAGGACGCGGGATAAACTTCCACATGTATCCAGTTGACAGTGAAAAACCAACTATCCGGTCAATGGTAGTTTTGGGAATGGAGGTCAAGAAGCTTCGCAATCGTAAAGATTAATTAAATAAGGTACAGAATAGTGAAGCTCAAGAAGATGCGACTTAGAAGGATGAAGACTAGATTCACACATCATACCCTTTTTCTTAAGGGTACGTCCTTGATATCTTTTTCTAGGAATTTTATACATACCTCCTAGCTTTTAAGGTATATCCGCTAGGGCGTATCATCGATATTTAGGGAGAAGCCAATGGATATAAACATGTATTTGAAACATGTTATGATTGATGGTTGCAAATGGTTGCTCGTGGATGCATATACACACCATAGGCGTTAGAACGACTCAGTCACTTTCATATTTCATTAGCATATATGTGTTTGCTTAACGGATTTAACTGAATATGTTATCATATGGATATTGCATATGGTTGAATAGCTATGCACACATGTAGTATTTACAAAACTAGTGTGACGAAAAGGAATTTTGCTCGGTCCGAACCAGTCACTAAACCGATCTAGACCGTTTGAAACGCCTGATTGTTTTGAGAACAACACACAACAGAACGCACACGGAAGAACATTTCATTGTATATCACAACAATGCATCAGATTACAAGAATATACAGAGCATAAATGAATATTACACAGAAATATCAGAGATTACAATAAATTACATAACAGCGGAAAATAATACAATACATAACTAGAAGGAGATATACGGATACAAAGCTTTCCGGATATCGTTCCAGCTGTAAACCAGGATCATGTGAATATAAATATGCAAAAACCAAACTACTAGCTGCCCGTGTCAAATAAGGGCACCCAGAGTTTAGGTTAAAACAATAAACTCCATGTCAGTCATGTGACTGGTGTGAGAACTAAAACAGTTATTAATCTTTATTTTTAAAGTTTGGTAAATCAAGGGACCACGCCGAATAACACGGAACGGGTTTCCTCCCAAGAATACCAGTGCATAAAACAACAGCGCAATGCTAAATAAAGAAAAATGAAGCTATTATAAGACCCAGGTCCTATCACATAATGCAACGCAAGCCGGGGGATAGGGTTTTTACCTTATAATAGCCAAGAATGCTTGATACGTTTAAAAGAAATCATTTGATACTATTATAAGTGTATAGTGTATAAAACAACTTCAAATCATAAGTATCAATCATAGGCGGCATGAATGCCCCATAACACTATGTCGCCATATATAGGTTATACAACCAAAATCGCAAAGTCGCGTATTTGGAAATTGGATTTCCGTCTATGAACCGAGGCAAAAGATAGTCCTCAACCGATTCGAGACTCTCTAGCCCGAGCCTCAGGCAAGTACTCTGTCAAGCCTTTGGATCGTCAGGGCCGATCCACCGATGTGGATTAAAATTCCTGAACACTACGTTTCCCCGCCCTTTGGGGCGTAAACGAGCCAACTAATGGCTCCATCAGACCCGGATCGTCCGATCTAACCGAGGCGCCTCGCAACAGCAACAACCACACAGGTGAAAAGTATATAAATGTCAGGGCTGGTAGGTCACTGACACCACCCTAGCTAGAAAGAAACGCATGCCCTCCCTGATGTCCTCTCCCGTTTTTGGTTCACAACCGGGGTGCGAGGCTCGCGAATTCACGTTACACAAAGATGTGCCACACGGGCTGTGCTTTGATCATCACCACAAGACTTTGCTTTTCAACAGAAGCCTCGATCAATTGCATCTTAGCATGCCACACAGGCAATTCACTACATGCGTTTGATCTCCATCAATATATAACCCCTGAGCTCGTACGTCTCAGAGAAGGGCGTTAAGCAAGAGAATAAATTCTCCGCCGCCAAACAGATATATATTTAATAGAGATCAATCACACGGACTAAAATCCAATGTCAGACACACAGTCCATTTACAAGTCCGTTTTGGGTCTGAACGAAACCAGAGGCACCTAGTACCCCGCATATCCATCGATCTCCATGTACGTCTGGACGATCACCAACTGTTTCCATCTTCTTGGGTGTACATCCCAATCAAGATCATCAGTAATCACCCAAACGACGTGAAGACTTCCGGTCTTCGACCATCGTCTTCATCTTCGACTTATCATCGTATTAGTTATTCAGAATGGGATAAATCCGGTCTTTCCGAATAACTCGCGTATATTTTAAATAAGTGTTACACAAACACAGCATACACCTCATTCCAATTCATCAGTCACTAACTGTAAATTAATCAAGAGAATAATTCCCCAAATATTAACCCCGAAGGCCGAAACCAACATCATATCAATATCCAGAAAACCATTCTGCTTAGCTAACCGACAGTTCGTTTCTAAATTTCACATTCATAGGGAAAGGTTCCCATTAATTTTATCCAAGATAAATCATTAAAATTTATTCTCAAATCTTCTTTTGAATTTCGATTCAACTAGTCGGGGTTGACGAACCTTACCGAAGTAATCATTTGTTTTAATTTCCCAACCCCAACCTATTAATCCCATGAAGTAAAACTGGTCCTACTTCATATCTAACACCACGGTGTTATTGGTAAATTCAATTACCATTTCTCGTTCAAATCTAATTAAAGATTTAACTATCGCCTGGAGCAAAACTGGTGATACTCCATTCTCGATCATTTCAATCTAATTAAAGATTCATTAAAACTCCACTTAGTTTTCATCTTTAACTGGGTTAAAGAATCGGTGTCATTTAAAACACAGTTCACGATAAACCCAAAATCACATTCCATTAATTATCGGGTTAAAGAACGAGTGTTATTTAAAACACTGTCCACGATAAACCCAAAAATCAATATCAATTCAATTCCAATTAAATATTGTTTGATTGGTACACTTCATTAAATCCAAATAAAAAGATTTAATCTTTTCTTAATTGGGTTCAAGAACAGTGTTAGTCAAGACACCATTCACGAAAAACCCAAATCACATTTGATATTAAATACAAGGCTCTGAATAGAAAATATATCGGCTTATATTCAATATCAAATTCTACGACCAACAGATATCGCATTGGAAATAACGATATATATATCTATTTCTTTCAAATTTCCATAACAACATCTGTCTAATCACGAAATCCAACATCGAAATATTCCGAAGACAATTTCGATTCAAATCCATTCCAATGCAATCATTGGACATTCTGGTTATTTTCAAAACCATTTCAAATTCAATTTATTTATTTAAAAATAAATAGAATTATTATTCTAGTTCGAAACTAGTTCATTTCAATAAAAATCTATTTTTATCTTTTCAAATATGGAGTTTTTCATCCCAATTCTTTCTAAATCATTTCTTATGATTTTACACAAATTATGACTATTTTTAATAATTTTATCAAGGCCCGTACAGTCGATTTCCATCAACGGCCATCGAACTGCACTTACAGCGACCTTTTTCAAATTTGATTTGGACATAATTCCAAATCCAACCGTTAGATTTCAAATTTCTAATATTCGTTAGAGAGCTCTTTTCGATACGAACTCAACGGTTCCGGTTTTAGGAGAATCAGGCGGTCGGATCTCCCGTAATATTCGTTCGAAGTTAATGGTCGAAATTCGGGAACTGCCGTGGCGCGGCGCGTTCTATTCAGGCCATTTATATTATATATATAATATATACTTCGTCGATTTCAATTGAAAATGTGCTTTATAAATCGTTTTAAATCCATTTTCAAAACGGTTTCAACTTCATATTTAATTTCAAATCAAAATTGAATATTCCAATATAAATTCGTTTTAAATTCATTTCAAATTGATTTCAATTGAAATTGATTTCTAATTCAATTTCAGTTCGTTTTCAATTCAATTCAATTCGAATTCATTTCTATTCCATTTCAATTCGAATTCGTTTTTATTCCATTTCAATTCGAATTTATTTTTATTCAATTCGTTTCAAAATATCAGATTTTGAAATCACTTTCGATATTCATTATAAAATGAATAAAATCGATATAAATATCGTTCACGTCAAAATGGCGTCAATCTAATCAATACGGCTTCATATATTCCTATTTTAAAACTGGAATGAGGCCCAATCAATTACCATATAATGTTAATTATATGGTTTTTCTACAACACATGAATATATCAACAACGATGAATAATCAACCATCATCCAAGGTGCATTCTACACTGTATAAGCATCAAATATAAATATTCAACGCTTATAACAGCCTGTCAATCAATCGATCGACATACAACCAAACAATCGGGATTAGTGTACGTCAAATATCATCCCAATACCCGTGTGGGGTTTCCAGCAATCACACACAGATTTTTATTTGTGCAGTTGGGTGATGTGTAAAATTTATCGTCCCAATCAATGTCCTTCAAATAGGTGTACATAAACAAACCGTCCGGTTTGTAAATGAATATTTATTTATTCACATTCACGTTAAAAATTATATTTTTAACGATCAAACTATTTTATTTTTCTAAATTATTTTTAGAAAATTTTGGCGGCATAACGGCACAATACTAGAAACGGGACAAGGCCTAGCCTTATCCCCGGTCTGGTGAAGGCCCACGCCATTCACACATCAACCAAATCAATTTTATTTCACCAAACAATTCAATTCAAACCAAATAATCTAACTAACTACACAACCAAACAATTTAACAAACAAGCCATCCATGGTCTGTGGATGACGGGTGTCGGGTGCTACTAAACACCGTCTGCATCCTAGTATATATATATAACTAGAAAGAGAATTTTGAGTGAGAAGTTCTCACCGATAGCTATCCAACGCCATGACTCTTCTTATGTAGAAATCTTCGCCGTTCTTGCCTCTTGTCACTTTTCACTGCCCGTATTCTCTACGTATATAAAAATCACATTTTTACTTCGCTATTCAATATATAAAAATCGAATTTTTACTATGCTATTCTATATATAAAAATCGAATTTTTACTATACTATTCTATATATAAAAATCGAATTTTTACTATGCTATTCAATTTATAAAAATCGAATTTTTACTATACTATTCTATATATAAAAATCGAATTTTTACTTCGCTATTCAATTTATAAAAATCGAATTTTTACTATACTATTCTATATATAAAAATCGAATTTTTACTATGCTATTCTATATATAAAAATCGAATTTTTACTTCGCTATTCTATATATAAAAATCGAATTTTTACTTCGCTATTCTATATATAAAAATCGAATTTTTACTTCGCTATTCTATATATAAAAATCGAATTTTTACTATACTATTCTATATATAAAAATCGAATTTTTACTATACTATTCTATATATAAAAATCGAATTTTTACTCCGCTATTCTATATATAAAAATCGAATTTTTACTATACTATTCTATATATAAAAATCGAATTTTTACTATACTATTCTATATATAAAAATCGAATTTTTACTTCGCTATTCTATATATAAAAATCGAATTTTTACTATACTATTCTATATATAAAAATCGAATTTTTAATCTTCGCAGTATATAAAAATTCGTTCTTTTCATTATATTGAAGATCATAACTTTCCTTTACTAAAAATATAAACTTTCCTAAATTAAAAATCAAATATTTATTATATATAAAAAACTAAACTTGATTGAATATAAATAAAACTGAATTATAAATAAAATAGAAACTCACTGCGTTCTCGGTTGGAGGAGGGGGGGTTATGGCGGCTTCCTCAAGTCAGGGGGGAGGAGTCGTGCTCGCTGGTGGTGGGAGAGGTCGGGGTCAGGCAGTGGTGGAGGGAGTGCGTCGGTTTTCTGATTTGGGGGAGGGTGCGGTGGAGGTGTAGGCGATGGAGGGGGGTGCGATAGGAGGGTGCGGCTGTGGCGGTGCCGCTGGGGCAAGGAGGAGCTCGCGATCGATTTAGAAGAGGGGAAGGAGGAAGGTGGACGCGGTAGGAGGAGGAGTGGAGAAGAAGAAGATGGAGGCAGCAGGCGAGGTGGCGGGGGAGATCGACGAGGGCGGCGGCTTCCATCGCTGGTGCAGCGATTTTTTTTCTTCTGATTTCTGAATTAGGTTTAGAGGGGAAAAGGGGGAAGGATATATTTATATAATAATTTATATTTTATTTTATTTAAATTTTAAAAAGTAACTTTTTATTTTGAATTCGAAACGAGACCCACCGCTTGTCGTCCATAGCGTTTCACCCCCATTCCGAACACAATGAGATATGTATCGTAAGCTGATTCGACCGTTTCGATCAGTTTCGATTTAAATTAAAATATAAATCAGTATATATTCAATTTGAACGCACATTTTAATTTACCGGGGTCACATACTAACTCGAAAAATTCCCGAAAAATATTTTCTAACTTCGTATTGACGATACGGTCCTAACAAAACTAGTTTCGTCGAATTTCGAGACCGTTAGAAAAATGGCCATTTTCCAGTCGATTAAAATCAACTGAAACTGGTCAAACACGTTTTCCTTTGCCACACTCACATATTGATTCAGAAAATTATGAAATTTGGAATCTAGCAATAATTTGACATCACGGATCCAACAAAAGGGGTTTCGTCGAAATCCGAGGTCGTTTGCAAAATTTCCATTTTTAAGGGCCTGAATTCCATAGCGACTATTCAGAATTTTCAACTGGACATATCTTTTTATCCCCGCTATGAAATTTCGATTTTTCGGATTCGTTAGAAAGATATTCACAAATAGATCCTAATGTTTTTGGTTTCACTAAAATCCGGATTGTTTTGCACCCGGTACATTCAATTGAAGTTTGAAATCGAATTATTGAACTACCGCGCCATTTTCAATTCCTTTTATAATTATATATAATTATTTATATTCTATCATCGATCTATATAACTATATACGATTGAATTTTATTCAAAATAAATTTCTCGTCGTTTTTATTTAAAATAATTCATTTTAAATAATCAAAATTCGCTAAAATTGCCGAAATAAAAATTTTAAACTGGCCCAGATTTTCGGGTTGTTACAATCTCCCCCACTTAAAACTTTTCGTCCCCGAAAAGAAACAAAGTAGAAAGTAGTTTGATTAATCAACTCTACGTTCGATCTGGGTTCCATTCTCCAACCTTTCAGTTTCTGAGAATTTTCAAAAATATCAAAAATTTGGCTAACACCCTAAATTTTCGAAAAATTTCGCCATAACCTCCTCTGCACCGGGAGCCACGGGAAAATCCCGAAATTGCCATATAGGCCTTCTGATCTCAAAAAGAAAAAACCAAGCGGCTAGCCAATAGGCTCATAAAATCATCATCACCCAAACAAAACAGTAAATTATGTAGTAAACATGTACCTATTTGTCGGGCAAACAAATTTTATTCTCTGCTCTAGCCTCCTTGCTATGACCTGTTCAATGTGAGTACATGTATATGCAAGCAAATGCGACCAAATTTCAATAATATTCACTATTTGATCAAATGGGCTATATGGTTAAAATTTCAACTAACAAACAATAATCAAACAACACAACCATCAATCAATTAGTTGATTAGCTTTTGAAATTCATAACTTTGATATATAGTCAAAAATCAGATTTTTGATGCCAAATCACAACAATAGGCCCTATCTAATTTTGGTTCTCACACTAGTCAATAGGAGATATATAAATATCACACCTTCGACACTCGAACACTAATTCTGATGATGTAGCTACAATCATCAGAATCATCTTCGGGCGACTAGAGTGTGAATCTATATCTATCCAGTATATTAAAATTTCAAATACACGTTTGCAAGGCGTATATGCAAAATCTTTATATACTGGACTGTCCAAATCAATATAAACTAAATAATCAAATACGAATAATTGATTTTAAATTTTCGAAACAAAATTGGTTTTCATTTTTATTTTAAAAATTTACTCTTCACACTCGTTCTAGGATACTACTGATCCCATCTCTAACGAGTCATTCTAATTGGATATTACTAATCCAATTTCTGATGAATTCTTTCGTAGGGTTCTAATGTGCCTTGTTCTCTGAGCTTTGTAAACCAAAGCTCTGATACCAAATGTGACGAAAAGGAATTTTGCTCGGTCCGAACCAGTCGCTAAACCGATCTAGACCGTTCGAAACGCCTGATTGTTTTGAGAACAACACACAACAGAACGCACACGGAAGAACATTTCATTGTATATCACAACAATGCATCAGATTACAAGAATATACAGAGCATAAATGAATATTACACAGAAATATCATAGATTACAATAAATTACATAGCAGCGGAAAATAATACAATACATAACTAGAAGGAGATATACGGATACAAAGCTTTCCGGATATCGTTCCAGCTGTAAACTAGGATCCTGTGAATATAAATCTGCAAAAACCAAACTACTAGCTGCCCGTGTCAAAATAAGGGCACCCAGAGTTTAGGTTAAAACAATAAACTCCAGGCCAGTCATGTGACTGGTGTGAGAACTAAAACAGTTATTAATCTTTATTTTTAAAGTTTGGTAAATCAAGGGACCACGCCGAATAACACGGAACGGGTTTCCTCCCAAGAATACCAGTGCATAAAACAACAGCGCAATGCTAAATAAAGAAAAATGAAGCTATTATAAGACCCAGGTCCTATCACACAATGCAACGCAAGCCGGGGGATAGGGTTTTTACCTTATAATAGCCAAGAATGCTTGATACGTTTAAAAGAAATCATTTGATACTATTATAAGTGTATAGTGTATAAAACAACTTCAAATCATAAGTATCAATCATAGGCGGCATGAATGCCCCATAACACTATGTCGCCATATATAGGTTATACAATCAAAATCGCAAAGTCGCGTATTTGGAAATTGGATTTCCATCTATGAACCGAGGCAAAAGATAGTCCTCAACCGATTCGAGACTCTCTAGCCCGAGCCTCAGGCAAGTACTCTGTCAAGCCTTTGGATCGTCAGGGCCGGTCCACCGATGTGGATTAAAATTCCTGAACACTACGTTTCCCCGCCCTTTGGGGCGTAAACGAGCCAACGAATGGCTCCATCGGACCCGGATCGTCCGATCTAACCGAGGCGCCTCGTAACAGCAACAACCACACAGGTGAAAAGTATATAAATGTCAGGGCTGGTAGGTCACTGACACCACCCTAGCTAGAAAGAAACGCATGCCCTCCCTGAGGTCCTCTCCCGTTTTTGGTTCACAACCGGGGTGCGAGGCTCGCGAATTCACGTTACACAAAGCTGTGCCACACGGGCTGTTCTTTGATCATCACCACAAGACTTTGCTTTTCAACAGAAGCCTCGATCAATTGCATCTTAGCATGCCACACAGGCAATTCACTCCATGCGTTTGATATCCATCAATATATAACCCCTGAGCTCGTACGTCTCAGAGAAGGGCGTTAAGCAAGAGAATAGATTCTCCCCCGCCAAACAGATATATATTTAATAGAGATCAATCACACGGACTAAAATCCAATGTCAGACACACAGTCCATTTACAAGTCCGTTCTGGGTCTGAACGAAACCAGAGGCACCTAGTACCCCGCATATCCATCGATCTCCATGTACGTCTGGACGATCACCAACTGTTTCCATCTTCTTGGGTGTACATCCCAATCAAGATCATCAGTAATCTCCCAAACGACGTGAAAACCTCCGGTCTTCGACCATCGTCTTCATCTTCGAGTTATCGTCGTATTAGTTATTCAGAATGGGATAAACCCGGTCTTTCCGAATAACTCGCGTATATTTTAAATAAGTGTTACACAAACACAGCATACGCCTCATTCCAATTCATCAATCACTAACTGTAAATTAATCAAGAGAATAATTCCCCAAATATTAACCCGAAGGCCGAAACCAACATCATATCAATATCCAGAAAACCATTCTGCTTAGCTAACCGACAGTTCGTTTCTAAATTTCACATTCATAGGGAAAGGTTCCCATTAATTTTATCCAAGATAAATCATTAAAATTTATTCTCAAATCTTCTTTTGAATTTCGATTCAACTAGTCGGGGTTGACGAACCTTACCGAAGTAATCATTTGTTTTAATTTCCCAACCCCAACCTATTAATCCCATGAAGTAAAACTGGTCCTACTTCATATCTAACACCACGGTGTTATTGGTAAATTCAATTACCATTTCTCGTTCAAATCTAATTAAAGATTTAACTATCGCCTGGAGCAAAACTGGTGATACTCCATTCTCGATCATTTCAATCTAATTAAAGATTCATTAAAACTCCACTTAGTTTTCATCTTTAACTGGGTTAAAGAATCGGTGTCATTTAAAACACAGTTCACGATAAACCCAAAATCACATTCCATTAATTATCGGGTTAAAGAACGAGTGTTATTTAAAACACTGTCCACGATAAACCCAAAAATCAATATCAATTCAATTCCAATTAAATATTGTTTGATTGGTACACTTCATTAAATCCAAATAAAAAGATTTAATCTTTTCTTAATTGGGTTCAAGAACAGTGTTAGTCAAGACACCATTCACGAAAAACCCAAATCACATTTGATATTAAATACAAGGCTCTGAATAGAAAATATATCGGCTTATATTCAATATCAAATTCTACGACCAACAGATATCGCATTGGAAATAACGATATATATATCTATTTCTTTCAAATTTCCATAACAACATCTGTCTAATCACGAAATCCAACATCGAAATATTCCGAAGACAATTTCGATTCAAATCCATTCCAATGCAATCATTGGACATTCTGGTTATTTTCAAAACCATTTCAAATTCAATTTATTTATTTAAAAATAAATAGAATTATTATTCTAGTTCGAAACTAGTTCATTTCGATAAAAATCTATTTTTATCTTTTGAAATATGGAGTTTTTCATCCCAATTCTTTCTAAATCATTTCTTATGATTTTACACAAATTATGACTATTTTTAATAATTTTATCAAGGCCCGTACAGTCGATTTCCATCAACGGCCATCGAACTGCACTTACAGCGACCTTTTTCAAATTTGATTTGGACATAATTCCAAATCCAACCGTTAGATTTCAAATTTCTAATATTCGTTAGAGAGCTCTTTTCGATACGAACTCAACGGTTCCGGTTTTAGGAGAATCAGGCGGTCGGATCTCCCGTAATATTCGTTCGAAGTTAATGGTCGAAATTCGGGAACTGCCGTGGCGCGGCGCGTTCTATTCAGGCCATTTATATTATATATATAATATATACTTCGTCGATTTCAATTCAAAATGTGCTTTATAAATCGTTTTAAATCCATTTTCAAAACGGTTTCAACTTCATATTTAATTTCAAATCAAAATTGAATATTCCAATATAAATTCGTTTTAAATTCATTTCAAATTGATTTCAATTGAAATTGATTTCTAATTCAATTTCAGTTCGTTTTCAATTCAATTCAATTCGAATTCATTTCTATTCCATTTCAATTCGAATTCGTTTTTATTCCATTTCAATTCGAATTTATTTTTATTCAATTCGTTTCAAAATATCAGATTTTGAAATCACTTTCGATATTCATTATAAAATGAATAAAATCGATATAAATATCGTTCACGTCAAAATGGCGTCAATCTAATCAATACGGCTTCATATATTCCTATTTTAAAACTGGAATGAGGCCCAATCAATTACCATATAATGTTAATTATATGGTTTTTCTACAACACATGAATATATCAACAACGATGAATAATCAACCATCATCCAAGGTGCATTCTACACTGTATAAGCATCAAATATAAATATTCAACGCTTATAACAGCCTGTCAATCAATCGATCGACATACAACCAAACAATCGGGATTAGTGTACGTCAAATATCATCCCAATACCCGTGTGGGGTTTCCAGCAATCACACACAGATTTTTATTTGTGCAGTTGGGTGATGTGTAAAATTTATCGTCCCAATCAATGTCCTTCAAATAGGTGTACATAAACAAACCGTCCGGTTTGTAAATGAATATTTATTTATTCACATTCACGTTAAAAATTATATTTTTAACGATCAAACTATTTTATTTTTCTAAATTATTTTTAGAAAATTTTGGCGGCATAACGGCACAATACTAGAAACGGGACAGGGCCTAGCCTTATCCCCGGTCTGGTGAAGGCCCACGCCATTCACACATCAACCAAATCAATTTTATTTCACCAAACAATTCAATTCAAACCAAATAATCTAACTAACTACACAACCAAACAATTTAACAAACAAGCCATCCATGGTCTGTGGATGACGGGTGTCGGGTGCTACTAAACACCGTCTGCATCCTAGTATATATATATAACTAGAAAGAGAATTTTGAGTGAGAAGTTCTCACCGATAGCTATCCAACGCCATGACTCTTCTTATGTAGAAATCTTCGCCGTTCTTGCCTCTTGTCACTTTTCACTGCCCGTATTCTCTACGTATATAAAAATCACATTTTTACTTCGCTATTCAATATATAAAAATCGAATTTTTACTATGCTATTCTATATATAAAAATCGAATTTTTACTATACTATTCTATATATAAAAATCGAATTTTTACTATGCTATTCAATTTATAAAAATCGAATTTTTACTATACTATTCTATATATAAAAATCGAATTTTTACTTCGCTATTCAATTTATAAAAATCGAATTTTTACTATACTATTCTATATATAAAAATCGAATTTTTACTATGCTATTCTATATATAAAAATCGAATTTTTACTTCGCTATTCTATATATAAAAATCGAATTTTTACTTCGCTATTCTATATATAAAAATCGAATTTTTACTTCGCTATTCTATATATAAAAATCGAATTTTTACTATACTATTCTATATATAAAAATCGAATTTTTACTATACTATTCTATATATAAAAATCGAATTTTTACTCCGCTATTCTATATATAAAAATCGAATTTTTACTATACTATTCTATATATAAAAATCGAATTTTTACTATACTATTCTATATATAAAAATCGAATTTTTACTTCGCTATTCTATATATAAAAATCGAATTTTTACTATACTATTCTATATATAAAAATCGAATTTTTAATCTTCGCAGTATATAAAAATTCGTTCTTTTCATTATATTGAAGATCATAACTTTCCTTTACTAAAAATATAAACTTTCCTAAATTAAAAATCAAATATTTATTATATATAAAAAACTAAACTTGATTGAATATAAATAAAACTGAATTATAAATAAAATAGAAACTCACTGCGTTCTCGGTTGGAGGAGGGGGGGGTTATGGCGGCTTCCTCAAGTCAGGGGGGAGGAGTCGTGCTCGCTGGTGGTGGGAGAGGTCGGGGTCAGGCAGTGGTGGAGGGAGTACGTCGGTTTTCTGATTTGGGGGAGGGTGCGGTGGAGGTGTAGGCGATGGAGGGGGGTGCGATAGGAGGGTGCGGCTGTGGCGGTGCCGCTGGGGCAAGGAGGAGCTCGCGATCGATTTAGAAGAGGGGAAGGAGGAAGGTGGACGCGGTAGGAGGAGGAGTGGAGAAGAAGAAGATGGAGGCAGCAGGCGAGGTGGCGGGGGAGATCGACGAGGGCGGCGGCTTCCATCGCTGGTGCAGCGATTTTTTTTCTTCTGATTTCTGAATTAGGTTTAGAGGGGAAAAGGGGGAAGGATATATTTATATAATAATTTATATTTTATTTTATTTAAATTTTAAAAAGTAACTTTTTATTTTGAATTCGAAACGAGACCCACCGCTTGTCGTCCATAGCGTTTCACCCCCATTCCGAACACAATGAGATATGTATCGTAAGCTGATTCGACCGTTTCGATCAGTTTCGATTTAAATTAAAATATAAATCAGTATATATTCAATTTGAACGCACATTTTAATTTACCGGGGTCACATACTAACTCGAAAAATTCCCGAAAAATATTTTCTAACTTCGTATTGACGATACGGTCCTAACAAAACTAGTTTCGTCGAATTCCGAGACCGTTAGAAAAATGGCCATTTTCCAGTCGATTAAAATCAACTGAAACTGGTCAAACACGTTTTCCTTTGCCACACTCACATATTGATTCAGAAAATTATGAAATTTGGAATCTAGCAATAATTTGACATCACGGATCCAACAAAAGGGGTTTCGTCGAAATCCGAGGTCGTTTGCAAAATTTCCATTTTTAAGGGCCTGAATTCCATAGCGACTATTCAGAATTTTCAACTGGACATATCTTTTTATCCCCGCTATGAAATTTCGATTTTTCGGATTCGTTAGAAAGATATTCACAAATAGATCCTAATGTTTTTGGTTTCACTAAAATCCGGATTGTTTTGCACCCGGTACATTCAATTGAAGTTTGAAATCGAATTATTGAACTACCGCGCCATTTTCAATTCCTTTTATAATTATATATAATTATTTATATTCTATCATCGATCTATATAACTATATACGATTGAATTTTATTCAAAATAAATTTCTCGTCGTTTTTATTTAAAATAATTCATTTTAAATAATCAAAATTCGCTAAAATTGCCGAAATAAAAATTTTAAACTGGCCCAGATTTTCGGGTTGTTACAATCTCCCCCACTTAAAACTTTTCGTCCCCGAAAAGAAACAAAGTAGAAAGTAGTTTGATTAATCAACTCTACGTTCGATCTGGGTTCCATTCTCCAACCTTTCAGTTTCTGAGAATTTTCAAAAATATCAAAAATTTGGCTAACACCCTAAATTTTCGAAAAATTTCGCCATAACCTCCTCTGCACCGGGAGCCACGGGAAAATCCCGAAATTGCCATATAGGCCTTCTGATCTCAAAAAGAAAAAACCAAGCGGCTAGCCAATAGGCTCATAAAATCATCATCACCCAAACAAAACAGTAAATTATGTAGTAAACATGTACCTATTTGTCGGGCAAACAAATTTTATTCTCTGCTCTAGCCTCCTTGCTATGACCTGTTCAATGTGAGTACATGTATATGCAAGCAAATGCGACCAAATTTCAATAATATTCACTATTTGATCAAATGGGCTATATGGTTAAAATTTCAACTAACAAACAATAATCAAACAACACAACCATCAATCAATTAGTTGATTAGCTTTTGAAATTCATAACTTTGATATATAGTCAAAAATCAGATTTTTGATGCCAAATCACAACAATAGGCCCTATCTAATTTTGGTTCTCACACTAGTCAATAGGAGATATATAAATATCACACCTTCGACACTCGAACACTAATTCTGATGATGTAGCTACAATCATCAGAATCATCTTCGGGCGACTAGAGTGTGAATCTATATCTATCCAGTATATTAAAATTTCAAATACACGTTTGCAAGGCGTATATGCAAAATCTTTATATACTGGACTGTCCAAATCAATATAAACTAAATAATCAAATACGAATAATTGATTTTAAATTTTCGAAACAAAATTGGTTTTCATTTTTATTTTAAAAATTTACTCTTCACACTCGTTCTAGGATACTACTGATCCCATCTCTAACGAGTCATTCTAATTGGATATTACTAATCCAATTTCTGATGAATTCTTTCGTAGGGTTCTAATGTGCCTTGTTCTCTGAGCTTTGTAAACCAAAGCTCTGATACCAAATGTGACGAAAAGGAATTTTGCTCGGTCCGAACCAGTCGCTAAACCGATCTAGACCGTTCGAAACGCCTGATTGTTTTGAGAACAACACACAACAGAACGCACACGGAAGAACATTTCATTGTATATCACAACAATGCATCAGATTACAAGAATATACAGAGCATAAATGAATATTACACAGAAATATCATAGATTACAATAAATTACATAGCAGCGGAAAATAATACAATACATAACTAGAAGGAGATATACGGATACAAAGCTTTCCGGATATCGTTCCAGCTGTAAACTAGGATCCTGTGAATATAAATCTGCAAAAACCAAACTACTAGCTGCCCGTGTCAAAATAAGGGCACCCAGAGTTTAGGTTAAAACAATAAACTCCAGGCCAGTCATGTGACTGGTGTGAGAACTAAAACAGTTATTAATCTTTATTTTTAAAGTTTGGTAAATCAAGGGACCACGCCGAATAACACGGAACGGGTTTCCTCCCAAGAATACCAGTGCATAAAACAACAGCGCAATGCTAAATAAAGAAAAATGAAGCTATTATAAGACCCAGGTCCTATCACACAATGCAACGCAAGCCGGGGGATAGGGTTTTTACCTTATAATAGCCAAGAATGCTTGATACGTTTAAAAGAAATCATTTGATACTATTATAAGTGTATAGTGTATAAAACAACTTCAAATCATAAGTATCAATCATAGGCGGCATGAATGCCCCATAACACTATGTCGCCATATATAGGTTATACAATCAAAATCGCAAAGTCGCGTATTTGGAAATTGGATTTCCATCTATGAACCGAGGCAAAAGATAGTCCTCAACCGATTCGAGACTCTCTAGCCCGAGCCTCAGGCAAGTACTCTGTCAAGCCTTTGGATCGTCAGGGCCGGTCCACCGATGTGGATTAAAATTCCTGAACACTACGTTTCCCCGCCCTTTGGGGCGTAAACGAGCCAACGAATGGCTCCATCGGACCCGGATCGTCCGATCTAACCGAGGCGCCTCGTAACAGCAACAACCACACAGGTGAAAAGTATATAAATGTCAGGGCTGGTAGGTCACTGACACCACCCTAGCTAGAAAGAAACGCATGCCCTCCCTGAGGTCCTCTCCCGTTTTTGGTTCACAACCGGGGTGCGAGGCTCGCGAATTCACGTTACACAAAGCTGTGCCACACGGGCTGTTCTTTGATCATCACCACAAGACTTTGCTTTTCAACAGAAGCCTCGATCAATTGCATCTTAGCATGCCACACAGGCAATTCACTCCATGCGTTTGATATCCATCAATATATAACCCCTGAGCTCGTACGTCTCAGAGAAGGGCGTTAAGCAAGAGAATAGATTCTCCCCCGCCAAACAGATATATATTTAATAGAGATCAATCACACGGACTAAAATCCAATGTCAGACACACAGTCCATTTACAAGTCCGTTCTGGGTCTGAACGAAACCAGAGGCACCTAGTACCCCGCATATCCATCGATCTCCATGTACGTCTGGACGATCACCAACTGTTTCCATCTTCTTGGGTGTACATCCCAATCAAGATCATCAGTAATCTCCCAAACGACGTGAAAACCTCCGGTCTTCGACCATCGTCTTCATCTTCGAGTTATCGTCGTATTAGTTATTCAGAATGGGATAAACCCGGTCTTTCCGAATAACTCGCGTATATTTTAAATAAGTGTTACACAAACACAGCATACGCCTCATTCCAATTCATCAATCACTAACTGTAAATTAATCAAGAGAATAATTCCCCAAATATTAACCCGAAGGCCGAAACCAACATCATATCAATATCCAGAAAACCATTCTGCTTAGCTAACCGACAGTTCGTTTCTAAATTTCACATTCATAGGGAAAGGTTCCCATTAATTTTATCCAAGATAAATCATTAAAATTTATTCTCAAATCTTCTTTTGAATTTCGATTCAACTAGTCGGGGTTGACGAACCTTACCGAAGTAATCATTTGTTTTAATTTCCCAACCCCAACCTATTAATCCCATGAAGTAAAACTGGTCCTACTTCATATCTAACACCACGGTGTTATTGGTAAATTCAATTACCATTTCTCGTTCAAATCTAATTAAAGATTTAACTATCGCCTGGAGCAAAACTGGTGATACTCCATTCTCGATCATTTCAATCTAATTAAAGATTCATTAAAACTCCACTTAGTTTTCATCTTTAACTGGGTTAAAGAATCGGTGTCATTTAAAACACAGTTCACGATAAACCCAAAATCACATTCCATTAATTATCGGGTTAAAGAACGAGTGTTATTTAAAACACTGTCCACGATAAACCCAAAAATCAATATCAATTCAATTCCAATTAAATATTGTTTGATTGGTACACTTCATTAAATCCAAATAAAAAGATTTAATCTTTTCTTAATTGGGTTCAAGAACAGTGTTAGTCAAGACACCATTCACGACAAACCCAAATCACATTTGATATTAAATACAAGGCTCTGAATAGAAAATATATCGGCTTATATTCAATATCAAATTCTACGACCAACAGATATCGCATTGGAAATAACGATATATATATCTATTTCTTTCAAATTTCCATAACAACATCTGTCTAATCACGAAATCCAACATCGAAATATTCCGAAGACAATTTCGATTCAAATCCATTCCAATGCAATCATTGGACATTCTGGTTATTTTCAAAACCATTTCAAATTCAATTTATTTATTTAAAAATAAATAGAATTATTATTCTAGTTCGAAACTAGTTCATTTCGATAAAAATCTATTTTTATCTTTTCAAATATGGAGTTTTTCATCCCAATTCTTTCTAAATCATTTCTTATGATTTTACACAAATTATGACTATTTTTAATAATTTTATCAATGCCCGTACAGTCGATTTCCATCAACGGCCATCGAACTGCACTTACAGCGACCTTTTTCAAATTTGATTTGGACATAATTCCAAATCCAACCGTTAGATTTCAAATTTCTAATATTCGTTAGAGAGCTCTTTTCGATACGAACTCAACGGTTCCGGTTTTAGGAGAATCAGGCGGTCGGATCTCCCGTAATATTCGTTCGAAGTTAATGGTCGAAATTCGGGAACTGCCGTGGCGCGGCGCGTTCTATTCAGGCCATTTATATTATATATATAATATATACTTCGTCGATTTCAATTCAAAACGTGCTTTATAAATCGTTTTAAATCCATTTTCAAAACGGTTTCAACTTCATATTTAATTTCAAATCAAAATTGAATATTCCAATATAAATTCGTTTTAAATTCATTTCAAATTGATTTCAATTCAAATTGATTTCTAATTCAATTTCAGTTCGTTTTCAATTCAATTCAATTTCAATTTGAATTCATTTCTATTCCATTTCAATTCGAATTCGTTTTTATTACATTTCAATTCGAATTTATTTTTATTCAATTCTTTTCAAAATATCAGATTTTGAAATCACTTTCGATATTCATTATAAAATGAATAAAATCGATATAAATATCGTTCACGTCAAAATGACGTCAATCTAATCAATACGGCTTCATATATTCCTATTTTAAAACTGGAATGAGGCCCAATCAATTACCATATAATGTTAATTATATGGATTTTCTACAACACATGAATATATCAACAACGATGAATAATCAACCATCATCCAAGGTGCATTCTACACTGTATAAGCATCAAATATAAATATTCAACGCTTATAACAGTCTGTCAATCAATCGATCGACATACAACCAAACAATCGGGATTAGTGTACGTCAACTATCATCCCAATACCCGTGTGGGGTTTCCAGCAATCACACACTGATTTTTATTTGTGCAGTTGGGTGATGTGTAAAATTTATCGTCCCAATCAATGTCCTTCAAATAGGTGTACATAAACAAATCGTCCGGTTTGTAAATGAATATTTATTTATTCACATTCACGTTAAAAATTATATTTTTAACGATCAAATTATTTTATTTTTCTAAATTATTTTTAGAAAATTTTGGCGGCATAACGGCACAATACTAGAAACGGGACAAGGCCTAGCCTTATCCCCGGTCTAGTGAAGGCCCACGCCATTCACACATCAATCAAATCAATTTTATTTCACCAAACAATTCAATTCAAACCAAATAATCTAACCAACTACACAACCAAACAATTTAACAAACAAGTCATCCATGGTCTGTGGATGACGGGTGTCGGGTGCTACTAAACACCGTCTGCATCCTAGTATATATATATATATATATATATATATATATATATAAAACTAGAAAGAGAATTTTGAGTGAGAAGTTCTCACCGATAGCTATCCAACGCCACGACTCTTCTTATGTAGAAATCTTCGCCGTTCTTGCCTCTTGTCACTTTTCACTGCCCGTATTCTCTACGTATATAAAAATCACATTTTTACTTCGCTATTCAATATATTAAAATCGAATTTTTACTATGCTATTCTATATATAAAAATCGAATTTTTACTATACTATTCTATATATAAAAATCGAATTTTTACTATGCTATTCAATTTATAAAAATCGAATTTTTACTATACTATTCTATATATAAAAATCGAATTTTTACTTCGCTATTCAATTTATAAAAATCGAATTTTTACTATACTATTCTATATATAAAAATTGAATTTTTACTATGCTATTCTATATATAAAAATTGAATTTTTACTTCGCTATTCTATATATAAAAATCGAATTTTTACTTCGCTATTCTATATATAAAAATCGAATTTTTACTTCGCTATTCTATATATAAAAATCGAATATTTTACTATACTATTCTATATATAAAAATCGAATTTTTACTATACTATTCTATATATAAAAATCGAATTTTTACTTCGCTATTCTATATATAAAAATCGAATTTTTACTTCACTATTATATATATAAAAATCGAATTTTTACTATACTATTCTATACATAAAAATCGAATTTTTACTTCGCTATTCTATATATCAAAATCGAATTTTTACTATACTATTCTATATATAAAAATCGAATTTTTAATCTTCGCTAGGAATTTTTAATCTTCGCTAGAATCGCTTAATACATTTATCGACGATTTGCAATCCGTTGGGGTGGTCCATGAGTACGCAGATGTTTTTGATTAGGTTAGGAGTTTACCCGTAAGACGCAGGATAAACTTCCACATGTATCCAGTTGATAGTGAAAAACCAACTATCCGGTCAACGGTAGTTTTGGGAATGGAGGTCAAGAAGCTTCGCAATCGTAAAGATTAATTAAATAAGGTACAGAATAGTGAAGCTCAAGAAGATGCGACTTAGAAGGCTGAAGACTAGATTCACGCATCATACCCTTTTTCTTAAGGGTACGTCCTTGATCTCTTTTTCTAGGAATTTTATACATACCTCCTAGCTTTTAAGGTATATCTGCTAGGGCGTATCATCGATCTTTAGGGAGAAGCCAATGGATATAAACATGTATTTGAAACATGTTATGATTGATGGTTGCAAATGGTTGCTCGTGGATGCATATACACACCATAGGCGTTAGAACGACTCAGTCACTTTCATATTTCATTAGCATATATGTGTTTGCTTAACGGATTTAACTGAATATGTTATCATATGAATATTGCATATGGATGAATGGCTATGCACACATGAATATTTACAAAACTAGGGATGCTTGCATACATGATTAGACGCATGGCACTGACATAATTCGCATTAAGGAGGTCAACTGAATCAGTAGACCGCCTGATTTTGCATTAGATAAAGACATATACACACACTATGCATATGAACATGAAAGCATTAGAAATCTTTTTAAGGACAATGAATGCTTGTGATTGAATGGTTGAGTAGATGGTAGGATTCATTCTTCCTAACTTGAAGATTTCGGGGACGAAATCCTTTTAAGGGGGGAGAATGTGAAACCCCGTGTTTTTATAACAAGTTAAACCCATAAATCAAGGCAGAATTAAATATTAAAATAAGAATCACGGGAAACGGGTTGCGCCATTGCGTTCTTCTTGAAATTCTTCTTGGAAACGAGTCCGAGTTTTCGAAAAACGGAGTCCGTATGAGGGAGATATGACCCTCCGAAGTTTCATAGATTTTCAGAATCGAAAACAGCTCGAAATTCGAATTCGAAATTCGAATTCAAACGCCAGCGCAGACTGGGCGGGAATTTTCCCGCCCAGGACCAGGTCGACCTGGGGGTCGACACTATGGTCGACCTCCCAGGGACCAGGTCGACCCTATGGTCGACCTGGGGGTCGACCTGGTGCCCGAACCCAATTCTGAGCCTGGGTTCATTCTGATGTATCTGGTCACGTTTTCAGTCTAGATTCGTCCGCCTAACCCTATATAAACAACCTCCTAGCCTCATTCTCTTTACACCATTTTATTCTCTCCTTATGCTGCCTCTGGAATAATTGAAATAAATAATTTAAAATAAAATACGAAGACTATTTCTTGAAGACTACGGATAGGAATTTCAAATTGGAGATTCAATTCAAGTTAGAGCTTCAAGAAGGGAAAGAATGGCTAATTCAACGGCTTCGAGCAACGCCGCGCGAATCATAGCAAATCAACTCAACGTTATCTTATTATCCTTTTCTAAAGCCGATCAATGTAAGTCAGTTACTTTTTAGATTTGAACGTCTAGACTATTTGTGGCATGTAATTAAATGGATATAATAATATGTCTGATCCTCTCATTTGAATCTATGCTTGTATATGCCTTTGGATCTAATCAAGAACTATTGAGATTAATTACCGAGGAGACTGTGCCTATGCCTACGAAGTTGCAACTATTATTAATGGCCTAAGACTATGATTGTGAACATAAGACGACTATGCCTATGCCTATGATGGTGGACATAAGACTATTGCCTATAACTATGACAAGGACAATTGTGGCCAATCACCTATGACTCATGACTATGAGATTATTGCCTACGATTATGAACATAAGACTATTGTCCATGACCATGACTTTGAAATAATTACAGTTATTTGCCTATGACTATCTAGGGTAATTGCCTAAGACTATTTTGTGGTTAATTTCCTAGGACTATTGTGGTTAATTTGCCTATGACTAGTATGGTTAGTTGCTTATGCCCACAACACTATAGTTACAAATCATGTTGTACACCGAACTGAGATTATGTTGGACCAAATCACCTATGCCTATTCCCTAAATTACGTTGATCTTATATTTATGATGTAGCTTGTCTAGTGTGTTCCTATTCACTGTTATGCACATCAAACCTATTGGAACCATTATCCTTGTATTTGGTTCGCTTTCGCATGCCTATTCTTTATGTCAAATTCTCGTGCTTATCCCATGTTCCTTTTGTTAAGTTTCATTTCATAAGTACCTAGAAACTTGTGAAATCATGTTATACGTACGACTACGGCGGGGGAATTTGGGCGTAACTTAATTTGTATAATTCGGCATAATAAATATGTTGATATAAATCTGAATTGGCTATAAATATTACATGCATATTAGACTTGGGCGTATAAGGGTAAATTGTTAATTGGCCATAAAGTATGTAATTGGCATGTAAGCCAAGTTTTGGGCATAAACTGTAAACTAGAGTATCAAGTCTAGTTTTGACATGAACTGTAAATGAGAATACTAGATCTAAATTGGCATAAAACTGCTAGTTGGGTTAAATGATCGGTAAATCAAGATTTGGGCCTAGAATATAGGTATGTTTGTGGCCATGACAAATGGATATAACATGGGCCAAATTTGTTTAAAAGAGTTGTTAGCAATTTACATATAGATAAACATGATATACATGTAAATCTAGGGAAAGACGAATATGCCTAACCCGAGGTTAGATTGAGTTACAGTATAAGACTGCCCGGAACCGCCCGGCAAATCCAGCAACCGTAACAATACCTATCTAATGTGGGTGGTTAGAGCATTGAGCCCAAAAGGACCCGAGGGTAGACTGAGTTGCGGTGTAAACCTGCCCAGAACTGACCGACACATCCAGTAACAACAACGATATCTGTCTAATGTGAGTGGTTGGTACTTTAAAGAATAATTTAAAGCTAAGAAACGGTTAAGCTAGAGTGGAAGGGTTAAGTCCATAGGAACACTTAACCAACTTAACATGTTAACAAGATTTGTAGGGGTTAAATAACCGTTATAACATGTTTACTAGACTAAAAGGCGGGGTTAAGTAAAACACACTTAGCCAATTTAACATGTTAACTTGAAGGTGGAGTTAAGTAGGCTTAGAACACTTAGCCATCATA
The DNA here is from genome assembly GCA_030737875.1 of Allium sativum. Lineage (NCBI taxonomy): Eukaryota > Viridiplantae > Streptophyta > Magnoliopsida > Asparagales > Amaryllidaceae > Allium > Allium sativum. The sequence goes on from CM060912.1 coordinate 619,348,141, forward strand.
GTGTGACAAAACGAACAAGGTTAAGATTAGAAGATGAAGGGGCAATACTTAACCATTAGAATATGTAAATCAAACAGATGTTAGGGTTAAGTTAACTAAGGGAACACTTAACCAATACAAGATGAAGGGGTGGAGTTAAGTAATAAGAAAATACTTAACCAATATAACTTGATTTTTGGTAGGGTTAAGTCAATTACCGATAACGCTTAACCGGTTTAGCATGACAAATGAATGGGTTAAGTTAACTTGAATTGACCAATGACACTTAGCTAATCCAATTTGATGAGAAAAGAACTAAGTAGTAAACCTTAGTTAAAAGGACTAAGTTGTAAACCTTAGTTAAGAAAACGACGATTTAGGAACAAAGTAGTAAACCTTAGTTAAGGGAACTAAGTAGTAAACCTTAGTAGAACACGAGAAGGAGCGAACGTCCATCTAATCTTAAAGAAGGCTGCAACAAACTGGGTTACGAAGCACGCAGCTTCGAGGGGGACGTGAGGGTACTTGGTATCCCTTTGTGAGGCTGCAGATGATCCGCCTGGGCTCACAGAGGTTAAGGTCTGCGTTAGAAGAGCCAAGGGTATGCCTTGGTTTCAATATAAGGCAACCTAAAGACTAGGATGGACCTGCGTGATTCGGTGAGACCAGTAGCCCTGTGATAGCAACTCGTCGTCTACCTACCATCTTGAGTCAATCGAGATACGTGAAGCGGAAAGGCGGAGAACTCCAACAGACCATATACTTGCTATCTAGTTATGGGTGCAGATGTCCGTAGGTTAATGGGGGGCATAGAGGGCCTGCATATATTTCTCATTTTTCAAGGTGTGCCTTTCATTAGTTGAGGGAGGGGTTAGGTGGGACCATAGCCACTGGAAAAACAGACCTTAGCATCTGCATCGGCAGATATCTGAAAGCTCCCGACCGAGTTCCGTGTTTCTTGATTTGCCCTACCATGAGACTCGGGTCGCACATATAGAGGACATGTGCATCTAGACAACGATAACGATCCATGACACATACGTGGGGAAAGTCTAGGAACATATACCGCCCTAGGTATTGTGTCCTAGAGTAGGGGCGTCGTTCGATAGGTAGCATAATCCCTAGTTGGAACTAGGTCGCGTAAACCCTAAAATCCGAGACGCATTAGATAAGTCGCGTAAATCCTAGTTAAATCTAGGAAGCACTCGATAGAAAAACCCTAGGTTAGACCTAGGTAATAAATGACAAATGTACACTTGAGACAAACAAAAATTGTGGGAATTGGGATCACGTATCTGTTCTTGTCAGTTTATACGGATTACTAGTTAGGTGGTGCAGGGATACAAAAATTAGAATAACAAGGTAGTGGCGAAGCAGAGAACGTATAGAAGTGCATCCAGGTAATCTTACCTTATCATATCTTGTGCTAACCTTATGATTCCCGTCATCATGGTGTAGTCTTTTATATAGTTAATTCATGCCATGTTGCTTTTACCTGTTCACATGCTGAAAGTTACCGAACTTACCAGACTTTATGTCTGACGCTGTTTTCTTTTGCTTTCTTGTCTTCCATCCCCCCCCCCCTCCAGGTTCGTAGGGAGGGAATATTACTACTTAGCCCAGTTTTCTTCCAAGCTGAAGGTTAGTCGAAGTTTTGCTTGGATTCTCTTTTCCATTGCTATGGCTGGCTCACGCTACATTGGGGAATATAAATGTATTTTTATGCTTCTTTATTTTGTAAGACAGATATCCTGGCATTGGAAAATAATTGTTGTACAAACTATTTTATCAATAAAGTAAAGTTCTATTTTCCGCTGTTTTAAATTTTGTCTGTCTTGTAATTTATCTGTATCTTTTACCTATAACTCTCCACCGAAGTTAAGGCATTCCCTTTGTGAGTGACCTTAACGGATGTGGGGTGTCACAGTTTGGCACAGGCCCCTATTAAGTTTTAAAATTAGGCTCACATCCGGTCATAAACTTATTGTAAATTTAGTCCCTATTTTTCAAAAATTCACTAAAAATAGAAAAATATATGAAAAAATACGTAAATTCATAATGAATTAAAACACGTAAACACTGAAAAATTCAGATAAAAAACGATCAAACAAGGCATCAAAAAAAAAATAGAAAAAACAATGAAATTGCAATTTAATGCATAATAGTATGCAAGTATATGTATTTTCCAGCATATATCCGTGCTCGTTTTCAACTTATGCATCTGCGCTTGATTTCTTTGCATACATCTATGCAACTACAGCGTAATTTTGGCATACATGTGTGAATAAATTCACCTGCATAAATATCAGCTCAAATTTCTACATGAAATACTTGCATACATGTGTGCAAGTATTACAATTAGTTGCACACATGTATGCAAGTTTCGGTTCATAATTTCTGAAGAAAACATCGTATGCAATAGTTGCACACATGTATGCAACTACTGGCAAAACTTGCATACATTTATGCAACTATTTTTTTGTTTGCGTGTACTTCCGGGAATATTTCCAGATTTTAGATATTTTTTTATGTGGTAGCGCCAAAAATTTTGGGGGAAAATTGAAAAAGGCGGAAGGGTTCAACACAGCAGGCGTAAGTTCCTAAAAAGAAGGAGCAGCACGTAAAACAGGGACCGGGATTGTATTATAAACACGACAGGGACGTGCGCTACATTTCAAAGTTAAATAGGGTCCCTAGCCTAATTTCAACTTTAAAATAAATAAATAAACAAATAAATGTAGTTAACGTTAAATGAAATGGAAATTATATTTGTTCAAATATATGAAAAATTGGCTTGGATATGTGTATATTTATTTATACTAAGGAGTTAAAATTAACGTTTTGAAAGCGAATGGAGTTGTTATTGAACAAACGAAATAAAAGTTGTGGACGGTTAAATAATTTAAAATTTAAAACAACATTTGTATGCAAACAGAGTCATATTACAACTGAATTAATTGGATTCAGAATGTTGAGATGTGGTAGCACGTTAAATTTCGTTATATTTGGAGGTAGCATTGGCGGTACATATACAGAGTGTTGGGTGATAATTCGCGGTATAATTAAAACAACAGTTATAACCTTATCGGATTTACCTTCCTCGGGTAAAATACGCAAATTATTTTTGCCTTGGCCACCACGAAAACGTGGTACGCACGGTATCTGCATTTATAAAAGAATCGTGCATGTCCTATCTTCAACTCAAATTAATTTTCCCTTTTTTTCTTCTCCTTAATAGCCGACCAGTATGAAACCTTTTCCCCAAAATAAAATTTTAATCTTTCCTCCCATTTATCCAAAATAAACCCTCGCTTCCATCGTCTGAGCACTCCACCGCCTCGGCCAAAGCTGCCATCTTGCAACCCGAAGCCGTTGACCCCGTCTTTTCTCGCCCTCCTTGTACAAATCGTTCTTCCAATTCGAACATCCACCACAAGTATGGCTACCACGCTCCTCAAAAAATACCTCCACTACCGTGGCCTTGTCAAGCAATGCTACGACCATCGTTCAACTCTTCGTCCTCAGCCACCGTGACTTTCAGTCCGAACCCGAGAACAACATGGGAGCAGAGTCCAGTTCGATGAGCCACCTCCAGATCCGTCGTCTGCGTCGCGTGTTAAGGTGAGTGTTAACTCACTCACGATGATCTTATTTTCAAGTATTTTAATTTTGATTAAATCTGAAATTTAAATGGTTGATTTTTTTGTGAATTGCTTGCTACCTTATTCTAATTGTACTAAAGCTTGCTATTGAAAACTACGCCTTGTTGCATGCACATATGACTTAGAAAAATTTAACCTTCTATCATACCGATACTTTGTGCGTATATGGATTTTTATGGTTTGGAGTGAATTTGGATTGCAGGTTAAATTCATTGATTTACAATTGTCATAATATCGACAGTAAAGTTGTATAAAATGAGGATACGAAAGAGTAAATAAGTTACATGAGTAACATGCTTGTTCTACGACAAACGATAATTTCTTTCCTTTTCCTTCACTGAAACACTTAGTCATAATTAAATAAATAGGATAATAATGTCACTATTGGGCCATGTGTAAACATGTTGGTTGAAAGAAATTAAGGACACCTTATGGTTAGAAATTTGTGGATTTGCAATGCATTGTAGACTTGGGTTAAACCTGAAACTGTTCTGTTCATAGGAGAGAAACAAACCCACAGGTTTTGGTAGATGAAAGCAATATCAGGATGAAAGAGCAATAATTTAAATATGTTCATTAAAAACTAAGTTGAACAATCCACATATGTATAGCTGATGGCGTTTATTCCATCTTAGATCAAACTTCATCGTATGTATGGGAAAAGCATCACTTTTGTTCATTTTTGTTTCATCTATCATGGCAGGATTTTAGCACTTGCAAATATGAAAGTTAATAAAAGAACTGGGGTGAGTCCCATACCGTTATTATTGGAATGAACAGAAACAAAGATCGAAGCCTGAAATTAAGTAAAAAGATGATGACTATAATTAAGATGGCATATGATTTCCGGGGGAATGCATTTGGGGAATAATTACTCAAAAATATAGTTAGTTGATGGCATTGTTTGTTCCAGCTGTTTTTTTTATTTCCATTCTGACTTCATTGTAGGAATTTCCTTCTTTAAAGGTCATGACATGGTCTACATGTTATATCTAAAGTTTGGAAAGTCATAATAAAGTTTTATTAAAAAAAATTAAAAGAGAAATAATATTTCTCAATGGTTACTTTAATATTTTGCAAACTTGAAACCATGCTATATATATGTTGGAATATGCATGAATCGTTGCAGACTTGTTGCTTTGTGCCGTCTCCACATTTGTAATCGATATCTCAGTAAGTAATGGATGGATAACCCACCTATTTGCGAGTAAAGAGAATAATATAAACAAGTCACTTGTTTGGTTACTAAGTGATGACATTTCACAAGAGCGCATGCATGAGCTGTTGCCGCTTAGTTGTGCTTTGCTTTGCACGTGTACATGCTTAATATTGACAGTACTTGGATAGTGTTTCTCAACTTCGTTATTTGACTTTTTCGTTTGTTTGCTTTTGTTTTTGCTTCTTTAACTTTTGATGTAATTCTATGTACTGAAGCTAAGATCACCGCACTTTATTTAAGAATAAAAATAAAGGAATATTAATCTTATCACTTTTTTCTTACTATTTTTTTATTTTTTTGGATTACAGTGAACAGTCGTTTTCAGTCCAAGTTGCATAACACAAAACAGAATGCAAAAATGTCACTGTTTGAACTTCAGACAAATGTATTTCTTCTTCAGAAATATATGTTTTTATTTATTTTTATTTTGTATTACTATTATTATTATTTTCAAATTTTGGATTGAGTTATATTCCCAAGTTCCCTTTACTTTGCTCATTTTGCAGTTACTATAGATTCCATAGCAGTTATATAGGAACTCTATATACAGCTATTGCTAAATCTAGTAATTTTGTTATGACTCATGTATAACAAACCATGTAAATTGAACTCATTTTTGATTTGTGGGGCTGGTTGAAATGTCTGCATGCACAAAGTTCACTATCCTTTTGCATTAAATAGCACCCTCTAGTTTTTTTTTTTTTTTTTTGGGTTAAATTCTTCAATCCTCTATTGACTTCAAACGAACTACAGATAAATAAGGAACAAATCTAATGGTTGTCAAGTTACTCTGTATTCACTTAAACCTTACAATGTAAACTTAGATCAAAATAGTTGTGAGTCATTTAAGAGTGGGTTTGAACAGTAACCCAAAATTATATGCATTCCAAATTTGTAAAGTCAGACAGTCCATAGGTTTGAGATTTTAAATTTCCTTGGCCAATATAGTTTACCAAGTTTGTAATATGAGTTCTATGTACTTTATTGCTCTATTTCTGTGTTCAATTACCTTGGACTGTCATACATTTTGGTCTGTGCTGAAAGAACCGTGTTCTAGTTTCTACACCTCGTTACTGCTATATTGTGCACTTGACAATTTTAAGGAATATATAAGGACACTGTCGTTTAAAACCTGTGATATATGTGCTTACTGGTTAACGTGGAACACACATTTGACTTGCAACCTTGTAACCTGTTGCCATAAATATGCAGTATACGCTTAGTGGACCATTAGTATTATGTTATGGGTATTATGCCATAAATATGCAGTATATATTTAGTAGACCATTAATGTTATGTTATGGGTATTATGCTATAAAGGTTGATGTATATATTTAGTGGTTAGCCTTAGGTGATTTGTAGTAAGAAGGGTAATGTACTAGTTGCCTTTCAAACTGCATATGTGTCCATTTATATTTATTCTGCCACTTTATAAAATCTGAACACATATTGCCTTGTTTATTTTTAGTATTCGGAAACTTATGTGTTTTGAGTTAAGCATAATTGTTCACATTGAGCAACAGTTTAGCATTAAGTACATATTTGAGATCTGTAAGCCTGTAATCTTCATGTCTCAGGCATTGACAGTTTTGTTATACACCAAATGGCTAGACTCATTCTATTGCTCACGCACTGTCATGTCACTGAGAATTTTCGTGTCTAGTTAATTGTGTACCTTTTCATAAATATGCATACGTATATATATATGTTGTCCTGACTTGTTCATCCCAAATTATTATGCTCGGAGTAAATTATTAAGATTAACTATTATATTTCAGTTTCTATTGAAGTTAATTTACTTGAATTATGATTTTATCCTGAGTTGAGTATTTTTTGTTTTTGCATGGAACGTTCGGATCAGACTGAGTGTTACAGATTTAAAGATTTTAGCTGAGGATTCAAAGACTAGCGAAGCTGGGGATCCGAAGACGTGCACTCTGAAGATTTTTGAACAGTAAATACTTTTCTTGTATTCAAATTTTAAATTCCGCTGTATAGAAAAATATTGTATTAAAATTTCTGCTTTATAAATAAAGGTTATTTCGCTGTTCAATACTGTGTTATTTATTTATTCTATATTTTCTGTGTTGATTCTGTTTTTAAACTCTATAGGATAAATAACGATCCATCGATTTGGACGTTTTAAGTTGGTTTAATCACCAATTTGAAGTGGTCTAAAAGGCGTGACGTTATGCAAATGCCATTTACGGCACCACAAATGTCCATCCGCGGAGTATGAGTCGCGAGTGTCGCTAATATCCATACATCGCTTCTATTTCAAACGATTTGTGAAGAGTTCGTGTGTTGAACTCCAAAAATAAATAACATAACATAAATGATTTGAGTGAGAGAGTTCTCACTTTGGTTTCCCCTCTATTGTCCTTTATTTTTGAATTTCTGTTTTTAAACTAAATTAAATGATCGTTTAATTTAGCTTAAAATCCAACTTGCTCCGTTTCCGTTCTGGTCAGTTCCATGTTGTAGAGTTTGTTGCCACGATCGCAATGCAACTGAAATCGTCGGATTTCGATCTCATATGAAAGAGTTACAATATTTTAAACATTAATCACATTAATTTGGATAATTAATAAAATTAAGTAACTTAATTAACTCCATCCTTATCATTTACACGCTTCATGAAAACTCAAACTAACCTTCACCGCCTAGGGTTCCAAATCGTTGCGCCTCCAGGCTCCTCCACCACAATCTGACATCGCCACTTCGTCGGGGTTTACAAGCTCCGTCAGCGCCTGCAACAGGGGCGAACTCGATCTCCCATCGGTGCCTTAAAGCCGCTGAGAATGGCGGGGCTTTGGATGCCCAATTCGAACAGCATACGCCACGAAAACTCATCAAACCCGCATCAATTCGAAGAACTCGAAGAGCTGAAGATAATTGGTATTGAAAGTTCATGGAATTAGTGATTTGATTTTTTTGAAAATTGGGAAGAATCGACCGGCCATTTCTGGCCTTAGAAATTGAGTGGCGGTTGCTCCTTGTTATGGTATATATTAGGGTTTCTAAGAAATAGGGTGTTATATATATTTATACATTTAATTATTTAATTGTTTTATTACTTGTTTAACTCCACGAACTCCAAACAAACTCCAACTACTATCGCTCCTAGCCAAATAACTCCATTCCGAACACAATGTGATATGTTTTGTAAGCCAATTTTACTGTTCTGAACATTTTTTTGTTAAAATTAAAATGTAAATTAATATAATGGTCATTATTGAATTCAACATGCATTTTAATTTACAGGAGGCACATACTGAGTCCAAATTTTTTGGAAATTGAAATCTAGCTATGTTTTGACGATACGGTCGTAGCAAAATTAATTTCGTCGAATTTGGAGACCGTTTGAAAAATGGCTTTTTTCTAGTCGATTAAATTTAAACTAAAATTGAAAACGCGTTTAAATTTACTAAACTCACATATTAATTCCAAAAATTATGAAATTTTTAACCCTAACAATAATTGGACATTTCGGATCCAATAAAAGTGGTATCTTCGAAAACGGAAGTCGTTTGCAAAATGACTATTTTAACGGTAATATATTATTAAAAAAAATATAAATCCTATAGCGACTATTTTGAATTTTAAATTGAACATAACTTACAATTTATAAAGTGAAATCTCAGTTTCTCACATTTGTTAGAAAGATATTATTAAGCAAATTCTAACGTTTCTTATTTTGTCCAATTCTGACTTATATTGAATTTTTTCCATTCAATTGAAGTTTAAAACCAAATTTTCAAACTACCGCGCCATTTCGAGTTTGTTTTATAATTAACATAAATTTATACGTTCTAATTTTGACTTAAATAAATTTTTAGTCATTATTATTTAAAATAAACCATTTTAAATATTCAAAACCCATTAAAATAGGTAAAATAAAATTTTTAAATTGGTTCAGAAATTCCAGTTTGTTACAATCTCCCCCACTTAAAATCTTTTCGTCCTCGAAAAGGAACAAAACATAAAGTTGTTTAACTAACCAACTCAACTTTCATTCTGGCTTTCATTCTTCAACTTTTCAGTTTCTAAGAACTTTCTAATTTCTCAAAAATTTGGCTAACACCTTAAATTTTCGAAAAATTTCGCCATAACCTCCTTTGTACGGGAAGGTTTGAAAATTTTATTGGGCCGTATTAGGCACCCAATAAATCAATAAAAAACATACACATTTTTTGTGACCTATCTATACCCAAGGGAGACGTGTAACAAGTCGAAATCTCACACCTTGCCCCAGTGTTGGAAATAAAATAATCCATGTGCCTTAATTAAAAACAAGAAAGACATGAATTTTTGTCGTCTCCGACCTGTGTAGGATTTTTATTAAATCCTGCTCTGAGCACCTTTACATGTTTTTATTAAGTCTATAATCAGTCTTTCTGTTCAACCTGTAATTCAATCCTCGCCATACAAGCATCTCGCACGTATGGTAATCCAAACCTCGTCATGTAAGCACCAAATGCTTATATGGAATATGATATGATATGTTGTCTTCATGTAGTGTGCCATGCGGTATAGTTCATAATTTATTTGTTGCAATCCTATGGCATGGGTTAAAATTTCACGCAGAACAACCATCACAACGCATCCAAATCACTCATAGGAGTTGATATAATAATAAAATTGCGCAACCAACTCATTAAGTTGCACCTGTTTGTCGGGCACACAATTTATTTCTCTACTCAATCTTTACTCAACAACCTATCCAATATAAACATATATACGTGCATATCTATCTGTCTATCTATCTATACATAAATCCAATTCACTAAATTTTCAATTTATCTCTACGTTATATTTGATTTGGCTTTACTTATCATTCATTTTTTTTATTGGTTTTATCATTCCAATATTTTTATTAGTTAAATTAATTATCACACAACTCATCCAACAATAAATTGGTTAGTTAGTTTTTCAAACATGTATCTTCTATACGTATTCAAAATGATATTTTCAATGCCAAATCACAAACAATAAATTCTAACTAAGTTTTGGTTCTCACACCAGTCAGTTGGAAATATATAGATATCCACTTTCGAAACTCGAACATAAACACTAATGATGTAGCTACAATCATCAGAATCATCTTCGGACAATTAGAGTGTGATTCTATATCTACCCAGTATATTAGAGACTCCTTATATACATTCACGAGACGTATATGCAAAATCTACTTATACTTGATAGTCCAAATTCAATATAAAATAAAATACTCAAATACGTATAATAAGATATATTTTTCAAAACTAAATTTGTTTTTTTATAAATAACACTCTTCAAACTCATTATAGGATGCTACTGATCTCATCTCTAATAAGTTATTCTTATAAGATGTTACTAATCCTATCTCTGATGAATTCTTTCGTTCAGTTCTAATGTGTCTTGTTCTCGAGCTTTTTAAACCAAAGCTCTGATACCAAACTGAAACGACTCGAACTTCCCCGATCCCAGAAGAGACAAAGGAGCCCGGATTGTTTTGAGAGCATGACGCATCAGAACACAAACACGAGAATATTTCATTGTTATTACAACAATTTACATCAGAGTACAAGAATATATCAGAGTATGAATAAATAATTTACAGTGGAAAATATCAGAGATTAAAATACATAACAGTGGAAATAAAAATATATAAATACAATGCACAGCGGAAATACATCAACTACCACAACTGAAAGAAATAAATGGATACAAAGCATATCGAATATAGCTCCAGCCGTAATCCAGGATCCTGTGAAAAGAATAATCTGCGAAAACCAAAACTACTAGCCGCCCGTGTGGAAAATATGGGCACCCAGAGTTTAGGTAGAAATAATAAACTCTGAGTCAGTCATGGGACTGGTGTGAGAACTAAAACAGTTATTGACTTTATTTTAAAGTTGGGTAAATAAAGGGACCACGCCGTATAACACGGAACATGTTTCCTCCCAAGAATACTCTGAAATAAAACAGTTTATAAACAACGCAATGCTTTTTGGAAAATGAAGCTATTATAAGACTCGGGTCCCCCATCACACAGTGCAACGCAAGCTGGAGGACAGATTTTTCCCTTATAATAGCCAAATATGCTTGATACGCTTTAAAGACAAATCATTTTGATATTGTTATAAGTGCATAGTGTTAAAAACAACTCCAAATATAAATGTATCAGTCATAGACGGCATATGTACCATATATTATGTTGTCATACTAGTTTTACAACTAAAACTGAGAAGTGCCACATTGGAAATTGAATTTCCATCATGAACCAAGACAAGGGATCTCTCCTTCCGATTTGAGACGATATAATCTTCCATATCTTAGGATTCAACTGCAAGTGCACCTGGGATCTTTAGGGCTGGTCCACACTTACTTTAGTGGATTAGTTATTCCCGAACAATACGTTTCCCTATTGTATGGGGAATAAAATCCGGTCAGTATGTCGACCATATCAAGAGCTACTGGAGACTCAAATTCGAGGTACTTCACTTTCCAACATCCACATAAGTAAAATGTCTGCGCTCCATACCATGACATCACTCCTAACTAGAAAGAAACGCATGCACTCCCTGCAGTCCCTCATCCAGTTTCTGGTTCATACCGGGGTGTGAAGCTCGCGAATTAACGCTATACACAAAGCTATGATAATTAAATTCGTGCTTTGATAATCATCCACAAGACTTTGCTTTTCAACAAAAGCCTTGATCATTTGCATCTTAGCATGCCATATTGTCAATCCATACCATACCACTGATTTCCACCAATATATAACCTCTAAGCTCGTACATCTTAGAAAAGGGTGTTAAGCAAGAGAATAAATTCTCCGCCACCAAACAAATATATATTTAGCAGAGATCAATGAGTACAGTATAAAAGAATACAATGTCAGATATACCATCCATTTGCAAGTTCGTTTTGGGTCTAAACAAAACCGGTGGCACCGTAAGATAATTCCTCAATTTTTTATTACTATCATTGGATATATGTATGTATTGACCATCCACACACAATATTTGATTCGATTCTCTATTCGAATTCACAACTTTACTTTCTGAACTAGTATCGATCTATCTATCCTTTGGTGCAGACTCTGATCAAGTTTTTTTTTGGGTCAGAACTCTTTGCTTTACTTGCAGAACTTTCAATTAGTATAATAAACTCCAGTATTCAATCACAAACCTTTACATATGAACATTAGGGTTTATACAAATAATTGATAAAATATATCGACACATTTTACATATTTGTTATCACTAAAAAAAATTAAGTAGCTACAAGATTTAACGATAACAAGCAATCACTTTCATACGACTGTTTAATTCAATGTTTTGCATTTATTTGTTGCGTGTCTTCCATAGTTTTTAGTTTAAACCATTTTCCTATTAATGTTAACCAACAACTATGCATATCATACTATATAGTCATGTGCAGTGGCAGGTCAAATGATACTTTTAATTTCTATCATACTAGGCAAAAATTCATATACTTTCATCATACTATTTAGGATATACTGAATTTCATGCTAGTATCTTTTTATTATGCCAATTCTTGAACATCATTATGCATTTTAATATATCTACATTTTATACATATGCGCGTTGTTTATCCAAAAGTGTGGTGTATTTATGCAGTGGAAATCTCTTCAGTCCATTACCAACTAAAAGATATTACCTTGCATTACAAAAATAAATTTTCCAAGAAAATTCTATCATATGTACTTTTTCGTTTATTTAATATCCGCTTTGAACTATTTTATATACTTTTTTAAATAGAAATTAATTATAAATTTGTTAACTTTTGCACCTTTTTCGTCATATTCATTATATACTAAAGATAGTTTGGGCATTGCACAAAATTGATCTCGACATACACTATGTTATGTTTCTGTATGATTAATAATAGTCATCATACAATTTACGAGACACAATGATTTTGCTCTTTCTCTCTTTCTGATGTTCCCTGGTTTCTATCATGTCATTTGTTATAGAAGTGTTGGCCATGTCAGTATTTGAGTTTTGGTATGTTGTTGAATGTCAAATCTACTATCCGATATGGGTGATGCAGATGTCGTGCCCTTAGGCAAGTCTAGGTGGTATGCCATTGAAGATTTTTCTCCCTGCATGGAGTATGAGATTATAGTAGTTTAATCCCATAGGTTAGATTTTGTGCTATAAGATAGGCTAGTAGCAGTAGACGGTCCACTATAAATTTCGTTGGTGGTGGACGGTCTACTTTAGAAATCGATTGTAGTAGATGGATAAACTGTCTACTCCTGTAATAATATATTTATTATTTGTTATAATAAAAAGTGTTACAGACCACTATAAAAACTCATCGGTCTTACCAAAAAAATCATTCATCATACAGTTTGTTTGACTAATGTTATCATTATATAACTACTTGAAAATTGAGTGGCTGACTTACAATATTAAGTGGCAAATAGCACATACAAAGGTCTAACTATACAAAATTTGCTTCAGGTTAAGATAATTTTGCTTCTAGGAAATAATAGATGTAAATTTTGAGATATAGAAGGTGTACCATCCTACTTAGATAATTAACTCAAGGATTTTTAATGTTCCTAAATGCTACCAAAGTAATTCCTTTGTTACCATCAAATACTAATTAAAAATTAATTATAATCTTTTTTTGAGAGAGTAGAGTTAATTCTTTTGTTATAAGTACGTTCTTGCAACATATAGAAAATGCACTTGCATACATGTTGGAATACCAAACTATCTTTTAGTTGTGTTTGTCATATGAAATAAATATCAAATTTACAGCTATACATGACATATAAACGTTATTTGGTTATTTTTCGTCCAAATCTTAAAGACCCGAATATTTAAAACATAACATATACAAACAATGGCGTAGCCAGGAAATAAGTATGGGGTGGGCAAGATAGTAAGGAAGGGGGTTCTGGAGCGGTAGCCCCCGATTTTTTTCCATGTTACAGTAGTTTTAATTTATATGTCAAATAATTTAAGTACACTAAAATTGCTTATCCATCCAAATCAAACATATATTCATATCCATAACGCCGTTAAATCAACCAATAAACCATTCAAACCAATAATCCTCAAATTTACACAAATAAAATATTAGTTCTACAACAAAAAGGTTGAAGCAACAACCCATTTTCATCGAACCAAACTTTCAATGAATCGATAATATTAAATCATAAGCAAAAGGTTAGAACTTTTTGAAATGATAAATTACAAGATAGAAACTAATGGCTATCAGGAAATTAAACTAACGGAGAATGCGAACTTTTTCCTTTTTCTTGCTAGCAGGAAAATTACAATTGTTCCCATATAATATTACAAGATAGCCTCAGGGCATGTGGCTTGTGGAGTGCCATATAAATTACAATTGTTGGCATAGAATGTTACAAATGTTTGAAGGAAACTGACGGCTATCAGTTTATAAAACTCTATGGTTCGATAGAGTACTGCAACTTATCTAATCATATGATTAGGTTAAACTGCAGACCTTGATGATGGATTGAACGTGCTAAACTGCAGACCTTGGGAAATCATATAATTCTGTTTTTTTTCTGGGGTGGGCACAGGGGCGGAGCCAGGATTTCAATGTGACCTGGGCTAAGTTAGAAAGACGAAAAAATAAAGCTAAATAATATCAAAAAGTCGCAAAAAGTAGTTTTTAATTAGATATCAATAAAAGCTTACAAAAACATAGATATTGACGTACATCTCATGTGCGGCTTAGATAAATACAAAAGTAGATACAATAATCTAGACAAGTTGGACTCTACGTTCTTTACGTGAGTTGAAATCACAAACTACCGAATCCAAGTCAACATCTTCAGCAAATTCCCTTTCAATGTTGATAATCATGCAATCTTCAAGAAAATCATCACCCATTTTATTTCGTAGAGTAGTTTTAACATGTTTCATAGCTGAAAATGCCCGCTCTGTTGTTGCCGTTGAAACTGGAAGAGTTAAAACAAGACGAATCAATCGATCAACCAAGTAATAAATGTCTTTCTTTCTTGTCTCATATAATTGTTTACACAACTCAGAGATGGTTGATAGATTTTGGAACTTCGGATGAGAAGGAATATCAAGTTCATAATGTTGTAGCTGACACTTTAATATATGTATCTCCTGAAATGTGAAATCTTGCGGGTAGTACTTCTCTGCTAAAGTGCAAATATCATCAACTTTCAATGATCTGTAAGCATCTCTTGGATCCAAAGCGGTGCCGAGGATTAATAGTTCCATTGCTCCTTCGGAGAATCTAGTGTGTTCAACTCAACAATTTGAAAATCAATAGCAGCATTAAAGATATCAATATGATAATGATGGAGAACACTAATATCATCATGTTGTTGGCAAGAACGAGATGTGCCCACTTTGTACGACGTATTCATATTGGGTATGTCAATGAAACATTTCTTGCAAAATTCTTCTACTTTCTCAAAGAAAGTAAGCCAACCTTTGTCTCTTAGCCTTTGAAGGAGTGTTTTTGTAGTGATAACAAGATTCATAGCATTGACAATATCTTGTGTTTTTACTTGAAGAGATTTACATAGCACATCCGTGATACTTAATATCTCATTTATATTTTAGAGAGCTACATAGTTTGTTCACAAAACCAATTGGTTGATGTGAACTATAGCCTCTTAGTATTTATCCAGGATCTTAGTTGAATATTTCCCGATGTGGGACTTATATTTTCATCAAATGTACATAATATGCATATGGGCATTCTTTAAGAAACAACGCTTGCAACCCATTCCATGCTCCTCTCATGTTGCTTGCACCATCATATCCTTGTCCTCTCATTTTATTAATTCCAAGATTGAAAAGAGCAAGAACTTTTGATATTTCATTTTTTAAAGTCAATGATGTGGTATCTTCGACGCTAACAATCCCAAAGAAGCGCTCTTGAACTAAACCACCATCATTAACAAATCTTAGAACAATAGCCATTTGCTCTTTGGTGGAAGTGTCTTGTGCTTCATCAACCAAAATGCAAAAATTTTCATCTCCAACTTCTTCTCGAATTTTATTTCTTATTTTATCACCTAAAATAGTTAAAATTTCCTTTTGAATTGCAGGTGACGTATACTTTGCATTTCCCGGAGCATTTTCCAAAACCACTTTAAATATGTCTTCATTACATTTTGCTGAGTGTTTTATCATCTCAATAAAGTTTCCACGATTTTTGGATTCAAGAGATTCATCATGACCTCTAAAAGAGCATGATTGCAAAGCAAGCCATCGAGTACATTCAATAGATGTTTTAAGACGTAATTGATTTCTCTCAACCATTTCTTTAGATTGCGCATCAAATACTCTTTTGATATGGAAAGAAGGATTCATTAAATCATCAGCGGCCTTAACAGCGCACAAATGCGATGAACCCAACCCTCCTACATGTTGCAAACATGCACAATTAACCACTCTCACTCTTTTTCAACTTTGAAATCCGTCAATTGTAAATGATGGACGTGTTGGTGGATTAGTTTCGAATAAGGAACAATATAAACAAAAGACCATATTGCAATCAATCGAATACTCAATCCAGAGATATTTCTTAAACCAACCACTTTGAAATCTACGGAGTTATTTTCCATCTTTTGTTAGTGGGTATATGTCAAGAAGTGGTTGAAATGGCCCTAATCTAAGATATTTTCTCCGAACCTCATCTCTATCATTTACTTGTTCTTTCCATATTTGTTGACGTCTTCCCGGATCCCTTGTAAAATGATCTCCACCATCATCGACTATGGTTCTTGGAATTTTGCAAGGACGTAGTTCCGTAGAGATTGGAGAAATTTCATTTTTTGGATCCAAAGAGTTATCTCCTTTCAACTTGTAAAACGAAAAAAATGTTTTGCTAGATTTTGAGTTTGACATTTACCTAAAAAAATTGATTAAACGAGGTAAAATTTCTAAAAATAAAATTAACAATTAAGCACATACTTTTTTTCTTCTAACAATTAACTAATATGAAGTTATGAACATTAAATTGAAAATTTGAAGTTAGTTCAACTAGGTCCACAATTATGATATAATCAAATAATTAGGTTTTCACATAAGTTATCTAATAACAATTTTGATTCAATTTGTACAGTTTTGATAATAATTAGTTCAACCACAATTACGATAATTAATTCAATTTGTACACACTGAAATTAGTTCAACCAGACAACCACAATTATGATGATAATTCAATTTGTACAGTATTGATTGATGAACAAGTTAGGGGTTTCAATCAAATACAATTTGACAAATTATTTGAAGTTTGCAATGGATTAAAAAGAAATCAGAAGAAATTTTAATTTAGAAATTACCTTTATTTCAGATGAGAAGGATTCGAGCAGCGATTTGCTTGAGAAGGATTTGAATTTTGAGCAGTGCGTGTTTTTGCTCCAGCACATACGGAGAAGGAAAATGATAAGCAGCAGCGTATTGTTCTTTAGTTTATTAGGGTATTTTGTGGTATGTAGGCTATTAGGCTCAGCTGACTAATGGCTCTTGCTTTTTTTTTCTTCAAAAATTTGTACCCGGGCTGTAGCCCAGGGTCTCCAAGACCTGCATCCGTCCTTGCGTGTTTTTGCTCCAGCACCTACGGAGAAGGAAAATGATAAGCAACAACGTATTGTTCTTTAGTTTATTAGGGTATTTTGTGGTTAGTTTGCTATTGGGCTCAGCTGACTAATGGCTCTTGTTTTTTTTTTTCCAAAAGTTTGTACCCGGGCTGTAGCCCAGGGTCTCCAAGACCTGCATCCGTCCTTGGGTGGGCACGTGGCCACCCCAAGCTACACGTGGCTTCGCCACTGTATACAAATCTGATGTTTATTTGTATTTTTCCACATTTCTAATTAAACTTTCAACACCTTAAAGGATAACCAAATGGTAGGAAGCGACGACCCGTGCTAGTTGAATAACAAAAGATTCCATAATTGATTTATCACTCACTGGCACGAACATGCACTAGTTGTCTCATGGTGTTATCCAATCAATTTAGATTGTATCCATAGCTGTATAAAACACTTTTCTTCCACAAATGCTGGATATCAAAAATCGAAATCAAATGAAAATCTTGATAATTATGTAGACATAAATCAAAACTAATTAATTAATTAATAAGACTGAATCAAACTGATCGAACTTATAACGACACTCCCAACCCAGTGTTGGGTTGGGAGAGTCTAAGAGTTGCTTTGACACCCCCTTAGCTGACTAAGGGACACCAACTTTTAAAAAGCTGGTTATGTCTATTTATGGTATGGATAATAATCCACAAATTTCCTTAATCGACCTTATAAAAGCCTGTTAAGAACACACAACGATCCCACGCCGAGTTGTCGTGCTTTCTCCCATCGGGGTTGGTGAGGGTTCAATCAGGCTGGATTTGACCTCATCCAACCCACCACATGGCAATAGTCTAAGATTTAGTTGGTTTACCCCGTCTCTACGAATAAATGCATGTAGAGTTGTACATCGGACATGATAGTCCGTCGTCCGACTCTATCCGAGACTATAAGGTGTATGATTTGTGTCCGCACGATTCTCTTATAGGACAAAATTATAACACACCAACGTTCAGTACGGTCCAAAATGTTTAATGTTTTTTCTGTTGTTCGAATATTATCCGTTCGTTGTCTAGCTCGTATGAACAATACTCCAACTTAGTGCTTGCTCGGTTCGTGTTTGTCCGAAACTTTTATAGAACAAGATTACGATATAACTAGGTTCGGTCCGGTCTGATCCCACCAGTCTACACCCTAAATGCACGTTTGTTTGTGACTTTATTTTGTCATGTCATACGCTAAAGCGAAGGTTGGAATAGGCAAGGAACGCCGTACGTTGGTACGCTGATGTAGCACAGTCTTGTTTAGTCCTCATTCCAACTTTAGTCAATTTTGTTTTCAATTGAGAAAAAGATATAGAGGCGCTACTAGGGTTTCATTTCTTCATTTCTCTTGGCTAAGCACTCTTGCAATCTTGGTAAAATTACTTTGTTTTTCTAAGATGTATCTGCATTTCAGCTTTATTTCGCGCTTGATTCTATTTGTCAATTATTCTTTTTTATTTTCACTGTGAAGATTATTTCCTCATCCGACTTTGTTTTCCTATATTTATGGTTTGATTAAGGGGTTTTATGAGTTTCTGTTTCGACTTTGGATTAAAGTTGCACAGATTTAGTTCTTGCACAAATTGTTTGTGTGATTCATCTTCATCTGGATTAATAGCTGATCTGACCCCCTTTTTTGGCCGATCTGCTGTTGATGCAATATATTCGTCTGATGTTTCATTCTTTATGTTTTTGATAGATCGGTTGATTTTGTACCAGTGTCCACTTATAATATACGGACTTTTGTTATTTATTAGCGAAACCTTTGGAAATCTAGTGACTTTTTTTTTTGTATTGATATTCATATTGTAGGATTTGAAGTTCTAGCAATTTTAAAGCTACATAAAGCTTTAATACTATAACTGTAATTTGTAAAACTGCCATGCTGCTTGTGCTTGCATTTTGCTTAGATGATGATTACTGTTACAAATAGTGAAGTACATTTCCAATCATCACAAGATGTTTATTATGGATGAATATTCATTTATTAACATATTAGTAGGTGTCACTTGTATGCTTCACTGTTACTTTGAATCATCTCTGACAAGTAATATTTTAAAATTTTGAGCTATGAGTTATCAAGGCAAATTCAGGAGTTTGGCTATTATTTTTCAAAACATAAAATAGAAGTCAATTCAAATAAAAGCAATAAATATATTTTGTTACTCCATCCTTTTACGATAGCAAAATAATTAAGCAAAGCGAATTAAGTAAATTATAGTGAATTTGATACTGGCTTGAATAAGCATGCATTGTCATCATTATCCATGGCTTTTCACAATTGATTGGTACCAGTTACATTGTATTCTTAAATTCCAAAGCTTCCTACCTTTAGTCAGCATGTGTCACAAGTTGATTGGGACTATTTCAAACTTTAAATCGAAACGAGATTCAAACCATAAATCGTAGATTCAAAAGATTTGTATTTAAAGGTTTGCACATAATTTGAAATTGATATTAGTGTTTGAACTTCTACAATTAAACATAAAACTCAAAAATTTCTTATTACAATTTTATTTTGTTTTGAAAATGTTGTATTTAGAATTCTGAATAAAAATAATTATATTAAGTCTGTTAGTATATAAGTAGAATGTTCTTTTTATTTGCGGATTTGACTGAGTTTGAAGTGGAATAGAAATCGAATTGTTAAGGGTGAGATCTAATTTGAATCAGAATTTAAATCATAGGATTTCAGAATTTCTGACAATTATGTTCAGCTTCACAAATTTTTGGTCTCTGTTCAGAACTTTTAGCACATTTAAAAAGTGCAAGTGAGTTTGCACTGCTGAAAATATTTATTTCTATCGTTGATTCAAAACCTGAGTTTGTAAAAGTTAGCAGCTTTGAATTGATTCAAAAATTTGTACAGATGCTTTACTTGTAATAACAAGCTTCAATCTGTTGGCATCAAACTGTTAAAATTTTGTTAAGAAGCTTCAATTTGGAGTTGAAATTGATTGAAGGCACAATTATTTCATTTTATTTATTTGTCCATTTAGAAAATTACTAACTTATTACTATAAAATTTGGATTTTGTATTGATTCAAAATGTTACAAATGACTGTTCTTGATGGTTATTAGCTTATTAGGGAATAATTGAATTTGTTGAAATTGATCGAAAGCTCTGTTAGTTCATTTTATTTAGCCATCCATTTCGAAAATTATTACTTACTATTTATTACTATAGTACAAAAGTGATTATTTATTACTATAGTACAAAAGTGATTATTTATTACTATAAATTTTTTGATTTTGTATTGGTTCAAAATGTTACACATTACTGATTTGAAAAATTGTTGATTGATTAGAGAATAATTAAATATTCGGTAAATTTAACTACTTAGAGAAAAAATTCACAAGATCCGCACAAAAAACATTAACGATTGAGCGATAATAAAGTTAACAAAATAGGCAAAACAATGCAGTTTTGAACAAAAAGTGCACCACAAGCTGCGAAATGCTCAAGGCCCAAAAAGGCTCAAAGCAAAACTCCTGCACATTGCTGTACCATTTTGAATCGAGTACCTTGAAGTGATATATTACAAAATTTAACATATGGATGCTTTTTGTCCCTTCATGAAACCTTTGTTTTTGGTTGATACAGTCATGATCAAAACATAAGCATTTGGTGAGACTATATTTTAATGGTGCATATTTTAAAATAGTTTTTGAAATATTGCAACCATTTTAAAATGAAAGGCATGGTCTGTACTCAATGAATCGAGGAAGTAATATTCATCAAGTAAATAAAACATTTTACTCACCAGTTAATCACTAGTCATCAACAACGAGCATCAAGTCGTCTACAATGTTTTTGATCTATATTCTAGTAAAATTATGGTAATGTGTAATGCATGCGTTATTCCTAATTTTGTGTCGGTTGGTTATTATTTTGAACCCTTTTTAAGAATATTTTGAACATATAAGTTTTGAACATGCTGTAGCCTAATCTTATAGGTTTTGTAGCAATGCGACATCAGTTTGAAGGGATGGTCTTTATAGCTGTATATTTATCATTTCTCTCTTTGCATTTTCCTTTCATGGTTTTTCCTATGCATAATTTGGTATTAAGATTTCATCTATGTATAGGTAACATTATGGTGAGGAAGAAGAGCGATTTTCATGGAGAGGGCTCAGGATCTCAAGAATTCGGTGGTCGTGGTAGTCAAGGTGGACCACCGCAGCGCCCGTCTGGAAGGGGCTCCCCAATGGGCCAGCAACAGTACCCACAAGGTGGTAGAGGAAGGGCACCTGGTCCTGGAGTTCCTCAACAGTACTCACAAGGTGGGCGTGGTGGTTATTATCAAGGTAGTCGTGGAGGTGGTCCCCCACCTCAGTACCAGGGTCGAGGTACTGCTCATCATCACCGTGGAGGTGGTGGCATGGGACCCCAACAGCCTGGCCAACCTCAACAGTATGAGTACCGAGGACGTGGCGGCCCCCAACAATCACGGGGTGGAATGCATCATCCACAACAGTATGTTGGTGGGCGAGGTGGCAGCGCTCTTTCTAGCGGTCCTGCCAGACCATTGTCTCCCGAGCTGCATCAAGCAACACAACAATCCACGTATCCCGCCCCACATACACCTCAACCTGCAGAAGCTAGTACTGCTTCATCTGCAGAAGCATCAACCTCACAAATCAGTGTTGGTCAAATTGAACAACAGTTCCAGCAGCTGACAACTGGAACCAGTACCGTGTCAAGTGATCCACAGCTTGATCAGGCTGTTGCTTCAAGCAAATCAATGAGGTTTCCTTTACGTCCAGGAAAGGGTAGAGTTGGAAAAATATGTATAGTTAAGGCTAATCATTTTTTTGCAGAACTACCAGACAAAGATCTTCATCAGTATGATGTAAGTTTACGTTTCACCTAAATTCTCATAATCTCTTTGTACTATGTTACATGAAGCGACTTTATCTGATCTTTAATGTGCTTTATTTGCATAGGTTACAATTACACCGGAGGTTACATCACGTGGTGTGAATCGAGCTGTAATTAAGAAACTAGTTAATTCCTACCGTCAAACTTATTTGGGAAACCGCCTTCCTGCTTATGATGGCAGGAAAAGCCTTTATACAGCAGGTCCTCTTCCCTTCACATCTAAAGTTTTTGAAATCACTTTGGTAGATGAAGATGATGGATCAGGGAGCCAGAGGTATTTTTTGCATTCTAATAATCATTGTCTTGACATTTTTACTGTGAATGAACTTATGCTTGTTGAGGAATCAATTTTATGCTGTACAGGAGAGAGAGGCTATTCAAGGTTGCAATCAAATTTGCATCTCGTGCCGATCTTCATCATTTAGAATTGTTTTTGACTGGGAGGCAAGCAGATGCACCTCAAGAAGCCCTCCAAGTGCTTGACATTGTGCTTCGAGAATTACCTACACAACGGTAACAATGGCTGCTAGCATCATGCATGGATTTTATTTTTCGTTATGAAAAGTGCATGTTTTTTACCAATTACAGATATTCTCCTGTTGGCCGGTCCTTTTATTCCCGTGATCTTGGGACTTGTAAGTCGCTCGGTGATGGCTTAGAAAGCTGGCGTGGTTTCTATCAGAGCATCCGTCCAACACAAATGGGATTGTCTTTGAATATCGGTTTGTGAATGCTTTTCCACCATTATTATGTTCACAGTAGTGGATATGTTTTCCAGTAAATTTAGATGGCTTATTTGATGTATTACTAAAAATCATGGCTTACATTCTTTATTACAGTAAAGCATTTTCACCTAGTTATTTATAGCCAAATCAAATTAATTATATAGCATGACTTGATGTTGAGTGGTAGTTGTTTTTTCACATGTAAAACTATCAAGTTGTGTATACAGTCATAACTCCGTATTTTTTGCGTGCAAGTTATAGACACATCTCTCCTTCGAACTTATTTTACACCTCTCCCTTCTGAAAACCATTTTATATATCTTGTTCTTTGTAATCTCTCTTTTACATTGCACATTTCCAAATTTAAGAGTGGTTGATTGCTATGTAGTCAAGACGTGCACCTAGGCGCAAAAAGGCTCAAAAAGGAGCACTAGGTGGGCTTTTTTGACTTTAAGGCGCACCTGTGAGTAAAGCCCAAAAAAAGCGCAAAAAAGCCCAAGACGCAAAAAGCGCACTTTTTTCATTTCAAGTATTTTGTTGTTGTAAATTTAGGTTTAATGGTTTTTCGACTACTTATTTTGGTTTGTGACATGAACTTATAAGTTTTATCATTAAAATTGCGAACTCAGCTATTATTTATTGTCAAAAATATATATTAACTTGTAGTTGTAAGTGCAGTTTTTACAGTGGCAGCAGGAAAAAAAGCGCAACTAAGGCGCACAAAAAGGCGCAAGGCGCAAGCCTTAGGCTTTTTTGCTCTTGGACTGCCTAGGTTGATTGTTATGTAGTCAAGGCGGCATGCCTAGGCGCAAAAAGGCGCACTAGGTGGGCTTTTTTTGACTTCAAGACGCACCTGTGAGTGAAGCGCAAAAAAAGCGCAAAAAAGCCCAAGGCGCAAAAAGCACGCTTTTTTCATTTTAAGTATTTTGTTGTTGTAAATTTAGGTTGAATGGTTTTTCGACTGCTTATTTTGGCTTGTGACATGAACTTATGAAGTTTTATCATTAAAATTGCAAACTCAGCTATTATTTATTTTCAAAAATATATATTAAGTTGTAGTTGTAAGTGCAGTTTTTACAGTGACAGCAGGAAAAAAAAGCGCAACTAAGGCGCAAGGCGCAAAAAAGCCCAAGGCGCAAGCCTTGGGCTTTTTTGCGCCTTGACTACCTAGGTTGATTGCATATTGTTATGAATTATGAAAAATGATTACACGAGCACATGTTGAGGTTAGTAAAATTATCCAAACCTACCTTCACCTAGATTACACCTATTTTTGAAAATAAGAATGTATTTTATAAAAATAAATTTAGAAGGATCTAAAACAGAGTATGGGAAATACAATTCGTTGTTTTATGTTCTTTGCTGATAATGTGGTAGTTGACGTAAGTAGGATATGACTTGATAAACAACTGGAGTTGTGGAGGCAGACTTTAGAATCAAAGAGTTTTAGGCTTAGTAGAACTGAGACAGAGTATATGAAGTGCGAGTTCAGTGGTGTCAAGTCTAAGGATGAAGTTGTCACTTTGGCCAGACAAGTAGTGCCCAAGTAATCCTTTCGGTATTTAGGATCAATGTTGTAGTATGACGGTGAAATTGATAAAAATGTTTGTTTTAGAATCCGAGCTGGATGAGTGAAACAACGATCAACGTTTGACATATCATGTGATAGGAAAGTCCCACAAAAGCTTAAACGAAAGTTCTACAAAATGGCAATAAGGTCTGCGATGTTGTATGGTGCAGAATGTTGGCATACTAAAAGACATGTCTAAAAAAACAAGTGGTAGAGATGCATATATTGCGATGGAGTTGTGGTCATACAAAAAGCTAATGTATTAGAAATGAAAATATATGTGACAAACTTGGAGCTACACCAATTGAAAAGAAGCTAGTTCAACACCGCTTATGATGGTTTGGATATCTCCAATGGAGAACTTCAGAGGCACTTTTGCGCGTTGAAATTATAGATCCCATGGAATGCTCAAAGAGAGGTAGAGGTTGACTAAAGGATGACATGCGACTATAGTAGTAAAAAGGGACTTGAGGAATTGAAATATATCCAAAGAGCTAGTGTCAGAGAGGAGCGTATGGAAGTTGGAATTTCATATGCTAGAACCATGAGGTTAGAGTTGATTTAGGGGGTAGTGTTATAAGTTTTGGATTATATGACCAGTGAATAAGGCCTAAGACGTAGTGTTGCGATCTCTACTACTACTAACATTATTATTATTATTGTCATCATGGTCCTTAAGAAATGTTTTTTTGTTTACTTATTTTTATCTTTATCTTTACTTTTAATTTTCATCTTTAGATATGTTATTATCATTAGTACTTCTAAGTTGACATTGTCATTTGGTTTTGGGTTCTATCTCTAGCTGACTCAGACTTGTTTGAGTATAATGGCTTAGTTTTTGTAAATTGAAATGGACCTAACACTTAATTTTTTTTTATAATTATGAGTTCGTATGTCAATTTTTTTTGTTAATCTTTGAACGTAATTCTTGTTCTCTTACATTGTTTTAACATCACGTTAAAGTTCTTTTGATAGATGATTTTATAAATCTGTATCAGTTTAATAAAGTTTCTGTTTTGTGCAGACATGTCATCTACTGCTTTTATAGAAGCTCTGCCAGTCACTGAATTTGTTTGTCAGCTTTTAAATAGAGATGTAACTGGCAGACCTTTGTCAGATGCTGACCGTGTTAAGGTTTGTCAATGATTTTATTTTATTATTACTCTGAGAAAGATTGTGTGGGTCCTTTATGTTGTAAGGTCCTCTATTCAATTTGCATGGGTTTCCAAATTACTTAAATGATCTGTTGACTCACAGATTAAAAAGGCTTTGAGAGGTGTCAAGGTCGAGGTCACACATCGTGGAAACATGCGAAGGAAATACCGAATATCTGGTTTAACATCACAGACAACCCGGGAATTGACGTATGAACTGAAGTCCACTACTATTGATTACTTTGTATTGTTTAACACTGAGGAGATCCACTTTACTTATTTATTCATAATAATTTGATATAAATTGTCGATAATGTTTTTTTAGTAGTTATAATCCTTCCCTGTAAATTTTAGGTTCCCTGTTGACGATAGGGGCACTGTGAAATCTGTTGTACAGTACTTCCAAGAGACGTATGGGTACACCATACATAATGTTACATGGCCCTGTTTGCAAGTAGGTAATACACAGAGACCAAACTATCTACCAATGGAGGTCAGTATTTATTTATTTTCACAGTGAATTTTATATTACCAACAACTGCCTTCTTTAGCATACCCACTATTTTGGGTGGTACAAGTGAATGGATTGAAACTGTTGAAGGTGATATTCAGGTTTGTAAAATCGTAGAAGGTCAAAGGTATTCAAAAAGGCTTAACGAGAAGCAGATAACTGCTCTTCTGAAGGTGACTTGTCAGCGTCCACATGAAAGGCAGAATGATATACAACAGGTACTTGATCTTTTTTTTTCCTTCCAATTGACAATGTTTTGTGACCTGAATTTAAACCATGTCACTTAAGATAGATGTAAAATGATTAGCCTTTTTCACCTTCTTTTCATCGTAAGTTAATTAAGCTTTTGATGAAGAACTGTGGTTAGTTAATAATGAATTCAATACACTGATATAGTTGATCATATCAAACACTCTTCAGCAATCAGTTATTGAGAAATCCCATTAAGCAGTAGTTATTTGTTGTTATCTACATTGATTATGGCGTGGTTAACTGATAACTATAATGTTAGTATTTTAGTTTTCAAATTTGGACTGATGTTATAAGTAGCAATTTTGCATGATTAATCAACACTTAAATGGCTCCTTGTGATTCCTATGGCCTACGTTGTGCGAATTAAGCGATGTGCTCATTTTTTCTTCTTCCGTTGTACTGAACATTGATGTCTCCAATCTTAAAGTGGTACGAGGAGGAGAAACGGCATATACTTTAAAGTTTCCAATCTAAGCACAATTGTCGAGCCTATGATGCAAATGTTTGTATTTTATTTTGTTATGTTCATCAGATTTTGAGTTATGTAGTATGACATGGTCTGATTATATATTCCCTAGTTTGATTTTTTTTTCTTCCAGTTAAGATGTTAAAAATCGAAGGATCTTTATATATAAACTTGCATGTACAACCGTGCATTTAAGCCCTGCTAGATCCCTGTAAAATCTCCTCTATAGCCTGTAGCACCCTTTGACCGCTACACTATTTCAATTTATAGCACTGATGAACCGTAGATCCGCTTTAAGCTCCGCTATTTTCTGCTGCACCTACTGAATCAAGGCTTTTTTGCATCCACTTTAGCAATATTAATATATAAAGGTCGATTTAACTTGTTCATTTTTAAAACCAATCAAAAAAATAGTATAAAAAGCTCAAGGCAAATATAAGGTAGAAATCTATTATAGTCATCAAATTTGGTATGTATAATTGCTATATTTTTCGATTCTGTCATATAAAGATAAATTAATATTACTTCTACAAAGATGATTTGAGTATATGATAAAGTAATTTTAAATATTTGGTTTTACATTTAGTGAACCTTTTTGCACCTCTCTCTGCTTGAACCCCACTACAATTTTTCGCACCTCTGCCGCTATAGAGTTGCTAAGCACTTTAACTGCACATTGTACCCTTGTATGTTTTGGATTTTCAGCTTAAGTGCTTCATCTAAAACAACATAGTTCTTAGTTTTCTTTGACCTATGATTTGAGTGAATTCAGTGCAATGCATCTTCCGACTTATGTTGTTTGTTCGTCATAATGATTGCTGCATAATATCTGGTTTCCAGACTGTGAGACTGAACGCTTATGATGAAGATGAATATGCTAAAGAATTTGGTATTAACATCAACAATGCTCTCACTTCAGTTGAGGCAAGAATTCTACCTGCACCTTGGGTAAGTTGATATCGTCTTGAGGATATGATATTCATGTTCTGAATTTTATGCATCATCCACTGGTTCTTATCAAGTATTATGGCTGTATTAGCTGAAATATCATGACACCGGTAAAGAGAAGAATTGTTTGCCTAAAGTTGGCCAATGGAACATGATGAATAAGGCAAGTTTTTTGCATTTCATCTTCTAGTATGCCTTAAACCTTAAAGCAACTGTTGTCCGCTTCCCTGCAGCTTACATGAATATACCTTTTGACACACTTTTACAATTTCCTGCATGCAGAAAATGGTTAATGGTGGAATAATAACAAACTGGGCATGCATAAATTTTTCAAGAAATATTCAGTCTGGCTTAGCTACGCAGTTTTGCACTGAGTTGGCGCACATGTGTCAGATTTCTGGAATGGTATCTCTTTTTAATTGAATGATGCTTGATTCATTCTGCATTTAACATATTCGAACCTCAATTGTTACATTTACAATGCAGCAATTTGCCCCACAACCTTTGCTACCTGTCACGTTTGGCAGACCTGATCAGGTGGACAAGGCTTTGAGGCACCAATATAACGAGGCTTCAAAAATACTTAAACCTCAGAACAAAGGACTTGATCTACTGATTGTGTTATTACCTGACAATAATGGACCCCTTTATGGTGTGTATTGCTGTAGTTTTGTTTATTTTTGATAACATAGTGTAGTTTCCTTTTGCTTTTTGGGAGACCATTTAATTGTTGTTTTGGCCTTTTTTAGGGGAGCTGAAACGTATTTGTGAGACAGAACTTGGTATAGTTTCACAATGTTGCTTGACCAAGCATGTTTTTAAGATGAACAAGCAATATCTGGCAAACGTGGCCTTAAAGATCAATGTGAAGGTGTATAAAGCTTATTTTTGTCCTCATTTTTTTTAATATATACTATATAGTTAGCTGCTTTTTCTTAGGAGCCTTATCCATTAAATCTCCCAAAAATGCATCTTTTGTTAATTCCTCTTGAATTATATGATGGTAAAACCCATCCTGAAGATTAGAACGAACCCGTGATATGCACACAATAATTGCGACGTGTTAATACATTTCCAGAAATGCAGTGCATAAATAGCGGGTAGCTAGTTGACTTGAAAATTAAATACAATTAATTAAAATGTTTTCACACAGTTTTTTATGCAGTTTCAGAACAATATTTCAATATTGGGCACATAATCATGTATTTGTAATTTTAATATGAAAGCTTAATGTTTCTTTCCATTTGAGGGATGTGATATCACGCTTTAGTTGACTCTAATAATGTATTCATTAAACGTAGAGCTGTCAACAGATGCTTTTGGATTCAGATAGTGCCATATCTGTATCCGCATCCGAATTCATTTTAGGGTATCGGATATCCGCATCCATGGATACAGACGGATATTGAATAATAATCCTATCGGCTAACGATCGATTAATTAACAAATATAAATGGAAAATTTTACTTTAATATAAACAATTTTCAATTCCATTGATTTTTAAAATGTTAAAAATAAACAAACATGATGATAATAAATAGTTTTGAGCAGTTAATATGCATTTAATGCGTATAATGTGAATTTAAAACTTAATAAAATAATTAAAAAAAACATCTTTTGGCATACTAAAGCATGCATAATTTAAGTTATAATCTTGAGAAAAACAGGACGGATAATTTTCTGATGCGGATGTCTTCGTATCTGTATCCACATTCGTTTTTTTGGATGTCGGATATTTATCTGCTTTTCGGATACGGATGGGGACGGATTTCATATTTTTCGGGTGTCCATTGACAGCCCTAATTGAACGTTTCCTTTATTGTCTCTTTAAACTACCCAAATATGACAGTTAAATTATTACTAATTAGATGAAAATAATAAAATATGTTTTTATGCTATGCTTTTTGGTTGAGAGTAACATGACTCCAATTTACTGCTTTCATGCTAGTTTCTTGTTTTCTTAACAAACTATTTTTTGTACATGTAATTATTTTGCATATGTTGAGTTCATTACTACATTGTGCGGTGGTCACTTATAATTACTTTTTCTAACAGTTCTCATTTCCTCATTTAACTCCGTTACTGCCATTTTTAAACAACAATAATCATAGTCAAATAATAAAATTATTAAGTTGAACTTGTGAGAAAAATTGGAACCCGTAAGATGTATTTACTACGTTATCTATTCACACCGCTTACTTAGTTTTAGATTCTACAATTAATTTCTGAGCTAATGGAATCATTTCTTGCAAAAACCTATAGATGCATTTTCGTATCCTGATATATATATATATATATGTATATATATAATATTAATGTAAGGATATATAATTAAAACGATAATTGGTATCATAATATTATAATAATTTCTGAGCTAATGAAATCGAGTCATTTGGCATTTGTCATATTATTTCATAATTTCTACTCATCGTCGATTCATATCAGGGTTCGAGACTCGATTTCGGTCTCGGTTTCAGTCACTTGAAAATTTACCGGTTTCGAGCGATTTCAGAAGTTTTGGTTTTGAGTTTCAGTCCAAAGTTTGGTTTTTCCGTGGTTTGTAATGAGAATATGGTGATTTTCTCCTAGCTTAGCCCAACCCACTACTAATGTTAAACCCTAGTTAACCACGATTAACTGTTAAACAAACCAGCCCAGCCCAAAAATTGATAAAAGCATGGGTATGTTAATTCATACACTTTTTCAGCCTATTCTACACTTTTTCAACCCAGCCCTTATTCTAACAAACCAGCCTATTCTACACTTTTTCAGCCCAGCCCTTAATATAACAAACCAGCCTATTCCATACTTTTCAGGAATTTCTAACCCCATTTAGCCACAGCTGACATTGGACAAAAGTCAACCCAATAGCGTATTCATCTTCCAACGCACGCAATAACTAGGGCAAACAAAAACTGAAAATAAAGTCGCTGCCTCCAATCGATTAAGGGGCGCGAATGACGGAATCTTATGGTTTCCTACTCGATTCGAAATTGAATTAG
The DNA here is from genome assembly GCA_030737875.1 of Allium sativum. Classification (NCBI taxonomy): domain Eukaryota; kingdom Viridiplantae; phylum Streptophyta; class Magnoliopsida; order Asparagales; family Amaryllidaceae; genus Allium; species Allium sativum. Next base: position 619,379,120 of record CM060912.1, read on the forward strand.
GGTTTGTCATTTGATTTGGGTATGTTAATTCCTCCAATCTTTCCGCTTCCTTTTATTTTGCTGTTCAACCAAAACCGGAATTCCTTGCTAATCTCATACTGGTTTGGATCGAAATCGAGACGAGATGGTCGAGATCTCACGGTTTCGAACGAAACCTCGAACCATGATTCATATGCATGTTCCATTTCTAATCACTACTGCATACATCACCATGCTGCCTTTGTATTTTTTCAATTTGTGGTATTAATGTAAGGAAATTAAAATGCAGTCAGTGATTTTCCAATAAAAATAATCCGTAATGTTAGCGAAGTAAGATCATTTTGGAATATGATAAATTAATTTGAAAAAGATAATGGGCAACTTGGGAGAAGTTCGGTATTGAGCAAAAATGGTACGTGTATTCATGCCTATTGTTGTGAAAAATAAAAAAGTTCTATGATTTGTATCTCATTTCAAATTGAATCTCATTTTTTGCGATTTGATTTATATTCTGAGTCAGTCCTAGCTAATACATCAGTTTAAAAAAATTATTCAGTCCAAATTAACATATTCAGTATAGTTGTTCGGATCTACAATTTCAATTTTAATCATTTCCGAACAGAATGAAATTGAAACAAGAGATAAATTGTAGTTTTAGAGTTAAACGTGGAAGTTCAAACATCCAAATCAATTTCAAAGTTTGCAAAATTTAAAATATAGATTTTTTTAATTCCATGATTTTCAATCTATATCCCATTTCAATTTGAAGTTTAGATTCTACGATTTACGATTTGAATCTCATTTTGGATATCTTGGTTTCGTCACCACCGCATATAATCTTATTTTTTGCGATTTGATTTATATTCTGAGTCGGTCCTAGCTAATACATCAGTTTAGAAAAATTATTCAGTCCAAATTATCATATTCAATATAGTTATTCGGATCTACAATTTCAATTTTGATCATTTCCAAACAGAATGGAATTGAAACAAGAGATGAATTGTAGTTTTAGAGTTAAACGTGGAAGTTCAAACATCCAAATCAATTTCAAAGTGTGCAAATTTTAAAATATAGATTTTTTTAATTCCATGATTTTCAATCTATATCCCATTTCAATTTGAAGCTTGAATTCTACGATTTATGATTTGAATCTCATTTTGGATATCTTGGTTTCGTCACCACCACATATAACTATGAAAGGTGCACCATGGCGCAAGGCAAGACACGGCGTTTGCACCATTATTTTTGTATGGCATGGCGCACGTTGAAAAACGCAATGAATTGCACAAACGGCGCATGGAGCACGTATGTCGCGTCGTTCATAATTTTGATTTTTATTTCTCATTTTTTGAATACAAACTAATATCCAATAATAATTTAATGCACAATATTTTTTTATACAATTATTTGATTGCACTTCAAATTAATCACCAACAAACTTTGAACTATAACTCGTACCGTTGGCGCACTGAACTACGAGGGACAATTAAAGTCGATATCTTCAACCAAATCAAACCGATTCTGAACCCGATTTGAACCTGATGGGTTGTGGATCGGGTTGATGAAAAATAGCATGAAAACATATTTGATTTGGAAGACCTGATAAAAAAATGAAATTATATATATATATATATATATATATATATATATATAGTATGTTATAGTATGTATGTATGTATGTGTACGTTCAGTTTTAGCGTTGTTGTCCAAGAACGTGAACAAATCGAACTTCGGGTCAAGTCAAAATGTTAAAATATACAAGTTAGACTCAGCAAAACCAAACCCAAGATTTGAGAACCGTTGGGTCAGGTCCATATCAAACCTAACGGTCTAATTACTACTTTTGCACCAAACAAATAATCTTAAATGGTTGTGTTCTTCAATTCAATCTCAAATGAATTTAGAACTGTGTTCTAATTATTGTTGCATGAACAAATAATCTCATATTGATGTTTTTCAAATTAATTTCCAGTGGACTTCGACCTGTCTGTTCATGTTACAATCACACCAGCAAATTGTTAATCGATATGAGACAAATGAAGAAAATGATGAAGCTTATGAATTTGGTGATGAGATATTGTTGTAGAAAACATATTTGCTTAATCAAATTCAAATATCTAATTTATCGATGATATGTACTATTATCTTGGATTTTGATTTATGTAGAGTATTTTATTTGGAATTATATGCTTTTGATATTACGTTAAATGATTTTTTTGCGAAGAATAAAAAGCTACCTATTACATATGTTTTAGTACAAAATATACATTATTACATTACTCTATAAATTAGTTTTTATGTATGAATATTAAATTTATAATAATAAATTCTAAACGTGTGCAGCAAATTCAAAAGGTGCACCATTTACCGCGCAGTGCGCTGAGTCTCTATGAAGGCTTTTGCGCCTTGCGCCATTAATAACTATGTCAACGTATAACATTAAATCATTCAAAAGATTAATCAAAGAGAAATTCAAAAATGTTTCGTACTTAAATAACATTTGGGCTTGGTTGGTAAGAGGTCATTGTGAGGAGAATATTTGGTTTCTACATACGAGCGTTATGGCATATGTTTTGCGCATGATTATGGCATGTGTTTAGCGCATATAAGAGAATGATTTGTACCATATTTTTAGGTTGAAATCATTTGTTAAATTTTCATTTTTAAGTTGCAACATCTGTTTTTTTTATAGTTTGAATTTTTATTTATATTGTTAATTAATAATTTATTTGTTAGATCCTATTTTTGAGTGCTATTAATTAATATATGATAGTATTTGTGAATAGGTGTTTTGAATTTGTAAAAGAACTTTATTTGTTGTATCCTATTTTTAAGTAATGCTAAGATTTATCTATATTTGTAGACAGTCGCTCTAAATTTCTAAAAGAAATTTAATTATTAGATCTTATTTTCACATAATATTAAGGTATAGTATTTGGGGCTTTTTTGGTAGTTACACTGGCACAAAAAAAAATGTGACATCAAAGGTATAACGAATATTAATAAAGTTTTTCTGTATTGAAATCAACATTAATCCCAAACTGGTGTACTAAAATAAAAAATTGTGCTACCAGTATTAAAAAATAAGGGAACACAAAGGATTACAATATCAATCTGTACTCGTATGCAGAAAACTAATTTTGTGGTAGAAGTTGAGATAATAATTTCAGTTTTCTGTTAATTGCTTGTTGATCTTCACATCTCAGTTTATAGTTAGTCATGTAGTATAATACACTCGTAGTTAACTTTAGCGTTTGTCTAATGTATATATTTAAAATATGTTTAAAAAACATGTTAAAATCCTTCGATTCAATGCTTATTTAAAAAATGGAGTATGGACGATTAACTAGCATCAATAACCAAGATGTCAACAACTTGAAATCAAGAATTTACAAATGCATGGCATTTATTCATTGTGAAAATATGCAACCTATTCTTCATATATTTTATGTTCCAAAAGGAATACCAAGAATATGTCATATTTCTTATTTTCTTCAAGGACGATCTTATGTGCACCCAGTAAAACACCTCTCTCACTCACTTAAAGGAACACTAAATTGGATTAACCAAAATCACTTCAAAACCCCTCCATGTTCAGATAGGCAAAACTAAATTAGAAATGAAAGGAAAATTTGCATAACATATAGCAACATAATATTAAAAGGACTTCGATTCTTGAACATAACGGTTTCATTTACTACCATTTTCAACGGTAGAAGAAAGTGGTAAATAATATAAGTTGAATAATTTTATAAACTGATGTAATATGTTGTATGGTTGCAATATTAATATCAATTAATATTCTTGCAATTCCATTAATTATGTGAAATAATGTTTAATTAACTATTGTTGTATAGTGTACTTGTCATAGTTGCATGTATATTTTCTTTTCATTCATAATAATGTTTTCTCATATCATCCATTAATGAAAGGCGAAAATGAAATGAACAAAGTAAAACATACGTTATTGTTTTGATATTACTATTTTACAACTGAAGATATTTTTTATTAATATTCAGACCTTGCAGCACCCTGCATGGAGATTTAAAACAACATACTCACTTTTTAAGGGATAGAGTTTTGATATCAGATGAGAATAAGTTTCGAGATATTAAGTTTTCGATAAATTTGATTAAGATTTTAGTTTTCATGTGGTAAAACTTTTTTGAGATGAGAGAGGGAGAGGATGCTTTATTTTTGTCATATGGTATGGTAAGTAAAAAAGTGGGTGTGGATATGTGAAATAGGTGTTTGATTGGTGAAAAGAGGGGTTGTGTTTTGATGTGCGCAAATAGTATCGTCCATTATATTATGAGTTCATTTAGTAGTAAATTATTTTATTAATAATCTGCTTGATGTCAAATGATGATGTTTACCACACAATTATAAACAGTAATTCTATTTGTAATTTCTTTTTAGTTTGTAGCAATAATTCTAAGAGAATTAGTATCATGTTAATGTTACTCCAAAAACTATTTTTAGAAGAATGGATAATTTTGTGAGGTCAGTTTAGAAAAGGTCAATCAAACTATATCAGTTAATCAATTCTTCCTTCTATTTTATCACCAATGTAAACTATATAATCATTTAACTCTCAACTAAAGATCCTTTTTGGGGGGGGGGGGGGGGGGGGGATTTCATACCTTAAAATCAGCTGGTATTGGTTAGTAAGAAAGACGACGAGGAGCAGTTTGGATCCTACATGTTTGCTGTATTTAAATCACCTCTAGTGTCGAATTTTTGATACTGGGGTAACAATATATGTGTATGTATATAAAAATGAATAATATAAAATGATGGGCGCAAAAAATGCCAAAGCACCCTGCAAGAAATTATTTTTGAAGCTCGAAAGTAAAGATGACAAACTAACCAATTCTGTATATATAGAGAAAATCGTCTAAAATATTCTGTAATTATTATCTAATAGAGTCTAGTTCCAAATTAAATTTTTCCTTGATTTTGCAGTGTGGCCTTTCCTCATCTAGAATATTCTGTACTTGCAATCTAACAGATCCAAGTGTTCTAAATGAAATAGATCTGATTTTGACATTAAGCTTAAATAATTACATATATGGAAATAGTAAATTGACATGAAGTTTACCCTAAAGATAAATAAAGTTGTTTAAACCTTGCAGTTCTAAAAAATTTGGTACATGCTCAGATTATTAATTTTACGTCCCTTTTTGAAAAATTATAATTTACTTGCTATATGACTATCAGTTTTGAATTTCATTTTCAAATTTCTCCTATTTTATAATATGTAAAACAATGTGGGTTATTATTATATGTAAGATGCATACTTTCATGCACAGCGTTTATTAATGTCAATGCAACTGAAAACCACTTATCTATGTAGGTTGGGGGAAGAAACACCGTGCTTATGGATGCTATATCAAGGAATATACCTCTAGTTACTGATGCACCAACCATTATTTTTGGTGCTGATGTAACCCATCCTCATCCTGGCGAGGATTCTAGTCCATCAATTGCAGCTGTAAGACCGTAATTCATTCACTCTGAACGTTTTCTGCTTGTGACAAAGACAAACTTCATTTTTTATCTTTCGTTATTTATTTTGTGAGTTTACTTTATTCCTTTGTTGTGTCTAGTTCGAAATAACTCTTATTATACAATTTATATTTGGAAAATAAAATTAGTCAGAATTCCTGCTGGCTGAATGCAGTGATGAAGTTTTTAAAATCCAAGGGACCTCACAGAATCTGATATCGAAAGGTGAAATATAGCGCTTAAACGCCTTTAGATGGTTAAGGTCCCAACTTCAAGATTATAGCCAAGATGTATCCCTTGTCTTCATCGCTAAACACCTTTAGATGTTAGGTCCCAAGTACAAGATTATAGTCTAGATGGATCCGTTGGCTTCATAGCTAAATAGGTGTCATGGTGGTATGAACACAACTTAGTTTAAACTTATAATGGCTAGCCGAAAAGCTGCTTTTCATAATCTGCTTTACGAATTTCTCACCATGCTGTAATGCCACATTAAGAACCAAGTTATTTACTTGCATAAATTGTGCATAATATGAGCTTTGGATGAGTACATAATTTTGTAAGTGTCACTTGCTGCTGAAATTTCAACATGAGCTTGTACTTGACTGGGATGGTTTTCGGTTGTTAATGGATTTTATTACTATTGAAGGCTGGCATGCATTGAAATAGTCGTTATATTGTGATAATCTTAGCTTGGTTGGATTGGTGTCCATATATGAATGTAAATGTTGCAGGTTGTTGCTTCCCAAGATTGGCCAGAGGTGACCAAATATGCTGGATTGGTAAGCGCACAAGCACATCGCCAGGAACTCATACAAGATTTATATTGTGAGCGGACTGACTCTAAGGGTGCAAAACACTATGATGGAATGATCAGGTTTATATATTTTGTTGTTTGTAATTCTTTAGTTATACCAACTCCTGCAGTTGCTAACAACATCTGCCTTTACAGGGAGCTACTTATATCCTTCAGGAAATCAACTGGGCATAAACCGGAGCGTATAATATTTTACAGGTATGTGTGGTTCATTATTTTCCATTTTATTCTATGTTTGGCTTGAATTCTTTTCAAACTGTGCCTAACTCAATATTGTACTGCTAAGCATGTTATACTTATCAACCGACTGAACTAATTTTGTTTCTCAGGGATGGTGTGAGTGAAGGGCAGTTTTATCAAGTGCTTTTATTTGAACTCGATGCGATTCGAAAGGTAATCCAGTTTTCAGCCATATATGAGCTCATTTTTGTGATTTAATGCTACAAATTTATGCAACTCACTTCTTAGCTAATTTCAGGCATGTGCTTCTCTTGAGGCGGAATATCAGCCATATGTAACATTTGTGGTTGTACAAAAACGCCATCATACACGATTATTTGCAAATAATCATAGAGATTTGTCATCTGTTGACAGGAGTGGAAATATATTGCCAGGTATCTTATTTGAATAGCAGCAAGTCATTGCTAGTTATTTTTACAGATCACCTTTACTACATTATTCTTTTTTCTCTAATGAAACACACAAAAATCATGTTGGCAGACTATTCTTTTTTCTTTCTTTTCCAGCCAGTTTTACTTGTATTTTTAAATTTGCATGCTACCTGATTTTAGGTACCGTTGTTGATTCAAGCATTTGTCATCCAACCGAATTTGATTTTTACCTCTGCAGTCATGCAGGCATTCAGGTAAGTTTACTGAACGTATCGTGCTATATACATCATAGCAACCAAATGCTAATTTAATTATTAAATTGGGGATGTGAATTTTGACAGGGCACAAGCCGGCCAGCTCATTATCATGTCTTATGGGATGAAAATAATTTTTCTGCCGATGCTTTGCAACAACTTACAAACAACCTGTGTTATACGTAATGAATCTCATTCTTTAGAATTAGCTATTGTTGTTTGTTGTTCCATCATATTGTAAACTAAACAATGTTCTGTTTTGTAGATATGCAAGGTGCACAAGATCCGTCTCTATTGGTAAGTTGTTACCGTTCTACTTTTTTTTATAATGCTGAGTTTGATTTTCCCAATTGACGGTTTGTTTTTGCTCATTTTGTTAATTTTATTTTTGCCACGGTAAAGTGGAATATAGTTTGTGACCTCAAAGGGAGAGCTGAAACAAGAAAACACTTATATAAAAAGTAAAATATTGAAAATGCAATTGAGGTATTTTAACTCTTTAGAAGAAACTGGTAGAAATTTTTGTTTGTTCAAATAAAAGATAACCAAGTACCATGAATGTTCATTCATATTAACAGTTTAATGTGGTTGAATTGGCCAATTATTTTCCTCAAAATAATGTTTTAAACCCTTTTGTCTTGTAATATCTTTCATAGCATCGTGTAAAATCTTTTCTCGAAAAAATTGTCCAATCGTGTTCTTGGGAGGTGTGTGTATTCCTATAGCATAAAACCTGCTTTTACAAGGTTATATCAGGTTGTGGTAAATAATGTCATCTGATTCAAATGGTAATTGCAAATAATGTCGTCTGATTCAAATGGTAATTGCAAATAATGTCATCTGATTCAATTGGTAATTGCAGTTCCACCAGCATATTATGCACATTTGGCTGCTTTTAGAGCTCGGTTTTACATGGAGCCCGATACATCTGATGGTGGCTCTGTAATGAGTGGTGCTGCTGGACGTGGTGGTGGTCCAGGTGGTGCACGTACTCAGCGTGGTCCTGCTGCTGCAGCTGCTGCTGTTAGGCCTCTTCCTGCCCTTAAAGATAATGTCAAGAGGGTTATGTTTTATTGTTAAACTATGCTACCACCCCTGCTCGTATGGCAAGGAAAACTGCAGTGTATTCAGAACCATTAATTTGCTCTGTCCATTATTTTGTTTGTGTGTAATGCCAGACAAACTCTTGACCCATGTTTTAAGGATTTTGTATGAATATTGCTGGTCTGCTCATTGAACATATTTATGTAATTTCTTCTTGGCACTTTATCACCATTTACCTGTGTTTTGATTCTGTTCGGTATTGTTGTCCGTACCATGTTTGGCCTGTTTTGATATTCCAAGTCAGAATTGTAACGGTGCTCGTTTTCTACTTTCCATCTCCCCTAAGTGGAGGGATTCTAATTTGGATGGGAGTAGAATTTTGAATGTGGAGCTGCTGAATCTATTCTATATTTGTATAAGTTGGAACCTGCCTTATAAGCTTCCTTTTATGGCAAATTATATTCGCACTCACCGAATAGTTGAGTTTCAACTTTTTCGTTGTAGTTTTACTTTTCTTATTTTTGCTGTTAACGTAGAAAATTCAAAGCATAAATTAAATCAAATATGATATGAAATTTTGATTATTCGTGAAGTTTTAAGAATTAATTGTTAATTTTTATCTACAAAAGTTCAAATTTCCCTTTCAATCTTCACAAGTAGAAAAAAGAGAACAACCTAAATCTTTAAGCTTTATATTCAATTTTGCAACTTTGTCCACCTTTAAATTTTTTTGGTCAGATTTTTAGTTCTGGCCCGCTATTTCAATCGTTGATCAATGATGTGTTGATGCTAACATGTTTGATTTTTTATGCATGAGCGTTTATCGCCGCTAGGTTGATTTTGGTTTCAGTTTTTGAGCAAGTTAGATGAATAAAATAAAATTTTCAAACTTGGATGTATAATAATAATATATTAAAATAAGAATTGGTGGAGTAGAGATCGTTTGCTATAGTCTTTCATTTTTCGTGTGTATGAATTGAATTTCTAAATCTATGAACGGAAACGGGTGTAGATGTGCATTGATTCACATAATTTTCCTTTTTTTATTACTAATATAACGACTATTTATATGTAGCAAGTGTTTTAGCACAAATGTATACCTTTTATTAGTTGTTAGTATTAGTATAGTGCACTGAGTCATGATTCACTGCACCATAGATGGCCTATCGCAACGAAAATCCATAGTGTTGCTAGCTACAATGTTGTCATTGTTATGTTGTTTTTTGTCTATTTCAACACACGCTTCAGTGTGTTAGGATAGATATCAAATTGTGTTGCAGTGGCTATAGATATATTCTAAATAAAAATATTTAAAAAAATAAATACACCTCAGTGATCCATACCATTAGTTTAGACAAAATCTCAGTCGTTCGTCCACATCATCAATCCGCACCTCACTTATTTCTGTTCCCGCTTTTATTTTCTTTATACCGCCTCTCTTTTCATTTCGTTTCTACCCCTAATTCCCAAATTCTCAAAATCACCGATCCCTAATTCCGAATCGAATGACCATCAATTCTCCCTTCTAATTTCCATTTACAATCAAATTGGTCGGCTTCGAGACAATCAGCATTCCTGCTCATCGTCGCTGTTTTGTTTCTCTTACCACTTCTTATTGCCGTCCTTTGCCTCGGCAATTTCCCCTTTTTTGTCCGCTGCAATTCCAATCGGTTGTTGTGCCCTTCCTCCAACTCCGTCTGTGCGACAATCTGGTTATTTTGTCAGTTGTCTCCCTTACGCTTTGCATTTATTGAGCTATAATTCCTAATTTTTTGTTTTACACAATCCAGTTTGTTTCACACAATTCATTTTTGAACAATGCGTTACCTCAAAAACTGAGCTTGTGTTCAATCTAGATACTTTGAGATATACTGGCAAAAACTGAGCTTCAGAATGCACTGTCTCAGACTATAATCCAGAATCTTCGTCTACAAACAAGCCTGAAACTGAGGCTAGTTGTTTTGGCTGGAACAATGTTTTTAAATATGTGTAATACAAGTTTGATTCTGGGTTTGTAGCTTAGTTTAGTTGAAAGAGTTTTGAAACTTAAAAACTAAGGTAGATTTGAACAGCAATATTGGGCATGATAATGAAACAAAAAGTTGAAACTAAGATCTATAAATTGTAGATGGTGGCGTATTTTTGTGGTTTCATTGTATGTTGATTCACTGAAATGTTCTTTGAGCCGCTATTTGGTTGTTAATCAATTTAATAAAACAGGACTTTAGTTCCTAGTGAAGTGTGGTTGTGAACAATTATACCAACGACCTTATATGAGCTGCATGTTCTAAACAACTGCTCGGATTTCCCAGATTGCTGTTGCCTGTGATGATTGAGACATGATACACTGGTTTATGAAAATGGTTTCATAAGGATGCTTACATATACATGATAGTTATCATTTCTTAAGTATTATCATGATCTGTTTCAATAAGACCGTCTAATAAGTATACGCATGATTTCTTAAGAGTGTGTGTGTATGTGTAAGAAAGGCTAACAAATATACGCATGTTTTGTTTTGATTATGCACACAAATATTGAATGTACATGAAATACATGCATGAAAGTCTACTGAATGATTTGCAGTTTGTGATAATACTTCAATTCTTCCTTCAAATCGAGTTGAATGACCGCTCAATCAATTTCTACTTCAAATTCGTCAACAGCGGCTGCGAGAAAGAACTGCCACCACAAAATCCCAGCGAAGATAAGGACTGTGAAGGTAGGGTCGAATGCGGAGAAGAAGTTTTTTGGTTGCTCCATGTGGCCGGTAAGTATAAATTAGGTTTTTTTGGGTTGCTCCATGTCGATTATCATATCTTTCATTGATGTTTTACTCGAGAATTTAATATATATGCAGAATGACGATTGCGTGTATGGCATGACGAAGTATATGAAATCAACAACAATTCTGAATTGGATGATACTAGTATTAAATTGATGGAAAAAGAAAAGACTATATCGCAATTGCTCGTGGAAAAGAAGACAATTGAAGAAAACTGCTGAAGCAAAAATAAAAGAGGGCAAAAGCCGATGAATTTGTGGCAGATATGAAGGAAAAGTTGGCCCTAATGCGCACTGAATGTGGAAAACACAAGACAGGAGAAAAATTCTTTGCAAAAGCTTTAGCTATGTCCTGGATCATGTTTGGAGTTCTTTTCTGTGTTGTTATGGCAATGTAGAGTAGTGAAGTAACATGAAATAGCATGGATGAGCAGTTTTTCAGGTATAATTTTAAGTTTTGTCACCTCGTAGATTAGTGATAATTTTTGCCACATTGCAGAACAGTGATAATTTTTGCCACATTGCCCATTAAACCTAAATGACTGATTACATAATTTTTGCCACACTGCCACACTTGTATACACATTGTTTAGATCAGTTATGTAACTCAATTATATTTAGACCAGTACACTTGTATCCACATTATGCCTCTGTTATGTAACTCAGTTATGTAAATGAAACGCAAATGCAAATGAAACTCAGTTATGTTTAGATTAGCATACACTTGTATACACATTTTTTAGACCAGTTATGTAACTCACACATTTTTTAGATCAGTACACTTTTATACACATTGTTTAGATCAGTATACTATGTTATACTGAAATGCGAATAGAATTCAGTTATGAAACTCAGTTTGTGCTGAAAGGAAACTCAGTTATACTGTGACCATAGTTTGTGCTGAAATGCAATTGAGGCATGCATACCTCTTATTTTGTGCTGAAATGCCACCTATGTATGCAGGTGAAGGAGGCACTGATGAGGATTTTCAAGAACTTGTTACTGAAGGCACTAGAGGTACGCAATGTAGTAGAGGCATTGAATGCACTGAAGGCTTGCGCTATATTTTGAAACTGGTTTAGTTTTATGTATACATGAATTATGGACTTGCTGTATTTGTTTTTGAAATGTTTGTAAAATTGAATTTAGTGGCTATGTTTTGTTATTTTGTATTTGACTAAGTACTACTTGTGTTTGCTGGCTAATTTGAAATAAAAAGTTCTTTGTTCATTTCAGTTTGATGTTATGTTATGTAATATTGCCATATATATGATATAATATTGCAGTATGTGATGTTAAATGTTGCCATAGCTATGATATAGTGTTGCCGTTGGATGGTAAAATTGTTGCCATAGGTTTATGCAAGTGGGCCCCACAACTGGATTTCGTGAACCCGGGCTACAGATTTTAGTGGCGATTCCGTAAACCCGGGTTACAGAATTTAGTGGGTACCACATTTTTGTAAATTTAGTACATGCTGCAAAACCTGTGCTGATGTTGCCTTAGGGTCGCAAATGTGTTGCCTTTGACTCTAAGGCAACGCGACAAAAGGCAACCCCAAAAAAGTGTTGCCACAGATCATTTTTTGCCTATAGCAACACTATTTGGCACCTACTGCATCGTTTCTATGGGGTTGCCGTAGGCCATCTATGGTGTAGTTATTCAAGCAAAATATATGTTTAATAAAAGTGGAAATTAGGGAGAATCCTTGTTTTCAAACTTAATTCAATGCGGCTCCTTGTTTAATTTTGCATGTAAAGCGTCTTCTTATTTCCTATAACAACGTATTTTTATTTATTTTTCGAGCTGTTGCATATTTTTTTTAATAAATATTCACGGAATGATTCTACAAAAAAGATTGCTGAAATATCACCACTTTTTGTGAATAATCGCAAACATTTATGCAATTATTCACAATTCACAAGTGTATTGTTGGTATTAAAAATGAAAAAAATAGTTGCAGCAATTTCTGCAGTTATTCTGAATAATTTCATATATTTGTGCAATCATTTTACAGTGTATCATATATATATATATATATATATATATATATATATATATATATATATATATATATATATGAGCAATGATCCGCTACACCTCTTGTGCTACACCTTATGCAAGCGTTCGGTTGCACCAAAAAATGGAACACTCGTTTGGTCCTCCTGTTTTCCACCTCTCGTTAATATTAATTAAAGTTAGTGCAAGGTGAGAGAATGAGTGGAAGGAGAGAGCAAGGAAATGTGTGGTGGAAATGTGGTATGCCAAAAGGATGCTGCACTGTTTGAGGTGCCATTAAACCTGCCTATATATATATATATATAACTATTACCATGACGAAAAGTCCTTAACCGCTGGGCTACTGCTGCGGATATATATATATATATATATATATATATATATATATATATATATATATATATATGTGTGTGTGTGTGTGTGTGTGTGTGTGAAAAAATTATAGATATATATATATATATATATATGCAATTTTGCTGGAAATGAAATATTTGTCATTTATTTGCATTTTTAATCATTTTTTGATGATTTTTCTGCAATATGTTGATTTTTAAATAAGTGTAGGTTTTGAGTTTGAAGCAAATCAGTAAAAACTGTATGAATGTTTGCAATATTTCAAAATTATTGCTGTGACATCTGCAATTTAACGAAAAATTGCAAAAATTTGCTAAAATGTGTGTTATTTTGATTTTTTTGAAGCATTTTTTGTAGATTTCTTGCATGAAGATGAAGATGATTATGTGTTGAATTAAATTTTGAAGTTTAGTAAATTTTTACCTTTTTTTGATGATTTTTTAAAAAACGGGAACTTAATTTATAAACTTCTAAGACAGAGTTTTTTGTATTTTGAAACCTAAATTGGACCTGAGCCAAACCGTCCGTTAATTAAATATAATCCATCTATGTTTGAGTGAGTCCGGGCAGCTACCCTACTTGGATTTTGTATTATATTGTTAAACTTTTGCTAAATCACCTCCTGTCCTATTTGAATTTAGTCAATAACTCCATTCGATATTGTTCACATGTCATGTTCGCGCTAGCCTTATGTTCTAAGCTGCTTTCATTTTTTATAGCTCATTAAGTTTGATTTTCTTTAAAACTTCAGTCGGCGACTCCTAATAAAGTAACTTGTGTGTTTTATTGTTAATTAGACAATTTTTTTAAAATTTCCTGCTCATTTTAACGATCATGATAGTCTCGCTGCTACTAGTATTTTTTGCAACAACCCTTATTCTAACGATTGGACCTTTTAGTTTAGATACATAACTGATATTATTTGAAGTTCCATAATACAATTTTTCCGATACGATTAAATTATGGCTCGAGACCACATCCATTGAGTATGAGCATAAATATTCTATATTATGACTTCATTATGATATGTAATATGTGTTTTTTGAAATCAGGAAATCCAACGGTCAAAATGATGTTGAAATGAATGAAATTATCATCTCAGAGTGTCGTCTTAGATAATGACGAACCACTCAACAAAGTTCTTTGTACATCACCAAATTAAGAACTTGTCTTCAATATATATGTATAAATACACGCGCGCGCGCTCTCTCTCTAGTCAAACTGATATATTTCAATTTTGTTCAACTTTTCTTCTCTCTTGAATAATTAGATGGGTCTAAAGTTGATGGTTTCCGATTTGATCCTGGTTAGGGAGCTATGGAAAATGATTGGCATTGGGATCAGGTTCATCGAACTCGAGAAATGACTGGCTCAAAATCAATGATCAACCGAGGTCGTGTGCAACGATGCTTGGAGCATGTAAGTCTTGGAGGCGTCGACTAAGGTTGGGTCTCTCGAAGTAGCTAAAGGCAGAACTAGGCGATGAGGTGAGCATCGTTGCACCCTTCTTGTGACATTCCAACCCTTTAGCATACTTCTGGCGAGTCATATCAAGGAATATGGAGCCTCTAGGTATAAGAAAACTTTTACAGGGATTAAGATTTGCAAGATACAAAATAAATTACAGCAGAAAAAGTCAGAACTAAACATTTATTATTCAAAATAAACTTCATTTAAAAACCATCATTACTCAAAATGTTGTACAACCTCAATCTCTCAAGTCATATAAGAGTACATCATAAAACAAAACATCCCCACTCAAGATCCAACATAACCAATATAGATAAAATGAAAAAGATCGAATACAAAAGAAAATACAAAACTCCAAGAATTGAGAATATAAGAGTACACTATCTTAGTTGTCTGCCCCACACACTATCGTGTGAGCCTAACGAGGGAAAAAAACCGAGAATATACCAGATATAAATTTTGATGAATAGAAAGTGACTACTAGAAAAGTGAATAATTAAGAGATAATAGACTTAAGAATAGTTCTAGTGTTACAGAGGTAAAGTGTCCATGTTTTACTTAAGATGGTTACTTATATTGATTGTTCGCATTGAAATTTCTACTATAAAAGTACTATTATGATTGATTCACATTTCTACCTTGATTGTCCTCTACTCTCTACCGTGAAGCTAGCATGATAGTCAATGCCTTTTATATCAAAATGGAACGTTAAACCGCCTTGAAACTGAAACTAATACTAAAACTATTGTGGTCGCTTATTTATGATCTTTGAGTCATCGTCCTTGGATTCACCATTCATAAGGACATCTATCTAGTGTTAGGACACAACAGTAACTCATTTACTCTTATTGACGTTGCATGCTTGGTCATAACGAGTACATACTGACTGGGGTTTTCTCTCTATTGGGCTACTTATTTACCTACTTTCAAAATATTTTCTGGTGTGTCAGTGGTACGGGGCCTCTCAAACAATAACCTAATTGTGTTCCCACCTCAGTCCCATATGATTGAGTCTTAACTATTAGCCATTTATTTACCTACTTTCAACATGCCTATCTCGTGTGCTGGTGGTACAGGTCCCTACTATGATGCTTATAATTATATTATTCTTGTCTTTTTATGTCTTTCTCTTATACCTCAGGATAGTCTCTATTTTAAAGGTTGTCCTTGTCTACCATAAATTAATATCATAATAAGTATGCTCTTTTTCTTCTTTTTCCTTAATTATAACAAATGTTATAATTTACCTACAAATCTCAAAGACTTGTTTTTTAGTCCATTTTATTACATATCTAAATGTTTTACATGTATTTTAGGCCTTTTCTATAATTTTTATGTTTTTCTATTTAATCCATATTTCGTGAAAACTTCTCTTTTCTGTTATGTCTTACATAAATTAGAGTATTAAATTTATTTTTTCAAATTTAACATTTACATAATTATGCGCTACTTTAACAGGTATAAAAGAAATGTAAATACTGTAAATTTAAGAATCAACTATAGAATAGACGAAAAATAACTTGTACAAAACTAAAAATAAACTAGAAAATTAAAACTGTAAGCTACAACTATTTTTAACCATATTTATTTAACTTTTCTAATTCTAAAATAGTAATTTTCCACTCACTTGTTGTCGTATGTTGATGCATGCAGTCCTCCTTGATCCTCTTCCTTTGTCCTACTAATATTTTAATTCTTGTTCTCATTTCTTGGAAAATATTTATTTTTAGGTCCCACAACTAAAGTTAAGAAAGAATCTAAAGGGGCAAGAAATGTGTGAAATGAAATGGTTAGACGGGGGTTCTATTTATAGGTGTGCTAGAGAATCTCAGACCGTAGGAGTAGCTTAATTAAGTCTGCACAAGCCCAAATCTATCCCCCCATCTCAAAATATAACATCTCAGGTTAAAATAATTTCAGATATCACTCTTCGGTTCACACCTGGTCATTATTTAGGTTAGGTTGCGTGCATGGGTTGACCCACCACCCATGAGCAGTCGATCGCCATGGTCGACTGGCGTTGGAGGTGAGTCAACCCGCGTCAGGCTATAAATTTATTTTTTGTTCTAATCTTGGCTTTAAAACCACTATGTCATATATTAACTTTTGACAACTAATTTCTCTCATAAAATTTTCACGTTAATTCATTTTTTAACAAGTTATACATGAATTTTTATCAAAAAGTCGCCATCGCCTTAATGGTCCAACTTCTGAAGCCAGGTTCAGACGATTTCATAAGCTTATTTTCTTATTCCATTAATTTCTTAATTAATCTTATTCATAAAAATATTGGGGTATTACATTTTCACGTCTTTAAAGGATTTCGTCACTAAAATCCCCAAGAAAAGGGAAATCTGAGAAACAACTGCCACCAAAATCTACAGTCATCTACTCAAAAATCATCCATTTTCTTTAAGATTTCTAATGCAAATTATGTTTTTATGTAATTATGTAGTGTGTATGTCCCTAAACTAATGCAAAAGATTAGATAATTTAGTCGATCTCCTTTTTTTTGCAAATATGCTTGTGCCATGCATCCGAATGTATGAAAAAATCCTACTAATAATTCTATATGGGTGCTACAACGATCATGGTATGCAACATCCATATGTTATCCATCCATTTATGGAGATCGTGAAATAAATAATAAAATGCAATACACACCAATAATCCATATGCATATGCTTTCGTGATCTAGTTGGTCGAATCCTAAAAGATAATAGTGAATAGTGTGTGTATATATGTCTGTTTGCATTCACCAGCAAACATTTGCAATCACTTGAATCCATCGTACATTACAAGTTCTAATAATATATTTTCAATAAACCACACCATACATAAGCTCAATCCTAAGATCTCAAAAGAAAAAGCTTAAGATAGAAAATTTCAAAGGTGTATCATCAAAATGATAAAGGTATGAGGCATGCATCTTCTCCTCGGCCTCCCAAGTCGCTTCTTCCGCGCTATCTCCCTATTGCACTTTTCAAGTCGAACATCTTTATTCCTCAACTGCATCATCCTTATGACCCGAGCAAGAATATGATAGACTAATGATTCTCTCTCAATCTCAACTTCCTGTAGCTGACCAGGCTCCACCACCTCCGCCGAATCAAGCAAGTACTTTCTCAAGTGTGAGACATGAAAGACGTCATGCACACTTACTAACATATCCAATAGCTTCACCTTATAAACCATCTTCCCTACTCTTCCAACTACAATGTCCTACAAATCTGAGGGTAATCTTTCTCACCTATCCAAATCTAATAAGGTTTCTTAACGATGATAAACACAACATCTCCAAGCCCAAACTCTATATCCGTCCTCCTATTGTCGGCGTATGACTTCTGCCTATCCTAGGCCGCTTTCATCCTCCTCCCAATCAATTCAACCCTCTCTGAAGTCTCTCGTATCATGCGGGTCCAAGTAGGTATCGAGCTGTGGTCTTCCACCATCAAGAAGGTGATCTACATGGTCTTTCATAGAGATTCTTAAAAGAAGCCATTCCGATACTTGAAAACTGTTATTATAGAAAAACTACACTAAAGGGGAGTACTCCTCCTAAGCCCTTCCAAAATCAAGAACATACATCCTCAAAAGATCCTCCATGACTCTATTCACCCTTTCCGTTTGTCCATCCGTCTGAGGTTGATAGGCCGTGCTCAATCTCAACTGTGTTCCCAACGCCTTACTAGACTTTTCCAATATTCACTCGTGAAGATTAGGTCCCTATCGCTAACAATGTTGAAAAGGACTCTATGAAGTTAGACTATGTCTCTGATATACAGGAGTGGCAATGAAGCTGCAGGCCTCTTGCTCTGAACAGGTATGAAGTGGACGTTTTTAGGCAGTCTATCAACAATCACATAATTACTGGTATTTCCCCTTCTAAATTGGGGGCAAACCATATATAAAGTCCATCGACATGCTCTCCCACTTCCATTGTTTCATTTCCAATGGTTGGAGCAATCCTTTAGGATTTCATTATTCCGTCGTAACCCTTTGGAAAGTCAAACATTTTGCTACAAATTCGACAAAATCTTTCTTTATCCCATGCCAAAATAAAAATCTCCTTATATCCCTATATATATCTTATCACCACTAGGATGGATGGTCATCCGTGAATGATTTGCCTCTGATAACATCACGCTCACCAAGTCCCAAGTTGGGGGTACATATGTAATAACCCAAAATTTTAAGACACGACAATTAATTAATGAATTAATTAATAAAATAATAAGTTATAAAGTTTTATAATTTGACGATGAGACTTACATTATTGGATCCACTGTGATTTTCTGGTCAATTTACGTTTCTGGTTTACGAGAAACAGACTTAAAAGAAAAAGTTATGCGATTTGAAAATCAAAAGATAACTTAAATATATTATATATATATATGGGTTGGGTCGACCCGAACCATAGCTAAGTCAACCCACCCCATTTATTTGATGTAGGTAGAGCCCGGGCGCGATGATAGCGAACATACATTGTTTTTACATATTATATAACTATGTTGGTACGTTTTATTGGTTTATTTTCAAAATCAAGATGAAGTGGCTTGATTTCATTGGTCGCTGACGTGGCTGGTATAGATTTAATCAATAAATACAATGGTCCAGGATCCCTAACCCAATCTATAAATGGGCCTCCGCACCACACTCATTCCTCACTGCACAATCTCTTCCCTCCTAGGTTTCTCTTTCTTGAGATGGACCTAACCTAAAAATTTTAGGGGAAAATATTTATAGTAATAAATATTTATACATGCTTATTTTATAGGCGAGACCTACAAAAGCCACAGAGGAATGCTTTGACCATGTGAAACGACCCGCTTCCTCGACCCTCGTAAATTGACACTAATACATCCATAGTATTCACATGTAGCATAACCAAGTAATGGTAAAAAAGAAAGGGTGAGAAAGTTGAAACATCAGAATCTTGCACATCAGAAATATGTATATTTATTTATCATCTATAATAATTATAGTGGAAATTTTTATCTTACTTATCAAAGAGAAATTAAATCAGCCTATACGATTATAGAACCCATCCTTACAATTGTTGAAAGAAACAAAGGAAAAACGGGGATAACTGGTGATATCAAATTCTTCAGCTTCAAGCTCCATCCAATTGATCCAAGTCAAACCCGAACTACTAGGCTGCTCGAAGAAAATATGGGCACCAAGGTTTGAGGGAAAACAACTATGGGTCAGTCATGGGTCTGGTGTGATAAAGGTATCCCATGATCCAAGTCTAAAAGAATTTTTGCTATTTGGAAATAAAGGTATCCCATAAGACCACAATCACATATAAGCATGGCACGGGTTTTAAGCTTAATTCATTAGAACGACGTTTATATCAGTGTAAGATACATATAATCAACTTAAATCACTTTTAGAAGATTTACAAGCTTTATTCCATAATTTTGTAGAATTTAAAACATCATTTTCAAAAATCTCATTTTCTGGATTTCAAACTGCAAAGCCTCGATGTTTTTCAAAATTTATTTTAGTCTTTTTTTCAAAATATACTCAATGGAATTTTGAATTTTTTGATTCTTTGGAAAGCTATGGTCATAAGGATTTGGAAAATCTTACTTTAAAGAGATTGGATTCATATTTTTCCATATATAAAAGATTCGATTTTTAAGTAGCGAAATCGCGAATTACCATTTTATGACACAGTAAAATACTTCAAAATTTGTATTCTTTCCAAACTTCATTTAAACACTTACAAGTGTTTATAAAACATTTCGAAAACATTTAAAAACATTTTTGATAGGTTTAATCATTCTATTTTCTCCATTTCATTCAATAAAAGAAAAGTGATTTCCTTTATTTTTATCGATGTGCATTTAACATGACTTGTTAAATATCCATATAATCAAACATATAAGCATCCAAACTTGTCAAACATTCACCATAACGCTTATAAGCAACATTTAACATACATATAAAAATTATTTTAACTTTATTAATAACCATTAACTTGTGAATAGTTAGGGTCATTTAAATTTAGTTTCTCGCCTTTATTGGTTACTAACGTTCCAAAAATTCGATACAGCTCTGCTACGATAGCACTGAAGCTTCCCAAACTTGCTACTTCCTTTTGCCTTCTCAGGGCAAAGCAATAATGAAGGCTGCAAGCTTCTTATCTTGACTTCAAACTTGGTATAGAAGGTTCTCATGACGATATAATAACTTTGGAAGAGTTTGAGTGGATTTTGGTTTCATTTGATGCTACTTTGAAAATGCTAATAAGGAAAGTGGTTAATTTTTTATAGGGTTTGGAAGCCATTAATACGCTTCCTAAGAGACTAAAGAAGGGAGAATAAGAGTATAACTTTGGTGTAAAGAAATGAGTGGAAGTGGATGAGTATTTATAGGAAAATCCTAAGAATTAAACATTAGATGGAAAATTACCAAAAGACCCTTCTCCTACCCCACACACGGCCGAAATCCCATCACCGTGTTGTCAAATCATGCATAAGGGTGTGGTGTGTGTAAGTGTAATGATGGTATGTAAGAGTAATGATGTTTAGGGAGTGATATTATTTTATTGAAGTGAACTCTCTTTGTCTTCCTATGCTTACCTTTTCTAATTTTTTATTATATTAATTAATCTTAATTAGCATATAATATTTATGTTAACATGCACATATATGTTACGACTTCGTACAACTCTCTTTCGTCGAACCGTTGAGGAATCAGAACTCGATTATCGATCACATTCTCTATTTTCTCGCAAACTATTTATCTAGGTAAACAAAATTCACAAATTAGTTTATTAATATTTTTAAATAATCAAAAGATGATTATTTAGTAATTAAAACCCTATTAAATAATATTTATCCATTATTTATGAAATTCTGGATTCTACCCGTAAAGTGACATCGATTTTTCTAATATTTTCAGGTCAAGTATATTTCTTTATGTAACTTGTTCACCATTGATATGTTATTATTACATAACATTTTTAAAAATTATTTCTTATCATTTATATTCTTATTTGAATAAATTATCATAATATTTTATCTTACTCTCGTAAGATATATGTAGATCTTGCATACACAATATCTAATTTGATCTCCAACTAAAATTCACAACTTCTCCTTACGAACTAGTATTAATCCTTTGATCATTTAGCGTGGACTCCAATCAGGTTCTTTGATCATAAACTTTGCTTCATTTGCATGGTTCTCAACCACAATAGAAAACTTAAGTGTTCAATCATAAAACCCAATCAATATTCCCTGTCAAACATTGAATGATAAGTTCTTTTTCAGACCGAGGCTGTGACACCCCATGTCTGTTAATGTCACTCTAATGAGAATGCATTAATTTTCGTGAAGCGTAATAGGTAGACAACAACTAAAATTCACAAGACATATATAAATATGCAGCAGAAAACTTAACTTTTATCAAGAAAGAAAAACACAGTTTCAAACCAGTTACAACATCATATTGTTCAAATACCAAAAACCTCAAATAAAACCATCTGTCTTATAATTCTAAACATCAAAGTACAAAAATGAAAAGCTATATCCATTCTTAGAAGCCATAACAAAATAGAATAGTAATCAAGACATTACATAAATCAGATGAAACCCAAGCAAGATAAGATCACGAGCTCGGCTACAGTCCACTCTCACTTTGAGAACCTGAGGGGGGGGGGGGAAGAGAGAGAAGGAAACAAAAAAGGTCAGACATAAAGTCTGGCGAGTTCCATCTATTTTTATTTCGAAGTTCAATATATAAAAATTCTATTTTTATTTCGAAGTTCAATATATAAAAATTCTATTTTTAATTCGAAGTTCAATATATAAAAATTCTATTTTTATTTCGAAGTTCAATATATAAAAATTCTATTTTTATTTCGAAGTTCAATATATAAAAATTCTATTTTTATTTCGAAGTTCAATATATAAAAATTCTATTTTTATTTCGAAGTTCAATATATAAAAATTCTATTTTTAATTCGAAGTTCAATATATAAAAATTCTATTTTTATTATTCTGTAATAAAAAGATTATATTTTTAACACGCTTTTAAAATAGACAAAGATTATATTTTTACAACGTTATAAAATATATAGTTTCCACCCTTTTAAATATAAAGTTCACTCCTTTTAAAATATAAAGGTTTCGCCTTTTAACTTCTAAAGTTCTCGTCTTTTCAACTAAAAAGATTTTGTCTTTTCAAATTTAATGATTTCATCTTTATAAAAAATCTCATTTTTATTTTCCTACACATATAAAGATGATATTTTTAATACTCCTATCATGCAAAAATTATATTTTTAATTCTCTACCTAACCAAAAATCATATTTCTACCACTTCTATATAGTAAAGATCATATTTTTATTATTTTAAAAATATAAAAATCATATTTTTATTTCTTCTATATAGTAAAGATTATATTTTTAATACTTTTAAAAATATAAAAATCATATTTTTAAATCACTATTATATATATATATCTGAATTTTTCTTTCCTATGCTAAAAGAAAATCGAATTTTTTTTATTTATTTACAAAATCAGTTACAGAATAACTAACAATAATTATATATATAAAAAAAACGAATTAAAAATATCGTATAAAAACTTACAGTTAAAACCGAGTGGGGGGGGGGGGGGGGGGTTATGGTGCTGGAGGCTGGAAGGGGAAGGGGGTGCGGCTCGGGTGGCTGCGGGTTGTCAGTGGGGCGATGGAGTTTGTCGGCGGTGGCAGGCGCTGCACGGTGGCACCCAGGGGGTAGGGCTTGATGGAGGCGCGGTTTTCGATTGGAAGGGGGGGGGGGGTTTACGGGGGAAAAGGAGGAGGCGGATAGATCGGAGGAGGGAGAGAAGGTGAGGGAGGGGTGGCGCGATCGCCTACCTCCGGCGGTGCAGCGCCAGGGGCGGCGGCTCCCTCCGCTCGCTCCGTTCCCCCTTTTTTTTTTTTTTAAATTTGATTTCTAAATAAATCGGGGGGGGGGGGGCAGAAGATAAGAGAAAAAGGGTTTTTTTTTTCATTATTTAATTATTTTATTCGCAAAATGTTGACTTTAACATACGACCTCGAAACGAGGCCCACCGCCTGTCGTCCATAGCGTTCTACCCCCATTCCGAACACAATGGGATATGTATCGCAAGCTGATTTGACCATTTGAATCAGTTTCCGTTTAATTTACATTTAAATCACTATATTGAATTTTAAACGTACATTTCAAATTACCGGGGTCACATGCTAACTCTAAAAATTCCTGAAAAATATTTTCTAGCTTCATATTGACGATACGGTCCTAACAAAACTAGTTTCATCGAATTCTGAGACCGTTTGAAAAATGACCAATTTTCAGTCGATTAAAATCAACTGAAACTGGTCAAACGCGTTTTCCTTTGCCACGCTCACATATTGATTCGAAAAATTATGAAATTTGAAACCTAGCAATAATTTAACATCACGGACCCAACAAAACTGGTTTCGTCGAAATCCGAGGTCGTTTGCAAAATGTCCAATTTTAAGGGCCTGAATTCCATAGCGACTATTCAGAATTTTCAACAGGACATATCTTTTGATTCCCGTTAGGAAATTTCGATTATTCGGATTCGTTGGAAAGATATTCCCAAATAGATCCCAATGTTTTTGGTTTCACTAAAATCCGGATTGTTTTGCACCCGGTACATTCAATTGAAGTTTGAAATCGAATTATCGAACTACCGCGCCATTTTCAATTCTATTTATAATTATATATAATTATTTATATTCTAACGACGACGCGTATAATATATACGATCGAATTATATTCAAAATAAATTTCTCGTCGATATTATTTAAAATAATTCATTTTAAATAATCAAAATTCGCAAAAATTGCCAAAATAAAAATTTCAAACTGGCTCGCATTTTACGGGTTGTTACACACGCCCTAAATTTGCCAGTGTCTAATCCCTAAATCGAGCCCCTTTCCAGCGCTTGAATCGAGGTCACGATCCCCCTTTCTTTGATCGTGCAACCCTAATTTGCTATAGTGAATTATCAAAGCCCAAAAATGATGCGCACCCATCTGAAATCGAGTCAGTACCTCGCGGTTTTAATGTGATTACCTTCTGATGATTTCTTTTTTTTAAATAAAGTGGATCGATTTTCATTTAGACTGGAAAATGGAAATGGAAGCACACGTTTTGAATGATTTTCGTGGGACTAAGAATGGCAGAAATAAGGAAAGCGAGGCTCAATATATACATGCGAGGGGGAATCATTTGTACAAAGCCATTAAATTGCTGTTTAACTTAGTAGTGAAGTTGGGGAACTATCGTACATGTGATGAAAGAAAATAGTTGTAGCTATTGGTAGGTTTGCTGAGAATTCCTTGGGTAGAAAGGAATAGGTCATCCTATAATTTAATTTATCAATTTATTTATATTTTAGTGATTTGATCTGACGTGATTAATTACTTAATTCAAAATATCTTGCAGTAACAAACCCCAATCGTGGTGCAACAACTGACATTTTTAGGGCTTAACCTGTAACGACCAAGATTTTTAGGCCATTTTAATATGGATATTTTATTTTGTTTTAAACATTATATTGCAATATTTATGGATTTTTAATATTTAATTCAAAGTTTAAACTTATAATTTATATATATACTGTTCCAGTATGTGTAAAATAACTGTTAACGCTAGAATCATCAGTCGTGATGCTTTGACTGGTGTTCGAAACCCCTAAATATTTTATAAAATTGCTTTGGGCAGAAAATCAACATGTTACAAAATCTTTTCTAATCTTCGAACATGGTTGAATCTTCAAGTCCGTTTAAAATCTCATCATTCAAAAATGCAAAAAAATATCAGTCAGGTCTTATCGATCAATAAAAATACAGGCGTAAAGCATGTTACTGAAAATCCAGGCACAGAGCATGCTACCGGGTCCGCGTTCACACATTTCTTTGTGCCAACATAATAAGAAATGATTCGTACTTAATCCAAAGCAGACCGCGAATGTATACAATCAAAACAAATCTCACCGTGACCTTGAAAATCTTATTGTATGTTCTCCAAAAAATAAAAAGCTTTGCCAGTCTATTTCAAAAGCTCATGTCACGTCCCTTATATTATAAACAAACAAACTAATTGTACAGAAGTAAATTTCTACACTAGAAGGTGCAGCATAACAGTAGCCCACTGAATCAACTAACCAATGCTGCATCTTAAACGTTAATGCTACGATTTGACTTATCAGTGAATACTGCAACTACGAAAAATGAATGCTCCATTGAAAACCTTAGATGCTCCTTTAAGCCTATACGGCAAGTGCAGAACAGTAGGATAGTATTCCAGCGTTCTAAGTCAAATATAAACTATCCTACCTAAAATCAAATCAAATAAAGAAAGAGAAATAAAAAAAATACAAAAATACAACAAGGAGGAACAACTTCTTCACATGTGATTGCTCCTGTACAACATCTTTTGCCAATCCAATTAAGAAACTGACGTGAAGATTTCAACGCAAAGTACCAATACAAATAAATAAAGAGGAAAATGAATAATATACAATATGATAGAACATCTTCTTCATCATGTACATATCCCTATACAAGATTTTCTAGCCAAGCCGAATCTAACAAGAACTAAATACTGAATGACAATACTTGGCAATGTCAACTTGTACAAACCAACTCAGTAAATTAGCAAAAGAGAAAAACAATTTTTTTATTTCAAATTTGTTCAAGTACAAATCTACAACTGTTTTCCAATATGAAAATCAAATCTACACATTTGAATATTTCAACTCAGTAGCTCACAGATAGCCTCACTACTATGATAAAGATCTGAAATCTATCAATTTAATTGAATAACTCAATATTGTACCTATGCGCACCACTATATGTTCCCATTTCAGCAGACATCAGCACATGATCTTCAACACAAAACTTCAAATTTCTGGAAAATGTACACCCATGCAAGCACTGCCTTGATTAGTCCTCCATCGTCAGTACAACACAGCTCTTTATAGCTGTAATGGAAAAGAACACACATCAATCACCTAAAAACTAATAGCAGAAGCTAAATCTAACCTATGATTTTACAATCTGATATTGATGTTGTGCTTATCTACAAAGCCGTTTGCCTATATAAACCCACTGCAATACCCACATTTCCCTAAGTCATACAATTTTCACTGTGTTTTATTTTCACTTCACAACTGGTGAAAGTCGCGACCAAAACATACCCAATAAGTCACGCACTAAAGTAAGAATGGCGGTAAATCCATCTGAACTCTTCCAGCCCATAATCTCGCATTTTTTATCACCATGTTTTAAACAGAAAATAGGATAATGGTAAATAGGTGGACGCGCTGACCTGTTCTGGTGAAATTCGAACTAGTGTGGAAGATTAGATCTGACCTGAAAGACATCGCCTTTGTGGAAGAGCAGCGGGCTAACGGAAGGTTTGGGGGTGTGGTGGTTCAAGGCGCAGGTGGAGATGACTAGCACGCTCGATTTGGGAGTATCCGATGGACCTCCGATCAACATAGGAGTAGGCGGCGCCGAGATTTGTGTTTGGCTGAGGAGTGCTTTTATTTTGGATGAAAACGGTATGAAGAGGAATTGGCATAAATGAAGGCGGCTCCGTTGTGCAACCCATAGTAAAAGGTAATTAAATTATATTTTAAGTGGTTAGTAATCTTATAATATTTTAATCATGACAAGATTTAAACGATTGGCCAGTGTTCTGGAATTTGCAGTCGTTATTTGGAACCAGCAAGAACCGAAGAAACGCTGAATGAAAGAGTCGAGCTGCGATAATTTAAAACCAAGTAATTTATTCGCTAATTAATTTAAATTAATTAGTTATTAAAATAAAATAAAAGGTTAAATATTTACAAAGTATTTATATTCTATCATAATGGGCTGATTCAAAATGGACTGGAACCGTATGCATGAGGAGAATGGTAAAAACAGAGTTGAATTGAACGGAGTTGGAGTTAACTGGAACGAGTTGTTTCAGAACACAGATCAGGTGAGTTAACCTCACTCAGTTTCCCCACTTATAATGATTATAAGGCGGGTTTATTATCAATATGCTATGGCTGATAATTATTGGTTGTTTGATGCGTGTTAAATATTTTTGTCAACTATTTAAATTAAATGGTTGTTTAATTTAAATGAAATAACATCGTTATTTTAGCAATGATTTCCAATCAAGGTAACTTACCTTGTTGGTTACATTTATAATAATATAAACGTACTTAGATTAAATTGGGTGCTTGACCGCTATCAGTAGAAGTGAGTATTTACCTGTATATGATCATTATATGTACTGTTAAACCCACACGATTGGATTACTAAATTGGTTATTGATTGTTAAAACCAAATTCGACATTTGTTTGGTTAATTAACCAATAGGTGATATTGGTTGAGCAGTTTATAGCAGATGGCCAAATACAAATTGTTTTGATTTGCCGTCAGAAGTAAAGTTATGAAATTATTTTTATATAGATTTTTAAAATATATCATTTTTAATTGAAGTTTATAAAAGGAAATAAACCAACTATATATCGTTTGTTTTTAACTGCTATTTTTATACCAAAATCTACCGTGTGCGAAGCACGTGCTTTATCGTAATTACTGAATAATTTTATAAAATTGATGTTTATATTAATAAGATTGATGGGCAGGTAGGTGGGAATTAACTTGATGATTAATAACCGGGGTTTATTATTGTTTATTTAATAAAAATCGAAGTAAATGAGATTATTTGAATTAATAATGTTATTTGTTAATTTAAATGAAAAGAACGAGTTAGGATTGATCCATGGGTTAATCACGGTTTAAGATTATTCAATCCAACTGTTTTAACAAAAATTGATTGTCAAATTAAATTAGATTATGCCGATTAAAATAATGAAATAAATTTGCGAATAATTGTAAAGAGGGGCATGAGAATATGAAATGATATTTCGTAGTAATGAAATGAAAAGGGGATTTTGTAACAATTGTTTACAATGGTAAGTAAATTAATCTCGTAATTGTAGATGGTAAGAAATGTGGTGGCAAATGTTTTAAAGGATAATAACGAGAAATTGGATAAGGTTTTAAGGTATTCCTTTTAAGTATTTCAATAAAATAAAATGAGAATATTTATATACATTAAAACTAATATATTATCTTTGGTATTACAATTGATATATTATTTTGATGGCCAAGTGACGCTGCGAAATAAACCAATGGATTTATTTTATTTTTATGATTGTTTATTTTGATAGTTAAATAAACGACTATCAAAATCATACCCAATGCGCTGCTGGTACGTAAAGACCGGGAATCGAATTTATATTCGACAACCATTCCGAACAAGCAAATACGTAAAGGATGCTGGTTGAAGATGGAGCAATTGAAGACCATGGATCTTCATAAGCGGAAGGGATACTTGATAAATTTCTCTGATGTTGCAACCGGAGATATTTTGATAGTAATTCGGTTGTGGTTGAAATCTATGGATTGCAAGGACTACTCGCTACTAATCCATAGGGTGATTCCTAGGATGTGGTAGGAGGGTGCCTTCGGTTCATCCTGTTCCTGAATGACTTGTATGGACGAGTGTCTGACAAAGTATTTCCAAAGGACCACGTACGTTGATTTCTTCAAACGTATCATATTTGGTTAGCTCCCGACTAGAGTATTTTGTAGACATCAATTAGTGATATCTGATGGATCTGACGATGTGGCATTCAAAGTGAATGATGGCCAAATGTGCTAAAAGGAAATTAAAACTTCAAGCCTCACAACCGGGAAATGACAAAAATCGGGCATGCAGCATGGCTATGTGGGTCGCTCCCATTAAGGTGTATAATCACCTATCTAGAGAAATTCCTTTTGCTTCTTTAATCTATTATCGATGCTGTCCCTTTCGGGAAACGGTGGGTCACACCCAACCATTGATGATATACATTCGATACACTCAAGCGAAATGAGTGGTCGGTCATGTGTGGGCCGGTTTGCAAGACGTTCTTGTTGAACCCAGTGTATTCGCCTCTAAAGATGCACTATTGGCAGGTGGTCCCAAACCTTGTCATAGTCGGAATCGATTCTCCAATAAGAGCCCGCAATTTTCTTTGTATACTATATATGTGGAGCGTGAGATGCAAGTGTTCCGCTAGATTCTATTTATTTGTATTTAGACACTATTATAATATCAGAAAAGTATTGATTTTCAAAACTGTTTTGGGTTATCGTAAGGTAAAACCATCCGTATTTATGTGTGGATTGGTCTTACGATTTTCCTTTCCTTTCAAAAAGGATTTTGAACTTTAAAATCAAGTCGTGTGATACTTTTAAACTTAAGGGGTTTCCCTACTTTGTTTCACAGACTGACCCAGTGTTTGTAATGCTCGGGTTAGGCCGGGTCTGCAGGTTCAGATTATAGAATTCCATGAAGTCCAAAGACGTGTTGGAAAAGGTCAAACGTACGATATTATCCAGTGTTTTCCACTGTGTGATGTATACAACGACAAATCATTATAACCGTTCCGATGTGTATTGGTGTACTCTGATAAAATGTAGTATTTTTAAAGCTCTCAGTAAAAGTTTATGTCTGTATTTTTGTTCCGCTGCGATGTGAGACTCTGTGTTGTGTTGGATCTTCTTCTTCCTCAATTCTAATTGTAACGACCCGGATTTTAAGTGACTTTGGTTATCGACATAAGCACGATGTCGATAACCAAAACATCGAAAAATCCCGATAATTAATGAAAGAAATTAGAGGGTGAGAATAGAAAAGATAGAAACTTAGAATAGAAGAAGAAGAAGAACACAACATCAGAGTAACATGAACCTCACAGCGGAACGAATAACATATAACAGATAACATAACTTTGAAATATAACAGTTATGTATACAATAGCACTTATCAGAGTCCAACACTTACAACACAGCGGAACAAAACTCTATATAACTAACGCTGAAGCCTCCTGCTCCAAGCTCCTTTAGATAGGTCTGAAAATTCCTGAACTACTTGACTGCCCGTACAAATTTAGGCACCCAAGAGTTTAGGTAGAACAAAACAAAATAAACTCCGGGTCAGTCATGGGACTGGTATGAGTAAAACAGTTTAAACAGTTTGAACAAGTAAATGATATCTCATAAGACCACGTCGTATAACGGAACGGGTTTTTCCCTTATGAGAATCCAAAATATCTTTATATCAAAAACCTTTTGATATTATAATAATGTCTATCAACCACAATATAATAACCATCTAGCAGAAACACTTTCATCTCACGTTCTACATATAGTATACAATCAAAACCGCAAGCACGTATTGGGTAATCGATTTCCAACTATGACAAGGTATGGAACCACCTTCCGATCAGTGTACTCTAGGAACGATACACTAGAGTTCAACAAGAACATCTTGCAACTCAGCCACACATGATCGACCACTCATTTTGGTTGAGTGTATCGAATGTATATCACCAATGGTTGGGATCAGCAACCATTTCCCGTATATATATATGAGACAGCATTGATAGATTAAAGAAGCAAATGAATATTCTCTAGATAGGTGATTATACACCCTACTTCGGTGCGACCGACTTAGCCATGCTGCCTGCCCGATTTCTGTCATTTACCGGATGATGAGGCTAGAAGTTACGCATTATCATCACATCAGATTCACTTCAAATGTCACATCGTCAGATCCATTAAAATCACTAACTTGACGTCTACAACCATACATTACATGTAAGCTAAAAGAAGTTTCCTTCTCCACTTTCACTCTTGGTACGGGTGAAGAAATCAATGTACGTGACCTTTCCGGAAATACTCTGTCAGACATTCATCCATACAAGTCATCCAGGAATAGGATGAACCGAAGGCACTATTCAGTACATCCATCTTAGGCACTGTTATCTAAGACTTATACAATAGCCCTTGCACTTTACTCCGTCTTCAATTATCTTTGGCATATATGATTCACAACGCTTATGCCAATACAGAGTGGTTCTTTGGATAATAATCCAACCAGTCTCTCCATATTAACAACGTTAAAATGGTCAAAACTTTGATAGTCTGTGATTTAACCAACAAAGGAAAACACATGTGCAAACAACGATATTATTTTCAAATGGAAATTCTATCAATCAATCATCAGTCATATATATATATATATCTATATATATTCATATTTCCTTATTTTCTATGTTTAGAAAATATGCATTAACACTGGAAAACATTTCCATTTCTAATCCATATTTCCAATTTCAATATTAGATTACGTTTCTGATTCTATTTGGAAAACATTTACAAATCTTCTTACTTGGATTTAAATAGATGTTTAAATCAACATCGCGACGACAACTCAAACCACTATACTTATTTACTAAATTCACTTAACCACTTTCACTCTCGAACATTAACCATTTCTAAACTAAAAACGAAGTCAATCAAGTTGGGTTATAACTACCTCTTAGACCTTAACTGAACAACATTTCAAATCTTGAAATAGAGTAAGTTCATCTTTTAACTCTTCAACACATCCTTACGTGACTTCTGGATATAATTTACGAATCCAACTCTTTTAATTCTATTCGAATGAACTAGATTTGATTAACTCTTTTGATTTAACTTAAATCGATTAACTCCATCGAATAACTAAATTCGATAACTCCTTCGAATAACTAAATTCGATAACTCCTTTCGAATGACAAATTCGATAACTCCTTTCGAATGACGAATTCGATAACTCCTTTTATTTAACTCTATTCGAATAAACTAATATTCGATTAATGCAAATTCTACTAACTCTATTTAATTACCCCTATCGGTTTAACTCTAACTGGTTAACTCTAACTGTTTAACTCTAACTGGTTAACTTGACATACTCAACTTATTTAACTCAACTTGATTAACTCCTATCGAATAACAAATTCGATAACTCCTTCGAATAACTATAATCGATACTCCTTTCAAATGACAAATTCGATAACTCCTTTCGATTGAACTATAATCGATAACTCCTTTCGATTAAACCATAATCGATAACTCCTTTCGAATGACAAATTCGATAACTCATATGTGTTTAACTCTATTCGAATAACTGATACGAATAACTCTTATTTATTTAATTCTATTCGAATAACTAGATTCGATCAACTCACTTCGAATATTTCTGATTAGATTATCTCACTTTGAATAACTAAATTCAATTAACTCATTTCAACTCTATTCGAATAAACTAAATTCGATTAACTCCATTTGAATAATTCAAGTTCGATTTAACTCTATCGATTAACTCTAACTGATTAACTCTAACTGATTAACTCTAACTGATTTAACTCTATTCGAATAACTAGATTCGATAACTCACTTCGATTACCATATTCGATTTAACTCCTTTCGAATACCGTATTCGATTTAACTCCTTTCGAATACCATATTCGATTTAACTCCTTTCGAATACCATATTCGATTTAACTCCTTTCGAATACCATATTCTATTTAACTCCTTTCGAATACCATATTCGATTTAACTCCTTTCGCTTTATAAAGATTTCCTTTTTAACAACGTTAATTCTTTTTTTAAAGATTTACTTTTAGTAACGGTTCTTCACTTTAAAAATGATTTCCCTTTTATAACGTTTTCCCTTCTTATAGCGGTTTTCTTTATATAACATTTTCCTTTTCATTTCTATTTATTTCCTAAGTAAATAATCCCTTTATAATATCTTATTTAATTACCAAATAAATAATTCACTTAACCTGTCCTAATTATAAATAAATATCTCATTTAACACCTCCTATTTACATAACAAATAAATATCTCCTTTATTCTGTTTATTCTAACAAGTAAATATCTTCTTTTAATCCTATTTATTCTGACAAATAAATATCTCCTTTTAATTCTATTTATTTAACAAATAAATATCTCCTTTAATCTTTATTTATTTCCTAAATAAATGAACCCTTTTTACTTTTATTTATTTCCTAAATAAATAAATTCTTTTAACTCTTTATTTATGCTTTACCAATATATTCCTTTATATTTGCTTTCAAATATATTTCCTTTATATTTGATTTCAAATATATCCCTTTATATTTGATTAACAAATAAATTCCTTCTAAATTTGATTAACAAATATATCCCCTTTTCAATTTCATTTGTAAAGGTTTCACAAACATTTCTATTTCATTTTGATTTCTGAGAAATATTCTAACTCCTTATATTCCCTGGTAAATTCGCCATAACCTCCTTTGTACCGGAAGCATCGAGAAAATCCCCAAACCCACCACACAATCCTTTCCATTCAAAAAGAAAATGGTTTGAAATTTATTTCCTTTCTAAATATCTTCTATTTATAAATATTCCAATTTATAAATATTTCTTATTTATAAATATTCCATTTATAAATATTTTATTTTCACTATCACTTTGAAAATTCCCTTATCAACATTCCGGTATGTTATAGTATTTAACATATCAATTTTCAATATCCAATATCGTCCATACACACACAATCAACAACAGGTTATAATTCACATCATATATCAAAATATATGAAAAACCAACAAAATAACTGTTGAGGAATCCAGTCGGATTCCTCCAACCTGTTTCCCTGCATCCACAGATGTTACACAACATGATTGTCATCACTTTCAGTTCAATATGAATTATTCTGATAAACAGAGTCAATATATAACTATATAACTGTTTATATATTATATATATATATATATATATATATATAATATTTCATTAACTGACTAGCAGTTCAATCAAACAGTCAACACACAATCAAACAGACAATTTCTAACAGTTCTAAAAACACAACATGAAATTATAAACTGTTCAGAGTTAGTGAGATTTACTCACATTGGCAGTTCATCGTTAAAGAACGATAAACTGTTTGTTTGATTTGAATCAAACAATTAAATTCGCCGTAAATTCAAACGAGCTCCAATGGGCTTCCAGTCAGTCTCATTGTGTTGTCCTCGTCCATACGGTCCCAACGTGACAAACGGTTCGTGATTCTGACCTCGTATGATAAAGATATACATTATATAAGTTTGTACAAAATTTGAATTAAAATTAATTAAATTTCTATTGGGCTAACTTTA
Organism: Allium sativum; assembly: GCA_030737875.1. Taxonomy (NCBI): domain Eukaryota; kingdom Viridiplantae; phylum Streptophyta; class Magnoliopsida; order Asparagales; family Amaryllidaceae; genus Allium; species Allium sativum. The sequence continues at coordinate 619,414,059 of CM060912.1, forward strand.
AAAGCCAAGGCCCATACCCTCTTCACAAAACACCAGACCCGACTATTACCCTGTCTTCCCCAATTTGCCTCGTGAACTCTTGTACCACAACCGAACTCCATTGCCGAACTTTGCCACCACCAAACATCTCCATTCCTAAATGATAATCCCAACGACATACACCATTACGATCTCCTTTCCATCCTCCATCTACCGACACCATTCACGGCCAACTCGCTGTCACTTTTTCGACCTCGACATCAGCAGTTCCCAACGATAACTCGACGGATTTCACCACCGATACCCACCAAACTCCTCCTACACGTTCGATTCGATATCCTAAATCCAAACCCAACCTCACTCTCGCACTCGATTCACCACAATTCACGAACCATTGAACCCTAGACCTTGCTGTTGAAACCCATCACCTCAAATTGAACGTCGAACCCAATGATTCTGATATGGGTGTGAAGAGAAACCACCCAGGAGTTCAATTATATGTATAGAATAATTTATGGAATTTATTTCCATGTGTTATGAATTTTTGCATTCACGAAAATGTTTGAGGAAACCAAAACTGTCGCTGCGTGTTTTGACCAGAGGAAGTGAGTTGAAAATTAGGGTTTAGTGAAGTGTTGGGGTTATTTATAATGTTAGAAAAATATCTAGATATTTTATAGAGAGAATATTCTCGGTATATTCTCCTTTATATATCCATTTTGCTTTCTAAAAATCCTCGTGATTACATACGATTCCCAAAAATCATGAAAATTGACATGCAGCTAGAGTTCGACATTACGGTCCCAACGAAACTGGTTTCGTCAAATTCCGACTTTGTATGCTCACACAGCGTATTTTTAACTGTCAAAATACTGACTGTTTTTCACTCTAAAAATCCGTACGGCCACACAGTGACTCTAAAAATCATGAAACTGGAAACCTAACAACTATTTGACATTGCGGATCCAACAAAATTAGTTTCGTCGAATTCTGACTTCGTTTGTAAAAGTGGCTTTTTTTAAAGCTTTGGATGACCCATTTAAATATAAAAATATATTTAAATAATATTAAATAAAATATAAATAAATTAATATTATCGTATATATTCACAACAGAATATCATACAGCTCCACTGGGATTTATAACTCGATACTTCAAATCCGGGTCAACCCGATATTAGATTTATATTGAAATTCCTTTTTAAAATATAATTAATTCCTTTATAAATTATAAAGGAATTCCATAGCGATTTTTCTAAAATTTTATTTGGACATAAATCAAAATCTACACGACGAAATCCAGATTTTTCTCTTCCACTAGAAAGATATACTCCACCAGCTCCACACGTTTCTTGTTTCATAGAAATCCGGCTTAAAACGAATCCTGTACATTCAGTTGAAGTTTGAATCGCCAATTTACGAACTGCAGCGCCATTTCAAGCTCGATTTTAATTATAATATAATTATACATTCAAACTGTCATCGATTGAATATATTTGTCAATATAATTCAACTCTAAGCTGAATTAAATCGAAGGGACTACCCCGTTCACAGAATATTGTGATCTCCAATATTCCTAATTATTTTGAATTAAATATATTATTTTAATTAAATATTCACCATTATTTAATTTCACGACCATTAAATCCTTTAATCCACCATTTATATAATTAAATAAATTAATTATAATACCTCTGCCAATGCGGGTCATTACATTCTTCCCCACTTAAAATAATTTCGTCCTCGAAATTGCTAAGTTAGAGGACGATCCTATCTATTGGAATTCCTAAGATTTGTTTACCCCTTATTTCTGATTTTAACCGAACCAATTAATATCGACTAAAATATTAATTCCTTCCGACTAACTAAAATTTTCAAAAATTCTGAAAATTTTCTAACACTTTAAATTTTCGGAAAATTTCGCCAGCACCTCCTTTGTACCAGCCAATACATCAAACCACAACTCGCCTCTCTGGGCCTTCTCCAACCCAAAAGAAAATCAAAAAGCCAAGCGGCTTGCCAAATTCGGCTCATCAAAATCTCAAACTCATATGGAATATAAACTTGTACCTTTTTGTCGGGCATATCATTATATCCCTTCCATCTGTTATCAACTCGGCATATACAAATGTCACCCCAATCAACTCCAACCAATTTATTCTTAACACAACCATTCGCTTATCCAAGCCGAATTCAATTTCAAATTTGAGTTTCAAATTCCAAACACTCAACTTATAATTTCAATTCCAATCCAGACTATTCTCTAATCACTTCCAGTTTTTCTTAACCTATCATCTCAAGTTAAATTCTGGTTTATTATTTACTTTTACCATCCCATTCGAATTAACTTCACAAGTTAAATTTTAAATTTCTAGAATTTAAATTTCTGGGTTTATTTCAAATCAATTTGAAATCAAAATACCAATTCAGAACATTTGAATTTCTAACAACTTGTTTTTCTCAAAACAATTCAAAAACAAAACCCTTGGTAGTAATCCGTCACTTAGAGCTCGAAAATGAACACCGATGATGGTCGACTTCACCATCGGAACTTATTTTCTAGCGATCGATGTGAGTTCAATACTATAATTCTCTTTCAGTTTGAAAGACATTTTCAAAATCTCCCAGGAACTTTAATTTTCCTTATTTTAATTCCAAATTCTGATTCACATTCAGATTTAATTCATCTTATTTCATATACTCTACTTATATGAATTCTGATTGGTTATTTATAACCATTTCACTTTATAATCTTACTCGATTACAATAACAACCAATATATCCAATATATACCAAAATATACTTTGGGTAAAAATATTTTTATTTACCCTCATTTCAAAACATATTGTGAAGACCCATTGTATTCAAGTGTTTAGTAACTCCTACCGATACAGTGGATCAAACTGATCGACCAGAACTCATAAACAACTCAACCCATGAATCTCCACAATATAAAAATTATTTTTATATCAAATAACAAATACGCACTCGTATATATACACTCAAACTCAATCTAGGGTATTACTAACCCTATCTCTACCGAGTCACGCCACAGAGCCAAGGTAATTCTTAACTTAAGCTCTGATACCAACTGTAATGACCCGGATTTTAAGCGACTTTGGTTATCGACATAAGCACGATGTCGATAACCAAAACATCGAAAAATCCCGGTAATTAATGAAAGAAATTAGAGGGTAAGAATAGATAAGATAGAAACTTAGAATAGAAGAAGAAGAAGAACACAATATCAGAGTAACACGAACCTCACGGCGGAACGAATAACATATAATAGATAACATAACTTTGAAATATAACAGTTATGTATACAATAGCACTTATCAGAGTACAACACTTACAACACAGCGGAACAAAACTCTATATAACTAACGCTGAAGCCTCCTGCTCCAAGCATCTTTAGATAGATCTGAAAAATCATGAACTACTTGACTGCCCGTACAAATTTAGGTACCCAAGAGTTTAGGTAGAACAAAACGAAATAAACTCCGGGTCAGTCATGGGACTGGTATGAGTAAAACAGTTTAAACAGTTTGAACAAGTAAACGATATCTCATAAGACCACGCCGTATAACGGAACGGGTTTTTCCCTTATGAGAATCCAAAATATCTTTATATCAAAAACCTTTTGATATTATAATAATGTCTATCAACCACAATATAATAACCATCTAGCAGAAACGCTTTCATCTCACGTTCTACATATAGTATACAATCAAAACTGCAAGCACGTATTGGGTAATGGATTTCCAACTATGACAAGGTATGGAACCGCCTTCCGATCAGTGTACTCTAGGAACGATACACTGGAGTTCAACAAGAACATCTTGCAACTCAACCACACATGACCGACCACTCATTTTGCTTGAGTGTATCGAATGTATATCACCAACGGTTGGGATCAGCAACCATTTCCCGTATATATATATATATATATATATATATATATATGAGACAGTATTGATAGATTAAAGAAGCAAATGAATATTCTCTAGATAGGTGATTATACACCCTACTTCGGTGCGACCGACTTAGCCATGCAGCCTGCCCGATTTCTGTCATTTACCGGATGATGAGGCTAGAAGTTACGCATTATCATCACATCAGATTCACTTCAAATGTCACATCGTCAGATCCATTAAAATCACTAACTTTACGTCTACAACCATACATTACATGTCAGCTAAAATAAGTTTCCTTCTCCGCTTCCACTCTTGGTACGGGTGAAGAAATCAATGTACGTGACCTTTCCGGAAATACTCTGTCAGACATTCATCTATACAAGTCATCCAGGAACAGGATGAACCGAAGGCACTATTCAGTACATCCATCTTAGGCACCGTTATCTAAGACTTATACAATAGCCCTTGCACTTTACTCCGTCTTCAATTATCTTTGGCATATATGATTCGCAACGCTTATGCCAATACAGAGTGGTTCTTTGGATAATAATCCAACCGGTCTCTCCATATTAACAACGTTAAAATGGTCAAAACTTTGATAGTATGTGATTTAACCAACAAAGAAAAACATGTGTGCAAACAACGATATTATTTCCAAATGGAAATTCTATCAATCAATCATCAGTCATATATATATATATATCTATATATATTCATATTTCCTTATTTTCTATGTTTAGAAAATATACGTTAACACTGGAAAACATTTCCATTTCTGATCCATATTTCCAATTTCAATATTAGATTACGTTTCTGATTCTATTTGGAAAACATTTCCAAATCTTCTTACTTGGATTTAAACCGATGTTTAAATCAACATCGCGACGACAACTCAAACCACTATACTTATTTACTAAATTCACTTAACCACTTTCACTCTCGAACCTTAACCATTTCTAAACTAAAAACGAAGTCAATCAAGTTGGGGTATAACTACCTCTCAGACCTTAACTGAACAACATTTCAAATCTTGAAATAGAGTAAGTTCATCTTTTAACTCTTCAACACTTCCTTACGTGACTTCTGGATATAATTTACGAATCCAACTCTTTTAATTCTATTCGAATGAACTAGATTTGATTAACTCTTTTGATTTAACTTAAATCGATTAACTCCATCGAATAACTAAATTCGATAACTCCTTCGAATAACTAAATTCGATAACTCCTTTCGAATGACAAATTCGATAACTCCTTTCGAATGACAAATTCGATAACTCCTTTCGAATGACGAATTCGATAACTCCTTTTATTTAACTCTATTCGAATAAACTAATATTCGATTAACGCAAATTCTACTAACTCTATTTAATTACCCCTATCAGTTTAACTCTAACTGGTTAACTCTAACTGTTTAACTCTAACTGGTTAACTTGACTTACTCAACTTATTTAACTCAACTTGATTAACTCCTTTCGAATAACAAATTCGATAACTCCTTCGAATAACTATAATCGATACTCCTTTCAAATGACAAATTCGATAACTCCTTTCGATTGAACTATAATCGACAACTCCTTTCGATTAAACTATAATCGATAACTCCTTTCGAATGACAAATTCGATAACTCCTTTCGAATGACAAATTCGATAACTCATATGTGTTTAACTCTATTTGAATAACTGATTCGAATAACTCTTATTTATTTAACTCTATTCGAATAACTAGATTCGATCTACTCACTTCGAATATTTCTGATTCGATTATCTCACTTCGAATAACTAAATGCAATTAACTCATTTCAACTCTATTCGAATAAACTAAATTCGATTAACTCCGCTTGAATAATTCTAGTTCGATTTAACACTATCGATTAACTCTAACTGTTTAACTCTAACTGAATAACTCTAACTGATTTAACTCTATTCGAATAACTAGATTCGATAACTCACTTCGATTACCATATTCGATTTAACTCCTTTCGAATACCATATTCGATTTAACTCCTTTCGAATACCATATTCGATTTAACTCCTTTCGAATACCATATTCGATTTAACTCCTTTCGCTTTATAAAGAATTCCTTTTTAACAATGTTTATTCTTTTTTTAAAGATTTACTTTTAGTAATGGTTCTTCACTTTAAAAATGATTTCCCTTTTATAACGTTTTCCCTTCTTATAGTGGTTTTCTTTATATAACATTTTCCTTTTCATTTCTATTTATTTCCTAAGTAAATAATCCCTTTATAATATTTTATTTATTTACCAAATAAATAATTCACTTAACCTGTCCTAATTATAAATAAATATCTCATTTAACACCTCCTATTTACTTAACAAATAAATATCTCCTTTATTCTATTTATTCTAACAAGTAAATATCTTCTTTTAATCCTATTTATTCTGACAAATAAATATCTCCTTTTAATTCTATATATTTAACAAATAAATATCTCCTTTAATCTTTATTTATTTCCTAAATAAATAAACCCTTTTTACTTTTATTTATTTCCTTAATAAATAAATTCTTTTAACTCTTTGTCTATGCTTTACCAATATATTCCTTTATATTTGCTTTCAAATATATTTCCTTTATATTTGATTTCAAATATATCCCTTTATATTTGATTAACAAATAAATTCCTTCTATATTTGATTAACAAATATATCCCCTTTTCAATTTCATTTGTAAAGGTTTTACAAACATTTCTATTTCATTTTGATTTCTGAGAAATATTCTAACTCCTTATATTCCCGGGAAAATTCGCCATAACCTCCTTTGTACCGGAAGCATCGGGAAAATCCCCAAACCCACCACACAGTCCTTTCCATTCAAAAAGAAAATGGTTTGAAATTTATTTCCTTTCTAAATATCTTCTATTTATAAATATTCCAATTTATAAATATTTCTTATTTATAAATATTCCATTTATAAATATTTTATTTTCACTATCACTTTGAAAATTCCGTTATCAACATTCCAGTATGTTACAATATTTAACATATCAATTTTAGATATCCAGTATCGTCCATACACACACAATCAACAACATGTTATAATTCACATCATATATCAAAATATATGAAAAACCAATAAAATAACTGTTGAGGAATCCAGTCGGATTCCCCCAACCTGTTTCCCTACATCCACAGATGTTACACAACATGATTGTCATCACTTTCAGTTCAGTATGAATTATTCTGATAAACAGAATCAATATATAACTATATAACTGTTTATATTATATATATATATATTTATACATATATATATATATATATAATATTTCATTAACTGACTAGCAGTTCAATCAAACAGTCAACACACAATCAAACAGACAATTTCTAACAGTTCTAAAAATACAACATGTAACGTCCCAGAAATTTCGACGACTTGAATGTAAAATCAATTGAAGAGTTAATTATTAATGAGGATTTTTATATTGATGTTGGAGTTAGAAACTAAAATCAAATATATCGTTTGTATGAATTAAATTTAATATTTAATTCAGAATGGTTGGTGAAAATCAAATATTTAATTGAACCGAATTTGATTGAATATTCGAATTGGAGTTGAAATTCGATTGGAAGATATAGATGGTTGAATTTTAAAATAAACGTAGTTAGCGTTAATAAGTTGGAAATTTTATTTGTCGAAATGTACGGAAATTTGGTTGTAAATGTATGTATTCATTGAATTAAAACATTTGAAATTTGGAATAAAGCGAAGTTGGTCGGTGAACAAACGGAATAAAATCAATGAACCAACAAATGATTAAAAAAATAAAATAGCGCCATAAACATACAGATTCGGAATACAAGTGAACTAATTTTATTTGATTCGAGACGCGAAGGCGAAATGTTACGTATAATTTTTGTCTTGTTTTGAGATGTATCGACGGTACGAATTTTGAGCGTTCGATGACCGTTCGCGATAGAGGTTATTTTAAACATAAATAAAACTTTCCTCGGATAAAACCCTCCTCAAATATTTATCACGCCGACCTACCTTCTCCTATCATCTGAGAATCGTAGTCACCCTATAACCTATGTGACGCGACATTGTTTTTATCTTCTAATTTTCCCTTATAAAAATCAACGTACCCTTCTTGCTTTCTTCAGCAAACCATTTTCCCCAATTCGAAAACGGAAAAAAGGGATTCATCATGGCCTCCTAAAATCCGTCGCTTCACTCCCCTTAAAATCAAAATCGCATAAACCCTAATGTCGAAACCATTCTTCACCATGGGTCGATCTCGACTCCTATAATTTAAATCGAAAGTCCAAGATGGCTGCTCGCCATTGAAGCCACCAGCGATTGTTTTTTTAGATCTCGGCAACTCAGAAATCGTAGCCATCATCGTCGAAGCCGCAAGTCACTACCTTTCCAATAGATTCCAGCACCTAGTCCGTCGCTCACACCTCGTTGTGCCAGTTTTAAGGTGAGAAATCACTCACGATTAATCTTAAGTTCAAGTAGATTAAATTCGGTTTTAACTGAGATATAATAGTTAATGGTTGAGTGCTTTGTTGGTTATTTTGTGGTTGCTGTGTGATGATGGATTTTGTTATATACATAGGCTGGTGATGTTGTTGTCAACATTATACTTATGATATGCCAACCTTTATCTGAATAAACATTTATGCGATTAAATTTAGACTAATCTCAGTTTGAAAGTGTTTTCTGAAAATTGGAGTATCACAGTGTAATTAAAGAAATTGCTTCCAAACCACTCATATAAGTACTGTCGCTATGCATTTGTGAACTTGCTGCTTTGTGTAAATTGGTTTCACTGTCTTTTAATATGTAAACTAAAACTCTGAACGAGTTATATCACACCCCATATTGTATGCTTGTGATGCGCATTACTGGGCTATGACAACCTCACCTTGATTGTTGAGTGACTTACTACCCCTCTGTTATTGACACCTATGGTCTTATGTATATAAATTTACATATTTTTGCATCTCATATTTAACATGACTCAAAGCACATTTCGTTTCTGATGGGTATTTGCTGAGTAATATATAATACTTGGGTATTCGATTGTCCAGTCCACCGCTTATTGACGTGATTATGTATGAAATGCCAGTTTAACCCGACATATGATTATATGAATAAACCGATTTTTGCATCTTAGTTTAAACTGAAATTAAGCTCAACTCATGCTCAGTTTATTGTAATACAAAAGAACTAAGACCAGCTTAAGCAATTTTTTTTTATATCTCAGTTATTGTAATAAGTAAAACTGAGATTAGCTTTTAGTTGATCCAAGCGAGGTTTGATTTTGATTTAGTTTTAGTTAGTCATATTTTCTTATTTAAGTTAGTAACATTTTTGGACTTCATCCTATGTTTTGGTTATAGTATAATCTGAAATATACTTTCAGTTAATTTAACGCAAATTCATTGTTAGTTTCCAATTAATTCATTTTTTGTTAATAAAGTGGAAAGATTGATGCTTTTACCATATATACACTCAGGTTCTACATGTTGCCACCTGCTTATAAACTTTCTTATGTGTACGTGTACATATTTGAAAGTGAGTATGGGTATGCATTTAAGGGCCCTGCTGTGTTTGTTCTCATTTGTATATATATTGGAATACTTGCAGTTACATTAATATATGTTCCCCTGCCTTCATTTATAAGCTTAAACCACATGTTGTGTGTGCACTTGCCAAAATAAAATATATATACAAACACACATAATTGGCTTACTTTGGGAAATTCTTGTTAGTTGAACATGTTGCCTTGTTTATAAACATATTTCACCAAGCCTTTTTGTGAACCAACCTGAATATTCATGTGCTTAACTCTTTCAAATTGGAATGTGACCATTACTTGAAATCCCTTGCTGCTAGTTTGCTAATTATTACTTTACATGCTAGCATACAATTCTAGTTCCTATTCATCATGAATGGGGCACCTGAACCCTGTTAAGATGTCATACTTCTGCTGAATGGTATATTTGGTTGAAAACTGATGCATTACCTATTACAGTGTTCAGTGTGGTACCACAAAATTAACAACTCCATAGCAAATAGAAACATATCTGATTCACAAATATTAACGTTTGTTTAGTGACACTGGTGTTTTAATGGATAGGAGTAACATCAAAGCCTTGACTATTACTCATAAATAAAGTCAAATATCTCACATTTATAGTACTGATACTTGTGACTATGCTTTAGCTTCAAATAAGAAGTTGATATGAACACTAAATGTAGATTAGTTGTAAGTGTGATTTATTTTTGAAATGTACATATCTATGGTGTTTTCATACGGTAGTTTGTTCTAAGAAATTCAGTCGTAAGGAAAGTAATTATGTTTAGTGGTTAATAGGTATGATTAGCCAAAAATCATTTATGATGCTTAGCCACTTTGAAACCTGTTGCGCATTACCCTATGTGTATACATAATTGGATTCCTTAATGACACATTAGTTGTGAGTACTGGTCCATGTTTACACCACTCTGGACGAAAATCAGAATTGTCGTAACTTTGAAAAACCTGATACCATATGAAACTGTAGTATATGCTGCTGTCTTATGGCACTGAAGTATATGATGCTATCTTAATAAAACTGAAGTATGTATGGGTGCACCTCTGCCATGAGTAAATACACATGGATAGATTACATGCATTTAATTAAAAGACCTGTGTCATTATAACTTGCTCTGTTAGTTCATTAAAATAACTGAATTTTGACGAGACTATATATATATATATATATATATGGTACTGCTCAGTTGCGTGCCGTGATAATAAGTGGCGTTTGATGGTGTATATACGAGTGGAGGCCGACGTATGTGTATGCATATATTTTGCTTATGTATATACATATTGTAGGCATACGTATGTATACACATACTCACTTTCGTGGCTTGATTTACTCAAATATTTATCAAATCGGGTAGAATTGGCTATTGTTAGTTTTCAGTTATATTGAAATTAATTTACTTGAACTATGATTAATCCTGACTCGAGTATTTTTATGTTTTTGCATGGAATGCTCGAGTCAGACCTAAGTATTTCAGACTTAGATATTACAACGGCGGATACGAAGATCGGCAAAAGCTGGGGATTCCAGAAGACGGCGCACTCTGATGTTTTAAAACAGTAATATTTTCTTGTATTCAAATTTTTTGTTTAAAACCGCTGTATGGAAAATATTGTATCAAAGATTCTAGTTATATAGTAAAGCGTGTTTTTCTGTTCAAGGTTATGTTATTTATTTATTTATTCTGTGTTGATTCTACTTTTGTACTCTGTAAGCTAAATAACGATCCGTCGGTTTGAACGTTTTAAGTTGGTTTAAATGCCAATTTGAAGCTGCCAAAAAGGCGGGACATTACAGTTGGTATCAGAGCTGGTTGCTTAATTGGTACGGATGATAGGGGGTTCTCGCTTCGCGTTTGGTGGCGAACGGGAGACTCTTACCCCTACATCTCCCGACAATGTGGGTTGGTTGAGTCGAGAGGCTGGCCGTAAAAGCAGTTCTGAGGTATCTCTGTATGCCACGGTGGGAGGTTAGCCCACTGCCGTCGGGCCTTTACAGTTGGTATCAGAGCTTTGGTTAATTCAAAGCGTAGCTTATCGAGTTTGAAATAGAATCGACACTAGAAAAGCGAATTTTAAAAATAAAGAGGTTTCGAAATATGAATTTTGAAAATAAAATTAATTTGAAACTAGTTTTTGAAGAAAAATATATTTTGAAAAAAAAAATTAGACTATTATTTTGAAACTAATACGGCGGGAAAAAGTATTTTGAAAGTTAAAATTCTGTTCGGAATCCCCAGTCTTCTGAAGTCTTCGAATCCCGGCTTGCGAGAGCTAATCTTCGGTAAGGTCCTTTTAAATTTGAAATTAGAATCCATCATCGAAAAATATCCAGAGAGGATAAGTATAAGAAAAATCGATGAATCGACCTCGCTGATTGTGTATTTTAGCAAATCAAAGAGAATTGAAATTTATAGGGATAAGAATTCCAATGAGAATTTGAGAAAAAAAATTTGAAAATCGGTTTAAAGATGAAAACGATAAATTTTATCGGAATATAAATGAAATAGGAGAGTATAATTGGAAATCGATTTTGTCAAATTTTGTTATTAACTTAGATTATTCAGAATATGGCAAGATAATTTATATTTGGTTCCAAACTAATAATGCACAATCGAATATATGAAATCGATGACAAGTTATAAGCTTGTAAATGAGAATTGTAAATGAAGTAAATCATAAATGAGATGAAGCGATATATGAATGAAGAATGTGAGGAGATTTAAACCGATATTTAATGGAATCAAAACTGATTGTATGTGACGAATATAGAGTTCCATGAAAGGAATGATATTCGGAAGTAAGTAATGTTTGAAAGCAAGTGTGTTGCAAATGAAGGATGAAAGAAATAAATTGACCAGGACGGTGAGATTATTCTGAGGTTCAGAATATAAATTCGTGAGATTTTTCCAAAGTTTGGAATGTGGTATCGAATAACAAATTATTCGAAAGGAAGTTACTTAAAGGAGACATTTATGTCGAATTTCGGGGAAGTACCAATTACTTTCCGTTTTAATTAAAATTTAATATATTATTAATGAATTGTTTATGTATCCATATTAATGAATAAAGAATATTTTAAAATTACATATTTTCGAAAATGATGAACTTGATAATGGGGAATTGAAAGAGATTTCGGTTTATAGCCAATCGATTCAAAAATCCGAGTTTGAAGAATATAAAATATCTGAATTGATAAAGAGATCAAATGGAAAATTTGAATGGAAACTTGGGGATATTCGATTTGAGATATTGAATATAGAAGTTTTTGTGGGAAATATAAATATAAATATAGTGGATCCGGAAACCATTGACCTGGAAGGTAATGAATTGAGAAAAATTATTTATAACAGAATTTATTTGATAAGACATTAAGAAGTGGAGTTAAGGAATTTAGAAACTGAATAGAGATTAGTCAAGTTGAATAATTTTCTGAGTGTTGATCTGATGTTGGTTTCGGCCTTCGGGGTTGATACTTAGGGAATTGTTCGCTTGCTAATTGACGGTCGAAGTGTGGACGTGAAGGAGTGACAATGCATGAAGGAAAAATTTGTGATACGAGGAAAGAAAATAAAAATCCGGAATTTTTTTGCGAATAAAGTTTGTGAATGAAGTGATGAATTTTATAATTATAGATCTAGAAGGAAATTTGGTTTATAACCAATAGAGGCATAAATCTGAGTTGATTAAAAAGATCAAACTGAAAATTTGAAATTAGAATGAAATTTGAGAGTATTCAAGTTTGGATATTAGATCCAGAAGTTTCCGAAATGTATACGGAAAAATATATAAGAATGCGGTAAATTAGAAAATTATTGATTTGGAAGGTAATCGAGTTGAAATGAAATCTTATATAACATAATTTATATAAGAAGGAGATGTTTGCAAACAAGGTTTGAAAGGAAATCTTATGAATTGACATAAGTATGATTTTTGAGGAATATGAAATAAAATACTATAAGTATATAGTATCGTATGTTTTTCAAAATAAAGATGAGGAAAGCACCTTCCTTCTCCTTGAATTTCGAGCTTGGTTGAGATATGCTGCTGGTGGTAGTAGGTTGTCCGGACATAAAACTCATGAGTTTCCATTGAGCACGACTGCTAGCGTAATTCGCTGGGCTGCAGATAGCCTACGGCGGTCGGATGTTTCCTGAGGGAATCAGGTGTAACCATTGTGATCGCTGCGATCTAGAGTCGTTGAATTCGACCGTGTAGCGAAATTCGCAGGGCTGCAGATAGCCTACGGCGGACGGATGTTTCTTGGGGAACCAAGCGTAACCATTGTGACTGCTGCGATCTACAGTCGAATTATAAGGGCGTAATCCGCAGAGCTGTGAAAGCTTACGGGTATGGATGTTTCCTGGGGGACCTAGGCGTAACCATTGTGTACCTGCGGTCCACAGTATTTGAGATATCTTAGTGATTGTGAGCCACCTGTTTGATGCAGCAGTTAGTCTTCGTGACTTGATTGGTCTTCGTGGCCTAATTTGTCTTTGTAACTTGGCTTGTCCTCGTGACATGAAGTATCTTCATAATTTGATGATTCATTTTCGTGAACATGAGATAGAGCAACTAATGCTCAATGACCTCAGATTGTCTTTTGACTCTTATATTGTCTTCCGTTGATCTGTCCATGACGAAATTCGCAGGGAAGTGATTTCCTACGGATACGGATATTTTCTGGGGGATCCAGACGAAACCATTGTGTATCTGCGATTCATGAACAATCAACATATCAATATCACATTGGTACTTACCGTATCTGTTTTGAAAGAATTTCGAAATATTTTTTCACTGGGAGTTGAAGCAAGGATATATGTAGTACTTGGAGATTTTAGTCATGCGTCTGGCCAGCGTATGCCTAATATCTGTGAGAACGACAATAGACTTGTCAAGCTTCGAGTTATCAAATATTTTCAAATTAATAATTTGAATTTAAGACAAGAAGATTTCAAAGTATTTTCAAGTCCCATAACTTTGAGATAATAATACGAATATTTTCACTATGAATTTTGGGTTGTTTTTATATATATATATATAAATTTTTTTTTATGAAAGACTCGGAATTTTGGAAATTTTCAAGTCAACAAGTGTAACTTGGAAATGAAATGTTATTTACACTCTCCAGTGAGTGTTGTGAAAGATTCAATGGAGTTGAATATAAGGAGATGGAGTTGAACTTGTGAAACGATGAATAAGTAGATATTGATAGATGAGTAGCGGGATTTGAAATTTAAAAATAGATTAATTTTGAAAGAAAATGTGATTTTCCAAATTTATTGGACATGATGGTTGATAGCTTAAATATCGATATTTGAAGTAGTAGTGGAAAGTTTTCACCCAAATATGAAATTTGGAGCACGTTGATATAACTCTAGCGATCTCTCCTTTTCGAGGACGAAAAGTTTTAAAGGAGGGAAGAATGTAACGTCCCAGAAATTTCGACGACTTGAATGTAAAATCAATTGAAGAGTTAATTATTAATGAGGATTTTTATATTGATGTTGGAGTTAGAAACTAAAATCAAATATATCGTTTGTATGAATTAAATTTAATATTTAATTCAGAATGGTTGGTGAAAATCAAATATTTAATTGAACCGAATTTGATTGAATATTCGAATTGGAGTTGAAATTCGATTGGAAGATATAGATGGTTGAATTTTAAAATAAACGTAGTTAGCGTTAATAAGTTGGAAATTTTATTTGTCGAAATGTACGGAAATTTGGTTGTAGATGTATGTATTCATTGAATTAAAACATTTGAAATTTGGAATAAAGCGAAGTTGGTCGGTGAACAAACGGAATAAAATCAATGAACCAACAAATGATTAAAAAAATAAAATAGCGCCATAAACATACAGATTCGGAATACAAGTGAACTAATTTTATTTGATTCGAGACGCGAAGGCGAAATGTTACGTATAATTTTTGTCTTGTTTTGAGATGTATCGACGGTACGAATTTTGAGCGTTCGATGACCGTTCGCGATAGAGGTTATTTTAAACATAAATAAAACTTTCCTCGGATAAAACCCTCCTCAAATATTTATCACGCCGACCTACCTTCTCCTATCATCTGAGAATCGTAGTCACCCTATAACCTATGTGACGCGACATTGTTTTTATCTTCTAATTTTCCCTTATAAAAATCAACGTACCCTTCTTGCTTTCTTCAGCAAACCATTTTCCCCAATTCGAAAACGGAAAAAAGGGATTCATCATGGCCTCCTAAAATCCGTCGCTTCACTCCCCTTAAAATCAAAATCGCATAAACCCTAATGTCGAAACCATTCTTCACCATGGGTCGATCTCGACTCCTATAATTTAAATCGAAAGTCCAAGATGGCTGCTCGCCATTGAAGCCACCAGCGATTGTTTTTTTAGATCTCGGCAACTCAGAAATCGTAGCCATCATCGTCGAAGCCGCAAGTCACTACCTTTCCAATAGATTCCAGCACCTAGTCCGTCGCTCACACCTCGTTGTGCCAGTTTTAAGGTGAGAAATCACTCACGATTAATCTTAAGTTCAAGTAGATTAAATTCGGTTTTAACTGAGATATAATAGTTAATGGTTGAGTGCTTTGTTGGTTATTTTGTGGTTGCTGTGTGATGATGGATTTTGTTATATACATAGGCTGGTGATGTTGTTGTCAACATTATACTTATGATATGCCAACCTTTATCTGAATAAACATTTATGCGATTAAATTTAGACTAATCTCAGTTTGAAAGTGTTTTCTGAAAATTGGAGTATCACAGTGTAATTAAAGAAATTGCTTCCAAACCACTCATATAAGTACTGTCGCTATGCATTTGTGAACTTGCTGCTTTGTGTAAATTGGTTTCACTGTCTTTTAATATGTAAACTAAAACTCTGAATGAGTTATATCACACCCCATATTGTATGCTTGTGATGCGCATTACTGGGCTATGACAACCTCACCTTGATTGTTGAGTGACTTACTACCCCTCTGTTATTGACACCTATGGTCTTATGTATATAAATTTACATATTTTTGCATCTCATATTTAACGTGACTCAAAGCACATTTCGTTTCTGATGGGTATTTGCTGAGTAATATATAATACTTGGGTATTCGATTGTCCAGTCCACCGCTTGTTGACGTGATTATGTATGAAATGCCAGTTTAACCCGACATATGATTATATGAATAAACCGATTTTTGCATCTTAGTTTAAACTGAAATTAAGCTCAACTCATGCTCAGTTTATTGTAATACAAAAGAACTAAGACCAGCTTAAGCAATTTTTTTTTTATATCTCAGTTATTGTAATAAGTAAAACTGAGATTAGCTTTTAGTTGATCCAAGCGAGGTTTGATTTTGATTTAGTTTTAGTTAGTCATATTTTCTTATTTAAGTTAGTAACATTTTTGGACTTCATCCTATGTTTTGGTTATAGTATAATCTGAAATATACTTTCAGTTAATTTAACGCAAATTCATTGTTAGTTTCCAATTAATTCATTTTTTGTTAATAAAGTGGAAAGATTGATGCTTTTACCATATATACACTCAGGTTCTACATGTTGCCACCTGCTTATAAACTTTCTTATGTGTACGTGTACATATTTGAAAGTGAGTATGGGTATGCATTTAAGGGCCCTGCTGTGTTTGTTCTCATTTGTATATATATTGGAATACTTGCAGTTACATTAATATATGTTCCCCTGCCTTCATTTATAAGCTTAAACCACATGTTGTGTGTGCACTTGCCAAAATAAAATATATATACAAACACACATAATTGGCTTACTTTGGGAAATTCTTGTTAGTTGAACATGTTGCCTTGTTTATAAACATATTTCACCAAGCCTTTTTGTGAACCAACCTGAATATTCATGTGCTTAACTCTTTCAAATTGGAATGTGACCATTACTTGAAATCCCTTGCTGCTAGTTTGCTAATTATTACTTTACATGCTAGCATACAATTCTAGTTCCTATTCATCATGAATGGGGCACCTGAACCCTGTTAAGATGTCATACTTCTGCTGAATGGTATATTTGGTTGAAAACTGATGCATTACCTATTACAGTGTTCAGTGTGGTACCACAAAATTAACAACTCCATAGCAAATAGAAACATATCTGATTCACAAATATTAACGTTTGTTTAGTGACACTGGTGTTTTAATGGATAGGAGTAACAGCAAAGCCTTGACTATTACTCATAAATAAAGTCAAATATCTCACATTTATAGTACTGATACTTGTGACTATGCTTTAGCTTCAAATAAGAAGTTGATCTGAACACTAAATGTAGATTAGTTGTAAGTGTGATTTATTTTTGAAATGTACATATCTATGGTGTTTTCATACGGTAGTTTGTTCTAAGAAATTCAGTCGTAAGTACAGTAATTATGTTTAGTGGTTAATAGGTATGATTAGCCAAAAATCATTTATGATGCTTAGCCACTTTGAAACCTGTTGCGCATTACCCTATGTGTATACATAATTGGATTCCTTAATGACACATTAGTTGTGAGTACTGGTCCATGTTTACACCACTCTGGACGAAAATCAGAATTGTCGTAACTTTGAAAAACCTGATACCATATGAAACTGTAGTATATGCTGCTGTCTTATGGCACTGAAGTATATGACGCTATCTTAATAAAACTGAAGTATGTATGGGTGCACCTCTGCCATGAGTAAATACACATGGATAGATTACATGCATTTAATTAAAAGACCTGTGTCATTATAACTTGCTCTGTTAGTTCATTAAAATAACTGAATTTTGACGAGACTATATATATATATATATATATATATATATATATATATATATATATATATGGTACTGCTCAGTTGCGTGCCGTGATAATAAGTGGCGTTTGATGGTGTATATACGAGTGGAGGCCGACGTATGTGTATGCATATATTTTGCTTATGTATATACATATTGTAGGCATACGTATGTATACACATACTCGCTTTCGTGGCTTGATTTACTCAAATATTTATCAAATCGGGTAGAATTGGCTATTGTTAGTTTTCAGTTATATTGAAATTAATTTACTTGAACTATGATTAATCCCGACTCGAGTATTTTTATGTTTTTGCATGGAATGCTCGAGTCAGACCTAAGTATTTCAGACTTAGATATTACAACGGCGGATACGAAGATCGGCAAAAGCTGGGGATTCCAGAAGACGGCGCACTCTGATGTTTTAAAACAGTAATATTTTCTTGTATTCAAATTTTTTGTTTAAAACCGCTGTATGGAAAATATTGTATCAAAGATTCTAGTTATATAGTAAAGCGTGTTTTTCTGTTCAAGGTTATGTTATTTATTTATTTATTCTGTGTTGATTCTACTTTTGTACTCTGTAAGCTAAATAACTATCCGTCGGTTTGAACGTTTTAAGTTGGTTTAAATGCCAATTTGAAGCGGCCAAAAAGGCGGGACGTTACACAACATGAAATTATAAACTGTTCAGAGTTAGTGAAATTTACTCACATTGGCAGTTCATCGTTAAAGAACGATAAACTGTTTGTTTGATTTGAATCAAACAATTAAATTCACCGTAAATTCAAACGAGCTCCAATGGGCATCCGGCCAGTCTCATTGTGTTGTCCTCGTCCATACGGTCCCAACGTGACAAACGGTTCATGATTCTGACCTCGTATGATAAAGATATACATTATATAAGTTTGTACAAAATTTGAATTAAAATTAATTAAATTTCTATTGGGCTAACTTTAAAAGCCAAGGCCCGTACCCTCTTCACAAAACACCAGACCCGACTATTATCCTGTCTTCCCCAATTTGCCTCGTGAACTCCTGTACCACAACCAAACTCCATTGCCGAACTTTGCCACCACCAAACATCTCCATTCCTAAATGATAATCCCAACGAGATACACCATTACGATCTCCTTTCCATCCCCCATCTACCGACACCATTCACGGCCAACTCGCTGTCACTTTTCCGACCTCGACATCAGCGGTTCCTAACGATAACTCGACGGATTTCACCACCGATACCCACCAAAATCCTCCTACACGTTCGATTCGATACCCTAAATCCAAACCCAACCTCACTCTCGCACTCGATTCACCACAATTCACGAACCATTGAACCCTAGACCTTGCTGTTGAAACCCAGCACCACAAATTGAACGTCGAACCCAATGATTTTGATATGGGTGTGAAGAGAAACCACCCAGGAGTTCAATTATATGTATAGAATAATTTATGGAATTTATTTCCATTTGTTATGAATTTTTGCATTCACGAAAATGTTTGAGGAAACCAAAACTATCGCTGCGCGTTTTGACCAGAGGAAGTGAATTGAAAATTAGGGTTTAGTGAAGTGTTGGGGTTATTTATAATGTTAGAAAAATATCTAGATATTTTATAGAGAGAATATTCTCGGTATATTCTCCTTTATATATCCATTTTGCTTTCTAAAAATCCTCGTGATTACATACGATTCCCAAAAATCATGAAAATGGACATGCAGCTAGAGTTCGACATTACGGTTCCAACGAATCTGGTTTCGTCAAATTCCGACTTTGTATGCTCACACAGCGTATTTTTAACTGTCAAAATACTGACTGGTTTTCACTCTAAAAATCCGTACGACCACACAGTGACTCTTAAAATCATGAAATTGGAAACCTAACAACTATTTGACATTGCGGATCCAACAAAATTAGTTTCGTCGAATTCCGACTTTTTTTGCAAAAGCGGCTTTTTTTATAGCTCTGGATGACCCATTTAAATATAAAAATATATTTAAATAAAATTAAATAAAATATAAATAAATTAATATTATCGTATATATTCCCAACAGAATATCATACAGCTCCACTGGTATTTATAACTCGATACTTCAAATCCGGGTCAACCCGATATTAGATTTATATTGAAATTCCTTTTTAAAATATAAATAATTCCTTTATAAATTAAAAAGGAATTCCATAGCGACTTTTCTAAAATTTGATTTGGACATAAATCAAAATCTATACGACGAAATCCAGATTTTTCTCTTCCACTAGAGAGATATACTCCACCAGCTCCACAGTTTCTTGTTTCACAGAAATCCAGCTTAAAACGAATCCTGTACATTCAGTTGAAGTTCGAATCGCCAATTTACGAACTGCAGCGCCATTTCGAGCTCGATTTTAATTATAATATAATTATACGTTCAAACTGTCGTCGATTGAATATATTCGTCAATATAATTCAACTCTAAGCTGAATTAAATCTAAGGGACGACCCCGTTCACAGAATATTGTAATTTCCAATATTCCTGATTATTTTGAATTAAATATATTATTTAATTTATTATTTTAATTAAATATTCACCATTATTTAATTTCACGACCATTAAATCCTTTAATCCACCATTTATATAATTAAATAAATTAATTATAATACCTCTGCCAATGCGGGTCATTACACTAATATTTCTTTCTTATGTCACTGTAATGACCCGCATTTTTAGCTATGTAATAATTAATTAATTTAATCGTTTAAATAGTGATTTAGAGAATATAATGGTTGTTTAATTAATTAATAGTGAATATTTATTTAAAATAATAATTAAATAATATATTTAATTCTGAAATAATCAGAATTGGCTGAAATTGCAATATGGTGTGAATTGGGCAATTCAAAATATATAATTCAGTTTAGAGTTGAATTATATCAACGAATATATTTAATTCACGATGGTCGAGCGTATAATTTATATTATAATTATAATCGAGCTCGAAATGGCGCGACAGTTCGCTATTGGGCGATTCGAGCTTTAAACGAGTGTATAGAATCCGTTTTAAGTCAGATTTCTGTGAAACAAGAAACGCACGGAGCTGGTGAAGTATATTTTTCTAATGGAAGAGAAAAATCGGGATTTCGTCGTGTAGATTTTGATTTATGTCCAAATCAAATTTTAGAAAAGTCGCTGTGAAATTCCTTTATAATTTATAACGATATATATATATACATATATAAAGGAATTTCATTATAAATCGAATATCGATTTAATCAGGATTTGAAATATCAAGTTAGAAATTCATATAGGAATATTCTGAAGTTGTACGGTATTCCATGTGAATATACACGATAATATTTATTTATAAATATATAATTAAATTGTTTTTAAATATATTTAATATTTAAAAGGGGTATTTAGAGTTGTAAAAATAGCCATTTTTGCAAACAAAGTCGGAATTCGACGAAACTAATTTTGTTGGATCCGCAATATTAAATTATTGCTAGATTTAAAGTTTTGTGATTTTTGAAGTCAATATGTAGCCGTACGGATTTTTAATGTGAAAAACAGTCAGCATTTCGATGGTTAAAAATACGATGTGTGAGCAAACGGAGTTGGAATTCGACGAAACCAGTTTCGTTGGGACCGTAATGTCGAACTGTAGCTATATGTCCGTTTTCATGATTTTTGGATATCATGGGTGATCACAGGGATTTTTAAGGAAAATTATAAATAGCGGTTGAATATAATAATAATATCCTAACAAATATATAGATATTTATCTTCGTTATAAATACCACTCTTTGGAAAACCTTAAGACCTAATATCATTTTCAATAGTCAAACATAAGTCCCGCCGTTGGTTTTTTTCCTCTCAACAAAACTTCGATCCTTTAGAAAATTAAAAGAAATGAAATCAAATACCAGAATTTGTGAAACATATATATTCGAATTCGGTGTGGGTTTCTCTTCAAATTGGTGGTGCGTTTGTGAAGCTCGACATCTATTTTCTGTCGATGGGTTTGGGTGCAGCGTAACTAGGGTTACCTATTGCGTTGGATTTTGGGCGAGATGGTGAATTTCGAGTCCATTTCTGGGTTTGAGGTTGAAGACCGAGCCTGCTGGCACAAATGGGTGAACTCCGGTGCAACTCAGTGATGGTCTGTCGTTGGAGAAGCCTGAAGTCGCGGCGACAAGATGGAACTTGGAGGGGGCAATTCTGGTATGATTTGAAAGCTAATTCGAAGTGGAGTTTAGTGATGTTATCAGTTTTAAGTTTCGATGAAGAGGAAGGAATAAAGGTGTTGGTGAAGTTCGGTTAATGGCCATCGTTTGTACAGCAGGAACTGGGTTTCAATGTTTGGGGAAGGAGAGGCTTATACGCAGGTGGACTTTAAACGTGATGGGCCATGTATGGTAAGGGTAAAAGCCTAATATAGATCTTTAAATTTAATTTGTTTTAGTTTAAAATTTGTATTAACTTGTAATTGTTATAACAAGAGCATACAATATCAGAATCACGAACGGTTGTATCCTTTAGGATCGTATGGACGAGAGCTTCACAATGAAGCTGACTGGAAGTGAATTTGGGGCTCGTATGAATTTATGGCGAAATAAATTGTTTGATTCAAATCAAACAACAGTTTATCGTTCTTTAACGATGAACTGACAAAGTGAGTAAAACCCACCAACTTCGAATAGTTATATTTTTCTAACGTACATTTAGAACTGATAATTACCAGTTGATTGATGTGTGTTAACTGTTTGGTTGAATTGCGTATGTATTGGTTGAAATTATAGATAACGATATATATATATATATATATAAATCGTTAATCGAATATTGATTCTGTTTATCAGAATATTTTATATTCGTATTGTTTAACATCTGTGGATGCAGGGAAACAGGTTGGAGGGGTCCAACTGGACTCCTCAATATTTATAATACTGTTCTGTTCATGTATTGTAATATATGATGTGATATATAATCTGTTATGGATTATGTGTGTTAGAATGATGTTGATCATTAATATTCGATATTTTTAATATCATAAGAAACCCTGGGATGTAAAAAGGAATATTTCAATGTATATTGAAATAAAGGAATTTTATAAAATCAACCGATTTTATAAAAGGAAATAATTTGAAAATATTTATTTAGAAAATAAATAGGAGATTATAAAGGAGTATATTTATTTAGAAAATAAATAGGATAAAGGGATATTTATTTAGGAAATAAATAGGGTAAATCGATTAGAGTAAAACATACATAGTTATTTGGGATGAGATTCCATTTAGCACGACTGCTAGCGTAATTCGCAAGGCTGCAGATAGCTTACGGCGGTCGGATGTTTCCTGAGGGAATCAGGCGTAACCATTGTGATTGCTGCGATCTAGAGTTAAGCGAATGGAGTTAAATCGAATATAATTATTCAAGACAAAGTTAAAACATACATAGTTATTCGAATTAGAGTTAATCAAATAAGAATTAGTCCAAAATTAGTTATTCGAATTATAATTACTCAAATAGAGTTAATCGAATAGAGTTAAAGAAATAGATTTAAACAAGATTAGAAACTGACTAGAGATAGTTAAGTTGAATAGTTTTCTGAGTATCGATCTCATGTTGGTTTTGGCCTTCGGGGTTTATACTTAGAGAATTGTTCTCTTACTAGTTTACGGTTAGGGACTAATAGTTGTGGAATGGTAGTGATGCGTGGATAAGCTATGGAAATGTTTGCAATGTTAATAACGTATATTTTCTAATTGTAGAAAATAAGGCAATATGAATATATGTATATATATATGGTTGATGATTTATCGATATAATTTCCATTTGGAAATAATAACGTTGTTTGCACACATGTTTTCATTTTATAGTTAACTCATCGACTATCGAAGTTTTCGACCATTTTAACGTTGTTAATATGGAGAGACCGGTTGGATCATTATCCGGAGAACCACTCCGTATTGGCATAAGCGTTGCGAATCATATATGCCAAAGATATTGAAGGCAGAGTAAAGTGCAAGGGCTGTTGTATAAATCTTAGATAACAATTTCCTAAGATGGATGTACTGAATAGTGCCTTCGGTTTGTCCAGTCCCAGGACAACTTGTATGGAAGAAGGTCTGATAGAGTATATCTAATAGATCGCGTAAGTTGATCTCTTCAAACGTATTCACGTTTGGTAGCGGAGGAATTCGTTTCTCTTAGCTGTATACCCATGTTATTTTTGGATAAATCAATTTGTGATTTGGCGGGTATGACGATGTGACATTCTAAGTGAATGAGGATGTGACATGTAAAAGATAGACATAGCTTCTAGCCTCACATCCGGTAAATGACAGAAATCATGCAGGCAACATGGCTATGTAGGTCGCACCTATTAGGGTGTATAATCACCTGATTTAAAGTTTCATTTTTCTTCTAAAAATCTATTGTCGATGCTGTCTCATTCGGGAAACGGTTGCTGATCCCAACCGTTGGTGATATACATTCGATATACTCAAGCGAAATGAGTGGTCGGTCATGTGTGGCCGGGCTGCAAGTTGTTCTTGTTGAACCCAGTGTATTCCTCTCTAGAGGTACACTAGCGAAAGGTGGTTCCATACCTTGTCATAGTCGGAAATCCATTACCCAATACGTGCTTGCGGTTTTGATTGTATACTATATATATAGAACGTGAGATGTAAGCGTTTCTACTATATGATTATTATATTGTGGTTGATAGACATTATTATAATATCAAAAGGTTTTTGATATAAGGATATTTTGGATTCTCATAAGGGAAAAATCTGTTCCATTATACGGCTTGGTCTTTTGAGATATCGTTTACTTGTTCGAACTGTTTTAAACTGTTTTACTCATACCAGTCCCATGACTGACCCAGAGTTTATTTTGTTTTGTTTTCCCTAAACTCTTGGGTGCCCAATTTTGTACGGGCAGTCAAGTAGTCGGGATTTACAGATACTTGAAAAGATGGAGCAGGAGGATTCATGATCATATAGCTATAGTTATTTCCGCTGTGTTGTAAGTGATGTACTTTGATAATGCGATGTATATTCAAGTACAGATTTATATTTCAAAGTTATGTTATATATTATATGTTATTCGTTCCGCTGTGAGACTCGTGTTACTCTGATGTTGTGTTCTTCTTCTTCTATTCTAAGTTTCTATCTTATCTTTCCTCACCCTCTAATCCTTTCATTAACTATTCGGTTATTTTCGATCCTTGGATGTTCGATATGTGTTGTATATCGGATAACCAAGATCGTCAAAAACCGGGTCGTTACAGTTGGTATCAGAGCTTAAGGTTAAGTGAATTACCTTGGCTCTATGGCGTGACTCGGTAGAGATAGGGTTAGTAATACCCTAGATTGAGTTTAGGTGTATATATACGAGAGCGTATTTGTTATTCAATATAATACTGTTTTATATTGTGAGGATTTATTAGTTGAGTTGTTTATGTGTTCTAGTCAATTAGTTTGATCCATTGTATCGGTAGGAGCTTCTAAACACTGAATATGAACTGTCATGGTATGTTTTGAAAAGAGGGTAAATGAAAATAATTTTACCCAAAGTATATTTTGATACATACTGGATATATTGGTTGATATTATAATCGAATAAGATTATAAAAACGTGAAATGGTTATGTAAATAACTAATCAGAATTCAGATAAGTATAATGAATTGAAGTAAATCTGAATTTAAATCAGAATTTGAATTTAAAATAAGGAAATTTTAAGTTCCTTGGAGATTTTGAAAACGTTTTTCAAACTGAAAGTAATATAGTATTGAACTCACTTCGATTGCTGGAAAATAATTCCGATGATGATCCGGACATCGTCGGTGTGATTTTCGAGTTGGTAAGTGACGGATTACTACCAAAGATTTGGTTTTTGAAATGTTTGAGAAAACAAGTTATTTAGAAATTCAAAGGTTTTGAATTGGTATTATGATTTCAAATTGATTTGAAATAAAACCAGGAATTTAAATTATGGAATTTAAATTTAACTTATGAAGTTAAATAAAATAAGATGGTAAAAATAAATTAAAATTTAGCTTGAACTAAGTTAAGTAAAAACTGATTGAATTAGAAATAATCTGGAATTAACTTTGGGTTAATAAGTTAAGAGTTTGAAATCGAGACTGGAACTCGAGTGGAAATAGAATTCGACTTAGGTATAAGCGAATGATTTGGTTTTGAGAATGAACTGATTGGAGATCAAGTTGGTAATGCATTATTATATGCAGAAGTGATAACGAATGGTAGGAATATAATGATATGCCCGACAAAAAGGTACAAGTTTATATTTTATACGAATTTGGAATTTATGAGCCGAATTGGCAAGCCGCTTGGCGTTTTGATTTTCTTTTGGGTTGGAGAAGGGCTAGAAAGGCGAGTTGTGGTTTGACGTATATGCCGGTACAAAGGAGACGCTGGCGAAAGTTTCCGAAAATTTAAGGCGTTAGAAAATTTTCAGAATTTTTGAAAATTTTAATTAGTCGGAATGAAGTAATATTTTAATTGGAATTAAATGGTTCAGTTAAAAGGGAAGTTGAGAAGTAAATCAAAAGATATTTGATTCTAGTTAGTAGAGTGGTAGCATTTTCCTAGCTTAGTAATTTCGAGGGCGAAATTATTTTAAGTGGGGAAGAATGTAATAACCCGCATTTTTAGCGATGTAATAATTAATTAATTTAATTATTTAAATAGTGATTTAGAGAATATAATGGTTGTTTAATTAATTAATAGTGAATATTTAATTAAAATAATAATTAAATAATATATTTAATTCTGAAATAATCAAAATTGGCTGAAATGGCAATATGGTGTGAATTGGGCAATTTAAAGTATATAATTCAGTTTAGAGTTGAATTATATCAACGAATATATTTAATTAACGATGGTCGAGCGTATAATTTATATTATAATTATAATCGAGCTCGAAATGACGCGGCAGTTCGCTATTGGGCGATTCGAGCTTTAAACGAGTATACAGAATCCGTTTTAAGTCGGATTTCTATGAAACAAGAAACGCACAGAGCTGGTGAAGTATATTTTTCTAATGGAAGAGAAAAACCGGGATTTCGTCGTGTAGATTTTGATTTATGTTCAAATCAAATTTTAGAAAAGTCACTGTGGAATTCCTTTATGATTTATAACGATATATATATATATATATATATATATATATAAAGGAATTTCATTATAAATCGAATATCAATTTAATCGGGATTTGAAATATCAAGTTAGAAATTCATATAGGAATATTCTGAAGCTGTACGATTTTCCATGTGAATATACACGATAATATTTATTTATAAATATTTAATTAAATTGTTTTTAAATATATTTAATATTTAAAAGGGGTATTTAGAGTTGTAAAAATAGCCATTTTTGCAAACAAAGTCGGAATTCAACGAAACTAATTTTGTTGGATCCGCAATATTAAATTTTTGCTAGATTTCAAGTTTCGTGATTTTTGAAGTCAGTATGTGGCCGTACAGATTTTTAATGTGAAAAACAATCATCATTTCGATGGTTAAAAATACGCTGTGTGAGAAAACGAACTTGGAATTCGACGAAACCAGTTTCGTTGGGACCGTAATGTCGAACTGTAGCTGCATGTCCATTTTCATGATTTTTGGATATCATGGGTGATCACAGGGATTTTTAACGACAATTATAAATAGCGGTTGAATATAATAATATCCTAACAAATATCTAGATATTTATCTTCATTTTAAATACCCCACTTTGGAAAACCTTAAGACCTAATATCATTTTCAATAGCCAAACATAAGTCCCGCCGTTGGTTTTTTTCCTCTTAGCAAAACTTCGATCCTTTAGAAAATCAAAAGAAATGAAACCAAATACCAGAATTTGTGAAACATATATATTCGAATTCAGTGTAGGTTTCTCTTCAAATTGATGATGCGTTTGTGAAGCTCGACATCTATTTTCTGTCGATGGGTTTGGGTGCAGCGTAACTAGGGTTACCTATTGCGTTGGATTTTGGGCGAGATGGTGGATTTCGAGTCCATTTCTGGGTTTGTGGTTGAAGAACAAGTCTGCTGGCACAAATGGGTGAACTCCGGTGCAACTCGGTGATGGTCTGTCGTTGGAGAAGCCTGAAGTCCGGCGACAAGATGGAATTCGAAGGCGGTAATTCTGGTATGATTTGAAAGCTAATTCGAAGTGGAGTTTAGTGGTGTTATCGGTTTTTAGTTTCGATGAAGAGGGAGGAAGTAAGGTGTTGGCGAAGTTCGGTTAATGGCCATCGTTTGTACAGCAGGAATCGAGTTTCAA
Source organism: Allium sativum (assembly GCA_030737875.1). NCBI lineage: Eukaryota > Viridiplantae > Streptophyta > Magnoliopsida > Asparagales > Amaryllidaceae > Allium > Allium sativum. Next base: position 619,442,581 of record CM060912.1, read on the forward strand.
TGTCTGGGGAAGGAGAGGCTTATATGCGGGTGGACTTTAAACGTGATGGGCCATGTTTGGTAAGGGTAAAAGCACAATATAGATCTTTAAATTTAATTTAATTTAGTTTAAAATTTGTATTAACTTGTAATTGTTATAACAGGAGCATACAATATCAGAGTCACGAACGATTGGATCCATTAGGATCGTATGGACGAGAGCTTCACAATGAAGCTGACTTGAAGTGTAACACCCCGTAATTCTGTTAATATTTATATTCAAAAATTAAAGAATAACTAATCTCAGACGTGAGAATTGTGGGAAACGGGTTGTGCCATTGTGTTCGTCTCGGAATTCTGGTCGAAATAGAGTCCGAGTTTGCGTGAATTGGACTTCGTATGAAGAAGTTATGGCCATCGGAAGTTTCAGAAAATTCAAAACAGCTCGCAGGAAATTCAAAATTCAAACTGAAAGTGCAGAAGCGGGCTGGGCGGGAATTTTACCGCCCAGGCAGGTCGACTGGGGGGTCGACACTAGTGTCGACCTGCCCCCCAGGTCGACTATAGTGTCGACCTGGATCTGGCGGCTAGGGTTTTTGACTGAGCCTGTTTTTGACTGAGTGATGACCCATTAGGGTTTTGACCTAATCTGGTTGGCTGGGATTAGTTCTGAGTTGATCTGACGGTCTATATGAATTCTAAACTCTATAAATACCTAGGTAGTCTCTCACCCTAATTCATAAGAAAAATAGAATAGCTACCGTCATACCGCCGCCATGGAACTCAGTGGAGCCGCCGCCAACTAAGAAGGAAGAAAAGCTAATTCAATTCTAATTCTAATCAACTCTAAAGCAAAGAAAGACTCTCTTTTCTTCTCTAAATGTTGAGTATGATAGTCTTAACAAGATCATTATCATTTTAATTAGGTTAAGTCATGAATGGATTATGAGTAGATGATGTGAATTGTCGTATATGTTATCATGTATGTTATTAATCCTATGCTATGTGGTGATGATATCCTATATATTGTAAATCATGCTATGATGATGTTATGTATGTTGAAGTTTCTATGCTAAGTTGTGATGAATCATACATGTTAAAAAGCCATGATGTTACTATCTATGCTAGTTAGTTCATATTAATTAAATCATCATGTTTGGGCTATGTTGATCTATATGACAAGTCACATATGCAAGTTAGATTGATTAGAAAAGTTATGAACATATGCCATGACATCTATTATGACATCTAGAATTATGCTCTGACATATGTGATATCCTATGCTAGTTCACACCATCATTATGTTGCCTAAAAACCCCATATGCAAGTTTATGTATAGATTTGGGTTATGATCATATCATGTAAATTGTGACATTTAACAAGTTGACACCTTTTGATCCTTAACATGTGTAGTTTATGCAAGTTTCACCCCTAGTATGATTAGATTTATTTTAATTGTCTATATGTTGTGATAATTTATCTTTGTGCTATGTGTTAGACTATTCAAGTCTAGCGTATATTATGTGTTGAATAAGCGAACGTATAAACGTGGGGTAGGGGTAATATTAAGGATTTAATAATAAGAAGTTGGGGTGCAATTGATATGATTTTGCATGCCATGAGTGGATGACCATAATAGAGTCAATTGTGGACATCAATAAAAAGTGGACTTAATTAATAATTTGGATAGGGAATTATTAAAACTGGGGTAAAAAGATTATAAGTGATAATCAATGCTTATGACACGAGGTTGGACTCGTTTGTGATGTAAACCTGCCCGGAACCGCCCGTCAAATCCAGTGGTCACAAATGTCAGCCCAATGTGAGAGGTCCTAGGCCTAAACTAAAGCATAACAGTTGTAAAGACACGAGGTTAGACTCTTTTATGGTATAAGACTGCCCGGACCCGCCCGGCAAATCCAGCTGCCATAAATGCCAGTCTAATGTGAGAGGTCTTTACGAGGTTGTGGCCTGAATGAATTAAGAAATACTTAACCAGATAAACATGTAAAGTGGGACATGAGGGTTAAGTAGGTGCCTTGGGTGGCATGAGGAATCTAGTGGGTGCCCTTAGTGGCATGTGAAATACGATTAGTAAGACTTAACCAAACACACATGTAAATGAACATGACTAAGAGGGTTAAGTGGGATATACTAGTGGTGACAAGCTTAGGTGGGTAGCTTGTGGGGGCCCATTTCAACCAGTATCCCAAACAAATCTTTGTGGGCTCGACCCAAGTCGAGGACGGGACACGCATACTGGCTTTGACTATAAGAGGCCAAAACGGGGAGCGGTGGCAACGCAAGTCCAACGGGTTTCATATGCGTGTGTGGACCCGGGCTGGTAGGTAAGACGTTGTTGCATCGTGTAGGTATAAGCCGTGCATTCTCAAGTTGTATCGGGTTGCCACTTTAGGGGAGTGATACACCCCACTGTGGGGCCAACACGGGTATCTACGAGTAGGGAGCCGATCGAAAGTGGGTAGTGGGGGTACACCTAGTGGAGATAGGGGCAGACGACACCTATGTAGTCAGCTAGGGGTATGTAAGGCTATTTATATGTTTCTGTGTGAAGCAAGTGGGATCAACCTTTAGTGTAACTGGTGCGGTGCAGTGTAGTAATGTGCGGTGCAGTGTAGTAATTATTCGTTAGTCATTAGGTGTGCCTTTACCGTTATCTTTAACGTTATCTTAAACGCTATCTTTATCTTCCTAATAGTTCATAGACATCTACTTGTCTTCCATCTTATGCCTTAGTCTAGTTATTTTGATAATAGTATTGTTAGAATTATCATACTCGCCAGACTTTATGTCTGACCCCCTCCATTTCTATCCTTTTTCCCCCTCCAGGTCCTCAGGTTGGGCCCAGCTCTAGTGGAGTTTGATTGGATTGCTTTATCTCTCTTGGACAGCTTGGACCGTTGAAGTAAAGTCCAGCTTGTTATCTTTTTAATGGCTATTTGTGTAATGGGATTATGTATTTTGTTTTATGAAGATGGATAATGTACTTGACTCTGATTAATGGTTTTGTGATGTAATAAACATGTTTCCGCTGCAATAAAATGAAGTTTTAGATTTCCAAGTACTACTTATTATCTGTCTTGTTGTAATTTTTCTGTTCTATATTCACTTATAACCTCCATGGAAGTTAATGCATTCCCTTTGTGAGTGACATTAATGGACGTGGGGTGTTACACGTGGTATCAGAGCATTAGGTTACCAGAACAGATAATTTTTTTTAGAAAAACTATTTTTCTAAAGTATTTTTGGAAGAAGTGCTTTCAAAAACATGTTTTAATGAGAAATTTAAAGAGGAAAGTTTTTTTAAGAAAAACATAATCCCCAATAGCCATATATCTTTATCTTTCGAATTCTCCATTTTGAATCTTTCCTTTTTCGTTTCAGCATGGCTGAAGATCTTAACCTACCTGACGGTGTAACGATACCAGGATGGTATTGGAGGCTAATAGAGGCTAGGGCCGCCGCAGGTCCGACCAATGTTCCTCCACCACCAGTTGCACCCATTCCTCCTCCTCCTCCTCGCGTAGATACTTTTGCAAAGACGTGCAAGGAATTTAAGGCTATGGGTGGAAAACCTTTTCAAGGGTCAGAAACGTTTGTGGAAGCTAGAGATTGGCTTAGGGAGGTGGAAGAATTGCTAGAAATCTTTGAAGTGGAAGAAGGAAAGAGAGTTAAATTAGCAGCTTGGTTAATGAAGGGAGAGGCCTCGTTTTGGTGGGAGGTTACTAATGGGGAGCGTCTTGTTGATTCTTGGGCAGATTTTAGGCGTAGGTTTGAGGCGAAGTTTCTCTCAAGGGCAGAAGAGAATCTATATATGGAAAGGTTCTTGGCATTGAAGCAAGGAAGCTCATCGGTGAAAGAATATGTTAACAAATTTAATCAGTTAGTAAGGTTTGGCTTGGACTTAGTGAACACGCCGGAGAAGAAGGCACTGAGGTTCGTTAATGGATTGAATGAACCGTTGCAAGGGTTGGCTATGACCCACATCCCTATGGGGGCCACCATTGAGAAGCTTGTAGACATGGCACTCATGCACGAGGGGAAGATCGCTAAAGTTGATAAGGCACCCAAGAAGAAGGGGGATCAGAAGAAACCCCAACAACAAAATAAGAAGGGTGGCAAAGACAATAACGGCAAGGGAAAGAAGAAATGCTTTAACTGTGGGACACCAGGCCGTCTCAGCAAGGATTGCCGAAAGAAGAAGAAGACTGGCTGTTTCCACTGTGGCGAAGCGGGACATCTAGTGAAGGACTGCCTAAAGAAGGGGCATAGGGCAGGAGCTACCTCGGGAGGACATGTGTAGGCTCTTATGGCACCAGGGCAGGCAAGGGGACAAGTTCAGGCTCTCGCGGTCCCACCGTTGCAAGAACGAGGTAGAACCATTTCTGTTGAAAGCTTAGTTTTTCTGTTTGATCATCCTGTCCGTACCTTATTCGATTCGGGCGCATCGCATTCGTTTATCTCTACGTCATTAGTTGAATCACTGCACTTAAACACCAGTTTAGTAGAGGATCCCTTAGTTGTTTCGAATCCAATTGGGGGCTCAGGTTATTTGTCCATGATGTGTTTGGATTTGAAAATTTCTATACTTAGCGTTGAGTTTAGATGTGATGCTTATGTGTTGGGCTTCACGGGCTATGGGTTAATTTTAGGAATGGATTGGGTATCCAGAAATGGGGCCGTTCTGGATTGTGAAAGGAGAGTAGTTAGGCTCATGACTCGCCTTGGTAACGCTCTCGAAATCTTTTGTAATCCCATAGATTCCGTTATGCTAAGTTATTTAGAATCGCTTGACGCGTCTGAGGAAAATCTACAATCTGTTACAGTGGTCCGAGAATATTCGGATGTGTTTGAGGAGGTGAAGGGCTTGCCTCCGAAGCGGGAGATAGATTTTCGAATATATCTTGTGGATAATGCGAAACCATTATCTTTGCCAGTGCGCCACATGGCTCCACGTGAAAGGAGGGAACTCGATAAGCAAGTGAAGGAGTTGCTTGAGAAGGGGTTCATAAGACGAAGTATATCGGAGTGGGGTGCTCCAGTAGTATTTGCCACGAAGGCGGATGGGTCCCTTAGACTTTGTGTGGACTATAGAGAACTTAATAAGCTTACTAAGAAGAACAGACACCCACTGCCGAGGATTGAAGATCTCTTCGATCAGTTAGTTGGCGCCTCAGTGTTTTCGCAGTTGGACTTAGCCACTGGTTTCCATCAGTTGAGAGTGGCTGAGGATAGCATAGACAAGACTGCCTTTAGGACTCCGGACGGTTTCTATGAATGGCTAGTGATGCCCTTCGGTTTGACAAACGCCCCCGCATACTTTGTTGATCTGATGAGTAGGGTGTTTAGGGAGTACCTTAACAAATTCGTGGTAGTCATTGTAGACGATATCCTGATCTTTTCTAAGGATGAAGAAGAGCATGCCCTACATCTTAGGGAAGTATTGGACACCGTACGAGCGCATAAACTTAAAGCTAAATTTTCTAAGTGTCACTTCTGGAGGAAGGAAGTACGATTCCTAGGGCACATGGTTTCCAAGGAAGGGATAGCTGTGGATCCCGCGAAGGTGGTGGCCATCCAGGATTTGAAGGTCCCTAAAAATGCTACCGAAGTAAGAAGTTTCTTGGGGTTGGCTGGCTTATATAGGAAATTTATCAAAGACTTCGCAAAGATATCAGCTCCATTGACACGCTTGACGAAGAAGAACCTAGTTTTCACATGGGACGTAGATTGTGATGATGCATTCCAATGGTTGAAGAGAGCTTTGACCTCAACCCCAGTCTTAGTGTTGCCAGACGGGAGTAAGCCATTTACTGTTTATACTGACGCTTGTGGGACAGGACTAGGCGCAGTCTTAATGCAAGAGGGTAGGGTAATAGCCTATGGTGGAAGGCAGTTGAGAGCGCATGAGAAGAATTACACCACGAATGACCTAGAGTTGGCCGCTATTGTTTTCGCGCTCAAGTCTTGGCGTCATTATCTTCTTGGCGAGAGGTTCGAATTATTCACTGACCACAAATCGCTAAAATACTTATTTTCTCAAAAGGACATGAACTTAAGGCAGCAAAGGTGGATGGAGTTCTTAGCATCCTACGACTTCGAGATAGCATATACCCCTGGCAAGGGTAACGTGGTGGCAGATGTCTTAAGTAGAAAAATATTATCCTTAAGTCCTTTGTTTGTTGAGCGGCAAAGCTTAGAATTCATTTCGATGTTTGACTTTAGACCTTCCGTTGACTTTGTACCCGGTTTGCTAGCATCCTTGGAGGTTAGACCTACGCTTTTGGGACAGATTGGCGAGGCACAGCGAGACGACCCGTAGTTGGTTGAGTTAGTAGAAAAGCTCAAAGGAGGGGAGTCATCAAGCCATCTCCGTAGGTATACCCTAGATGATAAGCGTTGGTTACGTAGGGATGGTAGACTTTGTGTACCAAAAGACGATGACCTAAGGAAGACTATTCTTGACGAAGCACATCGTTCGAAGATGACCATCCATCCCGGCGGGGATAAGATGTACATGGACATGAGACGAGTTTACTTTTGGGCCGGTATGAAGAGGGACGTGGTCGAGTATGTCGCTAGATGCTTGGTGTGCCAACAAGTAAAAGCGGAGCAAAAGAAACCCGGTGGGTTACTTCACCCATTGGAGGTTCCACTATGGAAGTGGGAAAGTGTCTCGATGGATTTTGTGGATGGATTACCCCGATCGAGGAAGGGTAATACGGGGATTTGGGTTATAGTAGATAGACTTACTAAGAGCGCCCATTTCATTCCCGTGAAGAGTAAGAGGACTGCTCCATGGTTAGCTTCTGTATACGTCCGAGAGATAGTTCGTTTGCATGGTGTTCCTTCTAGCATAGTGAGCGACCGCGATCCTATTTTCACTAGCGAATTTTGGAGAAGCTTACAAGAGGCGGTAGGGACTCAGTTATGTTTGAGCACCGCATATCATCCTCAGACGGATGGCCAAACCGAGAGGGTGAATCGCATTCTAGAGGATCTTTTGAGGCTATGTATCCTAGACTTTGGGGGTACATGGGAAGAGCATCTTCCATTGGTAGAGTTCGCATATAATAACAGCTTTCAGTCCAACATTGGCATGGCACCTTTCGAAGCTCTTTATGGACGACCTTGTCGTTCACCTACATGTTGGTGGGAATCTACGGATAAGATCTTACTTGGGCCCGATATGATTTGGGAGACTTCGGAGAAAATCGACTTGATTCGAAGGAGGATGAAAGCAGCGCAAGATAGGCAGAAATCTTATGCGGACAAGAGGAGGAGAGATCTTGAGTTTGAAGTTGGGGACATGGTCTTTATCAAAGTGTCTCCATTACGGAACGTTGTTCGCTTTGGGTCCGTTGTGAAGTTAGCACCAAGGTTTGTAGGACCGTTTCCTATTAAGGGGAAGATTGGACAGATGACGTATAGAGTGGAGTTGCCTGAGAGACTTAGTGGTGTACACGACATATTCCATGTGTCACATTTGAGGAAGTGCTTGCACGAGACCGCGGAAGTGGTAGAGCCGAGCTTGCTTAGAGAGGTGAAGATAGAGCGTGATGCGACGATTCGACGAGCTCCTACGCGCATTCTTGGGTCAGATATTAAGAAGTTGAGAAACCGAGAGGTCAGACTAGTCCAAGTACAATGGGGAGATGATGAGAGCAACGCTACTTGGGAGACAGAAGAGAAGATGCGTTCACGACACCCTTTCATTTTCGAGGGTATGTCCTTTAATTTCTCCTTTATCGCTTATCTTGTACTTATCTTACCTTTAGAGTATCCTCTCGCTAGTATTCTTGACCTTTAGTTAGGATAATCCTATGGTTGAAACATGTGTTTGAGACATGTTATGTATGATGGATGCAAAGTGGATGCAAGTGGTTGCTAGTGGTTGCTCGTGGACGCATATACACACACTATTAGGCACTAGATCGGCTCAGTCACTTCATATTGCATATATATGGATATATTTAGTAAAATGGATGTATGATGATTGTATTATCATATGGATGATGCATTCGGATGATGATTGTGCACGCATGTAGAGGTAATATGTAGCATTAGGGAACTTTTGCATACATAATGGACGCATGGCACTATCATGGTTTTCATTAAGGAGGTCAACTAAATCAGTGGACCGCCTGATTTTGCATTAGATAAGGGACATATACACACACTGTGCATTTAAACATGAAAGCATTAGAAGTTTATAAGGACAATGGATGCCTGTGTTTGATGGTTAAGTAGATGGATGATTGGATGTTAGGATATACATTCTTCTTAACTTGAAGATTTCGGGGACGAAATCCTTTAAGGAGGGGAGAATGTAACATCCCGTAATTCTGTTAATATTAATATTCACAAATTAAAGAATAACTAATCTCAGTTGTGGGAAACGGGTTGCGCCATTGTGTTCGTCTCGGAATTCTGGTCGAAATAGAGTCCGAGTTTGCGTGAATTGGACTTCGTATGAAGAAGTTATGGCCATCGGAAGTTTCAGAAAATTCAAAACAGCTCGCAGGAAATTCAAAATTCAAACTGAAAGTGTAGAAGCGGGCTGGCCGGGAATTTTCCCGCCCAGGCAGATCGACTGGGGGGTCGACACTAGTGTCGACCTGCCCCCCAGGTCGACTATAGTGTCGACCTGGGTCTGGCGGCTAGGGTTTTTGACTGAGCCTGTTTTTGACTGAGTGATGACCCATTAGGGTTTTGACCTAACCTGGTTGGCTGGGATTAGTTCTGAGTTGATCTGACGGTCTAAATGAATTCTAAACTCTATAAATACCTAGGTAGTCTCTCACCCTAATTCATAAGAAAAATAGAATAGCTACCGTCATACCGCCGCCATGGAACTCAGTGGAGCCGCCGCCAACTAAGAAGGAAGAAAAGCTAATTCAATTCTAATTCTAATCAACTCTAAATCAAAGAAAGACTCTCTTTTCTTCTCTAAATGGTGAGTATGATAGTCTTAACAAGATTATTATCATTTAATTAGGTTAAGTCATGAATGGATTATGAGTAGATAATGTGAATTGTCGTATATGTTATCATGTATGTTATTAATCCTATGCTATGTGGTGATGATATCCTATATGTTGTAAATCATGCTATGATGATGTTATGTATGTTGAAGTTTCTATGCTAAGTTGTGATGAATCATACATGTTAAAAAGCCATGATGTTACTATCTATGCTAGTTAGTTCATATTAATTAAATCATCATGTTTGGGCTATGTTGATCTATATGACAAGTCACATATGCAAGTTAGATTGATTAGAAAAGTTATGAACATATGCCATGACATCTATTATGACATCTAGAATTATTCTATGACATATGTGATATCCTATGCTAGTTCACACCATCATTATGTTGCCTGAAAACCCCATATGCAAGTTTATGTATAGATTTGGGCTATGATCATATCATGTAAATTGTGACATTTAACAAGTTGACACCTTTTGATCCTTAACATGTGTAGTTTATGCAAGTTTCACCCCTAGTATGATTAGATTTATTTTAATTGTCTATATGTTGTGATAATTTATCTTTGTGCTATGTGTTAGACTATTCAAGTCTAGCGTATATTATGCGTTGAATAAGCGAACGTATAAACGTGGGGTAGGGGTAATATTAAGGATTTAATAATAAGAAGTTGGGGTGCAATTGATATGATTTTGCATGCCATGAGTGGATGACCATAATTGAGTCAATTGTGGACATCAATAAAAAGTGGACTTAATTAATAATTTGGATAGGGAATTATTAAAACTGGGGTAAAAAGATTATAAGTGATAATCAATGCTTAGGACACGAGGTTGGACTCGTTTGTGACGTAAACCTGCCCGGAACCGCCCGGCAAATCCAGTGGTCACAAATGTCAGCCCAATGTGAGAGGTCCTAGGCCTAAACTAAAGCATAACAGTTGTAAAGACACGAGGTTAGACTCTTTTATGGTATAAGACTGCCCGGACCCGCCCGGCAAATCCAGCTGCCATAAATGCCAGTCTAATGTGAGAGGTCTTTACGAGGTTGTGGCCTGAATGAATTAAGAAATACTTAACCACATAAACATGTAAAGTGGGACATGAGGGTTAAGTAGGTACCTTGGGTGGCATGAGGAATCTAGTGGGTGCCCTTAGTGGCATGTGAAATACGATTAGTAAGACTTAACCAAACGCACATGTAAATGAACATGACTAAGAGGGTTAAGTGGGATATACTAGTGGTGACAAGCTTAGGTGGGTAGCTTGTGGGAGCCCATTTCAACCAGTATCCCAAACGCATCTTTGTGGGTTCGACCCAAGTCGAGGACGGGACACGCATACTGGGTTTGACTATAAGAGGCCAAAATGGGGAGCGGTGGAAACACAAGTCCAACGAGTTTCATATGCGTGTGTGGACCCGGGCTGGTAGGTAAGACGTTGTTGCATCGTGTAGGTATAAGCCGTGCATTCTCAAGTTGTATCGGGTTGCCACTTTAGGGGAGTGATACACCCCACTGTGGGGCCAGCACGGGTATCTACGAGTAGGGAGCCGATCGAAAGTGGGTAGTGGGGTACACCTAGTGGAGATAGGGGCAGACGACACCTATGTAGTCAGCTAGGGGTACATAAGGCTATTTATATGTTTCTGTGTGAAGCAAGTGGGATCAACCTTTAAGGTGACTGGTGCGGTGCAGTGTAGTAATGTGCGGTGCAGTGTAGTAATTATTCGTTAGTCATTAGGTGTGCCTTTACCGTTATCTTTAACGTTATCTTAAACGCTATCTTTATCTTCCTAATAGTTCATAGATATTTACTTGTCTTCCAGCTTATGCCTTAGTCTAGTTATTTTGATAATAGTATTGTTAGAATTATCATACTCGCCAGACTTTATGTCTGACCCCCTCCATTTCTATCCTTTTTCCCCCTCTAGGTCCTCAGGTTGGGCCCAACTCTAGTGGAGTTTGATTGGATTGCTTTATCTCTCTTGGAAAGCTTGGACCGTTGAAGTAAAGTCCAGCTTGTTATCTTTTTAATGGCTACTTGTGTAATGGGATTATGTATTTTGTTTTATGAAGATGGATAATGTACTTGACTCTGATTAATGGTTTTGTGATGTAATAAACATGTTTCCGCTGCAATAAAATGAAGTTTTAGATTTCCAAGTACTACTTATTATCTGTCTTGTTGTAATTTTTCTGTTCTATATTCACTTATAACCTCCATGGAAGTTAATGCATTCCCTTTGTGAGTGACATTAATGGACGTGGGGTGTTACAGGAAGTGGATTGGGGCTCGTATGAATTTATGGCGAAATAAATTGTTTGATTCAAATCAAACAACAGTTTATCGTTCTTTAACGATGAACTGCCAAAGTGAGTAAAACACACCAACTCTGAACAGTTATATTTTTCTAACGTATATTTAGAACCGATAATTACCAGTTGCTTAATGTATGTTAACTGTTTGGTTGATTTGCGTATGTATTGGTTGAAATTATAGATAACGATATATATATATATATATATATATACATATATATATATATAAATCGTTAATCGAATATTGATTCTGTTTATCAGAATATTTTATATTCGTATTGTTTAACATCTGTGGATGCAGGTAAATAGGTTGGAGGGGTCCAACTGGACTCCTCAATATTTATAATACTGTTCTGTTCATGTATTGTAATATATGATGTGATGTATAATCTGTTATGGATTATGTGTGTTAGAATGATGTTGATCATTGTTATTCGATATTTTTAATATCATAAGAAACCCTGGGATTTAAAAAGGAATATTTCAACGTATATTGAAATAAAGGAATTTTATAAAATCAACCAATTTTATAAAGGGAAATAATTTGAAAATATTTATTTATAAAATAAATAGGAGATTATAAAGGAGAATATTTGTTTAGAAAATAAATAGGATAAAGGGTTATTTATTTAGGAAATAAATAGAGTAAATCGATTAGAGTAAAACATATATAGTTATTCGGGATGAGATTCCATTTAGCCCGACTGCTAGCGTGATTCGCAGGGCTGCAGATAGCCTACGGCAGTCTGATGTTTCCTGAGGGAATCAGGCGTAACCATTGTGATCGCTGCGATCTAGAGTTAAGCGAACGGAGTTAAATCGAATATAGTTATTCAAGATAGAGTTAAAACAGACATAGTTATTCGAATTAGAGTTAATCAAATAAGAATTAATCGAATATTAGTTATTCGAATTAGAATTAATCAAATAGAGTTAATCGAATAGATTTAAAGAAATAGAGTTAAACAAGATTAGAAACTGACTAGAGATTAGTTAAGTTGAATAGTTTTCTGAGTATCGATCTGATGTTGGTTTCGGCCTTCGGGGTTTATACTTAGAGAATTGTTCTCTTACTAGTTTACGGTTAGGGACTAATAGTTGTGGAATGGTAGTGATGCGTGAATAATCTATGGAAATGTTTCCAATGTTAATAACGTATATTCTCTAAATGTAGAAAATAAGGCAATATGAATGTGTGTGTGTATGTATATATATATATATATATATATATATATATATATATATATGGTTGATGATTTATCGATATAATTTCCATTTGGAAATAATATCGTTGTTTGCACACATGTTTTCATTTGATAGTTAACTCATTGACTATCGAAGTTTTCGACCATTTTAACGTTGTTAATATGGAGAGACCGGTTGGATTATTATTCGAAGAATCACTCTGTATTGGCATAAGCGTTGCGAATCATATATGCCAAAGATATTGAAGACGGAGTAAAGTGCAAGGGCTGTTGTATAAATCTTAGATAACAATTGCCTAAGATGGATGTACTGAATAGTGCCTTCGGTTTGTCCAGTCCCAGGACAACTTGTATGGAAGAAGGTCTGACAGAGTATATCTAATAGATCGCGTAAGTTGATCTCTTCAAACGTATTCACGTTTGGTGGCAGAGGAATTCGTTTCTCTTAGCTGTATACCCTTGTTATTTTTGGATAAATCAATTTGTGATTTGGCGGGTATGACGATGTGACATTCTAAGTGAATGAAGATGTGACATGTAAAAGATAAGTGTAGCTTCTAGCCTCACATCCGGTAAATGACAGAAATCAGGCAGGCAGCATGGCTATGTAGGTCGCACCTATTAGGGTGTATAATCACCTGATCTAGAGTTTCATTTACTTCTAAAAATCTATTGTCGATGCTGTCCCATTGGGGAAACGGTTGCTGATCCAAAACGTTGGTGATATACATTCGATACACTCAAGCGAAATGAGTGGTTGGTCATGTGTGGCCGGGTTGCAAGATGTTCTTGTTGAACCCAGTGTATTCCTCTCTTGAGGTACACTAGCGAAATGTGGTTCCATACCTTGTCATAGTTGGAAATCCACTACCCAATACGTGCTTGCGGTTTTGATTGTAAAATATATATGTAGAACGTGAGATGGAAGCGTTTCTGCTAGATGATTATTATATTGTGGTTGATAGACATTATTATAATATCAAAAGGCTTTTGATATAAAGATATTTTGGATTCTCATAAGGGAAAAACCCGTTCCGTTATACGGCGTGGTCTTATGAGATATCGTTTACTTGTTCGAACTGTTTTAAACTGTTTTACTCATACCAGTCCCATGACTGACCCGGAGTTTATTTTGTTTTGTTTTCCCTAAACTCTTAGGTGCCCAATTTTGTATGGGCAGTCAAGAAGTCGGGATTTACAGTTACTTGAAGAGCTGGAGTAGGAGGCTTCAGGATCATATAGCTATAGTTATTTCCGCTGTGTTGTAAGTGCTGTACTTTGATAATGAGATGTATATTCAAGTACATATTTATATTTCAAAGTTATGATATATATTATATGTTATTCGTTCCGCTGTGAGACTCGTGTTACTCTGATGTTGTGTTCTTCTTCTTCTTCTTCTATTCTAAGTTTCTATCTTATCTTTCCTCACCCTCTAATTTCTTTCATTAACTATTCGGTTATTTTTTATCCTTGGATGTTCGATATGTGTTGTATATCGGATAACCAAGATCGTCAAAAACCGGGTCGTTACCCTCACCCTCTAAATTCTTTCTAATAACAATCTGGTGGTTTCGATACTTGAGTTTTTGGCAAGTAATGCAAGGTTTCCGTATTATTGTCAGAATTCGAGTGTCGAATCCCCACGGGGGTCGTTACAGTGGTATCAGAGCTATTGGTTTAGTAATAACCTTGGCTCTGCGGCGTGACTCGGTAGAGATGAGGTTAGTAATGCCCTAGATCGAGTTGAGTATATATATATATATGTATATGAGAGCGTATTTGTAGATTTTATATAAAAACGTTTTGTATTGTGTTGTTGATCGGTTCAAGTGTTGAAAAGCATTGGACTGGAAATGTATGCAATATTGTTTTGTTAATAGGGTAAATGATATAATTTTACTCAAATCATATTTTGTATATAAAAGAAATAATTTTATTAAATTATCGAGGTATTGTGGTTTGTTTGATTTATTTAAGTGGAATTCAAATAAAGATTTGGATTTGAATGGTGAGCATAACCAAAAATTTCACATATATAATGTGGAAGGGAATTTCAGTATGAAATTGAAAATTTGAATTTAAGATAAGTTAAAATGGAGTAAATTCGAATAATGGTGTTTGAATTAAAAATCAAGATTTGTAATTATAAAATGAAACGTTTGAAATCAATTTGGTAATTGGATATGAAATAAGACTTTAATTGATGAATTAAATATTAATATTAAATATTAATGAGATTTAATGAAAATAGATTAGAAACTAATTCCAAAATAATAAAATTTGAATAGAACTGCTTATTATTAAAACTGCGTGATTTAAACCTAAATTTGCATATACCTTTCTGAAAGATACCTTGGGAATTGGTGAAATTATACTGGTTGACTAATGAAGTATTATTTAAAAATTTCATGTAATGATCACTTACATTTGGGGTTAAGTCTAGTACAGGTGTCAGGAGACAGTAAGGATTGATACTGGTTAAGTAAATCGCCATAAGTTACGCATATAAACTCGATAGCGCTCGCTAAGGTACGCCTACGTGAAAAAGATATTTTTTGAGTTTTGAATTTTGTTTTCCGACCATGTGAGTCGATGAATATATATTATTTGTTCCTGCGATATCGCAGACGTCACTCCGTACAGGGGAGACTCTGCCGAATTTTTCTGAGAATTCAAAGTGTTTGAATTTTTTTGATAATTTTGTAGATTTTTGTTGAATTGGTTTCTGATTTAAAATAAATTGGATTTGGAAAATATAATGGGTTGTGGTGTGTTTCTTACCTTAGTAATTTCGAGGACGAAATTCCTTTAAGTGGGGAAGAATATAATGACCCAGATTTTCAGGCCATTTTAATATGGATATTTTATTTTGTTTTAAACATTATATTGCAATATTTATGGATTTTTAATATTTAATTCGAAGTTTAAACTTATAATTTATATATATACTGTTCCAGTATGTGTAAAATAACCGTTAAAGCTAAAATCATCAGTCGTGATGTTTTGACTGGTGTTCGAAACCCCTAAATATTTTATAAAATTGCTTTCGGTAGAAAATCGGCGTGTTACAAAATCTTTTCTAATCTTCGAACATGGCTGAATCTTCAAGTCCGTTTAAAATCCCAACGTTCGAAAATGCAAAAAATATCAGTCAGGTCTTATCGATCAGTAAAAATACAGGCGTAAAGCATGTTATTGAAAATTCGGGCATAGTGCGTGCTACCAGGTCCGCGTTCACACATTTCTTTATGCCAACATAATAAGAAAAGATTCTTACTTAATCCAAAGCAGGCCGCGAATGTATACAATCAAAACAAATCTCAGCGTGACCTTGAAAATCTTATTGTATGTTCTCCAAAAAAAAAAGTTTTGCCAGTCTATTTCAAAAGCTCATGTCATGTCCCTTATGTCTTGTCCCTTATGATAAAGATCTGAAACCTATCAATTTAATTGAACAACTCAATATTGTACCTATGCGCACCACTATATGTTCCCATTTCAGCAGACATCAGCACATGATCTTCAACACAAAACTTCAAATTTCTTGAAAATGTACACCCACGCAAGCACTGCTTTGATTAGTCCTCCATCGCCAGTACAACACATCTCTTTATAGTTGTAACGGAAAAGAACACATATCAATCACCTAAAAACTAATAGCAGAAGATGAATCTAACCTACGATTTTACAATCTGATATTGATGTTGTGCTTATATTCAAAGCCGTTTGCCTATATAAACCCACTGCAATACCCACATTTCCCCAAGCCATACAATTTTTACTGTGTTTTATTTTCACTTCATAACTAGTGAAAGTCGCGACCAAAACATACCTAATAAGTCACGCACTAAAGTAAGAATGGCGGTAAACCCATCTGAACTCTTCCAACCCATAATCTCGCATTTTTTGTTCACCACGTCTTAAGCAGAAAATAGGTAAAGGGTAAAGAGATAGGTGCGCTTACCTGTTCTGATGAAAGTCGAACTAGCATGGAAGATAAGATTTGACCTGAAAGGCGTCACCTTTGTGAAAGAGCAGCTGGCTAACGGAAGGTCTGGGGGTGAGGTGGTTCAATTCGCAGGTGAAGATGACTAGCACACTCGATTTGGGAGTATCCGCTGGACCTCCGATCAACATAGGAGTAGGCGGCGCTATAATGGCCCGCAAATCCGTACTATCTGAGTTGACTAATAACACCACACGTCCAACCCAAATTGCACAGAAATACGAATCATTATTAGAAAGAAGTTAGAGGATGAGAAATAGAAAGAAAGAAATATTAGAATAGAAGGAAACGAAGATCACAAACTCACAACGGAACGAATAAAATATATTAAATAACATAACTTTTGAAATACAAATCAGTAACTGTATATACATACCATTATCAGAGCACAACAGTTATAAACACCTGTTTCCAGATACAAACATGGTACACCGCGGAATATATGATAGTCTATAGCTAACGGGTGAAGCCTCCTGCTTCCAGCTCTTCCAAGTGAATCTGAAAAATCCCAACTACTTGACTGCCCGTACAAATTAGGGCACCCAAGAGTTTAGGAAAACAAACAAAATAAACTCTGGGTTAGTCATGGGACTGGTGTGAGTAAACTCCAACCATTTGTTTAAGTTTAAAAATCCTTTCGAAAGAAATGATAATCGTAAGACCGATCCACGCATAAACACAGATGGTTTTTACCTTACGATAACCCAAAACATTTTGGAATCAAATATATTTTCTGATATTATAATAATATCTACATCAAATAAATAGAATCTATCGGAACGCTTGCATCTCACGCTCGATATATAATATAAAATCAAAAACCGCTTGGCGCTTATTGGAGATTGGATTTCCAACGTGACAAGGTGCGGTACCACCTTCCGATAGTGTATCTCTAAAGGGGAATACACTGGGTTCAACAAGAACATCTTGCAACCCGGCCCACACATGACCGACCACTCATTTCGCTTGAGTGTATCGAATGTATATCACCAACGGTTGGGATCAGCAACTGTTTCCCGAAAAGGGAGAACATCGATAGATTAATGAAGTAAAAGGAATTTCTCTAGATAGGTGATTATACACCCTAATGGGAGCGACCCACATAGCCATGCTGCCTGCCCGATTTTTTTCATTCCCTGGTTGTTGAGGCCTGAGGCTATTATTTCTTATCATTCATTGATAACACAAATCACTTTGAATACCACATTGTTAGATCCGTTAATCACTAATTGATTTGCACAAATATATTCTGGATATTATGCTAAGAGAATAAATTCTCCGCCACCATATATATTTATACAGACCAACATATGCGATCATTGGAAATACTCTATCAGACATTCGTCCATATACGTTCGTTCTGGGATTGAACGAAACCGAAGGCACAATTTCTATTAGCAGAAAAAGCCCTTGCACTTTACTCCATCTTCGATTATCTTCATATAATCTGATACGCAACGCTACTACCAATACGAAGTGGTTCTCGGACAATAATCCAACCGGTCTCTCCTATTGACAACGATATTGGCAAACACTTCGATAGTCGATTATTTAACTATCGAAGAAAAACAAACATCCATTCAAAACATCAAACAATCACTGGGCCTTTTAATTAATATTTCATTAATTAAAACACTACTCCATTTCCTTATCAATATCTGTTAACCCGATATTTTCAATAATCATCTTAACGTCTTACGCTATTTGGAAGACATTTCCAAATATCAACTTCTTTTATTTTCTATATTTAGAAAATATA
Source organism: Allium sativum (assembly GCA_030737875.1). Taxonomy (NCBI): domain Eukaryota; kingdom Viridiplantae; phylum Streptophyta; class Magnoliopsida; order Asparagales; family Amaryllidaceae; genus Allium; species Allium sativum. The sequence goes on from CM060912.1 coordinate 619,460,862, forward strand.
TTTTATTTGCAGTTGGAAAACATTTCAATTACTTATCTCTTTCACGACCCTTTATTCCTATACTGAGGAAATATTTATTATTATATTTCCAAAAATTTCACTTACTTGGGTTGAAATGATTGTTGTGTAAAACACAGTTACAATAACCCAAAATACCGCATTCGACTAACTCTTATTCAAACATTTCTCTTCGAGACTGGATCTTGCTATTTATTGGTCAAAAATGAAATCAATCGAGTTGGGGTATAACTACCTCTCAGACTTTAACTAAAAACATCATTAACTTCAAAACAGACAAAACCACTTACCTCGAATAATCCACATCATATAAAGCCAATTATTCATTTTTAAAACGTATATACCTTTCTCTTTCTACTACCAAACAATCGATTTCCTTTTTGTTTATAATATTCTATTTTAAATTTGCTTCCTTATCGAATTTAATATATATTGATATATTGATTTTCTAATTATCCAATTTTCTTTAAAATATTCTAACTCCTTAAATTTTCGGAAAATTTCGTCATAACCTCCTTTGTACCGGCTAATAGTTCAAACCTCAACTCGCCTCTCTAGGCCCTATTGGTTCAAAAAGAAAATATAAAAGCCTAGTGGCTTGCTGATTCGGCGCATAAAACCTCATATGGAATTTAAACATGTACCTTTTTGTCGGGCACTAAATTTATAAACTTCATTCTCTTCATTCCATACCAGTTAACACATATACGTCCGTTTACATTTTATTGCAACTCAATCTGGCCATTTTAACTCGATTCGCTAATTTATTCTTTAATCATCTCATTGCTCATTTCATTTTTTTTCTATTTGAACATATCACGTTCAAATATATTTTAATTTGCTTATTGCCATTCGAATCCCATTTTCAATTCAAATTCCATATTCAATTTCGAATATGAATTTACAATCTCCTTTTCTGATCCAATGTTCAATTTTGATTTCAAATTTCATTAACTAATTTTTTCTTCAAATTAGTTAATTCAATTCAATAATTAAAAATCTGATTTTTGTCTCAAAAATCAGTTCACTTACTCCACTTGATTTCATACTTATTTTACAACTCACATCTGGATTTTTCTTATGGAAATTTGTATTTATTTGTTTAAAATCCTTTTATTTATTTGAATAAACCGTTATGGTTTTATAATGGTTCTGGCGCTGTTTTTCTAAAAATTTGATTTTGACATAACTCAAAATCTATACGACAAAATCTAGAATTTTCTCTTTCATTAGAAAACTATTATCAAATCGGTCCTGATGATTCTTGTTTCAAAGAATTCCGACTTAAACTGAGTTCTATACACTCAATTGAAGTTCAAATCGCCAATTTACGAACTATCGCACTGCGACGAGTTCGTTTTAATTTTATATATAAATATAAACGTTTAAACGTCGTTTATAATTTATTTCAATCTCATTCCTATATATATTTTAACATATGTTAAATCCCGTTTTCAAATCCAACTTAATATTTCAGCTTATCTCTCCAATTGTCGATTTTCATTACTCGGTTATAAATTTATTTATAACTCCATCTTTTATACTATATTCCAATTCCTTTATAAATTATTTATAAAGTTGGATAAAAATCGAATTCAAATTATAAATCCTTAGATTTAACTCAATTCATTTCATATTTCGAATTTCGGAATAAAACCGTCGTCCCCTTTTTGAAACGATTTCCAATTCATTTTTATAAATTCATACTTGAATTTAAACTTCTAAATTATCTAATGATAATTTATCTCACTAAATTATAAACATTGTTTATAATTTAACTTCCTTGTTTTATAAAGTTAAAACAAGTTTCCATTTTCGAAATCTATTTAAAACCAAAATCTTATTTTGGAACTTTCTATTTATTATAACTTATATATATGATTGAAAATTCTATTTTCACATTTAAATTTAAACTTCTATTTAATACAATCCTGGTATCTTTTCCGAAAATATTTTATTTAATTAAATTCGTTATAATCGAATATAAATCATAATCCAAACGGATTTATTCAATTCTATTACATTCTGAAAATCAGAACAGATTTCATCGTTTCTGTTAGAAACTAATTTCAATTCTCCTTTTTAAATTCACATTTGAATTAACATTTCCCAAATTATCCAATGATAATTTCTTTCATTTCATTTATAAACATCGTTTATAAATGAACTGCTTGTTTTATTTTTCAAAACAAGTTACTTCTAGTCCATTCGAAATTCAAATTCTATTTTAGAAAAATAGAATTTTCCTTTTAAACCTCAAAATTTCTTTTCATGATATTTTTAAATATCAACATTTAGGCCCAGTGATATTTAAACAATCAAATCATCCAATTATCAATCATTGGGTTTTTAACACATCATATATGATAATGTATATGAAATCAAACAAACAAACAAATAATAAATTTTTGAGGAATCCAGTCGGATCCCTCCAACCTGTTTTTCCTGCATCCACAGACGTTAGCCAACATAAATAATACCCATCCTGCTTCGAGGCAGGATATCACGGTATAGAAGGTCATCCACTATAATATTGTGGGGCGCATAGGGAAATCATCCGCTAATGATACTGCGGGCATCCGCTAACGATACTACGGGAATCCAACCACCAATATAAACCACAAACACCAAGCCTAAATAACTAATATATATGTATAATAGGAACAATAATATTTCAATCCATGCAAACAATCAACAAATAATTATTTTTAACTGATAAAAATAATTCTAAATAAAATATGAGTGAGATTTACTCACCGTGATTTGTAATCGATTATTATCGTTATCTAATTTTAAACAAATGTTTAAAATTAGATAAAATCTCGTTCAGCTCCAAAATTACCCAAACTTGAATAGCATAGCATATGCCCATCCAAATCCAATATGACTGACTTCGCTCAAATCTGGTTACAGATATATACACAATAATTTATTTTATTTTAGTTAGAATCACACTAAACATTATTAACTAAATAAATAGCTTAATAAATTACCTAGTCCTGTAAACAACTTCTTCCTTCGGCTACCGAAATTACTTTAAGCAAGCATAAATGCCCCAGCATTGAAATTTCATGTAACTAAATTTGCATCATACATGAACCATAGAATCTTTAAATTACTCCTCCACCTTCTCTGCTATCCAAATGCATTTCAGTCCATCACCGAAACCAACAGCTCCTACCTCCCACCTGACTAACGCAATTCACTTCTTCCCACTATCAAAACCATGCATTTTTCTTTCTTTCCAGGTTCTAACACATTGCTACAAATCCCTTACTGTCATGACATCCCCTTCCTAACCCTTTTTTTCTCTCTCCTCATCATTTTCCTAAACTCAACAACAACCAAGAAAACCGCACAGCAACAATCAACACCAAATACACCTTTATAAACATTCATGATTAATTAAAAATAAGTATTTTCTGAATGACTTAGTTATTTCTTAATTACTTTATAATTAAAAAAAACTTACGGCAAAAGTGTTCTCTTTTCACGAGACTTCTACTCTTCCTTTCTGTTTCCGTGACAATGGACATCCCCTCTAAACCTCATCCACTGCTATCTGTTCCATCTTCCCACGAACCCTCCTGACACAAGGAAATCATACTCGACATCTCCCAGTTCAACTATTAATTCAAACTCCCATTTGAAACTACAGGATCTCGATCCTTCTCTCGCAAATCTCACCATCGAAGTCCAGTTCCGTCATTTTCTCATCACAGGAAGTTGCGACCTTCTTTTTGCAATCACGCTTTCAAATCGCTGCACCTCCTGCTTCTACAAATCGCCTATACATTAACGCTAAAATCCCCTTGTTCAACCTTATCCTTAAATCCCACCATGCTTCGCTGATTTATTCCAGCCCTAGGTCAGGCCAAATCCCAAAAATTTGAACATCTAGTACATGCGATTCTGGAAATCGAGCTCCAGATAAAAACGTTGAGCTAACCGAAATGCAATACTTCATGAACGAGACCCAAGGAGCTTCAAATTTTTGATTTGTGAAAATATAGGGCGGCGTCCATTTTTTCCAAAGGATTTGAACGAGGAAGGAAATGGTTTTAATTTTAAGAGGAGTTCAGGTTTTGATTTCTGAGAGGAATATATGGCAGACCATTTTAATTTGCCAATAGCTTGATTGGTTTCTCAAAAGAAATGGAAGAAGGGTTCAACACAGTTTTGTAGATGGATAATCCTTAGTGTAGAAGGAATAGGGTAGGTTAAGGTACAATGTAATTAATTTCGATTTGATTTCTATTGAATGCGATTTGAAATAAAGAGATTTTTATCTTTTTTAAATAGATATCGATTCGATTTTGATCTTATCCATTACAAATATCCCAGGGTTCAATACATGAAATCACGAACCGCTATTTTAGCGTATAGACCGACATTTAAATGTAATAACGATACTCAGAGCTCAACAGAATATATTCTAAAATTTAATTTGAACGTATATACTATATTAAATTAATATAATATAATTTAAATTCAAAACAAATCATTTTCTCGATGACAAATTATTATGACCATTGTATATATTCAAATAGAATTTAACCGGTTTTCTGAATTGTTTTGATTTAGTTCAAATTCCGAATTCAAATATTTTCGTATTACGATAATTAAATATATTCGATATTAAATTTAAATTGATTATTAAATTAATAACTTAATATAAAAATTCAAGTATATTATTAAATAAATATTTAAAATAAATATTAAATATTAAAATTAATCGACCAAAAATCCTGGGTCGTTACATTCTTCCCCCTTAAAAGAATTTCGTCCCTGAAATTTACAAAGGTAGGAAAAATAGTACAAACCCATTAACTGAAAAAAACGCACTTAATTTTAACTCAACATTTCATATTGATACCAATTTGGTTCAACCAAAACTTTTGGTTTTCATTCATATTGAATATCAAATATGCTTATATTAATTTTATCTGAATGATTTACAATCAATTCATTTTCCATTCAAATTGATTCTGATCAATTTACTCACTTCGATCCATTTAACTTCCTTAAGTTAAATTTAAGTTTCAGAAATCAAATTCCCGGGTTTTTATTTCAAATCCTTTTGAAATCATATAAATATATACATATATTTATTATCCATCACAAATTCTAAACATTTGAATTTTTCCCAAAACAATTTGTTTTCTTTCAAACAAATTTCCATTAGAAACTTTTCTAAGGTAGCAATTCTTCACTTAGAACCCGAAAATGAACATTGATGCTGCTGTAGTCATCATCAGAATTATTTCCCAGCCACTGAAGTAAGTCAGTGCTTTATCACTTTTAAAATCCATCTAAAATGGTTTTTAAACCAAAAATCCTTTCAAAACAGAGTTATATTATTTCAATATACTTTGAAAAATATTTTCCAACTTCCCATGATTTTAAATTCCAAATTCTAGTTTGAATTCAATTTTAATTCATCTCATTTGTATATTTAATTCATATACAACTTCTATTTTCGTTATATATAACCATTCCAATTTTTATAATCTAATTTGATAATAATATTAACATCTAACACATCCATATATTATAGTAATTTCAAAAAAAAAATTATTTTTCTATCAAAAATAGAATTTTGAGTAAATTTATTTCATTTACCCGATTTAAAACAATGTTGTGTTAATTTCTCTGTTCAAGTGTTTAGAAATTCCTATCGACTTTGTGGCGTCCCACAATTCGATCAGAATTCATAAACCATCAAACAGACTAGCCAACACAATATAAAACAGTTTTTATATCACTTAACAAATACACGCTCTCGTATATATACACTCAACTCATTCTAGGGTACTGCTGACCCTATCTCTAATGAGCACATCCCCACCACAGCCTAGGTATTCGCTCAACCTAAGCTCTGATACCAACTATAATGGCCCGCAAATCCGTACTATCTGAGTTGACTAATAACACGATACGTCCAACACAAATTGCACAGAAATACGAATCATTATTAGAAAGAAGTGAGAGGATGAGAAATAGAAAGAAAGAAATATTAGAATAGAAGGATACGAAGATCACAAACTCACAGCGGAACGAATAAAATATATTAAATAACATAACTTTTGAAATACAAATCAGTAACTGTATATACATACCATTATCAGAGCACAATAGTTATTTTCGGAACAGTTATAAACACCTGCTTCCAGATAAAACATGGTACACAGCGGAATATATGATAGTCTATAGCTAATGGGTGAAGCCTCCTGCTTCCAGCTCTTCCAAGTGAATCTGAAAAATCCCGACTACTTGACTGCCCGTACAAATTTGGGCACCCAAGAGTTTAGGGAAAACAAACAAAATAAACTCTGGGTCAGTCATGGGACTAGTGTGAGTAAACTCCAACCATTTGTTTAACTTTAAAAATCCTTTCGAAAGAAATGATAATCGTAAGACCGATCCACACATAAACACAGATGGTTTTTACCTTACGATAACCCAAAACATTTTGGAATTAAATATATCTTCTGATATTATAATAATGTCTACATCAAATAAATAGAATCTAGCAGAACGCTTGCATCTCACGCCCCATATATAATATAAAATCAAAAACCGCTTGGTGCTTATTGGAGATTGGATTTCCGACATGACAAGGTATGAAACCACCTTCCGATAGTGTATCTCTAGAGGAGAATACACTAGGTTCAACAAGAACATCTTGCAACCCGGCCCACACATGACCGACCACTCATTTCGCTTGAGTGTATCAAATGTATATCACCAACGGTTAGGATCAGTAACCATTTCCCGAAGAGGGACAACATCGATAGATTAAAGAAGTAAAAGGAATTTCTCTAGATAGGTGATTATACATCCTAATGGGAGCAACCCACATAGCCATGCTGCCTGCCCGATTTTTGTCATTTTCCGATTGTTGAGGCCTGAGGCTATGATTTCTTATCATTCATTGATAACACAAATCACTTTGAATACCACATTGTCAGATCCGTTAATCACTAATTGATTTGCACAAATATATTCTGGATATTATCCTAAGAGAATAAATTCTCCGCCACCATATATACTTAAACATACCAACATATGCGATCATTGGAAATACTCTGTCAGACATTCGTCCATATACGTTCGTTCTAGGATTGAACGAAACCGAAGGAACAATTTCTATTAATAGAAAAATCCCTTGCACTTTACTCCGTCTTCGATTATCTTCATATAATCTGATACGCAACGCTACTGCCAATACAGAGTGGTTCTCGGACAATAATCCAACCGGTCTCTCCATATTGACAACGATATTGGCAAACACTTCGATAGTTGGTTAGTTAACTATCAAAGAAAAACAAACATCCATTCAAAACATCAAACAATCACTGGGCCTTTTAATTAATATTTCATTAATTAAAACACTTCTCCATTTTCTTATCAATATCTGTTAGCCCGATATTTTCAATAATCATCTTAGCCTGTTACGCTATTTGGAAGGCATTTCCAAATATCAACTTCTTTTATTTTCTATATTTAGAAAATATCTTTTATTTGCAGTTGGAAAACATTTCAATTACTTATCTCTTTCATGACCCTTTATTTCTATATTGAGGAAATATTTGTTATTATATTTCCAAAAATTTCACTTACTTGGGTTGAAACGACTGTTGTGTAAAACACCGTTACAATAACCCAAAATACGTCATTCGACTAACTCTTATTCAAACATTTCTCTTTGAAACTGGATCTTGCTATTTATCAGTCAAAAATGAAATCAATCGAGTTGGGGTATAACTACCTCTCAGACCTTGACTGAAAACATCATTAACTTCAAAATAGACGAAACCACTTACCTCGAATAATCCACATCATATAAAGCCAATTATTCACTTTTAAAATGTATATACATTTCTCTTTCTATTAACAAAATATCGATTTCCTTTTTGTTTATAATATTCTATTTTAAATTCGCTTCCTTATCGAATTTAATATATATTGATATATTGATTTTTTAATTATCCAATTTTCTTTAAAATATTCCAACTCCTTAAATTTTCGGAAAATTTTGTCATAACCTCCTTTGTACCGGCCAATAGTTCAAATCTCAACTCGCCTCTAGGCCCTTTTCATTCAAAAAGAAAATCAAAAAGCCAAGTGGCTTGCCGATTCGGCGCATAAAACCTCATATGGAATTTAAACATGTACCTTTTTGTCGGGCACTAAATTTATAAACTTCATTCTCTTCATTCCATACCTGTTAACACATATACATCCATTTACATTTTATTCCAACTCAATCTGGCCATTTTAACTCGATTCACTAATTTATTCTTTAATCAGCTTGTTTGCTCATTTCATTTTTTTCTATTTGAATTATCACGTTCAAATATATTTTAACTTGCTTATTGCCATTTGAATCCCATTTTCAATTCAAATTCCATATTCAACGTAATAACCCGGAAATCCAAGTCAATTTAAAATTTTTATTCTGGAAATTTTGATGAATTTTGAATATTTAAAATGAAATATTTTAAATAATAATGACGAGAAATTTATTTTGAATAGAATTAGAACGTATAAATTTATTTGAATCGTCGTTAGAATATAAATAATTATTTATAATTAAAAAAGGAATTGAAAATGGCGCGGTAGTTTGAAAATTCGATTTAAAAGTTCAAATGAATGTACAGGATTCAAAATAAACCGGATTTTAACGAAACCAAAAATATTAGAATCTAATTGAGAATATCTTTGCAACGAATCCGAAAAATTGAAATTTCATAGCGGGAATCAAAAGTTACGTCCAGTTGAAAATTCAGAATAGTTGCTATGGAATTCTGGCCCTTAAAAATGGAAATTTTGCAAACGACCTCTGTTTTCGATGAAACCACTTTTTTTGGATCTGTGATGTCAAGTTATTGCTAGGTTTCAAAACACGTAATTTTCTGAGTCAATATGTGTGCGTGGCAAAGGAAATCACGTTTTTTCAGTTTCAATTAATTTCGATCGACCAGAAAATGACCATTTTTCGAACGGTCTCAGAATTTGACGAAATTAGTTTTATTAGGACCGTATCGTCAATACAAAGCTAGAAAATAATTTTGGGGAATTTATAGAGTCCGTACGTGGCCCCGGTAAATTAAAATGTGCGTTCAAATTCAATATATGGAGTTATATTTTGATTTTGGGCAGAAACTGATCGAAATGATTGAATCAGCTTATGATACATATCCCATTGTGTTCGGAATGGGGGTAATTGGCTAGGGGCGACAGTCGATGGGTTCGATTTCGAGTTTAAAACAAAAAGTTGCTTTTTGAATTTAAAAATAATTAAATATATATATATTATATAATCTCTCACTCTCCCTCTCTATTTTCTCTTTCCCCGTTCAGTCGTTCATAATAAAAAAAGAAAAGAAAAGGGCATCACGCCCTTGCCCCATCACAGCGCCTTGGGCCACCACCGCCGCATCGCCGGCCATCAAGGCCGCCGCCCCCGTTCTGCGCCACCCTCCTCCCTTCTTCCCCCCTCTTCTGAATTGACCGTGCCCCTATTCCCCCCAGAAACCCTAAAACCCGATTAAACCCTCCAACACCGCCTTCCACTGAACGCCGCCCCCTCCGACCTCTCAGACCCCCCTCCCCCCGGCCATGCCTCCGACCTCCTTCGCCGCCCTAGCAGCCCCTCGCCTCCTCTTTGAAAGCTAAAGTAAGTTTTATTTATTTTATTTCATTTACTTATTTGTTTTCTTATTATTTCAAAGAAGTATAGATTTTTATTTAAATAAAAATATGGATTTTTATGACAACGAAGTTATAATTTTTTTTTTGCATAACGAGTTATAAAGATTTGGTTTTTATTCATATGAAGTTAAAGAGTATAAAAATATATTTTTTATATTATGTAGAGTAATAAAAATATGATTTTTATTAATGTAAGAGATTAAAAATATAATTTTTATACAATGTAGAGTAATAAAAATATGATTTTTATTAATGTAAGAGATTGAAAATACGATTTTTATATATGTATGATGATAAAAATATGATCTTTATTATCTAAAGAGCGAAAAGAAAATATGATTTTGATTATATACTAGAGAATATAAAAATGTGATTTTTATATGAGTGGCATTATAAAAATACAATCTTTATGTAGGAAGTAGCATTGTTAAAAATATATTTTTTAACATATACTTCGTGAAACAGACTACGTTGGAAGAACGATGAAGATTTCCTACATATGAAGGGTCGTGGCGTTTAGTTTAGCTTCTTGGTGAGAACTCCTCACTTTTAATTTGTTTTCTAGTTGAAATATATACTAGAATGCAGACGGTGCTTAGCAGCACCCGACACCCGTCGTCCACAGACCATGGACGACTTATTTGATTTTGTTGTGTTGTGGAAATTGATTGTGATGTGAAATGTGTGAAATAAATTAATTATCGTTAAAAATATAATTTTTAACGTGTATGTGGATAAAATAAATATTCATTTACAAACCGGACGGTTTGTTTATGTACACCTATTTGAAGGATATTGATTGGGACGATAAATTTTACACGTCTCCCAACTGCACAAATAAAAATCTGTGTTTGTTGATTTGAAACCCCACATAGGTATTAGGATGATATTTGACGTACACTAATCCCGATTGTTAAGTTGTATGTCAATCGATGGGTTGACAGACTGTGTAAGCGTAAATTATTTATATTTAATGCTTATGTGGTTGTGTGGTGCACTCTGGATGATGGTTGATTATTTATCGTTGCTATTATATACATGTGTTGTAGAAAATCCATATAATTAACATTATATGGTAATTGATTGGGCCTCATTCCAATTTGGAAAATAAGGAATATTATAAAAATAAATTCATGTGTTGAATAGAATAAAAATTCATGTGTTGAATAATATAAATTCATGTGTTGAATTGAACAATATAAATTCATGTGTTGAATTGTATAATATAAATTCATGTGTTGAATAGAATAAATATTCATGTGTTGAATAGAATAAACATTTATGTGTTGAATAGAAGCCATGTTGATTAGATTTACGCAATTTTAACGTGAACAATATTTATATCGATTTTATTCATTTTTATAATGAATATAGAAAAGAAAGTGATTTCAAAATATAACGTTTTGAAAATATTATCATTTGTATATCGATGATGTGGAATATTCAATTTTGATTCGAAATTGAATATGAAGTTGAAATCGTTTCGAAAACGAATTTAAAATGATTTATAAAATACCTTTTAAAGAAAATCGCCGAAAGATATATAATATATATATATTATATATTCAATAGCCTGAATAGAACGCGCCGTGCCGCGACAGTTCGCGAATTTCGACCATTGACTTTGAATGGATATTACGGGAGATCCGGCCGTCGGATTCTCCTAAACCCAGAACTGTTGCGTTCGTATCGAAAAGAGCTTTCTAACGAATATTAGAGATTTTAAATCTAACGGTTGGATTTGGAATTATATCCAAATCATTTTGGAAAAGGTCGCTATAAGTGCAATTCGATGGCCGTTGATGGAAATCGACTGTACGTCTCTTGATAAAATTATTAAAAATAGCAATAATTTGTGTAAAATCATAAGAAATGATATGTGAATAATTGGGATGAAAAATTCCACATTTGTAAGGATAAAAATATATTTTTATCGAAATGAACTAGTTTTGAACTAGATTTGAAGTGGTTTTAAAAATAATCAGAACGTCCAATATACGAATTGGAATGGATTTGAATCAAAATTAACTTCGGAATATTTCGATGTTGGATTTCGTGATTATACATATGTGGTTGTGGAAATTTAAAAGATATATTTATATCATTATTTCCAATATGATATTTGTTGGTTTCAGAATTTGATATTGAATATAAGCCGATGTATTTTCTATTCAGAGCCTTGTATTTAATATCAAATGGGATTTTGGGTTCGTCGTGAATGGTGTCTTGAATAACACTGTTCTTGAACCCAGTTTAGAAAAAGAATAAATCTTTTAATTAAGATTTAGTGAAATTGTCCAGTTAATTAGTATTTAATTGGAATTGAATTTAAATTGGTTTTTGGGGTTTATCGTGAGCGGTGTTTTGAATAACACCTGTTCTTTAACCCGATTAACAATGGAAAGTGATTTTGGGTTTATCATGAACCGTGTTCAAGATGACATTGGTTCTTTAACCCAGTTAAAGACATGATATTTATTTTTGTGAAGATTAAAACTAAGTGGAGTTTTAATGAATCTTTAATCAGATTGTACTGGTCGAGAATGGAGTATCACCAGTTTTGCTCAAAAGCGATAGTTAAATCTTTAATTAGATTTGAACGTGAAATGGTAATTAATTTTACCGACAGCACCATGGTGTTAGATATGGAGTATTACCAGTTTTGCTCCATGGGATGAATTGGTTGGGATTGGGAAATAAAATAAATAATTACTTCGGTGTGGTTCGCTAATCCCGACTAGTTTGGAAAACCTTAACATGGTTTTAAATGATATCCAATGGAAGATTAAAGAATAAATTTAGAAGGATTTATCTTTGATAAAATTAATGGGAACCTTTCCTTAAGAATGTGAATTTTTGAATAAAAGAATATTCTGAATTGGAATGAGTCGTATATTGTGTGTGTAACCCTTGTTTATTATATACGCGGGTTATTTGGAAAGGCCGGGTTTATACCCAGTCTGAATAACCGATTCGACGATATGTCGAAGGTGAAGATGGTGTTTGAAGACTGGGGGTCTTCACGTCGTTTGGATGATTCCTGGCAATCTTGATTGGGCTGTACACCCAAGATGATGGAATATGTTGGTGATCATCCAGGCGAACTTGGAGATCGACGGATATGCGAGGAAGGTGCCTCCGATTTCATTCAGACCCAGAACGAACTTGTAAATGGACTGTGTGTCTGACATTGGATTTTATTATGTGTGATTGATTTCTATTAAATATATATCTGTTTGGCGATGGAGAATTTATTCTCTTGCTTATCCCCCTTCTCTGAGACGTACGAGCTCAGTGGTTATATATTGATGGATATCAATCGCATGGCATGAATTGCCTGTGTGGCATGCCTAAGTGGCAAATGATCGATGCTTCTGTTGAAAGCAAAGTCTTGTGGTCGATGATCAAAGCACGGCCTATGTGGCATAGCTTTGTGTATAGCGTGAATTCGCGAGCCTCACACCTCGGTATGAGTTAAAAACGGGATAAGGACCGTTGGGAGAACACGACGTTTCTTTCTAGCTATGGGTGATGTCAGTGACCTACCAGCCCTGACATTTATATACTTTTTACCTGTGTGGTTGTTGGAATGCGAGGCGCCTCGAATATATGGTCGATAACTGGCACTATGTGAGCCGACGTATAGACCATTATATAGGTCCTATTGGACCGGGAAACGTGTGTTCAGGAATTACTAGTCCTCAAAAGTAAGAGAGGACCGGCCCAACTGATTCCAAGGATCTCTGTGTGTGGTTCTGAGACATTTGCTAGAGTGTCTCGAACGGAGAGGAGCTTGCCCCTTGCCTCGAATCATGATGGAAACCCAATTTCCAATACGTGACTTTCGGTTTTATTTGTAGAGCCTAGTATGGCGACATAGTGGGATGGGGCACTTATGCCGTCTATGATTGATACTTATGATTGAAATTGTTTTGACACTATACACTTACAGTAATAATAAAAGATGAAATTTCGCGTACCAAGCATTTTTGGCTATTATAAGGTAAAACCCTATCCTCCGGCTTGCGTTGCATTGTGTGATGGGATCTGGGTCTTATAATAGCTTCATTTTCTTTATTTAGCATTAGGCTGTTGTTATATGCACTGGTATCCTTGGGGTAAAAACTTGTTTCGTGTTATACGGCGTGGTCCCTTGATTTACCGAACTTTAAAATCAAATAGAATAACTGTTTTAGTTCTCACACCAGTCACATGACTGACCTGGAGTTTATTGTTTTAACCTAAACTTTGGGTGCCCCTATTTTCGACACGGGCAGCTAGTAGTTTTGGTTTTGCAGATTCATATTCGTAGGATCATGATTTACAGCCGGAACGATGCTCAGAAAGCTCTGTATCCGTGTATTACTTTCAATTGTGTTTTGTAATGTTTTTTTCGCTGCTATGTAATTTATTGTAATCTCTGATATTTCTCTGATGTATAATATTCATTTATACTCTGTATATTCGTATATCTGATGGAATTGTTGTAATAAGAAATGAAATGTTCTTCTGTTTGTGTTCTGATTCGTCATGTCCTCAAAGCAATCCGGACTTTCCTTACCGGGGAAGTTCGGGTCGTTATAGCCTGGTATCATAACTCTGGTTTACAGAGCTCGAGAACAAGACACATTAGAACCATACGAAAGAATTCATCCGAGATTGGATTAGTAATATCCAATGAGAATGACTCATTAGAGATAGGATTAGTAGTATCCTAGAACGAGTGTGAAGAGTATGTTTTTAAAATGAAAAAAATTTTTGTTTTGAAATTTAAATCGTTTTATACGTATTTGAATATTTTATTTGTACGGAATTTGGGCAATCCAATATATAAAGATTTTGCATATACGCCTTGCCAACGTATATTCAAAGTTTTAATATACTGGATAGATATTGAATCACACTCTAGTCGCCCGGGATGATTCTGATAATGCTGCAGCATTATCAGTATTTATTTTCGAGTAACGAAGGTGGGATTTCTATATATTTCCAATTGACTGGTGTGAGAAACAAAATTAGATAGGGTTTATTGTTGCGAATTGGCACCAAAAATGTGATTTTTGACTATATATCAAAATTATGAGTTTGAAACGTTAATTCACTAATTGATTGATGGTTGTGTTGTATGATTATTCCTTAAAACCATTATGTGAATAAACGGTGAATTTAGGTCAAATTGAACCAAATATTGAACTGTATTGTAAATTGTTTGGAAATGCATGCATGTACATATATATGTGTGAGCAGGTCATTGCAAGGAGGCTAGAGCAGAGGAATAAAATTGTTTGCCCGACAAATAGGTACATGTTTATTGTATTTCTTCGGTTTTTGATGATTTTATGAGCCGATTGGCTAGCCGCTTGGCTGTTTCCTTTTCTTTTTGGATTGGTGAGGGCCATGGGAGGCTGTTTGAAATATCCCGAAGCTCCCGGTGCAGGGGAGGTTATGGCGAAATTTTTCAAAAATTTAGGGTGTTAGCCAAATTTTTGAAAAATTTGAAAAGTTCTTAGAAACTGAAAAGTTGAAGAACTTAAGCCGTAGTTAAAATAATGAAAGTTGAGTTGATTAGTAAAACAACTTTCGGCTTTGTTCCTTTTCGGGGATGAAAAGTTTTAAGTGGGGGAGATTGTAATAACTCGGAAATCCGAGCCAATTTAAAAATTTTATTTTGGCATTTTTGATGAATTTTGAATATTTAAAATATTTTTTTTTTAAATGATAACGACAAGAAATTTATTTTGAATAGAATTAGAATGTATAAATTTATTTGAATCGTCGTTAGAATATAAATAATTATTTATAATTAAAAAAGGAATTGAAAATGGCGTTGTAGTTTGAAAATTCGATTTGAAAGTTCAAATGAATGTACAGGGTTCAAAATAAACCAGATTTTAGCGAAACCAAAAATATTAGAATCTAATTGAGAATATCTTTCCAACGAATCCGAAAAATTGAAATTTCATAGCGGGAATCAAAAGTTACGTCCAGTTGAAAATTCAGAATAGTCGCTATGGAATTCTGGCCCTTAAAAATGGAAATTTTGCAAACGACCTCTGTTTTCGACGAAACCACTTTTGTTGGATCCATGATGTCAAGTTATTGCTAGGTTTCAAAATTCGTAATTTTCTGAGTCAATATGTGAGCGTGGCAAAGGAAAACGCGTTTTGTTAGTTTTAGTTAATTTCGATCGACCAGAAAATGGCCATTTTTCAAACGGTCTCAGAATTTGACGAAATTAGTTTTGTTAGGACCGTATCATCAATACGAAGCTAGAAAATATTTTTCAGGAATTTTTAGAGTATGTACGTAGCCCTGGTAAATTAAAATGTGCGTTCAAATTCAATACATAGAGTTATATTTTATTTTGGGCAGAAACTCATCGAAATGATCGAATCAGCTTACGATACATATCCCATTGTGTTCGGAATGGGGGTAATTAGCTAGGGGGCAACAGTCGGTGGGTTCGATTTCGAGTTTGAAACAAAAAGCTGCTTTTTGAATTTAAAAATAATTAAATATATATATTATATTATATAATCTCTCACTCTCCCTCCCTATTTTCTCTTTCCCCATTCAGTCGTTCATAATAAAAAAAATAAGAAAAGGGCATCGTGCCCTAGCCCCATCGCAGCGCCTCTAGGGGGCCACCACCGCCGCATCGCCGGCCACCAAGGCCGCCGCCCCGCTTCTGCGCCCCCTCCTCCCTTCTTCCTCCCCCTCTTCTGAATTGACCGCACCCCTATTCCCCCCAGAAACCCTAAAACCCGATTAAACCCACCACCACCGCCATCCACTGAACGCCGCCCCGTCCGACCGCTCAGACCCTCCCCCCCCGCCACGCCTCCAACCTCCTTCGCCGCCCTAACAGCCCCTCCCCTCCTCTTTGAAAGCTAAAGTAAGTTTTATTTATTTTATTTCATTTACTTGTTTGTTTGTTTTCTTATTATTTCAAAGAAGTATAGATTTTTATTTAAATAAAAATATGGATTTTTATGATAATGAAGTTATAATTTTTTTTTGCATAACGAGTTATAAAGATTTGGTTTTCATTCATATGAAGTTAAAGAATATAAAAATATAATTTTTGTATAATGTATAGTAATAAAAATATGATTTTTATTAATGTAAGAGATTTAAAATACGATTTTTATATATGCATGATGATAAAAATATGATCTTTATTATCTGAAGAGCGAAAAGAAAATATGATTTTGATTATATACTAGAGAATATAAAAATGTGATTTTTGTATGAGTGGCATTATAAAAATACAATCTTTATATAGGAAGTAGCATTGTTAAAAATATAATTTTTAACATATACTTTGTGAAACAGAATGCGTTGGAAGAATGATGAAGATTTCCTACATATGAAGAATTATGGCGTTTGGTTTAGCTTCTTGGTGAGAACTCCTCACTTTTAATTTGTTTTCTAGTTGAAATATATAATAGGATGCAGACGGTGCTTAGCAGCACCCGACACCCATCGTCCACAGACCATGGACGACTTGTTTGATTTTGTTGTGTTGTGAAAATTGATTGTAATGTGGAATGTGTGAAATAAATTAATTATCGTTAAAAATATAATTTTTAACGTGTATGTGGATAAAATAAATATTCATTTACATACCAGACGGTTTGTTTATGTACACCTATTTGAAGGATATTGATTGGGATGATAAATTTTACACATCGCCCAACTACAAAAATAAAAATCTGTGTTTGTTGATTTGAAACCCCACACGGGTATTGGGATGATATTTGACGTACATTAATCCCAATTTTTTAGTTGTATGTCAATCGGTGGGTTGACAGACCGTGTAAGCGTTAATTATTTATATTTAATGCTTATGTAGTTGTGTGGTGCACTCTGGATGATGGTTGATGATTTATCGTTGCTATTATATACATGTGTTGTAGAAAATCCTTATAATTAACATTATATGGTAATTGATTGGGCCTCATTCCACTTTGGAAAATAAGGAATATTATAAAAATAAATTCATATGTTATATTGAATAATATAAATTCATGTGTTGAATTGTATAATATAAATTCATGTGCTGAATAGAATAAATATTCATGTGTTGAATAGACTAAATATTCATGTGTTGAATAGAATAAACATTCATGTGTTGAATAAAAGCCGTGTTGATTAGATTGATGCCATTTTGACGTGAATGATATTTATATCGATTTTATTCATTTTTATAATGAATTTAGAAAAGAAAGTGATTTCAAAATATAACGTTTTGAAAATATTATAATTTGTATATCGATGATGTGGAATATTAAATTTTGATTCGAAATTGAATTTGAAATCGTTTCAAGAACGAATTTAAAACGATTTATAAAATAATTTTTAAAAGGAAATCGCCGAAATATATATAATATATATATTATATATATTCAATAGCCTGAATAGAACGCGCCGCGCCGCTGCAGTTCGCGAATTTCGACCATTAACTTTGAATGGATATTACGGGAGATCCGACCGTCGGATTCTCCTTAAACCGAAATCGTTGGGTTCGTATTGAAAAGTGCTTCCTAACGAATATTAGAGATTTGAAATCTAACGGCTGGATTTGGAATTATGTCCAAATCAAATTTGGAAAAGGTCGTTGTAAGTGCAGTTCGATGGCCGTTGATGGAAATCGACTATACGGGCCTTGATAAAATTATTAAAAATAGAAATAATTTGTGTAAAATCATAAGAAATGATATGTGAAGAATTGGGAAGAAAAAATCCACATTTGTAAGGATAAAAATATATTTTTATCGAAATGAACTAGTTTTGAACTAGATTTGAAGTGGTTTTAAAAATAATCAGAATTTCCAATATACGAATTGGAATGGATTTGAATCGAAATTATCTTCGGAATATTTCGATGTTGGATTTCATGATTATACAGATGTGGTTGTCGAAATTTGAAAGATATATTTATATCGTTATTTCCAATACGATATTTGTTGGTTTCAGAATTTGATATTGAATATAAGCCGATATATTTTCTATTCACAGCCTTGTATTTAATATCAAATGGGATTTTGGGTTCATCATGAATGGTGTCTTGAATAACACTGTTCTTGAACCCAGTTTAGAAAAAGAATAAATCTTTTAATTAAGATTTAGTGAAATTGTCTAGTTAATTAGTATTTAATTGGAATTGAATTTAAATGGGTTTTTAGGGTTTATCGTGAGCGGTGTTTTGAATAACACCTGTTCTTTAACCCAATTAACAATGGAAAGTGATTTTGGGTTTATCGTGAACCGTGTTTAAGATGACATTTGTTCTTTAACCCAGTTAAAGACAAGATATTGATTTTTGTGAAGATTAAAACTAAGTGGAGTTTTAATAAATCTTTAATCAGATTGTAATGGTCGAGAATGGAGTATCACCAGTTTTGCTCAAAAGCGATAGTTAAATCTTTAATTAGATTTGAACGTGAAATGGTAATTAATTTTACCGATAGCACCGTGGTGTTAGATATGGAGTATTACCAGTTTTGCTCCATGGGATGAATAGGTTGGGATTGGAAAATAAAATAAATAATTACTTCGGTGTGGTTCGCTAATCCCGACTAGTTAGGAAAACCTTAACATGGTTTGAAATGATATCCAAAGGAAGATTAAAGAATAAATTTAGAAGAATTTATCTTTGATAAAATTGATGGGAACCTTTCCCTAAGAATGTGAATTTTTGAATAAAAGAATATTCTGAATTGGAATGAGGCGTATGTTGTGTTTGTGTAACCCTTGTTTATTATATACGCGGGTTATTCGGAAAGGTCGGGTTTACACCCATTCTGAATAACCGATTCGACGATATGTCGAAGGTGAAGACGGTGGTTAAAGACCGGAGGTCTTCACGTCATTTGGATGATTCCTGGCAATCTTGATTGGGATGTATACCCAAGTTGAGGGAATATGTTGGTGATCGTCCAGACGTACTTGGAGATCGACGGATATGCGAGGAAGGTGCCTCCGGTTTCATTCAGACCCAGAACAAACTTGTAAACTGACTGTGTGTCTGACATTGGATTTTATTCTGTGTGATTGATTTATATTAAATATATATCTGTTTGGCGGCGGAGAATTTATTCTCTTGCTTAATGCCCTTCTCTGAGACGTACGAGCTCAGAGGTTATATATTGATGGATATCAATCGCATGGCGTGAATTGGCTGTGTGGCATGCCTAAGTGGCAAATGATCGAGGCTTCTATTGAAAAGCAAAGTCTTGTGGTTGATGATCAAAGCACGGCCTATGTGGCATAGCTTTGTGTATAGCGTGAATTCACGAGCTTCACACCTCGGTATGAGTTAAAAACAGGATAAGGACCGTTGGGAGAACACGATGTTTCTTTCTAGCTATGGGTGATGTCAGTGACCTACCAGCCCTGACATTTATATACTTTTTACTTGTGTGATTGTTGGAATGCGAGGCGCCTCGAATATATGGTCGATAACTGGCACTATGTGAGCCGATGTACAGACCATTATATAGGTCCTATAGGACCGGGAAACGTGTGTTCAGGAATTAATAATCCTCAAAAGTAAGAAAGGACCGACCCAACCTATTCCAAGGATCGCTATGTGTGGTCCTGAGACATTTTCTAGAGTGTCTCGAACGGAGAGGAACTTGCCCCTTGCCTCGACTCATGACGAAAATCCAATTTCCAATACGTGACTTTCGGTTTTATTTGTAGAGCCTAGTATGGCGACATAGTGGGATGGGGCACTTATGCCCTCTATGATTGATACTTATGATTGAAATTATTTTGACACTATACACTTATAGTAATAATAAAAGATGAAATTTCGCGTCCCAAGCATTTTTGGCTATTATAAGGTAAAACCCTATCCTCCGGCTTGCGTTGCATTGTGTGATGGGACCTGGGTCTTATAATAGCTTCATTTTCTTTATTTAGCATTGCGCTGTTGTTATATGCACTGGTATCCTTGGGGTGAAAACCCGTTCCGTGTTATACGGCGTGGTCCCTTGATTTACCGAACTTTAAAATCAAATAGAATAACTGTTTAGTTTTCACACCAGTCACATGACTAACCTGGAGTTTATTATTTTAACCTAAACTCTGGGTGCCCCTATTTTCGACACGGGCAGCTAGTAGTTTTGGTTTTGCAGATTCATATTCGCAGGATCCTGATTTTCAACTAGAACGATGCTCAGAAAGCTCTGTATCCGTGTATTACTTTTAGTTGTGTTTTGTATTGTTTTTTTTCGCTGCTATGTAATTTATTGTAGTCTCTGATATTTCTCTGATGTAAAATATTCATTTATACTACTCTGTATATTCTTGTATCTGATGGAATTGTTGTAATAAGCAATGAAATGTTCTTCTGTTTGTGTTCTGATTCGTCTTGTCCTCAAAGCAATCCGGGCTTTCCTTACTGGGGAAGTTCGGGTCGTTATATTCAATTTCGAATATGAATTTACAATCTCCTTTTCTGATCCAAAGTTCAATTTCGATTTCAAATTTCATTAACTAATTTTTTCTTCAAATTAGTTAATTCAATTCAACATTTGATTTTTGTTTCAAAAATCAGTTCACTTACTCCACTTGAGTTCATACTTATTTTACAACTCAAATCTGGATTTTTCTTATGGAAATTCAGATTTTATTTGTTTAAAATCCTTTTATTTATTTAAATAAACCGCTGTGGTTTTATAATGGTTCTAGAGCTGTTTTTCTAAAAATTTGATTTTTACATAACTCAAAATCTATACGACGAAATCCAGATTTTTCTCTTTCATTAGAAAACTATTATCAAATCAGTCCTGATGATTCTTGTTTCATAGAATTCTGACTTAAACTGAGTTCTATACACTTAATTGAAGTTCGAATCACCAATTTACGAACTACCGCACTGTGGCGAGTTCGTTTTAATTATATATATAAATATAAACGTTTAACCATTGTTTTTAATTTATTTCAATCTCATTCCTATATATATTTTAACATATGTTAAATCCAGTTTTCAAATCCAACTTAATCTTTCAGCTTATCTCTCTAATTGTCGATTTTCATTACTCGGTTATAAATTTATTTATAACTCCATCTTTTATACTATATTCCAATTCCTTTATAAATTGTTTATAAAGTTTGATAAAAATCGAATTCAAATTATAAATCCTTAGATTCAACCGAATTCATTTCATATTTCGAATTCCGGAATAAAACCGTCATCCCCTTTTTGAAACGATTCCCAATTCATTTTTATAAATTCATACTTGAATTTAAACTTCTAAATTATCTAATGATAATTTATCTCACTAAATTATAAACTCGTTTATAATTTAACTTCCTTATTTTATAAAGTTAAAACAAGTTTCCATTTCGAAATCTATTTAAAACCAAAATCTTATTTTGGAACTTTCTATTTATTATAACTTATATATATGATTGAAAATTCTATTTTCACATTTAAATTTAAACTTCTATTTAATACAATCCTAATATCTTTTCTGAAAATATTTTATTTAATTAAATTCGATATAATCGAATTTAAATCATAATCCAAACGGATTTATTCAATTCAATTACATTCTGAACATCAGAACAGATTTCATTGTTTCTGTTAGAAACTAATTTCAATTCTCCTTTTTAAATTCACATTTGAATTTACATTTCCCTAATTATCCAATGATAATTTATTTCATTTCATTTATAAACATCGTTTATAAATTAACTGCTTGTTTTTATTTTTCAATACAAGTTACTTCTAGTCCATTCAAAAATCAACTTCTATTTTAGAAAAATAGAATTTTCCTTTTAAACCTCAAAATTTCTTCTCACTATATTTTTATATATCAATATTTAGGCCCAGTGATATTTAAACAATCAAATCATCCAATTATCAATCATTGGGTTTTTAACACATCATATATGACAATGTATATGAAATCAAACAAACAAACAAATAATAAAATTTTGAGGAATCCAGTCGGATCCCTCCAACCTATTTTTCCTGCATCCACAGACGTTAGCCAACACAAATAATACCCATCCTGCTTCGAGGCAAGATATCGCGGTATAGAAGGTCATCCACTACAATATTGTGGGGCATATAGGGAAATCATCCGCTAATGATACTGCGGGCATCCGCTAATGATACTGCAGGAATCCAACCACCAATATATATATATATATATATATATATATATATATATATAGTAACCACAAACACCAAGCCTAAATAACTAATATATATGTATAATAGGAACAATAATATTTCAATCATGCAACCAATCAACAAACAATTATTTTTAACTGATAAAAATAATTCTAAATAAAATATGAGTGAGATTTACTCACCGTGATTTGTAATCAATTATCATTGTTGTTTTTATCTAATTTTAAACAAATGTTTAAAATTAGATAAGAAACTCGTTCAACTCCAAAATTACCCAAACTTGAATAGCATACCATATGCCCATCCAAATCCAATATGACTGACTTCGCTCAAATCTGGTTATGGATATATACACATTAATTTATATTTTTTTTTTAGAATCACACTAAAAATTATTAAATAAATAAATAGCTTAATAAATTACCTAGTCCTGTAAACAACTTCTTCCTTCGGCTACCGAAATTACTTTAAGCAAGCATAAACTCCCCAGCATTGAAATTTCATGTAACTAAATTTGCATCATACATGAACCATAGAATCTTTAAATTACTCCTCCACCTTCTCTGCTATCCAAATGCATTTCAGTCCATCACCAAAACCAATAGCTCCTACCTCCCACCTGACTTACGCGATTCACTTCTTCCCACTATCAAAACCATGCATTTTTCTTTCTTTCCAGGTTCTAACACATTGCTACAAATCCCTTAGTGTTATGGCATCCCCTTCCTAACCCTTTTTTCCTCGCTCCTCATCATTTTCCTAAAATCAACAACAACCAAGAAAACCGCACGACAACTATCAACAACAAATACACCTTTATAAACATTCACGATTAATTAAAAATAAGTATTTTCTGAATGACATAGTTATTTCTTAATTAATTTATAATTAAAAAAAACTTACGGCCAAAGTGTTCTCTTTTCACGAGACTTCTACTCTTCCTTCCTGTTTCCGTGACAATGGACATCCCCTCTAAACCTCACCCACTGCAATCTGTTCCATCTTCCCATGAACCCTCCTGACACAAGGAAATCAAACTCGATATCTCCAAGTTCAACTATTAATTCGAACTCCCATTTCAAACTACAGGATCTCGATCCTTATCTCGCAAATCTCACCATCGAAGTCCAGTTCCGTCATTTGCTCATCACAGGAAGTCGCAACCTTCTTTTTGCAATCACGCTTTCAAACCGCTGCACCTCCTGCTTCCACAAATCGCCTATCCATTAATGCTAAAATCCCCTTGTTCAACCTTATCCTTAAATCCCACTATGCGTCGCTGATTTAATCCAGCCCTAGGTCATGCCGAATCCCCAAAATCTAAACATTTAGTACATGTGATTCTGGAAATCGAGCTCCAGATAAAAACTTCGAGCCAACCAAAATGCAATACTTTGTGAACGATACCCAAGGAGCTTCAAATTTTCGATTTGTAAAAACATAGGGCGGCGTCCATTTTTGTCGAATGATTTGAACGAGGAAGGAAATGGTTTTAATTTTAAGAGGAGTTCAGGTTTTGATTTCTGAGAGGAATATATGGCTGACCATTTTAATTTGCCAATAGCTTTGATTGGTTTCTCAAAAGAAATGGAAGAAAGTTTCAACACGGTTTTATAGATGGAAAATCCTTAGTGTAGAAGGAATAGGGTAGGTTAAGGTACAATGTAATTAATTTCGATTTGATTTCTATTAAATGCGATTTGAAATAAAGAGATTTTTATCCTTTTTAAGTAGATATCAATTTGATTTTCGATTCGATTTCGATCTTATCCATTACAAATATCCCGGGGTTCAATACATGAAATCACGAACCACTATTTTAGCATATAGACCGACATTTAAATGTAATAACGATAATCAGAGCTCAACAAAATATATTCTGAAATTTATTTTGAACGTATATACTATATTAAATTAATATAATATAATTTAAATTCAAAACAAATCATTTTCTCGATAACAAATTATTATTACCATTGTATATATTCAAATAGAATTTAACCGGTTATCTGAATTGTTTTGATTCAGTTCAAATTCCGAATTCAAATATTTTCATATTGGAAATTTAATATATTCGATATTAAATTTAAATTGATTATTAAATTAATAACTTAATATAAAAATTCAAGTATATTATTAAATAAAAATTTAAAATAAATATTAAATATTAAAATTAATCGACCAAAAATCCTAGGTCGTTACAGGCACCGAGATTTGTGTTTGGCTGAGGAGTGCTTTTATTTTGGATGAAAACGATATGAAGAGGAATTGGCATAAATGAAGGCGGCTCCGTTCTTTTTAAGTGGGGAAGGTTTTTGATGTGGATCGGGTTTGGGTTATAACGGTAGGAGTATGGGCTTTAAGGTAAAAGTAAATGGCCTGCTAAGGTTTGTTAACTAATTATTAGTGCAACCCCTAGTAAAAGTTAATTAAATTATATTTTATGTGGTTAGTAATTTTATAATATTTAAATCATGACAAGATTTAAACAATTGGCCAGTGTTCTGGAATTTGCAGTCGTTATTTGGAACCAGCAAGAACCGATGAAACACTGAATGAAAGAGTCGAGCTGCAATAATTTAAAACCAAGTAATTTATTCGCTAATTAATTTAAATTAATTAGTTATTAAAATAAAATAAAATTTTAAATATTTACAAAGTATTTATATTCTATCAGAATGGGCTGATTCAAAATGGACTGGAACCGTATGCATAAGGAGAACGGTACGAAATAGAGTTGAATTGAACGGAGTGGGAGTTAACTGGAATGAGCTGTTTCAGAACACAGATCAGGTGAGTTAACCTCACTCAGTTTCCCCACTTATAATGATTATAAGGCGGGTTTATTATCTATATGCTATGGCTGCTAATTATTGGTTGTTTGATGTGTGTTAAATATTTTTTTTCAACTATTTAAATTAAACAGTTGTTTTAATTTAAATGAAATAACATCGTTATTTTAACAATGATTTCCAATCAAGGTAACTTACCTTGTTGGTTACGTTTATAATAATATAAACGTATTTAGATTAAATTGGGTGCTTGACCACTATCAGTTGAAGTGAGTATTTATCTGTATATGATCATTATATGAACTGTTGAACCCACATGATTGGATTATTGAATTGGTTATTGTCTGTTAAAACCAAATTCGACATTTGTTTGGTTAATTAACCAATGGGTGATACTGGTTGAGCTATTTATAGCAGATAGCCAAATACAAACTGTTTTGATTTACCGTCAGAAGTAAAGTTATGAAATTATTTTTATATAAATTTTTAAAATATATCATTTTTAAATGAAGTTTATAAAAGGAAATAAACCAACTATATATATATCGTTTGTTTTTAATTGCTATTTTTATACCAAAATCTACCGTGTGCGAAGCACGCGCTTCATTGTAATTACTGAATAATTTTATAAAATTGATGTTTATATTAATAAGATTGATGGGCAGGTAGGTGGGAATTAACTTGATGATTAATAACCGGGGTTTATTATTGTTTATTTAATAAAAATCGAAGTAAATGAAATTATTTAAATTAATAATGTTATTTGTTAATTTAAATGAAAAAAACGAGTTAGGGTTGATCCATGGGTTAATCACGGTTTTAGATTATTCAATCCAACTGTTTTAACAAAAATTGATTGTTAAATTAAATTAGATTATGACGATTAATATAATGAAATAAATTAGCGAATAATCGTTGACTTAATGAGATTTTAAAAAGGAAATTTAATTCCAGTTAATGTTGATAATGAAGTTCATTTAAGTAATTGAAGTTAGAAATAAAATATAATTAAATTTCAAAGGAATATTTTGAACGGATTTATATTTAACCAAATTTGATAAACGAAATTATAAAGTGTTTTTAAACGAATATTGTAAGCTTAAAATATGTGTTACTCAGTGTTTTGAGTAAAGGAAATTGAGATGGGAAAGGGTTTTTGTATTGAACCAGAGATGTGTAAACGAGTCGTGAATAAGGAGAAAGGGAGTTAAAGCGACGTTATCTAATAATGACCTTAAGTTTAATAGATAAGATTGAACTAAGCTTCCCAAAGGAAACGATTTAAAGAATTAAAAAGGGATTTCTTGGTATACTTATCTTTCCCCAATGTTAGATCATTCCCCATTACTTATCTTGGTATACCCCTTCGCCCCACCAAACTTCATAAATCAGAATAGACTCCTCTTATCTCAAAAATTGGATCTAGACTATCATCTTGGAAGGCAAATTCCTTGTCTTCAGCTGGTCGCCTTGTACTTCTCAAACATGTTCTCTCGTCAATACCAACATATTGGATGTCATTTCACAAATTACCCATCTGAGTTATCAATAAGATTGATTCTATTCGAAGTTCTTTCCTTTGGAATGGTGATAAACTCAAAAGACTAGTCAACTGGCATACAGTATGTTTCCCTTACTCTCATGGAGGATTGAATGTCCCTCAGCTTACCTCCTTCAATCTAGCTCTCTTGTCTAAATGGATTTGGCGTGCTCTTTCACCTTCTCATTTCATCTGGAAAGATTGGATCTTACTGCGGCTTTACAATGCAAACCCATCCTTCATTCTTCACTTCAGTCTTGCCTCTAATCCATCTCCGTTCTAGAAAGGAGTTTTATTGTAACACCCCGTAATTTTATAACATTAAAATTCACAAATTAAAGTATACTTAATTTTTAGAAAAGAATTAAGTGAAATGGGATGCGCAGAGAAATATATATATTGATATATATATATATATATATATAAATTAAAAATTAAATAAATAAATATGCGAAAAAGTTCAAAACAGCGAATTGGGAGGGGAATAACCGAACCAGCCCATTTTTGAGGTCGACCCGAGCTCCGCTGGGTCGACTAGGGGTTAATCCAGTGTATTTGGCTGTCAACCCGTGGGCCGATTCGCTCAAATACAGATTTTGCATTTGATTGGTTCTCATGGTTCAGGGTTAATCTAATGGTCCTAAATAACTTCCTACACCTATAAATACATCCTAATGCTAACCCTAAACCTAATTAAAATAGAATAGTTACCGTCGCCATGGAAATCAATGGAGCCGCCGCCAACTAAGAAAGAAGGAAAGCAAATTCAATTCTAATTCTCTCAACCCTAAAGCAAAGCAAAACTCTCTCTTTTCTTCTCTAAATTGTGAGTATGATGATCTTAACAAGATTATTATCATTTTAATTAGGTTGAGTTATGAATGGATTATGACTAGATGATGTGAATTATCATATATGTAGTTGTAAACCCCTTTTGCTATCATGTATATTGTAAATCCAATGTTATGTGATGATGATATCTTATATGTTGTAAATCATGCTATGATGATGTTATGTATGTTGAAAGTTTCTATGCTAAGTTGTGATGAATCATACATGTTAAAAAGGCCATGATGTTACCATCTATGCTAGTTAGTTCATATTAATTAAATCATCATGTTTGGGTTATGTTGATCTATATGACAAGTCACATATGCAAGTTAGATTGATTAGAAAAGTTATGAACATATACCAAGACATCTATTGTGACATCTAGAATTATGCTATGACATATGTGATATCCTATGCTAGTTCACACCATCATTATGTTGCCTAAAAACCCCATATGCAAGTTTATGTATAGATTTGGGCTATGATCATATCGTATAAATTGAGACATTTAACAAGTTGACACCTTTTGATCCTTAACATGTGTAGTTTATGCAAGTTTCACCCCTATTATGATTAGATTTATTTTAATTGTCTATATGTTGTGATAATTTATCTTTGTGCTAGGTGTTAGACTATACAAGTCTAGCCTATATTATGCGTTGAATAAGCGAACATATAAACGTGGGGTAGGGGTAATATTAAGGATTTAATATTAAAAAGTTGGGGTGCAATTGATGTGATTTTTCATGCCATAAGTGGATGGCCATAATTGAGTCAATTATGGACATCATTAAAAGTTGACTTAATTAATAATTTGAATAGGGAATTATTAAAACTGGGGTAAAAGATTTTAAGTGTTAATCAATGCTTAGGACACGAGGTTGGACTCGTTTGTGACGTAAACCTGCCCGGACCCGCCCGACAAATCCAGTGGTCACAAATGTCAGCCCAATGTGAGAGGTCCTAGGCCTAAACTAAAGCATAACGGTTGTAAAGACACGAGGTTAGACTCTTTTATGGTGTAAGACTGCCCGGACCCGCCCGAAAAATCCAGCTGCCATAAATGCCAGTCTAATGTGAGAGGTCTTTATGAGGTTATGGCCTGAATGAATTAAGAAATACTTAACCAGATAAACATGTAAGGTGGGACATGGGGGTTAAGTAGGTGCCTTGGGTGGCATGAGGAATCTAGGGGGTGCCCTTAGTGGCATGTGAAATACGCTTAGTAAGACTTAACCTAACACACATGTAAATGAACATGACTAAGAGGGTTAAGTGGGATATACTAGTGACAAGGTTAGGTGGGTAGCTTGTCGGGGCCCATTTCGACCAGTATCCCAAACGTATCTTTGTGGGCTCGACCCAAGTCGAGGACGGGACACACATGCTGGGTTTGACTGTAAGAGGCCAAAACGGGGAGCGGTGGCAACGCAAGTCCAACGGGTTTCGTATGCGTGTGTGGACCCGGGCTGGTAGGTAAGACGTTGTTGCATCGTGTAGGTATAAGCCGTGCATTCTCAAGTTGTATCGGGTTGCCACTTTAGGGGAGTGATACACCCCACTGTGGGGCCAGCACAGGTATCTACGAGTAGGGAGCCAATCGAAAGTGGGTAGTGGGGTACACCTAGTGGAGATAGGGGAAGACAACACCTATGTAGTCAGCTAGGGGTACGTAAGGCTATTTATAAAGTTTCTGTGTGAAGCAAGTGGGATCAAACAATAGGGTGACTGGTGTGGTGCAGTGTAGTAATGTGCGGTGCAGTGTAGTAATCATTCGTTAGTAATTAGGTGTGCCTTTACCGTTATCTTAAATGCTATCTTTATCTTCCTAAGAGTTCATAGACATTTACTTGTCTTCCAGCTTATGCCTTAGTCTAGTTATTTTGATAATAGTATTGTTAGAATTATCATACTCTCCAGACTTTATGTCTGACCCCCTCTATTTCTATCCTTTTCCCCCCTCCAGGTCCTCAAGTTGGGCCCAGCTCTAGTGGAGTTTGATTGAATTGCTTCATCTCTCTTTGGAAAGCTTGGACCGTTGAAGTAAAGTCCAGCTTGTTATCTTTTTAATGGCTATTTATGTAATGGGATTATGTATTTTGTTTTTATGAAGATGGATATTGTACTTGGTTATGATGTAACAAACATGTTTAATTTCCGCTGCAATAAAATGAAGTTTTAGATTTCCAAGTACTATTTATTATCTGTCTTGTTGTAATTTTTCTGTTCTATATTCACTTATAACCTCCATGGAAGTTAATGCATTCCCTTTGTGAGTGACATTAATGGACGTGGTGTGTTACACATGGTATCAGAGCCTGAGGTTACCAGAACAGATAAAAATACTTTAGAAAAATAGTTATTTTTGGAAGAAGTGTTTTCAAAAACATGTTTTAATGAGAAATTTAAAGAGAAAAGTTTTTAAGAAAAAAAACATAATCCCCAATAGCCCATATCTTAATCTTTCGAATTCTCCATTCTGAATCTTTCCTTTTTCGTTTCAACATGGCTGAAGATCTTAATCTACCTGACGGTGTAACGATACCATGATGGTATAGGAGGTTAATAGAGGCTAGGGCCGCTGCAGGTCCAGCCAATGTTCCTCCACCACCAGTTGCACCCGTTTCTCCTCCTCCTCCTCGCGTAGATACTTTTGCAAAGACGTGCAAGGAATTCAAGGCTATGGGTGGAAAACCATTTCAAGGGTCAGAAATGTTTGTGGAAGCTAGAGATTGGCTTAAGGAGGTGGAAGAATTGCTAGAAATCTTTGAAGTAGAAGAAGGAAAGAGAGTTCGTTTAGCAGCTTGGTTGATGAAGGGAGAGGCCTCGTTTTGGTGGGAGGTCACTAATGGGGAGCATCCTGTTGACTCTTGGGCGGATTTCAGACGTAGGTTCGAGGCGAAGTTTCTCTCAAGGGCGGAAGAAAATCCATATATGGAAAGGTTCTTGACATTGAAGCAAGGAAGCTCATCAGTGAAAGAATATGTCAATAAATTTAATCAGTTATCTAGGTTTGGCTTGGACTTAGTAAACACGCCGGAGAAGAAGGCTCTAAGGTTCGTGAATGGCTTGAATGAACCATTGCAAGGGTTGGCTATGACCCACATCCCGATGGGGGCCACCTTTGAGAAGTTAGTAGAAATGGCGCTCATGCATGAGGAGAAAAGCGCTAAAGCTGATAAGGCACCCAAGAAGAAGGGGGATCAGAAGAAACCACAACAGCAAAACAAGAAGGGTGGAAAAGACAATAATGGCAAGGGAAAGAAGAAGTGCTTTAACTGTGGAACCCCAGGCCATCTCAGCAAGGATTGCCGAAAGAAAAAGAAGACAGGCTGTTTTCATTGTGACGATGCGGGACATTTAGTGAAGGACTGCCCAAAGAAGGGGCAGAGGGCAGGAGCTACCTCGGGAGGACAGGTGCAGGCTCTTATGGCACCAGGGCAGGCTAGGGGACAAGTTCAGGCTCTCGCGGTCCCACCGCTGCAAGAACGAGGTAGAACCATTTCTGTTGAAAGCTTAGTTTTTCTGTTTGATCATCCTGTCTGTACCTTATTCGATTCGGGCGCATCACATTCGTTTATCTCTACATCATTAGTTGAATCACTGCACTTAAACACCAGTTTAGTAGAGGATCCCTTAGTTGTTTCGAATCCAATAGGGGGCTCAGCTTATTTGTCCATGATGTGTTTGGATTTGAAAATTTCCATACTTAGCGTTGAATTTAGATGTGATGCTTATGTGTTGGGCTTCACGGGCTATGGGATAATTTTAGGAATGGATTGGTTATCCAGAAATGGGGCCGTTCTTGATTGTGAAAGGAGAGTAGTTAGGCTCGTGACTCGCCTTGGCAACACTCTCGAAATCTTTTGTAATCCCATAAATTCGGTTATGCTAAGTTATCTAGAATCGCTTGACGCATTTGAGGAAAATCTACGATCTGTTAGAGTGGTCCGAGAATATTCGGATGTGTTTGAGGAGGTGAAGGGCTTACCTCCGAAGTGGGAGATAGATATCGGAGTGGGGTGCTCCAGTAGTATTTTCCACGAAGGCGGATGGGTCCCTTAGACTGTGTGTGGACTATAGAGAACTTAATAAACTTACTAAGAAGAACAGACACCCACTGCCGAGGATTAATGATCTCTTCAATCAGTTAGTTGGCGCCTCAGTGTTTTCGCAGTTGGACTTAGCCACTGGGTTCCATCAGTTGAGAGTGGCTGAGGATAGCATAGACAAGACTGACTTTATGACTCCGGACGGTTTCTATGAATGGCTAGTGATGCCCTTCGGTTTGACAAACGCCCCAGCATATTTTGTTGATTTGATGAGTAGGGTGTTTAGGGAGTACCTTAACAAATTCGTGGTAGTCTTTGTAGATGACATCTTGATCTTTTCTAAGGATGAAGAAGAGCATGCCCTACATCTTAGGGAAGTGTTGGAGACCCTACGAGCGCATAGCCTTAAGGCTAAATTTTCTAAGTGTCACTTCTGGAGGAAGGAAGTACGGTTCTTGGGGCACGTGGTTTCCAAAGAAGGGATAGCCGTGGATCCCGCGAAGGTGGTGGCCATCCAAGATTGGAAGGTCCCTAAAAATGCTACCGAAGTGAGAAGTTTCTTGGGGTTGGCTGGCTACTATAGGAAGTTTATCAAAGACTTCGCAAAGATATCAGCTCCATTGACACGCTTGATGAAGAAGAACCTAGTTTTCACATGGGACGTAGGTTGTGATGATGCATTCCAACGTTTGAAGAGAGCTTTGACTTCAGCCCCAGTCTTAGTATTGCCAGACGGGAGTAAGTCGTTTACCGTTTATACTGATGCTTGTGGGACAGGACTAGGCGCTGTCTTAATGCAAGAGGGTAGGGTAATAGCCTATGGTGGAAGGCAGTTGAGAGCGCATGAGAAAAATTATCCTACACATGACCTAAAATTGGCCGCTATTGTTTTCGCGCATAAGTCTTGGCGTCATTATCTTCTTGGTGAGAAATTCGAATTATTCACTGACCACAAGTCTTTAAAATAGCCTATACCCCTGGCAAGGGTAACGTGGTGGCAGACGCCTTAAGTAAAAAAAGATTATCCTTAAGTCCTTTGTTTGTTGAGCGGCGAAGTTTAGAATTCATTTTGATGTTTGACTTTAGACCTTCCGTTGACTTCGTACCCGGTTTGCTAGCATCCTTGGAGGTCAGACCTACGCTTTTGGGACGGATTGGCGAGACACAGCGAGACGACCCGCAGTTGGTTGAGTTAGTAGAAAAACTCAAAGGAGGGGAGTCATCAGGCCATCTTCGTAGGTATACCCTAGACAATAAGGGCTGTTTACGTAGGGACGGTAGACTTTGTGTACCAAAAGACGATGACCTAAGGAAGACTATTCTTGACGAAGCACATCGTTCAAAGATGACCATTCATCCAGGCGGGGACAAGATGTACAAAGACATGAAGAGAGTTTACTTTTGGGCCGGCATGAAGAAAGATGTGGCCGAGTATGTCGCTAGATGCTTGGTGTGCCAACAAGTAAAAGCGGAGAAAAAGAAACCCAGTGGGTTGCTTCATCCATTGGAGGTTCCACTATGGAAGTGGGAAAGTGTCTCAATGGATTTTGTGGATGGATTACCGCGATCGAGGAAGGGTAATACGGGAATTTGGGTTATAGTAGATAGACTTACTAAGAGCGCCCATTTTATTCCCGTGAAGAGTAAGAGGACTGCTCCATGGTTAGCCTCCGTTTACGTTCGAGAAATAGTTCGTTTGCATGGTGTTCCTTCTAGCATAGTAAGCGACCGCGATCCTATTTTCACTAGCGAATTTTGGAGAAGCTTACAAGAGGCGTTAGGGACTCAGTTATGTCTGAGCACCGCATATCATCCTCAGACGGACGGCCAGACCAAGAGGGTGAATCGCATTCTAGAGGATCTTTTGAGGCTGTGTATCCTAAACTTTGGGGGTACGTGGGAAGAGCATCTTCCATTGGTTGAGTTCGCATATAATAATAGCTTTCAGTCCAGCATTGGTATGGCACCATTCGAAGCTCTTTATGGACGACCTTGTCGTTCACCTACATGTTGGTGGGATTCTACGGATAAGATCTTACTTGGGGCCGATATGATTAGGTAGACTTCAGAGAAGATCGACTTGATTCGAAGGAGGATGAAAGCAGCGCTAGATAGGCAGAAATCTTATGCGGATAAGAGGAGGACAGATCTCGAGTTTGAAGTTGGGGACATGGTCTTTGTCAAAGTGTCTCCATTACGAAACGTTGTTCGCTTTGGGTCCATTGGGAAATTAGCACCAAGGTTTGTAGGGCCGTTTCCTATTAAGGAGAGGATTGGACGGATGGCGTATAGAGTGGAGTTGCCCGAGAGACTTAGTGGTGTACATGACGTATTCCATGTGTCACATTTGAGGAAGTGCTTGCACGAGACCGCGGAAGTGGTAGAGCCGAGCTTGCTTAGAGAGGTGGAGATAGAGCGTGATGCGACAATTCGACAAGCACCTACGCGCATTCTTGGGTCGGAGATCAAGAGGTTGAGGAATCGAGAGGTCAAACTAGTCAAAGTGCAATGGGGAAATGAATAACATATAATATATAACATAACTTTGAAATAAAAATTTGTACTTGAATATACATATCATTTCCAAAGTATAGCACTTACAACACAGCGGAAATAAACAATAGCTATATGATCCTGAAGCCTCCTGCTCCAGCTCTTTAAGTATATCTGAAAAATCCTGACTACTTGACTGCCCGTACTAAATTAGGCACCCAAGAGTTTAGGGAAAACAAAACAAAATAAACTCCGGGTCAGTCATGGGACTGGTATGAGTAAAACAGTTAAAAACAGTTTGAACAAATAAATGATATCTCATAAGACCACGCCGTATAACGGAACAGGTTTTTCCCTTATGAGAATCCAAAACATCTTTATATCAAAAACCTTTTGATATTATAATAATGTCTATCAACACAATATTATAATCGTCTAGCAGAAACGCTTTCATCTCACGTTCTACATATATAGTATACAATCAAAACCACAAGCACGTATTGGGTAATGGATTTCCAACTATGAAAAGGTATGGAACCACCTTTCGCTAGTGTACCTCTAGAGAGGAATACACTGGGTTCAACAAGAATATCTTGCATCCCGACCACACATGACCGACCACTCATTTCGCTTAAGTGTATCGAATGTATATCACCAACGGTTGGGATCAACAACCGTTTCCCGAATGGGACAGCATTGACAATAGATTTTTAGAAGTAAATGAAACTCTAGATCAGGTGATTATACTCCCTAATAAGTGTGACCGAAATAGCCATGTTGCCTGCCCAATTTTTGTCATTTCCCGGTTGTGAGGCTAGAGGCCACGCTTATCTCTGACAGATCACACGTTTATTCACTTTGAATATTACATCGTCATACCTGCCAAATCGCAAATTGATTTCCTCAAAGATACAACGGGTATACAGCTAAGAGAAACGAATTCCCCCGCCACCAAACGTATGTACGTTTGAAGAGATCAACTTACGCGATCTATTAAATATACTCTGTCTGACATTCTTCCATACAGGTCGTCCTGGGACTGGACAAACCGAAGGCACTATTCAGTACATCCATCTAAGGCTTTCTTTACCTAAGATTTCTACAACAGCCCTTGCACTTTAATCCGTCTTCAATTATCTTTGGCATGTATGATTCGCAATGCTTATGCCAATACGGAGTGGTTCTACGGATAATAATCCAACCAGTTTCTCCATATTAACAACGTTAAAATGGTCAAAACTTTGATAATCTATGATTTAACTATCAAAGAAAAACACGTGTGCAAACAATGATATTATTTCCAAATGGAAATTATATCGATCATTCATCATTTAACATTTATCTCTCTATTTAACTTATTCATTTTTCATCTCCTGTTTCCATATATTCAACATTTCTTATTTTCTAAATTTAGAAAATATACGTTAGTGACAATGGAAAACATTTCCATTTCTTGTTTCCTATATTAGAAAACATTTCTGATTTCTTATTTGGAAAACATTTCCAAAGCTCCTTCATTGGATTTAAACAGATGTTTAAATAAAACATCGCTACGCCAACTCAAACCATTTACTAAATTCACTTAACCATCATTCACTATCAAACCTTACCATTCCTTAGTTAAGAAGGAAGTCAATCAAGTTGGGGTATAAGTACCTCTCAGATCTTAATTGAACAACGTTTTAACTTCGAAATAGTCAAAGTTTATCTTTTAAACCTTTAACAACTTTCTTACGTAACTCTCGTTCGAATGATCTCTATTCGATAACTCCTCCCTTCGAATAACTATATTCGATAATCTCTCTTACGAATAACTAGATTCAAAAACCTTGCTTCGAATAAACTATATTCGATTGACTCTATTAAATTAACTCTTATCAATTAACTCTATTGGACTAACTCTGATCAATTAACTCTATTGGATTAACTCTATTCGATTAACTCTTATCAATTAACTCTATTCACTTAACCCCTTTCGAATAAACTATATTTGATAACTCCTTTAATTCTATTCGAATAAACTATATTCGATTAACTCCTTTAATTCTATTCGAATAAACTATATTCGATTAACTCCTTTAATTCTATTCGAATAAACTATATTCGATTTACTCCTTTTGAATAACCAATATTTGATTAACTCACTTCGAATAATTTATAATCGATACTCTTTCTTTTGAATAAACGATATTCGAAAATCTCTCTTTTCGAATAAACTATATTCGATTAATCTCTCTTCGAATAAACTATATTCGATTACTCCTTTTGATTAAACTAACATCAATTAATTCCCTTCGATTAAACTAAAATCGATAACTCCTTTCCTTTAACTCTATTCGAATGAACTAATATTCGATAACTCCTTTTAACTTTATTCGAATAACTAATATTCGATAACTCCTTTTAACTTTATTCGAATAACTAATATTCGATAACTCCTTTAAACTTTATTCGAATAACAAATATTTGATAACTCCAATTTGATTAACTCTAATTAATTAATCCTATCGATTTAACTCTAACTGGTTAGCTCTAACTGGTTAACTCTAACTGAATAACTTTGACTGATTAACTTTAGCGGGTTAACTCTAACTGATCAACTCTAACTGGTTAACTCTAATCGATTAACTCTAACTAGTTAACTCTAACTGATCAACTCTAACAGGTTGACACTAATCGATTAACTCTAACTGATTAACTCTAACTGGTTAACTCTAACTGATCAACTCTAACTGGTTAACTCTAATCGATTAACTCTATTTGATTAACTCTAATTGATTTAACTCTGATCAATTATTCTATTCGAATAACTGATATTCGATTTAACTCTATTCGAATAACTGTATTCGATTAACTCTTTCGATTTATTCATTTGAATTAACTCCTTTTTAATTCCTTTTCTGTTTGTTTAAACAAATAATTCCTTTTCTATTTGTTTACTTAACAAATAGCTATTCCCTTTCAATTCTATTTATTTAACCAATAAATATTTCTTTTATCTTTTCTATTTATTTAACAAATAAATATTTCTTTTACAACATTCTATTTATTTAACAAATAATTATTTCTTTTATCTTTTCTATTTATTTAACCAATAAATATCCCTTTTATCTTTTCTATTTATTTAACCAATAAATATCTCTTTTATCTTTTCTATTTATTTAACCAATAAATATCTTTCTTCACTTCTATTTACTTGCTAAGTAAATTTCTTTTTTATCCTTCTATTTACTTTCTAAGTAACTATCATTTTCGTTTTATAAATATTTCCCTTTTTATATTATCCTGTTTATTTTCCCAATGAATATTCCTTTATGATATTCTATTTATTTTATATATAAATGTTCCACTTTATAAAATCCTATGGTTTTATAAATACTATATTTTCAAAATATTTCCTTTTATAAAATCAGTTGATTTTATAAAACTCCTTTATTTCAATATACATTGAAATATTTCTTTTTACATCCAGGGTTTCTTACGATATTAAAAATATCGAATAACAATGATCACCATCATTCTAACACACAATCCGTAACAGATTATATATCACATCATATATCAAAATATATGAAAAACAGTAAGATAAATGTTGAGGAATCCAGTCGGATTCCTCCAACCTGTTTCTCTGCATCACAGATGTTAAACAATACGAATATAAAATATTCTGATAAACAGAATCAATATTCGATTAATGATATATATATATATATATCGTTATCTGCAATTTTAACCAATACACAAACAATTCAACAAACAGTTAACACACAGCAATCAACAGATAATTATCAGTTCTAAGAATACGTTATAAAAGTATAACTGTCCAAAGTCTAGGAGTTTTACTCACATTGGACGATCATCGTTAATAACGATAACCATTGCTTGATTCATACGGACAATTTATTTTGCTATAAATTGTAATGAACTCCGGTTCACTCCCAGTAAGTTCCATTGTGGAGCCACCATCCATGCGACCCCGACGGATCTTGTTTCATGAAACTCCAAGCATCCCAGCCCACTAATACACCCGACCCGATAACTCATCTTCCCCCCAATGCTACTGCCTCCTGTTTAACATTTCCTCCTCCTTTTCGTGAAAATCAGTCTTACTTCCCACCTCTTAAGCTCACACAAGACGGACACAAACTCCACCATTTTAAGAATTCCAACCACCTTTATTTCTCTCTTCGTTTCTTGTTTCACTCCAACCCAAATTGAAGTACTCGAACACCAACCCAAACTGAAGTACTCGAACACCCACGTTTTAATAGTCCTCCCTTCTTCACCGCAGATACTCTCACGTCATACTCGAAACCATCCATCGATTGGCGATGCAAACCCAGATCTGTTATTGTTTCCGGCATTCCCAAACACCAACGTCTTTATCACCTTCCCGCCGCCAGTCGAGGGGACCGAAACCCACCATGACGCACCGCTCTGACCGCAATGGGTTTGCAACCCACCACAAATAACCCAGGTCAACCCGGTGCCCCATGAACTCATCCTCTCCAGCGTCAAAAAAACGAAACAGTACCCCCTCATTAAAACTCGACTTCAGCTCCAAATCCCCACCTGTACGTCACCTGTTCCTCACGATCACTGTTCCCAAAACAGTTCACCGGAGGTCATCATTCTACAGCCGGTCGCCAGCCCCTCCTTCTCCTAGAAAATCATGCAACTCGAGCTCCTTTATACTCCAGAAAACCAAATCGAAGACAGTGGCTTCGAGACTTGATTCCAGCCGATCCTTGCCTTCATCGACGATCATAGCCCGTGGGTAGCTCGAGCTGAATGAGTTGATTGCTTCTTCGTTTGAGGTCTCCTTGATTGTTGAATGATTTTCGTGTTTTTAGAGGAATTTCAATCGAAGTTTTCAACTGAAAAAATAGACTAGTGGAGGCGCTGAAAGCCTTAACCACGGAAATTCAATGACCTAGGGTATTGAGATATTAGGGGGTATATAAACTAGAAGGGTTTAGATATTTGTTATAGATATTTTCAATATTATATTCCATTACAATGTTGTCACCTATTTTAATCTCGCAAGCTCACACGATCTGTCCGATCACTACTATATTTCAATATTCTGAATTTAATAAAACTGGTTTTGTCAGATTCCGAACTGTTTGCGAAATCATTATTTTTACGTGTTATTAAAATCGAATAAATATCAGCCGATTTCCAAGCACTTCTATTCTTAAATAATGAATTTATATTATGGTATATATCTCAATAGAATATCATACAGCTCCAAATATACTTATCTGGATTTATAACTCGTTATTCCAAATCCAGTGTTACATCGATATTCTATTTATATTTAAAATCTATTTAAAAATATAAATAAATAGATATAAATTATAAAGGAATTCCATAGCGACTTTTCGAAAATTTGATTTGGACATAAATCAAAATCTACACGACAAAATCCCGATTTTTCGCTTCCATTAGAAAAATATACTTCTCCAGCTCTGAACGTTTCTTGTTCAATAGAAATCCAGCTTAAAATGAATCCTGTACATTCAGTTGAAGTTCGAATCGCCAAATCGCGAACTGCCATGCCATTTCGAGCTCAATTTAAATTATAATAAATATTATACGTTCCAGCTTCGTTATTTAAATATATTCATCAATATAATTCAGTATAAACTGAATTATATATTTTAACTTGTCCAATTCACACCATATCATGAATTCTGTTATTTCCAATTATTTCGGAAATATATATTATTCTATTATTTATATTAATTAAATATAAATATTATTTAATTCTGGTTATCGATATCGCCACTCGATATTTAATAATTAATTAATTAATTATTCGCCAGCTAAAAACTGCGGGTCATTGCAATCTGTCCCCCTTAAAATAATTTCGTCCTCGAAATTGTTAAGCTAGAAGAATGTTACTAACTCTACTAATTAGATTTAAACATCTTCAGGTTTTACTTCTTAACCTCCATTTTAACTGAACCATTTAAACTCCAATTAACTTATTAATTCTTTCCGACTTACTAAAATCTTCAAAAATTCTGAAAATTTTCTAACATTCTAACTTTTCGTAAAATTTCGCCATAACCTCCTTTGTAAAGCCCTATCAGTAAAACGACAACTCGCCTCTATCGGCCTTCTCCAACCCAAAAGAAAAATTAAACAGCCAAGCGGCTTGCTAATTCGGCTCATAAATCTTATATCCAATAGAAATATAAACTTGTACCTTTTTGTCGGCATATCATTATATCCTTTCCACCTGTTATCAATTCAGCAGATAATAGGGTCATCCTAATCAAATTCCAATCTGTTTTTATCCACAAATCCAATCATTCGCTTATACCTAAGTCGAATTCAATTTCAAATCAAAGTTCCATTTTCGATTTTTTTTCTTAACTCATCAATCCAATACCATTTCAGATTCTATCTCACAATTCAAAATCTGATTCTACTTGATGTATTATATTCAATTAAATTTCCAGTTAATTGGTTTCAATTCAGTTCCAGCTTGGTTTCACACATTTCTACTTAAATTTGTTTTTTAATTCACACAGTCTCTTCCTGGGAGTTTTAATTAGCTTTGCTTTTCTAAAACCAAATATTCCTTTTTGGATTTCAAACAACTTGTTTCTCTCAAAACAATTCAAAAAAAATCCTTGGTAGTAATCCGTCACTTACCACTCGAAAATGAACACTGACGATGCTGAGCAGTCATCATTAGAATTATTTTCCAGCGACCGAAGTGAGTTCAATACTATATCACTTTTCAAAACCATGTCTAAGCACTTCTATTTTGAAATCAGTTCTAAATATCATTCTCAATGTTTGTAAAACAATTTAAAATCTCCCAGGATTTTAAAATTCTCATATATTCAATTCAAATCCATTTACAAACACTTTTCCAACTTTTCCAGGGTTGAAATTTCAAATTCTGATTTAAATTCAGATTCAACTCATTCGTAACACTTGAACGAATTTTGATTGGTTATTTAAATAACCATTTCATTTATAATCTTACTCGATTATAATAATGACCAACACATCAAATATAATAATTTCAATATATATTCACTTTTATATCAAAATTTACTTTGGGTAAAATTATTTCATTCACCCTCTTTTCAAAACATACCATGTCGACCCATCGTATTCAAGTGTTTAAAACCCGTACCGATACAGTGGGTCAAACTGATCGACTAGAACCCATAAACAACTCAACCAATAAATCTCCACAATATAAAACAATTTTATATCAAATAACAAATACGTTCACTCGTATATACACACAACTCAAATCTAGGGTATAACTAACCCCATATCTACCGAGTCACGCCACAGAGCCAAAGTAATACTTAACTTAAGCTCTGATACCAACTGTAACAACCTGGTTTTTAGCGACTTTGGTTATCGACATAAACTCAATGATGACTAACCAAACATCGAAAAATACCAGTAGTTAATGAAAGAAATTAGAGGGTGAGAATAGATAAGATAGAAACTTAGAATAGAAGAAGAACAACAACACAATATCAGAGTAACACGAACCTCACAGCGGAACGAATAACATATAATATATAACATGACTTTGAAATATAAATCTGTACTTGAATATACATATCATTTCCAAAGTACAGCACTTATAACATAGCGGAAATATACAATAGCTATATGATCCTGAAGCCTCCAGCTCCAGCTCTTCAAGTATATCTGTAAAATCCTGACTACTTGATTGTCCGTACAAAATTGGGCACCCAAGAGTTTAGGGAAAACAAAACAAAATAAACTCCGGGCCAATCATGGGACTGGTATGAGTAAAACAGTTTGAACAAATAAACAATATCTCATAAGACCACGCCGTATAACGGAACGGGTTTTTCCCTTATGAGAATCCAAAACATCTTTATTACAAAAATCTTTTGATATTATAATAATTTCTATCAACCACAATATAATAATCATCTAGCAGAAACGCTTGCATCTAACGTTCTACATATATAGTATATAATCAAAACCGCAAGCACGTATTGGGTAATGGATTTCCAACTATGAAAAGGTATGGAACCACCATTCGCCAGTGTACCTCTAGAGATGAGTACACTAGGTTCAACAAGAACATCTTGCAACACGACCACACATGACCGACCACTCATTTCGCTTGAGTGTATCGAATGCATATCACCAACGGT
Source organism: Allium sativum (assembly GCA_030737875.1). NCBI lineage: Eukaryota > Viridiplantae > Streptophyta > Magnoliopsida > Asparagales > Amaryllidaceae > Allium > Allium sativum. Next base: position 619,503,632 of record CM060912.1, read on the forward strand.
TGGGATCAGCAACCGTTTCCCGAATGGGACAACATTAACAATAGATTTTTAGAAGTAAATGAAACTCTAGATCAAATGATTATACACCGTAATAGGTGCGACCTACATAGCCATGTTGCCTACCTGATTTTTGCCATTTCCCGGTTGTGAGGCTAGAGGCCACGCTTATCTCTGACAGATCACACGTTTATTCACTTTGAATGTCACATCGTCATACCCGCCAAATCACAAATTGATTTCCTCAAAGATACAATGGGTATACAGCTAAGAGAAATACATTCCCCCACCACCATACGTATGTACGTTTGAAGAGATCAACTTACACGATCTATTAAATATACTATGTCAGACATTCTTCCATACAGGTCGTCCTGGGACTAGACAAACCGAAGGCACTATTCAGTACATCCACCATAGGCAATCTTCACCTAAGATTTATACAACAGCCCTTGCACTTTCTCTGTCTTCAATAATCTTTGGCATATATGATTCGCAATGCTTATGCCAATACAGAGTGGTTCTTGGATAATCATCCAACCAGTCTCTCCATATTAACAACGTTAAAATGGTAAAAACTTTGATAGTCTGTGATTTAACTATCAAAGAAAAACACGTGTGCAAACAACGATATTATTTCCAAATGGAAATTATATCGATCAATCATCATTTAACATTTATCTCTCTATTTAACTTATTCATTTTTCATCTCCTGTTTCCATATATTCAACATTTCTTATTTTCTAAATTTAGAAAATATACGTTAGTGACAATGGAAAACATTTCCATTTCCTATTTCCTATATTAGAAAACATTTCTGATTTCTTATTTGGAAAACATTTTCAAATCTCCTTCATTGGATTTAAATAGATGTTTAAATAAAACATCGCTATGCCAACTCAAACCATTTACTAAATTCACTTAACTATCATTCACTATCAAATCTTACCATTCCTTAGTTAAGAAGGAAGTCAATCAAGTTGGGGTATAATTACCTCTCAGACCTTAACTGAACAACGTTTTAACTTCGAAATAGTCATAGTTTATCTTTTAAACATTTAACAACTTCCTTACGTAACTCTCGTTCGAATAATCTCTATTCGATAACTCCTCCCTTCGAATAACTATATTCGATAATCTCTCTTACGAATAACTAGATTCGAAAACCTTTCTTCGAATAAACTATATTCGATTAACTCTATTCAATTAACTTTTATCAATTAACTCTATTGGATTAACTCTTATCAATTAACTCTATTGGATTAACTCTATTCGATTAACTCTTATCAATTAACTCTATTCATTTAACCCCTTTCGAATAAACTATATTCGATAACTCCTTTAATTTTATTCGAATAAACTATATTTGATTAACTCCTTTAATTCTATTCGAATAAACTATATTTGATTAACTCCATTAATTCTATTCGAATAAACTATATTCGATTAACTCCTTTTGAATAACCAATATTCAATTAACTCACTTTGAATGACTTATATTCAACACTCTTTCTTTCGAATAAACGATACTCGAAAATCTCTCTTTATGAATAAACTATATTCGATTAATCTCTCTTCGAATAAACAATATTCGATTACTCCTTTCAATTAAACGAACATCGATTAGCTCCCTTCGATTAAACTGTAATCGATAACTCCTTTCCTTTAACTCTATTCGAGTAAACTAATATTCGATAACTCTATTTAACTCTATTTGAATAACTAATATTCGATAACTCCTTTTAACTTTATTCGAATAACTAATATTCGATAACTCCTTTTAACTTTATTCGAATAACTAATATTCGATAACTCCTTTTAACTTTATTCGAATAACTAATATTCGATAACTCCAATTTGATTAACTCTAATTAATTAACCCTATCGATTTAACTCTAACTGGTTAACTCCAACTGGTTAACTCTAACTGATTAACTCTAACAGATTAACTCTAGCTGGTTAACTCTAACTGATCAACTCTAATTGGTTAACTCTAATCGATTAACTCTAACTGATTAACTCTAATTGGTTAACTCTAACTGATCAACTCTGACTGGTTAACTCTAATCGATTAACTCGAACTGATTAACTCTAACTGGTTAACTCTAATCGATTAATTCTATTTGATTAACTCTAATTGATTTAACTATGATCAATTACTCTATTCGAATAACTGATATTCGATTTAACTCTATTCGAATAAATGTATTCGATTAACTCTTTCGATTTATTCCTTTGAATTAACTCCTTTTTAATTCCTTTTCTGTTTGTTTATACAAATAATTCCTTTTCTATTTGTTTACTTAACAAATAGCTATTCCCTTTCAATTCTATTTATTTAACCAATAGATATTTCTTTTATCTTTTCTATTTATTTAACAAATAAATATTTCTTTTATAACATTCTATTTATTTAACAAATACTTATTTCTTTTATCTTTTCTATTTATTTAACCAGTAAATATCCCTTTTATCTTTTCTATTTATTTAACCAATAAATTTCACTTTTATCTTTTCTATTTATTTAACCAATAAATATCTTTCTTCACTTCTATTTACTTGCTAAGTAAATATCCTTTTTATCCTTCTATTTACTTTCTAAGTAAATATCCTTTTCGTTTTATAAATATTTCCCTTTTTATATTATCCTGTTTATTTTCCCAATAAATATTCCTTTATGATATTCTATTTATTTTCTAAATAAATGTTCCACTTTATAAAATCCTATGATTTTATAAATACTATATTTTCAAAATATTTCCTTTTATAAAATCGGTTGATTTTCTAAAATTCCTTTATTTCAGTATACATTGAAATATTTCTTTTTACATCCCAGGGTTTCTTACGATATTAAAAATTTCGAATAACAATGATCAACATCATTCTAACACATATAATCCATAACAGATTATATATCACATCATATATCATAATATATGAAAAATAGTAAGATAAATGTTGGGGAATCCAGTCAGATTCCTCCAACCTGTTTCCCTGCATCACAGATGTTAAACAATACGAATATAAAATATTCTGATAAATAGAATCAATATTGGATTAACGATTTATATATATATCGTTATCTATAATTTCAACCAATACACAAACAATTCAACAAACAGTTAACACACAACAATCAACAGATAATTATCTGTTCTAAGAATACATTATTAAAATATAACTGTTCAGAGTTGGTGAGTTTTACTCACATTGGACGATCATTGTTAATAACGATAACCATCGCTTGATTCAGACGGACAATTTATTTTGCTATAAATTGTAATGAGTTCCGATTCGCTCCCATTCAGTTCCATTGTGGAGCCACCATCCATGCGACCCCGACGGATTTTGTTTCATGAAATTCCAAGCATCCCTGCCAACTAATACACCCGACCCGATAACTCATCTTCCCCACAATGCTACTGCTCCTGTTTAACATTTCCTCCTCCTTTTCGTGAAAACCAGTCTTACTTCCTACCTCTTAAGCTCACACAAGACAGACACAAACTCCACTATTTTAAGAATTCCGACCACCTTTATTTCTTCCTTCGTTTCTTGTTTCACTCCAACCCGAATTGAAGTACTCGAACACCAACCCAAACTGAAGTACTCGAACACCCACGTTTTAACAGTCCTCCCTTCTTCACCGCAAACACTCTCACGTTATACTCGAAACCATCAATCGATTGGTGATGCAAACCCAGATCTGTTATTGTTTCCAGCATTCCCAAACACCAACGTCTTTATCACCTTCCCGTCGCCAGTCGAGGGGACCAGACCCTACCATGACTGCACCCCTCTGACTGCAATGGGTCTGCAACCCAGCACCAATAACCCTGGTCAACCCGGTGCTCCATGAACACATCCCCTCCAGCTTCAAAAAAACAAAACCGTACCCCCTCATTGAAATGCGACATCAGCTCCAAATCCCCACCTGTACGTCACCTATTCCTCACGATCACCGTTCCAAAAACAGTTCATAGGAGGTCATCATTCTACAGCCGTTCGAAAGCCAGTCGGCACCCCCTCCTTCTCCTAGAAAATCGTGCAACTCGAACTCCTTTATACTCCAGAAAACCAAATCGAAATCAGTGGCTTTGAGACTAGATTCCAGCTGATCCTTGCCTTCATCGACGATCATAGCCCGTGGGTAGCTCGAGCTGAATGAGTTGATTGCTTCTTCAGTTTGAGGTCTCCTTGATTGTTGAATGATTTTCGTATTTTTAGAGGAATTTCAATCGAAGTTTTCAACCGAAAAAATAAATTAGTGGAGGCGCTATAATCCTTGACCATGGAAATTCAATGACCTAGGGTATTGAGATATTAGGGGGTATATATACTAGAAGGGTTTAGATATTTGTTATATATATTTTCAATATTATATTCCATTACAATGTTGTCACCTATTTTAATCTTGCAAGCTCACACGATCTGTCCGATCACTACTATATTTCAATATTCTGAATTTAATAAAACTGGTTTTGTCAGATTCCGAACTGTTTGCGAAATCATTATTTTTACGTGTTATTAAAATCGAATAAATATCAGCCGATTTCCAAGCACTTCTATTCTTAAATAATGAATTTATATTATGGTATATATCTCAATAGAATATCATACAGCTCCAAATATACTTATCTGGATTTATAACTCGTTATTCCAAATCCAGTGTTACATCGATATTCGATTTATATTTAAAATCTATTTAAAAATATAAATAAATAGATATAAATTATAAAGGAATTCCATAGCGACTTTTCGAAAATTTGATTTGGACATAAATCAAAATCTACACGACAAAATCCCGATTTTTCGCTTCCATTAGAAAAATATACTTCTCCAGCTCTGAACGTTTCTTGTTCAATAGAAATCCAGCTTAAAATGAATCCTGTACATTCAGTTGAAGTTCGAATCGCCAAATCGCGAACTGCCATGCCATTTCGAGCTCAATTTAAATTATAATATATATTATACATTCCAGCTTCGTTATTTAAATATATTCATCAATATAATTCAGTATAAACTGAATTATATATTTTAACTTGTCCAATTCACACCATATCATGAATTCTGTTATTTCCAATTATTTCAGAAATATATATTATTCTATTATTTATATTAATCAAATATAAATATTATTTAATTTTGGTTATCGATATCGCCACTCGATATTTAATAATTAATTAATTATTCACCACCTAAAAAATGCGGGTCATTACAATCTTTCCGCCTTAAAATAATTTCATCCTCGAAATTGTTAAGCTAGAAGAATGTTACTAACTCTACTAATTAGATTTAAACATCTTCAGGTTTTACTTCTTAACTTCCTTTAACTGAACCATTTAAACTCTAATTAACTTATTAATTCTTTTCGACTTACTAAAATCTTCAAAAATTCTGAAAATTTTCTAATGCTCTAACTTTTCGTAAAATTTCTCCATAACCTCCTTTGTACAGCCCTATCGGTAAAACCACAACTCGCCTCTCTCGGCCTTCTCCAACCAAAAAGAAAAATCAAACAGCCAAGCGGCTTGCCAATTCGGCTCATAAATCTTATATCCAATAGAAATATAAACTTTTACCTTTTTGTCGGCATATCATTATATCCTTTCCACCTGTTATCAATTCAACAGATACAAGGGTCATCCCAATTAAATTCCAATCTGTTTTTATCCACAAATCCAATCATTCGCTTATACCTAAGTCGAATTCAATTTCAAATCAAAGTTCCATTTTCAATTTTCTTTCTTAACTCATCAATCCAATACCATTTCAGATTCTATCTCATAATTCAAAATCTGATTCTACTTGATATATCGTATCTAATTCAATTTCCTATTAATTGGTTTCAATTCAGTTCCAGCTTGGTTTCACACATTTCTATTTAAATTTATTTTTTAATTCACACAGTCTCTTCTTGGGAGTTTTAAACAACTTTGCTTTTCTAAAACCCAATATTCCTTTTTGGATTTCAAACAACTTGTTTCTCTCAAGACAATTCAAAAACAAAATCCTTGGTAGTAATCCGTCACTTACCACTCGAAAATGAACACTGACGATGCTGCGCTGTCATCATCATAATTATTTTCCAGCGATCGAAGTGAGTCCAATACTATATAACTTTTCAAAACCATGTCTAAACACTTCTATTTCGAAATCAGTTCTAAATGTCATTCTCAATGTTTGTAAAACAATTTTAAATCTCCCAGGATTTTAAACTTCTCATATAATCAATTCAAATCCATTTACAAAAACTTTTCCAACTTTTCCAGAGTTGAAATTTCAAATTCTGATTTAAATTCAGATTCAACTCATTCGTAACACTTATATGAATTTTGATTGGTTATTTACATAACCATTTCATTTATAATCTTACTTGATTATAATAATGACCAACACATCAAATATAATAATTTCAATATATATTCACTTTTATATCAAAATTTACTTTGGGTAAAATTATTTCATTCACCCTCTTTTCAAAACATACCATGTCGACCCATCGTATTCAAGTGTTTAAAACCCGTACCGATACAGTGGGTCAAACTGATCGACTAGAACCCATAAACAACTCAACCAATAAATCTCCACAATATAAAACAATTTTATATCAAATAACAAATACGTTCACTCGTATATACACACAACTCAAATCTAGGGTATAACTAACCCCATATCTACCGAGTCACGCCACAGAGCCAAAGTAATACTTAACTTAAGCTCTGATACCAACTGTAACAACCTGGTTTTTAGCGACTTTGGTTATCGACATAAACTCAATGATGACTAACCAAACATCGAAAAATACCGGTAGTTAATGAAAGAAATTAGAGGGTGAGAATAGATAAGATAGAAACTTAGAATAGAAGAAGAACAACAACACAACATCAGAGTAACACGAACCTCACAGCGGAACGAATAACATATAATATATAACATGACTTTGAAATATAAATCTGTACTTGAATATACATATCATTTCCAAAGTACAACACTTACAACACAGCGGAAATAAAAAAAAGCTATATGATCCTGAAGCCTCCTGCTCCAGCTCTTCAAGCATATCTGTAAAATCCTAACTACTTGACTGCCCGTACAAAATTGGGCACCCAAGATTTTAGGGAAAACAAAACAAAATAAACTCCAGGTCAGTCGTGGGACTGGTCTGAGTAAAACAGTTAAAAACAGTTTGAACAAATAAACGATATCTCATAAGACCACGCCGTATAACAGAATGGGTTTTTCCCTTATGAGAATCCAAAACATCTTTATATCAAAAAACTTTTGATATTATAATAATGTCTATCAACCACAATATAATAATCATCTAGCAGAAACGCTTTCTCTCACGTTCTACATATATAATATACAATCAAAATCGCAAGCACATATTGGGTAATGGATTTCCAACTATGACAAGGTATGAACCACCTATCGCTAGTGTACCTCTAGAGGGGAACACACTGGGTTCAACAAGAACATCTTGCAACCCGGCCACACATGACCGACCACTCATTTCGCTTGAGTGTATCGAATGTATATCACCAACGGTTGGGATCAGCAACCGTTTCCCAAATGGCACAACATTGACAATAGATTTTTAGAAGTAAATGAAACTCTAGATCAGGTGATTATGCACCATAATAGGTGCGACCTACATAGCCATGTTGCCTGCCCGATTTTTGTCATTTCCCGGTTGTGAGGCTAGAGGCCACGCTTATCTCTGACAGATCACACGTTTATTCACTTTGAATGTCACATCGTCATACCCGCCAAATCACAAATTGATTTCCTCAAAGATACAACGGGTATACAGCTAAGAGAAACGAATTCCTTTGCCACCAAACATATGTACATTTGAAGAGATCAAGTTACGCGATCTATTAAATATACTCTGTCAGACATTCTTCCATATAGGTCGTCCTGGGACTAGACAAACCGAAGGCACTATTCAGTACATCCATCTTAGGCAATCTTTACCAAAGATTTATACAACAGCCCTTGCACTTTACTCCGTCTTCAATTATCTTTGGCATATATGATTCGCAATGCTTATGCCAATACAGAGTGGTTCTTGGATAATCATCCAACCGGTCTCTCCATATTAACAACGTTAAAATGGTCAAAACTTTGATAGTCTATGATTTAACTATCAAAGAAAAACACGTGTGCAAACAACGATATTATTTCCAAATGGAAATTATATCGATCAATCATCATTTAGCATTTATCTCTCTATTTAACTTATTCATTTTTCATCTCCTGTTTTCATATATTCAACATTTCTTATTTTCTAAATTTAGAAAATATACGTAGTGACAATGGAAAACATTTCCATTTCTTGTTTCCTATATTAGAAAACATTTCTGATTTCTTATTTGGAAAACATTTCCAAAGCTCCTTCATTGGATTTAAACAGATGTTTAAATAAAACATCGCTATGCCAACTCAAACCATTTACTAAATTCACTTAACCATCATTCACTATCAAACCTTACCATTCCTTAGTTTAGAAGGAAGTCAATCAAGTTGGGGTATAATTACCTCTCAGACCTTAACTGAACAACGTTTTAACTTCGAAATAGTCAAAGTTTATCTTTTAAACCTTTAACAACTTCCTTACGTAACTCTCGTTCGAATAATCTCTATTCGATAACTCCTCCTTTCGAATAACTATATTCGATAATCTCTCTTACGAATAACTAGATTCGGAAACCTTTCTTCGAATAAACTATATTCGATTAACTCTATTCAATTAACTCTTATCAATTAACTCAATTGGATTAACTCTTATCAATTAACTCTATTGGATTAACTCTATTCGATTAACTCTTATCAATTAACTCTATTCACTTAACCCCTTTCGAATAAACTATATTCGATAACTCCTTTAATTTTATTCGAATAAACTATATTCGATTAACTCCTTTAATTCTATTCAAATAAACTATATTCGACTAACTCCTTTAATTCTATTCGAATAAACTATATTCGATTAACTCCTTTTGAATAACCAATATTCGATTAACTCACTTTGAATAACTTATATTCGATACTCTTTCTTTCGAATAAACGATATTCGAAAATCTCTCTTTTCGAATAAACTATATTCGATTAATCTCTCTTCGAATAAACTATATTCGATTACTCCTTTCGACTAAACTAACATCGATTAACTCTTTTCGATTAAACTATAATCGATAACTCCTTTCCTCTAACTCTATTCGAATAAACTAATATTCGATAACTCTATTTAACTCTATTCGAATAACTAATATTCGATAACTCCTTTTAACTTTATTCGAATAACTAATATTCGATAACTCCTTTTAACTTTATTCGAATAACTAATATTCGATAACTCCAATTTGATTAACTCTAATTAATTAACCCTATTGATTTAACTCTAACTGGTTAACTCTAACTATATTCGATAACTCCAATTTGATTAACTCTAATTAGTTAACCCTATCGATTTAACTCTAACTGGTTAACTCTAACTGGTTAACTCTAACTGATTAACTCTGACTGATTAACTCTAGCTGGTTAACTCTAATTGATCAACTCTAACTGGTTAACTCTAATCGATTAACTCTAACTGATTAACTCTAACTGGTTAACTCTAACTGATCAACTCTAATTGGTAACTCTAATCGATTAACTCTAAATGATTAACTCTAACTGGTTAACTCTAACAGATCAACTCTAAATGGTTAACTCTAATCGGTTAAATCTATTTGATTAACTCTAATTGATATAACTCTGATCAATTACTCTATTCGAATAACTGATACTCGATTTAACTCTATTCGAATAACTATATTCGATTAACTCTTTCGATTTATTCCTATGAATTAACTCCTTTTTAATTCCTTTTCTGTTTGTTTATACAAATAATTCCTTTTACATTTATTTACTTAACAAATAGCTATTCCCTTTCAATTCTATTTATTTAACCAATAAATATTTCTTTTATAACATTCTATTTATTTAACAAATAAATATTTCTTTTATCTTTTCTATTTATTTAACTAGTAAATATCCCTTTTATCTTTTCTATTTATTTAACCAATAAATATCTCTTTTATCTTTTCTATTTATTTAACCAATAAATATCTTTCTTCACTTCTATTTACTTGCTAAGTAAATATCCTTTTTATCCTTCTATTTACTTTCTAAGTAAATATCCTTTTCGTTTTATAAATATTTCCCTTTTTATATTATCTTGTTTATTTTCCCAATAAATATTCCTGTATGATATTCTATTTATTTTCTAAATAAATGTTCCCCTTTATAAAATCCTATGATTTTATAAATACTATATTTTCAAAATATTTCCTTTTATAAAATCGGTTGATTTTATAAAATTCCTTTATTTCAATATACATTGAAATATTTCTTTTTACATCCCAGGGTTTCTTACGATATTAAAAATATCGAATAACAATGATCAACATCATTCTAACACACATAATCTGTAACAGATTATATATCACATCATATATCAAAATATATGAAAAACAGTAAGATAAATGTTGAGGAATCCAGTCGGATTCCTCCAACCTGTTTCCCTGCATCATAGATGTTAAACAATACGAATATAAAATATTCTGATAAACAGAATCAATATTCGATTAACAATTTATATATATATCGTTATCTATAATTTCAACCAATACACAAACAATTCAACAAACAGTTAACACACAACAATCAACAGTTCTAAGAATACGTTATAAAAATATAATTGTTCAGAGTTGGTGAGTTTTACTCACATTGGACGATCATCGTTAATAACGATAACCATCGCTTGATTCCGACGAACAATTTATTTTGCTATAAATTATAACGAGCTCCGATTCGCTCCCAGTCAGTTCCATTGTGGAGCGACCATCCATGCGACCCCGACGGATCTTATTTCATGAAATTCCAAGCATCCTGACCCACTAATACACCCGACCCGATAACTCATCTTCCCCACAATGCTACTACTCCTGTTTAACATTTTAAGACGACCCCAAACCCCGTATGGACGGCGGCAAGGGTAATCCGTGGAATATAACACAGAAACAGATAATAGCAGAACAGAATTAAATAAATACACAAGAAAGTGAACAATAGAATATAGTTGATAAAAGTAATCATCAGAGTTACACAGTATACAGGATCTTACTTAGTACAATTACAGTTCAACTATACATATATGTCTACAGCAGAAAAACAAACATAATGTACAATAGGAGCTGAACAGCATAAAAAGAGATAAATGATAGAATCCATCTTCAGCTCCAGCTATCCAGAAAGAACCAGCTAAACCTGAATATAAGGCTGCCCGTGTAGAAAAAGGGGCACCCGAGTTTGAAAGTGAAACAAACTACGAGTCAGTCATGGGACTGGTATGAGAAATCTACTCAACACATTTAATATATGGCTAATCACAGGACCACGCCATTTTCGTGGAACGGGTTTACTCCATTGGATTGCCAGTGCTTTAAAACAAATCATTCTTTTAATCATCGCAATGCTTTTTATAAAAATGAAACCATTATAAGACTCAGTTCCCATCACACAACGCAACGCAAACCGGAGGATAGAGTTTTTACCTTATAACGACCAAAATATGCTTGATACGAATAAAACAAAAGCATTTGATATTACTGCTAGTGTTTATATCTTTTAAAAACAATTTCAAATCATAACTATCAATCATAGATGGCATTATGCCCCATATCACTATGTCGTCATATATAGGTATACAATCAAAACCGCACAATCACGTATTTGGAAATTGGATTTCCGTCATGAACCAAGGCAAAAGATAGTCCTTACCAAATTCGAGACGCTCTAGCCCGTGTCTCAGGACCCAGACACAGGTGGGCCCTTGGATCGTCAGGGCCGGTCCACCGATGTGGATTAAAATGCCTGAACAATGCGTTTCCCCGCCCTATGGGGCGTAAATGAGCCAACGAATGACTCCATCGGACCCGCATCGTTCGATCTAACCGAGGCGCCTCGCAATAGCAACAACCACATAGGTGAAAAGTATATAAATGTCAGGGCTGGTAGGTCACTGACACCACCCTAGCAAGAAAGAAACGCATGCCCTCCCTGAGGTCCTTCTCCCGTTTCTGGTTCATACTGGGGTGTGAGGCTCGCGAATTCACATTATACACAAAGCTACGCCACACAGATGGTGCTTTGATCATCACCACAAGACTTTGCTTTTCAACAGAAGCCCTGATCATTTGCCACTTAGGCATGCCACACTAGCAATTCATGCCATGCGACTGATGTCCATCGATATACAACCTCTGAGCTCATGCGTTTCAGAGAAGGGCGTTAAGCAAAAGAATAAATTCTCCGCCGCCAAACAAATGTATATTTAACAGAGATCAATAAACATAGAATAAAATCCAATGTCAGACACACAGTCCATTTACAAGTCCGTTCTGGGTCTGAATGAAACTGGAGGCACTAAATACCTCGCAAACCCATCGATCACCACGTACGTCTGGACGATCACCACTCATTATCCATATTTCGGGATGCCTCCCAATCAGGACCTCGGTTACCACCCAAACGAGGTGAAGATCTCCGGTCTTCGACCACCGTCTTCATCTTCGACTTTCAATCGTCGGTCAATTATTTGAAATGAGAATTAACTCGGCCTTTTCAAAAAATTCACGGATATTTAGAATTTCAAATCAATTTATTTCAATGGTTAAATCAATCGACAACACCAATTTGTTCTTTAATGTACTTTTCACACCAAACACATTCAACCATCAAAAACCACATAAATCGAGCAAATTCAGTTTACTTCCATTCCATATTGTTTATGATATTTTATAACAATTTATCGCTATTTTTATTTATTTTAAAATAGCTAATTTAGTCAAAACGACGCTTCGGGCCATATAGCGGCCGTGGCGCTGTTTTTCTTCAGATTAGATTTACACATATATGAAAATCTAACCCTTGGATCTTCACAAAATTTACATCATTAGAAAGGTCTTTTCAAAACGAATCCAACGGTTCCAGTTTCGGGAAAATCCGACGGTCGGATCTCCCGGTACAATCGTTTGAAGTTTCGATTTCAAAATGCGAACTGCAGCGTCGTTATTCGATTAAATATAATTACATATATATATATATATATAATCTATTCTGGCACTGTTTTTCTTCAGATTTGAATTAAACATTCCAGACAATCCAGCCGTTGGATTTTTACAAAGTTGGTGCCGTTGGAAAGATATTTCCAAGGCGAACCCAACGGTTGCGGTTTCGGGAAAATCCAATGGTCGGATTTCCCGCACTAGTTGTTTGAAATCACGGTTTCAAAACACGAACTGCACGGCCACATTTTGTTTTAATTTTATTTATATTTATATATTTATATAAATATAGTTCATTCAACAATTTCAATATCGTTTTCACTTCAAATATTTCACTAACGCCTTTAAATTTTGGAAAATTTCGCCATAACCTCCTCTGTACGGGAGGGGCTGGGAAAATTCCCAAATAGCCACACGGGCGTCTCATGTCAAAAAGAAAAAGCCAAGCGGCTAGCCAACAGGCTTATAAAATCATCACCCAAACATAACAGTAAATGTGTACCTATTTGTTGGGCACAAAATTTTATTCCTCTTCTCTAGCCCCTTTGCTATAACCTGTTCAATAAATATGCATGTACATATATACAGTTCTTATCACTTATCATTTTCCTTTCAACTTCATAATTGATTCCATTTGGTTTAAAAACACCATTTATTCTAATGTTGTATGCATAGGCAAAAATCCTATCATTAGCTAATTAATGAATATTTCAACTCATGCATATTTATTTGAACGAGTGGCTATTTTTAACACTTCACATTTCAAAAATTCATGTATATAATAAAAATGTGATTTTTATTGTAAAATAATTCTTTTCAAAACACTATTATTTTTAGTTCCTATGCATGTTGAAAATAATATTTCTTCACAAATATTTATTTCAATGTCCGCATATCTTTACATATCACATAGATGATAAAAATGATATTTTTATCATTTAAAATATTTATTCGACAAATAGATGTTTTCAACACTTCATAGTTTCAATAAAAATGTAATTCTTATTGTTCGATCTTTTTATTCAACACATGAACTTTTCCACTACACACACTTCTCAACACATGAGCATTTCCACACATGGATATTTTATTTATGTTGTTCATATAAGAAAGATAGAATTATTTTTTTGAAACTATTTATATATAAGGCGAATATTTTACATACTTCATATATATTATAAAAATGTGATTTTTATTGTTTTAGACACTTCATTCATTCACAAATGAATTTAATTTTCACACATCACTTTTCAACACATGAACATTTCCACACATGGATATAGTTTCAACATATGGCTTTAATTTCAACGCGTGAAAATAATTTCAACATATTAAAATTAATCTAACTCATAAAGATTATTCAAAATTTCGGCAGCATAACGGCAGGGTAGTTAAAACCGGCACCGTCCCTAGTACGGCTCCTCGCTCTACCTTAAAACCTCGTGGTTTTTGACAATGGGGATTCATGCATCTAATTCGCACGTAGGCGGCATGTTTTATTTTTATTTCCACAAATATTTCCAATTCATTTCAATCACCAATGGGTATTTTTCAACCACAATCAACCAATATCAACCACAAACAATCACAATCAACCATTCGCTATCAATCAATTTTCACACCAATCACAATCAATAAATATCGTCCATGGTTTGTGGACGAGGGGCGTATATATATATATATATATATATATTTATATATAGCAATTCACTTCTATTTCAACACATCTATAATTTTTACAACGCATATACAACTTATACATCGAATGTACAACTTATACAACGCTTATACATGAGGTGTACAATGCTTATATAACCCATACATCGACTATATAATTTATACATCGTCGTTTTCCATATCGTTTATAAATTAGAAATCTCACATTGGGTTCCACTCCACCAAAAATAGCAGAAGGCTCAGAAAAATATGCGGTCTCTTCTAAAATGTAGAATACGTCCACACGGTCACGATGTTTCCTGTTTCATCGAATTTCGTCAACACAGCAAAAAGATATGATTTTTCAAAGTTCAGATGTAATAAAAGACGCACCTTTCACGATGGTTCAAAACTAGGTTTTAATCTTTCGATCAAACCGTTGCGCGATAGGAGAATCAGCTCACACAGCGTCGAAGAGCTTCGAAAGACCTTCGCGCGCGTGGTGGTGAGGTGCAGTTCGGTGCATTCTGGTGGCGGCGGCGGCGCTCCAAAGGGGCGATCTTCCCGAGCTCGCAACTCGAGAAATACTGCACGATAAATGCCAAACTTCACATGGATTTGAAGAGGACGGTTAGAGCTTCAAAATGGATCCAACCTCACTTGATTTCATCGAGAAATGAAAGAGAAATTGAAGAGAGAAGTCTGGAGCTCCTTTCCGTCTCGCGCGCCTGATGATCGGGGAGAGAGAAAAGCATCTGGGCCAATGAGGGATTTTCTTTAATTTATAAATTTTTAAAATTTCAAAAATACCCCTTTCACACACGAACTCCAATCCAAACCCAACGACTGTCGTCCCTAGTGTTTTACCCCCATTCCGAACACAATGGGATATGTTTCGTAGGCTCATTCAACTGTTTCAGTCAGTTTTCCTTCAAATTAAAATACAAAACATTTAATATTCAATTTGAACGTACATTTCAATTTGCCAGGGCCACAAACTGATTCGAAAAATTCCAGAAAAATAAATCTGGCTATGTTTTGACGATACGGTCCCAACAAAACTAGTTTCGTCGAATTCTGAGACCCTTTGCAAAAAGGCCCATTTCTGGTCGATCCAATTTAACTGTAATTGACCAAAACACGTTTTCCTTTGCCACGCTCACTACTAGCTTCAAAAATTATGAAATTTGAAACCTAGCAATAACTTCACATCCCGGATCCAACAAAAGTGGTTTCGTCGAATTCCGAGGTCGTATGCAAAATGGCCAATTTCACGGGCTATATAAATTTCATAGCGACCTTTCTGAAAATTCATTTGGCCATAACTTTTCCTTTCCATTATGAAAATTCTATTTTTCAGATTCGTTAGAAAGGTATTCACTAACAGATTTAAATATTTTTGGTTTCACCCAAATCCGTTTTATTTTGCACCCGCTATAGTCCGACAAAGTTTGAATTCAATTTTTGAAACTACCTCGCCTTTTCAGGCCTTGTTTATAATTAAAATTAATTATATTCGTTTTCAATTGTCGATTCAAACTCATTTTTCATCGCCACTATCTAAAATATTTATTTTAAATATTTAAAATCCATTATTTTAGCCAATTTAAAAAAATTAAATTGGTTCAGATTTTCCGGGTCGTTACAATCTCCCCCACTTAAAACTTTTCGTCCCCGAAAAGGAACAAAGTAAGAAGTGGTTTGATTAATCAACTCTACGTTCGATCTGGCTTCCATTCTCCAACTTTTCAGTTTCTGAGAATTTTCAAATTCTTCAAAAATTTGGCTAACACCCGAAATTTTCGAAAAATTTCGCCATAATCCTATCGTTGATTAAATTAACTATTGTTTCAATAATTAAATTAATCAAATCTACTATCACCCAACACAAGCAACAATCAAATTGTTTTAACTTTTCAAAACCATACAAATTAATTCCTATTCTCTTTTAAAATCATTCAGACTATAGAGTTAAAAGTGCACATCCATGGAAAGAAAATAATAATAGAATAGAGCCCTAATTGGTAATGCAAAGTGTGGTAAATGTACCTTGCACCGGAGTCAAACAGAGTTATCCACTCGGCATCTAGGATAAGCTTTCTGAATGCCCTCCTCAGTTTCCCAAGTACAATCTCGTGGATCTCCACTCCACTGCACTTTGACTAAGTGAACCTTCTTGTTCCTCAGCTCTTTGGTTTCTTTGCCGATAATATTTAGCGGCTCTCTTCTCACAGCTAATTCTGGAGTAATTTCAATATCCTGCTGAGCTGCTTCTTCCACGATCAAGTCTGGATCATGAACGTGCTTTCGAAGTTGAGATATATGAAATACATCATGAACTCCAGGCAACCAGTCAGGCAATTTGACCCTATAAGCGAGAGTTCCGATCCGTTCCAGAATAGGAAACGAACCAATGAATTTGGGCGCCAATTTCACTGTTTTACCGAACCGGATTACTCCTCTCATCGGCGATACTTTCAGATATACATAGTCGCCAACGACAAAGGATATATCCCTTCTTCTCCTATCGTCATAACTCTTTTGTCGGCTTTGAGCGGCGAGTAATCACTTCTTGATAAAATCGACTTTGTCGGCAGCTTCTCGAATCATATCAGGCCCCAACACAAGTCTATTACCGGGTTTGACCCAACAAGCAGGAGATCGGCAAGGTCTACCATACAATGCTTCGAATGGCGACATTGTCAGACTCGCCTGGTAGCTTTTGTTATATGAGAATTCAGCCAAATGCAGATGGTCTTCCCATGATCCACCGAAATCTATAACACAAGCCCGCAATAGATCTTCTAAAATACGATTCACCCTCTCAGTCTGACCGTCTGTCTTAGGATGATAAGCGGTGCTTAAGTTCAACTTCGTTCCCAGCTCGACTTGAAATGCCTCCCAGAATTTGCTAGTAAATATTGTATCTCTATCACTGACTATGCTGAGCGGCACTCCATGAAGTCTAACAATTTCCTTGAAGTAAATCTGCGCCAGACTCTGAGCAGTTCTGTTTGATTGGACAGGTATGAAATGGGCGGTCTTCGTGAAGCGATCTACGATCACCCAAATACTGTCATTCCCTTTTCTGGTTCTGGGCAGACCATCAATGAAATCCATAGAAATATGTTCCCACTTCCAACCAGGAACTTCTAGCGGTTGTAACAATCCAGCCAATTTCTGTTGGTCGCTTTTGACTAGCTGGCAAGTAGGGCATCGGCTAACATATATTGAAACGTCCCTTTTCATAGCCTTCCACCAGAATGTTCGTTTGAGATCGTTATACATTTTGGCCACACCGGGATGGATACTCAGCTTGGACTTGTGACACTCGTCTAACACTTCCCTTTTTAACTCTGGGACGTCGGGAACACAAATCCTTCCTTTCAATCTCAGGGTCTCGTCGTTATCTATTTGAAAACACGAGGGTTCGCCTTTCTGAATCCTTTTGATCATATCCTTAATAAAGTTATCCTCCTTCTGAAGAATAGATATTTTGTCAATCAAGGAAGTCGTAATAATAAATCTGGCGATCATTACATTTTTTCGGCTCAGCGCATCGGCCACGACATTGGCTTTCCCTGGAGTATATATAATTTCAAAGTCATATGCTGTAAGAAACTCCAGCCAACGTTGTTGCCTCAGATTCAAGTCCTTCTGGGTGAACAGATACTTCAACGACTGGTGATCTGTAAACAGTTCAAATCTTTCACCCAGAAGATAGTGTCTCCAGATTTTCAAGGCGAATACTATAGCCAATAACTCAAGATCATGAGTTACATAGTTTTTCTCGTGTGGCTTCAGTTGACGGCTAGCATAAGCAATCACTTGGCCCCTTTGCATTAACACTGCGCCAAGGCCTTCTCTAGAAGCATCAGTCCAGACTTTTAAATCCTGATTGCCATCGATGATGGTTAACACTGGAGCTGTCATTAATCTTAACTTTAGCTCTTCAAAAGCCTCCTCACTTTCCGGAGTCCATTTGGATTTAGAGTTCTTCTTTGTAAGCTTCGTTAAGTGACCATATATCTTCGAAAAGTTTTTAATGAACTTCCGGTAATAACTAGCCAATCCGAGAAAACTGCGGACTTCCGTAGGGGTACTGGGCTGTTTCTAGTTTTGAATAGCTGTGATTTTGCTTGGATCCACAGCAATTCCTTCTTTCGATACGACGTGGCCTAGAAATTTCACTTCATCTTGCTAGAATATACATTTGGATAGTTTGGCTTTCAATACATTCCTTCTGAGGATTTCCAGAACCTGTTCCAAATGCCTTTCATGTTCGGCCTTTGATTTAGAGAAGATTAGAACATCGTCAATGAAAACCAGAACAAATTTATTCAATACTCCTCTGAATACTCTGTTCATTAGATCAACAAAGTAAGCTGGAGCGTTACATAAGCCGAACGACATTACTAACCACTCGTAGAATAAGTCAGGACCTCTGAATGCTGTCATTGGAACACACTCTTCGGCAATTCGAAGTTGATGGAAGCCTGTAGCTAGGTCCATCCTTGAGAATACTTGTGCTCCATTCAGACGATCCAATAAATCATCGATCCGCGACAATGGATATTTGTTCTTTATCGTCTGCTTGTTCAAATCACGATAATCCACACATAGCCGTAGAGTACCGTCAGATTTCGGGACAAACACCACTGCTGCACCCCAATCAGAGAAACTAGGCCTGATCAGACCCTTCCATACTAGCTGTCGTGTTTGATTGTCTAATTCCTCTTTTTCTTTCAAGGACATTCTTCGAATAGCGTGAACTACCGGCCTTGCATTCGGAATCAAAGCAATCTTGAAATCTATTTCTCTCTGCAGAGGTAAGCGAACAACTTCCTCGAACACATCCGCATAGTTCTTGACGACAGGAATGTCTTTGATGAGTTCAGGAATATTCTCTGCAACTTCAGGGATATTTTCTATTTGGGCTAGAGAAACATTTAGAGCTGCCCAGAAGTCTTTTCTATTAGCATTCTGACCTTCACAGGGAATGGTTATATAATCACCTGATTTAATCTTCGCCTTTACGACTCTGTCGGCGCATTTAACTTCAGCTTCATATTTGGTCAACCAGTCTTACCCAGGATAAGATCAAACTCTTTAAAATTCATGACGGCTGCGATGGTAGGAAACCGATAACGAGAGAAAGAAACCGGCACCCCACAAACCCAACTGAGATCAATGGAACCCCCAACCGGATTCTGGACAGTCATTGGTTCCTTGAGCTTTTTCAAATTCAAATCCAGTTTCTTAGCTGCATCCTTTGCAATGAAGCTTCATGACGCGCCTGTGTCAAATAGTACTTTGACTGGAATGTTTTTGATAGTAAGCGTTCCTTCTAAAACATCAGCCCTTTCTTGACTAGCTGAGGGCTCGAAAATTTCTGCTACTTCATTCGCTTGAACTATTCCAGGCTTTTTGAATAGAGAGCAGTTTTTCTCAATATGACCAGCATGATGGCACATCCGACATTTCCTACCTTCACGAGACTTCCCACCGGGTTTGAATCCACCCTTGCTTCGTTTCTTTAAGGGCCCGCAATTTATCGACAAATGCCCCTTTTGATGGCAGTTATTGCATACGACGGTCGTTACAGGTTCTTTCTCAGCTCTGGCCCTTTTCCTCTTGGCACTGGGCTTCTTATTGCCCTTAGACCTCATACCGGCTTCAGGAATATCAGTTTCCGACTCTGCTTTGTCACTAGAATAGAATTCTTCTTCGTCGCGTAACATTCCTTTCTTATGGAGATCCTCGTACTGATAGGCCATATAAATCATTTCAGAGAAAGGAAGTTTTACATTCCTCAGTACACTATTCTGATATCTCCTTTGCAGGCCATGAATAAATCTCAGTTTTTTCCTCTTTGGATCTTGAATCAGATGAGGAGCAAAGTGAGCAAGTTCGTTGAATTTCTTATGATACTCTGGGATGGTAATATCACCTTGTATTAGATAAGAAAATTCATCACATAATCGCTCCGTCGCTTCGGGAGGAGTAAATCTTCCCAGGAAAATCACTTTGAATCTGTCCCAGGTGATATCACCTTCTGGATTATCCTTGATGATTGTTTCCCACCAGATTAAAGCTTCTTCTTTGAGCGCCCAAGATGCTACTTACCGTTTCTGGTCATCTCTCAACTGGATACGCTCAAAGATTCTTTCGACAGAACTCATCCAAGCTTGAGTCTGAATAATAGATTCATTTCCCGAGAAATGTGCTCCTTTCAGATTTCGATATCTCTTTAATAGAGCCTCTAGATCGGGTTCTGCATTTCTCCTGTTTCTGACACTCATTTTTCTAGTACTTCTGCAAATGGCAGATCAAGTGTCAGGTCACAGAAAAGGTATTTTAAAACATAGAAACATATACTTCAAATGTAAATGTGTCTATCGAGGTGTAATTTCCTTCTGCTTTACTCATACTAGGATATTACTGATCCTATCTGTAATGAGTTACCCATCCTAGAACACTTCTGGTTCTATTTCTGACAAGTTCGTTAATATGTTATATTCCAGAACTAAGCTTAACCCGGCTCTGATACCAAATGAGACAACCCCAAACCCCGTACGGACGGCGGCAAGGGTAATCCGTGGAATATAACATAGAAACAGATAATAGCAGAACAGAATTAAATAAATACACAAGAAAGTGAACAATAGAATATACTGGATAAAAGTAATCATCAGAGTTACACAGTATACAGGATCTTACTTAGTACAATAACAGTTCAACTATACATATATGTCTACAGCGGAAAAACAAACATAATGTACAATAGGAGCTGAACAACATAAAAAGAGATAAATGATAGAATCCATCTTCAGCTCCAGCTATCCAGAAAGAACCAGCTAAACCTGAATACAAGGCTGCCCGTGTAGAAAAAGGGGCACCCGAGTTTGAAAGTGAAACAAACTACGAGTCAGTCATGGGACTGGTATGAGAAATTTACTTAACACATTTAATATATGGCTAATCACAGGACCACGCCACTTTCACGGAACGGGTTTACTCCATTGGATTACCAGTGCTTTAAAACAAATCATTCTTTTAATCATCGCAATGCTTTTTATAAAAATGAAACCATTATAAGACTCAATTCCCATCACACAATGCAACGCAAACCGGAGGATTGAGTTTTTATCTTATAACGGCCAAAATATGCTTGATACGAATAAAACAAAAGCATTTGATATTATTGCTAGTGTTTATATGTTTCAAAAACAATTTCAAATCATAACTATCAATCATAGACGACATTAATGCCCCATACCACTATGTCGCCATATATAGGTATACAATCAAAACCGCACAGTCACGTATTTGGAAATTGGATTTCCGTCATGAACCAAGGCAAAAGATAGTCCTTACCGAATTCGAGACGCTCTAGCCCGTGTCTCAGGACCTAGACACAGGTGGGCCCTTGGATCGTCAGGGCCGGTCCACCGATGTGGATTAAAATGCCCGACCAATGCGTTTCCCCGCCCTATGGGGCGTAAATGAGCCAACGAATGACTCCATCGGACCCGGATCGTCCGATCTAACCGAGGTGCCTCGCAACAGCAACAACCGCACAGGTGAAAAGTATATAAATGTCAGAGCTGGTAGGTCACTGACACCACCCTAGCTAGAAAGAAACGCATGCCCTCCCTGAGGTCCTTCTCCCGTTTCTGGTTCATACAGGGGTGTGAGGCTCGCGAATTCACATTATACACAAAGCTACGCCACACAGGTGGTGCTATGATCATCACCACAAGACTTTGCTTTTCAACAGAAGCCCTGATCATTTGCCACTTAGGCATGCCACACTAGCAATTCATGCCATGCGACTGATGTCCATCGATATACAACCTCTGAGCTCCTGCGTTTCAGAGAAGGGCGTTAAGCAAAAGAATAAATTCTCTGCCGCCAAACAGATGTATATTTAACAGAGATCAATCAACATAGAATAAAATCCAATGTCAGACACACAGTCCATTTACAAGTCCGTTCTGGGTCTGAACAAAACCGGAGGCACTAAATACCTCGCAAACCCATCGATCACCACGTACGTCTGGACGATCACCACTCATTATCCATATTTCGGGATGCCTCCCAATCAGGACCTCGGTTACCACCCAAACGAGGTGAAGATCTCCGGTCTTCGACCACCGTCTTCATCTTCGACTTTCAATCGTCGGTCAATTATTTGAAATGATAATTAACTCGGCCTTTTCAAATAATTCACGGATATTTAGAATTTCAAATCAATTTATTTCAATGGTTAAATAAATCGACAACACCAATTTGTTCTTTAATGTACTTTTCACACCAAACACATTCAACCATCAAAAACCACATAAATCGAGCAAATTCAGTTTACTTCCATTCCATATCGTTTATGATATTTTATAACAATTTATCGCTATTTTTATTTGTTTTAAAATAACTAATTTAGTCAAAACGACGCTTCGGGCCATATAGCGGCCGTGGCGCTGTTTTTCTTCAGATTTGATTTACACATATCTGAAAATCTAACCGTTGGATCTTCACAAAATTTACATCATTAGAAAGGTCTTTTCAAAACGAATCCAACGGTTCCAGTTTCGGGAAAATCCGACGGTCGGATCTCCCGGTACAATCGTTTGAAGTTTCGATTTCAAAATGCGAACTGCAGCGTCGTTATTCGATTAAATATATTTATATTTATATATATAATCGATTCTAATTCTGTTTTTCTTCAGATTTGAATTAAACATTCCAGACAATCCAACCATTGGATTTTTACAAAGTTGGTGCCGTTGGAAAGATATTTCCAAGGCGAACCCAACGGTTGCGGTTTCGGGAAAATCCAATGGTCAGATTTCCCGCACTAGTTGTTTGAAATCACGGTTTCAAAACACGAACTGCACGACCACGTTTCGTTTTAATTTTATTTATATTTATATAAATATAGTTCATTCAACAATTTCAATATCGTTTTCACTTCAAATATTTCACTAACGCCTTTAAATTTTGGAAAATTTCGCCATAACCTCCTTTGTACGGGAGGGGCTGGAAAAATTCCCAAATTGCCCCACACGGGCGTCTCATGTCAAAAAGAAAAAGAAAAGTCCAAGCGGCTAGCCAACAGGCTCATAAAATCATCACCCAAACAAAACAGTAAATATGTACCTATTTGTCGGGCACAAAATTTTATTCCTCTTCTCTAGCCCCTTTGCTATAACCTGTTCAATAAATATGCATGTACATATATACAGTTCTTATCACTTATCATTTTCCATTCAACTTCATAATTGATTCCATTTGGTTTAAAAACACCATTCATTCTAATGTTGTATGCATAGGCAAAAATCCTATCATTAGCTAATTAATGAATATTTCAACTCATGCATATTTATTTGAACGAGTGGCTATTTTTAACACTTCACATTTCAACAATTCATGTATATAATAAAAATGTGATTTTTATTGTAAAACAATTCTTTTCAAAACACTATTATTTTTTAGTTCCTATGCATGTTGAAAATAATATTTCTTCACAAATATTTATTTCAACGTCCGCATATCTTTAGCATATCCCATAGATGATAAAAATGATATTTTTATCATTTAAAATATTTATTCGACAAATAGATGTTTTCAACACTTCATAGTTTCAATAAAAATGTAATTCTTATTGTTCGATCTTTTTATTCAACACATGAACTTTTCCACTACACACACTTCTCAACACATGAGCATTTCCACACATGGATATTTTATTTATGTTGTTCATATAAGAAAGATAGAATTTTTTTTGAAACTATTTATATATAAGGCGAATATTTTACATACTTCATATATATTATAAAAATGTGATTTTTATTGTTTAGACACTTCATTCATTCACAAATGAATTTAATTTTCACACATCACTTTTCAACACATGAACATTTCCACACATGGATATAGTTTCAACATATGGATTTAATTTCAACGCGTGAAAATAATTTCAACATATGAAAATTATTCTAACTCATAAAGATTTCAAAATTTCGGCAACATAACGGCAGGGTAGTTAAAACCGGCACCGTCCCTAGTATGGCTCCTCGCTCTACCTTAAAACCTCGCGGTTTTTGACAATGGGGATTCATGCATCTAATTCGCACGCAGGCGGCATGTTTTATTTTTATTTCCATAAATATTTCCAATTCATTTCAATCACCCATGGGTATTTTTCAACCACAATCAACCAATATCAACCACAAACAATCACGATCAACCATTCGCTATCAATCAATTTTCACACCAATCACAATCAATAAATATCGTCCATGGTTTGTGGATGAGGGGCGTATATATATATATTTATATATAGCAATTCACTTCTATTTCAACACATATATAATTTTTACAACGCATATATAACTTATACATCGAACGTACAACTTATACAACACTTATACACGAGGTGTACAATGCTTATATAACCCATACATCGACTATATAATTTATACATCGTCGTTTTCCATATCTTTATAAATTAGAAATCTCACATTGGGTTCCACTCCACCAAAAATAGCAGAAGGCTCAGAAAAATATGCTGTCTCTTCTAAAATGTAGAAGACGTCCACACGGTCACGATGTTTCCTGTTTCATCGAATTTCGTCAATACAGCAAAAAGATATGTTTTTTCAAAGTTCAGATGTAATAAAAGACGCACCTTTCACGATGGTTCAAAACTAGGTTTTGATCTTTCGATCAAACCATTGCGCGATAGGAGAATCAGCTCACACAGCGTCAAAGAGCTTCGAAAGACGTTCGCGCATGTGGTGGTGAGGTGCAGTTCGGTGCACTCTGATGGCGGCGGCGGCGCTCCAAAGGGACGATCTTCCCGAGCTTGCAACTCGAGAAATACTGCATGATAAATGCCAAACTTCACATGGATTTGAAGAGGATGGTTAGAGCTTCAAAATGGATCCAACCTCACTTGATTTCATCGAGAAATGAAAGAGAAATTGAAGAGAGAAGTTTGGAGCTCCTTTCCGTCTCGCGCGCCTGATGATCGGGGAGAGAGAAAAGCATCTGGGCCAATGAGGGATTTTCTTTAATTTATAAATTTTTAAAATTTCAAAAATACCCCTTTCACACACGAACTCCAATCCAAACCCAACGACTGTCGTCCCTAGTGTTTTACCCCCATTCCGAACACAATGGGATATGTTTCGTAGGCTCATTCGACTGTTTCAGTCAGTTTTCCTTCAAATTAAAATACAAAACATTCAATATTCAATTTGAACATACATTTCAATTTGCCAGGGCCACAAACTGATTCGAAAAATTCCAGAAAAATAAATCTAGCTATGTTTTGACAATACGGTCCCAACAAAACTAGTTTCGTCGAATTCTGAGACCGTTTGCAAAAAGGCCCATTTCTGGTCGATCCAATTTAACTGTAATTGACCAAAACACGTTTTCCTTTGCCACGCTCACATACTAGCTTCAAAAATTATGAAATTTGAAACCTAGCAATAACTTCACATCCCGGATCCAACAAAAGTGGTTTCGTCGAATTCCGAGGTCGTATTCAAAATGGCCAATTTCACGGGCTATATAAATTTCATAGCGACCTTTCTGAAAATTCATTTGGCCATAACTTTTCCTTTCCGTTATGAAAATTCGATTTTTCAGATTCGTTAGAAAGGTATTCACTAACAGATTTAAATATTTTTGGTTTCACCCAAATCCGTTTTGTTTTGCACCCGCTATAGTCCGACAAAGTTTGAATTCAATTTTTGAAACTACCTCGCCTTTTCAGGCCTTGTTTATAATTAAAATTAATTATATTCATTTTCAATTGTCGATTCAAACTCAGTTTTCATCGCCACTATCTAAAATATTTATTTTAAATATTTAAAATCCATTATTTTAGCCAGTTTAAAAATTTTAAATTGGTTCATATTTTTCGGGTCGTTACACATTTCCTCCTCCTTTTCGTGAAAATTTGTCTTACTTCCCACCTCTTAAGCTCACACAAGATGTACACAAACTCCAATATTTTAAGAATTCCAACCACCTTTATTTCTCTCTACGTTTCTTGTTTCACTCCAACCCAAATTGAAGTACTCGAACACCAACCCAAATTGAAGTACTCGAACACCCATGTTTTAACAGTCCTCCCTTCTTCACCGCAGACACTCTTACGTCATACTCGAAACCATCCATCGATTAGCGATGCAAACCCAGATCTGTTATTGTTTCCAGCATTCCCAAACACCAACATCTTTATCACCTTCCCACCGCCAGTCGAGGGGACCGAACCCCACCATGACTGCACCCCTCTGACCGCAATGGGTCTGCAACCCACCACTAATAACCCAGGTCAACTCGGTTCCCCATGAACTCATCCTCTCCAGCTTCAAAAAAAAAAAAAAAACGAAACAACACCTCCTCATTGAAATGCGACATCAACTCCAAATCCCCACTTGTACGTAACCCGTTCCTCACGATCACCGTTCCCAAAACAGTTCACCGGAGGTCATCATTCTACAGCCGGTCGCCAGCCCCTCCTTCTCCTAGAAAATCGTGCAACTCGAACTCCTTTATACTCCAGAAAACCAAATCGAAGTCAGTGGCTTCGAGACTAGATTCCAGCCGATCCTTGCCTTCATCGACGATCATAACCCGTGGGTAGCTCGAGCTGAATGAATTGATTGCTTCTTCATGTTTGAGGTCTCCTTGATTGTTGAATGATTTTCGTGTTTATAGAGGAATTTCAATCGAAGTTTTCAACCGAAAAATAGATTAGCGGAGGCGCTGAAAGCCTTGACCACGGAAATTCAATGACCTAGGTGATTGAGATATTATGGGGTATATATACTAGAAGGGTTTAGATATTTGTTATAGATATTTTCAATATTGTATTCCATTATAATGTTATCACCTATTTTAATCTCGCAAGCTCACACGATCTGTCCGATCACTATGAAAATTGACACCCCCTATATTTCAATATTCCAAATTCAGTAAAACTGGTTTCATCAGATTCTGAACTGTTTGCGAAATCATTATTTTTACGTGTTATTAAAATCAAATAAATATCAGCCGATTTCCAAACAATTCTATTCTTAAATAATGAATTTATATTATGGTATGTATCTCAATAGAATATCATACAGCTCCAAATATACTTATTTGGATTTATAACTTGTTATTCCAAATCCAGTGTTACATCGATATTCAATTTATATTTAAAATCCATTTAAAAATATAAATAAATCGATATAAATCATAATGGAATTCCATAGTGACTTTTCGAAAATTTGATTTGGAATAAATCAAAATCTACACGACGAAATCCCGATTTTTCTCTTCCATTAGAAAAATATACTTCTCTAGCTCTGAATGTTTCTTGTTTCACAGAAATCCGGCTTAAAATGAATCCTGTGCATTCAGTTGGAGTTCGAATCGCCAAATCGCAAACTGCCATGCCATTTCGTGCTCGATTTTAATTATAATATATATTATACATTCCAGTTTCGTTATTTAAATATATTCGTCAATATAATTCAATATAAACTGAATTATATATTTTAATTTGTCCAATTCACACCATATCATGAATTCTGTTATTTCCGATTATTTCAGAAATATATATTATTCTATTATTTATATTAATTAAATATAAATATTATTTAATTCTGGTTATCGATATCGCCACTCGATATTTAATAATTAATTATTCGCCAGCTAAAAAATGCGGGTCATTACAAGTTGTACCCAATGTCAATGGATTGAGAGATGAAGTGCTTAGAGAATGTCATCACTCAAAACTGACTATACACCCCGGTGGTAACAAGATGTATCGAGACATGAAGCAGACCTACTGGGAAGGGATGAAAAGAGATGTTGGGAAGTTTATATCCAAATGCATGAATTGCCAGCTAGTTAAAGCTGAGCAAAAGAAGCCTAGTGGTTTGTTGCAACCATTAGAAGTTCCAGAATGGAAATGGGAACAAGTCCCAATGGATTTCATTGATGGGTTACCAAGGACTAGGTCGGGCCATGATAGCATTTGGGTGATTGTGGACCGATTGACCAAGAGTGCAAGATTTATACCAGTTAAGTCGAATAGAATGACAACTAAGTTAGCTGAGCTATATATGAAATGGGTAGTGAGATTTCATGGAGTACCTAAAGGCATTGTGAGTGACTGAGATCCGTTGTTTACTAGTGGATTTTGGAAGAGCTTGCAAGAGGCGTTAAGATCAGAATTACATCTCAGTACCGCGTATCATCCTCAAACCGATGGTCAGACAAAGAGGGTGAATCGAGTGTTAGAAGATCTCTTGAGAGCTTGCATATTGGATTTTGGTGGATCATGGGATGACCATTTACATATAGTAGAGTTTGCATATAATAACAGTTATCAATCCAGTATTGGTATAGCTCCATTTGAAGCTTTATACGGAAGATCGTGAAACTCACCATCATGTTGGCTGGAAACCGATGAGAAATTTCTGCTTGGGTCAGATGTAATAAGAGAAACCTCAGATAAGATCAAGATTATCCGACAACGAATGAAGGCTGCCCAAGATAGACAGAAGAGTTATGCTGATAAGAGGAGAAGAGATTTAAATTTCTCCATTGGAGACTTGGTGTTTGTCAAGATTTCTCCGTTAAAGAGCATGATACGATTTGGCAGGAGAGGCAAGTTAACACTAAGATTTGTTGGACCATTCCCAGTTCTCGAGCAAATTGGGAATTTAGCATATAAAGTTGAATTACCAGAGAAGATGGTAGGAGTTCATAACGTATTTCATGTTTCCCAGTTAAAGAAATTCGTGCACGACCCCGATATGACTATTTCACTGGATCAGTTGGACGATATCGAGGTTGAACCCGAGGTGGTTGGGAACCACAGGCCTATGCGTATTGTTGGGAACGATATGAAGCAGCTTCGAAGGAAGGTAGTGAAATTAATCAAAGTTCAGTGGGGTGGTGATGAGGAAGACTGTACTTGGGAAACAGAGGAGAATATAAGGAGGAAGTATCTAGAACTCTTGCCTGGTAAGGTTTTTATATCGGTATAGTACTCCATTGTTAGTAAACCGCATGCTAGGATAGGCTTGTTGTGTTGTTTTGTATGCTTGATTGTTTTGTTAATGATTGGTAGGCATATTTCGAAATATTGTTTTAGGCCTCTGTTAGAAAATTTGGTTAAGTTTTGCTTAAACATGCTTAAGGGGAAATATGGGGTTTTGGCTATGTTTGATCCATTTTAACCTATCAAGTTGTTGGTTTGGTGTTAGTGGCCAATTTTATATGTTGCTATGACTTTATGGTATGCTTTGTGATTGATTATAAAAGTTAGATTGGTCGAGAACGCCGTCGAATGGCGTAAAACAGTCGCTGGTGCAGGAAATTAATCGAACTGGATAGGATCGGAGGGGAAGCACGAACCGAACACCACCCCAAACTGTTGCATCATGAGCCAATCTGGGGAACTGGGGAGATCATGACCGAACCGACCCGCTTATGGTGATGGAGACCGATCCGAACCGCTCGCACTTGAAGCTCCACGATCTGACCCGCCTGTACCTGGAGTTCTCCGAATTGATCTGACCATAGCATGGTGGCACGATACGAAGAGAGCATTCGACCCGAACCTTGGGACTTGACTGAACCAAAGGCACCTCAGGGACATGAACCGACCCGACGTCTGGAGGGAACCATGACCCGAACCGCTTCTCCAAACCGAAGTACCACGTCTGGAGCGTCATGACTGAACCAGATGGAGAACGAACTGATAGATGATCACGATCCGAAGCACAGTGAAGAACCGAACCAATCTGGAGATGATGACCAAAACCCGAGATGCAAAGGTAGTCCAAATGGGAAGTTTGTGCTCAGGATCCAGTTGGGAACCAACGAGTCAACTTCATGAGTTGGGCTTTGCTGCGGGACGTGTGCTAAGGGGTTATCGACATCCATAACTTTGATTCACAACCAAGACGGATGTTAGACTACGGATCAGTGTAGTGGGGTAGATGTTACTCCATGGGGCAGATTGATCGTAGCATGGCTATGAGCCAGTGCAGTGAAGTCATGATGACTTCATGGGGCAGAGTGGACATAGCAAAGTCTAATGGCTATGGATCAGTGCAGTGGAGTCACCATGATTCCATGGGGCAGAGTGATCATAGAAGGATTTGGGTGATCAAAGCGGCAGATATCGTATTCTTTACTCACTGAGTGAGAGATGTAAGGATGGTTGCTATGCTTGACTGTTTGCCATTACTATGTCATGCACACCCCCACCCCCGTATTCTTTACACCATATGTTAGTGGCACCTTAGAGTATTGAGCGGTATGTTGTGCTAACTCTTTTGTTGCAGGTCCAGGTTCAGGTATGGTTTAGTATACCTGTTATTATTCTGCTTTGCTGCTTATCGCTCATACAAGACTTTTGTCTGACCGAGAGTTTTATGTCTCTTCTTATTACTCTAGGTGCTCTTAAACGGGCAGACTAGAGACAGGTTGGGTGGTATGCACGAGTAGCTGTACCGGAGACGAGCAGGAAGCTCCCACGTATGATATATATATAGATATTCTCCCTGTGTCGCTGTTGGTCACTACTTTGGGCATTAGTAGTGTACCTTCCTTATTTGCTTTAGAGACAGTTTTCAAAAGTTGTAATAATGATGTGGAACATAAGCTGTATTTGGATTTTCCGCTGCTATGATGTTTAGTTTTCAGCTTATGCACTGTCTCGCCTGTTTTATGTCAAAGTAGTTATTATTATATTTTATCCCATGCACTGTGAGACATTCTACAAGTTCTTTGTAGTCCACTGTTAAGTTTCCTTTCCTTCCCTTTCTTTGGCGACCGTCCCGTGCTGGTTGGACATTGGCACAACACACTTTCATGGGAAATGTCAGCTAGTGCGGGGTGGGTCATCACATGGTTTTTGCCTTACGATAACCCAAAACATTTCTATAAAATCAATACTAATCTGATATTATAATAGTGTTTAAATCAAATAAATATCAATCTAGCAGAACGCTTGTATCTCACGCTTAACATACATAGTATATAATCAAAAACTGCGGGCGCTTATTAGTTAATGGAATTCCAACTATGACAAGGTATGGGACCACCTTCTGATAGTGGATCTCTAGAGAGGAAAACACTGGGTTCAACAAGAACATGTTGCAACCCGGCCACACATGACCAATCACTCATTTCGCTCGAGTGTATCGAACTATTTTCCCAAAAGGGACAACATCAAATAGAATAAAGAAGGAAATAAATTTTCTCTAGATAGGTGATAATACACCCTAATTGGGAGCTACCCACTTAGCCATGCTGCCTGCCTGATTTTTGTTATTTCCCGGTTGTTGAGGACAAAGGCTATGATTACTTACCTTTTATTGATAGCACAATCATTTTGAATGCCACATTGCTCGTTCCTTTAACCACTAATTGATTTGCACAAATATAATATGGATATTATGATGAGAGAATAAATTCTCCACCACCATACATATATTTTTACAGACCAACTTTTGCGATCATTGGAAATACTCTGTTAGACATTCGTTCATACACGTTCGTTCTAGAACTGAATGAAACCGAAGGCACAATTTCCATTAATCCATCTTAAGCAATTTCTACCTAGGATTAACAAAAAAACCTTGCACTTCACTCCATCTTTGATTTGTCTTCATATAATCTGATTCGCAATGCTAATGCCAATACGGAGTGGTTCTTTCCAACCTGTCTCTCCATATCGACAATGATGTTAGCCAATACTTTGATAGTCGGTTACTTAACTATCGAAGAAAAACAAATATTCATCCAAAGCATCAAACAATCACTAGTCCCCTTAATTAATATTTCACTAATTAAATCACTTCTCCATTTCCTTATCAATATTTGTTAATCCAATATTTTCAACAATCATCTTGGCCTCTTACATTATTGGGAAGACAATTTCATATATCACCTCCTTTTGCTTTCTATACTTAGAAAATATTTTCTATTTATGACTAGAATTCATTTCCAGTTACTTCTCCCTTTCATGACTATTCATTTCTGTACTTAGAAATTATTTATTATTATACTTCCCAAAATCTCACTTACTTGGGTTACAACGAATGTTGTGTAAAACATCGTTACAACAACCCAAAATACTGCATTCAACTAAACCATATTCAAACATTGATCTTCAAGATTTAATCTTGCTATTTGTCAGTTAATAATGAAATCGATCAAGTTGGGTTATAATTACCTCTCGGACCTTGACTAAATAACATTCTTAATTTTAAAACAGACAAGACCACTTCCCTTGAATAATAAACACCTTAATAACCAATTATCCATTTTTAAAACATGTATACGTTACTCTTTCTATTTTTTCCATATTAAATTTATAGATTTCCTTTTTGTTTATAAAATTCCGTTTTAAGTTCGTTTCCTTATCGAATTCTATATATATCGATATATTGATTTCTAATTATCAAATTTTCTTAAAAATATTCTAACTCCTTAAATTTCCAGAAAATTTCGTCAGTACCTCCTTTGTACTGGTCAATAGCTCAAACCCCAACCCGCCTCTCTAGGCCCTTTCCATTCAAAAAGAAAATCAAAAAGCCAAGTAGTTTGCCGATTCGGTGCATAAAACTCATATAAAATTTAAACGTTTACCTTTATGTCAGGCACTAGAATTATAATCTTCATACACTTCATTCCATACCTATTTAACACATGTTTGCGTTTTTCCAATTTATCCCAGCTAAATTAGGTCATTCTTAACTTAATTCGCTAACTTATTCTTTAATTAGCTCTTTAGCCAAATCCCTTTAGTTTGAACATATCATGTTATTTTAGTTCGCTTATAAACAAGTCGAATTTCATTCATAACTTGGGTTTCATATTCAATTTCAGATCTCAATTCACAAATTTAATTCACTTAACTGTAGTAAAGTTCAATCCAAAATCTCATTAGCTAATTTCTTTTCCATCTAGCTAACTCCATTCAATTATAGAAAATCTGATTTTTTATTTCAAAAATCAATTCATTTACTTCGCTTGAGTTCTTATTTATTTTATAACTCAAATCTGGATTTTTCTAATGGAAATTTGGATTTTACTTAACGTCCTTATATTAATTTTAGATAAACCGTTATGGTTTTTAAACGATTATGGCGCTGTTTTTCTGGAAATTTGATTTTGACATAACTCAAAATCTATATGACAAAATCCATATTTTTCTCTTTCATTAGAAAACTATTATTCAAACGGTCTCGACGATTCTTGTTTGAAAGAATTCCGACTTAAATTGAGTGTTATATACTCAATTGAAGTTCAAAACGTCAAATTATGAACTACCGCACTGCGGCGAGTTTGTTTTAATTAAATTTAAATATAAATGTCTAAACATCATTTAATTTAAATTCCAATCTTATTCTTATATATATTTTATAATATATATTAAACCAAATTTCCCAATCCAACTTAATATTTCTGATTATCCTAAATTATCGATTATTTCATAACTCAGTTCCATATTTATTTATAACTCAATTTGCTATATTAAATTCCAATTCCTTTGGAAATAGTTTTTTTTTTATAAAATTCGATATAATCGAATTCTAATTATAAATCCTTAGATTTATCTAAATTCTGTTTATCTTTCAAATTCCAGAATAAAATCCGTCGTTCCCTTTTCGAAATGATTTCCAATTCACTTTTTAAATTCATACTTGAATTTAAAATTTCAAATTATCCCATGATTATCATCTTACTTAATTTATGAACATGGTTTATAATTTTAACTTCCTTTTTTTATAATTTAAAACAAGTTCTCATTTCAAAATCTATTTGAAACTCAATTCATTTTATATTCCGAATTTCGGAATAAAAACCATCATTCCCTTTTTGAAATGATTCTAAATTATATTTTTAAATTCATACTTGAATTTAAGATTACAAATTATCCTTTGATAATTAATTCACTACATTTATAAACATCGTTTATAAATTTACTTGTTTTATATATATTTCAGAAAAGTTCCATTCAAATCTATTTAAACCCAATTCTTTCTTTGGAATAGTGGTTATAACTTATATATATATAAACAGTGAATCTATTTTCATATTTAAATTTAAACTTGTATTTAATAAAATCCTAATATCTTTTTTGAAAATATTTTATTTAAATAAATTCGATCTAATCGGATTCAAATCATAAACCCATACAAATTTATTTTAATTCAATTTATATTCCGAACATTGGAATGGATTTCATAGTTTCTCTTTGAAAGTAATTCCAATTTTCCTTTTTAATTTCACATCTGAATTTACATTCCCCAAATTATCTAATGATAATTTTTCCCATTTCATTTATAAACACCGTTTATAAATTCACTTCAACTCCCCGTATTATTTGATTTATAAACATCGTTTATAAAATCAATACTTGTTTATATTATTCAAAACAAATTAATATTTCTTAACCCATTCAGAATTAGAATTCTATTTTTTGAAAAATAGATTTTCGCGCTTAAATCTCAAAATCCCTTTTCACGATATTTTTATAAATCAACATTTAGGCCCAGTGATATTTAAACACTTAAAAACATCCAATTATCACTCAAAGGTTTTCTAACACATCATAAATGATAATATATGTAAACAACCAAATAATAATATTCTTGAGGAATCTAGTTGGATCCCTCCAACCTGTTTTTTCCTGCATCCACAGATGTTAGCCAACATAAATAATATCTGCCTTACTTCGAGGCAGGATATCGTGGTATAGAAGGTCATCAACTACAATATATTGTGGGGCGTATAGGGTCATCCGCTAATGATACTATGGGCATTCGCTAATGATACAACGGGAAATATCCAACCACCAATATATATATAATAACTGCAAACACTAAGCCTAAATAACTAATATATATGATAGCCACAAAAATATTTAAATGCATCCAAACAACCAACAAGTAGTATATAAAAACTATTTAAAATAAAAATTCATTTATAATAAAATTATAAATGAACTAGAGAGTGAGTTTACTTACCTTGAATTTTTAATTTCGATCCATTCTGATTTCTGTTTATTTCCAGCTTATGTAATATTCAGTTACGAATCCATACGACATATTTTTGTAATATTTGGACCTTGCATAAATTAAATATAGTATTTATAGATTTGCGAATTATATAAGCTATTTATTTTATTTTCCTCTTAACAAAAATTTATATCTTTATCTAATAAAAATAAAGTAAAAATCATATACCTTAAAAATCTCATTTAACTGTTGTCTTCCACTTACCGACCTACTTCCAATTGAACACTTTACAATGGAGCCACTGCATCCAACTTGGCAATTCACCAAACCTCACAATTAATCCTACTCTTTCTTTTTATCATCTACAGTCAATCTCCACATTACCCACTCCTCCCTGTAGTCCTAATAACGACAGTCTTACCCCCTCCCCTCCCCAGCATCACCCAAGCAAGATCAACTCCCCTAACCTCAGACCTCGTTCAACAAAGTAAAACCCTTCTTCTTCTTTTAACAGCATGAGCCTCCTTCATTAGTAAAATATGACAATTGATCACCTGATCTTCCATCCATGCCTCAACCCTAATTCACTAGCTATCAATTCGATCGAACCAATGCATCACCGAATCCCACAATAATGAACCATAACTACATCGCTCCCCCCTCGTATCTTCGAACGAACTCACTGTTGAATCTCCATATGTTTCCCCATCGCGCATCCTCTCCCTTCTTAACTCCCGAGCGCCAAATGATGTCGAGCTCTAGGGCTTGGAGATTTCGAATCGCGATATCTGATTCTAATACGGTCTTTTTTTCAAAGGATGGATTTTGAATTTGTTAACGAGATATGATTTGAGGAATAAAAATGGCATGTATTCGATCTTGATTTCTAGGAATGAACAAAATGAAATTTGAAAGGGAGAGGCTTTCATTTGATTTAAAAGCTTTCGATTTTTCTCTCTGATTGTAAGGAACGAGAATGAAAATAATAAAGGGAGAGAGGTTTGTGCAAATTTATAGACGAAGAAGACTTAAGCATTAAGGAAATGTTCTGCGTA
This sequence comes from Allium sativum, assembly GCA_030737875.1. Lineage (NCBI taxonomy): Eukaryota > Viridiplantae > Streptophyta > Magnoliopsida > Asparagales > Amaryllidaceae > Allium > Allium sativum. The sequence continues at coordinate 619,540,505 of CM060912.1, forward strand.
AGGTACCACTGTAGGAGTTAGGCTAGGGTAGGTCAACTACAATGGGTTTAAAAACGATTTGATTTTGATTTAACCGCGATTCGAGTTTGAGCTTATCCACTAAATTTTATAATAATATATTTTGTGATTCCAAACTCCTATTTAAGCGTAACGACCAACGTTTCAAGCGTTATACCACTATTCTGAACACACTGTGACAGGATGCGAAGCTCAATTCGATCATATGGAGAAGATATATATTTAAAATGATATAAATTAAATTCAAAACAATTAATTTCTTGATAATAAATTATTATTATCATCTATAGTCAATACTATTTATATTGATCATCTAAATTATTTTTGATCCAATTTTAACTTCGAATTCAATTATTTACTATTTATGATAATTCAATATACTCGAATTAAATTATATTCGATTATAAATCGATAAATTCCATATAAATATCCATTTATATTATTAACTCAATATTTAAAAAAAAATTAAAATAAATTGATTAAAAATCCGGGTTGTTATAGGCCCAGTGATATTTAAACGTCTAAACACCCAATTATTAGTCACAGATTTTCTAACACATCATATATGATTATATATATATATATATATATATATATATGTATATATATGTATATATATATATATATATGAAAACAAACAATAATAAATTTTGAGGAACCCAGTTGGATCCCACCAACCTGTTTTCCTGCATCCACAGACGTTAGCCAACATAAATAATACCCATCCTGCTTTAACGCAGGATATCGCGGTATAGAAGGTCATCCACTATATTATACTTTAGGGTACATAGGGTCATCCGCTAATGGTACTGTGGGAAATATCCAAACACACACACACACACACACACACACACATATATATAGCCACAAGCACCATGCCTATATAATTAATATATACATATAGTAGCCATAACAATACTTGAATGCATCCAAACAACCAACAAACATCATATAGAAAAATATTTAAAATAGAAATATTAAATGAACCAGAGAGTGAGTTTACTCAATTGATTTTATTTTTGCTGAATATCTTGTTTAATTCCAAATTGTTGCTGCTACGAATTACTCGAGTCGTCTCGAATGAAACATCTCTGTAAAGTTTCAAAATTAGGCTCATATCCGGTCCAACTTTTCATGTAAATTAGGTCCCTTTTTTTTCGAAAATAGGTTAAAAAAATAAAAAATGAAAAAAAATCACGTAAATTCATTATTAATTAAAACACATACACGCCAAAAAATTCTGGTGTTAAAACAACCGAAAACGCACCAAAACCCAGTAAACCCAAAAACTGCGAAACAACAGGTTTATGCATCAAAAGATGCACCTATTTGTAAATAGTTGCATACATTCATACTTATATTTCAGTGTTGTAACAAACTGCAGTATAAATGCATACATGTATGCAGTTAAACAAAAATATACACATCCTTTTATGCATATATTCAAATCTGGCTTGTTTTTTCAAGCATTCACGGTTTTCAGACATTGTTGCACACATTTACGCTCTTATACAGAAATATGCATACATTCATGCACATATTCAGAAGCCTTCATCCCTTTTGAATTTGTTGTACACATTCATGCATATATACGAAATAGTTGCATACATGTATGCAATTATTCATAACACATGCATCTCAGTTCAACTTTATATGCATACATGTATGCAACTGTTAGTAATAGTTGCATACATGTATGCATATATTGGTCCAGATTTTTAACATAAAACACTGGATGAATATATGCATACATGTATGCTACTATTGGTAATTGTTGCATAGATGTATGCAACTTTTTTTTACGAATGCTTCCGATAATATTTCTGATTTTTTTGATTTTTTTTATATAGCAGATCCAGAAAACATGTAACATTGAAAAGGAGGACCCGCTTTACATTTCAAACATATGAGGGATGCCATTAAAATTTCCAAACCTTTTAGGGACGTCACGCTAATATTCACATAAATTAAATCCTTATTCATTAATTTGAACTATTTATTCAAACTATTTAAATAAATTATCTTAGGTGAATTAACTAATTCTATATATTAAATTAAACATTTCTAATCAATTTAATTAACTTAACATTAATAAATTATTCTATGAAGTTTTAAATATCGGTAAAGACATATACCTCACTTCTTCTGCAAATCACTCAATTGACCACTACTGCACAACAACCAACCAACAACTATCAACAACCATCTGACCAATCTCCCATCAGTTCACCTGCAACAACACGATAATCACCGCCTTAATACATCACCGCAAGCAAGCAACAATTACCCAAATTTCTCATTTGCTTATCACTGTTGTTACGGCCATGCAACTCAGCCCACTTCCATCAACTAACATCTCTACCTGAACACGTACGTAAATCCCAAAATCACTTTGCAATTTCAAATGCCACCCCTCCATCTGCTTCCTCTCTGCAAGCTCCATCTCTCATTACAACAATACGCAATTTGATCAACCACCTAGAACTGCAACTCTGTCTTCGGTAGCGCACACACACGAGACACCACCACCACTCAACTCCGTCACCTCAGTTCACACCGCCTAGAAATCGATGTCATACCCCCTGAACTCGCATATCCCTCAAGGCTATCGCATGCCCTAATTTTGCCGATGTTGAGTCCAAAATCGAGCCCCTTTCCAGTGCTTGAGTCGAGATCATGATCCCCCCTTTCTTTGATTGTGCAACCCTAATTTGCTACTATGAACTGTCAAAGTCCAAAAACGATGCGCACCCTTCTGAAATCGAGTTAGTGCCTCGCGGTTTAAATACGATTACCTTCTGATGATTTCCTTTTTTATTTAATAAAGTGGATCGATTTTCATTTAGACTGAAAAAAGGAAATGGAAGCACACATTTTGAACGGTTTTCATGGGACTGAGAATGGAAGAAATAAAAAAGGCGAGGCTCAATATATACATGCGAAGGGGAACCATTCGTACAAAGCCATTAAATTTTTGTTTAACTTAGTAGCGAAGTTGGGGAACTACGTACATGGGATGAAAGAAAATAGGTGTAGCTATTGGTAGGTTTGCTGAGAATTCCTTGGGTAGACAGGAATAGGCCGTCCTCTAATTTAATTTATTCATTTATTTATATTTTAGTGATTTGAGCTAATGTTATTAATTACTTAACTCAAAATATCTCGCAGTAACAAACCCCAATCGTGGCGCAACAGCTGACATTTTTAGGGCTTAACCACTATGTGAACATGTTGGAACTGGTTTCGAAGCCTCATTCGATCGTATAGAGAAGATATTAATTTAAATCAATATAATGTAGATTAAATTCAAAACAATTAATTCCATGATAATAAATCATTATTATTATCATTATCATTTATACTCAAATAAAATTCACACTGATCATGTGAATCGTCTCGATTCAGTTCTAACTTTGAATTCAATTATATTTCATTTTCGTATTACGATAATTAAATATGTTCAAAAATTAAATCGATAAATTCGATATAAAATCCATTTATATTATCAACTCAACATTTAAAAAAATATAAAATGTTTAAAATAAATCATTCAAAAATCCAGGTCATTACATTCTCCACCCTTAAAAGACTTTCGTCCCCGAAATTACTTAGGTAGGAAAAATGCTTCAAACCCATCTACTTTCCAAAAACACACTTATGTTGAAACCCATCCTTTTCATACTTCTACAATTTAGTTCTGCTAAAACTTTTGGTTTTCATTTATATTGCATATCTTATATGCTTACATTCATATAATCTGAATGATTTACAATCAATATATTCATATCTAATTCATATGCATTTAAATTCATTCATACTATCAGTTTCCCGACTATTGGTTATCTTTTTCACATTCAAATACTAGGCCATTTCTTCAAGCTTGCACATATTTTATAATTCACGCTCATACTTATATAGTACTCTATTACATCCTACGACTATATACAAACATCAACTTAATTTTCCTAAGTAGGCTCAACTAATTTTCTCAAACCATGTAAATTGGACTTTTATATGTTTCCAAATGATGATATTAAATATTCTTTAATTTGAAAATATTCTTTACATATTCTTTTGAAAACTGTCTTGTAGATTATTTATTTAAAAGTATGATACCAAATGAAATGTTTTTAGGCTTAGTACCAAGTAAACTAAATGAAATCTTGAAAACATGTCCGTACTCAATTCAGGTGGGTCAAAACAATGTCATGGTATATCTTATTTTTTTATAAAACCAAAAACTATTTGTATTGAGCGTGAATACGATCTAAGATGATAGTAAATGATCATACTTAATACCAATCTTCAAATTCCATATATTCTATCCGTCGAATATTGGTGATAGCACCTTCCAAATTGATTCATTGTAAAAAAGTTCTGTATTCGAAATCTCATTCGAATCAGAATATTTTTTATATTCTCTCTAAGAATATGTTAAGTCTTGGATTTTTCTCTCTTATAGAATCCTTCTTTGATTATATGTCAAATAATTTAGAACTTAGCTTATAAAGCCATTTCAAATTATTTTGTTTTAGATTTCTAACTTTGTATATTTCTATCATGAATTGTAAGAAATTTCTGTGTTGCTTCACACATTATTAAGTTAGTTATTATTCTAATTCAGAAATGGTTATGAATTATTTATTAAAACTCATTCGTTATTAAAACCCATGTTTAATAACTTGATAAATATTTTCTATAAGATCTTTATTTCTGGTGGGATTTGTGCAATGTATATAATCATTAATATTTTCTTCTATTAACACCAACTTCTTTCTACATTATTTCACATTAAACAATACTGATACAATGAGATGTAATTTCTAAAAATAGAGATACAAACTAGTGCCTATTGATATAAGGATCGAAATCGAAGTCGAAGTGCTATTTATTGGAGTTGGAGGAGTTTCTTCTGTACCAAAAGTTTATTTTATAAGACGTGTCTAGATCCACATCGTCTTCCTCTCCTTAATTGTCATCTTAATTCCATCCCGTTGAGGTGGGTATATCCTGTTAACTGGCCATACGTCTATGACCATCATGTTCCCTTCTTCTTATATCTCATCTATTCTTGGGTTTGATTCATCAGGGACCTCTTCTACCTCCTCAACCTCCATTTGATTCTATCTTTCTTGAGTTACTCATCCTAGGGTATTGTTAATCCCATCTTTGATGAATCTTTTACCAGATTAGGCTTAAGTGTTCGCTTAACTAAGCATAAATACTAAATAAAATTCATCTAGTATGATCACCAAATGATAATCAGACCTAGGTAATCGATAAATCAAGGCTCTGATACCAAATGAAATGACTCACTTCCTCGACCCTCAGAAATCAACACTAATACATCCACGGTATTCACGTGCCGCAAAACCAACTACCGAAGTAGTGAACTGTTTATGGTAAGAAAGAAAACATGAGAAAGTAGAAACATCAGAATTATGCACAACCGAAAAATATATCTATTTATCTTCAAAAATCATTACAGTGGAAATTTCTATCTTACTTATTAGAGTGAAAATAAATCAACCTGGAAGTTATAGAACATCCACCTACAATTGATGAAAGAAACAAAGGAAAAACAAGGATAACTGGTGATCTCCAATTGTTCAGCTCCAAGATCCATCCAGTTGATCCAAGTCAAACTTGAACTACTAGGTTTTCTGGAGAAAATAGGGGCATAGAATTTAAGGGAAAATTAATTCCGGTTTAGTCATAGGAATAGTGTGAGAAACTTAAATTTTCCATTTGAAAATAAAGGGTATCCAACAAAACCACTACCACGCATAAACATGACACGAGTTTTTTACTTTAGGGTGACCAAATAATTTTACGTCGAAATTATCTGATATTATTTTTAATGACTTATGGGTTAATCCATTTTTAATAAATTATAGAAGTATGCAAAATTATTCCTAATTGAATTCCATATGCATTATGGGTTTTACAATAGAATACGCAGCCCATAGGGAAATGTATTTCCATATAATGGAAAAGTAAAGGACCACCTTTCTATACAGTACACCTATAAAGGGATGCAACGAGGAGCACTCTTGTAACAATCCGGTTGTTAACCACCTAATTAATTAAATTTAATTAGAGAGAATTTATTCTAGATTGTGATTTATGGAATTTAATGGTGAAATTAAAATATAGTTTTGGGAATAATTCATCTGTTTTTTATTTTAAGATAATTCTGGAAAATGTTTTAAGAATAAATAAGTGTCTATATTTAGATATATTATTCCAAAATAAGAATTTAAAAAAGTTAATTAATTTGTGATTTTGATAAGATATGGGGTAATTGGAAAGTCATAATAATAATAATAATAATAATGATAATAATAATAATAGTGCGCTAGAGTTAGTAACTTAAGAAAATTAGTGGCACTTTACTAGATTTCACAATATTGGTTTTTGGGCTTCTAACCAATAACCTCTTGGACCAAGAAAGATTAGTTAAGGGGAGAAACATGTGTATATACAACTTATTTCTTCATTTTTGAAAATAATTATTGAAACCCATCATCCTCTTCTCTATCAAAACCCTAGCTTTTAAATCATCCAAAATCTAGTGCAAATCAATACGGATTGGACGATACTTGTAGAAATCGAAGATAGTTAATCTTCTCTAATCTCTATGCCCATAAAAATGTGATTTTTATTTCGTTTTAACCTTAGAGCTTGTAATGACCCGTACTTTACTGGTGTAATAATTAATTTATTTAATTATTTAAAAGGTGATTAAAAGGTTTTAATGGTCGTTGAATTAAATAATGGTGAATATTTAATTAAAATAATAAATTAAATAATATATTTAATTTTGAAATAATCAGAATTGGCTGAAATGGCGATATGGTGTGAACTGGATCATCTGTGGTATTTAATTCTGCTTGGAATTGAATTCGAATAACGAATATATTATATAAACGACAGTTTGAACGTAGAGTTATAATATAATTAAAATCGAGCTCGAAATGGCACTGCAGTTCGTAAATTGGTGATTCGTACTTCAACTGAATGTACAGGATTCGTTTTAAGCCGGATTTCTGTGAAATAAGAAACGTGTGGAGCTGGTGGAGTATATCTTTCTAGTGGAAGAGAAAAATCGTGATTTCGTCGTATAGATTTTGATTTACGTCCAAATCAAATTTTAGAAAAGTCGCTGTGGAATTCCGTTATAATTTATAAAGGAATTATTTATATTTTAAAAAGGAATTTCAATATAAATCGAATATCGGGTTGACCCAGAAGTGAATATCGAGTTAGAAATTTATATAGGAATATTCTAGAGCTGTATGGTATTCCACTTTGAATATATATATACGATAATATAAATTTATTTATATTTTCCAGAGATTTAAAAATAAGCTGTGTTTGCAAACGAAGTTGGAATTCGACGAAACTAATTTTGTTGGATCCGCAATGTTAAATTATTGCTAGATGTCAGTTTCCGTGATTTTTAGAGTCACTGTGTAGCCATACGGATTTGTAGAGTGAAAAACAGTCAGTATTTCGATGGTTAAAAATAAGCTGTGTGAGCAAACGGAGTCGGAATTTGAAGAAACCAGTTTTGTTGGGACCGTAATGTCGAATTGTAGCTGCATGTCCAGTTTTGTGATTTTTAGTTACCGTATGTGATCGTACGGATTTTTAGAAGGAAAAAACATATATAATAGAAAATAAAACAAAAAAAATATCTCACCCAATTCCCTATAAATACCCCCCCACTAACCTTTTCTAAACCTAATTTCCTACAAAAGTCAACAGATCAAAAATCCGCCGTAACTTTCTTGCTTCCAGTAAAATATTTTCCATCTTCATTAATTCATGTAAAATCAAATAAAAATCTTTAAATCCACAAACATGAATGTATGAGCTCATAAGGTGGTTGGCTTCATTCTGGTATAAATTTTGAGGCATTCGAATCAGTTGGGGGTTCGCTGTCTTGTATACAGCGGTAGCTAGGTTTCGATTTGGTGGTAGATTGAAGGGTCGATGCAAGGTTTGAGCAGTGTAGATGGATTCATGAGGTCGTGTTGAATGTATAAGCAAATTTTGGTGAGGAACTGGAACGAAAAGCGTCGCAAGTGGTCACCATTGAAGTCTGGAATCGCTTTCAGTATGGGTGTGCGAGCGGGATAAAGGTTGGAGGGTTCGATGGAGATTTTGACAAGAAGTTAAATGATGATTTCGGTTTGAATATCCATCGAGAAATGGGGAGGCGATTGGGTTCTAAAGTGGTGAAAATGGCGGGTCGATTTTTCCTGGAGCTCACGGTTGTTCAAAGGAGGAAGAAGAATTTGTGGGTTTTAAGAGGAGTTGGGCCGGGCGTTTAAAGTATTAGGCCCACTTATTTTAAGTAATTGATTTTGGTGATTTTTGTTTTGGTATTAGTGATGAAACATAGGAGAAATTGGCAAGGGAAGTTGCGGAAATGGCAACGTGAATGTCCAGCATGGTTTTCTGGTTTGGGGAAGATGAATTTTATCGAGTTGGTTATTCAAACGGGTTTGGGCCAAGGAGATAAAGTGGTGAGGCCCGGTTGGTTATAATTTAAGTTTTATTTAAATTCAAACTGTGTATTAACTTCTAAAATGCGTATCTCCTTCATACGATATCAGAGTGATGAACCATAAGTTGCGTTGGGACCGTATGGATGAGAGCTTCACAATGAAGCTGACTGGAAGTGGATTGGGGCTCGTATGAATTTATGGTGAAATAAACTGTTTGATTCAAATCAAACAACAGTTTATCGTTCTTTAACGATGAACTGCCAAAGTGAGTAAAACTCACAAACTCTGAACAGTTATATTTTTATAACATACTTTTAGAACTGTTAGATATTGATTGATTGTTGTGTGTAGATTGGTTGATTGAATTGCTAGTCAGTTAGTTGAAATTATATATACATATACATATATATATATATACATATATATATATATATATATACACGAATATATATATATATACCGTTAAATATATGTTGATATTGTTTATCAGAACATTTCATATTGAAATGAAATTGATGTATATTATACTGTGTAACATCTGTGGATACAGGGATACAGGTTGGAGGGATCCGGCTAGATTCCTCAACATTTATTTTACTGTTTTAATATATTGTGATATATGATGTGATGTATATCTGTTATGGGTTATGTGTGTTAGAATGATATTGATCATTTGTTATTCGATATTTTAAATATCATAAGAAACCCTGGAATGTAAAAAGGAATATTTCAATGTACATTGAAATAAAAGGGATTTTATAAAATCAACCGACTTTATAAAAGGAAATAAATTTGAAAATAAAGCATTTATAAAATCATAGGATATTATAAAGGAGGATATTTGTTTAGAAAATAAATAGGATATTATAAAAAGGAAATCGTTATGAAAAGGAAAATGTTATTAAAGGGAAATCTTTATAAGTGGAGAAACGTTGTTAAAAGGACATTTTTAAAGTGAAGAACCGTTACTAAAAGTAAATCTTTATAAATGAATAAACGTTGTTAAAAGGAAATCTTTTTAAATGGATAAACATTGTTAAAAGGGAAAATCTTTGTAAATCAATAAAGTAATCGAATATTAGTTATTCGAATAAGAGTTAATCCAATAGAGTTAAAACAATATTAGAAACTGACTAGAGATTAGTTAAGTCGAATGGTTTTCTGAGTGTGGATCTGATGTTGGTTTCGGCCTTCGGGGTTTATACTTAGAGAATTGTTCTCTTACTAGTTTACAGTTAGGGACTGATGGTTGTGGAAGAATAGTGATATGTGAATAAGCTATGGAAATGTTTTCTAGTGTTAATAACGTATATTTTCTAATCATAGAAAATAAGGAAATATGAATATATATATATATGTATATATTTATATGTTGGATGATTTGATCGATAATTCCATTTGGAATTAAGATCGTTGTGTGAACACCGACATGTTTTCATTTGATAGTTAAATCACCGACTATCAAAGTTTTGACCATATTTACGTTGTTGATATGGAGAGACCGGTTGGATTCTTATCCAAAGAAACCACTCTGTATTGGCATAAGCATTGCGGATATGCCAAATAAAAATTGAAGACGGAGTAAAATGCAAGGGCTGTTGTATAGGTCCTAGGTATAGATTGCCTAGGATGGATGTACTGAACAGTGCCTTCGGTTTCGTTGAATCCCAGAACGAACGTAAATGGACGAATGTCTGACAAAGTATTTCCAATGATCGAATGGGTTGGTCTGCATGAATATATATGGTTGCAACGGATTTATTCCCTTAGCATAACATCCAGAATATTTGTGTAAACCAATTAATGATAAACGGATTTGATAATGTGGCATTCAAAGTGACCGTGTTATCAATGAATGGAAAGTAGTCGTAGCCTCTGGCTTCAACATCTGGTAAATGACGAAAATCGGGCAGGCAGCATGGCTAAGTTGGTCGCACCGAAGTAGGGTGTATAATCACCTATCTAGAGAATATTCATTTGCTTCTATTAATCTATCAATGCTGTTCCATATATATATGGGAAACGGTTGCTGATCCCAACCATTGGTGATGTACATTCGATACACTCAAGTGAAATGAGTGATCGGTCATGTGTGGCTGAGTTGCAAGATGTTCCTGTTGAACTCCAGTTTATCGTTCCTAGAGTACACTGATCGGAAGGTGGTTCCATACCTTGTCATAGTTGGAAATCCATTTCCCAATACGTGCTTGCGGTTTTGATTGTATACTATATATGTAGAACGTGAGATGAAAGCATTTCTGCTAGATGATTATTATATTGCGGTTGTTAGACATTATTATAATATCCAAAGGTTTTTAATATAAAGATATTTTGGATTCTCATAAGGGAAAAACCCGTTCCGTTATACGGCGTGGTCTTATGAGATATCGTTTACTTGTTCAAATTGTTTTAAACTGTTTTACTCATACCAGTCCCATGACTGACCCGGAGTTTACTTTGTTTTGTCTACCTAAACTCTTGGGTGCCTAAATTTGTACGGGCATTCAAGTAGTTCAGGATTTTACAGATACATTTGGAGAGCTTGGAGCAGGAGGCTTCAAGATTCTATAGCTATTATTATTTCCGTTGTTGTTGTAAGTGTTGTACTCTGAAATGTTATTGTATACATATACTGTTTGTATTTCAAAAGTTATATTATATTTTATTCATTCCACTGTGAGATTCGTGGTTACTCTGATGATGTTCTTCTTCTTCTTCTTCTATTCTAATAGTTATATCTTATCTATCCTCACCCTCTATCTTCTTTCTATTAATTTCTTGAATTTCCAGTGCAATTTGGGGTTGGACTTGTGTTATTTGGTCAGCTCAAATAGGACCGGATTTTCGGGTCATTACAGTTGGTATCAGAGCTTAAGTTAAGTGAATTACCTTGGCTCTGTGGCGTAACTCAGTAGAGATGGGGTTAGCAATACCCTAGATTGAGTTTGAGTGTATACATACGAGTGAACATATTTGTTATTATATATAAAAATTTGTTTTATATTGTGGAGCTTTATTGGTTGAGTGGCTTATAAATTATGGTCGATAGTGGGGCACCACAATATCGATAGGGGTTTCTAAACACTCGAATACGATGAACCAACATGATATGTTTTGAAATTAATATAGTATAATTGGTTGTTAGTATAATCGAAAGAGATTATAAAAAGGTGAAATGGTTGTAGATAACTAATCAGAATTCATATAAGTAAAGTATATGAAATAAGATGAATAAAATCTGAATTTAAATCAGATTTGGGATTTAAAATAAGAAAATTTTAAGTTCCTGGGAGATTTTGAAAATGTTTTCAAATTGAAAGTATTATAGTATTGAACTCACTTCGATAAACTGGGAAATTACCCAGATGAGTGTGGCCACATCATCAGTTCTCATTTTCGAGTTCTAAGTGACGGATTACTACCAAAGGTTTGTTTTTGAATTGTTTTGAGGAAAACAAGTTGTTTAGAAATTCAAAGGTTTTGAATTGGTATTATGATTTCAAATAAACCCAGGAATTTAAATTCTAGAATTTAAATTTAACTTATGAAGTTAAATAGAATAAGATGGAGAAAAACTGAATAAATAAATTAGAAATTAACTTGAATAATGTTAAATATAATTGAGGTAGATTAGAGAATAATCTATAATAGAATTGAATGGATAAGTCAAGAATTTGAAATTTAGCTTAGACTTAGAATTTGAAAATCAAGAATGAAACTTGAGATTGAAAATGGGATTCGACTTAGGTATAAGCGAACGATTTGGTTTTGAGAATGAACTGATTGGAGATCAAGTTGGTAATGCATTGTTATATGCAGAAGTGGTAATGAATGGTAGAGATATAATGATATGCCCGACAAAAAGGTACAAGTTTATATTTTATATGAGTTTGGAATTTATGAGCCGATTTGGCAAGCCGCTTGGCTGTTTGATTTTCTTTTGGTTGGAGAAGGCCTAGAGAGGCGAGTTGTGGTTTGATGTATATGCCGGTACAAACGAGATGCTGGCCAAATTTTCCGAAAACTTAAAGTGTTAGAAAATTTTCAAAAATTTTAGTTAGTCGGAATGAATTAATATTTTAGTCGATATTAATTGGTTTAGTTGAAACCAGAGATAAGAGGTAAACAGATAATTTTTTTACCGAGTAGACAGGGTCGTCCTCTACCTTAGCAATTTCGAGGACGAAATTATTTTAAGTGGGGAAGAATGTGATGACCCGTACTTTCCTAGTGTAATAATTAATTTATTTAATTATTTAAAAGGTGATTAAAAGGATTAATGGTCATTGAATTAAATAATGGTGAATATTTAATTAAAATAATAAATTAAATAATATATTTAATTCTGAAATAATCAGAATTGGCTAAAATGGCGATATGGTATGAACTAGATCATCTGTGATATTTAATTCAGCTTGGAATTGAATTTGAATAACGAATATATTATATAAACGACAGTTTGAACGTAGAGTTATAATATAATTAAAATCGAGCTCGAAATGGCGCTGCAGTTCGTAAATTGGCGATTCGAACTTCAACTGAATGTACAGGATTCGTTTTAAGCCGGATTTCTGTGAAACAAGAAACGTGTGGAGCTGGTGGAGTATATCTTTCTAGTGGAAGAGAAAAATCAGGATTTCATCATATAGATTTTGATTTACATCCAAATCAAATTTTAGAAAAGTCGCTGTGGAATTCCGTTATAATTTATAAAGGAATTATTTATATTTTAAAAAGGAATTTCAATATAAATCGATTATCGGGTTGACCCAGAAGTGAATATCGAGTTAGAAATTTATATAGGAATATTCTAGAGCTGTATGGTGTTCCACTTTGAATATATATACGATAATATAAATTTATTTATATTTAAATATATTTATATATTTAAATGGGTCATCCAGAGCTTTAAAAATAAGCTATGTTTGCAAACGAAGTTGGAATTCGACGAAACTAATTTTGTTGGATCCGCAATGTTAAATTATTGCTAGATGTCAGTTTCCGTGATTTTTAGAGTCACTGTGTGGCCGTACGGATTTTTAGAGTGAAAAACAGTCAGTATTTCGACGGTTAAAAATACGCTCTGTGAGCAAACGAAGTCGGAATTCGACGAAACCAGTTTCTTTGGGATCATAATGTCGAACTGTAGCTGCATGTCCAGTTTTGTGATTTTTAGGTACTGTATGTGATCGTACGGATTTTTAGAAGGCAAAAACATATATAAAAGAAAATAAAAAAAATATCTTACCCAATTCCCTATAAATACCCCCCCACTAACCTTTTCTAAACCCAATTTCCTACAAAAGTCAACAGATCAAAAATCCGCCGTAACTTTCTTGCTTCCAGTGAAATATTTTCCCTCTTCATTAATTCATGTAAAATCAAATAAAAATCTTTAAATCCACAAACATGAATGTATGAGCTCATAAGGTGGTTGGCTTTATTCTGGTATAAATTTTGAGGCGTTCGAATCAGTTGGGGGTTCGCTGTCTTGTATACAGCGGTAGCTAGGGTTCGATTTGGGGGTAGATTGAAGGGTCGATGTAGGGTTTGAGCAGTGTAGATGGAATCATGAGGTCGTGTTGAATGTATGACCAAATTTGGTGAGGAACTGGAACGAAAAGCGTCGCAAGTGGTGACCGTTGAAGTCTGGAATCACATTCTAGTATGGATGTGCGAGCGGGATAAAGGTTGGAGGGTTCGATGGAGATTTTGACAAGAAGTTAAATGATGATTTCGGTTTGAAAATCTGTCGAGAAATGGGGAGGCGATTGGGTTCTAAAGTGGTGAAAATGGCGGGTCGATTTTTCCCGGAGCTCATGGTTGTTCAAAGGAGGAAGAAGGATTTGTGGGTTTTAAGAGGAGTTGGGCCGGGCCTTTAAAGTATTTAGGCCCACTTATTTTAAGTAATTGATTTTGGTGATTTTTGTTTTGGTATTAGTGATGAAACATAGGAGAAATTGGCAAGGGAAGTTGTAACACCCCGTAATTTTATAACATTAAAATTCACAAATTAAAGTATACTTAATTTTTAGAAAAGAATTAAGTGAAATGGGTTGCGCAGAGAAATATATATATTGATATATATATAAAAATTAAAAATTAAATAAATAAATATGCGAAAAAGTTCAAAACAGCGAACTGGGAGGGGAAATAACCGAACCGGCCCATTTTTGAGGTCGACCCGAGCCTTGCTGGGTCGACTAGGGGTTAATCCGGGGTGTTTGGCTGTCAACCCGTGGGCCGATTCGCTCAAATGCAGATTTTGCATTTGATTGGTTCTCATGGTTCAGGGTTAATCTAATGGTCCTAAATAACTTCCTACACCTATAAATACATACTAATGCTAACCCTAAACCTAATTAAAATAGAATAGTTACTGTCGCCATGGAAATCAATGGAGCCGCCGCCAACTAAGAAGGAAGAAAAGCTAATTCAATTCTAATTTTCTCAACCCTAAAGCAAAGCAAAACTCTCTCTTTTCTTCTCTAAATTGTGAGTATGATGATCTTAACAAGATTATTATCATTTTAATTAGGTTGAGTTATGAATGGATTATGAGTAGATGATGTGAATTATCATATATGTTGTTTTAAACCCCTTTTGCTATCATGTATATTGTAAATCCAATGTTATGTGATGATGATATCTTATATGTTGTAAATCATGCTATGATGATTTTATGTATGTTGAAAGTTTCTATGCTAAGTTGTGATGAATCATACATGTTAAAAAGGCCATGATGTTACCATCTATGCTAGTTAGTTCATATTAATTAAATCGTCATGTTTGGGTTATGTTGATCTATATGACAAGTCACATATGCAAGTTAGATTGATTAGAAAAGTTATGAACATATGCCAAGACATCTATTATGACATCTAGAATTATGCTATGACATATGTGATATCCTATGCTAGTTCACACCATCATTATGTTGCCTAAAAACCCCATATGCAAGTTTATGTATAGATTTGGGCTATGATCATATCATATAAATTGAGACATTTAACAAGTTGACACCTTTTGATCCTTAACATGTGTAGTTTATGCAAGTTTCACCCCTATTATGATTAGATTTATTTTAATTGTCTATATGTTGTGATAATTTATCTTTGTGTTAGGTGTTAGACTATACAAGTCTAGCCTATATTATGCGTTGAATAAGCGAACGTATAAACGTGGGGTAGGGGTAATATTAAGGATTTAATATTAAAATGTTGGGGTGCAATTGATATGATTTTGCATGCCATAAGTGGATGGCCATAATTGAGTCAATTATAGACATCATTAAAAGTTGACTTAATTAATAAATTGAATAGGGAATTATTAAAACTGGGGTAAAGGATTTTAAGTGTTAATCAATGCTTAGGACACGAGGTTGGACTCGTTTGTGATGTAAACCTGCCCAGACCCGCCCGGCAAATCCAGTGATCACAAATGCCAGCCCAATGTGAGAGGTCCTAGGCCTAAACTAAAGCATAACGGTTGTAAAGACACGAGGTTAGACTCTTTTATGGTGTAAGACTGCCCGGACCCGCCCGGCAAATCCAGCTGCCATAAATGCCAGTCTAATGTGAGAGGTCTTTATGAGGTTATGGCCTAAATGAATTAAGAAATACTTAACCAGATAAACATGTAAGGTGGGACATGGGGGTTAAGTAGGTGCCTTGGGTGGCATGAGGAATCTAGGGGGTGCCCTTAGTGGCATGTGAAATACGATTAGTAAGACTTAACCAAACACACATGTAAATGAACATGACTAAGAGGGTTAAGTGGGATATACTAGTGACAAGCTTAGGTGGGTAGCTTGTGGGGGCCCATTTCGACCATTATCCCAAACGTATCTTTTTGGGCTCGACCCAAGTCGAGGACGGGATACGCATGCCGGGTTCGACTGTAAGAGGCCAAAACGGGGAGCCGTGGCAACGCAAGTCCAACGGGTTTCGTATGCGTGTGTGGACCCGGGCTGGTAGGTAAGACGTTGTTGCATCATATAGGTATAAGCCGTGCATTCTCAAGTTGTATCGGGTTGCCACTTTAGGGGAGTGATACACCCCACTGTGGGGCCAGCACGGGTATCTACGAGTAGGGAGCCGATCGAAAGTGGGTAGTGGGGTACACCTAGTGGAGATAGGGGCAGACGACACCTATGTAGTCAGCTAGGGGTACGTAAGGCTATTTATAAAGTTTCTATGTGAAGCAAGTGGGATCAAACAATAGGGTGACTGGTGTGGAACAGTGTAGTAATGTGCGGTGCAGTGTAGTAATCATTCGTTAGTAATTAGGTGTGCCTTTACCGTTATCTTTAACGTTATCTTAAACGCTATCATTATCTTCCTAAGAGTTCATAGACATTACTTGTCTTCCAGCTTATGCCTTAGTCTAGTTATTTCGATAATAGTGTTGTTAGAATTATCATACTCTCCAGACTTTATGTCTGACCCCCTCTATTTCTATCCTTTTCCCCCTCCAGGTCCTCAGGTTGGGCCCAGCTCTAGTGGAGTTTGATTGAATTGCTTCATCTCTCTTTGGAAAGCTTGGACCATTGAAGTAAAGTCCAGCTTGTTATCTTTTTAATGGCTATTTATGTAATGGGATTATGTATTTTGTTTTTATGAAGACGGATATTGTACTTGGTTATGATCTATGGTTTTATGATGTAACAAACATGTTTAATTTCCGCTGCAATAAAATGAAGTTTTAGATTTCCAAGTACTATTTACTATCTGTCTTGTTGTAATTTTTCTGTTCTATATTCACTTATAATCTCCATGGAAGTTAATGCATTCCCTTCGTGAGTGACATTAATGGACGTGGCGTGTTACACGTGGTATCAGAGCTTAAGGTTACCAGAACAGATAAAAAAAATACTTTAGAAAAATAGTTATTTTTGGAAGAAGTGCTTTCAAAAATATGTTTTAATGAGAAATTTAAAGAGAAAAGTTTTTAAGAAAGAAAAACATAATCCCTAATAGCCCATATCTTTATCTTTCGAATTCTCCATTTTGAATCTTTCCTTTTTCGTTTCAGCATGGCTGAAGATCTTAATCTACCCGACGGTGTAACGATACAAGGATGGTATAGGAGGCTATTGGAGGCTAGGGCCGCTGCAGGTCCAGCCCATGTTCCTCCACCACCAGTTGCACCCGTTCCTCCTCCTCCTCCTCGCGTAGATACTTTTGCAAAGACGTGCAAGGAATTCAAGGCTATGGGTGGAAAACCATTTCAAGGGTCAGAAACTTTTGTGGAAGCTAGAGATTGGCTTAAGGAGGTGGAAGAATTGCTAGAAATCTTTGAAGTAGAAGAAGGGAGGAGAGTTCGTTTAGCAGCTTGGTTGATGAAGGGAGAGGCCTCGTTTAGGTGGGAGGTCACTAATGGGGAGCGTCCTATTGACTCTTGGGCGGATTTCAGACGTAGGTTCGAGGCGAAGTTTCTCTCAAGGGCGGAAGAAAATCTATATATGGAAAGGTTCTTGACATTGAAGCAAGGAAGCTCATCAGTGAAAGAATATGTCAATAAATTTAATCAGTTAGCAAGGTTTGGCTTGGACTTAGTAAACACGCCGGAGAAGAAGGCTCTAAGGTTCGTGAATGGCTTGAATGAACCATTGCAAGGGTTGGCTATGACCCACATCCCGATGGGGGCCACCTTTGAGAAGTTAGGAGAAATTGCGCTTATGCATGAGGAGAAAAGCGCTAAAGCTGATAAGGCACCCGAGAAGAAGGGATCAGAAGAAACCACAACAGCAAAACAAGAAGGGTGGTAAAGACAATAATGGCAAGGGAAAGAAGAAATGTTTTAACTGTGGGACACCAGGCCATCTCAGCAAGGATTGCCGAAAGAAAAAGAAGACAGGCTGTTTTCATTGTGGCGATGCGGGACATTTAGTGAAGGACTGCCCAAAGAAGGGGCAGAGGGCAGGAGCTACCTCGGGAGGACAGGTGCAGGCTCTTATGGCACCAGGGCAGGCTAGGGGACAAGTTCAGGCTCTCGCGGTCCCACCGCTGCAAGAACGAGGTAAAACCATTTCTGTTGAAAGCTTAGTTTTTCTGTTTGATCAACCTGTCCGTACCTTATTCGATTCGGGCGCATCACATTCGTTTATCTCTACATCATTAGTTGAATCACTGCACTTAAACACCAGTTTAGTAGAGGATCCCTTAGTTGTTTCGAATCCAATTGGGGGCTCAGCTTATTTGTCTATGATGTGTTTGGATTTGAAAATTTCCATACTTAGCGTTGAATTTAGATGTGATGCTTATGTGTTGGGCTTCACGGGCTATGGGCTAATTTTAGGAATGGATTGGTTATCCAGAAATGGGGTCGTTCTTGATTGTGAAAGGAGAGTAGTTAGGCTCGTGACTTGCCTTGGCAACACTCTCGAAATCTTTTGTAATCCCATAAATTCGGTTATGCTAAGTTATCTAGAATCGCTTGACGCATCTGAGGAAAATCTACGATCTGTTAGAGTGGTCCGAGAATATTCGGATGTGTTTGAGGAGGTGAAGGGCTTGCCTCCGAAGCGGGAGATAGATTTTCGAATATATCTTGTGGATAATGCGAAACCAGTATCTTTGCCGGTACGCCACATGGCTCCACGTGAAAGGAGGGAACTCGGTAAGCAAGTGAAGGAGTTGCTTGAGAAGGGGTTCATAAGACGAAGTATATCGGAGTGGGGTGCTCCAGTAGTATTTTCCATGAAGGCGGATGGGTCCCTTAGACTTTGTGTGGACTATAGAGAACTTAATAAACTTACTAAGAAGAACAGACACCCACTGTCGAGGATTGACGATCTCTTCGATCAGTCAGTTGGCGCCTCAGTGTTTTCGCAGTTGGACTTAGCCACTGGGTTCCATCAGTTGAGAGTGGCTGAGGATAGCATAGACAAGACTGCCTTTAGGACTCCGGACGGTTTCTATGAATGGCTAGTGATGCCCTTCGGTTTGACAAACGCCCCAGCATATTTTGTTGATTTGATGAGTAGGGTGTTTAGGGAGTACCTTAACAAATTTGTGGTAGTCTTTGTAGATGACATCTTGATCTTTTCTAAGGATGAAGAGGAGCATGCCCTACATCTTAGGGAAGTGTTGGAGACTCTTCGAGCGCATAAGCTTAGAGCTAAATTTTCTAAGTGTCACTTTTGGAGGAAGTAAGTACGGTTCTTAGGACATGTGGTTTCCAAAGAAGGAATAGCTGTAGATCCCGCGAAGGTGGTGGCCATCCAAGATTGGAAGGTTCCCAAAAATGCTACCGAAGTGAGAAGTTTCTTGGGGTTGGCTGGCTACTATAGGAAATTTATCAAAGACTTCGCAAAGATATCAGCTCCATTCACACGCTTGACGAAGAAGAACCTAGTTTTCACATGGGACGTAGATTGTGATGATGCGTTCCAACGTTTGAAGAGAGCTTCGACTTCAGCCCCAGTCTTAGTATTGCCGGACGGGAGTAAGCCGTTTACCGTTTATACTGATGCTTGTGGGACATGACTAGGCGCAGTCTTAATGCAAGAGGGTAGGGTAATAGCCTATGGTGGAAGGCAGTTGAGAGCGCATGAGAAAAATTATCCTACACATGACCTAGAATTGGCCGCTATTGTTTTCGCGCTTAAGTCTTGGCGTCATTATCTTCTTGGCAAGAAATTCGAATTATTCACTGACCACAAGTCTTTAAAATACCTATTCTCTCAGAAGGACTTGAACTTAAGGCAGCAAAGGTGGATGGAGTTCTTGGCGTCCTACGACTTTGAGATAGCATATACCCCTGGCAAGGGTAACGTGGTGGCCGATGCCTTAAGTAGAAAAAGATTATCCTTAAGTCCTTTGTTTGTTGAGCGGTGAAGTTTAGAGTTCATCTCTATGTTTGATTTTAGACCTTCCGTTGACTTCGTACCCGGTTTGCTAGCATCCTTGGAGGGCAGACCTACACTTTTAGGACGGATTGGCGAGGCACAGCGAGACGACCCACAGTTAGTTGAGTTAGTAGAAAAGCTCAAAGGAGGGGAGTCATCAAGCCATCTCCGTAGGTATACCCTAGATGATAAGGGTTGGTTACGTAGGGACGGTAGACTTTGTGTACCAAAAGACGATGACTTAAGGAAGACTATTTTTGACGAAGCACATCATTCGAAGATGACCATTCATCTCGGCGGGGACAAGATGTACAAAGACATGAAGAGAGTTTACTTTTGGGCCGGCATGAAGAAAGACGTGGCCGAGTATGTCGCTAGATGCTTGGTGTGCTAACAAGTAAAAGCGGAGCAAAAGAAACCCGGTGGTTACTTCACCCATTGGAGGTTCCACTATGGAAATGGGAAAGCATCTCGATGGATTTTGTGGATGGATTACCACGTTCGAGGAAGGGTAATACGGGAATTTGGGTTATAGTAGATAGACTTACTAAGAGCGCCCATTTTATTCCCGTGAAGAGTAAGAGGACTTCTCCATGGTTAGCTTCTGTATACGTTCGAGAGATAGTTCGTTTGCACGTGTTCCTTCTAGCATAGTGAGCGACCGCGATCCTATTTTCACTAGCGAATTTTGGAGAAGCTTACAAGAGGCGGTAGGGACTCAGTTATGTTTGAGCACCGCATATCATCCTCAGACGGACGGTCAGACTGAGAGGATGAATCGCATTCTAGAGGATCTGTTGAGGCTATGTATCCTAGACTTTGGGGGTACATGGGAAGAGCATCCTCCATTGGTTGAGTTCGCATATAATAATAGATTTCAGTCCAGCATTGGTATGGCACCATTCGAAGCTCTATATGGACGACCTTGTCGTTCACCTACATGTTGGTGGGAATCTACGGATAAGATCTTACTTGGGCCCGATATGATTAGGGAGACTTCAGAGAAGATCGACTTAATTCGAAGGAGGATGAAAGCAGCGCAAGATAGGCAGAAATCTTATGCGGATAAGAGGAGGACAAATCTCGAGTTTGAAGTTGGGGACATGGTCTTTGTCAAAGTGTCTCCATTACGAAACGTTGTTCGCTTTGGGTCCGTTGGGAAATTAGCACCAAGGTTTGTAGGGCCGTTTCCTATTAAGGAGAGGATTGGACGGATGGCGTATAGAGTGGAGTTGCCCGAGAGACTTAGTGGTGTACATGACGTATTCCATATGTCACATTTGAGGAAGTGCTTGCACGAGACCGCGGAAGTGGTAGAGTCGAGCTTGCTTAGAGAGGTGGAGATAGAGCGTGATGCGACAATTCGACGAGCTCCTACGCGCATTCTTAGGTCGGAGATCAAGAGGTTGAGGAATCGAGAGGTCAGACTAGTCAAAGTGCAATGGGGAGATGATGAGAGCAACGCTACTTGGGAGACAGAAGAGAAGATGCGTTCACGATACCCTTTTCTTTTTGAGGGTATGTCCTTTAATTTCTCCTTTATCGCTTAGCTTGTACTTATCTTATCTTTAGTATATCCTCTCGCTAGTATCTTTGACCTTTAGTTAGGATAATCCTATGGTTGAAACATGTGTTTGAGACATGTTATGTATGGTGGATGCAAAGTGGATGCAAGTGTTTGCTAGTGGTTGCTCGTGGATGCATATACACACACTATTAGGCACTAGATCGGCTCAGTCACTTCATATTGCATATTGCATATATATGGATGTATTTAGTAAAATGGATGTATAATGGTTGTATTATCATATAGTTGCTGCATTCGGGTGGATGGTTGTGCACGCATATAGAATTAATATGTATCATTAGGAATCTTTTGCATACATATTGGATGCATGGCACTATCATGAATTGCACTAAGGAGGTCGATTGAATCAGTAGACCGCCTAATTTTGCATTAGATATGGACATATACACACACTGTGCATATAAACATTAAAGCTTTAGAAGTCTTTTAAGGACAGTGGATGCTGGTGTTTGATGGTTGAGTAGATGTGACGATTAGATGGTAGGATATACATTCTTCTTGACTTGGAGATTTCGGGGATGAAATCCTTTAAGGAGGGGAGACTGTAACACCCCATAATTTTATAACATTAAAATTTACAAATTAAAGTACACTTAATTCTTAGAAAAGAATTAAGTGAAATGGGTTGCGCAGAGAAATATATATATTGATATATATATATATATAAATTAAAAATTAAATAAAAAAATATGCGAAAAAGTTCAAAACAGCGAATTGGGAGGGGAAATAACCGAACCGGCCCATTTTTGAGGTCGACCCGAGCTTTGCTGGGTCGACTAGGGGTTAATCCAGGGTGTTTGGCTGTCAACCCATGGGCCGATTCGCTCAAATGCAGATTTTGCATTTGATTGGTTTCATGGTTCAGAGCTAATCTAATGGTCCTAAATAACTTCCTACACCTATAAATACATCCTAATGCTAACCCTAAACCTAATTAAAATAGAATAGTTACCGTCGCCATGGAAATCAATGGAGATGCCACCAACTAAGAAGGAAGAAAAGCTAATTCAATTCTAATTTTCTCAACCCTAAAGCAAAGCAAAACTCTCTCTTTTCTTCTCTAAATTGTGAGTATGATGATCTTAACAAGATTATTATCATTTTAATTAGGTTGAGTTATGAATGGATTATGAGTAGATGATGTGAATTATCATATATGTTGTTGTAAACCACTTTTGCTATCATGTATATTCTAAATCCAATGTTATGTGATGATGATATCTTATATGTTGTAAATCATGCTATGATGATGTTATGTATGTTGAAAGTTTCTATGCTAAGTTTTGATGAATCATACATGTCAAAAAGGCCATGATGTTACCATCTATGCTAGTTAGTTCATAATAATTAAATCGTCATGTTTGGGTTATGTTGATCTATATGACAAGTCACATATGCAAGTTAGATTGATTAGAAAAGTTATGAACATATGCCAAGACATCTATTATGACATCTAGAATTATGTTATGACATATGTGATATCCTATGCTAGTTCACACCATCATTATGTTGCCTAAAAACCCCATATGCAAGTTTATGTATAGATTTGGGCTATGATCATATCATATAAATTGAGACATTTAACAAGTTGACACCTTTTGATCCTTAACATGTGTAGTTTATGCAAGTTTCACCCATATTATGATTAGATTTATTTTAATTGTCTATATGTTGTGATAATTTATCTTTGTGCTAGGTGTTAGACTATACAAGTCTAGCCTATATTATGCGTTGAATAAGCGAACGTATAAACGTGGGATAGGGGTAATATTAAGGATTTAATATTAAAAAGTTAGGGTGCAATTGATATGATTTTGCATGCCATAAGTGGATGGCCATAATTGAGTCAATTATGGACATCATTAAAAGTTGACTTAATTAATAAATTGAATAGGGATTTATTAAAACTGGGGTAAAAAATTTTAAGTGTTAATCAATGCTTAGGACACGAGGTTGGACTCATTTGTGACGTAAACCTGCCCGGACCCGCCCGGCAAATCCAGTGGTCACAAATGTCATCCCAATGAGAGAGGTCCTAGGCCTAAACTAAAGCATAACGGTTGTAAAGACACGAGGTTAGACTCTTTTATGGTGTAAGATTGCCCGGACCCGCCCGGCAAATCAAGCTGCCAAAAATGCTAGTATAATGTGAGAGGTCTTTATGAGGTTATGGCCTGAATGAATTAAGAAATACTTAACCAGATAAACATGTAAGGTGGGACATGGGGGTTAAGTAGGTGCCTTGGGTGGCATGAGGAATCTAGGGGGTGCCCTTAGTGGCATGTGAAATACGATTAGTAAGACTTAACCAAACACACATGTAAATGAACATGATTAAGAGGGTTAAGTGGGATATACTAGTGACAAGCTTAGGTGGGTAGCTTGTGGGGGCCCATTTCGACCAGTATCCCAAACGTATCTTTGTGGGCTCGACCCAAGTCGAGGACGGGACACACATGTTGGGTTCGACTGTAAGAGGCCAAAACGGGGAGCGGTGGCAACGCAAGTCCAACGGGTTTCGTATGCGTGTGTGGACGCGGGCTGGTAGGTAAGACATTGTTGCATCGTATAGGTATAAACCGTGAATTCTCAAGTTGTATTGGGTTGCCACTTTAGGGGAGTGATACACCCCACTGTGGGGCCAGCACGGGTATCTACGAGTAGGGAGCCGATCGAAAGTGGGTAGTGGGGTATACATAGTGGAGATAGGGGCAGACGGCACCTATGTAGTCAACTAGGGGTACGTAAGGCTATTTATAAAGTTTCTGTGTGAAGCAAGTGGGATCAAACAATAGGGTGACTGGTGTGGTGCAGTGTAGTAATGTGCGGTGCAGTGTAGTAATCATTCGTTAGTAATTAGGTGTGCCTTTACCGTTATCTTTAACGTTATCTTAAACGCTATCTTTATCTTCCTAAGAGTTCATAGACACTTACTTGTCTTCCAGCTTATGCCTTAGTCTAGTTATTTTGATAATAGTATTGTTAGAATTATCATACTCGCCAGACTTTATGTCTGACCCCCTCTATTTCTATCTTTTTTCCCCCTCCAGGTCCTCAGGTTGGGCCCAGCTCTAGTGGAGTTTGATTGAATTGCTTCATCTCTCTTTGGAAAGCTTGGACCGTTGAAGTAAAGTCCAGCTTGTTATCTTTTTAATGGCTATTTATGTAATGGGATTATGTATTTTATTTTTATGAAGATGGATATTGTACTTGGTTATGATCTATGGTTTTATGATGTAACAAACATGTTTAATTTCTGCTGCAATAAAATGAAGTTTTAGATTTCCAAGTACTATTTACTATCTGTCTTGTTGTAATTTTTCTGTTCTATATTCACTTATAACCTCCATGGAAGTTAATGCATTCCCTTCGTGAGTGAGATTAATGGACGTGGGGTGTTACAGAAGTTGCGGAAATGGCAACGTGAATGTCCAGCGTGGTTTTTTGGTTTGGGGAAGATGAATTTTATCGCGTTAGGTATTCAAACGGGTTTAGGCCAAGGAGATAAAGTGGTGAGGCCCGGTTGGTTATAATTTAAGTTTTATTTAAATTCAAACTGTGTATTAACTTCTAAAATGCATATCTCCTTCATACGATATCAGATTGACGAATCGTAAGTTGCATTGGGACCGTATGGACGAGAGCTTCACAATGAAGCTGACTGGAAGTGGATTGGGGCTCGTATGAAGTTATGGTGAAATAAACTGCTAGTCACCAACTCACCAACTGCCAAAGTTATGATTCAAATCAAACAACAGTTTATCGTTCTTTAACGATGAACTGCCAAAGTGAGTAAAACTCACCAACTCTGAACAGTTATATTTTTATAACGTACTTTTAGAACTGTTAGATATTGATTGATTGTTGTGTGTAGATTGGTTGATTGAACTGCTAGTCAGTTAGTTGAAATTATATATATATATACGAATATATATATATATATACCGTTAAATATATGTTGATATTGTTTATCAGAACATTTCATATTGAAATGAAATTGATGTATATTATACCGTGTAACATCTGTGGATACAGGGATACAGGTTGGAGGGATCCGACTGGATTCCTCAACATTTATTTTACTGTTTTCATATATTGTGATATATGATGTGATGTATATCTGTTATGGTTTATGTGTGTTAGAATGATATTGATCATTTGTTATTCGATATTTTAAATATCATAAGAAACCCTGGAATGTAAAAAGGAATATTTCAATGTATATTGAAATAAAAGGGATTTTATAAAATCAACCGATTTTATAAAAGGAAATAAATTTGAAAATAAAGCATTTATAAAATCATAGGATATTATAAAGGAGGATATTTGTTCAGAAAATAAATAGGATATTATAAAAAGGAAACCGTTATGAAAAGGAAAACGTTATTAAAGGGAAATCTTTATAAGTGGAGAAACGTTGTTAAAAGGACATTTTTAAAGTGAAGAACCGTTACTAAAAGTAAATCTTTATAAATGAATAAACGTTGTTAAAAGGAAATCTTTTTAAATGGATAAACGTTGTTAAATGGGAAAATCTTTGTAAATCAATAAAGTAATTGAATATTAGTTATTCGAATAAGAGTTAATCCAATAGAGTTAAAACAATATTAGAAACTGACTAGAGATTAGTTAAGTCGAATGGTTTTCTGAGTATGGATCTGATGTTGGTTTCGGCCTTGGGGTTTATACTTAGAGAATTATTCTCTTACTAGTTTACAGTTAGGGATTGATGGTTGTGGAAGAATAGTGATACGAGAATAAGCTATGGAAATGTTTTCCAGTGTTAATAACGTATATTTTCTAATCATAGAAAGTAAGGATATATATATATATATATATATTTGTATTTATATGTTGGATGATTTGATCGATAATTCCATTTGGAATTAAGATCGTTGTGTGAAAACCGACATGTTTTCATTTGATAGTTAAATCATCGACTATCAAAGTTTTGACCATACTTACGTTGTTGATATGGAGAGACAGGTTGGATTCTTATCCAAAGAAACCACTCTGTATTGGCATAAGCGTTGCGGATATGCCAAAGAAAAATTGAAGACGGAGTAAAATGCAAGGGCTGTTGTACAAGTCCTAGGTATAGATCGCCTAGGATGGATGTACTGAATAGTGCCTTTGGTTTCGTTGAATCCCTGAACGAACGTAAATGGACGAATGTCTGACAAAGTATTTCCAATGATCGAATGAGTTGGTCTGTATGAATATATATGGTTGCAACGGATTTATTCCCTTAGCATAACATCCAGAATATTTGTGTAAACCAATTAATGATTAACAAATTTGATAATGCGGCATTCAAAGTGATCGTGTTATCAATGAATGGAAAGTAGTCGTAGCCTCTGGCCTCAACATGTGGTAAATGACGAAAATCGGGCAGGCAGCATGGCTAAGTCGGTCGCACCGAAGTAGGGTGTATAATCACCTATCTAGAGAATATTCATTTGCTTCTATTAATCTATCAATTTTGTCCCCTATATATACGGGAAACGATTGCTGATCCCAACCGTTGGTGATGTACATTCGATACACTCAAGCGAAATGAGTGGTCAGTCATGTGTGGCTGAGGTGCAAGATGTTCTTGTTGAACTCCAGTGTATCGTTCCTAGAGTACACTGATCGGAAGGTGGTTCCATACCTTGTCATAGTTGGAAATCCATTTCCCAATACGTGCTTGCGGTTTTGATTGTATACTATATATGTAGAACGTGAGATGAAAGCATTTCTGCTAGATGATTATTATATTGCGGTTGATAGACATTATTATAATATCCAAAGGTTTTTGATATAAAGATATTTTGGATTCTCATAAGGCAAAAACCCGTTCCGTTATACGGCGTGGTCTTATGAGATATCGTTTACTTGTTCAAATTGTTTTAAACAGTTTTACTCATACCAGTCCCATGACTGACCCGGAGTTTACTTTGTTTTGTCTACCTAAACTCTTGGGTGCCTAAATTTGTACGCGCAGTCAAGTAGTTCAGGATTTTACAGATACATTTGGAGAGCTTGGAGCAGGAGGCTTCAAGATTCTATAGCTATTATTATTTCCGCTGTTGTTGTAAGTGTTGTACTCTGAAATGTTATTGTATACATATACTGTTTGTATTTCAAAAGTTATGTTATATTTTATTCGTTCCGCTGTGAGATTCGTGGTCACTCTGATGATGATGTTCTTCTTCTTCTATTCTAATAGTTCTATCTTATCTATCCTCACCCTCTATCTTCTTTCTATTAATTTCTTGAATTTCCAGTGCAATTTGGGGTTGGATTTGTGTTATTTGGTCAGCTCAAATTGGACCGGATTTTCAGGTCATTACAGAGCTGCTGGTTGGTTTTAGATTTTTGAGTTCTTAGGTATAATGGTGATTATCAAAATGATTGCAAAGTTGTAGCAAGACTGTATAAGAGATTAGCAAGCTATTGGAAGCATTAAAGATGTGTTGTTCGACTCACACAATCTATCTATGAAAATTTTGTTGAATTTTAGAAAATTTAGCTTAGATATGGTTGATTTGATGATTGATTGGGTTGTAATATGGTAAGGATTCAAATGGTTGTTTGTTTTTGTACGTTGGAAATTTTGGTGAAAATATCACTATTGTAAAAAAGTGATAACTTGTAGATAAACTATCCAAATTGACTCAATCATTTTGCAGTAGAAAGCTATTTTAATTTGCTACAACTTTTTCCTTTAGGAACTTTTCGAAATTATACATTTTAAGAGGTCAAAAACGAGTTCGAAACTGAGCATGTAGCTCGGGCCTTTGTTAAAAATCTGAGTTGATAGCTGATGG
Source organism: Allium sativum (assembly GCA_030737875.1). Lineage (NCBI taxonomy): Eukaryota > Viridiplantae > Streptophyta > Magnoliopsida > Asparagales > Amaryllidaceae > Allium > Allium sativum. The sequence continues at coordinate 619,569,290 of CM060912.1, forward strand.
TAAAATGGACATAACTTTTGAGTTACTTATTGGAATTTGATAATTTTTAATGACTGGAAAGCTAAGAGTTTAAGCCACAATTTTCATTTGTTGTGTGTTTGTTGATTTTGGAGTTTAAATGGTGAAAAACTCATTTGTTTGTCGCTGGGCTATCGTTGGAAAATCAGGAAAATACTTAAAACTGAGAATTTGTTTTGGTCATAACTTTTGAGTCACTTACCAGAATCTGATAATTTTTAATGTTCTAGAAAGCTAAGAGAATAAGCTACAAATTTCATTTATTTTGTCTCTTTTGATTTTGGTGTTTAAACGGTTAGAAACTCATTTGTTTGTTGTTGTCCTATCGTTGGGAAATCGTGTCAAAACTTAAACTTGAGAAATTGTTTTGGTCATAACTTTTGAGTTATTTATCGGAATTTGATAATTTTTGTTGTTTTTTAAAGCTAAGGGTTTTTGCTGCAATTTCTTGTAGTATGTTTTAGTAAATTCTACGCTTAAGAGAACTGAAATTGCATTTTAAAACTGAGAGCTTTATTTTGAACTTTTGGAAATAATAAAATATATTTGTGAACAACTAAGTGTTTTAAACAATAGAACTCAAAGAGATAATTGTTTTGAGAATTTAAATTCTATAATATGGAATGCGCTAATTTTCGACTTAATGTTACCGATTGTTTTATATGCTCTTGTGAAAATTTTTGTCGAAAATGGCATGTTCTAGTGAATGGAATGTTGAAATGCAATTTACTAATTCTTGAGCGAATACTAGAACCGAACTGGGTAGTATAGGATGCCCGAGTTAATAGTAATTTACGCTTTAGGGTTGTATTCTTTTATGGTATGCGACAATTGGTCTCTAGATCCATAAGAGAATACAATTCAGGTTTTCCGAGTATATCCATAATACATGAAATTTATTAATTCTCAGTAAATACTTGTGTTCCACTAAATGGTATGGGATGTTTATGTCAAACTATAGTGGTAACTGTGAGTGATAGTATTTGGCACTTTAGAGTTTACTTTCTTTTGGTGTGCGGCAAAGGCTTTTAGATCCTTAAGAAGGTTACTTCTGGATTTCTTTTCATACTTGTGAATATAAAAAGATCGCGAAATTCATTATTTTAAAGGACTGGGCTTCTATGGATACTTTTGCTAGTAAGGATTTTAGATAAAAATATTAATTAATATGGAGTAGCAAAGTCGTGGTTGCCACCATTATTCTAATTGTTGAGATTTTGTTTTTCCGATTATTGTGATTAGATATATGGTTCCTCGATCCCTTAGATAGAGCATGTGAGGCTTCGATCTACACGATCGTATGTTTATGGTTCCTCAATCCCTTAAATTGAGAATGTGATTCCTCGGTCCCAATAATCATATAAATGGATTTCTAATTACTTATTTCCTTGTGTTTCCTCGATCCTTGTGATCATGCATGAGTTCCTAGATCCTTGTGATTGTGTTTGAGTTCCAGATCATTGGTATCAGATCTGTATGAGGGATACCACTAGGCCTTGAGACCATCTTGGACTTTGGAATGTATATTTGTTTGTTCGATATGTTGATTCTTGTTCTTCCTTGGTCATTTGACTGAGAAAGAGTTCCTTGATCAGGTCGGTATGAATGAGTTGTGTTAACTAGTTGTGCTTATAATTGTTCCTTGATCAGGTCGGTCATGAATGAGTTATAATAGCTTATCGTACTTGTAATAGTTCGTTGACCAGGTCGGTCATGAATCAGTTTTGTTAACTTGTCGTGCTTATAATGTGAACTTGTGAAGGAGATAAAAACCGTAAATGGAAACCAAACATACATCATTGTGAAATAATAAATTATTGCTACTCTCGTTTTGTGTTTGAACTAAAGTTTATTTACATGTTATACATATGGATCTCACCTTTTAGATATTAGAGATAGACTGATCTGGAATTTTATGTTTCCGGGTCAGACTGGGATTTTTAGGTTTACAGGATGCTCAGACTTTTGGACAGGTGAGCTAGCCATGGATAAACATATTGAGACCCTTAGTTTATCTTCTGTAGGATATTCACCTGATGTACTATGATATGTATTTATTAAGATATTTACTTATTTTGAAATATATAGAATGTAAATCTAGAAATGTATTTTATGGACTTACTCTATGTGTGCTATGATATGTGTTTTCTGCTGTGATCTGTGGTTGGTTGTATGTTTGATATATTGTTCTGATTAAGTGGAATCGATATGTCTATTACTTTGTATTAATATTGAACACGTCAAATTCAGATCAGACATTAAGTAAAAAGGTATAAATGATGTATCAGTGTTTAATGTAAAGATATATTCACATTCGATCGCCCTTATCAAGCTGTATCCTCCGGATTAGCAGACAACATTACTTGTAATGTTCTTTGCTAAATTGGGTATAATAGTGGAGTTGTTACAACTCTCCTCCGCCTAACTTTCCAGACAGGGATAGCTACATAGACTCTTTTCCAAGGTATTGCACTACCCGAATAAGTTGTCACCTCGGTCTCAACCGACCTAATCCCATGAGTTACCTCTTAGCATACACCACCTACTCAACATATAACGAATAATCTAGAAAGGTAATAAATGTCTCCTCATGGATGCAACTCAAACTGACCTTATTGCGTGCTTGATTTTTGACAACACCTATTGTTGAGGCATAATGGTCTACTATTACATTTCTTCAAGCATATTCTTCAATTCAAATTCCACATTGCCAAGTCCAACATACACCGCTGATTTCCACTAATGTACAACCCCATAACTCATACGTCTTAGAAAAGAGTGTTAAGCTAAGAGAAGTTGTCTTCTATGTCACCAACAGATTTACATTTGTGGAGAACAACAAATGCATATAAGAAATGCGACGTCATACATTCATCTAAACAAGTCATCCTAGGTTTGGACGAACCGGCCTAAGGTCTAAATGCAGAATCGCGGTCGATTCGTAATATAGGAAAATCCCCAAAGGATCAATGACAATAACCATTCAATTAATCTTCGTAATTCTTCAATCTTCAACCTTAAATACTATGAAACATTTAATTGCTCCGAAATGGTTTTCAGATAGGAATCACCCAAATCTGATCCCGGTATCCGCGAATCAATCATCACAAAAATACTGTTTAAGTAGTTTTGGATGTTCTTCATTTCTTAATTCATTACTTTATAGAAACATCTTTCACGATATGTAACTTCAAATATTATTCAGGGATATATTGTAACAACCTTGATTTTTGGAACCAATTTAAAATTTATTTTTAATTGATTTTAATGGAAATTAAATATTCTAAATGATTTAATTAGAGAATAAACGACTTACAATTTATTTAAAACAAAATTAGAATGTATAAATTTGAAATTTAATTAAAACAAGCTTGTAATGTTGAGGTAGTTTGAAAATTTAGTTTTGAACAATAAATGAATTTACATAATTCAAAACAAGTCGAATTTCAATAAAACAAAAATGGTAGAATATTTTGTATTATATTTTTCTAATGAATATGAAAAATTTAGATTTCATATAATAAAATGTAAGTTATGTCCAGATTAAAATTTAAAATAGTCGCTATGGAATTTATTAATATTTTCGTATTATTTAAGCCCTAAAAAATGCCATTTTGCAAACTATCTCCGTTTTCGATGAAACCAATTTTGTTGGATTCGAAACATCAAATTATTGTCAGCTTAAAATTTCAAGTCAATTTGAATTTGTGTGTAAGCGTGGTAAATTTAAATGCGTGTTCAATTTTAATTATAAATTCAATAAGCTAGATAAATGTGACGACCCAGAATTTCGACCTTCGAAAATCGACATTTAATACTTACTTGTATTCAAATGTCGCAGATTCAAATGTCGAATTCCTAGTTGTCTAGGAATATAACACATTAGCAATTGCAATGAAATAAAACAACTTATCATTTATACTACATGAGATTATATCAGAGTTTACAACGGATACAACATCAAGGTACAACACTATTTACAATAACAAGATAACACTGAAACATCGGAAACAACTAATCAAGGTGAATCCAAAACCAAACTTCATCTTCACCAGGATATCTCCAAATCACTGATGCCCACAAAAAACAAATGCTCCACGGAAACAACTAAAGTGCTCCTGTGACGAGAAGGAATTTCGCTCGGTCCGAACCAGTCGCTAAACCGACCCAGACCGCTCGAAACGCCCGATCGTTTGAGAACAAGACAAAACAGAACGCAGACGGAGGAACATTTCATTGTATATTACAACAATGCATCAGATTACAAGAATATACAGAGTATAAATGAATATTACACAGAAATATCAGAGATTTAAATTACATTTTAATAAATTGCAGCGGAAAATAATGCAATACACAACTAGAAGAGATATACGGATACAAAGCTTTCCGGATATCGTTCCAGCTGTAAACCAGGATCCTGTGAATATAAATCTGCAAAACCAAAACTACTAGCTGTCCATGTCAAAAATAGGGGCACCCAGAGTTTAGGTTAAACAATAAACTCCAGGTCAGTCATGTGACTGGTGTGAGAACTAAAACAGTTATTAATCTTTATTTTTAAAGTTAGGTAAATCAAGGGACCACGCCGTATAACACGGAACAGGTTTCCTCCCAAGAATACCAGTGCATAAAACAAACAGCGCAATGCTAAATAAAGAAAAATGAAGCTATTATAAGACCCAGGTCCTATCACACAATGCAACGCAAGCCGGGGGATAGGGTTTTTAACTTATAATAGCCAAGAATGCTTGATATGTTTAAAACAAATCATTTGATACTATTATAAGTGCATAGTGTATAAAACAACTTCAAATCATAAGTATCAATCATAGGCGACATGAGCGTCCCATGCCACTATGTCACCATATATAGGTTTACAAATAAAACCGCAAATGTCACGTATTTGGAAATTGGGTTTCCATCTATGAACCGAGGCAAAAGATAGTCCTCAACCGATTCGAGACTGTCTAGTCCGAGTCTCAGGCAAGCGCGCAGACAAGCCTTGGATCGTCAGGGCCGGTCCACCGATGTGGATTATTATGCCTGAACCATACGTCTCCCCGCCCTATGGGGTGTAAATGAGCCAACGAATGACTCCATCGGACCCGGATCGTCCGATCTAATCGAGGCGCCTCGCAACAGCAACAATCACATAAGTCAAACTCGTCAGGGAGTGTAAAACCACTGACGCCACTTCTAACTAGAAAGAAACGCATGTCCTCCCTGAGGTCCTTCTCCCGTTTTTGGTTCATACCGGGTGTGAAACTCGCGAAGTAAACGTTACACAAAGCTACGCCTCAAAGGCCGTGCTTTGATCATCAACCACAAGACTTTGCTTTTCAACAGAAGCCTTGATCATTCGCCACTTAGGCATGCCACACAGGCAATTCACTATATGCATTTGATATCCATCAGTATATAACCCCTGAGCTCGTATGTCTCAGAGAAGGGCGTTAAGCAAGAGAATAAATTCTCAGCCGCCAAACAGATATATATTTAATAGAAATCAATCACACAGACTAAAATCCAATGTCAGACACATAGTCCATTTACAAGTCCGTTCTGGGTCTGAACGAAACCGGAGGCACCTAGTACCCCGCATATCCATCGATCTCCAAGTACGTCTGGATGATCACCAACTGTTTCCATCTTCTTGGGTGTACATCCCAATCAAGATCATCAGTCATTATCCAAACGACGTGAAGACTTCCGGTCTTCAACCACCGTCTTCATCTTCGACTTATCGTCATATCAGTTATTCAGAATGGGATAAACCCGGTCTTTCCGAATAACTCGTGTATATTATAAACAAGTGTTACAAAAACACAACATACGCCTCATTCCAATTCATCAGTCTCTAACCGTAAATTAATCAAGAGAATAATTCCCCAAATATTAACCCCGAAGGCCGAAACCAACATCAGATCAATATCCAGTTTACCATTCTGCTTAGCTAACCGACAGTTAGTTTCTAAATTTCACATTCATAGGGAAAGGTTCCCATTAATTTTATCAAAGATAAATCATTAAGATTTATCCTTTAATCTTCTTTTGAATTTCGATTCAACTAGTCGGGATTAACGAACCTTACCGAAGTAATCATTTGTTTTAATTTCCCAATCCCAACCTATTCATCCCATGAAGTAAAACTGGTAATACTTCATATCTAACACCACTGTGTTATCGGTAAATTCAATTACCATTTCTCGTTCAAATCTAATTAAAGATTTAACTATCGCCTGGAGCAAAACTGGTGATACTCCATTCTCGATCATTTCAATCTAATTAAAGATTCATTAAAACTCCACTTAGTTTTAATCTGTGACTGGGTTAAAGAATCAGTGTCATTTAAGACACGGTTCACGATAAACCCAAAATCACATCACATTAATTATCGGGTTAAAGAACAAGTGTTATTTAAAACACTGTTCACGATAAACCCAAAAATCAATATCAATTCAATTCCAATTAAATATTATTTAATTAGTACCCTTCATTAAATCTAAATAAAAAGATTTAATCTCTTCTCAACTGGGTTCAAGAACAGTGTTAGTCAAGACACCATTCACGACAAACCCAAACCTCATTTGATATTAAATACAAGGCTATGAATAGGAAATATCCCGACTTATTCAATATCAAATTCTGCGACCAACAAAGATCGTATTGGAAATAACGATATATATATCTATATCTTTCAAATTTCCATAACAACATTTGTATAATCACGAAATCTAACATCGAAATATTCCGAAGACAATTTCGATTCAAATCCGTCCCAATGTAATCATTGGAAGTTCTGGTTATTTTTAAAACCATTTCAAATTCAATTTATTTATTTAAAAATAAATAGAATTATAATTCTAGTTCAAAACTAGTTCATTTCAATAAATTCTATTTTTATCTTTTCAAATATGGAGTTTTTCATCCCCATTCTTTCTAAATCATTTCTTATGATTTTACACAAATTATTACTATTTTTAATAATTTTATCAAGGCCTGTACAGTCAATTTCCATCAACGGCCATCAAACTGCACTTATAGCGACCTTTTTCAATTTTGATTTGGACTTATCTCCAAATCCAACCGTTAGATTTCAAATTTCCAATATTCGTTAGAAAGTTCTTTTCGATACGAACCCAACGGTTCCGGTTTCAGGAGAATCCGACGGTCGGATCTCCCGTAATGTCCGTTCGAAGTCAATGGTCGAAATTCGCGAACTGCCGCGACGCGGCGCGTTCTATTCAGGCCATTATATTATATATATATATAATATATATAATATATACTTCGTCGATTTCAATTCAAAACATGATTTATAATTCGTTTTAAATTCGTTTTCAAAACGGTTTCAACTTTATATTCAATTTCAAATCAAAATTGAATATTACAATATAAATTCGTTTTAAATTCATTTTCAAAACGATTTCAATTCAAATTGATTTCTACTTCAATTTCAGTTCTAATTCAATTCAATTCAATTTCAATTCGAATTCATTTGTATTCAATTTCAATTCGAATTCATTTATTTTCAATTTCAATTCGAATTCATTTATATTCAAAAAATCAGATTTTGAAATCACTTTCGATATTCATTATAAAATGAATAAAATCGATATAAATATCATTCACGTCAAAATGGCGTAAATCTAACCAACACGGCTTCATATGTTTCTATTTTCAAATATTCTATTTCGAATATTTCTATCTCAAATATTTCTATTCAAATATTTCCTTTTTTTTTTGAAACTGGAATGAGGCCCAATCAATTACCATATATTGTTGATTATATGGATTTTCTACAACACATGTAATATCAACAACGATGAATAATCAACCATCATCCAAAGTGCATTCTACACTGTATAAGCATCAAATATAAATATTCAACGCTTATAACAGTCTGTCAATCAATCGATCGACATACAACTAAACAATCGGGATTAGTGTACGTCAAATATCATCCCAATACCCATGTGGGGTTTCAAACAATCAAACACAGATTTTATTTGTGCAGTTGGGCGATGTGTAAAATTTATCATCCCAATCAATGTCCTTCAAATAGGTGTACATAAACAAACCGTCTGGTTTGTAAATGAATATTTATTTATTCACATTCACGTTAAAAATTATATTTTTAACGATAAAATATTTTATTCAGTTCATTTATTCAATAAAATGATATTTTTATTTTTCTAATTTATTTTAGAAAATTTCGGCGGCATAACGGCACGATACTAGAAACGGGACAAGGCCTAGCCTTATCCCCGGTCTAGTGAAGGCCCACGCCATTCACACATCAATCAAATCAATTTCATTTCACCAAACAATTCAATTCAAACCAAATAATCTAACCAACTACACAACCAAACAATTTAACAAACAAGCCATCCATGGTCTGTGGATGACGGGTGTCAGGTGCTACTAAACACCGTCTGCATCCTAGTATATATATATAACTAGAAAAGAAATTGAAGAGTGAGAAATTCTCACTGATAGCTATCCTAACTCCACGACACTCCTATTGTAGAGATCTTCGTCGTTCTCGCCTTTTTGTCACCTTCGTTGCTGTAGCCACTACATATGTAAAAATCGAATTTTTACTCCCCTATTCGATATATAAAAATCGAATTTTTACTTCGCTATTCAATATATAAAAATCGAATTTTTACTTTGCTATTCAATATATAAAAATCGAATTTTTACTATGCTATTCAATATATAAAAATCGAATTTTTACTATGCTATTCAATATATAAAAATCGAATTTTACTATGCTATTCAATATATAAAAATCGAATTTTTACTATGCTATTCAATATATAAAAATCGAATTTTTACTATGCTATTCAATATATAAAAATCAAATTTTTACTATGCTATTCAATATATAAAAATCAAATTTTTACTATGTTATTCAATATATAAAAATCAAATTTTTACTATGCTATTCAATATATAAAAATCAAATTTTTACTATGCTATTCAATATATAAAAATCGAATTTTTACTATGCTATTCAATATATAAAAATCAAATTTTTCTCGTGTTAAATATCTCAACTTTTTAACCATAAAAATCCTATCTTTTTGCAATGAAAAATCATCTTTCTACCTAACCAAAAATCAGATTTTTTATGCAACTAAATACCAAAAAAACTGATTATATCCTATGTTTTCTATAAGATAAAAATACTGATTTTAAAACTGTATTTCATATGAATTAAAAATGATTATAAAACTATATTTTATATAAATTAAAAACTGGAAAAACTTACTGATTTTCCCGTCGAACTCGAGGGAGGTCAGGTGGCCGACTAGGCGGTGGGTGCTCTGCTCGGGGATGGCTCTGGTGAAGATTGGAGGAGGCGTCGGTTTGTTGGGGGCGCTAGGGCTGCGGATTTTCGAGGAGAGGACAGCGATGAACTTTGGCGAACTAGAGGAGGTCGGGAGAGGCGGCAGTAGGCGCGGGCGGGAGTGGAGCGAAGGCGGCAGGGAGGCCCTGGCAATGGCGCGCGACAAGGTGGAAGGGATGGTCGGATTCGTATGGGGGGGGGAGGCCGGAGCGTCGGCTGTGCCTCACTGGCGGCGAGCGGCGAGGTGAGGGGGGTGGAACGGTCTCCGACGTCAAGCGATGGGTGTGGGGAGGCTCAGCACGATGGCCTGAGGAGGAGCGGCTTCCTTTTATCTCGATTGGGTTTTTTCTAATTTGAAGTCAACGGGGGAGGAAGGGAATATAAGGGGCTTTATAAAAATATATATTTAATTTCATTTTTGACTTCAAAAAGTTAATTTATATTTCGAACTCCAAATCGAGTCCACCGACTATCGTCCACGGCTAATTACCCCTATTCCGAACACAATGGGATATGTATCGTAAGCTGATTCGACTGTTTCGATCAGTTTTCGTCAAAATCAACATATAACTCCATATATTGAATTTGAACGCGCATTTCAATTTACCGGGGTCACATACTAACTCGAAAAATTGCAGAATAATATTTTCTAGCTTCGTATTGACGATACGGTCCTAACAAAGCTAATTTCGTCGAATTCTGAGACCGTTTGAAAAATGGCCAATTTCCAGTCGATTAAAATCAACTGAAACTGGTCAAACGCGTTTTCCTTTGCCACGCTCACATATTGATTCGGAAAATTATGAAATTTGGAATCTAGCAATAACTTTACATCACAGATCCAACAAAAGTGGTTTTGCCGAAATCCGAGGTCGTTTGCAAAATTCTCATTTTTAAGGGCCTGAATTCCATAGCGACTATTCAGAATTTTCAACTGGACATATCTTTTGATCCCCGCTATCAAATTTCGATTTTTCGAATTCGTTGGAAAGATATTCACAATTAGATCCTATTATTTTTGGTTTCACTAAAATCCGGATTGTTTTGCACCTGGTATGTTCATTTGAAGTTTGAAATCAAATTATCGAACTACCGCGCCATTTTCAATTCCTTTTATAATTATAAATAATTATTTATATTCTAACGACGACGTATATAATATATACGTTCTAAATATATTCAAAATAAATTTCTCGTCGATATTATTTAAAATAATTCATTTTAAATAAGCAAAATTCGCTAAAATTGCCAAAATAAAAATTTTAAACTGGCCCAGATTTTCGGGTTGTTACAGCTCCACAGTAATAGCAACTCCACCAAAGCAAAGATACATTAGAAAAGGCTCCAAGACGTAGTCTCCAAACATAGCTACTAAACCTAACACTAGGCTGCCCGTGTGGAAAATTATGGGCACCCAAAGTTTTGTGGGAAAACAAACAAACTCCAGGTCAGTCATGAGACTGGTGTGAGAACTCAATATATTTGTTATGTGCAATAAAATTCGCAATGCTTTTTAGGAAATGAAACTAACATAAGGTCCCGCGGCACACACACAACGTAAACGCACACATGGGCAAGGTTTCTCCTTATGATAGTCAAACATGCTTGATACGTGGAAACCATTTTCCATATTATTATTAGTGCATAGTGTGAAAATCAATTTCGTAAATAAATGTATCAGTCTTAGCCAAAATAATTCCCTATCTCACTATGCTGACATATTTCTGCTGGTAACCAGTAGGCTATACAACTGAAATCGTAAAAGCTCGTAATGGATAATGAATTTCCAACAAATGATCAGGCAAAGGAACTTCCTTACCGATCCGATGGGTACGCCTCTAGAGGGACACCCCGATAACAAAACGGGCTCTCTACCAACACAAGGCTTGGTTACCTCTGTAACTAGGTAACTTAGAGCACGCCTGAGTATATCACTTCCCGGTTATTACCAACCTTTCACCGAGGCCTCGCAACATCAACATCCACATAAGTAGAAGTCACCACATAAGTAATACTTAGGCTCCATACCATCGTACACTTTTTATCTAGAAGGAAATGACTACCCTTAACCTTACTGCATCTTTCCTGTTCCGGCCAATTCCGGGGTGTGAGGCTTGCCGAAGTTTCATTATACACAAAGCTACGCTTCAATCAGCCATGCTTTGATCATCACTAGCTCATAACTTAAGTATGCCACATTGTCAATTCACAACACATAACTAATGTCTATCAATATATAACCTCTAAGATCGTACGTCTCAGAGAAGGGGGTTAACCAAGAGAATAAATCCTCCGCCACTAAACAAATATATATTCCATAATAATCAGTTGCTATGCAATTAATTACAATGTCAGACATACAATCCATACAAGTCCGTTCTGGGTCTAAACGAAACCAAAATCTAGAATTCCTTCAATACGTTCAGACTATTTGTCACTTAACTAATATAAAAATCCATCTGCAAATGGGAGCTACCCATTTGAGACATTCAACAAACAGTCCTTCCGATGTGAAGAGTCCTAGTATTCAACATTTTCTTGATATGCTCATTTGCTCCCAACGTCGTTTTATTATTCGGAATGGTTTTCAGATCCAATATCTGGTTTCGGTCTTTCCGAATAATAAGCGCTTTTTAAAACCATGTGGATATACATGACCAAATCAAATCTCAACCTATATTCCATGTTTGGAAACTCAAATTATCTTTTAAATCCCTTTATTACTTGTTAGCAATCATTTACTAAGGTTAGGGAAAGATTTATAAAGCTAAATACCTTTTACATTGAATAAACAATGTTACAAAATTATTACAAAAAGTGTTTCAAAATAACGATATTGGCTAGTTTAGGAAAAATGACATTTATATTACCAAAAACTTCATGATTTCAACACAAATCACTTTTAAATAATTAATTATGATTTTACACAAATTTTCCACATTCTTAAGTAATTTAAAAGGACCATTTATCATTACAGTCAATGGACTGCACTTGCAACAACATTTTTAAATATTAATATAAACATAACTTGAAAATTATAAGTTGAAATTAAAATCCTCTTTCACTCATTTGAAAGCTTTTGTTGATGAAAATCAATCGTTTTCCATTTCGTGGAAATCCGTTTTAAACTGCAAAAGTTATAAGTGTTTTACGTTTGTAATTAAAACACGCGAACTGCCACTGTGCGACAAGCTCTATTATAGATTCATATAGTAATTGTTCCGTACTGCTTCAAATACGTTAGAAAATCATTATATACTCTTAATACCATTTTAAAACATTTCCTGGATAGGAAATCCAAACATTAGATTCAACTTAATATTTTATATATTAATAAAATATTAAGTTAAATTCCAATTTATTTTTAAATCAAATAGTTTCAAATTAAATTCCAATTTTAATTTTTTAATTAACCATCCCGTCCATCGGATCAGTTAGGGATGGCCAGGTAGAGCAAGAAACTATAATTTCCAAACCTAAGCTTAGACATTATCCTCTCTGTCATCCTAGAAGGTTCCGGTATTTATCTTGACAAGCTCTATATTAAGTATAATATAAATTTCTTCAAAATAATTTAGAAAACCATTTTCAACTTTCAAATTTTAAATGAATAAAATATTCATTTACAATATCGACTGGGTTCGAGACTTATTTGAAATCCATATAAACCCACATATGTGTATAACAAGTATAATGCACATATTATCACTAATAACAACCATGAAGCATCCATTCATCCATCACACGAGCATATATGGGTATATATATAACAATGTACGTACAAGCGTTTTTCACTAAACGCTTATATTGCAATAATTACTAATTAACCGTATCATCAATAACATTTCACATAACATAAAAAGTGAACAAATATAAGTGTCGATTTCTCACCTTGAGGTTCCACATTACCAATCTTTATTGTAGGACCACTTGACCGACTACAGCCATTCCGGACTAACAGTATTTTCTAGCCGACTCTTTATAAATTAAAATAATTATTAAGCTTCTTTTTTTCTTTTTTAAGAGGAGGAAAGGTCAGAATTTTGGAGGAGGAGGAGGCAACTTTGGTCGAATTTAAGGAGAAAGAGGGAGGAGAATAAGGAGAGAATATGTAAGAAAGGCATAGGAAGCCATGGATTTCAAGGTAAGGAAGAAGAAGTAAAGGAAGAGAAGAGTGGAATGCATGTTTAAGGGAAGAAAGGAGGTATATTTATACTTGAAATGAGTTAATATGGCGATGACACATCGTAGGACACAAGTAAGTCATGCATGGAATGTTGCATGCAAAATTACAAGTGTCTTAAAACTAGTAATAAAGATAAGGGAGGTGCTTTTAGTAGCATTTTCCTTAAAACGTTATGGAAATTAAGAGCATTGCTTAATTCTAGTACTATTGATTCATGTTATCGTTGACAAATTCGATCGAACGACATATAGTATTAACAAATCACACACTTAAAAATCATTGCCATATATAAAATCTATCATTTAACTTGTAAATTTTTTTAAACTATTAAATTCACCCCCTCTTAAGACAGTTTCGTCCTCGAAACTACATATTAAGGGAATAATCAAAGGAAATAAATAAATAAAGAGGCTTACCTAAGGGTTGGATTCGTCTTGAATATCGACTATACAGTCCGGGTAGAATTTCTGCATAGCCTCTTCTGTTTCCCAAGTACAATCTTTTGAATCACTGCTCCATTGCACTTTAACTAACTTAACTGTCTTATTCCTTAGCCTTTTTCATCTTGGCCAATGATCTTTATAGGATCTCTTTTAACGGCTAGATTTGGTGTTATTTCTAGATCTTGTTGAGCGGCTTCTTCCACAATCTGACCAGGGTCATGAACATACTTTCTAAGATTTGATATGTGAAAAAAATTATGCACACCTGAGAACCATTCAGGTAACTGAACCTTATATGCCACTGTCCAATTTTTCTAGAATAGGGAGTGGTCCAATATAGTTGGGTGCTAATTTTCCTTTTCTTCCAAATCTTATAACTCAGCGCATTGGAGAGACTTTTAGGAATACTGAATCCCCAACTTTGAATTCTAATGCCCTCCTTCTACGATCTGCATAAGATTTCTACCGATCCTCATCCGTTTTCAACCTCTTCCTAATCATATCCACCTTCTCCGTGGCCTCTCTGACCATATCAGGTCCTAAAACAATTTTATATCCAGACTCAATCCAATAAATTGGTGACTTACATGGTCGTCCATACAATGCTTCGAAAGGTGCCATCTTAATACTTGCTTGATAACTATTGTTATAGGAGAACTCAACTAATTGTAAATAATTTTCCCATGAACCTCCGAAATTGAGAACATATGCTCGCAATGAATCTTCCAAAATTTTGTTAACTCTTTCTATTTGTCCTTATGATTGTGGATGATAAGAAGTACTAAAGTTTAACTTGGTTCCCAAAGAATCTTGAAAAGCTTCCCAAAAATGACTGGTGAAAAGAGGGTTGGATCACTCACGATGTTGCTTGATATCCCATGCAATCGAACGATTTCCTTGATATACAATTCTGCCAAACATGCAACAGTTATAGATGAACTTACTGGGATAAAATGGGCACTTTTAGTTAGACGATCCACAATAGCCCAGATTCCCTCATTCGCTTATCGAGTGCGAGGTAAACCAACGATGAATTCCATTAAAACTTGATCTCACTTCCATTTTGGCACTTCCAAAGGCTAAAGTAATCCTGAAGTCTTATGCTGACCACTCTTTATTTGCTGACATGTAACACAACGGCTAACATAGATAGATATGTCCCTTTTAATCGTCTTCCACCAAAGTGTACATTTAACATCACGATACATCTTATTAACTCCAGGATGAATGCCGAATTTGGACTATGGCACTCATCCAACACCTCCTGCTTAAGTTCTTTAACATTGGATATATGGATTCTTCCTTTTAATTTTATGATGCCTTTATCATCGATTCCAATTCTCAAATTTTCACCTTGCCGAATTCTTTTAGAAATTTCTTATAGAAATTTATGTTTCTTTTGCTCGTGGGCGATCTTCTCTAGAAGAGTCGGAGTGATAACGAGGTAGGCAAGAACACCATACTTTCGACTTAGAGCATCTGCAACAACGTTGGCTTTCCCAAGGGTGTACTGAATATCTAGATCGTAAGATGCTAGAAATTCCAACCATTGTTGCTGCCTTAAACTCAAGTCTTTTTGAGTAAACAGATACTTCAAGGGCTTATGATTAGTGAATAATTCAAATTTTCTCCAAGCAGATAATATCTCCAATTTTTTAAAGCGAATATCACTGCGGGTAGCTCTAGGTCATGAGTTGGATAATTTTTTTCATGCGCCTCTATTGTCTGCTTGCATAAGCAATCACTCTTCCTTCTTTCATTAAAACGACACCAACTCCTTCTTTACAAGCATCCGTATAAACGATTAATCCTTTTTTTCCATTGATAATAGTCAGAACTGGGGCAGTGGTCAATCTCTTCTTTAACTCATTAAAAGCTTCTTCACAGTTAGGAGACTAAACAAATTTGGCATTCTTTATGGTCAACTTTTTCAAAGGAGAGGCTGTCTTTGAGAAACCTTGGACGAATCTACGGTAATATCCTGCTAATCCTAAGAAAATTCTAACTTCATTTGGAGTCGTAGGCTGCTTCCAATCCAAAATAGCAGAAATCTTTTCGGGATCTACTGAGATTCCTTTTTCAAATACGATATGCTCAAGAAATTTTACTTCTTTTTTCCAAAAATGACATTTGGAAATTTTAGCTTCAAACACATTTATCTTTAATATCTCCAGGGCAATCCTTAGATGCTCAGCGTGTTCTTCCTCGGTTTTTGAATAGATCATGATGTCATCAATGAAGACTAACAAAAATTTATTCAACACCTCACAGAATACTCGAGTCATCAAGTCCACAAAATAGGCTGGGGCGTTTGTCAATCCAAATGGCATTACTAACCATTTGTAAAAAGTGTTGGGTCCATAAAAAGAAGTCAAATGAATACAATCCTTAGCAATTTTGAGTTGGTGAAAACTAGAGGCTAAATCCATCTTTGACAAAAATCAGGAACCACTTAACTGGTCAAATAAGTCGTCTATTCGTGGAAATGGGTACTTGTTCTTAAGGGTTTGTTTATTAAGGTCTCTATAGTCTACGCACAATCGCAAGGAACCGTCAGACTTTGCTACAAATATTACAGCTGACCCCCAATTAGAACGGCTGGGTCGAATAAATCCTTTTCTTAAGAGATCATGGATTTTCTTGTTCAGTTCTTTTCTCTCTTTCGGAGCCATTCCTCGACTTGGATGAACCACAGGTCAGGCGTTGGTACAAGGTCAATTCTAAACTCAATTTCTCGGTGTGGAGGAAGGCTATTAACTTCTTCAAATACGTCGGGAAAATCCCTAACAACAGGTATAGTTTTTATGTCGGTATCAGGGTAACCTAAAGTATACATCAAGTAATATCTTTTTAGGCTAGGGTTAATGCAAGATTTTCGATAAATTTCCCAAGACTTGTCTTTACCAGAGCTTTCCTATCTACGCAATCTAGTTTAGCCTCATATTTATTTAACCAATCCATTCCAGGTATACTTTCGAATTCATTAAAGTCAAGAATGAATAAGTTAAAAGGGAATTCGTGGTGTGAATAGTTGATAGGAACATTTTTACAATACAAACACAAGCTAATAGGACTTCCTACTAGATTACTTACACATAACGGTTCGTCAGCAAATTTGGGTTTAAGTTTCAATTTTTCTACGAGTGGTTTTGAGATAAAAATACATGAGGCACCAGTATTAAACAAAACTCGGACTAATTTATCTAAAATACAAATATTACCTTCTAAAACATCCTTCCCTTTCTCATTCTTCAAAGTTGAAGGCTCATCCTTAATTGCACAAACCTTTTCCACATCAGCTTTCTTCATTATGGGAGTGTTTTTAATCATATGATCGGGCTTATGGTAGTGATAACGTTTTGGGAGCCCTTGGTTTGGATTCCTTGACTTCTTTGGCTTCTTATAGTCACAGGAATAATGACCTTTCTCTTGGCAATTGTAGCAGAGAATATCCTTAAGATGATCTCCGTTCATTCATTTCTTCTCAGCCTTCTATTCAGGCTTCTTCCCATGGAACTTTCTCTTCTTCCAATTGTTACTACCATTCCCTTCCTTAACTTCAGTACCCTTATGCTTATCAATAGTAGCATATCTATACCCCGTGTCTACTAAGTCAATGAAGGATTATTTGATATGCGCAGTCATTCTCTCACGTACTTCAATGTCATCCCCTTAATAAATCTTTCATTCTTCTTTAATGGGGTGTCTATCATCTCAGGTCCAAAGCAAGAAATCTCGTTAAACTTATTTGGATACTCCTTGAAAGACATATCACCTTGCTTGAGATTCATAAATTCCTCGTACATCCTAGAAATTCCTACCGAAGGCATATAACGTTCTTCGAAAACTTCTTTGAAATCCTTCCATGAAAAGTCGTCTTTGGATTTCCCTTGGACGATAGTTTCCCACCATGCAATAACTCCTTCCTGTAATTTCCATATAGCTAGCGGCCTCTTTTGGTTATCATCTAGGTTAAGTCCTATGAAAATCTTCTTGCATGCATAAATTCAGGCTTGAGCTTCCATAACATCATCAGATCCCTTAAACGGTTTCTCGCCCAATTTTGTGTAATTCTTATTCAGAACTGGAAGACTGGTTTGGGTCGGGGCTTGAATTGTTGTCCCATTAACTACGGTAACATTACAATCGTTAGTGGTGGTATTACTCCCTCCTCGATGTCTACCTCTATAGCTCATTTTCTACTATTTGAAAATAGTATGAAAATGTTGTTAGACATATGGACGAATTACCTTAGGAGATATGAAACAGTTAAACTCTTTGCATTTCATTGGACTCTACTCATTCTAGGTTATTGTTAACCCTTTCACTAATGAGTTATCTAATGCGTTATACCCTAAAGATTTGTATAAACCAAAGCTCTGATACCAACTGTGATGACCCGAAATTTCGAGCTTCGAAAATCGACATTTAATACCTACTTGTATTCAAATGTCGTAGATTCAAATGTCCGATTCCTACTGGGGATATAACACATTAGAACAATTACAATGAAATAAAACAACTTATCATTTACACTGTATGAGATTATATCAGAGTTTACAATGGATACAACATCAAGGTACAACACTATTTACAATAATAAGATAACACAGAAACAGGGGAAACAAATAATCAAGGTGAACCCAAAACCAAACTTCATCTTCACCAGGATAGCTCCAAATCACTGATGCCTACAAGAACCAAACGCTCCACATAAGCAGCTAAAGTGTTCCACAGCAATAGCAACTCCACCAAAGCAAAGACATGTTAGAAAAGGCTCCAAGACATAGGCTCCAAACCTAGCTACTAAACCTGACACTAGGCTGCCCGTGTGGAAAATTATGGGCACCTAGAGTTTTGTGGGAAAACAAATAAACTCCAGGTCAGTCATGGGACTGGTGTGAGAACTCAATATATTTTTTATGTGCAATAAAATTCGCAATGCTTTTTAGGAAATGAAACTAACATAAGGTCTCGTGGCACACACACAATGTAAACGCACACATGGGCGAGGTTTCTCCTTATGATAGTCAAACATGCTTGATACGCGAAAACCATTTTCCATAATATTATTAGTGCATAGTGTGAAAATCAATTTCACAAATAAATGTATCAGTCTTAGCCAACATAATTCCCCATCCCACTATGTTGACATATTTCTGCTGGTAACTAGTAGCCTATACAACTGAAATCGTAATAGCTCGTAATGGATAATGAATTTCCAACAAATGACCAGGTAAAGGAACTTCTTTACCAAACCGATGAGTATGCCTCTAGAGGGACACCCCGAGAACCAAACGAGCTCTCTACCAACACAAGGCCGGATTACCTCTGTAACTAGATAACCTAAAGCATGCCTGAGTATATCACTTCCCGGTCGTAACCAACCTTTCATAAAGGCCTTGCAACATCAACATCCACATAAGTAGAAGTCACCACATAAGTAATACTTGGGCTCCATACCATGGTACACTTTTTATCTAGAAGGAAATGACTACCCTTAACCTTGCTGCATCTTTACTATTCCGGCCAATTCCGAGGTGGGAGGCTTGTCGAAGTTTCGTTATACACAAAGCTACACTTCAATCAGCCATCTTTGATCATCGCTGGCTCATAACTTAAGTATGCCACATTATCAATTCATAACACATAACTAATGTCTATCAATATATAACCTCTAAGCTCGTATGTCTCAGAGAAGGGAGTTAAGCAAGAGAATAAATCCTCCTCCACTAAATAAATATATATTTAATACAAATCAGTTGTTATGCAGTTACTTACAATGTCAGACATACAATCCATACAAGTTCGTTCTAGGTCTGAACGAAACCCATATCTGGAATTTCTTCAATACGTTTGGATTATTTGCCACTTAACTGATATAAAAATCCAACTACAAATGGGAGCTACCCATTTGAGACATTCAGCAAACCCTCCTTCCGATGTGAAGGGTTCTGGTCTTCAACATCGCCTTTACATGTTCACTTGCTCGCAACGTTGTTTTATTATTCGGAATGGTTTTCAGATCCAATATCTGATTCTGGTCTTTCCCAGTAATAAGCGCTTTTAAAAACCATGTGGATATACATGACCAAATCAAATCTCAACCCATATTCCATGTTTGGAAACTCAAATTATCTTTTAAAGCCCTTTATTACTTGTTAGCAATCATTTACTAAGGTTAGGGAAAGATTTATAAAGTTAAATACCTTTAACATTGAATAAACAATGTTACAAAAGTGTTACAAAAAGTATTTCAATATACCAATACTGGCTAGTTTGGGAAAAATGACATTTATATTACCAAAATCTTCATGATTTCAACATAAATCACTTTTAAATAATTAATTATGATTTTACACAAATTTTCCATATTCTTAAATAATTTAAAATGACCATTTATCATTATAGTCATGGTGAAAAAGGAGAGGAATATGGAAGAAAGGCTTTGGAAGCCATGGATTTCAAGGTAAGGAAGAAGATGAAATGTAAGAGAAGAGTGTAATGCATGTTTAAGGGAAGAAAGTAGGTATATTTATACTTGAAATGAATTAATATGGTGATGACATATAACACATGTAAGTTACGCATGGAATGTTGCACGCAAAATTACAAGTGTCTTAACACTTGTAATGAAGAGAAGGGTGGCGCTTTTAATAGCATTTTCCTTAAAACATTTGGAAATTATGAGCAACGCTTAATTCTAGTGTTACTAATTCATGTTATTTGTAACAACCCGAATTTTTAATAACATGTTAAAACAAGAAATCAG
Source organism: Allium sativum (assembly GCA_030737875.1). Taxonomy (NCBI): domain Eukaryota; kingdom Viridiplantae; phylum Streptophyta; class Magnoliopsida; order Asparagales; family Amaryllidaceae; genus Allium; species Allium sativum. The sequence continues at coordinate 619,590,067 of CM060912.1, forward strand.
GGCATAATTAAATTATAAGTTAAGAATCAGTGGGAATGGATTACGCCATTGCGTTCGTCTCGAAATTCTGCTTGAAAACGAGTCCGAAATTTCATAAATTGGAGTCCGTATGACCAAGTTATGGCCCATAGAAGATTTCAGAAAATTCAAAATTTAGCCCGAAATTCAAATTCAGCCAAAAGCAGATTGGACGGGAAAATTTCGCGCCTAGCCCCAGGTCGACTAGGGAGTCGACTGGGGAGTCGACCTGCCCCAGCCCAGGTCGACTGCCCAGTCGACTTGGGTGTCGACCTGGGGGTCGACCTCCCTGGTCGGCCATGTTTCCCTGGTGCACCAGTTTGCTCCTTTGGTCTGTTTATGAAACACCCCACCTCCGTTAGGGTCACTCTCAAAGGGAATGCCCTAATTTTGGTGGAGGTTTATAAGTATAAGTCACAGATATACAAGACAGATATAATAACACATATTTTTGAAACAGCGGAAAACAACAACTTTTATTTCTTCAAAATACGCGTTACACAAACCATGCCATAATACTTCCCAAAATCATAACTGTCTTGATTACATTATTTAAAGAAGCATGAAGAAAACATAAATAAACTGCAAAAGTCCCCTAATTGCTATCCAAAGCCATAGTCCAAAACGGAAAAGATCCAAGCAATACATTCTTTCTCTTCAAGCTGGATGTGAAAACTGGTCAAGCTGCGGTATTCCCTCCCTGAGAACCTTGGGGTGGGGGGGGGGGGAACGAAAGAAAAAGAGGCGAAAGGAAAAGGGTCAGTCATAAAGACTGAGTAAGTTCTAGTGACTTTCAGTGTAGAAACGGTTAAAACAACCTGTCATGTATGAACTGGAACTAAACTTAAGGATGGCGTCAAGGTGAACAAGATAGACTAAGGTGATCAGGATAAGTCAAGACAAGTCAAGTAAAGCATCACATGTTCGGAATTCGTTGCATCGACTGTACTAGTATACTAAGCCCATATCACAAGTTAATCACGAAATAAATCCCACGGCCCAATATCATGAAATGACCCTGAAACGGGGTCTGACCCAAGTACGGGGTCCTACGGAGCGATTATCTAGTCGATCGGCTCCCTACAAGTTCTAGCTCGTCAAGTGTCCGTGTCATACGGCTAATCACGAATGTAGTCACCTGTGCTGGGTCCACCTTCGGGTGTATCAGCCCTGGGGTGTCAACCCCTGACACGATTCAAGATGCACAGATAAATCTACGGATACCCAGTGTCTGCCCCGGATACGTGCACGATCGTAGTCCACCGAACCTACACTGGCGTACTCCACTGCCGTCGTTCACCTCTTACAATCAGCCCAGTAATCGTGCCCCACCCGGCCTAGCCCCAGGGTACCTTGATACATCTAGAGGGTTACTACTGAAAGGGGTCGTGTCTAGGGTTTCGCCTAATAGATTAGGTCATGTAATTCGTGACCTAACCCGCCTAACAGATTAAGTCATGTAATTTGTGACTTAATCCTTTTCCAGTCTAGTCACGTCAAGATGGTTAAGTATGTCATTTCAGTTCACGACTTAACCCGCCTACGTGTCATGTCAAGTTGTCTAAGTGTTGTCGTTTTTAAGTTCATGACTTAGCCCTACAAATCGTGTTCAAGTTGGTTAAGTTGTCTTTTCATGTTCATGACTTAACCCTAATTGGCATTAATTGATTCGTTAATGCAACGAACCACTCACATTGGATCCTATTGTTCGTAGCCACTGGATTTGCCGGGCGGTTCCGGGCAGGTTTACGCTACGAACTCAACCCAACCTCGGGTTTCAAGCGTGATGTGACCAACTACCCACATTGGATCCTATTGTTTGTAGCAACTGTATTTGCCGGGCGGTTCCGGGCAGATTTACACTACAAACTCAACCCAACCTCGAGTTGGCCACTTTCTTGTTTTCTAAAGTCATGCCCATGTTCTTATCAGATTCGTGCTATTTTCATAGCATGTTCATATGTCAATTTCGTGCCCAACTAAGGCATGTTTCAAGTCAAGTTATGGCATGTTCAAGTCGAGTTTTCGTGCCATATTTCATGTTCTACTTATGCCAAATTTCACAGTTTATGCTTATAATTAATTCAAGTTTGCCTATTCTACCCAATCGTATCCCCAACGTATATAAACGTACTTCATTCACAAGCATAAACAATTCAAGAGATAAAGGGGAATAACACCAAACATGTGATAGGCATACGTGACAATTCCAACATCACTTGCATAATAAAAAGGCTATAACATATCACATGGTTTCAATACTAGTATGATGATAACTTGGCATAGTAATGATTCCAACTTAATTTAACATGATGATTTCAACTTTACATCATAGGCATAATAATCATTGCGGGCATAATAATAATTTTATTATAAACATGAAACATTAAAGGCATAGTAATCCTAATAGGCATAGTGGATTCCAATTTAGCATTTTTAACATAATAATTCTCATAGACATAATGATTCCAATTTATCATAATGATTCTCATCTAACATTATAAACATAATGGTTCCAAGTTAGCATTTTTAACATAATGATCCTCAACTAACATTATAGACATAATGATTCCAATTTAGCGTTTTTAACATAATGATTCTCAACTAACATTATAGACATAATGATTCCAATTTAGTGTTTTTAACATAATGATTCTCAATTAACATTATAGACATAATAATTCCGACTTTTCATCATAACCTAGCAATACCCAATTTTTCATTAATCATGATGGGTATATTAACATCACAGGCATAATTCCATCAATAGTCATAGCCATGGTTTAATTAGCATCATAGGCATGGTTTAATCAACATAAAGATTTCAATAAACATAGTGATTCCATGGACATGTATTAGTCCAACTTGCCAAACAATTAAGCCCAAGTGATTCATGACAATATCAAAATCATGACAAGTTTAACTTGCAACGTTGCCATAGCAATATCCCCAAATTATAATTCAAAGATAAACAATATAAACAATGGATTAACAATAGTTCCTAAATCCGGTTTCAATTCATGGCATGTCCATATTGTTTTAGCGTTTTTGCCTAAAAAGTAACATAGAACTTACAATATGAAGCAAATGATCCAAATAAAAATCCCAAATCAATTAGTCCCAAATTCGTTGTCTAAAGCGTCGTAGTTGTTGTAGCTTCTAGTTGTAGCCTTCAAGAATCGTCCTCCATCTTCTATAATTTTATTCTTTGTATTTTTAATTCAGAGATCTAGGTTTAATGGCGGCGGCCTGAGGCTAAAATGAAATAGTATGATTTAGGCTAGGTCTAGGTGTTATTTTATAGGTGTATAGGGTGATTTAGAGCCTTCAGATCAGTCCAGAAGTCATCAGAATCGCACAGCTCGAATACACTTCATCTAGCCACTCAAAAGAAGACACGTCACCTCAGAACACTCCAGAATTCGGTGCTGGATTTGTACAGGCGCACTTGGCAGGTGCGCCAGTGTATTTTTGTACTGGCGCACTTCACAAGTGCGCCAGTGTATTCTGGACTGTTTTCAGTTTTTCTGCCTAACTTCGTTCGTCCATATCTTCTTCATACGGTATCCGATTTTCGAAAACTCGGACTCTATTTCGCGTATTTTTCCGAGACGAACGCAATAGCGTAACCCATTTCCCTTGATTTCATCATTTATAATTAATTATACTTTAATTCGTGAAGCTTAATGTTATAGAATACACGGGGTGTTACATTCTCCCCCACTTAAAAGGATTTCGTCCTCGAAATCTTCAAGTTCAGGAAGAATGTACATCCTAACATCCAAACATCCATCCACTCATCCATCAAACACGAGCATCCATTGTCCTTAAAAAAAAACTTCTAATGCTTTATGATCATATGCGAAGTGTGTGTATATGTTCCTTAGCTAATGCTAATGATCAGGCCTGATTGATCTTCTAAATGCAAAATATGTTTAGTGAAATGAATCCAATATGTATGCAAATTTTTCCTATTATAATTCATAATTTCTACATGAGTGCTCGAACATTCAATCATATGCAACAACCAAATGATAGCACAACCAAGTTTCCAAAATAAACACTCATGCATATGCAACATGAAAATGTGTCTGAGCCGATCTAGTGCCTAATGTGTATTCATGCATCCACGAGCAACCACTTGCGACCACTTGCAACCATTTCGCAATCATAACATGTTTCAATTACATGTTTACATCTAAAAGGATTCTAACTATGGTTCTCAAGATAGGATCGAGGAGAGAAACAAGATAAAACAAAGCATCTAGGAGAAGTTAACGATGTACCGCCAGAAGATCCGGTCTTCTTCTCAGGGCAGTCTTTGCTGATGTGTCCAGTTTTCCCACAATGAAAACATTCACCTTGCTTTCTCTTCCTTTTTCTACAATCCTTGGCTATGTGCCCTTCCGTACCACAGTAATTGCATTTCCTTTTATCACGTGAGTTGTTGTTCTTGCCTCCTTTCTCGGAGTCTACCTTATTATTCATAGAATCGTTGGGCTTGACCTCTTTCTTCCCTTGAGAGTTTTCTGCCTCTGTCTCCTTCTTGCCCTTATCTTCCTCGTTCAGCAATGCCATCTGCACCAACCTTTCGTACGTAGCTCCCATGGGTATATGGGTCATGGCCAAACTGTGTAATGGCTCATTCAACCCTTTGACAAAGCGGAGAGCCTTCTTGTGCGGGGTGTTGACTAGGTCCAGTCCGAACCTAGCCAGCTCATCGAACTGATTAACATACTCTTTGACTGTCATATTCCCTTGCTTAAGAAATAAGATTTTTTCCAACTGAAGACTCCTTTCAGCTTCTGAGAGAAATTTAGCCTCAAACCTTTCCCTAAAGTCCTCCCATGTTTCCACTGGTCTTTCTGCATTAGTGACTTCCCACCAGTAAGAAGCCTCGCCCTTTAGTAGCCACACTCCCAGTTGTACTTTCTGCCTATCTTCTACCTCAAAGATGACGAATAAGTCCTCGGTTTCCTTTAACCAATTCCTAGCTGCCACGAAGGACTCAGTTCCATGAAAGTCCTTTCCTCCCATAGCCTTAAAATCTTTACATATCTTAGCAAAGGTATTTCCTCGCGGAGGAAGTGGAGGAAGAGGTGCTGCTGCAGCTGGATGATTTCTTGCAGCTGGGGGAGGGGGAACGGTAGGACCTGGCTGGGTGGCCCTTGCTTCTAAGAATCGTCTAAACCAACCAGGTATTGGTACACCCTCTGGCAAGTTAAGTTCTTCGGACATGCTGAAACAAGAAGGATAGATTCAAAACGAAGGATAAGAGATAATACCTTTGGCTTTGGGGAACTTTGCCTTTTTAAAATAAAATAATATTTTATCTTTAAAAAATGCTTCTTCAAATTTTCTTTTGAAAATAAATTTTCAAAACTTTTTATCTTATCTGGTAAACCTATGCTCTGATACCAAGTGAAACACCCCACCTCCGTTAGGGTCACTCTCAAAGGGAATGCCCTAATTTTGGTGGAGGTTTATAAGTATAAGTCACAGATATACAAGACAGATATAATAACACATATTTTTGAAATAGCGGAAAACAACAACTTTTATTTCTTCAAAATACGTGTTATACAAACCATGCCATAATACTTCCCAAAATCATAACTGTCTTGATTACATTATTTAAAGAAGGATGAAGAAAACATAAATAAACTGCAAAAGTCCCCTAATTGCTGTCCAAAGCCATAGTCCAAAACGGAAAAGATCCAAGCAATACATTCTTTCTCTTCAAGCTGGATGTGAAAACTGGTCAAGCTGCGGTATTCCCTCCCTGAGAACCTGGGGGGGGGGGGAAACGAAAGAAAAAGAGGCGAAAGGAAAAGGGTCAGTCATAAAGACTGAGTAAGTTCTAGTGACTTTCAGTGTAGAAACGGTTAAAACAACCTGTCATGTATGAACTGGAACTAAACTTAAGGATGGCGTCAAGGTTAACAAGATAGACTAAGGTGATCAGGATAAGTCAAGACAAGTCAAGTAAAGCATCACATGTTCGGGATTCGTTGCATCGACTGTACTAGTATACTAAGCCCATATCACAAGTTAATCACGAAATAAATCCCACGGCCCAATATCATGAAATGACCCTGAAACGGGGTCTGACCCAAGTACGGGGTCCTACGGAGCGATTATCTAGTCGATCGGCTCCCTACAAGTTCTAGCTCGTCAAGTGTCTGTGTCATACAGCTAATCACGAATGTAGTCACCTGTGCTGGGTCCACCTTCGGGTGTATCAGCCCTGGGGTGTCAACCCCTGACACGATTCAAGATGCACAGATAAATCTACGGATACCCAGTGTCTGCCCCGGATACGTGCACGATCGTAGTCCACCGAACCTACACTGGCGTACCCCACTGCCGTCGTTCACCTCTTACAATCAGCCCAGTAATCGTGCCCCACCCGGCCTAGCCCCAGGGTACCTTGATACATCTAGAGGGTTACTGCTGAAAGGGGTCATGTCTAGGGTTTCGCCTAATAGATTAGGTCATGTAATTCGTGACCTAACCCACCTAACAGATTAAGTCATGTAATTCGTGACTTAATCCTTTTCCAGTCTAGTCATGTCAAGATGGTTAAGTATGTCATTTCAGTTCACGACTTAACCCGCCAACGTGTCATGTCAAGTTGGCTAAGTGTTGTCATTTTTAAGTTCATGAGTTAGCCCTACAAATCGTGTTCAAATTGGTTAAGTTGTCTTTTCATGTTCATGACTTAACCCTAATTGGCATTAATTGATTCGTTAATGCACCGAACCACTCACATTGGATCCTATTGTTCGTAGCCACTGGATTTGCCGGGCGGTTCCGGGCAGGTTTACGCTACGAACTCAACCCAACCTCAGGTTTCAAGCGCGATGTGACCAACTACCCACATTGGATCCTATTGTTTGTAGCAACTGGATTTGCCGGGCGGTTCCGGGCAGATTTACACTACAAACTCAACCCAACCTCGAGTTGGCCACTTTCTTGTTTTCTAAAGTCATGCCCATGTTCTTATCAGATTCGTGCTATTTTCATAGCATGTTCATATGTCAATTTCGTGCCCAACTAAGGCATGTTTCAAGTCAAGTTATGGCATGTTCAAGTCGAGTTTTCGTGCCATATTTCATGTTCTACTTATGCCAAATTTCACAGTTTATGCTTATAATTAATTCAAGTTTGCCTATTCTACCCAATCGTATCCCCAACGTATATAAACGTACTTCATTCACAAGCATAAACAATTCAAGAGATAAAGGGGAATAACACCAAACATGTGATAGGCATACGTGACAATTCCAACATCACTTTCATAATAAAAAGGCTATAACATATCACATGGTTTCAATACTAGTATGATGATAACTTGGCATAGTAATGATTCCAACTTAATTTAACATGATGATTTCAACTTTACATCATAGGCATAATAATCATTGCGGGCATAATAATAATTTTATTATAAACATGAAACATTAAAGGCATAGTAATCCTAATAGGCATAGTGGATTCCAATTTAGCATTTTTAACATAATAATTCTCATAGACATAATGATTCCAATTTATCATAATGATTCTCATCTAACATTATAAACATAATGGTTCCAACTTGGCATTTTTAACATAATGATCCTCAACTAACATTATAGACATAATGATTCCAATTTAGCGTTTTTAACATAATGATTCTCAACTAACATTATAGACATAATGATTCCAATTTAGTGTTTTTAACATAATGATTCTCAATTAACATTATAGACATAATAATTCCAACTTTTCATCATAACCTAGCAATACCCAATTTTTCATTAATCATGATGGGTATATTAACATCACAGGCATAATTCCATCAATAGTCATAGCCATGGTTTAATTAGCATCATAGGCATGGTTTAATCAACATAAAGATTTCAATAAACATAGTGATTCCATGGACAAGTATTAGTCCAACTTGCCAAACAATTAAGCCCAAGTGATTCATGACAACATCAAAATCATGACAAGTTTAACTTGCAACGTTGCCATAGCAATATCCCCAAATTATAATTCAAAGATAAACAATATAAACAATGGATTAACAATAGTTCATAAATCCGGTTTCAATTCATGGCATGTCCATATTGTTGTAGCGTTTTTGCCTAAAAAGTAACATAGAACTTACAATATGAAGCAAATGATCCAAATAAAAATCCCAAATCAATTAGTCCCAAATTCGTTGTCTAAAGCGTCGTAGTTGTTGTAGCTTCTAGTTGTAGCCTTCAAGAATCGTCCTCCATCTTCTATAATTTTATTCTTTGTATTTTTAATTCAGGGCTCTAGGTTTAATGGCGGCGGCCTGAGGCTAAAATGAAATAGTATGATTTAGGCTAGGTCTAGGTGTTATTTTATAGGTGTATAGGGTGATTTAGAGCCTTCAGATCAGTCCAGAAGTCATCAGAATCGCACAGCTCGAATACACATCATCTAGCCACTCAAAAGAAGACACGTCACCTCAGAACACTCCAGAATTCGGTGCTGGATTTGTACGGGCGCACTTGGCAGGTGCGCCAGTGTATTTTTGTACTGGCGCACTTCACAAGTGCGCTAGTGTATTCTGGACTGTTTTCGGTTTTTCTGCCTAACTTCGTTCGTCCATATCTTCTTCATACGGTATCCGATTTTCGAAAACTCGGACTCTATTTCGCGTATTTTTCCGAGACGAACGCAATGGCATAACCCATTTCCCTTGATTTCATCATTTATAATTAATTATACTTTAATTCGTGAAGCTTAATGTTATAGAATACATGGGGTGTTACAGTTTACTTGGCCTGTGACGGGATTTGATGGTTCATATCTAAACTAGGGTTAATCCTGTGGCCTAAACTTGTCCCTACACCTATAAAAATACCCTAAGACCTAGCCTAAACCACCACAAATCATCCTAACAACTAAGTGCCGCCAAAATGCTCCTAATCATGGCCTCCATCTTCATCTTGAGAGCTTGAGAGTTCTAGGCTAGATGTAATGACCCGCATTGGCAGAGGTATTATAATAAATTTATTTAATGATATAAATGGTGAATTAAAGGATTTAATGGTCGATTAATTAAATAATGGTAAATATTTATTTAAAATAATAAAGTAAATAATATATTTAATTCTGAAATAATCAGAATTGGCTGAAATGGCGATATGGTGTGAACCGGATCATCTGTGGTATTTAATTCAGCTTGGAATTGAATTTGAATAACGAATATATTCAATCGTCGACAGTTGAACGTATAGTTTATAATATAATTATAAACGAACTCGAATGGCACTGCAGTTCGCTATTTGGCGATTTGAACTTCAACTGAACGTACAGGATTCATTTTAAGCCGGATTTCTATGAAACAAGAAACGTGTGGAGCTGGTGGAGTATATCTTTCTAGTGGAAGAGAAATATCGGGATTTCGTCGTGTAGATTTTTAGATATGTCCAAATCAAAATTTAAAATAGTCGCTATAGAATCGTTTATCGACCGCAACAGTTTATTCAATTTAACCGGATACCGGGTTTGAATCTAGACAAGGTTCTTTTGAGACGTAGCGATAATTTAATTTTTAATTAATTAAATATGCAACTTTTTATTTGGAGTATTCGGCACCCTGTATCGACATTTCGGGGATTCACAATATGAGTTCATCTACCGGTATTATTATATCTTTGGGATCGTGATACATCGCTTGACACAACGATATGTTAGATTATGTCGATGACAGTTCGGAAAACAAATGAAATTTGTGTAACGACGTTCGTACAACTTCACTTAACTTTTAGACTACATTCACGCACCACTAAATAAATGAGAAGAAACTTTATTTGTATTCCTTCATCACTAAGTAAAGGTACAGCCCCTTTACATCAAAACGCAAGCTCACTTCAAAACTTAATGAATGTCAAAAACATCACACGTAACCTTAATTCATACCACACGTTAAGAAGCCTCTAACCTAGAATTCGGCATAAAGCATTGGTGCCGCCACTTACTGAACTTCTTCTAAAACGAGGAGAGCGATAAAAAAAAGGAATCAAAATCCATATGAATTCAAATAAAGAGCCCTAATTCCAGAAATGAATGGGATCTTTGGTTTGCGAAGCGGCGAAATGAGGAAGATGGAAACTGTATTAGAGTGGGACGTGAGTGTTTTGATGGGTGTATGGTGTACAGGCGTGGTCTGTAGAAGAAGAATGGGTCCTGGCAAGTTTCAAATGGTCAGCTTGGTTGTGGCGTGAAGCTGTGTTGAGAGAAGGGGGTGTAGTGATGTCAGGGGACGGAAACGGAAGGGGGATGTGTAGTGGATGGTTTCAAAAATAGGATGAGCGATTTACTGTAAATGTTGTGGAAGCCGTCAACCGCAAATTTTCAGGATGAGTTCGAGTTGTATATTGGGGATATGGTGAGAAAGAGAATTGAGAGGAGAGCATGATGAGATTTTCGTTTAAAATTTCTATGAAGAGGTAAAGGTGCGGTTTGGACTTGAAGGGTTGATAATGGCGCTGGTACGTTGAGGTGTGGTGTTCGTATTCACCTGGTGGAAGAAGATAATGCGGATGGAAATTAAAAAGGGGAAGGGGACGGTGTTTTTCTTCTAAATGGGCCAAGAAGAATATAAGGGTGAGGCCCAAAGTAAATTAAAAACTCTAAGTTTTTAATTAATTTAAATTTGTATTAACTTGTTTACATCATATCTTTATCATACGATATCGAAATTCAGTGAAACAAGATCCGTTAGGATCGTATGGACGAGCGCAACACAATGGAACTGACTGGAAGTCCATCGGAGCTTGTTACAATTTATGGCGAAATAAATTGTCCGTCTAAATCAAAGACAGTTAATCGTTTTTAACGATAACAGTCCAATGTGAGTAAATCTCACTAACTCTGAACAGTTTATAATTTCATGTTGTATTTTTAGAACTGTTAGATATTGACTGATTGACCGTGTGTTGACTGTTTGATTGAACTGCTAGTCAGTTAGTTGAATTTCTATATTGATTCTGTTTAACAGAATATATCATATAGAACTGAAAGTGATGTTATCTATATTGTTTAACATCTGTGATGCAGGGAAACAGGTTGTTGGAACCCAACTGGGTTCCTCAACATTTATTTTACTGTTTTTCATATATTGTGATATATGATGTGATATATAATCTGTTGTCGATTATATGTGTTTGGACGATACTGATCATCGTGATTTGATATGTTGAATACCATAACATACTGAATGTTGATAAAAGAATATTTTCAAAGTGTATTTTGAAAATGAATTATTTATATAAAATCGATGGATTTTATATAGAAAAGGAAAAGAATTTTTATAAAAGAAATATTTATAAAAGCAAAGGATAAGTTAGAATAAAAGGAAATCATTTGTAAAGTGAAGAACCGTTACTAAAAGTAAATCTTTTTAAATGAATAGTTTATTCGAAAAGGAGTTAATCGATGTTAGTTAATCGATTAGAGTTAAAGTTAAAAGGAGTTAATCGATGTTAGTTAATCGATTAGAGTTAAAGTTAAAAGGAGTTAATCGATGTTAGTTTAATCGATTAGAGTTAAAGTAAAAGGAGTTAATCGATGTTAGTTAATCGATTAGAATAGAAAGTAAAAGGAGTTAATCGATGTTAGTTTAATCGATTTGAGTTAAAGTAAAAGTAGTTAATCAATGTTAGTTTAATCGATTAGAGTTAAAGTAAAAGGAGTTAATCGATGTTAGTTTAATCGATTAGAGTTAAAGTAAAAGGAGTTAATCGATGTTAGTTTAATCGATTAGAGTTAAAGTTAAAAGGAGTTAATCGAATATAGTTATTCGAATAGAAAGCAAAGGAGTTAATCGAATATAGTTTATTCGAATAGAAAGCAAAGGAGTTAATCGAATATAGTTTATTCGAATAGAAAGTAAAAGGAGTAAATCGAATATAGTTTATTCGAATAGAATGAAGGAGTTAATCAAATATATAGTATTCAAATAGAATTAAAAGAGCTATCGAATATAGTTTATTCGATAGGAGTTAAGTGAATAGAGTTAGAGTTAAATCGAATAGAGTTAAGTAAAAGGAGTCAATCGAATATAGCTATTCGAAGGAGGGTTAAGTAAGGAAGTTAGTAAAAGGAGTTATAAAGTGAACTTTGCCTATTTCAAAGTTAGAAATGTTGTTCAGTTAAGGTCTGAGAGGTAGTTCTACCCCAACTTGATTGGCTTCGTTTTAACTAGGGAATAGTTAAGGTTCGGCAGTAAAGGAAATGGTTTGAGTTGGCATCGCGATGGTTTGCTTAAACATCTGTCTAAGTCCAATGAAGAAGCTATGGAAATGTTTTCCAAATAAGAAACCAGAAATGTTTTTCTAATAAAGAAAACAAGAAATGGAAATGTTTTCCATTGTTAATAACGTATATTTTCCAAATTTAGAAAATAAGAAAGATTGAATATAGGGAAACAGGAGATAAGTAAATTAATGAAATAAAGAGATAAATGTTAAATGATGTTTGATCGATATAAATTTCCGTTTGGAAATAATATCGTTGTTTGCACATCTGTTTTATTCGATAGTTAAATCACAGACTATCGAAGTTTTGACCATTTTAACGTTGTTAATATGGAGAGACCGGTTGGATTATTATCCAAAGAACCACTCAGTATTGGCATAAGCGTTGCGAATCATATATGCCAAAGGAAATTGAAGACGGAGTTATGCAAGGGCTATCCTGTTTACAGAATAGTGCCTTCGGTTCATCCTGTTCCTGGATGACTTGTATGGACGGATGTCTGACAGAGTATTTCCAGACGATCACATATATTGATTTCTCCAACCGTACCAAGAGTGGAAGCGGAGAAGGAAACTTGTCTTAGATAACACATAATGTATGGTTGAGGACGTCAATCGGTGATTTGATGGATTTGACGATGTGGCATTCAAAGTGAATCTGGTGTGATGATAAAGCGTAGCTTTTAGCCTCACATCCGGTAAATGACAGAAATCGGGCAGGCAGCATGGCTAAGTCGGTCGCACCGAAGTAGGGTGTATAATCACCTGATCTAGAGTTTCATTTACTTCTAAAAATCTATTGTTGATGCTGTCCCATTTAGGAAACGGTTGCTGATCCCAACCGTTGGTGATATACATTCGATACACTCAAGCGAAATGAGTGGTCGGTCATGTGTGGCCGGGTTGCAAGATGTTCTTGTTGAACCCAGTGTATTCCTCTCTAGAGGTACACGAGCGAAAGGTGGTTCCATACCTTGTCATAGTTGGAAATCCATTACCCAATACGTGCTTGCGGTTTTGAGTTGTATACTATATATGTAGAACGTGAGATGAAAGCGTTTCTGCTAAATGATTATCTATACTGGTTGATAGACATTATTATAATATCAAAAGGTTTTTGATATAAAGTTATCTTGGATTCTCATAAGGGAAAAACCCGTTCCGTTATGCGGCATGGTCTTATGAGATATCGTTTACTTGTTCGAACTGTTTTTAAACTGTTTACTCATACCAGTCCCATGACTGACCCAGAGTTTATTTTGTTGTCTTCCCTAAACTCTTGGGTGCCTAAATTTGTATGGGCAGTCAAGTAGTCTGGATTTACAGATATAGTTGAAGAGCTGGAGCAGGAGGCTTCAGGATCATATAGCTATAGTTATTTCCGCTGTGTTGTAAGTGATGTACTTTGATAATGATATGTATATTCAAGTACAGATGTATATTTCAAGTTATGTTATACATATTATATGTTATTCGTTCCGTTGTGAGATTCGTGTTACTCTGATATTGTGTTCTTCTTTTTCTTCTATTTTAAGTTTCTATCTTATCTTTCCTCACCCTCTAATTTCTTTCACTAATTACCAGGATTTTTCGATGTTTTGGTTATCGACATCGTGTTTATGTCGATAACCAAAGTCGCTCAAAATCCGGGTCTTTACAGTTGGTATCAGAGCTTAATTTAAGAATTACTTGGCTCTGTGGCGTGACTCGGTAGAGATAGGGTTAGTAATACCCTAAATTGAGTTGAGTGTATATATACGAGTGAACGTATTTATTATTGATATAAAAATTTGTTTTATATTGTGGAGATTCATTGGTTGAGTTGTTTATGAGTTCTGGTCGATCAGTTTGATCCACTGTATCGGTAGGAGTAAATAAACACTCGAATACGATGGGTCGTCACGATATGTTTTGAAAATAGGGTAAATTAAAATAAGTTTACCCAAGGTATATCTTGATATAGAGAAGATATATATATCAAAATTATAATATATTGGATATATTGGTTGTTATTATAATCGAGTAAGATTATAAATTAAATGGTTATGTAAATACCCAATCAGAATTCATATAAGTGAAATACGCGAAATCAGATGAGTTAAATCTGTAATTTAAACCAGAAATTGAATTAAAATTCTGGAAAATTGGATAAGTGTTTGTAAATGGATTTGGATTAAAATAAGGAAAATTTAAGATCCTGGGAGATTTTAAATTGTTTTACAAGCAGTGCGAATTATATTTTGAAATAAATTTCAAAGTTGAAATGTTTGGAAATGGTTTTATAGTATTGAACTCACTTCGATCGCTGGAAAATAGATTCTGATGATGACAGCTGCATCATCAGTATTCATTTTCGAGTTGTAAGTGACGAATTACTACCAGAGATACTGTTTTGAATTTGTTTTGGGAAAGACAAGCTATGTTGAATTTCAAAATGGGATTTATAAAATAGAATTTGAACTTTTAAATAGATTTGAAATATTAACTTGTTTTAAAAGAAATAAAACGAGAAGTTCCTTTATAAACGAAGTTTATAAATAGTTCTTTTATAAACGAAGTTTATAAAATGAAGTGAAAAGAATTATCATTGGATAATTCAGAAATAAAAATACAAGTGTGAAATTTAAAGGGAAATCTATTTTCCAAAGGTAGAAATATCGATTTAAAAAGAAATTGAAATCGAGACTTATTTAGAGAATGAATAAAGAAAGTTTGAAAAGGAATTTGAATAAAGGAAGTTCAAACATAGAATTTTAATAAGAGAATTCAAAGGGGATTTGAATATTGAAAATTCAAAGGGGATTTGAATATAGAAAATTCAAAGGGGATTTGAATATAGAAATTCAAATGAAATTTGAATAAAGAAGATTTAAATAATGGAAAAATTGAATATAGAATCATATAGAGTAATAATAGGATTTGAATATAGAAATTCAAAAGGGAGTTTGAATATATGAAATTTAATGGAATTAAAGTAGAATTAAATATAGAAATTCAAAAGGGAGTTTGAATATATGAAATTTAATGGAATTAAAGTAGAATTGAATATAGAAATTCAAAGGGAGTTTGAATATATGAAATTTAATGGAAGTGAAGTAGAATTGAATATAGAAATTCAAAGGGAATTTGAATATATGAAACTCAATGAAATTGAAATATAGTTTGAATATAGAAATTCAAATATAGAATTTGAATATAGAAAATATAAAGGAATTCAAATATAGGATTTGAATATCGAAAGTGAAAATGAAATTTGAATAAAGCAGATTCAAATAGAATTGAATTTGAAATTTGAATATAGAAGATTCAAATAGAATCGAAATGAAATTCAAATATAGAATTTGAATAAGGAATTGAAACGAAATTCAAATATAAAATTTGAATAGAAATTGAATAGGATTAACTAAGTCGAAGAGGAATTAGTTAATCGAGTTTTGAATTTGAAGTTGATCTTTGAAAGGTGAATGGGACTTGTAAATGGATATTCGAAATCGAATATAGAACTTAAATTTGAAATTTGGATTCAAATTAGTTAATAAGCAAGTTAAAATATATTTGAACATGTCATGTTCAAATATAAAAGTGAAATAGACTAAAGAGTTTAATTAACAAGTTTAATTAACGAATTGAGTTAAAACGATCAGGTATAGTTAAAATAGATTGGGCAGGTATAAATATACATGAGATATGTATGGATAAGGTATGAAGGTATATAAATAGAATGCTCGACGAAAAGCTATGTATTTAATTCATATATGAGATTTTATGCGCCGTATCGGCTAGCCTCTTGGCTTTTTCTTTTTCTTTTGGATTGGTAAGGGCCATGGGAGGCTATTTGAAATATCCCGAAGCTCCTAGTACAAAGGAGGTTATGGCGAATTTTTCCGGGAATTTAAGAAGTTAGAATATTTTTAAGATAATCTGATAGTTAGAAATCAACGTATCGATATATATAGAAGTCGATAAGAAAACAAACTTAAAAATAAGTAAAATCAAAAAGGAAGACTAAGAATAAAATCTAGTCAGGATAGAAAGAGGAAGCGTATACGTGGTTAAAGTGAATAAGTAGTTGTATGGTATTGATTATTCGAATAAGTAGTCATATCTATTTTGACGTTATAAATGTTATTCAGTCAAGGTCTGAGAGGTAGTAATACCCCAACTTGATTGATTTCATTATTAACAAATAAATAGTAAGATTTCAGGCTCGAAGATCAATGTTGAGTAAGAGCTAGTTGAATATAGTATTTGGGTTGTCGTAACGATGTTTTACACAACATCCGTTTTAACCCAAATAAGTGTAAGCTTGGAAATATAATAAAGAATATTTCCTAACTATAGAAATAAACGAGATCGGAAAAGAGATAAGTAATTGGAATATTTTCCAATTATAAATAGCATATATTTTCTAAAGCTTAGTAAATAAAGGAAGGCGATATTCGGAAATGTTTTCCAATTAACATAAAAGGCCAATATGGTTATTGAAATTATTTGGTTAATAAATATTGATAAAGAAATAGAGAAGTGATTTAACTAATGGAATATTGATTATGGGCTCAGTTGAATTTCAAAAAGGAAAAATTGATTTTTGAAAGGAGTAAAATGTTTAAAAACTCCCAGGGAAGGACTGTTTAAATTAAAAACAAATTTAACAGAAATTTGTGAAAGAAAATTTGAATTAAAGTAAGGCCAGTAAAGTGGTAACTGAGATTGAATTAGAATGATATCAAGACAAATTGGATTGTGAGATTCAAATTTGAAGTGTAATGTGATAATCAAGTTAAGAGTTGGGAATCGAGAATGGAACTCGAATTTGAAATAAAATTCGACTTAGGATATAAGCGAATGGTTGTGTCATAAAAGTAGATGGGAATTTGATTGGGAGGACCCTTGTATCCGCTGAATTAATAACAGGTGGAAAGGATAAAATGATATGCCGACAAAAGGTACCAGTTTATATTTCTATTGGATATAAGATTTATGAGTCGAATTGGCAAGCCGCTTGGCTGTTTGGTTTTCTTTTGAGTTGGAGATGGCCCAGAGAGGCGAGTGGTGGTTTGACCAATTGACCAGTACAAAGGAAGTGCTAGCGAAATTTTTCAAAAAGATAAGGAGTTAGAAAATTTTCAGGATTTTTGAAAATTTTCGTTGATAAGAATTAATTAATAATTTAATTGAAATTAAATTGGTTCAGTTGAAACTGAAGTTAAGAAGTGAACAAATATGTTCTAACCAGTCGATAGGGTCGTCCCCTACTTTTTAGCAATTTCGAGGACGAAATTATTTTAAGTGGGAAAGATTGTAATGACCCGCATTGGTAGAGGTATTATAATTAATTTATTCAATTATATAAATGGTGAATTAAAGGATTTAATGGTCGATTGATTAAATAATGGTAAATATTTAATTTAAAATAATAAAGTAAATAATATATTTAATTCTGAAATAATCAGAATTGGCTGAAATGGCGATATCGTGTGAACCGGATCATCTGTGGTATTTAATTCAGCTTGGAATTGATTTTGAATAACGAATATATTCAATCGTCGACAGTTGAACATATAGTTTATAATATAATTATAAACGAACTCGAATGGCGCTGCAGTTCGCTATTTGGCGATTTGAACTTCAACTGAACGTACATGATTCGTTTTAAGCCGGATTTCTGTGAAACAAGAAACGTGTGGAGCTGCTAAAGTATATCTTTCTAGTGGAAGAGAAATATCGGGATTTCGTCGTGTAGATTTTTAGATATGTCCAAATCAAAATTTAAAATAGTCGCTATAGAATCGTTTATCGACCACAACAGTTTATTCAATATAACCGGATACCGGGTTTGAATCTAGACAAGGTTCTTTTGAAATTTAGCGATAATTTAATTTTTAGAATTTTATGGTAATTTTTAATTAATTAAATATGCAACTTTTTATTTGGAGTATTCGGCACCCTGTATCGACATTTCGGGGATTCACAATATGAGTTCATCTACCGGTATTATTATATCTTTGGGATCGTGATACATCGCTTGACACAACGATATGTTAGATTATGTCGATGACAGTCCGGAAAACAAATGAAATTTGTGTAACGAAGTGCGTACAACTTCACTTAACTTTTAGACTACATTCACGCACCACTAAATAAATGAGAAGAAACTTTATTTGTATTCCTTCATCGCTAAGTAAAGGTACAGCCCCTTTACATCAAAACGCAAGCTCACTTCAAAACTTAATGAATGGCAAAAACATCACACGTAACCTTAATTCATACCACACGTTAAGAAGCCTCTAACCTAGAATTCGGCATAAAGCATTGGTGCCGCCACTTACTGAACTTCTTCTAAAACGAGGAGAGCGATAAAAAAAGGAATCAAAATCCATATGAATTCAAATAAACAACCATAATTCCAGAAATGAATGGGATCTTTGGTTTGCGAAGCGGCGAAATGAGGAAGATGGAAACTGTATTAGAGCGGGACGTGAATGTTTTGATGGGTGTATGGTGTATAGGCGTAGTCTGTAGAAGAAGAATGGGTCCTGGCAAGTTTCAAATGGTCAGCTTGGTTGTGGCGTGAAGCTGTGTTGAGAGAAGGGGGTGTAGTGATGTCAGGGGACGGAAACGGAAGGGGGATGTGTAGTGGATGGTTTCAAAAATAGGATGAGCGATTTACTGTAAATGTTGTGGAAGCCGTCAAGCGCAAATTTTCAGGATGAGTTCGAGTTGTATATTGGGGATATGGTGAGAAAGAGAATTGAGAGGAGAGCATGATGAGATTTTCATTTAAAATTTCTATGAAGAGGTAAAGGTGCGGTTTGGACTTGAAGGGTTGATAATGGCGCTGGTACGTTGAGGTGTGGTGTTCGTATTCACCTGGTGGAAGAAGATAATGCGGATGGAAATTAAAAAGGGGAAGGGGACGGTGTTTTTCTTCTAAATGGGCCAAGAAGAATATAAGGGTGAGGCCCAAAGTAAATTAAAAACTCTAAGTTTTTAATTAATTTAAATTTGTATTAACTTGTTTACATCATATCTTTATCATACGATATCGAAATTCAATGAAACAAGATCCGTTAGGATCGTATGGACGAGCGCAACACAATGGAACTGACTGGAAGTCCATCGGAGCTTGTTACAATTTATGGCGAAATAAATTGTCCGTCTAAATCAAAGACAGTTAATCATTTTTAACGATAACAGTCCAATGTGAGTAAATCTCACTAACTCTGAACAGTTTATAATTTCATGTTGTATTTTTAGAACTGTTAGATATTGACTGATTGACCGTGTGTTGACTGTTTGATTGAACTGCTAGTCAGTTAGTTGAATTTCTATATTGATTCTGTTTAACATAATATATCATATAGAACTGAAAGTGATGTTATCTATATTGTTTAACATCTGTGATGCAGGGAAACAGGTTGGAGGAACCCAACTGGGTTCCTCAACATTTATTTTACTGTTTTTCATATATTGTGATATATGATGCGATATATAATCTGTTGTCGATTATATGTGTTTGGACGATACTTATCATCGTGATTTGATATGTTGAATACCATAACATACCGAATGTTGATAAAAGAATATTTTCAAAGTGTATTTTGAAAATGAATTATTTATATAAAATCGATGGATTTTATATAGAAAAGGAAAAGAATTTTTATAAAAGAAATATTTATAAAAGCAAAGGATAAGTTAGAATAAAAGGAAATCATTTGTAAAGTGAAGAACCGTTACTAAAAGTAAATCTTTTTAAATGAATAGTTTATTCGAAAAGGAGTTAATCGATGTTAGTTAATCGATTAGAGTTAAAGTTAAAAGGAGTTAATCGATGTTAGTTAATCGATTAGAGTTAAAGTTAAAAGGAGTTAATCGATGTTAGTTTAATCGATTAGAGTTAAAGTAAAAGGAGTTAATCGATGTTAGTTAATCGATTAGAATAGAAAGTAAAAGGAGTTAATCGATGTTAGTTTAATCGATTTGAGTTAAAGTAAAAGGAGTTAATCGATGTTAGTTTAATCGATTAGAGTTAAAGTAAAAGGAGTTAATCGATGTTAGTTTAATCGATTAGGGTTAAAGTAAAAGGGGTTAATCGATGTTAGTTTAATCGATTAGAGTTAAAGTTAAAAGGAGTTAATCGAATATAGTTATTCGAATAGAAAGCAAAGGAGTTAATCGAATATAGTTTATTCGAATAGAAAGCAAAGGAGTTAATCGAATATAGTTTATTCGAATAGAAAGTAAAAGGAGTAAATCGAATATAGTTTATTCGAATAGAATGAAGGAGTTAATCAAATATATAGTATTCAAATAGAATTAAAAGAGCTATCGAATATAGTTTATTCGATAGGAGTTAAGTGAATAGAGTTAGAGTTAAATCGAATAGAGTTAAGTAAAAGGAGTCAATCGAATATAGCTATTCGAAGGAGGGTTAAGTAAGGAAGTTAGTAAAAGGAGTTATAAAGTGAACTTTGCCTATTTCAAAGCTAGAAATGTTGTTCAGTTAAGGTCTGAGAGGTAGTTCTACCCCAACTTGATTGGCTTCGTTTTAACTAGGGAATAGTTAAGGTTCGACAGTAAAGGAAATGGTTTGAGTTGGCATCGCGATGGTTTGCTTAAACATCTGTCTAAGTCCAATGAAGAAGCTATGGAAATGTTTTCCAAATAAGAAACCAGAAATGTTTTTCTAATAAAGAAAACAAGAAATGGAAATGTTTTCCATTGTTAATAACGTATATTTTCCAAATTTAGAAAATAAGAAAGATTGAATATAGGGAAACAGGAGATAAGTAAATTAATGAAATAAAGAGATAAATGTTAAATGATGTTTGATCGATATAAATTTCCGTTTGGAAATAATATCGTTGTTTGCACATCTGTTTTATTCGATAGTTAAATCACAGACTATCGAAGTTTTGACCATTTTAACGTTGTTAATATGGAGAGACCGGTTGGATTATTATCCAAAGAACCACTCAGTATTGGCATAAGCGTTGCGAATCATATATGCCAAAGGAAATTGAAGACGGAGTTATGCAAGGGCTATCCTGTTTACAGAATAGTTCCTTCGGTTCATCCTATTCCTGGATGACTTGTATGGACGGATGTCTGACAGAGTATTTCCAGACGATCACATATATTGATTTCTCCAACCGTACCAAGAGTGGAAGCGGAGAAGGAAACTTGTCTTAGCTAACACATAATGTATGGTTGAGGACGTCAATCGGTGATTTGATGGATTTGACGATGTGGCATTCAAAGTGAATTTGGTGTGATGATAAAGCGTAGCTTCTAGCCTCACATCCGGTAAATGACAGAAATCGGGCAGGCAGCATGGCTAAGTCGGTCGCACCGAAGTAGGGTGTATAATCACCTGATCTAGAGTTTCATTTACTTCTAAAAATCTATTGTTGATGCTATCCCATTCAGGAAACGGTTGTTGATCCCAACCGTTGGTGATATACATTCGATACACTCAAGCAAAATGAGTGGTCGGTCATGTGTGGCCGGGTTGCAAGATGTTCGTGTTGAACCCAGTGTATTCCTCTCTAGAGGTACACGAGCGAAAGGTGGTTCCATACCTTGTCATAGTTGGAAATCCATTACCCAATACGTGCTTGCGGTTTTGAGTTGTATACTATATATGTAGAACGTGAGATGAAAGCGTTTCTGCTAGATGATTATCTATACTGTGGTTGATAGACATTATTATAATATCAAAAGGTTTTTGATATAAAGTTATCTTGGATTCTCATAAGGGAAAAACCCGTTCCGTTATGCGGCGTGGTCTTATGAGATATCGTTTACTTGTTCGAACTGTTTTTAAACTGTTTACTCGTACCAGTCCCATGACTGACCCAGAGTTTATTTTGTTGTCTTCCCTAAACTCTTGGGTGCCTAAATTTGTATGGGCAGTCAAGTAGTCGGGATTTACAGATATAGTTGAAGAGCTGGAGCAAGAGGCTTCAGGATCATATAGCTATAGTTATTTCCGCTGTGTTGTAAGTGATGTACTTTGATAATGATATGTATATTCAAGTACAGATGTATATTTCAAGTTATGTTATACATATTATATGTTATTCGTTCCGTTGTGAGATTCGTGTTACTCTGATATTGTGTTCTTCTTTTTCTTCTATTCTATGTTTCTATCTTATCTTTCCTCACCCTCTAATTTCTTTCACTAATTACCAGGATTTTTTGATGTTTTGGTTATCGACATCGTGTTTATGTCGATAACCAAAGTCGCTCAAAATCTAGGTCGTTACACTAGAGCTAAGGCAAGAAGGAGCAATCTTTCCCCATCAAATCAAAGGAGCTACCTATATTCTCAAGGCTTCTAGTGTTGCTACATCATTCCTAGAGCTTCTACAACGTCTCTATCTTGTTCTATTTGGTTCTAGTTCTCATAGCCACGCTTTGTAAGCCCCACTCTACTCCTAGATTTAAACTATGAAATTAATATGAACATGTAGCAAGTTGAAATGGGATTCTTGTGTAATACTTGTCTTTGGTCTATCATTGTATGCATAGATCCATTTATGACTCTTTTGATCTATGATTGTGGGACTATCATGAACCTAGTACCTTTCACCTTGATTTTTGGGTAGAAAGCTATGAGCTTTATTTGGGGGTTATGCATAATGCAACATAGAACCTCTCATAACCTTGATGTTAACTTGCGTATGATGTTGAACTACATGCTACCTAAAAGTTTATCACTCTATGTCAACTATTACCATGTTATCACCCCATTTGCTAAGTTTGATGTCATGCATGTTTTTGAGGCCAATAATCCTATATGCTAGTTGTGATGAACACCTTTGCCTCAAATATCATCATGTTTAACTTATAACCAACTTTACCACCTTATGCCCATCTTGGTCATATTTTTATGTTCCTTGATTCATTTGTGTTGATGCGAATTTACGTGTGAATGGGAATACGTTATGGGTAGTTAGGCAAACTTGAAATGACAAGAAAAACATGACTTGAAATGTGACATGAAATTTGATTATGCTTGAAAACTTGAATGTGGTCATGACATGTGGAGAACCATAAAGTGGCCAACTCGAGGTTGGGTTGAGTTTGTAGCGTAAATCTGCCCGGAACCGCCCGACAAATCCAGTGGCTACAAACAATAGGATCCAATGTGAGTAGTTGGTCATATCGCGCTTGAAACCCGAGGTTAGACTAGGTTGTGGTGTAAATCTTCCCGAACCCGACCGGCACATCCATTAACCACAACAAAGTCTAATGTGAGAGGATTAAGTTAATTAATGCCACATGGTAGGGTTAAGTCATGAACCACTTGGATACACTTAACCAACTTGAAACATGATTGGATAGGGTTAACCACACTTAACCCGTTAGAAACCCTAGTTACGTGGTCCTTTTCAGCAGTAACCCTCTTGGATGTATCACGATATCCTAGGGACTAGGCTAGGGTGGGGCACGATTACTGAGATGATTGTAAGCGACCAGAAAGACGGCAGAGTAGGTGCGCCAGTGTAGGTTCAGGCGGACTATGGTCGTGCACATAGTCCGGAGTTGAATAAAACAGACATGGGCACAAGTAGGTTTAGACTGTGCGTGCTTGATTTGTGTCAGTGGTTGGCACCCTAGGGCTTGATACACCCTAGGGGGGACCTAGCACAGTCGACTACATTCCGTGATTGGGCCGTATGACACCGACACTCGACGAGTTAGGCTTATAGGGAGCCGATCGACTAGACCGTATGGTTGGACCTTGACTTGGGTCATCTCATGATATTGGGCCAAGGGATCATTTCTTGTTTATACTTGACATGGGTTGGAATACTGGTACTTTTGGTGCAAAATTAAACCTTGTATATGTGATGCCACACTTTATCTACCTTGTTATATATTTATCATGCCAGTTAGTTACCATCTTTATGTTTCATCTCAGTTTCTCATGTTTAGTTAACTTCATTAGTTTTTATACTAATAGTAGGTAGGACTTACCAGTCTTTATGACTGACCCTTTTTCTTTCGCCTCTTTTCTTCTGTTCCCCCCTAGGTTCTCAGGGAGGGAACACTAGTGCTTAGCTTGGACATTTGGCTTGCTTTCTTGACAGCTCATGTACGGTTTGGACTTGAGCTTGCTATGGCTTCACCACATCTATCTTGGGGATAGTTTACTTTATGTTATTTTCAGTTTATGTTTTCTAGACTTGTGGTAGTTGGAAAATAATGACTAAGTATTTTGATGTAAGTTGACTATTTGGTTTTGAAATGGTTAATCATGGTTTTTAAATTTCTACCGCTGCTTTACTTATTTATTTATCTATGTTCTGTCTTGTGATATCTCTGTGCATGTTTACCTAGACAACACCCCTCCAAAACTAGTGCATTCTCTTGTGAGTGGCCCTGGCGGAGATGGGGTGTCACATTTGGTATCAGAGCATAAGGTTTTACTAGATCAGACAAAAGTTTTAAAAACCATTTTTGAAAAACTATTTTCAAAACCAATTAAGTAATTTTCCAAGGAAAGTCTAGTTTATTTTAAAAGGCTATTCCCCAAAAAAGCCATTAGCACTATCCTTTGTTTCCTCGTTCTAAATCTATCTTTTCCTTTTTCAGCATGGCCGATCTTAACCTTCCCGAGGGAGTACCCATACCCGGATGGTTCCGAAGGTACTTGGAAGCTAGGGCCAACGATTCGGGCCCAGCAAACACTCCCACTCCTCCTCCTGCACCTGAGGTTCCTCCTCCTCCTCCTCAGCGTCCACAAGCGGATTTCGCGAAGATTTGCAAAGACTTTAAGGCGATGGGTGGCAAGAATTTTGTTGGGACAGAGACTTATGTTGAGGCAAGAAACTGGTTAAAGGAAACTGAAGACCTTTTTGCTATTTTTGATGTAGAAGATCGTAGGAAAGTTCTGTTGGCAGTATGGCTATTGAAAGAGGAAGCTGCTTATTGGTGGGAAGTCACCAACGCTACTAGGCCTATAGAGACTTGGGCCGACTTTAGGATGAGGTTTGGGCTTAAGTTTTTATCATCTGCTGAAGAGAATCTGCAATTGGAGAGGTTTATATCTTTGAAGCAAGGGGACATGACCGTGAGGGAGTATGTGAATAAGTTTAACCAACTTGCTCGATTCGGTTTAGACATGGTTAACACACCTCAGAAGAAGGCTCTACGCTTTGCTCGAGGATTGAATGAGCCATTGCAAGGTTTGGCCATGTCTCATATACCCATGGGGGCCACTTTTGAGAGCTTAGTGGATATGGCCTTGCTTCAAGGAGATGATAAGAATGGTAAGAAAGAAGTTAAGCTTAATGAGACTCAAACCAAGAAGGCGGACTCCAAGTGGGGAGGCAACCAGAACAACAAGAACAACAAGGGTAACAAGGCCAACAACAACAAGGCAAGGGAGACAAGGAAGTGCAACTTCCGTGGGATCACTGGACACATAATCAAAGATTGTAGGAAGAAGAAGAGGAAGTTGGGAGAATGCTTTCATTGCGGAGAGTCTGGACACTTCACTAAGGATTGCCCAAAGAAGCAAGGGCAGGGGCAAGGACAGACTCAGCGGGCAGGACCTTCTGGAGGGCAGATGCATGCTCTCAACACTACTCCATCTCCGGACCGAGGTAGTATTTCTGTAGAAAGCCTTGTTTACATTTCTGGTTTTCCTGTTTGAACTTTATTTGATTCTGGCGCATCGCATACCTTTATTTCTTCTGACATTGTTGAAAGTTTGCACCTAAGTACTAGTCTAGTTGAGGATCCCATTAGTGTTTCAAATCCAATTGGGGGCTCCGCCCATCTATCAATGATTTGTATGGGTTTGAGGATTTCTATCTTGACCATAGAATTCACATGTAATGCTTATGTTCTCGGGTTCATGGGATACGGGTTGATTTTGGGCATGGATTGGTTGTCCAGTTATGGAGCCATTCTCGATTGTGAGCATAGGGTAGTGAGGCTTATGACTCGCCTTGGCAATACCCTAGAGATTTCTTGTAACCCTATGGATCCCGTCATGTTATGTTATCTTAAATCCCTCGACTCGTCTATTGACAATCTTCAATCTGTGAGGGTGGTCCAAGAATATCCTGATGTTTTTGATGAAGTGAAGGGGTTACCCCCTAAACGCGAGATAGACTTCCGTATTTATCTTGTTGATAATGCCAAGCCAGTTTCATTGCCTGTTAGGCACATGGCCCCGCGAGAAAGAAGAGAGCTTAGCAAGCAAATCAAGGAGTTGCTTGAGAAAAATTTCATTAGGCGAAGTATTTCTGAATGGGGTGCTCCGGTGGTATTCGCTACTAAGGCGGATGGTTAGCTTAGTCTATGTGTTGACTATCGTGAGTTAAACAAGCTGACAAAGAAGAATAGGCACCCGTTACCGAGGATTGATGATCTCTTTGACCAGCTTGTAGGTGCTTCTGTTTTCTCTCAACTCGATCTAGCCACCGGATTCCATCAGCTTAGAGTGGATGAGGATAGTATTGACAAGACTGCGTTTAGGACTCCAGATGGATTCTTTGAATGGCTCGTCATGCCGTTCGGTTTGACTAATGCACCCGCATACTTCGTTGATTTGATGAGTAGGGTGTTTAGGGAGTTCCTTAACAAGTTTGTGGTTGTCTTCGTGGATGATATTCTGATCTTCTCTAAGGACGAGGAAGTGCATGCTATACATCTCAAGGAGGTTATGGATACGCTTAGAGCTCATCAGTTAAAAGCCAAGTTCTCCAAGTGCCATTTCTGGAGAAGGGAAGTTCGGTTCCTTGGGCATATAGTTTTTAAGCAAGGCATTGCTGTGGATCCCGCTAAAGTAGTGGCGGTACAAGACTGGAAAGTTCCGAAGAATGCAACTGAAGTGAGAAGCTTTCTCGGTCTGGCAGGATTTTATAGGAAGTTCATTAAGGACTTCGCTAAGATTTCAGCCCCTCTTACTTAGTTAACGAAGAAGAACTTAGTCTTTGCATGGGACTTAGAGTGTGAGCTTGCTTTTCAAAGGCTCAAGAAAGCCCTCACCACAGCTCCAGTTCTAGCATTACCCGATGGAGGGAAGTTGTTTACCGTGTACACCGATGCATGTGGCATGGGATTAGGCGCCGTCCTGATGCAAGAAGGGAGAGTGATATGCTTTGGGAGTAGGCAACTCAAAGTTCACGAGAAGAACTATCCCACTCATGATTTAGAGTTGGCGGCGATCTTCTTAGCACTCAAATCTTGGCGCCATTATCTTCTAGGTGAAAGGTTTGAGTTATATACTGATCACAAGTCGCTCAAGTACCTCTTCTCGCAGAAAAATTTGAACCTAAGGCAGCAGATGTGGATGGAATTCTTAGCATCATATGACTTCGATATAGCTTATACCCCTGGCAAGGGTAATGTTGTGGCGGATGCGCTATGTAGAAAAAGGTTGACTTTGAGTCCCTTGTTTGTTGAGATGAAGAGCCTAGAGTTCTTGGCAACCTTTGATTTTACACCTGCTGTTGAGTCGATGACTGGTTCGTTAGCATCCCTTGAGCTTAGACCTACATTTCTTTATCAAGTTGGGGCTTCGCAGAGGGAAGACCCGCAGAAAGTCGAGATCATGGACAAGCTGATTCGTGGTGAGACGTCAAGTCACCTCGCTAGATATACTATTGATGATAAGGGATGGCTAAGACGTGATGGAAGACTATGTGTCCCACAAGTGGGAGACTTAGTAAATAAAGTTCTTGAGGAAGTGTATCACTCGAGGATGACCATACATCCCGGAGGGGATAAGATGTACCGGGATATGAAGCGCATTTTCTTTTGGGATGGGATGAAAAAGGCTGTTGCAGAGTTTGTTTCTAGGTGCATTGTTTGCCAACAAGTAAGGGCCGAGTCGAAGAAGCCCGGTGGGCTACTGCATCCATTGGAGGTCCCCCAATGGAAGTGGGAAAGTATCTCTATGGATTTTGTGGATGGATTGCCGAGATCAAGGAAGGGGAATACTAGCATATGGGTCATAGTGGATAGACTCACGAAAAGCGCTCATTTCATTCCAGTGAACAGCAAGAGGGCCGCATCATGGCTAGCATCTGTTTATCTTCGAGAGATAGTGCGATTGCATGGAGTTCCTTCTAGCATAGTGAGCGATCGTGACCCAATCTTCACTAGCCAATTTTGGAATAGTTTGCAAGAAGCGATGGGTACGCGATTGAATCTAAGTACAACCTATCACCCACAGACTGATGGTCAGACCTAAAGGGTGAATAGGGTACTAGAAGATCTGTTGAGGCTATGCATTCTTGACTTTGGTGGCACTTGGGAAGACCACCTTCCTCTCGTAGAGTTTGCTTATAATAACAGCCACCAAGCAAGCATAGGGATGGCACCATTCGAAGCTTTGTATGGGAGGCCGTGCAAGTCACCAACATGTTGGTGGGAGACGACAGATAAGATTATACTTGGGCCCGACATGATAAGGGACACATCCGAGAAAGTTGAGTTGATTCGAAGGCGGATGAAAACGGCCCAAGACAGACAGAAATCCTATGCAGACAAGCGAAAAACAGACTTAGAGTTTGAAGTTGGAGATATGGTCTTTGTGAAGGTTTCTCCCTTGCGAAATGTGGTTCGTTTTGGAGCAGTTGGAAAGCTAGCACCAAGGTTCGTAGGACCCTTCCCTATCATCGAGAAGATTGGGCAAATGGATTATAGGGTGGAATTGCCCAAGAATCTGGCTGGAGTGCACAATGTCTTTCATGTCTCGCATCTCCGAAAATGCCTACATGAATCAGCCGAAGTAGTTGAGCCTAGCATTCTTGAAGACGTGGAGGTAGAGAAAGAGGCAACCCTGAGGCGAGCTCTGATTCGTATCTTGGGAACGGAGATCAAGAAGCTGAGGAATCAAGAAGTCAAGTTAGTAAAGGTTCAGTGGAGTGAAGCCGATGAAGATGCAACTTGGGAAACCGAGGAGAAGATGCGTGGGCTTTATCCATTTCTTTTTGAGGGTACATTCTCGATCTCTTTTTCTAGTTAGCATATCTTTCTTTTGCTATCCATGTTTATCTTGTTATTTCGTTAATCTTGTCATGAGAACCTTAGGTAGAAACCTTTTGGATGAAACATGTATTTGAAACATGTTATGCTTGATGGTTGCAAATGGTTGCAAGTGTTTGCAAGTGGTTACTCGTGGATGCATGATACACGTTAGGCACTAAGATCGGCTCACACACTTTCATATTGCATATGCATGAGTGTTTATGCTTATTCATGGATGAAACTTGTTATGCTATCACGTGGATGTTGCATATGGATGAATGTTATGTGCACTCAGGTAGAGATTATAAATTATGTTAGAAATTTGCATACATTTGGACTCATTGCACTAACATATTCTGCATTAAGGAGGTTTACTGAGTCAGTAACCGCCTGATTTTCGCATTAGATAGGTGCATATACACACACTTTTGCATATGTTCATACAGCATTAGAAATCTTTTAAGGACAATGATTACTTGTGGATGATGTTTTGAGTAGATGGATGATGGATGGTAGGATACGTTCTTCCTAACTTGGAGATTTCGGGGACGAAATCCTTTAAGGTGGGGAGAATGTAACAACCCGAATTTTTAATAACATGTTAAAATAAGAAATCAGGGCAGAATTAAATTATAAGTTAAGAATCAGTAGGAACGGGTTATGCCATTGCGTTCGTCTCGAAATTCTGCTTGAAAACGAGTCCGAAATTTCGTAAATCGGAGTCCGTATGACTAAGTTATGGCCCATAGAAGATTTCAGAAAATTCAAAATTCAGCCCGAAATTCAAATTCAGCCAGAAGCAGATTGGGCGGGAAAATTTCCCGCCCAGCCCCAGGTCGACTGGGGAGTCGATTGGGGAGTCGACCTGCCCCATCCCAGGTCGACTGCCCAGTCGACTTGGGTGTCGACCTGGGGGTCGACCTCCCTGGTCGGCCATGTTTCCCTGGTGCACCAGTTTGCTCCTTTGGTCTGTTTACTTGGCCTGTGACGGGATTTGATGGTTCAGATCTAAACTAGGGTTAATCCTATGGCTTAAACTTATCCCTACACCTATAAAAACACCCTAAGACCTAGCCTAAACCACCACAAATCATCCTAACAACTAAGTGCTGCCAAAATGCTCCTAATCATGGCCTCCATCTTCATCTTGAGAGCTTGAGAGTTCTAGGCTAGAGCTAGGGAAAAAAGGAGCAATCTTTCCCCATCAAATCAAAGGAGCTACCTATATTCTCAAGGCTTCTAGTGTTGCTACATCATTCCTAGAGCTTCTACAATGACTCTATCTTGTTCTATTTGGTTCTAGTTCTCATAGCCACGCTTTGTAAGCCCCACTCTACTCCTAGATTTAAACTATGAAATTAATATGAACATGTAGCAAGTTGAAATGGGATTCTTATGTAATACTTGTCTTTGGTCTATCATTGTATGCATAGATCCATTTATGACTCTTTTGATCTATGATTGTGGGACTATCATGAACCTAGTACCATTCACCTTGATTTTTGGGTAGAAAGCTATGAGCTTTATTTGGGGGTTATGCATAATGCAACATAGAACCTCTCATAACCTTGATGTTAACTTGCCTATGATGTTGAACTACATGCTACCCAAAAGTTTATCACTCTATGTCAACTATTACCATGTTATCACCCCATTTGCTAAGTTTGATGTCATGCATGTTTTTGAGGCCAATAATCCTATATGCTAGTTGTGATGAACACCTTTGCCTCAAATATCATCATGTTTAACTTATAACCAACTTTACCACCTTATGCCCATCTTGGTCATATTTTTATGTTCCTTGATTCATTTGTGTTGATGCGAATTTACGTGCGAATGGGAATACGTTATGGGTAGTTAGGAAAACTTGAAATGACATGAAAAACATGACTTGAAATGTGACATGAAATTTGATTATGCTTGAAAACTTGAATGTGGTCATGACATGTAGAGAACCATAAAGTGGCCAACTCGAGGTTGGGTTGAGTTTGTAGCGTAAATCTGCCCGGAACCGCCCGACAAATCCAGTGGCTACAAACAATAGGATCCAATGTGAGTAGTTGGTCATATCGCGCTTGAAACCCGAGGTTAGACTAGGTTGCGGTGTAAATTTGCCCGGACCCGCCCGGCACATCCAGTAACCACAACAAAGTCTAATGTGAGAGGTTGGGCGCATTAAGTTAATTAATGCCACATGGTAGGGTTAAGTCATGAACCACTTGGATACACTTAACCAACTTGAAACATGATTGGATAGGGTTAACCACACTTAACCCGTTAGAAACCCTAGTTACGTGGTCCTTTTCAGCATTAACCCTCTTGGATGTATCACGATACCCTAGGGACTAGGCTAGGGTGGGGCACGATTATCGGGCTGGTTGTAAGCGACCAGAAAGACGGTAGAGTAGGTGCGCCAGTGTAGGTTCAGGCGGACTATGGTCGTGCACATAGTCCGGAGTTGAATAAAACAGACATGGGCACTAGTAGGTTTAGACTGTGCGTGCTTGATTTGTGTCAGTGGTTGGCACCCTAGGGCTTGATACACCCTAGGGTGGACCTAGCACAGTCGACTACATTCCGTGATTGGGCCGTATGACACCGACACTCGACGAGTTAGGCTTATAGGGAGCCGATCGACTAGACCGTATGGTTGGACCTTGACTTGGGTCATCTCATGATATTGGGCCAAGGGATCATTTCTTGTTTATACTTGACATGGGTTGGAATACTAGTACTTTTGGTGCAAAACTAAACCTTGTATATGCGATGCCACACTTGATCTACCTTGTTATCTATTTATCATGCAGTTAGTTACCATCTTTATGTTTCATCTCAGTTTCTCATGTTTAGTTAACTTCATTAGTTTTTATACTAATAGTAGGTAGGACTTACTAGTCTTTATGGCTAACCCTTTTTCTTTTGCCTCTTTTCTTCCATTCCCCCCCCCCCACAAGGTTCTTAAGGAGGGAACACTAGTGCTTAGCTTGGACATTTGGCTTGCTTTCTTGACAGCTCATGTACGGTTTGGACTTGAGCTTGCTATGGCTTCACCACATCTATCTTGGGGATAGTTTACTTTATGTAATTTTCAGTTTATGTTTTCCAGACTTGTGGTAGTTGGAAAATAATGACTAAGTATTTTGATGTAAGTTGACTATTTGGTTTTGAAATAGTTAATCATGGTTTTTAAATTTCTACCGCTGCTTTACTTATTTATTTATCTATGTTCTGTCTTGTGATATCTCTGTGCATGTTTACCTAGACAACACCCCTCCAAAGCTAGTGCATTCTCTTGTGAGTGGCCCTGGCGGAGGTGGGGTGTCACATTATTGTTGACAAATCCGATCGAATGACAAATAGTATTAACAAATCACAAACTTAAAAATTATTGCCATATATAAAATCTATCATTTAACTTGTCAAAATTTCTGGACCTTTACAATAAAAGGCCATTATTCAAACGGTCTCCGAATTCGACGAAACCAGTTTCATCAGAATCGTATTTGTAAAACATAGCAAGATTTCAAATTTCGTAATTTTTGGAGTCAGTATGTGGTCATAAAATTTAAACGTATGTTGAAAATCAATTTTGTACGTTATATTGATTTATATTTTAATTTTGACAAAAATTGATAAAAACGGTCGAATCAGCTTATGAAACATATACCATTGTGTCCGGAATGAGAGTATTTGGTTGGGGGAACATTCGTGGGGATTTTTTTGGAGTTCGGTCGCTAAACTTCAATGATAAGCAAAATAGAATTAAATAATATTAATATAAATATGGTATATATACACTTTTATAGGTCAAAAACCTAATCTACCTTCACCCGTAGTCAACATATTTTTTGCGCCCTTCTTTTTAACCAACGAACTTAATGCTCCGTGCCTTCCTCCTCCAAATCTTTTGATCCACACCCTATTTCAATGAACTTACTTCTGGAAAATTGCCAAGCTCTTTGATCTCTTGAGAATGGACAACTGTGATGGAGGGTAATTGTTTCTGGTGATCGAAATTTGGTCATGAATATGCAACATTAAAACAGGGTTTTCGGGGGATAGGCATGTGCGAGTGGAGCAGGTTGCCTGGCATGAGGACCGCAGATTGAGGCCAACGTCGTGGCGGCCTCGGATAGGATTTAGATCATCAATGGAGTGAGCGGCGGTGGAGGATTAATGTCGAGACATGGGTTTTCATGAACATGAGAGGTTAAAAACGAAGAGGAAAGGTTAACAAAAGGAATAAGTTAATTTATGGTTTAATTATTTTAAGATTGATTATATTGTGTAATTAATATATAAAACTTCATATCTTTTTCGAACAATAGCATAACTGAACAAACTTGGGTGCATTGGAATCGTGTCGATGAGATCTATGCAGTGAAAAAGATTTGGTCAGCAAACAACGATTATTGGAGTTTTTGGTAAAATTAAATGCTTGTTTAATTTTGTTAAAATAATTGTTTTAATAACAATTTTAAAATCGATCGATGTGAGAACTCTCTCACTCAAATACTTTGTATAGTTATTTTATTTTATAACTAAATATATATTGATTTCCTATAATGATTTTTATCTGATTAATCATTATAAATTGTTATATAGTGCATGGTAGCTCACATCATAGTTGTTTGAAAACCCGATAGATGAATTGTTGATTGTTTGTGTTATAAATTGAATGTGATTTTGAAATAATTAACATATTAAAAAAATGCTGAATTGTTTACGATAGTTGAAATTAGTTTGAAACATCCATTTACAAGCCGAATGGCTTGTTTATGTTCACCCATTTAAGTAATATCGTTGTGAGCTATGGTTGTGAATTATCTACAAGTACGAACGACCGATTATGTTCACCGTTATAAGAGTTATTTAATTATTTAACGCTTATGCATTTGTAGATGCACTATGGTTGTGAATTGGATGTTTAATAATTGTTTGTAATTATTGTTGAATACATGTGATATATAAATACCATATAAATAAAATTATATGGTAATTAGTTGAATCTCAATCTAATCTGGAATGAAAACGAATATTTTAATATAATATTCGGTGAAGAATCAAAATATGATTTTGATATCCGATTTTGGATGGACACGAAAATATTGAAATATTCATAACTGAAATGAATATGAAGCCGAGTTAAGTAAATAAACACCATTTTAACTCGATCGGATTGTTTTATCGATTTTATTTATTTTTATAATAAATATCAAGAAGATTTGATTTCAAAATTTGATATTTTGGAAATATTATTATTGTAATATTAAAATAACAGGGATTTTCAATGTTGAATTAAAATTGAAATGGAAGTTAAAATCGTTTTTAAATGAGATTATAAACGTTTTATAAAATACATCTTGAATAGAAGTCAACGAAATCGATTATATGTAATATAATGGCTTAATAAGTAGATGTTTGATTTGAAGAAAGTGATTAAAATGAAATTCCAAATGGTAGTTGAAAATTTTATATAATTTATAAATTATTTTGGAAATATTTTAGATTTTATTTTAATTATAAATCGAATTCGGGCTTGAATAAAATGTGTTGTGCAGCGATAGTTCGAGAACGTCAACCCATAACTTCGAATTGACGTAATGGGAGATCCGACCGTCGGATTCTTCGAAAAACAAAACCATTGGGTTTATTTCGAAAAGATATTTCAAATAAATATAAAAGATTTAAAATCCAACGGTTAGATATTAAAATATGACCAAATCGGTTTAGGAAAAGGTCACTATGGATTCAGTTCGGTGGCCGATATTGGAAACCAACTGCAAGGGCTATAATAAAATTATTAAAAATATGAATAAATTATGATAAATCAAAATAAATTATTTGAAATGATTTTTGGATGAAATATTCCTAATTTATAAACATAAAAGATTTTTTGTCTGAATAAGTTGTTTATTAACTTGAATATGGAACTGAAAGGAATTAAAATGGTTTGGATATAACCAAAATTTTCCAATATATATAAAAATTGGAAAGGATTTGGATGGAAATTATCTTTTGATATTTCATTGTTGGATTCCATGATTATAAGGATATCATTAAGGAATTTGGAAGATATGGATATCATTATTCCCAATAGGATATCTGTTGGTTTCAGAATTTGATGTTAAATATAAGCAGATATTATTTCTGTTCAGAGCCTTGTATTTAATATCAATTGGATTTTGGGTTTGTTGCGAATGATATCTTTAATAATACTGTTCTTAAACCCAACTGAGAAACGAATAAATCTTTCAACTAAGATTAATGAAGTTTTCCTATTAATTAATTTAATTGGAATTGAATTGAAGTTGATTTTGGGTTTATTGTGAACAGTGTTTTAAATGTCATTAGTTCTTTAACCAATTAATAGTGAGGCTAAGATTTGGAATTTATAAATCTTTTTATTAAGATTTAATAAAATTTTCCAATTTAATAAACTTAATTGGAATATAAAGGAATTCGATTTACTAATAATCGAGATGAGCTTCTGTGAAGGAAGATCGTTATTATATATGGAATTAAAAAGGTTTTGCCGTTATTCCACTTATAGTATTAGTCTGATATGGAAATTCATATTGATTACAATTGATCTAATTTTCGTGAAGATTCCATATTAAATGGAAGATGATTATGGGTTTATCGCGAATGGTGTTTTAAATGACATTCGTACTTTAATCCAATTGAAGATAGGATTTATTTCCTAAATTCGAATAATCATTAAATAATGATTTTGGAGATTAAGACTAAGTTGGAGTTTTAATGAATCTTTAATTAGATTGAAAAGTGAATGAGGTAACTAAATATACCAAATTCAAGAAATGTTCGAAATGGAGTACCACCAGTTTTACTCCATGCGATAGTTAAATCTTTAATTAGATTTGAACGTTAAATGGTAATTAAATTTACCTATAATAAAATGGGTGTTAGATATGGAGTACCACTATTTTTGCTCCATGGGATGAATAGCTTGGGACTGGGATAATAAAACGAATGATTACTTCGGTAAGGCTCGATAATCCCAACTACTTTGATAAACCTTAATTTGGTTTAAGTTATGAAAAGATACTATAAAATCTTTCGAAATGTTTTCAAAGAAAAGAATATTTGAATAAAAGAATATTCTAGATTGGAATAAGGCGCATGATGTGTTTTTATATCACTTGATTATAAGATATGAGAGTTATTCAGAAAGACTGGGTTTAACCCATTTTGAATAACTGATACGACGATTAAAAGTTGAAGATTGGAAGGGTTGCAGACCGGAGATCTTCACATCGTTGGGTTGATTACGGATGTCTCGACTGAGATGTACACCCGAGATGAGGTAATAAGTGGTGGTCATACAGACGTACTTGGAGAGATCGACCAGATATGCAAGGGCCTCTCTCCTGTATTGGACATATGGGATGAGGAATGAGGTGCCTTCAGTTTCGTTTAGACTCAAAAAAGACTTGCAAATGGATTATATGTCTGACATTGTACTTCACGCTGTATTCGTTGATCTCTGCTAAATATATATCTGTTTGGTGGCGGAGAATTTGTTCTCTTTTCTTAACACCCTTCTTTGAGATGTATAAGCTTAGAGGTTATATATTGGTGGAAATCAATGGCATGGTATGGATTGATAATGTGGCATGCTGAGATGCATGGATCAAAGCTTTTGTTGAAAAGCAGGGATTTGTGGCTGATGATCAAAGCATGGCTTTAATATAGCACAGCTTTGTGTAGCGTTAATTCGCAAGCTTTAGATCTCATTATAAACCAGAAACGGGACGACGGACCACAGAGAAATGGACATACGTTGGTTTCTAGGTACTAGTGATGTCATGTAGGGAGCCCAAACAATTTACTTTGTGGATGTTGGATGATGGATAACGAGGTACCTTGGATTTGGTCGCACAAGGACCTTGGTGGTCAACATACTGACCAAGATGGTCGACGTATTGACCAGTTTTTAGGTCTGATAAGATAGACGAAGTTATTGTATATGGTATTGCTAATCAGCGACGGTTGACCCGTTCTGCATGATCCTAAGGGATCACCTGAGTCTGGGTCCTCAATCATGGGCTAGATTGGCTCGAATCGGATAAGGAAGATTCCTTACCTTGGTTCATAGATGGAAATCCAAATTCCAATACACGACTTACGGTTTTAGTTGTAAACCAATATAACGACATAATATATGGTACCTATGCCATCTATAATTGATACATTTATATTTGAAGTTGATTTCTTCGGTATGCACTAATAATAATAATAGATAAATTTTGCGTATCAAGCACATTTGGCCATTATAAGGTAAAAATCTATTCTCTGGTTTGGATTGCATTGTGTGATGGGACCTGGGTCTTATAATGGCTTCATTTTTCCTTTTTAGCATTGCATTGTTCGTTTTATGGTATCCTTGGGAGAAAACCCGTTCCGTGTCATACGGCGTGGTCCCTTGATTTACCTAACATTAGAATAAAGTTAATAACTGTTTTAATTCTCACACCAGTCCCATGACTATCTCGGAGTTTATTGTTTTCACCTAAACTCTGGGTGCTCATATTTTCCACATCGACAACTAGTAGTTTTGGTTTTCGTAGATATTTCTTTTCACAGGATCCTGTATTACGATTGGAGTCATATTTGGAAAGCTTTGTATCCGCGTATTTCTTTCAGTTTTGGTAGTTGATTTTTCGCTGCACATTATATTTTTTATTCAAAACTTAGCTTTTTTGTAATTTATTAATCTCTGATATTTTCTGTTGTATATTATTTATATTTATACTATGATATTCTATATTTTGATGTAATATTGTTGTAATAACAATTAAAAGTTCTCTTGTTCTGTGTTATGACGTGTTCTCAAATAATCTGTATTCTTGTTCGAGTCGGGCCAGCCGGGGATTTCGGGTTGTCTTAGTTGGTATTAGAGTTATGGTTTCCAAAGCTCGAGAACAAAACACATTAGAACCAAACGAAATAATTCATCAGAGATAGGATTAGTAATGTACAATAAGAATGACTCGTTAGAGATGGGATTAATAATTCCCTAGAATGAGTTAGAAGAGTATTATTTATAAAAGCGAATTTGGTTTTGAAATTTATATCTTATTATAAGATTTGAGTATTTTATTTTATTTTGAATTTGGTCTATCGAGTATAACAAGATCTTGAATATACACGACGCGAACGTATATTCAAAGTCTCAAATATACCGGGTAGATATAGAATCACACTCTAGTTGCCTGGGGATGATTCTGGTGATGCGGTTGCATCATTAGTATTTATGTTCGAGTTTCGAAAGTGGGATATCTATATGATTCCAATTGACTGGTGTGAGAACCAAAAACTTATTTAGAATTTATTGTTTATGATTTGGCATCGAAAATATGATTTTAAGTATACAAAGGATATATATTTGGAAAATTAAATAACCAATTGATTGTTGGTTGTGATGTGTGATAATTTGTTTAAACTGATAAAAATATTGGAATAATAGTGAAATTGAAAGGTTAATTAATCCAAATCAAATATAATATGGAATTGAATTAAAAAAATTAGTTCGAATTAGATGTATGTGTATATGTATTGGATAAGTTATTGCGTAGATGCTAAGAAGAGGAATAAAATTGTATGCCCGACAAAAAAGGTACATATTTATTGTATTAATTGGGTATGATGATTTTATGAGATGATTGGCATGGCCTTTGGAATTTTGGTTTTCTTTTTGGTTGATGAGGGCTTAGGGAGGCAAGCTGTAATTGTACCGATCAACCCGTACAAAGGATGCTTTGGCGATTTTTCTGTAGAAATTTAAGGCATTAGCCAAAATTTTGAGAAATTGGAAAGTTCTTAGAAATTGAAAAGTTGAAGAACTTGAGTCAAGCGGAGGTTGAGTTGGTTAAGTAAACGACCTTCAGTTTTCCCTTCCTTTTCGGGGATGAAATTTTTTTAAGTATAGGAGATTGTAACAACCCTGATTTTTGGAACCAATTTAAAATTTATTTTTAATTGATTTTAATGTAAATTAAATGTTTAAACAATTTATTTTGAGAATAAACGACTTAGAATTTATTTAAAACAAAATTAGACTGTATAAGTTTAAAATTTAATTAAAACAAGCTTGTAACGTCGTGGTAGTTTGAAAACTTAGTTTTGAATTTTAAATGAATGTACAAAATTCAAAATAAGTCAGATTTCAATAAAACAAGAAATGTTAGAATATTTTGAATTATATTTTTCTAATGAATGTTAAAAATTTAGATTTCGTTTTATAAAATGTAAGTTATGTCCAAATTAAAATTTAAAATAGTCGCTATGGAATTTATTAATATTTTAATATTATTTAAGCCCTTAAAAATGGCCATTTGCAAACGACCTCCTTTTTGATGAACTAATTTTGTTGGATCCGGAACGTTAAATTATTGTCAGTTTTAAAATTTCAAGTCGATTGGAATTTGTGTGTAAGCATGGTAAATTTAAACACGTGTTCAATTTTAATTATAAATTCAATAAGCTAGATAAAAGGCCATTTTCAACGGTCTCCAAATTCGATGAAACCAGGTTCATCAGAACCATATTTATATAACATAGCAAGATTTCAAATTTCGTGATTTTTGAAGTCAATATGTGGTCGTGGCAAATTAAAACGTATGTTGAAAATCAATTTTGAACGTTATATTGATTTATATTTTAATTTTAATAAAAATTGATCAAAATAGTCGAATCAGCTTATGAAATATATCCCATTGTGTCCGGAATGAGGGTTTTTGGTTAGGGGCGACATTCGTTTGGAGTTCGGGTGTGAAAACTTCAATGATAAGCAAAATAGAATTATTATTTTTTTAATATAAATATGGTATATATACACTTTATAGGTCAAAACCCTAATCTACCTTCACCTGTAGTCAACATAATTTCTGCCACCCCTCTTTTTTAACGAACTGAATGCTCCAATCCTTCCTCCTCCACATCTTTTGATCCACACCCTATTTCAATGAACTTCCTTCTGGAATATTGTCAAGCTCTTCGAGCTCTTGAGAATAGATGGTTGTGATGGGGTGTAATGGTTTCTGGTGACTGGAATTTGGTCGTGAACAGGCAACGTTTGAACAGGGTTTTCGGGGGATAGGCGCGTCTGAGTGGAGTGGGGTGCATGGCGTGGGAACCGTAGGTGGAGGCCAACGTCGTGGAAGCCTCGAATGGGATTCCGATCATCTATGAAGCGAGCGAGGTGGAGGATTGATGTCGAGACATGGGTTTTCACGAACAGGAGAGGTTACAGACAAAGATGAAAAGTTAACAAAAGGATTAAGTTAATTTAGGGTTTAATTATTTTAAGATTAATTATATTGTGCAATTAATATATAAAACTTCATATCTTTTTCAAACAATATCAAAATTCAATGAACTTAGGTGCGTTTTGGATTGTGTCGATGAGATCTATGTAGTGAAATAGATTTGGCCAGATACAACGACTATTAGAATTTTTGATATGCTTGTTTAATGTTGTTAAAACAACTGTTTTAATAACGATCTCAAAACCATTGATATGAAAACTCTCTCACTCAAATATTTTGTACAGTTATTTTATTTTATACTGAATATATATTGACTACCTGTAATGTTTTTTAGCTGATTAATCATTATAAATTGTTATACGGTGCATGGTAGCTTACATCATAGTTGTTTGAAAACCCGATGGATGAATTGTTGATTATTTGTCATATAAATTGAATGTGATTTTGAAATAATTAACATATTAAAACGATGTTGAATTATTTGTGATAGTTGAAACTGGATCAAAACACCCATTTACAAGCAAACGACTCGTTTATGTTCTCCCATTTAAGTAATATCGATTGGAATAAATAAATAACTTATTAATTGAATATTTATTGGTTGAAAACCCAATATTGGTCTGGGAATAATAATTAATTCACAATCTCCCTTGAATTTAATTGTACGTCAAACGATTGATTGACAGACCGTTATAAGCGTTAATTAATTATTTAACGCTTATACAGTTGTAGATGCACTCTGGTTGTGAATTGGATGTTTAATAGTTGTTTATAATTATTTTTGAGTATATGTGATGTATGAAATCCATATAAATAAAATTATATGATAATATGTTGAATCTCAATCCAATCCGGAATGAAAATGAATATTTTAATATAATATTTAGTGAAGAATCAAAATATGATTTTGATGCCCGGTTTTGGATGGAAATGAAAATATTAAAATATTCATAACTGAAATGAATATGAAGCGGAGTTAAGTAAGTAAACGCTATTTTAACTCGATCGGATTGTTTTATTGATTTTATTTATTTTTATAATAAGTATCAAGAAGATTTGGTTTAAAATTTTGATATTTTGGAAATATTATTATTTTCATATTATAATAATATTGGATTTTCGATGTTGATTTAAAATCGAAATGGAAGTTGAAATCATTTTTAAACAAAATTATAAACGTTTACAAAATACGTTTTGAATAGAAGTCAGCGGAATCTATTATTTATAATATAATGGTTTAATACGAAGATGTTTGATTTTGAAGAAAATGATTGAAATGAAATTTCAAATGGTAGTTGAATAATTTATAGTTTTTATAAATTATTTTGGAAACGTTTTTTATTTTAGTTTAATTATAAATAGAATTCAGGATTGAATAGAACGCGTCGCGCAGCGACAGTTTACGAACGTCAACCCGTAATTTCGAATTGACGTAATGGGAGATCTGACCGTCGGACTCTCCTAAAACCAGAACCGTTGGGTTCGTATCAAAAATATCTTTCAAGTGAATATAAGAGATTTAAAATCCAAAGGTTACGTATTAAACTATGTCCAAATTTATTTGGAAAAGGTTGCTACGGATGCAGTTCGGTGGCCAATATTGGAAACCGAGTGCAAAGGCCTTAATAAAATTATTAAAAACATGAATACAATGTGATAAATCGTAATAAATGATTTGAAATGATTTTTGGATGAAACACTCCTAGTTTATAAGGATAAAAGATATTTTTATCTAGATAAGTTGTTTATCAACTCGAGTAAAGAACTAAAGGAATTGAAAGGGTTTGGATATAACCATAATTTTCCATATATATGTATATAAATTGGAAAGGATTTGGATAGAAATTATCTTCAGATTTTCATCATTGGTTTCCACTATTATATGGATATCGTTAAAGAATTTGGAAGATATAGATATCGTTATTCCCAATACGATATCTATTCGTTTCAGAATTTGATGTTGAATATAAGCTGATATTATTTCTATTCAGAGCCTTGTATTTAAAATAAAATTGGATTTTGGGTTAGTTGTAAATGGTATCTTTAATAATATTGTTCTTAAACCCGATTAAGAAAAAAATAAATATTTCAACTAAGATTAATGAATTTTTCCAATTAATTAATTTAATTGGAATTGGAATTGAATTGAAGGTTATTTTGGGTTTATTGCTAATGGTGTTTTAAATGACATTAGTTCTTTAAACCAATTAACAGTGAAGTTAAGACTTGGAATTTATAAATCATTTTATTAAGATTTAATAAAAATTTCCAAAGTAAAGTTTTCCAATTTAATAAACTAAATTGGAATTTAATGGAATTCGATTTACTAATAATCGAGATGAGCTTCTGTGAAGGAAGACCATTACTATATATGGAATTTAAAAGGTTTTGCCGTTATTCCACTTATATTATTAGTTTGATATGGAAATTTATATTGATTCCGATGGATCTAATTTTCATATATATTCCATATTAAATAGAAGATGATTTTGGGTTTATCACGAACGGTGTTTTAAATGACATTCATTCTTTAACCCACTTAAAAACAAGATTTATTTCCTAAATTTGAATAATCATTAAATAATGATTTCAGAGATTAAGAATAAGTTGGAGTTTTAAAGAACCTTTAATTATATTGAAATGTGAATGAGGTAATTAAATATACCAAATTCAAGAAATGTTCGAAATTGAGTACCACTAGTTACTCCATGCGATAGTTAAATCTTTAATTAGATTTTAACATTAAATGTTAATTAAATTTACC
Source organism: Allium sativum (assembly GCA_030737875.1). Classification (NCBI taxonomy): domain Eukaryota; kingdom Viridiplantae; phylum Streptophyta; class Magnoliopsida; order Asparagales; family Amaryllidaceae; genus Allium; species Allium sativum. Next base: position 619,633,416 of record CM060912.1, read on the forward strand.
GATAATACAATGGGTGTTAGATAAGGTGTATTACCAGTTTTGCTCCATGGGATGAATAGGTTGGGATCGGGATAATAAATGAATGATTATTTCGGTAAGGCTCGATAATCACGACTAGTTTGGTAAACCTTGATTTAGTTTAGGTTATGAAAAGATATTATGAATTCTTGTGAATTGTTTTCAAAGAAAATAATATTTGAATAAAATAAAATTCTGGATCTGAATGAGGCATATGATGTGTTTTTATATCACTTAATTATAAGATACACGAGTTATTCGAAAAGATCGGGTTTAACCCATTCTGAATAACTGATACAACGATTAAAATTCGAAGATTGGAAGACGATGGTTGAAGACCGGAGATCTTCACATCGTTGGGATGATTACTGATGTCTTAACTGAGCTGTACACCCAAGATAAGGTAATAAGTGGTGGTAATCCAGATGTACTTGGAGATCGACCGGATATGCGAGGGTCTCTCTCCTGTATTGTATTGGACATATGGTATAAGGAATAAGGTGTCTCCTGTTTCGTTTAGACCCAAAACGGACTTACAAATGGATTGTAAGTCTGACATTGTACTTCATGCTATATTTGTTGATCTGTGCTAAATATATATCTATTTGGTGGTGGAGAATTTATTCTCTTTGCTTGACACCCTTCTCTGAAACGTACAAGCTTAGACGTTATATATTAGTGGAAATCAATGAATGGTATGGATTGACAATGTGGTAAGCCGAGATGCATGAATCAAAGCTTTTGTTTAAAAGTAGGTCTTTGTGGTTGATGATCAAAGCATAGCTTTAATATAACACAACTTTGTGTAGTGTTAATTCGCGAGATTCAAACCCTGGTATGAACCAGAAACGAGATGAAGGACTGCAGAGAAATGGACATTCGTTGGTTTCTAGCTACAAGTGATGTCATGGTATGGATCCCGTACATTTTACTTATGGGGATGTTGGATGATGGATAGCGAGGTACCTCGGATTTGGCCACACAAGGCCCTTGATGGTCAACATACTGACCAAGATGTAGGGGTGTAAATCGGTCGGACCGGACCGGACGGAGGTATGTTCAGTTTCTGTCCTAAAAAAAATCGGACCGAACACGGACCGGACCAAATTTTTTCTCGGACAAATTTCGTTGTCCTAATTCGTGTCCTAAATAAAATCGGTCGGACACGGACACGATCGGACTAGTCGGACTCGGTCGGACATGCCTATTTATATCACATTTTGTACATTTTACTAGATTTTCTCTCTACTATACGACGAATTTCAAATAATTCGGACGAATTCGGACGAGCCCGGACCGGACATGATTTTTTCTCATACAAATCTTGTTGTCCTAACTCGTGTCCTAAATGAAAATCGGACGGACTCGGACGGACGTATTTCGGTCACGGACACGAACGGACGTCGGACATTCGAACAAAATTTACAGCCCTACCAAGATGGTCGACGTACTAACTAGTTTTTTGGTCCGATAAGACCGACAAACGTATTGTTTATGGTATTGCCAATCTGTGACGGCTGACCGACTCTGCATGATCCTAAGGGCACACCTGAGTCTGGGTCCTGAGTCATGGGCTAGATCGGCTCGAATCAAATAATGAAGATCCCTTACCTTGGTTCATAGTTGGAAATCCAAATTCCAATACACGATTTACGATTTTAGTTGTAAACCTATATGATACGGTACCTATGTCGTTTGTGATTGATACATTTATATATGAAGTTGATTTTTTCACCATGCACTAATAATAATAAAAGATAAATTTCGCATATCAAGTATATTTGGCCATTATAAGGTAAAACTCTATCCTCTTGTTTGTTTTTCATTGTGTGATGGGACCTGAGTCTTATAATGGTTTCATTTTTCCTTTTTAGCATTGCGTTGTTTGTTTTATGGTGTTCTTGGGAGAAAACCCGTTTCGTGTCATACGACATGGTCCTTTGATTTACCCAACATTAAAATAAAGTTAATAACTATGTTAGTTCTCACACTAGTCCCATTACTGATTCTGAGTTTATCGTTTTCACCTAAACTCTGGCTACTCATATTTTCCACACGAGCAGCTAGTAGTTTTGGTTTTCGCAGATATTTCTTTTCACAAGATCCTGGATTACGACTGGAGCTATTTTCGAAAAGCTTTGTATCCGCGTATTTCTTTCAGTTGTGATAGTTAATTTTCCACTGCATATTATATTTATGTATTCAAAACTAAGCTATTTTGTAATTTATTATCTCTGATATTTTTTCGCTGTTTATTATATATATTTATACTCTGATATTATGTACTTTTATGTAATATTGTTGTAATAACAATAAAAAGTTATCTTGTTCTGTGTTATGATGCATAGTGTTCTCAAACAATCCGTATTCTTGTTCTGTTCAGGCCGGCCGGGGATTTCGAGTCGTCTCATATATATATGTATATATATAATCATTAAACCTCATTTAGATTGTAACTTTGTTTAGTTTTAATGGATCCGAAGAAATCACACTTATCTTACTCGATATCAATTTCCATGTTTAAACCCAACTATTGGTTGAATAACGGCGTAAACGCCTTTGAAATTCTTACAAATAGTAAGGATACCCTCCTCAAAATTTGATACCAATTATAACAAGATCATCTCCAAGAGATCTGACTTGTTATCTTTAGAAAATTTGATCTTTTATGTTTAACTCGTTTTCGACATTTCAACCTGATATAGTCCTTGCCCCGGAAAGGACCAGGTGAGCCAAGGCATTGTTTGCTCCTAAAAATCTCCTTTAATAAACACCCACATCCGGATCTCAAAAATAGAAAATCCGTCTTACTCATCGGTTTATTTGAGCCATGATTAAACTTGTAATGGCCCGACAGAGAATTTCGACAATAATACTTAATACCGTGTTAGTTGCCAAAAACCCAAGTATCAAACCCACCAGATAGTTAATAGAAAGAAATTAGAGGATTGAAAAAAAAGAAATAAATATTAGAATAAAAGAAGAAGAAGACAACACAGAATCATAGTCTCACATCGTAGTGGAACAAACATAATTTAGAAATAAATCTTTATAATAACTTGTATAAAATACTTATATTCACCAGAGTACAATAGTTAATCAATACATCTGGACAGTAATAATGATTTGTCCTCATATACAACACACAACAGAATAAATGCTAATACATCTGGGATCCTCCAACATGTCTTCTGACATCCATAGCATCCTAACCCGAACTTGTAAAACTCGGTCTGACCTGAGCATTGCAAACGCCAAGGATCAGTTTGGTTAGCCAGCGCGAGTATAAGTAACATCCAACTTGCTCAACTTTAGAAAATCCTTTGGAAGAAAAGATAATCGTAAGACCAATCCACACATAAACAAAAACGGTTTTTACCTTACGATCCCAAAATACTTTTGATATATTAAAATCCATGTAATAGTGTCTATTAAACTACAAATAAATAACCATCTAGCAGGATGCTTGCATATCATGCTCCACATATATATAGTATATAATCAAAAACCGCATGGCACTTATTGGATAATGGATTTCAACTATGACAAGGTATATGACCACCTTCCGAAAGTGTGCCTCTAGAGAGCAATACACTAGGGTTCAACAAGAACATCTCACAACCGAGCCACACATGACCGACCACTCATTCAACTTGAGTGTATCGAGTATATTGTCACCCTACGTTTTTTTGTCGCGACCACCATAATTCTCAGAGGATACAAAAATGAAAGAAGAACAAATAGAATTTTCTCTAGATGGTAACAATACACCCTAATGGGAATGACCCATTTAGCCATGTTGCCTGCCTAATTTTTGTCATTTCCTGGTTGATGAGGCTTGAGGTCATGATTTACCTTTTAGAGAACAACACATAAAACTTTGAATGCCACATCGTCAGATCAGTTAAATCACTAATTGATGTCCACAATTACAATATGGGTGCAAAGCTAAGAGAAGTTTCCTTCTTTGCCACCAAACTTGGTATATTTGTAAAAAATAAACGTACATAAATCTTAAGGAAATACTCTATCAGAGATTCGTCCATACAAGTCATCTTGGATTAGGATGAACCGACAGCACCCTCCTGCCACATCCTATATAGGAACCACCCTAAGGATCAGTAGAGAGAAGTCCTTGCAAATTTGTATGTCTCAACCACAAAAGAAACACAATATATCTCTAGGATCAACTAGAGATTTTAAGTAGTTCTTCTATTTTATGAAATTCTATGGGTCTTCAAATGCTCCATCTCGACCATCTTCTGATATCTTCCAAGTTCACACTCAATCAAGTATATTCAACATATATGATAAACATTTCAATATAAGTAAGGAATCTCGTTGGATCCCTCCAACCTGTCTTTCCCTACATCCAAATAGGTTACCTCAAATAAAATCATGCATTCAATAAACTTAATTTATTTTTTTGAAAACAAAAATGTGTGATCTTCTGAAAAAGAAGAGAGCACACATATAAATATATATATATATATCAAAAACAATGATACAGAATCCAACTACGGGTCAAATACAAGATAAAAACCAACACTACCCTATGGATGCAAGGATCGTAGATAGATGAGTTCCGGATAAACCACCACCCATCTACTCCAATACCGAATTCCGGCAAAGCCACCACCCGATATTGGAGTATATCTACTCCTAAACAATAATCCATATCCACTATATAATAATAGAGATGATAAAGTGCAACAACATAAAACAACTCTCCAACAAGAAATCCAAATGAAAAGCGAATCCTCCATCCAGCTATCCACTAAGCACTACATCATAATCGACAACCCAAATCTGCAAAAAGCATAACCAAAAATTAGTAATTTGACACACATATATATATATATATATGACAATATGAGCACATGAATATTGGCCATACATATTTATATAGAAGAACGACAATGGGACCAATGCAAAACTACAAGAAATAAATTTAACATCCAATACGACATCTATTGCGAAAAAAACTGTTAATCCTAATAAATAAAAACAAATTTTGTTTAACTTTTAACAAAAAATTCTCGAAACCCAATCTCCCATATAACTTGTAATGTGTATTCGACATCCAATTTAAGCAAAAATAAACAATTTTAATAATTAAATTATCAGTAGAAACAGAGTTAGAATGAAAGGACCTTTGGTTTCTCTCAGACCAGATAAACCAACAGACAATAGTGATTAAGGAATCTAAGATATATCTTTTACTAGTTCAATAAACTTAATTTAATCTCGGTCTTTCTGTATCAACAAGCAATAAGAGGCCAAATTTGATAGTCGGTTATTTAACTATTAAATAAACAATCATTCAACCATAAAAACAAAAAGGCATTTTTCGGTTCGGTACATAACATCACTTGGCCTCTCTAATTAAAAATATTCATTAACTAAAACGTCAAAATTCTCCAATATTTGGAACACAGCCTTTTACCACTTACTTTAATATAAGAGTATTCTCAAAACCATTTTATAACCCTTTTAATATAATTCAGCTTACATATATTACTTCATTATTAACTTTACTTTTGGGAAAAACTGTACTATTTTCATTACTTAGCAAATAGTTCTATATAATTATCCGAATGATATAAGTATAGTCACACTTAAACTTGGTCAAACAATATTAATTTATATTTTATTTGCTTTACAATCCAATAGTTCCAATTACATTTCAAAATATTGCAAATATGTTGCAAATTTTCTTTTATAAAAAGAATAAACCATTTCCATCATCAATAACCATTACAAACTGATACCATCCCTTGATAATTGTGAAGTCGTTTAAGTTGGGGCCTTCTATTTACCTCTTAGACCTTGATCGGCAATACTCTTATCTCAAGATAGATAAAAGCTCGTAACTCAAATCCGACCACAAAACTTTGTTTAATTCAAGTATGGGTTTAACGAATCATTTTTCTTCATTTGAAAGGTCAATTTAGAATTACTTTTTATTTAACTCGTTTCATAAACTCAGATCTTTATCTCTTTACTTTTCCATCCATATATGTTTTTATAACCATTTCTTATATTTGAACAAAAACCTCTGTACATAAATCCATTAGCGTCTCCCTTTTTCATTCTTCAAAATCTTTTTCTCAAAAACAATCGTTTCCGCTTAATCCAATTATTAAGTAAGCGCTTTTAAAATCATTGCATTAGTTTTCAATTTCCCTTATAAACTTTGTTTGTAGTTTGGGTTTATTATGAAACCTCTTTATAAAACCTTTTCCAAAATTCAACTTATTACAACTCGATTACATTCTTAAATGAATCAATTTAAAAAGTAATCACAATAATTTATCAAAATGAATAGTCCCTAAACACTTGACATAACTTAACAATATTTCAAAAATTAGCTTTAGTCATATTTAAAACGAATATGAAAACGTAATTTCAACAACAGAATTTATTTTGAAAATCTGACTAACGGTTTATAAATTTAATTGAAACATAAGATTTTGCAATATTTTTTTTATAAAACCCAATCATAGATGACAATTTGTTCATAAACATATATTTTTATATATAGCTTATAAAATATATTTGAAAAAAACTTATTCCAGTTATAAAATAATTTTTTATAACTTAAACTTCGTTGATTCGCCTAACGAAAATCATTGTCAAATGGTATTAATCTTAAAATGTTTCAAATTTGATTAGAAATCAATTCCAAAAATATTTCTTAATTTATCAATGGTATTAAAGAGCCAAACTACTACTAAAATACTAAACCATGAAACATGAGTTTGTTTTATCCAAGTTCACACTCAATCAAGTATATTCAACATATATGATAAACATTACAATATAAGTAAGGAATCTCGTTGGATCCCTCCAACCTGTCTTTCCCTACATCAAAATAGGTTACCTCAAATAAAATCATCCATTCAATACAGCAATATATTTTTCATTGTCCATATTGATAGATGGAAATAAACAATTCAACTAACAATCTAACAATAATAACCAATACCAGCAATCCAAACATTCAACTATTCATTTTATACGTTTATATTATTATAAACGTGAGCAACAAGGTAAGTTACCTCAATTGGTTATAATCGATAAAAATAACGATTGATTTCAATTAAACTAAACGAATGTTTAATTCAATATGTTCAGTTAATATGTATGAATATATATTCAACAATCATCCAATAATAAAACAACCATAGCACACAGAAATTAAACCCTTGATTAAATAATCAATTAGCGTTAATTTAATTACTTAGAGATAATCAGCCGCTGATTTCTCCTTTACGGCTTTGTTCCTCGTCCTTATTTAAAATCGAAACCAACGCACGACATTCATTCATTAACGTTGCGCCATGCTCAGAAAACTAGAACCCCATCGCTTATGACCAGCAAGAGCGCCTCAGGATCCTCCATCTTCGCCAAGAATTCCATGGAACTTGGCGCCTTCTACCACCGGCGATATTCCAATAACCACCGTGGCTTTCAAGCACCAATACAACCACCTCGATTCACGAAACACAATCATCAAAGTTGTAAATAAAGCTCTCTTTGAGCTCTCCATTTTTGTAGTTGAGAATTTATGATTTGAGGAATGGACTAGAGATTTTAGGGGAAAAAGATTAGATGGTTCGCAACCGTTCATTCTATGTGGAGGCAGCTATAATCGTGGTTGATCATGAATAATGTTTGACGTGTTAGGGTTAGCCGTATTAGGGTATTTATAATTGTATTTAATTATAACGAAACTTACGCTGCAAGTTTCAAGTAAAAACCACCTCATACGACCTCCAATTGAAACAAAAAATGGAAATCCTAACCTAATTAAATATTATGGACACGATGAAATAGGTTTCGTCGAATTCCGAGATCGGTTGTAAAAGTTCCTTAAATATTGCACGATGTAAACCAATACGCGTTTAAATTGCGCACGACCACATATTAACTTCAAAAATCTTAAAACTTGAAATTTTACAATAATTAATCTCTAAGGATTTAATAAAATTGGTTTCGTTGAAAATCAATGTTGTTTGAAAATTGTTTATCCTTAAGTTCCATATTAAATCGATAAAACGATTAAATAAAAAATCTAAGCGTTTACTATTTGTACGATAAAACGGTAAGTCTAATCAATGCGAAAATCAAAATCCTATAATAACTTACAAATATGGATCCAACGACACAAGTTTCATCGTATTTCGAGACCGTCTTCCGAGAATGATATTTTACACGCAAAATAACTCTATTTTGGACACCAAAATACATGGTCTCCAAAAATAACGAACAATACATATTTTGACTCTAAATGTCAATACAAATTCAATGGAGCAGGTCTCGCATCTTAATTCGATCGCTAACTCAAGTTATCAATGAATTCCTTTCTAATTAAATTAAATTCATTTAATTAAACACTACATAAACTAGTTGTGCGTTTTTGGCTACCGAGGTCACATACTATAATGGATCGCCATGAAATTGATTTTCAAATAATATTTATTATTGTGGATCCAATGAAATTGATTTCATTGAAATCCGTGACTGTTTCACAATTGGGTATTTTTAACTAGATTAAATTAATATAAAATACTCATTTTGCCAAATCAATATTTAACTAATATTTTAATAAATCTATCAACCTCCATTGTATTTCAATAGTATATATAACCATTCAGAAACCATTTTGATTAAATTCTAGGTTAAAACGATATTAAATTGTATTAAATACCCTTTTATTTTATTAAATAAAACGTTACGATTTATAAATGATTCCATAGCGACTACTTGAAAATTTGATTTGGACATAACTCAAAATATATAAGATGAAATCTTGATTTTTCTCTTTCATTAGAAAATTATAATCAAATAGAGTTGGATGATTCTTGTTTCAAAGAATTCCGAGTTAAAATGGATTTTGTATATTCAGTTGAAGTAAAAACTGTAAATATCATCCCTCAACCACAAAATAAACATTGCAATCATAGGAAATCAATACATTTTCAGATATGAATATAATAACTTATAAAATCAGTTTGAGTGAGAGTTCTCACATTGATCGGTTCAGAATCATTATAAATGATTGTTTTAATTATATTAAACAGTGTGTTTAATTTAACCAAAAAATACTGGCTAGCTCCAAATTCCTCCAAATTGGTTCCATTGCGAAGCTCTTGTCATCATTATCCCGGCGGATCATGTTTTGCTGAATTCTGATAAAGTATAGAGAAGTTATGATTGTATACAAGTTTGTGTACATATATAAAAAGTTATTAACTTAATTAATTTATTATAAAATCCTATTTACTGTTTACTGCTAAGTACCTTTCTTCCTACTTCATTATTTTTGGACAATCACCGAAACCCCCTTCGCAACCCTAACCTTCACCACGCACGCACCACACACCCTTGGACCATGATCGAACTACCCCATGTCGAAGGCCAGAACCTCCTCCACCTTCGCCTGTGACATCGACCAAATCACATCACCCTTCACGCCTGAGACCACATTCGAATGCAGCATGTTCGAGCTTGAAGTTCACCAATCCTGAGCACGAAAATTGATCACATCCATATAGAATTGAAGCCCATGAATATCTCCACAATTTTCGTTCTAGACCAATGATCTAATTCAAAGTATATTAAGAGGGATTAAGGATTGAATGACGAAATCTCTGGCCTTTCATTTTGAGGTGGCGGCGCTGTGTTGAGGGTAGGTTTAGGGTTTAGGAGAATATGGCTATTTATATATATATAATTATTATTTTTATTCCTAATGTTACTTCTTTGTGAAGTTTCCCGCCCTAACTCCTAATGAATCCTAACGACTAACAACTCTAGCCAACTACCCATATTCTAGACATAATGGAATAGGTTTTGTAAACTAATTTGATCGTTTTAATCGGTTTTTCTCAAAATTAAAATATTAGTCAGTATAACATTAAATATTGAATTTCAACATACGTTTTAATTTTCTACGACCACATACTATCTTCAAAAATTACGAAATTTGAAATCTCGCTACATTTCACAAATACGGTTCTAACGAGGCTGGTCTCATCGGATTTTGAGATAGTATGAAAAATGGCCTTACTTCTAGCTTTATCGAATTTTAATTGAATTTCAACACACGTTTCTATCTCTTATATTTACGTACGAATTCCAATTGACTTAAAATTTAAAATCTAATAATAATTTGATGTTCCGAATCTGATAAATTTGATTTTGTCGAAAATGGAGGTCATTTGAAAAATGGTTATTTTTAAGGCTTAAATTAAACCAATAAAATATGAATAAATTCAAAAACAGTTCAATTTAATAATAATAAATTAATTTTATCGTATATATCCAAATATAATATCATATAGCCCTAAAATAAGCATACTTAGGTTTATAACTCAATATTTTCAAAATTCAAGTTAAATCGATATTCAGTTTCATAACAATCCTTTAATTATTATTTAGTAAATTGTTATAATCTATAAACGATTTCATAGCGATTATTTGAAATTTTAATATCAACATAACTCTAATTTGTAGCACGAAATATCGAATTTTCACTTTCATTAGTAAGATATAATTAAATAGATCCTAACATTTCTTGTTTTAACGAATTCTGACTTATATTGAATTTTATACATTCAATCGAAATCCAAAACTGAATTTTTCGAATTAACGTGACGTTACAAGTTTGTTTTATAATTAATATGAACTTATACGTTAAAACTTTATTTTAAATAAATTCTAATCGTTAATCCTCAAAATAAATATTTTTAAATGTTTAATTTCCATTAAATATTTCTTAATAATTTTTGGGTCATTACATGGTGGATTATTGTCACAATGCTAGTGGGTGACAGATAGTGGTAACGGATGGCTCTAGGAGATGTGAGTGGAGTCTCCTGGAGCAGATGCATTCATCCATCTCCCTTTCCAGGTCTGGTTTAGTGTATGGTCAGTACATAGGATCCTAAGTATGATCCCCATTTCTTGTCATGGGCGTATGTCACCTAATATTTTATTTGGCGTATCGCCACATTATTATTTCATTTGTTGTATTATGATATTTGGCATATCGCCATGAATTGTTTATGATATTCAAGATATTTGAGATTCTTACGGCTTTCTATATCCACCATTGAGGTGTACCGTTCTTTTATGTGATTTAGCATATTGATGTTTGTTTATTAAATAATGAGGAAATCATAGTTGCAGCGATTGAGAGTTATTTGGGTTTAATTGATTATCAAACCATTTATATGGGAATTCTTTTACTGATGATTTTGAGATTGAGTGTTAGCCTACTTTGTGAACTAGGCTACACAAAGTTAAAGAGTCAAACAATGAAGAGTACCCTGCCAGATAATCGGATCGGATCGGGCTTCCTCGAGCTAAAACAGATCCGCACAAAGCAGAAAGGGAAGAAAAACAATCCGGATCGGATCCTTATTGCTAAATCAAATTAGAGGGGAGCGGAAGAAGGAAGAGCCTCTCCAATGACCGGATTGGTTCGAATAGGTTGATCTGATCCCATTCTCTATAGAACAGCCAATCCGATCCCTTGCAGCGACGGTTTCACTCCACGATGCCTTAATACTCGGAGCAGTTATACCCATGCTCTACCCATGTTTCCCACTAACCTGTTGTGCTATCATCATTAAGTTCCATCCGAACACGATTGTGGCGGGATTGATGACATGTGGATCCGAACCGATCCCACTCCAGGGGGATTTTCCACCTATAAATACCACATCAAGAGGCATTTGGAAGAATCTTTTGGCACTTTCAAAATTGAAACTCCTTTGCAACCCGAATTTCATCAACTTATTTAGCTTACAATCATCTTTCAAATCATATTGTGAAGGAAATTAAGTGAATAAATGTATGAGATGAGTGAGAATTGAGTGAAAATCATTATTGTACTCGCATTCAAGGCATCAATCAAAAAAGAAGAAAGTGGACGTAGGCTATTTAATGCCGAGCCACTATAAATTGTGTGTTTTCTTCGTTTTAGCTTTCATTTCATTAGAATCTTTACTAGTTTGGGTGTTAGAGCCAATTTTGGATCTAACATTTTGGAGCTTTCACTGAGAAATCTTTGAATTTTCAACTTTTTGGGATTATCATTCTACTATTTGGACCCTCAAGTTCAAAGAAGTTAATCCTCTGTTTCTGACATCTTTAAGTACTTGTTGACTATCTTTTGAAGAATCGAATATTATGGCCAAGATAAAAGGAAAAGAAGTGCAAGGCGCTAGGGGAAACGATGCTAGAGAAGATCAACAAGCCATCGTGCTAACGAGGTCACGTGCTCAAGACTCTGGAGCAGGCCACTCCGGCGGGGAAGGTCCGAACCAAATGGAAGACCCCTATCCGAGCCGGTTCAATGAGGTTGAAGTCACTCATTCTCCCCATCTGAACCGCTCCGACCAAGCTACTGCACTCCGATCTGATCCGAACCAGAATGAAGCTAGAACTTCTACTCGAGCTCCCACCAACGCTCTGATTCCAGCCACGATGACTAATATTCAGCCGGATACATCTGCACCCGTCACACAGGGAGATTTTTCATGCTTTCTTGACATGCTCCAGAGTACTAAAGAGGCATTGGAAGCCCATAAGCGCGATATTCTCCGCATGCAAGAGAACATGATCACCATGAGTAGGGAACTCAAGGAGCTCCGGAGGCAAAAGACACCTTCCGCAACACACCGCCTTGCTGTAGATGATTCGTCTTCTTTAGACGAGGGACGCCCTCGTGAGAGAAGGCCGCTTGAACGACCTCTAAACCTTGATCAGTTAACTTTTGGATCTCGAGAAGACGCCGCTCATGTGTTAGGGCCTGATGACCCAAGCCTGCAACAACCTATGTTGCTGCCCATGCGTGGATCCCACGTCCTTCCTAGGGATCCTAATATTACCAACCCTACGCAACAACAGCTTCTTCAACCTCTTCCTCCTGAGATCGACCGGGAGTGCAGAGAGCAGTGTAGAGCAGCTACTGCTAGAAACAGGAGGTTATCCCCTAATCAGGAACCCAGGGGTAATCCGAACATAAGACCTAGAGAACCTATGCAGACGTTAACAAATGCCGATGTATGGGCAATGGTGCGAAAGATTATGTCTGAGAGCCGATGGTATACTAATGAAGATTAGGGCATTGAGCGAAGTCATACCCCCTTCACAGATGATATATTGGATTTCCAGTTCCCTCGGCAATTCAACTTGCCTCAGATGGATCGATATTCAGGAAGAACGGACCCAGGGCAGCATTTGATGAAGTATGCATGGTTCATGAATGCTGCAGCAGCTCCAGATGCTGTAAAATGCAAAGACTTTCCAATTTATCTTTAAGACGTGGCATTAATGTGGTTCACCCGACTCCCTCCTCGATCGATATCAAATTTCACAGAATTGAGTGAGCACTTCATGAACCAATTTCGACATCATGCCCAAAAGTCCAAGAGCGTCATAGAGTTGTCACGGATTAAACAGGCCCTAGGAGAATCTTTGAAGTCATATTTAGACCGTTTCAACCTGGCCGTCACCGAAGTTATTGACCCACACGAGCCCACTATTCTGATGGCCCTGATAGAAGGGGTTGACCCTAACACAGAATTCAGGGATTACTTGTTTGGGAAACTGCCTCCTACCAGAGAATTGTTCTATGAAAAAGCTAACATTCGCTTGAGACGAGAAGAAGCTCATGCAAATAGGAAGAGAAAGTCTGAAGGGGCCTCGAGGGAAGGTGTCCAGAGTAATGTAGCTGTGAAACAATCTGGTGACAGTTCAGGGAAGGTTGAAGTAAACGTTGGCAACCAGAGCGGGAGTAATAGTAATAGGAATGGGAATGGCAATAGAAGGAATAGAAACCGAGGGAATAGCTCTAGTAAAAGACCCAGATTCCAGACTTTTGAAAACTATACACCGTTAAATGATACGATGGAGAATATTTACTTGGATACATATAACATATTGCAGTACAAAAAACCACCACCCAGAGACTCCACTGAGAAAGAGATCGCAACGGGAAAGTTTTGTTTGTTCCATGGAACCCACGGTCATTCCACCGACGAATGCCGTCACTTGAGAGATATGGTTGAAAGATTGCCGCAGGAATGGAAGTTGGACGAGTACAAGGTAGCCCCAAGGGACAGGGGCAAGGGGGGCAATCTCCAGACCAAAACCAGCCTACTTCAAAACCCACAGCCCAGCAGAAAGGTAAGGGGATCGTTATTAATACCATTATAGGCGGACCCCACCTAGCTAGTCGTAGTTTCAAGGAGATGGATCAGTACGTCAACGCTGCTAATCATTTCGAGGTAGGAGAATGCAGTAGCCTCGAAGATATTACACTAGTAAAACAACAAAAGACGATGTCAGACGACATCATATTCCACAGTAGAGATGATTCCGGAGTTCAATCCCCAACTGAAGATACACTAGTAATTACCATGATAATTGGCCCTGCTTTAGTCCATAAAGTGTTAGTGGACAATGGGAGCTCGGTCAATATCCTCTTCAAGAAAGCTTTCGAACAAATAAGACTTGAAGCGAAAGATCTAAAACCATGCGAAGGATGGATACATGGCTTCAATGGTGCATCGACGGCTCCGATGGGCTACGTAGAATTACTAGTGACATTAGGGCAGGGAGATCGCCAGAGAGTGAGGATCCTGTCGTTTGTAGTTTTGGATGTGGAGTCACCCTACAATGCCTTCCTAGGCCGACCGACCCTTGCTGAGTTTAGGGCATGTATTGCGCCTTGGTGCTTGCTGCTTAAATTCCCGATTGACGCAGGAATTGGGGTGATGAGGGGCGACCAAGCTACGGGACGAGCTTGTTACATGGCAGAGTTGAAGATGCTAATGAAGGGGTTGAATATAGAAACTAAGGACGATTCTGCCCCTCCGAAGGAGAACTCAGCATAGCAATTAAGGGGTCCAGCCCCAAGAGAGTCGCCCTCAGATGTGCTCGAGGATATAGATCCCAGAGAGGATAAAGAACCTGAGGATAGGAAGGCGACTCCCAACAAGATAACAATAGATATACCTATTGATGAGACAGACTCGACAAAAGTACTAAAGATCGACTTGCAACTAGATCTGGTTCGAGCGAAAGAGTTGGCTGATTTTTTAAGGGCAAATATGGATGTGTTTGCCTGGACTCACGCTGACATATGTGGGATTTCGCCTGCCATTAGAGCCACTCTTTGTGTATTAATCCAAAGCACCCACCAGTCAAACAGAAAAGACGGATGTTAGGATCAGAGCGGTCAACAGCTTTGAAATAAGAGGTAGAGAAATTAAAAGATAATGGATTCATTAAGGATTCGAAATATCCCGACTGGATATCGAATCCTGTCTTGGTCAAAAAGTCTAATGGGAAGTGGCGTACATGTATTGACTTTTCTGATTTGAACAAGGCCTTCTTGAAGGATAACTTTCCTTTCCCCAGAATTGATCAGCTGGTAGATTCGACAGTTGGGCATGAGCTTTTATCCTTTATGGATGCATATTCTGGGTACAATCAAATTCCCATGCACATACCAGATCAGGAGCATACAAGTTTCATCATAAACTTGGGGTTATATTGTTATGTGGTAGTGCCATTTGGGTTAGAGAATGCAGGAGCCACGTACTAGCGCTTGGTCAACCGCATGTTCTATAATCAAATCGGGAAAACCATGGAGGTTTACGTGGATGACATGCTTGTGAAGTCTAAACAATCTTCCGACCATACAATGGACTTAGCTGAAATGTTTGACATTCTTCAAAGGCATGGAATGAAGTTAAACCCCCTAAAATGCTTGTTTGGGGTTGCATCTGGAAAATTCCTTGGGTTTATCGTGAGTTCTCGAGGAATTGAGATAAATCCTAGCCAAATAGCAGCAATAAGGGATATTTAAGAACCACGAAAGATCAAAGACGTTCAAAGCTTGGCCGGAAAAGTTGCTGCATTGAGCAGGTTTATCTCCAAAGCTATAGATAGGTGTGTACCTTTCTTCGATCTAATAAAATGAGGAAAGCGAAATTTTGAGTAGACCCCCGATTGTGTGGAGGCGTTCCAGAATCTATTAGACTTATTAGAAAAGCCTCCAATATTATCAAAACCCGTGGAACATGAGGATTTGTTTGTCTACTTAGCGGTATCATCTCACGCCGTCAGTACGACATTAGTACGTGAAGAGGATAAAGTCCAGAAGCCTGTATACTACGTGAGCAAAAAGCTAGCTGCTGCAGAATGTAATTATCCAAAGATAGAAAAGCTTGCTTATAGCCTCCTGATTGCTTCCCGCAAGCTTCGTCATTACTTTCAGGCTCACCCAATAGTTGTATATACCGATTAACCTTTAAGACAAGTGTTGCAAAAACCCGAAGAATTGGGGCGGTTACTTAAATGGAACATCGAGCTGAGCCAATTTGATTTGAATTTTCAGCCATGAAGATCAATAAGGGGGCAGGCATTGGCTGACTTTACAGCTGAATTCACAATTCCCGAAGAAGAAACGGTGGGTGACAAGGTAGTTACTTTGGACCAAGAGTTGGAGCTTAGTCCGTGGACGCTATATATGGACGGAGCCAAAAATGATCGAAGGTCCGGCGCCAGAGTTGTTTTAATAACTCCTGAAGGACGATCTATTTACTATGCATTACGATTAGAGTTTGCTGCTACCAATAACGATTCCGAGTATGAAGCCCTGATTGCCGGGCTGAAACTCACCAAAGAATTGGGAGTGAAGACACTGGATATATATATTGCGATTCCAAGATAGTTGTATGCCAGGTTCGGGAGGAATTTACTGCTAAAGGACATCGACTCGTTACTTATCTCAAAAAGGTAAAGGAGTTGTTGGGAAGTTTGGAGTATTACAGCATAATGCATATTCCAAGAACGAAAAATCAGAAAGAAGATCGGCTGGTAAAGCTAGCAAGTTCTGATAACCCCAAAGAAACTGAAATGGTTCCAAAAGAGGTTTTGGAATCACCGAGTTTCGACCTGACGGAAGTGGAACTAGCCTTGGAAGTCGACCCAGAGAGAGAATCATGGATGACACCAATCAAGAATTTTCTCAAGAATGGAACCCTCCTGTTAAAAAAGAGCGAAAGACGAGCTGTAAGACGTAAGGCCGCAAGATACGTTTTACAGGACGACGTCCTTTATCGCCAAGGGTTTTCAATGCCCCTACTACGGTGTATCACACATGACGACATCAAATGCGTACTGCAAGAAGTACATGAAATTGAGTGTGGGGACCACACCGGGGGCCAAACCCTAGCAAAGAAAGTATTACGGTACGGATATTTCTGGCCTACCGTGAATAAAGACGCGACTGATTATTCACGATGCTGCAACTGATGTCAAAGATTTGCCAAGATTCCTAGAGCGCCCCCGACTCAGCTCAAGGCGATGGTAAGCCCATGGCCATTCGCCATGTGGGGGATTGACATTATTGGAGTGTTACGTATTGCCAGAGGAGGAGCTAAATATGCGATCGTCGTCGTGGACTATTTCACAAAATGGGTGGAAGCTGAACCTTTAACAACCATCACGGCGAGAAAGGTGATCAGTTTTGTGGTCAGAAACATTATTTGTCGATTTGGGATACCAAAGACTATCGTAACTGATAATGGGACACAGTTTGACAACATCGAATTCAGAAACTTCTGCCAGAAGTACAAGATTGATAAACGATACACTGTAGTAGCTCACCCGCAGTCAAATGGCCAGGTCGAAGCAATAAGCAAGGTCATTAAATCTATTCTGAAGAAGCGGTTGGAGCGGGCTAAAGCCAAATGGGTAGAAGAGTTGCCACTAGCCTTATGGGCCTACAGGACAAACTTTAAGACAGCTACCGGCTATACTCCCTATTCACTTTCTTTTGGGTCAGAAGCAGTGATCCCGGTAGAATTGGAAGTCCCTTCTCATCGAGTCGCGTATTATGACCCAATGACAAATAGGACACTCCTCCTAGAGTCTCTTGATATGATTGAAGAAAAAAGTGACGAAGCAGACTTACGTGCCTCGAGACATCGACATCAAGTAGCACGTTATTATGACCGGAGAGTTCGCTTCAAAACCTTTGAACTAGGAGATCTAGTGCTGAAACGAGTCTTCCCACCTTCGACCCAATTGGGTCCAAAATGGGAAGGGCCATACACCATCCAACGGAAGCTTGATACAGGAGCGTTCAAGCTGACAACCGTGTACGGTGAAGAGATTCCTAGAGCTTGGAACGCTCAGCACTTACGACGATATCTGAGCTAAATATGAAATGTTTTCCTTTTTGTTTTTATAAGCTGTGTAAAAAGGCACGACTTGCCTTGAAAAGTCTGTTAATATGAACAAAGGATTATGAAGTGGATGTAGGCTACGACTTAGCTGAACCACTATAAAAATATCGTCTGTCATTTACTTTCCTGCATTATTTATATATTTGACATTCATTATATCATGACCATGAAACACGAAACATTAAATTAAATTTGGAAAATTGGAGATAACCTATGTGCAGGAGCGAACAAAATGACCTCTTGCATGATAAAATGCAAAAGAATGGGAAGATTACATTCTTAACTCTAACTCTCATGAATCGAGAGAGAGTATAAAGGACGGGAAGACGACGTCCCTTGGGGCGTGAAGGTGCACCCAGATGAGAGACCGCCTCAACAATACTCTAACATGGTTATGAGACAAGAGAGTATAAAGATGCTAGAAAGAATAGGCATCAACGATGAAAGGAATATGGCCTCGTCGAAGAATCGGGGGCAATTGGATTTTGAATTTAATCAATCCTAAATAATTCTTGCTCAGTTATCCAAGATTGATTGGGGGCATATATGTGTACACATGTTCCCCTCAACAATGACTTTATTATATAACTGTAATATGACATGCTGCCTATTTGCATTTTTACTTAAGTACTAAACTTATAACTATCAGACATTGCAGGAAATAAACTATTTTATTTACAAACACGTAAGTTTGTACAGGGAAATTAAGAAAAAGATGCGAAGGCCACGCTAGCTGCAACAATTGCAGACCAATTGAATATCAAAATAAAACAAAGCACACCATCACTTGGGCTTTAGAGAAGACTTGGATTTTTTGGCAACCTTATGAACATTTCTAGCCTCTTTTTTAGCATCAGTCATAACACGCTTTGGCCTTTTCTTCTCTGTAGTTAAAGTGCTAGAATCGGTGGATTTCTTCCCAGGAGTCGAAACACTGGAACCAAGAGAAGATTTTTTAGCAACCTCTTATGTAATAGACCTAGTTGAAAGCTTAACAACTAACCTTGATCCAGGATCCACCACTGCAAGGAGCTTAAGACTTTCGGGGTTCAAATCTTCAACTTCTAGCTACATACGTTTGTCTTGTTCGGCTTTCATTTCAGCCAAAGTGATGTCATCGACACTTTTTGAATCCCTAATTATAGCCACATCAGGATCTTCTTCATGCCCCTCATTACCACCATCGTCTTTTAAGGCATCTATCATTTCGTCATCATGAGAAGTGTCGGCCTTAGACAGTTCAGCTCCCCCTCCTAACTCAATAATGGTAGCCTTATCTTGTTCTCCTCGTGTCTTTTCCACGGATTTTTCCCCAGTGGTGGTTCCCTGATGCACATCAGTCTTCTCGGTCGGTTCAACACCTACAGAATGAGAGCAACAGTTATCAACTCAGGAGAAAATAAAGGATCCTCGATCGACTGCCCAACGATGTGATGAAAGGTGGAGACGGCCTTGACAAATTGAGGTGAAAAGGTAGAAATACCTTCCGATGATTTCTCAATTGAGGAAGCTACCGTCTCTGACACTGATTCAGGTATAGGAGATAAAAGAGACGCCTTAGGAACTCCCGGGTTCTCGAGATCATATCCCTCAACGTCAGTAGTTTCAGCGGTAGCGGAAGAAGAACCAAACTCAGGGAATTCTTTTGTTTGGCCAGGCGTTTCTCCTCATCCATAGCAGCAGCTATGAGGCGACGCCCCTCGGCCAGGCGTGCCGGTTCGTCATTTCTCAAATACTTCTCCATAAGTTTATCTTCATCAACGAAGTCTACCTTAAGTTCCTCTTTCTCCCATTCGATGATTTGACTCCACACGTGAACTACGGTAGTCGGATAATCTTCAATCCAAGAGATGTTTCGGTGACAAATTATGTGCACAAAGAATTCAGTCAATAATTCGCCAAAACCGTGCACTTCTTCCTGAGCCTCTGATAGTTTTCTACGGGTCTCTTCAGTAGACTTAATGACGTTGTCCACATTCCGCTCAGCTAGGGCAGCCCTATTCTCGGCTTCCATTAATTTGGACTCCAAGTCAGCGTTTCATGTCTTCAATTCAGCATTTTTTCTCGCTAACTCGGCTTTTTCTTGCTCAAGAGTATTATAAGCCAGTTGCATTTTGACATTGTCCGACTTAGCGTCTTCCGCTTATTTCTTCAACTCCAAACGCTCTTGACTATAAGATTCTGGCAAGTCATGATAACGCTTCTGTAGTTCCTCAAATTGCAGTTTGAAGTTGTTGGCGTCTCGTTGGGCGATGACGAGTTGAGCCTGTGTGTCTTCTAGGTCCTTCTCCAAATTTTTCAAGGCATTCTCATCGGAATCCACATCCTTTTTCATTGAATCAACATCTGTAATTAAAGCCCGAATGATTCTGGAGAGATTGCATGAGTATTTGTACATCTCTGAGTATTGCTTCTCAACTGCGTCAATCTTTGGTCTAGCCTCGTCTACCCACTTTGAAGAAATAGGCTCAAGTGTGGGTAAAAAAGTTAGATTCTAAAAGTAGTGATCTGGGAAATGCTTCTCCAGATATGCCAACTTAATTTTGGAATCAGCATCGAGTGGTGGAGGCTTGTAGTATGTTAGTTCAACGTGTTTTCCCTTAGCTGGGACGATAGCTACATCACCTTTTCCAGATCGCTTCTCAGAAACTTTGTGTTTGTCTCGCGAATCGGTATGTTTCGGTGGACTTTTTTCCGACTATATTTGTCTTGAGGAGAAGTTCGATCTTTGGATTTCGACGTTTCTTCTCCACGACGACTCTGGTGGCTTTTATACCTGTCTGGATCTTACCGAACAAGGGAACGAGAGTGTGGGATATGTAGTCGATGAGTATCGTTAGGCCTTCTGTCATCTCTTCCCCAGCTCTCACGGCGATCATGCTCGATATCAGAAGGAGGTCTATACATGCTACAGCGCATTTTTCTGACATCATAGTAAGGGCGAGACATTGTACCTGCACAACAATACAGGTGGAATTCAAAGTCAGTATACACATAAGACAGGAGTGTTGTGACGTGCGGTGCTAATGTGTTATGTGCATCCCAAGTGGTGCTCCCCCCAACAAACCCGAGTCTGAAGCCAGACTAGCATGAGCGGGCTCTTTGGTCTTCACGGGAGTAGTCTCCTCTGAAGAAGTGAAAGTTAAAGGATTTGTGCCAAAGTCCTCTGAAGAAGTGAAAGTTAAAGGATTTGTGCCAAAGTCCTCTGAAGTATAGATGGTTTCAGGCAGGGGGAGATCTCGTAAACCCTTAAATGTGGAATCGTCGGTAGTGGGAGTATCTCCTTAGGAAGCATCTGTCGGTAGCCCTTTTGGGGATGTTGACTTCTCAGGAGAAATAGCATCGTCAGGGATGGTATATCCTTCTCTATGTTTTTCAGCTATGTTGGCTAACTCATCGTCCTGAGTTGAAGAAGGAGAAGGCGAAGTCCAAAGAGGTATTGTCGGACCTTTCGAGCCCACGCCTGTCTCAGGAATAATGTCTACTGGGGGTATGCATACGTATGGACCCGTCCCATGACCTATACTATGGGTAATAGATAGTAACCCGTGATGATGGAGATACTCATCCTTAAGAACTTCGTCGATGGTTAGGAACTTTTGATAGCCATTGAGAAGCTGATGAAAATGATCAACTTTGATACGATATTTGCTTTGGGTTATTAACTACAAAAAAAAAATAAAGCAAGTTAATGTGTTGGCATGAGCATTTAAAATTGAGATCTATAAAATCATTGCTTTACTTGATTTGGTCCATCTCCTGGCGCACCCCAGCTGCTGCCTGATATAAAACCATTCGAGCTTAGAATCGCCAGCCTTGCTGCTAAATGGAGCTGTAATAATTTTCCTTTTTGGGACTGATTCAAAATATGAGAAGGAAGGAGTCTCTTGAGTCTGATGCTTGAAATTATAAAAAAAGTGGACGTCATCGAAGGTAGGCTCTATACCTAAAACCTCTTTGTATGATATATACAAGGTGTATAAATAAGCATAAGAGTTGGGATGTAATTGCATGTGGGCAATCCACATCTGTCTCAGAAAATCGACAACAAAAGGCGGAAACGGTGGAATGGCCCCAACCATACATATCAATCGAGTAACTGCCATAAATGCTTCCGGAGGATTGTGGGGGCTATCTTTTTTCGATGGCACCAGGGTATCTCATTTTAGTATTCCATGCTTTAGACATATTCAAACAAGTCTGTCGTCATCAATCATCGATCCAACAGAATCATTGGGTGACTCCAATATAATGGCAGACTCAAACTCATTAGGAGTACGATTATCTCCTATCCCTCCTTCCTCTTCATCACCAAGAGAAACTTCACTATTAGGAGGTATTTCACTATTGTGTGCTTCTACTTCATAATCTGGGCCCTCATCGTCCCATTCAGTGTCTGAAGGAGAGGATATGTCATCAAGAGTAAATTTCTTGGAAGTTTCCGCAACTTCTCTATTCTCTGCTAACCTAGATGAACGTCTTTCTGCCATGATCGCTAAACTATTGAAGAAGCAATAACATAAGTTAGAGTAAGATAGCCCGTATCCCCCCGTGTATGTGTGTGAACTAAAGTGTGTGCTATGTGTGCAAAGGATGCAAAGTAAACAAATAAGAGTGTAATGCAAAGGTTCGTTAAGCAGTAATGTTCGAAATATTTCTTGATGCTCGTTTATGTTCGTAAGGCACTATCCTAACCGTTATTTAAGTTTAAGGTTATGTCAAGTACTGATTTGGTCAGTTGAACAAATTCTTACGCATTGAGTAGGACTGCTTCGGTTCGGATGTAAGCGTTGGGATCAGATCAGGGGAGCGAGCTTTGTTTTGGTCTGAAGCAAACGTTCACAACCAGCCAGCAAAACCGGATCGGTTCGGAAGTAGGCATTCAGAGCGGTCCAGATAGACTTGAGTATCCATACCCCTCTTCCTCCTTGTTTCTCATTCCGACCCGACCCGGTCAAGTGAGCTTTGCTCCCCATCTTTGCTTTTTAATCTGACCCGATCCGGTCTGGTAAATTCCATTCCCATCTCCACTCCTATGCTACCTCACCAGAACTGATCCCATTCATTATCCTCTTCTTCTTCCCCTTCCTCATCAAAACTGAACCCATCTCCTTCTTAAAAAACCCATCCTTTTTTGAGAAGCATGTCACAGCAAAATCACCATTGACCAATTTACCCCCTATCATGTCAAATCCTATCTCTCAGCGCCTCGAGGTGAGGACGGAGTCACCAACGACGACGGCGAGGGAGGAGGAGGCCACGGCGTCCAAGCCGAATAGAAGCCATGACCAAATCGTTCAAATTGACCACAAATTCTAACTAAACTCGATTATTACAAGGAAAATCGATGTTTTAAACCTACCAGAGTGTTGAATTTGAAGATTAACGAGAGGATTTTGGAGTTTTTGAAAGTTAGGGTTTCGGTGCAAAGTCTGTTAGGCGAGAGCAATAAGAGAAAGGGAGGAAGAAGGAGATAGGCGGTGGGTTTATATAGGCTTATTGTGACCCCTCGTATTCCCAGCCTTTTTACTCCGTTCGGACCGGAGTACAAGCCCACAAAAATGTTTTGGCCTGTTAACCCCATGTTAAGCAAGATGAGAAAGAAAGTCGTTCGGGTCGGAGTCCGAACCCGAATGAAATCATACACATTGAAATGGTGTATAAGTTGAATTTAAAGAAAAATAAAGAAGAAGCCTACCTGGAAGAATCACTGGACATCGGTCAGAATTCCTAAAGCTTGTCAAAAACAAAGGAGGGAATCTGTGAACTTTTTTGGTGTATTTATAGGCTGCAAGAGGCACAACTTTATGAAGCGGCACATCTCTACAAACGAACGGGGATGGCTATTTAACGATTCAAATTCAGAGACCAATGAATAGACAATGTCAAGGCACGCTCCATCTTCGATGGAAGCATCCCTTGAGGGGGCAAAATGTTGGCCTACTTTGTGAACTAGGCTACACAAAGTTAAAGAGTCAAACAACGAAGAGTACCCTGCCGATAATCGGATCGGATCGGGTTTCCTCGAGCAAAAACAGATCAACACAAAGCAGAAAGGGAAGGAAAACAAGCCGGATCGGATCAGATCCTTATTGCCAAATCAAATTAGAGGGGAGCCAAAGAAGGAAGAGCCTCTCTAAAGACCGAATCGGTTGATCCGATCCCATTCTCTATAGAACAGCCGATCTGATCCCTTGCAGCGACTGTTTCACCCCACGATGCCTTAATACTTGGAGCAGTTATACCCACGATCTACCCATGTTTTCCACTAACCTGTTGTGTTGTCATCGTTAAGTTCCATCCGAACGCGATTGTGGCGGGATTGATGACACGTGGATCCGAACCGATCCCACTCCAGGGGGATTTTCCACCTATAAATACCACATCAAGAGGCATTTGGAAGGATCTTTTGGCACTTTCAGAATTAAAACTTCTTTGCAACCCGAATTTCATCAACTTATTTAGCTTACAACCATCTTTCAAATCATATTGTGAAGGAAACTGAGTGAATCAATGTATGAGATGAGTGAGACTTGAGTGAAAATCATTATTGTACTCGCATTCAAGGCATCAATCAAAAAAGAAGAAAGTAGACGTAGGCTATTTAACGTCGAACCACTATAAATTGTGTGTTTTCTTCGTTTTAGCTTTCATTTCATTAGAATTTTTACTAATTTGGGTGTTAGAGCCAATTTTGGATCTAACATTAAGTATTATTAGATTCGCATGATTTCCTTGTTTCTATTGATTCGACAATTTCTATTTTTATGGATATTTGAGTGATGACATTTGGAATTAGTTTGATATGAGATTTCTTTGTGTTATTCATTATACACCAAATACACTATGTGTTATTTGCGTTGTAATTAGATATAGTCCAACCTGGTTATTATTTATATGATACTCGGGTTAGTTCGAGACGTTACGGTTTAGAGATAAAGAGACCAACTTGTATTTAATTGGACACAGAAGATTATAATTACTTAGTATATTATTAATTTTCTTGTATTGCATGGATTAATTTTGTATATTTACGTGCAAATAGTTAAATGTGTATAAAATGTTAAATAAGTTAAATGTGTAAATGTGAAATAAAATATATATTATATTTTATCGTTGTGATTGGCTCTGTGATCTTTGTATGTCAGCATATTCTGTACTATTCTACCCTAGAGGCACACATGTTATTGTTTTGTACCGATACTGCGTACGTATAGGTAATCTGTATTTCAATTTTTTTAAATACGTACCAATGTTAGTCCAAGAGAATTTTCATGTGTCCCCGCTACAGCCTCATATTTCGTATTATCTGACAGTATTACTTTGTAATACTCTTGGGTAATATGGGTATAAAGGTGGGGTCTTTACACAAAGTCTTGTAAAATTGAAAATCCAAGCTAATGGAATCAAATGAAATTCAAAATCAATTTTCAAATTAGAAACTTCCGTTAACGTTGTTATTTTCAAAATATTCAAATTTTCAATTTCAAATGATTTTGCACTTAATCTAAAAAACTAAGTTCAATAAATAAATCGATTCAAGATTGTTTATCGATAAACTATTTAAAATTCATGAATTCGTAATTTATTAACAGATCGAGTTAAGTAACAAATAAATTTTTAAAACAATATCTCTTTAATGTTTTAAATAATTCATTATTAAATTTCAAACCAATTTCATTTATAATTCAATTTATTTTGACCAATGGTGTCTGTAATTTAATTTTTCTACTTAGGCCAAGTGAAATATTTAAAATTTAATTTTGGTATATATCATTTCAACCCTTTCCTATATCGCGACTGAATATCTCAAAATATTTCTAACATTATCAGGAATTAACAACAATCATAATGTTCAATTATAACATGTGTAACATAACAAATTATCGAAAACATGGGTGTAAAATCATATACAAATATTCATTTCCTACACATGTGTTTTTATATATATGACGTGTGCATATCGTGTCAACATGTGCACAAACAATCCCACTAATTCAATTTGCAACCTAACAATCTATGCGTCGATTAAATTCTAACAACATATAGATATGAAAATTTTAATTTATTAATTTTCATGAAAACGTTAGTTTGATGTGAGTGCGTGAACACACTCACATTTGATTTTACATCCAAGTGAAGTTCAAATAAATGCTAAAATTTCAACAGTCTCCGATCTCAACCTAACCAGCTTCATATTGTCCGAAATTTCGATATGACTCAGTGGAAGAAACCACTTGTAAACTTCGTTTCATATGCGGAAAATATTCAAGTTGAGAGATACATTATTAAACTAATATTTGTATACATTAGTATTTAGAAAACAAGAGATTCTCGCCTACCATCTACATGTGCATGCCAACATGGAATTTTCTTTCTTTTAAAATGAAATTACATGTACTCCTAACGTAGGAAACTAATATATTTGTTTCTCCTGCATTCAAAATATGGACACAATTCCATGTAGGCCTCCAAGCATGTGTTTTCCTTCCTCTCCTTTATCCAAACACACACTTCAAGCATTGAATTCCAAGATTTTTTTTATTTTCCTACCTGACTTCTTTACCCGCTATGTATTCCCCCTTACGTGCATAACACATGAAGCGTTGTTTCTTTTATATTGTTCTTCTTGTGACTTTCTTCTTTTTTCTCCACTGGGTGACTTTTTTTAGGCAAACGACAAAGAGAAGGGATCAAACTATGGTAAAGGATGACTGTAGAGGCATTGGAGTCCGGTTTGGGCGGAAGTGCGAACTCGAGTTCCGGTGGTCTGTTTCAGCTAAGGGGGCGGAATTATCTTCATGGTTTGGAACAAATTTCGCAATTCTTTTTTTATAACATAATGTGATAGTCACTGGATAGGGAAGATGTAGAGTAAGAGGAAGGAAAGTGTGGTTTGTTGATCGAGCTTCAGCATTTACATTCTTTTTCTTTATAACATAAATGGTGATTGGATTTTGAAATGAGAAGAAATAGAATGGTGAACAAAAGAAAATGGCAAATGGTGAATAGTGTATGCATTGCTTTCTTTTTGCCAGAAAAAGAGGATCTCCACTTACTTTTTCACTCAATAGTTTCATGTGATCATATTTTCGAATTTTCTTAACTTAATACTTAGTTTGTTATTTTCTTCATCCTTTCGGCTACACATTATAGCACTGGAAACATGTATTAGTTTAGTTCAAAAAGAGATAAATGTATATTTAATCCCAATACTGTAAACATCGTCGGTCCCAAAATAAACACCATGCAAATCAAACCGAGCATCCAAACACAAATAACCTAATATCGTTGCATCCAATGTGTGCATACCAACGCGATAGCACAATGAAAATTGGTGTCTTAATACTCATTTGAAAATTCGTTATTTACGTTATATCAGTTGTCTCTACCGTAAATCGATCGTATAAATTGATTTAAACGGAGCTAGCGATATCGTAATTCGACGAAATGACTGTCGATGCTCTAATTATAAAATTTTATAGAATGTTTTTATATAAAATATTTAAAACCTATAAACCAATATTTTTATTGTTATATCAACGACTGGTTCTACACTAAATTTTAAATCTAGTAAAATTTCTGTTCTAATTTCACTAATGGAAACCATTTGTATGTGACACAAATAAAAAATTCAAATACAACATTATTGGTTCTAATAAAAATTAAACTACTTGAATTTTATTATACCATTGATGACAAATTTTCAAATCATGTTTCCTTCATCTTTCTCCTTTGGTCCTAGAATTAGTTCTTCAGGGACCTCTTCTGCCTCATCAACCTCCATCTGAGCCCCCAATTCAACCTCTTCACTATTGATTAACCAGATGATGTTGCTCCCTTGGCTACTCTTTATGTCATCGCTAGAGATGTCGTTCATCCATTAGTCATAATATGCAGAATTTTAGATGTTGAGCTCGGCCTCGGCTTCTTCCTCTTAGTCCTTTTCTTCTTCCATGGGTTCCTCTTCCTCTACTTCTAAAGGTTTCTCTTCCTCCGATTCTATGGGTACCTACTTCTCGATCTCGATGATCGATGTCAGTTTCTCATCACTACATACAATGAAGCTCAGGCTCCTCTTGAGGAATGACCCACATGGTCAACATGTTTTCCTAGCTAAAGTAGGAGAAAGGAATGATAGGGTACATACCACTATCATTGGATATCTCGATTTCTTTATTCCCCTTTGGCTTAGAGGTCCCTTGTAGATGTTATTTCTGTCGGGGTTATACAAAGACAAAGGACAATAATCAATGATAAGATCTATTTCTTATCTCTAATAACAAAGAAGGATTAAAATTACGATGTCTATCGTTGTTCCTTTTCAAATGATATTCTTAATTCTAGAGGGGAAACGTTAGGCAAATTTATTCTTTATCAAGAAAATTATTTGTTCAAAACACGCACTCATATCATTCTGATGTTATTCTAAGATATTGTTAATCCTATCTTTAACGAGTTACTCACCTACAATATTTCTAACCCTATCTTTGATGAGTCTTTAACCTGATCAGGCAAAGGTGTTCGCTTAACCCAAGCATAAATACTAAATGAAATCCATCTAGTATGATCAACAAATAATAACTAGACCTTAGTAATCGATAAACCAAGGCTCTGATACCAAATGAAATGACCCGCTTCCTTGACCCTCGAAAATCGACACTATCCACGGTATTTACGTGCTACAATAACCAGTGTCGGAGAGGCGAATTGTTTGTGGTAAGAATGAAAGGGGTAAGAAAGTAGAAACATCAGAATCTTGCATGGTGGAAAAATGTATATTTATTTATCATCTAAAATCATTACAATGGAATTTTTTATCTTAATTATCAAAGTAAAATTAAATCACCTAGACAGTTATAGAACATGTCCTTATAATTGCTGAAAGAAACAAAGGAAAAATGGGGATAATTGGTTATCCCATATTCTTCAACTCCAAGCTCCATCCAATTGATCCAAGTCAAACCTAAACTACTAGACCACCTGAAGAAAATAGTGGCATCCAGAGTTTAAGGGAAAAAGAAATCTGGGTTAGTCATGAGATTTGTGAGAGAAACCTAAATTCGCCATTTGGTAATAAATGGTATCCTACAAGACCACAATCATACATAACCATGGAACCAGTTTTTACCTTATAGTAACCAAATCATTTTTTTTCTAAATTGTCTGATATTATTTTTAATGTCTTTCGGGATAAAAATCCATTTTAAATCAGTTAAAAAATACGCGAAATTGTTTCTTGTTAAATTCCACAACCATTATGGGATCTACAACAAAATACGCAGCTCTTAGGGACACACCATAGAACCGTAAGGGACTTCCTTTCAGTGCAACACATCTCTAAAGGGATGCACCGAGGAGCACTCTCCTCCGCCTAATTGGGAAGGTTGGAAAAGTTACATAGACCCTTTCTCTAGGTGGTGCACTTCTTAAGTACGATATCACCCCGGTCACCGCCGACCTAACCCTCGAGGTACCTATTAGCATACACCACTTACTCGACATATAATGAGTAATCTAAAAAGGTGATAAACGTCTCCTCATGGGCACTACCCAAATTAACCTCACTGCATGCCCGATTTTTTCCAACATTGGTTGTTAAGGCTTATAGGTATACAATTACCATTTTTCCAGGACATTCTTCACTTCAAATGCCACATTGCCAAGTCCGACAAACGCCATTGATTTTCCACTAATGTACAACCCCTGAGCTCGTAAATCTCAGAAAAGCGTGTTATGCTAAGAGAAGCTGCTTTCTCCACCACCAATAGATGTACGTTTGTGGAGATCAACACATGCGTATTAGAAATGCAATGTCATCCATTTCATCCAAACAAGTCATCCTAGGTTGGACAAACTGGACGAAGATCTAAACGAAGAATCGATGTTGATTCATAATATAGGAAAGATCCCCCGAGGGTCAATGACATCAAACCTTCATTCAATCTCCGTAATTCTTCAATCTTTAACTCCAATACTTTGAAGCACTGAAATTTATCTGACGTGGTTTTCAAATAGGAATTACCCAAATCTGTCCCGGTCTCCTCAAAAAAATTATCACAAAAATACCGTTTATATAGTTTTGGGCATTCATTCTTAATTCATTACTTCATAAAAACATCTTTTAGGATGTGTAACTTCGAATATTCATCAAGGATATATGTAGAATCATTAAACCTAATTCAATACATCATTTGTATGGTAAGTTCGTTTTAGTTTAACGATTTGAAAAAATCACAATTATCTTACTTAAAATCAATTTCTGTGTTCAAACTCGACTATTCATTGAATAACAATGTAAACACCTTTAAATTCATATAGGTAGTAAGGATACCCTCCTCGGAATTCGATACTGAATTAAAAAAATATCATCTCCAGGAGATCCGATTTTTTATCTTTAGAAAAATAGATCTTTTGTATTACCTTGTTTCCAACATTTCAAACTTATATAGTCCTTCCTAAGAAAGGGCCAGGTGATCCAAGACATTGGTTGATCATAACATCTTAGTTACACATCCAAATCTCAAAAACAGAAAATCAAGCTTACTTGTCGGCTTATTAGAGCCAAGATTAAACCAATGCTTATTATAGCTTTTTGATTTAATTATCTAACATCTTCAATTTATTTCTAGATCTTCAAACCAATCTCAAAATTACTTCATCAACCACTTAAAAACATTCATTAAATATTTAAAGAGGATTCATTAAGCTTAAACTTCAATTTCTATTATTATTGAAATAGTGTTGCAAAAGCGTTGCAAAACGTGTCATTTTAAGCTTACTTCATTAAAATGACTTTTATATCATTGTAAGATCATATAATCAACTTAAGTAACTTTTAAAAAAATTTAAAAGATTTATAAGAATCATTCCATAATTTTATAGAATTTCAAACTTCATTTTCAAAAATTTCATTTTTTGGATTTCGAAATGCAAAACCGCAATGTTTTTTGAAACTTATTTTAGTCATATTTCAAATTCTATTCAACAAAATTTTTATTTTTTCGTTTCGTTGGAAATATATGGTTATAAAGATTCGTAATAATCTTACTTTAAAGTATTTGGATTCATATTTTTTCATATACAAAAGATTCAATTTTTAAGTTGTGAAATTGCGAATTACTGTTTCCCAGTGCACATTTTTTTCCTTCAAAATTCCAGTTCATTCAAAACTTAATTTAAATACTTATAAGTTTTTATAAAACATTTCTAAATCATTTAAAATAATTTTTATGAGGTTTAATCATTTTATTTTGCCATTTCATTCTATAAAAAGGAAAGTGATTTCCCTTGAACTTATCAACGTGCATTTAACGTGATTTGTTAAACATCCATACAATCAAACATATAAGCATCCAAACTTGTCAAATATTCATCATGACATTCATAGGGAACATTTAACGTACATATAGAAATCATTTTAACTTCATTTAATAACCATTAACTTGTGAAAAGTTAATGTCATTTAATTATAGTTTTTGACCTTCATTGGGTGCTAACATTCCTAAAAATCACTGTATCTCTGCTATGATAGCACCGAAGCTTCCAAAATTCGCTCCTTCCGTCCTCTTTCTCACGATAAGAGATGATGTAAGCTACAAGCTTCTTTTCTTGACTTCAAACTTGGTATAAAAGGCTCTAATGATGACATAAGAACTTTAGAAGAGTATGAGAGGATTTCGGTTTCATTTAATGTTACTTTGAAAAAGTTAGTAAGGGAACAGACTAATTTTTTTCTAGCCTTTGAAATCCATTAATATGTTTCCTAAGAGATTCAATAATAGAGAAGAAGAGTATAATTTTGGTGTAAAGAAATAAGTGAAAGTGGTTAGTCATTTATAGGAAAATCCTAGAAATAAAATATTAGATGGAAAATTACCAAAACACACCTCTCCAACCCCCACACGAGCGAACCTCCTTGTGTTGTCAAATCACGTGTAAGGGTGGGGTGTGTTTAAGTGTAATGATATTGTGTAAGATTAATGATGTTTAGGGAGTGAAATTATTTTATTAAAGTAAACTCTCTTGGTTTTCTTACACTTACTTTTTCTAATCTTTTCTTAGCTTAACTAATCTCTTCATTTGGATCTTATGGTTATGTTAACATATACATATATGTTACACCTTCATACAATTATCGTTCCTCAAACCATGGAGAAACCGGAACTCATTTATCAGTCACATTTTCTACTTTCTCGTAAATAATTTATCTAGGTAAACAAAATTCACAAACAACTTTCTTAATATTTTAAATAATCATAACATTATTATTTAGTCATTAAAAACCTATTAAGTAGTATTTATCCATTACTTATGAAATTTGGAATTCTACCGAAAAAGTACTACCGATTTATCTTATATTTTCCTGTCAAATATATTTCTTTTTATTACTTATTTACCATTGATATGTTATTACTATATAACATTTCAAAAATGATTTCTTATCATTTATATTCTTATTTGAATAATTATCATAATCATCAAATTGCAATTCTCCATTTGAATCCATAATTTAGTTATTGAATATAATAACTTTATTGATGATGTCATCAATTCAATGAATTTCAAAGATTTAAAATATAAAATTTAATTTCATATTATAATTCGACTATGGAAATGAGTGTACCCATAATGGTTCGCGATCCTTATGGATAAAAATTAGCTTAATTGATAAAACGATTTCAGTCAGTTTACGATTATTTTCCTAGGGAAATAATTTCCAAATTAATTTCTCAATATGACTTCAATATTATTGTTTCTTACCTAAAACTCCATAATTAGTTGGAATTTATATATCACTAGATAAGGTGATCAAATTTTCGAGTTGTTTCACCATGGTGAGTTTTATAATTATTTAAGTAATAACTCGAGTTTTTGAGGATTACCTGCAATAATTATTAATAATTCATAAAATGTATATTAAAGTGATAATTAAGTTAAATATATCATTTAAGTTGGTAATTTGACTTAAATGGTTGAGTTGATATTTTTAGAGTTGAGTTTTGGTATTTATATGGTGAAAAAAGGTATTTAATCATTTTTAATGATTAAATATGAGTCTTAGAGGTAATTAACTTGGAATTGTGGCTAAAATAGTAAAATGTGATTTTGGTGAATTTTGGTGTGAATAATGATAATTGGGAAAATTTCAATGTTTGCGTTGGTAGTGAATCAATTTGGGTGGAGCAAAGATTTATTTCTAATATTACATGTTAGAAATAAATTTGACTTCATATACTGGCATATTGAATAATGATAATAATTTGTAAATAGAAAATAAAGGCTTAAAAGAATTTTATTAAGCAAATCCTTGTGGTTTTTGTACAAACAAACATGGTTTATGAATTTTAATAAAAATTATTGTATTTGTTGACACAAACGTAAATTTTGCAGAAAATATGTGAGAATAAAAATGTGAGAAAAACTAAGTGGTACAATATTTTTAAGGTAACAAGATGGAAATCACACAAAAGCATGTTTCTCTAAAAGATATTGAAGTTATTTGTTTATGAAGTTTGGGCAGAAAGGAATAGAAGAATTTTTAAGGGTGGATCAATGAATGCTATGAATTGTACGCGGTGATTCATAGAAGGATTTTGCAAAAGTTAAATTCTAGTTGAATTTTGGAGTCTGTGAAAGCTTAAGCATGCACAGTTTGGAATTTTCTGTTGGTTTTGATGAACCAATTTGGTCTGAGGATGCTTATTTGTGCTTTGCTGCTGATTTTCTTGAAGGCAGAGGTTTATATGAGTGCAGTACTAAGTTTTCTTTTCATTTGTATTATATTAATATATTTTTCTCAGTACTGAGTGATAAGTGAGAGATGTATAGTCATTGTAAAGTTTGTATATGTATACTTTGTAATATTGTGTAATAGTTTTAGTGTAAATAAAGTTTAATTGCCTTTTGAAAATGATAACTTAGTTACAAAATGTTAATAAATATAGAAAATAGTTTTTTTTATATGTCTTTAGGTGACTCGTGTGTTAAATATAAACATTTGAAAATTTAATTTGTAGGTTATGTTAATTTTACATAAATTTGAAATAAAATGTTCATATTTTATGTAAAAAGTGAATTATATTGTAAAATAAAAATATTCATGTTAGAAAGCTTTAAAATGTTTTACAAATGTTGTTTGTAATTTTTTAAGTAAGTTTTTTGTAAAGAGTTAAGTAAGTAAGTCATTAAAAGTGATAAATATGATGAAGAAGTAGTGCTTAACTAAGCTAATATAGGTAAGATTTGGCTAACATGAGTGTTAAATGGCCTAAACACATGTTAGTTTGATTAATTATATAACCTTGGGCTTAATTACCTTATTTTGGGCACTAATAGATCACTAATGTAAGAAAAGTCCAGAGAAACACAGTACATAATTTTATTCTTTGGGGCGTTCTTCCTCTTCCATTTCTAAGTTCTCAAACAAAAGAAATAGAACAAAATTTCGCTACCTATTCAAACCCAAGCATAAAAGCCTCTTAAAATTGTTGATTTTGGTTTCTAAATTGTCTACAACAGGTAATCTTCCCAAAAACATGAATTTATTTCATCTCCTTTTATGATTTGCAAAATATTTACTATATGTTGAAGTTTTACACTTGCATGTGTTGTAGCTAGCTTATTAGGTAAAATCTTCCTAGCATTTGAGCTCCAGGTTGCTTCAATTCAATATTATACTCGTTGTAATCCGTAATCAACGTGATTTTTACTCACATTTTCTAGTTATAGTGTTAATCTATTTTTTTTTTGTTTGATCTTGTGTTTGGTGTGCTAAAGTTTGTAGCAAAATTATGTGCAAATGTGTTTCTGTTCTACAAAACAACCAAGTTGACACTTTAGGCTGCTACATCTTTATTTTTCCTTAATGAAATTATGCCATTTATGTTTCTATTCAATGTTGAGTTTTTTGTCTTTGTGCCTGCTAATTTTTAGGTTATTCTGATCTGTTTAACCATGTCCAAATGATCATCAAAGTTCAACATGGACACTGTTTTCGGTCAGAAGAATTTTTGTAGGATAGGTTGACCCAAGCCTTTGATGTGTTGACCATAGGGTCGACACACTTGAAGTGTAGGTCGACACAGGGGTGGCCCACCTAGTGCATTTTTGCACAAATGGATTTCCTTCTGGCTGTGTTGATTTCTGAAGCCTCCTTTCTACTTAAACTTGATTTCCTATTAAATTCCCGTAAGCTATTCACCATGGTTTGTTGCAATCTTAGCTTATCAAAGTAAAGTAATACCATGACTAATCCAAATCCTGGATTCATGGAAGTGTTGATGGTTTATACATTGAGTTTTATAATGGTTTTCGATGGCGTTTCATATATATATGCACGTCTTTAAACTAGTTTTTTCATATATAAATTAACATCACTTACTTTGCAGCTTTAGGACAAAATGAATTTTTGGTTTTAGTTTTCAATACTAATTGTCTCAAAGCAATAATACAATTATATTTTGAAATTGTAAGAGTTTTCAAAGAATAACATAAATTGGTTTCGAAATCATTTTATAATCTCTCTTTTGAAAACCAAGTAGTTTCTATATACATAAAATCTTAATTTTATACACCCTTCAAGACCGCGTAATGGAATTAAACAATATCGTAAACCCCATAGCATGTGATATGACGGTATACATAATCAGTTTACCCCAAACTTGTCTAATTGAAGCTGATAATTTGATGTTTTCCATTGTGGAGCTGACTAGCATGTAGTAAACCAGTAGTGAGAACGTTTGATATTGGACACACAATTACCACTGCTTGGGTTACTGATCATGAGTTTATAACACATGTTGTTTGTTGAGCCAGTACTCGTTTCGGGTGGAATCTAGACTCGGGAGAGTCTCATATATGTTTTCACTTGGCCGGGGAGTCAAGTTACACTCTATCAGAGGGTCATAGTGATAGGCGCTTGAATACGTATATAGTACTTGGCTAAGCTCGCAGGGGCTCATCTTTGTTGATGCACATGCAAAAATTATCAGATGTTGGATCCACTTTGATGTTTTGGTGACACTGATCTTATAATTAAACATTGATAATTTATTAATGTGGGATTTTATATCATGCGTTATGTAAATTTTGGGATTTGTTGTTGTTGGCGATTACATTGATGTTATTTAAACTCTTTTGAGTTTACTTATCTCACCTTTGATGAATTGGTGTGTTGCGCTTTGTTTTTATTTAATGTTGATGCATGTACTTAGCTTATAGCTAGTACATAACCTAAATGAAAACTCCTTATTGATGTTATTATGAACTTATGATTTTACTTCAACCCTTAGGGTGAACTTACTAATTCATCTAGACGGAGAGTTGTTTTCCACATCTTATGCCATCACTATGTATAATTACTCATTATTAACTGGACCGACCCATGTGTGTTAATGCCAAGGGGGTTAGACTGAGCTTTTCAAGTACCCTTTTTGCTACTTCAAGTATGCATCGCTTCTGCTGTGGATCTTTCATTCCTACTTAAGCATAATAGTAGTGATGTTCTGATGTAAATATTTTGGATAGATCCTGGTACTTTGATACATACCCTATTATCATGACTCGTGTATGTATATACTGTGTCTGTATACCTGTAATGTCCCGTATTTTTGCAGTATAATAATTAATTTATTAAATTATTTATATAGTGATTTAGAAGATTTAATGGTGGTTTAATCAAATAACTTTGAATATTTAATTAATATAATAATTAAATAATATATTTAATTCTGAAATAATCAGAATTAGCTGAAATGGCAATATGGTGTGAATTGGGCAATTCAAAATATATAATTCAGTTTAGAATTTGAATTAGAATAACGAATGTATTATTTGAACAACAGTTTGAACATATAATTATATTATAATTAAAATCAAGCTTGAAATGGCGCTACAGTTCATAATTTGGCGATTCGAACTTCAAATGAATATACAAGGTCCGTTTTAAATCAGATCTGTGTGAAACAAGAAACGTTTGGAGCTGGAAAAGTATATTTTTCTAATGGAAGAGAAAAATCGGGATTTCATTGTATAGATTTTGATTTATGTCCAAATCAAATTTTTGAAAAGTCACTATAGAATTCCTTTATAATTTATATTGATTTATTTATATTTTAAATGGATTTTAAATATAAATCAAATATCGATGTAACACTGGATTTGGAATACTGAGTTATAAATCCCGATATGGAGATGAGTTATATTCTATGTGAATATATACGATAGTATATATTTATTGATATTTAATTTAATTATTTTTAAATATATTTATATATTTAAAAGGATTATTTAGAGCTTTAAAAATAGCCAGTTTTGCAAATGACCTCCGTTTTCGATGAGACAAATTTTGTTGGATCTGCAATATTAAATTATTGTTAGATTTCAATTTTCGTTATTTTTGGGGTAAGTATGTGGCCGTACAGATTTTTAATGTGAAAAAACAGTCAGTATTTTGATGTTTAAAAATACACTGTTTGAGCAAACGGATTCAGAATTCGACGAAACCAGTTTCTTGGGTCCGTAATGTCGAACTCTAGCTGCATGTCCATTTTCGTGATTTTTGGGTAACGTATGTGATCATTGGAATTTTTATTCAATAATACAAATAGCAGTAGCTTAAAAACAAATAAAATAATCAATAAAAAATTATTAAAACCTTTCTATAAATATCCCTCACTAAACCCTATACTTTCTCATTTCAGGGTTAACTAAAATCCACTGCCTTAGAAAAAAAGAAAGAAAACCCACATGAGCAAGTTTTGAAAAATCAAAACTAATTAAATAAAATCCTACAAATCGTGATACATGTATATTGGAGATCCTTGTAGCCTGCTCATCACACCAGTGTGCATTTCGTTGGGTACGAAACAAGTTCGTTCGCTGTCTATTTTGACAGTGGTAGTTAGGGTTGAAGAATTCGGGCATTTGGGTTTTTAATTCGAGAAGTTAAGATCGGATTTGGGTTAAGGGGATTGATTAGTGTCTGTTGGTATTTTATTGGTGGATTTGGTGATAAAAAAGTTCGGTGCTTCACTGTAACCGACGCACGATCCTCGAAGTCGCAAGTTGCAAAAAAGGATCGAGTTTCACCATTTGGGTATAGATAGAAAGAGAATGGAAAGACGAAGAGCACGGTGTGTTTAGATTTGTATATCGTGAAGTGGTTGATGAGATAAGGAGGAGGAAGAAGCTGCGTGATGGGTTGAAAAGGGCTCAGCATGTCGCGGTAGTGTTGAGCTCGAATTGTATGAAATTGGTATGGAGACATAATGGGAGACAAGAGAAGTTTGTTCATGTTTTTAGTTTGATTTTTAAGAAGATAATGAAGGAGTATGTTGTAGATAAGTATGAGTGAATGGCCATGAAATGGGTTACGACATTCTTTTGATACGAGAAGAAGAAAGAAGGGGACGGGTATGGGTTTGGCAATGAGAAGTGGGCCAAGGATTTTCAGGGTGAGGCCTGATAAGAAATTTAATTAATAAATTGTGTACATAAAATATGTATTAAGTTATAATTATCATAACTTGCTCATATTTTATCGAAATTCAGCGAAACAAGATCCGTTGGGATCGTACGGACAAGAGCTACACACTGGAACTGACTGCGAGTGAATTAGAGCTCGTTACAATTTATAGCAAAATAAAGTGTCCGTCTGAATCAAGCAATGGTTATTGTTATTAACAATGATCGTCCAATGTGAGTAAAACTCACCAACTCTATCAGTTCATATTTTTATAACGTATATTTAGAACTGATAAATGTGGTTGATTGCTGTGTATTGGGTGTTTGGTTGAACTGCTAAGTAATTGGTTGAAATTATAGATTTGGTTATATATATAAAAATTGATTCTGTTTAGCAGAATATTTCATAGTGAAATGAAATTGATGTTAATTGTATTGTTTAACATCTGTGGATGCAGTGAAACAGGTTGGAGGGATCCAACTGGATTCCTCAACATTTATTTTAATGTTTTACATATATTGTAATATATGATGTGATATATAATCTATGTTGATTACGAGTGTTGAATGATATCGATCATTGTTATTTGGGAATTTTAAATACCGTAAGAAATACTAGAATGTAGAAAAGGAATTTTCAATGTATATATTGAAAATAAAATATATTTATATAAAATCAAATGATTTTATACAAAATGATTACAAATAAATTGAAAAGGAGATATTTGTAAAGCATTTACAAATAGATTTGAAAAGTAAAATATTTGTGAAACAAATAGAAAAGGAAATATTTGTTAAACAAATAGAATAGAAAGGAGATAGTTAGAAAATAAGTAGAATTGAAAAGGAAATATTTGTAAAACATTTACAAATAGAATTGAAAAGGAAATATTTGTAAAACATTTACAAATAGAATTGAAAAGAGAATAATTGTAAAACATTTATAAATAGAATATAAATGGAAATATTTATTTAGAAAATAAATAGATTATAAATGGAAATATTTATTTAGAAAATAAATAGATTATAAAAGGAATATTTATTTGGGAAAATAAATAGAAAGATAAAAGGAATATTTATTTAGAAAATAAATAATATATCATAAAAGGAAATATTTGGAAAGTAAGTAGGATTATAAAAGGAAATAGGAGTTAATCGAATTAGAATTAATCGATTAGAGTTAATCGAATTAGGGTTAATCGAATAGAGCTAGTCGAATAGAGTTAATTGAATTAGAGTTAATCGTAATAGATTTAATCGAATAAGAGTAAATCGAATATTAGTTATTCGAATAGAGTAAATTGAAAGGATTTAATCGAACATAGTTTATTCGAAGAAAAGAGTTATCAGTTATAGTTATTCAAAGAAAGATTTTTGAATATTGGTTATTCGAAAAGGAGTTATCGAATATTAGTTATTCGAAGTGAGTTAATCGAATATTGGTTATTCGAAGTGAGTTACGGAATATTAGTTATTTGAAAGGAATTAATCGAATATAGTTTATTCGAAAGGAGTAAATCGAATATGGTTTATTCAAAAGGAGTAAATCGAATACAGTTTATTCGAAAGGAGTAAATCGAATATAGTTTATTCGAAAGGAGTAAATCGAATATAGTTTATTCCAAAGGAATTATCGAATATAGTTTATTCGAAAGGAATTAATCGAATATAGTTTTTTCGAAGAGAGTTAATCGAATATAGTTTATTCGAAAGAGAGTTAATCAAATATTAGTTATTCGAAGAGAGTTAATCGAATATTAGTTATTCCAATAAGAGTTAGTCGAATATTAGTTAATCGAATAAGAGTTAATCGAATAGAGTTTATTTGAATAAAGTTAAAGGAGTTAATCGAATATAGTTTATTCGAATAGAGTTAAAGGAGTTATCGAATATAGTTTATTCGAAAGGAGTTAATCGAATATAGTTTATTCGAAAGGAGTTAAGTGATAAGAGTTAATGAATTAAAGTTAATCAAGTTAAAGTTAATGGAGTTAGGGTTAATTGATTTGAGTTAATCGAGTTATATTTTGGAGTTAGATATTTCAGAAGTAGGGATTGTAAGGCTATAGTTATAATCAATGTTTTTCAATCAAGAAGTGGATTCGTAAATAGAATCCGAGAGTTACGTAAGGAAGTTTGTTAAAGATTTAGAAGGTGAACTTTGTCTATTTCGAAGTTAGAAATGTTGTCCAGTTAAGGTCTGAGAGGTAGTTATACCCCAACTTGATTGACTTCGTTTCTAACTAAGGAATGGTTAAGGTTTGATAGTAAAGTTCGGCAAGTGAATATAGTTAATGAAGGTAATGGTT
The DNA here is from genome assembly GCA_030737875.1 of Allium sativum. Classification (NCBI taxonomy): domain Eukaryota; kingdom Viridiplantae; phylum Streptophyta; class Magnoliopsida; order Asparagales; family Amaryllidaceae; genus Allium; species Allium sativum. The sequence continues at coordinate 619,674,484 of CM060912.1, forward strand.
TGAATTGGTATAGCGATGTTTTATTTCAACATCTGTTTAAATCCAAGGAATGAGTTTTGGAAACATTTTCCAAATATAATCAGAGATATTTTCTAATCATAGAAAATGAAATGTTGAATGGTAAAGACTACTGGAATGATAGTGATACGTGAAAAAGAGATGGAAATGTTTTCCAATGATTAATAACGTATATTTTCTAAATTTAGGAAAATAAGAAATGTTGAATATATGGAAACCAGGAATAAATAAACTAATGAACTAAAGAGATAAATGTTAAATGATGATTAATTGATATAATTTCCATCTGGAAATAATATCGTCGTTTGCACATGTGTTTTTCTTTGATGGTTAACTCACCGACTATCGAAGTTTTTGACCATTTTTCCATCGTCGATACGTAGAGACCGGGATCAGATTCATGACCTGGAAACCACTCTGTATGGGTGTAAGCATTGCGATCAAATAAGATGAAGATAATTGAAGATGGGGTTATGCAAGGGCTGTCCTGTTTACAGAATAGTGCCATTGGTTTGTCCAGTCCCAAGACGACCTGTATGGAAGAATGTCTGACGGAGTATATTTAATAGATCACGTAAGTTGATCTCTTCGAACGTATGTACGTTTGGTGGCGGAGGAATTCTTTTCTCTCAGCTGTATACCCATTGTATTTTTGGGGAAATCAATTTGTGATTTGGCGGGTATGACGATGTGACATTCAAAGTGAATAATTGTGTGATCTGTCAGAGATAAGCGTGGCCTCTAGCCTCACAACCGGGAAATGGCAAAAATCGGGCAGGGAGCATGGCTAAGTGGTTGGCTGCTAAGAAGGGTGTATTATCACCTATCTAGAGATATTCATTTCATTCTATAATCTATTGTCGATGATGTCCCATTCGGGAAACGGTTGTTGATCCCAACCATTGGTGATATACATTCGATACACTCAAGTGAAATGAGTGGTCGGTCATGTGTGGCCGGGTTGCAAGATGTTTTTGTTAAACCCAGTGTATTTCTCTTTAGAGGTACATTATCAGAAGGTGGTTCCATACCTTCTCATAGTTGGTAATCTATTATCCAATAAGTGCTCGTGGTTTTATTGTATATTATATATGTAGAACGTGAGATGAAAGCGTTTTGCTAGTTGGTTATTTAGTTTGATTGATAGACACTGTTATAATATCAAAGAGTTTGATAAAGTTTATCATTTCGTTCAAAAGAATTTTTGATGTTAAATCAAATGCTTTGGATTCTCATAAGGGAAAAACCCGTTCTGTAATATGGCGTGGTCTTATGAGATATCGTTTAATTGCTCAAACTGTTTTTAAACGGTTTTACTCACACTAGTCCCATGACTGACCCAGAGTTTATTTTGTTTCGTTTTCCCTAAACTCTTGGGTGCCCAATTTTGTACGGGTAGTCAAGTAGTCAGGATTCTACAGATATGCTGGGAGAGCTTGGAGCAGGAGGCTTCAGGATTATATGGCTATTGTTTATTCCGTTGTGTTGTAAGTGTTGTACTCTGATAATGTTACTGTATACATATGCTAGTTTTATTTCAAAGTTATGTATCTATTATATATTGTTCGTTCCGCTGTGAGATTCATGTTACTCTGATGTTGTATGTTCTTCTTCTTCTATTCTAAGTTTCTATCTTATCTATTCTCACCCTCTAATTTCTTTCATGGACAATCCGGTGTTTCCGATGCTTGAATAGTCAACATAGTGTTGTATGCCGATATCCAGGATCGCAAATTCCCCGGGTCGTTACAGTTGGTATCAGAGCTGAAAGTTAAGTAATTACCTTGGCTCTGTGGCGTGACTCAGTAGAGATGGGGTTAGTAATACCTAGACTGAGTTGAGTGTATATATATGAGTGAACATATTTGTTATTTGATATAAAAAATGTTTTATATTATGGAGATTTATTGATTGAGTTGTTTATGAGTTCTGGTCGATCAGTTTGATCCACTGTATCGGTAGAAGTTTCTAAACACTCGAATACGATGAACCGACACTGTATAGTTTGAAAAGAGGGTAAATGAAATAATTTTACCCGAATTATATTTTGATATAAAAGAATGTTTAATATTGGAATTATAATATATTGGATATATTGGTTATTATTATAATTGAGGAAGGTTATAACAGGAATGGTTATGTACATAACCAATCAGAATTCATATGAATATAATATATGAAATAAGATGAAGAAAATCTGAATTTAGAATCAGAATTGGAATTAAAAGTTGGAGAAGTGTTTTTTAATGGGATTGAATTAAGTATATGAGAATTTTAAAATCCTAGGAGATTTTAAATTGTTTACAAACATTGTGAATGGTATTTTGAAATGTATTTCAAATGGAAGTGTTTAGGAATGGTTTTAAAAGTGACATAGTATTGAACTCACTTCGATCGCTTGGAAATAAATTCTGATGATGACAGCTGCGTCATCTGTGCTCATTTTTGAGTTGCTAAGTGAAGGATTACTACCAAAGATTTTGTTTTTAAATTGTTTTGTGAAAAGCAAGTTGTTTGAATCCTGAAAGGGGATATCTGGTTTTGGAAAAGCTAAACTGTTTGAAAATCCCGGGGGAAGATTGTTTGAATTAAAAGAAATTAAATTAGAATGTATAAAAGCAAATAGAAATAGAAATATAATTGAAACCAATTAAGCGGAAGATGAATTGGGATAGAGAATATCGAATTAAACTGGATTAGATATAATCCGAAATGGAGTTGGACTGGTAAGTTAAGAGTTGAAATTAATAATGGAATCCAAGCTGAGAAAAGGATTTGGCTTGGGTATAAGCGAACGATTGGAATGACATTGATATAGCAAAATTGGTAACAGATGGAAAAGATGTATTGATATACCCGACAAAAAGGTATAAGTTTATATTTATATTGAATATGAGATTTTTATGAGCCGATTTGGCAAGCCGCTTGGCTGTTTGATTTTCTTTTGGGTTGGAGAAGGCCTATAGAGGCGATTTGTAGTGGTACCGATTGACCAGTACAAAGGAGGTGCTGGCGAAATTTTTCGAAAATTTCGGGTGTTAGAAAATTTTCAGGATTATTGAAAATTTTCGTTGATAAGAATTAATTAATATTTAAATTGAAATTAAACTGGTTCAGTGAGACTGAAGTTAGGAAGGGAACAAATAAGTTCTAACCAATCAACAGGGTTTGTTTTCTACCTTAGCAATTTCGAGGACGAAATTATTTTAAGGGGGAAGAATGTAATGTCCCGTATATTTGCAGTATAATAATTGATTTATTTAATTATTTATATAGTGATTTAGAGGATTAAATGGTGGTATAACTAAATAACTTTGAATATTTAGTTAATATAATAATTAAATAATATATTTAATTCTGAAATAATCAGAATGAGCTGAAATGGCAATATGGTGTGAATTGGGCAATTCAAAATATATAATTCAGTTTAGAATTTGAATTAGAATAACGAATATATTATTAGAACAACAGTTTGAAGGTATAATTATATTATAATTAAAATCGAGCTCGAAGTGGCGCTGTAGTTCTAATTTGGCGATTTGAACTTCAACTGAATATACAGGGTCCGTTTTAAATCGGATTTCTGTGAAACAAGAAACGTTCGAGGTTGGTGAAGTATATTTTTCTAATGAAAGAGAAAAAACAGGATTTCATTGTATAGATTTTGATTTATGTCCAAATCAAATTTTCGAAAAGTCGCTATGGAATTCCTTTATAATTTATATCGATTTATTTGCATTTTAAATGGATTTTAAATATAAATCGAATATCGATGTAACACTGGATTTGGAATATCGAGTTATAAATCCCGATATGGAGCTGAGTTATATTCTATGTGAATATATACGACAGTACATATTTATTGATATTTAATTCAATTATTTTTAAATATATTTATATATTTAAAAGGGTTATTTAGAGCTTTAGAAATAGCTAGTTTTGCAAATGACCTCCGTTTTCGACGAAACAAATTTTGATGGATCCGCAACACTAAATTATTGTTAGATTTCAATTTTCATTATTTTTAAGGTCAGTAAGTGGCCATACGGATTTTTAATGCGAAAAGCAGTCAGTATTTTGACATTTGAAAATACGATGTGCGAGCAAATGGAGTCGCAATTCGACGAAATCAGTTTCATTGGGTCCGTAATGTCGAACTCTAGCTGCATGTCCATTTTCGTGATTTTTGGGTATCGTATGTGATCATAGGAATTTTTATTCAAAAATACAAATAGCGGTAGCTTAAAACAAATAAAATAATCAATAAAAAATTATTAAAACCTTTCTATAAATATCCCTCACTATCACTAAACCCTATATTTTCTCATTTCAGGGTCAACTAAAATCCGTTGCCTCAGAAAAAGAAAGAAAACCCACATGAGCAAGTTTTGAAAAATCAAAACTAATTAAATAAAACCCTATAAATCGTGATACATGTATATTGGAGATCCTTGTAGCTGCTCTTCACACCGGTGTGCGTTTCATTGGGTGTGAAACAAGTTCGTTCGCTGTCTATTTTGACAGTAGTAGTAAGATTGAAGAATTCGGGCATTTGGGTTTTTAATTCGAGAAGTTAAGATCGGATTTGGGTTAAGGGGATTGAGTAGTGTCTGTTGGTATTTTATTGGTGGATTGGTGATGAAAAAATTCGTGCTTCACTGTAACCGACGCACGATACTCAAAGTCGCAAGTTGCAAAAAATGAACGAGTTTCACCATTTGGGTATAGATAGAAAGAGAATGGAAAGACGAAGAGCATGGTGTGTTTAGATTTGTATATCGTGAAGTGTTTGATGAGATAAGGGGGAGGAAGAAGCTGCGTGATGGGTTGAAAAGGGCTCAGCAGGTCGCAGTAGTGTTGAGCTCGAGCTGTATGAAATTGGTATGGAGACATAGTGGGAGACAAGAGAAGTTCGTTCATGTTTTTAGTTTGATTTTTAAGAAGAGAATGAAGGAGTATGTGGTATAGAAGTATGCGTGAATGGCCATGAAATGGGTTACAACATTCTTTTGATACGGGAAGAAGAAGGGACGGATATGGGTTTGGCAATGAGAAGTGGGCCAAGGATTTTCAGGGTGAGGCCCGATAAGAAATTTAATTAAAAAATTGTGTATATAAAATATGTATTAAGTTATAATCATCATAACTTGCTCATATTTTATCGAAATTCAGCAAAACAAGATCCGTTGGGATCGTACGGACGAGAGCCACACATTGCAGTTGACTGGGAGTGAATTAGAGCTCGTTACAATATATAGCAAAATAAATTGTCCGTCTGAATCAAGCGAAGGTTATCGTTATTCACGATGATCGTCCAATGTGAGTAAAACTCACCAACTCTATCAGTTCATATTTCTATAACCTATATTTAGAACTGATAAATGATGGTTGATTGCTGTGTATTGACTGTTTGGTTGAACTGCAAAGTAATTAGTTGAAATTATAGATCTGATTATATATATATATAAAAATTGATTCTGTTTAGCAGAATATTTCATAATGAAATGAAGTTGATGTTAATTGTATTGTTTAACATCTGTGGATGCAGGGAAACAGGTCGGAGGAATCCAACTGGATTCCTCAACATTTATTTTATTGTTTTTCATATATTGTAATATATGATGTGATATGTAATCTATGTTGATTACGTGTGTTGAATGATATCGATCATTGTTATTTGGGTATTTTAAATGCCGTAAGAAATATTGGAATGTAGAATAAGGAATTTTCAATGTGTATATTGAAAATAAAATATATTTATATAAAATCAAATTATTTTATATAAAAGGATTACAAATAGAATTGAAAAGGAGATATTTGTAAATCATTTACAAATAGATTTGAAAAGGAAAATATTTGTGAAACAAATAGAAAAGGAAATATTTGTTAAACAAATAGAATAGAAAGGAGATAGTTAGAAAATAAATAGAATTGAAAAGGAAATATTTATTTATTAAATAAATGGAGTTGAAAAGGAAATATTTGTAAAACATTTACAAATAGAATTAAAAAGGAAATATTTGTAAAACATTTACAAATAGAATTGAAAAGGGAATAATTATAAAACAATTATAAATGGAAATATTTATTTAGAAAATAAATAGATTATAAATGGAAATATTAATTTAGAAAATAAATAGAATATAAAAGGAATATTTATTTAGGAAAATAAATAGAAAGATTGTAATGACCCGCATTGGTAGAGGTATTATAATTAATTTATTTAATTATATAAATGGAGGTTTAGAGAATTTAATGGTCATGGGATTAAATAACGATGAATATTTAATTAAAATAATAAATTAAATAATATATAAAATTCTGAAATAATCAGAATTGGCTGAAATGGCGATATGGTGTGAACTGGATCATCTGTGATATTTAATTCAGTTTAGAATTTGAATTAGAATAACGAATATATTATTTGAACGACAGTTTGAATGTATAATTATATTATAATTAAAATCGAGCTTGAAATGGCGCTGTAGTTCATTATTTGGCGATTTGATCTTCAACTAGATGTACAGGATTCGTTTTAAGCCGGATTTCTGGGAAACAAGAAACGTGTGGAGCTGGTGGAGTATATCTTTCTAGTGGAAGAGAAAAATCGGGATTTCATCGTGTAGATTTTGATTCACGTCCAAATCAAATTTTAGAAAAGTCGCTGTGGAATTCCTTTATAATTTATAAAGGAATTATTTATATTTTTAAAAAGGAATTTCAAAATAAATCGAATATCGGGTTGACCCAGAATTGAAATATCGAGTTATAAATCCCAGTAGTGCTGTATGGTATTCCACTGTGAATATATACGATAATATGAATTTATTTATATTTAATTAAATTTTATTTAAATATATTTATATATTTAAATGGGTCATCCAAGACTTTAAAAAATAGCCACTTTTGCAAACGAAGTCGGAATTCGATGAAACCAGTTTCGTTGGATCCGCAATGTCAAATAGTTGTTAGATTTCCAGTTTCGTGATTTTTAGAGTCACTGTGTGGCCGTACGGATTTTTAGAGTGAAAAACAGTCAGTATTTTGACGGTTAAAAATACATTGTGTGAGCAAACGGAGTCGGAATTCGACTAAACTAGTTTCGTTGGGACCGTAATGTCGAACTGTAGCTGCATATCCAGTTTCGTGATTTTTAGGTATCGTATGTGATCATACGAATTTTTAGAAGACCAATACAACAGCAGTTCATTATAAATCAAATATAATATTGAATATAAAATATTAAAACCCTCCTATATAAACAACTCAACTCCTCTAAACCTAATTCCTTAGTCAACATCCTCTTTTCCGCCGCATTTCCTTTCTCTGGAAAACAAGTTCGATCTTCATTAATTCCTATAAATCCAAATATAATTTTATAAATTTTATTACTTACATATTTGATCTCGTATTTGTGTTGGCATCAACCTTATATGGTTTTATCGAGTTCGAACCTAATCTCGTTTGCTGGAAAAGGGTATCGGTGAGCTAGGGTTCACGTATTGAAGAGGTTTAGGGCATCGATTCATTCAATTGGGTTTGAATGTGTGTTCGAGGGATCGATTAGCACCTGTTTTCCGATTTCTTTTTGGGGATTTCGATGCTTTTGGACATCGATGGAAATTCTGGGGTTGCTGTCGAAGGAAATGACGAGGTTGGTTTCGAGGTGGTGAAGTGGTGATCAACGGTGGGGGAAAGTCGAGAACAGGGAGCTTGGGCTGTGGGAAGGAGCGGAAATGAGTTTGGGATGAGCAGTATTGTTATTGAGGAAGAAGAGTACGAGTTGGCTAACATATGTATGGAGAGGAAGAAATTTAGGCGTGGGTTGATTTAGTATAATGGGTTCGATGTATTTTGAAGAGAGGATGCAGCAGTTTAGAGGGGAAGTCGAGGAAATGGTTGTGAAGAGGGATACGGGTTTGAACAGTCTGAGGAAGGAGAAGGGGTATTGAGGGGGGGTTGTGGGTATTCAATTGAGTTTTGGGCTGGGCTGATGGAAATAGTAAGGCCCAACTGAAATTAAATTAAGTTGTTTAATTTAAATTAGTGTATATATTGGTAACCATTATAACTCGATCATATCGTATCAGAATCTGACGAAAACTGGCACGTTAGAATCGTATCAGAAATCACTACGAATACAGATGAGTTTGGAAGGATTCAGAAACCATTGAAATTTATGGTGAAGGAGAACGCCTGAATTGAACTAACGACAATTATCGTTAATTAACGATGATAGTCCAATGTGAGTAAACCTCACTAACTCTGAACAGTTTATCAATTCGTATTGTATTTTTAGAACTGTTAAATATTGGTTGATTGACTGTGTGCTGATTGTTTGATTGAACTGCTAGTCAGTTAGTTGAATTTCTATATTGATTCTGTTTAACAGAATATATCATATGGAACTGAAAGTGATGTTGATTTTATTGTGTAACATCTGTGGATGCAGGGAAACAGGATGGAGGAATCCGACTGGATTCCTCAACATTTATTTTACTGTTTTTCATATATTGTGATATATGATGTGATATATAATCTGTTGTCGATTATATGTGTTTGAACGATATTGGTCATCGTGATTTGATGTGTTAAATACCATAACATACCGGAATGGTGAAAAAGGGAATTTTCAAAATGAATATTGAAAATAGATTATTTATAAAATCAAAGGATTTTATAAAAGAGATAATATTTATAACAATCAAAGGAGATTTTATAAAAAGGAAATATTTAGAAAATAAATAGAGTTATAAAAAGGAAATTTGTTTATAACCGAATAGGATGTTATAAAAAGGAAAATGTTATAAAAAGGAAACCGTTACTAAAAGGGAAATCATTTGTAAAGTGAAGAACCGTTACTAAAAAGTAAATCTTTATAAATGAATAGTTTATTCGAAAAGGAGTTAACCGAATATTAGTTATTCGAATATTAGTTATCCGAATAGAGTTAAAGGAAAGGAATTATCGATTTTTAGTTAATCGAAGGGAGTTATCGATTTTTAGTTAATCAAAGGAGTTATCGATTATAGTTTAATCGAAAAGAGTTATCGATTTGTTTAATCGAAGTGAGTTATAGAATATTGGTTATTCGAAGGAATTATCGAATTTAGTTATTCGATGGAGTTAATCGATTAGAGATAGAATAAAGGAGTTAATCGAATATAGTTTATTCGAATAGAGCCAAAGGAGTTAGTCGAAGTAGTTAATCCAAAGGAGTTAGTCAAAGTTAGTTAATCCAAAGGAGTTAGTCAAAGTAGTTAATCCAAAGGAGTTAATCGAAGTAGTTAATCCAAAGGAGTTAGTCGAAGTAGTTAATCCAAAGGAGTTAATCGAAGTAGTTAATCCAAAGGAGTTAGTCGAAGTTAGTTAATCCAAAGGAGTTAGTCGAAGTAGTTAATCCAAAGGAGTTAATCGAAGTAGTTAATCCAAAGGAGTTAGTCGAAGTTAGTTAATCTAAAGGAATTAGTCGAAGTAGTTAATCCAAAGGAGTTAGTCGAAGTTAGTTAATCCAAAGGAGTTAGTCAAAGTTAGTTAATCCAAAGGAGTTAGTCGAAGTTAGTTAATCCAAAGGAGTTAGTCAAAGTTAGTTAATCCAAAGGTGTTAGTCGAAGTTAGTTAATCCAAAGGAGTTAGTCGAAGTAGTTAATCCAACGGAGTTAATCGAAGTAGTTAATCCAAAGGAGCTAATCGAATATAGTTATTCGAAAAGAAAGATTAAGTAAGGTAGTTATATAAAGAAATATAAAGTGAACTTTGCCTATTTCAAATTTTAGAAATGTTGTTCAGTTAAGGTCTGATAGGTAGTTCTACCCCAACTTGATTGGCTTCGTTTTTAACTAAGGAATAGTTAAGGTTCGGCAGTAAAGGATGGTTAAGTGAATTTAGAAATTAAAGGAAATGGTTTGAGTTGGCATCGCGATGGTTTGTTTAAACATTTGTCTAAGTCCAATGAAGAAGCTTTGGAAATGTTTTCCAAATAAGAAACCAGAAATGTTTCTAATAAAGAGAACAAGAAATGGAAATGTTTTCCATTGTTAATAACGTGTAATGACCCGCATAGGCAAAGGTATTATGATTAATTTATTTAATTATATAAATAGTGATATAGTGAATTAAATGGTCGTGGAATTAAATAATGGTGAATATTTAATTAAAATAATAAATTACTAATATATTTAATTCTAAAATAATCAAAATTGGCTGAAATGACGATATGGTGTGAACTGGATCATCTATGATATTTAATTCAGCTTGGAATTTGAATTTGAATAATGAATATATTATATAAATGATAGTTTAAACATAGAATTTTATTATAATTAAAATCGAGCTTGAAATGGCGCTGCAGTTCGTAAATTGGCGATTCGAACTTCAACTGAATATACAAGGTCTGTTTTAAATCGGATTTCTGTGAAACAAGAAACGTTGGGAGCTGGTGAAGTATATTTTTCTGATGGAAGAGAAAAATCAGGATTTCGTCGTGTAGATTTTGATTTATGTCCAAATCAAATATTCAGAAAAACAGCGGTATATTCGTTCGTGGCCAAAATGGTTATTTAGAAATATTTGAATATCGTGTTTGAATTTAGACAAGGTTCTTTTGGGATATAGCGATAATTTAATTTTTAGAATTTTACTATAATTTTTAATTAATTAAATAATAAACTTTTTATTTAGAGTATTTTGCACCCTGTAATCAACATTTTGAGGTTTCAAAATATGAGTTAATCTACCGGTATTATTATATTTTTGGGATCGTGGCACCGAGCTGATTACAATGGTATGTTTACTTCTGTCGACAACAGTTTGTAAAGGAAGGAAATTCTTTATCACGTGATGGTAAAATTTATAACATAAAACAAAGATCCACGTTCATGCTTCTCAAACCATTCGTTCTTCTATGGCCTTAAACAAAACAAAACGTGGCCTTCAAAATATCTAAAACTATACCCTTATAAATACCCCCACCCAGTGATAACCCTAGAATTTTCCTTCTGTAGTCAACCTACATCGCGCCTCCATCTCCTTAAAATGAACGACAGTAATTCATTTCATTCTTCTCCAAAGTCTCGCGATTTCTTAGAGCGAAATAAAATTGGTCAACTACAACTTCGTAGTGCTCATCGGGATCTTGCAATTGGACAGCGACGATCGAGTATCTCACGTCCTGGTTGCCGGTGACCTGTCAGAAAGTGCTGGCGGCCTTCGGAGTACAGTAGTTGAACGGAGAGGCCAGGTGGGGAGAGATTTGGGGCAGTGATTGACTGAGGTGAGGCCCTGCTTTCAGAAGGGTTTCATATCAGAGTCTAGTGAACCGGAAGGCGGCGGTGAACGGTGGTTGGGTGCGTGAAGCTCATTACACGAAGGGGAATAGTCTTTGTGAAGGTACCCAAGTTTATGAATGGTATTATGGCATGTGAAGTGTTGGGTGAGATATGCGAACAAGAAAGAATAGTGCGTGGGTTTCATTTGTGAAGTGGAGCAGTATTGGGTGTTGAAGGTGACTGCGTGTTGAGGGTTAATGAAGGCAACACAGATGGAAACAATGGGATTGTGAAGGACGAAGGAGTGGCCTTCGAAACTGAACAGAAAATGGTACGGAATGGGAGGTTTAATTGGGATGGTGATTTCCAAAACCAAGTGGGGAGGTGCTGGAAGAAAACAACACTTGCGTGAAGACTCAAGCAGAAGCATATTAGGATTTTGAATGAAGACAAGGTATTAAAAAGGGTATGAACCTTGTTTTAACGTGAAGACCTGGGCTACGTGTTGTAATACAAGGATATTGGGGAGTTTAACAAGTAAAAAGGTGACCGTTATTTTAATGAAGAAAAGGGAAACATAGCTGTACTGATCGTGGCGGAGAGTGTGAGTTGGAAGCAGTATGGTGAAGTTTAGAAGAAGGAAGTACACATGGCAGAAGCAAGGAAAATAAGAAGAAGGGTATTGTGTCAAAACGAGTGCAGCATGGCACTGGAGAGACAAGTAACGTGTTACTTGCATGGATAGAATCAAACTGGGAGTTTTGGATTTATACTGAAAGAAAGAAAATCCCAAAGTTCAGAAGTGCCGACTATTTCATATCTTTAAATCAAAGAGAAAGGAGCGTGAACGAAGAATAATATTGAGAGAGTGGCTCGGGCACATTATAAGCAAATTAGATGATAGCCACGAAACTATCATCCTTTCATGATACGAAATTATGGGACCAAGTTATTTATGTCTGACGAACAGTCTGTCCGGTTAGAATCGTGTGAACGCGAGTTATGATGTGAAGCTGGGTTTGAACCATTTGGAGCTGGTTACAATTTATAGCAAAATAAATCGTCAGAATCAAATCAAGCAATAGTTATCGTTATTAATGATGATCGTCCAATGTGCGTAAATCTCGCTAACTCTGAACAGTTTATAATTTCATGTTGTATTTTTAGAACTGTTAGATATTGGCAGATTGACTGTGTTGATTGTTGATTGAACTACTAGTCAGTTAGTTGAATTTCTATATTGATTCTGTTTAACAGAATATATCATATGGAACTGAAAGTGATGTTATCTATATCGTTTAACATCTGTGATGCAGGGAAACAGGTTGGGGGAATCCAACTGGGATCCTCAACATTTATTTTATTGTTTTCGTATATTGTGATATATGATGTGATATATAATCTGTTGTCGATTATATGTGTTTGGACGATACTGATCATCGTGATTTGATATGTTGAATACCATAACATACCGAAATGTTGATAAGAGAATATTTTCATATTTGAAAATAAAATATTTATAAATGGAATATTTATAAATAAGGAATATTTATAAATTAGAATATTTATAAATAGGAGATATTTAGAAAAAGGGAAAATGTTATAAAAAGGAAACTGTTATAAGAAGGAAATCATTTGTAAAGTGGAGAACCGTTACTAAAAGTAAATCTTTATAAATGAATAGTTTAATCGAGTTAAAAGAAGTTAATCAATGAATAGTTTAATCGAGTTAAAAGAAGTTAATCAGTGAATAGTTTAATCGAGTTAAAAGAAGTTAATCGATGTTAGTTTAATCGAGTTAAAAGAAGTTAATCAATGAATAGTTTAATCGAGTTAAAAGAAGTTAATCAATGAATAGTTTAATCGAGTTAAAAGAAGTTAATCGACGTTAGTTTAATCGAGTTAAAAGAAGTTAATCGATGTTAGTTTAATCGAGTTAAAAGGAGTTAATCAATGTTAGTTTAATCGATTAGAGTTAAAGCAAAGGAGTTAAACGAATATAGTTTATTCGAATAGAGTAAAAGGAGTTAATCGAATATATAGTTTATTCAAATAGAATTAAAAGAGTTATCGAATATAGTTTATTCGATAGGAGTTAAGTGAATAAAGTTAGAGTTAAATCAAAAGAGTTAAGTGAATAGAATAAATTGAATAGAGTTATCGAATATACCTTATCGAAGGAAAGAATTATCGAATAGGAAAGATTTGAAAGAGAGTTACGTAAGGAAGTTTGTTAAAGAATTAGAAGGGTGAACTTTGTCTATTTCAAGGTTAGAAACGTTGTTCAGTTAAGGTCTAAAAGGTAGTATTACCCCAACATGATTGACTTCATTTTTAACTAAGGAATGGTTAAGGTTCGATAGTAAAGGATGGTTAAGTGAATTTAGTAATTAAAGGAAATGGTTTGAGTTGGCATCGCGATGGTTTGTTTAAACATCTATCTAAGTCCAATTAAGAAGCTTTAGAAATGTTTTCCATATAAGAAACCAGAAATGTTTTCTAATAAAGAAAACAAGAAATGGAAATGTTTTCCATTGTTAATAACGTATATTTTCCCAATTTAGAAAATAAGAAATATTGAATATAGGGAAACATGAGATAAGTAAATTAATGAAATAAAGAGATAAATGTTGAATGACGTTTGATCGATATAAATTTCCATTTGGAAATAATATCGTTGTTTGCACACCTGTTTTCTTCGATAGTTAAATCACAGACTATCGATGTTTTGACCATTTTAACGTTGTTAATATGGAGAGACCGGTTGGATTATTATCCAAAGAACCACTCTGTATTGGCATAAGTGTTGCGAATTGAAACACCCCACCTCCGTTAGGGTCACTCTCAAAGGGAATGCCCTAATTCTGGTGGAGGTTTATAAGTATAAGTCACAGACATACAAGACAGATATAATAAAACATATTTTTTTGAACAGCGGAAAACAACAACTTTTATTTCTTCAAAATACGTGTTACACAAACCATGCCATAATACTTCCCAAAATCATAACTGTCTTGATTACATTATTTAAAGAAGCATGAAGAAAACATAAATAAACTGCAAAAGTCCCCTAATTGTTGTCCAAAGCCATAGTCCAAACGGAAAAAGATCCAAGCAATACATTCTTTCTCTTCAAGCTGGATGTGAAAACTGATCAAGCTGCGGTATTCCCTCCCTGAGAACCTTGAGGGGGGGGGGGGACGAAAGAAAAAGAGGCGAAAGGAAAAGGGTCAGTCATAAAGACTGAGTAAGTTCTAGTGACTTTCAGTGTAGAAACGGTTAAAACAACCTGTCATGTATGAACTAGAACTAAACTTAAGAATGGTGTTAAGGTGAACAAGATAGACTAAGGTGATCTGGATAAGTCAAGACAAATCAAGTAAAGCATCACATGTTCGAGATTCGTTGCATCGACTGTACTAGTATACTAAGCCCATATCACAAGTTAATCACGAAATAAATCCCACGGCCCAATATCATGGAATGAACCTGAAACGGGATCTGATCCAAGTACGGGGTCCTACGGAGCGATTATCTAGTCGATCGGCTCCCTACAAGTTCTAGCTCGTCAAGTGTCCGTGTCATACGGCTAATCACGAATGTAGTCACATGTGCTGGGTCCACCTTCGGGTGTATCAGCCCTAGGGTGTCAACCCCTGACACGATTCAAGATGCACAGATAAATCTACGGATACCCAGTGTCTGCCCCGGATACGTGCACGATCGTAGTCCACCGAACCTACACTGGTGTACCCCACTGCCGTCGTTCACCTCTTACAATCAGCCCAGTAATCGTGCCCCACCCGGCCTAGCCCCAGGGTACCTTGATACATCTAGAGGGTTACTGCTGAAAGGGGTCGTGTCTAGGGTTTCGCCTAATAGATTAGGTCATGTAATTCGTGACCTAACCTGCCTAACAGATTAAATCATGTAATTCGTGACTTAATCCTTTTCCAGTCTAGTCATGTCAAGATGGTTAAGTATGTCATTTCAGTTCGCGACTTAACCCGCCTACGTGTCATGTAAAGTTGGCTAAGTGTTGTCGTTTTCAAGTTCATGACTTAGCCCTACAAATCGTGTTCAAGTTGGTTAAATTGTCTTTTCATGTTCATGACTTAACCCTAATTTGGCATTAATTGATTCGTTAATGCACCGAACCACTCACATTGGATCCTATTGTTCGTAGCCACTGGATTTGCCGGGCGGTTCCGGGCAGGTTTATGCTAGGAACTCAACCCAACCTCGGGTTTCAAGCGCGATGTGACCAACTACCCACATTGGATCCTATTGTTTGTAGCAACTGGATTTGCCGGGCGGTTCCGGGCAGATTTACACTACAAACTCAACCCAACCTCGAGTTGGCCACTTTCTTGTTTTCTAAAGTCATGCCCATGTTCTTATCAGATTTTGCGCTATTTCCATAGCATGTTCATATGTCAATTTCGTGCCCAACTAAGGCATGTTTTAAGGTCAAGTTATGGCATGTTCAAGTCAAGTTTTCGTGCCATATTTCATGTTCTACTTATGCCAAATTTCACAGTTTATGCTTATAATTAATTCAAGTTTTGCCTATTCTACCCAATCGTATCCCCAACGTATATAAACGTAATTCGTTCACAAGCATAAACAATTCAAGAGATAAAGGGGAATAACACCAAACATGTGATAGGCATATGTGACCATTCCAACATCACTTGCATAATAAACAGGCTATAATATATCACATGGTTTCAATACTAGCATGATGATAACTTGGCATAGTAATGATTCCAACTTAATTTAACATGATGATTTCAACTTTACATCATAGGCATAATAATCATTGCGGGCATAATAATAATTTTATTATAAACATGAAACATTAAAGGCATAGTAATCCTAATAGGCATAGTGGATTCCAATTTAGCATTTTTAACATAATAATTCTCATAGACATAATGATTCCAATTTATCATAATGATTCTCATCTAACATTATAAACATAATGGTTCCAACTTAGCATTTTTAACATAATGATCCTCAACTAACATTATAGACATAATGATTCCAATTTAGTGTTTTTAACATAATGATTCTCAACTAACATTATAGACATAATGATTCCAATTTAGTGTTTTTAACATAATGATTGTCAATTAACATTATAGACATAATGATTCCAATTTAGTGTTTTTAACATAATGATTCTCAATTAACATTATAGACATAATGATTCAAATTTAGCATTTTTAACATATCTAACATTATAAACATAATAATTCAAACTTTTCATCATAACCTAGCAATACCCAATTTTTCATTAATCACGATGGGTATATTAACATCACAGGCATAATTCCATCAATAGTCATAGCCATGGTTTAATTAGCATCATAGGCAGGGTTTAATCAACATAAAGATTTCAATAAACATAGTGATTCCATGGACATGTATTAGTCCAACTTGCCAAACAATTAAGCCCAAGTGATTCATAACAACATCAAAATCATGACAAGTTTAACTTGCAACGTTGCCATAGCAATATCCCCAAATTATAATTCAAAGATAAACAATGGATTAACAATAGTTCCTAAATCCGGTTTCAATTCATGGCATGTCCATATTGTTTTAGCGTTTTTGCCTA
The DNA here is from genome assembly GCA_030737875.1 of Allium sativum. Taxonomy (NCBI): domain Eukaryota; kingdom Viridiplantae; phylum Streptophyta; class Magnoliopsida; order Asparagales; family Amaryllidaceae; genus Allium; species Allium sativum. The sequence continues at coordinate 619,691,392 of CM060912.1, forward strand.
AAAAGTAACATAGAACTTACAATATGAAGCAAATAATCCAAATAAAAATCCCAAATCAAATAGTCCCAAATTCGTTGTCTAAAGCGTCGTAGTTGTTGTAGCTTCTAGTTGTAGCCTTCAAGAATCGTCCTCTATCTTCTATAATTTTATTCTTTGTATTTTTAATTCAGAGCTCTAGGTTTAATGGCGGCGGCCTGAGGCTAAAATGAAATAGTATGATTTAGGCTAGGTCTAGGTGTTATTTTATAGGTGAATAGGGTGATTTAGAGCCTTCATATCAGTTCAGAAGTCATCAGAATCGCACAGCTCGAATACACATCATCTAGCCACTCAAAAGAAGACACATCACCTCAGAACACTCCAGAATTCGGTGCTGGATTTGTACGGGCGCACTTGGCAGGTGCGCCAGTGTATTTTTGTACTGGCGCACTTCACAAGTGCGCCAGTGTATTCTGGACTGTTTTCGGTTTTTCTGCCTAACTTCGTTCGTCCATATCTTCTTCATACGGTATCCGATTTTCGAAAACTCGGACTCTATTTCGCATATTTTTCCGAGACGAACGCAATGGCGTAACCCATTTCCCTTGATTTCATCATTTATAATTAATTATACTTTAATTCGTGAAGCTTAATGTTATAGAATTCACGGGGTGTTACATTCTCCCCCACTTAAAAGGATTTCGTCCCCGAAATTTTCAAGTTCAGGAAGAATGTACATCCTAACATCCAAACATCCATCTACTCATCCATCAAACACGAGCATCCATTGTTCTTAAAAAAAACTTCTAATGCTTTATGATCATATGCGAAGTGTGTGTATATGTTCCTTAGCAAATGCTAATGATCAGGCCTGATTGATCTTCTAAATGCAAAATATGTTTAGTGAAATGAATCCAATATGTATGCAAATTTTTCCTATTATAATTCATAATTTCTACATGAGTGCTCGAACATTCAATCATATGCAACAACCAAATGATAGCACAACCAAGTTTCCAAAATAAACACTCATGCATATGCAACATGAAAATGTGTCTGAGCCGATCTAGTGCCTAATGTGTATTCATGCATCCACGAGAAACCACTTGCGACCACTTGCAACCATTTTGCAATCATAACATGTTTCAATTACATGTTTACATCCAAAAAGATTCTAACTATGGTTCTCAAGATAGGATCGAGGAGAGAAATAACATAAAACAAAGCATCTAGAATAAGTTAACGATGTACCGCCAGAAGGTCCGGTCTGCTTCTCAGGGCAGTCTTTGCTGATGTGTCCAGTCTTCCCACAATGAAAACATTCACCTTGCTTTCTCTTCCTCTTTCTACAATCCTTGGCTATGTGCCCTTCCGTACCACAGTAATTGCATTTCCTTTTATCACGTGAGTTGTTGTTCTTGCCTCCTTTCTCGGAGTCTACCTTCTTATTCTTGGGATCGTTGGGCTTGACCTCTTTCTTCCCTTGAGAGTTTTCTGCCTCTGTCTCCTCCTTGCCCTTATCTTCCTCGTTCAGCAATGCCATCTGCACCAACCTTTCGTACGTAGCTCCCATGGGTATATGGGTCATGGCCAAACTGTGTAATGGCTCATTCAACCCTTTGACAAAGCGGAGAGCCTTCTTGTGCGGGGTGTTGACTAGGTCCAGTCCGAACCTAGCCAGCTCATCGAATTGATTAACATACTCTTTGACTGTCATATTCCCTTCCTTAAGAAATAAGAATTTTTCCAACTGAAGACTCCTTTCAGCTTCTGAGAGAAATTTAGCCTCAAACCTTGCCCTAAAGTCCTCCCATGTTTCCACTGGTCTTTCTGCATTAGTGACTTCCCACCAGTAAGAAGCCTCGCCCTTTAGTAGCCACACTGCCAGTTGTACTTTCTGCCTATCTTCTACCTCAAAGATGACGAATTAGTCCTCGGTTTCTTTCAGCCAATTTCTAGCTGCCACGAAGGACTCAGTTCCATGAAAATCCTTTCCTCCCATAGCTTTAAAATCTTTAAATATCTTAGCAAAAGTGTCTCCCCGCGGAGGAGGTGGAGGAAGAGGTGCTGCTGCAGCTGGATGATTTCCTGCAGCTGGGGGAGGAGGAACGGTAGGGCCTGGCTGGGTGGCCCTTGCTTCTAAGAATCGTCTAAACCAACCAGGTATTGGTACACCCTCTGGCAAGTTATGTTCTTCGGACATGCTGAAACAAGAAGGATAGATTCAAAACGAAGGATAAGAGATAACACCTATGGCTTTGGGGGACTTTGCCTTTTTAAAATAAAATAATATTTTATCTTTTAAAAACGCTTCTTTAAATTTTCCTTTGAAAATAAATTTTCGAAACTTTTATCTTATCTGGTATACCTATGCTCTGATACCAAGTGAAACACCCCACCTCCGTTAGGGTCACTCTCAAAGGGAATGCCCTAATTTTGGTGGAGGTTTATAAGTATAAGTCACAGATATACAAGACAGATATAATAACACATATTTTTTTGAACAGCGGAAAACAACAACTTTTATTTCTTCAAAATACGTGTTACACAAACCATGCCATAATACTTCCCAAAATCATAACTGTCTTGATTACATTATTTAAAGAATCATGAAGAAAACATAAATAAACTGCAAAAGTCCCCTAATTGTTGTCCAAAGCCATAGTCCAAACGGAAAAAGATCCAAGCAATACATTCTTTCTCTTCAAGCTGGATGTGAAAACTGATCAAGCTGCGGTATTCCCTCCCTGAGAACCTTGGGGGGGGGGGAACGAAAGAAAAATAGGCGAAAGGAAAAGGGGTCAGTCATAAAGACTGAGTAAGTTCTAGTGACTTTCAGTGTAGAAACGGTTAAAACAACCTGTCATGTATGAACTGGAACTAAACTTAAGAATGGTGTCAAGGTAAACAAGATAGACTAAGGTGATCTGGATAAGTCAAGACAAATCAAGTAAAGCATCACATGTTCGAGATTCGTTGCATCGACTGTACTAGTATACTAAGCCCATATCACAAGTTAATCACGAAATAAATCCCACGGCCCAATATCATGGAATGACCCTGAAACGGGATCTAACCCAAGTACGGGGTCCTACGGAGCGATTATCTAGTCGATCGGCTCCCTACAAGTTCTAGCTCGTCAAGTGTCCGTGTCATACGGCTAATCACGAATGTAGTCACCTGTGCTGGGTCCACCTTCGGGTGTATCAGCCCTAGGGTGTCAACCCCTGACACGATTCAAGATGCACAGATAAATCTACGGATACCCAGTGTCTGCCCCGGATACGTGCACGATCGTAGTCCACCGAACCTACACTGGTGTACCCCACTGTCGTCGTTCACCTCTTACAATCAGCCCAGTAATCGTGCCCCACCCGGCCTAGCCCCAGGGTACCTTGATACATCTAGAGGGTTACTGCTGAAAGGGGTCGTGTCTAGGGTTTCGCCTAATAGATTAGGTCATGTAATTCGTGACCTAACCTGCCTAACAGATTAAATCATGTAATTCGTGACTTAATCCTTTTCCAGTCTAGTCATGTCAAGATGGTTAAGTATGTCATTTCAGTTCGCGACTTAACCCGCCTACGTGTCATGTCAAGTTGGCTAAGTGTTGTCGTTTTCAAGTTCATGACTTAGCCCTACAAATCGTGTTCAAGTTGGTTAAGTTGTCTTTTCATGTTCATGACTTAACCCTAATTTGGCATTAATTAATTCGTTAATGCACCGAACCACTCACATTGGATCCTATTGTTCGTAGCCACTGGATTTGTCGGGCGGTTCCGGGCAGGTTTACGCTACGAACTCAACCCAACCTCGGGTTTCAAGCGCGATGTGACCAACTACCCACATTGGATCCTATTGTTTGTAGCAACTGTATTTGCCGGGCGGTTCCGGGCAGATTTACACTACAAACTCAACCCAACCTCGAGTTGGCCACTTTCTTGTTTTCTAAAGTCATGCCCATGTTCTTATCAGATTTTGCGCTATTTCCATAGCATGTTCATATGTCAATTTCGTGCCCAACTAAGGCATGTTTTAAGGTCAAGTTATGGCATGTTCAAGTCAAGTTTTCGTGCCATATTTCATGTTCTACTTATGCCAAATTTCACAGTTTATGCTTATAATTAATTCAAGTTTTGCCTATTCTACCCAATTGTATCCCCAACGTATATAAACGTACTTCGTTCACAAGCATAAACAATTCAAGAGATAAAGGGGAATAACACCAAACATGTGATAGGCATATGTGACAATTCCAACATCACTTGCATAATAAACAGGCTATAACATATCACATGGTTTCAATACTAGCATGATGATAACTTGGCATAGTAATGATTCCAACTTAATTTAACATGATGATTTCAACTTTACATCATAGGCATAATAATCATTGCGGGCATAATAATAATTTTATTATAAACATGAAACATTAAAGGCATAGTAATCCTAATAGGCATAGTGGATTCCAATTTAGCATTTTTAACATAATAATTCTCATAGACATAATGATTCCAATTTATCATAATGATTCTCATCTAACATTATAAACATAATGGTTCCAACTTAGCATTTTTAACATAATGATCCTCAACTAACATTATAGACATAATGATTCCAATTTAGCGTTTTTAACATAATGATTCTCAACTAACATTATAGACATAATGATTCCAATTTAGCGTTTTTAACATAATGATTCTCAATTAACATTATAGACATAATGATTCCAATTTAGTGTTTTTAACATAATGATTCTCAATTAACATTATAGACATAATGATTCAAATTTAGCATTTTTAACATATCTAACATTATAAACATAATAATTCCAACTTTTCATCATAACCTAGCAATACCCAATTTTTCATTAATCATGATGGGTATATTAACATCACAGGCATAATTCCATCAATAGTCATAGCCATGGTTTAATTAGCATCATAGGCTGGGTTTAATCAACATAAAGATTTCAATAAACATAGTGATTCCATGGACATGTATTAGTCCAACTTGCCAAACAATTAAGCCCAAGTGATTCATAACAACATCAAAATCATGACAAGTTTAACTTGCAACGTTGCCATAGCAATATCCCCAAATTATAATTCAAAGATAAACAATATAAACAATGGATTAACAATAGTTCCTAAATCCGGTTTCAATTCATGGCATGTCCATATTGTTTTAGCATTTTTGCCTAAAAAGTAACATAGAACTTACAATATGAAGCAAATAATCCAAATAAAAATCCCAAATCAAATAGTCCCAAATTCGTTGTCTAAAGCGTCGTAGTTGTTGTAGCTTCTAGTTGTAGCCTTCAAGAATTGTCCTCTATCTTCTATAATTTTATTCTTTGTATTTTTAATTCAGAGCTCTAGGTTTAATGGCGGCGGCCTGAGGCTAAAATGAAATAGTATGATTTAGGCTAGGTCTAGGTGTTATTTTATAGGTGAATAGGGTGATTTAGAGCCTTCATATCAGTCCAGAAGTCATCAGAATCGCACAACTCGAATACATATCATCTAGCCACTCAAAAGAAGACACATCACCTCAGAACACTCCAGAATTCGGTGCTGGATTTGTACGGGCGCACTTGGCAGGTGCGCCAGTGTATTTTTGTACTGGCGCACTTCACAAGTGCGCCAGTGTATTCTGGACTGTTTTCGGTTTTTCTGCCTAACTTCGTTCGTCCATATCTTCTTCATACGGTATCCGATTTTCGAAAACTCGAACTCTATTTCGCATATTGTTCCGAGACGAACGCAATGGCGTAACCCATTTCCTTTGATTTCATCATTTATAATTAATTATACTTTAATTCGTGAAGCTTAATGTTATAGAATTCACGGGGTGTTACACGAATCATATATGCCAAAGGAAATTGAAGACGGAGTTATGCAAAGGGCTATCCTATTTACAGATTAGTGCCTTCGGTTCATCCTGTTCCTGGATGACTTGTATGGACGGATGTCTGACAGAGTATTTCCAGACGATCACGTATATTGATTTCTCCAACCGTACCAAGAGTGGAAGCGAAGAAGGAAACTTCTTTTAGCTAACACATAATGTATGGTTGAGGACGTCAATCGGTGATTTGATGGATTTGACGATGTGGAATTCAAAGTGAATCTGGTGTGATGATAAAGCGTAGCTTCTAGCCTCACATCCGGTAAATGGCAGAAATCGGGCAGGCAGCATGGCTAAGTCGGTCGCACCGAAGTAGGGTGTATAATCACCTGATCTAGAGTTTTATTTACTTCTAAAAATCTAGTGTTGATGCTGTCCCAATTGGGAAACGGTTGCTGATCCCAACCGTTGGTGATATACATTCGATACGCTCAAGCGAAATGAGTAGTCGGTCATGTGTGGCTGGGTTGCAAGATGTTCTTGTTGAACCCAGTGTATTCCTTTCTAGAGGTACACTAGTGAACGGTGGTTCCATACCTTGTCATAGTTGGAAATCCATTACCCAATACGTGTTTGCGGTTTTGATTGTATATTATATATGTAGAACGTGAGATGAAAGTGCTCTGCTAGATGATTATTATTATTGTGGTTGATAGACATTATTATAATATCAATAGGTTTTTGATATAAAGATAATTTGGATTCTCTTAAGGGGAAAACCCGTTCTGTTATACGGCGTGGTCTTATGAGATATCGATTACCTGCTTGAACTGTTTTAAACTGTTTTACTCATACCAATCCCATGACTGACCCGGAGTTTATTTTGTTGTTTTCCCTAAACTCTTGAGTGCCTAAATTTGTACGGGCAGTCAAGTAGTCAGGATTTTACAGATACACTTGAAGAGCTGGAGCAGGAGGCTTTAGGATCATATAGCTATAGTTTATTTCCGCTGTGTTGTAAGTGTTGTACTTTGATAATGATATATATATATTCAAGTACAGATTTGTATTTCAAAGTTACGTTATGAAATATATTTATTTGTTCCGCTGTGAGATTCGTGCTACTCTGATATTGTGTTCTTCTTCTTCTTCTATTCTTAGTTTCTATGTTGAAACAAGAAGGATAGATTCAAAACGAAGGATAAGAGATAACACCTATGGCTTTGGGGGACTTTGCCTTTTTAAAATAAAATAATATTTTATCTTTTAAAAATGCTTCTTTAAATTTTCCTTTGAAAATAAATTTTCGAAACTTTTATCTTATCTGGTAAACCTATGCTCTGATACCAAGTGAAACACCCCACCTCCGTTAGGGTCACTCTCAAAGGGAATGCCCTAATTTTGTTGGAGGTTTATAAGTATAAGTCACAGATATACAAGACAGATATAATAACACATATTTTTTTGAACAGCGGAAAACAACAACTTTTATTTCTTCAAAATACGTGTTACACAAACCATGCCATAATACTTCCCAAAATCATAACTGTCTTGATTACATTATTTAAAGAATCATGAAGAAAACATAAATAAACTGCAAAAGTCCCCTAATTGTTGTCCAAAGCCATAGTCCAAACGGAAAAAGATCCAAGCAATACATTCTTTCTCTTCAAGCTGGATGTGAAAACTGATCAAGCTGCGGTATTCCCTCCCTGAGAACCTTGGGGGGGGAACGAAAGAAAAATAGGCGAAAGGAAAAGGGGTCAGTCATAAAGACGGAGTAAGTTCTAGTGACTTTCAGTGTAGAAACGGTTAAAACAACCTGTCATGTATGAACTGGAACTAAACTTAAGAATGGTGTCAAGGTAAACAAGATAGACTAAGGTGATCTGGAAAAGTCAAGACAAATCAAGTAAAGCATCACATGTTCGAGATTCGTTGCATCGACTGTACTAGTATACTAAGCCCATATCACAAGTTAATCACGAAATAAATCCCACGGCCCAATATCATGGAATGACCCTGAAACGGGATCTAACCCAAGTACGGGGTCCTACGGAGCGATTATCTAGTCGATCGGCTCCCTACAAGTTCTAGCTCGTCAAGTGTCCGTGTCATACGGCTAATCACGAATGTAGTCACCTGTGCTGGGTCCACCTTCGGGTGTATCAGCCCTAGGGTGTCAACCCCTGACACGATTCAAGATGCACAGATAAATCTACGGATACCCAGTGTCTGCCCCGGATACGTGCACGATCGTAGTCCACCGAACCTACACTGGTGTACCCCACTGCCGTCGTTCACCTCTTACAATCAGCCCAGTAATCGTGCCCCACTCGGCCTAGCCCCAGGGTACCTTGATACATCTAGAGGGTTACTGCTGAAAGTGGTCGTGTCTAGGGTTTCGCCTAATAGATTAGGTCATGTAATTCGTAACCTAACCTGCCTAACAGATTAAATCATGTAATTCGTGACTTAATCCTTTTCCAGTCTAGTCATGTCAAGATGGTTAAGTATGTCATTTCAGTTCGCGACTTAACCCGCCTACGTGTCATGTCAAGTTGGCTAAGTGTTGTCGTTTTCAAGTTCATGACTTAGCCCTACAAATCGTGTTCAAGTTGGTTAAGTTGTCTTTTCATGTTCATGACTTAACCCTAATTTGGCATTAATTAATTCGTTAATGCACCGAACCACTCACATTGGATCCTATTGTTCGTAGCCACTGGATTTGCCGGGCGGTTCCGGGCAGGTTTACGCTACGAACTCAACCCAACCTCGGGTTTCAAGCGCGATGTGACCAACTACCCACATTGGATCCTATTGTTTGTAGCAACTGTATTTGCCGGGCGGTTCCGGGAAGATTTACACTACAAACTCAACCCAACCTCGAGTTGGCCACTTTCTTGTTTTCTAAAGTCATGCCCATGTTCTTATCAGATTTTGCGCTATTTCCATAGCATGTTCATATGTCAATTTCGTGCCCAACTAAGGCATGTTTTAAGGTCAAGTTATGGCATGTTCAAGTCAAGTTTTCGTGCCATATTTCATGTTCTACTTATGCCAAATTTCACAGTTTATGCTTATAATTAATTCAAGTTTTGCCTATTCTACCCAATTGTATCCCTAACGTATATAAACGTACTTCGTTCACAAGCATAAACAATTCAAGAGATAAAGGGGAATAACACCAAACATGTGATAGGCATATGTGACAATTCCAACATCACTTGCATAATAAACAGGCTATAACATATCACATGGTTTCAATACTAGCATGATGATAACTTGGCATAGTAATGATTCCAACTTAATTTAACATGATGATTTCAACTTTACATCATAGGCATAATAATCATTGCGGGCATAATAATAATTTTATTATAAACATGAAACATTAAAGGCATAGTAATCCTAATAGGCATAGTGGATTCCAATTTAGCATTTTTAACATAATAATTCTCATAGACATAATGATTCCAATTTATCATAATGATTCTCATCTAACATTATAAACATAATGGTTCCAACTTAGCATTTTTAACATAATGATCCTCAACTAACATTATAGACATAATGATTCCAATTTAGCGTTTTTAACATAATGATTCTCAACTAACATTATAGACATAATGATTCCAATTTAGCGTTTTTAACATAATGATTCTCAATTAACATTATAGACATAATGATTCCAATTTAGTGTTTTTAACATAATGATTCTCAATTAACATTATAGACATAATGATTCAAATTTAGCATTTTTAACATATCTAACATTATAAACATAATAATTCCAACTTTTCATCATAACCTAGCAATACCCGATTTTTCATTAATCATGATGGGTATATTAACATCACAGGCATAATTCCATCAATAGTCATAGCCATGGTTTAATTAGCATCATAGGCTGGGTTTAATCAACATAAAGATTTCAATAAACATAGTGATTCCATGGACATGTATTAGTCCAACTTGCCAAACAATTAAGCCCAAGTGATTCATAACAACATCAAAATCATGACAAGTTTAACTTGCAACGTTGCCATAGCAATATCCCCAAATTATAATTCAAAGATAAACAATATAAACAATGGATTAACAATAGTTCCTAAATCCGGTTTCAATTCATGGCATGTCCATATTGTTTTAGCGTTTTTGCCTAAAAAGTAACATAGAACTTACAATATGAAGCAAATAATCCAAATAAAAATCCCAAATCAAATAGTCCCAAATTCGTTGTCTAAAGCGTCGTAGTTGTTGTAGCTTCTAGTTGTAGCCTTCAAGAATTGTCCTCTATCTTCTATAATTTTATTCTTTGTATTTTTAATTCAGAGCTCTAGGTTTAATGGCGGCGGCCTGAGGCTAAAATGAAATAGTATGATTTAGGCTAGGTCTAGGTGTTATTTTATAGGTGAATAGGGTGATTTAGAGCCTTCATATCAGTCCAGAAGTCATCAGAATCGCACAACTCGAATACATATCATCTAGCCACTCAAAAGAAGACACATCACCTCAGAACACTCCAGAATTCGGTGCTGGATTTGTACGGGCGCACTTGGCAGGTGCGCCAGTGTATTTTTGTACTGGCGCACTTCACAAGTGCGCCAGTGTATTCTGGACTGTTTTCGGTTTTTCTGCCTAACTTCGTTCGTCCATATCTTCTTCATACGGTATCCGATTTTCGAAAACTCGGACTCTATTTCGCATATTGTTCCGAGACGAACGCAATGGCGTAACCCATTTCCTTTGATTTCATCATTTATAATTAATTATACTTTAATTCGTGAAGCTTAATGTTATAGAATTCACGGGGTGTTACACGAATCATATATGCCAAAGGAAATTGAAGACGGAGTTATGCAAAGGGCTATCCTATTTACAGATTAGTGCCTTCGGTTCATCCTGTTCCTGGATGACTTGTATGGACGGATGTCTGACAGAGTATTTCCAGACGATCACGTATATTGATTTCTCCAACCGTACCAAGAGTGGAAGCGAAGAAGGAAACTTCTTTTAGCTAACACATAATGTATGGTTGAGGACGTCAATCGGTGATTTGATGGATTTGACGATGTGGAATTCAAAGTGAATCTGGTGTGATGATAAAGCGTAGCTTCTAGCCTCACATCCGGTAAATGGCAGAAATCGGGCAGGCAGCATGGCTAAGTCGGTCGCACCGAAGTAGGGTGTATAATCACCTGATCTAGAGTTTCATTTACTTCTAAAAATCTAGTGTTGATGCTGTCCCAATTGGGAAACGGTTGCTGATCCCAACCGTTGGTGATATACATTCGATACGCTCAAGCGAAATGAGTAGTCGGTCATGTGTGGCTGGGTTGCAAGATGTTCTTGTTGAACCCAGTGTATTCCTTTCTAGAGGTACACTAGTGAACGGTGGTTCCATACCTTGTCATAGTTGGAAATCCATTACCCAATACGTGTTTGCGGTTTTGATTGTATATTATATATGTAGAACGTGAGATGAAAGTGCTCTGCTAGATGATTATTATTATTGTGGTTGATAGACATTATTATAATATCAATAGGTTTTTGATATAAAGATAATTTGGATTCTCTTAAGGGGAAAACCCGTTCTGTTATACGGCGTAGTCTTATGAGATATCGATTACCTGCTTGAACTGTTTTAAACTGTTTTACTCATACCAATCCCATGACTGACCCGGAGTTTATTTTGTTGTTTTCCCTAAACTCTTGAGTGCCTAAATTTGTACGGGCAGTCAAGTAGTCAGGATTTTACAGATACACTTGAAGAGCTGGAGCAGGAGGCTTTAGGATCATATAGCTATAGTTTATTTCCGCTGTGTTGTAAGTGTTGTACTTTGATAATGATATATATATTCAAGTACAGATTTGTATTTCAAAGTTATGTTATGAAATATATTTATTTGTTCCGCTGTGAGATTCGTGCTACTCTGATATTGTGTTCTTCTTCTTCTTCTATTCTTAATTTCTATCTTATCTTTCCTCACCCTCTAATTTCTTTCACTAATGACCGGTATTTTTCGATGTTTGGTTAGTCATCATTGAGTTTATGGCGATAACCAAAGTCGACAAAATCCCGGGTCATTACAGTTGGTATCAGAGCTTAAGTTAAGTGAATTACCTTGGCTCTGTGGCGTGACTCAGTAGAGATAGAGTTAGTAATACCCTAGATTGAGTTTGAGTGTATATATACGAGTGAGCGTATTTGTTATTGATATAAAAATTTGTTTTATATTGTGGAGATTCATTGGTTGAGTTGTTTATGGGTTCTGGTCGATCAGTTTTATCCACTGTATCGGTAGGTGTTTATAAACTCTTGAATACGATGGGTCGTCACGATATGTTTTGAAAAGAGGGTAAATTAAAAAAAAAGTTTACCCAAGGTATATCTTGATATAGAGAAGATATAAATATCAAGATTATAATATATTGGATATATTGGTTGTGATTATAATCGAGTAAGATTATAAAAGTAAAATGGTTATATATATAACCAAGTAGGATTCGTACAAGTGTTACGAAATGAGTTAAATCTGAAATGTAAACCAGAAATTGAATTAAAACTCTGGAGAATTGGATAAGTGTTTGTAGATGGATTTGGATTAAAAATAAGGAAAATTTAAGATCCTGGAAGATTTTAAATTGTTTTACAAGCAGTGTGAATTATATTTTGAAATGAATTTCAAAGTGGAAAAGTTTAAAAATGGTTTTATAGTATTGAACTCACTTCGATCGCTGGAAAATAGATTCTGATGATGACAGCTGCATCATCAGTATTCATTTTCGAGTTGTAAGTGATGAATTACTACCAGAGATACTATTTTGAATTTGTTTTGGGAAAGACAAGTTGTGTTGAATTTCAAAATGGGATTAAAAATAAAGAATTTGAATTTTTAAATAGATTTGATATATTAACTTGTTTTAAAAGAAATAAAACGAGAAGTTCCTTTATAAACGAAGTTTATAAATATTTCTTTTATAAAAGAAGTTTATAAATGAAGTGAAGAGAATTATCATTGGATAATTCAGAAATAAAAATACAAGTGTGAAGTTGAAAGGGAAATCTATTTTCCAAAGGTAGAAATATCGATTTCAAAAGGAATTGAAATCGAGACTTATGTAAAGAGTGAATAAAGAAAGTTTAAAAAGGAACTTGAATAAATGAAGTTCAAACATAGAATGTAAATAGAAAAATTCAAAGGGGATTTGAATATAGAAATTCAAATGAGATTTGAATAAAGAAGATTTAAATAATGGAATTGGAATATATAATTCAATGGAGTTCAAATATAGGATTTGAATATCGAAAGTGAAATGGAATTTGAATATAGAAATTCAAAGGGAGTTTGAATGTATGAAATTCAATGGAATTGAAATAGAGTTTGAATATAGAAATTCAAATGGAATTCAAATATAGAATTTGAATATAGAAAATATAAAGGAATTCAAATATAGGATTTGAATATTGAAAGTGAAATGGAATGTAACAACCCGTATTTTTAATAACCTGTTATAACATAAATCGAGGCAGAATTAAATTATAAAATGGGAATCAAGGGAAACGGGCTATGCCATTGCGTTCGTCTCGGAAAAATACGCGAAATAGAGTCCGAGTTTTCGAAAATCGGAGTCCGTATGACCCAGTTAAGGCCCATTAAAGTTTTCAGAAAATTCCTAAGTAAAAACAGATTTAAATTTGAAATTAAAAACAAGGGTTAGGACAAACTGGCGCAGGCGGGAAAATTCCCGCCTAGGACCCGCATGTCGACAGGCCTGTCGACAGGGTCCCCAGGGTGTCGACAGCCCTGTCGACAGCCCTGTCGACAGGGGGTGGCCAGGCAGTTTTGCCTGGCGCACCATTTTGATTTGGGCTTGGTCTTGTGGCTTGGTTCTAGAGAATTCCGAGATCTGACGGGCCAAAACTAACCTAGGGTTAATCCTAGGGCTAAAAACACTCTAATCTTCTATAAATAAGCCCCTAATCCTACCCTAAAACCCCATTATTCATTCTAGCAACCAAACTATGTCAAATTGAAATCTCAAATGGCCTCCACCTAAGAACCCTAGCCTCCACCCTCTTCCAAAATCATTTCTATTAAGATTTTGATACAAGCTTTTCTAAGTTGTATGAATGATCATTAGCTTGCATACATCATCAAGTTGCAAGCTTTATTTGCTAAGCTAGAGTTTTTGGGATTTTTGCTAAGGGTGTTTCTTATTGGAGCTTTGTTTTGGGTTTTTATGCTTGCATAGAAAGGGCTTCTCAATCTTTATAAGTAGATTTGAGTCTTCATAATATTTGTAAGCCCTCTTACCTTCATTATAGAAACTCTAAAGTTAATATGTGATGAAAGTTGGGATTTTTGTATGTTTAATGAGTTGTGCATGCTTATGCGAGTTCACTATGCTATGTTATGCATGTTTAATGAGTTATGCATGCTTATGTGAGTTCACTATGCTATGTTACACATGTTTGATGAAGTATGCATGTTTTGATTTGCAAGTTTAACAAGTTATGCATGTTTATGCAAGTTCACTAAGTCATGATTTGCAAGTTTATTGAGTTATGCATGTGTATGCAAGTTCACCAAGCCATGATTTGCAAGTTTATTTAGTTATGCATGTTTATGCAAGTTCACTATGCTATGATTTGCAAGTTTAATAAGTTATGCATGTTTATGCAAGTTCAATATGCCATGATTTACAAGTTTAATAAGTTATGCATGTTTATGCAAGTCCACTATGCTACGATTTGCAAGATTAACAAGTTATGCATGTTTATGCGAGGTCACTATGCCATGATTTGCACGATTATTGAGTTATGCATGTTTATGCAAGTTCCATATGCTATGTTAGGCAAGTTTAACATGTTATGCATGTTTATGGTAATATGCAAGTTCACTATGCTAAGTTATGCAAGTCTAACATGTTATGCATGTTTGTTGTGGTATGCAAGTTCATCATGTATGCTATGCCAAGTTCCCTCTTCCTATCCTTTATGCGTTATTACGAATATGTAAGCGATAGAATGACGTTGGGGGTTTTTTGGGTGAAACTTAAAATACATGAAAATATAAGATTGGGAATTTACCTATTAAGTTAGGTCTACCCCTTGGGAATTTACCTATTAAGTTAGGTCTACCCAAGTATTTGTTGACTTGTAAGTATGTTTTGAAATAAAGTGGACATGACACTTAGAAAACATAAGCGTGGCCAACTCGAGGTTGGGTTGAGTTTGTAGCGTAATTCTACCCGGAACCGACCGGCTTAACTAGTGGCTACAAACAATAGGACCCAATGTGAGAAGTTGGTCATGTGGTGCCAAGACCCGAGGTTAGACCAAGTTGTGGTGTAAAGCTACCCGGACCCGCCCGGCCTAACTAGTAACCACAACAAGGTCTAATGTGAGAGGTTAAGGTGCATTAAATTAATTAATGCCTCATGATTAGGGTTAAGTCAGGGTCCACTAATACTTAACCAATTTGGGGATTCGAGGGATTGAAATGGGGTTAAGTGGTGAACTGTTGGGTACACTTAACTAGTTTAATCCATGATTAGTGAAGGGTTAAATCACACTTAACCCTCTTAGGAAACCCTAGCAACGTGGTCTGTTCTAACAGTAATCCCAGTTTGGTATCATTCACAACCCTAGAAGCTAGGCTAGGGCGGGGCACGATTACTGGACGGATGTAAGCGACCAAAAGGCGATGGCTGAGTGGTACAGCGGTGCGGGTCCAGGCGGGCTACGGACGTGCACGTAGTCCGGTGTTGGACAAACTCGAGGCACGGGTACCAGTAGATTAGGGCTGTGCATTATTGCTTAAGTGTCTGGGGTTGACACCCGAGGGCTTGATACACCCAAAGGTGGAACCAGCACAGTCTAACTACAACCATATATGGGCCATATGGACACCAACACTTGACGTGTTAGGTTTATAGGGAGCCGATCGACTAGACCGTTGGGCTGGACCTTATATTAAGGTCACTTCATGTTATTGGGTCAAAAGCTTGGGCCAAGGGATCAATACCTGTTATGTTGGGTTGCTAGTACACCGTGGTGCAAAACTTAACCTTGTTTTATGCGATGACACCTCTATCTATCTTGTAGTTAATTTGTCATGCCAGTATGTTGTTATCTATGATCATCTCAGTTTCCATCATGTTGTTAACTTTATTAGTTTATAGACTGACCGTAGTAGGGCTTACTCAGTCTTTTTGACTGACCTGTTTTCGTTCGCCTCTTTTCTTCCGTTTCCCCCCCCCCAAAGGTTCTCAGGGAGGGAATACTGGAGCCTAGCTTGGATTTTAGCTGCTTCCTTGGATAGCTCAAGTATGCTTTGGACTTGAGCCGCTATGGTTTATCACTCTTATTTGGGGATAGTACTTATGTATTTCAGTTTATCAGATGATGTATTTATCTAGACTTGTAATTTTGGGAAATTGACATTTTGATGTACCAGACTTGTGTTTTGAAATGGTTTAAAAATCTTCCGCTGTTTTATCTACTTACTCTGTTTATTTACATATATATATATATGCCATGCCCCGCCTTGCTAGATCATTATGCATGTTTACCTTGTTTTAAAAACGCCCCACCAAAGTCAGAGTCACTTGAAAGAGCCACCCTGGCGGAGGTGGGGTGTTACATTTGGTATCAGAGCATATGGTTTACGAGAAGGGATAAAAAGGTTTTTAAAACTTTTGAAAAACTATTTTCAAAACCAAGTACAAAGTATTTTCCAAAGAAAAGTCTAGTTATTTTAAAAGGCTATTCCCCAAAAGCCAGTAGCACTATCCTTTGACCCCTCGTTTGAACTCTTTTCTTTTAATTTCCAGCATGTCTGATAATCTTGTCTTGTCCGAAGGAGTAACAATACCCGATTGGTTTCGTCGGTACTTGGAAGTCACGGCACCGGTCCCGGGTGTCCCTAATGTTGTCTTTCCAGTCGAGGCCGCTGTTCCTCCTCCTCCTCCTGTAGCTGATGTTCCTCTTCCCCCTCAGCCTCCACAAGCGGATTTTGCGGAAACTTGTAAGAACTTTAAGATGATGGGTGGCAAGAATTTTAGTGGAACAGAGACTATTGTAGGAGCAAGGAATTGGTTGAAAGAGACCGAAGATCTTTTAGCCACCTTTGATATAGGTGACCGCAGGAAGGTTTTGTTAGCAGTATGGTTGCTAAAGGAAGAAGCTGCACGTTGGTGGGTAGTCACCACCACTACTAGGCCAATTGAGACTTGGGATGACTTTAGGGAAGGTTTGGACTAAGGTTCTTATCACTAAAGCAAGGGGACATGATTATTAGGGAATACATAGATAAGTTTAATCAACTGGCTCGGGTCGATTTAGACTTGGTTAATACAGCTCAGAAGAAGGCCCTACACTTTGCTTTAGGATTAAACGAGCCATTACATGGTTTGGCCATGTCTCATGTACCCTTGGGGGCGACTTTCGAGAATTTGGTGAATATGGCCCTACTTCAAGAAGAAGATAACAATGACAAGAAAGAGGTCAAGGCGAATGAGTCTCAAGGCAAGAGAGTAAATTCCGGGAAACGGGGCAAGAATAACAACAACCTCAAAGACAAGCCAAGAGAGAATAGGAAATGTAACTTCTGTGGTAAAGTTGGACATATAGCCAGGGAATGTAGGAAGAAGGAAAAGAGAAAGCGGGGCGAATGCTTTCATTGTGGTGAGTTTGGACATCTCAGCAAGGATTGCCCGAGGAAACAAGGGCAAGGTCAGACTCAGTGTGCAGGACTATCTGGAGGGCGAGTTCATCCCCTCAGCATCGTTCTTCCAGCTTATGATAGAGGTAGTGTTTCTGTTGAAAGTCTTGTTTACATTTTCTGACTTTCCCTGTTTGTACTTTGTTTGATTCTGGCGCATCGCATAGTTTTATTTCATCTGATCTAGTTGAAAGTTTGCACCTAAGTACTAGCCTAGTTGATGATCCCGTATGTGTTTCAAATCCAGTTGGGGGTTCCGCCCAATTGTCTGTGGTCTGGGTGGATTTGAAAATTTCTATCTTGAGTATAGAATTCTCGTGGAATGTTTATATTCTCGGTTTCCGGGGATATGGGTTGGTTTTGGGCTTGGAATGGTTGTCCTGTTTTGGAGCCATTCTTGGTTTTTGTATATAGGGGTGTGAGGCTCATGACTCGCCTCGGTAATACCCTAGAAATTTCTAGCAACCCTATGGGTCCCGTCATGTTATGTTATCTTGAATCCCTCAACTCGTCTATCGATAGTTTGCAATCTGTGAGGGTGGTCCGAGAATATCCTGATATCTTGGGGGAAGTAAAGGGGTTACCCCTAGACGTGGGATAGATTTCCGCATTATCTGGTTGGTAATACCAAGCCAGTTTCGTGGCCGGTTAGGCACATGACCTCACGAGGTGAGAGTTAAGAAAGCAAGTCAAGGAGTTGCTTGAGAAGAACTTCCTGAGACGAAGCCTTTTCGAGTAAGGTGCTCCAGTAGTATTCGTTACTAATGTGGACAGTTTGCTTCGTCTATGTGTTGATTATCGTGAGGAGAATAGACAACCGTTATCAAGGGTTGATGATTTGTTTGATCAGCTTGTAGGAGCATCTGTTTCCTTTTGATCCAGCTACCAGATTCCATCAGCTTAGGAGGGCTGAGGATGGAATTGACAAGACTGAGTTTAGGACTCTAGATGGATTTTTGGAATGGCTAGTCATGCTATTTGGTTTGACTAAGGCACCCGCATATTACGCGAACTTGATGGGTAGGGTGTTTAGGGAATCCTTGAACAAGTTTGTCGGGGTCGTCGTAGACGATATTCTGATCTCCTTAAAAGAACGAGGGAAAGCAGGCTAGACATCTCAAGGAGGTAATGGATACGCTTAGAGCCACCGGTGGAAGGTCAAGTTCTCCAAATGTCACTTTGGAGGAAAGAAGTTTGATTTCTTGGGCACATAGTTCTTAAGTAAGGCTTAGCGGTGGATTCCGCTAAAGTGGTTGCGGGTTACGACCGGAAAACTCTGAGGAGGGCAATTGAAGTAAGAAGCCTCCTCCATTTGGCTAGTTAGTTAGCATTCCCGGAGCTTAGACTTACTCTTCTGGATCAAGAAGGGGGTTTCACAGGAAGAAGACCCGCAGTTAGTCAAGAACATGGACCAGTTGATTCGAGGCGAGATGTTAAGTCACCTCGCTAGATATATTATAGATGACAAGGGATGACTAAGGCGCGATGATAGATTATGTGTTCCTCGAGTGGAAGACTTGGTAAAGAAGGTTCTTGAAGATGCGCATCACTCGAGGAGGTGGCCGAGTTGGTCCCAGGACGCCTGTTGTGCCACCAGGTCAAGGCCAAGCCATAGAAGCCCGGCGGGCCATTATCTCCATTAGAGGTTCCGCAAGGGAAAGCGTGAAAACATCTCGATAGATTATGTGGATAGATTACCTAGATCAAAGAAAGGGAATACGGGTAGGTGGGTCATAATAGGTAGACTCACGAAGAGTGCTCATCTCAGTCCAGTGAAGAGCGAAAGGACTGCATCATGGTTAGCAACGGTTTACCCTCAAGAAGTTGGCCAGTCTTGAAATAGCCTACAGGAAGCCATGAGTAGGCAACTGAATCTAGGTATGGCCTATCACTCATAGGCGGATGGTTCATTTCGATTAGGCATGAGTTATAGAAAATCACGTTTATAAGGGCAATTAGCAACGTGGATTGGTATTTTCAAGAAAAGTTCTGCTGCGTGAAATACTGTATAGTAAGTAGACGAGATCCAGGATTCACTAGTGAATTTTGGAGAGCTTGCATGAAATCATGAGGTTACAGTTATATACAAAAAGAAGAATAAGTGGAAAAGGAAGACGAGAGGCGATAATGAAATGAGTTCCAACTCGGATTTGGGAAACAAGAGTTAGGAAGCCAAGAAACCATGAAGTAAAAGACGGTTAAAGCACAGTGGAGTTAAGCTCAAGGAAACGTGACTAAGAAGAGTGAAGACTAGATACACGCATCATATCTTTGTAGGAGTGCATCCTTGATCCTTGTTTTCCTGTGAAGCTTACTTGCAAATTATCTTTTGTATATATGTCCTCTCGGCCCCATTCTCGATCTTATTTCTATTGTAAACTCCATAAGGGGGTTATGACTCATCGGTTAGTACCATATGTCAGAGTTTGAATGGATGCATATCTCTCTGCCCATGTTTATCTAGTTTACCGTGTTTATCTTGTCATGAGGACCTTAGGTAGAAACCCTTTGGATGAAACATGTATTTGAAACATGTTATGCTTGATGGTTGCAAGTGGTTGCAAGTGTTTGCAAGTGGTTGCTCGTGGATGCATTATACACAATTAGGCACTAGATCGGCTCGCACACTCCTCATATTGCATATGCATGAGTGCTTACACTTATTCATGGTTGAAACTTGTTGTCCTACCACATGGATGTTGCATATGGATGAATGTTATGTGCACTCATATAGATACTATGAATTATGTTAGGAATTTGCATACATATGGATTCATTTCACTGACATACATATGCATTAAGAAGGTTTACTGTATCAGTAACCGCCTGATCTTAGCATTAGGACATACATATGCATTAAGGAGGTTTACTGTATCAGTAACCGCCTGATCTTTGCATTAGATAAGTACATATACACACACTTTTGCATATGTTCATACAGCATTTAGAATCTTTTAAGGACAATGATTGCTCGTGGATGATGCTTTGAGTAGATGGATGATTGGATGGTAGGATACGTTCCTCCTAACTTGAAGATTTCGGGGACGAAATCCTTTAAGGAGGGGAGAATGTAACAACCCGTATTTTTAATAACCTATTATAACATAAATCGAGGCAGAATTAAATTATAAAATGGGAATCAAGGGAAACGGGCTATGCCATTGCGTTCGTCTCGGAAAAATACGCGAAATAGAGTCCGAGTTTTCGAAAATCGGAGTCCGTATGACCCAGTTAAGGCCCATTAAAGTTTTCAGAAAATTCCTAAGTAAAAACAGATTTAAATTTGAAATTAAAAACAAGGGTTAGGGCAAACTGGCGCAGGCGGGAAAATTCCCGCCCAGGACCCGCATGTCGACAGGCCTGTCGACAGGGTCCCCAGGGTGTCGACAGCCCTGTCGACAGCCCTGTCGACAGGGGGTGGCCAGGCAGTTTTGCCTGGCGCACCATTTTGATTTGGGCTTGGTCTTGTGGCTTGGTTCTAGAGAATTCCGAGATCTGACGGGCCAAAACTAACCTAGGGTTAATCCTAGGGCTAAAAACACTATAATCTTCTATAAATAAGCCCCTAATCCTACCCTAAAACCCCATTATTCATTCTAGCAACCAAACTATGTCAAATTGAAATCTCAAATGGCCTCCACCTAAGAACCCTAGCCTCCACCCTCTTCAAAAATCATTTCTATTAAGATTTTGA
This sequence comes from Allium sativum, assembly GCA_030737875.1. NCBI lineage: Eukaryota > Viridiplantae > Streptophyta > Magnoliopsida > Asparagales > Amaryllidaceae > Allium > Allium sativum. The sequence continues at coordinate 619,712,647 of CM060912.1, forward strand.
TACAATCTTTTCTAAGTTGTATGAATGATCATTAGCTTGCATACATCATCAAGTTGCAAGCTTTATTTGCTAAGCTAGAGTTTTTGGGATTTTTGCTAAGGGTGTTTCTTATTGGAGCTTTGTTTTGGGTTTTTATGCTTGCATAGAAAGGGCTTCTCAATCTTTATAAGTAGATTTGAGTCTTCATAATATTTGTAAGCCCTCTTACCTTCATTATAGAAACTCTAAAGTTAATATGTGATGAAAGTTGGGATTTTTGTATGTTTAATGAGTTGTGCATGCTTATGCGAGTTCACTATGCTATGTTATGCATGTTTAATGAGTTATGCATGCTTATGTGAGTTCACTATGCTATGTTACACATGTTTGATGAAGTATGCATGTTTTGATTTGCAAGTTTAACAAGTTATGCATGTTTATGCAAGTTCACTAAGTCATGATTTGCAAGTTTATTGAGTTATGCATGTGTATGCAAGTTCACCAAGCCATGATTTGCAAGTTTATTTAGTTATGCATGTTTATGCAAGTTTACTATGCTATGATTTGCAAGTTTAATAAATTATGCATGTTTATGCAAGTTCAATATGCCATGATTTACAAGTTTAATAAGTTATGCATGTTTATGCAAGTCCACTATGCTACGATTTGCAAGATTAACAAGTTATGCATGTTTATGCGAGGTCACTATGCCATGATTTGCACGATTATTGAGTTATGCATGTTTATGCAAGTTCCATATGCTATGTTAGGCAAGTTTAACATGTTATGCATGTTTATGGTAATATGCAAGTTCACTATGCTAAGTTATGCAAGTCTAACATGTTATGCATGTTTGTTGTGGTATGCAAGTTCATCATGTATGTTATGCCAAGTTCCCTCTTCCTATCCTTTATGCGTTATTACGAATATGTAAGCGATAGAATGACATTGGGGGGTTTTTGGGTGAAACTTAAAATACATGAAAATATAAGATTGGGAATTTACCTATTAAGTTAGGTCTACCCCTTGGGAATTTACCTATTAAGTTAGGTCTACCCAAGTATTTGTTGACTTGTAAGTATGTTTTGAAATAAAGTGGACATGACACTTAGAAAACATAAGCGTGGCCAACTCGAGGTTGGGTTGAGTTTGTAGCGTAATTCTACCCGGAACCGACCGGCTTAACTAGTGGCTACAAACAATAGGACCCAATGTGAGAAGTTGGTCATGTGGTGCCAAGACCCGAGGTTAGACCAAGTTGTGGTGTAAAGCTACCCGGACCCGCCCGGCCTAACTAGTAACCACAACAAGGTCTAATGTGAGAGGTTAAGGTGCATTAAATTAATTAATGCCTCATGATTAGGGTTAAGTCAGGGTCCACTAATACTTAACCAATTTGGGGATTCGAGGGATTGAAATGGGGTTAAGTGGTGAACTGTTGGGTACACTTAACTAGTTTAATCCATGATTAGTGAAGGGTTAAATCACACTTAACCCTCTTAGGAAACCCTAGCAACGTGGTCTGTTCTAACAGTAATCCCAGTTTGGTATCATTCACAACCCTAGAAGCTAGGCTAGGGCGGGGCACGATTACTGGACGGATGTAAGCGACCAAAAGGCGATGGCTGAGTGGTACAGCGGTGCGGGTCCAGGCGGGCTACGGACGTGCACGTAGTCCGGTGTTGGACAAACTCGAGGCACGGGTACCAGTAGATTAGGGCTGTGCATTATTGCTTAAGTGTCTGGGGTTGACACCCGAGGGCTTGATACACCCAAAGGTGGACCCAGCACAGTCTAACTACAACCATATGTGGGCCATATGGACACCAACACTTGACGTGTTAGGTTTATAGGGAGCCGATCGACTAGACCGTTGGGCTGGACCTTATATTAAGGTCACTTCATGTTATTGGGTCAAAAGCTTGGGCCAAGGGATCAATACCTGTTATGTTGGGTTGCTAGTACACCGTGGTGCAAAACTTAACCTTGTTTTATGCGATGACACCTCTATCTATCTTGTAGTTAATTTGTCATGCCAGTATGTTGTTATCTATGATCATCTCAGTTTCCATCATGCTGTTAACTTTATTAGTTTATAGACTGACCGTAGTAGGGCTTACTCAGTCTTTTTGACTGACCTGTTTTCTTTCGCCTCTTTTCTTCCGTTCCCCCCCCCCCCCAGGTTCTCAGGGAGGGAATACTGGAGCCTAGCTTGGATTTTAGCTGCTTCCTTGGATAGCTCAAGTATGCTTTGGACTTGAGCCGCTATGGTTTATCACTCTTATTTGGGGATAGTACTTATGTATTTCAGTTTATCAGATGATGTATTTATCTAGACTTGTAATTTTGGGAAATTGACATTTTGATGTACCAGACTTGTGTTTTGAAATGGTTTAAAAATCTTCCGCTGTTTTATCTACTTACTCTGTTTATTTACATATATATATATGCCATGCCCTGCCTTGCTAGATCATTATGCATGTTTACCTTGTTTTAAAAACGCCCCACCAAAGTCAGAGTCGCTTGAAAGAGCCAGCCTGGCGGAGGTGGGGTGTTACATGGAATATGAATATAGAAATTCAAATGGAATATGAATATAGAATTCAAATGGAATTAAAATATAAGATTTGAATATATAGAATTTGAATATAGAATTCAAATGGAATTTAAACTATAGAATTTGAATAGAATTTGATATATAGATTTGAATAATAGAAGTGATATAAAATTTGAATAGAAATTGAATAGAATTAACTAAGTCAATGAGGAATTAGTTAATCAAGTTTTGAATTTGAATTTGAACTTTGAAATGTGAATTGGATTTGTAAATGGATATTCGAAATTGAGTATAGAACTTAAATTTGAAATTTGGATTCAAATTAGTTAATGAGCATGTTAAAATATATTTGAACATGTCATGTTCAAATATAAAAGTGAAATAGATTAAAGAGTTAATTAACAAATTAATTAACGAATTGAGTGAAAATGATTAGATATAGTTAAAATAGATTGGGCAGGTATAAATATACATGAGATAGGTATGGAAAAAGGTACGAAGGTATATAAATAGAATGCTCGACGAAAAGGTATGTATTTAATTCATATATGAGATTTTATGCGCTGTATCGGCTAGCCGCTTGGCTTTTTCTTTTTCTTTTGGATTGGTGAGGGCCATGGGAGGTTATTTGAAATATCCCGATGCTCCTGGTACAAAGGAGGTTATGGCGAATTTTTCCGGAAATTTAAGGAGTTAGAATATTTTTAAGGTAATTTGATAGTTAGAAATCAACGTATCGATATATATATATATATATATATATATATATATATATATATATAGAAGTCGATAAGGAAACGAACTTAGAAATAGAATAGTAAAATCAAAAAGGAAGACTAAGAATAAAATCTAGTAAGAATAGAATGAGGAAGCGTATACGTGTTTAAAAGTAAATAAGTAGTTGTATGGTATTAATTATTCGAGTAAGTAGTCATATCTGTTTTGACGTTATAAATGTTATTAAGTCAAGGTCTGAGAGGTAGTTATACCCCAACTTGATTGATTTCATTATTAACAAATAAATAGTAAGATTTCAGGCTCGAAGATCAATGTTGAATAAGAGTTAGTTGAATATAGTATTTGAGTTGTCGTAACGATGTTTTACACAATATCCGTTTTAACCCAAATAAGTGTAAACTTGGAAATAGAATAATAAAGAATATTTCCTAAGTATAGAAATAAACGAGATCGGAAAAGAGATAAGTAATTGGAATATCTTCCAATTATAAATAGCATATATTTTCTAAAGTTTAGAAAATAAAGGAAGGCGATATTCGGAAATGTTTTCCAAATAACGTAAAAGGCCAATATGGTTATTGAAAATATTTGGTGAACAAATATTGATAAAGAAATAGAGAAGTGATTTAACTAATGGAATATTAATTAAGGGCTTAGTGACATGTTCAAAACGAAAATTTGATTTTGAAAAGAGTAAACTGTTTAAAAACTCCCAGGGAAAGACTGTTTGAATTAAAAACAAATTTAACAGAAATTTGTGGAAGAAAAATTGAATTAAAGTAAAGCCAGTAAAGTGGTAAACGAGATTGAATTAGAATGATATCAAGACAAATTGGATTGTGAGATTCAAATTTGAAGTGTAATGTGATAATCAAGTTAAGAGTTGGGAATCGAGAAGAAAATCGAGTTAAAATGATATTTGGCTCAGATATGAGCGAATGGTTGTGTCGTGAATAAAAGCAGATTGGGATTTGATTGGGATGACCCTTGTATCCGCTGAATTGATAACAGGTGGAAAGGATATAATGATATGCCCGATAAAAAGGTATAAGTTTATATTCGATATAAGCATGAGATTTATGAGCCGAATTGGCAAGCCGCTTGGCTGTTTGATTTTCTTTTGGGATGGAGATGGCCCAGAGAGGCGAGTTGGAATTTGACGTATTGACCAGTACAAAGGAGGTGCTGGCGAAAATTTTCGAAAAGTTAAGGTGTTAGAAAATTTTCAGGATTTTTGAAAATTTTCGTTGATAAGAATTAATTAATAATTTAATTGAAATTAAATTGGTTCAGTTGAAACTGGAGTTAAGAAGTGAACAAATATGTTCTAACCAGTCGATAGGGTCGTTCTATACCTTAGCAATTTCGAGGACGAAATTATTTTAAGTGGGGAAGATTGTAATGACCCGCATTGGCAGAGGTATTATGATTAATTTATTTAATTATATAAATAGTGATATGGTGAATTAAATGGTCGTGGAATTAAATAATGGTGAATATTTAATTAAAATAGTAAATTGCTAATATATTTAATTCTGAAATAATCAAAATTGGTTGAAATGACGATATGGTGTGAACTGGATCATCTATGATATTTAATTCAGCTTGGAATTTGAATTTGAATAACGAATATATTATATAAACGATAGTTTGAACACAGAATTTTATTATAATTAAAATCAAGCTTGAAATGGCGCTACAGTTCGTAAATTGGCGATTCGAACTTCAACTGAATATACAGGGTCCGTTTTAAATCGGATTTCTGTGAAATAAGAAACGTTGGGAGCTGGTGAAGTATATTTTTCTGATGGAAGAGAAAAATCATGATTTCGTTGTGTAGATTTTGATTTATGTCCAAATCAAATATTCAGAAAAACAATGGTATATTCGTTCGTGGCCAAAATGGTTATTTAGAAATATATGAATATCGTGTTTGAATTTAGACAATGTTCTTTTGGGACATAGCGATAATTTAATTTTTAGAATTTTACTGTAATTTTTAATTAATTAAATAAGAAACTTTTTATTTAGAGTATTTTGCACCCTGTAATCAACATTTTGAGGTTTCAAAATATGAGTTAATCTACCGGTATTATTATATTTTTGGGATCGTGGCACCGAGCTGATTACAACGGTATGTTTACTTCTGTCGACAACAGTTTGTAAAGGAAGTAAATTCTTTATCATGTGATGGTAAACTTTATAACATAAAACAAAGATCCCCGTTCATGCTTCTCAAACCATTCGTTCTTCTGTGGCATTATACAAAACAAAACGTGGCCTTCAAAATATCTAAAACTATACCCTTATAAATACCCCCACCAAGTGATAACCCAAGAATTTTCCTACTGTAGTCAACCTACATCGCGCCTCCATCTCCTTAAAATGAACGACAGTAATTCATTTCATTCTTCCCCAAAGTCTCGCGATTTCTTAGATCGAAATAAAATTGGTCAACTACGACTTGGTAGTGCTCATCGGGATCTTGCAATTGCACAGCGGCGATCGAGTATCTCACGTCCGGGTTGCCGGTGACTTGTCACAAAGTGCTGGTGGCCTTCGGAGTACAGTAGTTGAACGGAGAGGCCAGGTGGGGAGAGATTTGGATCGGTGATTGACTGAGGTGAGGCGCTGCTTTCAGAAGGCTTTCAGATCAGAGTCCACTGAACCGGAAGGCAACGGTAAACGGTGGTTGGGTGCGTGAAGCTCATTACACGAAGGGGAATAGTCTTTGTGAAGGTACCCAAGTTTATGAATAGTATTATGGCGTTTGAAGTATTGGGTGAGATATGCGAACAAGAAAGAATAGTGCGTGGGTTTCATTTGTGAAGTGGAGCAGTATTGGGTGTTGAAGGTGACTGCGTGTTGAGGGTTAATGAAGGCAACGCAGAAGGAAACAATGGGATTGTGAAGGACGAAGGAGTGGTCTTCAAAACTGAACAGAAAAAGGAACGGAATGGGAGGTTTAATTGGGCTGGTGATTTCCAAAACCAAGTGGGGAGGTGCTGGAAGAAAACAACACTTGCGTGAAAACTCAAGCAGAAGCATATTGGGATTTTGAATGAAGACAAGGTATTAAAGAGGGTTTGAACCTTGTTTTAACGTGAAGACCTGGGCTACGTGTTGTAATACAAGGATATTGGGGAGTTTAACAAGTAAGAAGGTGACCGTTATTTTAATGAAGAAAAGGGAAACGTAGCTGTATTAATCGTGGTAGAGAGTGTGAGTTGGAAGCAGTATGGTGAAGTTTAGAAGAAGGAAGTACATGTGGCAGAAGCAAGGAAAATAAAAAGAAGGGTATTGTGTCAAAACGAGTGCAGCATGGCACTGGAGAGACATGTAACGTGTTATTTGCATGGATAGAATCAAACTGGGAGTTTTGGATTTATATTGAAAGAAAGAAAATCCCAAAGTTCAGAAGTGCCGACTATTTCATATCTTTAAATCAAAGAGAAAGGAGCGTGAACGAAGAATAATATTGAGACAGTGGCTCGGGCACATTATAAGCAAATTAGATGATAACCACGAAACTATCAGCCTTTCTTGATATGAAATTATGGGACCAAGTTATTTATGTTTGACGAACAGTCTGTCCGGTTAGAATCGTGTGAACGCGAGTTATGCTGTGAAGCTGGGTTTGAACCATTTGGAGATGGTTACAATTTATAGCAAAATAAATTGTCATAATCAAATCAAGCGATGGTTATAGTTATTAACGATGATCGTACAATGTGAGTAAATCTCACTAACTCTGAACAGTTTATAATTTCATGTTATATTTTTAGAACTGTTAGATATTAGCTGATTGACTGTGTGTTGATTGAACTACTAGTCAGTTAGTTGAATTTCTATATTGATTCTGTTTAACAGAATATATCATATGGAATTGAAAGTGATGTTATCTATAACGTTTAACATCTGTGATGCATGGAAACAGGTTGGAGGAATCCAACTGGGTTCCTCAACATTTATTTTACTGTTTTCGTATATTGTGATATATGATGTGATATATAATCTGTTGTCAATTATATGTGTTTGGACGATACTGATCATCGTGATTTGATATGTTGAATACCATAACATACCGAAATGTTGATAGGAGAATATTTTCAAAGTGATATTTGAAAATAAAATATTTATAAATGGAATATTTATAAATAAGGAATATTTATAAATTAGAATATTTATAAATAGGAGATATTTAGAAAAAGGGAAAACGTTATAAAAGGAAACTGTTATAAGAAGGAAATCATTTGTAAAGTGGAGAACCGTTACTAAAAGTAAATCTTTATAAATGAATAGTTCAATCGAGTTAAAAGAAGTTAATCAATGAATAGTTTAATCGAGTTAAAAGAAGTTAATCAATGAATAGTTTAATCAAGTTAAAAGAAGCTAATCAATGTTAGTTTAATCGAGTTAAAAGAAGTTAATCAATGAATAGTTTAATCGAGTTAAAAGAAGTTAATCAATGAATAGTTTAATCGAGTTAAAAGAAGTTAATCGATGTTAGTTTAATCGAGTTAAAAGAAGTTAATCGATGTTAGTCTAATCGAGTTAAACGAAGTTAATCGATGTTAGTTTAATCGAGTTAAAAGGAGTTAATTGATGTTAGATTAATCGATTAGAGTTAAAGCAAAGGAGTTAATTGAATATAGTTTTTTCGAATAGAGTAAAAGGAGTTAATCGAATATAGTTTATTCGAATAGAGTAAAAGGAGTTAATCGAATATATAGTTTATTCAAATAGAATTAAAAGAGTTATCGAATATAGTTTATTCGATAGGAGTTAAGTGAATAGAGTTAGAGTTAAATCAAAAGAGTTAAGTGAATAGAATAAATTGAATAGAGTTATCGAATATACCTTATCGAAGGAAAGAATTATCGAATAGGAAAGATTTGAAAGAGAGTTACGTAAGGAAGTTTGTTAAAGAATTAGAAGGGTGAACTTTGTCTATTTCAAGGTTAGAAACGTTGTTCAGTTAAGGCCTGAGAGGTAGTATTACCCCAACTTGATTGACTTCATTTTTAACTAAGGAATGGTTAAGGTTCGATAGTAAAGGATGGTTAAGTGAATTTAGTAATTAAAGGAAATGGTTTGAGTTGGCATCGCGATGGTTTGTTTAAACATCTGTCTAAGTCCAATGAAGAAGCTTTGGAAATGTTTTCCAAATAAGAAACCAGAAATGTTTTCTAATAAAGAAAACAAGAAATGGAAATGTTTTCCATTGTTAATAACGTATATTATCCCAATTTAGAAAATAAGAAATATTGAATATAGGGAAACAGGAGATAAGTAAATTAATGAAATAAAGAGATAAATGTTGAATGATGTTTGATCGATATAAATTTCCATTTGGAAATAATATCGTTGTTTGCACACCTGTTTTCTTCGATAGTTAAATCACAGACTATCGAAGTTTTGACCATTTTAACGTTGTTAATATGGAGAGACCGGTTGGATTATTATCCAAAGAACCACTCTGTATTGGCATAAGTGTTGAGAATCATATATGCCAAAGGAAATTGAAGAAGAAGTTATGCAAAGGGCTATCCTGTTTACAGAATAGTGCCTTCGGTTCATCCTGTTCCTGGATGACTTGTATGGACGGATGTCTGATAGTGTATTTCCAGACGATCACGTATATTGATTTCTCCAACCGTACCAAGAGTGGAAGCGGAGAAGGAAACTTCTTTTAGCTAACACATAATGTATGGTTGAGGACGTCAATCGGTGATTTGATGGATTTGACGATGTGGAATTCAAAGTGAATCTGGTGTAATGATAAAGCGTAGCTTCTAGCCTTACATCCGGTAAATGACCGAAATCGGGCAGGCAGCATGGCTAAGTCGGTCGCACCGAAGTTGGGTGTATAATCACCTGATCTAGAGTTTCATTTACTTCTAAAAATCTATTGTTGATGCTGTCCCATTCGGGAAACGGTTGCTGATCCCAACCGCTGGTGATATACATTCGATACACTCAAGCGAAATGAGTGGTCGGTCATGTGTGGTCGGGTTGCAAGATGTTCTTGTTGAGCCCAGTGTATTCCTTCCTAGAGGTACACTAGTGAAAGGTGGTTCCATACCTTGTCATAGTTGGAAATCCATTACCCAATACGTGTTTGCGGTTTTGATTGTATATTATATATGTAGAACGTGAGATGAAAGTGTTCTGCTAGATGATTATTATTATTGTGGTTGATAGACATTATTATAATATTAAAAGGTTTTTAATATAAAGATAATTTGGATTCTCATAAGGGAAAAACCCATTCTGTTGTACGGTGTGGTCTTATGAGATATCGATTACCTTCTTGAACTGTTTTAAACTGTTTTACTCATACCGGTCCCATGATTAACCCGGAGTTTATTTTGTTGTTTTCCCTAAACTTTTGGGTGCCTAAATTTGTACGGGCAGTCAAGTTGTCGGGATTTTACAGATACACTTGAAGAGCTGGAGCAGGAGGCTTCAGGATCATATAGCTATAGTTTATTTCCACTGTGTTGTAATTGATGTACTTTGATAATGATATGTATATTCAAGTACAGATTTGTATTTCAAAGTAATGAAATATATTTATTCGTTCCGCTGTGAGATTCGTGTTACTCCGATATTGTGTTCTTCTTCTTCTTCTATTCTAAGTTTCCATCTTATCTTTCCTCACCCTCTAATTTCTTTCACTAATGACTGGTATTTTTCGATGTTTGGTTAGTCATCATTGAGTTTATGGCGATAACCAAAGTCGACAAAATCCCGGGTCATTACATAACGTATATTTTCCAAATTTAGAAAATAAGAAATATTGAATATAGCGAAACAGGAGATAAGTAAATTAATGAAATAAAGAGATAAATGTTGAATGATGTTTGATCGATATAAATTTCCATTTGGAAATAATATCGTTGTTTGCACACCTGTTTTTTTTCGATAGTTAAATCACATACTATCGAAGTTTTGACCATTTTAACGTTGTTAATATGGTGAGACCTGTTGGATTATTATCCAAAGAACCACTCTGTATTGGCATAAGCGTTGCGAATCATATATATGCTAAAGGAAATTGAAGACGGAGTTATGCAAGGGCTATCCTATTTACAAAATTGTGCCTTCGGTTCACCATGTTCCTAGATGACTTGTATGGACGGATGTCTGACAGAGTATTTCCAGACGATCACGAATATTGATTTCTCCAACCGTACCAAGAGTGGAAGCGGAGAAGGAAACTTCTTTTAGCTAACACATAATGTATGGTTGAGGACATCAATCGGTGATTTGATGGATTTGACGATGTGGCATTCAAAGTGAATCTGGTGTGATGATAAAGCATAGCTTCTAGCCTCACATCCGGTAAATGACAGAAATTTGGCAGGTAGCATGGCCAAGTCGATCGCACCGAAGTAGGGTGTAAAATCACCTGATCTAGAGTTTCATTTACTTCTAAAAATCTATTGTTGATGCTCTCCCATTTGGGAAACGGTTGTTGATCCCAACCATCGGTGATATACATTCGATACACTCAAGCGAAATGAGTGGTCGGTCATGTGTGGCCGGGTTGCAAGATGTTCTTGTTGAACCCAATGTATTCCTCTCTAGAGGTACACTAGCGAAAGGTGGTTCCATACCTTGTCATAGTTGGAAATCCATTACCCAATACGTGCTTGCGGTTTTGATTGTATACTATATATGTAGAACGTGAGATGAAAGCGTTTCTGCTAGATGATTATTATATTGTGTTGATAGACATTATTATAATATCAAAAGGGTTTTTGATATAAAGATATTTGGATTCTCATAAGGGAAAAACCCGTTCCGTTATACGGCGTGATCTTATGAGATATCATTTACCTGCTTGAACTGTTTTAAACTGTTTTACTCACACCAGTCCCATGACTGACCCGAAGTTTATTTGTTTGTTTCCCTAAACTCTTGGGTGCCCAATTTTGTACGGGCAGTCAAGTAGTCAGGATTTACAGATATACTGAAAGAGCTTGGAGCAGGAGGCTTCAGGATCATATAGCTATAGTTTATTTCCACTGTGTTGTAAGTGATGTACTTTGATAATGATGTATATTCAAGTACAAATGTATATTTCAAGTTATGTTATATATGAAATATATTTATTCGTTCCGCTGTGAGATTCGTGTTACTTTGATATTGTGTTCTTCTTCTTCTTCTTCTATTCTAAGTTTCTATCTTAGCTTTCCTCACCCTCTGTTTTTCTTTCTATTAATTTCTTGATTTTCAGTTTAATTTGGGGTTGGACTTGTGTTTTTGGTCAGCTCAAATTGGACCGGAATTTCGGGTCATTACAAAGATCAAAGGAATATTTATTTAGAAAATAAATAAGATATCATAAAAGGAAATATTTGGAAAGTAAGTAGGATTATAAAAGGAAATAGGAGTTAATCGAATTAGAATTAATCGATTAGAGTTAATCGAATTAGGGTTGATCGAATAAATTAGTCGAATAGAGTTAATTGAATTAGGGTTAATCGTAATAGAGTTAATCGAATAAGAGTTAATCGAATATCAGTTATTAGAATAGAGTTAATTGAAAGGAGTTAATCGAACATAGTTTATTCGAAGAAAAGAGTTATCAATTATAGTTATTCAAAGAAAGATTTTTGAATATTGGTTATTCGAAAAGGAGTTATCGAATATTAGTTATTTGAAATGAGTTAATCGAATATTGGTTATTCGAAGTGAGTTATCGAATATTAGTTATTCGAAAGGAATTATTTGAATATAGTTTATTCGAAAGGAGTAAATCGAATATAGTTTATTCGAAAGGAGTAAATCAAATATAGTTTATTCGAAAGGAGTAAATCAAATATTGTTTATTTGAAAGGAGTAAATCGAATATAGTTTATTCGAAAGGAGTAAATTGAATATAGTTTATTCAAAAGGAATTATCGAATATAGTTTATTCGAAAGAAATTATAGAATATAGTTTATTCAAAAGGAATTAATTGAATATAGTTTATTAGAAGAGAGTTAATCGAATATAGTTTATTCGAAAGAGAGTTAATCGAATATTAGTTATTCGAAGAGAGTTAATCGAATATTAGTTATTTGAATAAGAGTTAGTCGAATATTAGTTAATTGAATAAGAGTTAATCGAATAGAGTTTATTCGAATAAAGTTAAAGGAGTTAATCAAATATAGTTTATTCGAATAGAGTTATAGAAGTTATCGAATATAGTTTATTCGAAAGGAGTTAATCGAATATAGTTTATTCGAAAGGAGTTAAGTAATAAGAGTTAATGAATTAAAGTTAATCGAGTCAAAGTTAAAAGAGTTAGGGTTAATTGATTTGAGTTAATCGAGTTATATTTTGGAGTTAGATATTTCAGAAATAGGGATTATAACGCTATAGTTATAATCAATGTTTTTCAATAAAGAAGTGGATTCGTAAATAGAATACGAGAGTTACGTAAGGAAGTTTGTTAAAGATTTAGAAGGTGAACTTTGTCTATATATAAGTTAGAAATGTTGTTCAGTTAAGGTCTGAGAGGTAGTTATACCCCCAACTTGATTGGCTTCGTTTCTAACTAAGGAATGGTTAAGGTTTGATAGTAAAGTTCGGTTAAGTGAATATAGTTAATGAAGGTAATGGTTTGAATTGGCATAGCGATGTTTTATTTCAACAAATGTTTAAATCCAAGGAATGAGTTTTCGAAACATTTTCCATATATAATCAGAGATATTTTCTAATCATAGAAAATGAAATGTTTTAATGGTAAAGAATACTGGAATGACAGTGATACGTGAAAAAGAGATGGAAATGTTTTCCAATGATTAATAACGTATATTTTCTAAATTTAGGAAAATAAGGAATGTTGAATATATGGAAAACGGAAATAAATAAATTAATGAATAGAGATAAATGTTAAATGATGATTGATCGATATAATTTCCATCTGGAAATAATATCGTTGTTTGCACACGTGTTTTTCTTTGATAGTTAACTCACCGACTATCAAAATTTTTCACCATTTTTCTGTCATCAATACGGAGAGACCGGGATCAGATTCATGACCTGAAAACCACTCTGCATAGGCATTAGCATTGCGATCAAATAAGATGAAGATAATTGAAGACGGAGTTATGCAAGGGTTGTCCTGTTTACTGAATAGTGCCTTCGGTTTGTCCAGTCCTAGGACGACCTGTATGGAAGAATGTCTGACGGAGTAATTTAATAGATCACGTAAGTTGATCTCTTCATATACGTTTGGTGGTGGAGGAATTCATTTTTCTTAGCTGTATACCCGTTGTATTTTTGGGGAAATCAATTTGTGATTTGGCGGGTATGATGATGTGACATTCAAAGTGAATAATTATGTGATCTCTCAGAGATAAGCGTGGCCTCTAGCCTCACAACCGGGAAATGACAAAAATCGAGCAGGCAACATGGCTAAGTGGTTGCTGCCAAGTAGGGTATATTTTCACCTATCTAGAGATATTCATTTCATTCTATAATCTATTGTCAATGTTGTCCCATTCGGGAAACGGTTGCTGATCCCAACCGTTAGTGATATATATTTGGTACACTCAAGAGAAATGAGTGGTCGGTCATGTGTGGTCGGGTTGTATGATGTTCTTGTTGAACCCAGTGTATTCCTCTCTAGAGGTACACTATCAGTAGGTGGTTCCATACCTTGTCATAGTTAGTAATCCATTATCCAATAAGTGCCCGCGGTTTTTATTGTATACTATATATGTAGAACGTGAGATGAAAGCGTTCTGCTAGTTGATTTAGTTGTGATTGATAGACGCTATTATAATATCAAAGAGTTTGGTATAAAGTTTAACATTTTGTTCAAAAGGATTTTTGATGTTAAATCAAATGCTTTGGATTCTCATAAGGGAAAAACCTGTTCCGTTATACGGCATGGTCTTATGAGATATCGTTTAATTGCTCAAACTGTTTTTAAGCTGTTTTACTCACATCAGTCCCATGACTGACCCGGAGTTTATTTTGTTTTGTTTTCCTTAAACTCTTGGGTGCCCAATTTTGTACGGGCAGACAAGTAATCAGGATTCTACAGATATGCTGGGAGAGCTTGGAGCAAGAGGCTTTAGGATTATATAGCTATTGTTTATTCCGTTGTGTTGTGAGTGTTGTACTTTGATAATGTTACTGTATACATATACTAGTTTTATTTCAAAGTTATGTATCTACTATATATTGTTCGTTCCGCTGTGAGATTCGTGTTACTATGATGTTGTATGTTTTTCTTCTTCTTCTTCTATTCTAAGTTTCTATTTTACCTATTCTCACTCTCTAATTTTTTTCATGGACTATCTGGTGTTTCCGATGCTTGAATAGTCGACATAGTGTTGTATGCCGATATCCAGGATCGCAAATTCCCCCGGTCGTTACAATATCATAGTTTTAATGTTGTATATTGTATGACACTTGTATCTATATATAGATGGGATATCTGTTTTATGATTTGTGATGATTTATTTTAATTGATTCTGGATTATGTAGAGCCACCATAGTATTGTGTTGAGTAATTATTAAGAGTGCTCATCCATGTGAAAAAACAGAACATCTATTGATACTCCTGACGTTTATTTAATTCAAGACCTATGATTGGTCGCTCATAACCATCCTTACTCTCTGTATTAGTAGACAACATTACTTGTTAATGCCCTTCACTAATTTGGGTCTTGGGGTGGGGCGTCACAACTTGGTATCGGAGCGGATTATAAAACAAAAGTGATTATTATGGAATAGAACACGAGCAAATAAAGTACGATGAGATACAATATACGTGTTGACACAAACCCCTTATGTCCTATCCTTGAATTGAGTTTGATCCTAAGTTATATCCTTTAATCTTCGTCCTTGTTTGGGGTCAATATAAAACGGGGAATGCGTCTAGGAATGTAGTTTTTGAAAGTTCCGCAATATTCCTTATAATTGAGTGCTTGAAAATATCTTACCCTTATGTTTAATCTAATATTATCTTATCTTTTAGTTGATGGCTGGTCATGGTAGAGGATGTGCTTCGTGTTCTGGGTCGTTCAGTGGCTCAGACCCCGAAGAGAGAGTTAGGTCGTACTATGGCCAATAACCCAAGGAGAGGGTCAACATCTAATAGCTCACACCTTAAGGGAATTTTCATGTCTACCAATTGGATTTTGGAGATCATCAGGAGTACTCAGCCTCCTGCTCCACCTCACTCTTCTCTGCCCATTAAGTGAGCATTCACCCATATGTACCACGACTTCACCCACTGTGGTGGAAACCGATCTTGGGTTTTGATTCGATCCTTGAGGTCAGGCACGGATGTACACTTGTAAGGATATCTTCGTTCGTATGGATATGACTGTGACGGCCCGCTCCACACCAACCGACATTTCCAGTGAAAGTGCGCTGTGCCAATGCCCGACTAGCACAGGACGGTCGCCGAAGAAAGAAAAAGAAAGGAATTTGAAATAACAAGGAACCTGTAAAATGTCTCACATCGCATGGAATAAAATATAATAATATCATACTTGACATAAAACAGGCAAGACAGTGCATAAGCTGAAAACTAAAACATAATCATCATAGCAGCGGAAATCCAAAATACAACGTATGATCCATAACCATTATTACAACTTCAAAATACTATCTCTAAAGAAAAAGAAAGAAGAGGTACACTACTAATGCCCAAAGCAGTGACCATCAACAACACAGGGAGAATATATGTAGATAATACGTAGGAGCCTCCTGCTCGTCTCCGGATCAGCTACTCATGCATAACCAGCTAACCTGTCTCTAGTCTGCCCATTTAAGAGCACCGAAAGTAATAAGAAGAGACATAAAACTCGGGTCAGACAAAAGTCTGGTATGAGCGATAAGCGGCAGAACAGAATAATAACAGGTATACTAAACCATACCTGAACCTGCATCCAAAGAGTTACACAACATACCGTACAATACTCTAAGGTGCCACTAACATATGGTGTAAAGGATACGGGGGTGGGGGTGGGCATGTCATAGTGATGGCAAACAATAAAGCATAGCAACTATCCTCACGTCTCTCACTCGGTGCGTAAAGCATACGATATCTACCACTTTGATCACCCAAATCCTTGCTATGATCACTCTGCCCCGTAGAGTCACAGTGACTCCACTGCATTGATCCATAGCCACTAATCCTTTGCTATGTCCACTCTGCCCCCATGGAGTCATAACAACTCCACTGCACTGGCTCATAGCCTTGTTACGATCACTCTGCCCCATGAAGCCATGATGACTTCACTGAACTTATCCGTAGCCAATATCCGTCTCTCAGTGGTGAATCAAAGCTATAGTCGTCGATAACCCCTTTGCACACGTCCCGCAGCAAAGTCCAATCATGAAGTTAACTCGTTGGTTCCCAACTGGATCCTGAGTACAATCTTCCCATTTGGACTACCTTCGCATCTCGGGTTTTGGTCTCCTCCGGATCGGTTCGGTCCTTCATCTCACTTTGCTTCGGGTCATACCCCCTGAAGTGGTTCGGTTCGGATACTTCCTCTAGTTCATGAACTATAGTGCACACCAGCTCGACTCGTGATTTCCTGCCTCAGATCGGTTCGTTCATTGCAACTTTTCCCCGGGTCGGGTCGTGGTACCCCCATTGGGTTTGGATCAGATGAAGCATTTGTTCTTGGTTCGTACTCTTCTTCCATTCAGCTCGGTTCGTAATGTATGCTCCAGATCGTGAGTGGCATTGGTTCGGGTCAGGGTTCCTTCTCTCAAGCGGGTCAGGTCGTGGTGCCAACTCCAGAGCATCAGGTCGTGACTTGCTTCTCCAGGTGGTTCGTGGTGGTCAAGTTGGAGCGATTCAGATCGGTCTCCATCACCACGAGCGGGTCGGTTCGGTCATGATCTCCTCAGTTCCTCAGATTGGCTCGTGATGCAACAGTTTGGGGGGAGAGGTTCAGTTCGTGCTTCCCCTCCGATCCGACCCGGTTCGGTTAATTTCCTGCACTTCTTTCCAGTGACTGTTTTACGCCATTCGACGACGTTTTCGACCAATCCAACTTTTCTAATCAATCACAAAACATACCATACAGTCATAACAACATATAAAACTGGCCATTAACACCAAAACAATAATTTGATAGGTTAAAACGGATCAAACATAGCCAAAAACCCATATTTTCCCTCAAGCATGTTTAAGCAAAACTAATGATTAGTAAAACTTAACCAAATTAACCCTAATTTCTAACAGAGGCCTAAAACAATATTTCGGAATTTATAAATATTTTTCCATAACTTAATCATGTATAAATTCACTTATTATCACTAATTACCCTTAATTAACCGTAATTAGTGTAAAAACAATGCTAATCAGTCACCTTAGCCACAAACAAAATACCAAATCTAAAATTATCTTCTGTTTGGCGCTGTCTCCAAGGCTATACAGCAGTTCCGACCTTGATTAGGTGCTATTTCCCTTAGACTTGATGTTGCTAAGCTTAATCCTTGATTAAGCGGTGATTAGAGATGATTCTAGATGTTGGAGTCCATTGTTATGGTTCCTAGGAGGTAAATGGCGGCAAGAAAACTAAAATGAAATGAAAACCTAACTCATTTTAGCCTCCCTATAACCCCAATCACGAAATGGGTTATGGGCCCATTCACTAATCACCTCATTTGGCCTGGTTAAGCTATTTTCCATCTTCTAAACCCTATTTCAGCCATATCTCCCAAATGGTAAGTCCGTTTTTCACATATGACCACTCTACGGAAAGGTAAACCATTATCCGGATGTAATGGAAGAGGTTTCAAGTCAAAACTCCTTTTCAATCCAAAGTTATGGTCGAAACAAGATCAGCTAGGGGCAATAAAAATTGGCGAAAAAATCATGGACATGGGAAATGACCCCAATAGTCATCTCCCAAAGTTACATGGCTATACGAATTCGTATGAGAAAGAAATAAATATTCTACGATCCTTCGATGCGAAGAATGCGGGTCTTTACATTCTCCCCCCTTAAGAAATTTCGTCCCCGAAATTCCTTAACCAAAACATATAAAGGATCCTGCATGCCTACCAATCATTAACAAAACAATCAAGCATACAAAACAACACAACAAGCCTATCCTAGCATGCGGTTTACTAACAATGGAGTACTATACTGATATAAAAACCTTACCAGGCAAGAGTTCTGGATACTTCCTCCTTATGCCCTCCTTTGTTTCCCAAGTATAGTCTTCCTCATCATCACCCCTCTGAACTTTGACTAGTATCACCGCCTTCCTTCGAAGTTGCTTCGTATAGTTCCCAACAATACGCATAGGCCTGCGGTTCCCAACCGCCTCGGGTTCAACCTCGATATCGTCCAACTGATCCGGTGTAATAGTCACAGTAGGGTCATGCACAAACTTCCTTAACTGGGAAACATGAAATACGTTGTAAACTCCTGCCATCTTTGCTGGTAATTCAACTTTATATGGCAAATTCCCAATCTGCTCGAGAACTGGAAATGGTCCAACAAATCTTGGTGCTAATTTGCCTCTCCTGCCAAATCGAATCACGCTCTTTAATGGGGAAATCTAGACAAACACCAAGTCGCCAACGGAGAACTTTAAATCTCTTCTCCTCTTATTAGCATAACTCTTTTGCTTATCTTGGGCAGCCTTCATTCGTTGTCGGATAACTTTGATCTTATCTGAGGTTTCTCTTATTACATCTAGCCCAAGCACAAACTTCTCACTAGTTTCTAACCAACATGACTGTGAGTTGCACGGTCTTCCGTACAAAGCTTCAAATGGAGCCATACCAATACTGGATTGATAACTATTATTATATGCGAACTCCACTAGATGTAAATGGTCATCTCATGATCCACTAAAGTCTAATATACAAGCTCTCAAGAGATCCTCCAATATACGATTCACCCTCTCTGTCTGACCGTCGGTTTGAGGATGGTACGCGGTACTGAGATATAATTCTGATCCTAACGGCTCTTGCAAGCCCTTCCAAAATCCACTAGTGAACAACGGATTGTAATTGATGGAAAATTCGTACCAATTTGAGCTGACTAATATCCTACACATTCGACTCAAAGTGCACGAAAGTTTAGATCATTAATAGAAAGAATTTAGAGGATGAGATAGAAAAGATAGAACTAATATAATAGAAGAAGAAGAACATTAGAATCAGAGTAAACGCTAATCTCACAGCGGAATGAATAACCATGTATTATAACATAACTTTGAAATACACAAAACTGAATTTGTATATACATACCATATTAGAGTACAACTCATATACATTACAGCGGAAACAATCTCTAACTAATTAATGGTGAAGCCCTCTGCTTCCCGCTCCTCCAAGTGAATCTGCAAAGCCTGAAACACTTGACTGCACGTACAAATTTGGGCACCCAAGAGTTTAGGGAAAAAAACAAAATAAAATCTGGGTCAGTCATGGGACTGATGTGAGTAAATTCCAACCATATCGTTTAACTTTGAAAATACTTTGAAACAAAAGGATAATAGTAAGACCGGCCCACACATAAACATGAACGGTTTTTACCTTACTATAACCCAAATTTCTTTGATATCAAAACCAGTGATATTATGGTAATGTCTAAGCAAATAAATATCCAAGTAGCAGAACGCTTGCATCTCATGCTCCACATATATATAGTATAAAATCAAAGACCGCAGGGCGCTTATTGGAGAATGGATTCCAACAGACAAGGTATGGGAGCACCTTCCGAACAGTGTACTCTAGAGGTGATACACCTGGGTTCAACAAGAACGTCTTGCAACCCGGCCATACATGACCGACCACTCATTTAGCTTGAGTGTATCGAATATGTTATCACCACGGTTGTAGGCCATCCAACCGTCATCCGAAGATACAGAATCGAAAAGAAGTATAAATATGAATTTTCTCTAGATCGGGCGACAATACACCCTGCTTGGGGATGACCCAACTAGCCATGCTGCCTAGCCCAACTTTTGTTACTTCCTGGTTGTGAGGCTAGAGGCTACGTCTATCTTTAGAACATCTGATCACCATTCACTTTGAATGCCACATCGTAAAATCCGTAATCACATATTGATTACACAAATGCACACTGGGTGTAGAATAAAGAGAAGTTACCTTCTCCCCACCAACTTGGTATATTCGTAAAAAGCAATGGCATGACCGTTGGAAATACTCTGTCAGACACTCGTCCATACAAGTTGTCCTGGGACTGGACAAACAGAAAATACCATTCTAGAACTGGACGACCCTTGTATTTTACTCCGTCTTCAATTAATTTCAGGATATCTAATTCGCAGCGCTTATGCCTATACGGAGTGGTTTTCGGATAATAAATCCAACCGGTCTCTCCATATTGACAACGATGGTCAAACACTTCGATAACCGGTTATTTAACCATCGAAGTAAAAGCAAACATCCATTCTAATGTACAACTAAACATCACACAACCAAGGGCACTTTTATTTAACATTCGTTTTATTATTCAAATTCCCATATCTTACCAGATATTTCTCTAATCCCGTTTTAGCCTTTTCAAACTTCCTAAAAACCATCCCCAGTTATTTAACTCTTACTTCCCATTTTCCAGAAAATATATGTTATTAACGTTCGAAACATTTTCATTCTTTTCACATTTCTTGGTTTCTACACTTGGATCATATACCCTATCTTTATTGGAAAAATATTTCCAATTTCATTATAAATATTTTAGTCGGCCAACCGTTTACTTTTAAAACGTTATTCACTTAAAAATGTGAATACCATTCTTGTTATAGAAATCTGAATACCTTTATCAAATAACTCTTTATTTATATAATCAATACCATTATCTCGTTTACCGAAATCTCTTTCATACTTTATACTCCCAACCCACCTTATAAACTCTGTTCTCTAAGTCAACTTCTTATCAATATCAAGTTTATAGCTAAATAATGATTACATATCCTATTATGATTTATTTGTTTAAGCTAAGAATCGATCTTATCATATTATAATTCCTAAAATAATTTACTTTAATACATTCGACTTCGTCGAATTATAGTTCCAAGTCCTAATGGTTTAATTCTATTTATATTTCGAACATCAAAATACTGCCATCGTTTTCTACCATGATTCTCTCATTTCTCTTTCTAAACTTATTCTTATATTATCTTTGAACAAACGTCGTTACTTGTTATTTCAGAATAAGTGGATCTCAAACCAAATTGTTTCATTCCTTAGGAAGTGCTGCTATATATAAAAATCATGCTTAAGTTTGGTTAACAGCGTTAATTTATCGTTACAGTTCAAAACTTGTCATACGCTGTAATATTCTCCTTTATAACTAATCTTGACATAAAAGTCATGCTTAGGCCTAATCAATAGCGTTTATTTTATCGCTATAGATCAAAGACTTGCAATATGCTGCCATATTCCCTTTATACTAGTCATGATATAACAGTCGCGCTTAAACTAGCTAACAACGTTTATTTTATCGCTATAGTATTTAGACTTGTAAATACGCTGCCATATTCTTTTTGTAACTAATTTTGACATCTCTTTTCCCCTTACAAACTGATATCGTTCCTCGATAATAGTGAAGCCGTTCAAGTTGGGGTATTTTATTTACCTCTCAGACCTTGATCGAAAACGTTCTTACCTTAGAACAGATATAAGTCTAAAACTCTAATTCTTATTACTTATGATGTCTATCAGACCGTATTTTCTTGTTTAATTTTGACTATGGTTTTTATAACACCATATTCTTACTTTGAAATCTCGGTTGTTTATGATTATTTATTTTTAAACATTAACTCTTCGCTATACCATTCCACAGTTCTACTTATAACTTCTTAAACTAAAAGGTAATTAAATCTCATAAACTTTGATTAATTTTTTTCTAAACTGTTTCATCAGATTAATTAAAGACCAATTAATCTAATAATCATTTTCCCAAATAACAGTTGATTAAAACAACTTCATTCCATCAGTAAATTCGTTAATTGATTTTAATTACTTCTAAACATTTGATTAATATAATTAACCTAATATTATTTCTAAATTGTTTATCTTAAATAACATTATCCATATATTTAATCGTCGGATAATTTCTGCTTTATAAACTCATTTACATGTCCACAATCGTTTTTATTCATTTTATAAAAACGAACTCTAAAATACTGGTTTATAATAGAACTTCTATTATAATTTAAAACTTCGCTTTAATTATAAAAATATAATTTTTATAATTAACTTCGTTGATTTTCCTGACGGCCAATCAACTTCTTAACAAACGATGGGTTTACGGTCGATTGTTACCACCCTTTTTTTATCGATATCATTTATTTATTTATCAAAGAAAATGTTGAATTTTTATTCAACATCAATTATTCATACGGGGTTTTAAATGTAATTCGTGTTTGAACAGCGAATACAAAACAAACAGTACATATAAATATCGAGGAATCCGTTCGGATTCCTCCAACCGGTTTCCGCATCCACAGATGTTAGTCAAACAATTATCACTGATTCCATACTAGGGAATATTATAATCTGTGGAATCAGTACCCAACTGGTGATGTGTACATATGCAACGATATATAATATTTAACCAATTTTATTGTATTCTACCTAATCGACCATCACACAACATTCAAACAACATTAAAATATTAATATATTTGAAAATATATCAGAGTTAGTGATTTTACTCACCTTGCGCGTTAACCGTTAAATAACGATTTGCGTCGGTCGATTAAACCGGGCGTTCAATTCTGCCATCGTTCACGCTGAAACATCTGTCGGCTTGCTCAAGACACGAACGCTTCACGCTGCTACTTCGCTTCAGCACGTATGACCATTCTCTTCCCAATACCGAAATCAAATGCCGCTCCTACTTTTTATTTTTTTGTTACTTCACGTTTTCTTTTGTGGCTTCTCTCTTTATAATTTTTCTTTTATTTAAACAGAACTGGGCTCGACCCATAAATTCCAGCCCATGTCTAGATGATAAACCGATATGTTAACCCGCGTGTAACAGAATCCCTTCTTTACCATTTTCAACTTTGAACAGCTCCATTCAACCAAAAAAAACTCGTCCTTCACTGCTTTCAAAGCCTTCCTCTATATCGAGTTTTCCACCGTTCCACGTACGTCTTTAAACTTCACCAACTTTGCACTTCTACTAACGCACCCACATCCTATAATTTCTTCCCAAAAAAATTGCGTTCTGTCAACCCATATTTCCCGCGTTTTGAAATGAACCGCATATCTTTATCCTTTGTCCCACTTATTTCCCTTCACCCGCCATAACAACACGTTCTTATCTCCGGTTTTCACTTTTGCCAGCCCACCTTCATGCACGCAATACTCCTCCAAACTATTTAAAGAATCCACACTCCCTCTCCCTTGTACATATGCCAGCAACCATTTCCAAACTACCCTAGCTTGCTGCCGTTCAAAACTCCACTTCATATAAATTTTCTTCCAGGGATTTTTCAAGCGGCTCCTTCACGTGGATCAGCTATTGTGGTAGCCTTTACTGCTCCAGAAACCACGTGTACCCACTGCTCCTCCGGATTCGCACATCAGAAGCCCATCGACTTGCGCCACTGCTCCTTAACGTGTTGCCCTTCCTCCACGGATTCGAACTTCGTTCAACAGCACATGTATGTTCCATGCACACACCATCAAAATTCCATGTTTCATTCCTCCATTACTTCAAAGAAAAATGGCGTAGCTCCTCCTTGTTACTCTAAAACGCACGTATCAATGAAGACCCCCGCTCATATTTGTTTTTGCTTTTGCGTTTCATAGAGAAGACAGAAGGTTTTGCCGTGAATTTATAGTGTTACGAACCTTAAGGGCAAAGGAATAGGGTACGCTATAGAGTAATGGGGTAGCTGTATGTAGGTTATGACAGCCACAATTTACAGGATAGGTGTATGGCTCTTTGGCATGAAGGTTTTAGGGTGTTGTAGGTCATGGTCTTGCATATCCCTTAATATCTGTGTGATGGGTATATATAGGGTATACTTATAATATTGATTAGATGTTTCATAGGGTATGGGTGTTATTTTCTTTTCTTAGTTTTGAAGTATTAGGTCATCACGTTCATAGTTGGAGATAGGGTATGCATTTGTTTAGGCTAGGTTGGATTTGTTACATAATAGGGTATGTTTGTCATGTCTCATATTGATACCGGCGTTACTCCATGGCCATATACAAATTTGCTCACATACGAATCGCTTATGGATAGAAATAAGATTACGGTTGTGTCCAGCGAGGTGTCACGATCCCAAAAGTATAATAATATTGGTAGATTAACTCATATTTTGAAACCCCGAAATATCGATACAGGGTGCAAAATACTCAAAATAAAAAGTTGCGTATTTAATTAATTAAAAATTACAGTAAAATTCTAAAAATTAAATTATCGCTGCGCCTGAAAAGAACCTTGTCCAGATTTACGACCAATATCTAGTTATATCAAATAAACTGTTATGATCGATAAACGATTTCATAGCGACTTTTCAAATATTTGATTTAGACATATCTTAAAATCTATACGACGAAATCCTGATTTTTCACTTCTATAAGAAAGATACAGTTCAACTAATTCCAACGCTTCTTGTTTCGAAGAAATCCGATTCAAAACGAGTCTAGTACACTCAGTTGAAGTTCAGAACATTAAACTACAAACTATCACCGTATTACGGTCTCGATTATATTTAATATATATTTTTATACGTTCAACTTCGTTTTAATTAATATATAAATCCACTTATACCACGACTTCAATGTTTAACTGATTTAAATATTCAAAATTCAAACCGATAAAAATGCGGGACGTTACAGTCCTTTCCCCTTAAAATAATTTCGTCCTCGAAATTGCTAAGATGGGGAAAATGCTACAATCTCTGTTATAAACAGGTTAAAAATTTTTTTGGTTTACTTCATAATTTCAGTTTCAACTGAACTGATTAATTCCAATTAAAATATTAATTTCCTTCTTATTTCGAATATTTTCAAAATTCTGAAAATTTCCTAACAGCTTTATTTTTCGAAGAATTTTTCCAGCATTTACTCTGCACGGCTCATTCGGTACTGCTACAACTTGCCTCTCTGGGTATTTCCCAATCCGAAGAAAGTTCAAACAACCAAGTGGCTTGCCCAATATATTTATAACTCTCGTATCCAAACAAAATATAAACTTATCCCTTTTTGTCGGACGTTCAGTTCTTTCTCTTTCTTTTGCTATTACTTTAGCAGATACCCATGCATTCCAAACATGGATTTTCAATCATCCTTAATTGATCTTCCATCAGTCCATTATCAAACCAATCCTCCGCTTTTACTAAGCCAAATTACTATTTTGACTCCAATTCCATTTACTGATTTATTTCTCAAATCAGTTATCTTCATCTCCAGATTCAAAATTTGATTCTTATTCTCCAAGAATCAATTCATTTTAATAACTCGAATCTCCAACATTTCTCGTTTACCATTTCGATTATGGATCGTTCCAAATTCAGTCTAGTTTGTTTATCTTAGTTTAAGTTCCACTTTTACCATTTTAACTCATAAGTTATATCATTATTTCAAAATTCGAATTCATCAGTTTGAAATCATATATTATTCAAAACATTTGAATTTCTGAACAACATGTTCCTTAAAACAATCCAAAACAAAATCTTTGATAGTAATCCGTCACTTAGCAACTCGAAAATGAACACTGATGATGCGGCCGTCATCATCAGAATTATTTTCTAGTGATCGAAGTGAGTTCAATACTATATCACTTTTCAAAATTTATTTCGAAACACTTTCATTTTGAAATTACTTTAAAATATCTTTTAAAATGCTTGGAAAACAATTTCAAATCTCCCAAGGTTTTAAAATTCCCATATATTTAATTCAAATCCATTTACAACGACTTCTCAAATTTCTTGAGTTTTATTTCTATTCTGTTTTTAATTTCATATTTTAGTTCATCTGATTTTGCATATAATATTTCGATTGGTTATTTATATAACCAACTCAATTATACATCTTATTTGATCATAATAATGATCACACATCCAAGATATTATAATAATCTCAAGATATATACTTCTTTTATATCAAAATATATTTTAGGTAAAATTATTTCATTTACCTTCTTTTGAAAACATACTGTGTTGAATTACTCTGTTCAAGAGTTTAGAAACTCCTATCGACACAGTTTGCATTACTGTTTCGACCAGAATTCATAAACCACTTGTAACACCCCGAATTTTCCGGTAACTGTAAGATAAACAAATTAAAGTATAATTAGTTTCAAATCAAAGAATTAAGTGAAACGAGATATGCCATTTTGTTCGTCTCGGAATTCTGCTTGAGATAGAGTTCGAGTTTGCGTAAAACGGACTCCGTATGAGGGAGATATGACCTCCGGAAGTTTCAGAATTACGTTTAAAATTCAAACAGGCAGAAACAGTTCAGAAAAACGAATTCAAACTCAAAATCGGACCCAGATCGGGCTGGGCGGGAATTTTCCCGCCCAAGACCCAGGTCGACTGGGTAGTCGACCTGGGGTCGACCTGGGTGTCGACTTGGTAGTCGACCTGGCCCCTGAGCCAGGTCGAACCCAGCCCCTCCTGGCTGGCCTGGTCTGTGCTTGGCCGAATTTCTGGGCTTGGTCTTGTCACTGGGGCTTATGTGTCAACTCTTGATTGGTTTCTCTTTAAAACGAGCGGCTTATATTAATCTTGGCTCCATCGACGGCTCTAATCAATTCACAAACTCTATAAAAAGGACCTAAGACTCTACCTAATTCACACAAATAAAATGAGTATGGAGCTGTCATGCTGCTGAAGAAAGACTAGGAGTAGCCGTCAAATCGAGAGACGATTAGGAGTTGATTCAAAATCTTAAAGCCATGACAATTAAATCAAAACAACGCCTACAACAAAGGATAGCATCACCAAATTCAGAATTCAGAGTCCTGAATACAAGATTCGTCACACGTTGTAAGTAGAGTGCTATTCCGATGTGAATGAATAATTGAGACTTGATCTGTGTAGAATGAGAAATGGGATTGTACTTTAATTATAATAATGTTAATTCATAATTGTATGTTGCTATGATTTGCTATGAATGGATTTGGGATGTGGTAGTGTAATTAACATGATATTGGATCTATTGAATAGTTGCGATACAAGTATATAACTCATGTTGGAAATTTGATACGTTGTGGTTAATGAGAAGTTATATATATTTCGTTGCAACCAAGTTAAGACTTATGCAAGTATATGATTCACTATTAGGCCAACATGATTTTTAGATCCTTCTATGTATATTTTTATGATTATTTTTAGTGTAGTTGGATCCAATTGGGTATTATGATTCATATGAATTTATGTTGGAATAGGCATCATGATTCAAGTGAAAACCATACTTTTGTATTAGTGACAAAAGTAAGCATCTTTGTGAACTTGTGTTGACTTTATGAACATGACTAGTTTATGTTTAACTTTATGCCCAAACAAAATATGTTTTAGGCTTAGGTTATTGTAAAAAAACATATGATAATATATGTGGCACATAATTAAGTTAGATTCACACTTTAAATAAAAGTTTACATGATTAGATTAAAACCATGATTCATGTTTAGGTATGTTTTATGTCAAGATTATATGCTATTACAATGCAAGTTCACAAGTGCCTAATTTATGTTAATTAGATCGCTATATTGCAAGTTCATGCGTTTACACACCCCTTCTTGATGTTAATTAGAATATATATACATCATGTTCTAAGCCTCCCCTTTTTATGTGGCTAAGTTGGGCTAAAATGTTGAAGCCCAACATATGTTATATTATTACGTACAAATGGGGGAATACGTTGGGGTTAATTAAAGTATATGTGTTGGCATGTTTGGCACATGCCAACGATTCATGACATTTTAAATGGTATAAACTATTATACCCAAGAATAATGAATTTGAATAATGGGCCACAAATATTTACATATAAAAGAAAAAGAGACAAAATATGTAAACTTAGAAAATACGACATGCTTAACCCGAGGTTGGATTGCGTTGTGACATAAACCTTCCCGGGCCCGGCCGGCTGTCCAATAGTCACAACAATACCTATCCAATGTGGGTGGTTAAGCATTGAGCCCAATAAAGACCCGAGGTTAGACTGAGTTGTGACGTAAGACTGCCCGGACCCAACCGGCAACAGGCAGTCACAACAATACCTGTCTAATGTGAGTGGTTGGAGCTTTAATAAGACAATTAAGGCTAAGTCAGGATTGATAGGATTAAGTAAATTGAATTAATACTTAATCAAATACAACATGCTAAACTATACAGACTGATTGGGGGTTAGGTTTATACAGAACACTTAACCAACTTAGCATGTTGGCTAGAAATAGAAAACCTAGTAGCGGGGGACCCTTTTCAGTAGTAACCCTACAAGGTGTATAAGGATACCTTGAACTAGGCAGGGTGGGGCACGATTACTAGGCTGATTGTAAGAGGTCAAATCGACGGCAGTGGTGCGGCAGTGTAGGTTCTAACGAGGTGCGGGCGTGCACACACTCCGGCGTAGAAAAATTAGGCACTGGGCACCATTATTATACCTGTGCATTCTAGAACTGTGTCGGGCCACCACCATGGGACTTGATACACCCCATGGTGGGACTAGCATAGGTAGCTACAACATCGGGGGCCGTAAGACACATGTAACTATGCGAGTAGGAGCCGATCATTAAAAGGGTTCACTTCACCCTGATTTTGGGGCGCCAGTTGGGAACTAGTTTATAGGGGGTGCAGAGATTAATATGGGGTACGATAGTGTATTCGACTCTAGACAACTTAACTTAGTTTATGGTGCTTTCACATTTCCAGTTTGTACTTATCATGCTCTTTTTATTGCTCATAGACCGAATAGTCCTAGACTTACTCAGGCTTTATGTCTGACTCTCACTACACCAGAAATGCCAATTTGGCAGTGCTCACGGCCGTATCAAAATCGATTTGGCAGTGTTCTGGACCGTATCAAAAAATGGCGTCTCTGTTGCTTTGATACGGCTTAAAACCGTATCAAATTGATAAATAAATACGGTTTTAAGCCGTATCAAATTTCTAAATTGATACCGCTCTAAACCGTATCAAAGTAGCATGATGGCACTGTCTAACTTCTAATTTGATACGGTTTAAGCCGTATCAAATTTCTAATTTGATACGGCTTAAAACCTTATCAAATTGGTATGCTGGCACTATCAACTTCGTAGATCGATACGGTTTTAAGCCGTATCAAATTGGTAGATTGATACGGCTTAAAACCGTATTAAATTGGTATACTGATACGGCTTAAAACCGTGTTTAATGCCTCATTCCTACAATGAATTAGATACGGCTTTTAACCATATCAAAATCGGTATATCATATATGCAATATGCAGAAACACTGCACCCATTGATATATATATATATACACAATAAAGAAGATACGCTACACCCATACAACAGTATATAAAGAAGATACGCTAAGCATAATTCGATTAATACATAAACCATAACTTCAGTTAATACAAACCACATAACAAAGTATATACAAAGCATAATGTTCACAGTTCTTGCTCTAAGAAAAAAAAAGACAACAAAACTGCAGTTGTCGAGCCCATTCAACTCATGCTTGTTCCAAAGGCTGAAAAGAAATTAAAATAACAAACATCAGTTAAGTTTCGCCTCCACAACAACAAGTCCTGATTTCACAACTAACACTAAATATGCAGGTAACACAAAGAGAAAAGATAAACAGAAATTAACTTAAAATAAGGAAATTGGATAACATATATTAACTATATTCAGCCATATTACATCAGTAACTATATTCAGCCATATTACCAGTAAATTGGAGAACATATATTAACTTAAAATAAGGAACCATAACCTCAACATAGTTTTAGATCAAAAAGTAGGTAACACAAAGAGAAAAGAGAAACAGAAACTTTATCCTATATTGAATCAAATATTGTAGTAGCTTCAATTCCAACATTGCTTAACAAACTAAAAAGTAAATTAAAAACTGGAAAAAGGTGAACCAAATATAAGCCATCCTATATTGGATCTAGAAAAACTAAACCAAAATGGAGCTTCCGATGGATTATGTAATGTATACATTGACTTACAGTTTATGTATCAGAAAATGAAGCATAGTCAACAACTCATTAGAAAATGAAGCATAGTCAACAACTCATTAGAGTGGCCTGTCATATGGACTTTTATGCTTTGATCTTTTTGAATTGTAGTATCAGAAAATGGAGCATAGTCAACAACTCATTAGAGTGGCCTGTCATATGGACTTTTATGCTTTGAAAATACTTTGGAAAAAAAATGTTTAATCTTATTGTAACATTGGGATATTTAGCAGGTTCAGAACAAACAGGCCAATCTAATTGAATTTTCTAACAGTAATTGTATAATAATAGTTGGGGAAATTATGTTACATTTGGTAGCTTAGAATTTATTTTGATTTTGAGTATCATTCATATGTTTAATATTATACATAATAGTCCAGAGATATGGACTTTTTATTATTTATGGTTTGCTGCAAAATTTATGGTTTGCTGCAAATGAGACATGAGAGCTGCTTTTAAAAGCATATTTCTTACGGAAAAATGAATCAACGGTCAACATGCAATGATGTCCGTGGAATGAAATAATAAACACTGTCGATGAAGTGACGTGAAAATGACACACGAGATGTCAAATATGGAAACACACCGGCTGACGCCGGTGAAGAGCGCAAAGAAATGCCGGTGTGGGCGTACCAGGAAACCGGTAAGTGGAAGCAAAAAAATTAAATTAAAGAAAGAAATTTAATTTAACTGAGCATTACGGCTCAATTTCAGCTGAGCGTTACGGCTCAGTTTCAGCTGAGCGTTACGGCTCAGTTTCAGCTGAGCCTTAAGGCTCAGCGAAACTGAGCCTTACGCTCAATTTCAACTGAGCCGTAAAGCTCAGTTTCACTTGAGCTTTACGGCTCAGTTCGCTGAGCCTTACGCTCAGTGAAGGCTCAGTTTCAACTGAGCATTACGGCTCAGTTTCAGCTGAGCCTTAAGGCTCAGCGAAACTGAGCCTTACGCTCAGTTTCACCTGAGTCGTAAAGCTCAGTTTCGCCGAGCCAAAAGGCTCGGTTTCAACTGAGCATTACGGCTCAGTTTCAGCTGAGCCTTAAGGCTCAGCTGAAACTGAGCCGTAAAGCTCGGTTTCAATTGAGCCTTACGCTCAGTTTCAACTGAGCCATAAAGCTCAGTTTCACCTGAGCCTTACGACTCAGTGAAGCCGAGTGTAATGCTCAGTTTCAGCGAAGCCGAGCCATAATTAATTCCCAACCAAAATTTAAAATTAACTTGAGATGTACAAGTTCCAGGTTGATGATAGGGGTTAAAATTATCTAGGTGAGGTATTGTTGATGTGTAAAGTTCAAAAGAACAGAGTGTTCATTTCCAGACATAACATCATCCAAGGAATACCTGTTTTAAGTCTTAACTGCGCATTTTTTTATTTAGATTGTGGACATGCAAATGATATACTTATATATGCACTTAACAAATATATTATTTGTTGCTCGATACAGTTATAACTAATTCATAACTTTAATCTATTGGCTTTAGCCGGTATCGTAGTAAATATATTATGTTATATCAGGGACTAACCATGTGTTATTCTAATATTTAATGCTTTAGATGGAGTAGGCTTTCTTTCTTTGTTGCACATGGAGATCATGTGTCAGCATTAAACAATATTGCTTACTTTTCTCATTTTTGTTCTTTTATATGCTCGATTTCCTCCATTTTGTTGTCTGTTATATTTATTTATTTCTGACTAATGATGCTGCATAAATTGTTTCTCAACAAATCCAAGAAGTCCCTTTCTGCCATTTCCACTATTGAAAAATTACATGAGACCTTAGGTATGATGGTAAAGAAAGAACATGCAATTCAAAAGAATATTACTTTTGAAGTTGAAAGGACAAAACATCATACAAAGCAAAGCTGAAAAATAAAAAAGCTGCAATTCAATGTCTAAAGAAGAAGAGGTTATATGAAACACAGATTGAACAACTAGGAAATTTTCAGCTGCGGGTGGATGACTAGATGATTACGGTTGAAGAAGCTAAAGCAATAATTGATAATCTAGATGCTCTTAAATCAGGATCTGCTATTATAAAATATATAAGCAAATCACTGAGTGTAGATGAGATTGAAAAGGCAATAGAACAAGTGGATGAAAACGTAAAAAATATGAGACAGATACAAGAGCCTCTTACAACGTTGGTGGGCACAGACGTCGATTTTGATGAGGATGAATTAGAGGCTGAGCTAGAAGAGCTTGATGCACAAACAGAAGATGAGCGGGTCAAATCTCCTCCTCACGCACTTCCTGCAAAAAATTCGCCCACAAGTGAACAAATAAAAGGTAGCAGCAGCAGGTTCTGATCTGCTGGTAAAGCCTGGCCCAATGAACTCGTCGCCTAAAGCACTATGAACAGTGGAGTGGTCATGATTAATATTTTAAAACTTAATCAAAACACAAAAAATGCTATTGTGGCACACATATTTTGATAAGAAGTGCATATGTAGATTATTTATTAGCATTTTGAATGATTTGATATCAAAGGGACAAATGATTAGTTTCTAGTATTCTCTATGTATTATGTTCTTAAATCAGTATCATCTCCTGCATCCTCAAAAATGTTAGTAATGCATACTTTGATTATAAGATTATAATAATACCGATCATGGTGTAATATAAAACATATGGATGTATTCCTCATTCTCACGTATCTGCCGTAAATCCAAATTTTCTAAAGTTTGTGGGAGCGAAACATAAAGAAATATATTTATTTTTATTTTTATTTCTAATTAAAAAGGAATATTTTTATTTTCTACATGGTTATGTGGTCCAAACTGAAGCAAGCTAAAGTAACAAACATTAGAATGTACCGTTCCAGACTTCTGGTGAAAGATTCATCAATAGGCAGTGATCCTACTGTGACAGTCCCATTCATAGCTTCTTTAAGAACATCAGCCATGATTATAGTTTTTGTTAGAACACCAAGCTTACTAAATGCAAATAAATGAAATTTAAACTTCTGTTCACATAAAGCAAAGAAACAAAATTGCGCAACTGCAATATACATTAGTCATTTATTGTCTTATTGTTTGCATTTGCTTTCTCTTTTCATAGTTATGAAGGTCTGATAATAAGGGGTTACTCGATAGTAAATTAGCATGGGAGAATGTGAGGAATACCTAATTTTTTACAACCGTAGTGACAATGATTGGACAACAAATGTGCTATACTGCTATATTGGGTAGTAAAATCGGCTTCATACACGAGAATATATAAATGGTGTAATAGAACTATTCTGGATTATTTATTATGCAACAATCGATTTGAAAGGGGAGATCATTTATTTTCTAAATTTTGCTATGCTACTTCACGTTGGACTTGGTTGCATGTATAATGGTCACAATAACCTTATACAGTAAATGAAATTGGAGATTTACTTCTAGGTCACACAAATTAAATAAGTTATATGTTTTACTTCATTGTGAATTAATTATGTCCTTGCATTGCAAAGACAAAAAACAAAAATTAAATTGATGGTACATTTCATCAACTTTATAAACTAAATTTTCTTTCAAGTGTAAGTCTAGTCAACCACCAATAATTAGAGCAATTTAAAAGGTTAGTTAATAAATATAATTAAACTGATCAAGCAGTAATAAATATAATGAAATTGGAGATTTAGCACTGGAGAAAATGTGGAGCCATCTGAACTTGAGGACGCTGCCATGAGGAGCAGTTTGATCCAACAAATTATCGTCATTGGTCAGGATCAACGACGTCTTGGTGCACTAATTGTGCCGGACCAGGATGAAGTTTTAAAAGAAGCAAAGAAACAGAGAGCTTTGAATAGTGATACTGCTGAGTTGAGCATGGAAATAATGATGAATCTTATATGTGGAGAATTGAGAAAATGGACTTCTAATTGCTCTTTTCAAATTGGACCGATACTCATACTGGATGAACCTTTTACGATTGACAATGGTTTGATGACTCCAACCATGAAAATTAGAAGAGATATGGTCGCTACTCGGTACAAAGAACAAATTGCCAGCATGTACAAGTAAATTATCCCATGGAAATGGAAATACAGCAGAATAAGGGTGTCCATGTGCCTGTATGTTTCTACCTTCTTCTATAAATAAGTTCTTCCAATGTTCAGAAGATGTCGAAGTAAGTTATTTGTAGTCATCTATTATATGTAACTGTTCCTGTAAGATAAAGTATAATTTGTGCTTCTTCATGTATTACTGTTGTATTTTGGTGGAAAAATATGCTCTTAAGGTGAATAATAATAATAATAATCTTAAAGTGCATCTCTAGGCACATCAACTAACTTGTACGTAGTGCGAATTAGCTACTGCAGCTGCTTAGATCAAATAAATAACAATCATCGGAATAAGATTTATGTATGCATGTAAGTTTAAACTTTTCTTTTATTCTAGAATACTATGATTAAAAATAAAGTTATATCATCATATGGTCATGAGATTCCTATACAAAAACCTATGACAGTGGTCATTAAAAGAAATTACTTTTATGCATAAGAGTACATATTCCTATGCCTCTAGATTCTGATCCTTCTAGCTAGAAGTGCCTATTTTAAAAGAATAAATGGATATTAATACAAAAACAATTCTGCAAAATTAACAGGAAGTATTGGAATTCAGTAAAGTAGAAATCCATAGTTGATACAACATATAATACTGCACTATCATATTCGTTGACATGAACTTTCAAGGTATGCAAGTTGACTTTATGCATTATGAATACGCCAACCAATGTTTGTGTTTGCTCCAAATCAACCGACAGGTTCACTCATGATTTATCTTACCAAATTTTAGTTTGGTCACAGATAAGACATCTATTAAGTTGTTTCTATTATAACATTGCTTATTCTTGGAGTAACGTCAGGATCCTATAAAAGATTTTAGGATTGCATATGTTGTAAGCATTTATGAATCTATGATAGTCTAAATTATGGACAAAAACAGACCTGGATAAGAATTTGACAAACCCATTCAACCAACAAATTCATATGCAGACAAGCACAAACAAATACACACAAAATGGATATGGAGCATCTTACTTTTGTTATTAAAACAAATTTAACCATTTATTAAACGATAATCATGTGTTCAAAATTTTGTATTACGCAGATTTATAGTAAATATAGAATAAATCTTAGTTTTAGGCTCGAAAAATAAAATTTTGTTTCAACTCCAAACTTATTACAGAAATATGCCTAGTTTTCACCAGGCCACTTTGGAAAAGCGTCAAAGGAGAATCAATTCCTCTGATTAGGATAAGCAGGATTGACTAAAGGACAATGGTTTCTCATTCTAAACGAAAAACAAGAAGGCTCAAAATGAAAAGTAAAAAATCACCTTTCATCCTGAACAGCCGAATTGAGTAGGTTTAAGACAGCCGCTTCGCAGTCATCGCGACCGCCGCATATAAGCATGGAAACAAGTGCTCGACTTCCCCGAAGAAGACCCGACGGTTATCGCATGAAATCCTTGCAAGCCTTTGGATTTCTTTCGCTGCTTCCAACCTAGAATCCTTGGGAAGCGGTTTTTATTTAAAAGAAGAGGGGAGGGACGCCAAATTTGCACAGCATCACCATCGCTAATTTTCACTGATTCATTACTCAGTTTTACCCCATTTACTGTCGTCCGATTAGCAGAACCAAGATCTATCAAAATCGGTTGATCAGTTTGAAAATCAAAGTGTATAGTGAGATGCTTCTGAGAAACCGAAGTGGGGAAGTGGAAAAGGGAAGTGGAGACGAAGGGGATAGGTTTTCTCATTGATTTAGGGATTGGAATACACTAGGAACCGTAGAAATGAAAAATAGCAGGCAAGTGCGGGAGAGAAATATGATAGGGATCCAAACCGTATCAAATGAACAGATCCGAGGCCTTCAAGATGAAGGGTTAGATTTTATGCATTGTGGATGGTGCGGATCAACAAAAAAAAAAGATACGACACCAAAGAAATTTGATACGGATACGAGCTGTAGCAAATTTGATACGGCTTAAAGCCGTATCAAATCTCTACATCCTGGTGTGCCAAATTCGTTGTTTTGATGTAGTGTATACTTTTCTTTCGTCCCCCCCCCCTAAGGTCCGCAGGGAGGGAATAACGCAGCTTGACCAGTTTCACATCCAGCTTGAAGAGAGAGAATGTATTGCTTGGATCTCTTTCATTTTGAACTATGGCTTTGGATAGCAATTAGGGGGACTTATGCAGTTTACTTATGTTTTTATGCTTCTTTAAGTTATGAAGTCAAGACAGTATTATGGTTGTAATAATAAGAAGAGTGTTTTGAGACAATTATGGAAATGTTTGTGTAAACACGTATTTTATGAAATAAAAGTCTGTTGTTTTCCGCTACTTATACATATGTGTTTATATCTGTCTTATGTTTTTATCTTTAACTTTTACCTATAAACCTCCACCAAAATTAAGGCATTCCCTTTGTGAGTGACCTTAACGGAGGTGGGGTGTTTCACTTGGTATCAGAGCGAGGTTAACCAGATCAGATAAAAAGTTTTGAAAATTTATTTTCAAAAGAAAATTTAAAGAAGCATTTTTAAAGATAAAATGTTATTTTATTTTAAAAAGGCATAGTCCCCCAAAGCCATAGGTACTATCTTTTATCCTTCGTTTTGAATCTGTCCTTTTTGTTTCAGCATGTCCGCAGAACTTAACTTGCCAGAGGGTGTACCAATACCTGGTTGGTTTAGACGATTCTTAGAAGCAAGGGTCAATCAGCCAGGTCCCGCTATTCCTTCTCCCCCAGCTGCAGAAAATCATCCTCCTCCCCTAGCTGCAGCAGCACCTCCTCCTCCACCTCCTCCGCGTGGTAATGATTTTGCTAAGACATGTAAAGATTTCAAAACTATGGGAGGGAAGGACTTTCATGGAACCGAGTCCTTCGTGGCAGCCAAGAACTGGCTGAAGGAAACCGAGGACTTATTCGTCATCTTTGAGGTAGAAGATAGGCAGAAGGTACAACTGGCAGTATGGCTACTTAAAGGCGAGGCTTTCTACTGGTGGGAAGTTACCAATGCAGAAAGACCAGTGGAAACATGGGAGGACTTTAGGGCGAGGTTTGAGGCTAAATTTCTCTCAGAAGCTGAAAGGAGCCTTCAATTGGAAAAATTCTTATTTTTTAAGCAAGGGAATATGACAGTCAAAGAGTACGTTAATCAGTTCGATCAGCTGGCTAGGTTCGGACTGGACCTAGTCAACACTCCGCACAAGAAGGTTCTCCGCTTTGTCAAAGGATTGAATGAGCCATTACACAGCTTGGCCATGACCCATATACCTATGGGAGATACGTATGAAAGGTTGGTGCAGGTGGCATTGCTGAACGAAGAGGATAAGGGAAAGAAGGAGACAAAGGGAGAAGGGTTTCAAGGGAAGAAAGAAGGTTTACAGCCTAAGAAGATAGACTTTAAGAAGGGCGGGAAAGACAACAAGTCCCAAGAGAAGAGGAAGTGTAATTTCTGTGGCAAAGTGGGGCACTTAGTACTGCCGGAAGAAGAAGGCCAAGTTGAATGGTGGGTGCTTCTCTTGTGGTGAGACATGCCACATGGCTAAGGATTGCCCAAAGAAGCGAGGGCAGGGGATGAAGGCTGGATCCACCTCAGGGGCACAGGTTCATGCGCTAGAAGCACCGCCTCTGCAACAGTGAGGTATAAATACTTCTGTAGAAAGTGTAGTTTATCTTTATGATCACCCAGTTCGCACTTTATTTGATTCTGGCGCACCACACTCCTTTATTTCATCTGCTTTAGTAGAATCTCTGCACCTAGAAACTAGTATGGTAGAGGACCCCTTAATTGTTTCAAATCCAATCGGGGGCCCAGCTCATTTGTCTATGATCTGTGTGGGATTGAAAATTTCTATTCTAAGCGTAGAATTTAGATGTAGTGCCTTTGTTTTGGGCTTCTCGGGATATGGTTTGATTTTGGGCATGGATTGGCTATCCAGTAATGGTGCCATCCTTGATTGTGAGAAAAGGGTGGTTAGGCTTCTGACCCAACTCGGTAACACTCTGGAAATTACTTGTAATCCTTCGTATGCGGTTATGCTTAGTTATCTTGAATCGCTAGAAGCTTCTGTTGAGATTTTGCAATCGGTTAGAGTGGTCCGTGAATATCCGGATGTCTTCGAAGAGGTGAAGGGCTTACCTCTGAAGCGGGAGATAGACTTTCGCATATATCTTGTAGATAATGCAAAGCCCGTTGCGTTGCCCGTTAGACACATGGCTCCACGGGAAAGGAAAGAGCTCAGTAAACAGGTTAAAGAGCTTCTAGAGAAAGGGTTCATTAGAAGGAGCATTTCAGAATGGGGCGCTCCAGTGGAGTTCGCTACAAAGGCGGAAGGTTCACTCCGTCTATGTGTTGACTATAGGGAGCTCAATAAGCTAACGAAAAAGAATAGGCACCCTCTCCCCAGAATTGACGATCTGTTTGATCAGCTTGTAGGAGCGTCAGTTTTCTCCCAACTCGATTTGGCGACCGGATTTCATCAGCTAAGAGTGGCTGAAGATAGCATCGATAAGACAACATTCAGAACCCCAGACGACTTCTTTGAATGACTTAACATGCCTTTCGGTTTGACAAACGCACCCGCTTACTTCGTGGACCTGATGAGTAGGGTGTTCAGAGAATTCCTCAGCAAGTTCGTGGTAGTCTTCGTAGACGATATCTTGATCTTCTCAAGGAGTGAAGAAGAACATGCTCAGCACCTAAGGGCAATCATGGAAACTCTGCGAGTCCATCAGCTAAAAGCCAAATTCTCCAAGTGCCACTTTTGGAGAGAGGAAGTAAGGTTTCTTGGGCATGTAGTATCCAAAGAAGGGTTAGCTGTGGACCCTGCTAAGGTAGTAGCGGTACAGGATTGGAAGACACCAAGGAATGCAATAGAAGTCCGAAGCTTTCTCGCGCTAGCAGGCTTCTATCGGAAATTCATCAGAGACTTCGCAAAAATATCAGCTCCACTCACTAGATTAACAAAGAAGAACCTAGCGTTTGCTTGGGATTTGGATTGCGAGTTTGCTTTCCAACGACTAAAAAGGGATCTTACAACAGCCCCAGTTCTGACGTTGCCATATGGAAGAAAAATGTTTACGGTATACACGGATGCTTGCGGCACAGGACTAGGGGATGTCTTAATGCAAGAAGGAAGGGTAGTAGCTTATGGCGGGAGACAGTTGAAAGTGCACGAAAAGAACTACCCAATCCATGATCTCGAGTTGGCCGCCATTGTCTTTGCGCTTAAGTCTTGGCGCCACTATCTCCTAGGTGAGAAATTCGAACTGTATACTGACCATAAATCTTTGAAGTATCTCTTCTCGCAGAAGGACCTTAACTTGAGGCAACAAAGGTGGATGGAGTTTCTTTCCTCGTACGATTTTGAGATCTCCTACACTCTGGGAAAAGGCAACGTAGTCGCAGATGGTTTGAGCAGAAAGAAGCTAACATTAAGCCCGCTGTTTGTTGAAAGGCAAAGCCTAGAGTTTATAGCCAGCTTTGACTTTAGACCCTCCTCTGATTTTGTACCTGGTTTGTTAGCATCTCTTGAAGTGCTCCCTACTCTTTTGGACTCAATAGGGATAGCACAACGCGAAGACCCTCAGCTTGTGGAGACGATTGATAGGCTAATTAGGGGTGAGACTTCAAGTCACCTCAACAGATACTCCATCGACGATAAGGGTTGGCTAAGGCGAGACGGAAGACTATGCGTCCCACGGACAAGAGATTTAGTAAAGACGGTTCTCGAGGAAGCACATCACTCCAAGATGACGATACATCCAGGCGGAGATAAAGTATACAAGGACATAAAGAGAACTTTCTTTTGGAGCGGCATGAAGAAGGATGTGGCAGATTTCGTTTCTAAGTGTATGATTTGCCAACAGGTTAAGGCGGAACAGAAGAAACCTGGCGGTCTGCTCCATCCTCTAGAGGTTCCACAGTGGAAGTGGGATAGCATTTCAATGGACTTCATTGATGGGCTGCCTAGGTCTAGAAGAGGCAACACTAGCATTTGGGTAATAGTGGATAGGCTTACTAAAAGCGCCCACTTTTTACCTGTCAAGAGTAGAAGGACTGCCTCATCTCTAGCATCTCTTTATCTCAAGGAAATTGTTCGACTCCATGGAATACCATCCAGCATTGTTAGCGACCGAGACCCTATCTTCACAAGTGAGTTTTTACGGAGTCTGCAAGAAGCGGTAGGCACACAGTTATGCTTGAGTATAGCCTATCACCCCCAAACCGACGGCCAGACAGAAAGAGTGAACATAGTTTTGGAGGACCTTTTAAGACTGTGCGTCCTTGACTTCGGAGGGACGTGGGAAGACCATCTTCCTTTGGTGGAATTTGCCTACAACAACAGCTACCAAACCACCATCGGGATGGCACCCTTCGAAGCCTTATACGGAAGACCGTGTCGATCACCCACTTTTTGGTGGGAGTCTACTGATAAGCTCATACTTGGACCAGATATGATCAGAGAGACTTCAGAAAAAGTAGACTTAATACGAAGGAGGATAAAGACAGCCCAAGATAGACAAAATCCTACGCGGACAAGAGAAGGACTGACCTTGAGTTTGAGGTTGGGGACAGAGTTTTCCTTAAGGTATCTCCTCTAAGGAATGTCGTTCGTTTTGGAACCATAGGGAAGCTAGCACCAAGGTTCGTAGGGTCATTTCCTTTTATCGAGAAAATTGGGAAAATGGCCTATAGATTAGAGCTACCTGAAAAACTAGCTGGAGTTCACAACATCTTTCATGTTTCGCACCTCCGAAAATGTCTACATGAATCTGCTGAAGTGGTAGAGCCAAACATCCTTGAAGAAGCTGAAGTGGAACGCGAAGCAACCGTGAGGAAAGTTCCAACCCGCATCTTAGGAACGGAAGTGAAAAAGCTACGCAACCGCAAAGTCAAGCTCGTCAAAGTTCAGTGGAGCGACGCCGAGGAAGACGCGACTTGGGAAACTGAGGACAAAATACGTGCAACCTACCCTTTTCTTTTTGAGGGTACATCTTTGATCTTTCTTTTTCCTTAAGTTGTGCTTTTATCTATCTTTTAGGGTATATCTACTCGACCTTATCTTTTAGGTAGAAACCCTTTGGATGAAAACATGTAATTGAAATATATTATGGATGATGGTTGCAAGTGGTTGCAAGTGATTGCTAGTGGTTGCTCGTGGTTGCATATACACACACAATCTAGGTTTTAGATCGGCTCAGTCACTTCATATTGCATATGCATATATGTATTTACATTCTTATATGGTTGAAGTTTAAGGTGTTGTCATATGGATGTTGCATTTATATGAATGATTGTGCATTCATGTAGAATCATGAATAGGAAGGTTTGCATATATAATGGATTCATGACACTTACATAATTTGCATTAAGGAGGTCAACTGAATCAGTGGACCGACTGATTTTGCATTAGATAAGTACATGTACACATACTTTGCATATGATCATGAAGCATTAGAAGTCTTTTAAGGACAATGGACGCTCGTGTTTGATGGATGAGTAGATGGACGTTTGGATGTTAGGATATACATTCTCCTAGACTTGAAGATTTCGGGGACGAAATCCTTTAAGGAGGGGAGAATGTAACACCCCGAATTTTCCGGTAACTGTAAGATGAACAAATTAAAGTATAATTAATTTTAAATCAAAGAATTAAGTGAAACAGGATACTCCATTTCGTTCGTCTCGGAATTCTGCTTGAGATAGAGTCCGAGTTTGCGTAAAACGGACTCCGTATGAGGGAGATATGACCTCCGGAAGTTTCAGAATTCAGTTTAAAATTCAAACAGGCAGAAATAGTTCAGAAAAACAAATTCAAACATAAATCGGACCCAGATTGGGTTGGGCGGGAATTTTCCCGCCCAAGACCCAGGTCGACTAGGTTGTCGACCTGGGGTACCCAGGTCGACTGGGTAGTCGACCTGGGTGTCGACTGGGTAGTCGACCTGGCCCCTGAGCCAGGTCGAACCCAGCCCCTCCTGGCTGGCCTGGTCTGTGCTTGGCCGAAATTCTGGGCTTGGTCTTGTCACTGGGGCTTATGTGTCAACTCTTGATTGGTTTCTCTTTAAAACGAGCGGCTTATATTAATCTTGGCTCCATCGACGGCTCTAATCAATTCACAAACTCTATAAAAAGGACCTAAGACTCCACCTAATTCACACAAATAAAATGAGTATGGAGCTGTCATGCTGCTGAAGAAAGACTAGGAGTAGCCGTCAAATCGAGAGACGATTAGGAGTTGATTCAAAAGCTTAAAGCCACGACAATTAAATCAAAACAACGCCTACAACAAAGGATAGCATCACCAAATTCAGAATTCAGAGTCATGAATACAAGATTCATCACACGTTGTAAGTAGAGTGCTATTCCGATGTGAATGAATAATTGAGACTTGATCTGTGTAGAATGAGAAATGGGATTGTACTTTAATTATAATAATGTTAATTCATAATTGTATGTTGCTATGATTTGCTATGAATGGATTTGGGATGTGGTAGTGTAATTAACATGTTATTGGATCTATTGAATAGTTGCGATACAAGTATATAACTCATGTTGGAAATTTGATACGTTGTGGTTAATGAGAAGTTATATATATTTCGTTGCAACCAAGTTAAGACTTATGCAAGTATATGATTCACTATTAGGCCAACATGATTTTTAGATCCTTCTATGTATATTTTTATGATCATTTTTAGTGTAGTTGGATCCAATTGGGTATTATGATTCATATGAATTTATGTTGGAATAGGCATCATGATTCAAGTGAAAACCATACTTTTGTATTAGTGACAAAAGTAAGCATCTTTGTGAACTTGTGTTGACTTTATGAACATGACTAGTTTATGTTTAACTTTATGCCCAAACAAAATATGTTTTAGGCTTAGGTTGTTGCAAAAAAACATATGATAATATATGTGGCACATAATTAAGTTAGATTCATACTTTAAATAAAAGTTTACATGATTAGATTAAAACCATGATTCATGTTTAGGTATGTTTTATGTCAAAATTATATGCTATTACAATGCAAGTTCACAAGTGCCTAATTTATGTTAATTAGATCACTATGTTGCAAGTTCATGTGTTTACGCACCCCTTTTTGATGTTACTTAGAGTATATATACATCATGTTCTAAGCCTCCCCTTTTTATGTGGCTAAGTTGGGCTAAAATGTTGAAGCCCAACATATGTTATATTATTACATACAAACGGGGGAATACGTTGGGGTTAATTAAAGTATATGTGTTGGCATGTTTGGCATATGCCAACGATTCATGACATTTTAAATGGTATAAACTATTATACCCAAGAATAATGAATTTGAATAATGGGCCGCAAATATTTACATATAAAAGAAAAAGAGACAAAATATGTAAACTTAGAAAATACAACATGCTTAACCCGAGGTTGGATTGTGTTGTGACATAAACCTGCCCGGACCCGCCCGGCTGTCCAGTAGTCACAAAAATACCTATCCAATGTGGGTGGTTAAGCATTGAGCCCAATAAAGACCCGAGGTTAGACTGAGTTATGACGTAAGACTGCCCGGACCCAACCGGCAACAGGCAGTCACAACAATACCTGTCTAATGTGAGTGGTTGGAGCTTTAATAAGGCAATTAAGGCTAAGTCAGGATTGATAGGATTAAGTAAATTGAATTAATACTTAATCAAATACAACATGCTAAACTATACAGACTGATTGGGGGTTAGGTTTATACAGAACACTTAACCAACTTAGCATGTTGGCTAGAAATAGAAAACCTAGTAGCGGGGAACCCTTTTCAGCAGTAACCCTACAAGGTGTATCAGGATACCCTGAACTAGGCAGGGTGGGGCACGATTACTGGGCTGACTGTAAGAGGTCAAATCGACGACGGTGGTGCAACAGTGTAGGTTCTAACGGGGTGCGGGCGTGCACACACTCCGGCGTAGAAAAATTAGGCACTGGGCACCAATAATATACCTGTGCATTCTAGAACTGTGTCGGGCCACCACCATGGGACTTGATACACCCCATGGTGGGACCAGCATAGGTAGCTACAACATCGGGGGCCGTAAGACACATGTAACTATGCGAGTAGGAGTCGATCATTAAAAAGGATCACTTCACCCTAATTGTGGGGCGCCAGTTGGGAACTAGTTTATAGGGGGTGCAGAGATTAATATGGGGTACGATAGTGTATTCGACTCTAGACAACTTAACTTAGTTTATGGTGCTTTCCCATTTCCAGTTTGTACTTATCATGCTCTTTTTCTTGCTCATAGACTGAATAGTCCTAGACTTACTCAGGCTTTATGTCTGACTCTACTTTTCTTTCGTCTTCTTTTCTTTCGTCCCCCCCCCCCCCCCCCCCGGTCAGCAGGGAGGGAATACCGCAGCTTGACCAGTTTCACATCTAGCTTGAACAGAGAGAATGTATTGCTTGGATCTCTTTCGTTTTGAACTATGGCTTTGGATAGCAATTATGGGGACTTATGCAGTTTACTTATGTTTTTATGCTTCTTTAAGTTATGAAGTCAAGACAGTATTAT
This sequence comes from Allium sativum, assembly GCA_030737875.1. NCBI lineage: Eukaryota > Viridiplantae > Streptophyta > Magnoliopsida > Asparagales > Amaryllidaceae > Allium > Allium sativum. The sequence continues at coordinate 619,757,616 of CM060912.1, forward strand.
GGTTGTAATAATAAGAAGAGTGTTTTGAGACAATTATGGAAATGTTTGTGTAAACACGTATTTTATGAAATAAAAGTCTGTTGTTTTCCGCTGCTTATACATATGTGTTTATATCTGTCTTATGTTTTTATCTTTGACTTTTACCTATAAACCTCCACCAAAATTAAGGAATTCCCTTTGTGAGTGACCTTAACGGAGGTGGGGTGTTTCACCACTTGCCAAACCAACCAACACAATATAAAACGGTTTTTATATTAATTACAAATACGCGCTCATACATATACACTCATACTCAATCTAGGGTATTACTAACCCAATCTCTATTGAGTTACGCCACAGAGCCAAGGTAATCACTTAACCTTCAGCTCTGATACCAACTGTAATGGATGGAAAATTCGTACCAATTTGTGCTGACTAATATCCTACACATTCGACTCAAAGTGCACGAAAGTTCAGATCATTAATAGAAAGAATTTAGAGGATGAGATAGAAAAGATAGAACTAATAGAATAGAAGAAGAAGAACATTAGAATCATAGTAAACGCTAATCTGACAGCGGAAAGAATAACCATGTATTATAACATAACTTTGAAATACACAAAACTGAATTTGTATATACATACCATATTAGAGTACAACTCATATACATTACAGCGGAAACAATCTCTAACTAATTAATGGTGAAGCCCTCTGCTTCCCGCTCCTCCAAGTGAATCTGCAAAGCCTGAAACACTTGACTGCCCGTACAAATTTGGGCACCCAAGAGTTTGGGGAAAACAACAAAATAAAATCTGGGTCAGTCATGGGACTGGTGTGAGTAAATTCCAACCATATCGTTTAACTTTGAAAATACTTTGAAACAAAAGGATAATAGTAAGACAGGCCCACACATAAACATGGACGGTTTTTACCTTACTATAACCCAAATTTCTTTGATATCAAAACCAGTGATATTACGATAATGTCTAAGCAAATAAATATCCAAGTAGCAGAACGCTTGCATCTCACGCTCCACATATATATATAGTATAAAATCAAAGACCGCAGGGCGCTTATTGGAGAATGGATTCCAACAGACAAAGTATGGGAGCATCTTCCGAACAGTGTACTCTAGAGGGGATACACCTGGATTCAACAAGAACGTATTGCAACCCGGCCACACATGACCAACCACTCATTTAGCTTGAGTGTATCGAATATATTATCACCACGGTTGTAGGCCATCCAACTGTCATCCGAAGATACAGAATCGAAAAGAAGTATAAATATGAATTTTCTCTAGATCGGTGACAATACACCCTGCTTGGGGATGACCCAACTAGCCATGCTGCTTAGCCCAACTTTTGTTACTTCCTGGTTGTGAGGATAGAGGCTACGTCAATCTTTAGAACATCTGATCACCATTCACTTTGAATGCCACATCGTCAAATCCGTAATCACATATTGATTACACAAATGCACACTGGGTGTAGAATAAAGAGAAGTTACCTTCTCCCCACCAACTTGGTATATTCGTAAAAATCAATGGTGTGACCGTTGGAAATACTCTGTCAGACACTCGTCCATACAAGTTGTCCTGGGACTGGACAAACAGAAAATACCATTCTGGAACTGGACGACCCTTGTATTTTACTCCGTCTTCAATTAATTTCAGGATATCTAATTCGCAGCGCTTATGCCTATACGGAGTGGTTTTCGGATAATAAATTCAACCGGTCTCTCCATATTGACAACGATGGTCAAACACTTCGATAGCCGGTTATTTAACCATAGAAGTAAAAACAAACATCCATTCTAATGTATAACTAAACATCACACAACCACGGGCACTTTTATTTAACATTCGTTTTATTATTCAAATTCCCATATCTTACCAGATATTTCTCAAATCCCGTTTTAGCCTTTTCATACTTCCTAAAAAACCATCCCCGGTTATTTAACTCTTACTTCCCATTTTCCAGAAAATATATGTTATTAATGTTCGAAACATTTTCATTCTTTTCACATTTCTTGGTTTCTACACTTGGATCATATACCCTATCTTTATTGGAAAAATATTTCCAATTTCATTATAAATATTTTAGTCGGCCAACCGTTTACTTTTAAAACATTATTCACTTAAAAATGTGAATACCATTCCTGTTATAGAAATCTGAATACCTTTATCAAATAACTCTTTATTTATATAATCAATACCATTATCTCGTTTACCGAAATCTCTTTCATACTTTATACTCCCAATCCACCTTATAAACTCTGTTCTCTAAGTCAACTTCTTATCAATATCAAGTTTATAACTAAATAATGATTACATATCCTATTATGATTTATTTGTTTAAGATAAGAATCGATCTTATCAGATTATAATTCCTAAAATAATTTACTTTAATACATTCGACTTCGTCGAATTATAGTTCCAAATCCTAATGGTTTAATTCTAATTACATTTCGAACATCGAAAAACTGCCATCATTTTCTACCATGATTCTCTCATTTCTCTTTCGAAACTTATTCTTATATTATCTTTGAACAAACGTCGTTACTTATTATTTCAGAATAAGTGGATCTCAAACCAAATTGTTTCATTCCTTAGGAAGTGCTGCTATATATAAAAATCATGCTTAAGCCTGGTTAATGGTGTTAATTTATCGTTACAGTTCAAAACTTGTCATACCTGTAATATTCTCCTTTATAACTAATCCTGACATAACAGTCATGCTTAAGCCTAATCAATAGCGTTTATTTTATAGTTAAAGATCTAAGACTTGCAATATGCTGCCATATTCCCTTTATACTAGTCTTGATATAATAGTCGCGCTTAAACCTAGTCAACAACGTTTATTTTATCGCTATAGTTTTTAGACTTGCAATACGCTGCCATATTCTTTTTGTAACTAATTTTGACATCTCTTTTCTCCTTACAAACTGATATCGTTCCTCGATAATAGTGAAGCCGTTCAAGTTGGGGTATTTTATTTACCTCTCAGACCTTGATCGACAACGTTCTTACCTTAGAACAGATATAAGTCTGTAACTCTAATTCCTTATTACTTATGATGTCTATCAGACCGTATTTTCTTGTTTAATTTTGACTATGGTTTTTATAACACCATATTCTTACTTTGAAATCTCGGTTGTTTATGATTATTTATTTTTAAACATTAACTCTTCGCTATTCCATTCCACAATTCTACTTATAACTTCTTAAACTAAAAGGTAATTAAATCTCATAAACTTTGATTAATTTTTTTCTAAACTGTTTCATTAGATTAATTAAAGATCAATTAATCTAATAATCATTTTCCCAAATAACAGTTGATTAAATCAACTTCATTCCATCAGTAAATTCGTTAACTGATTTTAATTACTTCTAAACATTAGATTAATATAATTAATCTAATAATATTTCTAAATTGATTATCTTAAATAAAATTATCCAAATATTTAATCGTCGGATAATTTCTGCTTTATAAACTCATTTACATGTCAACAATCGTTTTTATTTATTTTATAAAAACGAACTCTAAAATACTGGTTTATAATAGAAAATCTATTATAATTTAAAACTTCGCTTTAATTATAAAAATATAATTTTTATAATTAACTTCGTTGATTTTCCTGACGGCCAATCAACTTCTTAACAAGCGATGGGCTTACGGTCGACTGTTACCACCCTTTTTTTTATCGATATCATTTATTTATTTATCAAAGAAAATGCTGAATTATTATTCAACATCAATTATTCATACGGGGTTTTAAATGTAATTCGTGTTTGAACAGCGAATACAAAACAAATAGTACATATAAATATCGAGGAATCCGGTCGGATTCCTCCAACCGGTTTCCGCATCCACATATGTTAGTCAAACAATTATCACTGATTCCATACTAGGGAATATTATAATCTGTGGAATCAGTACCCAACTGGTGATGTGTACATATGCAACGATATATAATATTTAACCAATTTAATTATAATCTACCTAATCGACCATCACACAGCATTCAAACAACATTAAAATATTAATATATTTTAAAACAGATCAGAGTTAATGATTTTACTCACCTTGCGCGTTAACCGTTAAATAACGATTTGCGTCGATCGATTAAACCGGGCGTTCAATTCTGCCATCGTTCACGCTGAAATATCTGTCGGCTTACTCAAGACACGAACGCTTCACGCTGCTACTTCGCTTCAGCACGTATGACCATTCTCTTCCCAATACCGAAATCAAATGCCGCTCCTACTTTTTATTTTCTTGTTACTTCACGTTTTCTTTTGTGGCTTCCCTCTTTATAATTTTTCTTTTATTTAAAAAGAACTGGGCTCGACCCATAAATTCCGGCCCATGTCTAGATGTTAACCCGCATGTAACAGAATCCCTTCTTTACCATTTTCAACTTTGAACAGCTCCATTCAACCAAAAAAAACCCGTCCTTCACTACTTTCAAAGCCTTCCTCTAGATCGAGTTTTCCACCGTTCCACATACATCTTTAAACTTCACCAACTTTGCACTTCTACTAACGCACCCACATCTTATAATTTCTTCCCAAAAAAAATTGCATTCTGTCAACCCATCTTTCCCGCGTTTTGAACTGAACCGCATACCTTTATCCTTCATCCCGCTTATTTCCCTTCACCCGCCATAACAACACGTTCTTATCTCCGGTTTTCACTTTTGCCAGCCCACCTTCATGCATGCAATACTCCTCCAAACTATTTAAAGAATCCGCACTCTCTCTCCCTTGTACATATGCCAGCAACCATTTCCAAACTACCCTAGCTTGCTGCCTTTCAAAACTCCACTTCATATACATTTTCTTCCAGGGATTTTACAAGCGGCTCCTTCACGTGGATCAGCTACTGTGGTAGCCTTTACTGCTCCAGAAACCACGTGTACCCACTGCTCCTCCGGATTCGCACATCACAAGCCCATCGACTTGCGCTACTGCTCCTTAACGTGCTGCCCTTCCTCCACGGATGCGAACTCCGTTCAACAGCACGTGTATGTTCCATGCACACACCATCAAGATTCCATGTTTCATTCCTCCATTACTTCAAAGAAAAATGGCGCAGCTCCTCCTTGTTACTCTAAAACGCACGTATCAATGAAGACCCCCGCTCATATTTGTTTTTGCTTTTGCGTTTCATAGAGAAGACAGAAGGTTTTGCCGTGAATTTATAGTGTTACGAACCTTAAGGGCAAAGGAATAGGGTACGCTGTAGAGTAATGGGGTAGCTGTATGTAGGTTATGACAGCCACGATTTACGGGATAGGTGTATGGCTCTTTGGCGTGAAGGTTTTAGGGTGTTGTAGGTCATGGTCTTGCATATCCCTTAATATCTGTGTGATGGGTATATATAGGGTATACTTATAATATTGATTAGTTGTTTCATAGGGTATGGGTGTTATTTTCTTTTCTTAGTTTTGAAGCATTAGGTCATCACGTTCATAGCTGGAGATAGGGTATGCATTAGTTTAGGCTAGGTTGGATTGGTTACGTAATAGGGTATGTTTGTCATGTCTCATATTGATACCGGCGTTACTCCATGGCCATATACAAATTTGCTCACATACGAATCGCTTATGGACAGAAATAAGATTACGGTCGTGTCCAGCGAGGTGTCACGATCCCAAAAATATAATAATACCGGTAGATTTACTCATATTTTGAAACCCCGAAATATCGATACAGGGTGCAAAATACTCCAAATAAAAAGTTGCGTATTTAATTAATTAAAAATTACAGTAAAATTCTAAAAATTAAATTATCGCTGCGCCTGAAAAGAACCTTGTCCAAATTTGCAACCGATATCTAGTTATATCAAATAAACTGTTATGATCGATAAACGATTTCATAGCGACTTTTCAAATATTTGATTTAGACATGTCTTGAAATCTATACGACGAAATCCTGATTTTTCACTTCTATTAGAAAGATACAGTTTAACTGATTCCAACGCTTCTTGTTTCGAAGAAATCCGATTCAAAACGAGTCCAGTACACTCAGTTGAAGTTCAGAACGTTAAACTACGAACTGCCACCGTATTACGGTCTCGATTATATTTAATATATATTTTTATACGGTCAACTTCGTTTTAATTAATATATAAATCCACTTATACCACGACTTCAATATTTAAACTGATTTAAATATTCAAAATTCAAACCGATAAAAATGCGGGACGTTACACGGATCCCGGTCACTTACAATGCCTTTGGGTATTCCATGAAATCTCACTACCCACTTAATATATAGTTCCTCTAACTTAGCTGTCGTTCTATTCGACTTGATGGGTATAAACTTTGCACTCTTAGTCAATCAGTCCACAATCACCCAAATGCTAGCCCGACCTAGTCCTTGGTAACCCATCAATGAAATCCATTGAGACTTGTTCCCATTTCCATTCTGGAACTTCTAATGGTTGCAACAAACCACTAGGCTTCCTTTGCCTAGCTTTAACTAGCTGGCAATTCATGCATTTGGATATAAACTTCCCAACGTCTCTTTTCATCCTTTCCCAGTAGTAGGTATGCTTCATGTATTGATACATCTTGTTACCACCGGGGTGTATAGTCAGTTTTGAGTGATGACATTCTCTAAGCACTTCATCTCTCAATCCATGGACATTGGGTACAACTAATCTTCGATTCTTTCGAAGCCATCCATCTCGATCAAGTCCATACTTGTTCATCTCCTCGTCAATACCCATCTGTAACTTGGAGAAGATTTCCAATAGGTTAGGATCGTCCCTGTGACTGGAACCAATCAGCTCAATCAAAGTGGGTCTGATCGTCACACTTGCTAACATTTATGGATCCAATTCGCACTTTGGTCTGAAATCATACCCAGCGATGTACTCCAGTTGCTTCCATTCTAGAAACACAGCCCCTAAACTGACATGTCTCCTACTCAAGGCATCACCTACCGCATTGCCCTTTCCTGGTGTATATGTGATATCGAACTCATAGGAAGCCAAGAATTCTAACCATCTTTGTTGTCGGAGATTTAGATCCTTCTGAGAGAAAAGATACTTTAACGACTTATGGTCAGTAAACAACTCAAATCTTTCTCCCAAGAGATAATGTCTCCACATCTTCAATGCGAACACGATCGCTGCCAATTCCAAATCATGGGTAGGATATCTTTTCTCATGCGGTTTCAGTTGCCGACTAGCATAAGCTACAACCCTACCTCCTTGCATCAATACAGCACCTAGTCCGGTACCACATGCATCTGTGTATACCGTCATCTCTTCGTTCCCCTTAGGAATGACTAACATTGGTGCACATGTCAACTTGTCCTTTAGACTCTTAAATGCATTCTCGCACTTTTCGTCCCAGACGAAAGCTTGATTTTTCTTAGTCAACTGAGTCAACAGTGCTGCAATCTTGGAGAAGTCTTGGAAAAACTTACGATAATATCCAGCTAACCCCAAGAAACTTCTTACGTCTGTTGCATTCTTAGGCATAAACCAATCTTGTACCGTAGCCACCTTCGCAGGGTCCACGGCAATACCATTCTTTGAAACAACATGGCCCAAGAATCTCACTTCCCTCCTCCAGAAGTGACACTTAGAAAACTTTGCTTTCAATTGGTGTTATCTCAACACCTCCATCACTATCCTTAAGTGTTCCTTGTGTTCTTCCTCCATCTTCGAATAAACAAGTATATCGTCCACGAACACAAGAACAAACTTATTCAACTGATCTCTGAATACCCCATTCATAAGATCCACAAAATATTTTGGTGCATCAGTCAACCCGAATGGCATGACCAACCACTCATAAAATCCAGACGGCGTCCAAAAGGCCATTTTAGCTATACTCTCAACTTCCACTCTAAGCTGATGGAAACATGTCACGAGATCCAACTGGGAGAACACTCTCGCGCCACTCAACTGATCAAACAAGTCATCCATCTGCGGTAGAGGATACTTACTCTTCCTCGTCACTTTATTCAACTCGCGATAGTCACACACAAACGAAAGGAACCATCTGCCTTGGTAACAAACACAACTGGTGCTCCCCACTCAGAAACACTTCTTCTGATAAATCCCTTCTTCAAAAGATCGCTTACTTGCACCCCGAGCTCTCGCTGCTCCCTTGGTGCCATACGACGAAGTGGCATCACAATAGGTCTGGGATCTTTCACTAAATCAATAAGGAACTCAATCTCTCGGTGTAGTGGAAGTACGGTCACTTCCTCGAAGACGTCCGGATACTGGCCAGCCACGGGCACATCTGATAACTCATCATACGGGATGTCGAGGGAGTTTAGAAAACTAGCCAGTACCCCCACCACTAGGTAGACCACCAAACACTACCCTCCGCCCATCATCTACTCTAACTGTCACCAAAAAGCCCTCACAGTCTACCACCACCCCGTATCTTTGGAGCCAATCGACTCCCAAAATAATGCCAAACCCTGTAAAGCCCAAAACAAAGCAATCACGAATAAACATGCATCCATGAATCGATAAGACCACATTACGACAACTCATACAAAGGCTAGTCGAACCACCAATCGGGTCCGTCACTGCTAAAGTTCTATCGACTATCTTGGGTTCCAATCCCAACCTATCTACCAGGTCACTAGATATGAAGGAACGGGAAACTCCGGTATCAAACAATACTCGAACAGGAACATCATAAACAGAAGTCATACCTTGAATGACGACATTCTTTCCTTTCCCCGCCGTAGTTGGGGCATTCGACGAAGAAGGAACAGTATTGATAGCATATGCTTTCACAATCTTCTTTTCTTTAGGGGGTTGCAGACACTTATCCTTGTGATGTCCCACTTGGCTACAGTTGAAGCACTTTCTATCCGCTGGCTTGGCCCAACATTCTTTGGCATAGTGGCCCTTCTTACCGCAGCTGAAGCACTCAACATCTTTCTTATTCTTTGTCTTATGGCTATCCTTGGTCTGATTCTGCTTTCTCTTATTCTGAGAACCATTCTTGCCTCCACCGCTTGCTTGCGACTTCGGCTCCTCTGCAGATGCAACCTCAGTCTTCGACTTAAGCTATAGACTCTCTGATCTCAAAGCTTTCCCCACCATCGATTCAAACATCTTATCGACATGGTTTATAAGCCATTCCCCCAAGTACTGATCTAAGTCTGTTAGGAATTTTTCATTTTTCTTCTCGGTATTATCAATAAGGGATAATCCATATTTCAATAGAGTATCGAACTCTGCAACGTACTCCGAGACTGCCCTACCATTCTGCTTAAGCTCCAGAAATTTCCTAAAAAACTCTGATTTCTAAGCAGCTGGGATAAACTTATCGCTGAATCGGGCCTTAAACTGATCCCATGTAACTTGATCCTCTGGAGTAGCTGCCTTAATAGCATTCCACCAATTCATTGCCCATCCTTGTAGCTGACGAGATGCTAGCTTTCTCTTCGTCGCATCCTCAATACCCAAGTCTTCGAAGATACGCTCACAGCTATCCAACCAATCCTGAACTTCTGTAGCCAATTACGTTCCGTGGAACGGCTTCCCACCAAGGCTAGTGTAATCCTTGCATAGCTTGGCGAAATCGGCCCTAGGCGCCTGCACCGCTGCACCACCACCATTTGCAGCATTAGGAGCTGCCCTCTGAACATCCCTAAGCATCTCTCTCATGAGGTTAGTGAACGTCGTCCTCATATCGGCATTCCCATTATTAGCTCCTCTACCAGTACCCCTAGTATATCGGCTCATTGTTCAATCTGTAAGGAGAAAACGATTAACCATCTCTTCAGTGGTGCCAGTGCAATGCGACTCCATCCTTAAACATATTAATAGTTGTTGACCCGCTTTTTAGTCAAAGCAGTCACATATGGAATCTCTGATAAACAACACACTAGAATATTGGGAATACCGTCAGAAGACAGCAAGCGATTTGGTTGAAGTCGCATCACAAACAAAGAATGGCCCGGAACTCCTATCAGATGATCTTTTTTGGGCCCGAAAACAGCAATTACGGAGCTAAGCTTTGTAACTCTTGTAGCTCTCTAAATTAGCTTCAGTTTGGCTTTGGTTCAACTCAATCGGACTTACGGTTTGAAAGTTATGCCCGTTTCCGTGAACGCATGCAGAACCGGAAACTTGGAATTTGGAAATTGGCTTGACCTCCCGGGTCGGATCGGACCCGCTCCGACTCCTCTCTTCGAAGAAGCATAGCATTGGATGGTTTCGGCAGAGCTCTAACTCGGTTCGGATCGGGTGGAATGGAGCAATCCGACCTGCTTCGCATCGGATCCTCACAAGAACACAAAGTCTTCGGGTTGAAGACACCAACTCGGTTCGGATCGGACAACCGAACCAACCCGCCTTACACACTGCACTAAAGTGCTTCCACTCTTCGGATCGAAGACACCAACTCGGTTCGGATCGGAAGTCCGAACCGACCTGCCTTGCACCAGATGAATAGCAACACGTCTCGCCTTCGGTTGGAATGCTCCGGATCGGTTCGGAAGGAAGAGGACCCAAACTGAACCGCTTCGACCTGCTGTTACACCTCAACTTTGACCTGTTCTCAAGGAGTAACTACCTCCTATTAATCCGGATCGGCTTACACCTGTCCTAGCACGATCTGAAGACCACTTCTCCACTATCTCCGAGATGGCCTCCCCACATGCCACGTGCTCCTCTGATCCGATCCGATTCAGGACTCCCAGCAGCTTCTCTACACCTATAAATATACCAGGAGATAGTCATTTCAAGGGACTTTTGGAACTCTAACTCTCCATGGATTCAACTATGGTTCTTCGCAAGTCTATTGCATAACCTAGAAGTTGAATTCCACATTACAACATGAGGATTTCGTGTATAACCTCCCTTTTAATCTCCTCTTCTTCATTGTAAACACGAGGATTTCGTGTATAAACTGCAAACAAACAACATTGTAATAGCTTCTTAGGATTTAAGAAACTATAAAGTGGACGTAGGCTTGGATTGAGCCGAACCACTATAAAAATCTCGTGTGTCTCCTCTTATTTTACTGCTTTTTCAGCATTAATCTGTGATTGTGAGGTTTTCACATAGATTTTTGGGTGTTAGGCCCAAATTTCGGTTTAACAATAGTATATATATATAACTTTTGAAAACCAAAATATAACAAAGACGCGCTCTCATATACGTACTCTCTCTCCCGGGTGTCTTTCCCAAGGTTAACTATGCAACCTAGAGCTCTGATACCAAATGTGACGGCCCGCCGCGCACCAGCCGACATTTCCAATGAAAGTGCGTTGTGCAGATGCCCGACTAGCGCAGGACAGTCGCCAAAGAAAGGAATTTGAACTAACAAGGAACCTGTAGAATGTCTCACAGCGCATGGAATAAAATATAATAATAACATATTTGACATAAAACAGTCGAGATAGTGCATAAGCTGAAAACTAAACCATAATAATCATAGCAGCGGAAATCCAAAATACAGCTTATGATCCATAACCATTATTACTTCAAAATACTGTCTCTAAAGCAAAAGAAAGAAGAGGTACACTACTAATGCCCAAAGCAGTGGCCATCAACAACACAGGGAGAATATATGTAGATAATATGTAGGAGCCTCCTGCTCGCCTCCAGATCAGCTACTCGTGCATAAACAGCTAACCTATCTCTAGTCTGCCCATTTAAGAGCACCCAGAGTAATAAGAAGAGACATAAAACTCTGGGTCAGACAAAAGTCTGGTATGAGCGATAAGCAGCAGAACAGAATAATAACAGGTACACTAAACCATACCTGAACCTGGACCTGCAACCAAAGAGTTACACAACATACCGTACAATACTCTAATTTGCCACTAACATATGGTGTAAAGGATACAGGGGTGGGGGTGTGCATGTCATAGTGATGGCAAACAATAAAGAATAGCAACTATCCTCACGTCTCTCACTCGGCGCGTAAAGCATACGATATCTACCACTTTGATCACCCAAATCCTTGCTATGATCACTCTGTCCCGTAGAGTCACAGTGACTCCACTGCACTGATCCATAGCCACTAATCCTTTGCTATGTCCACTCTGCCCCATGGAGTCATAACAGCTCCACTGCACTGGATCATAGCCTTGCTACGATCACTCTGCCCCATGAAGCCATGATGACTTCACTGAACTGATCCGTAGCCAATATCCGTCTCTCAGCGGTGAATCAAAGCTATAATCGTCGATAACCCCTTTGCACACGTCCCGCAGCAAAGTCCAATCATGAAGTTAACTCGTTGGTTCCCAACTGGATCCTGAGTACAATCTTCCCATTTGGACTACCTTCGCATCTCGGGTTTTGGTCTCCTCCGGATCGGTTCGGTGCTTCATCTCACTTTGCTTCGGGTCAAACCCCTTGAAGTGGTTCGGTTCGGATACTTCCTCTGGTTCATGAAATATAGTGCTCACCAGCTCGACCCATGATTTCCTGCCTCAGATCGGTTCGTGCACTGCAACTTTTCCCCGGGTCGGGTCGTGATGCCCCCATTGGGTTTGGATCGGATGGAGCAACGGTTCGTGATTCGTACTCTTCTTCCATTCAGCTAGATTCGTGGTGTATGCTCCAGTTCATGACTGGCATCGGTTCGGGTTGGGGTTCCTTCTCTCAAGCGGGTTGGGTCGTAGTGCCAACTCCAGAGCATCAGGTCGTGACTTGCTTCTCCAGGTGGTTCATGGTGCTCAAGTTAGAGCGGTTCGGATCGGTCTTCATCACCACGAGCGAGTCGGTTTGATCATGATCTCCCTAGTTCCCCAGATTGGCTCGTGATGCAACAGTTTGGGGGGAGCGGTTCGGTTCGTGCTTCCCCTCCGATCTGATCCGGTTCGGTTAATTTCATGCACTTCTTTCTAGCGACTGTTTTACGCCATTCGACGACATTTTAGACCAATCTAACCTTTCTAATCAATCACAAAGCATACCATACAGTCATAGCAACATATAAAATTGGCCACTAACACCAAAACAATAATTTGATAGGTTAAAACGGATCAAACATAGCCAAAACCCCATATTTTCCCTTAAGCATGTTTAAGCAAAACTAATGATAGGATTAGTAAAACTTAACCAAATTAACCCTAATTTCTAACAGAGGCCTAAAACAATATTTTGAAAATTTTAAATATTTTTCCAGAACTTAATCATGTATAAATTCACTAATTATCACTAATTATCCTTAATTAACCGTAATTAGTGTAAAAACAATGCTAATCACTTACCTTAGCCACAAACAAAATACCAAATCTGCAATTATCTTCTGTTTGGCGCTGTACCCAAGGCTATACAGCAGTTCCGACCTTGATTTGGTGCTATTTCCCTTTGACTTGATGTTGCTAAGCTTAATCCTTAATTAAACGGTGATTAGAGATAATTCTAGATGTTGGAGGCCATTGTTATGGTTCCTAGGAGGTAAATGATGGCTAGAAAACCGAAATGAAATGAAAATCTAACTCATTTCAGCCTCCCCATAACCCTAATCCAGAAATGGGTTATGGGTCCATTCACTAATCATCTCATTTGGCCTGGTTAAGCAGTTTTTCACCTTCTAAACCCAATTTCAGCCATATATCCCAAACGATAAGTTCGTTTTTCACATGTGACTACTATACGGAAAGATAAACCATCACCCGGATCTAATGGAAGTGCTTTCAGGTCAAAACTCCTTTCCAATCAAAAGTTATGGTCGAAACAAGATCAGCTAGGGGTAAAACGGTCATTTAAAAATTGACAAAAAAGTCATGGACATGGAAAATGACCCCAATAGTCGTCTCCCAAAGTTACATGGCTATACGACTTCGTATGAGAAAGAAATAAATATTCTACGATCCTTCGATGCGTAGAATGCGGGTCGTTACAATGTCTGATCATCATCGCGTCCTTGTCACATCTATCATGCTGCAAGGGCGTGCATTAGATTAGGACAAGTTGCTTGTTGCAAAAATTGATGAGGCTTCTTTGGAATGAAAGTAGTTCAGAGAGAGCTTTGCACATAAGTTTTTCCAGGGTCTAAGAAATCCATTCTAGCTTGTTGCTTCTTTGAGCTTAAACAAGGAAAGTCAATTATTTCGAGGTATGTTTCTTCGTTGAGGTTCTATCAAAGTACGGTCTTGAACACATCATCACTTGTTATAAAAAGAATCTTAAGTTTGTCTCTGGTTTGAAGAATTATTTGAAGATGTCTCTCATGTTGCAGTTGAAATAATCTTTTGAGGAGTTAATGCAGCCCTCCATCTCAAGGCAGTTGAACGAGTGGGATAGTGGTGATGCTGTAGAGATTTCCAGGAACCCTAGTAAGAAGAAATTTCTGTTTCATAGGTCCAAGTCTTTTCTGAATAATAAGAAAAATCCAATTAGTTTGAGTTCTCATCCTTCCATTGCACCTCCTACTAAGAGAGGATGCTACAATTGTAGTATCAATGATCACCTTATTCGTGATTGTTCGAAGTCATGGATTTTCTGCTATTGCAAAGAAGAAGGCCAATTGATCCTCTTCTTGTCCCTTAACACCAAAGTCTAGAAATTCTTGCAACCTTACTGTTGTGGAAGTAGGTGGTGGTGGTTCATCTCAGCGTAGAGGTATTCATTTTATTCTTAAAGGTTCCATATTATTTCATGATTGTATGATTCGATTTTGTTCGATACGGGTGCATCACACATATCGATTGAACTCATGGATGTTCTTTCTTTGGGTGTATCTTGTTTAGTGACTTCTTTGAGGATATCAGATCCTATTGGAGAATCTTCCAACCTTAGCCCTGTGTGTGAGCGCATGGAGATAGTTCTTTATGGGTTTTCTTTCCTACGAATCTGCATTTCATTTATTCTCTTGGGTTCGATATGATTCTTGGCATGGACTGGCTCGTGCGACACGAGATCATGATTCTTTGTGTTGAGAGAGTTTTATATCTTCAATGTCTTGATTATGCAAAATAGCTTTCTCTTATTCTTCGTAATGTTGACTACGGTGCCCAAGCTTCTTTATTCTCTTTCGAGTCCCGAGGCCATAATGATGTTGACGTGTCTCGTATTCTAGTTGTATGCGACTTTGCAGTTATCTTTAAGCTAGATTAGGGGTTGCTACCCAAACGGGCTATCGAGTTTCGTACTGACTTGGTTCCTGGTGCACAACTTATTAGTCCTCCTCCTACACAGATGTCGACTAAGGAGAATGTAGAAATCAAGAAGCAATTTCTCAAGCTTGAGTCCAAGCAATTTATTTCGTCTAGTTATTCACTGTAGGGTGTTGTGGTGGTTTTCACGAGGAAATCTGATGGGTTTCTTAGCCTTTGCATCGATTATCACAAGCTTAACAAATCAATCCATGAGTTACCAAATTCAATATATACGTTTCCAATTCCATATTGATGTCAATTTGAGTACACAAAAAACAAAACATAGTTTATATTTAAAGTCTACAAATATTAAATGCATCATTATGATTCATATGGCTAAATCACAAATGATTTCATAAACCCATTACTTTCTTCTACCAATAAATGAATTCAATTTGCGCCTTTTACAGTTCAGGTAAATTAGGTAGCAAAATTCACTACCATAACAAACACAATGCCTTTTATATTCAATTCGCTTGGCTTATCCCTTCCAATTTTTTTTCAGTATGCCACCAACTATGCCTGCAGCAGCCAGTCTGGCGCCAGCTTCGCAATGATATCACATACCTATATTACTATCTTTCTCTCTTCTACTGAGCTGCTGATCTGATTTTAGTAATATATATATATATATATATATATATATATATATATATATATATAAAGTTGTTCATGTTGTAGTCGATTATTAATAAAACAAGCTTAATTTTTTTGGATTTCATTTCATTTAAATAGATGTACATTTATGGAACAGCAAATGTATTTTCTGGATAACATTTCATGAATGCATAGGTAGCAATTCTCCTCTTATACTTGCGCATAGCGTAAATTCATGATCATACTTTTTCAGTTTTTCCATGTATAAAAATGAGGTCTATTCTTGTAACAAGTTTCATATGAGGCCTGCTTTTGCGAAGCTCTGTTTGTGTAGCGAGTCCTTGATATTTATTTATGAATCAACAAGATAAAGAAATATGCCTCCAAAATTTCTTTGAGAATTTTGCCAACGACATTGAAATCGGGTGAAGAATCTTGTTGCATGGCAGACATGGCTGGTGTCCTGCATATTCGATTGAAATTTAATAGCATGTAATAACTTGCTTTCATAGGTGGAACTATGTACATATCATCTTCGGTTGAATCGCTAGTGTATTTGAATTTCCCTATACAACAAATATGGTATCAACGATTGAACCGATCAGACCATGGAGCATTGCAGTTCTACTAATGGCTCGATCTTCAAAACTACACCAAAAGGGTAAAGTGTTGAGACAAGTCCCACATTGGGGAATTTGTAAAATGAATCATGTATAACTATAATGAGTTCACCCTTCATATTGCCAATTGGTTTTGTGATAATTCGGGGTTCTCTAACATAAAGCATACCTAAAAATAAAAGGAATGTGGAGTTACAAGGTACATCATCATCAAAAAGTGTTTTTCCTTCAGCTATTTCCAGAATTTCCCTTCTTACTTTTTCTCTCAAATACATTCTCGATATTAGTTTCTCGTAGATCTATACATGTAACATTCATACGTTTGATGGTGCAAGTTTGTGTACAATCTTTAAAAAAATGAGTAGATAAAGTGTACCTGTTCACCTGGATTTAAGCTTCCGTTATCTAGCGCATGATCATGTTTTGTCATTGGAAGATGAGATGAGAAATAGTTGCCCCATTCCATGTTGATAACCTAATCAAAATGTTCACTTCCTAGTAAAACAGAATTAACTAAAAATAATTATTTTACATGTTATTACCATGATAGATTACAGAATTCCATATTACATAGTCCACTGTTAAACAGTCTAACACATCGAATCTCACCATCTGTCCCAATTTGTGCAGTAGTCCATCCCATTTGGGAATAGCCTGAGCATTCTCAACATATGTAGCATTTATTCCTGCTCGATAATATCATCATCATAATACCTACCACCAGCAAGAGTTCCAAATGTTTCATTCACCTACATGAAGATTCAATGTTTAAAAAAGCCGAAATCATATTGACTAAACATAAGGCTGAATCATAAATGATTTATAAACCCATTACTTAATTCTACTAATAAATGAATTCAATTTGCGCCTTTTACAGTTCAGGTAAACTTGGTAGCAAAATTCACTAGCATAACAAACACAACCAAAATAATTGCAGTAACTGAAGTGAAGCTTATCCACAGCTTCATTATTTCAAAAATTTCTAAACAAACCTCCAATTCAAAAATGCAAAGCCTGATAATGATGTACATGCATGGCCCTTCGTTTGATGAGATTGCATGGGATTTCTGAAAACAGATATCCTCAACCACTTGAAGGACAAAAATGGAAACTTCTTATGTTTCCAACGGGAAACACATAAAGTCATTTCAAACATGTTCAATTTGCACCGATTCTCCCAAATTTCTTTTCCAGGAGAGAATATACTTGTTGAGGCCAAATCTTTAACCGAGCAGTACCTACACAAGTGTCTTGAAAATAATGTGGTGGATGATAAATGGCTTTTGAAAAAGGACTTAACAAACAGGCGGGTTTCTATAGTGCCTAGTATTTCATGGTTTCTATAGTACCTAGTATTTCAGATTGGTTACTATTGACAATTCCAATAGCATTTGTGTACACCAGCTCCTTTCCATTTTGTATTTGTCAATAGCATTTGTCTAACGCTTCAATTTTTGTGACACGAGCTAAAGATCAAGAGTCACAGGATGATCCATGGATGTTGCGAGACACTCCAGAGAATGAACGAAGCAAATTAGGACCCCAGCTAATACAGCAGATTATAAAGATGATATACAAATATGAAACTATATCAGATTGAATGTTTAGTAAACAATTACAAATATGAAAGACAGAACTGAAAACGGTAATTTCCGTTACGATATTCAAATTGTGAGTAGTGGCACACAACCATCTATTTCAATCCTGGTCCAATCTAGTGTAAATATTTTTGTGTTTGCAGAAAGCAATGAAACTGTCATTCAAGAAGGGAGATTGACACTCTAAGAATTAGCTAGAGGTACACTTTTTGGGATGAACATCATTAAACTGATTGACTGATATGTGCAGCATTAATTAAAAATGCATTTTCCTTTATTAAACATCTGAATACCAACTTCACAAATGACCATTTGAATAATCATTTAATTAAACTAATGCCTCTTTTATAATCTAATAAAGATAAATAATATGAGATGCAAAATTGCTGTTCCTGTACTCAATAGAGACTAATAAATCATTGGCGTCATGCATGTGTGTTCAATCAAAAATCCTGTGAAAAAAGAGTAACAAGTTGCTATATATATATATATAGCAACTTGTAACTCTTTTTTCACAGGATTTTTGATTGAACACATGTTCGCTGGAAAGAATGCTATTTCATAATAAACAAATTCAAGTGATCAGTATTAATTACCGAATTGATACGTTGGAATTCAAGGGAAGTTTGAGCACACAGGTTGTTTAAGCGAATGTGTTCCCACCACCTGTATACTCCAGATAAATTTTAGTGCATAGTGCAATATTACATGGACCACTGACTAGAGAAGGTAAGTAAAAGTTGATATCAGAATTCAGAGCTTAGATCCATTGTTACCTTATAACTAATGGCATTAACATTGCTAGTAATTAAAGTTCTATATGGAGCTGAACCTTCTTATAAATTTAGGTAAGGAAATTATGAATATATTAACTCCACTTTTACACCAATTTTTTTATAAAAACATTGCCTCTTATTTTTATATAGGAAAAGTAAATGTATTATTTTTCAAAAGAGTTAATATTGCAGTTTTGATTTGAATAGCCAAAATTTATTATGAAACAAGAATGATTTCAGAATAGTCAATTATTAGCAAAGAACTTTCAAACTTTAAGCATCAGTCCAGGTCACTGATTAGTTTTAATCTATTGTGCATTCAAACTCGCATGTTAACTTTGAGATGCTTACAAACTTCCGACATTGAATTGTAGTCCCTGACAATTTTAGTATTTTGGCCAATGCTTGAGAAATGAACTATTCAACCAAATGTTATTTTACGAATTTTGATCAACATTGGTTTTTCAAAATAATTTCCTAAACTTGTCACCTCTTGCTAGGGCTGTCAATTAAGGGATGGTAATGATATTTTGTATTAAGATATTAATGAAATTTAGCACATTCATTATACTTAATGTATACAAACTTGCCTTGGGTTATGCACTCTTCCATGACTTTTGAATTATAAGATTCACTCACTTTCCTAGCAATTTCCTTTAACCAATCCAATTGCCTCAATTCATCATCTTTAATGGATCTTTATGATACTGCATCAAGACTGAGTATAGAGAATAGAAGGGCGATGTGGATAAAATCAATTGATTAAAAAAAATGACAAAAGTTAGACTAATATTAACGACAACATTGATACACGTAAAACGGATAATAGTTCATTGAATACATGGATAACTCACCAGATATAGATTTTTAAAGGAGGTGATTATGCATGTAACTTGCATCGAGAAATGAGGAGAAATTGAGGACACGAAAGTTTTGTCGAGCCTAGCAATCTGATGGAAGAAAGGCAGCTCTAAGCAAGCATAAGCCATGAAATATCATCCAGAATTTCCAAGCTGGATGAATCCTTTTTCTAGTATCTGCTAATCATTAGTATAATGTTTCATTGATAAATATAAAGATGAAACTAATACAGCCTGCTCTTGCAGGAGAAAAGCTGCCTAAAGGTCATAAAATAAGCATGATATACATTGTATCAGATTAATGAATAAAATGGGAAAAAAAATACATATTAACATTTCGATGATTTAATATGCCAATTAAATATTACAGGAAATCCATTTTAAAATCCAACAGGAATATACAAAATCGTGGTTCAAATTGTTATTTTGTAGAGGAATCTGTTCAATGTTATATTATGATTCAGTCTTGGCTGTTAGATCAAACTTCTCTACATTTTAACTATTAAGTCATTATTATATAAATTGTATGCTCCTTTTATTTAATCTTATGTATTTTATTTTTGAAGAAATTCTTGAATGTGAAGGAGAAGATAGCATAGATAATCTGAAAAATGAAATGACTATTACTGGCAAGATCTGAACTGGAATATGAAATTAAGCAGAGTTGGAGCATTTAATTATAATCTGTTTCATTTTCCTAGTCATTAGATTCAAAAAAGCACATCTTTTTCATTCATCACTTCTGTCCATAAACATGTATTGATCGTCAGAAAATTACATTTACATAGAATTAACATGCTGCAAAAATTTTGACCATTTTCTGTAACCAAATTTAGTGTTTTCCCATATGCCCACAACTCCAGGAGTTCATAACCATTTTGACTAGAGATGACAGACTGCTAGGCTAATAGCGATTCCTTTCATTATTGACAGTTAAGATATCTGATAGTTTAATTGGTATTCAATGGTGGTGTCATCTATTATTCAGGCCCTTTGATATTTCATTTATGATTTAGTTTCTACCATCCATACCAAGACATGCGAAAACCAAATTATAAACAACTTGGTTTTAGTTACAAATATTATAAATGAAATATTAAGGATCGGACTGATACGTCGATCCTAAGATGAAGGGATCGGCTTCTCCAGTCTGCATTTTTTTTTGCAACTATAGAAGCAGAGAGATGAGAGAATACCAACAATTCATTCAAACAAATAAACATGTGTATCATACATTAAACTTCTCTTCCATAACTCTCTCTTCAAATATACAATGGAAAGAAGGGAATTCAGAAGACCATTGAATTCCTATGCTCAACGTGTATATCATACATTAAACTTCTTTTTTTTCTTTGCAGTAAGTGCATATAATATATTCAATAAAAACAAAGATGTAAAAGAGAAAATTAAAAAGGTGGAAGTCCAAATAAAGGAAGAAGCATTCAAGCAACCACCTTGCACTTGATTCTCCGCTTGCTATCAAGCGCCATGTCATTCTCTATTGACACCTCTTCCTTACGTTTGCCAGCACGTTAATTTTACATGCTAACCTTCTTCATTCACATTTTGAATGTAGGAAAATTTGGAGGATATTTTTACTTTAATATAATCTTCTTTTATAATTTTCCTTTTCTTTCATATACTTGCTTCTTTATAATTTGCTTACATTCCATAACCAAATGATAGTAGGTTTTATATAGGAGTCTTACATGACAATTCACTCCTAATAGACATCACATTTTACCAACTAACACTACTTATTAAATAGACACAAACTTTAATATAACTCTTGACTAATAAAAGGACTCATTACTTAATACTAGACACATTATTCAATACTAGTCAAAACACATCATTTAACACAAGTTTACTTTTTCGACATCTCTTCCTAAACTTGTGTTTTGATAACTCCAAGACAAGTTTCTCAATCTACAGAAGTCATCATACTTTCTGGTCATTTTTTTTGAACACGATCCCGTTCGTGTTCCTTTCTGGTCATTCATACTGCTATCCAATTTCATAACCTCCAAATTGATTTTCCAGAATTTGCCATGCTTCCTGTGTTGTTTTTGCATTTATAATGCATGGAAGAACTGATCGACTCATCCCATGGTACATAAAGGACAAGACTTTTGCATTATTGACCTTGTTCTCTTTATGTTATTTCTTCTTTGTAACTGACATTGTAGCTACTTCCTCTGCTGTATGAGGAGTAAAACCTTCTTCAACAATATCCCATAATTTTTCAGATATGAGGAAAGTCTTCATAAGAACATTCCATAGCTTGTAATCTTTTTCAAAGAGAATATGAACTCCTTGTAGGGTAAAAGGAAAACCAGATTCTTCATTTTTTGTAAATGTCATTTGATTGGATATGAGAAGAGAATTAAAACCAAGGGTGGTTCTGGCTCTGATACCAAATGCAGGAAAATTCTGGAGGATATTTTTACTTTAATATAATGTTCTTTTATAATTTTCCTTTTCTTTCATATACTTGCTTTTTTATAATTTTGCTTACAATCTATAACCAAATGATAGTAGGCTTTATATAGGAGCCTTACATGACAATTCACTCCTAATAGACATCACATTTTACCAGCTAACACTACTTATTAAATAGACACAAACTTTGATATAACTCTTGACTAATAAAAGGACTCGTTACTTAATACTAGACACATTATTCAATACTAGTCAAAACACATCATTTAACACAATTTTACTTTTCCAACATATACATGTACAAGTCAACTTCACTTACACACGCAACATTTCTTTAGCTCTGATATTTCAGGCAGCAACACAGCGACGACCCTGGTGAACTAGAGTCCCAAGGCAAAAGTTGGGCAGTGCAAAACGTGTGTAGAGGAACGTACAAAGCTGATTGGGTTTGAACTCCTATGCCCTAGGACAAACGTGGACCCTTCACCATTAAACCATACTAGATCTCAATTGCATTTAACAAGTTTATATATATATATATATATATATATATATATCATTGTTTTAAAAAAAACCCGCCTCGATACTCGCCTTAAGGCTTGCCTCGAAGAAATAAGAGATAAAACGCCTTGAGGCTTATTATAAAAGGCTTTTTACCTCTAAAGCTTACACCTTAAAATTTTGAGGCATACAAAGCACATAAAGCTTACGATTCGCACGCCTCAAGCAGTTGAGGCATATGACTTAAAAACCTATTTATCTTTAGTTGCATATATTGACATCGATAAATATCATTAAAATTTAATTATTTAATGGAAATAAAAAAGATTGTATAATATGTATAGATAAACATTTTGAATTAATGTAGGCTTACCTGAAAAGCCCTTATTTAGTTGGTTCCTAATTTTATTGTTGGCTAGGTTAATTTAAAATGAACAAACGGAATGTTGCATGAAAGTGGTTAAAAATTAAGTATGTATTGCGCTTTTTCTCTACCCGAAAGGCTTACGCCTCAACGCTTCGAGGCTTACACCTCGCCTCACGGACCTGGAAACGCCTCTCGTACGCCTTTTGCGTTTTAAAACATTGATATATATATATATATATATATATATATATATATACTGAAAGTTATAAAATTTGGAGGCCTCCATCTAGGCCACCGCCTAGGTGGGCCTGGGCCGAGCCTAGCAACACAGCTTCGCCACTTCTAAACTACCATCCCAAGCCTCAACACTTCTAAACTCGTTACAGAAACTCATGCATTTCATCTCTGCCACTTCTTCATTTTTGAATCTATAACTAGTACAAAGTAATGTTGTTATAACTCTCACCTTCTCCTACTAGATAAATGACTGGATCTATTGCATATAGCACCTACTTATATTTTAATAACGGTTAGATTTGTCATTTTCCCTATGCTCTTCTTTGCATTATTTGCTTGAAAACATCTTCTATGAATGTGTCTTCTCGTCCATTGCTCTTTATTTTTCTGTTTTCTGGTTCCTCTCTATCAAACACACTAGATTAGCAGATATTCTAGATGGGATCCTGCCATCAAGGACATAATCCAATATATAAGTGGAGAATGCTAGAGATGCAACATAACCTACTCCTTTACCAATGCTCCTTTATAACCAAAGAAAGTGGCACTAGCTGCAAAAGCAAGTTGTACTACTAAATATTTCACTACTATTCCTCTTCAGCATTTACTCCGCATTTACATGAATTATGAGCAGCAAATGTAAGCACATATCTTATCAAACTAGGATTTTTCATTGAATTAAAAACTAATGCATCATAAAGCGAGCCAACAGCTAAATCCAGCATTGCAGTTTTAACTGTTTTCTTGGTTGAGTCGTGATCAATCGAAAACGGTGTACAAAAATAAAAAGAATGTCGAATTAATGGCTAAATAAATATATACTATGAAGAATAATATAATTAACCTGGTGGTATACAATATTGAATCGTGATTTCAGCATCCATTTGAAATAAAATCAAAAGAGATATAGTTCAGTACTGCAATCTCGATTCAGCAAAAAAAAAAAAAAAAAAAAAAAAAAAAAAAGAAAAGGAAGAAGAGAGAAATATAAGGAAGCAACAACGGCAAACCCAAATTGGAAAAAAAAATCAAGGATTTCTACGCACAGCAATCGCATACCTTAAACACTGTAAGATGTCAATAACTTAAAGCATATTGAATAGCCATACCCAGAAAAGATGTCATTTTACACGAATCTAAAATGTTGTACCATAATAAAAACTAACAGCATCCAACTTGATTTCAAGGTATTATACATCTGGAGCTTATATTTGAAAAAAGCATAAACCTAAAGATAATATTTTTATTTAAACGCAGATGCATACATAAGTATAAGAATTTTATTGCTTGAAGCCAGAGATCAATTTGTTCCAACTTCCAAAAACATATAGTTGAATAGTCATCACATACGGAACAAAGTATACTCGAAATTAGGCATGCATATTAAATTCATACAACAATATTAAAGTTTCATGCATACAAGCAATGAAAGCAAGTCAGAATCCATATTGAATCAAATTGTCGGATGGGTTACATGGATTTTGTTGGAATGATATGTTTTAAATAACATATTTACTAGTCAGTCCACCGTTTTAATAACAAATTAGTGGATTAACTTTTAAATTTCAAATCGTTGATTAACAAACTAATACTATGGATGTATATAAAATTTACCAAAACTTTAGCATATATGATTTTTTTAATCAAATTTGACTCGAATGTGATTTTTTTTAAAGACAATATGTTCTTTGAAATCAAATAGCACTTTTATGAAATTTTAGATCGCTGCATCTTTCAAAACCTTCAAGTAGGTGTGAAAACGAGAATATTTGCTTAACACACTTTTGAAATCAATATACTGAAACAGACTTTAATCTCACGATATATGATGGCTTCAGAATATATGTAACTTGAAGACTCATTCACTTATATGCTAAAATTAGTGATTTTTGCCAAATGAGTTTTCTTGTACTAAAGTTTAAAACACGAAACTACTACATATGAAATCATGTCGGCTTGAATCATTTGAAACTCCTAAATATCCCACATCTCGTATTATTTGGATTTCGTTTATTTGAAGCAATATATATGTTAACTCAAAACATGGGTTTGGAACTTTTAAAATAAACTTTGTGCAGAGGTAAGGGTTTTGAAAACTCTATGGTATTGACGTACTCCAAAATTGAGGAATTGATAATGAATTCTATAAACCTCAACACGCAAAAGCCATTATGTTTAACACCATGGGAATGCGACGCGGACCGGAACAAATCAAAAACTGGACATTTTAGAAGCAGTGAAACTTGTTACCAACTGTTTCACTAATGTTTAGTCTAGATTTAATTTTTTTTTATAGGGTATAGATTCCTATACTCACTCAGTTTACATATATAAGAAGATTGCTCCTTCTATCTTTAATTTCGATGTCCAAAATCAAGAAAAAAAATTAGTGGTCCTTAACCTCAATTTTGATTGATGAGTTAAATAATTCAGTTCTTTAATTCTAATTATAAAGTGAAGCTTTAAACCAAATAGCATTGTAGTGTGAAAACTTATAAGCTATAACAAGCTTATCAAAGATCAATGTGGGCATAAAATAAGATGAAGACTGTTAATAAAGAGTTACCTTAAATGAAAAACGAGACAAAAATGCATGTAGATTCTCCAAAGACGGAAATCCAATATCATGTGCAAGAGTCCCATCAGGTTTATATAACCCATAGTGTCTCTCAGAGTCTCAGACCCAGGTCTTGAATTCAAATCCTCATTAAACAAAGAAAATACATATGAATTGTGAATGAATACATAAAAATTCAAAATATGTACATCTTAGTGATCCTTAAGTGAATTGCTATAAGTTCCTTTTGAGCTATTAAAGGATCCATAACTTCTATATCACACATTTGGCCCTTCCTTTCTTACGTAACTGTCATGTTGGTTGTCATAAATCAATAACTGCAGAATGAAAATTTTGAGATTAGAGAAGGAAAATCACCCGAAGATGAACTTAAATGGAATGACTACAATCCATGAATGTTACTTGTGCAGTAAGAAGATATGAATTGTATATTATTTATGATTCTCTAAAAATGATAAGGAGACGATAAGATTGAACACGATATACATAAATCATATATAGTGAATTTTTTTTTTTTATAATTCTCTAAAAATTGGAAAACTATAGTATCGATGAATACATCACTCTAAATTTGTACATATCCGACCAGCTCACACATTTAACTACAAGTTATAAAGTATTGTTAAATCATGCAAAAGATAAAAACGCAGACTTCATACTATTCAACTTACAATGCATTTTCATTTTCAACATGCATTACATTTTATTTCATTATTCAGTTTTGATATTATTCTGGTTCATTCTTTGTTGTTACGTTTCAGTCACTCTTGCTTCCTACAACCCGAAAACATAAATCATCTCCCTAACATGAATAAAACCTGCTACCGCAACCAACAACAACCTTCAACTAACAATCACCCCACTTTAGAAACTCACAAAATAAAAAACTTTTTGCAACTTCAATGTCTCAAACAACAAAAGAAACTGATTAATACACTTAACGGAGTTGACAAACGATCAATACCCGAACCCAATAAATGAAATTTGGTAATAAAAATATATTTTTAATTGAACAACCAAGTAACAAATAAATTACTTATTATCAAATTGATTTCATTCATGTACTGTAACAGTAAGTACAATAAACGTCAATATTTGATAATGGCATATGGAATGTACTAAATGCATGCAGGCTAAGCCAAATTCATAGATCGAACATGCAGAACAATAGATCGAGTGTGAATTACATCTAATTAATGGGACGAGACGGATGGTGAAGAGCCAACAAAAGACAAAATTTCCATGAGAGAGGAGCGAAAGAACCAGATAAGAAGGTTAAACTCGACAAATCATAGGGTTATGAAACTATCGAACTATAAAAAGGAGGAAAAAAAGGAGGAACGAGTACTTGTATGCTGGATTGGGTATGATGACAGGAATTAGTTGCGAAGGTGGACCACAGGCGGACGGTAAACAATTAACAGGACGGCAGTGTGCAGACAAGTGAATTCAGGAGGTTGATGCGAATTAAGGTAGACTAAAAAATACAACAATGGGCTGAGTAGCCCCGCTAATTTTAAAAAAAAGCCAAAAATACTCTTTCACGTAAGGTGACTGCGTGGTTTTACTGTGTACTTCATACTAGCCCTACGTAATTCCTTAGAGTACCATGTAGTTGCTTTATGGGGTACAGTAAGAAACCACGTAGGACTAACATGAGGTACACTAAAAACCCACGTAGGTCTACTACGAAATATGCAGAAAACTGGGAAAACAATATAACAAAGAAAAGGTATTTTCATCCTTGTATTTTTTGATTAAAATGGGGGGCTACTCAGCATTTTTTTGGGTTGAAATAGAATTAGCCAAATTTTTTTTTGAATATGGGAGTAGAGATGGTAATCTGTGAAAGAGGGAAGATGAAAAAAATTAAGG
Organism: Allium sativum; assembly: GCA_030737875.1. Lineage (NCBI taxonomy): Eukaryota > Viridiplantae > Streptophyta > Magnoliopsida > Asparagales > Amaryllidaceae > Allium > Allium sativum. The sequence goes on from CM060912.1 coordinate 619,785,158, forward strand.
GAATTAGCAGGAAAAATAATAAGATCCCGTGCTAGGAATGCGTTACCTGGCAAATTACTCCCCTAAATTAAACAAATTAAAATGTACGATAACACTATGCAATAGTGGCGTTATAAAAAACAACTTTTCTTTTTGCCATAGATTTTCTTCAGCTCCAAATCGTGGAAGACAGTATTCTTATGATAGCTTTCTGCACTCATTACGGTTCTTATGAGTGACTTGTCATGCCGTTTGGTTTGACAAATGCTCCTACATTCTTCATTGATCTTATGAATTGTGTATTCCGAGAGTATCTTGACAAGTGTGTTCTTGTCTTTATTAATGATGTCCTTGTATAATCTAAATCTGAAGCCGAGCACGCTAATCATTTGTGAGTACCCTGCATTATCTTTAACTTAAGGCTAAATTATCTAATTGACACTTTTGGAGAAGCAATTTCGATTCCTTGGCCAAGTAATCTCATTTGATGGCATTTTTGTTGATCCTTCCAAAATCAAGGCCATTCAAAATTGGAAAAGGACCAAAAAATTTCATGAGATTCATAGTTTTCCGGGTTTAGCTGGTTAATTGGCGTTCCATCAACCATTTTTACTCATCATACTTCCTTTCCTTCTCTCTTTTCATAGCGGATTCCGCTAGCGCATCATTCCCCTTAACCCGAAAGATGTGAGACTAGCCTTATTAAGAATAGAGTTCGCTTTGTTTGGTCCGATAAGTGTGAGGCTTCAATTCAAAGATTAAAGGAGATTCTCACACATGCTCCTATTCTTGTGGTTCCCAAAGGGAACCAAAAACTTATCGTATATATTGATGCTAGTCATAGCGATCTCGGTGTTGTTCTAATGTAGATGGATCAAGTAGTTGCCTATGCTTCTAGGGAATGCATCGGAATGAGGTCGGATACGCTACCCACGATTTGGAGCTTGCATCCATGTCTTTGTTTTAAAGATATGGCGTCCTTATCTTTTGGGAGAGCGCTCCACTCTCTACATCGATCATAAATATTTGAAATATCCTTTTAATCAGAAGGATCTTATTATGAGACAACAACATTGGCTTGAGTTTCTTGCCTCATATGACTTCGAGATTCAGTAAACCCCGGGAAAGGGTAATCGTGTAACCTATGAGCTTAGTCTCAAACATTCGGCTGTAGTTTGTATGATGTTGGCTGAATGGGAGTTCTTGAGACTCTATCTTGTTGTGATATTCGTCATCAAGCTTCTTCTTCTGATTCTCATGTCTTATTATTCAGTTTGGAAGCTCGACCTTTTCTTTTAGATCGTATTTCTGATTCTCAACAATGTGATCTTGAGATGATTTGACTTATTCCGGTTGTGATTCTGAGTCCCATGATAAGGAGTTGCGGGATTTCAGCGTTGATTCTCACAGTTTCCTTCATATAAGAAAACATATTGTGATGCCTTCTGATTCCGCACTTAGACATGACATTCTTGATGACTGTAGTAAGATGTATGCTGATATAAATCACCTTTATTGTTGGAAAGGCATGAAGCATGATTTCGCAAGTTATGTAAGTGATTGCATGAATTATTGATTTATTAAGGCCAAGCATCGACGATCATCTGGTCTCCTTTAGCCTTTAGAGATCCCATTATGGAAAAGGGACCAGATCTCGATGGATTTTGTTGATGTCCTACCTTGTTCGAGGTCGAGTCATTCTAGTATTTGGGTTATCATTGATGCCTTATGAAGTTTGCTCGTTTCATTCATATTAAGTATAATAGGAGTACCCCTCTTCTTGCTAAGTTATATATCAAAGAAATCGTTTGACTTCATGGTCTTCCTACTTCGATTATTCGTAATCGTGATCCTTTATTTATAAGTAATTTTAGCAGCATCCTTCAGCAAGCTTTGGGAACAAAGCTTAACCTTAGCACAACCTATCATCCTCAGTCTAACAGGCAGAATGAACGAGTTAATTATATCCTTGAAGAACTTCTATGAGCTTGTAATTAAGATTTTGGTGGTTCATGGGAGGATCACCTTCCTCTTGTATAGTTCTCATATAATAACAGTTTCCACTCTTGTAGCGGCATGGTGGCTTTCGAAGTCATTTGTTGAAGACCTTATCATTTGCCTTCATGTCGGCCAGAATTTGGAGAAACGTTTATTCTTGGTCCAGATTCAGTTCTTGATTCTTTTGAGAAGATTATTCTTATTAGATAGAGAATGAAAAAGGCATAAAGCCGATAAAAATCCTACGCAGACAACTGTAGGAAGCCTCTTGAGTTCTCTCTGGGCGATCTCGTATTTATTCGTATTTCTCCATTGAAGGGAGTTATGCATTTCAGTTTGACAGAGAAGTTGATTCCTCATTATATATAACTATTACCTAACACTGAGTGCATAGTATCTATTGCTTATTGTGTATCCCTTATAGCTCATCTATTGAGTAATCATGATGTATTCCATGTATCTCAGCTTCAAAAATACCATAGAGATTCGAATTTTGTCATAGATCCATTTAAGTAGCCAGAGCTTGAGTTCTCGCCAGACATATCAGTTGTTCAGCAGCCTATTCACGTTCTTGGTTTGGAAGTGAGACGCATTCGAAGCAAGAATGTGCCGCTAGTTGAAATTCAATGGTCCGATAATCCCAAAGATTGCACTTGGGAAACTAGAGAGTTTATCAATGTATTTTGGTTAATTTTGATGTAAATAATGATAATTGAGGAAATTTTAATGTTTGGGTTGGTAGTGATTCAATTTGGGTGGATCCATGGTTTGTTTCTAATATTATATGTTAAAGATAATTTTTGTCTTCACGTATTAGCATAATGAATAATGTTAATAATTTGTAAATAGAAAATAAAGGCTTAAAAGTATATTAGTAAGAAAATCCTTTCTGTTGACACAGATGTAAATATTGTATAAACAAACATGGTTTATGAACTATAATAATAAATATTGTATTTATTGACACAAACGTAAATTCTACAGAAAATATGGGAGAATAAAGAAGCAAAAATGCAAATTTAGTTACAAAATGTTAATAAATATAGAAAATAAGTTTTTTGTGTGTATTTGGGTGACTTGTGCGTTAAAAGAAACATTTGAAAATTTTATTAATAGGTTATGTGAGTTTTACACAAGTTTAAAATAAAATGTTCATTTTTTGTGTAAAAGGTGAAATCTGTTAAAAATACAAATATTAGTGTTAGAAAGCTTTAAAATGTTTTATAAATGTTGCTTGTAATTTTATTAAGGAAGTAATTTGTTAAAATTGGTAAACATAATGAAGACATAGTGTTTATCCAAGTTAATATAGGTTAGATTAGGCTAAAATGTGTGTTAGATGGCCTAAACACATGTTAATTAGATTATTTATATTACCTTGGGCTTAATTACCTCATCTTCGGCCCTAATAGACAGTTATCATAAGAAAAGTCCAGAGTAACACAGAGCACATAATTTTTTTCTTTGGATCTTTCTTCCTCTTTCATTTCTGAGTTCTTAAATAAAACATAACAAAATTTCACTGCTTATTCGAACCCAAGCATCAAAGCCTCTTAAAGTTGTTGATTTTGGTTTCTAATCATTGTCTATCGCGGGTAATCCTCCCAAAAACATGAATCTATTCCATCTCCCTTTATGATTTGCAAAATATTTAGTGTATGTTGAAGATGTTAAAGTTTTTCATTTGCATGTGCTGTAGCCAGCTTCTCAGGTAGAAAGAAAGTATCTTCCTAGCATTTGAGCTCCAAGTTGCTTCAATTCAATCCTATACTCACTATAATCTACAATCAAGGTGAGTTTTACTCACGTTTTCTAGTTACAGTGTTAATCTTTTCGTTTGTGTTGATTCTGTGTTCTATTTGTTGAAGTTTTTAGCAATATTATATGGAAATGTGTTTCTGTTGTACAAAACAACCAAGTATCTAATTTAGGCTGTTATATCTTTGTTGTGCCTTTACGAAATTGTTCCATTTCAGTTTCTATTCAATGCCGATTTTGTTGTCTCTATGCTTACAAATTTTCAGGCTATTATGATTTGTTTAACCATGTCAAAACGATCATTACAGCTCAACATAAACATTGTTTTCGACCTAGAGAATGTGCATATGATGAGTCAACACAACCCTTTGATGTGTCGACTCTAGGGTCGACACACATGAAGTGTGGGTCGACATAGTGGTCGACCCACCTAGTGCATTTTTGCGTAGATGAATTTTCTACTTGTTGTGTTGATTTCTATAGCCTCATATCTACTTAAACTTGATTTCCTATTGAACTTCCTTAAGCTATTCACTATGGTTTGTTGCAATCTTAGCTTATCAATGTAAATTTATATAATAGCCAATCGGAATCCTGGATTTACGGGGGTTTTGATGGTTTATTCCTTGATTTTTATGATAGATTTAGATGGTGCTTCATACATGTGTACGTCTTTAAAATAGTTTCTCTACATATAAATAAATTAATATTTTTTTTATTATAGCTTTGGGACAAAATGATTTTTTGGTTTTGGCTTTCAATACGAATTGTCTCAAAGTAATAGTACAGTTATATTTTGAAACCATAAGAGTTTTCACATAATAAAATCGACTGATTTCAAAATCGTTTTATAATCTCGCTTTTGAAAACCAAGTATTTTCTATATATATAAAATCATACTTTTCTGCACCCTTCAAGAGGGTGTAATGGGAATTAAACGATATCGTAAACCCACTAGTATGGGACACGATGAGAATAAGTTAATTCTAGACTCGTCTAATTGAAGCTGATCATTTGATGAATCTGATGTTTTCCACTACAGAGCTGACTAGCGGGTAGTAAACCTGTAGTGAGAACATGTGGTATGGGAGGCACAGTTACCACTGCTTGGGTTATTTATCATAAGTTTGTAATACATATTGTCATTTTTTCATCCAGTACTCGCTTCGTGGGGAAGCTAGACTTGATGGAGCCTCATATATGTATTCACTTGACCAAGGGATCAAGTTACACTAGGCTAGGAGGTCGTAGTGATAGGCGCCTAAATACGTATATAGTACTTGGCTAAGCTCGAGGGGAGGTTTTTGGTTGATGCAGTTCAAAAATTCTATGATGTTGGATCCACTTTGATGTTTTGGTGATATTGATCTTATGATCAAACATTGATGATTTGTTGATATTGAATTTTATATCGATACATTATATTGGTTTTGGAGTTTGTTGTTGTTGGCGATTACATTGATGTTATTTAAACTCTTTTGAGTTTACTTATGTCGCCTTTGATTAATCTGGAATGTTGGGCTTCGTTGTTATTTGATGTTGATGCATGTTCTTAGCTTATAGCAAGTACATAACTTAGATGTAAACTCCTTATTAATGTCACTATGAACTTATGACTCTTCTAAACAGAGAGTTATTTTCTGTATCTTATGCTATCATTATGTATAATTACTCACAATTAACCAGACTGACCAGTGTGTGCTAATGCTCGGGTCAGACTGAGCTTTTTAGGTAACCTTTTTGCTGCTTCTACTATTCGTCGTTTCTATTGTGGATCTTTCATTTGTTATTGGGCACAATATTAGTGTTGTTTTTATGTAGATATTTTGGATAGATCCTTGTACTCTGATATGTACCATATTGTTATGACTCATTGTGTATGTATATATTGTGTTTGTATACCATAATTCTGACGTTATATATTGTATGACACTTGTATTTGTATATATAACAGGGATGCCTGTTATGTGATCTACGATGATTTATTTTAATTTCTTTTGTTTTAGATTGTGTTAAACTACCATAGTATTGTATTGAGTAAAGATTAAGAGTGTCAATCTTTATGAAAAAAACTGAACATCTATTGACACTATTGATGTTTATTATTACATGAATTATGGTTGATCGCTCCTAATCAGCCCTATTCTCTGCATTAGTAGATGCCATTACTTGTTAATGCTCTTTACTGATGAGGGTCTTGGGTTGGGATGTCACAATTTAGATTTTTGGTATTTTAGAGTAAATAAGCATTATAATAGTGTAGAGTTTTGTAGTTTTTCTTTATAGTTTTTCGTACAGTTTTTTATTTTTTATAAGTTAGTAGTTTTCTATAAGTTTATTTTTGTAAAGTTATTTCTATAGTTTTTCAGTCTTTTTCTTATAGTTTTATTTAATACATATTTAAATATGGTATGATATCTTCTCGGTCTTCCTCCCTCTTTCTGCATTTGATTTTACAGTTTTTGTGTTTATTTTTGGCTATGTCCAAAATGCACATAAATATGTAAATAATAGCATATTGATGACTGATTTAATGCTATGACTGATTATAATTTTCTTATTTTGCGCACGTGGGAAAATTAGAATTAAAGAAAAGTTATGTAAATGTGGATTAATGAACTAAGGCTAAATTTACATATAACAACCATAAAATGCAGAACTGCAATTAAAAAGGGATTTGGACTTAAAAAGGCAAACTTAGTAAAGTTTTCTATTAAATTATGACACATGTTATAATTGAAAAGAACCGAACATATTTATATTAGTAATATTACAATATATTGTATATATACACAAAGAATCATAATGAACAGATTTGACTTATATCTAGATATAATTATAGTATGAGGTTATAGTTAAATAAAATGGCTTATTATTAAAATGAACTTAAAACCGATGTTAAGTTTAACAAGCACATATTAGTGGTGGTCCGTTTCGACAGCATGGGATGATTGGAAAAAATAAATGGCCAAAGTTTAAGCCTTAGATCACAGGGAATCTGGGCAGAGGCGCAAATTGATATATTTGATTACTAGATCCTATGCCGGTAGCATTCCCTTTCAGGTTTATCACCGAAGGTCTCCCAAATGATAGATGGTGGGGGTTGGGCATGCTTATGCTGATTGGGGTAAATAAGGGTTCGATAGCTAGAGGCCATGTGTAGGTGCGTTCTGATGGTGCGATGAGCATGCATGTGTACCGATGAGGGAAAAAGTCACTATTGTTGTAGCGACCGCCTTACACCATATGTGCTCATATTACCCAATATTGGCACCCGATCGATGTAAAATGGTTATTAGGGAAAAGAAATGGAAAGAAATAAGGGAAGGGGAAAGGAAAAGAAAGAAATAGAAGAGATGTTAAAGAAAGAAACACAAGACTAAAATACAAATACAGTCGTACATCTCACAAGGCATCAGATAAAATAAAATAGAAATCATATGTAAAAACCAGGCAAGATAGTTTTAAGTATATAAACCATAAAATTAGAGTTTTCAATATAATCACATCAAAATAAAGTTCACACAATAGGTACATAAACTCACTGATAACTGTCTCTAATAGATAGTCATACTGTCATGGCTTTACCATGTCCCACAGTGGAATAAATAATAGTATAAGTATAAATATGAGAATTAGCCGCCACCATCTACTGATCCACGTGTGCAACTCTAGATAATGCGTACACCAGTAACCTATCACACTCATCGATGTGTTTGATGAGCACCCATGGTAATAGGAGGGAACATAAAACCTTGAGTCAGACAACAGTCTGGTGTGAGCGATAAAGAATTTCAAAAACTGTAAAACTCGCAATAGTATATGGTACAGATGGTATGGACAATCATACCTGATCCATGCCTACACCCATAGAGTCATCTTATATAATAAAATAATATATGATGCTAAAAAGATAACAGAAATCGATTGTAACGACCCAGATTTTTCAGTCATTTAAATATTTAAACTTGATTTAAATATTATATTGGAAATATTAATGGATTTTATATTGAATTTATTAATTAAATGACGTTTAAACGTATAAATTTATATATAATTATAAAATGAGATCGTAACGTCGTGGTAGTTCGTAATATTGAGTTTTGAAATTCAATTGAATGTATATAATCCATTGTAAGTCAGACTCGATGATACAAGAAACGTTTGGATCTATTAGATTATAATTTTCTAATGAAAGAGAAAATTTTAGATTTCATATTATAAATTGTAAGTTTTGTCAAAATTTAATTTTCAATTAGTTGCTATGAAATCATTTATAAACTATAAGTTTATTTAATAAATTTAAATTGATTTCTGTATAATTTAAATATCGTTTAACTTGAAATTTTATATATTAAGTTGAAATCTATATTGGTTTATATTTGAAGCTATATATTATTCCATTTAGGGTATATATATGTCAATAATAATTTATTATTATTATACTGAATTGTTTTGCAATTAATTATATTTATCGATATTATAAGCCTTAGAAATAGCTATTTTCAAATGACCTCCGTTTTTTATGAAACAAATTTTATTATGTAATGTCCCGTATTTTAGACAGTCAAATATTTTATTTATTTTATTATTTTAAATATTATATTTGCAATATTAATGGATTTTAATATTGAATTCGTTATTAAAACAAAGTTTAAACGTTATAATTTATATATAATATAAAACGAGCTCGAAATGGTGTGACAGTTCGTAATATTGAATTTTCAACTTCAATTGAATATACTGGATTCGATATAAGTCGGATTTCGGTGAAACAAAAAAAACGTGTGAATCGCGTTGATTAGAATTTTTATATGAAAGAGAAAATTCTAGATTTCGTGTTATAGATGGTTAGTTATGTCCAATTAAATTTTTTAAATAGTCACTATGGAAATCATTATTAAAATATAATGTTTATTCAATATACTAAAAGGATTTTTATATAAAGTGGGCAACATTTTAACTCGAATTGATGATATTAAGTTGTATAACTTATATTTGAAGTTGCATATATTATTTCATTTGGGTATATATTTATATCACAATGATAATTTGTTATTATTTAAATTAATTGTTTCGTAATTTATTTAATATTAAATCGATAATATATAAGTGTTAAAAAGAACTGCTTTTCAAATAACCTCTGTTTTCGATGAAATGAATTTCATTGGAATGCGTATAGCTAATTATTGCTAGATTTCTAGTTTCGAGCCAATTGGAGTTGTTTTGGCGGTAGATGAATTTTAAGTGTTAACCGATGAATACAATTGAAATTAAAATTACGTGGTTGTGCAAACAGAGTCTGAATTCAACGAAATTTATTTCATTGGAATTGGAGCGTCAAAATATAGTCGTGTGTCTGTTTCCATTATACTTGGGGTTCGTGTGTGATCATAAAAAAAAATAAACCGTGGATAAGGTGATCTATAGGTATAATGATACATTATTAAATTTAATAAAGAAATCTTTCCTCCATGCTGTAACCTTACCTTTCATGTGTCCTACACTACTTCAATTCCTTGTGACCCAAATTATCTAAAACCGTGACAGCCAAGGTATGCATCAAGAATTCCACCTCAAACGCAGCTACCTATGTTTTTACTGCAACCCTATAACCTATTCCTTGCTTCCCACGTATTACATCCCTATAAATTGACCTCGCTCCATTCGTTTCTCTTCTAGTAAGTAAAACCAAAGCTCTCCTCTTATTTAAAAAAAAAACAAAAAAAAACTGATGCTTTCCTTTGATTTTCAAACTGAAGCTCTCCTCTTGTAACGACCAGCAAATCCGAGCTATCTGAGTTGACTAAATTCAACACACGTCCAACCCAAATAACACAGAAATACGAACCATTAATAGAAAGAAGATAGAGGGTGAGAATAGATAAGATAGAAAACTTAGAATAGAAGAAGAAGAAGAACATAAACACAACACAGAACCTCACATCGCAGCGGAACAAAATATAATATATAACAGATTTTGAAATACAAACTTTTAACTGTATATACATACATCATCATCAGAGTACAACACTTACAATTACAGCGGAAATAACACTAGATAACTAACGCTGAAGCCTCCTGCTCCAAGCTCCTCCAAGCTCCTCCAAGTGAATCTGTAAAATCCCGACTACTTGACTGCCCGTACAAATTTTGGGCACCCAAGAGTTTAGGGAAAACAAAATAAACTCTGGGTCAGTCATGGGACTGGTGTGAGTAAACTCCAACTATTGGTTTAACTTTTAAAAATCCTTTCGAAAGAAAAGATAATCGTAAGACCGATCCACACATAAACACGGATGGTTTTTACCTTACGATAACCCATAACATTTTGATATCAAAGTCTGGTGATATTATAATAATGTCTAAATCAACTAAATAGAATCTAGCGGAACGCTTGCATCTCACGTTCCATATATAATATAAAATCAAAAACCGCAGGGCACTTATCGGAGATTGGATTTCCAACTTGACAAGGTATGGGACCACCTGCCGATAGTGTATCTCTAGAGACGAATACACTGGGTTCAACAAGAACATCTTGCAACCCGGCCCACACATGACCGACCACTCATTTCGCTTGAGTGTATCGAATGTATATCACCAACGGTTGGGATCAGCAACCGCCTCCCGACTGGGACAGCATCGAATAGGATAAGAAATTAAATGAACCTCTAGATGGGTGATTATACATCCTAATGGGTGCGACCCACATAGCCATGCTGCCTGCCCGATTTATGTCATTTCCCGGTTGTTGAGGCCTGAGGCTACGAATACTTACCATTCATTGATAGCACAATCACTTTGAATTCCACATTGTCAGATCCGTTAATCACTAGTTGAGTTTGCACAAATATTCTGGATGTTATGCTAAGGGAATAAATCCGTTGCAACCATATATTTTTATACAGACCAACTCATTTGATCATTGGAAATACTCTGTCAGACATTCGTCCATTTACGTTCGTTCTGGGATTGAACGAAACCGAAGGCACTATTTCTATTTAATAGAAAGAGTCCTTGCACTTTACTCCATCTTCAATATATTCAGCATACTTGGTTCGCAACGCTTATGCCGATACGGAGTGGTTCTTCGGATAATAATCCAACCGGTCTCTCCATATTGACAACGATGGTCAAAACTTCGATAGTCTGTGATTTAACTATCGAATAAAAACAAGTGTTTCATCCAAACATATCAAATAAATCACTGGGCTCTTTAATTAATTTTTCATTAATTAACTCTCTTCTCCATTTCCTTATCAATATTTGTTAACCAAATATTTACAAGTATCGCCCCCTTTTATTTTCTATAGTTAGAAAATATTTTTTGATTTTAATTGGGAAACATTCCAATCACTTATCTCTTCCACGAACTCATTTAATTCTATACTTAGAAAACATTTGTTATTTTATTTCCAGGTTTACATTTATTTGGGTTAAAACGGATGTTGTGTAAAACATCGTTACGACAACCCAAATATATACATTCAACTAAATCTCTTTAAACGTTGATCTTCGAGACTGAGTTTTGCTATTTATCGGTTGTTAATGAAACCAATCAAGTTGGGATATAATTACCTCTCAGACCTTGACTGAATAACATTCATAACGTCAAAACAGACAAGACTACTTACTCGAATAATCAATACTATACAAACCAATTATCTATTTTTAAAACACGTATACATTTCCCGTGTTATTTTTAACCAATCTAAGTTATAGTTTTCCTTCTTGTTTCAAATATCCTATTTAAATTTGTTTCATTATCTAATTCTCTATATATATCGACATATGGATATCTAGTTATCAAATTTTCTTAAAAATATTCTAATTCCTTAAATTTCCGGAAAAATTCGCCATAACCTCCCCTGTATCGGGAGCATCGGGAAATTTCAAATAGCTTCCCGGTAACTTCTCATCTCAAAAAGAAAAAGAAAAAAAGCCAAACGGCTTGCTGATAGGGCGCATAAAACCCATAAATGAATTTAAACATGTACCTTTTTGTCGAGCACACTAATTATATACCTTCATCACTTTATCCCATAACTGTCTCTGGTATATCTATACCTGTACAATTCATTTCAACTTCATACACTCGTTTTGACTCAATTCATTAAAGTAACCCTTTAACTAACTCTTTGCCCATTTCGCTTGTTTATATGAATATAACACGTTTCAAATATATTTCAACTTCCTTATCAATTAATTGAATTCAAATTTTAATTTAAGTTCTATATCTGATTTCAAATATATGTTTACAATTCAAAAAATTCAATTTTCAAAGTTCGACTTCAATTCACCACTCGATTAACTAATTCTTCTTTGACTTAGTTAATTCTATTCAAAATCAAAAATATGATTATTGTTTCAAAAATCACTTTTCTTACTTCACGTGAGTTCACCTTTATGTTTTAACTCAAGACCAGGTTTTTAAATGGAAATTCGGATTTTTATTTGCTTAAAAATCCCTATATTTATTATATAAAATCCATTATGGTTTTAATGGTTTCTGGTGTTGCACTTTTAAAAATTTGATTTTGACATAACTTAAAATCTATTCGACGAAATCCATATTTTCCTCTTCCATTAGAAAACTATTATTCAATCGGTCCTAACGATTCTTGTTTCAAGGAATTCCGACTTCAATTGAGTCTTGTATACTCAATTGAAGTTCGAGTCGCCAATTTACGAACTGCAGCGCTGCGGCGAGTTCGTTTTAATTATATATATATATATATATATATATATAAACTTTTAAACTTCGTTAAAATGAATCCAACTCCATTTTAACTCTATTTGAATTTCTTGATTCAAATTCCAATCTCGCTTTTATTTGAATTCTATATTCAAATTCCAATTCCTTTTCTATTTGAATTCCATGTTCAAATTCTATTTCCTTTTCTATTTGAATTCTATGTTCAAATTCTATTTCCTTTTCTATTTGAAATCTAAATTCAAATTTCCATTTCCTTTTCTATTATTCAAATTCTATATTTAAATTTCCTTTATTCAACTCCCATTTAAATTCCTATATTCAAATTCTATAGTTGAATTTCCTTTTCTATTTTATATTCAAAATCAATACTTGAATTTCTATTTCAATTTCCATATTCAAATTCAATGCTTGAATTTCTATTTCAATTTCATCTTCAAATTCAATACTCGAAATTCCATTTGAATTCTATTATTCAATTTCTATACTTGAAATTTCATTTGCATTCTATTATTCAATTTCTATTTCAATTCTTCTTTGAAATTCTATATTTCAAATTCAATTCAATTCTTCTTTGAAATTCAATATTTCAAATTCAAATTCCTTTATTCCTCTATTCACATTCCTTTATGAATTTCTATATTCAAATTCCATATTCAATTCTTTTTTAATTCTCGATTCAAATTCTATATTCAATTCTGTTTGATTTCTCTATATTCAAATTTCTATATTCGATTCTGTTTGAATTCTCGATTCAAATCCCTTTATTAAGTTTCCATTTGAATTTCTATATTCAAAATTCTATTTCAAACTCTTGTATTCAAACCCCTTTGAATTCCTCTTTGAATTTTCTTTATTCAAATTTCAAATTTCAATTCTATTTTAGAAAAATAGAATTTCCTTTCTAATTCTCAAATATCCTTTTTCATGATATTTTTTAAATATCATTACATAAGCCCAGTGATATTTAAACACACAAAGCAACCAATTATTTATTTTTCTAACACATCATATATAACAATATATATGCAAACAAATAAACAAACAGATAATATATTTTTGAGGAATCCAGTTGGATTACTCCAACCTGTTTTCCTGCATCCACAGATGTTAACACATAAATAATACCCACTCTGCTTCGTGGCAGAATATCGTGGTATAGAAGGTCATCCACTAATCATAGCGTGGGGCGTATAGGGTAATCATCCGCTATGAAACTGCGGGCATCCGCTAATGAGACTGCGGGAACCCAACCAATCAATCAACCCAATATATATATATATATAATAGCCTAAATAACTAATATATATAAAACAAGCAGAAAAATCCAAACAAGCAACAACAATTATTTTTACGGAGTAAAAATAATTATAAATAAAAGGTGAGTGAGATTTACTCACCGTGATTTTATTTTGCGCTTAAACCAAATTTCAATTTCATTTTATCGATTTCCGAGTCTTCGAACTCCACACGGATGATTTCATTTGATTTCTCCTTACCTAGGAAAAATCCGAACTTTATAAATTAACTACTGAATATCCTTACAAGGTTTAAACTAAAAATTAAATTCTAACTGAGATACTAATTTAATCCTAACCAATATAATGATTTAATTATAACCCATATATTAATTAAATCCTAACTGAAATAAATGATTTAATTCTATAAGAAAATATATTAACTAAACAAATTTTAGAATTTATTACCTTATATTATCGAATAACTCTTCTTCTCCAAGAACAAAAGAAACAGCAAACTCCTTTAGGCATTTTTAATATGACCGTCATCAAATCCCACTTCCAATCCTTGTTGTACTCAGATTATCCCAATCGGCATCAGACTAGAAGAAACTGAACTCCACTTCAACATTTACCTATTAATTCACCGCACAATTTCGTTCCCCCAAAATCACAGATCTGTATTCCCTAATACCCTGCTATCAAACTCCAAAAATACTCCTTATCCTGCAAAAACGAAGCAACAACTTCCAAGGATTATGAACCCTAGGTTTTCGCTACAGGGAAAACAGTAAATGAGCGATATCGAACTACCACATCGTACACAAAATCACCACCAAAACTTTGAACTCCTCATCGCCTCTTCCTGGAATCGCACTGCCCACCCAGACTTCACACCAGTCATCTCGTTGACCTCGTGACAGTCCCCTTCTGAGAACCGTGACCTTGAATTTGAACCCCGACATCACTGACCTCGCCTCCGAACTCGAGCAGACATCCCCCTTTGAACCCCGAAATCACAGCCCTAGTTCGTTCCATCAGTCGACGTCCAAGTGATCGCGCCTGATTCTGGTGATTCAAACGTGATCGTTTGCGGATGTAAGGAAGGATGGAGCTTCCGATTTTGAAGGAGATTTCGATTTCGATTGGAAACGAATTCGGCCATTTTTATTTGACAGAGGCTTTGCGGTAAATGAATTCGAGGAATGGATAGACACGGCTTGGCCTTGTTATTGGTATACTGTAAAAGAGGGGATGGCCAGCGCGATTTATAGAGGAAGGATTACTTGGGTATCAAGGAGTTTAGAGTAGGTGGTTTACCGAGTAGGATTTACCTGAGGTAGCTTTTAACAGGGTAGGCTCTTCCTTTGTTTTTATTTATTTTATATTTCGGGGTCCTGTAATTTAATTCATTTACCTTAGGTAGCTATTCTAGCGTGCCGACCGATATCCCAATATAATAACCCTATTCTGAACTCAACAGAAATTTAATTTCAACACGTATACCATATTAAATTAATATAATATTAATTAAATTCGAAACCCACAAATTCTTTGATAATAAATTATTATTTATTATCGTATATATCAAATAAATATTCAAATATTTAAAATTAAACGACCAAAATCCTGGGTCGTTACATTCTTCCCCCCTTAAAATAATTTCGTCCTCGAAATTGCTAAGGTAGGAAAAGTGCTACTAACCCAATTACTTTTCAAAAACCCCTTTAAGTTGAAACTCACCTCTTCACATTTCAACAAACTAGCTCCAACCAAAACTTTTGGTTTTCACACATTTAATCTAAATGATTTACACCCAATTCAAATTCCATTCAATCTTATTCAAATTGAATTCCATTAATTTATTTGTCTCGATCCATTTAACTTGCTTAAGTTAAATTTAAACTTCAGAATTCAAATTCATGGGTTTTCCTTTCAAATATATACATATTTATTTATTCCCACTTCAAATTCAAAACATTTGAATTTTCAAATCACTTGCTTTCTTCAAACAAATTTCCATCAAAAACTTTTCTAAGGTAGCAATCCATCACTTAGAAACTCGAAAATGAACACTGATGATGCTGCAGTCATCGTCAAAATTATTTTCCAGCCACTGAAGTGAGTTCAGTGCTTCACCACATTCAAAATCAATTAAAAATGATTTTTATCCAAAAACCCTTCCAAATCAAAGCTATATTATCTTAATATACTTCGAAAATAATTTCAAACCTCTCAGGATTTTAAATTCCAAATTCTGGTTTGAATTCAATTCCAATTCACCTCATTTGTATATACTTCATTCATACACAAATTCTAATTGGTTATATATAACCTTTCCAATTTTTATAATTTCATTTGATTATAATAACAATCAACCCATCCATATATTATAATAATTCTAGAAAATTATTCCTTTTCTATCAAAATAGAATTTTTGGGTAAAATTATTTCATTTACCTATTTAAAAACAATATCATGTTCAATCTTCTGTTCAAGTGTTTAGAAATTCCTATCGACTTCGTGGCGTCCCACTATTCGATCAGAATTCATAAACCACTCAGCAGACTAGTCAACACAATATAAAACGGTTTTTATATCAATTTACAAATACGCGCTCTCGTATATACACTCAACTTATTCTAGGGTACTACTGACCCTATCTCTAATGAGTATAACTCCACAAAGCCTAGGTGTTCGCTCAACCTAAGCTCTGATACCAACTGTAACGACCCGCAAATCCGAACTATCTGAGTTGACTAAATTCAACACACGTCCAACCCAAATAACACAGAAATACGAACCATTAATAGAAAGAAGATAAAGGGTGAGAATAGATAAGATAGAAAACTTAGAATAGAAGAAGAAGAAGAACATAAACACAACACAGAACCTCACATCGCAGCGGAACAAAATATAATATATAACAGATTTTGAAATACAAACTTTTAACTGTATATACATACATCATCATCAGAGTACAACACTTACAATTACAGCGGAAATAACACTAGATAACTAACGCTGAAGCCTCCTGCTCCAAGCTCCTCCAAGCTCCTCCAAGTGAATCTGTAAAATCCCGACTACTTGACTGCCCGTACAAATTTTGGGCACCCAAGAGTTTAGGGAAAACAAAATAAACTCTGGGTCAGTCATGGGACTGGTGTGAGTAAACTCCAACTATTGGTTTAACTTTTAAAAATCCTTTCGAAAGAAAAGATAATCGTAAGACCGATCCACACATAAACACGGATGGTTTTTACCTTACGATAACCCATAACATTTTGATATCAAAGTCTGGTGATATTATAATAATGTCTAAATCAACTAAATAGAATCTAGCGGAACGCTTGCATCTCACGTTCCATATATAATATAAAATCAAAAACCGCAGGGCACTTATCGGAGATTGGATTTCCAACTTGACAAGGTATGGGACCACCTGCCGATAGTGTATCTGTAGAGATGAATACACTGGGTTCAACAAGAACATCTTGCAACCCGGCCCACACATGACCGACCACTCATTTCGCTTGAGTGTATCGAATGTATATCACCAACGGTTGGGATCAGCAACCGCCTCCCGACTGGGACAGCATCGAATAGGATAAGAAATTAAATGAACCTCTAGATGGGTGATTATACATCCTAATGGGTGCGACCCACATAGCCATGCTGCCTACCCGATTTTTGTCATTTCCCGGTTGTTGAGGCCTGAGGCTACGAATATTTACCATTCATTGATAGCACAATCACTTTGAATGCCACATTGTCAGATCCGTTAATCACTAGTTGAGTTTGCACAAATATTCTGGATGTTATGTTAAGGGAATAAATCCGTTGCAACCATATATTTTTATACAGACCAACTCATTTGATCATTGGAAATACTCTGTCAGACATTCGTCCATTTACGTTCGTTCTGGGATTGAACGAAACCGAAGGCACTATTTCTATTTAATAGAAAGAGTCCTTGCACTTTACTCCATCTTCAATATATTCAGCATACTTGGTTCGCAACGCTTATGCCGATACGGAGTGGTTCTTCGGATAATAATCCAACCGGTCTCTCCATATTGACAACGATGGTCAAAACTTCGATAGTCTGTGATTTAACTATCGAATAAAAACAAGTGTTTCATCTAAACATATCAAACAAATCACTGGGCTCTTTAATTAATTTTTCATTAATTAACTCTCTTCTCCATTTCCTTATCAATATTTGTTAACCAAATATTTACAAGTATCGCCCCCTTTTATTTTTTACAGTTAGAAAATATTTTTTGATTTTAATTGGGAAACAATCCAATCACTTATCTCTTCCACGAACTCATTTAATTCTATACTTAGAAAACATTTGTTATTTTATTTCCAGGTTTACATTTATTTGGGTTAAAACGGATGTTGTGTAAAACATCGTTACGACAACCCAAATATATACATTCAACTAAATCTCTTTAAACGTTGATCTTCGAGACTGAGTTTTGCTATTTATCGGTTGTTAATGAAACCAATCAAGTTGGGATATAATTACCTCTCAGACCTTGACTGAATAACATTCATAACGTCAAAACAGACAAGACTACTTACTCGAATAATCAATACTATACAAACCAATTATCTATTTTTAAAACACGTATACATTTCCCGTGTTATTTTTAACCAATCTAAGTTATAGTTTTCCTTCTTGTTTCAAATATCCTATTGAAATTTGTTTCATTATCTAATTCTCTATATATATCGACATATGGATTTCTAGTTATCAAATTTTCTTAAAAATATTCTAACTCCTTAAATTTCTGGAAAAATTCGCCATAACCTCCCCTGTATCGGGAGCATCGGGAAATTTCAAATAGCTTCCCGGTAACTTCTCATCTCAAAAAGAAAAAGAAAAAAAGCCAAACGGCTTGCCGATACGGCGCATAAAACCCATAAATGAATTTAAACATGTACCTTTTTGTCGAGCAAACTAATTATATACCTTCATCACTTTATCCCATAACTGTCTCCGGTATATCTATACCTGTACAATTCATTTCAACTTCATACACTCGTTTTGACTCAATTCATTGAAGTAACCCTTTAACTAACTCTTTGCCCATTTCGCTTGTTTATATGAATATAACACGTTTCAAATATATTTCAACTTCCTTATCAACTAATTGAATTCAAATTTTAATTTAAGTTCTATATCTGATTTCAAATATATGTTTACAATTCAAAAAATTCAATTTTCAAAGTTCGACTTCAATTCACCACTCGATTAACTAATTCTTCTTTGACTTAGTTAATTCTATTCAAAAATCAAAAATATGATTATTGTTTCAAAAATCACTTTTCTTACTTCACGTGAGTTCACCTTTATGTTCTAACTCAAGACCTGGTTTTTAAATGGAAATTCGGATTTTTATTTGCTTAAAAATCCCTATATTTATTATATAAAATCCATTATGGTTTTAATGGTTTCTGGCGCTGCGCTTTTAAAAATTTGATTTTGACATAACTCAAAATCTATTCAACGAAATCCAGATTTTCCTCTTCCATTGGAAAACTATTATTCAACCAGTCCTGACGATTCTTGTTTCAAAGAATTCCGACTTCAATTGAGTCTTGTATACTCAATTGAAGTTCGAGTCGCCAATTTACGAACTGCAGCGCTGCGGCGAGTTCGTTTTAATTATATATATATATATATATATATATATATAAACTTTTAAACTTCGTTAAAATGAATCCAACTCCATTTTAACTCTATTTGAATTTCTTGATTCAAATTCCATTCTCGCTTTTATTTGAATTCTATATTCAAATTCCAATTCCTTTTCTATTTGAATTCCATGTTCAAATTCTATTTCCTTTTCTATTTGAATTCTATGTTCAAATTATATTTCCTTTTCTATTTGAATTCTAAATTCAAATTTCCATTTCCTTTTCTATTATTCAAATTCTATATTTAAATTTCCTTTATTCAACTCCCATTTAAATTCCTATATTCAAATTCTATAGTTGAATTTCCTTTTCTATTTTATATTCAAAATCAATACTTGAATTTCTTTTTCAATTTCCATATTCAAATTCAATGCTTGAATTTCTATTTCAATTTCATCTTCAAATTCAATACTCGAAATTCCATTTGAATTCTATTATTCAATTTCTATACTTGAAATTTCATTTGCATTCTATTATTCAATTTCTATTTCAATTCTTCTTTGAAATTCTATATTTCAAATTCAATTCAATTCTTCTTTGAAATTCAATATTTCAAATTCAAATTCCTTTATTCCTCTATTCACATTCCTTTATGAATTTCTATATTCAAATTCCATATTCAATTCTTTTTGAATTCTCGATTCAAATTCTATATTCAATTCTGTTTGAATTCTCTATATTCAAATTTCTATATTCGATTCTGTTTGAATTCTCGATTCAAATCCCTTTATTAAGTTTCCATTTGAATTTCTATATTCAAAATTCTATTTCAAACTTTTTTATTCAAACCCCTTTGAATTCCTCTTTGAATTTTCTTTATTCAAATTTCAAATTTCAATTCTATTTTAGAAAAATAGAATTTCCTTTCTAATTCTCAAATATCCTTTTTCATGATATTTTTTAAATATCATTACATAAGCCCAGTGATATTTAAGCACACAAAGCAACCAATTATTTATTTTTCTAACACATCATATATAACAATATATATGCAAACAAATAAACAAACAGATAATATATTTTTTAGGAATCCAGTTGGATTCCTCCAACCTGTTTTCCTGCATCCACTGATGTTAACACATAAATAATACCCATTCTGCTTTGTGGCAAAAAATCGTGGTATAGAAGGTCATCCACTAATCATAGCGTGGGGCGTATAGGGTAATCATCCGCTATGAAACTGCGGGCATCCGCTAATGAGACTGCGGGAACCCAACCAATCAACCAACCCAATATATATATATATAATAGCCTAAATAACTAATATATATAAAACAAGCAGAAAAATCCAAACAAGCAACAACAATTATTTTTACGGAGTAAAAATAATTATAAATAAAAGGTGAGTGAGATTTACTTACCGTGATTTTATTTTGCGCTTAAACCAAATTTCAATTTCAATTTATCGATTTCCGAGTCTTCGAACTCCACACGGATGATTTCATTTGGTTTCTCCTTACCTAGGAAAAATCCGAACTTTATAAATTAACTACTGAATATCCTTACAAGGTTTAAACTAAAAATTAAATTCTAACTGAGATACTAATTTAATCCTAACCAATATAATGATTTAATTAAAACCCATATATTAATTAAATCCTAACTGAAATAAATGATTTAATTCTATAAGAAAATATATTAACTAAACAAATTTTAGAATTTATTACCTTATATTATCGAATAACTCTTCTTCTCCAAGAACAAAAGAAACTGCAAACTCCTTTAGGCATTTTTAATATGACCGTCATCAAATCCCACTTCCAATCCTTGTTGTACTCAGATTATCCCAATCGGCATCAGACTAGAAGAAACTGAACTCCACTTCAACATTTACCTATTAATTCACCGCACAATTTCGTTCCCCCAAAATCACATATCTGTATTCCCTAATACCCTGCTATCAAACTCCAAAAATACTCCTTATCCTGCAAAAACGAAGCAACAACTTCCAAGGATTATGAACCCTAGGTTTTCGCTACAGGGAAAACAGTAAATGAGCGATATCGAACTACCACATTGTACACAAAATCACCACCAAAACTTTGAACTCCTCATCGCCTCTTCCTGGAATCGCACTGCCCACCCAGACTTCACACCAGTCATCTCGTTGACCTCGTGACAGTCCCCTTCTGAGAACCGTGACCTTGAATTTGAACCCCGACATCACTGACCTCGCCTCCGAACTCGAGCAGACATCCCCCTTTGAACCCCGAAATCACAGCCCTAGTTCGTTCCATCAGTCGACGTCCAAGTGATCGCGCCTGATTTTGGTGATTCAAACGTGATCGTTTGCGGATGTAAGGAAGGATGGAGCTTCCGATTTTGAAGGAGATTTCGATTTCGATTGGAAACGAATTCGGCCATTTTTATTTGACAGAGGCTTTGCGGTAAATGAATTCGAGGAATGGATAGACACGGCTTGGCCTTGTTATTGGTATACTGTAAAAGAGGGGATGGCCATCGCGATTTATAGAGGAAGGATTACTTGGGTATCAAGGAGTTTAGAGTAGGTGGTTTACCGAGTAGGATTTACCTGAGGTAGCTTTTAACAGGGTAGGCTCTTCCTTTGTTTTTATTTATTTTATATTTCGGGGTCCTGTAATTTAAATCATGAACCGTTATTCTAGCGTGCCGACCGATATTCCAATATAATAACCCTATTACGAACTCAACAGTAAATATGTTGAAATTTAATTTCAACACGTATACCATATTAAATTAATATAATATTAATTAAATTTGAAACCCACAAATTCTTTGATAATAAATTATTATTTATTATTGTATATATCAAATAAATATTCAAATATTTAAAATTAAACGACCAAAATCCTGGGTCGTTACACCTCTTATTTAAAAAAAATAAAAAAACTAATGCTTTCCTTTGATTTTCAAACTGAAGCTCACCTCTCATTAAAAAACCTGTAAAATAAAAACTCCAACGTTAAGTTAAGTCGCAGCCTAAAAAGGAAACTGGGTTAGTCGGGTTCAGGCGATAGGAGTGAGTGGCGCTCCGATGGAGAAAGCGGTGACATACAGTGGTGGTGAGGCTCGGATGGTAGAGGGAAGAAGGCGCAGTTGGTTTCAGTAGTGGGGATGGGTGGCAGTCACGAGCTAGGATGAGTGTGCGGTTGTCAGGGGAGGTCCGCAGTGGTGATCAGGTGGTGGAGCAGCGGTGGATATAATGGTTGTGCCGATGGGATGGTGACTCACGAGACAGGTGAGGGGTCATGAGTTTCTGAAACGGACCAAAAGAAAATGTTGTGCATTTCCTTTTGTGAGGGGGTATCAGGTTTCGAAGTTATGGAGACTAGAGAGGAGAGACGTGAGGCGAGTTCATGCCAGAGGGTGGCTCAGTCGGGCTGAGGCAAGAAAATATAGGGGAGGCGGAGGCGCAGATCGTGAGTGGTGTCAGTATGTCATGGAGTGGTGCATGTCCTTTAGGGGAGTGAGAGCTTGTGCATGTCTGGCTTTGGAGAACAGGGGATCGGCACCAACGTTGGTCCATCACGGTTATCGAAAATGGTACAGTAGGCTCAAAGCAAGACTACAGATCGACAGAAGGGAAATGTAACGACACGGATTTTGCCCGACCTTAATCGATCACAAAATCGACCAAGACCGTTCAAAACTCGCATACGTTAACTTTGGGAATACAAAACATTAGAACAATAACAACAGACTTTTATTACATTACAATAATATAACATCAGAGTACAGAATATCAGAGTACATCGAATAAATATATTACAGCGGAAGATAAATTACAAAAGATTTAACACATTAAACAGCGGAAGACTTCTAAGCTCTGGACACAGCTTTAGGCTTCGATCCAGGATCCTGCTAAAGAGAGAGATGTCTGCAAAAAGCTACTCGACTGCCCGTGTGGAAAAGAGGGCACCCGAGTTTGCAAAGTGAAACAAACTACGAGTCAGTCATGGGACTGGTGTGAGAATTCTAAACTAATATAACTAATAAGACAAATCCAAGGACCACGCCACTTTCGCGGAACGGGTTTACTCCTATGGATTGCCAGTGCATAAACCAAAGTAAATCGAGAAATAACGCAATGTCTTTTTGGAAAAATGAAACCATTATAAGACCCAAGTCCCATCACACAATGCAACGCACACCAGAGGATAGGGTTTTACCTTATAATGGTCAAAAGATGCTTGATACGTATTAAACGGATTTGATATTATTATTAGTGTATATATGTTCTAATAAAAAGTTTTGAATCATAAGTATCAATCCTAGACGGCATGGTTACCATATAGCATGTCGCCAATACTAGTTCTACAATCAAAACCGCAAGGGCGTATTGGAAATTTGGATTCCATCATGAGTCGAGGCTAGGGGCAAGATCCTCTCCGATTCGAGACACTCTAGCAAATGCCTCAGGATCCCCCGCAGTGAACCCTTGGATCTTCAGGGCCGGTCCCCGCCTATGGGCAGTGGATTAGTTATGCCTGAACACACGCTTCCCAGTCCCTTTGGACCTATAGTATGACCACCAACGGCCTATAAAAATAACGAGGCGCCTCAAAATCCATCATCCACATAAGTAAAATGTCAGGGCTGGTAGGTCGCTGTAACAACCCGTAAAATGCGAGCCAGTTTGAAATTTTTATTTTGGCCATTTTAGCGAATTTTGATTATTTAAAATGAATTATTTTAAATAATATCGACGAGAAATTTATTTTGAATATAATTCGAACGTATATATTATACGCGTCGTCGTTAGAATATAAATATTTATATATAATTATAAACAGAATTGAAAATGGCGCGGTAGTTCGATAATTCGATTTCAAACTTCAATTGAATGTACCGGGTGCAAAACAATCCGGATTTTAGTGAAACCGAAAACATTAGGATCTATTTGATAATATCTTTCCAACAAATCCGAAAGATCAAGATTTCATAGCGGGAATAAAAAGATATGTCCAGTTGAAAATTCTGAATAGTCGCTATGGAATTTAGGCCCTTAAAAATGGACATTTTGCAAACGACCTCGGATTTCGACGAAACCACTTTTGTTGGGTCCGTGATGTTAAGTTATTGCTAGATTCCAAATTTCATAATTTTTCGAATCAATATGTGAGCGTGGCAAAGGAAAACGCATTTGACCAGTTTTAGTTGATTTTAATCGACTGAAAAATGGCCATTTTTCTAACGGTCTCAGAATTCGACGAAACTAGTTTTGTTAGGACCGTATTGTCAATACGAAGCTAGAAAATATTTTTCTGGAATTTTTCTAGTTAGTATGCGACCCCGGTAAATTGAAATGCGCGTTCAAATTCAATATATAGAGTTATATGTTGATTTTAACGGAAACTGATCGAAACGATCAAATCAACGTACGATACATATCCCATTGTGTTCGGAATGGGGGTAAAACGCTATGGACGACAGGCGGTAGGCCTTGTTTCGAGGACATATGTAAAAGTCAACCTTTTTACCAAAATTAAATAATTAATTAATGAAAAAAAAAATATATTATTTTAATTTTCGTTTCCCCCCTTTTTCTTCATTGGCCCCCCCCCCCCCCCGTTTTCGTTTAACAGAAAGAGGAAAAAAAAAAAGAAAAAAACCCTAAAACCCGCCCCTTCCTCGATAACCTCCGTCGCCCCTTGTATAGCCGCCGCCCACCTCCATCGGACCGCGCCACCACCCACGGACCCCACCCCGTCAGGCCGCACTCCCCCTCTCTCCTCCTCCCCCGTGTAAACAACACCACCCCCCCAATGCCCAAATCGAGGTTCGAGCTCGATTTCCTCCGCCTGAGGACCGCCGAACTGGCAGCGGTGGCCAGTGCTGACAAGCACCGTCGAGGCGCAGGAGGGGGACGCCTCCGATCAGACTTCGGCACCTCGGATTGCGGGCGGGTTGAAGTGCTAATGGATGAGTTCTTCGAAGCAAACGTCTTAAGCGTGATAATCGGGGATGAAGGTGGTTTATTTCTTCTTTTATTGTTATTATTTACAATCATATACCTTGTTGATTGTTTTTGAAGTATATATAAATTTGTTTTGAAAAGAAAATCAACATTTGTTTTGAAAAGAAAATCAACATTTGTTTTGAAAAGAAAATCAACATTTGTTTTGAAAAGAAAATCAACATTTGTTTTGAAAAGAAAATCAACATTTGTTTTGAAAAGAAAATCAACATTTGTTTTGAAAAGAAAACCAACATTTGTTATGAAAAGAAAATCAACATTTGTTTTGAAAAGAAAATCAACATTTGTTTTGAAAAGAAAACCAACATTTGTTTTGAAAAGAAAATCAACATTTGTTTTGAAAAGAAAATCAACATTTGTTTTGAAAAGAAAATCAACATTTGTTTTGAAAAGAAAATCAACATTTGTTTTGAAAAGAAAATCAACATTTGTTTTGAAAAGAAATAGGAGAAAATTTAGATCTTTATATATGAAAGCGAAGAATAAAAATTAGTTTTTTTATATTGAATGGCGAAATAAAAATTCGATTTTTATATATTGAACTTCGAACTAAAAATTCGATTTTTATATATTGAACTTTGTAATAAAAATTCGATTTTTATATATTGAACTTTGAAATAAAAATTCGATTTTTATATATTGAACTTCGAACTAAAAATTCGATTTTTATATATTGAATAGCGAAGTAAAAATGTGATTTTTACGTATGTAGTGAAAGCAGCAACGAAGGTGACAAAAAGGCGAAACGACGAAGACTTCTGCAAAAGAAGAGTCGAGATGGTTGGATAGCTAAAGGTGAGAATTTCTCACCCTTCAATTTATTTTTCTAGTTATATATATACTAGGATGCAGACGGTGCTTAGTAGCACCCGACACCCGTCCACAGACCATGGACTTGTTTGTTTGACTGTTTGGTGATTGATTGTGATATTGGTTTGAATGTGGTTTGTGGTGTGAAAAATCGAATCGATAAATTGGTTAGGATTAGACGTGCGCCGTTATAAGGCGAAGGAGTAAGGCTAGGTTAGACCCTTACTCCAAAGTTTATGGTTTGCATAACGAATTGATTTGATTGATGTGTGAATGGCGTAGGCCTTCACTAGACCGGGGATAAGGCTAGGCCTTGTCCCGTTTCTAGTATCGTGCCGTTATGCCGCCGAAATTTTCTAAAATAAGTTAGAAAAATAAAAATAGCATTTTATTTAACGAATGAACTGAATATAAATTCATATGTTAAAATAAAATGTGTTATCGTTAAAAATATAATTTTTAACGTGAATGTGAATAAATAAATATTCATTTACAAACCAAACGGTTTGTTTATGTACACCTATTTGAATGACGTTGATTGGGTCGATAAATTTTACACATCGCCTAACTGCACAAATAAAATATGTGTTTGATTGTTTGAAACCCCACACGGGTGTTAGGATGAAATTTGAAGTTCACTCATCCTGATTTATTAAATATGTCGATCGATTGATTGACAAGCTGCTATAAGCGTTAAATGTCTATATTTGATGCTTATACAGTGTAGTGCACTTTGGTTGATGGTTGATTATTCATCATTGTTGATATATACATGTGTTGTAGAAAATCCATATAATTAACATTATATGGTAATTGATTGGGCCTCATTCCAGTTTCGAGAAAAAAAGAAATATTTGAAATAGAAATATTTGAAATAGAAATATTTGAAATAGAATATTTGAAAATAGAAATATGTGAAGCCGTGAGGATTAGATTGACGCCATTTTGACGTGAACGATATTTATATCGATTTTATTCATTTTAAAATGAATATTGAAACGTGATTTCGAAATCGAATATTTTGAAATGAATTGAATTGAAAACGATTTCGAAATGAATTGAATTGAAAACGATTTCGAAATGAATTGAATTGAAAACGATTTCGAAATGAATTGAATTGAAAACGATTTCGAAATGAATTGAATTGAAAACGATTTCGAAATGAATTGAATTGAAAACGATTTCGAAATGAATTGAATTGAAAACGATTTCGAAATGAATTGAATTGAAAACGATTTCGAAATGAATTGAATTGAAAACGATTTCGAAATGAATTGAATTGAAAACGATTTCGAAATGAATTGAATTGAAAACGATTTCGAAATGAATTGAATTGAAAACGATTTCGAAATGAATTGAATTGAAAACGATTTCGAAATGAATTGAATTGAAAACGATTTCGAAATGAATTGAATTGAAAACGATTTCGAAATGAATTGAATTGAAAACGATTTCGAAATGAATTGAATTGAAAACGATTTCGAAATGAATTGAATTGAAAACGATTTCGAAATGAATTGAATTGAAAACGATTTCGAAATGAATTGAATTGAAAACGATTTCGAAATGAATTGAACTGAAAACGATTTCGAAATGAATTGAACTGAAAACGATTTCGAAATGAATTGAACTGAAAACGATTTCGAAATGAATTGAATTGAAAACGATTTCGAATTGAATTGAAAGCGAAGTGAAATAAATTCAAATTGAATTGAAATTTGAATTGAATGGAAATGGATTTTGAAACGAATTTATAAAGAAGAATTCAATTTTGATTTGAATTGAAATGGAAGTTGAAAATGTTTTTGAAACGAATTCAAAACTATTTATATAATTCGTTTTAAATAGAAATCGACGAAATATATATTATATATATTATATATAATATAATGGCCTGAATAGAACGCGCCGCGTCGCGGCAGTTCGCGAATTTCGACCATTTATTTCGAACGGACATTACGGGAGATCCGACCGTCGGATTCTCCTAAAACCGGAACCGTTGGGTTCGTATCGAAAAGAGCTTTCTAATGAATGTTAGAAATTTGAAATCTAACGGTTGGATTTGGAGATACGTCCAAATCAAATTCGAAAAAGGTCGCTGTAAGTGCAGTTCGATGGCCGTTAATGGAAATCGACTGTATGGGCCTTGATAAAATTATTAAAAATAGCAATAATTTGTGTAAAATCATAAGAAATGATTTAGAAAGAATTGGGATGAAAAACTCCATATTTGAAAAGATAAAAATGGATTTTTATCGAAATGAACTAGTTTTGAACTAGAATTATAATTCTATTTATTTTTAAATAAATAAATTGAATTCGAAAAGGGTTTTAAAAATAACCAAAATTTCCAATGATTGCATTGGAGTGGATTTGAATCGAAATTGTCTTCGGAATATTTCGATGTTGGAATTCGTGATTATACAGGTGTTGTTATGGAAATTTGAAAGATATATATTGATATCGTTATTTCCAATACGACATTTGTTAGTCGTAGAATTCGATATTGAATATAAGCCGATATATTTTCTATTCAGAGCCTTGTATTGAATATCGAATGTGATTTGGGTTTGTCGTGAATGGTGTCTTCACTAACACTATTCTTGAACCCAGTTGAGAAAAGATTAAATCTTTTTATTTAGATTTAATGAAGTGTACCAATTAAATAATATTTAATTGGAATTGAATTGATATTGATTTTTGGGTTTATCGTGAGCAGTGTTTTAAATAACACTCGTTCTTTAACCCGATAATTAATGAATGTGATTTTGGGTTTATCGTGAACCGTGTTTTAAATGACACTGATTCTTTAACCCAGTCGAAGATTAAAACTAAGTGGAGTTTTAATGAATCTTTAATTAGATTGAAATGATCGAAAGTGGAGTATCACCAGTTTTGCTCCAGGCGATAGTTAAATCTTTAATTAGATTTGAACGTGAAATGGTAATTGAATTTACCGATAACACTGTGGTGTTAGATATGAAGTATTACCAGTTTTACTTCATGGGATGAATAGGTTGGGATTGGGAAATTAAAACAAATGATTACTTCGGTAAGGTTCGCTAATCCCGACTAGTTTGAATTGATATTCAAAAATGGATTAAAGAATAAATTCAAGGAATTTATCTTTTATAAAATTAATGGGAATCTTTCCCTATGAATGTGAAATTTAGAAACTAACTGTCGGTTAGCCAAGCAGAATGGTTTTCTGGATATTGATCTGATGTTGGTTTCGGCCTTCGGGGTTAATATTTGGGGAATTATTCTCTTGATTAATTTACGGTTAGTGACTAATGA
Organism: Allium sativum; assembly: GCA_030737875.1. Taxonomy (NCBI): domain Eukaryota; kingdom Viridiplantae; phylum Streptophyta; class Magnoliopsida; order Asparagales; family Amaryllidaceae; genus Allium; species Allium sativum. The sequence goes on from CM060912.1 coordinate 619,814,622, forward strand.
ATTGGAATGAGGCGTATGTTGTGTTTGTGTAACACTTTTATAAAATATACGCGAGTTATTCGGGAAGACCGGGTTTATCCCATTCTGAATAACTGATACGACGATAAGTCGAAGATGAAGACGATAGTCGAAGACCGGAAGTCTTCACGTCGTTTGGGTGATAACTGATGATCTTGATTGGGCTGTACACCCAAGAAGATGGAAACAGTTAGTGATCGTCCAGACGTGCTTGGAGATCGATGGATATGCGGGGTACTAGGTGCCTCCGGTTTCGTTCAGACCCAGAACGGACTTGTAAATGGACTGTGTGTCTGACATCGGATTTCATTCTGTGTGACTGATATCGGTTGCATAGGATGGCTTGCCTGTGTGGCATGCTAAGATGCAAATGATCAAGGCTTCTGTTGAAAAGCAAAGTCTTGTGGTGATGATCAAAGCACGGCCTTTGTGGCGTAGCTTTGTGTAACGTTTACCTCGCGTGTTTCACACCCGGTATGAACCAAAAACGGGAGACGGACCTCAGGGAGGACTTGCGTTTCTTTCTAGCTAGAAGTGGCGTCAGTGGTTTTACACGCCCTGACGAGTTTGACTTATGTGGTTGTTGCGGTTGCGAGGCGCCTCGGTTATATCGGTTTCGGCCGAATGCATTCTGGTCGGCTGACGGACCAGACTTACACCCCATAGGGTGGGGAGACGTAGTGTTCAGGCATTTTAATCCACATCGGTGGACCGGCCCTGTCGCTCCAAGGCTTGACTGAGTACTTGCCGGTGGCTCGGGCTAGAGAGTCACGAATAGGTTGAGGACTATCTTTTGCCTCGGTTCATAGATGGAAATCCAATTTCCAAATACGTGACATTTGCGGTTTTAATTGTAACCCTATATATGGCGACATAGTGGGATGGGGCGCTTATGCCGCCTATGATTGATACTTATGATTTGAAGTTGTTTTATACACTTATAATAGTATCAAATGATTTGTTTTAAAACGTATCAAGCATTCTTTGGCTGTTATAAGGGAAAACCCTATCCTCGACTGCGTTGCATTGTGTGATGGGACCTGGGTCTTATAACAGCTTCATTTTTCTTTATTTAGCATTGCGCTGTTTGTTTTATGCACTGGTATTCTTGGGAGGAAACCCGTTCCGTGTTATACGGCGTGGTCCCTTGATTTACCTAACTTTGAAAATAAAGATTAACTGTTTTAGTTCTCACACCAGTCCCATGACTGACCTGGAGTTTATTGTTTTAACCTAAACTCTGGGTGCCCTTATTTTGACACGGGCAGCTAGTAGTTTTGGTTTTGCAGATTTATATTCACAGGATCCTGGTTTACAGCTGGAACGATATCCGGAAAGCTTTGTATCCGTATATCTCTTCTAGTTGTGTATTGTATTATTTTCCGCTGCTATGTATTTAAATGTAATTTAAATCTCTGATATTTCTGTGTAATATTCGTTTATACTCTGTATATTCTTGTAATCTGATGCATTGTTGTAATATACAATGAAATGTCCTTCTGTATGCGTTCTGCTGTGGTTTGTTCTCGAACTATCCGACGCTTTCCTTTACGGGGAAGTTGCGGGTCTTTACATTTGGTATCAGAGCTTTGGTTTACAAAGCAGAGAACAAGGCACGTTAGAACCATACGAAAGAATTCATCAGATATTGGATTAGTAATATCCAATGGGATGACTCGTTAGAGATAGGATCAGTAGTATCCTAGAACGAGTGTGAAGAGTATATTTTTGAAAATGAAAACAAATTTTTGTTTTGAAAATTTAAATCACTTATTCGTATTTGATTATTTAATTATATTGAGTTGGACAGTCCAGTATATAAAGATTTTGCGTATACGTCTGATCCGCGTGTATTCGAAGTTTTAATATATTGGATAGATATGGAATCATACTCTAGTGGCCCGAAGATGATTCTGATGGTTGAGTACTCATCGTCAGAATTTATATTCGAGTGACGAACGTGTAATATCTATATATTTCCTATTGATTGGTGTGAGAACCAAAATTAGATAGGGCCTATTGTTGTGATTTGGCATCAAAATCTAATTTTTGACTATATATCAAAGTTATGCATTTGAAAAGCTAATCAACTAATTGATTGATGTTTGTGTTGTTAGTTTATTTGTTTGCTAATTTTGAACTATTATGCCTAATTGAATCAAATATTGAATTGTATTGAAAATTGGTCGCATCTGTTTGCATATACATGTATATCATTGAACAGGTCATAGCAAGGAGGCTAGAGCCAGAGAATAAAATTTGTTTGCCCGACAAATAGGTACATGTTTACTACATAATTTCCTGTTTTGTTTGGGTGATGATGATTTTGTGAGCCTATTGGCTAGCCGCTTGGCTTTTTCTTTTTCTTTTTGAGATCTGAAGGACCGGGGAAGCTATTTGAAATTCCCCGATGCTCCCGGTGCAGGGGAGGTTATGGCGAAATTTTTCAAAAATTTAGGGTGTTAGCCAAATTTTTGAAATTTTGAAAATTCTCAGAAACTGAAAAGTTAGAGAATGAAAGCCAGATCGAATGTAGAGCTTAATAATCCAACCACTTTCGACTTTGTTCCTTTTCGGGGACGAAAAGTTTTAAGTGGGGGAGATTGTAACAACCCGTAAAATGCGAGCCAGTTTGAAATTTTTATTTTGGCCATTTTAGCGAATTTTGATTATTTAAAATGAATTATTTTAAATAATATCGACGAGAAATTTATTTTGAATATAATTCGAACGTATATATTATACGCGTCGTCGTTAGAATATAAATATTTATATATAATTATAAACAGAATTGAAAATGGCGCGGTAGTTCGATAATTCGATTTCAAACTTCAATTGAATGTACCGGGTGCAAAACAATCCGGATTTTAGTGAAACCGAAAACATTAGGATCTATTTGATAATATCTTTCCAACAAATCCGAAAGATCAAGATTTCATAGCGGGAATAAAAAGATATGTCCAGTTGAAAATTCTGAATAGTCGCTATGGAATTTAGGCCCTTAAAAATGGACATTTTGCAAACGACCTCGGATTTCGACGAAACCACTTTTGTTGGGTCCGTGATGTTAAGTTATTGCTAGATTCCAAATTTCATAATTTTTCGAATCAATATGTGAGCGTGGCAAAGGAAAACGCATTTGACCAGTTTTAGTTGATTTTAATCGACTGAAAAATGGCCATTTTTCTAACGGTCTCAGAATTCGACGAAACTAGTTTTGTTAGGACCGTATTGTCAATACGAAGCTAGAAAATATTTTTCTGGAATTTTTCTAGTTAGTATGCGACCCCGGTAAATTGAAATGCGCGTTCAAATTCAATATATAGAGTTATATGTTGATTTTAACGGAAACTGATCGAAACGATCAAATCAACGTACGATACATATCCCATTGTGTTCGGAATGGGGGTAAAACGCTATGGACGACAGGCGGTAGGCCTTGTTTCGAGGACATATGTAAAAGTCAACCTTTTTACCAAAATTAAATAATTAATTAATGAAAAAAAAAATATATTATTTTAATTTTCGTTTCCCCCCTTTTTCTTCATTGGCCCCCCCCCCCCCCCCGTTTTCGTTTAACAGAAAGAGGAAAAAAAAAAAGAAAAAAAACCCTAAAACCCGCCCCTTCCTCGATAACCTCCGTCGCCCCTTGTATAGCCGCCGCCCACCTCCATCGGACCGCGCCACCACCCACGGACCCCACCCCGTCAGGCCGCACTCCCCCTCTCTCCTCCTCCCCCGTGTAAACAACACCACCCCCCCAATGCCCAAATCGAGGTTCGAGCTCGATTTCCTCCGCCTGAGGACCGCCGAACTGGCAGCGGTGGCCAGTGCTGACAAGCACCGTCGAGGCGCAGGAGGGGGACGCCTCCGATCAGACTTCGGCACCTCGGATTGCGGGCGGGTTGAAGTGCTAATGGATGAGTTCTTCGAAGCAAACGTCTTAAGCGTGATAATCGGGGATGAAGGTGGTTTATTTCTTCTTTTATTGTTATTATTTACAATCATATACCTTGTTGATTGTTTTTGAAGTATATATAAATTTGTTTTGAAAAGAAAATCAACATTTGTTTTGAAAAGAAAATCAACATTTGTTTTGAAAAGAAAATCAACATTTGTTTTGAAAAGAAAATCAACATTTGTTTTGAAAAGAAAATCAACATTTGTTTTGAAAAGAAAACCAACATTTGTTATGAAAAGAAAATCAACATTTGTTTTGAAAAGAAAATCAACATTTGTTTTGAAAAGAAAACCAACATTTGTTTTGAAAAGAAAATCAACATTTGTTTTGAAAAGAAAATCAACATTTGTTTTGAAAAGAAAATCAACATTTGTTTTGAAAAGAAAATCAACATTTGTTTTGAAAAGAAAATCAACATTTGTTTTGAAAAGAAATAGGAGAAAATTTAGATCTTTATATATGAAAGCGAAGAATAAAAATTAGTTTTTTTATATTGAATGGCGAAATAAAAATTCGATTTTTATATATTGAACTTCGAACTAAAAATTCGATTTTTATATATTGAACTTTGTAATAAAAATTCGATTTTTATATATTGAACTTTGAAATAAAAATTCGATTTTTATATATTGAACTTCGAACTAAAAATTCGATTTTTATATATTGAATAGCGAAGTAAAAATGTGATTTTTACGTATGTAGTGAAAGCAGCAACGAAGGTGACAAAAAGGCGAAACGACGAAGACTTCTGCAAAAGAAGAGTCGAGATGGTTGGATAGCTAAAGGTGAGAATTTCTCACCCTTCAATTTATTTTTCTAGTTATATATATACTAGGATGCAGACGGTGCTTAGTAGCACCCGACACCCGTCCACAGACCATGGACTTGTTTGTTTGACTGTTTGGTGATTGATTGTGATATTGGTTTGAATGTGGTTTGTGGTGTGAAAAATCGAATCGATAAATTGGTTAGGATTAGACGTGCGCCGTTATAAGGCGAAGGAGTAAGGCTAGGTTAGACCCTTACTCCAAAGTTTATGGTTTGCATAACGAATTGATTTGATTGATGTGTGAATGGCGTAGGCCTTCACTAGACCGGGGATAAGGCTAGGCCTTGTCCCGTTTCTAGTATCGTGCCGTTATGCCGCCGAAATTTTCTAAAATAAGTTAGAAAAATAAAAATAGCATTTTATTTAACGAATGAACTGAATATAAATTCATATGTTAAAATAAAATGTGTTATCGTTAAAAATATAATTTTTAACGTGAATGTGAATAAATAAATATTCATTTACAAACCAAACGGTTTGTTTATGTACACCTATTTGAATGACGTTGATTGGGTCGATAAATTTTACACATCGCCTAACTGCACAAATAAAATATGTGTTTGATTGTTTGAAACCCCACACGGGTGTTAGGATGAAATTTGAAGTTCACTCATCCTGATTTATTAAATATGTCGATCGATTGATTGACAAGCTGCTATAAGCGTTAAATGTCTATATTTGATGCTTATACAGTGTAGTGCACTTTGGTTGATGGTTGATTATTCATCATTGTTGATATATACATGTGTTGTAGAAAATCCATATAATTAACATTATATGGTAATTGATTGGGCCTCATTCCAGTTTCGAGAAAAAAAGAAATATTTGAAATAGAAATATTTGAAATAGAAATATTTGAAATAGAATATTTGAAAATAGAAATATGTGAAGCCGTGAGGATTAGATTGACGCCATTTTGACTGTGAACGATATTTATATCGATTTTATTCATTTTAAAATGAATATTGAAACGTGATTTCGAAATCGAATATTTTGAAATGAATTGAATTGAAAACGATTTCGAAATGAATTGAATTGAAAACGATTTCGAAATGAATTGAATTGAAAACGATTTCGAAATGAATTGAATTGAAAACGATTTCGAAATGAATTGAATTGAAAACGATTTCGAAATGAATTGAATTGAAAACGATTTCGAAATGAATTGAATTGAAAACGATTTCGAAATGAATTGAATTGAAAACGATTTCGAAATGAATTGAATTGAAAACGATTTCGAAATGAATTGAATTGAAAACGATTTCGAAATGAATTGAATTGAAAACGATTTCGAAATGAATTGAATTGAAAACGATTTCGAAATGAATTGAATTGAAAACGATTTCGAAATGAATTGAATTGAAAACGATTTCGAAATGAATTGAATTGAAAACGATTTCGAAATGAATTGAATTGAAAACGATTTCGAAATGAATTGAATTGAAAACGATTTCGAAATGAATTGAATTGAAAACGATTTCGAAATGAATTGAATTGAAAACGATTTCGAAATGAATTGAATTGAAAACGATTTCGAAATGAATTGAACTGAAAACGATTTCGAAATGAATTGAACTGAAAACGATTTCGAAATGAATTGAACTGAAAACGATTTCGAAATGAATTGAATTGAAAACGATTTCGAATTGAATTGAAAGCGAAGTGAAATAAATTCAAATTGAATTGAAATTTGAATTGAATGGAAATGGATTTTGAAACGAATTTATAAAGAAGAATTCAATTTTGATTTGAATTGAAATGGAAGTTGAAAATGTTTTTGAAACGAATTCAAAACTATTTATATAATTCGTTTTAAATAGAAATCGACGAAATATATATTATATATATTATATATAATATAATGGCCTGAATAGAACGCGCCGCGTCGCGGCAGTTCGCGAATTTCGACCATTTATTTCGAACGGACATTACGGGAGATCCGACCGTCGGATTCTCCTAAAACCGGAACCGTTGGGTTCGTATCGAAAAGAGCTTTCTAATGAATGTTAGAAATTTGAAATCTAACGGTTGGATTTGGAGATACGTCCAAATCAAATTCGAAAAAGGTCGCTGTAAGTGCAGTTCGATGGCCGTTAATGGAAATCGACTGTATGGGCCTTGATAAAATTATTAAAAATAGCAATAATTTGTGTAAAATCATAAGAAATGATTTAGAAAGAATTGGGATGAAAAACTCCATATTTGAAAAGATAAAAATGGATTTTTATCGAAATGAACTAGTTTTGAACTAGAATTATAATTCTATTTATTTTTAAATAAATAAATTGAATTCGAAAAGGGTTTTAAAAATAACCAAAATTTCCAATGATTGCATTGGAGTGGATTTGAATCGAAATTGTCTTCGGAATATTTCGATGTTGGAATTCGTGATTATACAGGTGTTGTTATGGAAATTTGAAAGATATATATTGATATCGTTATTTCCAATACGACATTTGTTAGTCGTAGAATTCGATATTGAATATAAGCCGATATATTTTCTATTCAGAGCCTTGTATTGAATATCGAATGTGATTTGGGTTTGTCGTGAATGGTGTCTTCACTAACACTATTCTTGAACCCAGTTGAGAAAAGATTAAATCTTTTTATTTAGATTTAATGAAGTGTACCAATTAAATAATATTTAATTGGAATTGAATTGATATTGATTTTTGGGTTTATCGTGAGCAGTGTTTTAAATAACACTCGTTCTTTAACCCGATAATTAATGAATGTGATTTTGGGTTTATCGTGAACCGTGTTTTAAATGACACTGATTCTTTAACCCAGTCGAAGATTAAAACTAAGTGGAGTTTTAATGAATCTTTAATTAGATTGAAATGATCGAAAGTGGAGTATCACCAGTTTTGCTCCAGGCGATAGTTAAATCTTTAATTAGATTTGAACGTGAAATGGTAATTGAATTTACCGATAACACTGTGGTGTTAGATATGAAGTATTACCAGTTTTACTTCATGGGATGAATAGGTTGGGATTGGGAAATTAAAACAAATGATTACTTCGGTAAGGTTCGCTAATCCCGACTAGTTTGAATTGATATTCAAAAATGGATTAAAGAATAAATTCAAGGAATTTATCTTTTATAAAATTAATGGGAATCTTTCCCTATGAATGTGAAATTTAGAAACTAACTGTCGGTTAGCCAAGCAGAATGGTTTTCTGGATATTGATCTGATGTTGGTTTCGGCCTTCGGGGTTAATATTTGGGGAATTATTCTCTTGATTAATTTACGGTTAGTGACTAATGAATTGGAATGAGGCGTATGTTGTGTTTGTGTAACACTTTTATAAAATATACGCGAGTTATTCGGGAAGACCGGGTTTATCCCATTCTGAATAACTGATACGACGATAAGTCGAAGATGAAGACGATAGTCGAAGACCGGAAGTCTTCACGTCGTTTGGGTGATAACTGATGATCTTGATTGGGCTGTACACCCAAGAAGATGGAAACAGTTAGTGATCGTCCAGACGTGCTTGGAGATCGATGGATATGCGGGGTACTAGGTGCCTCCGGTTTCGTTCAGACCCAGAACGGACTTGTAAATGGACTGTGTGTCTGACATCGGATTTCATTCTGTGTGACTGATATCGGTTGCATAGGATGGCTTGCCTGTGTGGCATGCTAAGATGCAAATGATCAAGGCTTCTGTTGAAAAGCAAAGTCTTGTGGTGATGATCAAAGCACGGCCTTTGTGGCGTAGCTTTGTGTAACGTTTACCTCGCGTGTTTCACACCCGGTATGAACCAAAAACGGGAGACGGACCTCAGGGAGGACTTGCGTTTCTTTCTAGCTAGAAGTGGCGTCAGTGGTTTTACACGCCCTGACGAGTTTGACTTATGTGGTTGTTGCGGTTGCGAGGCGCCTCGGTTATATCGGTTTCGGCCGAATGCATTCTGGTCGGCTGACGGACCAGACTTACACCCCATAGGGTGGGGAGACGTAGTGTTCAGGCATTTTAATCCACATCGGTGGACCGGCCCTGTCGCTCCAAGGCTTGACTGAGTACTTGCCGGTGGCTCGGGCTAGAGAGTCACGAATAGGTTGAGGACTATCTTTTGCCTCGGTTCATAGATGGAAATCCAATTTCCAAATACGTGACATTTGCGGTTTTAATTGTAACCCTATATATGGCGACATAGTGGGATGGGGCGCTTATGCCGCCTATGATTGATACTTATGATTTGAAGTTGTTTTATACACTTATAATAGTATCAAATGATTTGTTTTAAAACGTATCAAGCATTCTTTGGCTGTTATAAGGGAAAACCCTATCCTCGACTGCGTTGCATTGTGTGATGGGACCTGGGTCTTATAACAGCTTCATTTTTCTTTATTTAGCATTGCGCTGTTTGTTTTATGCACTGGTATTCTTGGGAGGAAACCCGTTCCGTGTTATACGGCGTGGTCCCTTGATTTACCTAACTTTGAAAATAAAGATTAACTGTTTTAGTTCTCACACCAGTCCCATGACTGACCTGGAGTTTATTGTTTTAACCTAAACTCTGGGTGCCCTTATTTTGACACGGGCAGCTAGTAGTTTTGGTTTTGCAGATTTATATTCACAGGATCCTGGTTTACAGCTGGAACGATATCCGGAAAGCTTTGTATCCGTATATCTCTTCTAGTTGTGTATTGTATTATTTTCCGCTGCTATGTATTTAAATGTAATTTAAATCTCTGATATTTCTGTGTAATATTCGTTTATACTCTGTATATTCTTGTAATCTGATGCATTGTTGTAATATACAATGAAATGTCCTTCTGTATGCGTTCTGCTGTGGTTTGTTCTCGAACTATCCGACGCTTTCCTTTACGGGGAAGTTGCGGGTCTTTACAGTCGCTGACACCACTCTAGCTAGAAAGAAACGTGTGCACTCCCTGCAGTCCATGTCCCGTTTTTGACTCATACCGGGGTGTGAGGCTCGCGAAGTCACGCTATACACAAAGCTACGCCTAAACAGGCCGTGCTTTGATCATCAACCACAAGGCCTGCTTTTCAACAAAAGCCTTGATCAATGCATCTTAGCATGCCACATTGTCAGTCCATACTATACCATTGATTTCTACCAATATATAACCCCTAAGCTCGTACGTCTCAGAGATGGGTGTTAACCACCAAATAGATATATATTAAGAGAGATCAACGAATTTAGTATAAAGGACTACAACGTCAGACATACATTCCATTTATAAACTTATGCTCTGGGTCTGAGCGAAAGTCAAATCCATACAAATCAACGCTACGTCCGGACGGCTACTACTGTCGCCCCTTCAAGGTAGCTACTCCCATCATGGGTCTCAATAGCAACACACCCATTCGATGTGAAGATCGTCGGTCTTCAATCACCGTCTTCAACTCTTCGAACGTCGTATCATTATTTGGAATGAGAGTAAACTCGTACTTCCCAAATAATTCTCGCATATATAAATTTGTAAACCATTCTATATCGTTATTTATTCTTTTATAAATATAAATATCGTCCATTCATTTCATGCGTATAAATATTGTCCATTTATTTCATGCATATAAATATATCGTCCATTCATTACATATGCAGTAATACTACTCTAAACATGAATTTTTATTTCATATGCAGTTTCTTGATTATGCATTTCATATGCGACTCCATGCTTTTTAAAACATGTTAAATTTTCATATGCGGTTCATGCTTCTAAATCATGTTTCATTTCATATTTTTATATTTTTATTCGCATGTGAAATGTAAATAAAAATTCCCTTCTTATTTTCATCTTTTTATTTACATATGAAAAGTAAATAAAAGTTTCATTCTTATTTTCATCTTTTTATTCGCATGTGAAATGTAAATAAAAATTTCATTCTTATTTTCATCTTTTTTATTTACATGTGAAAAGTAAATAAAAGTTTCATTACTTTTATTTATATAAAATATATAAATAATATAACCATTTCATGTTTTCATTCATTTATTCATTTATAACATGAAAATATTCATTGCTTTATGGTTCATTTTCCATTTTCGATCACTTTCTTAATTCAGTGATCTTAACTACTTAATTCCCTTTCAATCTAATTAAAGATTTAATTAAAATCTTATTTAGTTTTAATCTTCCAAAGTCATTATTAAATGATTATTCAAATTTTAGGGAATTAATTCTATCATAAATTCGGGTTAAAGAATAAATGTTATTTATAACATAATTCACGATAAACCCAAATTTAAATTTCATAAATTTCCCATTTAATATATATAATTAGACATCATTTATTTCAGAGTATTTCATTTAATCTTATATAAAATATTAATCATCTTCGATTTCCTTTATAAAATGTATAACATAATTTATACGGGTTAAAATGGAGTTACTATTTTAAAATGGACTGAATAGCCCAATTCATTTTCCTTATCCATTTATTATGTTTATCTTTTCATTTTATTATTTAATAGCGGGCCAGACCTCTCACATTAGGCCTACAACTTGTGGATGCTGGATATGCCGGTTGGTTCCGGGCAGACTTCTACCACAGGTTGGGCTTAACCTCGTGTCTTGACCCAATTCGTATTTGCGCACTTGGACCTCTCACATTAGGCCCAACATTTATGGCTGCTGGATATGCCGGTTGGTTCCGGGCAGACTTCCGCCATAAATGTGACCTAACCTCGTGTCCAGGTACAATTAATAATTATCATTATAATTATCTCTTAAAAGTATTATTTTAAAACATTTCATATTTTAGAATATCTAATTTCTAAAATATCTTTCATTCTTTTACTTATCCTTTCATTTCAGTAAACATTAATCTTTCCATATTAATATCATAAAACTATTCCCAAAATGTTTCAATTGTAATATAAAAAACTTACCGTTTTAATATTAAATGAAATCTTCCTCAATTAATCCATTTATGTTAAATTTTAAAATCAAATCTTCTAAATTTACAAGTTAACATAAAAACGAGATTTTTCAATTCAAATCTTCATTATTATAATTGGAAAGAAATCTTACCAATTTAAACTTTTTATTTCATCCTTTTTAAATGTGCAATCTTCTTAATTAAATCGTCCATTAATTCCATTAATTGAGTAAATAATGAAAATATTTCAAGTTCCTCAATAACGCTAATTATATATTCACTTTCATGTACAACTTTCATGTGCAATATCCATATATAAATTTTTTATATTTTTAATCAGAAACGCTACGAATATATTTATTTACATATTTTACTTAAAAATGCTTAAAATAAACTTGCATTCATGTTTTGACATAACAATAAAAATAAAGTTGCATTCATATTTTTATGTAAATAAAAATAAAGTTTCATTCATATTTTTATGTAAACAACAAAAATAAAGTTTCTTTCCTATTTTTCTTTTTATTTTTACATAAAACACATTTTTGTTTTTACATGAAACACAATTTTGCTCGCAAACTCTAATGCGACAAAAATGACGATTAAACTATATTTTACATAAAACATATTTTGTGCGCAAACTCTAGTGCGACAAAAATAACTACTGAACTATATATGTTATTGCATAAGTCATTTTTTCTTTTTTGTTCGCCAACTCTAGTGCGACCAAAAATAGCAATTCAACTATGTTTGTTATTGCATAAAGTATATTTTGATGCATTGCAATTATACAACATGACGATGACTCTCATGTCGTCTCAACTAAATTAACACAACGGTGATTTTAGCGTCAAAACATTCACAATGACACACTGATGGTTTTGGTGTCATGACATACAAATTAACATGCTTATAGTTTTGGGGTGTCATAGCATACAAATTCACATTGATATTATGTTAACAAACGTGACATAAAAATGGGTATTTTGATTTTTAACAAAGAAACATAAAGCTTGTGTCTTTTTATTCTTAACAAAATAACATAAAAAGTTTGGCTTTTTATTCTTAACAAAATAACATAAAAAGTTTTCTTTTATTTTTAACAAAAGACATAAAAGTTATTCTTTTATTTTTAACAAAAGACATAAAAGTTATTCTTTTATTTTAACAACAAAATTAGGTAAAATGTCTTTTTGTTTCAACAAAAATGGTGACAAAAATGGTTCTTTTTGTTTAATCAACAAAATAGTGACAAAATGATTCTTTTTGTTTAATCAACAAAATAGGGACAAAATGATTCTTTTAATTTTAACAACAAAAGTAGCGTCAAATTTGTTCTTTTAACTTTGTTAACAAACAACATAAAAATTTGTTCTTTTTATTTTTAACAAACAAATTATGTTAAAATTGGTCTTTTATTCAAACAAATTGTGTTAAAAATTTTTTGTCAAAGATATAACATTAAAAATTGTCCTTTATTTTATTAACAAGTTTTTATGTTGAAAACTTTGTTATTTAATTCTATGGTGAATCCAAGATTCAAATTTACATAAAATAATAATAATAATAATAATAATATATATAAAGGTCTAAATCCCCTTTTTGCTTTTGAAAAAAATGAAAGTAAAAAGAAGATAATAAAGATGAGAGTCTCATCATGATTACACCCAAAATAACATATCTGAACAACACACATATTTCATAGCATCATCACATACAATAATCACATACTCATCGCATACAAATATCATCATGATGCAGATCAAGAACCATAGTATACAAATCAGAATTTCGTGATTTACATTAATATATAATTATTTAAATTAGATCAGAGTTCTCACTTGCGTTTGTAGATTTTATCCAAATTTCAAGTAGTCCAGAATCAGTTCCAAATTGTCCTAAAGCGTAGTACTCCGAATCACGATTCCACAGCTTCTGAAATCACCGAATTCCGAGCTAGGACGAAAGAGATATGATTGATTTAAGTTAGAGAGTGATTTATTTTAATTAATTAAATAAATTTAAATAAAATACCCTCTTCTCTTTGTTCTGAATTTCGGCCGTGAGTATTTGCAATTGTTCAGAACTTTGGCGCGACTTTGTGGTCGGGGCGAGGCCTACGGGCGATTATATGGGTGGTGATTGGTATCAATGGAAAGAGGAGAGAAGGCTCTTCAAGGTGATGTGTGTGGTGGGTGCTAATTCGAGGAGAGGAGAGGGGAGTGATGTTTTCAGCCATTAGACGTAATAGTGGCGGCGACTATCGTGAAATAAAGGATTAGGGTTAGGAATTTTAAGATTATTTATAGGCAAAGAAAGTGAATAGATGAAGGGTTGATTTAGGTTAGAGTTTAGGAAAGGATTTCAAAGGTTAATTAAATAAATACACCATTCAATTTTATTAAATATACCAAGATTGAATTCTAACTTTTAACGTTTACCCATATAAACAAAACTACATTTTATGATTTGATTTTTTTTTAATTAAGAAAGAAACAAAAGCTTCCCTCTGTATTTGTTAAGAGAAATAGAACGGTACAAATATGATATGGAATGAATTATGGTTAGTGATTAGGATTATTAATAGGCATCTTTTCAATGCTCAATTAATTAGATACCATATTCAATATTTTGTTTATTCATCTAATTCAATTTCCAATTGACATAAATCTCATCCTAATACAAAATAAGGTTTATATTTATCAATTACATAACAAAACCTCAATTTATGTTATTCAACAAATTTTAGTTGAACGTTTTTTTCTTTCTTATATCACGAAATAAATTAATAACAGTAATAACTCTTGTTTCCTTGTCCTTTTTTTTTATATGCGAAGAATTCAAAATAAGGGAGCATTCACATACGTTGAAAATAATAAAGGAATATAGATAACATGACCACATGTTTTAAGAAACGCATGCGTGTCTCCAACATGACAATTTAATGTAAAAAAAAAGAAAGAAAAATTAATGTGCATAGAATTAAATTGCATGCATACGAAGATATAACATATTGTGGCAAGTTTTAAATGTGCACAATGTATGAAATTTTATTGTAGTGTGTCATTCTTCATTTAATGCGCCTAATTGGTGCGTTGATTAAATAATTATTTATTTCCTTTCAAAATTCAAGGGAACAATTCACATTTGGGAATTTATTAATTAATGGATGATACAATTAGAATAGATAAGGGAAGGTATTAAAGAGAATGGCCAAAGATATGTATATATATATATATACACACATACACACATTCATATATATATATATATATATATATATATCTGTATATGTTTGTCAGATTTTTTTTTTCATTTAGGACCCACAATTATTTTCAATCAATATTTTAATAAATGTCATTAAAGTTCCTACATAACGTTAAAAAGAATAAATTTTTAATGTGAAACATTTCATGTTTCTACACGACATTAAAAGATTAATTTTTAATGTTAACCAAATTCATGTTCTTACATGACATTAAAAAGTTAGACTTTTAGCACTAATCAAAATATGTTCATTTACATTAAAAAGAATAAATTTTTAATGCAAATCATTTTTTATGTTCTTACATTTAAATAAAGACTAACATTTATTTTAAAACATATTTCATTTTTTTTTTAAAATTAGTTCCAAAATTCCGGGTTGTTACAGGAAATATATATAATAACGAGATGGTGCGTTCAGTTTTCTAGAGCATGGAAGTGGGTGATCGCGGTAGAATTGGCAAGTAATGGGAAGAGAGGAGTCAAGGTTTTGAGGGATGATGAACAGTAAGTGGCAAATATGCCTAATCATGTTTTAAACGTACAATAGTGTAGCCTAATTCATCTTAGAAATATGCCCAGTATAATTTAATATTTCGTGGTCTGTGTAGTATATATATTTACCTAATCTTATTATATACTAATGTATTACAACAGAAAGTTTATAAAGTACCTGTAAGTTGTTTTTTTAATAGTGTTTAACCCCTGTTATTACCACCACATTATATACATATCGAATTTTATAATCCATAGGAATGAAATACCGTCTAGAATTTGTTAAGCTGTACACTTCATTTTATATTTTGGTTATGGTCAAACCGTATTCAATAGGACGTGGATTGTAATTAACCCAATTGCCATTTTGAAATATAACAAACCGTGTTTTAAAACGTGACTAAGAAAGGTTTATATAACGTATAATTATTATAATAGCTAGTTAATATAATATTACTTTATACGAGAATAATGTATATAAATTTATAATTTTGTCATATAGCAATGGAGTTGGATTATACAAATGACGCCGGGTTCATATCAACGAGTACGCAGACAACTGCTGTGATTTCTAATTAAATTAAACATCAGTTTAATTTAATTAAAATGCACTGTTTCCGCGACAATGAATCAAGGTAAGTTAAACTCACTCAGTTCTTCCCACTTATATTTTATATAAGTTGGGTTTATTTGCTCGTATGTTATGGATGATTTTTATTTGATGGTTGTTGAATTGTACATTCATATAATTGAATGAAAAGTTAAGTTAAACGTTCGTTTAACTTAACTAAAATAAAATCGCTATTTCTAACGATTAAACCCAATTAAGGTAACTTACCTCAGTGGTTACGTTTATAATAATATAAACGTTATAAACAAATAGTTGAATGCTTGAATTTTTGTTATTAGCTCAGTATTGACTATTACAGTTATTATTGACTGTTATTATTAAACTGTTTATTTCATCTGTCTAGATGAAAATGAATATTGAACTGAATGATTTGAATTGTGGTAACCCATTATTTTGCAGGGAATAACAGGTTGGAGGAATCCGACAGGATTCGTCACTAATATTGATAATATTTATCATTATGATTATATTGTATGCTATAGAGTGTGAAATTGGTTTATATTTCACGGTTTGGTATTATATTAGTCATTCGCCTCTTTAGTACCGTCGATTAAAAGAAATGATTTTTCGAAATCGATAATAAATGGATTTCGAGTGGTTTCAAAGATATAAATATATTTTTATATGGATTTGAAATATGATTTTAATTTAAAAAAAAAATAATAGTCGAAGTTCAATATATAAATTTTTATAAATATATAAAATATAACTAGTAGAGACGTAATATATTATTAAATAAATAGTTAAACGATATAAACCTATCGTGTTGACTATTTAAATGTCGAAATGGTTTTGTAAAGGCCTTAACGGTCATAAAGGAAGCTTAGATTGATTCAAAAATATTAAAATGAAATGATGGAACCGTAGATTATACAAGAATTTATAAAAGAGATTAAAAGAGATATTTTTGTGAATAAATGATCATTTTGAACGTGGTTTATAGATAAACAAAATGTAATTAAATAACATTTTGTGGATAAGATTAACAAATCAACGGATTTGGAAATGGGTATTGATTTGGGAATGGAATTTCATACCTCAAATGAAGTCGGATTTAAAATATGAACATGGATTTATAAATGAGATTTATAAATGGGATTGAGATCTATAAATGGGGTTCCGTTTGAATGGCAAATATGAATCTATATTTGGATCTAAAGTCGATAGTGAAATAGATTGCTAAATCAAGATTTTTCCAAATTGTAATATAATCGAATATACGAGCATGAATTGATTTATACGTGAAAAGTTGTAATATAATGTGAAAAGCTAGGAAATGATATGAAATGGCTAAGTGAGGTTTATTCCGAGGTTCGAATATGGTATTCCGAAGTTCGAAATGATTAATTGAAGCGAGTTTTATTCCAAGGTTCGGAACGGGATATTCTGAAGTTCGGAATATTTACTGAAGGCAGGAGTATAAATAAAGTTAAAAGTTTATACAATGACAACGAATATTATTTGTCTTTAATGAATTGCAAATGAGGTTTTTAGATGAAGTTAAAGTTGCGTAAATGAAAACAAATGGTAAGTTGTTGTAATTAATTTACAAAAGATTTTGTAAATGAAAATTTAAAGTTGTAGAAATGAAATCAAATTAGTAAATAAGTTAAGGATTGGCAAACGAGTTTGTAACATTTGTTACAAATGAGAAGAAATATTTTTAGATATAGGATTTTATAAAAGATTATTATATGTTTTTAGACAACGAATAAGTTGGCAAGTACGCTATAAAGAGAATGTGATATGCTGAAGTAAATAGCTTTGAGATGAAGTCTGTAACATTTGTTGCAGATAATAAGTTGAATTTTTGATAAGTATCAATATAAGAATTTGAAAGGATATCAAAATAAAAATTTGTACAAGATATTAATATAAGATTTATAAAAGTTTTGTTTATGTGGGTTTAAACAAATGAATTCGAGTTGTTAAAATAATTTGTAATATAATAATAAAGAGATATTAAGGGATTTTTATAAGGATTCAATTTATAATAGAATCAAAGCTCATATATAATATTGTACAGGATTATTAATAAGAAGAGTTTTTAATAAAAGTTACTTAATAATTAGTTAAGTGAATGTGGTTGAGATTTTATACCGGTTTTCAAAAGGGAAACGTGTGGTTAATAAACTTCTGTTTACTCTGAAGATATGAATGTTGTTGGTCAAGGTCTGAGAGGTAAATAAAATATCCCAACTTGAACAACTCCATGAGTACCCAAGGATAGTACTAGTTTATGAATAAGAGTAGTTGAGGGAAGCATAAGCTATGATTTTCGAAAATGACATTAGAAACGATTTGCAAAAATTTATAAGTTAAATAAAATGAAATTGGAGAATATTCTTATTTTATAACAAGAAGTAAAAGCAATGTTTCAAGCATTTGAAAATTTAAAGGATATAATTAACGGATGGTTCGTTAAAGAGGCTAAATGATACTGAGTAGTGAATCAGTGAATATATTTTGTTATGGATGAAATGTTGTTTTAATTGATAGTTAAATAACCGACTAACAAATTTTTCCCTTACGATTGTTGGTACGGAAAGACCAAAATCGAATTTATATTCGAAAACCATTCCGTCTAGCAAATACGAATACATTAAAGATGTTGATTCGAGATGGAGCCACTGAAGACCGTGGATCATCATAAGTGAAAGGATTACTTAAAATCTCTGATTTGCAAGCAGAGATAAACTGTGATTCTGTCGTGGTTGAAATTTATGGATTCATAAGGACTTCTCGCTATTGACTCTCAGGGCGATTCCTAGAATGCAGTAGCAGGGGGCCTTCGGTTCATCATGTTCCTGGGTGACTTGTATGGATGGATGTCTGACAGACTATTTCCAGAAAGGTCACGTACATTGATTTCTTTAACCATACCAATAGTGGAAGCAGAGAACGAAACTTCTTAGCCAACACATAAAGTATTGTTGTGGACATCAATTAGTGATTTTGATGGATTTGGCGATGTGGCATTCGAAGTGAATGTGATGTGCTGATTATTAAGGTAAAGTGCAGCCTCAAGCCTCATCAACTAGGAAATGACAAAAATCGGGCAAGCAGCATGACTATGTGGGTCGTTCCAATTAGGGTGTATAATCACCTATCTAGAGAAAATCCATTTCCTTCTTTAATCTATTTTGATGCTGTCCCTTTTCGGGAAACAGTGGTTTGAGCCCGACCGTTGGTGATATACATTTGATACACTCAAGCGAAATGAGTGGTTGGTCATGTGTGGGCCGAGTTGCAAGACGTTCTTATTGAACCTAGTGTATTCCCCTCTAGAGATACACTAACGGCAGGTGGTTCCATGCCTTGTCATAGTCGGGATCCAATCTCCAATAAATGCCCATGGTTTTGATTGTATACTATATATGTGGACCGTGAGATGAAAACGTTCTGCTAGATTGATATTTATTTGTATTTAGACAATATCAGAAAAGATATTGATTTCGAAAATATTTTGGGTTATCGTAAGGTAAAATCCATCCGTATTTATGCATGGATTTGGTCTTACGATTATCCTTTTCTTTCGAAAAGCTTTTGAACTTTAAAATCAAGTTGGATGATCCCGCTTGAACTTTGCGAGTTTTCCTCACTCTGGTCCACCAGAGTGACTCGGTGTTTGAAATGCTCGGGTTAGACTGGGTTGTACAGGTTAAGGTTATTGGACACTACGAAGTTCAGAAGACATGCTGGTGGAGTTCAAACGTACTATTATTTATTCAGCTGTGAGATTGCGTATAAGGACAGGTTATATAACTATCTAGATGTGTTGATGTATTTTGATGATTGGAAGTATATCTAAAATCTCTCAATAAAGATTTATTTTCATATTATATTTTGTTCCGCTGTGATGTGAGACTGTGTTCTGATGTGTTTCTTCTTCTTATTTCTTATATTCTAATATTTCTTTCTTTCTTATCTCACCCTTTGATATTCTTTCTAATAACCATCTGGTGGTTTCGATACTTGAGTTCTTGCAAATAATACGGGATTGTGTATTATTGTCGGAATTCGGCCATCGAATTCCCTTGGGTCGTTACGATTATAATACATATGGTCAGTTATTGCGATTTCCATTTTGGAGCCAATTAGTGTTATTTCGTGAGTGTGTGAAATTTAATGTGAACCGATGAATAAATTGAAATTAAAATAACATCGTTTTTGCAAATGGTGTCGAAATTTGAACAAACAAATTTCATTGGGACCTGAACGTCAAGACGTAGTGGTGCGTCTATTTTCATTATGATTGGAGTTCGTGAATATCAGTATGAATATAGAATGTATGATGTTAAATAGTGGTAATTGACGGTAGAATAAATAACCCTGTAAAACAAACGTATTAAATCAATTCTTGTACATATTTAATTGAGTTAAACATATTGATCTGATACCAACAATGTGCTATTCTTATCATTAATAGTTATCCTTAAGCAAAACCATCTGTAATGTTTATAATCTATTAACTTAACTCTAATAAAATTAATCCTAATGGGTATATATGGGTGTTAAATATAATCTTTATAATCCATTGAGATTTCGACACCAACTGTAACATAGTATACCAACTAGGTCAATAGTTTCTTTCTTTGCCATTACTTCTTTACCTATAGTATACAACATTCCCGTAAATTTAATTCCCATTAGGAATGATCAAATATTATAAGCAGTTCTATTTTTGTTCGGATTATAAACATTGAGTTTCAAATATTTGTGTTGCCATCTAAACCAGTCAATAGCTTAACCTAAGATTATATCACATATGCCAGCATACCAGAAATTTAACATACAACCTACCCATTAAACTTTTTCACATGCCTACTTCCTCTACAGCTAACGCACATGGGGAAATTCTTATCAAATTTAAATGTAGCATATGCTATACTGAAATAAGCAACCCTACGCACATGCATTCTTCTCCTAACATGCCTATATCAACAAAATTATACGCATGCCTATGTACTACCACACCCAGCTAAAAGCACATGCCTACGCAGGTTGCCTTGTACATAACAAAACTTGCTGCCCACACCATTATCTTATATAAATATATAAGCACGCCTCGATTTATTTTTTTCTCAGCAACAATGAATAAACAAATAAAAATCAAAAGCCTCCATTTCAAAATGAAGCCCATGTTATGAATAATCAGAACTGGAACTTGGATCGAGAGAACTGGGGGAGGGAGCGTGCGTATCAGCGGCATTAGTTTCGACGGTCGGGGAAGTTAGCGGTTCGGTGATGAAGTTGGTGTTTGGGGGGGAAGCACTGTGCGTGATGTAGTAGACCTCTGGGTGTGACCTATTTTCTGTTTACGTACTGAAAATGAGCATGGATGGTACATGAACGAAGCATGGAGTTGCGAGGTGGGTTGTTGTTGTTGTTCTCTGACATCGGCGGCGCTCCGGTAAAGGAGGCAGATATGTGCAATGGAGGATCGAAGATGGGAAAATGGGTTCAAGCATGGAACAATGTAGTAGCAGATGAGAAGATAAAAAAAGAAAGAAAATAAAAATGATGGGAAGAAAAAGGAATAGTAACCGTGAGAAGAAATGGAAGAAATCCGGTGGGGAAGAAATTGGTTTAACATGCAGAAGTGGGAGAAGAAATGAAAGAAATCAAGTGGGGAAGAAATTGGTTTAACATGTAGAAGTCAGAGCATGGGATGAAGAAGTTTGGGCTTGGGTCCATCATTAAAAAAGAAAATAACATGTGTAAAGAAAAGGTGTATGCGACAAGAAGGGGAAGTCTCACTCGAAATTATAGTAGCAGGTGAGGGAAATGGTATTAACGTACCAATTTCTTAAACATAAAAAACACGTTTAGTATAAATATAATATACACAGACCGTATATTAGGTAAGCTTTAACAAAGTGATTTATGGCCTAATTTGTATTAAAAAATTAACAAGTTATTAAGAAATTAATTAATTTAATTTAAGCCATAACTGATAATAATTATAACTTGCCCATATGTTCACAGAATGCAACAAACCAGGAAACATTGGAATAGTCTTGACGAGCGCTTCATTCTGGAGCAGTTTTGGATGCATTTGGACACAGTTGGAATTTCCAATTATATTAAACGCGTGTTTATTTTAATTGGAAATGATTGTTATCTCGACGAACGGAATCAAGGTGGGTTTACTCACTCAGTTTGTCCCACTTATATTTTATATAAGTCGGATTAATATTTTATGTGTTATGTTTGTAATTATTGGATGATTTGATGACTGTTTGGATGTATGTTGAATATTTTTGTATTTATTAGCTAAATTAAACGTCGTTTCATTTAATTGAAACCAAATAGTTATTTAACGATTGGAACCAACTGAGGTGACTTACCTTATTGGTCATGTTTATATTAATATTAACGTGTTAAATAAATGGTTGATGTTGAATCACCATTATTGACTGTTATAGAAATCATCCGTTTTAATTGGATTTTCTTAGATAACCGCGTTTGTGATGCAGGGGATAACAGGTTGGAGGGATCCAACTAGATTCCTCAAATATATTATATGTTATTTATTTTTCAGTCCATTCATATGCGTGAATTGTTCATCCCAAATAATGTGATATCCTGTTTGGATGTTGATAATTGATGGAATGTTGACGTTGAATTGAAATTCAGCGATCATTGTGTTTGTAATCAATAGAAAGTATTGATTAAGTGATTGGCAGCGGATGGCCTAAAACCCGGTTTTTAGAAGTTAATTAGCCATTAGGCAAATCGACGAATTTGAAGTTATAAAATTATTTTTATAAGTGAAGTAAGTTTTAGAATTTATATTTTATAAAAATAGATGTTTTATTTAATAAATCAATATTTCCTTTTAAATGATTATTTTGGTGTTTTAATAAGCTTATGAGTATAGAAGTCAAAATTTAGCCTACGAGTTAATAGTTTAAAATAATTGTTTGTAAGAAAAACAATTAAGCAATATTATTAGATTAATTAAATTAATCTTATAGGAAGAAATGATTGCAATTAGTTAACAAGTTTACTGATTGTTTCAAGTTGACTGAATCATCTGTTTTTAATTAAAATTAGTTATTCGATTAATTTGTCTTCAATTAATCTACTGAAATAGTTTGACAAATAATTATTTTTAAGTTAATATGTTTTCTTAAATATAATTCACTTTTTAATTAATGATGTCTAAAATGATTTTAAAACTGATGAAGTAGTTATTGTTTTCATTAATGAGTACCCAACCTATGTTAGTTAAAAATGAAGTAAATTACCTTTGCTTCAATAAATGATGGACTTAATTATTATTTTCAATAATAATTAAAGCAATTTATTTTTAAGAAATTAATAAGCTTTTGTAATACAATCAAGTTGGACTTCAAAGGATTCATAAATGGGTTCTTTAATAAAACCCAAATTTATAAGCGAAGATTATAAAAAGGAATTTCAAGTCGAATGCGATAGTTTGAAATACTTGTTTACTTAATATTCCAGTTGAGTAAAAGGAATCGAGATAAAAAGGGTGATTTGCAAAGAATATGAGGAAATGCGTAAAAAGGGTTTTGTGTTAGAACCCTAGTTTTTTTCAATGAAGTTTTAAAGTTAGGCATTTAAATGAAATATTAAATGATTTTGAGTAATGGGTTGGAAATAACTTTTGTAACAAAACAAATCATTTAAGGATGATTTAGAAACAAGAATTTATACTTGGTGAGTATTTATAAAATGAGTTAACTAAAGGGTAGTGAAACGACCCAAATTTCCCTTTTTGGAAAAGCCCGGATTGAGTTGAGAACACGACAGATCAGAGCGCAAACGACAGAACTTTTCATTGTTATTACAACAATTTACGTCAGAGTACAAGAATATTCCAGAGTATGAATAATTATTACACATTGGAAATACAATATCAGAGATTTAAAATTACATAGCAGCGGAAAAATATAATCTGATGCGTAGCGGAAAATACATCATTAGCACAACTGAAAGAAATACATGGATACAAAGCTTTTCGAATATAGCTCCAGCTGTAATCAAGGATCATGGAAAAAGAAATATCTGCGAAAACCAAACTACAAGCTTCCTGTGTGGAAAATATGGGCACCCAGAGTTTAGGTTAAAACAATAAACTCCGAGTCAGTCATGGGACTGGTGTATGAACTAATACAGTTATTAATCTTCATTTTAAAAGTGGGGAAATCATGGGACCACGCCGTATAACACAGAACGGGTTTACTCTATATGAATCTTAGTTTAAAATAAAACAAGCAATGCTTTTTGGAAAAATGAACCTATCATAAGACTCAGGTCCCATCACACAATGCAACACAAGCTAGAGGATAGGGTTTTCCCTTATAATAGCCAAACATGCTTGGTACATTTAAAACAAATTATTTTGATATTACTATAAGTGTCTAGTGTTAAAAACAACTTCAAATATAAATGTATTAATCATAGACAGTATGGGTACCATATATCATGTCGACATACTAGTTCTACAATTAAAACCGCACAATGTCGTATTGGAAGTTGGATTTCCTTCATGAACCAAGGCAAGGGATCGTCCTTACCAAATTCGAGACTTTCTAGCCCGAGCCTCAGGACAAGTACTCAGTCAAGCCCTTAGGAGCCACAGGGTCGGTCCATACATACTTAAATGGATTAGTAATTCCTGAACAATACGTTTCCCTGCCTTATGGGGAATAAAATCTGAGACACTAGGGACTCAATATCCGAAGTACCTGGCTTTCCAACAACCACATAAGTAAAATATCTAGGCTTCATACCATGACACCAATCCTAGCTAGAAAGAAACGCATGTTCTCCTTGGATCCTTCTCCCGTTCCTAGTTCATACCGGGGTGTGAGGCTCGCAAAGTAATGCTACACACAAAGCTATGCTATTTAAAGCCGTGTTTTGATCATCAACCACGAGACTTTTCTTTTCAACAAAAGCCTTGATCATTTACATCTTGGCATGCCACACTGATAATTCATGCCATACAACTGATGTCTATCAATATATAACCTCTAAGCTCGTACGTCTCAGAGAAGTGTAACGACCCGGCGGTTTTCGGCCTCGAAAATCGACATAAATACCTTTACCGTAACTCATGCCGACCTTCCAACACCGGAAAACACTGGATAGTATTAGAAAGAAATTAGAAGGTGAGATAAGAAAGAAAGAAATATCAGAATAGTAGAAGAAGAAGGAACAACACAACACAGAGTCTCACATCGCAGCGGAAACAAAATATAATATAGAATATAAATCTTTATTGAGAGCTTTAAACTTACAATTATCAGAGTACAACACACATCTGGACAGTTTTGGTAATCTGTCCTCATATATATATATATATATATATATCACACAGCGGAATATCATTCGTCTGAACGTCTTCAGCTCGTCACTGGACTTCACGGTACCTGATCACCGGAACCTGCACATCCGGGCTAACCCGAGCATTTACAAAATACCGGGTCAGTCTGGTGAACCAGAGTGAGATAAACTCGCACAGCAATTTACAGTATCACACAACTTGATTTTTAAGTTAAAATCCTTTCGAAAGAAAAGATAATCGTAAGACCAATCCACACATAAACACGGACGGTTTTTACCTTACGATGACCCAAACCAGTTTTCGAAATCAGTATCTTAATCTGATATTATGATAATGTCTAGATACAAATAATTAACAAATCTAGAGGAACGCTTGCATCTCACGCTCCCCGTATATAATATACAATCGAAAATCGCAGGCGCTTATTGGATATTGGATTTCCAACTTGACAGGGTATGGGACCACCTTCCGCACGTGTATCTCTAGAGGCGAATACACAGGGTTCAACAAGAACGTCTTGTAACCCGGCCCTCACATGACCGACCACTCATTTCACTTGAGTGTATCGAATGTATATCACCAACGGTTGGACTCAAACCACCGTCCCCGAATGGGCAGAATCGATAGATTAAGAAACAAAAGGAATTTCTCTAGATAGGTGATTATAC
This sequence comes from Allium sativum, assembly GCA_030737875.1. Lineage (NCBI taxonomy): Eukaryota > Viridiplantae > Streptophyta > Magnoliopsida > Asparagales > Amaryllidaceae > Allium > Allium sativum. The sequence goes on from CM060912.1 coordinate 619,840,670, forward strand.
ACCCTAATGGGAGCGACCCACATAGCCATGCTGCCTGCCCGATTTTTGTCATCTCCCGGTTGATGAGGCTTGAGGTCAGAACACATCTGGTCATCATACACTTTGAATGCCACATCGTCAGATCCGCCAGATCACACTTGATTGACGTCCACAAACATACTCTAGCTATCTGGCTAGAGAATAACCATTTCTCCGCCATCAACTATGGTACGTTTGGAGAAATCAACGCATGTAAATCCCTTTGGAAATACTCTGTCAGACATTCGTCCATACAAGTCATCCAGGAACAGGATGAACCGAAGGTACCCTCCTACTGCATCCAATATAGGAATCACCCCATGGATCAGTAGCGAGTAGTCCTTGCAACCCGTGGATTCCCAACCACGACCGAACCACAGTTTATCTCTAGGAGCTCACCAAAGATTATTAGCAGTCCTTCCGCTTATGAAGATCCACGGTCTTCAATGCTCCATCTCGACCATCTTCCGATCTCTTCACGTATTTTGTTGGTCGGAATGGTTTTCGAATATAAATTCGATCCCGGTCTTTCCATACCAACAATCGTATTGGTCAGGTTTTGATAGTCGGTGATTTAACTATCAAATAACACATGTGTCAATAAAATGATATCATTGATTCAGTGCTTGGCATGACATGGCCCTTAAAATATATTTAACAAAATCGTTAATCAAATTCTAATATTCAACTTTACTCTCTTCGCTTGACTCCAGATCGCAGCGATCACAATGGTTACGCCTGATTCCCTTAGGAAACATCCGACCTCCGTAGGCTATCTGCAGCCCTGCGAATTACGCTAGCAGTCGTACGCAATGGAATTCTTTTTGATTAACTATATTTGATTAACTCTACTATATTCGATCCACTCTAATTAAATAATAATGGTTCGATATAAATTTGAAATCAATATTCTTATCCCTTTTTAAAACAATATTGAAATATTCCTTAATTTTCCCAAATTCTTGCATTAGCGTTCAGTATTTCTTGGATAAGATGAAATCAATTTATCATCTTCACTTACACTAAACTAATACCGTCCTTTGATAATAGTGAGGCCAAACAAGTTGGGGTATTTTAGTTACCTCTCAGACCTTGATCGACCCGTTCTTACCTCAGAATAATATTAGCTTATCACATAACTATCGATACTAAATCTCATTTCAAATCTTGATTTCAAATCTAGGTTATTTAACCTTTCTTATACTCGAAACCCTTATTCGAACATCTCATCACTTAACCCTTTTAAAGTATCATTCCAATTCGGATCCGCCTTACTAAATTTGAAACATTTAGTAAAAACACTTATTCAAATCTTTATACTTACCTACCAACTTTATTTACCAAGTTCTTCGAACGCTTGGGTCATAAAACACTCCATAATCTCTTAATCGAATTCATCTCCACTAATTATTTCTTATTCGACTTTAAATTGAATTCTTTTCTTTAAATCAATTTAAAATAAAAGGATAATTATATTTTCCATTAACCCTATCAAATATAGTTAACTTGGCCCAAATCAAAAATAAGATTATTATTACTTTTCTTTATAAAATCATTTAAAAGCCCATTTATATCTAAATTCGTAAATAATAAATATTTATTTCCTTTTTACAACTTTAATTCAAATAATAGATTTACAAATCTAGTTATAAAATATATTTTATAACTTAACTCGTCGATTTACCTGAGAGTAGATCGATATTTTAAAAAAAATGGTAAATTCACAGGCCATGTACTGCCAACCACTCAACCAATAATACTCATTGGTTTAAACCAAATCAATGATGAATCATCAGGTCAATATTCGATCATCAAATCAAAACAATTCAATAATGGTTTCATAACAGTTTATAACGACAATTCAATGTCAACCACAACAACCAATCAAACAATTCATTTATTTAAAAACACGTTTATTTTATAAACGTGACCAATGAGGTAACTTACCTCAATTGGAACCAATCGTTAAAAATAACGATTTGGATTTCACTGAAATTAAACGACGTTTAATTTCATCAGTTTAACCATAACTGAATATATCATCAATCAGTCAATCACTAGCAATCATAACACACAAAAATAAAAACCCAACTTATAAAAATATAAGCGGGAAATAACTGAGTGAGATTAACTCACCTTTGAATTTGATTTCGATAAATCATCTTGTTTTCAGTTGAATTGAACGGCATTTCATTTTTCTGAAAAATCTAGCTGCTGCCTGCCCTACTCTGACCTCAACCATCACGAAGTATTCGTCTTTACGGTCCCGACATATTTCGTTTCGTCGGAATCTGATTTAATTTGCATTTTATATTAATATTTGAATTTTATAAAACCTTTGAACTAATTAAAACCCTAAAAAAATAAAATAAAAAGAGGCCTTACCTTTAAACCTGTTCAGCCCAACCCGAATCGGCCCAAACCCGCCTCCCTTTCCACTTAAAACCCTAAAACGTCGATCCTTTAATCACTTCCTAGCCACCACAAAATTCCAGAGAAAAGAAACCCTATATTTCCAAGATCCGATTCCGTCCTTGCTTCCAGCGAAGTTCGACCGCATCTCCAAGCTATCAGTTCCCCCCTTGCCTTCCTACTTCAGTCGCTCCTCCCCGTATGCTTCAACCCCCTTCCGCAACCCACCGTGCAACCCGAGACCGACCCCTTTCATCAAAAAGCTAAGTATTTTTCCCAAATTAAATTTTTGTTTTTGATTTCCTTTTTGGTTTTCCTGTTTTGATTTTCTTTGGGTTGCATTCGGTTTTGCTTTGCTGTGTTGACCTGGGTTGTAGTGCGAACCTACCGTGTATTTATAGTAGAAAGTATGACAGTGATTCACGTATTGTTACATCCTACTTAGAATTAGATGCGCCTAGATTTTTAGGCGTTTACTTCTCATTCAGTTCTGCCATGAATTGTCGAACTGGTGTGATTGATGTTTGATCCTTGCGTGTGTTTTTACAGTGCACAGTTCGGTATTGTGATTGATTTTGTGTATTGTCCCTGATCAGACATATACCATACCGAGTTGTTCCTATGTGTATTGTCAATTTCCCTGTTGAAATCTGGGTTCGGTTTTATAGCTTAAGGCATATCCTTAGTTGTAGCTATACCCTGGTTGATTTGAACCATGCTATGTATTGTCTGGTTTCCACCTTAGCTGTTATCGACTTGTCTATATATATTCTCTGTCTTGTATTGTCAACTCGTATTGAAATTCATATCTTTCCTGTTCACAAGAAGATGTTGGATTGTTTATTTTAGTTAAAGATTTTGGACTGTGATCCCACATGCAATGCAGGACAGTGGGTACATGAAGTTTACAGATTTTGTATACAAGTACATTAGCTGTTTTCGATTTGTTGAATTCATATATTTTCTCTACTTGAATTGTCTTTTCATCTCGTCCCTTGTCTGTTCGAGTTGTCCATTTATGTACAAGTAGCCATTGAGTTGTTAAATTCATTTTCAGGTTCTGAACTGATGAAATTTTGTCTGAAAATCCTACTGTTTTGATTTCAGAATTGAACTATGACAAGTATGTAGTTAAAACAGCCTTTTGTCGGTTGGTACACAATTCATACATATAAAATACACATATTAGCTGTCCCTATTACTATAGTTCTACTGTTTCAATGGAGACATTGTCATCCTATTAGCTTTTAGCTTCTATAGCTGTTATCTTTACTGTTCCTGATTTCCTGTTGCATTCATTTACTTTTCTTTTCAAAGCTTTCAAACTTCAAATATTTACCTATTTAGCTACTCATAGCCGTATTTTTTTTTTCTTTCAGGTTGATATGGGGTGATAGAAGACATGGCATTTATGAGGAGATTCTTGTTGTGAATTTTCTTTCATTTGTATATGAAATTTTATGTACATATTTTATGTAGTACTATTACCATACAATTAGGCTTATATGTTGTATTTTGGATTTGGCGCATGATGTATGTAAATGAAAGCTATTGCTAATAATCATGTTTAGCGTGACTTGATGGTATTGTATTAAGTGTTTGATATCGTAATATATTTTGGTTACATTGTTTCTTGTATTATTCTCATTGGAGATTTTCCCACTTCATATATATATTTAGTTGTTCTTTATTTTATTTACTAACGTTCTTTAATAGCCGTTCTTGTATTATATATCTTTTTTTTTTTTTTTCATTTTACTGTCGCAACTTTTCCATGATCTGTTTTCCTTTAGAGAAAATTTGCTTCTAGTTTCTTAGTGAAAGAAACAAAATAAGCTACTGCATTGAATTTGAAATGAAATTGTTATTTACTTTGTATGCCTCTCCCAACTGATATGTAATGATTTCAGATGATTAGCCGAATGAGAGGGTTGATGGATATGTACTGAAAACGTAAGTTGTGTGAACGTTGTACGCAAGTTATGGGTTATTCATATATACTTTTATGGCGTTGATACAAATTAAATTTCAAACCAGCTTAATTGAATGATAATAAACCAATATTATTGTATAACTTCAAATAAACTCAACATTATAAAATATTTGGTTTAAACGAATATTCAATAACTATTAATAATATTTTAAATATTCAAATTAAAAATGGTCAAATCCCATTAATTAAACTCAAATAAATATTTTAAATAAATAAAATACTTTAAACAAAAGGTCAGAAAATACAGGACATTACATTCTTTCCCCCTTAAAATAATTTCGTCCTCGAAATTGCTAAGCTAAGAAAAAGTTTGTAAAATCCAGTAGAATATATTTAAATAACCCTTCATATTTTTCTTTGGGTTTCAGTTTATTTAATTCTTTATTAAACCGTGGATGAATTTTATCTACCAGACAATCGACAATTTGCAAACATGGCACCACAACTTAATCAGATCACACTCCATTTTTATCATTTAATTTAATTCCACCTATTTGAACACCAACTGATTTATCTTTGATTTGTCTCTATTTGATTATTCTTTAAGTTTCAAACTCAAATCACTTTATGTAATATTCAACATTATTTCTTAATTAATTTCAAAATTAAATTATTAATGACTCAACTTGATTTCACTTAACCCGGTTAAATTCCAATTCAAATCCTTAACCACATTTGGATTTATTCAAAATCGACTAACATACCAAATCTAAATAATTTTGAGAAAATTATTTCTTTTCTATAGATTTTTTTGGTAAAATTATTTCATCTACCCCTTTTACAAAACAATATTGCGTTCCTTATGAGTTCAACGCTTTTCAACACTTGAACTGACCAAACAACGCAATACAAAACATTTGTATATTAAAATTACAAATACGCTCTCATATATATATATATACTCAAACTCAATCTAGGGTGTTGCTAATCCCGTCTCTATCGAGTTACGCCACAGAGCCAAGGTTATTACTAAACCAATAGCTCTGATACCACTGTAACGACCCGGCGGTTTTCGGCCTCGAAAATCGACATAAATACCTTTACCGTAACTCATGCCGACCTTCCAACACCGGAAAACACTGGATAGTATTAGAAAGAAATTAGAAGGTGAGATAAGAAAGAAAGAAATATCAGAATAGTAGAAGAAGAAGGAACAACACAACACAGAGTCTCACATCGCAGCGGAAACAAAATATAATATAGAATATAAATCTTTATTGAGAGCTTTAAACTTACAATTATCAGAGTACAACACACATCTGGACAGTTTTGGTAATCTGTCCTCATATATATATATATATATATATATATCACACAGCGGAATATCATTCGTCTGAACGTCTTCAGCTCGTCACTGGACTTCACGGTACCTGATCACCGGAACCTGCACATCCGGGCTAACCCGAGCATTTACAAAATACCGGGTCAGTCTGGTGAACCAGAGTGAGATAAACTCGCACAGCAATTTACAGTATCACACAACTTGATTTTTAAGTTAAAATCCTTTCGAAAGAAAAGATAATCGTAAGACCAATCCACACATAAACACGGACGGTTTTTACCTTACGATGACCCAAACCAGTTTTCGAAATCAGTATCTTAATCTGATATTATGATAATGTCTAGATACAAATAATTAACAAATCTAGAGGAACGCTTGCATCTCACGCTCCCCGTATATAATATACAATCGAAAATCGCAGGCGCTTATTGGATATTGGATTTCCAACTTGACAAGGTATGGGACCACCTTCCGCACGTGTATCTCTAGAGGCGAATACACAGGGTTCAACAAGAACGTCTTGTAACCCGGCCCTCACATGACCGACCACTCATTTCACTTGAGTGTATCGAATGTATATCACCAACGGTTGGACTCAAACCACCGTCCCCGAATGGGCAGAATCGATAGATTAAGAAACAAAAGGAATTTCTCTAGATAGGTGATTATACACCCTAATGGGAGCGACCCACATAGCCATGCTGCCTGCCCGATTTTTGTCATCTCCCGGTTGATGAGGCTTGAGGTCAGAACACATCTGGTCATCATACACTTTGAATGCCACATCGTCAGATCCGCCAGATCACACTTGATTGACGTCCACAAACATACTCTAGCTATCTGGCTAGAGAATAACCATTTCTCCGCCATCAACTATGGTACGTTTGGAGAAATCAACGCATGTAAATCCCTTTGGAAATACTCTGTCAGACATTCGTCCATACAAGTCATCCAGGAACAGGATGAACCGAAGGTACCCTCCTACTGCATCCAATATAGGAATCACCCCATGGATCAGTAGCGAGTAGTCCTTGCAACCCGTGGATTCCCAACCACGACCGAACCACAGTTTATCTCTAGGAGCTCACCAAAGATTATTAGCAGTCCTTCCGCTTATGAAGATCCACGGTCTTCAATGCTCCATCTCGACCATCTTCCGATCTCTTCACGTATTTTGTTGGTCGGAATGGTTTTCGAATATAAATTCGATCCCGGTCTTTCCATACCAACAATCGTATTGGTCAGGTTTTGATAGTCGGTGATTTAACTATCAAATAACACATGTGTCAATAAAATGATATCATTGATTCAGTGCTTGGCATGACATGGCCCTTAAAATATATTTAACAAAATCGTTAATCAAATTCTAATATTCAACTTTACTCTCTTCGCTTGACTCCAGATCGCAGCGATCACAATGGTTACGCCTGATTCCCTTAGGAAACATCCGACCTCCGTAGGCTATCTGCAGCCCTGCGAATTACGCTAGCAGTCGTACGCAATGGAATTCTTTTTGATTAACTATATTTGATTAACTCTACTATATTCGATCCACTCTAATTAAATAATAATGGTTCGATATAAATTTGAAATCAATATTCTTATCCCTTTTTAAAACAATATTGAAATATTCCTTAATTTTCCCAAATTCTTGCATTAGCGTTCAGTATTTCTTGGATAAGATGAAATCAATTTATCATCTTCACTTACACTAAACTAATACCGTCCTTTGATAATAGTGAGGCCAAACAAGTTGGGGTATTTTAGTTACCTCTCAGACCTTGATCGACCCGTTCTTACCTCAGAATAATATTAGCTTATCACATAACTATCGATACTAAATCTCATTTCAAATCTTGATTTCAAATCTAGGTTATTTAACCTTTCTTATACTCGAAACCCTTATTCGAACATCTCATCACTTAACCCTTTTAAAGTATCATTCCAATTCGGATTCGCCTTACTAAATTTGAAACATTTAGTAAAAACACTTATTCAAATCTTTATACTTACCTACCAACTTTATTTACCAAGTTCTTCGAACGCTTGGGTCATAAAACACTCCATAATCTCTTAATCGAATTCATCTCCACTAATTATTTCTTATTCGACTTTAAATTGAATTCTTTTCTTTAAATCAATTTAAAATAAAAGGATAATTATATTTTCCATTAACCCTATCAAATATAGTTAACTTGGCCCAAATCAAAAATAAGATTATTATTACTTTTCTTTATAAAATCATTTAAAAGCCCATTTATATCTAAATTCGTAAATAATAAATATTTATTTCCTTTTTACAACTTTAATTCAAATAATAGATTTACAAATCTAGTTATAAAATATATTTTATAACTTAACTCGTCGATTTACCTGAGAGTAGATCGATATTTTAAAAAAAATGGTAAATTCACAGGCCATGTACTGCCAACCACTCAACCAATAATACTCATTGGTTTAAACCAAATCAATGATGAATCATCAGGTCAATATTCGATCATCAAATCAAAACAATTCAATAATGGTTTCATAACAGTTTATAACGACAATTCAATGTCAACCATAACAACCAATCAAACAATTCATTTATTTAAAAACACGTTTATTTTATAAACGTGACCAATGAGGTAACTTACCTCAATTGGAACCAATCGTTAAAAATAACGATTTGGATTTCACTGAAATTAAACGACGTTTAATTTCATCAGTTTAACCATAACTGAATATATCATCAATCAGTCAATCACTAGCAATCATAACACACAAAAATAAAAACCCAACTTATAAAAATATAAGCGGGAAATAACTGAGTGAGATTAACTCACCTTTGAATTTGATTTCGATAAATCATCTTGTTTTCAGTTGAATTGAACGGCATTTCATTTTTCTGAAAAATCTAGCTGCTGCCTGCCCTACTCTGACCTCAACCATCACGAAGTATTCGTCTTTACGGTCCCGACATATTTCGTTTCGTCGGAATCTGATTTAATTTGCATTTTATATTAATATTTGAATTTTATAAAACCTTTGAACTAATTAAAACCCTAAAAAAATAAAATAAAAAGAGGCCTTACCTTTAAACCTGTTCAGCCCAACCCGAATCGGCCCAAACCCGCCTCCCTTTCCACTTAAAACCCTAAAACGTCGATCCTTTAATCACTTCCTAGCCACCACAAAATTCCAGAGAAAAGAAACCCTATATTTCCAAGATCCGATTCCGTCCTTGTTTCCAGCGAAGTTCGACCGCATCTCCAAGCTATCAGTTCCCCCCTTGCCTTCCTACTTCAGTCGCTCCTCCCCGTATGCTTCAACCCCCTTCCGCAACCCACCGTGCAACCCGAGACCGACCCCTTTCATCAAAAAGCTAAGTATTTTTCCCAAATTAAATTTTTGTTTTTGATTTCCTTTTTGGTTTTCCTGTTTTGATTTTCTTTGGGTTGCATTCGGTTTTGCTTTGCTGTGTTGACCTGGGTTGTAGTGCGAACCTACCGTGTATTTATAGTAGAAAGTATGACAGTGATTCACGTATTGTTACATCCTACTTAGAATTAGATGCGCCTAGATTTTTAGGCGTTTACTTCTCATTCAGTTCTGCCATGAATTGTCGAACTGGTGTGATTGATGTTTGATCCTTGCGTGTGTTTTTACAGTGCACAGTTCGGTATTGTGATTGATTTTGTGTATTGTCCCTGATCAGACATATACCATACCGAGTTGTTCCTATGTGTATTGTCAATTTCCCTGTTGAAATCTGGGTTCGGTTTTATAGCTTAAGGCATATCCTTAGTTGTAGCTATACCCTGGTTGATTTGAACCATGCTATGTATTGTCTGGTTTCCACCTTAGCTGTTATCGACTTGTCTATATATATTCTCTGTCTTGTATTGTCAACTCGTATTGAAATTCATATCTTTCCTGTTCACAAGAAGATGTTGGATTGTTTATTTTAGTTAAAGATTTTGGACTGTGATCCCACATGCAATGCAGGACAGTGGGTACATGAAGTTTACAGATTTTGTATACAAGTACATTAGCTGTTTTCGATTTGTTGAATTCATATATTTTCTCTACTTGAATTGTCTTTTCATCTCGTCCCTTGTCTGTTCGAGTTGTCCATTTATGTACAAGTAGCCATTGAGTTGTTAAATTCATTTTCAGGTTCTGAACTGATGAAATTTTGTCTGAAAATCCTACTGTTTTGATTTCAGAATTGAACTATGACAAGTATGTAGTTAAAACAGCCTTTTGTCGGTTGGTACACAATTCATACATATAAAATACACATATTAGCTGTCCCTATTACTATAGTTCTACTGTTTCAATGGAGACATTGTCATCCTATTAGCTTTTAGCTTCTATAGCTGTTATCTTTACTGTTCCTGATTTCCTGTTGCATTCATTTACTTTTCTTTTCAAAGCTTTCAAACTTCAAATATTTACCTATTTAGCTACTCATAGCCGTATCTTTTTTTTTTCTTTCAGGTTGATATGGGGTGATAGAAGACATGGCATTTATGAGGAGATTCTTGTTGTGAATTTTCTTTCATTTGTATATGAAATTTTATGTACATATTTTATGTAGTACTATTACCATACAATTAGGCTTATATGTTGTATTTTGGATTTGGCGCATGATGTATGTAAATGAAAGCTATTGCTAATAATCATGTTTAGCGTGACTTGATGGTATTGTATTAAGTGTTTGATATCGTAATATATTTTGGTTACATTGTTTCTTGTATTATTCTCATTGGAGATTTTCCCACTTCATATATATATTTAGTTGTTCTTTATTTTATTTACTAACGTTCTTTAATAGCCGTTCTTGTATTATATATCTTTTTTTTTTTTTTTCATTTTACTGTCGCAACTTTTCCATGATCTGTTTTCCTTTAGAGAAAATTTGCTTCTAGTTTCTTAGTGAAAGAAACAAAATAAGCTACTGCATTGAATTTGAAATGAAATTGTTATTTACTTTGTATGCCTCTCCCAACTGATATGTAATGATTTCAGATGATTAGCCGAATGAGAGGGTTGATGGATATGTACTGAAAACGTAAGTTGTGTGAACGTTGTACGCAAGTTATGGGTTATTCATATATACTTTTATGGCGTTAATACAAATTAAATTTCAAACCAGCTTAATTGAATGATAATAAACCAATATTATTGTATAACTTCAAATAAACTCAACATTATAAAATATTTGGTTTAAACGAATATTCAATAACTATTAATAATATTTTAAATATTCAAATTAAAAATGGTCAAATCCCATTAATTAAACTCAAATAAATATTTCAAATAAATAAAATACTTTAAACAAAAGGTCAGAAAATACAGGACATTACAAGAAGGGTGTTAAGCAAGGGAATAAATTCTCCACCACCGAACATATATATAATTAATAGAAATCAATTAGCATCGAATGAAATCCAATGTCAGACACACATCCATTTACAAGTCCGTTTTGGGTGTGAACGAAACTGGAGGCACCTTATTACTCATCCTATATGTCTAATATAGGAGAGAGGTCCTCGCATATCCGTCGATCTCAAAGTACGTCTGAACGATCACCACTTATTACCTCGTCTTGGTTGTACAGCCCAATCAAGACATCAGTAATCATCCAAACAATGTGAAGAACTCCGGTCTTCAACCACCGTCTTCATCGTCGATTTTTGGTTGTCGTATTAATTATTCAGAATGGGTTAACCCGGTCTTTCCAAATAACTCGCGTATTTTATAATCAATAATCAAGTGCTATAAAAACACATCATACGCCTCATTCCAATTCAGAATATTCTTTTAATAAAATATTCACATTATTAGGGAAAGGTTCCCAATAATTTTATCAAAGATAAATTCATTTAGATTTATTTTTTTAGTCTTCTTTTTAATATCAATTCAAAAGATTTTATTAACTTGTTGGGATTATCGAACCTTACCGCGGTAATCATTTATTTGTTAATCCTAATCCCAACCTATTCTTCCAATGGGGCAAAACTGGTAGCATTCCATATCTAACACCTACGGTGTTATCGGTAAATTTAATTACCATTTCACGTTCAAATCTAATTAAAGATTTAACTGTCGTCTGGAGTAAAACTGGTGATACTTTATTCTCGATCATTTCAAGAATTCGATAAATTTAATTATCTCATTCTCATTTCAATCTAACTAAAGATTCTTTAAAATTCTAGTTCAGTTTTAATCTAAAAATCATTATTTAATGATTATTCAAATTTAGGAAATAAATCATGTCTTTAAGTGGGTTAAAGAACAAATGTTATTTAAAACATTGTTCACGATAAACCCAAAATCACCTTCCATAAAAATGGAATATAAACGGAAATCATAACACTAAATAATCGATATAAATTCCCGTGTCAAACTAATAATATAAATGGAATAGCGGCAAGCCCTTTTAAATTCCGTATATAGTAGCGGTCTTTATCCATAGAAGCTCATCTCGATTATTACCTAATCGATTTCGATTCAATTCCAATTTAATATATTAAATTGGAAAACTTTACTTTGGAAAATTTCCATTTAAATCTTAATAAAAGATTTATAAATTCCAAATTATATTTTCACTGTTAATTGGGTTAAAGACAAATGTCGTTTTAAAACACGGTTCACGATAAACCCACAATCAACTTTCATTTCAGTTCCAATTAAATATTAATTGGTAAATTTCTCCAAATCATAATTAAAAGATTTAACCCTTTCTCAACTGGGTTTAAGAACAGTGTTATTTAAGACACCATTCATGACAAACCCAATTATCCAATTTATTTTATTTGATTCCGATTAAATATTAATTAATTGGAAAAATTCATTAAATCTTAATTTAAAGGTTTTATTCTTTCTCAACTAGGTTTAAGAACAGTGTTATTAAAGACACCATTCACGAAAAACCCAAAATCCAATTCGATATTAAATATAAGGTTCTGAATAGAAATTACATCGGTTTATATTCAATATCAAATTCTGAAACCAACAAATATCGTATTGGGAATAACGATATATATATATATATATGTATATATCTTCCAAATTCCTCACAATATCCGTATAGTAATGGAATCCAATATCGAAATATTCCAAAAATTATTTCTTCTTAAATCCATTCCAATACATACGTTAGAAAATTGGGTTACATTTAAACCATAATAAATTTAATTTATTATTTCCAAAATAATTAGATTATTACTCTAGTTAAAAACTAGTTCATTTTGGGAAAAATATTTTTTTATCTTTTCAATCTTAGGATTTTTCATCCAAAATCTTTCCAAATTATTAATTATGATTTTACATAATTTTTCCATATTTTTAATAATTTTATTAAGGCCCTTACAGTTGGTTTCCAATAACGGCCAACAAACTACATCCATATCGACCTTTTCTTTTGGACATATTTCCAAATCCAACCGTTAGATTTCAAACTTCTTATATTCATTAGAAATCTCTTTCCAATACGAATCCAATGGTTCCGATTTTAGGAGAATCCGACAATTGGATCTCCCGTTACATTAATTTGAAGTTAATGGTCGAAATTCGCAAACAATCGCTGCGCGGCGCGTTCTATTCAGGCCATTAAATATATAATATATATATATATGTATTATATATATTTCGTCGATTTCCAATTAAAACGTGTTTTATAAATCGTTCATATATTCGTTTTAAACGATTCCAACTTCATTTTAAATTTTAAATCAAAAGTGAATATTCTATGTCATTATAATTTTAAAATGATAATATTTTCAAAATATTAGATTTTGAAATCATTTCTTTTCGATATTCATTATAAAATGAATAAAATCGATCTATAAACCAGTTTGGGTTAAAATGGCATTTCTATACTTAACCTGGCTTAATATTTCAATATTTTTGTGTCCATCTAAAATCGGACATCAAAATCATAATTTTATTCTTCACCGAGTATTATTTTAAAATATTCGTTATTTTAAAATATTATTTATTCTTTATTTTAAAAAAAAAATATTCTTTATTTAAAAATATTATTTACTTAAAAAAAATCTTTATTTTTGAATCGGAATGCGACTCAATCAATTAGCATATAATTTCAGTTATATGGATTTCATACATCGCATGTATTCAACAATAAACAGTTCATTCACTTCTAGAGTGAAATTTACAACTGTGTGAGGATTAAAATAAATAAATTAACGCTTATCATAGTTTGTCAACCCATCGATTGACATATGACTAAACATTGGGATTAGTGTACATCAAATATCATCCCAATACCCGTGTGGGGTTTTCAAACAACAACAGTTTATTTAAATAAATCATTGATTAACAAATTTAACCAATTCTAACTCGGTTTGAATTATTATTTTTTCTAATTAGCCAATTTTTATTGTTTAAATTATAAATAAATATTTATAATTTAATTTTAACTACTACATTAATGTTAACATTATTTTTAATACGTTAGACATTTCAACATCACAAACAACACACAATACAGTCCAAACAAACAATCATGGTTTGTGCAATAAATAGTGTCGGGGGCTTCTAAGCCTTGTCTGCATCCTAATATATATTTAACTGTAAAATAAATAGAGTGAGAAGGAGTTCTCACCTTTGGTTACCACTCCGTCATTCTTTACTGGATGGTTTTGGTTCCGTTCAACTTTTAGCCAGTTCCATCGCAATCTGTTTTACACGGTATACATATTAAAAATCATATTTTTAATACTATGCCATATATAATTTGAAATCACATTTTTAAATTGTTCTATATGTATATATTTTTTTATATCACATTTTTAAAACAAAGTCATTTATAATAAAAATCCTATTTTTATTTAAGCTATATATATAAAGATCACATTTTTAAATCAAAGTTATATATGTAAAAATTCTATTTTATAAAATAATTATATATTTGTAAAAATTCTATTTTATAAAATAATTATTTATATGTAAAAATTATATTTTTAAAACAATAATATTTTTATTTATTCTATTTCATTATAAAAATCGCATTTTTATAAACTGTTACATAAATTAAAAATCATGTTTTTATTTTAAAGCTATATATATAAAAACCATATTTTTATTTTAAACTATTTCTTTATAAAAATTACATTTTTATAACAATGTAATTATGTTGAAAATTTACATTTTAAACTATGTTTTATAAAAAAACAATACTCTTTTATATTTAGAAACAATGCACATTTTTATATTTAAAACCATTCTATTTTTATTGTAAAAACCATTCTGTTTTTATTGTAAAAATCATATTTTTTTTCCTATATCATTTATGATAGAAATCATATTTTTTTACAATGATATTCATACTAATTTAAACTATTTACACAAAAAAACATGATTTAATTATCCGTTTAAACAATCAAATAATGTAATTAATTAAACTAATTAACTAAATTTACTTTAACCATTCATTGACCCTCTTCCCCGTAATCTTCTATTCACGGTCCACGCACAAAGCTTGCTCCTTAGGGTTCATCACTATGTCCTCCCTGCTCGACTTAGACACAATCGCCACCCACCACCAATAAGCCGCCATCGTCGCCCTCAAACGCCCTAATTCTGGCCTGACTCGACGCCCCCCTTCGACCAAGAACCCACTTTGAACGGTGATGATTCAAGCACAAAAATCGAGCTCAAACTCCAATTAAAATTGATCTCCACCGTTGAAGTTAAGGATCTCGAAGTGCTGAAGAACTTTGTAATTGAAATAATTGAAAATTACTGCGTGGATTAGGAGATTTAAGGAGAAATATCTCGCATAATTTCCGCCGTTCGAATCATGATGGTGGCGGCTACAAATGAGTGACCTAGGTTAGGGTTTAGGTGGACCTTATATAGATATTTTCTTATTTATTTAATTCAAAATTTGTGTTTTTCCATACGAACTCCAAATCGAACCCAACGACTATCGCCCTTAGCTAAATACCCCCATTTCGGACACAATGGGATATGTTTCGCAAGCCAATTCAATCATTTCGAACAGTTTTTATCAAAATTAAAATGTAAACCAATATATATTGAATTTAAACGTACATTTTAATTTACCGGGGCCACATACTAACTCCAAAAATTCCAGAAAAATAAATCTAGCTATGTTTTGACGAAATGGTCCTAACAAAACTAATTTCGTCGAATTTGGAGACCGTTTGAAAAATGGTCATTTTTTGGTCGATTAAATTCAAACTGAAATTATCAAACACGT
This sequence comes from Allium sativum, assembly GCA_030737875.1. Lineage (NCBI taxonomy): Eukaryota > Viridiplantae > Streptophyta > Magnoliopsida > Asparagales > Amaryllidaceae > Allium > Allium sativum. The sequence continues at coordinate 619,856,609 of CM060912.1, forward strand.
TTAATTTGGAATCTAGAAGTAATTTGACATTCCGGATCCAACAAAGATGTTTCGTCGAAAACGGAGGTCGTTTGCAAAATTGCTATTTTTAAGGGCTTATATTTTGTTAATATATATGTAAATTCCATAGTGACTATTCTGAATTTTAAACTGGGCATAACTTTCAATTTCCATTATGAAATCTGAATTTTCACATTCATTAGAAAGATATAATTAAACAGAATAAAATGTTTTTGGTTTTACTGAAATCCGATTTATTTTGAATCATGTACATTCAATTGAAATTTAAAATCGATTTTCAAACTACCAATCCATTTCAAACTCTATTTATAATTAAAATAAAATTTTTTGTTCTAATTTCGATTTAAATAAATTTTTAGTCGTTATTATTTAAAATTAACCATTTTAAATATTCAAAATCCTTTAAATAGCTAAAATACAAATTTTAAATTGGTTTTGAAAATACGATTGTTACAATCTCTCCCACTTAAAATCTTTTCGTCCTTAAAAGGAAAGGAGCTGAAAGTTGTTTTACTAACTAACTTAACTTTCATTCTGGCTTTAATTCTTCAACTTTTTAGTTTCTAAGAATTTTCGAATTCTTAAAAAAATTGGCTAACACCCTAAATTTTCGAAAAATTTCTCCATAACCTCCTTTGTACGGGGAGACCTTTAAAACCACAACTAGCCACGTAGGGTCCTCATCAATCCAAAAGAAAAGGAAAAAGTTAAGCGGCTAGCCAATCGGCTCATAAAGTCATCAAACCTGAGAAATACAGTAAAGATGTACCTATTTGTCGGGCAAACAATTTTATTCCTCTTCTTCGCTTCCATGCTATGACCTGTTCAATGTATATACATGTATATGCCTGCAATTTCAATCAATTTTCAATTCAGTTCAATATTAAATTCGATTTGGCTAAATTTATCATTCCAATATTTTAATTAGTCAAACTAATAATCACATAACATAACTAGCAATCAATTAATCGGTTAAATTTTCTAACATATATCTTTCGACATATACTTAAAAAATCATATTTTTTAGTGCCAAATCACAACAATAAATCCTATCTAAGTTTTGGTTCTCACACCTGGTCAATTGGAAATATATAGATATCCCACTTTCGATACTCGAACATAAACACTGATGATGAGGCCTCAATCATCAGAATCATCTTCGCGCGACTAGAGTGTGATTCTATATCTACCTAGTATATTTAAGATTTCATATATACACTAGCTAGGTGTATATGCAAAATCTTCATATACTCGATTGTCCAAATTCAATATAAATTATAATACTCAAATATTTATAATAAGATTTAAATTTTCAAAAAAAAATTGTTTTCATTTTTATTTTAAAAAGAACACTCTTCACACTCGTTCTAGGATACTACTGATCCTATCTCTAACAGTCATTCTTACTGGATATTACTAATCCAATCTCGGATGAATTCTTTCATTTGATTCTAACATGTCGTGTTCTCGAGCTCTGTAAACCAACGCTCTGATACCAAAATGAAACGACACAAACTTCCCCTTTCGGAAAAGCCCGGATTGAGTTGAGAACACGACAGATCAGTATGCAAACGACATAACTTTTCATTGTTATTACAACAATTTACATCAGAGTACAAGAATATTCCAGAGTATGAATAATTATTACACATTGGAAATAAATGTTAGAGATTTAAAATTACATAGCAGCGGGAAAATATAATACAATGCGTAGTAGAAAATACATCACTAGCACAACCGAAAGAAATACACGGATACAAAGCTTTCTGAATATACCTCCAGCTGTAATCCAGGATCCTGGGAAAAGAAATATCTACGAAAACCAAACTACAAGATGCTCATGTGGAAAATACGGGCACCCAGAGTGTATGTTAAAACAATAAACTCCGAGTCAGATATTCATCTTCATTTTAAAAGTGGGGAAATCATGGGACCATGCCGTATAACACGAAACAGATTTACTCCACATGAATCTTAGTTTAAAATAAAACAACGTGATTTTTTTTGGAAAAATGAAGCTATTATAAGACTCAAGTCCCATCACACAATGCAATGCAAGCCGAAGGATAGAGTTTTCTCTTATAATAGCCAAACATGCTTGGTACGTTTAAACTAAATTATTTTGAAATAACTGTAAGTGTCTAGTGTTAAAAACAACTTCAAATATAAATGTATCAATCATAGACGGCATGGGTATTATATATCATGTCACCATACTAGTTCTACAATTAAAACCACACAATGTCGTATTTGAAGTTGGATTTCCATCATGAGCCAAGGCAAGGGATCATCCTTACCAAATTCGAGACTCTCTAGCCCGAGCCTTAGGACAAGTACTCAGTCAAGACCTTAGAGCCATAGGTCCGGTCCACACATACTTTGGTGGATTATTAATTCCTGAACAATACGTCTCCCTGCCCTATGGGGGCATAAAATCTGAGCCACTAGGGACTCAATATCCGATGTACCTCTCTTTCCAACAACCGCATAAGTAAAATGTCTGGGCTCCATACCATGACACCACTCCTAGCAATAAAGAAACGCATGTTATCCCTGGATCCTTCTCCCGTTTCTGGTTCATACCGGGGTGTGAGGCGCGTGAAGTAACGCTATCCAAAAAACTATGCTATTTAAAGTTGTGCTTTGATAATCAACCACAAGACTCTGCTTTTCAACCAAAGCCTTGATTATTTGCATCTTGGCAAACCACACTGACAATTCATGCCATACAACTGATGTCTATCAACATATAACCTCTAAGCTTGTATGTCTTAGAGAAGGGTGTTAAGCAAGAGAATAAATTCTCCGCCACCAAACATATATATATTTAATAGAAATCAATTAGCATAGAATGAAATCCAATGTCAGACACACTTCCATTTACAAGTCTGTTCTGGGGCTAAACGAAACCGAAGGCACCTTATTCCTCGCCCTATATGTTTAATAAAGGAGAGAGGTCCTTGCATATCCGTCAATCTCCAAGTACGTCTGAATGATCATCACTTATTACCTCGTCTTGGATGTACATCCCAACCAAGACATCAGTAATCATCCAAACAATGGGAAGAACTCCGGTCTTCAACCACAGTCTTCATCGTTGGTTTTTGGTCGTCGTATTAATTATTCAAAATGGGTTAACCCGATCTTTCCGAATAACTCGTGTATCTTATAATCAATAACCAAGTGCTATAAAAACACATCATACACCTCATTCCAATTCAGAATATTCTTTTAATAAAATATTCACATTATTAGGGAAAGGTTCCCATTAATTTTATCAAAGATAAATTCATTTAAATTTATTTTTTAGTCTTCCTTTTAATATCAAATCAAAAGATTTTATTAACTAGTCGGGATTATCGAACCTAACCGCAGTAATCATTTATTTATTAATCTCAATCCCAACCTATTCTTCCTATGGAGAAAAACAGGTAGCACTCCATATCTAACACCTACGGTGTTATCGGTAAATTTAATTACCATTTCACGTTCAAATCTAATTAAAGATTTAACTATCGTCTGGAGTAAAACTGGTAATACTCCATTCTCGATCATTTCAAGAATTCGATAAATTTAATTATCTAATTCCCATTTCAATCTAATCAAAGATTCTTTAAAACTCTAGTTCAGTTTTAATCTCAAAAATATTATTTAATGATTATTCAAATTTAGGAAATAAATCCTATCTTTAACTCAGTTAAAGAACCAATGTTATTTAAAACATTGTTCACGATAAACCCAAAATCACCTTCAATAAAAATGGAACCTACACGGAAATTATAACAATTCATAATCGATATAAATTCCCATGTCAGACTAATAATATAAATGGAATAGTGGCAAGGCATTTTAAATTCCATATATAGAAGCGGCCTTCATCCACAGAAACTCATCTCGATTATTACCTAATTGATTTCCATTCAATTCCAATTTAATATATTAAATTAGAAAACTTTACTTTGGAAAATTTCAATTTAAATCTTAATAAAAGATTTATAAATTCCAAATTATATTTTCACTATTAATTGGATTAATGAACAAATGTCATTTTAAAACACAGTTCACGATAACCCCACAATCAACTTTCATTTCAGTTCCAATTAAATATTAATTGGTAAATTTCTCCAAATCTTAATTAAAAGATTTAACCCTTTCTCAACTGGGTTTAAGAACAGTGTTATTTAAGACACCATTCACGACAAACCCAAAAATCCAATTTATTTTATTTAATTCTAATTAAATATTAATTAATTGGAAAACTTCATTAAATCTTAATTTGAAGATTTATTCTTACTCAACTGGGTTTAAGAACAGTGTTATTAAAGAAACCATTCATGACAAATGTGATGACCCCAAACTTCCGTGGTTCGAAAGTAAGGATAATCATTTTGGAATACAACATATTTACAACAAAAACAGATCTCAGATAATTATCATAACACATAAACCATTGCAGCGGAAATAAATGTCATCAGCATCATAATATCCAATACATCAGAGTAAGCAGTACAGGATACAACTTAGCCAAATAAAGAGTCTCAACAAAAGGAAAATAAGTTTCAATTGAAAAGAAACAAGTCCCAGACTCCATTACGTACATCAAAGCTTCAGAAGATAAAATGTCTCAAAGCAGAAGAAAAAAAACTAGAGAAAAGGTCTTCTTCTTCTTCCTTCCAAGCAAGCTCCAATCAGAATGTATCACCTGAACCTGTCAATTGGTTGCCCGTGTGGAAAGAGGGCACCCGAGTTTGCAAAAGTGAAACAAACTACGAGTCAGTCATGGGACTGGTATGAGAATTCTTAACTAATTTATCTAACAACGTGGCAAATCACAGGACCACGCCGCTAACGCGGAACTGGTTTACTCCATTGGATTGCCAGTGCATAATTTTATAAAGTTTATATAAAACAGCGAAATGACTTTTGAAAAAATGAAATCATCATAAGAATCAAGTCCTATCATAAAATGCAACGCACACAGGAGGATAGAGTTTTCCCTTATGATGATCAAACATGCTTAATACGTGAAAAGTAATATTTTATTATTATTATTAATGTCTAAGCAGTATTAAATACTTCAGTATAAATATATCAATCCTAGACGGCATAGTACCCCATCCTACTATGTCGCCGTATATAAATTTACAATCAAAACCGAAATGTCGTCGTATTGGGAATTGGTTTTCTGTCATGAAATCGAGGCTAGGGATCGTCCTCTTCCGATACGAGACACTCTAGCAAATGCCTCAGGATTCCCCGCAGTGAACCCTTGGATCTTCAGGGCCGGTCCCCACCTAACGGTAGTGGATTGGCAATTCCTGAACACACGTTTCCCGGCCCCTTTGGGCCTATAGTATGACCACTTCCGGCCTATAAAAACCCGAGGTACCTCAATCCATAATCCACATAAGTAAAATGTCGGGCCGTGTTAAAGCACCGGCACTACCCCTAGCTAGAAAGAAACGTGTGCACTCCCTGCAGTCCTAATCCCCTTTTTGACTCATACCGGGGTGTGAGGCTCGCGAAGTCACGTTATACACAAAGCTATGCCTAAACAGGCTATGCTTTGATCATCAACCACAAGGCCTGCTTTTCAACAAAGCCTTGATCATTGCATCTTGGCGTGCCACCTTAACAATTCACGCCATGTGATCGACAACTATTACTATATACCAGGGTGTTAAGTAGAGAATAAATTCTCCATCACCAAACAGACATATATTAATACAAGTGGATTGAATTACACGAAATGAATTCCAACGTCAGACATGCATCCATTTACAAGTCCGATCTGGATCTGAACGAAACAGGAGACACCAAAGAAGCGCTCGCTTATCCACACGACCAACACACACGTCCGGACAATTACTGCTTCAACCCCGTCCTGGGAGCAAGTCAGTCCAAGGCATCAGTAGTCGTCGTCCATTCGATGTGAAGATCGCTGGTCTTCAACCATCGTCTTCTTACATCTTTGATTTAATCACCGTGCAATTATTTGAAATGAGTTAAACTCGGTCTTTTCAAATAATTGTTGCATAATTATCATTTAAAACATTTCATACATATTTATAACTATTTATCACTATTTTTATTTATTCGAAAATAGCTCGAAATAAATAAACGACGCTTCGGGTCAATGGGTGGCCCTGGCGCTGTTTTTTACCAAATTTTAGTTTACACGTATCTTAAAATCTAACCGTCGGATTTTGACGAAATTTATATCGTTGGAAAGCTCTTCCCAAAGCGGTCCTAACGGTTCCAGTTTTGGGAAAATCGAACGGTCGGATCTTTCAGTATAATCGTTTAAAATTACGATTGTCGATACACGAACTGTCGCGCTCGTTTCGTTTGATTTTATATTTATATTTATATATATAAACCATTTGGCGATTTCCACTATTAAAATCCATTCTTTTTATTCTAAAAAAACAATATTTTTGTTCGCCAATTCTAATGCGACAAAAATGACGGTTTCAACATTATACACTTTTAAATTCAATAAAATAATATTTTTGTTCGCCAATTCTAATGCGACAAAAATGACGGTTTCAACATTATACGCTTTTATATTCAATAAAATAATATTTTTGTTCGCCAATTCTAATGCGACAAAAATGACGGTTTCAACATTATACACTTTTATATTCAATAAAATAATAATTTTGTTCGCCAATTCTAATGCGACAAAAATGACGGTAAAAATGTACTCTTTCTTTAATTACATAAAAATGTTCTTTTTATCCTATTCGTTTTAAATACACAAAAATGTACTTTTTATCCTATTCATTTTAAATACACGAAAATGTACCTTTTATCCTATTCGTTTTAAATACATAAAAATGTACTTTTATCCTATTCGTTTTTATAACATAAAGATGTACTTTTTATGATTCTATAAAATGTAAATATTTTCTATTTTTCTTTTACAATGAAAAATGTAAATTCTTTACCTCTTTTTCTTTTACAATGAAAAATGTAAATTCTTTACCTCTTTCCTTTTACAGTGAAAAATGTAAATTCTTTACCTCTTTTCTTTTACAATTAAAAATGTAAATTCTTTACCTTTACATTGAAAAATGTAAATCTTACATTTTTACATAGAAAAAATGTAAATCTTATATTTTTACATAGAAAAATGTAAATCTTTTATTTTTACATATTTTCTTATCTAACACACATGTCAATTTGATGTCAAAATATGATAATAAAAATATAATGCTTTTTTCTAACCATTTCTAAAATTTATTCCACGTCGTGATTTTCAATGTCAACATAAACAACCCAACATATGATTTGGTGTGAAATTCTCATGAACCAAAATAAAGGTCTCATCTTTATTTTATATTGTAAATCAAAATAAAATATCTAAATTTATTTATCTTTTAATTAAGATGGAGGAGACCTAAACTTCCTTTATATTATAAACCATAAATCAAAATTAAAGACTTAAGTTTTGTTCTTATTTTGCAAATCAAAATAAAAATTCAACTTTTGTTTTTATTTTGCAAATCAAAATAAAAATCAAACTTATGTTTTTATTTTGCAAACCAAAGTGAAATCAAACTTATGTTATTGTTTTGCAAATCAAAATAGAAATCAAACTTTTGTTATTGTTTTGCAAATCAAAATAGAAATCAAACTTATGTTATTATTTTGCAAATCAAAATAAAAATTTACCTTTCTTTTATTTTGTTAATCAAAACAAAAACTCAACTTTTCATTTTATGTTGCGAATCAAAAATAAAGATTTAAACTTTCTTTGGTGAATCAGAATAAAGATTCAATTTTTCATTATATTTTGTAAAACAAATAAAGATTCAAAATTTCATTTTTGTTTGTAAAATAAACAAGATCCAATTTTTCATTTCTATACAGGAATAAAAAAATAGAAATAAATAAAAATAAAACTAATAAAGATGAGAACTTTATAGAGATTACATCAGAATTTATAGATCTAAACTAACATGGCTATATCATGACATCACAATGAATATTAATAACCATACAACAATCACAATATCGCAGATCAGAAATAATAACATACAATGATTCACATAACAAATATAATTAAATTATTTATTTATTCAAAATTTAGAAATCTCACTGTCGTTCGTGATTTGGTCAAAATTTCAAACAATCCAGAATGGTCCCGTTTCAGTTCAGAGTCGTAGATCTTGACAATACGATCACAACGTCGCTGAAATCATCGAATTCTGAGTTGAAACGAATCAGTTATGATTAATTTAGCTATAAAACAATTTTATATTAATTAATAAATTAATTAATTAGGCAAAACACCTTTCTTCTTCCTTCAGGTTTGTGGCCGTCGTATTTTCTATTGGGTTCAAAACTTTGATCCAAACTTTCACTCAATCCAGGGGGTATGAAGCCGATCGGGTTGTTGGATGTCGAAGGGGGACAGATGGCGCTTCGATGGGGGGTGGTGGTGGCAAGCTCGGCGCACCCTGGTAGGCCCGGCGGCGGTGCGAAACGGCGGGCTTTGGGGGATCGGTCCTCAGATTTCAGGCGACGAGAGGTCGATAAATTCGTATGAGATTAAAGAGGGAGGAAAGGGCTTCGATTTGGTATGAAGAGTGGGTTCTAATTTGCTGTAATGAAGGAGAACGAAGTGGAGGAAGTTCGGATGATGTCGGCCATTGAAAGAGTGGGTTGGCGGCTGGAAGATGATGTACAGTATTAGGGTTTAATTTTCCTCCATTATTTATAATATTTAATTGCTATTTTACAAATAAATCCGAAACTTTTAAACCGATCTATTTCCAGTCCAGCAGAAAGTGACCCTAGCCAATAACCCATATTCCAGATCCAATGGGACAGGTCCCGTGAGACCAAACGGCTGTCTGTAGCCTGAATTATTTAATTTAATATTTAATTTCTTTATTAAATTAATTCTATCGCACAAATAAATTCACCGAGGCCATATACGGACTCAGAAAAATCAAGAAAAAATATATTTGGCTTCGTTATGACGATACGGTCCTAACAAAATTAATGTCGTCGAATTCTGAGTCTGTTTGAAAAATGGCTATTTTTCAGTTGACCAAATTTGACTGAAATCGACCAAACACATTTTCCTTCGCCACGCTCACATATTAATTCGAAAAATTCTAAAAATTGAAACCTAGCAATAATATGACATTCCAGTTCCAACAAAAGTGGTTTCGTCGAAAACAGAGATCGTTCGAAAATTGACTATTTTCACTGGCTTTAATATTATTTAAAATTGAAAATTTGAATTTCTGCCACATTTTTCCACCAAATTATTTAAAATAAAAATTTTAAATTGGTTCGGATTTTCTGGGTCGTTACAATCTCCCCTACTTAAGAGCTTTTCCATCCTCGAAAAGGAAACAAAGTAAAGTAGAAAACAAGATGGAAAATGTAAATTAGGGTAATCGTACCTTAATACAAGAGTTACTCGGAGATATCCACTCTGCACTTGGGGTAAGCCTTTTTGATGCTATCCTCTGTCTCCCAAGTACAGTCTCTAGGATCCTTACTCCATTGAACCTTGACTAGGTTCTTGTTCCTCGAAATTTTGGTTTCTTTGCCAATGATCTTAATCGGGTCTTTTCTCACTGTTAGATTTGGAGCAATATCTAGGACCTATTGATTTAATTCATCCTCAATCAGATCTGGATCATGCACATGCTTGCGGAGTTGAGACACATGAAATACATCATGCACCCCTAGCAACCAGTCAGGCAGCTGCACTCTATAAGCGAGAGTACCAATCCTTTCGAGAATAGGAAATGGACCAATGAATCTCGGTGCCAACTTTCCCATCTTCCCAAAATGAATCACGCCTCTCAAAGGAGAAACCTTTAAGTATACTCGATCACCCACAGAGAATTCTAGATTTCTTCTTCTCTGGTCTGCATAGCTCTTCTGTCGGCTCTAAGCAGTCAGCAAGCGTTTCTTAATCAAGTCAACCTTATCCGATGCTTCACGAACCATGTCGGGGCCCAAGACTAGTCGATTTCCTGTCTCCACCCAACATGCCGGAGATCTGCATGGCCTGCCATATAGTAGTTCAAACGGTGACATCTTCAAGCTTGCTTGGTAGCTATTATTATAGGAGAATTCCACCAAGTGCAAGTGGTCCTCCCATGAACCGCCATAATCAAGAATGCAAGCTCGCAACAAGTCTTCCAAATCACGGTTCACCCTCTCAGTCTGGCACCCTGTCTGAGGGTGATAGGCAGAGCTCAGATTCAACTTGGTCCCAAGCTCTTCTTGAAAAGCTTCCCAGAATTTGCTGGTAAATAATGGATACCGATCACTGACAATGCTTTTGGGAACCCCATGTAGTCTGACTATCTCTTTAAGATAAAGCTGTGCCAAACTACGAGCTGTTCTATTGGACCTGACAGGGATGAAATAGGCAGATTTTGTTAAGCGGTCGACAATCACCCATATACTATCGTTTCCTTTCCTAGTTCGAGGCAAGCCATCAATGAAGTCCATAGAAATTTCCTCCCACTTCCAACCAGGAACTCCTAGCGGTTGCAACAAACCTGCCAGTTTCTGTTGATCACTTTTAACTTGCTGACAAGTGGGACATCTAGCAACGTAAATAGAAATATCTCTTTTCATCGCTTTCCACCAAAAGGTGCGCTTAAGATCATGGTACATCTTGTTTACACCTGGATGGACGCTGATTTTAGATTTGTGGCACTCATCCATAACTTCTCTTTTTAGCTCAGCAATGTCTGGCACACAAGTTCGCCCTTGCAACCTTAGGGTCCCATTATTGTCAATATGGAAACTTGAGGCCTCGCCCTTACGAACTCGCTCACAAAGCTTCTGAATAAATTTATCATTCTTCTGAAGAGCAGAAATTTTATCAATCAAAGTAGGAGTGATAATGAGACTGGCGATAATGAGATTGTTGCATTCTGCATTCTTTCTACTAAGCGCATCGGCTACAACGTTGGCTTTTCCCGGAGTATATAGGATATCCAGGTCATATGATGCAAGAAATTCAACCCAGTGTTGCTGCCTCATATTCAAATCTCTTTGGGTCAAAAGATGTTTCAAGGATTTGTGATCCATGTAAATTTCAAACTTCTCACCGAAGAGATAATGCCTCCATATTTTAAGAGCAAACACAATAGCCATTAGCTCAAGATCGTGTGTGGCGTAATTCTTCTCATGCGGTTTCAGCTGGCGGCTAGCGTATGCGACTACTCTGCCTCTTTGCATTAGCACCGCACCAATACCTTAAATAAGTAAGGGATAACATGTTAAAATGAGATTTGACATTAAAAGAAAATGTTATCTCTGACATGTTAATTCATAAAAGAAACAACTTTGCTTAGAAGCGTCGGTCCAGACCTTCAAATCCTGATTGCCATCTATGATGGTCAACACAGGAGCATTGGTCAACCTCTTCTTTAGCTCTTGGAAAGTTGTCTCGCATTCCGGTGTCCAATTGAATTTAGTATGCTTTTTGGTCAGGTTTGTCAATGGACAAGCTACCTTCGAAAAATCTTTGACAAATTTTCGATAATAGCCAGCCAGTCCTAAGAAACTTCTGACCTCTGTGGGAGTTTTAGGCTGCTTCCTCTCTTGGACGGCTGAGATCTTTCCTGGATCTACTGAGATGCCTTCCTTTGATACAACATGGCCGAGGAATTTCACCTCCTCTTGCCAGAATATGCATTTAGAAAATTTTGCTTTCAGCACATTTCTATGCAAAATCTCCAAGACTTCTCTCAGATGTTGTTCATGCTCAGCAGTGGATTTAGAAAAGATGACGATGTCATCGATGAACACGTGCACAAATTTATTTAAAACATCTCTGAACACTCTATTCATCAGATCAACAAAATATGCTGGAGCATTACATAGACCGAAGGGCATTACTAGCCATTCATAAAAGATATCCGGTCCTCTGAAAGCAGTTAAAGGCACACACTCTTCTGCAATGCGAAGTTGATGGAAGCCTGTAGCTAGGTGCATCCTAGAGAATACTCGTGCTCCATGCAAGAGGTCAAGTAAATCATCAATACGTGGCAGTGGGTATTTATTTTTCAGGGTTTGTTTGTTGAGATCGCGGTAATCCACACATAGCCTGAGTGTACCGTCAGATTTTGGGACGAGCACCACTGCTGCACCCCATTCTGAGAAGCTGGGACTGATCAGACCCTTCCACAAAAGTTGCTTGGTTTGATTTCTCAGCTCCTCTTTTTCTTTTGGCGATATTCTCCGAATGGGATGTACGACAGGCCTCGCATTCGGAGCTAAATCAATTCAGAAGCTGATTTCTCTATGCCGAGGTAAGTCCTCAACTTCTTTGAATACATCATCGTAATCTTTGACGATAGGGATATCCTCAATAGAAGTAGGGGCAACTTCTAGAGATGACCAGAATGCCTTTCTGTCGGTGGCTTAGCCGTGGCATGGGATAGTAATATTTCCAAGCTTAGTTTTAACTTTGATGATTCTCTCCGCACAAATTAACTCAGCCTCATACTTTGTTACCCAATCAATCCCCAGTATGACATCATAACCAGAGAAATTCATAACGATCAGGTTAAAGGGGAACTGGTAGCAAGAGTAAGAAACAGGTACTCTACAATACTGATCAAGAATAAGAGAACCTCCTATCGGACTATTAGCTCTAATCAAATTTTTGAGTTTTCTTGGTTTCAGTTTCAACTTTTTAATTGTATCATTAGAAATAAAGCTTCGCGCAGCACCAGTATCAAATAAGACAGTAATAGGGATGTTCTTAATATTAAGAGTACCTCCTAAGACATCGGGTTTACCTGGTTCCACAGTCGTAGATGGTGCATCTGCTCCCTTATAAACATGTGCCACCTGAGCATTCTTTAGCAGTGGGCAGTTTGCCTTAATGTGCCCCTTTTGATGACAATTGTAGCATTCCCTCTTATCTTGAGAACTCTGGCCACGATTCTGAGGATTCGGGTTACGGTTCTGGCTAGGTCCTGAATCATTTCTCTTGACCTTTTTAGGTGCTCTACACTCGTAATCAAAATGTCCAATCTTGCCGCAGTTATAGCATGTCACCTTGCTCCTGTCCCTCTTCTTCCCTTGGGGCTTAGCGGTAGAAGAATTTCTTGCCTCCGGTTTCTTGTTAGCCTGTTCCTTCTGGTTGTTGCCTTGACTTTTCCCTCTATCCTGCGGTCCAGACTCGTCATTTTCCTCGTAGCGGCACGCCATCTCTACTACTTTATTGAATGGAAGTTTGATATGAGCAGTGACTCGGTTCAAATATTTCTTTGACAGGCCCTTGATAAATTTTTTATTCTTCTCTACCGGATCTTGAATCAAACCAGGAGCATATCGTGAAAGCTCATCAAACTTCCTCACATACTCAGAAACGGTCATATTCCCTTGCTGTAGGTTAACGAACTGCTCGCGCAGGCGCTCTCTAGCTTGTGGGGGTACATACTTCTCATTGAAAAGTTCCTTAAATTTGGCCTAAGACATATTGGCCACGTCATTGCAGATCTTGATCGTATCCCACCAATTCCCGGCTTCCTCTTTTAATTGCCATACTGCCAGGTAACGCTTTCGCTGATCTTCCAGTTCTAAGCCCTCTAGGATCTTTTCACAATCTTTAAGTCATGCTTCTGCCTGAATCGCAGACTCTCGCCCCATGAAAGGTACACCTCCTAGGTTTTTGAATTTCTTTGACATTCTCTCCAAATCGAAAGGCTGTGGAGGTGGAGGTGGTTGTGCTATGACCTCTGAAGTATGCTGTTCCTGAGTGATGGGGGTCTCGTCTCTGGCTTGCCCTCCAGCTCCCACTCAGGCTCCTCCTTTGGCCCCGCCTCGAGCTCCACCTCGGGCTCCGCCCCGGGCTGTTCTTGCTCTAGTATCCATTTAAATCAGTCTGTACCATCAAGGAAAGAGTCAGACCAACAAAAATGAGAATTTTCAAGAAAAGATAAGATAAGGACAAGATGAAAAGATGATGATGTAATGACTGATAAATATGTGCTATTCTGCTGTGCTTATTCTAGGACATTACTAGTCCTATCTCTAATGAGCTACTCGTCTTAGAATAATGTGGATTCTATCTAGACGAATTGTTCTAAATATGTTATATTCCGAAGCTAAGGTTAACCTTAGGCTCTGATACCAACTGTGATGACCCCAAACTTTCGTGGTTCGAAAGTAAGGATAATCATTTTGGAATACAACATATTTACAACAAAAATAGATCTCAGATAATTATCATAACACATAAACCATTGCAGCGGAAATAAATGTCATCTGCATCATAATATCCAATACATCAGAGTACGCAGTACAGGATACAACTTAGCCAAATAAAGAGTCTCAACAAAAGAAAAATAAGTTTCAATGGAAAAGAAACAAGTCCCAAACTCCATTACGTACATCAAAGCTTCAGAAGATAAAATGTCTCAAAGCAGAAGAAAAAAGAACTAGAGAAAAGGTCTTCTTCTTCCTTCCAAGCAAGCTCCAATTAGAATGTATCACCTGAACCTGTCAATTGGCTGCCCGTGTGGAAAGAGGGCACCCGAGTTTGCAAAAGTGAAACAAACTACGAGTCAGTCATGGGACTGGTATGAGAATTCTTAACTAATTTATCTAACAACGTGGCAAATCACAGGACCATGCCGCTAACGCGGAACGGGTTTACTCCATTGGATTACCAGTGCATAATTTTATAAAGTTTATATAAAATTGCGAAATGACTTTTGAAAAAATGAAATCATCATAAGACTCAAGTCCTATCACACAATGCAACGCACACAGGAGGATAAAGTTTTCCCTTATGATGATCAAACATGTTTAATACGTGAAAAGTAATATTTTAATATTATTATTAGTGTCTAAGCAGTATTAAATACTTCAATATAAATATATCAATCCTAGACGGCATAGTACCCCATCCTACTATGTCGCCGTATATAAGTTTACAATCAAAACCGAAATTTCGTCGTATTGGGAATTGGTTTTCTGTCATGAAATCGAGGCTAGGGATCGTCCTCTTCCGATTCGAGACACTCTAGCAAATGCCTCAGGATTCCCTGCAGTGAACCCTTGGATCTTCAGGGCCGGTCCCCACCTAACGGTAGTGGATTGGCAATTCCTGAACACACGTTTCCCGGCCCCTTTGGGCTTATAGTATGACCACTTCTAGCCTATAAAAACACGAGGTACCTCAGTCCATAATCCACATAAGTAAAATGCCGGGCCGTGTTAAAGCACCGGCACTACCCCTAGCTAGAAAGAAACATGTGCACTCCTTGCAGTCCTAACCCCGTTTTTGACTCATACCGGGGTGTGAGGCTTGCGAAGTCACGTTATACACAAAGCTATGCCTAAACAGGCTATGCTTTGATCATCAACCACAAGGCCTGCTTTTCAACAAAGCCTTGATCATTGCATCTTGGCGTGCCACCTTGACAATTCACGCCATGTAATCGACAACTATTACTATATACTAGGGTGTTAAGTAGATAATAAATTCTCCACCACCAAACAGACATATATTAATACAAGTGGATTAAATTACATGAAATGAATTCCAACGTCAGACACGCATCCATTTACAAGTCCATTCTGGGTCTGAACGAAACAGGAGACACCAAAGAGGCGCTCGCTTATCCGCACGACCAACACACACGTCCGGACAATTACTGCTTCAACCCTGTCCTGGTAGAAAGTCAGTCCAAGGCATCAGTAGTCGTTGTCCATTCGATGTGAAGATCGTCGGTCTTCAACCATCGTCTTCTTACATCTTTGATTTAATCGCCATGCAATTATTTGAAATGAGTTAAACTCGGTCTTTTCAAATAATTGTCGCATAATTATCATTTAAAACATTTCATATATATTTATAACTATTTATCGCTATTTTTATTTATTCAAAAATAGCTCGAAATAAATAAATGACGCTTCGGGTCAATGGGCGGCCCTGGCGCTGTTTTTACCAAATTTTGGTTTACACGTATCTTAAAATCTAACCGTCGGATTTTGACAAAATTTATATCGTTGGAAAGCTCTTCCCAAAGCGGCCCTAACGGTTCCAGTTTTGGGAAAATCCAACGGTCGGATCTTTCGGTATAATCGTTTAAAATTACGATTGTCGATACGCGAACTGCCACGCTCGTTTCGTTTAATTTTATATTTATATTTATATATATAAACCATTTGGCGATTTCCACTATTAAAATCCATTCTTTTTATTGTAATAACCCGGAAAATGTGAACCAGTTTAATTTTTTTTTTATTAGGTTATTACCAGGAAATTTGAATGATTGAAATAGCATATTTCAATAAAATATAGAATTTGGTATAATATGGCAGTTTGAAATTTTGAATACAAACTTTGTCTGACTGTACCGGGTGGAAAATATAACAGATTTTAACGAAACTGAAAATATTTAAATCTGTTCATCAATACCTTTCTAACGAATCTAAAAAATCGAAATTTCATAACGGAAATCAAAAGTTATGGCCAAATGAATTTTCAGAAAGGTCGCTATATAGTATATATAGCCCATGAAAATTGGGATTTTGCATACGACCTCGGAATTCGACGAAACCACTTTTGTTGGGTCCGGGATGTCAAATTATTGCTAGGTTTCAAATTTCATAATTTTTGAAGCTAGTATTTGAGCGGGGCAAAAGATAACGTGTTTGGTCAAATTCTATTAAAATGGGTCGACCTAGAAATGGCCGTTTTTCAAACGAGCTCAGAATTCGACGAAACTGGTTTTGTTAGGACCGTATCGTCAAAACAAAGCTAGATTTATTTTTCTGGAATTTTTCGATTCAGTTTGTGGCCCTGGCAAATTGAAATGTACGTTTAAATTAAATATCGAATGTTTTATATTTTAATTTGAAAAATAACTGACTGTAACAGTCGAAATGGCCAACGAAACATATCCCATTGTGTCCGGAATGGGGGTATTTAGCTATGGGCGACAGTCGTTGGGTTTAAAAAGGAGTCCGTTTGCAAAAACACTATTTAAAAATTTTCTATAAATATCGGCCAATAGGAAATTTTCTTTAAAAAAAAAAACCTAAAAACCCTAAGCCGCCAGAACTATCGACGACTATCGTCGTTCGTCCCTTCCCGAAGAAAATCCCGCCGCCACAGGCGACGCCTGCCAACGCCACCACCCTCAATCGACGCCGCCCACCTCCTTCTTCAAATCCGACCAACCCCCGCTCTTCCTCCCTTCGACCACCGATAGGACCGCCTCGCTCCCCTCTTTCAAGTCCCACTCTCTGATCGGAGCATAGATTCACGGATTTTCTGAAAATCCGAACCCTAGTTTCGAAATCAAAAAGGGGTATACGGCTAAACTGATTTTTACACTTTAAAGCGTTGCAAATTTGTAAAAATCATATCTTTTTTCTATGTTAACGAAATTCGATGAAACAGGAGACACCGTGACCGCAAGGAGGCTCTCTACATTCTAGAAGAAGCCGCGGATTTTTCTGACCTTCCTACGATTTTTAGCACCGCAAGAACCAATGTGAGGAATCTAAACTGTTTGTGTGAATGTAATCGCGTTGTATAAATTATATAAGCGAAGTGTAAATTATATACGCATTGTATACCTCATGTACATGTGTTGTATAAGTTATATTAGCAATGTATAAATTATACAAGCGTTGTTTGAAACATATATGCTTTAAATTGTGATGAAATGCAAGTGAATTATTATATATATATATATATATATATATACTCTCCTCGTCCACAGACCATGGACGATATTTATTGCTTGTGATTGACGTGATATCATATGGTTTGACGAATGGTTGGAAATAATTGTTTGTGGTTGATATTATGGTTGAGAAATACCTTTATGGTTGAAAAATACCTTTGTGGTTGAAAAATACCCTCTTGTGGTTGAAACAAAATAGAATAGGATTGTGGAATTGAAAATAAAACATGCCTCCTGCGTGCGAACTAGATGCATGATCCCCATTGTCAAAAACCGCGAGGTTTTAAGGTAGAGCGAGGAGCCGTACTAGGGACGGTCCCGGATTTAACTACCCTGCCGTTATGCTGCCGAAATTTTCTGAAATATTTATGTGTTAGAATAATTTTCATTCATTGAAACTATTTACATATGCTATATCGAATATTCCTGTGTTGAGTTGCAATTCATTCGTTGAGTTGAAATTCATGTGTTGAATATTATTTGAATTTAAACAAATGGCTTTAGCGATAAAAATCACATTTTTATATATATACATACTATATCGAATATTCATGTGTTGAGTTGCAATTCATTCGTTGAGTTGAAATTCATGTGTTGAATATTATTTGAATTTAAACAAATGGCTTTAGCGATAAAAATCACATTTTTATATATATACATACTATATCGAATATTCATGTGTTGAGTTGCAATTCATTCGTTGAGTTGAAATTCATGTGTTGAATATTATTCGAATTTAAACAAATGGCTTTAGCGATAAAAATCACATTTTTATATATATACATACTATATCGAATATTCATGTGTTGAGTTGCAATTCATTCGTTGAGTTGAAATTCATGTGTTGAATATTATTCGAATTTAAACAAATGGCTTTGGCGATAAAAATCACATTTTTATATATATACATACTATATTGAATATTCATGTGTTGAGTTGCAATTCATTCGTTGAGTTGAAATTCATGTGTTGAATATTATTTGAATTTAAACAAATGGCTTTAGCGATAAAAATCACATTTTTATATATACATACTATATCGAATATTCATGTGTTGAGTTGCAATTCATTCGTTGAGTTGAAATTCATGTGTTGAATATTATTCGAATTTAAACAAATGGCTTTAGCGATAAAAATCACATTTTTATATATACACAAACGATATAGGATATTCATGTGTTGAATTGCAATTTGTTCGTCGAGTTGAAATTCATGTGTTGAATGGTATCGTCTTCTAAAAATAAAATGAATCGACAATGAAAACTATATTTTTATAGTGAATATGAAGTGTTAAAAATACACATGTGTCGAATAAATATTTTTGATGATAAAAATATTCCTTTTATCATGTATACGCTTAGTTAAAAATACACATGTGTCGAATAAATATTTTTGACGATAAAAATATTCCTTTTATCATGTATACGCTTAGTTAAAAATACACATGTGTCGAATAAATATTTTTGATGATAAAAATATTCCTTTTATCATGTATACGCTTAGTTAAAAATACACATGTGTCAAATAAATATTTTTGATGATAAAAATATTCCTTTTATCATGTATACGCTTAGTTAAAAATACACATGTGTCGAATAAATATTTTTGATGATAAAAATATTCCTTTTATCATGTATACGCTTAGTTAAAAATACACACGTGTTGAAATAAATAATAGTTTGCTAGAAATATTATTATTAGCTTGTTCTGCATATATATACATGTGTTGAACAGGAAAAATGGATTAGCTGTTGAGTAAAGAAATTATTTGCGTGCCCGACAAATAGGTAAACCTTGATGAGTTGGCTACGCAATTTTATTTATATATCAACTCCTGTGAATACCATTGGATGCGGAGTGCTGGTTTTTCTGTGTGAAATAATAAGCAACGCCATAGGACAGTAACAATTAATTTTGAACTACACTACATGGCATACTTCTTGACGATAGGCATACTTCATCATATTCCACATAAGCAATTGGAGCTTGTGTGACGAGGTGGAAGATTTACCATACAAGCAAGAGGCTTATATGGCGATGACTAAGTACTACAGGTTGAACTGATGACTGATATGGACTATATAAATTATAACGATAAATTGCCAGATTAATAAAAACCCCACACGGGTCTAGAGTTGACAATAATCACGTCGCTCTAGTTATTAGATACGGCACATGGACTATTTATTTCCACACGGAAACGGGGTGATGGGAATTTATTCTCTGGAGTGATTATCAGTACATGCTCCCCCGTAAACACCAAAATATATCACTAAAAATATGTGAATGCTTTTTAGGATTTATTGGGTACCTAATACGGCCTAATAAATTTCCAAACCCCTCCCCGTACAAAGGAGGTTATGGCGAAATTTTTCGAAATATTAAGGCGTTAGTGAAATATTTGAAGTGAAAACGAAGTTGAAAATATAAAATGAACTATAGTTGAAACTATGGAATGAACTATATTTATATATATAAATATAAATATAATTAAAAGGAATAGAGGCCGTGCAGTTAGCGTTTCAGAATCGTAATTTGAAACGATTAGTACGAGAAATCCGACCATCGGATTTTCCCGAAACCGCAACCGCTGGGTTCGCCTTGGAAATATCTTTCCAACGGCACCAACCTTGTAAAAATCCAACGGTTGGATTGTCCGGAATGTTTAATTCAAATCTGAAGAAAAACAGCGCCAGAATCGTTTATATTTATATATAAATATAAATATAATTAAATTTAATCGAATAACGACGCTGCAGTTCGAATTTTGAAACCGTAACTTCAAACAACTAGTGTGGAAGATCCAACCGTCGGATTCTCACGAAACTGGAACCGTTGGGTTCGCTTTGGGAATATCTTCCCACTGATATAGACTTTGTAGAAATCCAACGGTTAGATTTTCCGATATGTTTAAAACAAATTTAGGGGAAAACAGCGCCAGTGCCACAACACGACCTGAAACGTCGTTTAATTAAATATGGCCATTTTTAAATAAATAAAAATGGCGAAAAATCGTTATAAAATATTATAAGCAACATAGGTTGCAAATAAACCAATTGGGCTTGAATTGTTTGATATTTGATGGTTGTATGTGTATGACATGAAAATAACGCTAAATAACTGAAAGATGGATGTCGAACAACATAGCCATAAAATGAATCGATTTAAATTCTAATGACGTGAATTATTTGAAAAGGCCGAGCTAACCCTCATTTCAAATAATTTATCGAGCGATTCGAATTGGAAGATACAAAGACGATTCAAGACCGACGATCTTCGTATCGGTTGGATGGGCGCCACTGAGGTTCCTAACCGGAGTAGCTACCGGAAGGGGACGGAAGTAGTAGCCGTCTGAACGTATGTGTTGATTGGACGGATTTGCGAGGAATTGACGCCTCTGGTTTCGTTCAGACCCAGGACGGACTTGTAAATGGACTGTGTGTCTGACATTGGATTTTGTTCTATATTGATTGATCTCTGTTAAATATATATCTGTTTGGCGGCGGAGAATTTATTCTTTTGCTTAACGCCCTTCTCTGAGACGTACGAGCTCAGGGGTTATATATCGATAGAAATCAATTGTATGGAGTGGACTGCCTATGTTGCATGCCAAGATGCTGTGATCAAGGCTTCTGTTGCAAAGCAAAGTCTTGTGGATGATGATCAAAGCAAGGTCTACGTGGCCTTGCTTTGTGTATTTCGTAGATTCGCGAACCTCACACCCCGGTATGAGTTAAAAATGGGATACGGACCACTGGGAGAGCACGACGTTTCTTTCTAGCTATGGTGGTGTTAGTGACTTACCAGCCCTGACATATATATCTACTTTTCACCTTTGTGGTTATTGGAATGCGAGGCGCCTCGATTAGAGGTCTTTAAAGACCGGGAAACGTGTGTTTAGGAATAAATAATCCTCAAACGTAAGAGAGGACCGGCCCAGCCGATCCAGGGGTTACCCAGAGTGTATAGTCCCGAGGCATTTGCTAGAGTGTCTCGAAGCGGAGAGGAGCTTGCCCCTTGCCTCGACTCATGACAGAAATCCAATTTCCAATACGAAATAACGGTCTTGATTGTAGAGCTAGTATGGCGACATAGTAGATGGTAGCTATGCCGCCTATGATTGATATTTATGATGCTATTCGTTTTTGAAACATATATGCACTAGTAATAATACCAAATGATTTTGCTTTATACGTATCAAGCATATTTGGCTATTATAAGGCAAAACTCTATCCTCCGGCTTGCGTTGCATTGTGTGATGGGACCTGAGTCTTATAATGGCTTCATTCTTTCTAAAAGCATTGCGTTGTTTTAAAGGAATTTACTTTGTTTTAAATGCACTAGCAATCACTGGAGTAAACCCGTTCCGCGAAAGTGGCGTGGTCCTATGATTTGCTATTTACTGTTGTTTAACTGTTAAATAGATTCCTCATACCAGTCCCCATGACTGACTCGTTGTTTGTTTCACTTTGCAAACGCGAGTGCCCTTATTTTCACACGGGCAGCCTAGTACACAGGTGACAGGTGGTTTTTGGTTCCGCACAGCTGCATAGCGTGCACTTTTGGCTCATGGCGAGGCTGACTTCATAGAGATGACTTAGATATTTTCCGCCATTACTGTATTTATATTATGATTCCGCCACTGGCGATGCAGACTGATTTACTTTCCGTATTTCTCACTATATGTATATGTATTCCGCCTTCGGCGATGTAGACTGATACTCTTATTATGTCTCACTGCATGTATGTATTCCACCTCTGGCGATGATGACTGATCACTTTCCTTTTATTTACTAAGTATATCCCACATTATGCTATTCTGATATTCCTACATGTTGTGATTCCGCTGTCATATCCATGTAAAATTATTTTATTTATTGTTTCTGCTATTATCTGTACTCTGCTATGATGATTAATGTGTAATTTCCTAATGATTATCCTTAATACTGCCCCTCGAATTTTGGGATCGTCACAGTTGGTATCGGAGCTTTGGTTAACCTTAGTTCCGGGATCAAACACATTAAACACCTCGTCGGAATAGAATCAGTAGAGTTCTAATACGAGTAGCTCATTAGAGATAGGATTAGCAATGTCCTAGAATGAGCTAAGCAGATTAGCAAAACAATTTGATCAGTACATCATCATTATCTTTCCTTGTATTCCCTTGCTTTATCATTTATGAAAATTATCAAATCTGTGAGCTTGACTCTTTTCTTGCTTATACAGTACTCTTAGATGGCTACGCGTGGAGCAGCAGCTAGAGGAGGCCGTGGAGGCCGAGGAGATGCAGCAGGAGGACGGGGGAATATCCCCGTAGTAGTGGAAGGTCCTATTATTCCGCCACCAGCACCAGAAGACTTTGAGCTCGACAAAGTAGCAAAGAGGTACAGAAATCTTGGAGGGAAACCTTTTACTGGCACTGGCACAGTGACCGAAGCTATAGCTTGGCTAAAAACCTGTGAGAAAATCTTCTAAGGTATGGGCATGGGAACTAACAACAAAGCCCGACTTGGCATTTGGCTCCTTCAGGAAGAAGCAGAGCTATGGTGGGATGCCATTACCTCTGGGGATGCAGCTGGTACTATCCGGACTTGGGAGCAGTTCAAGACTTTATTCAATGAGAAGTTTGTACCGGAACAAGCTCTAGAGAGGATGAGAGAGCAGTTTGCTAATCTCCAGCAGGGAGACCTCTCTATTCAAGACTGTCTGAATAAGTTCACCCAGCTATCGCGCTATGCTCCAGAGCTGGTTTTGACCAACAAAGCGAAGAATAAGAGATTCATATTTGGGCTGAAGCGCAAGTATCACGATAGAGTTATGAGCAACATCAAACTCTCTTTTACAGAACTTGTAGAGATGGCTTGCAACTACGAAGACATGGATGAGAGGCATGCTAGCCAAGACCGCGCTAAAAGCCAAGCAGGGAATAAGCGCAAGGCTTCAACAGACCAACCCGAATCTAGCATTAACGCGGCCGCTACTCAAAAACCCGTAAAGATCCCGAAAGGAAACTGCTACAATTGCAGGAAGCCCAGTCATTTCTCTAACGTATGCAAGGCCCCAAAGAAGCCAAAGGCCAATGACTCTGCCGAATGCTACAACTGCCACAAGAAGGGGCACTACAGCAGGAATTGTCCTTTGAAGAAGAGCGCACAAGTGGCCCATGTCTATGACGGGAATACCCCGCCAGCTATCACCGATGGATCAGGTAAACCCGATGTCTTGAGAGGTACCCTTACTATCAAAAATATTCCTGTTTCTGTACTTTTTGATACTGGTGCATCACGTAGCTTCATTTCTGGTAACATTGTTCATAAATTAAAATTGAAAAGAGGAAAACTTAAAGAACCAATTAAAGTTCAAAACCCGATAGGAGGTTCTGTTAGTCTCAGTACATACTGTAAAGTACCTATTTCCTTCTCTCGATACAAGTTCTCTTTTAAAGTGACTGTCATGGACCTTTCCGACTTTGATATTATATTGGGATTTGATTGGTTGACAAAATATAAGGCCGAAGTTAGATGTGCCGAAAGAATCGTTAAAGTCGAAACGAAACTTGGACCTATATATATACCATGTCATGGCTCAGAAATTAATAGAACGGAATTTTGGTCTTCTTTAGAAGTTATTCCCCCTTCGATAGAAAAGATACCGGTCGTGAAAAACTACGCGGATGTGTTTGAAGAAGTAGAAAACTTACCGCCGCAAAGAGAAATTGAATTTAGAATTGATCTAATTCCGAACGCCCGACTAGTAGTACATCCAATAAGAAGAATGGCCCCAAAAGAAAAAGAAGAGCTAAGTAGTCAAACCAGAGAACTACTTTGGAAAGGTCTGATCAGACCAAGCTTTTCAGCGTGGGGATCCGCAGTAGTATTTGTCCCTAAATCAGACGGTACTCTGAGACTTTGCGTCGATTACAGGGATCTCAATAAACAAACACTGAAGAACAAATATCCTTTGCCCCGAATAGACGATCTGTTAGATCAATTAAATGGAGCAACCGTATTCTCCAGAATGGACCTAGCTACAGGTTTCCACCTATTGCGTATAGCTAAAGACTGTGTTCCTTTGACAGGCTTCAGGGGTCCCGATTTATTCTATGAATGGTTGGTAATGCCGTTCGGCTTGTGTAACGCTCCAGCATACTTTGTTGATCTTATGAACAGAGTGTTCCGTGGTGTGTTGAATAAATTTGTTCTAGTCTTCATTGATGACATTCTAATCTACTCTAAGTCGGAAGAAGAGCATGCAAAACATTTAGAACAAGTGTAGAAAATTCTAAGAAGAAATGTCTTGAAAGCTAAATTTTCTAAGTGTGTCTTCTGGCAGAATGAAGTTAAATTCCTAGGCCATGTCGTATCAAAAGAAGGAATTGCTGTAGACCCAAGCAAAATTACAGCGATTCAAAACTGGAAGCAACCTACTACTCCCACAGAAGTTCGAAGTTTCCTTGGATTAGCTAGTTACTATCGGAAATTCGTTCAGGATTTTTCAAAGATATCAGGAGTATTGACAAAGCTTACAAAGAAGCATGAGAAATTCAAATGGACTCCCGAATGTGAAGAAGCTTTCCAAGAGCTAAAACTGAAGTTGACAACCGCTCCAGTATTGACCATAATAGAAGGCAACCAAGACTTGACTGTATGGACAGATGCTTCTATTAGAGGGCTGGGTGCAGTACTAATGCAAAAAGGCCAAGTGATCGCTTATGCCAGCCGTCAACTAAAGCCGCATGAAAGAAACTATGCTACTCATGATCTTGAGTTATTAGCTATCGTGTTTGCTTTAAGAATATGGAGGCATTATTTACTAGGCGAGAAATTCGAACTATACACCGATCATCAATCCTTGAAATACCTGCTCACCCAGAAAGATTTAAACCTGAGGCAACAGCGTTGGTTAGAATTCCTTGCAGCATACGATTTTGAAATTATATACACTCCAGGGAAAGCCAATGTTGTAGCGGATGCGCTCAGCAGAAAGAATGAAATCATCGCCAGTTTTGTCATCACGTCTTCATTAATAGACAGGATCTCGACTCTTCAAAAAGACGATGAATTTATTCAAAGAATCAGTCAAAGAATCAAAGGAGGTGAATCCACAAGCTTTCGACTCGATGACAAAGGGGTTCTAAGATTAAAGGGTAGGATTTGCATCCCAAACCTTCCCGAGCTCAGAAGAGAAATACTTGATGAGTGCCACAAATCCAAATTAAGTATCCATCCCGGTGTGAGCAAAATGTATAACGATATCAAACGCACATTCTGGTGGAGAGCTATGAAAAGAGATATCTCATTATATGTTAGCCGATGCCCCACTTGTTAGCTAGTTAAGAGCGATCAGCAGAAATTGGCTGGATTATTACAACCATTGGAAATTCCAGGATGGAAGTGGGAACAAATTTCGATGGATTTCATCGATGGCCTGCCTCGGACTAGAAAAGGAAACGACAGTATATGGGTAATCGTAGATCGCTTCACGAAGACTGCCCATTTCATACCTGTCCCATCCAACAGAACGGCTCAAAGTCTGGCACAGATTTACTTCAAAGAAATTGTTAAACTTCATGGAGTACCGCTCAATATAGTCAGCGATAGAGATCCCCTGTTCACTAGCAAATTCTGGGAAGCATTCCAGGAAGAATTGGGAACCAAATTAAATCTAAGCACCGCTTATCACCCTCAGACAGATGGCCAAACTGAGCGGGTGAATAGAATTTTAGAAGATCTACTGCGGGCTTGCGTTATCGATTTTGGAGGCTCATGGGAAGATCATTTACATTTAGCCGAATTCTCTTACAACAATAGCTATCAAGCAAGTTTGGGAATGTCCCCATTTGAAGCACTATACGGTAAACCGTGCAGATCTCCCGCATGTTGGGTAGAACCTGGCAACAGACTTGTGTTAGGGCCCGATATGATTCAAGAAGCATCGGATAAAGTCGATTTCATTAAGAAGCGATTGAAAACCGCACAAAGCCGACAGAAAAGTTATGCTGATGCGAGAAGAAGGGATATATCGTTTGCCGTAGGCGATTATGTTTATTTAAGAGTTTCTCCAATGCGAGGAGTAATCATATTTGGTAAGACTGGGAAGTTGGCACCGAGATTTATTGGTCCCTTTCCTATACTTGAACGGATTGGAACTCTTGCATATAGGGTTTCATTACCTGATTGGTTGCCTGGTGTACATGATGTGTTCCACGTATCTCAACTCAGAAAACATGTTCATGATCCAGATCTTGTTGTGGAAGAAGCAGCACAACAGGATATTGACATAACTCCAGAATTAGCACTCAAGAGAGATCCATTAAAGATAGTTGGCAAAGAAACTAGAGAGCTAAGGAGGAAAAAGATTCATTTAGTCAAAGTGCAGTGGAGTAGTGATCCTAGAGACTGTACTTGGGAGACTGAAGAAAGCATTAAACAAGCCTATCCCAAATGCAGAGTGGACATCTCTGACTAACTCCGGTGCAAGGTACCTTTACAATACTTTGCATTTACATTTTATTTCCTGCTTAACTGTTATTTCCTTTTCGAGGACGAAAAGTTTTAAGTGGGGGAGATTGTAATAACCCGGAAAATGTGAACCAGTTTAATTTTTTTTATTAGGTTATTACCAGGAAATTTGAATGATTGAAATAGCATATTTCAATAAAATATAGAATTTGGTATAATATGGCAGTTTGAAATTTTGAATACAAACTTTGTCTGACTGTACCAGGTGGAAAATATAACAGATTTTAACGAAACTGAAAATATTTAAATCTGTTCATCAATACCTTTCTAACGAATCTGAAAAATCGAAATTTCATAACGGAAATCAAAAGTTATGGCCAAATGAATTTTCAGAAAGGTCGCTATATAGTATATATAGCCCTTGAAAATTGGGATTTTGCATACGACCTCGGAATTCGACGAAACCACTTTTGTTGGGTCCGGGATGTCAAATTATTGCTAGGTTTCGAATTTCATAATTTTTGTCAACCCATCGATTGACATATGACTAAACATTGGGATTAGTGTACATCAAATATCATCCCAATACCCATGTGAGGTTTTCAAACAACAACAGTTTATTTAAATAAATCATTGATTAACAAATTTAACCAATTCTAACTCAGTTTGAATTTATTTTTCTAATTAGCCAATTTTCACTGTTTAAATTATAAATAAATATTTATAATTTAATTTCAACTACTACATTAATGTTAACATTATTTTTAATACGTTAAACATTTCAACATCACAAACAACACACAATACAGTCCAAACAAATAATCATGGTTTGTACAATAAATAGTGTTGGGGGCTTCTAAGCCCCGTATGCATCCTAATATATATTTAGCTGTAAAATAAATAGAGTGAGAAGGAGTTCTCACCTTTGGTTCCCACTCCGTCATTCTTTATTGGACGGTTTTGGTTTCGCCCTGCTTTTAGTCAGTTCCATCGCAATCTGTTTCACGCGGTATATATATATTAGAATTCATATTTTTAATACTATGCTATATATAATTAGAAATCACATTTTTAAACTGTTCTATATTTTTTTTAAAATCATATTTTTAAAATAAAGTCATTTATAGTAAAAATCATATTTTTATTTAAGCTATATATATAAAGATCACATTTTTAAATCAAAGTTATATATATAAAAATTCTATTTTACAAAATAATTATATATATATAAAAATTCTATTATATAAAACAATTATATATATGTAAAAATTCTATTTTTAAAACAATTCTATTTTTTATTTATTCTATATCATTATAAAAATCACATTTTTATAAACTGTTATATAAATTAAAAATCATGTTTTTATTTTAAAGCTATATATATAAAACCATATTTTATTTTAAATTATTTATTTAAAAAAATTACATTTTTATAACAATGTAATTATATTGAAAAATTACATTTTAAACAATGTTTAATAAAAAACAATACTCTTTTATATTTAAAAACAATGCATATTTTTATATTTAAAACCATTCTACTTTTATTGTAAAAACCATTCTACTTTTATTGTAAAAACCATTCTATTTTTATTGTAAATATCATAATTTTTATTTTCCTATATCATTTATGATAGAAATCGTATTTTTTTACAATGATATTCATACTGATTTAAACTATGTGCACAAAAAAATAAATAAACAAAACATGATTTAGTTTTCCATTTAAACAATCAAATAATGTAATTAATTAAATTAACTAACTAAATTTACTTTAACCATTCATTGACCCTCTTCCCCGTCATCTTCTATTCAAGGTCCACGCGCAGAGCTTGCTCCTTAGGGTTCATCATCATGTCGTCCCTGCTCGACTTAGACACAATCACCACCCACCACCATAAAGCCGCCACCGTCTCCCTTAAACGCCTTGATTCTAGCCTAACTCGACGCCCCCCTTCGACCAAGAACCCACTTCGAACGGTGATGATTTAGGCACAAAAATCGAGCTCAAACCCCCATTAAAATCGATCTCCATCGTTGAAGTTAAGGATCTCGAATTGCTGAAGAACTTTGTAATTGAAATCATTGAAAGTTGCTATGTGGATTAGGAGGTTTAAGGAGAAATATCTCGCATAATTTCTGCCGTTCAAAACCTGATAGAGGCGGCTACAAATGAATGACCTAGGTTAGGGTTTAGGTGGACCTTATATAGATATTTTTTATTTATTTAATTCAAAAATTGTGTTTTTGCATACAAACTCCAAATCAAATCCAATGACTATCGCCCTAGCTAAATACCCCCATTCCGGAAACAATGGGATATGTTTTATAAGCCAATTCGATAATTTCGAACAATATTTACCAAAATTAAAATATAAACTAATATATATTGAATTTAAACGTACATTTTAATTTACCGGGGCCGCATACCGACTCCAAAAATTCCAAAAAAATAAATCTAGCTATGTTTTGATGATACGGTCCTAACAAAACTAATTTCGTCGAATTTGGAGACTGTTTGAAAAATGGTCATTTTTTGGTCGATTAAATTCAAACTGAAATTACCAAACATGTTTTAATTTACCCCGCTCACATATTAATTCCAAAAATTATGAAATTTGGAATCTAGCAATAATTTGACATTCCGGATCGAACAAAAGGGGTTTCACCGAAAACGGAGGTCGTTTGCAAAATTGCTATTTTAAAGGGCTTATATATAATTAAAATATATAAATTCCATAGCGACTATTCTGAATTTTAAACTGGACATAACTTTCAATTTCTATTATGAAATCTGAAATTTTCACATTCGTTAGAAAGATATGATTATACAGATTAAAATGTTTCTGGTTTTACTGAAATCCGATTTATTATGAATCATGTACATTCAATTGAAATTTAAAATCGAATTTTCAAACTACCACGCCATTTCAAACTCTATTTATAATTAAAATAAAATCATTCGTTCTAACTTCGATTTAAATAAATTTTTAGTCGTTATTATTTAAAATAAACCATTTTAAATATTCAAAATCCTTTAAAATAGCTAAAATAAAAAAAATTAATTGGTTCTGAAAATTCGGGTTGTTACATGCAGTATAAGTGGAATCTTTAAAAGCAAGGGAATGGTTTATTGAACCGTATTTTGAAATAAGTAGTAAATAGAATTTTAAGATATTGAAATTAATATCAGTTTTGAAGTTATATGCTTTTATCAATCTTAAGATAAGAACGTTGTCGATCAAGGTCTGAGAGTTAATTAAAATACCCCAACTTGTACGACTTCACTATTCTCGAGAGGTGGTATCAGTTTGTAATTGTATAAGAAGTAAAAAGAGATTTTGTGCATATATATAAAATTATTTCCATAGTAAAGAAATAAAAGTAAATTTGAGAACACACACACACACACACACACACACATATATATATATATATATATATATATATATTTCCAAAGTAAAGGGAATATAATAGGATTTGATCATAAATAGGATTAGGAAATTATAACAATTTTTTCGATGCTAAAGGAAATAAGGAGATGAGTTCTGGAATATAAAGTATATGTATTAATTTTGTTCCCAAGTAATGAAACAGAGAAGTTTGTTGAGATAAGTTATTGAATCGATTTCAATCGACAAAATGAATAGTTTTTAAATAAAAGGGCCCGATCTGCCAAAGTACCAGTCTATGTTGTTGGAGTTTATAGTTAAAACCCCAATTATCAATAAATGTGTCAAGACCCTTGATGAGTTAGTTCGAAGAGACCGGGGTGGGAACTAGACCCAAAACCACTTCGAACCAACTATGTGTTTCGAATCTAATCTATAGAGATGCTTATGAAGATGGAGCAATGAAGACTGTGGATCTTCATGAGCAGAAGAACTACCTATTGAATTTCTCTGACTTGCAACCAGAGTTATTTCTACAGTGATTTTGTCTTGATTGAAATATTCGGATTGCAAGGACTTCTCGGTACTGATCGCTCAGGTGATTCCTATATAGGATGCGTAGGAGTGTGCCTTCGGTTCATCCTGTTTTTGGATGACTTGTACAGGCGAATGTCTGACAGAGTATTTCCTGAGAGTCATGTACATTGGTTTTTACAAAAATACCAAGTTCGGTGGCAGAGAAGGTAGCTTCTCTTAGCTTAACACCCAGAGTATATTTGTGGGCATCAATTAATGATTTAACTGATTCAACGATGTAGCATTCAAAGTTATTGAGATGTTCTCTGAATGGTAATCATGGCCTCAAGCCTCATCAACCAGAAAATGACAGAAATCGAGCAGGCAACATGGCTTAGTGGTTCATTCCCATCAGGGTATAATGTCATCATCTAGAGAAATTGCTTATTGTTATTCTTTCTCTATTTCTCCCGAAAAGTATGTTGGACCCACAAAACCATAGGGTGACAATATATTCAATACACTCAAGTTGAATGAGTGGTTGGTCATGTGTGGACAGATTTCAAGATGTTCTAGTGAACCCTAGTGTTTTATCTCTAGAGGTACACTATCGGAAGGTGGTACCATACCTTATCATGTTGAAAATCCAATCTCCAATATGTTCCATGCGGTTTTTGATTACATATCAAGTAGGTAGAGTGTGAGATGCAAGCGTTCTGCTAGATGGTTATTTACTTGTGGTTTAATAGACATTATGATAATATCACCAGATTTTGATATATTAAAAATGTTTTGGGTCATCGTAAGGTAAAAGCCATCAGTATTTATGTGTGAACCGGTCTTACGATTATCATTTTCTTTCAAAGAGATTTTCAACTTTAAACCGATTGGATGATAACTATAAATTTGGTGACTTTTCTCACACTGGTTCACCAGACTGATCCGTGGCGTTTGCAATGATCGGGTCAAACCAAGTTTTATAGGTTCAGGATAGAATGCGATGAACTTCAAAAGATGACCTGGAGGAGTTCAGACGTATGATTTATTATTCCATTGTATGTTGTATTGGAGGATGGATTGTTATAACCGTCTAGATATATTTGATGTTCAATGTGCTCTGATGATTGTAAGTATTATTTAAAGCTCTCAATAAAGATTTATTTCTATATTATATATTGTTCTGCTACAATATGAAACTCTGTGTAGTATTGATTAGTTGGTACTTCTTCTTTCTTCTGTTCTAATATTTCTTTCTTATCTCTTCTCATCTTCTAAATTCTTACTATTGGCGTCTGGGTTTCCGGTGCACTTTGGGTTGGACTTGTGTTGTTTTGGTCATCTCAAAGGAACTAGAAATTTGGATCGCTACATAGTCACTGCTTAGAATAGAATTCCCAATCCTTCACTTCTCTTCAGTATCCTAAAGTGATAACCTACTCAGAGGAATAAGAGATAGAACATGCAAAGCAACTATAGCATCCATCAGACAATATCCTAGCTATCGTCATCTAAAGCCTTGAATCCACTGATATCTGTATGACTGGCCAATGGCATCCATCACCAAATTCCAATGTTGCTTCGTACTTCAATAATTCGTCATCCACTAACGAAACTTCGTCTTTAAATCAGTCTTTATGTTCCAATACTTCTTAGTGAACCTATCTTTCCTATTCGAGTCTTATGTGCTTAATAAGTACACACTAACTTGTACATTTGATCGTTAACACTAAACTCTAGCGGACAAGGTTTCCTAGTCCTATTTCTCCAATAACGACATTTACAACCAAACTACGCAGACAAGCAACCAATAAATCCTTAAATTGTCTGAAATAGCATTGAAACATCCACAATAGAGTTCATAACATAAATAAAACTTAACCAAAGTAATTGGTGTGAGTTTGGCGTTAAAATGGTTCAAATCTAGTAATAGTGTCAAAATAGCGCGTTATAGCGCACAAATGGGTAAAAATATGTTATTCGGGTCTAAACCGACCAAATTACTTTTTTAATCTAATTTATTTATTAATTACTAGGTTCATCCATCCTACAAGTTATATTTTCAGGTTCTAAATCATTTTAAAGTGTCAACTTTTCATTGTACAAACAAATACAGTTTAGTGAGAGACAATATCACTCACCTTAGCCAAATCAGCACAAACTAGCGTCAAAACGTAGAGCTCGCCAATAAGAGTCCCGCACAAGAATCCACGTCCAATCTGACATCGTACGTAAATGTTATAGAGGATACAAGTTCGTAGATTAATTAATTAAACAAATTAGCTTAAGAAATAATTAACCACTTAATCACCTCTTATAATTACTTCTTCCCTAATCCTACACCTATAGCATACACTCACAAACTTGTATCATGATACACACTCCTTCAATTCCCTCTCTTCTCTTTTCTCCCACATCCCTTAAAGAAATTAGGAACTGTTTTAACAACGAACTTCTCCATGAATGAGCTCGGTGACCGTCACCACTTCGTCAAACTCGCATCCACTCTGAGATGCAACCCAAACTCATGCACAACCCATCATTGGCAACGCGTTTTGCATAGATGCACAATGTTCGATGAAAATTTGGTCGGAGCTGTTATTTTTGAAGAGAAACTCAACGGCGGTCTCAGATCCAAGTATCATCGCCTCAATATCTTGCAAACTAGTGCCCTAACCTCACATATGCACACGACCTTAACAAAAGCTGGGATTTCACCTTTCACTCTGGGTCTTGGATTGTAGAGAAAGTATTTCTAGCTATTTAGAAATTGATTTCGTGTTTTTAGACAAAGTGTTTCAATGGGAATCATTTATCAAAGAATGAGGAAGGAAGCGACATAAGTTTGAGATGAAGATGATGGCTACAATAGTATGCTAATAAGAGAACTAGGGTTAATGACAAATTAGAGGGGTATTTATAATGTCATTGGGACCAATTTTTAAGAATTGTGTGTCTAGAACTAACACACGTTTTAAGAGCGTAAGACCAAACGTTATATCCAATGACTAAAAAACTTGACAATATGCAATAACTTACTGTGACGGTACCAGAAATATAAATTTCTTTGCAATCCGACACTATGCCCAAAATGACAATTTTCGTGCGTATTTCAAGATTATTTTGTTCTTAAAGTTTCAAATCTTGAAATATGGAGAACCACATATACTTTTGCTTCACTTGACGAACTATCCGAACTCAATGGAAATGGTTTAGAGTCTTGATTTGATCATTTATGAAAATATTCACTTTGGATCCATCATATAATCAACGATTAATATAAAAATATCTGATCGTCAAAAATATAGGTCGTTACATTCTCCCCTTAAAGGATTTCGTCCTCTAGATCGTCAAGGATAGAACAACCTAACCCAACTGTCTCATATAAGTGATGTAACGACCCGGAAATTTCGACAACTGGAATATGAAATTAATTGGAAATTTAATAGTTTGTAATTAATTTTATATTGAGATTTGGGTTAGAAAATAAAAATCAAGTATATTGTTTTAAGTCTGAATTGAGTTCAGAATGATTTGTTGAGGAACAAATATTACTGTTAAATATTTGAATCTGGTTGGATATTTGAATTGGATTGAAATGCGATTGAAAATGTGAATAATTGAATTTGAAATAAACGTTATTAACATTAAATGAACTGGATATTTTATTTGTTAAAATATATGGGAAAGTGGCTTGGATACGTGTATGTTCGTATATATGAAGAAAAATGAATTTGAACATTTCAAATTTGGAAGCGAACAGAGATATCGGTAGATGAACGAAGTAAAATCGATAGACCGGTAAAGAAGTTAAAAATAAAATAACATCATATACGAACAGAGTCAGACTACGACCAGACTGATTTTATCAGATTCAAAATGTTGAGGCGTGTCGGTACGTAAAATCCCATCACGGTTGAAGTTCGTTTGTGGCAGAGAAAAAAAAAGTAAAACATTGACACAAATTGCCGTAGGATATAAAAAGAACCATTAACTATATAAATAAAATAATGGGGTTCCTTGTCACGCACATTATCTAGTGCCTTCCTCCCCACGTTTTCTTGGACGCCACGGTTCTCTTCTATAAAAGAATCGCGCAAGCCCCAAATTTCCTTCAGCAAAGATTGTTTCCCTTTTTCCATGGCCGATTGCCTTCCCAAAAATCATTCTTTTCCTCTTCTTCAATTTCAATGGCCGAAGCTCTTCACTTTAAAAGGCCACCGTGACTTCTTTTCTCTATTTTCCGCTGAAGGCTTCTCCCTTCGAATTTAATGGCTTCCGATAGTTGCTTTTCCCCAAATTCAATTCTTTTTCCAAATCGATGAAATGGCTGCCTTAATTAGCTTCATCGTTACTTTCATCCACCACGTTTTCCCCCAAATCGGTGAAGCAATTTGGTAATGGCCACCGAGTCATTACACTAGCTACTAACTCCGAAAAAAACGTTCAACAACCAACATCGCATCAAGTTGCTGCCTTTCAACTTCGCTAACGCCCCTCCTCGTGGCCGCTAGTCTGCTCAACATTCGAAGCTCCACCTTGGTCAAAGTCTCCGCCTTTATCAGATCAAAGGTCGAGCCTCCACCACTCCGATTCGTCGTGCTGTCCAATGTGAGTTACCTCACTCGCGATTAATCTTATCTCAAGTAGTTGACTTCAATTTTTAACTGGATATAATAGTGATGTTTGGTTGCTTTGTTTTTGCGGCAAATTGATTGATAAATTAGTGGCTGTGTTTTTTTTATAGTAGACAAAAATTTGATACTGGTAAGAACCGATACTATATACACTCCGGCATTTGAACTACTCCATGTTGCATGGGCCGCATGTTGTTTAACATATATTGTTTGGTGAAAAAGGGTTAGTTTATTTTTCACCTAAAAGAAACTTGATTTTATATATATATGTGCGGTTTGAGATCAAGGTACTACACTGTTGGGTTGAAATTTATTAAAGTTGATACTACAATTTTTGGTTAAATTTTATTGAAGCTGATACTATACGCTGTTTGATTTAATTTTATTAAACTGGAAATTGGTTTGCATTCAACTCAGATTTACATCAAACTGTATGCATTAAAATGTAGATTTGCATGAAAGCATACAGGGGTTTATTTCCAAATAGCATATATGTATATATATTTATGAATATGAACAAAATATGGGACTCTTGTTTAACCCGCATATATATATATATATATATATATATATATATATATATATATATGTGTGTGTGTGTGTGTGTGCTTAGCTATATTTTGAACCAAATATGTGCGCTGTTTGTTTGCCGAACCTGAATCAATTTTGAAGTGCTAAACTGTAGTGGTTTCTTTAATTGACCAGGTCCCCTTGCCATGATCACTCATACTGTTAGAAACATGAATCAATGTTTTTACACATTTAAATATATATAATGGCTGTTTGTCCTGTTTGCATTGAAAACTGAAAGTCTTTATATGCACCCTATTATGATTTTGTGCGAACTGCTAATCCTATGTTATATAGCCTTGAACACTTGGGACTGTTTATGAAAAATTGATTCCCACTGCATTGTTTAAACCTCATCATGTAACCATCATTTCCTTTAAGTGTTTGAGACCAACAAACATTGTTTTGATTGCAAGAATTAATCATCTTCATAGCAGTGTCAAATTTGTTAGGGAAGTTAAATGGTTGATATTTTTGGAATAGTAATGAACTTGGAAATATTTGGAATCTCATGTTGATAATAACCAGAACCAGTTAATTGATCATTCTATTGTAGCTGAAATTATATGTGTGTGTCCTATCACATTAAATACATGTATTTATACACATTATTGTGTTTGCACGTATGCGGATGTTCTTATGCACACCAATTTGTTCGCATATATGCATATCGACATGCCCCCTGGTGGTTGCTGTTCCATTTAGCGTTCTGTTGACTCTGAAATTGGAAATTGAGTGTACCTGTTCAAATTTCAGGACATGATTTGCTCACTCTCAAACTCTTGTGAATTTACATATTAATACTTATTTTCTACATACTGCTCTATTATTGAAAAAGGGTCTTGAATAAAACATGTGCCATTTTCGGTTGGATTGGCCTGTATATTCCTATGCTGTCTCGTTTGCAAATGTTAAACATACATACTCACCCTCCCAAGCCTTCGGTTTTGTATGTATGCCATGGTTCCTGTTGGCTATCTCTTCTAAGTAGTGCACATTGTTTTATATATATTTGTTATCCATACCTGCTTACCTCACAATACAGACCTGGAATGTTGGATGGCATGACTAGAATTAAGGTCCTGACTAAACCTCCTGTATACGTGAAGTATTATATGACCCTTGCATGGGCATTTACTCTCATGTTTTCGTGATTAGATGGCCTGCTCATTTTGGACTGCTCATATTTGTGTTGCTTTGTCATCTATCGTACCTTTCGAGCCAAATCACATGCACTGTCTTGTACTCTTCCTTGTGTTTTCTGGTCTATACATTTGAACGCAAGGGAATAAACACAAGTCTTTATAAATTTGATACTTGGTAGTTTGATAGTTTCGTATGCAAGTTAAGATAAATGATTATGCTGTAAGTTCCCCTGGAAAAAAAAAATTATAAGTAATCACTGAACGAGCTTTTGTTGCATTGTACAATGTGATCCGGGCTGCTGCTATGGCTGAGCCATTGTTTGCACATATGTGCTATCATCTCATTTTTGATTTTTGGGACGCTATGGCAACACACGTGTGTGTATATACACACGCATGTGTATATGCAAGCTTCCGAATTCATGTGAGCTATAATATCCTATTCGGTTCGGGATGCTGAGGCGGTGTACACGTATATATAAATATATACGCGTACACTAGCATGCTCTCGAGGCCGTTCGTCCCTAAAGATAGAACCGATACAAACAAGTATCCCTACTGTTTAATTTATATGACATCAATGTTAGGATTAACTGTTATATTTCAGTTTACATTGAAATCATTTTACTTGAACTATGATTAATCCTGACTCGAGTATTTTTATGTTTTGCATGGGATGCTCGAGTCAGACCCGAGCCGTACAGATATTAAAGATTACAGCTTAGGATTCAAAGACCGGTGAAGCCGGGGATCCGAAGACGCGCACTCTGAAGATTTTTGAACAGTAAATACTTTTCTTGTATTCAAATTTTAAATTCCGCTGTATAGAAAAGTATTGTATTAAAAATTCTGATTTATAAATAAAAATTTTATTTCGCTATTCAATACCGTTTTATTTATTTATTTTGTATTTTTTTGTGTTGATTTTGGTTTAAACTCTATAAGCTAAATAACGGTCCGTCGATTTGAACGTTTTAAATGGGTTTAATTACCAATTTGAAGCGGTCAAATTGGCGGGACGTTACAGTGGTATCAGAGCTTTGGTTTATTCAAAGCGTAGCTTATCGAGTTTGAGATAGAATCGACACTGGAAAAGCGGATTTTGAAAATAAAAAGATTTTGAAATATAATTTTGAAAGGTGTAAATAATTTTTAAATAAATTTTGAAAAGAAAAATATTTTGGAAATATTATATATTTTGAAACTAGTATTTTGAAAATAATACAGCGGAATTAAAAATTTATTTTCGAGATTTAAATTTTTTT
The DNA here is from genome assembly GCA_030737875.1 of Allium sativum. Taxonomy (NCBI): domain Eukaryota; kingdom Viridiplantae; phylum Streptophyta; class Magnoliopsida; order Asparagales; family Amaryllidaceae; genus Allium; species Allium sativum. The sequence goes on from CM060912.1 coordinate 619,895,318, forward strand.
CGGAATCCCCAGTCTTCAAATCCGGATTTGCCAAAGCTATTCTTCGATAAGTTCTCTTAGGATTGAATGCCGAATCCGTTGTCGAATGGTATCAAAGGAAAATACGTATGGGAGAATAAACGAATAAAAATTTCTAAAATTGTGGATTTTAGAAATGAAAGCCAAATGAAATTGATTTGAAATAAGAATTTAGATGAGAATTTGAATGAAAAAGGGGAAACTTGGAATCATTTCAGAAATAAAACACTGAATTTTATTTTGATATTCGGGCTAGAAATAAGTGAAAATAAAATCGGAGCAAGATATAATTGGAATACGACTGTGCTAAATTTGAAATGTGACAAGGAAAATTATAATTGGTTTCAAACCAATAATGTGTAATCAAATAAATGGATTTGATAGTATAAACTTGTTAATGAATTAACACGAAGTGAATTACAAACAAGAACTGTAAATGAAATATGAAGGAAGATGTTAAAGAGATTTAGACCCGTATTTAGATGAAATCAAAGCTAATTTGACATAACGGGTCCAGATTCGTATAAAAGGAATAATATTTACTTTTTAAAAAAAAGTAAATGACGTTTGGAAGCAAAAATGTTACAAATGAGAATGAAGTTAAAGAATTTAATAAGTGACTGGGGATTAGTTAAGCTGAGTAATTTCCTGAGTATTGATCTGATGTTGGTTTCGGCCTTCGGGATTGATGCTTAGAAAGTTGTTCGCTTGCTAATTCACGGTTGAAGAATGTGAATATGGAGGAGTAATAATGCGTGAATGGAAATTTGATATAAAAATATAAATGATGTTTGAAAGAAGGCGATGAATTTGATAATGGGAAATTGAAAGAGATTTTGGTCTATAGCCAATCGATTCATAAATCTGAGATTGAAGGATATCAAATATCTGAATTGATAAAGAGATCAAATTGAAATTTTGAAATTTGAATGGAAACTAGATGATATTCGATTTGAGACATTGAATATAGGAGTTTTGTGGAAAATATAAATATGAAGATAGCGAATTCAGAAACCGCTAATTTGGAAGGTAATAAATTGAGATAAATGATAAATCTTATATAATAGAAATTATAAGAATGCAATGTTTGGAAATATGATTTGAAAGAAAATCTTATGTAAGTTGACATAAGTATGATTTATGAGAATTTTGAAATAAAGTACTATATGTATATAGTATTATATGTTTTTATAGAAAGATAAGGGAAGTACCATCCTTCTCCTTGGAATTTCGAGCTTAGCTGAAATAGGCTGCTGGTGGCGGTAGGTTGTCCGGACATAAAACTCATGAGTTGCCATTGAGCATGACTGTTAGCGTAATTTGCAGGGCTGCAGATAGCCTACGGCGGTCGGATGTTTCCTGAGGGAATCAGGTGTAACCATTGTGATCGCTGCAATCTAGAGTCGTTGGAATTCGACCATGTAGCGAAATTCGCAGGGCTGCAGATAGCCTACGGCGGATGGATGTTTCTTCGGGGAAACTAAGCGTAACCATTGTGACTGCTGCGATCTACAGTCGAATTGGAAGGGCGTAATCCGCAGAGCTGTGAAAGCTTACGGGTATGGATGTTTCCTGGGGGACCCAGGCGTAACCATTGTGTACCTGCGGTCCACAGTATTTGAGATATCTTATTGATAGTGAGCCACCTGTTGATGCAGCAGTTAGTCTTCGTGACTTGATTGGTCTTCGTGACCTGATTTGTCTTTGGGATTTGTTTTGTTCTCATGACTTGAAGTATCTTCATAATTCCTTGATTTGTTTCCGTGATTCTGAGACAGAGCAATCAACGCTCAGTGACCTCAGAATGTCTTTTGATTCTTAAAATATCTTTCGTTGATCTGTCCATAACGAAATTCGCAGGGAAGTGATTTCCTATGGATACAGATGTTTTATGGGGGATCCAGACGAAACCATTGTGTATCTGCGATTCATGAACAATCAACGTTATCGATATCACATTGGTACTTTCCGTATCTATTTTAAAGAAAATTTTTGAAATATATTTTCACTGGGAGTTGAAGCAAGGTCATTTAGTACTTGGAGATCTTAGTCATGCGCCTGGCTAGCGTATGCCTAAATCTGCGAGGACGCCAATAGACTTGTTAGACTTCGAGTTATTAAATATTTTCAAATCAATAAGTTGAAATTAAAATGTACTTAACTGGATAAATTAAGAAAAAGGATTTCAAAGTATTTTCAACTTTATAGCTTTGGAGAAACAACACCAATATGTTTGTACAGATTTCGTGTTATGTATAAAAATTATGAAAAGATTTCGGATTTTGAAATTTTCCAAGTCGACAATTGGTAACTTGAAGACAAGGTGTTATTTACACTCCTCAATGAGTGTTGAGGAAGATTAAATGGATTGAATGTAAGGAAATTGGGTTGAGGGCCGCTAAGTCTGGACCTATTTCAATCGAAATGATGGATAAGTAAACTTTGACAAATGAGGTCTATAAGGAAATTTGGGATAATTTGAGAGGCGTAAATCCAACTTACGCGAATTTTGAAATTTAAGAAGAGGTTTAGTTTTAAAGGGAAATTTAATGATCAAATTGAATATGATGGAAATAAAGAAGATCGATGACTCGAATATCGATATTTAAATCGGTCATGGAATACTTTCACACAAAGATGAAAATTTGAAGTGTACAATTGTATAACTCCAACGATTTCTCCTTTTCGAGGACGAAAAGTTTTAAAGGGGGGAAGAATGTAACGACCCGGAAATTTCGACAACTGGAATATGAAATTAATTGGAAATTTAATAGTTTGTAATTAATTTTATATTGAGATTTGGGTTAGAAAATAAAAATCAAGTATATTGTTTTAAGTCTGAATTGAGTTCAGAATGATTTGTTGAGGAACAAATATTACTGTTAAATATTTGAATCTGGTTGGATATTTGAATTGGATTGAAATGCGATTGAAAATGTGAATAATTGAATTTGAAATAAACGTTATTAACATTAAATGAACTGGATATTTTATTTGTTAAAATATATGGGAAAGTGGCTTGGATACGTGTATGTTCGTATATATGAAGAAAACTGAATTTGAACATTTCAAATTTGGAAGCGAACAGAGATATCGGTAGATGAACGAAGTAAAATCGATAGACCGGTAAAGAAGTTAAAAATAAAATAACATAGTATACGAACAGAGTCAGACTACGACCAGACTGATTTTATCAGATTCAAAATGTTGAGGCATGTCAGTACGTAAAATCCCATCACGGTTGAAGTCCGTTTGTGGCAGAGAAAAAGAAAGTAAAACATTGACACAAATTGCCGTAGGATATAAAAAGAACCATTAACTATATAAATAAAATAATGGGGTTCCTTGTCACGCACATTATCTAGTGCCTTCCTCCCCACGTTTTCTTGGACGCCACGGTTCTCTTCTATAAAAGAATCGCGCAAGCCCCAAATTTCCTTCAGCAAAGATTGTTTCCCTTTTTCCATAGCCGATTGCCTTCCCAAAAATCATTCTTTTCCTCTTCTTCAATTTCAATGGCCGAAGCTCTTCACTTTAAAAGGCCACCGTGACTTCTTTTCTCTATTTTCCGCTGAAGGCTTCTCCCTTCGAATTTAATGGCTTCCGATAGTTGCTTTTCCCCAAATTCAATTCTTTTTCCAAATCGATGAAATGGCTGCCTTAATTAGCTTCATCGTTACTTTCATCCACCACGTTTTCCCCCAAATCGGTGAAGCAATTTGGTAATGGCCACCGAGTCATTACACTAGCTACTAACTCCGAAAAAAACAATCAACAACCAACATCACATCAAGTTGCTGCCTTTCAACTTCGCTAACGCCCCTCCTCGTGGCCGCTAGTCTGCTCAACATTCGAAGCTCCACCTTGGTCAAAGTCTCCGCCTTTATCAGGTCAAAGGTCGAGCCTCCACCACTCCGATTCGTCGTGCTGTCCAATGTGAGTTACCTCACTCGCGATTAATCTTATCTCAAGTAGTTGACTTCAATTTTTAACTGGATATAATAGTGATGTTTGGTTGCTTTGTTTTTGCGGCAAATTGATTGATAAATTAGTGGCTGTGTTTTTTTTATAGTAGACAAAAATTTGATACTGGTAAGAACCGATACTATATACACTCCGGCATTTGAACTACTCCATGTTGCATGGGCCGCATGTTGTTTAACATATATTGTTTGGTGAAAAAGGGTTAGTTTATTTTTCACCTAAAAGAAACTTGATTTTATATATATATGTGCGGTTTGAGATCAAGGTACTACACTGTTGGGTTGAAATTTATTAAAGTTGATACTACAATTTTTGGTTAAATTTTATTGAAGCTGATACTATACGCTGTTTGATTTAATTTTATTAAACTGGAAATTGGTTTGCATTCAACTCAGATTTACATCAAACTGTATGCATTAAAATGTAGATTTGCATGAAAGCATACAGGGGTTTATTTCCAAATAGCATATATGTATATATATTTATGAATATGAACCAAATATGGGACTCTTGTTTAACCCGCATATATATATATATATATATATATATATATATATATATATATATATATATATATATGTGCTTAGCTATATTTTGAACCAAATATGTGCGCTGTTTGTTTGCCGAACCTGAATCAATTTTGAAGTGCTAAACTGTAGTGGTTTCTTTAATTGACCAGGTCCTCTTGCCATGATCACTCATACTGTTAGAAACATGAATCAATGTTTTTACACATTTAAATATATATAATGGCTGTTTGTCGTGTTTGCATTGAAAACTGAAAGTCTTTATATGCACCCTATTATGATTTTGTGCGAACTGCTAATCCTATGTTATATAGCCTTGAACACTTGGGACTGTTTATGAAAAATTGATTCCCACTGCATTGTTTAAACCTCATCATGTAACCATCATTTCCTTTAAGTGTTTGAGACCAACAAACATTGTTTTGATTGCAAGAATTAATCATCTTCATAGCAGTGTCAAATTTGTTAGGGAAGTTAAATGGTTGATATTTTTGGAATAGTATTGAACTTGGAAATATTTGGAATCTCATGTTGATAATAACCAGAACCAGTTAATTGATCATTCTATTGTAGCTGAAATTATATATGTGTGTCCTATCACATTAAATACATGTATTCATACACATTATTGTGTTTGCACGTATGCGGATGTTCTTATGCACACCAATTTGTTCGCATATATGCATATCGACATGCCCCCTGGTGGTTGCTGTTCCATTTAGCGTTCTGTTGACTCTGAAATTGGAAATTGAGTGTACCTGTTCAAATTTCAGGACATGATTTGCTCACTCTCAAACTCTTGTGAATTTACATATTAATACTTATTTTCTACATACTGCTCTATTATTGAAAAAGGGTCTTGAATAAAACATGTGCCATTTTCGGTTGGATTGGCCTGTATATTCCTATGCTGTCTCGTTTGCAAATGTTAAACATACATACTCACCCTCCCAAGCCTTTGGTTTTGTATGTATGCCATGGTTCCTGTTGGCTATCTCTTCTAAGTAGTGCACATTGTTTTATATATATTTGTTATCCATACCTGCTTACCTCACAATACAGACCTGGAATGTTGGATGGCATGACTAGAATTAAGGTCCTGACTAAACCTCCTGTATACGTGAAGTATTATATGACCCTTGCGTGGGCATTTACTCTCATGTTTTCGTGATTAGATGGCCTGCTCATTTTGGACTGCTCATATTTGTGTTGCTTTGTCATCTATCGTACCTTTCGAGCCAAATCACATGCACTGTCTTGTACTCTTCCTTGTGTTTTCTGGTCTATACATTTGAACGCAAGGGAATAAACACAAGTCTTTATAAATTTGATACTTGGTAGTTTGATAGTTTCGTATGCAAGTTAAGATAAATGATTATGCTGTAAGTTCCCCTGGAAAAAAAAATTATAAGTAATCACTGAACGAGCTTTTGTTGCATTGTACAATGTGATCCGGGCTGCTGCTATGGCTGAGCCATTGTTTGCACATATGTGCTATCATCTCATTTTTGATTTTTGGGACGCTGTGGCAACACACGTGTGTGTATATACACACGCATGTGTATATGCAAGCTTCCGAATTCATGTGAGCTATAATATCCTATTCGGTTCGGGATGCTGAGGCGGTGTACACGTATATATAAATATATACGCGTACACTAGCATGCTCTCGAGGCCGTTCGTCCCTAAAGATAGAACCGATACAAACAAGTATCCCTACTGTTTAATTTATATGACATCAATGTTAGGATTAACTGTTATATTTCAGTTTACATTGAAATCATTTTACTTGAACTATGATTAATCCTGACTCGAGTATTTTTATGTTTTGCATGGGATGCTCGAGTCAGACCCGAGCCGTACAGATATTAAAGATTACAACTTAGGATTCAAAGACTGGTGAAGCCGGGGATCCGAAGACGCGCACTCTGAAGATTTTTGAACAGTAAATACTTTTCTTGTATTCAAATTTTAAATTCCGCTGTATAGAAAAGTATTGTATTAAAAATTCTGATTTATAAATAAAAGTTTTATTTCGCTATTCAATACCGTTTTTTTTTTTTTTTTTTTTTGTGTTGATTTTGGTTTAAACTCTATAAGCTAAATAACGGTCCGTCGATTTGAACGTTTTAAATGGGTTTAATTACCAATTTGAAGCGGTCAAATTGGCGGGACGTTACAAGTGACAACCCAAGACAAATCGTCGTTTATCACGGTCAAGAACAACTATTGAAAGCGATTACTACAAGGGATATAGAGTTAGAATTAGGAATGAAACGAATAATCCCATCCTAAGTACAATCACCATCAAAATTCAAGATTGATATTACTAAGTCAAACACCCACATTATTCACTTATTTCCAAAGGAACAAACAATGGAAGATATAAGTGATGACCAGTTGGTTAGGAGACAACTCGACCAACAACTTATTTCCTAACTTTGGCTTAGTTCACGGAAAACTATCAATAACTCTTAATAGTTCTTAAAAATTACGAAATTATAAATATGTTTCATGATCAATGATTATTTATCAATTATATAATAATTATGTAATACTATTTTGAAAGGCAAGTAAATTTATTCACACCAAAACAATTACAAGAGTGTACGATACAATGTTACAAAACTTACTACACAACTAAACAATGCTAAGAAAAAAAACACTAAACTTTATTACAATGAAGACTAGAAAAAAACTCAGCACTGGAAAACCAAAACCCAACCATTATTGACATTGTCTCCAGATAAATGAAGGCAGCAAATTCAACTCGAGTACAATAATTTCTTCTGCAACCTTTTAAGTATCACTAAGAACAATTGACTAGACGTGAGTGAGCCATGTCCAAATATTCTGTTATTCCTTTCTAACCAAGTTGAATGAATGAATTTCTTTAATATAATCAGCAAAACTTTTGTTCGATTGTTCCTCCATCTTGTTGCCTTCAATATATTATACCATTCAGTCACACTAGAATTTGATGCTCTATGATATCCACCTGATGCCATAAGCCTAAAACTTATATGATACACATCGTCACATTCGAAAAAAAGATGTACATTGGTTTCCGCTTCACTTCTACAAAGCAAACATTGATTGTCTTGAATAATGCCTAATGAATGTAGTTTATCTTTTATAATGAGAGCATTTTCCATTACTTTCCATAACAACAAATTCTCTTTTGTTGGTATTCCAATATTCTGAATACGTGATGACCACAGAAAAACTTGCCACTCATTCTTTAGCAGCTTGTACACATACTGTAGAGTGCTGCCTACCATTCCACAAGATTACATCATCATCAACCATTTTCCAATTTTCAGCTATATCACACCATAATTTCCTTAAATCTGAAGAACTAGAATATGGCATTTCCAGATTACCTTCATGTATGTAATTACTTGCAACCGCATTACCTGGTAGTCCAGAATTTACCTTCAAGTTGTAACTCACTACTTGATTTAAAATCAGCCCAGGCTTCGCCCATGGGTCATTCCAAAAAGAAATTCTAGTAAGCTTTGTCTATTATATTGTATAAAAGGCAAAAATGTTCCCCTGAGCTTAAGAATACTTCTCCAGCTCCAGTCATTATTAGTTGGAATTGGCATTGACCAATTTTTCTGTTACCTATCCGATTATGAATAATCCATCATGTCCATAGACACTTATCATCAGTAAAAAGCTTATGAATATAACATGATATTGCTGCTTTATTCCATGGAAAAATATTTGTTATGCCAATCCCTCATGCTCCTTGTCTTCATAAAGCTTATTAAAAGATATAGGAACCATCTTCTTTGCAAAAGGCCTCCATGCCATAAAATTTGTTGAGCGCACTTGTTATCATTGAAAGCAACTTTATTGGTAGATGTAATGCTTGCTCTAATAAGTGGTAATAGCAATGGCTACATATTGCACAATAGTGAGCCTTCCTTCTTGTTATAGTTTGCAACTCGACCATTGTTGAAGCTTACATATTATCTTTTAATATAGAGGCATGCAATTCTATTTTGTCATTCGAGAACAAATCATTGGAAGACCCAAATAAAATAAATTAATTGGTTGTTCTAGCAAACTAGAAAATTTATGTATCTCCTCTTTTCTACGTTGTGAAAGACCAACTATCAATATGTGATACTTTCTCAAATTTATTTGGAGTTCTGTTAAAGAACGGAATTTATCCAAAGTGGCTAGAATGCACTGAATGTTCGAAAGGGTAGGTTTGGTGAAAATAACTTGGTCATATGAAAATAGGTGGTGAACAATTTGTGGATTTTTACAACGGGGTGAAGCTCCAAATGACCTGCCTCTACTTGTCATTTCAATTCAGAAGTTCCATCGCAATAAGAAAGATGTAGACATAAATTGGGTCTCCTTGCCTTACCCCTTTAGTCCCCTTGAAAAACCCATGAAGGCTACCACATCTTGAAATGGAATAATATGGTGAAGAAATGCAAGAATAAATATGTAACGACTCAAGGATTTTCGACCCTGAAAATTGACACAAAACCCAATGTCGACCATTTAAGCATCGTAAACACCAGATCATTAACAAAAAGAAGTTAGAGGGTGAGGAATAGAAAGAAAGTTTGAATAGAAGAAGAAGAAGATAACAACACAACAGAATTAGAGTAAATACGAATCTCACAGTGGAACGAATAAAATATATTATATAACATACTTTGAAATACAAAACCATATTTGCACTTACATATATCATCCGAGTACATCGTATAAATGTCACAGCGGAAATAACTCTATATATAATCAAGACCAAAGCATCCTGCTCCAAGCTCCTTCAAGTATGTTGGTAAAATCCCGACTACTTGACTGCTCATACATATTTTTGTACCTAAGAGTTTAGGGAAAACAAAATAAAATAAACTCTGGGTCAGTCATGTGACTGGTGTGAGTAAACTCCAACCGTTCGATTTAACCTTTAAAATCCTTTTCAAATGAAATGATAATCGTAAGACCAATCCACACATAAATACAGATGGTTTTTACCTTACGATAACCCAAAACATTTTCCAAAAATCAATATTATTCTAATATTATAATAGTGTCTAACACAAGTAAATTATAGTCTAGCAGAACGCTTTCATCTCACACAATACATATATAATATACAATCAAAAACCGTAGGCTTTTATTGGAGAACGAATTTCCAACTATGACAAAGTATGGAACCACATTCCGATCAGTGTACTTTAGAAGCGATATGCTGGAGTTTAATAAGAACATCTTGTAACTCAACCACACATGACCGATCATTCATTTCGCTTGCATGTTCCAAATATATTGTCACCTTACGGTTGGTATACCAACATAACCGTTCCCGAGAGATACATAAATGAAAAGAAGTAACAAATATGAATATTATCTAGATGGTGACAATATACCCTAATTGGGTGCGATGCACTTAGCCGTGTTGCCTGCCCGATTTTTGTCATTTCCCGGTTGATGAGGCTTGAGGTTATAACATACCATTATTTAGATCACATCTTTATTTACTTTGAATGCCACATCATCATACCCGCCAAATCACAAATTGATTTCTCTAAAAATACCACGGTTCTAAAGCTAAAAGAAACGAATTCCTACGCCACCAACGTAAATACTTTCTAAGCAATCAACTTATGTGATCTATTAGATATACTCTGTCAGACATTCGTCCATACACATTGTCCTAGGACTGGACAAACCGAAGGCACTATTCCGTAAATCTATCTTAGGCGATTTCTACCTAGGATTCACAGAATAGCCCTTGCATAAACAACGTCTTCAATTAACTTCATCATATTTAATTTGCAACACTAATGCCCATACAGAGTGGTTTTCAGATAATCTGATCTCAGTCTCTCCGTATTGATAACGGAAAAAGGGTCAAAAACTTTGATTGTTGGTTATTTAACTATCAAAGGAAACACACATACAAACAACGACCGTATTTCCAAATGGAAATCTTACCGATCAATCATCAATCAACACTGAGCTCCTTTAAATAGATTTATCAAAAATTATTTCATTTCTCAATTTCTCTTAAATATCTTTACCCGAATATGTTTCCAACTCGCTTAGCCTCTAGCGATTTCTTGGAAAATGTCTCCATCTATTTTAAACTATTTATTTTATATATTTTAGAAAAACATTTCTCCTTAATATCTAAAAAAAACTTTCCATTTCTGATTCACGCATCTTAACTCTTCTATATTCATTAGTCTCTAACTATAAACTAGTTAGAGAAAAACTCCCTTAGTATTAACCCTGAAGGCCAAAACCAACATCAGATCAACACTCAGAAAGCTATTCAACTTTACTAATCTCCAGTGATCAATTTCTAATTTCTCTAATTTAATTTCTTAATTTCTTATCAACGACCTTCATTTTCTATACTTAGAGCACATCTCTGGTTATATTTGGAAACCATTTCCAAAATCCATTTATATAGATTTAACGAACATTGTATAAAACATTTGTTATAACGATAATGTTATAATACCTGCTTCCAAAATATTTAAAATATAACTTTGATTCTTTATTTAAATAAATAAATAATATTTATTTAATCAATTAAATCTTAATTATCTACAAAAAGTAAATAATATCTTCCTAGATTTGATATATTCGAGTTCCAACTTATAAATCTCTTTCGAATAATCTATATTCGATTAACGTTCCGAATTTCAGAGTAAACTTACCGTTTCAGTCATCTTAACTTCTAAATTCACTTTTGAATTTATCACCCCCAATATTTACCAGTTTCTTTTTATAACCAATCCAATTTGCAAAACGTTTTCTTTTAAATCATTATTCATTTTAAAACATGAATATTATTTCTCCATAGAAAAATTGGACTTGTTTTATCAAGTCAAATCTTGATTTTTCATTTATAAATACTATTACAATTTAAAACCTCATCTATCAAGTTATTTTACAAATTTACATTCATATTTCACTTTATAATCTCCATTTACAAATCAGCTTCTTGTTAATTATATATCAAGTTCATACCTTAAATCTTGATTACACATTCGATTATAAGTTATTTGTTTTTTTAAACTCCATATTATTTATATGGTCAAATTATGAAATATAAAATATATAATTCATAAAATAAATTATTTTACCAATATTCGACATTGATAAATTATAATTATAAGTCCTTATGGATTTATTTAATTCTATTCATATTTCGAACTTTGAAATAATTTTCATCGTTTCCTTTGAATGATTTCCCTTTTAAATTCATTCTTGAATTTACTTCCCAAATTATTTCATAATAAATGTTTTTCTTCCATTTATAAATATTGTTTATAAACCAATTTACTTGTTTTATATAATTAAACAAGTTATTATATTCTAGTCAAATCAATATTCAATTCATATTTTTTAAGAATAATAAATAATAAAATTTCCCTTTTTAAACTCGATTTCTTTACCAATATATTTGAATATATTTTACGGTATATAAATATCAATTATTTCAAGTCAATGTTGTTTAAACATCCCAAACGCACCATAATCAACCACAGATTATTCGTCACATCATATAATACAATATATGAACAACAACAATATAATTGTTGAGGAATCCAATTGGATCCCTCCAATCTGTTTTCCTGCATCCACAGACGTTAATCAATATAAATAGCATTTTATTTCATATCAATATGAAATACTATAATAAATAGAATCAATATTTAAGCAACGTTATATATATATATATATGACGGTATCTATAATTTCAACCAATTAATTTGCAAATCATCCAAACAACCATCACGCACAACAATCAATCATTTTTATCAATATTAAATAACGTTTATAAAATTATAAACTGGACAGAGTTAGTGAGTTTACTCACGTTTTCCGTTAATCATTGAACAACGATTAACGTTAGATAGATTTGACCAGACGTTTTAGTTCTGCCATAAACTTGTAACGATCACCAAACAGGTCCAAACCAACTTCATCGCATGGCCAGTGATGCTACGATTCCAATGGATCAAACCGTTCACAATTCAAATAAAACCCGACCCATCACCTTATTCTCTACACCCATATAATAGTATCTCCTTCCCTGTGATAGTGCTGAACCGGCTCCCATTAATCCTTACCATTATCGCAATTACGCTGCCCTTTTTTTTTTAATGGGCTTTACCATTATAACATACGACCCAGTGATTGAAACATGCCCGCTTCAATCTCGTTAGCACCTTTCTTCTTCCCTATGGAAAAACCAGCTCCAGTATGAACTATTTCCCATTTCGAATGCCCTTTTTTCCAAGCTTAGAAGAAAGAAAAACTCCACCCCTGCTTCACTATACAATATACGAACAACACTAAATGTAACACCCCGAATTTTAGTTAATACTAAAATTCACTAATTATAGGATAAATAATCTCAGGTGTGGGAATTGGGGGTAACGGGCTGCGTCATTGCGTTCGTCTCGGAAAAATACGCGAAATAGAGTCCGAGTTTTCGAAAATCGGAGTCCGTATGGCCTAGTTAAGGCCCAATGAAGTTTGCAGAAAAATTAAAGCTTAAAACAGATTTAATAATTTAAAACCAGATTTTAAAATAGAGCAAGCGGGGCCAGGCGGGAAGATTCCCGCCCTACCCATGTCGACAGGGCTATCGACAGGCCTGTCGACAGGGGTGTCGACTTGCCTGTCGACTTGCCTGTCGACAGGGGGGCGACGCCCAGTAAAACTGGGTGCACCAGTTTAGGTTCTTGGGCTGGCTTGGAGGGCTGGTTCTGGAAGCTTCTTGGATCTGACGGGTCTAAACCAATCTAGGGTTAATCTAAGGGTCTAAAATGCAACCTAATCCTATAAATAAGACCCTAACCCTATCCTAATTCATTCATAATTAGATCTTGTAACTAAACTATGGCAAAATGAAACTTGATCATGGCCACCACAAATCAATGAAGAGGAAAGCAAGCTAATCAACCTCTCTAATCAACCTCTAATCCATTCTAAGCATCTTAATCTTCTTCATTTGGAGTGCAAATTGCTAGTAGTGAGTTTCTATCACTTTAACATCAATTTTTAAAGCAAGTAGATTAGGTGTAATGAGACTTATGGTCTTGAATGCGGATTAGTGAGTTTGAATCATTTGTAATGATATGTTACTCTATGTTTTTCTATGTTTATGCATATTGAATAAGTTGGTTTATGCATATTGAATAAGTTGATTTATGCATATTTAATAAGTTGGTTTATGCATATTTAATAAGTTGGTTTATGCATACTTGATAAGTGGATTTATGCATGATTAATAAGTTGGTTTATGCATGTTTAACAAGTGGGTTTATGCATGTTGAGTATGTAAGTTTATGCAAGTTTAGTATGATGTATGTTATGTTTACATGATGCTAAATATGCAAGTTGTGGGCTATGTGATCATATACATGTTATGCAAGTTCATGAAGATATGCTATGCAAGTTACATGTATGGTAATATGCAAGATATGCTATGAAAGTTACATGTATGTTAATATGCAAGATATGCTATGCAAGTTACATGTTTGTTAATATGCAAGTTCATGATGACACATTATGCAAGTTTAAGAGTTAATATGCAAGTATGTGAATGCTTATGCAAGTATGTGAATGCTTATGCAAGAATATGAATGCTTATGCAAGTTATGTGTATGCGTAAATGCATGTTTAACATATTATGCAAGTTGTGAGGATGCTTATATGCAAATTTAACATGTTATGCAAGTCATGTGAATGCTTATATGCAAGTTCAACATGTTATGCAAGATATGTGTATGATAATATGCAAGTTCATATGCAATATGTTATGCAAGTCATGTGTGATAATATGCAAGTTTGGGTTAAATGTAGTTGGGTTAATATATGCTCATATATGCAAGTTGACATCCTCTTAACCCATGACAAAGTTGTATGCTAAACCCATGATATTTGTGATGATCTTCCCCTTATTTATGTCATGAAAAGAGAACGATTTACGTGGGGAACGATGGGGTTGGTAAATATGTTAATAAAAATATGATTGGGTATGATTAAGCATACCATAAAAATAAATTACCATAAGTGGGAATTTACCTATTGAGTTAGGTCTACCCCATGGGAATTTACCTATTGAGTTAGGTCTACCCATGTTATGGAAAATTTTATATTAATTAGGGATAATTAATATGGGGGTGATTAATTAGGTGTAATTAATCAACTAAGACACGAGGTTGGAGCCTTTTGTAGCGGAAGTCTGCCCGGAACCGACCGGCCATCCAGCGGCTACAAATGATTGGCCCAATGTGAGAGTCTTAGCCATAAATTAAATACATGATTAAAGTAAAGACACGAGGTTAGACCCTTTTGATGACAGAAGTCTGCCCGGAACCAACCGGCATATCCAGCAGTCATAAAAGACGGTCTAATGTGAGAGGTCTTTATGAGGTCATGATCTTAATTAATGAATTCAGAAACACTTAACCATATTAGCATGTAGTGGGACATGAGGGGTTAAGTGGGTGCCTTGGGGTGGCATGATGAGACTAGTGGGTTGCCTTGGGTGGCAATAGAAAAATACGATTAGAATACTTAACCAAAGAGAAACATGTAATTAAACATGATTAAAGGGTTAAGTAAGTGCCATGGGTGGCATGTGAAAATACGATTAGAATACTTAACCAAAGTGGAACATGTAATTAAAACATGGGTGAAGGGTTAAGTAAGTGTTTTGGGTGGCATGTGGAAATCTAGTGGGTGCCCTAAGTGGCAATTGAAATATGATTGATGACTTAACCAAATCTTAACATGTAAGTGGGCATGACTATATAAGGGGTTAAGTGGGATGCACTGGATAAAAGTTGCAAGCTTAAGTAGTAGCTTGTGGGGGCCCATTTCAACCAATATCCCAAACGTATCTTTGTGGGCTCGACTCTAGTCGGGTGACGGGACACGCATATTGGGCTTGACTATAAGAGGCCAAACCGGGTTAGCGATGGCAACGCGGGACCAACGGGTTTCATATGCGTGTGTGGACCCGGGCTGGTTGGTAAGTCGTTGTTGCATCGTGTAGATATAAAGCCGTGCACTGTGATATTATCTGGTAGCCACTTTAGGGGAATGATACACCCCAATCGTGGGACCAGCACGGGTATCTACGGTAGGGAGCCGATCGCTGGGGAGTAGTGGGAACACCTAATAAAGATAGGGGCAGACGGCACCTATGTAGGGGTACACGAAACTACTGGGTGAAATTACTAAGTACACCTAGTGGGGATAGGGGCAGACGGCACCTATGTAGTGGGCTAGGGGTACACAAGACTACTGGGGAAATTTTCCAAGTCCTTGGAAGGGATCAACCTTTAAGTAGGAATGACTGGTGTGGTGCAGTTAGTAATTATCCTTGGATGGGTAGATGCGTCCTTACGGTTATCCTAGTTTATCCTAAGTTTACCAAGCTGCTTAGTGTAGCCATTCATCCCCAGATATTACCGTAGGTCAAGTTTATGTCTTCTCTGGTTACTTTAATGATTGTATTGTTAAAGTTATAGGGCTCACTCAGACGTATGTCTGACCCCGTTGTTTTTATCTTTTTCCCAACCCTCAGGTCCTACGATGGATCCTAGCAGTAGTAGAGCTTGATCGGATTGCTGTTCCAGTCTTGAGGAGCTTGGATAGATGTAAAGCTCCAGTTATCCAGTTATCTTTCCTTTTGTTCTGGCTATTGTATGAGAGAGTGGGATTATGTACTTCTTTATATTGATGGATATTGTACTTGACTTTCACCGTGGTTTTATGATGTAACCAGACATGTTTATTTCCGCTGTTATGAGATGATGTTTTAAAATTTCAAGTACTATTTATATCTGTCTTGTTGTAATTTTTCTGTTCTATATTCACTAAAATACTCCACCGATGCTATGGCATTCCCTTAGTGAGTGACCATAGCGGGCGTGGGGTGTTACACGTGGTATCAGAGCAAAGGTTACCAGAACAGATAAAAGTTTTAGAAAACTATTTTTCTAAAAACATTTTTGGAAGAAATATTTTCAAAAACATGTCTTTTAAGAGAAAAGTTTTTGAAAGAAAAGCATAATCCCCGATAGCCATATCTTTATCTTTCGAATTCTCCGTTTTGAATCTTCCCTTTTTCGTCTCAGCATGGCTGAAGATCTTTATCTTCCGGATGGTGTAGCGGTACCAGTATGGTATAGGAGGTTGTTAGAGGCTAGGGCCGCCGCTGCAGGTCCAGCAAATGTTCCTCCTCCACCCGTTGCACTCGTTCCTCCTCGCACGGATACTTTTGCTATGACTTGTAGGAAGTTTAAGGCTATGGGAGGAAAACCTTTTGTGGGAGCTAGGGATTGGCTTAATGAGACGGAAGAATTAATGGAAATCTTGGAAGTAGAAGAGGGAAAGAAAGTCAGGTTAGCCGCTTGGTTAATGGAAGGAGAGGCCTCGTTCTGGTGGGAGGTCACTAATGGAGAACGCCCTATTGACTCTTGGGTGGATTTCAGACAAAGGTTTGAGGCAAAGTTTCTCTCAAAAGCAGAAGAAAATATGCACGAGGGAAGGTTCTTGAACTTAAAGCAAGGGAACTTGTCAGTGGAGGAATATGTTAACAAGTTTAACCAGTTAGCGAAGTTCAATATAGACTTGGTAAACACACCGGAAGAGAAAGCTTTGAGGTTCGTTAAAGGCTTGAACGAACCGATGCACGGATTGGCTATGTCTCACATCCCTATGGGGGCCACTTTCGAGAAGCTAGTGGACATGGCACTTATGCATGAGGAAGAGAAGGGTCCCAATGCTAGTAAAGCACCCGAGAAGGAAGGAGATCAGAAGAGACCTCTACAGCAACAGCGAAACAAGGGTGGGAAAGGCAACGGTGGCAAGGGAAAGAAGAGGTGCTTCAATTGTGGGACACTAGGCCACCTAAACAAAGATTGTCGCAAGAAGACTAAGACTGGCTCCTTCCGCTGTGGCGAAGCAGGGCATCTGATGAAAGACTGTCCAAAGAAGGAGCAAAGGACGGGGTCTACCTCAGGAGGACAAGTGCAAGCTCATGTGGCACCAGGTCAGGCTAGGGGGCAAGTACAGGCTCTCGCGATTCGAGAAAGAGGTAGAACTACTTCTATTGAAAGTCTAGTTTTTCTGATCGATTATCCTGTCCGTACTTTATTTGATTTTGACGCATTGAGTTCGTTTATCTCATCATTACTAGTAGAGTCACTGCACTGAGACACCAGTTGGTAGATGATCCCTTAGTTGTTTCAAACCCAATTGGGCTCCAGGATGTGTTTGGGTTTGAAAGTTGCTATACTTAGCGTTGAGTTTAGATGTGATGCTTTTTGGGCTTCACGGGCTATGGGTTAGTTTTGGGCATGGACTGGTTATCCAGTAATGGTGTCGTTCTTATTGCGGAGGGAGAGTTGTTAGGCTTATGACCCGCTGGGGTAACACTCTCGAGATCTCTTGTAACCCCATGGAATCTGTTATGCTAAAATCGCTTGACACGTCGGTCGAGAGTTTGCAATTTATAGAGTGGTCCGGGAATACTCGGATGTGTTTGAGGAGGGGAAGGGCTTACCTCCAGAGCAGGAGGTTGACGTCCGAATATATCTGGTAGACAATGCCAAACCAGTGTCTTGGCCAGTGTGCCACGTGGCTCCTCGTGAGAGGAGGGAACTCCATAAGCAAGTAGGCAATTTGCTTGAGAAGGGGTTTAGAAGACGAAGTATATCGGAGTAGGGTGCTCCGGTAGTTTTTGCCACAAAGGCGGATGGGTCCCTCAGACTTTGTGTAGGCTAAAGAGAGCTAAATAAACTCACAAAGAAGAATAGACACCCATTGCCGAGGATAGATGATCTCTTTGATCAGTTAGTGGGCGCCTCAGTATTTTCGTAGTTGGACTTAACCACGAGGTTTCGTCAGTTGGGAATGATCGAGGATAGTATAGAGAAGACTACCTTTAGGACTCCGAATGGTTTTTTTTTTTAATGAGTGGCTGGAGATGCCATTTGGTTTGACGAACGCCCCCGCATATGATGAGAAAGGTGTTCAGGGAGTACCTAAATAAGTTCGTGATGGTCTTTGTAAATGACATCTTGGTCTTTTCTAGGAACGGAATAAGTTTTCGTGTGTGCTCAATAGGATGAGCCAAGCTAGTTATGGGATAAACGGTGGTTTTGGAGCGAGACTGGCGAGGACATCCAGAGTTGGACAAGGGCTTAATTGTTTGGCCATTTTTACTAGTATCATCTCACGTAGGTCGCCTGAACTCGAAGGAGATATCCCTTGGGTGTTTGTCTGATATTGGTTTAGGCCTTTGGGGCTTGCGTTTGGGGGACATCGAGCTCGACTATGGTGGTCTGCGTGAGAGATGGATAGTTGTGACGATTTTGCATGGGAGAATATCCTGATTTTCTCTAGGAGTGGAGAAGAACCTGCCCTATATCTTAGGGAAGTATTGGGGACTCTCCAGACGCATAGTCTTAAAAGTGGATGGGATTCTTAGCATCCTATGAGTTCGAGATAGCGTACAACCACGGTAAGGGTAACATGGTAGCGGACGCCTTAAGTAGAAAGGGTTGTCCTCGAGTTTGTGGTTCGTTGAACGACGGGGCTTAGAGTTTATTTCTATGTTCGACTTTAGACCTTCCGTTGACTTTGTACCCAGTTTGCTAGCCTCCTTGGAGGTTAGGCCTACTCTTTTGGGGCGGATTGGAGAAGCACAGAGGGACGACCCACAGTTGGTTGAGTTGGTAGAGAAGCTCATAAGGGGGGGGGAGTCGTCCAGCCATTTGAGTAGGTACACCCTAGATGATAGGGGGTGCTTGCGTAGAGACGGTAGACTTTGTGTACCGCAAGACGAGGGTTTGAGGAAGGTTATTCTGGATGATGCACACCGTTCTAGGATGACCATTCATCCCGGTGGGGACAAGATGTACCAAGACATGAAGAGGGTTTTCTTCTGGACCGGTATGAAGAAAGATGTGGCCGAGTATATCGCTCGATCCTTGGTGTGCTAACAAGTGGAAGCAAAGTAAAAGAAACCCGTAGGGTTGCTTCACCCGTTGGAAGTTCCGTAATAGGAAGTGGGATAGTGTCTCGATGGATTACCGAAATCAAGGAAGGGTAATACGGGGATTGGGCTTATGGTTGATAAACTTACTAAGTGTGCCCATTTCATACCCGGGAAGAGCAAGAGCACTATTCCATGTCTAGCTTCAATTTATATTCGAAAGATTATTAGATTGCATGGTGTACCCTCCAGTATGGTGAGCGATCGGGATCCTATCTTCACTAGAGAGTCTAGAGAGTTTCGGAAGAGTTTCCAAGAGGCGGTAGGGACTCAGTTGTAATTGAGTACCGCATATCATCCTCAGATAGACGGCCACACCGAGAGGGTGAATCATATTTTGGAAGACCTTTTGAGGCTATGTATCTTGGATTTTGAAGGTACACGGGAGGAGCATCTTCCATTGGTGGAGTTACCCGACAAACTTAGTGGTGTACATGATGTATTCCATGGGAGGAAGTGCCTACATGAGACTGCAGAGGTGGTAGGGTCGAGTTTGCTTAGAGAAGTGGAAGTAGAGCGTGATGCGACGATTCGGCGAGCTCCTACTTGCATCCTTGGGTCAGAGATTTGGAAGTTGAGAAACAGAGAGGTTCAACTAGTCAAAGTACAAAGGGGAGATGAAGAGAGTGACGCTACCTGGGAGACGGAAGCGAAGATGCGTTCGAGGTACCCTTTTTCTTTCGGAGGGTATGTCCTTTTGCTTCTCCTTCATCACATATCTTGTGCTTATCTTATCCTTAGTATGTCCTCTCGTTAGTACTTTTGACCTTTAGATAGGGTAAACCTATGGTTGAAACATGTGTTTGAGACATGTTATGATTGATGGATGCATGTGGATGCAAGTGTTTGCTAGTGGTTGCTCGTGGATGCATATATACACACTCTAGGCACTAGATCGACTCAATCACTTCATATTGCATATTGCATAAAATTGTGTGTAGGAAGCTATATTTATGGATGTTTAATGATTGTGTTATCATATGGATGATGCATTTTGGTGAGTGATTGTGCACTCATATAGATATTGTATGGGTCGATAGGGTTCTCTCGCATACATAATGGATGCATGGCACTATCATGGTTTGCATATGTTCATACCTTAGATAGGGAACATATACACACACTTTTTGCATATACGCATACATCATTAGAAATTGTTTTAAGGACAATGGATGCCCGTGTTTGATGGATTGAGTAGATGGTTGTTTGGATGGTAGGATATGCATTCTCCTTAGCTTAGAGATTTCGGGGACGAAATCCTTTAAGGAGGGGAGAATGTAACACCCCGAATTTTAGTTAATACTAAAATTCACTAATTATAGGATAAATAATCTCAGGTGTGAGAATTGGGGGTAACGGGCTGCGTCATTGCGTTCGTCTCGGAAAAATACGCGAAATAGAGTCCGAGTTTTCGAAAATCGGAGTCCGTATGGCCCAGTTAAGGCCCAATGAAGTTTGCAGAAAAATTAAAGCTTAAAACAGATTTAATAATTTAAAACCAGATTTTAAAATAGAGCAAGCGGGGCCAGGCGGGAAGATTCCCGCCCTACCCATGTCGACAGGGGTGTCGACAGGCCTGTCGACAGGGGTGTCGATTTGCCTGTCGACTTGCCTGTCGACAGGGGGGCGACGCACAGTAAAACTGGGTGCACCAGTTTAGGTTCTTGGGCTGGCTTGGAGGGCTGGTTCTGGAAGCTTCTTGGATCTGACGGGTCTAAACCAATCTAGGGTTAATCTAAGGGTCTAAAATGCAACCTAATCCTATAAATAAGACCCTAACCCTATCCTAATTCATTCATAATTAGATCTTGTAACTAAACTATGGCAAAATGAAACTTGATCATGGCCACCACAAATCAATGAAGAGGAAAGCAAGCTAATCAACCTCTCTAATCAACCTCTAATCCATTCTAAGCATCTTAATCTTCTTCATTTGGAGTGCAAATTGCTAGTAGTGAGTTTCTATCACTTTAACATCAATTTTTAAAGCAAGTAGATTAGGTGTAATGAGACTTATGGTCTTGAATGCGGATTAGTGAGTTTGAATCATTTGTAATGATATGTTACTCTATGTTTTTCTATGTTTATGCATATTGAATAAGTTGGTTTATGCATATTTAATAAGTTGGTTTATGCATATTTAATAAGTTGGTTTATGCATACTTGATAAGTGGATTTATGCATGATTAATAAGTTGGTTTATGCATGTTTAACAAGTGGGTTTATGCATGTTGAGTATGTAAGTTTATGCAAGTTTAGTATGATGTATGTTATGTTTACATGATGCTAAATATGCAAGTTGTGGGCTATGTGATCATATACATGTTATGCAAGTTCATGAAGATATGCTATGCAAGTTACATGTATGGTAATATGCAAGATATGCTATGAAAGTTACATGTATGTTAATATGCAAGATATGCTATGCAAGTTACATGTTTGTTAATATGCAAGTTCATGATGACACATTATGCAAGTTTAAGAGTTAATATGCAAGTATGTGAATGCTTATGCAAGTATGTGAATGCTTATGCAAGAATATGAATGCTTATGCAAGTTATGTGTATGCGTAAATGCATGTTTAACATATTATGCAAGTTGTGAGGATGCTTATATGCAAATTTAACATGTTATGCAAGTCATGTGAATGCTTATATGCAAGTTCAACATGTTATGCAAGATATGTGTATGATAATATGCAAGTTCATATGCAATATGTTATGCAAGTCATGTGTGATAATATGCAAGTTTGGGTTAAATGTAGTTGGGTTAATATATGCTCATATATGCAAGTTGACATCCTCTTAACCCATGACAAAGTTGTATGCTAAACCCATGATATTTGTGATGATCTTCCCCTTATTTATGTCATGAAAAGAGAACGATTTACGTGGGGAACGATGGGGTTGGTAAATATGTTAATAAAAATATGATTGGGTATGATTAAGCATACCATAAAAATAAATTACCATAAGTGGGAATTTACCTATTGAGTTAGGTCTACCCCATGGGAATTTACCTATTGAGTTAGGTCTACCCATGTTATGGAAAATTTGATATTAATTAGGGATAATTAATATGGGGGTGATTAATTAGGTGTAATTAATCAACTAAGACACGAGGTTGGACCCTTTTGTAGCGGAAGTCTGCCCGGAACCGACCGGCCATCCAGCGGCTACAAATGATTGGCCCAATGTGAGAGGTCTTAGCCATAAATTAAATACATGATTAAAGTAAAGACACGAGGTTATACCCTTTTGATGACAGAAGTATGCCCGGAACCAACCGGCATATCCAGCAGTCATAAAAGACGGTCTAATGTGAGAGGTCTTTATGAGGTCATGATCTTAATTAATGAATTAAGAAACACTTAACCATATTAGCATATAGTGGGACATGAGGGGTTAAGTGGTTGCCTTGGGGTGGCATGATGAGACTAGTGGGTTGCCTTGGGTGGCAATAGAAAAATACGATTAGAATACTTAACCAAAGTGAAACATGTAATTAAACATGATTAAAGGGTTAAGTAAGTGCCATGGGTAGCATGTGAAAATACGATTAGAATACTTAACCAAAGTGGAACTTGTAATTAAAACATGGGTGAAGGGTTAAGTAAGTGCTTTGGGTGGCATGTGGAAATCTAGTGGGTGCCCTAAGTGGCAATTGAAATATGATTGATGACTTAACCAAATCTTAACATGTAAGTGGGCATGACTATATAAGGGGTTAAGTGGGATGCACTAGATAAAAGTTGCAAGCTTAAGTAGTAGCTTGTGGGGGCCCATTTCAACCAATATCCCAAACGTATCTTTGTGGGATCGACTCTAGTCGGGTGACGGGACACGCATATTGGGCTTGACTATAAGAGGCCAAACCGGGTTAGCGGTGGCAACGCGGGACCAACGAGTTTCATATGCGTGTGTGGACCCGGGCTGGTTGGTAAGTCGTTGTTGCATCGTGTAGATATAAAGCCGTGCACTGTGATATTATATGGTAGCCACTTTAGGGGAATGATACACCCCAATCGTGGGACCAGCACGGGTATCTACGGTAGGGAGCCGATCGCTGGGGAGTAGTGGGAACACCTAATAAAGATAGGGGCAGACGGCACCTATGTAGGGGTACACGAAACTACTGGGTGAAATTACTAAGTACACCTAGTGGGGATAGGGGCAGACGGCACCTATGTAGTGGGCTAGGGGTACACAAGACTACTGGGGAAATTTTCCAAGTCCTTGGAAGGGATCAACCTTTAAGTAGGAATGACTGGTGTGGTGCAGTTAGTAATTATCCTTGGATGGGTAGATGCGTCCTTACGGTTATCCTAGTTTATCCTAAGTTTACCAAGCTGCTTAGTGTAGCCATTCATCCCCAGATATTACCGTAGGTCAAGTTTATGTCTTCTCTGGTTACTTTAATGATTGTATTGTTAAAGTTATAGGGCTCACTCAGACGTATGTCTGACCCCGTTGTTTTTATCTTTTTCCCAACCCTCAGGTCCTACGGTGGATCCCAGCAGTAGTAGAGCTTGATCGGATTGCTGTTCCAGTCTTGAGGAGCTTGGATAGATGTAAAGCTCCAGTTATCCAGTTATCTTTCCTTTTGTTCTGGCTATTGTATGAGAGAGTGGGATTATGTACTTCTTTATATTGATGGATATTGTACTTGACTTTCACCATGGTTTTATGATGTAACCAGACATGTTTATTTCCGCTGTTATGAGATGATGTTTTAAAATTTCAAGTACTATTTATATCTGTCTTGTTGTAATTTTTCTGTTCTATATTCACTAAAATACTCCACCGATGCTATGGCATTCCCTTAGTGAGTGACCATAGCGGGCGTGGGGTGTTACACTAAAACTCCTCTTTTCTCACACTATTCATCACCATACCAATAATACTTCTCTCGCAACACCTCCGTGTTAGCCGTAAGCGCAAATTGCAATGTAAAAAGTAGTTATATCAGAATAATTTTAGCCTTAGTTGCAAGGCAATACCGCTTGAATCTGCTAATACACATTTTGATGGTCACTGAGCCCAATGTTCTAAATTTCAAATTTAATATTAGAACGCTGTCGATTTTGCAATAAGAGGAATATCAAGCATGCTCTCCCACACTCCCCGTTAAACTGCAACATCCAGAAAACCCATAGCCATTAGCAAACCGTTTCACCTCACATCCCTTCTACATAACAAACCCGGCCCACTACAAAATGGTAGCGTCCCCTTCCTCCTTCAACCACCTCAGTTCAGATACCTGTCGCCATAGTCATCCTCCCCAAGCGTCAAAAATTCAGTAGCAACACATGTTAGCTCGCAGCAAGTCTCCACACTTCGGTTGCAGTATGTTCAGTTCTCACCTGCTTATTTCCATGCCCCTGTTTCACTTGCTTACCCCAAAACTTCGGCTCCACGTTTTCCCTACGCGCTGCTTCCACTTCTTCTTTCATCGCTTCTCAAGCTTCCGCCCTTCACAATACCACGCTCATTTGTCCAGACCAAACTCTAAACAAAACGCAGTACTACCTCCTTAAACAGTGCCCTGTCTTCACAAACAAACTGGAGATAATTCACCACCTCTTCTCGATCTCCTTAGCACCTTTTCTCCAGTTCGAAGCTCGCACCCCAATCCCTCACATTGACCTCACTTCTCCAGCATGCAAGTGCGGACGTTAATAGTGTCGAACTCCGTCGATCGTTCTCCTCCCTTCCCCGTGAGACACCCTCTCATCTCTACACGTTCAGTTCGTGCTACCCAGGGCTTTCACATCCTACTACTTCCCATGCTGTCAACTAATACATGATCGAAAAATGATATATTCAAACACTGCTAAAACCATACAGCAGTGAAGATCAACTCAGGTGGATGGTAGCCATCTCAGTTTGAATTTTGTTCTTACTATGTGAACTGGAAAAATGGATCTATAAATATATATATATATATTTGAGTATAACTTCGCCATTAAGTATTAGGCAAATAGGTTTGCAGGCTTAGGCGTTGAAAAGGGACGCTGTACCCAAAACTTAGTAGGAAAGGAAAAGATGTTTACTTAATAGCCAAGAAATAAAAATATACATATATTTTATTTATTTTATATGGTTACTTTTCCAGTTGAAATATTTGGCAAGTTTGGGTTAATGTTTTGTTTTGAGTTAACTTATATGATGCGCATAGATCAATGTATTTGCAAACTGACAATGTAGGAAAAACATGCTCTACCAACTGTACATTAGCTAACACATAACGGCAGTACATATAATACCTTTACATGAAGTAAGATATTTGGACTGTATCGTATTTATTATTACGCACAGCCAGTTACTTGGACTTGGTTTCATCTTCAACGATGTATATCCGTTTTGTCAATGCATTATATGTATCATGTTTAATGGTGATGTTCACAGCACTGGATATGGTATCTATGCATGTTCCCACATATATCTTTACATGTACTAACTGGTTAGGTCAGCTATACATCATGCAATTGTCAGTGGGCTATTGCATTCACTCAGCATAGGATATTCATTCATTTTTAGGAGATCATAATCAAAATCATATTAAGAAAATAATGTCGGTATGAAGGGTAAACTAGTATGCGTGACAATTTTCAAAATGACTTATGCATTATTCATGATTATGGCTGTAGAAACACCAAGAAGTTAGCTCATGTTGTCCTGCCTCTCCATGTAATTATATTCGAGGCTAATATATGTTATGTTATAATGTCTAGTTTGTTTTAAGTTATAAAGTCAAGGTATCCTTCTAAGAATTTTTTTTCATGTATAGACTGCAATGGAAAAAAAATACGATCGTGACAAACAATGTGCCACGATCCCAAAAATATAATAAAATAGACAAGTTAACTTATTTTGTGAAACCCCAAAATGCTGATATAAGGTACAAAATACTTCAAAATAAAAGGTGCTTATTTTCCAAAATAAAAATTATAGAAAAATTATATGAATTAAATTAAGTATACATCTCGAAAATCTTGTCCAAATTCTAAATAAATATTCAATTATATTAAATAAACAATTATGGTTTATAAATGATTCCATAATGACTATTTGAAAATTTGATTTGTACATAACTTACAATTTACAATAAATCTGACCCCTTCCCCTATTCCCACCTACATATATAGGATATTTTAAGAAGTTAATGTCTTTCTTCGTAGTAGGGTCGGAATATTACAATGAATTTGATTGGGAAGTCCAATGGCAAAAAGAAGAAGATTCACTAGTAGGAAATATCCATTTTTCTCTCCCATTAAAATAATATAATTAACTAGACTCAAACGTTTCTTGTTTCAAAGAAATCCGACTTATAACGAATCTTGTATAGTCGTTTAAAGTTCAAAACGTTATATTACGAACTACCACGACGTTACGAGCTCGATTTTAATTATATTATAATTAATATGTTCAACTGTCATTTAAATAATATATTCATTATTATAACATGAATATAGCTCAATTAAATATCTTATATTATCCAACTTACATAGTACTACCAATTTAACTTATTTCCGACCATTTCGGAAATTAAATTTATTACTACACTACTTATATTAATTAAATATTCAAAATATTTTAATTCAAACCATTTAAATTCCCAAATTATTATAATAGATTAATTAAATTAATTAATTATTAAATCATTAAAAATATAGGAAGTTATAAAATCCATGATAAGAACGGTAGTGGAAAATTCATTCGAGACATTACAACAAGAATTGCATGCCAAGAGACTGAATCAAAAGCTTTTTTAATGTCAAGTATAATCATGCATCTAGGAGAAATTGATTTCCTGTTATATCCACTTAATAATTCATGTGTAATAAGTAAATTATCACTTATTGACCTTCCGCTCACAAATGCAAACTGGTTTGTAGAGATAACTGAAGGGAGTACCAGCTGTAATCTATTAGCAATCACTTTAGAAATGAATTTATAAACCACATTACAATAAGAGATTGACCTAAAATCTGAAACTGATACTAGATTGTCTACCTTAGGAATTAAGGCTATAGATGTAGCAACAAGACTAGTAGGCAATTTATTATGTAAAAAGAAAAACTTTACCCCATTAACCAAGTCTTCACCAATTACCTTCCAACAATGCTGGAGGAAACAAGCATTGTACCCATCTAGTCCTCTACAACTTGTTGCGTCCATACAAAAAATGGCTTCCTTTATTTCATTAGATGTAACTTCAGTAATAATTTCCTAGGATTGTACTAAGGAGAGATAAGGCAATTTGAGATGATAGTAAGGCTTTAAATCAATTTGGTAAGGGTTTGAGGGTGCTAAAATTGTGTAACGATCCGGAATTTTGGAACCAATTTGAAATTTTATTTTTAATTGATTTAATGGATTTTAAGAATTTAAAATGAATTATTTTGAGAATTAACGATTGAAAATTTATTTAAATCTAATTTAGAATGTATAAATTTAATTAAAATGAGTTTGAAATGGCTCGGTAGTTTGGAAATTCGATTTTAAACTTCAATTGAATATAAAATTCAATATAAATCAGAATTGAAAGAAACAAGAAACGTTAAAATCTATTTAATTATATCTTTCTAATGAATGTAAGAATTTTAGATTTCACTTTATAAATTATAAGTTATGTCCAGTTTAAATTTTAGAATACTCGCTATGGAATTTATATGTATTTTAATAATATATAATCCCTAAAAAATAGCCATTTTGCAAACGATCTCCGTTTTTGATGAAAACACTTTTGTTGGATCCGAAAGATCAAATTATTGTCAAGTGTAAAATTTCATAGTTTATGGAGTTAATATGTGAGCGTGGTAAATTTAAACGTGTTTTGTAATTTCAGTTTGAATTTATTAAGCCAGTTAAAAAGGCCATTTTTCAAACATTCTTCAAATTCGACAAAACTAATTTTGTTAGGAACGGATCATTAAAACATAGCTGAATTTCAATATTCGTAATTTTTGGAGTCGTTATGTGGCCCCGGTAAATTAAAATGTACGTTGAAATTCAATATTGACCATTATATTAATTTATATTTTAATTTTGACGAAAACTGATCGAAATAGTCAAATTGGCTTACAAAACATGTCCCATTGTGTCCGGAATGGGGGTATTTAGCTAGGGGCGATAATCGTTGGGGTTCATTTGGAGTTCGACGTGTTACACAAGTAAATTTGGAATTAAATATAATATAAAATATATATAAATACCGCAAAATTGGGAAACCCAATCTCATTAATTCAGACCCGCCGCCGGCTATGAAATGAATGGGCGATTTGCTCCGAATTTCTTCCTCTTCAATCTTCCAATCCGCCAAGTAATTTCAAGATCTTATAAAACAAATATTGTAGAGGGCTGAGAGATCAATAAGGTGAACAGTTGTTATGGAGTTTAAGTGTGTGGATTGTTCGATTTGGGGACAGGAACCGCCGTCATTCCTGGTGCTTTCTCGAGAAGATGGGGGATCGAACTTCGGAGTGGTGACTGACGGAGGAAGATGGAGGAACAACGCACACGGTGGCACCTTCCGATTGGGTTCCGGTCGCCTGTGGGTGGCGGCGTAGGCGGTTTTCCGATAGGAGGATTGGTTCTAGATTTGGAACGAGAGGGAGACGGTGTGACGACTGCCCATAACCCCTGCACTAAATGAGAGGAATAATGTGCTGAAAAGTGTGTCAGGCAGCCATGGACAATCATCAGAGTAGCACTACAAGAAAAATACCCTATTGCAACTAGCTATTTGCAACAAGCAATAAATGACAGCTGCAGTAAATGATATTTTGCAACAGACCTATTATAGCAGTTGCAATAGATAAGATTTAGCAACAGATTTTTTCTTTCTATTGCAAAAAGAAATTTTTTAGCAACTTCGCTTCTCTTCCTGTTGCAAAAACATACTTTCAGCAACTGTGCTTCCATAACAGTTGCGATAAACATATTATTTGCAACTGCGCCTGCTAGCCAGATGCGAATAAATATATTTAACAACTGTTTTCGCCACTTGCGATAATAGTATTTGTTTACAACTGGTAAAGCCAGTTGCGAAAAATAGACTTTTAAATTTTATTTTTTCCCCACCTTTGGTAACCATAATTACTATTAAATAAAAAAGTACGAGGTAATAAGTAATATTTAGTTATAATATAATAATTATTAATCAATATGAATTAATACTTTAATAATTAAAACTAAATATGTAATAATTATTAATTATTATTAATAATAAATAATATATACATAATTATTAACATTTAGTACTTAATATTCAGTTACAGTCATGAAGTATTAAATATTAATTAACAAATAAGAAGCTACATTATAATAATTAATAGTTACTAAGTAATAAATAATTTGTAATAAGTAATAATCAAAATTAATAACTAATGTATTTAATAGTTAATAATTAATAATTATTAGTATAATATAGTTAATTAATAATTTCTAGTAATAAGGTATAAAACATATCTTGTATATATTCATAAAATTGATTAAGATTAGGGTATGCTTATGAGCTAAGATTGATAATTTAATATAATTAGTGATTAGTATAAAATTATCAATAATTATTTTTTAATAATTAATTACTAATAATTTTTAATGTTTAGTTTTTAATTATTATTGTTTGAAGTTTACCGTTTTACTACAAGCATACTATTTCTTTGAACTTGCTGGAATGACAATGGAAAACCTAATTTTAGATCTAAGGAAGGAAACGAAGGGGTCTGCAGTAATCGTGTGGTTGAAATGATTGCCGCTAAAATTAGTGGATTTACTTCCCGTTGCAGTATTTTTGATGATTTTTCTTCTAGACGACTCTAACGATTTGCCGATCCCGCTTCTCCATTTTCGTTTCCCGCTTCCCAAATGAGATCCCAAAGCTGTAAATTGAACTATTCTTCATCCTAGATTTCTTATTTCCTCAAAAACCCTAATCTATGAAAAGTCCCAAATGTAAAACCCGATCACTTCCTCTCCTACACCGACCACGAAGCGAACATCCTCTTCCCTTCGATCGACCTGTTCATCCCTTGGAAGCTGCGAAACTATGAGAAACGGTTAGTTCAAGCCCGAGCCACCTCTTTGGGTCCTCTCCTCCTACAGCTCCGCCATCCTCTCCCTTAGCGATGAATTCAAGCCCGAACCCTAATCCACTTAAAGAAAAACCGTGAATTCATTGCACTAAGAATTCATGAATTCAAGTATAGTGGTCGTTTCAAATTTTTGTTATAGACTTCATGAATTCGATTATTCTGGCCAAATCGAGTTCCATCTTTGGTTTGATATTTTGTTTCCCAATTTGCGGATTCGTGATTTTTCTTCACACACTGGTACGTTTTTTCTTTTCAACTTGCATGATAATATGGTGTTTCGTTTCCAGACTTGTATTTTCTTAATTATATGGAACTACTGAGAAACTTACTCCATCTGTTATGTCAATTAAGAATTTGATCATTCTCTGGTCCTTAGACTCTGATTGTATTTTCTGGAAACTTTATTTGATGATTTTGAACCATACCATGCCAAATTTCAATTATGAGTTGTTATAGTATAATAACCGTATGTTCATAGATTAAGTCTCATTGCTCGTTGTAATTTTTGCAGTCAGGCTTTATAAATTGTTGGGTGTCTGGATACGAAAATGCTTATTTACTGGATAATAGCTTGTACTATATAGTATAGTTGTTTGTCAATATTAACTTATGGTAATACCTTCACATACTCCAACTAGCATACATATTAACTTTCGCTCGAGATTACATACAAATAGGGCATTGCTTTTAGGTGCGTGAAACATTTTAATATGGTTGAAAAATATTCAAAGGGACTAATATTGGAAAATGCGTGATTATATTGTTTGTGTATCAACATGAGAAAGTGTACTGTAACAACATGGTATACAAGAATGTTTAAAATAGCAGGTGTTCATGATAAAAAAAAATACACATGCACACAACACAAGGGAAAGTAAAGAAAACATAGGAAAAAAATGGACACACATAAATGGAAATAAAAATCACTCATACAACGTAAAAGAGACAACCTGGGTTTAGAATGCTGGTAAGTATTTTTGTTTCTTATTATCAAAAACTGTTCCTATTTGTTATAAAATATTACTCATTTTGCTTACAATTAGTTATCGAAACATACACATATTTATACATTCGTGTAAAGAGTGCTTCAAGTCATGCATAAATTTAATTTAGCAAAATTTGGTTAAGTGCTTTGAGTCATGCATACCAGCTTCAGTTTTGGCTAGTCCATGTATACAACAATATATCAACATTACATACACTTTGCATGTCGGACAAAAAAGTAAATGAAACGTATTACTCAATAAAAGTATTAATATCACATTAGTTTCATGGAGTTGCATATCCAAACTTGAATATCAACCTTCACATAATTCATTGAAACTGTGTTGATCAGTGTTTACATTCATTCATGTAATCCATCAAACTTTTTCGTAATACTTTCCAATTATAATATTCAGTCTATGCTCATTTTACTATGATTACTTCAAGCTAAACTTATTTAACTAAATTTAATCAACAAAAATCAGCCGTATCTTAATGGAGTAGTTTGGTGGCTGTATTGTTTGAGTAGTACAATTAAGTAAAGCAACTAGCAGGTATAGTGTACATGATATAAATGCAAGGCTGGGTTCAATAATTATTAACTAGCTGGTTATAATTTGGCATTAACATTAGTATTTGTGCCACGTCACTTTGGTACTACACATAACCTATATATTGACATTTCTTCATCCTGGAATGAAGAGTAGAGTCAACAAACATATAATTTAAAGATTTCAACTTGAGGCCTATTTCGTTGAGATTTCGAAAAGCCTGTTAGTACATAAATTATATACTCTATTGACTTTTTTGCTCGGGGTTGAATTTGAGGGGAGAGGAATATATATGTATGAGCTATCCAATCTTTGTCAGCAAGATGTGTACAGAGGGAAAGTGTAGCATATATGAGATTTTAGATGCAGTTCCTACTTTGTGATTACCCTTTTTATTATGTTTTGAAATTTGTTTTTGTTGTAAATTGTTATCTGAAATATGGATAGATGATAGTGATTTCTGAAGTATAATAAGATAAATGTTCTAACTGTAATTTACAAAGCATTGTGGTCACAGTAAAGATTATTTGTGTGTTTTCTCTTCTGTCTTTTTTTCTATTCAAAGATATTGCTGAACCCTGGATTTAATTGCAATGGGTGGTGCACGATGGATATATGGTGCAATTGCGTGTTTGTCTTGAAAATATATTTCTTTCTAGCATTATTAAACTTATGTAGCAGCTAGTTTCTCTCTTTAAGTTGAACTTATGTAGCAACATTATATGGGGTAGCAACATTAGACACGGCAATCAGTTGAGGCTGCAAGGGAAGAGGCAGAAATCTAGGGTCTGACATGGTAGCCATAGCTGGCAACACCAGTAAGGGAACAAAGCTGAAAACAGTAGCGGACCAAGCTCCATCGCAAAAGGAAATGGCACAAATCGGACAGAAGGAGCTCGGAAATAGACCAAAGAAGGGCGAAGGGAGCAGTGGTGGAGAAGGAGGAGCACAACCGGTCAGCAGCAGCGCTGAACAGGCTGCCAAAGCCAAGAGGCTTGACGCTGAAACAGATCTGAGAGCGGGCACCGGTGACTGAAAGGCTATTTCTCTGTCCATATTATCGTCCAAGTTACATCGGTAAGTTACATTGCCAGGCATTACTACATTCTTTTGAAAATATCATTATTTAAAAGACTTGCAAGAACGATGGCTTTCCTTGCGACGGAGCAGGGTGCTAAGGTAAAGAAAGCTTTTCAAGAAGAGGGGCAAGCTCATTAAAGTGTTTGTCGTATTAGTTTATGAGAGTGGAAATAGTGTATTTCGAAAATGTAATAAAATATTATATTTGAAAAAAATGTGCTGCATGAGAGTAGAAATTGTTGTACATGAATGATGTTTGAAAATTATAGAAATTTTTGTTGTAATTGTTTGCAGTATTAAAACTCTGTTAAAATAAAAATTTTATTTGTTTATTTTATTTTATGATATACACTATTACTAAAACAAATAAATTTAATATGTAATAGCTATAAGATGTAATTTTTTTTAAATGATTTATGAATCTATTGCAACGGGCATATACTGTTGCAAAAGTATCTGTTGCAATAACAAAAGCCCATTGCAAAAAAGTATACTGCAACATCTTATTGCAACGGGCAAAATCTGTTGCGAAAAGGGACCTATCTTTTGCAACTTTGGCTATATAGACAGGCGTTGACCTGTTGCAATAGGTCTACTGCAACAGATATGGCCTGTTGCGAAAAATGTTTTTTGTTGTAGTGTAGGTAAACAACAACGGAACCTATCGTAGAACTCACAGCGCAAGGATAAAATATAATAGAACATATACAATAGGTAATGAAGCATCATATAGCAAACTTTTCAAATTTTCACAACATCCTGAAAGATTATCCCAACATCATAGGAAATATCAAGTATGTACATAAAGGCCTCACTACAACACTCATAGAGCAACTCAAACAGCGGAAACAGAATTACTAGATAGTAGTAAAAGTAATATGCCAGCCTCCTGCTCGCCTTCGCATAGCAGCATCGTCCTCACTAATCACCTGCCATCTGCTACCTTTTCTGCCCATCCACAACCGGATGGACAACCCAAGGTAATAAGATGAAACATAAAACCTTGAGTCAGACAACAGTCTTAATGAGTGAAAAAGCAGCTAACAAACTTCAACAATAAAGTATATGAGAATGGATAGATAAACATATTAATCTGCCCACAACACCAAAGAAGAACTCAACCCTATCTTCCCCACATCGGACAGTGATAGCCTTTACAATAAACAATTCAACCATGGAAACCAGAACACCCATTCAATCATGGTAAAGCACTCATAACATCCATATTATATGTATCTCATGTAAACGATCCTGGTCGAATTCAATGTCCCTCAAACACAAGCCCCAGAGGCCTAAACCAATATCAGACAGGCACCCAAGGAACATCTTCTTCGACTTTGGACAACCTACATGAGACGGTACAAACAGAACAACTAATCATCCATGACTGACTCTAGATATCACCGCCAATCCTGCTTCGAAACCATCGTTAATCGTATGACGACCAACCTTTCCATATGTCAAGGGCTAATGGTAACCCCAGTTCTAGCATAAACTCCATATGTCCAACCTTGACATTTAGGCCTTTCTACAAGACCCAGGGTACTCGACCTACAACCGGTCTTTAGACGTCTCTAGTGTGCCCCATCTTCGAGCCTACTAGAACTTACGACAACGATAATATCCCGGCCTTCGCATCTCTAGTCATCCAACCCGATGACTTTTCATAACTCAAGCAACCATTATTCACCAACTCACGACCTTTGAGTTGTCATCTCATTCGTTGTTCTACACCGATCAACGAACGCATTTCAACACTTCGAACTTTCCTCCTTAAATTTACTTCGAAGTCACACCATCACCAATCCAATTACATCACTGCCTTGCGGCTAGGGTTCGGGGGGGCCCCTCTGAAAAAAATACTCAAGCTTTTTCTTCAAATCTGAGTCGTACCTGAAAAATATAAATTTTCAGAAAATTGACCCTATGCGACAGATCCTTGGCCTGATCGACCCTGTCTTGCTCGACCGACCGACCACACCATGTCCGACCCATTATGTCCATTGTTCGATCGACCACACCATGTTCGACCCATTATGTCTGACTTGGCCTTGCTCAACCCAAAACCTGCACATCTCCATTTCAACTCCGATTTCGACCAAAACTTCGCCAATCAATACAATTGTCGAAACTAACTCGTCTAATTCATTCAACAGAATCATAAACATGTTATGAAGTCATTAAAAGTATGAATATGACGATTATCACTAAATCATGCAAATTACTCCAAAATCATGATAAATGAACATATGATCTAAATTGTGGATCTTACTTATATGAACATATGAAATGACATAGAAATTACCAATCTAAACTTGCTAATCATAGAGTGATTCATATGAAAACAGACTTGTGATGGTATAGATTTACGATAACACACTTAAAAATAATGTAAAACATGATCAAACATTCATATACTTCATTGCATCCATGTGAGAGATGTTAGTCACTCACCAATTCTCCCAAACAAGCAAAAAATCAAAGGAAAATGATTCCGAACAACAAGCACTTCACACCAAACACCTTGATCTGATGAATAGTTGCCTCAATTGATGTAGATCTAGCCTCCTATGGTGTAGATCTATGATTTCCCTCCTAGG
The DNA here is from genome assembly GCA_030737875.1 of Allium sativum. Classification (NCBI taxonomy): domain Eukaryota; kingdom Viridiplantae; phylum Streptophyta; class Magnoliopsida; order Asparagales; family Amaryllidaceae; genus Allium; species Allium sativum. Next base: position 619,931,230 of record CM060912.1, read on the forward strand.
ATTTTGATTTTTTTAATGGTGGAAATGTGTTAGAGGAAGGAGAAGCACAAGGCACCAAATGAGAGAATGGAATACTAAAACCATTTCCTATATCCCTTACCCCTTATTTACACCCTTTCAATAGCCTACCAATGGGCCTTCCCAAATCAGCCCATTATGGCTCTCCAAACCGGAACAACCAACTGAAAACCTTAAAACAATGATTCCTCCCAAACTGCTAAGCCAAATCTTTAATGTAACCACTCTATGGAAAGGCAACCATCAATTCCTTTCCAATGGCACAGGTCTCACCCTCTGATTGGACATAGTCAAAATTTATGCCTTGTACAAGGCTGACAGAGGCGAAATGGTCACAAACAAAATTTGTAAAAATTATGGACATATCTCACATCCCCATAAGCAACATATTAAAATATGAGAATGATCTAACCCTTAGGGAATAAAACAAAAATATTTTACGATCTTCCGATACGTAAAATGCGGGCTGTCACATTCTCCCCCTTAAGAATTTCACCCTCGAAATTCCAAGCAAACATAAGCAACCACAACAATTCTGCATGCCTATCATCCATGAGAAGCTAATTCTATCATCCAAACTAACAACCATCAAGCAATGCATTCATAGCCTTATCCTAGCACGCGGAATTCTATCAAATAATAACAAGATACAATGACATAACGATGATACGATCAAAGGGTCCTACCGATGAAGAGTTCTGGATGATTCGCCCTCATGCTTTCTTCCGTATCCCATGTACAATCGTTGTCATCTTCACTCTATTGTACCTTGACCTGCTTTACCGTCTTCCTCCTAAGTTGTTTCGTGTCATTCCCCACATCACGAAGTGGCTTACGAGGTCTCGTAACTGCGATCTCCACTTCAAGGTCTTCGTACTGCTCTGGAGGTACAGCCACATTTGAATCATGCACAAACTTCCATAGAAACGACACATGGAACACATTATGCATGCTCGATAACTTCTTGGGTAACTTCAATCTATATGCGAGCTTTCCAATTCGCTCGACTATCGGAAATGGTCCAACGAACCTAGGAGCTAACTTTACTTCCGAATCGAACTACATGCTTTAACGGCAAAATCTTCAGAAATACCATATAGCCAACGTCGAAGTCCAAATCCTTTCAACGCTTATCGGCATAACTCTTCCAACGATCTTGGGCCTCCTTCGTTCATTGACGAATGATCTCGATGCAATCCGTGGTCTCTCTAATCGTCTCTGGCCCAAAAATTAACTTATCTCCAGTTTCTAACCAACAAGTTAGAGAATTACACGGCCTACCATACAACGCCTCGTATGGTGCCATCCCATTGCTAGACTGGTAGCTATTATTATATGCAAATTCAAATAGATGTAGATGGTCTTCCCATGATCCTCCAATGTCTAACACACAAGCCCTCAGGAGATCTTCCAAAACTCGATTAACCCTCTCGGTTTGACCATCCGTTTGAGGATGATAAGCCGTACTCAAGCACAACTCGGTTCCCAAAGCTTCTTGCAAGCTTCTCAAAAATTCACTTGTAAATAATGGATCTCCGTCACTTACTGTACTTTTTGGGACTCCATGGAATTGAATTATCCACTTTACATAATGCTCAGCCAACTTTAATGCTGTCCTAGTCGATTTAACAGGAATGAATCTCGCACTTTTGGTCAAACGATACACGATGACCCAAATACCTTCATTTCCTGCCCTAGTTCTAGGTAGTCCATCGATAAAGTCCATCGATATCTTCTCCGACTTCCATGTAGGAACTTCCAACGGCTGAAGTAATCCACTCAGCTTTTTCTGTTCAGCTTTCACTAACTGACAGTTCATGCACTTGGAAATGGACTTTCCAATATCCCGCTACATCCCTTCCCAGTAGTAGATTAGCTTTATGTCCTGATACATCTTACTACCACCGGGATGAATCCTCAACTTTGAGTGATGACATTCCCTCAGAACCTCATCTTTTAATCCGTCAATATCAGGAACAACTAATCGTCCTTGCTTTCAAAGCCAACCTTCCCGATCGACTTCGAACTCTTTATCTTCTGGTTCCAGCTTCTGGAAAAACTCGACAAGCTTCGCATCTCTCTTTTGACTTTCGCCAATCCTTTCGATAAGAGTAGGTCTTATCGATAATGAACTGCAAATCCGTACCATTCGACCTGACTGAATACAACTCACATCCAACCCAAATTGCACGAAAATACGAATCATTAATAGAAAGAAGTTAGAGGATGAAAATAGGAAGAATGAAAATAAGAATAGAAGAAATTAGATAGATGATTGAACTGAACAACACAAGGTCTCACAATCGCAGTGGAATAAAATATAATATATAAATGATCACCTTTGAAATACAAACTGTATTTGAACTTACATACATCATCAGAGTACATTGCATATACAACACATCGGAAATAACTCTAAATATCTAACGTTGAAGTCTCCCGCTCCAAGCTGCTCCACATAAATCTGTAAAATCCTGAACCATTGGACTGCCCGTACAAATTTGGGCACCCAAGAGTTTAGGGAAACATAGAAAAATAAACTTTGGGTCAGTCATGGGACTGGTGTGAATAAACGATTAAAAATAGTTTGATTTTAACTATCAAAAGTCTTTTGAAAGAAAAGATAATCATAAGACCGATTCACATAAAATACGAATGGTTTTTTCCTTACGATAACCCAAAACATTTTTTAAAAAACAATATTATTCTTATATTATGATAGTGTCTAAATACAAATAAATAGAAATCTATCAGAACACTTGCATCTCACGCTCTACATATATAGTATATAATCAAAACCACGGGCACTTATTGGAGATTGGATTTCGACTATGACAAGGTATGGAACCACCTGCCGATAGTGTATCTCTAGAGGGGAATACACTGGGTACAACAAGAACGTCTTGCAACCCGACCCATACATGACCAACCACTCATTTTGCTTGAGTGTATCGAATATATTGTCACCAACTGTTGGGTGCGACCTTTCCCGAAAGGGACAACATCGATAGATCAAAGAAGAAAAAAGAATTTCTCTGGATAGGTGAAAGTACACCCTAATGGGAGCGACCCACATAGCCATGCTGACTGCCCGATTTTTGTCATTTTCTGGTTGTGAGGCTTGAGGCTGAACTTACCGTTGGATATAACACATCTTCGTTCACTTTGAATGCCATATCGTCAAACCCACCAAATCACAAATTTATTTCCCTAAAAGTACCATGGGTATAAAGCTAAGAGAAATGAATTCCTCCACCACCAAACGTAAATACGTTTGAAGAGATCAACTTACGAAATTTATTAGACTTGCTCTGTCAGACACTCGTCCATACAAGTTGTCCTGGGACTGGACAAACCGAAGGCACTATCCTGTAAATCCATCTTAGGCAATTCCTACCTATGGTATACAAAATAGCCCTTGCATAACTCCGTCTTCAATGGTCTTCAATAATCTCTAACATGAAACGTATATCGAATCAAAGTGGAATTAGATTTCCGATCTCTTTGAAAACGATCGGTGATTTAACTATCAAATGTAAAATAAAATAAACAGATTTATTTCCATTGGATCTGCTAAGCGATACTTAAATAATCTTTGATTATTTAAAAAAAATCAAATATTTGCTTTGTATGTACATATTAATTTGAAAGCATAATTATTACCAAAACTCTTATTATCACTCTTATGTGATAATCTCACTTTCAAACATCTGTTTTAGAACTTAAAAGATATTTAACTCTAACACTTATCTTTAACACAAGATAATATGAATTATCGGATAATGGCGAAATTGATCAAGTTGGGGTACTTTAGTTACCTCTCAGACCTTGAGTCGAAATCATTCTCATCGTCAAGATTCGTAGAAGTTCGATATCCAAAATATTTGACAAACCAGTATTTGTAAATTCAGTTGATTTCCTAACCTTAAACCCTCTTTAAACAACGTTGTTATTTTGAACCATTTATCAGTTTCACTTGATGTTAAATCAGGTGAATTTAATACAAATGATAGACTTGATTTCCTATTCTATTTAAAACTAAATTATCTTATGAGATAGTTTACCCAAATTTAAATTGCTATTTAATTACACCAGTATCCAACCTAATCTGTTAAATTAAACATTTTCAAGTTTTAAACAACCATTTATTGAAACGTTTTCTATTAGATTAGTTGAATGAATTAATTTAAAGGTCAATTCCCATTTAAATAGTTGATATTCCTCAACAAACTGATTAATTAGTTACAATTAATCTTTCCTTTTCTAAATTAATTAACAAATATAATTAATTTAAAATATCCCATTTAATTTTTTAAAAATAATTAAAATCCAATTATCAGAACTCAAGTATATTTTTGAGTTTCTTTACAAAAAATGGCTTAGTAGCTCCAACGGTACATATAGCATTTCTTATAACAGATGACATTCAAGCCGTTAACCCAATTCGCATAAACAATCATACAAATACAAGTTAATATTATCATCATCACATATTAACTGATAAAATATATCAAACTGATATAATAGCAGAACAGTGTTCATTTCTACTAATAGGGTGTTCAAACAATTCAATTAATCAAATATATAGTGGAACAGTGTTTATTTCCATTAACAGACATAAATAAAAATATTTAATTATGATCAACGTAAATAAATACAACTCAATTAATTAATATTCAATTGAACCATTTATTCAGGATTTACAGCATTTACAGATCCTTGTCGATCGATTTGCGCGCTATTTCAGTCCACATCTAATTTTATGTTCAACTAACTCTAAATGATATATAGTGTCAGTTTGCTTTTCATTATTTACTAAATCAATTTATTTTAAAACTCGATGATTATGATGAATTTCTTACACACACAATTTATCGACTACATACACAAGGACCAAAAATCCATTTGAACATAGTTCTTGATTTAACTCCTACATATATTCATCAATATATATATATTATTTATTTTAAACCTTTATTTATTTTATTTATTTGTAATGAGCTGAGCAAAATAAATCAGTCCATAACTTTAACATATATATTTTCAACATACATATATGTTTACAAGTAGATTTTTCTTTCATTTTATTTAAACTCTCTTTCCCTATATAATAATAATAATAATAATAATGGGCCAAGCCCAAACCCATTGATCCACACACTAACCAAACCCCCACATTTAAACTGTTGGCCCTGGTTACCATTATTTTCTTTTTCTTACTGATGATTTTAGCAAAAGGAACAACATAGGCAAATACCCAGGCCAACATTACTGACATGCACAAGTCGTCCGTTTACCTGTATGATGTTTCCAACCAACGGCCTACCTCCGAACCATCACCGACAAGTCCAGCATCTCCCAGACATCACTACTGACGAACCACGCATGCTCTAAGCCTTCTCCTCTTCGAAATTGCCTTCCCACCATAAAAAAAACATAACAGCATCACTTCAACCTTTTAAATCGACCTCACTACACCGCCTCCGCCCACCTGAAGTGCTCTGCCACATCCGATCTACTCCTCGACCTTCAGAGCTCCTTCACATCGATTTCCATCCCACTCGATCACGCCTTGAATCCACACGAGTCTATCAAAACATCCCCTTCAAAAATAACCCTAAAACCTAAACTCGAACATTCTGATCATCCTCAACCACCGTAACCCACAAAACCCCGACCGTACCTTCATCTAACCCCCACGCAGCTCCCCAAAAAGCAGTTTTCGATTTTACTGACACAAACTCCAGAATTTAATTTTTTACTCAAAGCCGTAAAATAACAATATCTCGAGATATACCGTGCTAAAAATTTGGATTCCTAGTTTAAAAATCCTGGTCTCTACCCATTAGCACCTCCATAAGCCTGAGTTTTCATTCCATGATGATTAACATTTGATTTATAAAAACCTTTTTGTTGTATTCTGTAAATATACGAAAACACATATATATTTATTTCAAGTGAAATTATTTTCTTTATAAACTACAACATATATAAACTACTATGATATTAAACACCACTTCCAAACTTTATTATAATTTTAGTTATGGAGTTTTAAGATTGGTGATGGTTTAAGCACAGTAACAGAGCATGTATATTGTTTGCAGGATTATAAATTGGTTTCATTTTTAACACATGAAGATAATAGTGTTTTTATACACTATTCTTAGATGTGTATACATCTATATCATTATATAAATATCAGTTTACAGACAATTCAATGGAAGAACAAAAATTTACTCACCATGTTAGTTCGCAGTTTTGTATTATTAATTTCTAGGTTTTATATGCCAATCCAATTGACTAAAACACGATAACTATGCGTCTGTCTTTCATAGCATCAATAAACATATAAATCAGTATGAAATGGAAAGAATTTATTCATTACATTTGATCAATGGTTTGTCCTGTTTGGATTCCAGATTTGTTCATTTTAGTTTGATCAAAGTTTTCATCACTTTACATGTTAAGATTTTATTCGATGATCGTATATTTTGTTTCAGCAAAACCATTATAATATATTCTTATGTGTATATATACAGACTTACCTGATCCAGAAATAAAGAGGAGACTTAGTTACATTATTTCTTACTGTCTTGAAAATTTTATCTACTCCCACATATACACAGTTTTGGGTTCCTATGTTATATGGAAATCTAATTTGCTAAAAACATTTAAAACACAAATATACCTATATATATATATATATCACAAATAGTAACAAAGAGAGAATTTACTCATCATATATATTGTTTTTGAAACACCCCACCTCCATTAAGGTCAGTCACAAAGGGAATGCCTTAACTTTGGTGGAGGTTTATAAGTAAAAGTCACAGATAAACACAATAAAGATATAAGTACACATATTTTAAGCAGCGGAAAACAAACAGGCTTTTATTTCATCAATACGTGTTCATACAAAATATTTCCATAATTGTCTCAAAATACTTCCAACATTACAACCTCATTACTGTCTTGATTATTAAAGAAGCATAAAACATAAATAAAGTAACAAAAATCCCCATAGTGATATCCAAAGCCATAATCCGAGCAAAAGAGATTCAAACCATACGTCTACGGTCTTGAAGCATGCAAAAGAGTACTAAGCTGGATTGTTTCCTCCCTGTGGACCGGGGCGAACGAAAGAAAAGAAGACGAAAAGAAAATAGAGTCAAACATAAAGCATGAGTAAATCTAGTGACTTTTCAGTATGTGAATAAGAAAAAGGGCATGATAGATATAAACTGAAAACAGGAAAGTATCAAAAGCTAAGGAAGTGTCGTTTAAAATCGAATGTACTATCGCACCCACACTACATCTCTGCACCTACTTGAACTTATTCTAACTGGCACCCCCATGCTGAGGGTGAAGTGATCCCCATTTTCTAAAGATCGTCTCCTACTCGTATAAACATGTGTCATACGGCCCCCAAGAATTGTAGATACCTATGTTGGTCCCACCATGGGGTGTATCAAGACCCATGGTGGCGGCCCCGACACAATTCTAGAATGCATAGGTTATACTTCTGGTGCCCCCAGTGCCATGTTTGTCTGCTCCGAAGTGTGTGCACGCCCGCACTCCGTTAGAACCCACATTGTTGCACCCACCGTCGTCGCTTTGACCGCTTACAATCAGCCCAGTAATCGTGCCCCACCCTGCCTAGTTTTAGGGTACCATGGTACCTAACTTGGGTTACTACTAAAAGATGTCCCTCGTTAGTAGGGTTTTCTAGTCAAACATGTTAAGTGGTTAAGTGTCTGTATTTACCTAACCTCACCCATCAATTCTTGTTAACATGTTGAATTTGGTTAAGTGTTTTTAGTTGACTTAACCCTACCATCTGTCCTTAGCCTCTTAATGCACCTGACCACTCACATTAGATAGATATTGCTACGGTTACTGGATGTGCCGGTCGGTTCCGGGCAGGTTTACACCGTAGCTCAGACTAACCTCGGGTCCTTATTGGGCTCCATGCTTAACCACCCACATTGGATAGGAATTTTTGTGACTACTGGACAACCGGGCGGGTCCGGGCAGGTTTACGTCACAACTCAATCCAACCTCGGGTTAAGCATACCATGTTTTCTAAAATTACATATTTTATCACTTCTCAATTATATGTAAATGTCATGTCCTTTATTCTTGGGTATAACAATTCATACCGCTTAAATGTCATTGTCGTTGGCATGTGCCAACCATGCCAACATATATTTTTCTACGTTTTACACCCAACGTTATTACCCCCGTTTGTACGTTCGCAACATTATAACGAATGTTGGGCTCGACACAATTCGGCCCAACTTTTTAAACGTGAGAAAAAGGGAAATTAAGAACATGTAATATTTCACAATAAATAAAGGTGTGTGGCGCATGAACTTGCAATTTAGTGATTCAACTAACATAAATTATGGGTCATGTGAACTTGCACCCAAATCAGAGTATGGCATAGTGTAGGCTTATACAAACTTGGGTTTAAACATGTTTGACTTGGCATAATTTCAACAACAAAACTAGCATGTTGTATAATCACCAAAATGTCCAATTTTAACAACTAAGCATATAGTCTATTTCAACATGAAACTTGCATAGTTTATGTAATCCAAACGGTACTTAGTATAGATCCAATTATACTTGCAAATAAACATAAGAATGTGTTCATAGGTTTTGGGTCATGTAGGCATAAAAGGTCTCAAATCTAGAACATGTTTACATAAGCCTTAATTTAGACTTAGAGAATGTATATAGTCCATGACATAGACATAAACATAAAGGGATCAAATTCTAGTTTTTGCCACAAACTTGCAAGTGCCATTATTTTCATATACAAATGTCCAATAGGCTTGCATCAATCAGTTAATGCCACAAATATCAATACACAAGTCATGACAGATTTATTACAATGCACAGAATTCATATCATCATTATACAATAACACAATTCTATTTTCATTTACATCGAATCATGTCACAGTTTTTATTCATATTCTGAAAGATCACTATACTTACAACGAATGCAGAATCTTGAATTCCGGATTCCGAATTCTGAAATTGAGATGCGTTCCTTTGGGTAGATTAACGTTGCGTTGATTAATTTGATTAAGCTTTAGTCTTCTTCTTAATTTGATTCGTCTCTAAGCTCCTCTCTCTCTTGACGGCTACGCTCAATTCCTTCCTGGCAGCATGACGACTCCAATCTTTTTTTTTTGTGAATTTTTAGTTTAGACTTAGGGTGTATATATAGATTTTAAAATTGTTTTGAGCCGTCAGATGAAGACTGGAGGAATCTAGACCATACAAAGTTCAAAGAGCCAATCAAGAGGTGACATGTCAGCCCTAATGACACACCGAGCCACAGAAATTCGAGCCAGAACCAGCCGGCCAGGTCGACCAGGCAGGTGGACTGGCAGGTCGACACTATGGTCGACCTGGGGTAACCAGGTCGGCACCATGGTCGACCCTATGGTCGACCTGGTCCCTGGGCGGGAAAATTCCCGCCCAGCCCAGTTTGAGCTTGTTTTTCGAATTTTGAATTTGAAACCGAGCTGTTTGAATTTTAAATTTTATTCTGAAACTTCCGAAGGTCATAGTCCTTCATACGGAGTCCGATTCACGCAAACTCGGACTCTATCTCAAGCAGAATTCCGAGACGAACGCAATGGCGTAACCCGTTTCCTTAATTCTTTCATTTAGAATTAATTACACTTTAATTTGTGAAGATTAATGTTATAGAATTCACGGGGTGTTACATTCTCCCCCCCCCCTTAAAAGGATTTCGTCCCCAAATCTTCAAGTTAGGAAGAATGTATATCCTACCATCCAATCGTCCATCTACTCAACCAACAAACACAGGCGTCCACTGTCCTTAAAAGACTTCTAATGCTTCATGATCATATGCATAGTGTTTGTACATGTCCTTATCTAATGCAGAAATCAGGCGGTCTACTGATTCAGTTGACCTCCTTAATGCGAATCATGTAAGTGTCATGAATCCATTATGTATGCAAATTTTTCCTACTCATAATTCTGCATGAGTGCACAACTATTCATACAAATGCGACAACCATATGACAGCATATCAAGTTTCAACCATATACAAATGAGAATACATATATGCATATGCAATATAAAGTGACTGAGCCGATCTAAAACCTAGGGTTTGTGTGTATATGCATCCACGAGCAACCACTAGCAATCACTAGCAGCCATCTGCAGCCATCATCCATAACATATTTTCAAATACATGTTTGCATCAATTTGTTTTCTACCTAAGGAGTTAGGAAAAAGGACCGAGGACATATACCTAAAAAGATAAAGCAAAATTTAAGGAAAAAGAGAGATCAAAGATGTACCCTCAAAAAGAAAAGGGTAGGTAGCGCGTATTTTGTCCTCAGTTTTCCAAGTCGCGTCTTCCTCGGCGTCGCTCCACTAAACTTTAACGAGTTTGACTTCGCGGTTGCGTAGCTTTTTCACTTCAGTTCCTAAGATGCAGGTTGGAACTCTCCTCACAGTTGCTTCACATTCTACTTCGGCCTCTTCTAGAATGCTTGGTTCCACCACTTCCGCAGACTCATGCAAACACTTCTGGAGGTGAGAAACATGAAAGACGTTGTGAACTCCGGCCAGTCTCTCGGGTAGCTCTAATCTATAGGCCATCTTCCCAACCTTCTCGATGATAGGAAACGGTCCTACAAATCTTGGTGCTAGCTTTCCTGCGGATCCAAAGCGAACGACGTTCCTTAAAGGGGATACCTTCAGGAAAACCCTGTCCCCAACCTCAAATTCAAGGTCGGTCCTTCTTTTGTCGGCGTAGGATTTCTGTCTGTCTTGGGCAGTCTTCATTCTCCTTCGTATCAAGTCCACTTTTTCTGAAGTCTCTCTGATCATGTTTGGCCCAAGTATAATCTTGTCAGTGGACTCCCACCAACAAGCTAGTGATCGGCAAGGTCTTCCATACAAAGCTTCGAAGGGCGCCATACCGATGGTGGCTTGGTAACTGTTGTTATAGGCGAATTCCACTAAAGGAAGGTGATCCTCCCAAGTTCCTCCGAAGTCAAGAACGCACAGTCTTAGAAGATCTTCTAGCACCCTATTCACCCTTTCTGTCTGACCGTCAGTTTGGGGGTGATAGGCCGTGCTCAAACATAACTGTGTGCCGACAGCTTCTTGCAGACTCCACCAAAATTCGCTCGTGAAGATGGGCTCTCTGTCACTCACTATGCTAGAGGGTATTCCATGGAGTCGAACTATTTCCTTGAGATAAAGAGAAGCTAGTGACGAAGCAGTCCTTCTACTCTTGATAGGTATAAAGTGGGCGCTTTTAGTAAGCCTGTCCACTATTAACCAAATGCTAGTATTGCCCTTTCTTGACCTAGGCAACCCGTCAATGAAGTCCATTGAAATGCTATCCCACTTCCATTGCGGGACTTCTAAAGGATGTAGTAGTCCTCCAGGTTTCTTCTGTTCCACCTTGACGTGTTGGCAGGTCATGCACTTAGAAACGAAATTTGCCACGTCCTTCTTCATGCCGCCCCAAAAGAAAGTCCTTTTTATATCCTTGTACATCTTATCACCGCCAGGGTGTATAGTCATCTTGGAATGATGTGCTTCCTCAAGAACCTTCTTTGTCAACTCCATAGCTTGTGGGATGCATAACCTTCCATCTCGCCTAAGCCAACCCTTATCATCGATGGAGTATCTACTGAGGTGATTAGAAGTCTCACCCCTAATAATTTTATCAATCACATCAACAAGCTGAGGGTCTTCACGTTGTGCAGCCCCTATTGTGTCCAAGAGAGTAGGGCGTACTTCGAGAGATGCTAACAAACCCGGTACAAAATCCGAGGAGGGCCTAAAGTTAAAACTAGCTGTATACTCCAAGCTTTTCCTTTCCACAAAGAGAGGGCTTAAGGTCAGTTTCTTTTGGCTCAATGCGTCTGCTACTACGTTGCCTTTTCCGGGAGTATTGGAAATTTCAAAGTCATTCGAGGCAAGAAACTCCATCCATCTTTGCTGCCTCAAGTTAAGATCCTTCTGCGAGAAGAGATATTTCAACGATTTATGGTCAGTGTATAATTCGAACTTCTCACCTAGGAGATAATGGCGCCAAGACTTAAGCGCAAAGACGATGGCGGCTAACTCAAGATCGTGGGTTGGGTAGTTCTTTTCATGAACTTTCAATTGCCTTCCACCATAAGCTACTACCCTCCCTTCTTGCATCAAAACAGTGCCTAGCCCTGTACCACAAGCATATGTATATACTATGAACATTTTGTTTCCATCTGGCAAAGTCAGAACTGGGGCTGTTGTGAGAGCCCTTTTTAATCGTTATAAAGCAAACTCGCAGTCCAAATCCCAAGTGAACGCCAGATTCTTCTTTGTTAGCCTTGTGAGTGGAGTTGAGATTTTTGCAAAATCCCTAGTGAACTTTCGGTAAAAACCGGCTAGCCCAAGAAAGCTTCGAACTTCGGTTGCATTTCTTGGTGTCTTCTAATCTTGCACTACCACCACTTTCGCGGGGTCCACCGCCAACCCCTCTTTAGACACTATATGCCCCAGAAATCTTACCTCATTTCTCCAAAAGTGGCACTTGGAGAATTTAGCTTTTAGCTGATGTGCACGGAGAGTATCCATGATCTCTTTCAGATGTTGAGCATGTTCTTCCTCATTCTTTGAGAAGATCAAAATATCGTCTATGATGACAACCACAAATTTGTTGAGGAATTCTCTGAACACTCTGCTCATTAGGTCTACAAAATAAGAAGGTGCGTTTGTCAAGCCGAAAGGCATGACAAGCCACTCGAAGAAACCGTTTGGGGTTCTAAACGCCGTTTTATCAATGCTGTCCTCAGCTACTCTTAGCTGATGGAACCCAGTTGCCAAATCAAGTTTGGAGAAGATCGTCGCACCTACAAGCTAATCAAACAAATCGTCGATTCGGGGAAGAGGGTGCCTATTTTTCTTGGTCAATTTGTTTAATTCCCTATAGTCGATGCAAAGGCGAAGCGAACCGTCCGCTTTGGTTGCGAACACCACTGGAGCGCCCCATTTCGAAATGCTCCTTCTAATGAACCCCTTTTCGAGAAGTTCTTTAACCTACTTACTGAGCTCTTTTCTCTCCTTTGGAGCCATGTGTCTGACAGGTAAAGCTACAGGCTTTGCATTATCCACAAGATATATGCGAAAGTCTATTTCTCGCCTCGGAGGTAAGCCCTTCACCTCCTCAAAGACATCCGGATATTCCCGGACTACTCTAACTGACTGCAAATTTTCATCAGAAGCATCAAGCGACTCTAGATAACTAAGCATAACAGCATTCAAGGGATTACAAGAAATTTCTAGAGTGTTACCAAGCCGAGTCAAGAGTCTAACTACTCTTTTCTCACAATCAAGAATGGCACCATTACTGGATAACCAGTCCATGCCTAAGATCAAACCATATCCCGAGAAGCCCAAAACAAAGGCATTACAACTAAACTCAACGCTGAGAATAGAGATTTTCAAACCCAAACAAACCATTGACAAGTAAGCGGAGCCTCCAATTGGATTTGAAAATACTAAGGGATCTTCTACCATACTAGTGTCTAGATGCATAGATTCTACTAAGGCAGATGAAGTAAAGGAGTGTGATGCGCCAAAATCAAAAAGTGTGCGAACTGGATGATCATAAAGATAGACTACACTTTCTACAGAAATATTACTACCTCGTTCCTGTGACGGTGCCACCAGTGCATGAACGTGACCCCCTGAAGTGGATCCAGCCTTCTGTCCCTGCCCTCGCTTCTTTGGGCAGTCCTTAGCCAAGAGCCCAGTCTCCCCGCAATGGAAGCACCCACCCATCTTCGCTTTCCTTTTTCAGCAATCTTTCGATATATGTCCAACAATGCCACAGAAATTGCACCTTCTCTCCTCACGGGGCTTATTGTTCTTCCCTCCTTTCTTGAAGTCTGTTTTCTTAGCTTATAGACCCTCTTTCTTTTCTTCTACCTTAGTCTCTTTCTTGTCGTTATCTTCCTCGTGTAGCAACGCTATATCCACCAAGCTTTCATAAGTCGCTCCCGTGGATACATGGGTCATAGCAAGGCTGTGTAGAGGCTCATTCAAACCTTTGACGAAGCGAAGCGCCTTCTTGTGTTGGGTGTTTACTAAGTCCAGCCCAAATATGGCCAATTGATTAAACTGATTGACGTACTCCCTGATCGTCATGCTCCCCTATTTTGGTTAGGAACTTCTCCATTTGCAGGCTTCTTTCAGCTTGGGAGAGGAATTTCATTTCAGATCTTATCCTGAAATCTTCCCATGTTTCCACTGGCCTCTGAGCATTGGTAATCTCCCACCAATAGGAAGCTTCATCTTTAAGCAACCACATTGCTAGCTGTATCTTTTGCCTGTCATCAACTGCGAAGATGACAAACAGATCCCTAGTCTCCTTTAGCCAGTTTCTTGCTCCTACAAAGGATTATGTCCCATAAAAGTCTTTTCCACCCATAGCCTTGAAGTCTCTACAAGTTTTTGCAAAGGCATTTCCACGAGGAGGTGGAGGAGGAGGAGGAACCGCGGGCACTGGAGGAGGAATGTCTGCTGGGCCCGCGCTATTGGCCCTTGCTTCTAAGTACCTCCTAAACCAGTCGGGTATCGGCACTCCTTCTGGAAGGTTAAGGTCTCCAGACATGCTGAAACAGAAAGGAAAGATTCAAAACAAAGGATAGAGAGAGATAGTGCACATGGCTTTGGGGGATTATGCCTTTTTTTAAAATATAACACTTTTTCTTGAAAAATGCTTCTTTAAACTTCCTTTTTGAAAATAGTTTCAAAATCTTTTATCCAGTCTGGTAAACCTATGCTCTGATACTAAGTGAAACACCCCACCTCCGTTAAGGTCACTCACAAAGGGAATGCCTTAACTTTGGTGGAGGTTTATAAGTAAAAGTTACAGATAAACACAAGACAGATATAAGTACACATATTTTAAGCAGCGGAAAAAAACAGGCTTTTATTTCATCAATACGTGTTCATACAAAACATTTCCATAATTGTCTCAAAATACTTCCAACATTACAACCTCATTACTGTCTTGATTATTAAAGAAGCATAAAACATAAATAAAGTAAAAAAAATCCCCATAGTGATATCCAAAGCCATAATCCAAGCAAAAGAGATCCAAACCATACATTTACGGTCTTGAAGCTTGCAAAAAAGTACTAAGCTGGGTTGTTTCCTCCCTGTGGACCGGGGGGGACAAAAGAAAAGAAGACGAAAAGAAAATAGAGTCAGACATAAAGCCTGAGTAAATCTAGTGACTTTTCAGTATGTGAATAAGAAAAAGGGCATGATAGATATAAACTGAAAACAGGAAAGTATCACAAGCTAAGGAAGTGTCGCTTAAAATCGAATGTACTATCGCACCCACACTATGTCTCTGCACCTACTTGAACTTATTCTAACTGGCACCCCATGCTGAGGGTGAAGTGATCCCCATTTTCTGAAGATCGGCTCCTACTCGTATAAATATGTGTCATACGGGCCCCAAGAATTGTAGATACCTATGCTGGTCCCACCATGGGGTGTAACAAGACCCATGGTGGCGGCCCCGGCACAATTCTAGAATGCATAGGTTATACTATTGGTGCCCCCAGTGCCCTGTTTTTCTGCTCCGAAGTGTGTGCACGCCCGCACTCCGTTAGAACCCACACTGTTGCACCCACCTCCGTCGCTTTGACCTCTTACAATCAGCCCAGTAATCGTGCCCCACCCTGCCTAGTTTCAGGGTACCATGATACCTAACTTGGGTTACTACTGAAACGGGTCCCTCGTTAGTAGGGTTTTCTAGTCAAACATGTTAAGTGGTTAAGTGTCTGTATTTACCTAACCTCACCCATCAATTCTTGTTAACATGTTGAATTTGGTTAAGTGTTTTTAGTTGACTTAACCCTACCATCTGTCCTTAGCCTCTTAAAGCACCTGACCACTCACATTAGACAGATATTGTTACGGTTACTGGATGTGCCGGTCGGTTCCGGGCAGGTTTACACCGTAGCTCAGACTAACCTCGGGTCCTTATTGGGCTCCATGCTTAACCACCCACATTGGATAGGAATTGTTGTGACTACTGGACAACCGGGCGGGTCCGGGCAGGTTTACGTCACAACTCAATCCAACCTCGGGTTAAGCATACCATGTTTTCTAAAATTACATATTTTATCACTTCTCAATTATATGTAAATGTCATGTCCTTTATTCTTGGGTATAACAATTCATACCGCTTAAATGTCATTGTCGTTGGCATGTGCCAACCATGCCAACATATATTTTCCATGTTTTACACCCAACGTTATTACCTCCTTTTGTACATTCGCAACATTATAATGAATGTTGGGCTCGACACAATTCGGCCCAACTTTTTAAACGTGAGAAAAAGGGAAATTAAGAACATGTAATATTTCATAATACATAAAGGTGTGTGGCGCATGAACTTGCAATTTAGCGATTCAACTAACATAAATTATGGGTCATGTGAACTTGCATCCAAATCAGAGTATGGCATAGTGTAGGCTTATACAAACTTGGGTTTAAACATGTTTGACTTGGCATAATGTCAACAACAAAACTAGCATGTTGTATAATCACCAAAATGTCCAATTTTAACAACTAACCATATAGTCTGTTTCAACATGAAACTTGCATAGTTTATGTAATCCAAACGGTACTTAGTATAGATCCAATTATACTTGCAAATAAACATAAGAATGTGTTCATAGGTTTTGGGTCATGTAGGCATAAAAGGTCTCAAATCTAGAACATGTTTACATAAGCCTTAATTTAGACTTAGAGAATGTATATAGTCCATGACATAGACATAAACATAAAGGGATCAAATTCTAGTTTTTGCCACAAACTTGCAAGTGCCATTATTTTCATATACAAATGTCCAATAGGCTTGCATAAATCAATTTATGCCACAAATATCAATACAAAAGCCATGACAGAATTATTACAGTGCACAGAATTCATATCATCATTATACAATAACACAATTCTATTTTCATTTACATCGAATCACGTCACAGTTTTTATTCATATTCTGAAAGATCACTATACTTACAACGAATGCAGAATTTTGAATTCTGGATTCTGAATTCTGAAATTGAGATGCGTTCCTTTGGGTAGATTAACGTTGCGTTGATTAATTTGATTAAGCTTTAGTCTTCTTCTTAATTTGATTCGTCTCTAAGCTCCTCTCTCTTGACGGCTACGCTCAATTCCTTCCTGGCAGCATGATGACTCCAATCTTATTTTTTTGTGTGAATTTTTAGTTGAGACTTAGGGTGTATATATAGATTTTTAAATTGTTTTGAGCCGTCAGATGAAGAAAGGAGGAATCTAGACCATACAAAGTTCAAAGAGCCAATCAAGAGGTGACATGTCATCTCTAATGACACACCGAGCCACAGAAATTCGAGCCAGAGCCAGACCCAGCCAGGTCGACCAGGCAGGTCGACTGGCAGGTTGGCACCCAGGTCAACACTATGGTCGACCTGTGGTGACCAGGTCGACCTGGTCCCTGGGCGGGAAAATTCCCGCCCAGCCCAGTTTGAGCTTGTTTTTCGAATTTTGAATTTGAAACCGAGCTGTTTGAATTTTAAATTTTATTCTGAAACTTCCGAAGGTCATAACTCCTTCATACCGAGTCTGATTCACGCAAACTCGGACTCTATCTAAAGCAGAATTCCAAGATGAACGCAATGACGTAACCCATTTCCCTTAATTCTTTCATTTAGAATTAATTACACTTTAATTTGTGAAGCTTAATGTTATAGAATTCACGGTGTGTTACAATTTTCATGTGTTTTCTAGTTTCCGGATTTACATTCAAATGATCAGCGTTTTCAACAAGAAGATATGGTACATGAATGGATATGTGTATTGTTTACTTAACATCTAACAATTAGACAGTATAGGGAAAAAGTTTAATCACAATATGTGTGTTGTTTTGGGCTCCAGGTTTACACAATTGTTCATACATTTTTTTTTCTATCCTCTATTCTTTGAAATGCACATTTAATTAATCTTGTATCCATATCCCGAACATGAATACATCATATATATTGCCAAACCATTAGAAGAAAAATGGAAGGAGGTTTACTCACAGAAATGTTTTACTGTTTTGAGCCATTTCCAGTTTTAGGTTCCAAGTATTTAGTCTGCTGCCATTGTTCTAATTCCAGTTTGTTTCAGATTTTTGTGTGTGTGAAGTGAGTGTATATGTGAGCATATTTATAGGTAGAATTCAAGACTTCTACATGAAGCTTTGTAGTGTAGACAAGGGTAAGTAGGTGTAGTAGCTGCTGCCTGCAAATCCTTTGATTGAAAGGGATGTGTAGTTAATGCTTATCTCATTTGATTTCTTACAGCTATACCACGGCCATGTGCAAATTGTTTAGATATCAAATGCTTAGAGATCAACCTATGTACTGCTATGCTAGATGATGTAGGATGAATCAAATCATATATTAGAAATGAAAATCTGCCGCAAACCCTAAAATGATAAGCTACTTGCTCATTGAATTCTTCTTAGACATGTGGCTAGGCTAGTGTACAGGGTGTAGGCTGCTTTGTTGTGAAGAAATTTGCTGAAATTTATTTGTTTGCACATGCATAGGCTTGACAAAAGGTAATGACTTTAGGCTGTCTTAGGTGTATTTGATAACACAGGGTTACTATGCACATAGCTATGTATGTACTGGATATTTTTAACTTGGCTTCTAAGTAGTTTCAAAACAATAAATGTGTATGTACTACAATGTTTTGAAAAGGCAATACATAGCTCTTAAGGCTTATGAAAATTATTTAGCTATGTTCATCATCGATGTGCTTAGATGTGAAATAATTGACATTATATAAATGTCTTATTAGCCATACAATTTAAAACCAACATGATTCTTATATGAATTTAAAGCAAGTTTCAAATACAAGACAAAAAACATATATTTACTAGTATATATTTATATATATAACAAGTAAAAATACAACATTTTAAACTAATTCTTATTCTAATTATAATATTCATAATTTTTATTTTTATTTAACTCAATTATCAAATCATCCCAAAATAAATTGTATTACAAAAATAGTCAAAAACCGGGACGTTACAATCTACCCACCTTAAAAGAATTTCGTCCTCGAAATTGAAGAGTAACGAGGAGCTTATAGTTATATTTATATTTAGGCTTATATGCATACATGGATCATCCATCCAAAACACACAGTTTACCTACCAAACATTTCTCAATAATTAAAATATTCAATATATCAGAAATTAGCTATTCATCACAGTCATTCCTATAACTAGACATAAATGTTACTTATAATCGGAAAACATCTTTCATTTCTTATTTATGCACTTCTCCTCATCGATATTCATCAGTTCTTGGCCATAAATTGGTAAGAAAATAATCCTCTAAGTATCAACCCTGAAGACCGAAATCAACATCAGATCAATACTCATAAAATCTTTTAATTCTATCAATTTCCAGTTAGGTTCCAATTTCTTAATTCCAGTAAAAATTTCAAATTCTAGAATCCAAATTTTCAATTTTTATCCTAAACCGACTTGGAGTCTCATATCTTAATTCCATCCTAAATTCTAGACCTTTGAATTTTCCAAAACATCTCGTTTTCTCCAACAATTTTTTTCAAATTTGTATTATTTGTATATTTTATTCTTATGTAAATTCAGTTTGATTCAGTATATAACTATTACAATTTTTATTTTCTTACTTGATTATATTCACAACAATCGACACATCCATTTGTAATAATAATTTCAAAAAAATTATTCTTTTTGTATCAAAATAAAATTTTGGGCAAAGTTATATATTTACCCAGTTTTTAAAATAATACTGTGTCGAATTAATTTGTTCAAGTGTTTAGAAACACCTATCGATACAGCTGTTCCTTTCTGTATCGACCCGAATTTATAAATTACTCGACAAATCAATCATCACAACATCGAATAGTTTTTATATCAATTAACAAGTATGCGCTCATATATATACACTCAAACTCAATCTAGGGTATTACTATCCCCATCTCTATCGAGTTACGCCACAGAACCAACGTTATTATTACTCAACCTGACTCTGATACCAAGTGTAACGAACCGCAAATCTGTACCATTAGAGCTGACTGAATACAACTCATGTCCAACCCAAATTGCACGAAAATACGAATCATTAATAGATAGAAGTTAGAGGATGAGAAATAGGAAGAAAGAAAATTAGAATAGAAGAAATTAGATAGAAGATCGAACTGAACAACATAGAGTCTCACAATTGCAGTGGAATAAAATATAATATATAAATGATCACCTTTGAAATACAAACTGTATTTGAACTTACATACATCATCAAAGTACATTGCATATACAACACAACGGAAATAACTCTAAATATCTAACGTTAAAGTCTCCTGCTCCAAGCTGCTCCAGATAAATCTGTAAAACCCTGAACCATTGGACTGTCCGTACAAATTTAGGCACCCAAGAGTTTAAGGAAACATAGAAAAATAAACTCTGGGTCAGTCATGGGACTGGTGTGAATAAACGATTAAAAACGGTTTGATTTTAACTTTCAAAAATCTTTTGAAAGAAAAGATAATCGTAAGACCGATCCACACATAAATACGGATGGTTTTTTCCTTATGATAACCCAAAACATTTTTGAAAAAACAATATTATTATGATATTATGATAGTGTCTAAATACAAATAAATAGCAATCTAGCAGAACACTTGCATCTCACGCTCTACATATGTAGTATACAATCAAAACCGCGGGCTCTTATTGAAGATTGGATTCCGACTATGATAGGGTATGGAACCACCTGCCGATAGTGTATCTCTAGAGGGGAATACACTGGGTTCAACAAGAATGTCTTGCAACCCAACCCACACATGACCGACCACTCATTTCGCTTGAGTGTATCGAATATATTGTCACCAACGGTTGGGTGCGACCCACCGTTTCCTAAAAGGGACAGCATCGACAGATCAAAGAAGCAAAATGTAGCGACCCGTGCTTCCCAGCCGGCCTAAACCGAACAAGAAGGGGGACTGCTTCGAGAACAAGACGAATCGGAACACAAACAGAAGAACATTTCATTGCTATTTACAACAATTTACATCAGAGTACAAGAATATATCAGAGCATATATATATTACATAGAAAAATATCAGAAATTTAAAATACACAGCAGCGGAAATAAAATGAAAAAATACAACTCATAGTGGAAAATAAAATAACTAGCACAACTGAAAGAAACACACGAATACAAAGCTTTCCGAATATAGTTCCAGCTGTAATCCAGGATCCTGGAAAGAGAAATATGCAAAACCAGAACTACTAGCTACCCATGTGGAAAATATGGGCACCCAGAGTTTAGGTTAAAATAATAAACTCCAGTTCAGTCATGGGACTAGTGTGAGAACTAAAACAGTTATTAAAACTTTACTTTAAAATAAGGTAAATTGAGGGACCACGCCGTATAACACAGAACAGGTTTACCCTCAAGAATACTAGTGCCTAAAACAAACAGCGCAATGCTAAATAAAGAAAAATGAAGCTATTATAAGACTCAGGCCCCATCACACAATGAACGCAGTCGAGGATAGAGTTTTACTTTATAATAGCCAAATATGCTTGGTACGTTTTTAAACAAATCTTTTATTATTACTATACGTGAAGAAATCAACTTCAAATATAAATGTATCAATCATAGACGGCATGAGCACCCTATCCTACAATGTCGCCCTATATAGTATACGATTAAAACCGTAAAATGTCGTATTGGAAGTTTGGATTTCCTCACTGGTGGCTCCTGATCTGAAAGATCTATCGCGTAGTGCAATTCCCAACGGTTTGCGTCGCAGGCATGCGAAAACACCTTAATGCACATCCGCATTATCGAGGAAACAAATTATTGTGGCTTACGTCCAAGCATTGGAAAAAACCGCTAACTCTATCCATCTGGGAATCGGGGGGGTGTGCCTGATCCCTACTGGTGTGGGGCGACCACACCCAGTATCACCTTGGTCGACCGAATCCATGACAACCCGTAGGATGTCTATCCTCATCTCAAAAGCATACTGATCTAACCATCAGTTTGCCACCATATCGGTGTGTGAGGCTTGCGAATTAACGCTACAAAAAGCTGCGCTATTAAAAGCTGTGCTTTAATCATCATCCATCAAATTTTGCTTTTCAACAAAAGTTTGGATCACTGCATCTCAGCATGTCACACAGTCAATCCATACTGTACCATTGATTTCTGCCGATATATAACCTTTGAGCTCGTACGTCTCAGAGAAGGGTGTTAAGCAAGAGAATAAATCCCATGCCACTAAACAAATATATATTTAGCAGAGATCAATGAATACAGTATAAAGGAATATAATGTCAGACACATTATCCATTTACAAGTCCGTTCCAGGTCTGAAGCAAACCGGAGGCACCTTATTCCTCATTCTGTATGTATAATATAGGAGAGAGGCCCTCGCATATCCGTACAATCAACAAGTACGTCCGGGCGGCTACCACTGTAGCCCCTTCAAAGTAGCTACTCCAATCATTGGCATCTATAACAACCCATCCATTCGATGTGAAGATCGTCGGTCTTGCTCTGTCTTCAATCTCTTCGACTTTTCGTCGTATCAGTTATTTAGAATGGATTAAACCCGACCTTTCTGAAAAACTCGCGTATCTTATAATCAAGTGCTTTAACAACACATCATACGCCTCATTCCAATCCAAAATATTCGTTAATTCAAAATATTATTTATTTTAAAATATTCGTTAATTTATGAATTGGAATAAAACTCAATCAGTTGCCATATAATTTTATTTATATGGATTTCAACAGCACATGTATACCACAATAATGATAAACAATCAGTAAAAATTCATACAACATGCAGAATGCATTCTACAACGGAATAAGCATTAAAATAAATAAATAATGCTTATATAGTCTATCAGCCCATCGATTGACATACCACTAATTATTGAGATCAGTGTATGTCAAATATTATACCAATACCCGTGTGGGGTTTTCAAACAACAAATACTGTTTATTATTTGCGCAGTTGGGCGATGTGTAAAATTTATCGTCCCAATCAATATCAGATAAATAAATGTACATTTACAAACCATCCGGTTTGTAAATGAATATTTATTTTATTTCATGATATTTTTTTTATATATTTTATATAAATAATTATTATATACAACAATATCAATACATGACAATCCAAACAAACAATCAACTGGCCTGTACAATAAATAATGTCTGGGCTTCTAAGCCCCGTCTGCATCCAAGTAGATATTTACTGTAAAATACTTTGAATGTGAGAGAGATCTCACATTCGTTTCCACTCCTTCGTTCTTTTATTTCTGAATTTCTGTATCGCTTGGATTTTAATTTTCTTGAAATTCTGATTAGCTCAATTTTGAACCCGGTCAGTCTTTTTACGAAGCTCTCGTCAAGAGGATTCCAACGGATCCTGTTTCGCTGGATTCCGATATCGTATGATGAAGATATTAGTGTTTATTTGTTAATGACATTTTAAATATAATCAATAGAATAATTAATTAATTTTTAAACCTTTCTTCTTCATTCCCGTTCAAACCCCTCTGTAACGTGAAAACCCAAACCCTCGCACCCTTCATCCCTCAATCGCCTCCGCCACGAGCTTCCGACGCCGGATCTGATCATCCACCCTCGCGCGCCTTGGCGCCGTCACCATCCACGCCGAACGGCGTTGAACTCGCACCCCTGAAGCCTTCTGGAACTAGGGTTTAATTGTCTGTAATTTGATCGAATCACATTACTTCATGAAACCGAATCACATTTGTATGAAATTAAGGCATGAAGAAATCTCCACAAAATCCCCCAAAGAACTAGGGTTTAATTCTCTGTAATTTGATCGGGATTTGGGGAAGAAAGATCGGAAATTGGCCTTTCATCGTTAGAGCGGCTGCGTAATTGAAGGGTTGACCACGACATAAGAAAACTAGGGTTTTGACCATTCAATTTTCATATATAATATAATTTAATTATTATTTTATTCAAATTTACTTGTGTATCCTCATGAACTCCAAATCAAACCCAATGATTGTCGTCCCTAGCTAATTACTCCCATTCCGAACACAATGGGATATGTTTCGTAAGCAATTCTAATGTTTTGATAAATTTTATCAAAATTAAAATATAAATCAATATATATTAACTTTAAACGTACATTTTAATTTACCTGGGCCACATACTGACTCCAAAAATTCCAGAAAAATAAACTAGCTATGTTTTGACGATATGGTCCTAACAAAATTAATTTCGCTGAATTTGGAGACCGTTTGAAAAATGGTCATTTTCTGGTCGATCCATTTTAAATTTAAATTACTAAACACATTTAAATTTACTACGCTCACATATTAAATCCAAAAATTATGAAATTTGAAACCTAGCAATAATTTGACATTCCGAATCTAACAAAAGTGGTTTTGTCGAAAACGGAGGTCGTTTGCAAAATGGTTATATATTATATTATATTTAATTCCATAGCGACTATTTTAAATTTTAAACTAGACATAACTTTTTATTCCCGCTATGAAATCTGGAATTTTCACATTTGTTGGAAAGATATTTTTAAATAGATTCAAATATTTTTGGTTTCACTAAAATCCGATTTAATTTGGATCATGTGCATTCATTTGAAATTTGAAATCGAATTTTCAAACTACCGCGCCATTTCAAACTCCTTTTATAATTAAAATAAAATTATTCATTCTAACTTTGATTAAAATAAATATTATTTAAAATAATTCATTTTAAATTTTCAAAATCCATCAAAATTGCTAAAATAAAAATTTTAA
This sequence comes from Allium sativum, assembly GCA_030737875.1. Lineage (NCBI taxonomy): Eukaryota > Viridiplantae > Streptophyta > Magnoliopsida > Asparagales > Amaryllidaceae > Allium > Allium sativum. The sequence continues at coordinate 619,956,163 of CM060912.1, forward strand.
ATTGGTTCTGAAATCCTGGGATGTTACAATCTCCCCCACTTAAAATCTTTTTGTCCTCGAAAAGGAACGGAGCTGAAAGTTGTTTAACTAACCAACTCAACTTTCATTTTGGCTTTTATTCTTCAACTTTTCATTTTCTAAGAATTTTTAAATCTTTCAAAAATTTGGCTAACACCCTAAATTTTCGGAAAATTTCGCCATAACCTCCTTTGTATGGGGAGACATTTAAAACTGCAACTTGCCGCACATGGCCCTCACCAATCCAAAAGAAAAGGAAAATGCCAAGCGGCTCATAAAATCACCAAAACCAAATAAATTAGTAAACATGTACCTATTTGTCGGGCATACAATTTTATTCCTCTTCTCTAGCCTCTTTTTTATGACCTATTCAAAATATATACATGTACACGTGTGCAATTCCAATCAATTTTCAATTCTGTTCAAAATTTGATTCTATTTGGCTAAATTTACCTTTCATTCATATATTGGTTAAATTTGCTTCAATTCAACTGTAACACCCCACCTCCGTTAAGGTCACTCTCAAAGGGAATGCCTTAACTTCAGTGGAGCGTCATAACTGTATAGAACAGATAAATTACAAAACAGAAAAAATTTATACAATGGAAAATAAATAAAACTTTACTTTATTGATAAAATAACAGCTTAGTAAAACAGCTTGTACAAAGATTGTTTTCCAGCACCAAAACACCAATACCCATAACAACAAAGCATCTGTCTTGTTTAACAAAATAAAGAAGCATGAAATGACAATGATATTCCTCAATAAAGCATGAGCCAGCCATAGCAGTGGAAAAGAGAGTCCAAAGCAATACATCGTTTATCTTCGAGCTTGGAAAGAAAACTAAGCTAAGTGGTAATATTCCCTCCCTGTGAACCTGGGCGAGAAATAGAAGAAAAGAGAGCGAAACAAAACAGAGTCAGACATAAAGCTTGGTAAATCCAGTGATTATTCAACATGTAAACAGGTAAAAGGATCACGACATGAATAAACTGGATACCAGACCATAACCATGATAATAAGCATAGCAAGACAGCAAATGATGATCGTTAGATATGACAAGGTAAGATACACTAAATGCGCTTCAGTTCTTTCTATGGTTTCCTATTTTCTCCACACAATCCAACTAGCATCCTAACTAGTGTCTTTTATAGAACAATTTATATTCCCTACTAGTGTCCCAACTAGTATCCTGTGTTATAAAATAAGGTGATCCCAACCCCGCAATTGTGGTAGCCTTCAGGTGTACATCTAGTATGAGGATCTTACCTCAACAAGCCTAGTTGCCATGAAGATATTAGATGTACCCTTACTACCCTATTGATCGGCTCCCTACTTGTATTAACTTTCCTTGTGTCTGTGTCAGTCGGCCCTCTCTTGCATGTATATACCCTGTGTTGGTCCCACCATAAGGTGTATTAATCCATATGATAGTAACCCGACACAAATTCTAGATGCACAGTGTATACTACTGATGCCTAGTGCCTGCTTTTCCACTTCGGAGCACGTGCACGCCCATACTCCATCGGAACTACATTGTTGCACCCCCTGTCGCTATTTTGACCGCTTATAATCAACCCAGTAATCGTGCCCTACCCTGCCTAGTTTCAGGGTACCGTGATACATCTATGTGGGTTACTGCTGAAATGGGTCCCCATTACTAGGGTTTTCAATGGTCTATTCGTATACCCCCCAAATTGGCTAAGTGTTATCCATCCATTCAAGTTAACTTAACCCATCCACATGCCATGTCATGTTGGTTAAGTGTTTCTTATTAACTTAACCCTTCTCTTTCATCATGTTGTAATTGGTTAAGTGTTTTCTATTAACTTAACCCTGTTCATTCATCATATTATATTGGTTAAGTGTTTCCCATTAACCTAACCCCACTCGTTCATTGGTTAAGTGTAAACTTAACCCTACCACTGGTCATTTTACATTGGTTAAGTGTTTCCCTCTTGTGTTACTTAGCCCTACCACTTGTCATGTTACATTGGTTAAGTGTTTCCCTCTTGTGTTACTTAACCCTATCACACATCATGTTACATTGGTTAAGTGTTGCCCTCTTGTGTTACTTAACCCTATCACACATCATGTTATATTGGTTAAGTGTTGCTCTCTTGTGTTAATTAAACCTACCACTTGTCATGGTACATTTGTTAAGTGTTGCCCTCTTGTGTTACTTAACCCTATCACACATCATGATATATTGGTTAAGTGTTGCTTTGATTAACTTAACCCTACCATTCTTAGCCTGTCTGTTTCTTAGCTTTAATTTATTCATTAAAGCACCAACCTCTCACATTAGGTCTATATTGTTGCGCTCGCTGGATGTGTCGGGCGGTTCCGGGCAGCCTTACACCGCAACTCAATCTAACCTCGGGTTTTTGGGCTTAAATGCGCTAACCTCTCACATTAGATCTATACTGTTGTGCTCGCTGGATGTGCCAGGCGGTTCCGGGCAGTCTTACACCGCAACTCAATCTAACCTCAGGTTAGACATGTTCATCTTTAGCCAAATTACATATTTGTCATATGTGTCCAAATCTATGTGTCAAATTTTCCACAAGTCTAGTAAATACAATTTTATGCCACATTCCCATGCTATGCCCAAAATTTACTCAATTAAATTATACCCAATTTTCCCCGTGTTATAATCGCACGTACAATGAGATTCAATCTAAATTCCGAATGAACTTAGTATTCACAAAAGCAAGTAAAAAGGGAAAAATAGAGAAGGAGCATAGTAATTTACATAAGGAAAAAATAGGCATGTGAAGATGCACCAAATTCAAGAATCATGTTTCAATGTTGTACATTAACACTATGTGTAGACAAGCTAAGCAATTTACACCATAGGTATAAAGATTAGATATAATTTGACTTAAGAGAATCACTAATTTTCATGTACAACATGATAAGCCCCATTATATAAATCAAAATAGTCTCATAGGCATAGGATGTACAACATGATAGGTTCCACCATATAAATCACAACAACCTCATAGGCATGATAGGTTCCATTATGTCAATCCAATAGTCTCATAGGCATGATAAGTTCTATTAAGTCAGTCAAACAGTCTCATAGGCATGATAGGTTTGATTGTGTCATTCACAACAGTTCATAGGCATGATAGGTTTTATTATGTTAGTCCAATAGTCTCATAGGAATGATAGATGTCATTACATCATTCACAATAGTCACATAGGTATCAGCAATTTAGATTTGACAAAAGGATAGGCACGAATCAGAATTAGGCATCGTTCTAGATCCGATTATTACAGTCATGATTTCTATTAGATGTTTAAATCTAAATAATAACTAAACTTACATAAAAAGGACGAATCTTATATTCTGGGATCTGATTTCTGAATTTGAAAAGTTATCCTTTGATGTAGACGTTTGATTTGAAGTTATTCTAATTGATTACTAGTTTTGGATTTATTTTCTAGTTAGGAGAAGATGAAGGAGGCTAGGCTAGCTTGTAGACGAACAGCATGATGACACCATAGTCTTAGGGTTATGAGGTTAGGGTCTAGGTTTGGTTATGTATATATAGATGTCGAGGATTAATTCTAGCCTTTAGATTAGTCTAGGAGAAATCAGAGCCATCAAACCGGTGTCATCCAGCCAACCATAGCACGACACGTAAGCCCTAACACCTCAGAAATTAGTCATTGGCCAATCTGAGAAGGCCACATCAGCTCAGGACTACAATAATTCGTCACAAGAAGCAGATCTCAAAAGGGGTCGACTTCCTACCGGGGGGGTCGACACCTATGTCGACTCCCCCATAGGGGGGAGGGTGGTCGACACCCTGAGAGGGAAATTTCCTACTCAGCCTGTTCTATCTGAATTTTGAAATTTTGAACTGGTTTTGATTTAATTATTATTTTCTGTTTATTCTTGAAACCTTATGAACTCCATAACTTCTTCATACGGAGTCCGATTCACGCAAACTCGAACTCTATCTCAAGCAGAATTCCGAGATAAACGCAATGGCACAACCCGTTTTACTTAATTCCCACATTTTAAATTAAGTGTTCTTAGATTTTCTAATTTTAATATTTACAGAAAATACGGGGTGTTACATTCTCCCCTCCTTAAAGGATTTCGTCCACGAAATCTCTAAGTTAAGAAGAATGTATCCTAACATCCAACATCCATCTACTCAACCATCAATCACAAGCATCCATTGTCCTTAAAAAAAATTCTAATGCTTTCATGATCATACGCATAGTCTGTGTTTATGTCCTTATCTAATGCAAAATCAGGCGGTCTACTGATTCAGTTGACCTCCTTAATGCAATTCATGATAGTGTCATGCATCCATTATGTATGCAAAAGAACCTTATTTATACATATAATTTCTATATGAGTGCACAACCATACATTCAAATGCAACATCCATATGATTACACATCAAGTTTCAATCCAAACATAAATACATATATGCATATGCAATATGAAAGTGACTGAGCCGATTTAGTGCCTAGTGTGTATGTGTATATGCATCCACGAGCAACCACTAGCAAACACTTACATCCACTTGCATGCACCAAACATAACATGTCTCAAACACATGTTTACGTCCATTGGCTTTTACCTAAGGATCGAGGATAGGACCGAGAGGATATACTTAAAAGATAAAGACTAGCCTGCAAACAAACTTTACAGAAAAAGAGAGATCAAGGATATACCCTCAAAAGGGTATGATGCACGTATCTAGTCTTCAGCCTTCTAAGTCGCATCTTCTTGAGCTTCACCCCATTGTGCTCTGACTGTCTTAACTTCACGATTGCGTAGCTTCTTAATTTCTGTTTCCAAAATATGAGTTGGGACCCATTACACTGTCGCCTCTCATTCCACCTCTTCTCCTTCTAGTATACTCGGGACTACAACCTCTGCTGTGTCATGCTAACATTTCCTCAAAGGGTCTTCAAAATTCACTAGAGGGTATTCCATGTGGAAGAACTATCTCTTGAAAATAAACAGATGTTAACCATGTTTCCAAGTGTAGTTATTAAGGTGATTAGAGGTCTCTTCTCTACTTAACTTATCTATTGCGTCAACTACCTGAGAGTCTTTTCTTTGTGAAGTCCCTATTTGATCCAAAAGTGTAGGTCTTACTCCTAGCAATGCCAACTACTATCTTAACTGAAGGTTTTTGTAATGACCCGCATTGGCAGAGGTATTATAATTAATTAATTTAATTATTGAAATGGTGGTTTAGAGAATTTAATGGTCGTGGAATTTAATAATGGTGAATATTTAATTAAAATAATAATTAAATAATATATTTAATTCTGAAATAATCAGAATTGGCTGAAATGGCAATATGGTGTGAACTGGATCATCTGTGATATTTAATTCAGCTTGGAATTTGATTTGAATAACGAATATATTATATAAATGACAGTTTGAACGTAGAGTTATATAATAATTAAAATCAAGCTCGAAATGGCGCTGCAGTTCGTAAATTGGCGATTCGAACTTCAACTGAATGTACAGGATTCGTTTTAAGCCGGATTTCTGTGAAACAAGAAACGTGTGGAGCTGGTGGAGTATATCTTTCTAGTGGAAGAGAAAAATAGGGATTTCGTCGTGTAGATTTTGATTTACGTCCAAATCAAATTTTAGAAAAGTCGTTGTGGAATTCCTTTATAATTTATAAAGGAATTATTTATATTTTAAAAAGGGATTTCAATATATATCGATTATCGGGTCAACCCAGAAGTGAATATCGAGTTAGAAATTCATATAGGGTTATTCTAGAGCTGTATGGTACTCCACTGTGAATATATACGATAATATAATTTTATTTATATTTAATTTAATTTTATTTAAATATATTTATATATTTAAATAGGTCATTCAAAGCTGTAAAAATAAGCCACTTTTGCAAACAAAGTCGGAATTCGACGAAACCAATTTTGTTGGATCCGCAATATTAAATTATTCCTAGATTTCAATTTTCGTGATTTTTGAAGTCAGTATGTGGCCATACGGATTTTTAGAGTAGAAAACAGTCAGTATTTTGACGGTTAAAAATACGCTTTGTGAGCATATGGAGTCGGAATTCGACGAAACCAGTTTCGTTGGGACCGTAATGTCGAACTATAGCTGCATGTCCAGTTTCGTGATTTTTAGGTATCATGTGTGATCACACGGATTTTTAGAAGTCAGAAACGAATATAAAGGATTAAATAAAATATTAAATATTAATATAAAAATATCTAGATATTTGAGTGGGTATAAATACTCCTTAACTACCTCCCTTAAGACCTAATTCATTTCTCACTCTGGTCAAAATGCGTCGCAACTTCAAACCAAAAATCCACAGTGATAATCATCCTCCCAAAAATCAAATCAAATAGGATAAATTCCTATAAAACAAAATACATATATATTTTGGATCCCTGTGGTGAGCTCTATAGTGCAGTATACCCTGTTGTGAGTTCGACGATGTTTCCTGCAGTGCGAAGGGTACAGTGAGGGGGTTATAGCGATTAGGGTTGGAGTTCGATCCCAATTCAAAGGGTTTTGACTCGAATGGATGTTGGATTTGGGTTCAGCGAGGAAAACCGCAACTCGTGTGGGGTTTTGTGTGGTTTCGGTTGAGGAAGCTGTCGATCGATTTACGATTTCGCTGAACGTCGGAAGGTAGATGATGCGACCGAGTTGGGGAGAAGGGTGACTGAGTGATGGAGAAGATGAAGGGGGAGATGCTGGTGCCGTCTGTTTCTGATTTCGTGATGAGATGGAGGACCGGTGGAAAGGGGAAGTCGCGTGGATGACTGTGAGGAGGAGCAGGTATCACGGTTGATATTGGGGAAGATAACGTGAATGGGTTGGGTAGTGAAGTGGGTTTGGGCCTTAGAGAAGAGTGAGCCCAATTTAAATTAAAAGTTTGGTTTTTATTTATAATAATCGTATAGCTTGTAAATAATATATCTCGATCATAGTGTATCAGAATTCAGAACGGTCAGTCACGTTGGGATCGTATGGACGGTGGCTACACCATGGGACTGACTGGGAGTGGATGGGAGCTAGTTTGAATTTATGGCGAAATAAACTGTTTGATTCAAATCAAACAACAGTTTATCGTTCTTTAACGATGAACTGCCAAAGTTAATAAATCTCACTAATTCTGAACAGTTTATAATTTCATGTTGTATTTTTAGAACTGTTAGATATTGGCTAATTGACTGTATGTTGACTGTTTGATTGAACTGCTAGACAGTTAGTTGAATTTCTATATTGATTCTGTTTAATAGAATATATCATATGGAACTGAAAGTGATGTTATCTATATTGTTTAACATCTGTGATGCAGGGAAACAGGTTGGAGGAATCCAACTGGATTACTCAACATTTATTTTACTGTGATTCATATATTGTGATATATGATGTGATATATAATCTGTTGTTGATTATGTGTGTTGGACGATATTTATCATTGTTATATGGTATGTTAAATACCATAAGAGATACTGGATATGGGAAGCGGGATTTTCAAAGTGTATTTTTAAAATGAATTATTTATATAAAATCGATGGATTTTATATAGAAAAGGAAAAGGATTTTTATAAAAGAAATATTTATAAAATCAAAGGATAAGTTAGAATAAAAGGAAATCATTTGTAAAGTGAAGAACCGTTACTAAAAGTAAATCTTTATAAATGAATAGTTTAATCGAGTTAAAAGGAGTTAATCGATGTTAGCTTAATCGAGTTAAAAGGAGTTAATCGAATATAATTTATTCGAATAGAAAGTAAAAGGAGTTAATCGAATATAGTTTATTCGAATAGTCAAAGGAGTTAATCGAATATAGTTTATTCGAATAGTAAAAGGAGTTAATCGAATATAGTTTATTCGAATAGTAAAAGGAGTAAATCAAATATATAGTTTATTCAAATAGAATTAAAAGAGTTATCGAATATAGTTTATTCGATAGGAGTTAAGTGAATAGAGTTAAAGTTAAATCAAAGGAGTTAAGTGAATAGAATCAATTGAGTTAATCGAATATAGTTTATTCGAATAGAGTTAAAGGAGTTATCGAATATAGTTTATTCGAAAGGAGTTAAGTGAAATGAGTAAATGAATAGCGTTAGTCCAATAGAGTTAATCCAATAGCGTTACTCCAATAGAGTTAATTGATAAGGGTTAATCGAATAGAGTAAATTTGATAGAGTTATCGAATACACCTTATTCGAAGGAAAGAATTATCGAATAAGAGATGATTCGAAGGAGGGTTAAGTAAGGAAGTTAGTTAAAGAAATATAAAGTGAACTTGGCCTATTTCAAGGTTAGAAACGTTGTTCAGTTAAGGTCTGAGAGGTAGTATTACCCTAACTTGATTGACTTCATTTTTAACAAAGGAATGGTTAAGGTTCGATAGTAAAGGATGGTTAAGTGAATTTATTAATTAAAGGAAATGGTTTGAGTTGGCATCGCGATGGTTTGTTTAAACATCTGTCTAAGTCCAATGAAGAAGCTTTGGAAATGTTTTCCAAATAAGAAACCAGAAATGTTTTCTAATAAAGAAAACAAGAAATGGAAATGTTTTCCATTGTTAATAACGTATATTTTCCAAATTTAGAAAATAAGAAATATTGAATATAGGGAAACAGGAGATAAGTAAATTAATGAAATAAAGAGATAAATGTTGAATGATGTTTGATCGATATAAATTTCCATTTGGAAATAATATCGTTGTTTGCACACCTGTTTTTCTTCGATAGTTAAATCACAGACTATCGAAGTTTTGACCATTTTAACGTTGTTAATATGGAGAGACCGGTTGGATTATTATCCAAAGAACCACTCTATATTGGCATAAGCGTTGCGAATCATATATGCCAAAGGAAATTGAAGACGGAGTTATGCAAGGGCTATCCTGTTTACAGAATAGTGCCTTCGGTTCATCCTGTTCCTGGATGACTTGTATGGACGGATGTCTGACAGTGTATTTCCAGACGATCACGTATATTGATTTCTCCAACTGTACCAAGAGTGGAAGCGGAGAAGGAAACTTCTTTTAGCTAACACATAATGTATGGTTGAGGACGTCAATCGGTGATTTGATGGATTTGACGATGTGGCATTCAAAGTGAATCTGGTGTGATGATAAAGCGTAGCTTCTAGCCTCATCAACCGGTAAATGACAGAAATCGGGCAGGTAGCATGGCTAAGTCGGTCGCACCGAAGTAGGGTGTATAATCACCTGATCTAGAGTTTCATTTATTTCTAAAAATCTATTGTCGATGTTGTCCCATTCAGGAAACGGTTGCTGATCCCAACCGTTGGTGATATACATTCGATACACTCAAGCGAAATGAGTGGTCGGTCATGTGTGGCCGGGTTGCAAGATGTTCTTGTGAACCCAGTGTATTCCTTTCTAGAGGTACACTAGCGAAAGGTGGTTCCATACCTTGTCATAGTTGGAAATCCATTACCCAATATGTGCTTGCGGTTTTGATTGTATACTATACATGTAGAACGTGAGATGAAAGCGTTTCTGCTAGATGATTATTATATTGTGGTTGATAGACATTATTATAATATCAAAAGGTTTTGATATAAAGATAATTTGGATTCTCATAAGGGAAAAACCCGTTCCGTTATACGGCGTGGTCTTATGAGATATCGTTTACCTGTTTGAACTATTTTAAACTATTTTACTCACACCAGTCCCATGACTGACCCGAAGTTTATTTTGTTGTTTTCCCTAAACTCTTGGGTGCCTAAATTTGTATGGGAAATCAAGTAGTCGGGATTTTACAGATACACTTGAGGAGTTGGAGCAGGAGCCTTCAGGATTATATAGCTATAGTTATTTCCACTGTTATAAGTGCTGTATTTTGAAAATGATGTATATTCAAGTACAAAGTTATATTTCAAAGTTATGTTATATATATATATATGTTATTCATTCCGCTGTGAGATTCGTGTTACTCTGATGTTGTGTTGTTCTTCTTCTTTTATTCTATGTTTCTATCTTATCTTTCCTCACCCTCTGTTTTCTTTCTATTAATTTCCTGATTTTCAGTTTAATTTGGGGTTGGACTTGTGTTTTTGGTCAGCTCAAATTGGACCGAAATTTTGGGTCATTACAGTTTTAAAATCAAAGGTTGATGTGTATTCTGAACTTTTCCTTTTCACATAAAGAGGACTTGAAGTCGATCCTTTTTTTCTTAAGGCATTCGCTACGACCTTACCCTTCCTTTTCACATCAAAATGGCGCCTAGTCCCATGCCGCATGCACCCGTGTATACCGTAAACCTTTAACTACCGTAAGGTAAAAGCCAAAACTAGGGCCATTGTAAGAGCCCTCTTCAATCGTTGGAAAACGACATCACAATCAATATCCCGAGAAAAGGTTAGATTATTTTTCATTAATCCAGTAAGTGCGGCTAATACCTTCACAAAGTTCTTAATGAACTTCCTGTATTAACCCGCTAGTCCAAGAAAGCTTCTTACTTCTGTTGCATTCCTTGGGACCTTTCAGTCTTGCATCGCAACTACTTTTGCAGGATCTACTACTATCCCTTCTTTGGACGCCACATGTCCTAGAAACCTTACCTCTTCCCTCCAAAAATAACATTTTGGAGAACTTCGCCTTAGGTTGATGTGCTCGAAGTGTGTCCCTAACTTCTCTTAAATGCAAAGCATGTTCTCCCTCGTTCTTTGAGAAAATCAAGATATCATCCACGAAGACTACTACAAACTTATTAAGGAACTCCCTAAACACACTACTCATCAAGTCAACAAAATAGCGGGTGCATTCGTCAAACCGAAAGGCATGACGAGCTACTCAAAGAAACCGTCAGGGGTCCTAAAAGCAGTCTTTTCTATACTATCCTAAGCTTCTCTTGGTGATGAAACCCTGTAGCCAAATCTAGTTGGGAGAAAACAGACGCACCTACAAGCTGGTCAAACAAATCATATATTCTTGGAAGTGGGTGCCTATTTTTCTTAGTCAGCTTGTTTAATTCTCTATAATCCACGCATAAGTGAAGTGGACCATCTACCTTAGTAGCAAACACTACTGGAGCACCCCATTCAAAAATACTTTGCCAAATAAACCTTCTCAAGCAACTCTTTAACTTGCTTGCTTAGCTCCTTCCTCTCCCTAGGAGCCATGTGTTGTACGGGTAATGCAACTGGGTTGGCGTTATCAACCAAGTATATGCAGAAATCTATTTCATGTTTTGGGGGTAAACTCTTCACTTCATCAAAGACATCGGATACTCATGGACTACTTAAACATATTGCAAATTATCAACAGATGTATCAAGAGATCCTAGGTAACTAAGCATGACAGAACCCTTAGGGTTACACGAGATTTCGAAGATATTACCGAGGCGAGCCAAAAGTCTAACTACCCTCCTTTCACAATTGAGAATGCCACCATTACTGGATAACCAATCCATCCTTAGAATTAACCCATAGCCCATGAAACCAAAAACGTAAGCATTACATCTAAACTCAACGCTTAGTATAAATATTCCCAAATCCAAACAAATCATAGATAAATGAGCCTAACCACCAATTGGATTTGAGACAATAATAGGATCTTCAACTATACAAGTACTAAGGTGCAGAGACTCAACTATGGAAGCAGATAGAAAAGAAGGTGAAGCGCCAGAATCGAACAAAGATCTAACAGGATGATTGAAAAGAAAAACTAAACTTTCAACAGAGACATTCCTACCTCTCTTAGGTACACTAGTAGTGAGAGCATGCAATTGCCCGCTAGAAGATTATGTCCTTTGCCCTTGTCCTTATCCTTCGACAATCCTTGATAAAATACCCTGCTCCACCATACTGAAAATAACACCCTGCCTTCTTCTTCCTACAATTAAATGACCCAATATACCATAGAAAAGACACTCCCTCTTGTCCCGGGATTTACTATTTCTTCCATTCTTCTTGTATTCCAATCCCTAGTTTGAGATTGTTCCCCTTTGGCCTCTTTCTTTTAACCTTTCTCCTTCTGCGTGGATTAAGCCATATCAACAAGCTTCTTATCCTTGGGCTTGTGCTCCTTAGCCCAAACTCTCTTATTCTTATTTTTACTATCCTTGTGTAGCTTGTTGACAAGTTCCTCGAAACTACCTCCATCGCACGACAACCTACAAGGCTTGAAAGAAAATTAGCCGCATGTGAAACTACTGTGGCTACAATTGGTGGTTGGGCACTACTTCGCCCTCGACATATGCCGTATGCCTACGAAACTATGGCGAAAATAAAGGCAGAAGAGATTCAAATAGAGAATCGAAAGGTATTGCATATGGCTTTGGGGAATATGCCTTTTAAAAACAATACCTTTCTCTTGAAAAATGCTTCTTAAAACATGTTTTAGAAAATAATTCTTTATAAAAATGCTTTTGAAAACGGGTTTCAAAATCCTTTATCTGTTCTGGTAACCTTCAGCTCTGATACCACGTGTAACACCCCACCTCCGTTAAGGTCACTCACAAAGGGAATGCCTTAACTTTAGTGGAGCATCATAAGTGTATAGAACAAATAAATTACAAAACAGACAAAATTTATACAGCGGAAAATAAATAAAACTTTACTTTATTGATAAAAAAGCAGCTTGGTAAAACAGCTTGTACAAAGATTGTTATCCAGCACCAAAACACCAATACCCATTACAACAAAGCATTTGTCTTGTTTAACAAAATAAAGAAGCATGAAATGACAATGATATTCCCCAATAAAGCATGAGCCAGCCATAGCAGTGGAAAAGAGAGTCCAAAGCAATACATCGTCTATCTTCGAGCTTGGAAAGAAAACTGAGCTAAGTGGTAATATTCCCTCCCTGTGAACTTGGGTAGGGGGAACGGAAGAAAAGAGAGCGAAACAAGACAGAGTCAGACATAAAGCCTCGTAAGTCCAGTGATTATTCAGCATGTAAACAGGTAAAAGGATCATGACATGAATAAACTGGATACCATACCATAACCATGATAATAAGCATAGCAAGACAACAAATGATGATCGTTAGATATGACAAGGTAAGATACACTGAATGCGCTTTGGTTCTTTCTCTGATTTCCTATTTTCTCTACACCACCCAACTAGCATCCTAACTAGTGTCTTTTATAGAACGATTCGTATTCCATACTAATGTACCAACTAGTATCCTGTGAAAAAGGATCCGTATCCCCTACTACTGTCCCACTAGTATCCTGTGTTATAAAATAAGGTGATCCCAACCCCGCAATTGTGGTAGCCTTCAGGGGTACATCTAGTATGAGGATCTTACCTCAACCAGCCTAGTTGCCATGAAGATATTAGATGTACCCATACTACCCTATCGATCGGCTCTCTACTTGTATTAAATTTCCTTGTGTATGTGTCAGTCGGCCCTCTCTTGCATGTAGATACCTTGTGTTGGTCCCACCATAAGGTGTATCAATCTCTATGATAGCAACCCGACACAAATTGTAGATGCACAGTGTGTAGTACTGATGCCCAGTGCATGCTTTTCCACTCCAGAGCATGTGCATGCCCATACTCCGTCGGAACTACATTGTTGCACCCCCTGCCACTATTTTGACCACTTATAATCAGCCCAGTAATCGTGCCCCACCCTGCCTAGTTCTAGGGTACGGTGATACATCCATGTGGGTTATTGCTGAAATGGGTCCCCGTTACTAGGGTTTTCTAGGGTCTATTCGTATACCCCCAAATTGACTAAGTGTTATCCATCCATTCAAGTTAACTTAACCCATCCACACACCATGTCATGTTGGTTAAGTGTTTCTTATTAACTTAACCTTTCTCATTCATCATGTTGTAATTGGTTAAGTGTTTTCTATTAACATAACCCTGTTCATTCATCGTATTATATTGGTTAAGTGTGTTCCATTAACTTAACCCCACTCGTTCATTGGTTAAGTGTTAACTTAACCCTACCACTGGTCATGTTACATTGGTTAAGTGTTGCCCTCTTGTGTTACTTAACCCTACCACTTGTCATGTTACATTGGTTAAGTGTTGCCCTCTTGTGTTACATAACCCTATCACACAGCATGTTACATTGGTTAAGTGTTTCCCTCTTGTGTTACTTAACCCTATCACACATCATATTATATTGGTTAAGTGTTGCTCTCTTGTGTTACTTAACCCTACCACTTGTCATGTTACATTGGTTAAGTGTTGCCCTCTTATGTTACTTAACCCTATCACACATCATGTTATATTGGTTAAGTGTTGCTTTGATTAACTTAACCCTACCATTCTTAGCCTGTTTGTTTCTTAGCTTTAATTTATTCATTAAAGCACCAACCTCGCACATTAGATCTATATTGTTGGGCTCGCTGGATGTGTCGGGCGGTTCCGGGTAGCCTTACACCGCAACTCAATCTAACCTCGGGTTTTTGTGCTTAAATGCGCTAACCTCTCACATTAGATCTATATTGTTGTGGTCTATGGATGTGTCGAGCGGTACTGGGCAGTCTTACATCATAACTCAATCTAACCTCGGGTTAGGCATGTTCATCTTTAGCCAATTTACATATTTGTCACATGTGTCCAAATCTATGTGTCAAATTTTCCACAAGTCTAGTAAATACAAGTTTATTCCACATTCCCATGATATGCCCCAAATTTACTCAATTAAATTATACCCAATTTTCCCTGCGCTATAATCGCACGTACAACGAGATTCAACCTAAGTTCCGAATGAACTTAGTATTCACAAAAGCAAGTAAAAGGGAAAAATAGAGAAGGAGCATAGGAATTTACATAAGGAAAAAAATAGGCATGTGAAAATGTACCAAATTCAAGAATCATGTTTCAATGTTGTACATAACACTTTGTGTAGACAAGCAAAGCAATTTACACCATAGGTATAAAGATTAGATAGAATTTGACTTAAGAGAATCACTAATTTTCATGTACAACATGATAAGCCCCATTACATAAATCAAAATAGTCTCATAGGCATAGGATGTACAACATGATAGGTTCCATCATATAAATCACAACAACCTCATAGGCATGATAGGTTCCATTATGTCAATCCAACAATCTCATAGGCATGATAGGTTCTATTATGTCAGTCCAACAGTCTCATAGGCATGATAGGTTTTATTGTGTTAGTCACAATAGTCTCATAAGCATGATAGGTTCTATTATGTTAATCCAATAGTCTAATAAGCACGATAGGTGTCATTACATCAATCACAATAGTCACATAGGCATAAGCAATTTAGATTTGACAAAAGGATAGGCACGAATAAGAATTAGGAATCGTTCTATATCCGATTATTACAGTCATGATTTCTATTAGATGTTTAAATCTAAATAATAACTAAACTTACAGAAAAAGGATGGATCTTGTATTTTGGGATCTGATTTCTGAATTTGAAAAGATATCCTTTGATGTAGACGTTTGATTTGAAGTTCTTCTAATCGATTACTAGTTTGGATTTATTTTCTAGTTAGGAGAAGATGAAGGAGGCTAGGCTAGATTGTAGACGAACGACATGAAGACACCATAGTCTTAGGGTTATGAGGTTAGGGTCTAGGTTTGGCTATGTATACATAGACGTCTACGATTAATTCTAGCCTTTAGATTAGTCTAGGAGAAATCAGAGCCATCAGACCAAAGAGATGTGTCATCCAGCTAACCATAGCACGACACATAAGCCCTAACACCTTAGAAATTAGTCATTGGCCAATCAAAGAAGGCCACATCAGCTCAGGACTATAGAAATTCGTCACAGGAAGCAGTTCTCAAAAGTGGTCGACCCCCTACAGGGGGGTCGACACGTATGTTGACTCCCCTATAGGGGGTCGACACCTATGTCAACTCCTCTTGGGGGGGGGGGAGGTCGACACCCTAAGCGGAAAATTTCCCGCTCAGCCTGTTCTGTCTGAATTTTGAAATTTTGAACTGGTTTTTGATTTTAATTATTATTTTCTGTATATTCTTGAAATCTTCTGAACTCCATAACTTCTTCATACGGAGTCCAATTCACGCAAACTCGGACTCTATCTCAAGCAGAATTCCGAGACGAACGCAATAACGCAACCCGTTTTACTTAATTCCCACATTTAAAATTAAGTGTTCTTAGATTTGTTAATTTTAATATTCTCAGGAAATACGGGGTGTAACATCAACTTTTTATTCTCATATTGGATTCTATTATTCCAATATTTTAATTACTTAAATTAATAATCACACAACACGATCAGCAATCAATTTGTGAATTAAATTTCCAAAACATATAAATTTTGTATATATATATATATCCAAAAATCATATTTTTAGTGTCAAATTCCAAACAATAAATTCAAAATAAGGTTTTGGTTCTCACACCAGTCGATTAGAAATATATAGATATTCCACTTTCGAAACTCGAACATAAACACTGATGATATATATATATATATATATCTCACCAAAATCATCTCTGGGCGACTAGAATGTGATTCTATATCTACCCAGTACATTTAAGACTTCAAATACACACAAATTCAAACTCTTCATATACATGATTGTCCAAATTCAGTATAAAATAATATAATCAAATATGTATAATAAGGTAATATTTTCAAAATTAAATTTGATTCTATAAATACCACTCTTCCAACTCATTCTAGGATACTATTGATCCTATCTCTAACGGGTCATTCTCATTGGATATTGATAATCCAATCTCTGATGAATTCATTCGTTTGGTTCTAACGTGTCTTGTTCTTGAGCTCTGTAAACCAAAGCTCTGATACCAAATGTAGTGACCTGTGCTTCCCGGCCGGCCTAAACCGAGCAATAAGGTGGACTACTTCGAGAGTAAGACAAATCGGAACACAAACAGAAGAACATTTCATTGCTATTTACAACAATTTACATCAGAGTACACGAATATATCATAGTACGAATAAATATTACATAGAAAAATATAAGAGATTTAAAATATATAGCAGCGAAAACAAAATGTAAAAATACAATGCGTAGCGGAAAATAAAATAACTAGCACAACTGAAAGAAATACACGGATACAAAGCTTTCCGAATATAGTTCCAGTTGTAATCCAGGATCCTGGAAAGAGAAATCTGCAAAACCAAAACTATTAGCTACCCATGTGGAAAATATTGGCACCCAGAGTTTAGGTTAAAACAGTAAACTCCAGGTCAGTCATGGGACTGGTTTGAGAACTAAAACAGTTACTAAACTTTACTTTAAAATAAGGTAAATCAAGGGACCAAGCCGTATAACACGGAACGGGTTTACTCCCAAGAATACCAGTGCCTAAAACAAACAGCGCAATGCTAAATAAAGAAAAATGATGCTATTATAAGACTCAGGTACCATCACACAATGAACGCAGTCGAGGATAGAGTTTTACCTTATAACAGCCAAATATGCTTGATACGTTTTAAAGCAAATCTTTTATTATTACTATAAGTGAAGAAATCAACTTCAAATATAAACATATCAATCATAGACGGCATGAACGCCCCATCCCACTATGTTGCCATATATAGTATACAATGAAAACCGCAAAATGTCATATTGGAAGTTTTGATTTCCATACTGGTGGCTCCTGATCCGAACGATCTATCGCTTAGTGCAATTCCCAATTGTTTACGTCGTAAGCATGCGAAAACACTGTAATACACATCCGCACTATCCAGGAAACAAGTTACCACGGGTTATGTCCAAGCACTGGAAAACAGCGCTAACTCTATCCATCTGGGAATTGAGGGGTGTGCCCTATCTCTACTGGTGTGGGGCGACCACACCCAGTATCACCTCAGTCGACCGAATCCATGACAACCCATAGGATGTCTATCCTCATCTCTAAAGCATACCGATCTAACCATTAGTTTGCCACCATATCGATGTGTGAGGCTCGCGAATTAATGCTGCTCAAAGCTGTGCAATTTAAATCTGTGCTTTGATCATCATCCACCAAACTTTGCTTTTTAACAAAAGTTTGGATCACTGCATCTAAGCATGTCACACTGTCAGTCCATACCGTCCCACTGATTTCTGCCGATATATAATCTCTGAGCTCATACGTCTCAGAGAAGGGTGTTAAGCAAGAATATAAATTCTCCGCCACCAAACCGATATATATTTAGCAGAGATCAACAAATACAGTATAAAGGAATACAATGTCAGACACATCATCGATTTACAAGTCCATTCCAGGTCTGAACGAAACTGGAGGCACCTTATTCCTCGTCCCGTATGTCCAATATAGGAGAGAGGCCCTCACATATCCATACAATCAACAAGTACGTCCGGACGGCTACCACCGTAGCCCCTTCAAGGTAGCTTCTCCAATCATAGGCATCAGTAGCTACCCATCCATTCGATGTGAACATCGTCGGTCTTGCACCGTCTTCAATCTCTTCGACTTTTCACCGTCAGTCTTGCACCGTCTTCAATCTCTTCGACTTTTCGTCGTATCAGTTATTCAGAATGGGTTAAACCCGACCTTTCTAAACAACTCGCATATCTTATAATCAAGTGCTATAACAACACATCATACGCCTCATTCCAATCAAGAATATTCTTTTATTCAAATGTTCTTTTCACAATTTAAACCAAATTAAGGTTTTCCAAACTAATCGGGATTAGCACACCTTATCGAAGTAATCACTTATTTTATTTCCCAATCCCAACCTGTTCATCCCATGGAGCAAAATTGGTAATTCTCCATATCTAACACCATGGTGTTATCGGTAAAAATTAATTACCATTTCACGTTCAAATCTAATTAAAGATTTAACTATCACTTGCAGCAAAACTAGTGATACTCCATTCTCGATCATTTTCTTGAATTGATAATTTTAATTATCACATTCACTTTTCAATCTAATTAAAGATTCGTTAAAACTCCACTTAGTTTTAATCTCCCCAAAAATAAATGTTAATGATTATTTAACTTTGGGAAATCAAACATGTCGCATCGACCATCTACACCGTACCACTGATTTCCGCCAATATATAACCTCTGAGCTCATACGTCTCAGAGAAGGGTGTTAAGCAAGAGAATAAATTCTCCACCACCAAACAGATATATATTTATCAGAGATCAACGAATACAGTATCAAAATACAAGGTTAGACATCTAATCCTGTCTTTACCTAGGTTAAAGAACCAATGTCATTTAAAATACGGTTCACGATAAACCCAAAATGACATTCCATTAACCATGGAATCTTCATGGAAACAAATCAATATATAATCGATATCAATTTCCGTATTCGACTAATAATATAAATGGAATAACGATAAAGCCCTTTATATTCCATATGTATTAACAGTCTTCCTCCACATAAACTCATCTCGATTATTACCAAATCGAATTCCGTTTAATTCCAGTTTGCTATATTAAATTGGAAAACTTTACTTTGGAAATTTTCCATTAAATCTTTAATTAAAAGATTATAAATTCCAAATCATATCTTCATTGTTAATTGGGTTAAAGAACAAGTGTTATTTAAAACACCGTTCATGATAAACCCAAAAATTCAATTCTTTTATTCAATTCCAATTAAATATTAATTAATTGAAAAACTTCACTGAATCTTAGTTTAAAGATTTATTCTTTTATCAACTGGGTTTAAGAACAGTGTTAATGAATACACCATTCACGAAAAACCTAAACCCAATTTGATATCAAATACAAGGATCTGAATAGAAATTATATCGGCTTATATTCAATATCAAATTCTGAAACCAACCAATGTCGTATTGGGAATAACGATATATATATCTTCCAAATTCCTCAACCATATCCGAATAATCACGGAATCCAATATCGAAATATTCCGAAGATTATTTCCATTCCAAATCCATTCCAATTTATCATTGGAAAATTCTGGTTATTTTAAAACCATTTTCAAGTCCAATTTATTTATTTCTAAAAATAATTAAATTATTATTCTAGTTAATAACTAGTCCATTTTGATAAAAATATATTTTTATCTTTTCAAAACTGGAATTTTTCATCCAAAATCTTTCCAAATCATTTATTATTGTTTTACATAATTTTTTCATACTTTTAATAATTTTATTATCGCCCGTACAGTCGGTTTCCAATAACGTCCACCGAACTGCATCCATAACGACCTTTTCTGAAATTGATTTGGATATATCTCCAAATCTAACCATTGGATTTCAAATCTATAATATTCATTGGAAAGATCTTTTCGATACGAACCCAATGGTTCTGGTTTTAGGAGAATCCGACGGTCGGATCTCCCATAATGTCCATTTGAAGTTAATGGTCGAAATTCTCAAACGGACGTTGCGCGGCGCATTCTATTCAGGCCATTATATTACATGTAATATATATATTATATATTTCATCGATTTCCATTTAAAACAAATTTTATAAATCATTTTAAATTCGTTTTAAAAACGATTTCAACTTCCATTTCAGTTTCAAATCAAAACTGAATATTCATTTATAAATTCGTTTTAAATTCATTTTAAAATGATTTCAAATTGATTTTCGAATTTAAATTAGAATTGAATTTTCATATAAATTTGTTTTAAATTCATTTCAAAACGATTTCCATTACGTTTTCCAAATCAAATCAAAATTGAATATTTCATTATAAATTCGTTTATAAATTCATTTTAAATCGATTTCAATTCCATTTCAATTTCAAAATCAAAATTGAATATTTCATTTAAAAATTCATTTTAAATTCATTTCAAATCGATTTCAATTCCATTTCAATTTTAAATCAAAATTGAATATTTTGTTTATAAATTCATTTCAAATCGATTTCAATTCCATTTCAATTTTAAATCAAAATTTAATATTCCTTATCATTATAATATTAAAATGATAATATTTTCAAAATATCAGATTTTGGAATCACTTTTCGATATTTATTATAAAATGAATAAAATCGACAGAAAATCCCGTTCGTGTTAAAATGGCATTTAAATACTTAACACGGCTTCACATTTCAATATTCAATGAATATTATTTTAAAATATTCGTTAATTCAAAATATTCTTTATTTTAAAATATTCGTTAAATTCTGAATTGAAATCAAACTCAATCAATTACCATATAATTTTATTTATATGGATTTCAACATCACATGTATACCACTATATTGATAAACAATCAGTAAAAATTCATACAATATCTAGAATGCATTCTACAATGGTATAAGCATTAAAATAAATAAATAACGCTTATATAGTCTGTCAACCCATCGATTCACATACCACTAATTATTGGGATCAGTGTATGTCAAATATTATCCCAATACCCGTGTGGGGTTTTCAAACAACAAATATTGTTTATTATTTGTGCAGTTGGGCGATGAGTAAAATTTATCGTCCCAATCAATATCAGATAAATATTTGTACATTTACAAACTGTCCCATTTGTAAATGAATATTTATTTTATTTCATGATAATTTATATATATATTTTATATAAATAATTTTTATATACAACTATATCAATACATGACAATCCAAACAAATAATCAACTGGTTTATACAATAAATAGTGTCGGGTGCTTCAAAGCCCCGTCTGCATCCTAGTATATATTTATTGTAAAATAATTTGAGTGTGAGAGAGATCCCACATTCGTTTCCATTCCTCTATTCTTTTATTTCTGAATTTCTATATCGCTTGGATTTGAATTTGCCTGATATTCTGATTAGCTCCATTTTGAACCCAGTCAGTTTATTATGAAGCTCTCGTCAAGAGGATTCCAACGGATCCTGTTTCGCTGGATTCTGATACTGTATAACAAAGATATTAGTGTTTATTTGTTAATGACATTTTAAATATAATTAATAGAATAATTAGTTAATTTTTAAATCTTTCTTCTTCATTCCCGTTCAAACCCTTTTGTAACGTGAAAACCTAAACCCTCGTACCCTTCATCCCTCAACCGCCGCCACGAGCTTCCGGCGCCGGATCTGATCATCCCCCCTCACGCGCCTTGGCGTCGTCACCACCCACGCCGAACGTCTTTGAACTCACACCCCCGAAGTCTCCTGGAAACGCGTACAAACATCGAGTCTTTGAGATCGAAATTCCAGTGACATACTTCATGAAATCGAATCAGATTTGTATGAAATTAAAGCATGAAGAAATCTCCGCAAAATGCCCCAAAGAACTAGGGTTTAATTCTTTGTAATTTGATCGGGATTTGGGGAAGAAAGATCGAACGAAATTGGCCTTTCATCGTTGGAGCGGCTGCTTAATCGAAGGCTTGACCACGGCATAAGAAAACTAGGGTTTTGACCATTCAATTTTTATATATAATTTAATTATTATTTAATTCAAATTTACTTGTGTATCGTCATGAACTCCAAATCAAACCCAACGACTGTCGTCCCTAGCTAATTACCCCCATTTCGGACACAATGGGATGTGTTTCGTAAGCCAATGCTAATGTTTTGATAAGTTTTTATCAAAATTAAAATATAAATCAATATATATTAACTTTAAACGTACATTTTAATATACCAGGGCCACTTACTGACTCCAAAAATTCCAGAAAAATAAATCTAGCTATGTTTTGATGACACGGTCCTAACGAAAATAATTTCGTAGCATTTGGAGACCGTTTGAAAAATGGTCATTTTCCAGTCGATCCATTTTAAATTTAAATTACCAAACACATTTAAATTTACTACGCTTACATATTAAATCCAAAAGAAACCTAGTAATAATTTGACATTCCAGATCCAACCGAAGTGGTTTCATCGAAAATGGAGGTCGTTTGCAAAATGGCTATATATTATATTATATTATATTCCATAGCGACTATTTTAAATTTTAAACTGGACATAACTTTTTATTCCCGTTGTGAAATCTGGATTTTTCATATTCGTTGGAAAGATATTTTTAAACAGATTCAAATATTTTTGGTTTCATTGAAATTCGATTTATTTTGAATCCTTTACATTCATTTGAAATTTGAAATCGAATTTTCAAACTACCATGCCATTTCAAACTCCTTTTATAATTAAAATAAAATTATTCATTCTAACTTCGATTAAAATAAATTTTTAGTCGCTATTATTTAAAATAATTCATTTTAAATATTTAAAATCCATTACAATTGCTACAATAAAATTTTTAAATTAGTTCTGAAATTCCGGGTTGTTACACAAAAGGAATTTCTCTAGATAGGTGATAATACACCCTAACGAAAGCGACCCACATAGCCATGCTGCCTGCCCGATTTATTTCATTTTCTAGTTGTGAGGCTTGAGGCTGAACTTGCCGTTGGATATAACATGTCTTCATTCACTTTGAATGCCACATCATCAAACCCGCTAAATCAAAATTTGATTTCCCCAAAAGTTCCACGGGTATAAAGCTAAGAGAAACGAATTCCTCTGCCACCAAACGTAAATACATTTGAAGAGATCAACTTACGCAATTTATTAGGCCTACTCTGTCAAACACGCGTCTATAAAAGTTGTCCTGGGACTGGAAAAACTGAAGGCACTATCCTGTAAATTCATCTTATGCAATTCCTTCTTAGGGTCGACAGAATTGTCCTTGAATAACTCCGTCTTCAATGGTCTTCAATAATCTCTAACATGAAACATATATCGAATCAAAGTGGAATTTGATAGTCGGTGATTTAATTCGATAACGAAAAGGTCCAGATTTGATAGTCGGTGATTTAACTATCAAATGTAAAATAAAATAACCAGATTTATATCCATTGGATCTGCTAAGCCATATTTAAATAATCTTTGATTACTTAAAAAAATTCAAATATTGGCTTTGTATGTGCATATTAATTTGAAAGCATAATTATTACCAAAACTCTTATTATCACTCTTATGTGGTAATCTCACTTTCGAACATCTGTTTTAGAACTTAAAAGATATTTAACTCTAACACTTATCTTGAACACAAACTCATACAAATTATCGGATAATGGTGAAATCGATCAAGTTGGAGTATTTTAGTTACGTCCTAGACCTTGAGTCGAAATCATTCTCATCGTCAAGATTCGTAGAAGTTCGATATCCAAAATATTTATCAAATAAGTATTTGTAAATTCAGTTGATTTCCAAACCTTAAACCCTCTTCAAACAAAGTTGTTATTTTGAACCATTTATCAATTTCACTTGATATTAAATCAGGTGAATTTAATCCAAATGATAGAATTGATTTCTTATTCTAATTAAAACTAAATTATCTTCTGAGATAATTTACCTAAATTTAAATTGCTATTTAATTACACCAGTATCCAACCTAATCTGTTAAATTAAACATTTTCAAGTTTTAAACAACCATTTATTAAAATGTTTTCTATTAAATTAATTGAACGAATTAGTTTAATGGTCAATTCCCATTTAAATAGTTGATATACCCCAACAAACTGATTAATTTGTTACAATTAATTTTTCCTTTTCTAAATTAATTAATAATATAATTAATTTAAAATATCCCATTTAATTGTTTAAAGATAATTAAAATCCAATTACCGAAACTCAAGTATATTTCTGAGTTGCTTTACAGAAAATGGCTTAGCAGCTCCAACGGTATATATAACATTTCTTATAACAGACGACATTCAAGTCGTTAACCCAATTCGCACAAACAATCATATAAATACAAGTTAATATTATCATCATAATATATTAACTGATAAAATATATTAAACTGATATAATAGCAGTACAGTGTTTATTTCTGCTAATAGGGTGTTCAAACAATTCAATCAATTAAATATATAGTGGAACGGTGTTTATTTCCATTAACAAATGTAAATAAAAATATTTAATTATGATCAACGTTACTAAATCAACTCAATTAATTAATATTCAATTGAACCACTAATTTAGGATTTACAGCATTTAAAGATCTATGTCGATCGATTTGCGCGCCATTTCAGTCCGCATATAATTTTATGTTCGACTAACTCTAACTGATATTTAGTGTCAGTTTGCTTTTCATTATTTACTAAATCAGTTTATTTTAAAACTCGATGATTATGCTGATTTCTTACATACACAATTTATTAACTACATACACAAGGACCAAAAATCCATCTAAACATAGTTCTTGATTTAACACCTGCATATATTCATCAATATATAAATATATATTATTTATTTTAAACCTTTACTTCTTTTATTTATTTGTAATGGGTCGAGCGAAATAAATCAGCCCATAACTTTAATATATATTTTTTCAACATACATATATGTTTACAAGTAGATTTTTCTTTCATTTTATTTAAACTTAAATTTAAACTCTCTTTCCCTATATAATAATAATAATAGTAGTAGTAGTAATAATAATAATGGGCCAAGCACAAACCCATTGACCCACACACTAACCAAACCCCCACAATTAAACTGTCGGCCTTGGTTACCATTCTTTTCTTTTGCTTACTGATGATTTTACCAAAAGGAACAACGCATGCAAATACCCAGGCCAACATTACTGACATGCACATGTCCTCCGTGTACCTGTACGGTGTCTCCGACCAACCGCCTACCTCCGAACCATCACCGACTGGTCCAGCATCTCACTGACATCAATACTGGCCAACCACGCATGCTCTAAGCCTTCTCCTATTAGAAATTGCCTTCCCACCATTAAATAAAAACATATCATCTTCACTTCCACCTTTTAAATCGACCTCGCCACATCGCCTCCGCCCACCTGAAGTGCATGTGCCACATCTGATCCACTCCCCGACCTCTAGAGCTCCCCCACACTGATTTCCATCCCACTCGATTATGCCTTGAATCCACACAAGTCGATCAAAACATCCCCTTCAAAAATAACCCTAAAACCTAAATTCGAACATTCTGATCATCCTCGACCACCGTAACCCACTAAACCCCGACCGTACCCTCATTCAACCCCTACGCAACTCCCCAAAAAGCCGTTTTCGATTTTATTGACCCAAACTCCAGAATTTAATTTTTTACTAAAAGCTGTAAAACAACAACATATCGAGATATACCATGCTAGAAATTTGGATTCCTAGTTTAAAAATCCTGGATTCTACCCATGAGCACCTTTATAAGCCTGAATTTTCATTCCATGATGATCAACATTTGGTTCATAAAAACCTTTTTGTTGTATTCTCTAAATATACGAAAATATATTTATTTATTTTAAGTGAAATTATTTTCTTTATGAACTACAACATATATAAACTACTATGATATTAAACACCACTTCCAAAATTCATTATAATTTTAGTTATGGATTTTTAAGATTGGTGATGGTTTAAGGACAGTAACAGAGCATGTATATTGTTTGCAGGCTTATAAAATGGTTTCGTTTTTAACACATGAAGATAGCAGTGTTTTTATACACTATTCTCAGATGTGTATACTTTTCTATATCATTATATAAATATTAGTTTATAGAAAATTCAATGGAAGAACAAAAATCTACCCACCATGTTAGTTCACAGTTTTGTATTATTAATTTCCAAGTTTTATATGCCAATCCAATTGACTAAAACATGATAACTATGCATCTGTCTTTCATAGCATCAATATACATATAAATCAGTATGAAATGGGAAGAATTTATTCATTACATTTGATCACTGGTTTGTCCTGTTTGGATTCCAGATTTGTTCATTTTAGTTTGATCAGAGTTTTCATCACTTTCCATGTTAAGATTTTATTCAATGATCTTATATTTTGTTTCAGCAAAACCATTATAGCATATTCCTATGTGTATATATATTTAGACTTAGCTGATCCAGAAATAAAGAGAAGACTTAGTTACATTATTTCTTACTGTCTTAAAAAATCTATCTACTCCCACATATACATAGTTTTGGGTTCCCATGTTATATGGAAATCTAATTAGCTAAAAACATTTAAAACACATATATACCTATATATATATATATATATCTATATATATCTCACAAATAGTAACAAAGAGGGAATTTACTCATCATATATACTGTTTTCATGTGTTTTCTAGTTTCCAGATTTACATGCAAATGATCAGTGTTTTCGACAAGAAGATATGGTACATGAATGCATATGTGTATTGTTTACTTAACATCTAACAATCAGACAGTACAGGGAAAATTTTTAATCACAATATGTGTGCCGTTTTGGGCTCCAGGTTTATACAATTGTTCACACAAATTTTTTTCCTATCCTCTGTTCTTTGACATGCCTATTTAATCAATCTTATATCCTTATCCAGAACATGAATACATCATATATATTGCCTAACCATTAGAAGAAAAATGGAAGGAGGTTTACTCATAGAAATGTTTTACTATTTTAAGCCATTTCTAGTTTTAGGTTCCAAGTATTTAGTCTGCTGCCATTGTTCTAGTTCCAGTTTGTTTTAGATTTTTTTTGTTTGTGAAGTGAGTGTATATGTGAGCGTATTTATACGTAGAATTCAAGACTTCTACATGAAGCTTTGTAGTGTAGACAGGGGTAAATAGGTGTAGTAGCTGCTGCATGCAAATCCTTTGATTGAAAGGGATGTGTAGTTAAGGCTTGTCTCAGTTGATTTCTTACAGCTATACCACAACCATGTACAAAATGTTTAGATATCAAATGCTTAGAGATCAACCTATGTACTGCTATTTTAGATGATGTAGGTTGAATCAAATCTTATATTGTAAATGAAAATCTGCTGCAAACCCCAAAAATGATAAGCTACTTGCTCATTGAATTCTTCTCAGACATGTGGCTAGGCTAGTGTACAGGGTGTAGGCTACTTTGTTGTGAAGAAATTTGCTGAAATTTATTTGTCTGCACATGCATGGGCTTGACAAAAGGTAATGGCTCTAGACTGTCTTAGGTATATTTGATAACACAGGGTTACTATGCACATTGCTATGTATGTACTGGATATTTTTAACTTGGCTTCTATGTAGTTTCAAAACAATAAATGTGTATGTACTACAATGTTTTGAAAAGGCAATACATAGCTCTTAAGGCTTATGTAAATTATTTAGCTATGTTCATCATCGATGTGCTTAGATGTGAAGTAATTAACATTATATAAATGTCTTATTAGCCATACAATTTAAAACCAACATGATTCTTATATGAATTTAAAGCAAGTTTTAAATACAAGCCAAAAAACATATATTTACTGGTATATATTTATATATACAACAAGTAAAAATTCAACATTTTTAACTAATTCTTATTCTAATTATAATATTCATAATTATTATTTGTATTTAACTCAATTATCACATCATCCCAAAATAAATTGTATTACAAAAATAGTCAAAAACCGGTATGTTACACACACCTTGGCCTGAAATCGAACCTTGCCAAATACTCGAGGCTCTTCCATTCCGAAAACATCACCCCAAACATGCGTGTCTTCTACTTAACACATCTGTAACAACTTTACCTTTGCCATGAGTATAGGCTATATCAAAATCATACGATCCCAGAAACTCTAGCCACCTTTGCTGCCAAAGATTCAAATCCTTTTGGGAGAAAAGATACTTTAACGACTTGTGATCCGTAAACAACTCGAATAGAACTCCCAATAAGTAATGTCTCCACATCTTTGGAGCAAACACAATCGCCGCCAACTCCAAATCATGAGTTGGGTAATTTCTCTCATGCGGCTTCAGGTGTCGACTCGCATAGGCCACAACATTATCCTTTTGCATTAGCACTGCTCCAAGCCCATTACCACATGCATCTGTATACACAATCATCTCTTCATTCCCTTTTGGAATGGTCAACACAGGACCACTCGTCAGTTTCTCTCTCCCGAACGCTTGTTCACACTTTGCATCCCATGTGAACACTTGGTTCTTTTTCGTCAATCCTGTCAATGGTGCAGCAACCTTGGAGAAATCCTTGATAAACCTTAGGTAATAACCAGCCAACCCAATGAAACTTCTCACATCCGTCGCATTCTTAGGTATATCCCAGTCCTGCATTGCTGCTACTTTAGCGGGGTCAGCTGTTATACCATTTCCAGAAACTACATGTCCTAAGAACCTCACTTCACTCTTCCAGAAGTGACACTTTGAAAACTTGGCTCTTAGCTGATGCTTTCGCAAGACATCTAACACCGCTCTCAAGTGCGTCTTGTGCACTTCCTCATTCCGAGAATAAACTAGAATATCATCCACGAACACAAGCACGAACTTGTTCAACTGATCTCTAAAAACTCTATTAATAAGATCTACAAAGTACGCTGGTGCGTTAGTCAACCCGAATGGTATCACCAACCATTCGAAGAAAGCCGATGGTGCCCTAGAAGTAGTCTTTGGCACACTATCCTTTGCCACCCTCAACTGGTGAAACCCCATTCTCAAATCAATCTGAGAAAACACTTTAGCTTCGTGAAGCTGGTCGAACAAGTCGTCTATCCTTGGCAAGGTATACTTGTTCTTTTTGGTCACCTTGTTCAGCTCACGATAGTCCATACACAATCTTAACGAGCCATCTGCTTTTTTGCAAACACGACCGGTGCACCCCATTTGGAAACACTCCTCTGAATGAATCCCTTTCCTAGAAGGTCACGAACTTGCACCTCCAACTCTCGTTGTTCCTTAGGCGTCATCCGCCTAAGAGGAATAAAAATTAGTCTAGCACCCTCGACCAAATCGATCCTAAACTCGATCTCGCGATGCGGCGGCAACCCTTTGACTTCGTCAAAGACATCTTCATACTCATTGGATATTAGCAAAGATGACAAGTCTTCCTGTGGAATCCCAAGCGAATATCGATAGCTCACGAAAACACCCTATTCGCGCTTACATCTAATCAACACCTTTCACCCTTCCATATCCCTGACCCTCACCTCTAGCTTCTCGCAATTCACCCTTGCCGCATACATCTTGAGCCAATCCATGCCCAAGATGATCCCAAACCTAGCGAAGTTAAGAACAAAACAATCACACAAAAAAGAACAACCATGACTCGACAAAACTAGACCACGGCAAATCATGCAAAGAATGGACGAACCCCCAACTGGATTAGTCATGATCAATGGTCTATCACAAATCTCGGGATTCAAATCCAAGCGGCACACAAACTCATTGCAAATGAAAGAATGCCATGCTCCAGTATCAAAAAGCATACGAACCGAAACACCATTAACAGAAAGAGTACCTTGCACCACAACACCCTTTCTCTTTTCCTCTGTAGTAGGAGCTCTCAAAGAATTTGACACGGCTTCCAAAGCATATGCCTTCACAACCTGCTTGCCCTTAGCTGATTCTGGACAATCTTTCTTCTCAAGCCCAGACCTTCCACACTTGAAGCACTTCTTCTCAGCTTTGGGATTCTTGCACTCATTCGAGTAATGAACCTTTTGTTGGCAGTTAAAGCAAACCACCTCACTCTTTGGCTTCTTCTGTCCATCCTTTCCTTTCTGTTGTTGCTGCTTCCTCTTCTCATTATTACCACCTTTTTGTGGTTTCTGAACTTCCTTGGTTGCAGCAACAATATTTGCTTCCTTAGGAAACAAGCACTCATGGAGAATAACTTTTTCCACAATCTTCTCGAATGAATCATCAAGGTGATCCACCAATGGTCTTCCTATGTGGGCATCCAGACCCATAACAAACTCCGCGTTCTTCTCATAGGGTGTATAAATGTAGGAATGAGCATGTCTGGATAAGGCCTCGAAATCAGAAACATAGTCAAGCACAGAACGACAATTCTGTTTTAGCTCTACGAACTTCTTCAATATAGCAGATTTCTGAGCTGTGGAGATAAACTTTGCTTCAAACTTAGCCTGGAATTGCTTCCACGAAATTTCTTCCTCTGGAGTCTCAAGTGTGACTAAATTCCACCATTTCATGGCCCTGCCTTGCAGTGGTCCTGATGCAAGCTTTCTCTTGGTCGCACCATCCAATCTTAAGTCTCCAAAGATACGAACACAAGAATCCATCCATCTCTGAACCTCTTCAACTGGCTCAGGTCCTTTGAATGACTTTCCTCCAAGAGATGTATAATCTTTGCATAGCTTTGCAAAATCCACAATCATAGACAATTGAACTCCTATGTCTACCGTAGCTGCCACTGGAGCGGGCACTCTTCGCATGAATACCTCCATCATGGCTTCAAACATGGCAGGGTAGTCCGGTTCACTGCCATTTCTCCCTCCAGTATCAATTCCCCTAGCAGTGTGTCTTGACTGTCGTCTACTCATTCTAAATCTGCAATTTAGAATAATAAGCCACTTCCAAGAAGAACAGCTAAAGGAATACAAACGCTACTACTATATATATGCTAAAATATACAGTAAGCATCCAACTAAAATCTATAAGTACATCTCTCATACGTAATTACGTCTTTGAACTTTGGCCAAAATCGTTGACCAGAGCTCTAATACCAAATGTGACGACCGCCCATAACCCTTCCACTAAATGAGAGGAATAATGTGCTGAAAAGTATGCCAAGCTGACATGGAAGATCATCAGAGTAGGTAAACAATATCAGAACCTGTCGTAGGACTCATAACACAAGGATAAAATATAATAGAACATATACAACAGGTAATAGTAGTGAAACATCATACAGCAAACTTTTCAAACTTTCACAACATCCTGAAAGATTATCGCAACATCATAGGAAATATCAAGTATATACATAAGGCCTCACTACAACACTCATAGAGCAACTCAAACAGCAGAAACAGAAATACTAGATAGTAGTAAAAGTTATATGCCAGCCTCCTGCTCGCCTTTGCACATCAGCATCGTCCTCACTAGTCACTTGTCACCTGCTACCTAGTCCGCCCATCCACAACCAGATGAACAGCCCAAGGTAATAAGAGGAAACATAAAAGCTTGAGTTAGAAAACAATCTTAATGAGCGATTAAACAGCTAACAAACTTCAACAATAAAGTATATGAGAATGGATAGATAAACATATTAATCTACCCACATCACCAGAGAAGAATTCAACCCTATATTCCCCCATATCGGAGAGTGATAGCCTTTAAGATAAACAATTCAACCATTCACCCATGGAAACCAGAACACCCATTCAATCATGGTAAAACACTCATAACATCCAGATTATATGTATCTCATGTAAACCATCTTGATCGAATTCAACGTCCCTCAAACACAAGCCCCAGAGGCCTAAACCAATATCATACAGGCACCCAAGGAACATCTTCTTCGACTTTGGACAATCTACATGAGACGGTACAAACAGAACAACCAATCATCCATGACTGACTCTGGCAATCACCGCCAATTCTTCTTCGAAACCATCGTTAATCGTATGACGATCAACCTTGCCATATGTCAAGGGCTAATGGTAACCCCGGTTCTAGCATAAACTCCATATGTCCAACCTTAACAATGTCCAACCTTGACAACTAGGCCTTACTACAAGACCGAGGGTACTCGACCTACAACCGGTCTTTTAGACGTCTGTAATGTACCCTAGCTTCGAGCCAGCTAGAATTTACGACAACGATAATCTCTCGGCCTTCGCATCTTTAGTCATCCAACCCGACGACTTTTCATAGCTCAAGCAACCATTATTCACCAACTCACGACCTTTGAGTTGTCATCTTATTCGCTGTTCTACACCGATCAACGAACACATTTCAACACTTTGAACCTTCCTCCTTGAATTTACTTTGAAGTCACACCATCACCGAGCCAATTACATCATTGCGCTGCGGATAGGGTTCGGGGGGTTGCCCTCGAAAAAAATATTCAAGCTTTTTCTTCAAATCTGAGTCGTACCCAAAAAATATAATTTTTCAGAAAATTGACCCTATGCGACAGATCCTTGGCCTCACCGACCCTGTCTTGCTCGACCGACCGACCAAACATGTTCGATTGTACCTTGCTCGACCGACCCGTACCATTCAGCTCGACTAAACCTCCTTCTCCTTTGGGACCGACCGACCCAAATACCCAGCTCCCAAGTGACCGACCCACTCTCCTGACCTGCTCGATCCTGGAACGTTCGACCCTAAGCTTAGTTAGGTTCAACCGACCCATGGGAAGTTCGACCCAGTCCATTTTTTTTCTCCAAGAAAACTATAAATTGTTCGACCGACCACACCATTTCCTACCCATTATGTCCGACCAGGCCTTGCTCGACCCAAAACCTGCACATCTCCATTTCAACTCCGATTTCGACCAAAACTTCGCCAATCAATACAATAGCCGAAAGTAACTCGTCTAATTCATTCAACATAATCATAAACATGTTATGAAGTCATTAAAAGGATGAAAATGACGATTATCACTAAATCTTGCAAATAACTCCAAAATCGTGATAAATGAACATATGATCTAAATTGTGGATCTAACTTGTATGAACATATGAAATGTCAAAGGAATTACCAATCTAAACTTGCTAATCATAGGGTGATTCATACGAAAACAGACTGGTATAGATTTACGATAAAACACTTAAATATGATGTAAAACATGATCAAACATTCATATACTTCATTGCATCCTTGTGAGAGATTAAATCACTTACCGATTCTCCTAAACAAGCAAAAATCAAAGGAAAATGACTCCGGGCAGCAAGCACTTCGCACCAAACACCTTGATCCGATGCCTCATTTTATGTATATCTAGCCTCCAATGGTGTAGATCTACCATTTCCCTCCTAGGATTTTGATTTTTTTAATGATGGAAAGGTGTTAGAGGAAGGAGTAGCACAAGGCCCCAAATAAGAGAATGGAAAACTAAAACCATTTCCCCATATCCATTACCCCCTATTTATACCCTTCTAATAGCCCACCAATGAGCCTTCCCAAATCAGCCCATTGTGGCTCTCCAAACCCGAACAGCTAACTGAAAGACCTTAAAACAACGATTCCTCCCAAACCGCTGAGCCAAATCTTTAATGTAACCATTCTACGGAAAGGTAATCATCAATTCCTTTCCAATAGCACAGGTCTCACCCTCTGATTCGACTTGAGTCAAAAGTTATTCCTTGTATAAGGCTGATAGGGGGAAAATGGTCACAAACATAATCGGTAAAAATTATGGACATGTATCAGATCCCCATAAGCCACATATTAAAATATGAAAATGATCTAACCCCCAGGGAATAAAATAAAAGTATTTCATGATCTTCCGATACGTAAAATGCGGGCTGTTACAGACGGGGAGAGAGAAAAAAGGGGAGGGTAATTAAATTTTAATTATTTACTAGTTAATTAGTTATTTAATTATCCAATGTATTAATTATCATAACTATTTCATATTAGATCGAAATCTGACGATTTCAGTCATGTTGGAATCATGGCGATGAATCTACAACATGGGACTGACCAGAACGGAAACGAAGCAAGTCGATTTTTAAGCTAAATTA
Source organism: Allium sativum (assembly GCA_030737875.1). Classification (NCBI taxonomy): domain Eukaryota; kingdom Viridiplantae; phylum Streptophyta; class Magnoliopsida; order Asparagales; family Amaryllidaceae; genus Allium; species Allium sativum. The sequence goes on from CM060912.1 coordinate 619,990,462, forward strand.
AACTCTAGTTTAATTTAGTTTAAAAATACAATCTTCAAATAAAGACTAATGGAGTGGAAACCAATGTGAGAATTCTCTCACTAAAATATTTGTACAATTATTTATTTTATAATTGCATATATGAATTGTCACTGATGATTTTTATCTGTTTTAATTATCAAAAATGTTGTACAGTGCATATTATTTTACCTCACTGTTGTTTGCAAACCATGGATGATTTAATTGACTATATTGTGTTGTCATTGTGATGTTAACATATTCAAAATAATGTTAATAAATTTGTGGTAGTTGAAATTAAACTATAAATATCCATTTATAATTTAAACTGTGAAAATTGGTTAATTAGAAAAATAATTAGAATCAAATTAGAATTGGTTAAATTTATTAACCAGTGATTAATTTGAATTCATTGTTGTAGGTTGAAAACCCCACACGGGTCTGGGGATGATAATTAATCCACATCTCCCTTGGATTTGACTGTATGTCAACCATTTGATTGACAGACTGTTATAAGCTTATTTAATTATTTAACGCTCATATAGTTGTAAATTTCACTTTAGATGTGAATTGAATGTTTAATAGTTGTTTACCACTATTTTTGAATACATGCGATGTATGGAATCCAAATAAATAAAATTATATGGTAATTGATTGAATCTGATTCCAATTCAGAAATAATGAATATTTTAAAATAATATTTAGAAAAGAATCAAAATGTGATTTTGATGTCCGATTTTGGATGGACACGAAAATATTATTTTAAATGTGTTTGTTATCACAGACAGAATTGTAATATTTATATTTAAATAATATACTACTATGCAAGAATTTAAATGTTCAAACAGTATTTTATTTGAATATAATATTTTATTTCAACATTCAAACAACACAGATTTATAAACTCCACTATTTGCACATTTAACTTATATTCATTTCAATACAGTCAACTTCATTATATACAAAGTTCCTCACTACACCACTCACACTCAGTTATACAGACACATCACTCAATACAGTCATTTTGATTTATACAATTCAATACACTCAGTCTTCTGTCTTCACAGCATCTTTCAGTCAGTCCGGTTATCCATATCTGTCATATACAGACACACACACAAAGTACATTGCAATAGAAATGAAACTGAATATATGCGAATATAAATTTTATTTTTAAAATTTTATTTGCCTCAGTTTTCTAGTGTGCTTCTCATCATTTTTCATGACTTGATCTAATTTATTAATCCATCAATATGTGTCTAAACAGCTTGTGATATTCACAGTGATATACTGTAAACACCACAAGGCAATCAGTGTATATACAAAATATTTCAGTGTAGGGACAAGAATATTTTCTGGATGGCTGCATATACACATGTATATATATACACCACACGTGTGCACTGCTTCGCTAATCCAGTGTGCAACTGAGGAGCAGCCACGTGGACCAACTCGACTCAGTGTACAATGCAAATCAGTGTGCAAATGTTTAGCTAGCATGTGTGGTCGAGCACAAGTAAACATGGCATGGTCGAGCCAAAGTGCAAACATTCACATGCAAAGCCAAAACAGCAAAAAATAACGGTAAATGGCCGAGCCATGGTTCATTAAAAAAGGGAGTGTACAAATCAATCAGCCCAAATGACATGGATCAATACAGCATATATATGAAAATGATAAAAGCATGGTCTGATACTATAGATCAAAGCAACATGGGAAGAACAACAAATACAACAAAGCAATGAATACAGTGAGCTCAACAACAAAGTCAAATCAACAACATGAATATATGAAGATAGTTTGAAGCACAAACATGCAACAGGTCTGTATACAGCTTGGTGATCAAGTCCAAGGGACAGAGCATATATACATGTATGGTGCATCAAAGTCAAAAACAGCATGGTGTGTGTGTGTGTGCACAACTCAATGTATAATAATTCCATAATTTCAAGTGTTCATCAATATCTCAATAAAATGGTACCAGAGTAATAAGATGGGCAATAGGGAGAGTGTCATCTTCAAGACAACTGCAAAAGTTGAAAACAGCATGGACTCATATAGCACTTGGCAAAAATATAGTGCAAAACGTTGGTGATGAATATCATAATGATGAAGTCCTCATATACATACAAATGTAATATAAATACTACTGTATATATATTATATATGTGCATACACAATGGTGAAGCAAACTGGATGAACATGTCTGACCAAACAAGATTCAGATCAAAAGGCACATTTAAAATGATGTATAGAATAAGCCAGCATAATGGAAAGCATCAGGAAAAACGTTGCAGCTCATTGTATTATACATGGTGCAGCGGTCTCAAAAACAAGACAGTTAAATATGGATCAGCAATGCTCAAGTCAACTAAACAATAAGTAATGATGCACAAGAACATGCAGGTGAATCAAACTCAACAGCACAGATACAAACGGTTAAGCACTCAAAGAATTAGTTTTCAGCTAAATGGAAGAATCACATAGCTACATGATCCAAGGATAGATCAAAGTTTATCATAGCAGTGAAACAATGTGCATGACAACAGGAATCAGTTCAAGTGTCTATGGTAAATGACAGTTCAAGTATACATTTGTACACAGATAAGTTTCTGATCATGTAGTGGAATTCCAGAAACAATCATGTGTTTCCAGTTTTGAACCATTTCTTTGAAAATCATTCAAATTTGTTTCCAGTGTTCTGGAAAGGCATTTAATGTGTTCAATCACAGTGAAGTTTGGAAAGTGTTTAATTTTTGGATCCAGAAATTATTTCAAGGAAAATGTTTGATTTCTAGAAAAAATAACTCATATTTTTTTTGGCAATTGATTTAAAAAGGGAAAACAATTTTGGGACAATTTATTTTCAGAAAATCAAATTACTTCCTTCCAGTTTTGGCTAATATATTTTCAGAAGGCAATAAAACAATTCCATAAATTTCATGCTCAAAATTGTTTCCAGATTCATAGAAGGGACCAAGAACATGTCTAAATTCATCGAGCAAATTCATAACAATTATTCAAAGTCGAGGCAATCAAAAAGAGCAATTAAGAAAAATCAGAGCAAGCCATTAATTTGAAATCATAGTAGTCATAGGATTTTCTATCCTATGTTTTCACAAATTCATCATTGGCTTAGTATCGAAAAAAAATATAACAAAATCGAGAGCAGCAATCAGAGAAATTTTCAGAGAAACTCACTTATTTTCGATCACCGTCATTCCAAATCGAATCATTAAAAAGCCATCCAAAGAATTCGAGCATCAGAAGATTAATGTATAATTAAAGAAGCAACGTGATTTGGAGATCAAAGAAGACCCTAGTTTTATTTGGGATAGGCCGCCACTTAATTTTCCATAGAGGAAGTTAACAATCGGGCAAAAACAAATGAAAAGGGCCGTGTCTTTTATTTTGGGCTAAGCTTAATTTTGAATAAGCTAGGGTTTCTTAGAGTTGTTTTTATTTCATTGTAATTTGTTTTCCCTTTGTAACTGAATCAATCAATTTCTAGAGTCCGCAAAATCTAGGGGTCCAGTTAGGGTTTTAGCTAGCAGTTTACAAGAGTTTGTAAAAATTAGGGATACGGGTTACGGGGTTGTAATTTGGGGAAATCTGATCTAGGGTTCTGAGCGTAGGATTAGAATAGGAGTGAGGGGTTCACGAGTTTACATGGTCTTATAAGCGGGATCTGTTCGATTACCTAGTAGAAACCTTAGGAATGCAGCGGTAGCCAGGGTTTTGCCGAAGCTGGGTATCTCTGTGTGTTATTTACTTTCTGCATTTCTATTTCTGCTATATTCTTTGGTCTGTAATAATTTTAATATCCCATAAAATTTGAATAAACCCTATTCACCCGCCTCTAGGGTTAATCTAGATCCAACAAGTGGTATCAAAGCCTGGTAATTTCATTAACCCTAGAATCATGGATCCTAGTTGTCAGTCCTCTGAGAGTCAGTCCAATGAAATTCCATTTATTTTCAATGGGATAGATTTTTTGATTTGGAAATCGAAAATCGAATTCTATCTAAAATATGTTAATTCTAAATATTGGAATATTATTATGAATATGGGTGATATGCTAGATAAGAAAAATAAAGTTATAAATGCTCGTATCATGCATATTCTCTATTCTTATCTTAGTAATAATCAGCTTGATCTTATCTCCCATTGTTTGACTGCGCAGGAAATCTGGAATACTCTTAATACGAAGTATGGACAAATTGACAACAACAGCTCAAAACCCCGAAATGTCAACTCATATTCAGATATGTGCTTGAAAGGAGAAGCAAACGAAAGTTCAAGTAGATCAGACGATGGAGATTCAACAAACACCGAGACTGAAAGTTTTTCATATGAAGATTTGGTTTATATGTGTACTGATTTAACAAAAACAGTTGACAATCTCCATCGAAAAAATAAAACTGCGAAATCTAAAAAGCTTGAGTTGATCAGCAAAAATTATATTTTGGAGTCAAAACTTAAGAAGGTCAAGAGATCTTCAAACTCTAGTTGTAAAAGTTGTTTGGTTTCGGAAAACAATTGTAATACCCCGCATTTTTAATGTAATTAAAAATATGCATATATGTATATATTATATGCATAGATATATTTAAAAGGAAAAATTAAATAATATATAAGTGCATTGAAATGAAGGAAAATGAATTGCAAGAAATATATATATATATAGAAGTTAATGCAAGGAAAAAAGTGTGCAATACAATTGCGCATGTAATAATGTTAAAAAGGAAATGGAAGTACATGCATGTAATTATGATAGAGAAAACAATTAATAAAGAGAAACGTTAATGTAATTAATGTAAATGGTAAAAATGTGAATTAATAAAATTGCAAGCAATAATAAATGAGAAGGAGGATATGTGTATACATGTTATTTGAAATTCAAAATTTTGTAGGAAGATAATACATGCACTAAAAATAAGGAATGGGTAAATTAACGATATGGATTAATGCAATACGGGAAAGAGAAAATGTGAATTTATTGCATTAAATAAATGGATGATGCATTCAATTGTAAGGAATGATGTGTATATTCAAAAGAAAATGTTATAAACATTAAACTGGAGCAATGAATGAACACTCAAATTAATAAACATTAAGCATAGAAAGCAATTAAATGTGAAGGTGATGAACGTTTGAAATTTAAACCTTTAAAAAGCAAACTAAAGGCCATCAGCGAAAAAAGAAGAAGAAGTAATTGCATTAATAGGCATACAGCAATGAATTAATAGCCAATATAAGGCATGTATGTATATATATACATGCAATTCAAAAGGTAAGAGTATAAATCAACAAGCCACAATTGGAGGAAGATTAATGTTATTAAATAACATTCAAATCAGAGATGCATGTACATGTGATTATTTATAGCAAATACGTAAATAAATAAACAATATATATATGCATATTTATGACATTAACAAATTGGGTTGAGGTTGACTAAATGTTAAGTATTTGGTATTATATATGTATATATATTATATATATATATATATATATATAAATATAAGAAGCAACACTAATTTGAGATTAGGGGAATCTGTTTTAATGGTAAGAAATGAAATTGGTAAATTAAAGACATTAATGTTATATTTAGGGATAATATAACGGTTACATTAAATATGGAAAAAGAGAGTTCTTTTAGGGTGAGGTGACATGTTTTGATTGGTGGACGCTGCAACGTAGCCATTTTCTATTGGTTGAATGACATGGCTATTCAGATGAGCTTTTAATTACATCCTAAGGCCCTAGTTGCTCTAACCTCCCTATAAATAATCCCTTATACCCAACCCTAAAACTCACAACTTGGCGGCTACGCTGAAGGTTTGCCATGGCTTCTTCTTCCTCTTCTTCTTCCCTCCCTCCCTCTCTCTCTCTCTTTCTTCTCAAAATCTCTTCTTAAAATAAAAAGATAAAACTAGGATCCCTCTCAAAACAAAAGAAAAGAGTTCATATGCCTAGAAATGCGCTACACGAAAAAGGAGAGAAAGACCATGAGTGCAAAAATCAGAATTGGGAGAGAATACACTGTGAGTGGTTTTAAATTACCCTTATGAATAATTGTATGCATATCGTTTAGCAATTACCTAATTTAAAATGTTTAATTCAATTAAAATGTTATAGCTTTTACTTTTTGCCGATTATGTTCTTCTTCCTATTCCTTTTTATTTTTATAGACTAGGCTAACTTCGAGCCTAATACAGATCTCGTTGAAAGGCATACGTACGAACAATATTGTAATAGTGGAAGGATGTTTGGGAAATTAAAACAACTTGCATGATGGATTTTGGGAAATACCTGTAACTGGGGAATTGTTGTATAACTTATAAAATACCGGAAATTGGGAATGTTAATACTTTGGCACATAATGGTATATATAAATTTGGGACATTAATGAAAATATGTGCAAATTAAGTTGGAACAACTAGGTATGTTTGGAATAGAGATTATGGAAAAAGGGGAAAAAGGTTTATATGGGCATAAATCAATTTGGACATAATTGTGTATAAATTAGATTATTGGCATAAGTTGAATTAGGCATAATTGGATATAATTTGTATATATAGATTTGGCATCTATAATTTGGAGGCATAATACATGCTGAGATTTAAGACTTGATTTTGGGGACATACCATATATGATGATTCATAACTTAGAAGAAAGGGAATATTATGCATAAAATTTTATGACTTGGATAAAAGGCATAGAAACCTATAATGGAACAGGTATAAATGTGAACACGCCTAAATTGGGGATTTGGGTAATTGGCATACACTATAATTAAAGATTATAATATGGCATAATTTGTATTATGAATCATGGCTGGGGTTTTGGTAGCACAATCTACGTTGTACAAAATTTTGGGTGAATATTATATTATGAATTAGAACTGTAATTTTGGTATGCAAATCTATAGGCTCAATCTAAGATTGAGAAGAACATGATAATGGAACTTTTAGTAACCTGCTGTAACTTGCAGAGATGTTTAATCTGTTAACTGCTGAAATCTGTTGAACATGAATACTGTAGTTGAAAAGTCTGTGATGTACATGGCAAATGTTAAATTTGGTATAGTATATGCATGACAAATGATAAATTTGGGGCATGACAAGAAATTGGGGCAATTAACATAATTAGCCTGAAATTGGAATAAATGGCAAATGAATAAATTTGCTAAGATAAGCATGCTGAGACACGAGGTTAGACTCTGCTTGCGGTAGAAGCCTGCCCGGAACCAACCGGCCTAATCAGCGGTCAGTCTAATGTGGGAAGTCCTAAGCATAACTAAAAAATGCTTAGACATGAGGTTAAGTCTGGCTTGTGGCAGAAGTCTGCCCGGAACCACCCGGCACATCCAGCGGCCACAAGCAATCGACTTAATGTGAGAGGTCTATGCATTAATAACTAATTAATGCTGATCAAAGATGAATATGATACCTAAAACGTGTTAGGTGGGTGGGGTTAAGTTAACCTGTGTGAAATGACAACTTAGCCAATATTACATGAACAAAGTAGGTAGGGTTAAGGCAAGCTTAACCAATAATACATATTGATTTGATAAGTGGATGGGGGTTAAGTCAACACTTAACTAATATTACATGAACAAAGTGGATAGTGTTAAGGCAAGCTTAACCAATAATACATGTTGATTTGATAAGTGGATGGGGGTTAAGTCAACTGGGCAGATAGACAACACTTAACCAATACAACATGTTAATTAAACAAATGGGTGGGCTTAGGTCAAATTGAGAACACTTAACCGTTATAACATGTTGGTTAGGAAACCTTAGTAACGGGGACCCATTTCAACAGTAACCCACATAGATGTATCATGGTACCCTGAACTAGGCAGGGTGGGGCACGATTACTGGGTTGATTATAAGCGGTCAAAATAGCGGCGGGTGGTGCGTCAATGTAGGCTCTGACGGAGTACGGGCGTGCACGTTCTTTGGAGTGGAAAAATCAGGCAATGGGCATCAATAGTTATACACTGTGCATCTTGAATTGTGTCGGGTTGCCATCAAAGGGATTGATACACATCATGGTAAGACCGACACAGGTATCTACAAACAAGGGGGGCCGAATGACACAAGTAATAAATACATGCGAGTAGAAGCCGATTGATAAAGGGATCACTTTATTATGAACACATGAGGCTAGTTGAAACAATTGTTAGTAGAAGCAGAGAAATAGAAATGAGTGTGATAGCATATTCAGTTTATCTTGCCTTACCTTGTCTTATGTTATCTTGTTACTGTGGTATTACGGAGGAGACCGCACGAGTGGGGTACCACGGGGTGTACCTCAGTTTGGGGGTAGCTACATATACATTATATTAGGTTAATCTAATAGGGAGTATATGGGTGCGACGTGCATGTGAAAGCCTCCAGTGATAATAACACAAATAACCTAATAGATGAGAAAATGTAATTGAACGGTATATGCAGGATTACTCAAAAAGTGTAGTTTAAATTCATTCACACAGAACTTATGTTTTGACCGCCTCCAAATAACATTCGCAGGTTAGGCTCTTGATAGAGACTGTATTTAGCAGTATTATTATTAAGGTAAAGCTATGTTTTAACAACATTATATTTTATTCCTTCCGCTGTGAGATTTTTTTCGAACTCTGACATGTTTTATGTCTCTATCTTTTCTGCAGGATACCAAAGCAAACCAACTCGGGTTCCGATGGATTAGGTTTTTGAAAAAAATTCGTTCCGTTGGAACGCGGGTTGTTACAACAATCTTGTTCATCAAAATAAAAATATTCAAAATCCTGAAAATGAAATTATGATTTTAGAAGAGAACAAGATTGAGCTTGAAAGTACAAACAACTTTTTACAAAAGGAATTTGAAAATTTTAAAACTACCAAAAATTCCGAACATGAATTTGCTGAAAAACAAAATTTCTTGAAAACGGATTTGATTTTGAAAGAGCTTGAAATTGAGATTGAAAAATTCAAAACCTTTGAAAAACTTGAATCTGAAAAGCTAAATCATTTTGAAATTGAAATTTCTGAATTCCAAGCCAAAATTAAATTATTTGAAAATGAGAATTTGGTTTTGAAACAATCTAATGATGCACAGAAGATTGCTATAAATAATTGCTCAAATTTAATAAAAGAAAATAAAATTTTACATCAGATTTACATTTTAATGGCGGATAGAGAAAATCCATCAACATCTACTTTTTCATTTATACAACCTCAATCAAAAGTTTTTCAATCGAATTCAAATTCTAATCTCAGATCTGATCTCAAATCTAATGTTCCAGATCCAAATGCATCTCAAACGAAATCAGATCCAGTTTCAAAATCTCAGAGCAGGAAACTTGAATTCATCAAGCCTTCACTGGAGTATGTCTTCATTCCTGAAAAAGTTTATAACCAATCAGAGTTTTCTTGGAAGAATACGATAGCTTTGATCCCTATATTTTTCAGATTATCAACAGTCAAGCTAAAAGAATTTATAACAAAGGTATGGAAACCATTGGGTAATTTCAACATACATGTTTCTCCCAGCTATGATTTTGTGGTACAATTTGAAAATAGTGATGATTTTCAAAGAATAACTGAAAGCTCAACTTATTCTTATTTTGGGAGATTGCTATATGTAGAATCATGGCATCCTGGTTTTGTATTTAAACGAAAAGAAAGTAATCTGGTTCAGATCTGGATCAGACTAATTGATTTACCTTTAGATTTATGGACAAAGGATGCAATTCAGATCTTAGCAAGCTTTATTTCAAAACCTCTTCTCTTAGATGAAAATACAGCTGAGAAAAAATACACAAAGTATGCGAGAGTGTTAATTGAAATAGATACTCAAACAGATCTGATAACTGAAATACCAACTTTGCTTCATAATGGGGAGAAACTCAAAATTAAGGTTGAGTATGAATTCATACCTTCAATGTGTTCTCAATGTAAACTTTTTGGTCATGATGATGAGTACCATGAAGTAGCAAAAGATCCAAGGTGGATTCCTCCTGATGTACCTGAAGAACATCAAATAAATTCTGAAACTCATGATGAATCTGAAAAAACTGACAATATGGATCCAGGATTTAAAGTTGCAAATGATCAAACCCACTCAACTGAAGCAAATGTAACAAATATTTCATCAAGCTACTTAGGTCCATCAAGCTCAAATGATCAAGATGATCTCTCATTCTTGAATACCAAACTACCTGATCAGGTAATGCCAGATGAATTAAATAACATTGCTGATGTTATTACAGAAAATGATAAAGCAAAAAATTTAGAAAAAGGAAAACAGGTGGATGTGTCTGCATTTGTGAATAAGAATACTAGTTATCTACAGGCTGCTAAACAAACAATTCCAACTCCTGCTAAAAGAACAACGAGGAGTTCTACATCAATAAAATGACATTGTTAGTTTGGAATGTTAGGGGAATGAATACTTCTTTTAGAATGAAAGAAGTGATCAAACTCCTACACTCTACAAAATCAACTCTTGTTGGTTTAGTAGAAACAAAGTTAAATCCAAACAACCTAGTTCTGTTTTCTTCTCTTCTACCAAATGACTGGAAATTTATAACTAATAATTCTTCATTGTCCACTGGAAGAATTCTATTGATCTGGAATTCAAATATTTGGGATTTGGATGTGATGTTTACATCTCCTCAACATTTGACAGTAAGTGCTAAAAATAAAGGAGGCTTGATAATGACTTTCACAGTGATTTATGGTAGTAATACTTTTGGTGAAAGGATTATGTTATGGAATCAGCTTATTAATGAATCAAGCTCTATTCTTAATTCTTGGATCTTAATGGGTGATTTTAATAATGTTTTATCACCATATGACAAAAAAGGAGGGCTCCCTGTTCCTTATTCTCAAATTAGAGAATTTCAAAAGTTCTTAATACAGACCAGTTTATCAGAATTAAAGCCTTTGGGTTTTCAGTTTACTTGGCGTAGAAGAGGTATAGCAACACATATAGATAAAATATTGATGAATAATATCTCTATGCATCAATTTCTAAATATGAAGGCTTTATCCTTTCCCCAAAACTCAAGTGACCATAACCCAATTTTGTTAGATATAATTCCTACACCTGAAATTAAAGGATTTCCTTTTAGATATAAAAATGATTGGTTTCTTCAGGATGGTTATCATGATGCAATTTTAAAAGGATTGAGTGGTTCAGTTTTGGGTTTTGATAGTTACCAGTTTTTACAAAAATTGAGTAACTGTAAAAAAGAGCTAAAAATTTGGAATAAAGTGAGAAGTAGAAACTCATCTAGTCTTGAACAAGCTGAAACCTTAGTTGCCAATTTGGAAGAAGCAATTGATCTTGACCCAGAAGATGTACAAGTTTTTGATGAATATCTGCATGCAAAAAGAAATCTTCAGAGTTTGCAAGCAATATATTTTAGTGGTTTAAAGCAACAGTCCAAAGTAGCATGGCTTCAACAAGGTGATACAAATTCCAAAATTTTTTTACTCAAGAATGTCTAACAGGAGATACTTTAATCATATAAGAGCTCTTATAGATTCTAGTGGTAATTTGCTGTTCAAATCAGAAGAGATTGAGGTAGAGGCCATCAATTATTTTCAGACTATGTTTAGTGGTTCATGTGGATCTGAATTTCCTATATTTCAACCAATATCAGCCATAAATGAGCTTGGCCATAAATTTCTACTCAGAAATATTGAATTATCAGAAGTCAGAGAGGCAGTTTTTTCAATTCATGATGATTCTAGTCCTGGCCCTGATGGAATGAGTGCTAAATTTTTTAAATTTCATTGGGATGTAATAAAAGATGATCTACATGCAGCCATGTCAGATATGTTCAAGTCTGGTAATCTTCCAAAATCTTTAAATCATACTTTTATAACTTTAATCCCAAAGAATGATAGACCCACAGAGATTTCTCACTACAGGCCTATTTCATGTTGTAATGTCTATTATAAAAAAAATTCAAAAATTTTAAGTAATAGACTAAAGCCTTTTCTTTCATCATTGATATCACCAAATCAGAGTGCTTTTATACCTGAAAGGTATATTGGAGATAATATATTGCTAGCACATGAGTTATTAAGAGATTTCAAAAAGGGTGGAATGCCTAAAATGTGTGAGAAAGTAGATTTACAAAAGGCTTATGACAAAGTAAACAGGAAACTCATATGTTTTTTGATGTCTAAGATGAACTTTCCTGTACACCTTATAAATGTGATTTTTGAATGCATGGATACTGCTACTTTTTCTATTATCATTCAGGGAATTCCCAAAGGTTTCATAACATCTACAAGGGGTCTGAGGCAGGGTGATCCTCTATCACCATATCTGTTTGCTATTGCAATGCAGTACTTCACATTTATGATGGATAAAGCTACTAATTCAAGAGGATTCCAACCTAGTAGTCAAGTGCAGCCTATAATCTCTCATTTACTATATGCTGATGATTTAATGATTTTTGGAAAAGCCTCAACTCAAAATGCAAATTCACTTAAAGAAATTTTTCAGAATCTAAGTCAGTTTGCAGATTTAAATGTGAATGCTTCAAAAACAAAGATATTCTTCAGCAAATCAGTAACAAATGCAGATGATATCTTGAATATTTTAAGATATGAACAAGGCAATCTCCCAATTAAATATCTTGGAGTTCCTCTATCCTCAAATTATTTGTATTATTCAGAATGCAATTCTTTAATTCAAAGAGTTCAAAGTAAAATTCAAGGCTGGGAAGCTAAGCTACTTAGTTTTGCAGGTCGAGCATAACTTATAAATTCAGTCATTACCCCTATAGTATTATATTGGCTATGTATATATCAGATTCCAGAGTTTACACTTAGCAAATTACAGATTCTATGTGCAGACTTTTTTTGGGGTGGAACATCACATAAAGTAGCATGGTCATCTTTATGTAAGCCAAAAGAAGAAGGGGGTATTGGATTGAAGAATTTTAATGATCTAAAAAAAGTAGCTTGTATAAAACTGATGTGGAACTTTCTTTCTAATAAGTCCTTGTGGAGCAAATGGGTTCGAAATAGGTATTGTAAGCAGGAATTTTTTTTGGACTATGGCTTTGGATGTGAATGCTTCAAGCACTTGGAAATCAATTCTAAGACTTAGATCCAGATCAAAACAATACTTTAATAAAATAATAGCAAAAGGTCAAAATACTTATCTATGGTTGGAGCCCTGGATAAACTGTAAATGCATGGTTGATCTTCTTGGTTTTGACAGATTGCATATTATTGGCCAAATTAATGAAAAGGTATCTGACATCATCAGAAATGAAGAGTTTCATCCTCAAATACATCCTGCAACAAGAGAGTTATTAGATGAAATAAACGCAATTCAAACTCATCCAAATCTAATTCAAGATAATTATGAATGGTGTGAAGGTGGACCCTTTTCTTTTCATAAAGTCTGGGACTTTATTCGTAGTCATGAAAATCCAGATCTAATATTTTCAGTCATTTGGTATAAAAAGAATAGTCGAAGAATGTCCTTTATATCATACTTGGCGATTTTGGGAAGATTGAATACTAAAGATAGAGTCTTGCGCTATAATTCAGCAGTTAATCCTCTATGTGCTCTTTGCGAGAATCATCCTGAATCAATTGAACATCTTTTCTTCCAGTGTGATTTCGCTTCCTTCATCTGGATGTCCCTGAAGCAAAAATTGGAACTTCCTTTAACAATTAATCAGGATTTAAAAGAAGAAGCAAGACAATTACATGAAGAATTTAAATCAAGGGATCAATTAAGGGACATAGCTTGTGGATCTCTGGTAACAGCAATTTATTTCATCTGGCGAGAAAGGAATTTGAGAGTTTTTTAGGGTAGGAGAAATCATTCATCATCAACCCTAATTAGAATTGAACGAGAAATTGTGCTGATGGTTCAAAACAACGGATCTAGATCCATTCGTACTTTGAAGAACGAGAGACTACTTTTGAAGTGGGGTATTGAACTTCGAGATACAGGATGACTTTTGACTTTGTGTTTGAAGGGAGATGGTTGGGCCTGAATATATGGGCTGAGAAGAGAGGCTTTTATCTTTTGATATATTAGTCGTTTTTGATGTATTTTCTTTTGTTTATGACGATGGTCATTGCTATGATGTATACCAAGCTCATGAGTACTCTTTTTCCCTATAAGGTACCCACTAGGGGGGTTATGGGGTTTTAACGAGGCTTATGGGGGAGGTTTTTATTGGTTTTAAGCAATAAAGTGAACCAATTTTCAAAAAAAAAAATAACGATCTAAAATCCAAAATCCAACGATTAGAATCAAATCTAGATAAATTTTCTAATGGAGAAAAATCGTTCAATATGCTATTACAAAACCATGTTTCTACTAGAAGTAAACGTAGTCTTGGCTTGGGGAAAAATAATATTTTTGAAAAACGAAATTCAAATGATTTAAAAAATCCTTCAAACTTCTTTGAAAAGATTCGTCTTGATAATTTGAACTCGAGTAATTTCAAAGGATTTTCAAATCATTACCGAGATGAGAATTTGTTTTATAACAAATCATTTAAACAATCTTGGATCCCAAAAGGAAATAAAACGGGCTTCATTAAATTCAAACAGATTTGGGTTCGTAAGGGTACAAAAGTTGATTCTAATGGTTTGTTATACAAACAAGTCTAGGTACCAAAACATATACATACAACTGTGAGTGGTTTTACTATTTCTATTAGACCACTTGATCATCCAAACTGTTAGGTACCATAGGAGGCTGAGGAACTGCTGTTCAAAAAGAAATTTGAAATCAAGCTGGTTTATACTTCTGTATCATTCACAGTTCCTCAAACCAGGATTTGCTGAGTCGGAGATTTTGGTTTACATGGATTTCAAGTATGATCTCTGAACTCGTCTTTGTAAATATTTTATTTGTTTAGTCCTTCATCTATCCCTTCTATTTTTTTGTTTGATTTGACACTACCATATTTTTGTTTCTTCTTGGGCTTTCTTAACTTTCAATTACAGTTATGATCTTCTGGAAATTCGTTTCATTTAAATAGAACTCTGACGTTTTAATCTCTTCCAGATATTGAATTTAATTTTGTAAATATCTGCAATTGTTTTGAAGTTTATTTTCTGATTTTTGAATTCATAACAGTGTTGATGTACTCTTGTCATATCTTGAACACTGTTAATTTGAATTCTAAATTTTTGAAGATCTGAAAGTTTAATGGAATTTCACACACCACTGATGTTTTGAGTTTTCACTAATTCATTTTACAAAAGCTTGAAATAATATACTCAGTACAACACACCAATATTTATCAGTTGTGATAATTTCATTATTTTTTAGATTGTCTTGGATATTTTGAATAATCTTGAATCAGTGATACACCTTGAAATTCATCTTTATTCATGGTCGTTATGGTTGAAATTTGTTTGTTTGAAGTCATCTGAAATTCTTGATATTTTGACTATCACACACCTCTTAAATTTGAAATTATCATTCTTGTGTGACTGATTCATTATATCTCAAAACTTGACATTGATTCAAGGAATTTCAAATAAATTATTGTTTAATTTTCTAGATCATGAATATCTCTCAAGTCTTATGTAAATGATCTGAAATTACTCTTGTGCTTGTCAGAAATTCTTGTGAAAAATTGTTTAAAAATTCGGTCTTAAATCTCTCTGTTATTTCATGGTTATTTGATTTACATATTTGTTTGTTTAAAATCATTTGAAATTATTGATTTATTGAATCTCACACATATCTTAAATCTGAAATTAATAATCTGGTTTGATCGGTTCGTTGAATCTTGAATTTTTCATATTCCTCAAATGATTTCAAATAAACGATATTTTTGATCTTGAATCATGAATCATCTTTTATGACCATCGGGAATATCTGTGAAACATCTTCTAGACAAGTCTGATTTGAACTAATTTCTATGCTACTCTAATACTATTTCAGATAACTGCTTGCTTTGATATGTCTGCTTCTCTGATAAATAGTTTTAAATTGTTGAGTTGTCTGCTTGGGCCTTGTGATTAAATTTCTTTTATCTGTGATACCCTTGTTTGTCTCCTGTGTCTTGTTACAATCCTTATTAATAGAGACACCACAATTGGTATCAGAAGTGCCTTATATTTTGCTCATCCGTCTATTTTGAATCTTCACCATGTTTAGATTTCACATTTTTTTCTTGTATAAATTTGTTCAATTTCTTCTTGTAATTGATTTTCAATTTTAAAGTTATTTATTGATTATTCATTCAGAAATTGAAATCAATATCCATATTGAATTGTATTTATAATTCATCAAAATTATTATCATATTTTAAAATTGTGATGAATTGTGACTGCAGTATATTTCACAACAAGAGGAGATTTTATTTTAATTTTCATGATGGTTGAACATTTATTATAATATCTTTGAATTGGAAATTATTTCACGACCATCTCCTTTATCTATCATTATTATGTCATCCATCATTATTTTATATTAATGTGGAGAGTTAATATGTTTTAAAATATTTTTGAATAAACAGTGGAAATATTTGTGATAGAAATGGGACTATGTTATTATTCAGAATTAGTGATAATTGAAAATTTTCAATGATCCCGGTACAGTTGAGCATATTTCATAATATGACTAATTTAGAAATTTATTTCACAAATCATTTCTATACCTACCACGTTTATATCATCCATTTTGGTTTTATATACCGAGGAATTTTTCTAGCGGAATTGAAAATGATAAATATAATTAATTCATAAGTATTTTTCTAACCTAATTTAAAAATCCAAGCTCTGGTCATGCATGGTTAAGAGATTACTTATAATTTAAGCTGCAACTAACCTTATTTAAAAATCCAAGCTCTGGTTATGCGTGGTTAGTGTTCTCTTAAATAAAAAGAAAAAAGGACTAAATTGCTAAATAATTTTTCTTATGAAATCCTCCTTGGTGAATAAAAACCTGTCTATCAATCCATTTTCTAATTTGTGAAATGTGTTAATGTTTTATGAAGTATTATGGTTTGTTGATTGATAGTACTGGGATCTGAGACTATCTGATTGCGTCACTTAAGTTGAATATATAATTATAGTCCAAATCCATCACTGTTTTTGTGCTTCATTTTTATAAAAGTTCTTTTGAAAATAACTAAAATCATATTATTTTTTAACTCTCTTCATTTATATAAATTTCATCGTGAATCTGTCGTTCTCTACAATGTGAAATATGCCATTAGTTCTTAGAATATTATGATTTTTGTTTGACTGATTGAGATTTATGATGACCGTTCTTCCTCTTAAGCTGAAATTATATTTTTTTTAGTCCTTTTTCATCTATATTTTAAATTCTCTATCCTTTTGATGATAAAAAAAGGGGGAGAATGGGGTTGAGATTTTGATTTATGAGTGAATATTCTATAAATATTTTAATTTTGAAAATTCATTCGATTTTCATTCTTTTCACTCATGCACATTTATAGGGGAGTTTGGTTGTAAGGGGAGCATACAAATAGGGGGAGTTCAATATTCACTGCCAAACACATTTGTTGTGCTTAAAATCTTATATTTGTTTGTCATCATCAAAAGGGGGAGATTGTTGTATATAATAGTGTTGTATACACAATTATATGATTTTTGTTTGATGATAACAACCAAATAAATATTATTTTAAATGTGTTTGTTATCACAGACAGAAATATAATATTTATATTTAAGAAAAATATTACTAGACAAGAATTTATATGTTCAAACAGTATTTTATTTAAATATAATATTTTATTTCAACATTCAAACTGTACAGATTTATAAACTCCACTATTTGTACATATAACTGATATTCATTTCAATACAGTCAACTTCATTATATACAAAGTTCCTCACTACACCACTCACACTTGGTTATACAGACACATCACTTAATACAGTCACTTTGAATTATACAATTCAATACACTCAGTCTTCTGTCTTCATAGCAACTTTCAGTCAGTCCAGTCATCCATTACAGACACACACACACAAAGTACACTGCAATAGAAATGAAACTGAATACATGCGAATATAAATTTTATTTTTAAAATTTTATTTGCCTTAGTTTTCTGATGTGTTTCTCATCATTTTTCATGACTTGATCTGATTTATTAATCCATCAATCTGTGTCCAGACAGCTTGTGATATTCACTGTGATATACTGTAAATACCACAAGGCAGTCAGTGTATATACAAAATATTTCAGTGTAGGGACAAGAATATTTTCTAGATGGCTACATATACACATATATATATACACACACGCATGTGCACTGCCTCGCCAATCCAGTGTGCAACTGAGGAGCAACCATGTGGACCAACTCGACTCAGCGCACAATGCAAATCAGTGTGCAAATGTTTAGCTAGCATGTGTGGTCAAGCACAAGTAAACATGGCATGGTCGAGCCAAAGTGCAAACATTCACATGCAAAGCCAAAACAAAAAAGAAAAAAAACAAGGGTAAATGGTCAAGCCATGGTTCATTAAGAAAGGGTGTGTACAAATCAATCAGCCCAAATGACATGGATCAATACAGCATATATATGAAAATATTAAAAGCATGGTTTGCTACTCTAGATCAAAGTAGCATGGGAAGAACAAAAAATACAACAAAGCAATGGATACAATGAGCTCAACAACAAAGCCAAATCAACAACATGAAAATATGAAGATAGTTTGGAGCACAAACATGCAACAGGTCTGTACACAGCTTGGTGATCAAGTCCAAGGGACATAGCATATATACATGTATGGTGCATCAAAGTCTAAAACAACATGGTGTGTGTGTGTGTGTGCACAACTCAGTGTATAATAAGTCCATAATTTCAAGTGTCCATTAGCATCCCAACAAAATGGTACTGGAGCAATAGGATGGGCAACAAGGAGAGTGTCAACATCAAGACAAGTGCAAAAGTTAAAAAAAGCGTGGACTTATATAGCACTTGGCAAATATATAGTGCAAAACAGTGGTGATGAATATCACAATGATGAAGTCCTCACATACATACAAATATAATATAAATACTACTATAGATATATTATATATATGCATGCACAATGGTGAAGCAAACTAGATGAACATGTCTGACAAAACAAGATTCAGATCAAAAGGCACATTTAAAATGATGTATAGAACAAGCCAACATAGTGGAAAGCATAAGCAAAAATATTGCAGCTCATTGTATTATACATGGTGCAATAGTCTCAAAAAGAAGACAGATAAACATGGATCGACACTGCTCAAGTCAACTAAGCAATAAGAAATGATGCACAAGAACATGCTGGTGAATCAAACTCAACAACACAGTGGTGAAAATGCAAGTGCCAATTGATGCAACTCAGTGATACAAATGGTCAAACACTCAAAGAATTAGTTTTCAGCTAAATGGAAGAATCACACAGCTACATGAACTAAGGATAGATCAAAGTTCATCATAGCAGTGAAACAATGTGCATGACAACAGGAATCAGTTCAAATGTCTATGGTAAATGACAGTTTAAGTATACATGTGTACACAGATAAGTTTTTGATCATGCAGTGGGATTCCAGAAACAATCATGTGTTTCCAGTTTTGAACCATTTCTTTTGAAAATCATTCAAATCCGTTTCCAGTGTTTTGGCAAGGCATTTAATGTGTTCAGAAATCACAGTGAAAATTGGAAAGTATTTAATTTTTGGATCCAGAAATTATTTCAAGGAAAATGTTTGATTTCCAAAAAAAATTCAACTTTTTTTTGGCAATTGATTTAAAAAGGGACAGCAATTTTGGGACAATTTATTTTCAGAAAACCAAATTACTTCCTTCCAGTTTTGGCCAATATATTTTTAGAAGGCAATAAAACAATTCCACAAATTTCACGCTCAAAATTGTTTCCAGATTCATAGAAGGGACCAAGAACACGTCTAAATTCATCGAGCAAATTCACAGCGATCATTCAAAGCCGAGGCAATCAAAAAGAGCAATCAAGAAAAATCAGAGCAAGCCATTAATTTGAAATAAGAGTAGTCTTAGGATTTTCTATCCTATATTTTCACAAATTCATTATAGGCTTAGTATCGAAAAAAATACAACAAAATCGAGAGCAACAATTAGAGAAATTTTCAGAGAAACTCACTTATTTTCGGTCACCATCATTCCAAATTGAAGCATTGCAAAGGCATCAAAAGAATTCGAGCACCAGAAGATTGATCCTCAATTGAAGAAGTAACGCGATTTGGAGATCAAAGAAAACCCTAGTTTTATTTGGGATCGACCCCCATTTTATTTTCCATAGAAGAAATTAATAATCGGGCAAAAACTAATGAAAAGGGTCGTGTCTTTTATTTTGAGCTAAGCTTAATTTTAAATAGGCTAGGGTTTCTTAGAGTTGTTTTTATTTCATTGTAAATTTTTTTTCCTTTGTAACCAAATCAATCAGTTTCTAGAGTCTGGAAAATCTAGGAATCCAGTTAGGGTTTTAGCTGGCAGTTTACTAGAGTCTGTAAAAACTAGGGATACGGGTTTGTAATTCGAGGAAAGTTGATCTAGGGGATATAGATCAGTCTGGGGTTTTGAGAGTAGAATTAGAATAGGAGTGAGGGGTTCGCGAGTTTACATGGTCTTGTAAGTGGGATCTATTCTACTACCTAGTAGAAACCTTAGGAATGCAGTAGTAGGCAGGATTTTGCCGAAACTGGGATCTCTGTGTGTTATTTACTTTCTGCATTTCTATTTCTACTATATTCTGTTATCTGTGATAAATTTTAATATCCCATAAAATTTGAATAAACCCTATTCACCCCCCTCTAGGGTTAATCTAGATCCAACAGAACGGACTTTTCTGTCGATTTTATTTATTTTATAATGAATATCGAATAGATTTGATTTCAAAATCAGATATTTTGAAAATATTATTATTTTTGATATTATAATAATATAGAATATTCAGTTTTGATTTAAAATTGAAAATAAAGTTGAAATCGTTTTAAACTAAATTTATAAACGATTTATAAAATAAGTTTTAAATGGAAATCTACGAAATATATATTATATATATTTATATGGCCTGAATAGAACGTGCCGCGACCGTTCGTGAATTTCGACCATTAACTTCCAATTGGCATGATGGGAGATCCAACCATCAGATTCTCCTAAAACCGGAACCGTTGGGTTTGTATCGAAAATATCTTTCAAATGAATATATGAGATTTAAAGTTGAACGGTTAGATTTTAAAATATGTCCAAATCAGTTTTGGAAAAGGTCGCTGTGGATGTAGTTCGGTGGCCGATATTGAAACCGACTGTAAAGGCCTTAATAAAATTATTAAAAATACGAATAAATTATGTAAAATCATAATATATTATTTGGGAAGATTTTGGATGAAATATTCCACGTTTGTAAAGATAAAATATATTTTACCTGAATAAGTTGTTTATCACTTAAGTAATGATTTTTAGAAGATATAGATATCGTTATTTCCAGTACGATATCTGTTAGTTTCAGAATTTGATATTGAATATAAGCCGATATAATTTCTATTTAGAGCTTATATTTAATATCAAATTGGATTTTGGGTTTATAGTGAAAAATGTTTTAAATAACATTCGTTCTTTAACCCAATTAACAGTGAAGTTATGATCTGAAATTTATAAATCTTTTAACTAAGATTAATGGAAATTTTCCAAAGTAAAGTTTTCCAATTTAAAATATTAAACTGGAATTGAATGGAATTCAATTTAGTAATAATCGAGATGAGCTTCTGTAGAGGAAGACTGTTACTGTATATGGAATTGAGAAGGCTTTGCTGTTATTCCATTTATATTATTAGTCTGATATGGAAATTCATATCGATTACGACTTATCTAATTTCCATGAAGGTTCCATTTTAATGGAAGCTGATTTAGGATTGTCGTGAACTGTTTTTTAAATGACATTGATTCTTTAACCCAGTTAAAGATATGATTAATTTTCCTAAAGTATAACAATCATTAAGTAATGATTTTGGGAAGATTAAAACGAAATGGAGTTTTAATGAATGTTTAAATAGATTAAAATGAGCAAACGGTAATCAAATTTACTAGATTCAAGAAATGTTTCGAGATGGAGTACCACTAGTTTCACTCTATGCGATAGTAAATCTTTAATTATATTAGAATGATAAATGGTAATTAAATTTACCAATAACACAGTACGTGTTAGATATGGAGTACTACTAGTTTTTCTCCACGGGATGAATAGGTTGGGATTGGGATAATAAAATAAATGATTACTTCGGTAAGGCTCATAATCCCGACCTGTTTGATAAACCTTAAATTGAAAAGATAACATAAAATCTTTTGAGATTGATATCCGAAGGAAGAATAAAGAATAAGTTTAAAAGAACTTATCTTTTATAAAATTAATGGGAACTTTTTCCCTAAGATGTGAATATTTGAATAAAAGAATATTTTGGATTGGAATGAGGAGTATGATGTGTTTTTATAAAAATTGATTTTAAGATACGCGAGTTATTCAAAAAGACCGGATTTAACCCATTCTGAGTAACTGATACGACGATTAAAAGTCGACGATGAGGACGGTGGTTGAAGACCGGAGATCTTCACATCGAAGGGATGATTACTGATGTCTTGATTGGGCCGTACACCCAAAACAAGGTAATAAATGGTGACCATCCAGACGTACTTGGAGATCGACCGGATATGCGAGGGCCTCTCTCCTGTATTGGATATATGGGACAGGAATATGGTGCCTCCGGTTTTGTTCAAACCCAGAATAGACTTACAAATGGATGGTATGTCTGGCATCATATTCCCTTATAATATTCGTTGATCTCTGCTAAATACATATATGTTTGGTGGCGGAGAATTAATTCTCCTGCTTAACACCCTTCTCTGAGACGTACGAGCTTAGAGGTTATATATTGGTGGAAATCAATGGTACGGTATGGATTGACAATGTGATATGCCGAGTTGCCTGGATCAAGGCTTTTGTTGAAAAGAGGATTCTTGTGGATGATGATCAAAGAATAGCTTTCATATAGCATAGCTTTGTGTGTCGAGACATGACTTTGACGAGTTTTACAACTCGTGAATGATTGAGGCCGTATAATAAACGGCAAGAATGAATCTGGTATCCGGGAGCACCGATGAGGCTGATTCTCCATTGAGAAGCGTGAAGGATCTATAGGATCTGGGAGCACCGATAAGGGTGATTCTCCACTCAGAGCTGTGAAGGATACCAGATAGGCCCCTAAAAGGGCAACAAATGTGAACATTGAATACAGTCGATACGGAATCACTATTTCGAGCCTTGGATTTAATGTAATAATTGAATGCATGTCGATATGATTTCTATTTCGAGTCTTGGATTCAATGTAGTGATGGCAAGAAAGCCTCAGTCATTGATGGAATTCATTTCCAATACGAACCTTTGCTGTTTTTAATTGTAACCTATGTATGTAGTCGTAGTACACTACGTCTGCTATGATTGATATATTTATTTGTGAAGAATGATTTTTACACTAAGCACTAGTGATAATAAAAGAGGATTGTAAGTATCGAGCATTTTTAGCCATTATAAGGGAAATCCTCCTATTTGCATTGCATTGTGTGATGGGATGGAGTCTTATAATGGCTTCATTTTTCTTTATTTAGCATTGCATTGTTTGTTTTATGAAATTCTTGGGAGAAAACCCGTTCCGTGTTATACGGCGTGGTCCCTTGATTTACCTTACTTTAAAAAAAAGTTTATAACTGTTTTAGTTCTCACACCAGTCTCATGACTGACTCGGAGTTTATTGTTTCTACCAAAACTCTGGGTGCCCATAATTTCCACAAGGGCAGCTAGTAGTTTTGGTTTTTCAGATTTCTATTTAATAGGATACTGGTTTACAGCTGGAGTTATATTCAGAAAGCTTTGTATCCGTGTATTTCTTTCAGTTATGGTAGTTGATGTGTTTTCGCTGTGCATTGTATTTATACATTTTTATTTCCGCTGCTATGTAATTTTTAATCTCTGATATTATTTTTCCGCTGTGTAATATTTATTCGTACTCTGATATTCTTGTACTCTAATGTAAATTGTTGTAATAGTAATGAAATGTTCTACTGTTTATGTCTGATGCGTTTTGTTCTCAAAGCAATCTGGGCTCCTCCGTCTCTCCGGGGATCGGGGAAGTCCGGGTCATCTCAAATTGATGAGAAGAGATTTACAAAAGCTTCATTTATGTCATTTTCCTGATGCAGCAATGTACCATGCATATCCTTTATAAAGAAAATCAGATTGGTTTCCTTTACCTTCAGATAATTATGGTAGAACTTTGTATTCCTATCAACTTTCATTTCTTTCCTCAAAAAAGATGCCTGGCTTAAAGCTTGAAATTCTACATCTAGAGAGCATTTCAATTTCAGCTTCAGATCCAATTCTGATTGCTGGAGATTTAAATCAAAAGGGTTCCTTTGCAAAGCTTCCTGCACTAGACACAAGTCTTCTCTTACTTTTGAAGATAACTCAGTACCCTTACTAAACTTGTTAGAAGCCCAAGCTCGCAAGTGAAATTTAAGTTACTTCAGCATACTAAGCAAAGAACTCAAAGGATCACAAGGAAACTGGTTAGACCATACTTGCACTAAAATATCTAAAAAAATTGCATGTTGTAACAAAAAATTTAAAATTGATTTTACCCTTGTTACTGGCCTCATCAATACCCCAATCAAGCAATAAAGGACAATGATTAGATAGAGTAGAAGGAAGATATGTATAGAATGATTTAGGCCTAAAATGAAGGAATTGGGAATTTGCAAAAATATGATCAAGCTTACAAAGGGTTGGATTACCAGTTCTATAACTGTTAGACCAAGTTAAATCCAAACCAAAGGAACTGATAGAAGAAGACAAGAATTAATGATACATTAATTGAGTGGAGAATATCATTAATGGTTAAAGGAGAGCCGCCAGGCTTGTGTTGACATGAATACATGCAGTTGAAATCACCACCTATTAACAAAGGAGAATAAGATATATTGAGTAAATTAAAATTATCCAAGAAAGTATTTCTTAATGCCAGAGCATTATGAGCATAAACAACAAACAAAAGAAATTGGGAATTCGAAGGGATGTGAAGACAACGAGAATGAATATATTGATTAGATTTGCTGATAGAGGAAAGGTAAAAAAACTGGATTCCATAAAATCAAAATTCTACCAAAACTCGCATGATCCAAATTATGCTCATATTTCCAACCAAAAGAGATTAATGTGACCATTTTCCAAGAAGTAATTGCATCAAACTTTGTTTCCAATAAACACATCATAATTGCACATTGTTTTTCCAAATAAAATCCTTTAATTCACTCTCTTTAGAGGACAAATTTGCACCTCTGATATTCCAAAAAGCAATCCTATTAATTATTTAAAAGGAAGGGGATTGATGAGGTTGGATGGATTGCTCCTGGTATGTCTTGTTGTGGATTTTTGACTATTATTGGATGGCATAACATCCTCTGGCCTATAATCCTTTCCTTAATTTAAATCATTAGAATCAACGGATTTTCCTTTTTTCTTGCCAGTTTTCTTTTGCCTACTCAAAGTTGATGAAGGAAGTGAATTTCAGAAGGTGGGAGTTTAATATGAGATGGAGGTTTAATGTAACACCCCGAAAATTCTATAACTGTGAAAATTAACAAATTAAAGTATAATTAATTTGAAATCAAAGAACTAAGGGAAACGGGATACGCCATTGCGTTCGTCTCGGAAAAATACGCGAAATAGAGTCCGAGTTTTCGAAAAACGGAGTCCGTATGAAAAAGATATGGCCTTCGGAAGTTTGAGAATTAAATTTAAAATTCAAACAGAATAAATCAGGTTTAAATTCGAAAATGGGGCACAATGGGCCAGGGCGGATAAACACCCGCCTAGGCCACCCAGGTCGACTGGGCTGTCGACCTGGGCTACCCATGTCGACAGCCCTGTCGACAGGGGCGTCGACCTGGTCGAGCCCAGCCAACCTGGCTGGCCAGGTCTGTGTTTGGCCGATTTTCTGTGGTCTGCTTTGTCATTAGGGCTAGGTGGCAAGTTTTAATTGGTCTCTCTATCGAATGAATGGCTACGATCAATCCAAGCAACATCAATGGTCCTAATCAGTTCCTAACCTCTATATAAACAACCCTAGACTAAACCCTAATCTATTCATTCAAAAATAAGAACATAGCCGCCATGTTGCTGAGGAACGACTAGGAGTAGCAACCAAATTGGAGAGAGGATTAGGAGGAAGATTCTAAAGCCTAAAGCAATTCAAGCAACCTAAGCAAATCAATTCAACAAAGGAATTTGCGTCTTCAATCCCTAAACTAGAGAATTCATCAAACCATTGTAAGTAGAGTATTACTTTGGTATGAATAAACGATTGTGTTGGTTTGTATGCTTGAATTGTGGCAATAAAGTAATTCATATTTGTGCGTTCTTATCAATTTGAAATACTATGTACGAATTATGTTATTCATTATAAAGAACTACATGCGGTAGTTCTATGCAAGTATACGTTTGGAATATTTCGCAAATTATGTAATCCATGTTGAAGCTACATGTATGTAGTTGATTTAAATTCATGCAAGTTTGGGGTTTGCTTCTATGCCACCATGATGTATATTTTTGGGCATAAATCATTTTGTAAGTAATTGGAACAAGTTTGGTTATTATAATCCATAGGAAACTATGTTGAGAATTTGGCATCATGTATTAAGCCATGCTTTTGTACTAGAAAACCTATTTGCAAACTTATGAATATGGCTAGGCTATGAATGATATTTGGCATAATTGAAAACCATGATTAGGTCTATCTTGTTTACAAAAATTATATGATGACATATGTGGTACATGGCTAGGTTAGGTTCAAAAAGTCCCTTTTTGTAAGTTTACATGACTAAAGTAAGAATCATGATGTCATGTTAGAAATATTTATGCCATGGTTATGTGAACAAATTCAACTATACTTATGCCATGCTTATGTTTGACATTATGCCATGCTTATGCTAGAAATATTTATGCCATGCTTATGTTTGACATTATGCCATGCTTATGCTAGAAATATTTATGCCATGCTTATGTTTGACATTATGCCATGCTTATGCTAGAAATATTTATGCCATGCTTATGTTTGACATTATGCCATGCTTATGCTAGAAATATTTATGTCATGCTTATGTTTGACATTATGCATAAATAAGAATATAGGTTCATGTTGCAGTTAAACCTATGCAAGTTCACATGCTTTGATTCATGTCACCTATGTTACCACTATGCAAGTACACCAGTTTCTATTTTGTATTCCCAACGTCATATTGCAAGTTCATACGCTCACCTTCCCCTTTTTGTGTATGTAATTACGCCATAAGACTCCCCTTTTCGCATGGCTAAATTGGGCTTTAAAAGGCTAAGCCCAGTATATATATAAACGGACGTGTAAAACGGGGGAAAATAACGTTGGGTAAAATTAAATTAATGAATGAAAATATAAAATAGAAGGGCCCAAATTCAAGTATGGGTTGGGCCCATGAATGGTGTAACCTTTACACCATTAACTTAATAATGGGCCGCAAATATTTACATATAAGAAATAAAGAGGAATGACAAAATATGTAAATGTAGAACATACGATGCGTTTAACCCGAGGTTGGATTGAGTTGTGATGTAAACCTGCCCGGAACCGCCCGGCTGTCCAGTAGTCACAACAATACCTATCCAATGTGGGAGGTTAAACATGGAGCCCAGCAAGGACCCGAGGTTAGACTGAGTTGTGGCGTAAGACTGCCCGGAACCAACCGGCAACAGGCAGCCACAACAATACCTGTCTAATGTGAGAGGTCAGGGCCTTAATAAGACAATTAAGGCTGAGTCAGGATTGTTAGAATTAAGTAAACTAAAGACTTAATCAAAATGGAACATGCTAAACTAAACGGACTGGTGGGGGTTAGGTTAGAAAACACTTAACCAACTTAGCATGTTGGCTAGAGATAGAAAACCTAGTAATGGGGGACCCTTTTCAGCAGTAACCCTAAAAGGTGTATCAGGATACCCTGAAACTAGGCAGGGTGGGGCACGATTACTGGGCTGATTGTAAGAGGTAAAATCGACGGCGGTGGTGTAGCAGTGTAGGTTCTAACGGAGTGCGGGCGTGCACACACTCCGGTGCAGAAAAATAAGGCACTGGACACCAGTAGCATACCTGTGCACTCTAAGGTTGTGTCGGGTTGCCACTATGGGACTTGATACACCCCATGGTGGGACCAGCATAGGTAACTACAGACATCGGGGGGCCATAAGACACATGTAACTATGCGAGTAGAAGCCGATCATCATTGAATGGATCACATCACCCTGATTATGGGGTGCAAATTGGAAACTAGTTTATATGGGTTCAGAGATTAACATGGGGTACGATAGTATATTCGACCCTAGACAACTTAACCAAGTTTATAGTGCACGCCCACTTCTTGTTTATACTTATCATACCCAGTTCTTTATTCATAGACAAAATAGTACTAGACTTACTCAGGCTTTATGTCTGACTCTACTTTTCTTTCGTCTTCTTTCTTCCGTTCCCCCCCCCCCCCAGGTCCTCAGGGAGGGAACACAGCAGCTTGACCAACCTCAACATCCAGCTTGAAGAAGAGAAATGTATTGCTTGGACTTTCTTTGTTTTGAACTATGGCTTTGGACAATCCACTATGGGGCTTTTGCAGTTTATCTATGTTTTATTTATGCTTCTTTAATTAGTGTACTTAAGACAGATTATGAAAGTGTTATGTTATGTTTTTGGAAAGGATGTTGTTGTAACACGTATTTGACTTTATGAAATAAAGTTTGTTGTTCTTCCTCTGTTTACAAATATGTGTTCTTATATCTGTCTTGTATATCTGTGACTTGTACTTATAAACCTCCACCAAAATTAGGGCATTCCCTTTGAGAGTGACCCTAACGGAGGTGGGGTGTTTCACTTGGTATCAGAGCATAGGTTTACCAGATAAGATAAAAAGTTTTGAAAAAATTATTTTCAAAAAGGAAATTTAAAGAAGCATTTTTAAAAGAAAAATGTTATTTTATTTTAAAAAGGCAAAGTCCACTCCCCAAAGCCATAGGTACTATCTCTTATCCTTCGTTTTAAATCTATCCTTTTTGTTTCAGCATGTCCCAAGAACTTAACTTGCCGGAAGGGGTGCCAATACCTGGTTGGTTTAGACGGTTCTTAGAAGCAAGGGCCACTCAGCCAGGTCCTACCATTCCTCCTCCCGCAGCGGAAGGAAATCATCCAGCTGCAGCAGCACCTTTTCCTCCACCTCTTCCT
The DNA here is from genome assembly GCA_030737875.1 of Allium sativum. Classification (NCBI taxonomy): domain Eukaryota; kingdom Viridiplantae; phylum Streptophyta; class Magnoliopsida; order Asparagales; family Amaryllidaceae; genus Allium; species Allium sativum. The sequence continues at coordinate 620,019,787 of CM060912.1, forward strand.
CGGGGAAACACGTTCGCTAAGATATGTAAAGATTTTAAAGCTATGGGAGGAAGGGATTTCCATGGAACTGAGTCCTTCGTAGCAGCTAGAAATTGGCTGAAAGAAATGGAGGACCTATTCATCATCTTTGAGGTAGAAGATAGACAGAAAGTACAATTGGCAGTGTGGCTATTGAAGGGCGAGGCTTCCTACTGGTGGGAAGTCACTAATGCTGAAAGACCAGTGGAGACATGGGAGGACTTTAGGGCAAGGTTTGAGACTAAATTTCTCTCAGATGCGGAAAGAAGTTTGCAGTTGGAAAAATTCTTATTTCTCAAGCAAGGGGACAAGACAGTCAGAGAATATGTGAATCAGTTCGATGAGCTGGCTAGGTTTGGGCTTGACCTAGTCAACACCCCGCACAAGAAGGCTCTCCGTTTCGTCAAAGGGTTGAATGAGCCATTACACAGTTTGGCCATGACCCATATACCCATGGGAGCCACGTATGAAAGATTGGTGCAAATGGCATTGCTGAATGAAGAGGACAAGGGCAAGAAGGAGACAAAGGCAGAAAGCTCTCAAGGGAAGAAAGAGGGTTTGCAACCTAAGAAGACAGACTTTAAGAAAGGCGGGAAAGGCAACAAAGAGAAGAGGAAGTGCAATTTCTGTGGCAAAGTGGGGCACTTAGTAAAGGACTGCCGGAAAAAGAAGGCCAAGGAGAATGGTGGGTGCTTTTCGTGCGGTGAGACAGGCCATAGGGCTAAGGACTGCCCAAAGAAACGAGGACAGGGGCAGAGGGCTGGATCCACCCCAGGGGCACAGGTTCATGTGCTAGAAGCGCCACCTCTGCAACAGCGAGGTATAAATACTTCTGTAGAAAGTGTAGTTTATCTTTATGATCACCCCGTTCGCACTTTATTTGATTCTGGCGCATCACACTCCTTTATCTCGTCTGCTTTAGTAGAATCTCTGCACCTAGAAACTAGTATGGTAGAGGACCCCTTAATTGTTTCAAACCCAATTGGGGGCCCAGCTCATTTGTCTATGATCTGTGTGGGATTGAAAATTTCCATTCTAAGTGTAGAATTTCAATGTAGTGCCTTTGTTTTGGGCTTTTCGGGTTATGGTTTGATTTTGGGTATGGATTGGCTATCCAGTAATGGGGCCATCCTTGATTGTGAGAAAAGGGTTGTTAGGCTCCTAACCCAGCTCGGTAATACTTTGGAAATTTCTTGTAATCCCTCGTATGCAGTTATGCTTAGTTATCTTGAATCGCTAGATGCCTCCGTTGAAAATTTGCAATCAGTTAGAGTGGTCCGGGAATATCCGGATGTCTTCGAAGAGGTGAAGGGCTTGCCTCCGAAGCGGGAAATAGACTTCCGCATATATCTTATGGATAATGCAAAGCCCGTTGCGTTGCCCGTTAGACACATGGCTCCACGAGAAAGGAAAGAGCTCAGTAAACAGATTAAAGAGCTTCTAGAAAAGGGGTTCATTAGGAGGAGCATTTCAGAATGGGGCGCTCCAGTGGTGTTCGCTACAAAGGCGGATGGTTCACTCCGTCTATGTGTTGACTATAGGGAGCTCATCAAGCTAACGAAAAAGAATAGGCACCCTCTCCCTAGAATTGACGATTTATTTGACCAGCTTGTAGGAGCGTCTGTTTTCTCCCAACTCGATTTAGCAACCGGTTTTCATCAGCTAAGGGTGGCCGAAGATAGCATCGATAAAACGGCGTTCAGAACCCCAGACGGCTTCTTTGAATGGCTTGTCATGCCTTTCGGCTTGACAAATGCACCTGCGTACTTCGTGGACCTAATGAGTAGGGTATTTAGAGATTTCCTCAACAAATTCGTAGTGGTCTTCGTAGATGATATCCTTATCTTCTCAAAGAGTGAAGAGGAACATGCTCAGCACTTAAGGGCAATCATGGAAACTTTGCGAGTCCATCAACTAAAAGCCAAATTCTCCAAATGCCACTTTTGGAGGGAAGAGGTGAGGTTCCTTGGGCACATAGTATCCAAACAAGGGTTGGCAGTGGACCCTGCTAAGGTAGTGGCGGTACAGGATTGGAAGACACCAAGGAATGCAACTGAGGTCCGAAGCTTTCTAGGACTAGCAGGTTTCTATCGAAAGTTCATAAGGGATTTTGCGAAAATCTCAGCTCCGCTCACGAAATTGACTAAGAAGAACCTAGCGTTCAATTGGGACTTGGATTGCGAGTTTGCTTTCCAACGACTAAAGAGGGCTCTCACGACAGCCCCAGTTTTGACGCTGCCAGATGGGAGCAAGATGTTCACTGTTTATACGGATGCATGTGGGACAGGGCTAGGCGCCGTCTTAATGCAAGAAGGAAGGGTAGTAGCTTATGGCGGGAGGCAGTTGAAAGTGCACGAGAAGAACTACCCAACCCACGATCTTGAGTTAGCCGCCATCGTCTTTGCACTCAAGTCTTGGCGACACTATCTCCTAGGTGAGAAGTTCGAACTTTACACTGACCATAAATCGTTGAAATATCTTTTCTCGCAGAAGGATCTTAACTTGAGGCAACAAAGATGGATGGAGTTTCTTGCCTCGTACGATTTCGAAATATCCTACACTCCGGGCAAAGGCAACGTAGTGGCAGACGCGTTGAGCCGAAAGAAATTGACCCTAAGCCCGTTGTTTGTTGGAAGACAAAGCCTAGAGTTTATAGCCAGTTTCGACTTTAGGCCTTCCTCCGATTTCGTACCGGGCCTGCTAGCATCTCTAGAAGTGCGCCCAACTTTAGTGGATTCAGTAGGGACAGCACAACGCGAAGACCCTCAGCTTGTGGAAACAATTGATAGGCTAATTAGGGGTGAGACTTCAAGTCACCTCAACAGATACTCCATCGACGGTAAGGGGTTGCTGAGGCGAGACGGAAGACTATGCGTCCCACAGACAAAAGATTTAGTAAAGAAGGTTCTAGAGGAAGCACATCACTCCAAGATGACGATACACCCAGGCGGAGATAAAATGTACAAAGACATAAAAAGGACTTTCTTCTGGAACGGCATGAAAAAGGACGTGGCAGAGTTCGTTTCTAAGTGTATGGTGTGCCAACAGGTTAAGGCGGAACAGAAAAAGCCTGGCGGACTGCTACATCCTCTGGAGGTCCCGCAGTGGAAGTGGGATAGCATCTCAATGGACTTCATCGATGGGCTGCCTAGGTCTAGGAGAGGCAATACTAGCATTTGGGTAATAGTAGATAGGCTTACTAAAAGCGCCCACTTTTTACCTGTCAAAAGTAAAAGAACTGCCTCATCCCTAGCATCACTTTACCTCAAGGAAATCGTTCGACTCCATGGAATACCATCTAGCATTGTTAGTGACCGAGACCCCATCTTCACCAGCGAGTTTTGGCGGAGTCTGCAAGAAGCAGTAGGAACGCAGTTATGCTTGAGCACAGCCTATCATCCCCAAATCGACGGCCAAACAGAGAGAGTGAATAGAGTTTTGGAAGACCTCTTAAGACTATGCGTCCTTGACTTCGGAGGGACATGGGAAGACTACCTTCCTTTGGTGGAATTTGCCTACAACAACAGCTATCAAGCAACCATCGGAATGGCGCCCTTCGAAGCTTTATATGGAAGGCCGTGCTGATCGCCCACTTGTTGGTGGGAGTCTACTGATAAGCTCATACTTGGACCAGATATGATCCGAGAGACCTCAGAGAAAGTAGACTTAATACGAAGAAGGATGAAGACGGCCCAAGACAGACAAAAGTCCTATGCCGACAAGAGGAGGACCGACCTTGAATTCTAGGTTGGAGACAGAGTTTTTCTCAAGGTATCACCGCTAAGAAACGTTGTTCGCTTTGGAACCACAGGAAAGCTAGCACCAAGGTTCGTAGGGCCATTCCCTATCATTGAGAAAATTGGGAAAATCTCCTATAGATTAGAGCTACCCGAGAAGTTGGCTGGAGTCCACAACGTTTTTCACGTTTCACATCTCCGAAAATGTCTTCATGAGTCTGCTGAAGTGGTAGAGCCAAATATACTCGAAGAGGCCGAAGTGGAACGCGAAGCAACCATAAGAAAAGTTCCAACCCGCATCTTAGGAACGGAAGTGAAGAAGCTACGCAACCGCGAAGTCAAGCTCGTCAAAGTTCAGTGGAGCGACGCCGAGGAAGACGCGACTTGGGAAACTGAAGCTAGAATCCGTACAGCCTACCCTTTTCTGTTCGAGGGTACATCCTTGATCTTTCATTTTCCTTAAGTTGCGCTTTTATCTATCTTCTTAGGTATATTTCCTCGACCTTATCTTTTAGGAAGAATCTTTTTGGATGGAAACATGTAGTTGAAACATGTTATGTATGATGGTTGCAAGTGGTTGCTAGTGGTTGCTCGTGGTTGCATATACACACACAATCTAGGTTTTAGATCGGCTCAGTCACTTCATATTGCATATGCATATATGTTTGCATTCATATGTGGTTGAACTTTAATGTGTTGTCATGTGGATGCTGCATTTGTATTGAATGATTGTGCACTCATGTAGAATCAAGAATAGAAAAATTTGCATACATGATGGATTCATGGCACTTACATAATTCGCATTAAGGAGGTCAACTGAATCAGTGGACCGCCTGATTTTGCATTAGATAAGTACATGTACACACACATTTCGCATATGATCATGAAGCATTAGAAGTCTTTTAAGGACAATGGATGCTCGTGTTTGATGGATGAGTAGATGGATGATTGGATGTTAGGATATACATTCCTCCTAACTTGAAGATTTCGGGGACGAAATCCTTTTAAGTGGGGGAGAATGTAACACCCCGAAAATTCTATAACTGTGAAAATTAACAAATTAAAGTATAATTAATTTGAAATCAAAGAACTAAGGGAAACGGGATACGCCATTGCGTTCGTCTCGGAAAAATACGCGAAATAGAGTCCGAGTTTTCGAAAAACAGAGTCCGTATGAAAAAGATATGGCCTTCGGAAGTTTGAGAATTAAATTTAAAATTCAAACAGAATAAATCAGGTTTAAATTCGAAAATGGGGCCCAATGGGCCAGGGCGGATAAACACCCGCCTAGGCCACCCAGGTCGACTGGGCTGTCGACCTGGGCTACCCATGTCGACAGGGCTGTCGACAGCCCTGTCGACAGGGGCGTCGACCTGGTCGAGCCCAGCCAACCTGGCTGGCCAGGTCTGTGTTTGGCCGATTTTCTGTGGTCTGCTTTGTCATTAGGGCTAGGTGGCAAGTTTTAATTGGTCTCTCTATCGAATGAATGGCTACGATCAATCCAAGCAACATCAATGGTCCTAATCAGTTCCTAACCTCTATATAAACAACCCTAGACTAAACCCTAATCTATTCATTCAAAAATAAGAACATAGCCGCCATGTTGCTGAGGAACGACTAGGAGTAGCCACCAAATTGGAGAGAGGATTAGGAGGAAGATTCTAAAGCCTAAAGCAATTCAAGCAACCTAAGCAAATCAATTCAACAAAGGAATTTGCGTCTTCAATCCCTAAACTAGAGAATTCATCAAACCATTGTAAGTAGAGTATTACTTTGGTATGAATAAACGATTGTGTTGGTTTGTATGCTTGAATTGTGGCAATAAAGTAATTCATATTTGTGCGTTCTTATCAATTTGAAATACTATGTACGAATTATGTTATTCATTATAAAGAACTACATGCGGTAGTTCTATGCAAGTATACGTTTGGAATATTTCGCAAATTATGTAATCCATGTTGAAGCTACATGTATGTAGTTGATTTAAATTCATGCAAGTTTGGGGTTTGCTTCTATGCCACCATGATGTATATTTTTGGGCATAAATCATTTTGTAAGTAATTGGAACAAGTTTGGTTATTATAATCCATAGGAAACTATGTTGAGAATTTGGCATCATGTATTAAGCCATGCTTTTGTACTAGAAAACCTATTTGCAAACTTATGAATATGGCTAGGCTATGAATGATATTTGGCATAATTGAAAACCATGATTAGGTCTATCTTGTTTACAAAAATTATATGATGACATATGTGGTACATGGCTAGGTTAGGTTCAAAAAGTCCCTTTTTGTAAGTTTACATGACTAAAGTAAGAATCATGATGTCATGTTAGAAATATTTATGCCATGGTTATGTGAACAAATTCAACTATACTTATGCCATGCTTATGTTTGACATTATGCCATGCTTATGCTAGAAATATTTATGCCATGCTTATGTTTGACATTATGCCATGCTTATGCTAGAAATATTTATGCCATGCTTATGTTTGACATTATGCCATGCTTATGCTAGAAATATTTATGCCATGCTTATGTTTGACATTATGCCATGCTTATGCTAGAAATATTTATGCCATGCTTATGTTTGACATTATGCATAAATAAGAATATAGGTTCATGTTGCAGTTAAACCTATGCAAATTCACATGCTTTGATTCATGTCACCTATGTTACCACTATGCAAGTACACCAGTTTCTATTTTGTATTCCCAACGTCATATTGCAAGTTCATACGCTCACCTTCCCCTTTTTGTGTATGTAATTACGCCATAAGCCTCCCCTTTTCGCATGGCTAAATTGGGCTTTAAAAGGCTAAGCCCAATATATATATAAACGGACGTGTAAAACGGGGGAAAATAACGTTGGGTTAAATTTAATTAATGAATGAAAATATAAAATAGAAGGGCCCAAATTCAAGTATGGGTTGGGCCCATGAATGGTGTAACCTTTACACCATTAAATTAATAATGGGCCGCAAATATTTACATATAAGAAATAAAGAGGAATGACAAAATATGTAAATGTAGAACATACGATGCGTTTAACCCGAGGTTGGATTGAGTTGTGATGTAAACCTGCCCGGAACCGCCCGGCTGTCCAGTAGTCACAACAATACCTATCCAATGTGGGAGGTTAAACATGGAGCCCAGCAAGGACCCGAGGTTAGACTGAGTTGTGGCGTAAGACTGCCCGGAACCAACCGGCAACAGGCAGCCACAACAATACCTGTCTAATGTGAGAGGTCAGGGCCTTAATAAGACAATTAAGGCTGAGTCAGGATTGTTAGGATTAAGTAAACTAAAGACTTAATCAAAATGGAACATGCTAAACTAAACGGACTGGTGGGGGTTAGGTTAGAAAACACTTAACCAACTTAGCATGTTGGCTAGAGATAGAAAACCTAGTAACGGGGGACCCTTTTCAGCAGTAACCCTAAAAGGTGTATCAGGATACCCTGAAACTAGGCAGGGTGGGGCACGATTACTGGGCTGATTGTAAGAGGTAAAATCGACGGCGGTGGTGTAGCAGTGTAGGTTCTAACGGAGTGCGGGCGTGCACACACTCCGGTGCAGAAAAATAAGGCACTGGACACCAGTAGCATACCTGTGCACTCTAAGGCTGTGTCGGGTTGCCACTATGGGACTTGATACACCCCATGGTGGGACCAGCATAGGTAACTACAGACATCGGGGGGCCGTAAGACACATGTAACTATGCGAGTAGGAGCCGATCATCATTGAATGGATCACATCACCCTGATTATGGGGTGCAAATTGGAAACTAGTTTATATGGGTTCAGAGATTAACATGGGGTACGATAGTATATTCGACCCTAGACAACTTAACCAAGTTTATAGTGCATGCCCACTTCTTGTTTATACTTATCATACCCAGTTCTTTATTCATAGACAAAATAGTACTAGACTTACTCAGGCTTTATGTCTGACTCTACTTTTCTTTCGTCTTCTTTCTTCCGTTCCCCCCCCCCCCCCCAGGTCCTCAGGGAGGGAACACAGCAGCTTGACCAACCTCAACATCCAGCTTGAAGAAGAGAAATGTATTGCTTGGACTTTCTTTGTTTTGAACTATGGCTTTGGACAATCCACTATGGGGCTTTTGCAGTTTATCTATGTTTTATTTATGCTTCTTTAATTAATGTACTCAAGACAGATTATGAAAGTGTTATGTTATGTTTTTGGAAAGGATGTTGTTGTAACACGTATTTGACTTTATGAAATAAAGTTTGTTGTTCTTCCGCTGTTTACAAATATGTGTTCTTATATCTGTCTTGTATATCTGTGACTTGTACTTATAAACCTCCACCAAAATTAGGGCATTCCCTTTGAGAGTGACCCTAACGGAGGTGGGGTGTTTCATTTAAGATTCATATATGGAGAGGAGGTTGAACCTGGCAAAGAAATATTAGTGGTTGAATTAGATGTACTAAAGGAAGAGGAGCATGACATGGAAAAAGTTGATGAGTTGGATGAGGAGGAGAATGGAGTGGAAATTCCATGGGAAGAGGAATTAGCTACAATGGTTGAAGTAGTAGCTCCAGAGAGTGAAGACTCCTAATTGCTTGAATCAATTAGAACGAAAAAGGGTTGTTTGCATGAAGTTTATCTACTGAAATTTTTAATGAAGTTTCAAAATCACTACTTTCCATATGCATATTTACTTTTAAGGATTCACCATTTCCAGATTTTCCTTGTTGATGACAACAACCTTTATCATCAACATGATAGACGTTTTGCCTATTCTTATCAATTTCTGCTGCATCTATGTTCATTTCCTCAGTATTGTTTGTTTCCTCTACCATTAAATTGTCTATGTTTACAATTTCAACAACATCGTCCAGTGTTTTATTTACCTCATCAACCACTGATTGCTTTCTACCACTATCCTTCCTTTTCCATACTTGTTTCTTCTTATGTACTACTTTTGTCCAGTCATTATATAATTCCCTCTTAATGAGTTTTATTATTAGCATTGCCCATTCACTATATGCTTTTTGTTGTCTTCCCTTAAAAGACTCCTGATCAAAATACTATTGTGCATCACTATTGTCAACCAATTGTTCCCCTTGATTGACAACCATCTTTATTAATAACTCACACCTTGCAGTTTCATTCCCAAAAACTTTGTAGTGGGTACAAATTTTAGGACTCCAATCATAAGACACTAAAACTGATGGACATTTCTCACCAAGACCATCAACCTCAATACATGTTGGCAATTCATATTCAAGCTAGACCTCAACCATGGACTTTTCATATTTGATCCTATGCATTTTTTCAGTATTTGAATCAAAATAAATTAGATGCCCTATATGGCATGGAAGCTAGTTGATTCCTACAAGGGTCCACAGAAGAAGGGGAATTCGATGCAAGTGAATCCACACTGGGACTTTCTTAATTTGGGATTAGTTATTTCCTATTGAGGGATCCCATTTTGTAATGATAAACGTTCTTCCCTTGATGAAGGTGGGATCATATCTTAATACCTTTTCTCTATCAAAATCGTTTGAGAAATTAAAATAGAAATGCATCCCATCAGATTTTATATCTACATCTCCATTAAGTTTCCAAAAACTATGCAAAATATTAACCACAGACAGGTAAGAAAGAGTACCATATAAGAAAAAAAACACCAAGTAGTTTCCCCAATATTTGAGTCCTTCCGTTTTGATGAGATCTGGAAAGGATCTTGGATGACCATCTCTCACAATATCAAACTGAATAGGTTTATAACTCCCTGCAGTACGTGGTAAGGTTTTGAATAGAGACAGATGATCAGATTTTGAGGAAGAGGTTAGTGAGATTGAGGTATTTGGCAAATTGAAGCTTACAGATTTATAAGAATTTATGTTTGAAAGTGAATTTCTAGGTAGAGAAGGATATAAACGATCAAAATTAGCAGTATCAAGATTACTAACATTACTAATATCAACATTTGAGGAATTATTCAAAGTGTTTGAAGAAATTCCATGAGAGGAAGTGACATTTCCATAAACAGATGATCGATTTACAAAGGGTATGAAAGAATCAGAGGCTACGAAAATTGAAGGATTAACATGATCAAGATTCAGATTAGAGGAATTATTCAAAGTGTTTGAAGAAATTCCAAGATTCGAAGTGACATTTCCAGAAATAAAAGATCAATTTACAAAGAGTATGGATGAATCAGAGGCTAAAAAATTCGAAGGAATTAACACCATCAAGATTCAAATTAGTGTCATTTACAGATGCTTTGTCAAGATTTAACACAGGTGGCGGATCTGGTGGTGAGGGACGAGACGATGGAAGGGGAGGAAAGGAGGACGAATCAAGATAAAAAGAAGACGAGGAAGAGAGGGTGCTCGAAGAGGAAGAGGATGCCTTTAACAAGGGTTTCAAGCTCCTTCCTTAATTCTAGTTAACATTTAATTAACTATATTTTTATTATATTAACTATTAAATTTTATTATATAATATTAACTATTAAATACTAAACATCACTACATAAGTATTAAATTTTATCATTAGTTATTATCAAATATTAGTCTTAAATATTATATGATTACTGAAAATTAATTAATAGCAATTATTGATTACTAATTATTAAATATTAAATATTACCTCTTAATTATCAAACATTACTTACTGATTGAGTACTAAATGTTAATATTAATTATTAAATGTTGATTATTAATTACTTAATATTGATTATTATTTTATTTATTATTTATTAAATATAAATAAATTTATTTATTAATTATAATTATAAAATTAATGTTAAATGTTATAATACAAACTTATCAATTGGTAATAACTGCCTTGCAACATAGAAGTTCTGTGCATAATCAAAAATAACTACCTGATAAATCTTATATTCTTATATCTTTAATTATAGTTTTTAAATAGTTATAATACATTTGCTACCACACATTTTTGTGTAAATGTAATCTTTTGAAAATGTCTTTTTTCCCTACAACAAGCAAATATCGACTCACTAAATGAAAAATAAGCGGAATGAATTATTGACAATGACCCATTAATAGGAAAAAAGAAAATTAAACCTGGAAGAGTATGTCTTAGATTTCATCGCATTTCATTGGCTCTTCAAAGCACAAATTAGAGGCATAGACGATGAGGAAATGAGGGACGAATCTCAAGTCTTTGATCCGTATGTTGAATTTCAGAAGCGTAAATCCGAGCTCGAAGTGGAAGTCGATGCGAAAGTGAAATTGGGGGACGAATCAAAGGCCGAGACGATAGTTAACAGGCGTATGAAATGAGGAGGAAGGAGGAATATTTTGGAATTGATTTCTGTTTTAGGTGAAATGAGGGAGGCGACAAAAGAATAGGGATCACTGGTGGGAATTGAATTAATTTTGGGTTAAGGACATAAGGGGGAAATGAAAATTGGAGGAAACTACGGAGGGAGACCTGATACAAACCACGTAATAGCAAACAATATTAAATAGTTTAATCATTGACTTTTAAGAAAATCTCCAACAAAATTTAATTATTATGAATTTCTTTTATTTTATTTTATGAAAAAAAATTACTTTCGTTTTTTGGTAATATTACATGTTAAATGCAATTCTTATACATTAAGTACTAAAGAATAAATATTATTTTTTATTCTTAAATATTATTTATTAAATACATATTAATCATTCCTTATTATAAATAAATTTAATTAAATAGTGAATATTAGTCTATGTTATTAATTATTATGTATTAATTATTTTATAGTATTTATTAATTAATCAATATTAACTATTAAATACCATTTGATATAAACAGTACTTATTATTTTTGATTATTAATATACTATTATTTACATTAATTATTTAAAATTTATTTTTAACTATCAATTACTTAGTAATAAAAATAACAGTATAGTATTTTTCAAAGAATTAACATAATTGTCCCTTGGAAATTCCTTGAAGATCTGCTGCATAATAGCTTACAAAAATATTTGTAGGTAAAATGCCTCTATTTGTAATGGAAATTTACGGTGAAAATTCGATGGTAAAGTGACACAACTTGCAATGATTTAGCGACGGATAATTAAAGGCGACGGTAATAAATTAAAATAAACAGAGATAGACAATCCTAAATATTATCCCATACAGATTCCATGAAAATCCGATGCTAAATTAACGGCGGAATTTTTCGCTGCTAAAATCTGTAGTTATTTACAGCTTTTCTTGTAGTGTTGGTAGAATTTGCATATAATAATAGTTTTCATACGAGCAATGGTATGGCTCCGTTTGAGGCATTGTATAGACGACGTTGTAGATCTCCCTTGTTCTGGTGGGAGTCGACTGGTATATTGTTGTTTTGTCTAGACATGGTGAGAGAGACCTTTGAGGAGATCGACCTGTTAAGGAAAAGAATGAAGGCGACCGAAGAATGATTGAAATCCTATACATATCATAGGAGGACTGGTTTAGAGTTTAAGGTCGGGGATCTAGGTTTTGTGAAGGTATCACCACTTAAGAATGTGGTATGGTTTGGTTTTGTAGGCAAGTTGGCACCCGGTTTCGTAGGACCATTCCATATTGTGGATAAAGTGGAGCGGATAACATAGAGGGTTCGACTACTCGAAAGAATTTTTAGTATACATGACGTATTTCATGTTTTGTAATGGCCCGCAAATCCATACCCTTTGAGTTGACTAAATACACTACACATCCAACCCAAATTGCATAGAAATACGAATCATAAAGGGTAAAGAAGAAATAGACAGAACAAGAACAGAAATAACACAGAATCTCACATCGCAACGGCACGATATATAATGTATATAATAACATTTGGAATACAAAATTGTATATGTACTTACATACATCATCAGAGTACATCACATATACAACATAACGGAATAAACTCTAGATATCTAACATTGAAGCCTCCTGCTCCAAGCTCCTCCAAGGGTATTTGTACGCACATGAACAACTTGACTGCCCATACAAATTTTGGCATCTAAGAGTTTAGGTTAAAACAAAACAAATAAACTCTGGGTCAGTCATGGGATTGGTGTGAGTAAACTCCAACCACTTGATTTACTTTGAAAATCCTTTTGAAAGAAAAGATAATGTAAGACCGATTCACACATAAACATGGATGGTTTTTACCTTACAATAACCCAAAAAATTCTTTGTATCAAAACTATTCTGATATTATAATAATGTCTAAATCAAATAAATAGCAATCTAGCAGAACGCTTGCATCTCACATTTCACACACGTAGTATATAATCAAAAATCGCAAGCGCTTATTGGAGAATGGATTTCCAACTATGACAAAGTATGAGACCACCTCCCAATGTGTACTCTAGGGAGGATAAATTGTGGTTCAACAAGAACATCTTGCAACCCGGCCACACATGACCGACCTCTCATTCAACTTGAGTGTATTGAATATATTATCACTTACGGTTGTGATCAGCAACCGTATTCCGTAAGCATACAGAAATGACAAAGAAGAAAAAATGATTTTTCTCTAGATGGTGACAATACAAGTATTGATCACAGTAAACATACACTATATTTCTTCTGATAATTTAATGGAGCTGAAAGTTACGCAAATTACAATTATGATGTTGGAAACACCAATAATTTAAATTTGTTTACAGGCTAAGACAACTCAGAAGGCATATTAAAGGGCTCAAACAAAGCGGAGATTACACAGCTACAAGCCCAGATCATCGAGTTTAAGGAGCATGATCGTCGCCGTAACGTATAGATAGAGCTGTTGAACCAGTATTAGGCAATATTCATAGAATAGTACGGAACAGTTTCATTTATTAGTGGTTCTGGAGAGGGCGATGTTTGATTTACGGTATGATTTATTATGTTTTGCTATTATGTATATATAAAATAATTTTGTGGGTGAAGATTTGGTTGGTACATTGTTATGAATTGTATATATTGCAGCTGGTTTGGACGATGGTTTACACGTTGGTTTGGATGGGGCTTTATGTTAGCTTAGATGATGTTGGTTTGTTATGTTTTGTTGGATGTTGTATATATTAGATTATGTTGTGTATATTGAATTATATGTGTATGATTTGGATTTAATATTGTGTATAAGTATACAATTGAGTACTGTTGTCGTATATATATATATATATATATATATTTGAATTCAAATGAAGTTGTTATAATATATATGTGATTGTGGATGATTGGAAGTAAGCAAGTCTAAATTATGATGTGACGTCCCGCCCCGCACCAACCGGCATTTCCTCCGAAGGCACGCTGTACGCAAGCCCGACTAGCACGGGACGGTCGCCAAAGAAAGGAAAGAAGAGAATGAGCTATTCGAAAACCTGTAGAATGTCTCACAGTGCATGGAACAAAATATAATAATAAAATACTTGACATAAAATAGGCGAGACAGTGCATAAGCTGATAACTAAAACCAACATCGTCATCATCATCAGAGTAGCGGAAATCCAAATACAGCTTATTACAACTTTCCAAACTACAGTCTCTAAACAAAAGAAAGAAAGGTACACCACTAATGCCCAAAGTAGTGACCGCAGCAACACAGGGAGAATATATATATATATGTATCATACGTGGAAGCCTCTTGCTCGTCTCCGGTACAGCTACTCGTGCATACCACCTAACCTATCTCTATTCTGCTCGTGAGAGCACCCAGAGTAATAAGAAGAGACATAAAACTCTGGGTCAGACAAAAGTCTGGTATGAGCGATAAGCAGCTAAACAGAACAATAACAGGTATACTAAACCATACCTGGACCTGCAACCAAAGAGTTAGCACTACATACCGTACAATACTCTAAGGTGCCACTAACATATGGTGTAAAGAATACGGGGGTGGGGGTGTGCATGTCACAATGATGGCAAACAAATCAAGCATAGCAACCATCCTTACATCTCTCACTCAGTGCGTAAAGCATACAATGTCCACCACTATCAATCACTAGACCCATCGAAGTAGTGACGGAATTCGACTTGTACAACTACTGCTACTACCAAGCTTACCCCATGGAGTCATGACCAAACCTTTACAAATGACTCCACCTCATTGGTGTATAGCTCTTTAGTCGTACCTAGGCCACGGTGGCCCTGAATCCGTTCACGTACCCCCTACACATAGTGATCCAAAGTCATAGACATCGACAACCCCTTAGCACACGTCCCGCAGCAAAGCCCAACTCATGAAGTCGAATCATTGGTTCCCAACTGGATCCTGAGTACAAACTTCCCATTTGGACTACCTTTGCATCTCGGGTTTGGTCGTCGCCTTCTTCTCCGGATCGGTCTTCATTTCTTCACTTCACTTTGCTTCAGGTCGTGGTCATCAGCTCCTCGGTTCGGATCGAGTTCCTCCCTTCGGATCGGTGTACTTCTGGTTGTGGTGCCTCTTTGGTACGTGAGCCCTCAACTAGTTCCACCATCCTCCTCGGGTCGGGTCATGGTCACCCAACAGGGTCGAATCAGGTCGTGATGAGCTCCTCCGATCATGTCCTCCTTCCCAAGCACTACGGCTCGGGTCCACATCTCCAAGCGATTCGGATCATTGTGTGTCGATCGGGTCGGGTCTTCAAACTCGTGGCCTTCAAGGTGGAGCAGCTCATGGAGATGGCTTGCGATCGGGTCGGATGTTGTGAGCGGTTCGGTTCGGGTAGGGGCGATCCGATCCGGTCCCTGCATATTTTCCTGCAACTTCTTCCAACGACTATTTACGCCATTTGGCGGCGTTTCGACCAATCTAACACTTCTAGCAACCACAAAGCATACTATACAGTCATAGCAATATGTATTGTAATAACCCGGAAAATCTGAGCCAATTTAAAATTTTTATTTTGGCAATTTTGATGAAGTTTGAACATTTAAAATGAATTATTTTGAATAATATCGATGAGAAATTTATTTCGAATAGAATTCGAACGTATATATTTATATAGCTCATCGTTAGAATATAAATATTTATTTTAAATTATAAAAGGAATTGAAAATGGCGCGGTAGTTCGATAATTCGATTTCAAAGTTCAAATGAATGTACAGGATTCAAAATAAACTAGATTTTAGCGAAACCAAAAATATTAGAATCTATTTGAGAATATCTTTCTAATGAATTCAAAGAATCGAAATTTCATTGCGGGAATCAAAAGATACGTCCAGCTGAAAATTCAGAATAGTCGCTATGGAATTCTTGCCCTTAAAAATGGAAATTTTGCAAACGATCTCAGTTTTCGACGAAACCACTTATGTTGGATCTGTGATGTCAAATTATTGCTAGGTTTCAAAATTCGTAATTTTTCGAATCAATATGTGAACGTGGAAAAGGAAAACGCGTTTGACCAGTTTTAGTCGATTTTAATCGACTGGAAAATGGCCATTTTTCAAACGGTCTCAGAATTCGACGAAACTAGTTTTGTTAGGACCGTATCGTCAATACAAAGCTAGAAAATATTATTCGGGAATTTTTAGAGGCTGTATGTGACCCCGGTAAATTGAAATGCGCGTTCAAATTCATTATATAGATTTATATTTTGATTTTGATGGAAACTGATCGAAACGGTCGAATTGGCTGACGATACATGTCCCATTGTGTTCGGAATGGGGGTAATTAGCTAGGGGCGACAGTCGTTGGGCCTCGTTTGGTGTTTGAATTAAAAGTCAACTTTTGAAATTAAATATAATATAAAATTAAAATGAACCCTCACTCCCCTTTATCTCTCCTCAACCCCCCCTCCCCCCGTTTATTTCAAAATAGAATTTAAAAAAAAAACTGAAATCTAAAACCCGCATAGCCGACACCTCCCTCCACTGCTTCGCCAACGTCGAGCTGCCACCGGAGGCGCCCACCACCCTTCCGCCGCACTGAAGGCCGAACCACCACCTTCGCAACTCCATCCCTAAACCGTCCTCCCTCCTCTCGATTCACCCTCCTCCTTCAGTTCGAGCCACGAAGCCGCGAACTCGCCAGCGCCCCCTTCCTCGATCCATGCAAAACCCCCTACCCCGTCGAAGTCCCTCCCCGCGAACCCTAGCCACCTCTCCTTCGCAGATCCGAACCCGAACCCCCCTTTCTTCTTCGCTGCAGCGCAACACCCCTCCCCCTCCTCCTTGATTCGCGCAGACAGCACCACCAGTCCGCCTCCGTAGTCGAGAATCAATAGTGAGCTCTTCCTTTCTTTTCTATTTTAAACAACGTTGTATTTCTTTTTAAATTCAGTTTTATTTATATAAATTTTAAGCAACGAAAAAGAGCGAATTTTTAATGTATGAAAGAGCGGATTTTAAACGTATGAAAGTGTGGATTTTTAATATGTAAAAGGTCGAATCTTTACAACATGAAAGCAAGTTAAAAATATATGGATTTTGGTATATCAAAAGATTAGATCTCTATGATCAAAAAGATTAGATTTTATAATTAAAGAAACTTGATTTTTGAGTTAGAAAAGTTAAGATTTTTATTTGTTAAAGATTTGACTTTTAAATATGAAAACCATATAAAGATGTGATTTTTGTTTATAAGAAAACCATATAAATATGTGATTTTTGTTTATATGAAAACCATATAAAGATGTGATTTTTGTTTATATGAAAACCATATAAAGATGTGATTTTTGTTTATATGAAAAACGAATAGAAGTGATTTTTTGAAACAAAAAGAAGTGATTGTTAATGAAGTAAAAATATATTTTTTTATATATAAGTAGGAAGTAAAAATATAATTTTTATATAAGTAGGAAGTTAAGAATATAATTTTTATAAGATAGAGAAGATAAAAATGTGATTTTTATATATGTAGTGGCTACGGACAATGAAAGTGACGAAAGGCGAGCACGACGAAGATTTCTACAAAGAAGTGTCGTGGCGTTTGGTTTAGCTAGTCGGTGAGAACTCCTCACTTTAAATTTTCTTTTCTAGTTTAAATTATATACTAGGATGCAAACGGTGCTTAGTAGCACCCGACAGTCGTCGTCCACGGAACATGGATGGCTTGTATGTTTGATTGTTTGTTGTGGTGAAAATTGATTGTGTGATGTGAAATGAAATAAAATATTTATATAGTTAAATATATTTTATCGTTAAAAATGTAATTTTTAACGGGTATGTGAATAAATAAAAATCTATGATTATTGATTTGAAACCCCACACGGGTATTGGGATAAAATACGACATACACTAATCCCAATAATTAGTTGCATGTCGATCGATTGATTGACAGGCTGTTATAAGCGTTAGATATCTATATTTGATGCTTATACAGAGTAGTGCACTTTGGATGATGGTTGATTATTTCTCAATGCCATTATATACATGGTTTAGGTGGAATCCATATAATTAACATTATATGGTAATTGATTGGGCCTCATTCCAATTGGGAAAATAAAGGATACTAGAATATAAAAATAGTCATGTGTTGACGATGTTCATGTGTTGAGAATACTCATGTATTGAAACTATTCATGTGTTGAGTAAAATATTTTAACAATAAAATTTACATCTTTATCTTATTTAAGATTAGAAACTACTTTATGGTTGGAGTCTGATTAAAAATCAAACGATAGATACCATAATTTTATAAAATATATTAAATAACAAAATTAGTCATGTGTTGACGGTGCTCATGTGTTGAGAAAATTCATGTGTTGAAAGAGATATAGATTCATGTGCTAAATAGAACAAATATTCATTTATTGAATAGAATAACGAATTTATTGAAATATATAAAGCCGTATTGATTAGAGTTGCGCTATTTTGACGTGAACAATATTTATATCGATTATATTAGTTTTTATAATGAATATAGAAAAGGTAGTGATTTCAAAATATAACGTTTTAAAAATATTATCATTTGTATATCGATGATGTGGAATATTCAATTTTGATTCGAAATTGAATATGAAGTTGAAATCGTTTTGAAAACGAATTTACAACGATTTATAAAATACGTTTTAAAAGGAAATCGACGAAATAAATAATATATATATATATAATGGCCTGAATAGAACGCGCCGCGCCGCGGTAGTTCGTGAATTTCGACCATTGACTTCGAATTGACGTTGTGGGAGATCCGACCGTCGGATTCTCATAAAAACCGGAACCTTTGGGTTCGTATCGAAAAGAGCTTTCTAACGAATATTAGAAATTTGTAATCTAACGGTTGGATTTGGAATTATATCCAAATCAAATTTGGAAAAGGTCGTTGTAAGTGCAGTTCGATGGCCGTTGATGGAAATTGACTGTACGGGCCTTGATAGTATTATTTAAAATATCAATAATTAGTGTAAAATCATAAGAAATGATTTGAAAAGAACTGGGATTAAAAACTCCATATTTGAAAAGATAAAAATAGATTTTTATCGAAATGAACTAGTTTTGAACTAGAATTAAAATCAATTTATTTTTGAAATAAATAAATTGAATTTGAATTGGTTTTGAAAATAACCAAAATTTCCAATATATATAAAGTGGAAGTGGATTTGAATCGAAATTGTCTTTGGAATATTTCGATGTTGGATTCCGTGATTATACAGATATTGTTATAGGAATTGGAAAGATATATTTATATCGTTATTTCCAATACGATATTTGTTGGTTTCAGAATTTGATATTGAATATAAGCCGGTATATTTTCTATTCAGAGCCTTGTATTTAATATCAAATGTGATTTGGGTTTGTTGTGAATCGTGTTTTAGGTGGCATTGGTTCTTTAACCAAGTTAAAGACATGATATTGATTTGGGAGAAAGATTAAAACGAAGTGGAGTTTTAATGAATCTGTAATTAAATTGAAATGTGAATTGATAATTTAAATTATCAAATTTGGAAAGTGATCGAGGATGGAATATCACCAGTTTTGCTCCAAAGCGATAGTTAAATCTTTAATTAGATTTGAACGTGAAATGGTAATTAATATTTACCGATAACACCGTGGTATTAGTTATGGGGTAATAACATTTTTTCTCCGTGGGATGAATAGGTTGGGATTGGGAAATAAAATAAATAATTACTTCGGTTTGGTTCGCTAATCCCGACTAGTTTGGAGAACCATATATTGGTTTGAAATGATATCCAAAGGAAGATTAAAGAATAAATTTAGAAGAATTTATCTTTGATAAAATTAATTGGAACCTTTCCCTAAGAATTTGAAATTTTGAATAAAAGAATATTCTGAATTGGAATGAGGCGTATGATGTGTTTGTGTAACACATGTTTATTATATACGTGGGCTATTCGGAAAGGTCGGGTTTATACCCATTCTGAATAACCGATTCGACGATAAGTCGAAGATGAAGACGGTGGTTGAAAGCCGGAAGTCTTCACATCGTTTGGGTGATTACTGATGATCTTGATTGGGCTGTACACCCAAGATGAGAGAATCAGTTGGTGATCATCCAGACGTACTTGGAGATCGATGGATATGTGAGGAAAGTGCCTCCGGTTTCGTTCAGACCTAGAACGAACTTGTAAATGGACTGTTTGCCTGACATTGGATTTTATTCTGTGTTGATTGATATTTATTAAATATACATCTGTTTGGCGGCGGAGAATTTGTTCTCTTGCTTAACGCCCTTCTCTGAGACGTACGAGCTCAGAGGTTGTATATCGATGGACATCAGTTGCATGGCATGAATTGCTTGTGTGGCAAGCCTAAGTGGCAGACGATCAAGGCTTCTGTTGAAAAGCAAAGTCTTGTGGTTGATGATCAAATCACGGCCTGTGTGGCGCAGCTTTGTGTATAGCGTGAATTCGCAAGCCTCACACCTCGGTATGAGTCAAAACGGGATAAGGACCCAAGGATTGCACGACGTTTCTTTCTAGCTAGTGGTGGTGTCAGTGCTTAAACTGTCTGACATTTATATATACTTTTCACCTTTGTGGTTGTTGGAATGTGAGGCGCCTCGGATATAGGTTTGTTAGGACCGGGAAACGTGTGTTCAAGAATTGCCAATCCTCAAAAGTAAGAGAGGACCGACCTTGGATGTTCCAAAGGATCATAGTGGGGTCCTGAGACATTTGCTAGAGTGTCTCGAATCGGAGAGGAGCTTGCCCCTTGCCTCGACTCATGACGAAAATCCAATTTCCAATACGTTATATTGCGGTTTTTAATTGTAGAACTAGTATGGCGACATGATAGATGGTACCTATGCCGCCTAGGATTGATATTTATGATTGAAATTGTTTTGACACTATACACTTA
The DNA here is from genome assembly GCA_030737875.1 of Allium sativum. Taxonomy (NCBI): domain Eukaryota; kingdom Viridiplantae; phylum Streptophyta; class Magnoliopsida; order Asparagales; family Amaryllidaceae; genus Allium; species Allium sativum. The sequence goes on from CM060912.1 coordinate 620,040,729, forward strand.
TAATAGTGTAAAATGATTTGTTTTAAACGTACCAAGCATGTTTGGCTATTATAAGGGAAAACCCTATCCTCCGGCTTGCGTTGCATTGTGTGATGGGACCTGGGTCTTATAATAGCTTCATTTTTTGAAAAAGCATTGCGTTGTTTGTTCTATGCACTGGTGTTCTTGGGAGGAAAGCCGTTCCGTGTTATACGGCGTGGTCCCTTGAATTACTCTCTTTTAAAGTCAAATTTTAAATAACTGTTTTAGTTCTCACACCAGTCACATGACTGTCCTGGAGTTTATTGTTTTAACCTAAACTCTGGGTGCCCGTATTTTCTACACGGGCAGCTAGTAGTTTTGGTTTTGCAGATTTATATTCGCAGGATCCTGATTTACAACTGGAACGATGCTCGGAAAGCTCTGTATCCGTGTATTACTTTCAGTTGTGTTTTGTATTATTTTTCCGCTGCTATGTAATTTATTGTAATCTTTGATATTTGTCAAATGTGTAAAATTTATTCATACTCTGTATATTCTTGTATCTGATGAAGTTGTTGTAATAACAATGAAATGTTATTTTTTTTGCGTTCCGATTCGACTTGTCCTCAACGCCATCCGTGCTTTCCTTACCGGGGAAGTTCAGGTCGTGTCAGTTTGGTATCAGAGCTTTGGTTTACAGAGCTCAAGAACAAGACACATTAGAACCATACGAAAGAATTCATCAGATATTGGATTAGTACTATCCAATTAGAATGACTCGTTAGAGATGGGATTAGTAGTATCCTAGAACGAGTGTGAAGAGTATATTTTTCAAATGAAAACAAATTTGTTTTGAAAGTTAAATTCAATTATACGTATTTGAATATTTTATTTGTATTGAATTTGGACAATCCGATATATAAAGATTTTGCATATACGCGTCATGAACGTATATTCGAAGTTTTAATATACCGGATAGATATAGAATCACACTCTAGTCACCCGGACATGATTCTGATGATGGCGCGCCATCACCAGTATTTATTTTCGAGTGATGAAGGTGTGATATCTATATATTTCCACCAGACTGGTGTGCGAACCAAAATTACATAGGATTATTTGTTGTGAATTGGCATCAAAAACATGATTTTCTGTATATATATCAAAATTATGAATTTGAAACGATAATCCACTAACTGTTTGATGGTTGTATTGTCTGTTTATTTGTTTGATATTTTGAACCATTTAGCCTAATTGAATCAAATATTGAATTGTATTGAAAATTGTTTGAAAATGTATGCATATACATGTACTTACATTGAACAGGTCATAGCAAGGAGGCTAGAGCAGAAGAATAAAATTGTTTGTCCGACAAATAGGTACATGTTTACCACAATTTACTGTTTTGTTTGGGTGATGATGATTTTATGAGACGATTGGCTTTTTCTTTTTCTTTTGGATTGAAGAACGCCATGGGAGGCTATATGAAATATCCCGAAGTCCCCGGTGCAGGGGAGGTTATGGCGAAATTTTTCGAAAATTTACAGTGTTAGCCAAATTTTTGAAAAATTTGAAAAGTTCTTAGAAACTGAAAAGTTGAAGAACTTAAGCCATAATGAAAACAAAGGAAGTTGAGTTGATTAGCTGAACAACTTTCGGCTTCGTTCCTTTTCGGGGACGAAAAGATTTAAGTGGGGAAGATTGTAATAACCCAGAAAATTTGAGCCAATTTAAAATTTTTATTTTGGCAATTTTGATGAAGTTTGAACATTTAAAATGAATTATTTTGAATAATATCGACGAGAAATTTATTTTGAATAGAATTCGAACGTATATATTTATATAGCTCGTCGTTAGAATATAAATATTTATTTTAAATTATAAAAGGAATTGAAAATGGCGCGGTAGTTCGATAATTCGATTTCAAAGTTCAAATGAATGTACAGGATTCAAAATAAACTGGATTTTAGCGAAACCAAAAATATTAGAATTTATTTGAGAATATATTTCTAACGAATCCGAAGAATCGAAATTTCATAGCAAAAATCAAAAGATACGTCCAGTTGAAAATTCAGAATAGTGGCTATGGAATTCTGGCCCTTAAAAATGGAAATTTTGCAAACGACCTCGATTTTTGACGAAACCACTTTTGTTGGATCTGTGATGTCAAATTATTGCTAGGTTTCAAAATTCGTAATTTTTCGAATCAATATGTGAGCGTGGCAAAGGAAAACGCGTTTGACCAGTTTCAGTCGATTTTAATCGACTAGAAAATGACCATTTTTCAAACGGTCTCAGAATTCGACGAAACTAGTTTTGTTAGGACCGTATCGTCAATACGAAGCTAGAAAATATTATTCGGGAATTTTTAGAGGTTGTATGTGACCACGGTAAATTGAAATGCGCGTTCAAATTCAATATATAGATTTATATTTTGATTTTGATGGAAACTGATCAAAACGGTTGAATAGGCTGACGATACATATCCCATTGTGTTCGGAATGGAGGTAATAGCTAGGGGCGACAGTCGTTGGGCCACGTTTTGTGTTCGAATCAAAAGTCAACTTTTGAAATTAAATATAAAATTAAAATAAACCCTCACTCCCCTTTATCTCTCCTCAGCCCCTCCCCCCCCCCCTCCCCCGTTCATTTTAAAATTGAATAAAAAAAACCTATAATCTAAAATCCGCTCAGCCGATGCCTCCCTCCACTGCTTCGCCAACGTCGAGCCGCCACCGGAGGCGCCCACCACCCTTCCGCCGCACTAAAGGCCGAACCACCACCTCCGCAACTCCATCCCCAAACCGTCCTCCCTCCTCTCGATTCACCCTCCTCCTTCAGTTCGAGCCACGAAGCCGCGACCTCGCCAGCGCCCCCTTCCTCGATCCACGCAAAACCCCCTACCCCGTAGAAGTCCTTCCCCGCAAACCCTAGCCACCTCTCCTTCGCAGATCCGAACCCGAACCCCCCTTTCTTCTTCGCTGCAGCGCCACACCCCTCCCCCTCCTCCTTGATTTGCGCAGACAGCACCACCAGTCCTCCTTCCTCGTCGTGGATCAACAACGAGCTCTTCCTTTCTTTTCTATTTTAAATAACGTTGTATTTATTTTTAAATTCAGTTTTATTTATATAAATTTTAAGCAACGAAAAAGAGCGGATTTTTAATGTATGAAAGAGCTCATTTTTAATGTTTGAAAGAGCGGATTTTTAACGTATGAAAGAGCGGATTTTTAATGTGTGAAAGGTTGAATCTTTACAACATGAAAGCAAGTTAAAAATATATGATTTTTGACATATCAAAAGATTAGATCTCTATGATCAAAAAGATTAGATTTTATAATTAAAGAAACTTGATTGTTGAGTTAGAAAAGTTAAGATTTTTATTTGTTAAAGATTTGACTTTTAAATATGAAAACCATATAAAGATGTGATTTTTGTTTATATGAAAACCATATAAAGATGTGATTTTTGTTTATATGAAAAACGAATAGAAGTGATTTTTGAAAACAAAAAGAAGTGATTGTTAATGAAGTAATTTTTTTTTTATATATATAAGTAGGAAGTAAAAATATAATTTTTATATAAGTAGGAAGTTAAGAATATAATTTTTATAAGATAGAGAAGATAAAAATGTGATTTTTATATATGTGGTGGCTACGGACAATGAAAGTGACGAAAGGCGAGCACGATGAAGATTTCTACAAAGAAGAGTCGTGGCGTTTGGTTTAGCTAGACGGTGAGAACTCCTCACTTTAAATTTTATTTTCTAGTTTAAATTATATACTAGGATGCAGACGGTGCTTAGTAGCACCCGATACCCGTCGTCCACGGACCATGGATGGCTTGTATGTTTGATTGTTTGTTGTGGTGAAAATTGATTGTATGACGTGAAATGAAATAAAATATTTATTTAGTTAAAGATATTTTATCGTTAAAAATATAATTTTTAATGGGTATGTGAATAAATAAAAATCTGTGTTTCTTGATTTGAAACCCCACACGAGTATTGGGATAAAATACGGCATACACTAATCCCAATAATTAGTTGTATGTCGATCAATTGATTGACAGGCTGTCATAAGCGTTAGATATCTATATTTGATGCTTATACAGAGTAGTGCACTTTGGATGATGGTTGATTATTTGTCAGTGCCATTATATACATGGTTTAGGTGGAATCCATATAATTAACATTATATGGTAATTGATTGGGCCTCATTCCAATTGGGAAAATAAAGGATACTAGAATATAAAAATAGTCATGTGTTGACGATGTTCATGTGTTGAGAATACTCATGTGTTGAAACTATTCATGTGTTGAGTAAAATATTTTAACAATAAAATTTACATCTTTATCATATTTAAGATTAGAAACTACTTTATGGTTGGAGTCTAATTAAAAATCAAACGATAGATACCATAATTTTATAAAATTATTAAATAACAAAAATAGTCATGTGTTGACGGTGCTCATGTGTTGAGAAAATTCATGTGTTGAATAGAATAAATATTCATTTGTTGAATAGAATAACGAATTTATTGAAATATATAAAGCCGTGTTGATTACAGTTGCGCTATTTTGACGTGAACGATATTTATATCGATTATATTCGTTTTTATAATGAATATAGAAAAGGTAGTGATTTCAAATATAACATTTTGAAAATATTATCATTTGTATATCGATGATGCGGAATATTCAATTTTGATTCGAAATTGAATATGAAGTTGAAATCGTTTTGAAAACGAATTTAAAACGATTTATAAAATACGTTTTCAAAGGAAATCGACGAAATATAATATATATATATATATATATATATAATGGCCTGAATAAAACGCGCCGCGGCAGTTCATGAATTTCGACCATTGACTTCGAATTGACATTGCGGAAGATCCGACCGTCGGATTCTCCTAAAACCGGAACCGTTGGGTTCGTATCGAAAAGAGCTTTCTAACGAATATTAGATCTTTGAAATCTAACGGTTGGATTTGGAATTATATCCAAATCAAATTTGGAAAAGGTCGCTGTAAGTGCAGTTCGATGGCCGTTGATGGAAATTGACTGTACGGGCCTCGATAAGATTATTAAAAATATCAATAATTAGTGTAAAATCATAAGAAATGATTTGAAAAGAACTGGGATGAAAAACTCCATATTTGAAAAGATAAATATAGATTTTTATCGAAATGAACTAGTTTTGAACTAGAATTAAAATCAATTTATTTTTGAAATAAATAAATTGAATTTGAATTGGTTTTGAAAATAACCAGAATTTCCAATATATATAAAGTGGAAGTGGATTTGAATCGAAATTGTCTTTGGAATATTTCGAAGTTGGATTCCGGGATTATACAGATATTGTTATGGGAATTTGAAAGATATATCTATATTGTTATTTGCAGTACGATATTTGTTGGTTTCAGAATTTGATATTGAATATAAGCCGGTATATTTTCTATTCAGAGCCTTGTATTTAATATCAAATGTGATTTGGGTTTGTTGTGAATCGTTTTTTAGGTGACATTGATTCTTTAACCCAGTTGAAGACAGGATATTGATTTGGGGGAAAGATTAAAACGTAGTGGAGTTTTAATGAATCTATAATTAAATTGAAATGTGAATTGATAATTTAAATTATCAAATTTGGAAAGTGATCGAGGATGGAGTATCATCAGTTTTGCTCCAAAGCGATAGTTAAATCTTTAATTAGATTTGAACGTGAAATGGTAATTAATATTTACCGATAACACCGTGGTGTTAGTTATGGGGTAATAACATTTTTGCTCCATGGGATGAATAGGTTGGGATTGGGAAATAAAATAAATAATTACTTCGGTATGGTTTGCTAATCCCGACTAGTTTGGAAACCATAATATGGTTTGAAATGATATCCAAAGGAAGATTAAAGAATAAATTTAGAAGAATTTATCTTTGATAAAATTAATGGGAACCTTTCTCTAAGAATGTGAAATTTTGAATAAAAGAATATTCTGAATTGGAATGAGGCATATGATGTGTTTGTGTAACACGTGTTTATTATATACGCCGACAATTCGGAAAGGCCGGGTTTATACCCATTCTGAATAACCGATTCGACGATAAGTCGAAGATGAAGACGGTGGTTGAAGACCTGAAGTCTTCACATCGTTTGGGTGATTACTGGTGATCTTGATTGGGCTGTACACCCAAGATGAAAGAATCAGTTGGTGATCGTCTAGACGTACTTGGAGATCGATGGATATGTGAGGAAAGTGCCTCCGGTTTCGTTCAGACCCAGAACGAACTTGTAAATGGACTGTGTGCCTGACATTGGATTTTATTCTGTGTTGATTGATCTATATTAAATATACATCTGTTTGGCGGTGGAGAATTTATTCTCTTGCTTAACGCCCTTCTCTGAGACGTACGAGCTCAGAGGTTGTATATCGATGGACATCAATCGCATGACATGAATTGCCTGTGTGGCATGCCTAAGTGGCAGATGATCAAGGCTTCTGTTGAAAAGTAAAGTCTTGTGGTTGATGATCAAGGCACGGCCTGTGTGGCGCAGCTTTGTGTATAGCGTGAATTCGCGAGCCTCACACCTCGGTATGAGTCAAAAACGGGATAAGGACCCCAAGGAGTGCACGACGTTTCTTTCTAGCTAGTGGTGGTGTCAGTGCTTAAACTGATTGACATTTATATATACTTTTCACCTGTGTGGTTGTTGGAATGCGAGGCGCCTCGGATATAGGTCTGCTAGGACTGGGAAACATGTGTTCAGGAATTGCCAATCCTCAAAAGTAAGGGAGGACCGGCCTTGGAGGTTCCAAAGGATCGTAGTGGGGTCCTGAGACATTTGCTAGAGTGTCTCGAATCGGAGAGGAGCTTGCCCCTTGCCTCGACTCATGACGGAAATCCAATTTCCAATACGTGATATTGCGGTTTTTAATTGTAGAACTAGTATGGCGACATGATAGATGGTACCCACGCCGCCTAGGATTGATATTTATGATTGAAATTGTTTTGACACTATACACTTATAATAGTGTCAAATGATTTGTTTTAAACGTACCAAGCATGTTTGGCTATTATAAGGGAAAACCCTATCCTCCGGCTTGCGTTGCATTGTGTGATGGGACCTGGGTCTTATAATAGCTTCATTTTTTGAAAAAGCATTGCGTTGTTTATTCTATGCACTGGTGTTCTTGAAAGGAAACCCATTCCGTGTTATACGGCGTGGTCCCTTGAATTACTCTTTTTTAATGTCAAGTTTTAAATAACTGTTTTAGTTCTCACACCAGTCACATGACTGACCTGGAGTTTATTGTTTTAACCTAAACTCTGGGTGCCCCTATTTTCTACACGGGCAGCTAGTAGTTTTGGTTTTGCAGATTTATATTCACAAGATCCTGATTTACAACTGGAACGATGCTCGGAAAGCTCTGTATCTGTTTATTACTTTCAGTTGCGTTTTGTATTATTCTTCCGCTGCTATGTAATTTATTGTAATCTCTGATATTTGTCAAATGTGTAAAATTTATTCATACTTTATATATTCTTGTATCTGATAAAATTGTTGTAATAACAATGAAATGTTCTTCTGTTTGTGTTCCGATTTGTCTTGTCCTCAACGCCATTCGTGCTTTCCTTACCGGGGAAGTTCGGGTCGTGTCAGTTTGGGTATAATCATCCACAAACAGGAAAACAACAATCTTAGCATGTAAAATGGATCAATCATACCCAAAACCCCATATTTTCCCTTAAACATGTTTAGGCAAAACTAATGATATGATTAGTAAAACTTAACCAAGCCAAACCAAATTTCTAACAGAGGTCTAAAACATTATTTTAGAATTTATAAATATTTTTCCAAAACTTTATCATGTCTAATTTCGTTAATCTTCACTAATTACCTTAATTAACCGTAATTAGTGCAAAACTATGCAAATCACTCACCTTGGCCACAAATAAAATACCAAATCTGAAATGATTCTTTGTTTGGCGTTGTTCCCAATGCAACACAGCAGCTCTAACCTTGATTTGGTGCTTTCTCTCCTAAATTTGATGTTGATTGGGCTAATCTTCAATTGGAAAGTGGTTTAGAGGTGTTTTGAAGAGATTTAGAGAGTGGAGGCCATGGCTAGGTTAAGAGGAATGAATAGTGACGGCTGAAAAATGAGAAAAAGGTATTCTCCAAACCCTAACAGCCCCTTTAAACTCCTAATCCCGAAATTCCCCTTTGGGCCTAGCTGTTAATCACCCGGTTAAGCCCAATTAAGCTGTTTTTCACCATCTGAAACTTGTTTCAGTCATATCTCCCAAACAGTGAGTCCGTTTGGCTAATGCGACCACTCTACAGAATTGTAAACCATCATCCGGATCCAATGGAAGTGGTTTCAGGTCAAAATTCCTTTTCAGTCAAAAGTTATGGTCAAAACAAGATCAGCTAGGGGCAAAGCGGTCATTTAAAAATCGGGAAAAATCATGAACATGGGAAATGACCCCAATAGTCGTCTCCCAAAGTTACATGACCATACGACTTCGTGTGTGTGAAAGAAATAAATATTCTACGATCCTATGATGCGTAGAATACAGGTCGTTCACTCGCCTCCCCTTAAGAAATTTTGTCCCCGAAATTCCTTAACCCAAAACATACAAAGGATCCTGCATGCCTACCAGCCATATACAACAATCAGTCATGCGAAACAAACAAAACAAACCTATCCTAGCATGCGGAAAGACTAAATTAAAACTGAAATTTTACCAGGCGAAGAGTTCTGGATGCGTCTTCTTAATGCTCTCCTTTGTCTCCCAAGTACAGTCATTCTCATTCTCGCCCCACTGAACTTTGACTAGATTCACCGCTTTCCTTCGAAGTTGCTTCATATCATTCCCAACAATACGCATAGGCTTGCGGTTCCCAACCGCCTCGGGTTCAACTTCGATATCATCCAACAGATCAGGTGAAATAGTCACATCTGGGTCGTGTACGAACTTCCTTAACTGGGAAACATGAAATACGTTATGAACTCCTGCCATCTTCTTTGGTAATTCAACTTTATATGCCAAATTCCCAATTTGCTCAAGAACTGGGAATGGACCAACAAATCTTGGTGCTAACTTGCCTCTCCTGCCAAATCGTATCACGCTCTTCAACGGAGAAATCTTGACAAACATCAAGTCGTCAATGAAGAACTTTAATTCTCTTCTCCTCTTATCAGCATAAATCTTCTGCCTATCTTGGGCAGCCTTCATTCGTTGTTGGATGACCTTAATCTTGTCTGATGTTTCTCTTATTACTTCTGGTCCAAGCACATATTTCTCACTGGTCTCTAACCAAGAGGACGGTGAGTTGCACGGTCTTCCGTACAAAGCTTCAAATGGAGCCATACCGATACTTGATTGATAACTATTATTATATGCAAACTCTACTAGATGCAGATAGTCATCCCATGATCCACCAAAATCCAATATGCAAGCTCTCAAGAGATCTTCTAACACTCGATTCACCCTCTCTGTCTGTCCATCGGTTTGAGGATGATACGGGGTACTGAGATGTAATTCTGATCCTAACGCCTCTTGTAAGCTTTTCCAAAATCCACTAGTGAACAACGGATCTCGGTCACTTACAATGCCTTTGGGTATCCCATGAAATCTCTTTACCCACTTTACATATAGTTCAGCTAACTTAGCTGCTGTCCGTTTGACTTGACGGGTATAAACCATGCACTCTTAGTCAATCGGTTCACAATCACCCAAATGCTATCATGGCTCGACCTAGTTCTTGGTAACCCATCAATGAAATCCATTGACACTTGTTCCCATTTCCATTCTGGAATTTCTAATGGTTGTAACAACCCACTAGGCTTCTTTTGCTCAGCTTTAACTAGCTGGCAATTCATGCATTTGGATATAAACTTCCCAACGTCTCTTTTCATCCCTTCCCAGTAGTATGTCTGCTTCATGTCTCGATACATCTTGTTACCACCGGGATGTATGGTCAGTTTTGAGTGATGACATTCTTGAAGCACTTCATCTCTCAATCTATTGACATTGGGTACAACTAGTCTTCCATTCTTTCAAAGCCATCCATCTCAATCAAGCCCATACTTGTTCATCTCCTCGTCGATACCCATCTCTAACTTGGAGATGATTTCCAATAGGTTGGGATCATCCCTCTGACTAGAGCCGATCCGCTCAATCAAAGTGGGTCTGATCATCAAACTTGCTAACATTTCTGGATCCAATTCGCACTTTGGTCTGAAATCATACCCAGCGATGTACTCCAGTTGCTTCCATTCTAGAAATATAGCCCCTAAACTAGCATGTCTTCTACTCAATGCATCAGCTACCACATTGCCCTTTCCTGGTGTGTATGCGATATCGAAATCATAGGAAGCCAAGAATTCTAACCATCTTTGCTGTCGGAGATTTAGATCCTTTTAGGAGAAGAGAAATTTTAACGATTTATGATCGGTAAACAACTCGAATCTTTCTCCGAAGAGATAATGTCTCCACATCTTCAATGCAAACACGATCGCTGCCAATTCCAAATCATGGGTAGGGTATCTTCTCTCATACGGTTTCAATTGCCGACTTGCATAAGCTACAACCCTACCTCCTTACATCAATACAGCACCTAGTCCGGTCCCACATGCATCCGTATATACCGTCTTCTCTTCATTCCCCTTAGGAATGACTAATACTGGTGCACATGTCAACTTTTCCTTTAGACTCTTGAATGCATTCTCGCACTTTTCGTCCCAGACGAAAGCTTGATTCTTCTTAGTCAACTGAGTCAATGGTGCTGCTATCTTCGAGAAGTCTTGGATAAACTTATGATAATATCCAGCTAACCCCAAGAAACTTCTTATGTCTGTTGCATTCTTGGGCGTAGACCAATCTTGTACCGTAGTCACCTTCGCAGGATCCACGACAATACCATTCTCTGGAACAACATGGCCCAAGAATCTCACTTCCCTTCTCCAGAAGTGACACTTAGAAAACTTTGTTTTCAATTGGTGTTTTCTCAACACCTCCATCACTATTCTTAAATGTTCCTTGTGTTCTTCCTTTGTCCTCGAGTAGACCAAAATATCATCCACGAACACAAGGAAGAACTTATTCAACTGATCTCTGAATACCTTATTCATAAGATCCACAAAATATGCTGGGGCATTAGTCAGCCCGAATGGCATGACCAACCACTCATAAAATCCAGACGGCGTCCGAAATGCCGTTTTAGCTATACTCTCAGCTTCCACTCTAAGCTGATGAAAACCTGTCGGGAGATCCAACTGAGAGAATACTCTTGCGCCACTCAACTGATCAAACAAATCATCTATCCGCGGTAGAGGATACTTTTTCTTCCTCGTCACTTTATTCAAATCGCGGTAGTCTACACACAATCGAAGGGAACCATCGGCCTTGGTAGCAAACACAACTGGTGCTCCCCATTCAGAAATACTCCTTCTGATAAATCCCTTCTTCAAAAGATCGTTGACTTGCACCCAGAGCTCTCGCTGCTCCCTTGGTGTCATACGACGAAGTGGCATCACTATAGGTCTGGCATCTTTCACTAAATCAATATGGAACTCAATCTCTCGGTGTGGTGGCAGCCCGGTCACTTCTTCGAAGACGTCCGGATACTGGCCAACCACGGGCAAACCTAACAACTCACTTTGCGGGATGTGGAGGGAATTTAGAAAACTAGCCATTACCCTATCACTAGGTAGACCACCAAACACTACCCTCTACCCATCATCCGCTCTAGCTGTCACCAAAAAGCCCTCACAGTCTACCACCACCCTGTATCTTTGGAGCCAATCGTTCCCCAAAATAATGCCAAACCCAGTAAAGCCCAAAACAAAGCAATCACAAACAAACATGCATCCATGACTCGATAAGACCACATTACGACAAATCATGCTAAGGTTAGTCGAACCACCAATCGGGTTCGTCACTACTAAAGGTCTATCGACAATCTCGGACTCCAATCCCAACCTATCTACCAGGTCACTAGATATGAAAGAACTGGAAGCTCAGGTATCAAACAAAACTCTAACAGGAACATCATAAACAGAAAGCATACCTTGGATAATGGCATTCTTTCCCTTCTCCGCTGCAGTTGGGGCATTCGACGAAGAAGGAATATCATTAAGGGCATATGCTTTCACCATCTGCTTTTCTTTAGGGGGTTGCAGGCACTTGTCCTTGTGATGTCCCACTTGGCCACAGTTGAAGCACTTCCTATCCGCTGCCTTGGCCCGACAGTTACTAGCATAATGGCCCTTCTTACCACAGCTGAAGCACTCAACGTCTTGCTTATTCTTTTTCTTCTGGCTATCCTTGGTCTGATTCTGCTTTCTCTTATTCTGAGAACCATTCTTGCCTCCACCGCTTGCTTGCGGCTTTGGCTCCTCTGCAGATGCAACCTCAGTCTTTGACTTAGGGTAAAGACTTTTCAATCTTAAAGCTTTCCCCACAATCGATTCAAACATCTCATCGATGTGGTTAATAAGCCTTTCCCCCAAGTATACATCCAAGCCAGTTATGAACTTCTCGTTCTTCTTCTCGGCAATATCTATTAGGGATAACCCATATTTCGATAAGGTATCGAACTCAACAATATACTCCGAGACAGCTCTGCCATTTTGCTTGAGTTCCAAGAATTTCTTAAACAACACTGACTTCTGAGCAGCTGGAATGAACTTATCGCTAAAGCGAGCCTTAAACTGCTCCTAAGTAATCCGATCCTTGGGAGTAGCAGCCTTTATAGCATTCCACTAATTCATTGCCCATCCTTGCAGCTGACGGGATGCTAGCCTTCTCTTCATCGCATCCTCGATACCCAAGTCTTCGAAGATACGCTCGCAGCTATTCAACCAATCCTGAATATCCGTAGCCGATTCCGTTCCGTGGAACGGCTTCCCACCAAGACTAGTATACTCCTTGTTCAGTTTGGCGAAATCGGCCCTAGGCGCCTGCACTATTGGACCACCACCATTACCAGCATTGGGAGCTGCCCTCTGCACATCCCTAAGCATCTCCCTCATGAGGTCAGTAAACATCGTCCTCATATCAGCAGCATTCCCATTATTGGCTCCTCTAGCGGTACCTCTTGTGTATCGGCTCATCGTTTAATCTGCACAGAGAAAACGATTAAACATCTCCATAGTGGTGCCAGTGCAGTGCGACTTCATCCTTAACTATACTAACAATATATATAGCTTTTGAAAACCAAAATAATCACAAATACGCGCTCTCATATACGTATACTATCTCTCCCTGATAACTTCCGTAGGTAAACTACGCAACCTAGAGCTTTGATACCAAGTGTGACGTCCCGCCCCACACCAGCCGACATTTCCTCCGAAGGCGCGTTGTACGCATGCCCGACTAGCATGGGACGGTCGCTAAAGAAAGGAAAGAAGGGAATGAGCTAATCAAAAACCTGTAGAATGTCTCACAGCGCATGGAACAAAATATAATAATAATATACTTGACATAAAACAGGCAAGACAGTGCATAAGCTGATAACTAAAACCAATATCAACATCATCATCAGATTAGCGGAAATCCAAATACAGCTTATTACAACTTTCCAAATTACTGTCTCTAAACAAAAGAAAGAAAGGTACACCACTAATGCCCAAAGTAGTGACCGCAGTAACACAGGGAGAATATATATATATATATATATATATATATATCATACGTGGAAGCCTCCTGCTCGTCTCCGGTACAGCTACTCGTGCATACCACCTAACATGTCTCTAGTCTGCTCGTGAGAGCACCTAGAGTAATAAGAAGAGACATAAAACTCTGGGTCAGACAAAAGTCTGGTATGAGCGATAAGCAGCTAAAAAGAACAATAACAGGTATACTAAACCATACCTGAACTTGGACCTGCAACCAAAGAGTTAGCACTACATACCGTACAATACTCTAAGGTGCCACTAACATATGGTGTAAAGAATACGGGGGTGGGGGTGTGCATGTCACAATGATGGAAAACAAATCACGCATAGCAACCAACCTCACATCTCTCATTCAGTGCGTCAAGCATACGATGTCCACCACTGTCAATCACTAGACCCATCGAAGTAGTGACGGAGTTCGACTTGTACAACTATTGCTACTACCAAGCTTACCACATGGAGTCATGACCAAACCTTTACAAATGACTCCACCTTATTGGTCTATAGCTCTTTAGTCATACCTAGGCCACTGTGGCGCTGAATCCATTCACGTACCCCCTACACATAGTGATCCAAAGTCATAGACATCGACAACCCCTTAGCACACGTCCCGCAATAAAGCCCAACTCATGAAGTCGACTCGTTGGTTCCCAACTGGATCCTGAGTACAAACTTCCCATTTGGACTACCTTTGTATCTCGGGTTTTGGTCGTCACCTTCTTCTCTGGATCGGTCTTCATTTCTTCACTTCATTTTGCTTTAGGTCGTGGTCATCAGTTCCTCGGTTCGGATCGAGTACCTCCCTTCAGATCGGTGTACTTCAGGTCGTGGTGCCTCTTTGGTTCGTGAGCCCTCAACTAGTTCCACCATCCTCCTCGGGTCGGGTCATAGTCACCCAACAGGGTCGGATCGGGTCGTGATGAGCTCCTCCGATCCTGTCCTCCTTCCCAAACACTTCGGGTCGGGTCCACATCTCCAAGCGGTGCGGATCGTTGTGTGCCGATCGGGTCGGGTATTCAAACTCGTGGCCTTCAAGGTGGAGCAGCTCGTGGAGATGGTTGTTGGATCTAGATTAACCCTAGAGGGGGGGTGAATAGGGTTTATCACAGTTTTTAACTGAATTAAAATTCTAACGAGGTATATAATAATAAACAGATCACAGAATATAGCAGAAACAGAAATGCAGAAAATAAATCACACACAGATATACCCAGCTTCGGCAAAACCCTGCTTACTGCTGCATTTCTAAGGTTTCTACTAGGTGGTAGAACAGTTCTCGCATACAAGACCATGTACACTTGCAAACCCTGCTCCTATTCTAACCCTACGCTCAAAACTCTAGACTGATCGATATCCCCTCGATCAGATTTCCCCTGATTACAACCCCGTAACCAGTAACCCAGATTTTACAGACTCTGTCAACTGTCAGTCAACTCCTTGACTGAACTCTCTAGTATTTTACAGATACTAGAAAAACTGTTCAGAATTGTTTACAGAAGAAATTGAAAAACAAAACAATACCAACAAAAAAAACAAAGAAAAAGCCCTTAGGAGTTTAAATTAAAAGGATCATCCCCTTTTAAAGTTAAACACACTTAAGCCCTTCATTTCTTTGGCCGGCCCATTTGCAAATTGGTTTCACCATTTAGTTTTTGCCCGATTCCTTTTATCTCTGGAAAAATAAATGGCGGCTAGGGTTTTGCCCTAAATCCAATCGCGATAGCTTCAGATTGATGTAATCTGGTTCTCTGATGTTCTTCTTCACGTTGTTTCTCTCTGGTCAGTGATTTGGGGCTTCTCTCTTACGCTCGACACTGATTTGGAATTGTTCTCTGGCTCGATCGAAAAACTGTGAGTAATTCTGAAAATTCTTGCTTTGAAAAACTTGTGGGTTGTTTGTTGGTTTCGATGCTCTGCCAGTGATGATTTTGGTGTAGTTATAGGTTTAAGAAAAACCATATACCATCTCTGATTTCACGTGAATGACTTCGATCTGATTGTCCCTGATTTTTCGTGTTTCCCCTTATTGACAAACTTGGTTTAAAACCCTCGGCTTGATTGGTTAATTGCTTTAATGCCATGATTGATTTGTAAACCTTGTTTGATTGATGGAATTTTGGTCTTCTTGCCGAGTTTGGTTCCTGAAATAAAAGATTGATTTGCAGAAAAAAATTTCTTGCCAAATTTATTCTTTATTTGCTTGCCAAAAATGCCTTTTCTGATTTCTGAAAAACAGTTTAGAAATTTGCCAAATACTGACTTTGATTCCTCTTCAGAAACTCCGAGTTTCAATTTATGGTTTCAGGAAACTTTTGCATTGATTTCTTCCCATATGCAAATCCTTTGATTTTTCTGGAAATATTAAAAAATTTCCAAATCCTGGAACCAAGATATAATATTTGTTGCCAAAAAAAAATGCTTTGTAATTTCTGGAATTGAATTCCATTGCAATAACTAATTTGCAAAACATCTGGCTCTTTTTAAAATGGCAGACCTGCCACAAATATCACTTGTATTCGAGTTGCACTCATTTATGTGTTTACCATGAAAGCTTGAAAACTGACTTGAAATATGAATTTGTTGCACCAGTATGTACACATCATTTCAGCTACATCACCTTGGACTTGTGCATATATTTGCTCTCGACTCCTTTGTTTTCATAAATAGAACAAGCAGATCCACTGTTAGCTGAACTGATTTTGCTGTGTATATGATATCATTGCTGCTACCATATGTGTACATGTTAACTGAGTATGAATCCATCAGTGTGTTGCTTGACTTGTGAATTACTCCATGCACATTCATGCACTTGAAACATTGTACATCTTCGACCATTCCATGTTGTGTTGACATGCTTGCCTCACATGTAGTTTGTGTTGCACCACCACCTTGGCACCATGTTGTATTCATTTTGAAAAGACCATGCTTGCACCTGAATACTTGTCCACACCAAGTTCACCTATATGCTGCTTTCTTGCACTTGCTATGTTGAAATTCATGACCACTCACAATGTTGAGCAGATTTACTTGTGCTTGACCATGTTGACTCCATTTAGCTGCTGCTTAATTCTGAACACTGTATAGTTGTACATCACCCTCCATGTTCGTACATGCTGCCACACTTGTGTATTTGCTCGAGCCATTTGAAAACTGAGTTGACTTGAATTTGCATGGCTCGACATCTGAGCTGCTTGCCTCACTTGCACTATATGATTTTGAACAAAAGTTTTGTACACTTGCTGTGTACACTTGGTATTCTTGTTGCACATTGAATTTGCTGTTTTGATTATTGATTTTCCTTGTCCACTTTGTCTTGAGTTGACTATGTTGACTTTGTGTATTGCACTGAGTCGAGCAGGTCCATGTGGCTACTCCTCAGTTGCAATCTGATTGGCGTGGCAGTGCACACATGTACACGTGTGTACATGCAGCCATCAGACGAGTTGTCCCTGTCCCTGCATTGAGATATATATATATATATATATATATATATATATGTTGTCTGCCTTGTGGTATTTACAGTGTATCACTGTGAATATCACAAGCTGTCTAGACACAGATTGATGGTTTTATAAATCAGAACAAGTCATGAAAAAGGATGAGAAACACACCAGAAATTTGAGGCAAATAGAAATTTTAAAAATAAATTTTATATTCGCATATGTTCAGTTTAAATTCTATTGCAGTGTATTGTGTGTGTGTTTCATTGTGACAGGTATGAAGAAGATGACTGGACTGACAGTGAATTGCTGTGAAGACTAAAGACTGAAGACAACAAGAAAGTGTTGAGTATGTAAACAAGTGAATGTAAAAGTGAAACTGAAAATGAGTGTTTAATTGTTTCTGTAGTGAGGAGCAAATGAAAAAAATGAGAATTGTACTTTTATTTGTAATAAACAAGGTTGATTGAAAATATCGTTTTATTGTTGTCAAATAAGCTTGTCTATTTTATTCTGTTTATATACAAGTACAAGTATGTGAAGTGATTAAATAGTGGAGTTAATATAGATGTACTGTTTGATATTGAAATAAAATATTCTATTCAAATAAAATACTGTGAATATTTAAATTTCTGTACAGTTGTATTTTATTTAAATATAAATATTATATTCCAGTCTGTGATTTACAATAACAGTACAATATCAAACACATTAAAATAATATTCATTTGGTTGTTATCATCAAACAAAAATCATATAATTGTGTATACAACACCGTTATATACAACAATCTCCCCCTTTTGATGATGACAAACAAATAAAAGATTTTGTATACAATAGATGTGTTTGACAGTGAATATTGAACTCCCCCTATTTATTTGCTCCCCCTACAACAGACAATTCCCCCTATAACTGTACATGAGTGAAATGTATGAATAATAATAAATTTTCAAAATTAAAAAAATTTATAAAATATTCACTCATAAATCAAAATCTCTATCCATTCTCCCCCTTTTGTTATCATCAAAAGGATACAGAATTTAAAATATAGATGAAAAATGACTAACAAATACTATATCAGCTTAAGAGGAAGAACAGTCATCATAAATCTCAATCAGTCAAACAAAAATTATAATAAACTAAGAACAGGTGGCATATTTCACTGTGTAGAACGATAGATTTACGATGAATTTTATAAAAATGAGGAGAGTTATATAGATATGAATTTCAGTTATTTTCAAAAGATTTTATAAAAAAAATTAGCACAAAAACAGTGACGGATTTGGACTATAATTGATAATTCAACTTAAGTGAGAAAATCGAATAATCTCAAATCCCAATACCTATCAATCAACAAATCATAATACGTCATAAGATTTTAACACATTTCACAGATTAGAATATGGATTGATAGACTTGTTTTTACACACCAAGGAAAATTCCAAATAGATTTCTATTTATAGCACATTTTTTTTATTTGTTTATTTAAGAGCACACTGACCACGCATAACCAAATCTGGGATTTTTAAATGAGGTCAGTCGCAGCTTAAATTATAAGTTGTCTCATAACCATGCATGACCAGAGCTTGGATTTTTAAATGAGGTTAGAGACACACTTATATATTAATTATATATTTATCATTTTTAGCTTCAAAAAGAAAACTCCTCGGTATATAAAACCAATATGTGAATGATAGAAAATGGGGTAGGTACAGAAATGGACTGTGAAATAAATTTCTAAATTAATTATGTTATGAAATATGCTCGACTGTACCGAGATCATTGAAAATTTTCAATTATCACTAATTCTGAATAATAACATAGTCCAATTTCTATCACAAATATTTCCACTGTTTATTCAAAAAGATTTTCTCAAAGATATTAACTCTCCATATTTATATAAAATCATAATGGATGGTAGAAGGATGATATATAATGAAGATGGTCGTGAAATAATTGCCAGTTCAAAGATATTATAATAAATATTCAACCATCATGAAAATCCAGATAAAATCTCCTCTTGTTGTGAAATATATTGCAGTCATAATTCATCACAATTTCAAGTTCTGATATATTTTGATGAATTATATATACAGAGCAATTTGGATATTGATTTCGATTTCTGAATGAATAATTCTAAAATTGAAAATCAAATACAAGAGGAATATGCTGATCTATACATGACAAGAGGGCAAAATGTGTACAAGACAAAAAGAGTGTGTGAATTTATACATGGTGAAGATTTGAATCTAAGTACAGATGGGTGAGACAAATATAAGGCACTTCTGATAGCACTTGTTCTCGCTTTCTCGAGGATTTTAATGACATAGGTGACTAACAAGAGTATCATAAAGCCAAAGCAGACAAGACTCACAAATTTTACAAGATTATCATAGCAGCAAGTTGTATTTACCAAAGCAAACAGTCAAAAAAAAATGTCAAATCAGTATCAGAGCAGCACAGAAAACATTTTCAAAGCAGACTAGTCAAGACGATGGTTACAAAAGATGATTCATGATCCAAGATTAAAAATATTGTTTATTTTAAATCATTTAAAGAAACATGAAAATATCAGAATTTAATGAATCAATCACACCAGATTATAAATTTTTGATTCGAGATATATGCGTGATTCAATAAATCAATAATTTCAAATGAATTTAAACAAACAAATATTTAAATCAAAATAATCATGAAATAACAGTGATTTTAGAACCAAAGTTTCAAAGAATTTCTCCATAATATTTCAGACAAGCCCAAAGAAAAAATCAGATCATTTACATCAGGTATGAGAGATATTCATGATCCAGAATAATTTATTTGAAATCACTTGAATCAATGTCAAGTTTTGAGATAAATTGAATAAGTCACAGAAGATTGATAATTTCAGATTTAAGAGGTGTGTGATATTCAAAGTATCAAGAATTTCAACCGATTTCAAACAAACATATTTCAATCAAAAATAATGATCACAAATAACGATGAATTTCAAGATGTATCACTGATTCAAGACAAATTAAAATATCTAAGCCAATTTGGATATCAATGAAATTATCACGACTGGTAAGAAGCTGTGTACTGTAATGAGTATAGTATCTTAAGTGTTTCCAAAATGAATTGGAAGAAACTCAAAACAGCAAAGGTGTGTGAAATCTCATTAATATTTCAGATCACCAAAAATAATAATATAGAATTCAAAGTAACAGTGTTCAAGATATAACATGAATAATCAACACTGTTAGGAATTCAAAACACAGAAAATAAACTTCAAAAAACAATTGCAGATATATACAAGTTAAAATCAAAATTCTGAACTAAAATTAAAACATAAGAGGATAATACAATTAAAACGAATTTCCAGAAAATCGTGAATTCTGCAACTGGAAGTTTAATTAGCACAGAATAAGACAAAAATATGTGGCAGTGATAAATCTAAAACAAAACAAAAAACAGAAGGAACAGAAGAGGTAAAGAAGGAATAAGAGAAGAGAATAAAAACAGAAAATTATTTACAAAGTTGAGTCCAGAGATCATACCTGATTTTGCAGTAAACGATGTGAATCTCCAACTCATCGGACTTGCTAAGGAACTGAGAATAGTTCAATGATATGAAGCAGTTTGGATTCAGTTTCTCTTTTCAGCAAGGCATTTCCTCAGCCTCCTTTGGTACCTAACAGTTAAGAGGATCGAGTGGTCAAACAAAATTTGTAAAACCACTCACAGTTTCGTTTGTGCGTTTTGGTACCCAAACCTGTTTGTATAACAACCCAACTGAATTTACTTTCGTGCCCTTAGGAACCCAAAACCGTTTAGTTTTTCCAAAAATGGTTTTATTTATTTTTGGGGTCCATGATTGTTCAACTGGATTATTATAAAACAAATTCACATCTCGATTATGATTTAAAAATCCCTTTGAATTATTAGACTTCAAGTTTTCAAATTTATTGTTCTTAAAGAGGTTTGAAGGAATTTTCAAATCATTTGAGTTTCGTTTTACAAAATCATTTTCTTTCTCGAAACCAAGACCTCTTTTATTTCCAAAAGAATTTTGTTTTTTCAACAACATATTCAAAGATTTTTCACTTGTTGAAAAACGTTTCAAACTCAATTCAAGATCGTTGATTTTGGATTTTAGATCAGAATTTTCTTTTATCAGATTCGAACAACGATTAATGCTGATCTTTCTCCTTTCGGTCTCGTTTTGTTTCAAAATCAAATTTTCATTTTCAAGTACTTTGATTTTGGTCTTGGATTCAAGAATCTCAGATTCAAACTGAATTTGCTTTTCAAATTGTTGTTTTTCAAAAATCTTGAATTTTTCAATTTCGTTTTCAAGCTTTTTCAAAGCTGATTCAGTTTCCAACAACTTTTCTTTTTCATAAATTTCAAATTCGGGATTTTCGTATGTTTTGAAATTATCTAAATTCCTTTTGCAAAAAATTGTTTTTATAAGTTTGCTCATTCTCATTATTTTTCAAAATCAAAATTTGGTTTTCAAGCTGTTCAATTTTTTTATTAAGATGAGCAAGATTATTTTCCAAATTCAAACAATTTTCGCACACAGAATTAGAACAATCTCCACTTTTAAATTTCAATTCCAAATCACTATTTTTGCGTCGCAACTCAGAATTTTCAGATTTCAAAATTTTAATTTTCAGTTGAAGTTCATCAACAGATTTAGTTAAATCAAGGCACATATAAACTAAGTCTTCATAAGAGAAATTTCCTGTTTCATCATCTGTTGAGTCTCCATTATCTGTTGAATCTTCATCATCTGATCCATCTGAAATTTCGTCGACATGACCTGTAAAGCAAAGATCTGAATCTGAGTTGATCTCGTGGGGTTTTGTGAAATTGTTGTCTGTTCTGTAAACCTTGTCAAGAGTTTTCCAAATATCCTGCGCAGTCAAACAATGAGAGATAAATTTTAATTGATTATTACCAATGAAAGAATAAATAATATGCATAACCTGAGCATTTAAAACCTTATTCCTCTTATCTAACATATCTCCCATATTTTCAATAATATTCCAATATTCAAAATTTACAGATTTTAAATATAATTCGAATTTTGATTTCCAAATTTGAAAATCTGTTCCATTGAAAATCATTGGAATATCACTGGACTGACTCTTAGAAGACTGACAACAAGGATTCACCATTTCTCTAGAGTTAACAAAAAAATACCTGCTCTGATACCACTTGTTGGATCTAGATTAACCCTAGAGGGGGGTGAATAGGGTTTATCACAGTTTTTAACTGAATTAAAATTCTAACGAGGTATATAATAATAAACAGATCACAGAATATAGCAGAAACAGAAATGCAGAAAATAAATCACACACAGATATACCCAGCTTCGGCAAAACCCTACCTACTGCTGCATTTCTAAGGTTTCTACTAGGTGGTAGAACAGTTCTCGCATACAAGACCATGTACACTTGCAAACCCTGCTCCTATTCTAACCCTACGCTCAAAACCCTAGACTGATCGATGTCCCCTCGATCAGATTTCCCCTGATTACAACCCCGTAACCAGTAACCCAGATTTTACAGACTTTGTCAACTGTCAGTCAACTCCTTGACTGAACTCTCTAGTATTTTACAGATACTAGAAAAACTGTTCAGAATTGTTTGCAGAAGAAATTTAAAAACAAAACAATACCAACAAAAAAAAACAAAAAAAAAAGCCCTTAGGAGTTTAAATAAAAAGGATCATCCCCTTTTAAAATTAAACACACTTAAGCCCTTCATTTCTTTGGCCGGCCCATTTGCAAATTGGTTTCACCATTTAGTTTTTGCCCGATTCCTTTTATCTCTGGAAAAATAAATGGCGGCTAGGGTTTTGCCCCAAATCCAATCGCGATAGCTTCAGATTAATGTACTCTGGTTCTCTGATGTTCTTCTTCACGTTGTTTCTCTCTGGTCAGTGATTTGGGGCTTCTCTCTTACGCTCGACACTGATATGGAATTGTTCTCTGGCTCGATCGAAAAACTGTGAGTATTTCTGAAAATTCTTGCTTTGAAAAACTTGTGGGTTGTTTGTTGGTTTCGATGCTCTGCCAGTGATGATTTTGGTGTAGTTATAGGTTTAAGAAAAACCATATACCATCTCTGATTTCACGTGAATGACTTCGATCTGATTGTCCCTGATTTTTCGTGTTTCCCCTTATTGACAAACTTGGTTTAAAACCCTCGGCTTGATTGGTTAATTGCTTTAATGCCATGATTGATTTGTAAACCTTGTTTGATTGATGGAATTTTGGTCTTCTTGCCGAGTTTGGTTCCTGAAATAAAAGATTGATTTGCAAAAAAAAAAAAAAAAAAAAAAAAATCTTGCCAAATTTATTCTTTATTTGCTTGCCAAAAATGCCTTTTCTGATTTCTGGAAAACAGTTTAGAAATTTGCCAAATACTGACTTTGATTCCTCTTCAGAAACTCCGAGTTTCAATTTATGGTTTCAGGAAACTTTTGCATTGATTTCTTCCCATATGCAAATCCTTTGATTTTTTTGGAAATATTAAAAAATTTCCAAATCCTGGAACCAAGATAAAATATTTGTTGCCAAAAAAAATGCTCTGTAATTTCTGGAATTGAATTCCATTGCAATAACTAATTTGCAAAAACATCTGGCTCTTTTTAAAATGGCAGACCTGCCACAAATATCACTTGTATTCGAGTTGCACCCATTTATGTGTTTACCATGAAAGCTTGAAAACTGACTTGAAATATGAATTTGTTGCACCAGTATGTACACATCATTTCAGCTACATCACCTTGGACTTGTGCATATATTTGCTCTCGACTCCTTTGTTTTCATAAATAGAACAAGCAGATCCACTGTTAGCTGAACTGATTTTGCTGTGTATATGATATCATTGCTGCTACCATATGTGTACATGTTAACTGAGTATGAATCCATCAGTGTGTTGCTTGGCTTGTGAATTACTCCATGCACATTCATGCACTTGAAACGTTGTACATCTTCGACCATTCCATGCTATGTTGACATGCTTGCCTCACATGTAGTTTGTGTTGCACCACCACCTTGGCACCATGCTGTATTCATTTTGAAAAGACCATGCTTGCACCTGAATACTTGTCCACACCAAGTTCACCTATATGCTGCTTTCTTGCACTTGCTATGTTGAAATTCATGACCACTCACAATGTTGAGCAGATTTACTTGTGCTTGACCATGTTGACTCCATTTAGCTGCTGCTTAATTCTGAACACTGTATAGTTGTACATCACCCTCTATGTTCGTACATGTTGCCACACTTGTGTATTTGCTCGAGCCATTTGAAAACTGAGTTGACTTGAATTTGCATGGCTCGACACCTGAGCTGCTTGCCTCACTTGCACTATATGATTTTGAACAAAAGTTTTGTACACTTGCTGTGTACACTTGGTATTCTTGTTGCACATTGAATTTGCTGTTTTGATTATTGAGTTTCCTTGACCACTTTGTCTTGAGTTGACTATGTTGACTTTGTGTATTGCACTGAGTCGAGCAGGTCCATGTGGCTACTCCTCAGTTGCAATATGATTGGCGTGGCAGTGCACACGTGTACACGTATGTACATGCAGCCATCAGACGAGTTGTCCCTGTCCCTGCATTGAGATATATATATATATATATATATATATATATATATATGTTGTCTGCCTTGTGGTATTTACAGTGTATCACTGTGAATATCACAAGCTTTCTAGACACAGATTGATGGTTTTATAAATCAGAACAAGTCATGAAAAAGGATGAGAAACACACCAGAAATTTGAGGCAAATAGAAATTTTAAAAATAAATTTTATATTCGCATATGTTCAGTTTAAATTCTATTGCAGTGTATTGTGTGTGTGTGTTTCATAGTGACAGGTATGAAGAAGATGACTGGACTGACAGTGAATTGCTGTGAAGACTAAAGACTGAAGACAACAAGAAAGTGTTGAGTATATAAACAAGTGAATGTAAAAGTGAAACTGAAAATGAGTGTTTAATTGTTTCTGTAGTGAGGAGCAAATGAAAAAATGAGAATTGTACTTTTATTTGTAATAAACAAGGTTGATTGAAAATATCGTTTTATTGTTGTCAAATAAGCTTGTCTATTTTATTCTGTTTATATACAAGTACAAGTATGTGAAGTGATTAAATAGTGGAGTTAATATAGATGTACTGTTTGATATTGAAATAAAATATTCTATTCAAATAAAATACTGTGAATATTTAAATTTCTGTACAGTTGTATTTTATTTAAATATAAATATTATATTCCAGTCTGTGATTTACAATAACAGTACAATATCAAACACATTAAAATAATATTCATTTGGTTGTTATCATCAAACAAAAATCATATAATTGTGTATACAACACCGTTATATACAACAATGGCTTGTGATCGGGTCAGATGGTGTGAGCGGTATGGTTCGGGTAGGGGCGATCTGATCCAGTCCCTGCATATTTTCCTGCAACTTCTTCCAACGACTGTTTATGCCATTCGACGGCGTTTTCGACCATTCTAACACTTCTAGACAACCACAAAGCATACTATACAGTCATAGCAACATATATAATCATCCACAAACAACAAAACAACAATCTTAGCATGTAAAATGGATCAAACGTACCCAAAATCCCATATTTTCCCTTAAACATGTTTAGGAAAAACTAATGATATGATTAGTAAAACTTAACCAAATCAAACCAAATTTCTAACAGAGGTCTAAAACATTATTTTCGAATTTATAAATATTTTTCCAAAATTTTATCATGTCTAATTTCGTTAATCTTCACTAGTTACCGTTAATTAACCGTAATTAGTGCAAAACTATGCAAATCACTCACCTTGGCCACAAATAAAATACCAAATCTGAAATGATTCTCTGTTTGGCGTTGTTCCCAATGCAACACAGTAGCTCTAACCTTGCTTTGGTGCTTTCTCTCCTTAATTTGATGTTGATTAGGCTAATCTTCAATTGGAAAGTGGTTTAGAGGTGTTTTGAAGAGATTTAGAGAGTGGAGACCATGGCTAGGTTAAGAGGAATGAATAGTGACGGCTGAAAAATGAGAAAAATGTATTCTCTAAACCCTAACAGCCCCTTTAAACTCCTAATCCCGAAATTCCCCTTTGGGCCTAGCTGTTAATCACCCGGTTAAGCCCAATTAAGCTGTTTTTCACCATTTGAAACTTGTTTCAGCCATATCTCCCAAACAGTGAGTCTATTTGGCTAATATGATCACTCTACAGAATTGTAAACCATCATTCGGATCCAATGGAAGTGGTTTCATATGAAAATTCCTTTTCAGTCAAAAGTTATGGTCAAAACAAGATCAACTAGGGGCAAAATGGTCATTTAAAAATCGGTAAAAATCATGAACATGGGAAATGACCCCAATAGTCGTCTCCCAAAGTTACATGACCATACGACTTCGTGTTTGTGAAAGAAATAAATATTCTTCGATCTTATGATGCGTAGAATGCGGATCGTTACATATGGAGAGAGAAAAACCCAGATTTTCAACGGCTTTCAAAGGCCATCAACAGCTTACAGGTCATTGATAACCAATGGCTTTCAATGGTTGTTTCCACTGTTCTCTAACGGTTCCAACGGCTAATTGGTTAACAAGCTCTGTCACATGTTCATATTTGTCGTTGGAGGCCGTTGGAAATACCCCGTTGATGCCGTTGGAAAATGTTGGTATGCATGCCAACGAGGTTTCCAACGGCCGCCAATGACTGGTAGTCATTTGAAACCATTCTTCTTCTTGTAGTGATTTTGTCAGACACCTTTCATAAGTTTTAAAATACATTTATGCTACTTCCCAATAAATTATTTTACACAAAAACATGTATAGCTATTTTAAACAAGAAATGGATTTTATAATATTTATATTTTATGATATATAGTGCAAATATTTATTGTATAAAAATTTGCGTTTTAATCGCAGTTATTAGCACTATAAAGTGGATATAGGGATACTTTGTTTAGAATTGTTATGATAACAGTGAATTACCATTACCATACCAATACCGATCAATTGGTAACCAATACCGAGTTACATCGGTATATCAATATTATCAGTATGATAATGGTAAAATTATCATTACTTAAGGTAAACATAGCTGTAAAGAAATGGCAAACTAGTGATAATAATAAATTTACCAATCATAATAATTTTTCTATTTTTCACTATCTTAGTTAGCCATAGCCACAAAAGTTTGATGGTATGCTAGATTTTAAGCTGATACTTATAACATTATTTGTGATTGTATCCTTTTCGGCTTTATTAATTTCAATGCTGGAGATTAGCAACAATATCGTTTCATATTATTGTAAATAATTTGTGATGAGTGAAGATAATTTTATCCGTTGACTGAAATATCTGATTTTTTTGAATAAACATTAATAAAGGTAGAATTAGTACCTCTTTCTCCTAATATTTATGAAAATTTTAATGTGATAAAATTATAACAAGAAAATAGTGTGAAGGACAAAATTACAGGTTTTTTCAGTCGTAAGAACGACCTGCTGAAATTTTATTTTAAAGTACAAATCATCAGATCTTAGGTATTAGTTTTATAGTGTGCATGATATCAGAATTTGACTATCAGTCTTACAGTGTATATGGTATTTGAATTTATCTATCACTTTTTAAGTGTGTATAGTATCAGTTTTACAAAAATTATGAAATTTGTCCTCGGTACGGCAATAGTTTTCTTATACTTACAAGGGTAGTCGTTATCGTGACATCCTTAGTTTTGTTAAACCTGTTCTTGAGAATGGTTTTTAGGTATACTTAGCTGCCAACTTTATGCTCCAACTCAGCTCTATGAGATTCTAGTCACGAGAATGTGAATACACGGTTTTATATAAGCTTTCTTCCTTGCAATAGATAGAAGAAGCCAGTCTGTTCTATTTTTTGTTCCCTATTCTCCAAATCATTTTTGTTTTGTTCTCACTCAGTCTTACCTACCATTTTTCACTCTTCCTCTCTAAGCTTGTTTTGTTTCCACATCTCTTGGTTCTTTTCTCAATTTTGGAAGAGAGGCTTCATTCCACTTAATTTTCAATGTACTAGAATTTCATATTTAGTGACCTCGTATTGTCATCTCTTCTTTTTTTTTAAATATATTTTGTATTTTAGATGCGATGTGTTAGCTAGCTAGTGATCAGATTTATAATTTATTTTCTATTTTCGATTCACTTTAGAAGAACTCTTTAGCTAACTATATCAAATAACCCTAGAAAGAAGTATTTCTACTTTGTTGATTTGAAGATAACACATAAATAATGGCTTCTTCAAATCACTTTTTGGCTATGATCGGAGAACACGAAGAGTTAATCAATGGTGAGATGAAGCAATCTTCTTCAAATTCTACAGCTCTGGCAGCTCCTAAAGCTGAAGCCCCGGCTAAGAAAAAGAGAAATTTACCAGGAACTCCAAGCAAGTATCTATACATACTTTTTTTTTTTACTTGATGCTAAGATGGTTATAAGTAATTCACTAAATTGATATTCAGTTTATGTATCAAGATCTATGTTGTGTTGATATCTAAGGTATTTCTTATTTTTAGTGTTTAGTAGCTTGTGCAATTTGGTAGTAGTTCTTTGCAGTTTCAACTTCCTTACCGAGTAAATTTTGAATTCAGACCCGAATTAAATTGAGGGCATTTTTTGTTAGTTTAGTTAAGCTTCTACTTTAATTTCACGTTTTCCAAGGAGTGCTTGTTTGCACTTCCCAATTGCATGCTCTCACCTAATCCATAATTGTTTAATTAATTTTATTCATTACTCTAATTACCTGCCATTTATTCTCATTCCATGCAAAAAAGAAAAGAAAAGAAAAGAAAAAAATCATATATTGCATCTAATCTAATCATGTACAGATCCGGATGCTGAAGTGATAGCATTATCTCCCAAAACTCTCATGGCCACAAACCGATTCATATGTGAAGTATGCAACAAAGGATTCCAAAGAGAACAAAACCTACAGCTACATAGAAGAGGTCACAATCTACCCTGGAAACTGCGTCAGAAAAGCACCAAAGAAGTGAAAAGAAAAGTTTACTTGTGCCCCGAACCGACTTGCGTTCATCATGACCCTTCTCGAGCA
This sequence comes from Allium sativum, assembly GCA_030737875.1. NCBI lineage: Eukaryota > Viridiplantae > Streptophyta > Magnoliopsida > Asparagales > Amaryllidaceae > Allium > Allium sativum. Next base: position 620,069,934 of record CM060912.1, read on the forward strand.
CTTGGAGATCTTACTGGTATAAAGAAGCATTTTAGCAGAAAGCACGGTGAAAAGAAATGGAAATGTGAAAAGTGTTCTAAAAAATATGCAGTTCAATCAGACTGGAAGGCTCATTCAAAGACCTGTGGCACTAGGGAGTATAGATGTGATTGTGGCACTCTCTTCTCCAGGTATAACACTTGGCTTCTGCCCTTATACTTTGCTAATTTGGTTCATTTTCCTCACATATGTAATATGATATATATCTCTGTAATAATGCTAGCAGCATTCTTCTTGAATGCTATTTTATTTTCCATTTTATTCTAGTCTAAGTCGGATAAAAATAAAATGGTAGTGATTACATACATGAGGCCTGTATTTCATGAGAAATGGGTTAATGTGGTAAACATAATAGCCACATATTATTCAGTGAAAGTTAGTACTTATAGACTTATAGTACTTATGTGCAGCACAAATTAACATCCCTTTATTTTTGTTACAAATTACAATGCGCAAGTACAATAGTGTTCATGTACAAATATTCATGCTGGGCATATTGAAAACATAATTAGGGTTGGGGGAATATATGGTCTTTTTCTATGGAGAATGAGGTCACTAGTGTAGCACGTGAAATGCTTAATTAAGGGAAAAAGTTATCATCATTTTTTCTCAAACAGGAATCATCTTTTTATATATTCGTTCATTCACATGTTGATACCATGCACACAGTTTTGCAGTTTTGTATTCTAGCGTTCTGGCTACTTGTGTGCAGTTACTTTCCACTGCACTTGGACCATTTTGAAACAACACCTTCATTCGTTTTTCTTATCATCCACTATTTTTTGAGTTCCGTATCATTCAGGTTCAGTATTTCACAGGACTTGCATTGATTGAATCAGGATATTGTTTCTTTCTTTCTTTTTTTCTTTTTTTCTTTTTTTACAATGCACCCAATGATCATTTGCCTAATTCGGAATAGTATTGGAACAATAGTTGACGAGAACTGTATTGACTGAAGTAAATGTCCAACAATTCACTTTATTCTTCTTAAATTTGTTTTACAATACTCTTTTCTGTGACATTTATTGAAAATATTCTTCTCTTTAAATGAGGTATAGGAAATTCTGTCGAGAATAGATAGTATAGTACTACTAATACTATTAGTAGTAATAACTTTACAAGAAGAAAAAAAAAAGGACAGGAAATTCATCTTTATAACCATAAAATGTCAAAAGTGTTTGTGTATGTACAACAAACTGTAATTTGCTTATGTAACAAGTGCCAAAGATTCCTCAGACAAATATATAACATTATAACATATATAGTGTTGGACAAAAATTGCTCTCATACCAAACTGTTATGCAAAAATTGCTCTTATACCAATTGTTGGGGTTTTGTGTGTAGTGGAAGTTTGATAAAACGTCCGAAAAATAAGATCTTTATCACCCGATCATCTTCTTTATTGATTCACCAATAAAAAAATATATGTTTACAATCAATCTCAACTATCATTATAAATCATTACAACTTAAACCAATAACCTTATTGAGAAATAGGTAGAGAATATTTAATGGCTAAATAATTTGAAGAAGAACACTCAATTTGGAATAACTAGACTGATCACTTTTGGTGGCTCTCACCCGCACCTAATGAAGATTTCAGCTGGCCCTTTTTATAGAGAAAATTGCTTCATGCGCAAGAAAACTTGGCATCCAAATTATCTTCGTATATGCTATAAAACTATTTGGATAAGCACCAAATATCCTTGCAATAAATGTCCACAAATATAACAACCAATATCTCTCCATAAAATCTAGCACCAAATCTCTTCATCAAATTTAGCACCAAATCTCTTCATCAAATCTAACACCAAATCTCTGCATAAAATCTAGCAACAAATCTCTTCACAAAATATGTAAGATTATTTGTTGTCCAAAGTTGTGATTTGCATATCACCAATTTCAACACATAGCACTGAGTTATATAAGTATTTATGGTGAGTTTTTCACAAAATAATTGCATACGATAAATAATTTTCATTTACACTTTAGTTGAAGTACTAAAAAAAGGCATTGTGTGGGTTTCAAATTTTAACACAACAAACAACGTCAAACAAGCTTTTTTTCGTCTGCTTTCCCCTCTTCTTATGCAACCGTGACATTTGTTGGTTGACATGGAATATACCAATCCAATAAATCAAGTTGGATCAATTCTATTTTGTTAGTTAATTGGTTGATTTTTTTTATTTTATTTCTATAGTTTTCACGGCTTGTTGGTCCAGTTTAGTTTTGAATAATGAAAATCAAACCAATCAAACTAAATTTATAAAATAAGATATTTTAGAATAAGAATGGCAATACTATTATTTACTGTAATTTTCTTCTAATCTATAGTAACATATTTTTATAGTTAAAGTTTGTTTATTAAAATATTTGCATCATGAACCCGATTGATCTTGTTTTAAACTTATATTATATCTAAGACCAGAGTATTCATTTTATTTTTTTAACATAAATCAAACAAACAAACCAAACCAAACAAAAATAAAATACTACCGGGTTGGCTGGTTTCGGTATAAATAAATATCGATTTGATTTGGTTCAGTCTCTGTTTTTTCATTGATTATTTTAGTTTCAACATTTTTGATCAATTTCGCGCCGAATCAATCATTCGCTCATCCATGTTCTTCTTCCTCTTAATACAAGCTCATTCTATTTTTAGACTTGAATGATTGTTCGTTCTTGTATATTAGGATATCGAACAAATACATTATTGACTTAAGCTACCGCCTACTATTGACAAACTTAATTCTTCGATAGCTTGAATCAATTAGTAAATTCGATGTACAGTTACTTCTGTACACAAGCGTCATAAAGAGTTTTCATTTTCTGATGGGAACATCATTTAGAAAGAAACTGAAATTTATGGATCATTATATAGTGCTACAAGTCTACAGAATGAACACAGAATACCAGTAAATGTTGATGCATTTTCATACCAGTGAACATTATGAATTTTGTTGTTTTTTCAGGAGAGACAGTTTCATCACTCATCGTGCATTCTGTGACGCCCTAGCTCAAGAAAGTGTTAGAACTCCATCCAACATCCCTACACATGGAAGCAACACCTACTCAAACAGTAACAGCCATGACAACAATATGAGCGTAGCTGTATCTCAAATGTCGTCTTTACATGACCACCTCGGTGTGCCTAGCAGTAGTACCCAACTCCACCATTCAGCCCTGAACAATTCCTTCTTCCTGGGTAGCAATAGCATCCAAAATCAAGATTTCAATAGCAATCAAACTCAAAACCATGATCATTTCTCAATGCTACAACAAAACAAGCCATATCATGGTATGATGCAGCTTCCTGATCTTCAAAACAACTTCCCAAATCAACCTTTTAACTCGGGTTTCTGTTCAAACAACGATCAAAATGTTAGCATTAACAATAAAAGCAGCAGTACTCATTACATGGGAAGTGCAATGAATGATCAAGTGTATGATTCATCCTTGTTGCATAGACATAGTGAAGAACCATATATGTCTGCCACTGCATTGCTTCAAAAGGCAGCACGAATGGGAGCCACGACAAGCAATGATAATAATAACTGTAGTTGGTCGGCGTTATCATCTAGAATGCAAAATGAGGCACATATACAAAGTTTGATGAGTTCTCTTGCTTGCGGCAATGTGAATGCAGGATTTACAAGAGATTTTCTTGGAGTTGGAACGGTGATAAGAGGAATGAGAGGTGGAGTTTCTCCTTGCGACGTGGGGTCCTTCAGTTCCGACTCTCCTTTCAGTTCTGGTGCAAATTTGCAGTAGTCTGGTGAAAGAGAATTTATGTCGTTCGAGTATGCAAACATATCTTGTGCTTAATTTCATGGTTTAGTCGAGTAATAATATTATTTCTACCGCAGTAAACATCTATGATTCGGGGGTTTGGTTATGCTATAAGTTAGCATGGCTACTTTGCTACAACAAGCGATACATGTAGGTTATGGTACTGTATAAGTAAGAAAGGGGGAAAAAGGTGGGATAATGGAGAATGTGGAATGATTAAGTTTAATGTGACCAATCTCATTAACAGTGAAGTTGCAATTGGAAGTTTTGACTACAAAATGGTGTCTGCTTATGGACGTTGTTGATGTACTGCAAACTTTACGGTAACTAGACTTTTTTTTTTTTTTTTTTTTTTTTAAAGATACATTTTATACTGATAAGAAAAGGTTTGCAGATTTAAAAGGCTTCATAAACAAAATATGATACGAATGCTACATAATTCTGGTACACAAAAATCATTCTACTTTGCTAACTAACTGAACAACCAACAAATAATGCAATTAAATACAGAAATGAAATAAACGACAATTAACAAATTTACTATCTCAATGTGGTCAAAAGGACAACTGGAACTACATAACCTCCAAATTGTAACAACATTGATTGACAAGCTGATTTCTAACTCCTCGCTCATGTTCTACTTTTTCGTTTCATATCTTTTCCTTTTGCATTTAATTCAAAAATCATACCGTGTCATTTGGGGTTGTCGATGACATTCGAAATTTTTGAAGTAGGAAAATCAAACATGATTTTTACTAGATGCTTAATTTTACGATGCTTATATCTAGTGTGGGAGCTCATTGATTCATTTGACTGAATATTGGATGTGTCATCCGAAGCTAGTTGGTCTTTGTTTTTCATCCATGGCATTTTCACCCTTTATATTTAGTTATCCTATGGCGGTCGACTCATCATTTATGTTTTGTTTGTTTTCACTAATATTCAATGCATTATACAGAGAACCATACAGTTAGAAAATATGAGTGTAACCAATGTAAAAGATATTTTATGCCGCATTTGTAAATAAAGCGGGAATGCTTACCCGATATCTTGTAAGTTGTAACCATTATGCAACTATATATAGTAGTCGTTAGTATGAATATATAAACTCTTCCATTTCTTCAACCGCAAGATCATCTTACAAAACGGATAGATACAACTCAAGATCTTTTCAGCAAGATCATTAAATATCGTAATATTTCTAATATGGTTTAAAGCTGCAAGTTTAACAACACGCAATCGCCATGCCATTACCACATCAGCGAATTATCATCATTGCAATAGGTCGCGATGTTGGGTATTCCAGCCCATATTTGACATAATTTTATGCAGGTATATTTGGCATAATTTTATGTAGACATATTTGACATATCTTTTTATGCAGGCCATGCTTAATTTGTGGGTGAGATTTATTAGTTTTGTCTTTTTCCCAGATTTGTTGTGCAAGCATGCCTTTTGTGCAACAATATCTTTTCTTTTCAGGAAAGACATTTGGCAGATTACTCACATTTTTGGTATGCACATTAAAAGAAAAAAGGTTAATATAACCAGATCTGCTCACATAAGGCAGTAGCAGTTTTTTGGTCATTTATCATCTTCTTCAAGGTGTTTTGGTCTTCAAGATTGAGATTTATTCTTGCTCGATTCACCGCTGGCCTGAAGTGCACACATAGGGTGTTCTCTTACACCTTTTTCATCTCTTATTGTCTTTGGATTCCAGTGATTAGAAGAGAATCTTTTGTAAACATTTTGGGGTTGTTTTCCCCTTTTGGTTTATCAATAAGAGAAGAGGGTAGACTCCTTAAGAGGTCTCGTGGTTTTTACTCTTCACATCGAAGAGGTTTTCCACGTATAAAATCTTGTGCCTTACTATTTTACTTTCATCGTATCTTTTTTATTTGAATGGTGTGTTGATTGATTGTCTTGTGTGTGATATTGTGGGTGTAGCTTGAAGTAACCCCTAATTGATCCTACCAAATTGGTATCAGAGCTTGAGGTAGGTTATTTATCACACTATGGAGTCGAGCAGTCATAACTCAATGATTAAATTGACATCAACCAACTATTCTATTTGGAGACCTATGATGGAAGACTTGTTATATTGCAGGGATTTACATGACCCAATTGAAACTGTCACTAGTTCGAGTGGTATTATCTCTAAACCTTCTAAACCCGATAAAATGGAAGAGAATGAATGGATAAAGTTGAAAAGGAAAACTTTAGGAACCATTAGACAATGGGTTGACATTAGCATTTTTAACCATGTGTCACAAGAGACCGATCCATATGATTTGTGGAAGAAATTAGAAGGTTTGTGTGAGAGGAAAACCGCTCATAACAAAGCTTCATTGATTAAAAGGCTTGTTAATCTAAAGTTGAAAGGTGGAAAGTCAGTTTCTGAGCATCTTAGTGATTTCCAAGACATTATTAATAAGTTGACAACTATGAAGATCATTTTTGGTGATGAATTGCAAGCTTTGTTCTTATTGAGTTCTTTGCCAGATAGTTGGGAAACTTTAGTTGTGACCATTAGTAATTCAGCTCCAGATGGTGTGCTGTCTTTGGATGTGATCAAAGAAAGCATGTTTAATGATGAAATTAAAAGAAAGGAGATTGGAGTTGACAATTCACAAGCTCTTGTTGTGGAGAATAGAGGAAAAAGCAAGAGCAAAGGACCCAAAGGCCGTGATAACTCAAGAGGAAGATCCAAGTCTAGTGATGGAAAGAATCACTTCATATGCAACTATTGCAAGAAGCCTGGCCATATTAAAAAGTATTGTTTTCGTTGGAAAAGAGAACATGGGAAGAAGAATGATTTTCAGAAAGAAGGCGATGATAAAAATGTTGCAGCAGTAGCCTCTAAAAGTGATGATGATGTCACTTTAATTTGCGCAACTAGTGAATGTCATCATGTTAGCAGTACAGATTCTGAGTGGCTGGTTGATACAGGTGCTTCATATCATTGTGTTCCTAAGAGAAAGTATTTTTTGAATTATAAAGCAGGTGATTTTGGCAGTGTCAAAATGGGTAACCAGAGTTCAGCAAGCATAGTTGGGATTGGTGATATTCGTGTGAAGACTAATGTTGGATGCAAGCTTACATTGAAAGGTGTACGTCATATTCTGGATTTGCGTCTTAATTTGCTTTCAGCTCATATTCTTGATTAAGAAGGCTTTCGTCACACATTTGAGAGTGGCAAGTGGAAATTATCCAAGGGATCCATGACAATTGCAAGAGGCGAGTTGTGTTGTTCTTTGTACAAGACATATTTAACTGTATGTTTTGGTAAGCTCAATGCAGTGGAAGAAAAAGATTCTCCTAATTTGTGGCATCGAAGATTGGGACACATGAGTGAAAAGGGTTTGAAATGTTTAGCAGGTAAATCTCTTATTCATGTCAATACTACAATTTCTCTTAACCCTTGTGATCATTGATTAGCAGGAAAACAACATAGAGCTTCTTTTGCTAGAAAGTCTACAAGAAAGCAGGCTAAGTTGGAGCTTGTACATTCGGATGTATGTGGTCCTATTGAGGTTGAATCCAATGGTGGCAACAAATATTTTGTCACTTTTATTGATGATGCTACTAGAAAGACATGGATTTACATTTTGAAGACCAAAAGCCAAGTGTTTGAAACTTTTCAGAAGTTTCATGTTATGGTGGAAAGGGAGACAGAAAGCAAGTTGAAGTGCCCTCGTACAGACAATGGTGGAGAGTATACCTCATATGAGTTCAAGAATTATTGTGCGCAATATTGTATTCGACATGTGAAGACAGTTCCAGGCACTCCCCAATACAATGGTGTAGCTGAGAGGATGAATAGAACCATTGTGGAGTAGGTGCGATGCATGTTGAAGATGTCCGATCTACCAAAGTCATTTTGGGCTGAAGCAGTGAATACAACAGTTTATCTGATCAACCGTTCTCCATCTATTCCATTAGGGCTTGACATTCCAGAGAGAGCATGGAAGGGATGTGATCCTGTATATACACATCTTAGAGTATTTGGATGCAAGGCATACATGCATCTGCCAAAAGACCAAAGGTCAAAGCTGGATTCCAAGACTAATCCATGTGTTTTTGTTGGCTATGGTGATGAAGAGTATGGGTTCAGACTATATGATCCAGAAAAAGGAAAGGTAGTAAGAAGCAGAGATGTAGTGTTCTTTGAGCATGAAAAAGGTGCAGAACTTTTGAGTGCAAGGTATCATACTAGCTCATATTTTTTTATTGATACTACTGATGTTTCTTTGTCCCCTACTTGTGGTTTTGTTGAACAGATAATACAGGCTGATCTTGATGCAACACATGAAGGTGTTGATGATGCACAGCTTGATGGTGCACATTTTGATGATGTTCATGATGAAGCTCAATCAAATGGAGAAGTAGCTTGTGAGCAGGGGGAGCAAATTGCCCATAAGTGGATGATGCTCAAGTTAGAAGGTCAACCAGAGAACATAAACCATCTACAAGATATCCAAGCACAGATTATATCTTAGTTATAGCTGATGGTGAGCCCGAGAACTTCCAAGAAGTGTTGTCTAGTCGAGACAAGAATCTTTGGCTTGAGGCTATGAAAGAAGAGATGGATTCTTTGATGAAGAATCAGACTTTTGAGCTAGTGAAACTTCCAAAAGGCAAGAAAGTTTTGAAAAATAAATGGGTTTTCAAGAACAAGAAAGATGGTGAGAAGATATTAAAGCGCAAAGCTAGATTGGTAGTCAAAGGATGCAATCATAAAAAGGGCATTGATTTTGATGAGATTTTTTCACCAGTTGTCAAGATGACTTCTATCAGAACCATTTTGGGTTTAGCAGCAAGTTGCGACCTTGAATTGGAACAACTTGATGTAAAAACCGCATTTTTACATGGTGATTTGCAGGAAGAAATCTACATGGAACAACCTGAAGGATTTGAAGAAAAAGGAAAAGAAAAACTTGTTTGCAAGTTGAAGAAGAGTCTTTATGGACTTAAGCAAGCACCAAGGCAGTGGTATCACAAATTTGATTCATTTATGACAAGCAATGGTTACAAGAGGACTGTTGCAGATCCTTGTGTGTATTTTAGAAAGTTTCCTGGCGATATCTTCATTATTCTTCTTTTATATGTGGATGACATGTTGGTAGTTGGACAAAACTTAGAATTGATTAGCAACTTGAAGAAAGATTTGTCCAAGTCATTTGACATGAAGGACATGGGTCCTGCAAAGCAAATCTTAGGCATGGAGATTGTTCGTGACAGAAAAGCTAGGAAGTTGTGGCTATCTAAAGAAAAATATATTAAACGTGTGCTTGAAAGGTTCAATATGAAGCACGCTAAGCCGGTTTGTACACCACTCGCATCTCATTTTAAGCTAAGTAAGAGGGATTGTCCAACAACGGAGAAGGAAAAAGCAAGTATGTCTTCTATTCCTTATTCATCTGCAGTTGGTTCATTGATGTATGCTATGGTGTGCACTAGGCCAGATATTGCACATTCTGTTGGTTTGGTGAGTAGATACTTATCCAATCCTGGTAAAGTTCACTGGGATGCAGTAAAGTGGATTTTCAGATATTTGCGTGGTACTTCTAGATTTTGCTTATGTTTTTGGAGGTAGCAAACATGTTCTTGAGGGGTATACAGATGCAGACATGGCTGGTGATATTGATAGTATAAAATCTACCTCAGGTTATGTGTTCACATTTTCAGGGGGAGCCATTTCTTGGCAATCCAAGTTACAAAAGTGTGTGGCTTTATCTACAACCGAGGCAGAGTATATAGCAGCTGTGGAAGCAAGTAAAGAGATGCTTTGGTTGAAGAGGTTCCTTCAAGAGTTAGGTTTGCAACAAGAAGAGTATATAATATTTTGTGACAGTCAGAGTGCTATGGATTTGAGCAAGAATTCCATGTATCATGCACGCACTAAGCATATTGATGTTCGGTATCATTGGTTAAGAAATGTGATTGATGAAAATTCGCTCAAGTTAAAGAAAATTCATACAAACAAGAATGGTGCAGATATGTTGACTAAAGTGGTTCCAGGAAACAAGCTTGATGTTTGTAGCAAGCTTGTGGGAATGAGTTTCAAATGATGATTGAAGCATGCACATCTTCCCCAAGTTGGGCTGGAGGGGGAGATTGTTGGGTATTCCAGTCCATATTTGGCATAATTTTATGCAGGCATATTTGGCATAATTTTATGCAGGCATATTTGGCATATCTTTTTATGCAGGCCATGCTTAATTTGTGGGTGAGATTTATTAGTTTTGTCTTTTTCCCAGATTTGTTGTGCAAGCATGCCTTTTGTGCAACAATATCTTTTCTTTTCAGGAAATACATTTGGCAGATTACTCACATTTTTGGTATGCACATTAAAAGAAAAAGGGTTAATATAACCAGATCTGGTCACATAAGGCAGTAGCAGTTTTTTGGTCATTTATCATCTTCTTCAAGTTGTTTTGGTCTTCAAGATTGAGCTTTATTCTTGCTCGATTCACCGCTGGCCTGAAGTGCATACATAGGGTGTTCTCTTACACCTTTTTCATCTCTTATTGTCTTTGGATTCCGGTGATTAGAAGAGAATCTTTTGTAAACATTTTGGGGCTGTTTTCCCCTTTTGGTTTATCAATAAGAGAAGAGGGTAGACTCCTTAAGAGGTCTCGTGGTTTTTACTCTTCACATCGAAGAGGTTTTCCACGTATAAAATCTTGTGTCTTGCTATTTTACTTTCATCGTATCTTTTTTATTTGAATGGTGTGTTGATTGATTGTCTTGTGTGTGATATTGTGGGTGTAGCTTGAAGTAACCCCTAATCGATCCTACCACGCGATTGATGGCAATTCATCAAATCAAATTCATCGCTTGAATTTTCCGTGCAGTATCTTTTTTCTTACCAGTTTCCTTTCATGCTCTTTTCTTTAAACTGATCACTAGGCCTTGCCAAGCATCGTTTGTTAATCATCATTTGACTTCAGTTGCTTTCACAGCTCAGTTTGCTATTGATATTGATATTGATCATACTTTGTTAGATTTCATGATACAATATTTCCATTTGCAAAAGATTTAGAAAATATTATCGATTATGGTGATACAATATTTTCATTTAGAGAAGATTTGAGAAATATTGTTAATTTGAATAATATAATATTTTCAACTACAGAAGATTTGGAAGATATCAGAAAATTTATTGTTTATTTTTTTTTGTAAAATTAGATAGAGCAATAAATTACCTACATAAGTTAAAAAATATAAATATTTTTTTATATGGGATATTGAAGTAAGGAATTAATTCTCTGTTTGGTTTATTAAACAAGGAATCTTATCAAGAGTAAATAAATTGGAGAATTAATTAGGCATTGATTCATAACCATAAATCAATTACTTAAACCCCAAGTATTAATCCTGATATAAGGATAGGGATTAGGTAAATGTATAGATCATCTCTCAAAATATTTCTTCTTCTTCTCTATTATCAGTCTTGTAATATTTTCTTATTTAAAAAAGTAATAAAATATCGTCTTCCTAAATGGATGTACACTAACAAAACGTTAGTGGAACCACTATAAATCTCTTGTGTTCTTTCTTTTATTGCTTGATCCGTGATTGTTTTGTTGGTGACTATCTGTTGCTTATTTTGTCTCACCATCAATTCGTTCCTATTTGTTTTTCCGCAAGGTTGGGTTTTATTCTCAAGGCGTTTTTTGAGAAACGTTACCCCAACAATTAGTATCAGAGCTACGAGGTTGATTGAAAAGGGATGTTAGGCATTATGGCAGGAGATAAGGAGAATTCAGCAAATGTATCAAGGCCATATGTCAAAGGGACATATATGGAAGCAGGATCTTAGTTAGCAATATAAAGATGGAATGGGGATAAAGACTTCGAGATGTGGCAATGGAGGATGAAATCTGTTCTAATGAGGAACAATGTTCATCCTGTGGAGTCTATTCCTAAGGAGTTGACGGATGATATTTCAGTCGTGGAAAGGAAGGAGATGGAACGATGGGCATTTACTACTTTACAATTAGCAATGGGGGGAAAATGTCATTTTAGAGATGAGCGGTGAGACCACTGCTAAGGAGATTTGGACCAAGCTGGAAAAACTCTATTTAAAGGCATCACTAACCAACTGTTTGATTTTGCTGAAGACATTTTTCACCATGCGGATGAGAGAGGTATTTCAGTGAAGGCACATCTAAGCTTCTTCGATGATCTCGTGATGAAGATGAAGACTGTTGACTTGAAAGTGGATGAGGAGCAAATAGCAATGATTCTTTTGTGTTCTCTTCTGGAGCGATACACAGGTTTCGCTAACAGTCTTATCTATGCCAGAGATACACTAACAGTAGATGATGTGAAGGCAATCTTCTATCTGAGGACTTGAGGGATCAGATGAAGGGGTTGAGTGGAGGTAGAGGAAAGCCTTATTAGGTGGTATGGAGAAAGGGGAGAAGAAGAAGAAAATAGAGTCAAGAGACGGGAAGTGCTACATTTGCAAGAAACCAGGCCATTGAAAGAGAGATTGTCCGGACTCGAAGAAAAAAAATTGATGCAGGAAATTCATCAGTTGCGGCGGAGAAATTTTTGTTTGATGACTTGTTGATCATAGCGGTTGTATCAGATGTATCATAACATTGGGTGCTAGATTCGGGAGCGTCTTTTCATATGACACTTAATAAGAATTATTTCAGTTTTTTTAAAAGAAAAAGAGGAAAACCGATTCTTATGGGAAATGATGCTAGTTGTAAGTCATGGGCGAAGGTATGTGCAGATTCGCATGCATGACGGGGTAATACGCACCTTGACAGGTGTCCGTTATGTTTCAGGTCTTCGGAAGTCAATGATATCTCTTGGGCAGTTGGCATCTAAAGGAAGTGAGGTAACTATTGATAAGAATAGTCTAAGGGTTTCTAAGGGTGCATTTGTAGTGGTAAGGGAGATATATTTCATAATTTGTATCTCCTGAGGGGAAGCACTATACTTGGAAAGTCAAGGGTTGGAGTCTGCATTTCTCATGGAAAAGATGTCAAAGTTAGGCATACGAGAAGGGACTTTGAGTTTCTGCATACACAGAATATAATCAAAGGGGAAAACTTCAGCAAGGTGAGATTTTGCTAAAAGGATGTGCTTGATAAGCGGAAGAAGGTGTAACACCCCGTGTATTCTCTAACTGTGAAATTCACAAATTAAAGTATAATTAATTTCAAATCAAAGAACTAAGGGAAACGGGATACGCCATTGCGTTCGTCTCGGAAAAATACGCGAAATAGAGTCCGAGTTTTCGAAAAACGGAGTCCGTATGAAGAAGATATGGCCTTCGGAAGTTTCTGAATTAAGTTTAAAATTCGAACAGAATAAAACAGCTCAGAAAAAAATTAATAATCGGGCCCAATTGGCCAGGGCGGGAAAACTCCCGCCTAATGCACCCAGGTCGACTGGGCTGTCGACCTGGTCTAGCCAGGTCGACAGGGCTGTCGACCTGGTCCAGAGCCAGGTCGAACCCAGCCCAACCTGGCTGGCCTATTCTATGTTGGTCGATTTTCAGAAGTCTGCTTTGTCATTAGGGCTAGGTGGCAGGCTCTAATTGGTCTCTCTTTCGAATGAATGGCTACGATCAATCCAAGCAACATCGATGGTCCTAATCAGTTCATAACCCCTATAAAAATAACCCTAGACTCACCCTAATCTATTCATTCAAAAATAAGAACAAAGCCGTCATGTTGCTGAGGAACGACTAAGAGTAGCCACCAATTGGAGAGAGGATTAGGAGGCAAATTCTAAAGCATAAAGCGACTTAATCAAATCAAATCAACAAGGAATCGCATCTCCAAATTCCTAAATTGGAGAATTCGCCACACAATTGTAAGTAGAGTATTATTTTGGTATGAACAAATAATTATGTTGGTTTGTATACTTGATTTGTGGCAATAAAGTAATTCATATTTGTGCGTTACTATGATTCTTATCAATTTGGGACATTGTATACGTTTGGATATTCTCGAATTATGTTATTCATTATAAAAAAACTACATGTTTGCGGTAGTTTTATGCAAGTATACGTTTGGAATATTCGCAAATTATGTAATCCATGTTGAAGCTACATGTATGTAGTTGATTAATTGAAATTCATGCAAGTTTGAGGTTTTGCTACTATGCCATCATAATGTATATTTTTATACAAAAATCATTTTGTGCGTAATTGGAACAAATTTGGGATATTATAGTTCATATGAAACTATGTTGAAATTTTGGCACCATGATCTATGTATTAAGCCATGCTTTTGTACTAGAAAACCTAATTGCAAACTTATGAATATGACTAGGCTATGATTGATATTTTGCATAATTGAAATCCATATTGATGACATATGTGGTTCATGGCTAGGTTAGATTCAAAAATCCCTTTTGCAAGTTGCATGACTAAAGTAAAAATCATGATTTCATGTTAGAAATATGTATGCCATGTGAATAGATTTAAAATCATGATTAGTTTGAACTATACTTTTGTGTTAGTAACAAAAGTAAACACCTTTGTAAACATGTAGTAATCTTATGAACATGATTTGCTTATGTTTGACATTATGCCTGAATAAAAATATAGGTTTATGTTGTAGTTAAGCCTATGTGTCAATAGTGATATTCTTATCTCAACTACAAGTTTACATGGTTTGATTCATGTCACTTATGCTTTATGACCAAAGTATATGTTACCACTATGCAAGTACACCAGTTTCTATTTTGTAGTTCCAACGTCATGTTGCAAGTTCATGCGTTCACATTCCCCCTTTTGTGTATGTAGTCACGCTTTAAGCCTCCCCTTTTTCTCATGGCTAAGTTGGGCTTAAAAAGGCTAAGCCCAACATATATATATTAAACGGACGTGTTAAACGGGGGAAAATAACGTTGGGTTAAATTTATTAATAAATGAAAATATAAAGTAGAAGGGCCCAAATTCAAGTATGGGTTGGGCCCATGATTGGTGTAACCTTTACACCATTAACTTAATAATGGGCCGCAAATATTTACATATAAGAAAATAAAGAAGAAAGACAAAATTTGTAAATGTAGAACATACGATGTGTTTAACCCGAGGTTGGATTGAGTTGTGATGTAAACCTGCCCGGAACCGCCCGGCTGTCCAGTAGTCACAACAATACCTATCCAATGTGGGAGGTTAAACATGGAGCCCAATAAGGACCCGAGGTTAGACTGAGTTGTGGCATAAGACTGCCCGGAACCAACCGCCAACAGGCAGCCACAACAATACCTGTCTAATGTGAGAGGTCAAGGCTTTAATAAGACAATTAAGGCTGAGTCATGATTGTTAGGATTAAGTGAACTAAAGACTTAATCAAAATGGAACATGATAAACTAAACGGACTGGTGGGGGTTAGGTTAGAAAACACTTAACCAACTTAGCATGTTGGTTAGAGATAGAAAACCTAGTAACGAGGGACCCTTTTCAGCAGTAACCCTAGAAGGTGTATCAGGATACCCTGAAACTAGGCAGGGTGGGGCACGATTACTGGGCTGATTGTAAGAGGTCAAATCGACGGCGGTGGTGTAGCAGTGTAGGTTCTAACGGGGTGCGGGCGTGCACACACTCCGGCGCAGAAAAATAAGGCACTGGACACCAGTAGCATACCTGTGCATTCTAGGATTGTGTCGGGCCGCCACCATGGGACTTGATACACCCCATGGTGGGACCAGCATAGGTAACTACAACATCGGGGGCCGTAAGACACATGTAATTATGCGAGTAGGAGCCGATCATCATAGGATGGATCACATCACCCTGATTATGGGGTGCCAGTTGGAAACTAGTTTATATGGGTTCAGAGATTAACATGGGGTACGATAGTATATTCGACCCTAGACAACTTAACCAAGTTTATAGTGCTTGCCCACTTCTTGTTTATACTTATCATACCCAGTTCTTTATTCATAGACAGAATAGTACTAGACTTACTCAGGCTTTATGTCTGACTCTACTTTTCTTTCGACTTCTTTTCTTCCGTTTCCCCCCCCCCCCAGGTCCTCAGGGAGGGAACACTGCAGCTTGACCAACCTTAACATCCAGCTTGAAGAAGAGAAATGTATTGCTTGGACCTTTTCGTTTTGAACTATGGCTTTGGACAACCACTAAGGGGGCTTTTGCAGTTTATCTATGTTTTCTTTATGCTTCTTTAAATAATGTCATCAAGACAGATTATGAAAGTGTTATATTATGTTTTTGGAAAGGATGTAAGACAATCATGGTGATGTTGTTGTAGCACGTATTTGCTTTTATGAAATAAAAGTTGTTGTTTTTCCGCTGTTTACAAATATGTGTTCTTATATCTGTCTTGTATATCTGTGACTTATACTTATAAACCTCCACCAAAATTAGGGCATTCCCTTTGAGAGTGACCCTAACGGAGGTGGGGTGTTTCACTTGGTATCAGAGCATAGGTTTACCAGATAAGATAAAAAGTTTTGAAAATTTATTTTCAAAAAGGAAATTTAAAGAAGCATTTTTAAAAGATAAAAATAAGATATTATTTTAAAAAGGCAAAGTCCACTCCCCAAAGCCATAGGTACTATCTCTTATCCTTCGTTTTGAATCTATCCTTTTTGTTTCAGCATGTCCGAAGATCTTAACTTGCCAGAAGGGGTGCCAATACCTGGTTGGTTTAGACGGTTCTTAGAAGCAAGGGCCACTCAGCCAGGTCCTACCGTTCCTCCTCCCCCAGCTGCAGGAAATCATCCAGCTGCAGCGGCACCTTTTCCTACACCTCCTCCTCGGGGAAACACTTTTGCTAAGATATGTAAAGATTTTAAAGCTATGGGAGGAAAGGATTTCCATGGAACTGAGTCCTTCGTGGCAGCTAGGAATTGGCTGAAAGAAACGGAGGACCTATTCATCATCTTTGAGGTAGAAGATAGACAAAAAGTACAACTGGCAGTATGGCTATTAAAGGGCGAGGCTTCCTACTGGTGGGAAGTCACTAATGCTGAAAGACCAGTGGAGACATGGGAGGACTTTAGAGCAAGGTTTGAGACTAAATTTCTCTCAGATGCGGAAAGAAGTTTGCAGTTGGAAAGATTCTTATTTCTTAACCCCTAGTGGACAAGACAGTCAGAGAGTATGTGAATCAGTTCGATGAGCTGGCTAGGTTTGGGCTTGACCTAGTCAATACCCCGCACAAGAAGGCTCTCCGTTTCGTCAAAGGGTTGAATGAGCCATTACACAGTTTGGCCATGACCCATATACCCATGGGAGCCACGTATGAAAGATTGGTACAAATGGCATTGCTGAATGAAGAGGATAAGGGCAAGAAGGAGACAAAGGCAGAAAGCTCTCAAGGGAAGAAAGAGGGTTTGCAGCCTAAGAAGACAGACTTTAAGAAGGGCGGGAAAGGCAACAAAGAGAAGAGGAAGTGCAATTTCTATGGCAAAGTGGGGCACTTAGTAAAGGACTGCCGTAAAAAGAAGGCCAAGGAGAATGGTGGGTGCTTTTCTTGCGGTGAGACAAGCCACAGGGCTAAGGACTGCCCAAAGAAACGAGGACAGGGGCAGAGGGCTGGATCCACCCCAGGGGCACAGGTTCATGTGCTGGAAGCGCCACCTCTGCAACAGCGAGGTATAAATACTTCTGTAGAAAGTGTAGTTTATCTTTATGATCACCCCGTTCGCACTTTATTTGACTCTGGCGCATCACACTCCTTTATCTCGTCTGCTTTAGTAGAATCTCTACACCTAAAAACTAGTATGGTAGAGGACCCCTTAATTGTTTCAAACCCAATTGGGGGCCCAGCTCATTTGTCTATGATCTGTTTGGGATTGAAAATTTCTATTCTAAGTGTAGAATTTCAATGTAGTGCCTTTGTTTTGGGCTTTTCGGGTTATGGTTTGATTTTGGGTATGGATTGGCTATCCAGTAATGGGGCCATCCTTGATTGTGAAAAAAGGGTTGTTAGGCTCCTAACCCAGCTCGGTAATACTTTGGAAATTTCTTGTAATCCCTCGTATGCGGTTATGCTTAGTTATCTTGAATCGCTAGATGCCTCTGTTGAAAAGTTGCAATCAGTTAGAGTGGTCCGGGAATATCCGGATGTCTTCGAAGAGGTGAAGGGCTTGCCTCCGAAACGGGAAATAGACTTCCGTATATATCTTGTAGATAATGCAAAGCCCGTTGCTTTACCCGTTAGACACATGGCTCCACGGGAAAGGAAAGAGCTCAGTAAACAGATTAAAGAGCTTCTAGAAAAGGGGTTCATTAGGAGGAGCATTTCAGAATGGGGCGCTCCAGTGGTGTTCGCTACAAAGGCGGATGGTTCACTCCGTCTATGTGTTGACTATAGGGAGCTCAACAAGCTAACGAAAAAGAATAGGCACCCTCTCCCTAGAATTGACGATTTATTTGACCAGCTTGTAGCAGCGTTTGTTTTCTCCCAACTCGATTTAGCAACCGGTTTTCATCAGCTAAGGGTGGCTGAGGATAGCATTGATAAAACGGCGTTCAGAACCCCAGACGGCTTCTTTGAATGGCTTGTCATGCCTTTCGGCTTGACAAATGCACCTGCTTACTTCGTGGACCTGATGAGTAGGGTATTTAGAGATTTCCTCAACAAATTCGTAGTGGTCTTCGTAGATGATATCCTTATCTTCTCAAAGAGTGAAGAGGAACATGCTCAACACTTAAGGGCAATCATGGAAACTTTGCGAGTCCATCAACTAAAAGCCAAATTCTCCAAATGCCACTTTTGGAGAGAAGAGGTGAGGTTCCTTGGGCACATAGTATCCAAACAAGGGTTAGCAGTGGACCCTGCTAAGGTAGTGGCGGTACAGGATTGGAAGACACCAAGGAATGCAACTAAGGTCCGAAGCTTTCTAGGACTAGCAGGTTTCTATCGAAAATTCATAAGGGATTTTGCGAAAATCTCAGCTCCGCTCACGAAATTGACCAAGAAGAATCTAGTGTTCAATTGGGACTTGGATTGCGAGTTTGCTTTCCAACGACTGAAAAGGGCTCTCACAACAGCCCCAGTTTTGACGCTGCCAGATGGGAGCAAGATGTTCACTGTTTATACGGATGCATGTGGGACAGGGCTAGGCGCCGTCTTAATGCAAGAAGGAAGGGTAGTAGCTTATGGCGGGAGGCAGTTGAAGGTGCACGAAAAGAACTACCCAACCCACGATCTTGAGTTAGCCGCCATCGTCTTTGCACTCAAGTCTTGGCGACACTATCTCCTAGGTGAGAAGTTCGAACTTTACACTGACCATAAATCGTTGAAATATCTTTTCTCGCAGAAGGATCTTAACTTGAGGCAACAAAGATGCATGGAGTTTCTTGCCTCGTACGATTTCGAAATCTCCTACACTCCGGGCAAAGGCAACGTAGTGGCAGACGCGTTGAGCCGAAAGAAATTGACCCTAAGCCCGTTGTTTGTTGAAAGACAAAGCCTAGAGTTTATAGCCAGCTTCGACTTTAGGCCCTCCTCCGATTTCGTACCAGGCTTACTAGCATCTCTCGAGGTACGGCCAACTTTAGTGGACTTAGTAGCGGCAGCACAACGCGAAGACCCTCAGCTTATGGAAATGATTGATAGGCTAATTAGGGGTGAGACTTCAAGCCACCTCAACAGATACTCCATCGACGATAAGGGTTTGCTAAGGCGAGACGGAAGACTATGCTTCCCACAGACAAAAGATTTAGTAAAGAAGGTTCTCGAGGAAGCACATCACTCCAAGATGACGATACACCCAGGCGGAGATAAAATGTACAAAGATATAAAAAGGACTTTCTTCTGGAATGACATGAAAAAGGATGTGGCAGAATTCGTTTCTAAGTGTATGGTGTGCCAACAGGTTAAGGCGGAACAGAAAAAGCCTGGCGGACTGCTACATCCTCTGGAGGTCCCGCAGTGGAAGTGGGATAGCATCTCAATGGACTTCATCGATGGGCTGCCTAGGTCTAGGAGAGGCAACACTAGCATTTGGGTAATAGTGGATAGGCTTACTAAAAGCGCCCACTTTTTACCTGTCAAAAGTAAAAGAACTGCCTCATCCCTAGCATCACTTTACCTCAAGGAAATCGTTCGACTCCATGGAATACCATCTAGCATTGTTAGTGACCGAGACCCCATCTTCACCAGTGAGTTTTGGCGGAGTCTGCAAGAAGCAGTAGGAACGCAGTTATGCTTGAGCACAGCCTATCATCCCCAAACCGACGGCCAAACAGAGAGAGTGAATAGGGTTTTGGAAGACCTTTTAAGACTGTGCGTCCTTGACTTCGGAGGGACATGGGAAGACCACCTTCCTTTGGTGGAATTTGCCTACAACAACAGCTATCAAGCAACCATCGGAATGGCGCCCTTCGAAGCTTTATATGGAAGACCGTGCCGATCGCCCACTTGTTGGTGGGAGTCTACTGATAAGCTCATACTTGGACCGGATATGATCCGAGAGACTTCAGAGAAAGTAGACTTAATACGAAGAAGGATGAAGACGGCCCAAGACAGACAAAAGTCCTATGCCGACAAGAGAAGGACCGGCCTTGAATTTGAGGTTGGAGACAGAGTTTTTCTCAAGGTATCACCACTAAGGAACGTTGTTCGTTTTGGAACCACAGGAAAACTGGCACCAAGGTTCGTAGGGCCATTCCCTATCATCGAGAAAATTGGGAAAATGGCCTATAGATTAGAGCTACCCGAGAAGTTGGCTGGAGTCCACAACGTCTTTCACGTTTCACATCTCCGAAAATGTCTACATGAGTCAGCCGAGGTGGTAGAGCCAAATATCCTCGAAGAGGCCGAAGTGGAACGCGAAGCAACCATAAGAAAAGTTCCAACCCGCATCTTAGGAACGGAAGTGAAGAAGCTACGCAACCGCGAAGTCAAGCTCGTCAAAGTTTAGTGGAGCGACGCCGAGGGAGACGCGACTTGGGAAACTGAAGCTAGAATACGCACTGCTTACCCTTTTCTTTTCGAGGGTACATCCTAGATCTTTCTTTTTCCTTAAGTCGTGCTTTTATCTATCTTTTTAGGTATATTTCCTTAACCTTATCTTTTAGCTAGAAACCCTTTGGATGGAAACATGTAATTGAAACATGTTATGGATGATGGTTGCAAGTGATTGCTAGTGGTTGCTCGTGGTTGCATATGCACACACAATCTAGGTTTTAGATCGGCCCAGTCACTTCATATTGCATATGCATATATGTTTGCATTCATATGTGGTTGAACTTTAATGTGTTGTCATGTGGATGTTGCATTTGTATTGAATGATTGTGCACCCATGTAAAATCATAAATAGGAAAATTTGCATACATGATGGATTCATGGCACCTACATAATTCGCATTAAGGAGGTCAACTGAATCAGTAGACCGCCTGATTTTGCATTAGATAAGTTCATGTACACACACACTTCGCATATGATCATGAAGCATTAGAAGTCTTTTAAGGACAATGGATGCTCGTGTTTGATGGATGAGTAGATGGATGATTGGATGTTAGGATATACATTTTCCTAAACTTGAAGATTTCGGGGACGAAATCCTTTAAGTGGGGGAGAATGTAACACCCCGTGTATTCTCTAACTGTGAAATTCACAAATTAAAGTATAATTAATTTCAAATCAAAGAACTAAGGGAAACGGGATACGCCATTACGTTCGTCTCAGAAAAATACGCGAAATAGAGTCCGAGTTTTCGAAAAACGGAGTCCGTATGAAGAAGATATGGCCTTCGGAAGTTTCTGAATTAAGTTTAAAATTCGAACAGAATAAAACAGCTCAGAAAAAAATTAATAATCGGGCCCAATTGGCCAGGGCGGGAAAACTCCCGCCTAATGCACCCAGGTCGACTGGGCTGTCGACCTGGTCTAGCCAGGTCGACAGGGCTGTCGACAGGGCTGTCGACCTGGTCCAGAGCCAGGTCGAACCCAGCCCAACCTGGCTGGCCTATTCTATGTTGGTCGATTTTCAGAAGTCTGCTTTGTCATTAGGGCTAGGTGGCAGGCTCTAATTGGTCTCTCTTTCGAATGAATGGCTACGATCAATCCAAGCAACATCGATGGTCCTAATCAGTTCATAACCCCTATAAAAATAACCCTAGACTCACCCTAATCTATTCATTCAAAAATAAGAACAAAGCCGTCATGTTGCTGAGGAACGACTAAGAGTAGCCACCAATTGGAGAGAGGATTAGGAGGCAAATTCTAAAGCATAAAGCGACTTAATCAAATCAAATCAACAAGGAATCGCATCTCCAAATTCCTAAATTGGAGAATTCGCCACACAATTGTAAGTAGAGTATTATTTTGGTATGAACAAATAATTATGTTGGTTTGTATACTTGATTTGTGGCAATAAAGTAATTCATATTTGTGCGTTACTATGATTCTTATCAATTTGGGACATTGTATACGTTTGGATATTCTCGAATTATGTTATTCATTATAAAAAACTACATGTTTGCGGTAGTTTTATGCAAGTATACGTTTGGAATATTCGCAAATTATGTAATCCATGTTGAAGCTACATGTATGTAGTTGATTAATTGAAATTCATGCAAGTTTGAGGTTTTGCTACTATGCCATCATAATGTATATTTTTATACAAAAATCATTTTGTGCGTAATTGGAACAAATTTGGGATATTATAGTTCATATGAAACTATGTTGAAATTTTGGCACCATGATCTATGTATTAAGCCATGCTTTTGTACTAGAAAACCTAATTGCAAACTTATGAATATGACTAGGCTATGATTGATATTTTGCATAATTGAAATCCATATTGATGACATATGTGGTTCATGGCTAGGTTAGATTCAAAAATCCCTTTTGCAAGTTGCATGACTAAAGTAAAAATCATGATTTCATGTTAGAAATATGTATGCCATGTGAATAGATTTAAAATCATGATTAGTTTGAACTATACTTTTGTGTTAGTAACAAAAGTAAACACCTTTGTAAACATGTAGTAATCTTATGAACATGATTTGCTTATGTTTGACATTATGCCTGAATAAAAATATAGGTTTATGTTGTAGTTAAGCCTATGTGTCAATAGTGATATTCTTATCTCAACTACAAGTTTACATGGTTTGATTCATGTCACTTATGCTTTATGACCAAAGTATATGTTACCACTATGCAAGTACACCAGTTTCTATTTTGTAGTTCCAACGTCATGTTGCAAGTTCATGCGTTCACATTCCCCCTTTTGTGTATGTAGTCACGCTTTAAGCCTCCCCTTTTTCTCATGGCTAAGTTGGGCTTAAAAAGGCTAAGCCCAACATATATATATTAAACGGACGTGTTAAACGGGGGAAAATAACGTTGGGTTAAATTTATTAATAAATGAAAACATAAAGTAGAAGGGCCCAAATTCAAGTATGGGTTGGGCCCATGATTGGTGTAACCTTTACACCATTAACTTAATAATGGGCCGCAAATATTTACATATAAGAAAATAAAGAAGAAAGACAAAATTTGTAAATGTAGAACATACGATGTGTTTAACCCGAGGTTGGATTGAGTTGTGATGTAAACCTGCCCGGAACCGCCCGGCTGTCCAGTAGTCACAACAATACCTATCCAATGTGGGAGGTTAAACATGGAGCCCAATAAGGACCCGAGGTTAGACTGAGTTGTGGCGTAAGACTGCCCGGAACCAACCGGCAACAGGCAGCCACAACAATACCTGTCTAATGTGAGAGGTCAAGGCTTTAATAAGACAATTAAGGCTGAGTCAGGATTGTTAGGATTAAGTGAACAAAAGACTTAATCAAAATGGAACATGATAAACTAAACGGACTGGTGGGGGTTAGGTTAGAAAACACTTAACCAACTTAGCATGTTGGCTAGAGATAGAAAACCTAGTAACGAGGGACCCTTTTCAGCAGTAACCCTAGAAGGTGTATCAGGATACCCTGAAACTAGGCAGGGTGGGGCACGATTACTGGGCTGATTGTAAGAGGTCAAATCGACGGCGGTGGTGTAGTAGTGTAGGTTCTAACGGGGTGCGGGCGTGCACACACTCCGGCGCAGAAAAATAAGGCACTGGACACCAGTAGCATACCTGTGCATTCTAGGATTGTGTCGGGCCGCCACCATGGGACTTGATACACCCCATGGTGGGACCAGCATAGGTAACTACAACATCGGGGGCCGTAAGACACATGTAATTATGCGAGTAGGAGCCGATCATCATAGGATGGATCACATCATCCTGATTATGGGGTGCCAGTTGGAAACTAGTTTATATGGGTTCAGAGATTAACATGGGGTACGATAGTATATTCGACCCTAGACAACTTAACCAAGTTTATAGTGCTTGCCCACTTCTTGTTTATACTTATCATACCCAGTTCTTTATTCATAGACAGAATAGTACTAGACTTACTCAGGCTTTATGTCTGACTCTACTTTTCTTTCGTCTTCTTTTCTTCCGTTTCTCTCCCCCCCCCCAGGTCCTCAGGGAGGGAACACTGCAGCTTGACCAGCCTTAACATCCAGCTTGAAGAAGAGAAATGTATTGCTTGGACCTTTTCGTTTTGAAC
Source organism: Allium sativum (assembly GCA_030737875.1). Classification (NCBI taxonomy): domain Eukaryota; kingdom Viridiplantae; phylum Streptophyta; class Magnoliopsida; order Asparagales; family Amaryllidaceae; genus Allium; species Allium sativum. The sequence goes on from CM060912.1 coordinate 620,094,287, forward strand.
TATGGCTTTGGACAACCACTAAGGGGGCTTTTGCAGTTTATCTATGTTTTCTTTATGCTTCTTTAAATAATGTAATCAAGACAGATTATGAAAGTGTTATATTATGTTTTTGGAAAGGATGTAAGACAATCATGGTGATGTTGTTGTAGCACGTATTTGCTTTTATGAAATAAAAGTTGTTGTTTTTCCGCTGTTTACAAATATGTGTTCTTATATCTGTCTTGTATATCTGTGACTTATACTTATAAACCTCCACCAAAATTAGGGCATTCCCTTTGAGAGTGACCCTAACGGAGGTGGGGTGTTTCAGAAGGGATCATCAGAAGTTGGTCAGAGATCAAAGGAGAAAGCAGTGGATATGCATAAGTCTTTGCAGATTGCTAAGATGACAAATTTGTGAACAATTTGGCCGTACAACCGTTATTTCAGATTTGGTTCTAACTATAATCGAAGTCAAAGCAATTGGAAAAGTAGCAACATAAGTGCTAACTTCAAAAATCTACACCACAAATCAAGGAACCAATCAGATAATTCAAGAAATTATGGCACAACAAAGGGTGAAGAGATTACTAATGATGCATGGTTCTCTGATTCAGGAGCAATCAACCATGTTACCAATAATATTTGCAATTTAAATCTTGACAACAAGGAAAACAGAGGTAATCAATGTATTCAAATGGGTAATGGCAGTCCACAAATATAACCCATACTGGAAGTGCTTGCGTTCAAGGTGCCATAAAAATATTTTTAAACAACATATTAAGAAATTTTTGCTAAGTGTTTTCCGGCTTTCCTATGATAATAACGTTTATTTTGATTTTTAGCGTATTGTTGCTTAATTAAAGACATACTAAAAATAAAATTTTACTATATTTAAATGTTGTAAAGGGGTTGTATGGTTTCACCTCAGCAAAGTAAAGGGAGTCACAAGTTATCTAGTAAAATGGCTTAAAGTTCATATGAAAACATCATATGATGTATGGCCTGCAAAATTAGGTCATCCAAGTATGGATATTGTAAAAAGAATTATAGATGTTAATAAAAATCATATTGATAATTCACTTAATTTGTGTATATGCACATAGTGCCAACTAGGGCAAAGTCATGAACTTCCCTTTATTAAAAAAAATATATGAAACCAAGTTTCATACCCTACTTGAGTTAGTTATTGTAGATTTATAAGGACCGACCCTTATTGATACCAACTATGGTTTGAGATGTTATATATCTTTTATCACTTCAAGAAAAAGTAGAATAGACATCACACTTATAACATCGATCGTAAATAAGCCGATGTTAAAACGTATTTTAACATCGATAATTTTTAAAGTGATGTTATTGGCTTCTCAAACATCGATTTATTGAATGACGGATGTCTTAAATACACTTTTAAAAAATTGAACTTAGGCCATACCAAAAATCTTGGTTATTACATCACTTATTAAAATAGTTGTTGTCTATTACGTCACTTGTTACATGTATTATTGTTAATGATTAATAATTAGTAGATTTTAGTTAATATCTATTAATTATATTTTTTAGTTAATATTTTTTAGTAATTATAGTTAATATTTATTAATTATAGTTAATATTTATTAATTATAATATAATTAGTAAATTATAGTTAATATTTTTTTAGTAATTATAGTTAATGTTTATAAATTATAGTTAATATTATAATTAGTAAATTATAGTTAATATTTTTAATAATTATAGTTAATATTATAATTTATTATAGTTAATATTTTTTAGTAATTATAGTTAATATTTATTAATTACTAGCTAATAATAATTAGTAAATTATAGTTAATATTTTTTAGTAACCATAGTTAATATTTATTAGTTCTATTTTATAGTAAAATTATATCTTACATTAATAAATAAATTTTGAAATGTGCTTTAACATTAGTTTCTATGCATCATTTACATTAGCTTTATGCGTGATGTTAAAGGTCTCATAATTTGCTTTCCTTGTCAATCTGCACCATCCATAATTTCCTATATATAGCCGTTGATCAATTCTCCTAATCCACAACCATCGAAACTCTCCAATCATCCTCTTCCATGTCATCACTAATTCCCCTCTTTACATTTCCCTTTTTCTAGAAATAGACCCTTGGACAAATTTTCTGGAACTTTGATTACACTTTTACTTTGACCATTTCTGAACTAAACTCTCCCAGTAAATTTTGAGTGGAATAACTTCGATTACATTTTTTTTGGCCTCCTGGAGATTAAAAACAAACTGAACAAATATTATCCTTGATTTGCCATAAATTTGAATTGATGCTACACTTTAAATCTTTGCTGTGCTTAATCTGTTTCATTGTAGTTTTCCTTGCTTTGCTTTGCACAAGTATATACGTTACATAAGAACTGATATTGCACTTTGTAATCTGACATCTTTGCATTCGACATGTTTGATGTTGAACTGCTTCATCTTTCTGCCATTTCTACCTAAGCTTGATACATGTGAATATTCATGTGCTTATTGTTGTATACTTGTTGATGCATTCACTTGTATACTTATGTATAATATGTGACGACCCAAACATCCCAGTAAAGGAAAGACTGGATTGCTTTGAGAACAATACACAACAGAACACAAAGTGAAGAACATTTTATTGCTGATTACAACAATTACATCAGAGTACAAGAATATAACAGAGTATGAATACTTATTACATAACAAAAATACAATAATATCAGAGATTTAAATTACATTAAAATAGCAGCGGAAAAATAATACAAATGTACAACTGAAAGGAATACACGGATACAGAGCTTTCCGAATACCGCTTCAGCTGTAAACCAGGATCCTGTAAATACATCTGCAAAAAGCTACTCGACTGCCCGTGTGGAAAATATGGGCACCCGAGTTTGCCACTGAAACAAACTACAGGTCAGTCATGGGACTGGTATGAGAAATCTTAACTTAACTATCTAATACTAAGGCTAATCACAGGACCACGCCGCTAATGCGGAACGTGTTTACTCCATTGGATTGCCAGTGCATAAAATAAAGTAAAACGTTAAACAACGCAATGCTTTTTAGAAAAATGAAACCATTATAAGACCCAAGTCCCATCACATAATGCAACGCAAACCAGAGGATAGGGTTTTACCTTATAATGGTCAAAAGATGCTTGATACGACAAAACGGATTTAATATTAGTGAGTATATGTTTTTTTTTAAAAAACCATTTCAATCATAATATATCAATCATAGACGGCATAGTACCCCATCCTACTATGTCGTCATACTAGTTATACAATCAAAACCGCAAGGTCGTATTGGAAATTGGATTTCTATCATGAATCGAGGCTAGGGGCAAGCTCCTCTCCGATTCGAGACACTCTAGCAAATGCCTCAGGATCACACCTATGGGCAACCCTTGGATCTTCAGGGTCGGTCCCCGCCTATCGGCAGTGGATTGGTTATGCCTGAACACACGCTTTCCGGTCCGTTTGGACCTATAGTATAACAACTAATGGCCTATAAAAATCCGAGGCGCCTCAAAATCCATCATCCACATAAGAAAAATGTCAGCCAGTTTAAGCACTGACACCACTCCTAGCTAGAAATGAACGTGTGCACTCCCTGCAGTCCTAATCCCGTTTTTGACTCATACCGGGGTGTGAGGCTTGCGAAGTCACGCTATACAAAAAGCTATGCCGTAATAGGCTATACTTTGATCATCCCACAAGGCCCTGCTTTTCAACAAAAGCTTTGATCATTTGCATCTTGGTGTGCCATATTGACAATTCACGCCATGCGATCAATCACTATTAATATATATCAGGGTGTGAAGCAGAGAATAAATTCTCCACCACCTAACAGACATACATCAATAAAAATCGATTTAATTCACATGGAATGAAATCCAATGTCAGACACGCATCCATTTACTAGCTTATGCTCTGGGTCTGAGCGAAAACCAAATCCGAACAATCAACAATAGTCCGGACGACCACCACTGAAGCCCCTTCAAGGTAGCTACTCCCATCAGGGTCTTTGTAGCAACACATCCATTCGATGTGAAGATCGTCGGTCTTCAACCACCGTCTTCATCTTCGACTCTTTATCGTCGTAGTAATTATTCGGAATGGGTTAAACTCGATCTTTCCGAATAACTCACGTATTTTATAATTAAAAATCAAGTACTATAAAAACACATCCAACGCCTCATTCCAATTCAGAATATTCTTCTAATAAAATATTCGCAATATTTTATCAAAGATAAACTCTTTAAATTATTCTTAAATCTTACTTTTAAAGATTTATTAAGAGCCCAATTTGGGTTTAAATATCACAAATCATTATTCAATGATTAATTAAATTTAAGAAATTAATCTTATCTTTAATTGGGTTAAAGAACTAATATCATTTTAAAACACTGTTCACGGTAAACACAAAATCGACTTCCATTAAATATGGAATCTTCACAGAAATCAAATCAATATATAATCGTTATAAATTTCTGTATCCGACCAATAATATAAATGGAATAACGGCAAAGCATTTTAAATTCCATATGTAGTTTCAGTTTTTTTTACAGAAGCTTATCTCGGTTATAATTAATTCGAATTCTATTCAATTCCAATCTAATATATTAAATTGGACAACTTTACTTTTGGAAAATTCCCATTTGAATCTTGATACAAGATTTATAAATTCCAAATCATATTCTTACTGTTATTTGAGTTAAAGAACAGATGTCGTTTAAAAACATTGTTCACGCTAAACTAAATTCACAAATCATTTTTATTCCAATTACAAAATATAGTTTGAAACTCTAGTAATCTTAATTAAAAGATTTATTCTTTTCAACTGGGTTTAAGAAAGGTGTTATTGAAGACACCATTCACGACAAACCCAAAATCCAATTAATTTAATTTAATTTAAATTAAATATTCACTAATTGGAAAACTTCATTAAATCTTAATTTAATGATTTATTCTAGTTAATAACTAGTTCATTCAATAAAAGTATATTTTTCTAAAATATATTCTTTTCTAAAATATTCCTTTTTTTCTAAGACATTTTCTAAAATATTCTTTTTCTAGAATATTCTTTATTGGAATGTGACTCAATCAACAACCATGTATTGCACGTAATCAACAATCCTGATGAATAATTATTAGACACCCAAAAGACGACCAAAGTGGAATTTATAACTGTGTGAGCATTAAAGTAAATAACTAACGCTCATCACAGACTGTCAATCCATCGATTGACAGATAACTAAATATTGGGATTAGTGTGTATCCAATATCATCCCAATACCCGTGTGGGGTTTCATCCATCAACCAAATAATAAATTATTTGTGCACTTGGGCGATGTGTGAAAATTATCGACCCAATCACATAAACAAGTCGGGTAACTTGTAAATGGAAGTGTAATATCCAGTTTGAATACACTAACATTATATTTAACACATCAAACATCTCAACATCACACACAATAGCTCAATTCTTTTTATTGTTGACAAATAACAATAAAAATCTTAACTCTTATTTATTTATCAAATTGTATATTTTTGGTCTCATTCATTTTAATGACAAAATGAATATTTTACTTCATCTCTTTAAAAATGGAAAAAAATATCTCTTTTAATTCTAGTTCCTTTAAAGTGACAAAAATTGTAATTTTTGTCTAATTCCTTTTCAATATACAAAATATGATACTTTTGTCAAATTCCTTTCAATGTAACAAAATATGATAATTTTGTCTAATCTTTTCAATGGAACAAAATATAAATTTCTACTTCATACTTTTTAATGTGACAAAAATGTCCATTACTACTTCACTCTTTTTAATGTATAAGAATATACATTTTTAACTCATTCTCTTTTTAATGTATAGAAATATACATCCTAAACTTCTTCTTATTAATGTATAAAAATATACATTTTTAACTTCTTTTTAATGTATAAAAATATACATTTTTAACTTCTTCTTTTTAATGTATAAAAATATACATTTTTAACTTCTTCTTTTTAATGTATAAAAATATACATTTTGAGTGCCATTCTTATTACAACAAAAATGACTATTTTGATGCCATTTCGCATTACACAAAAATGTTAATTTTGTCTAATCTTTATAATGTAAAAAAAAATGTTAATTTAATTCTAATGCACATTTTTCACTAAAATGAGATTTAAATTCTTATGTACATTTTTCACTAAAAATGGGATTCTAATTCTAATGTCATCCTTTACATAAAATGTAAATTCTAGTTCTAATGTCATCCTTTATAGAAAAAGTTAATTCTAGTTCTAGTGTCATATTTTACATAAAATGTAAATTCTAGTTCTAATGTCATATTTTACATAAAATTTAAATTCTAGTTCTAATGTCATATTTTACATAAAATGTAAATTCTATATCAAATCCTTTTTATGTTAACAAAATGCATAATCTTATCAAATACTTTTTATGTTAACAAAATGCATATTCTTGTTTTAATCTCTTTTAATGCACAAAATGTTTATTTTAATTAATCCCTTTCTAATGCACAAAATGACTATTTTTGTTTAATCCCTTCCTACAAAAATGTTCATTTTTCTTTAATACTTTTTAATATATACAAATGTTCATTGTTCTTTAATACTTTTTAACATATACAAATGTTCATTGTTGTTTAATCCTTTTCAATACATAAGAATGTTCATTTTTATTTCATTCCTCCTTAATATACAAAAATGTTCATTTTTGTTCCATTCCTTTTTAAAATGACCAACTGATATTTTTGTCTAATTCTTTTTATGTAAACAAAATGTGAATATAAATAAAATAACAAACTTAAATTTCAATGTATACTTGCATTTGAGAATGCAAATAAAAGAATAAGTTTTATTTTCAATATATATATTTGCATAGAGTAATGCAAACAAAAGAACAAACTTGATTTTTAATGCATATTTGCATTTGTGCATGCAAATAAAGGAACAAATTTTATCTTCAATATATATTTGCATTAGTGAATGCAAAATAAAAGAACAATTTTTAATTTCAAAGTATATTTGTTATTATGAATGCAAATAAAAGAACAACGTTTATTTTCAATGAATATTCGCATTTGTGAATACAAATAAAAGAACATATTTTTATTTCAATGAACTTGTTTTGACAAAAATGATATTTTCACTTCAAAAATCAAGTTTTGATAAAAGTGTGATTTTTATTTCATAAATCAAATTCTAACAAAAGTGTTATTTTTGTTTCATAAATCATGTTCTACCCAAAATGTTATTTTTATTCACTAACCACGATTTGACCAAAAATGTTATTATCCTATCCAATGTACAAAAATGTATATTTTTAACAAATTCTATTCAATGTAAACAAATATGAGAATTTTGATTTAATTCTTTAATGTAAATAAATATGCCAATTTTTGATTCATCCTTTTATGTAAACAAAATGTTAATTTTATTGGTTCTTTAAATTGACCAAAAAAATGGGGTTTTTATTTCAACACTTATGTTTTAACCAAAAAGTGTAATTTTACTTTCAACAAACAAGTTTGTCAAAAAGTGTTGTTTTATACTAATTAACCAGTTCTGATAAAATTTTGTTTCTAATTCAATAGCAATGTTTGCCAAAATAAATTTTCTTTACATGCCATACCTTTATTTAAGTCAAACATGAACATTTTTGTTTTTGTATATATAAACAAAAATATGGTTTTTATTTTATACGCAAATTTTGACACACATGAATATAATATATTTATATTTGCAATAAAATATGATTTTATCGTATACACAAAATTCTAACGAACATGAATACACAATCACAATCAATCACAGCACAATCCATAATAAAAATAATATATACAGACAACTTGTATTTCACACTGAATGAATATATGAATAACACAATAAAATAAATAATAAATTTTAATTTCAAAAATAGAAATCTCACCGAAAAATTCTGATCTGAAATTTCCTGAATTTCCAAAGTGTCTGGTTTCAGATCTAGACAGTTCTGTGTTGTAGAGTTTTCCGATACGAGTCCAACGCTTTCAGTTTCGTCCGATTCTTATTTAATTTGAGCGAGTCATGACAGTTCATATATTGATCGTATTATCTAAATAATTAATAATTAATTAATCTTCTAATTACCCTCTCTTAACCTTTCTTCTACATCAGAAAGGCAGGCCGTCGATTTCATCCTTGGGTTCGATTTTAGGGTTCGGAAATTCAGGCGATGGGAGGCACGGGGTGGAGAACGGATGGTGTCATGTCGATGGGGGATGCAAGGCGCGCAAGGGGGTCCCACTGGTGGCGAGCTCGGTGGTCGGTGGAAGGGGAGAACCCACTTGGTGCGGCGGCGGTTCTCGTGGTCGGTGCGAGCAAAATACCCCTCTGTATGGGATCTAACCGTATGGATTTAAAGATCTCTCGATCCTCTTCGAGTTGGTATTAAGAACCTTGTCTAATTTGTTGTGGATTAGAAGATATTAGGGAATGAATTTCAGAGGGAATCGGCCATTGGTTTGGAATGGAGGCGGCTGTAGAAGAATACGCTAGGGCTAAGTATTCCTAGGCGTATTTATAGAGTATTTGTATAGTATTTTATATTATTTAATTAATTAATTCAAGAAAATATTTGTTTGATGATATTAACACCAAATCGAACCAAACGAATGTCGCCCCTAGCAAAATACCCCCATTCCGGACACAATGGAACATGTTTCGCAACCCAATTCGGCTGTTACTATATGTTTTTCTTTAAATTTAATTATAAATCATTTAATTATTAAATTTAATCGTACATTTTAAATTACCGGGGCCACATACTGACTCTAAAAATTACAGAAAAATTATTTCTAGTAATGGTTTGACGATACGGTTCTAACAAGACTAATTTCGTCGAATTCTGTGACCGTTTGAAAAATGGCCATTTTCAAGTTGATTAAATTTGACTGAAACGGTCAAAACACATTTTCTTTTACCACACTCACATATTAATTCGAAAAATTATGAAAATTGAAACTTAGCAATAATTTGACATTCTGGTTCCAACAAAAGTGGTTTCGTCGAAAACCGAGGTCGTTTGAAAAATGACTATTTTCAAGGCCAGTATATTTAATTACAATAATTATAAATTCTACAGCGACTTTTCTTAATTTTAAACTGGGCATAACTTTTGATTTATAAAGTGAAATTTCAGTTTTTCAGATTCGTTAGAAAGATATGATTAAACAGATTTAAATATTTCTAGTTTCGCTCAACTCTGATTGAAAATGAATCCTGTACATTCAGTCAAAGTTCAGATTCAAATTTTCCAACTGCAGCGCTGTTTTAAACTCCTTTTATAATTAAATTAAATTTATTCGTTTTACACTAAATTTTTAGTCGTTATTATTTAAAATAAATTATTTAAAATATTAAAATCCATTAAAATTTCTAAAATAAAAATTTTAAATTGGCCCCAAAATTCCGGGTTGTTACAATCGCCCCCACTTAAAATCTTTTCGTCCTCGAAAAGGAACGAAGCTAAAAGTTGTTTAAATAATTAACTTATTTAAAAAAAATATTGGTTTCAATAATTTTATTAGTTAAATTAATTATCATTTCTATACTTTTATTAGTTAAACTAATAATCAAACATCACAACCAGCAATCAATTAGGTGATTAACTTTCCAAATATATATAACTATTATATATAATCCAAAAATCATATTTTTAGTGCAAATCACAGCAATGTGTGCTAACTAAGTTTTGGTCCTCATACCAGTCAATGGAAATATATATATATATACCACCTTCGAAACTCGAACATAAATTCTGACGTTGGTGCACCGATCATTAGAATCATCTCTAGGCGACTAGAGTGTGATTCTATATCTATCCAGTATATTAAAACTTCGAGTATCCGTTAATTACTCGTATATTCGAAATCTTTATATACTCGATTGTCCATATTAAAATAAAATAATATTCAAATACGTATTTTAAGATAAAATTTTCAAAACTAAATTTGTTTTTATTTATTTTAAAGAAACTAATACTCTTCACACTCGTTCTAGGATACTACTGATCCTATCTCTAACGAGTTATTCTCATTGGATATTACTAATCCAATCCCTGATGAATTCTTTCGTTCGGTTCTAATGTGTCTTGTTCTTGAGCTCTGTAAACCAAAGATCTGATACCAAATGTGACGTCCCAAACTTCCTAGTAAAGGAAATACTGGATTGCTTTGAGAACAATACACAACAGAACACAAACTGAAGAACATTTTATTGCTGATTACAACAATTACATCAGAGTACAAGAATATAACAGAGTATGAATACTTATTACATAACAAAAATACAATAATATCAGAGATTTAAATTACATTAAAATAGCAGCGGAAAAATAATACAAATGTACAATTGAAAAGAATACACTGATACAGAGCTTTCCGAATACCGCTTCAGCTGTAAACCAGGATCCTGTAAATACATCTGCAAAAGCTACTCGACTGCCCGTGTGGAAAATATGGGCACCCGAGTTTGCCAGTGAAACAAACTACAGGTCAGTCATGGGACTGGTATGAGAAATCTTAACTTAACTATCTAATACTAAGGCTAATCACAGGACCACGCCGCTAATGCGGAACGGGTTTACTCCATTGGATTGCCAGTGCATAAAATAAAGTAAAACGTTAAACAACGCAATGCTTTTTAGAAAAATGAAACCATTATAAGACCCAAGTCCCATCACACAATGCAACGCAAACCGGAGGATAGGGTTTTACCTTATAATGGTCAAAAGATGCTTGATGTGATAAAACGGATTTAATATTAGTGAGTATATGTTTTTTTTAAAAACCATTTCAATCATAATATATCAATCATAGACGACATAGTACCCCATCCTACTATATCGCCATACTAGTTATACAATCAAAACCGCATGGTCGTATTGGAAATTGGATTTCTATCATGAGTCGAGGCTAGGGGCAAGCTCCTCTCCGATTCGAGACACTCTAGCAAATGCCTCAGGATCACACCTATGGGCAACCCATGGATCTTCAGGGCCGGTCCTCGCCTATTGGCAGTGGATTGCTTATGCCTGAACACACGCTTCCCGGTCCCTTTGGACCTATATTATGACCACTAACGGCCTATAAAAATCCAAGGCACCTCAAAATCCATCAACTACATAAGTAAAATGTCAGCCAGTTTAAGCACTGACACCACTCCTAGCTAGAAAGAAACGTGTGCACTCCCTGCAGTCCTAATCCCGTTTTTGACTCATACCGGGGTGTGAGGCTCGCGAAGTCACGCTATACACAAAGCTATGCCGTAATAGGCTATACTTTGATCATCCCACAAGGCCCTGCCTTTCAACAAAAGCCTTGGTCATTTGCATCTTGGCGTGCCACATTGACAATTCACACCATGCGATCAATCACAATTAATATATACCAGGGTGTTAAGAAGAGAATAAATTCTCCACCACCAAACAGACATACATTAATAAAAATCGATTTAATTCACATGAAATGAAATCCAATGTCAGACACGCATCCGTTTACTAGCTTATGCTCTGGGTCTGAGCGAAAACCAAATCCGAACAATCAACAATAGTCCAGACGGCCACCACTGAAGCCCATTCAAGGTAGCTACTCCCATCAGGGTCTCTGTAGCGACACATCCATTCGATGTGAAGATCGTCGGTCTTCAACCACCGTCTTCATCTTCGACTCTTCATCGTCGTAGTATTTATTCGAAATGGGTTAAATCCAGTCTTTCCGAATAACTCACGTATTTTATAATTAAAAATCTAGTACTATAAAAACACATCCAGTGCCTCATTCCAATTCAGAATATTTTTCTAATAAAATATTCGCAATATTTTATCAAAGATAAACTCTTTAAATTATTCTTAAATCTTACTTTTAAAGATTTATTAAGAACCCAATTTGGGTTTAAATATCACAAATCATTATTCAATGATTAATTAAATTTTAGAAATTAATCTTATCTTTAACTGGGTTAAAGAACTAATGTCATTTTAAAACACTATTCACGGTAAAACCAAAATCGACTTCCATTAAATATGGAATCTTCACAGAAACCAAATCACTATATAATCGTTATAAATTTCTGTATCCGACCAATAATATAAATGGAATAACGGCAAAGCCTTTTAAATTCCATATGTAGTATCAGTTTTTTTTTACAGAAGCTTATCTCGGTTATAATTAATTCGAATTCTATTCAATTCCAATCTAATATATTAAATTGGAAAACTTTACTTTTGGAAAATTCCCATTTGAATCTTGATACAAGATTTATAAATTCCAAATCATATTCTTACTGTTAATTGAGTTAAAGAACAGATGTCGTTTAAAAACATTGTTCACGATTAACTCAATTCACAAATCATTTTTATTCCAATTACAAAATATAGTTTGAAACTCTAGTAATCTTAATTAAAAAATTTATTCGTTTCAACTGGGTTTAAGAAAGGTGTTATTGAAGACACCATTCACGACAAACCCAAAATCCAATTTATTTAATTTAATTTCAATTAAATATTCATTAATTGGAAAACTTCATTAAATCTTAATTTAACGATTTATTCTAGTTAATCACTAGTTCATTCAATAAAAATATATTTTTCTAAAATATATTCTTTTCTAAAATATTCCTTTTTTTTCTAAGACATTTTCTAAAATATTCTTTTTCTAGAATATCCTTTATTGGAATATGACTCAATCAACAACCATATATTGCATGTAATCAACAATCCTGATGAATAATTATTAGACACCCAAATGACGACTAAAGTGGAATAGATAACTGTGTGAGCATTAAAGTAAATAACTAATGCTCATCACAGACTGTCAATCCATCGATTGACAGATAACTAAATATTGGGATTAATGTGTATCCAATATCATCCCAATACCCGTGTGGGGTCTCATCCATCAACCAAATAATAAATTATTTGTGCACTTGGGCGATGTGTGAAAATTATCGACCCAATCACATAAACAAGTCGGGTAACTTGTAAATGGAAGTGTAATATCCAGTTTGAATATATTAACATTATATTTGACACATCAAACATCTCAACATCACAGACAACATCTCAATTCTTTTTATTATTGACAAATGACAATAAAAATCTTAACTCTTATTTATTTATCAAATTGTATATTTTTGGTCTCATTCATTTTAATTACAAAATGAATATTTTACTTCATCTCTTTAAAAATGACAAAAATATCTCTTTTAATTCTAGTTCCTTTAAAGTGACAAAAATTGTAATTTTTGTTTAATTCCTTTTCATTATACAAAATATGATACTTTTGTCAAATTCCTTTCAATGTAACAAAATATGACAATTTTGTCTAATCTTTTCAATGGAACAAAATATAAATTTCTACTTCATACTTTTTAATGTGACAAAAATGTCCATTACTACTTCACTCTTTTTAATGTATAAAAATATACATTTTTAACTCATTCTCTTTTTAATGTATAGAAATATACATCCTAAACTTCTTCTTATTAATGTATAAAAATATACATTTTTAACTTCTTCTTTTTAATGTATAAAAATATACATTTTTAACTTCTTCTTTTTAATGTATAAAAATATACATTTTGAGTGCCATTCTTATTACAACAAAAATGACTATTTTGATGCCATTTCACATTGCACAAAAATGTTAATTTTGTCTAATCTTTATAATGTAAACAAAAATGTTAATTTAATTCTAATGCACATTTTTCACTAAAATGAGATTTAAATTCTTATGTACATTTTTCACTAAAAATGGGATTCTAATTCTAATGCCATCCTTTACATAAAATGTAAATTCTAGTTCTAATGTCATCCTTTACAGAAAAAGTAAATTCTAGTTCTAATGTCATATTTTACATAAAATGTATATTCTAGTTCTAATGTCATATTTTACATAAAATGTAAATTGTATATCAAATCCTTTTTATGTTAACAAAATGCATAATCTTATCAAATACTTTTTATTTTAACAAAATGCATATTCTTGTTTTAATCTCTTTTAACGCACAAAATGTTTATTTTAATTAATCCCTTTCTAATGCACAAAATGACTATTTCTGTTTAATCCCTTCCTACAAAAATGTTCATTTTTCTTTAATACTTTTTAATATATACAAATGTTCATTGTTCTTTAATACTTTTTAACATATACAAATGTTCATTGTTGTTTAATCCTTTTCAATACATAAGAATGTTCATTTTTATTTCGTTCCTCCTTAATATACAAAAATGTTCATTTTTGTTTCATTCCTTTTTGAAATGACCAACTGATAATTTTATCTAATTCTTTTTATGTAAACAAAAGGTGAATATAAATAAAAGAACAAACTTAAATTTCAATGTATACTTGCATTTGAGAATGCAAATAAAAGAATAAGTTTTATTTTCAATATATATATATATATTTGCATAGAGTAATGCAAAAAAAAGAACAAACTTGATTTTTAATGCACATTTGCATTTGTGCATGCAAATAAAGGAACAAATTTTATCTTCAATATATATTTGCATTAGTGAATGCAAAATAAAAAAACAATTTTTAATTTCAAAGTATATTTGTATTTATGAATGCAAATAAAAGAACGACGTTTATTTTCAATGAATATTCGCATTTGTGAATACAAATAAAAGAACATTTTTTATTTCAATGAACTTGTTTTGACAAAAATGATATTTTCACTTCAAAAATCAAGTTTTGATAAAAGTGTGATTTTTATTTCATAAATCAAATTCTAACAAAAGTGTTATTTTTGTTTCATAAATCATGTTCTACCCAAAATGTTATTTTTATTCACTAACCACAATTTGACCAAAAATGTTAATATCCTATCCAATGTATAAAAATGTATATTTTTAACAAATTCTATTCAATGTAAACAAATATGAGAATTTTGATTTAATTCTTTAATGTAAATAAATATGCCAATTTTTGATTCATCCTTTTATGTAAACAAAATGTTAATTTTATTGGTTCTTTAAATTGACCAAAAAAATGGGGTTTTTATTTCAACACTTATGTTTTAACCAAAAAGTGTTATTTTACTTTCAACAAACAAGTTTGTCAAAAAGTGTTGTTTTATACTAATTAACCAGTTCTGATAAAATTTTGTTTCTAATTCAATAGTCATGTTTGCCAAAATAAATTTTCTTTACATGCCATACCTTTATTTAAATCAAACATGAACATTTTTGTTTTTGTATATTTAAAAAAATATGGTTTTTATTTTGTACGCAAATTTTGACACACATGAATATAATATATTTATATTTATATTTGCAATAAGATATGATTTTATCGTGTACACAAAATTCTAACGAACATGAATACACAATCACAGCACAATCCATAATAAAAATAATATATACAGACGACATCGATTTCACACTGAATGAATATATAAATAACACAATAAAATAAATAATAAATTTTAATTTCAAAAATAGAAATCTCACCGAACAATTATGATCTGAAATTTCCTGAATTCCCAAAGTGTCCGGTTTCAGATCTAGATAGTTCTGTGTTCTAGAGTTTTCCGATACGAGTCCAACGCTTTCAGTTTCGTCCGATTCTGATTTAATTTGAGCGAGTTATGATAGTTCAGATATTGATCATATTATCTAAATAATTAATAATTAATTAATCTTCTACTTACCCTCTCTTAACCTTTCTTCTACATCAGAAAGGCAGGCCGCCGATTTCATCCTTGGGTTCGATTTTAGGGTTCGGAAATTCAGGCGATGGGAGGCACGGGGTGGAGATCAGATGGTGTCACGTCGATGGGGGATGCAAGGCGCGCAAGGGTGTCCCCCTGGTGGCGAGCTCAGTGGTCGGTGGAAGGGGAGAACCTGCTTGGTGTGGTGGCGGTTCTCGGGGTCGGTGCGAGCAAAATACCCCTCTGTATGGGATCCAGCCGTATGGATTTAAAGATCTCTCGATCCTCTTCGAATTGGTATTAAGAACCTTGTCTAATTTGTTGTGGATTAGAAGATATTAGGAAATGGATTTCAGAGGGAATCGGCCATTGGTTTGGAATGGAGACGGCTATAGAAGAATACGCTAGGGCTAAGTATTCCTAGGCGTATTTATAGAGTATTTGTATAGTATTTTATATTATTTAATTAATTAATTCAAGAAAATATTTGTTTGATGACATTAACACCAAATCGAACCAAACGAATGTTGCCCCTAGCCAAATACCCCCATTCCGGACATAATGGAACATGTTTCGTAAATCAATTCGGCTGTTACGATATGTTTTTCTTTAAATTTAATTATAAATCATTTAATTATTAAATTTAATCGTACATTTTAAATTATCGGGGCCACATACTGACTCTAAAAATTACAGAAAAATTATTTCTAGTAATGGTTTGACGATACGGTTCTAACAAGACTAATTTCGTCGAATTCTGATTCGTTTGAAAAATGGCCATTTTCAAGTCGATTAAATTTGACTGAAACAGTCAAAACATAGTTTCTTTTACCACGCTCACATATTAATTCAAAATTATGAAAATTGAAACTTAGCAATAATTTGACATTTCGGTTCCAACAAAAGTGGTTTCGTCGAAAACCGAGGTCGTTTGAAAAATGACTATTTTCAAGGCCAATATATTTAATTAGAATATATATAAATTCTGCAGTGACTTTTCTAAATTTTAAACTAGGCATAACTTTTGATTTATAAAGTGAAATTTCAGTTTTTTTTCAGATTCATTAGAAAGATATGATTAAACAGATTTAAATATTTCTGGTTTCGCTCAATTCTGATTTAAAATGAATCCTGTACATTCAGTCAAAATTCAAATTCAAAATTTCCAACTGCAGGGCTGTTTTAAACTCCTTTTATAATTAAATTAAATTTGTTCGTTTTACACTAAATTTTTAGTCGTTATTATTTAAAATAAATTATTTAAAATATTAAAATCCATTAAAATTTCTAAAATAAAAATTTTAAATTGGCCCCAAAATTCCGGGTTGTTGCATAATATATCCAGTTGCCTTTGTTATTTGGAAGTAGCTTGGACTTGAACAAGTTTGCGTACTTCAGCATTCTTGAACCTGCCATATTTCATGGTTACTCTGTCCCATGTTATGCTATTGCATATGTGATATAATGTGCTCATCTTATCGTTATACATGTCTTATTATTATGACCCATAAACTTTGGTAAGTTGTCACCCATGTTGTACTTTACTGGCCATGTACCATTAATGCTCTTGTACATTACTTCTGTTTTGAAACTGTCTTGGCCTTGATATTGATGGTTTGTGCATGTATATATTTGCACCGTTGTTTAACCCCTTGGTTCATGACTGCTCTTTGTTGCCACTGAGCTTGTTCATTTCATTTGCAAGCTGTTTCACCTGGACTTGAACTGTTTTGACTTGAGAAAGTCAGTTTTGTCTCGACTTTGTATATTGCACCCCTTGCTAATCATTTTTACTGGTCTTGTGTTTATGCTTGTGCCATATTATAACCTTGCTCATGCTTGTCGATTGTTCAGTTTTGTGGTATTGCTTATGTTGAGGTCTTTGGTGCATGTTGCACATATCATGCATGCTATGTACTTGATCTTGACATTGCTGTAACCATTTGTGTGCTTTCGACCCATACCGCTTCTAGTAGTGACCATGCATTGTTGACCTTGTTCAATTGTATCCTGAAACTGATGTACTTCACTGCTCTAGAAATGTACTAGAAATGTAGCCTTGAATTACTTTTCTAGAAACGTAGCCTTGAATTATTGTTCAAATTATATTATATTTTACAGTTTACTGCTCTAGAAATGTATGTGACAGGTACAGAAGAATGGACAGCTGGAGCACAAGCTAGACAATGAAAATCAAGGTCAATTCAGCTAGACTGATGAGTGTTGCAACGAGGTAGCAATGTAAAACTAATTGTGTAATGTATTGAATTGTGTATGAGAAGAGTGAATGTAAAATAGTTGGAGTTAGAAATTTGTACTATTTCTTATGTTAAAATAAAATATTTAATTAATTAAAAAAACTGTTTAAATATTAAATTCTGTGCAATAGTATTTCATTTAATAAATATTTATTTCTGTATATGAGATGAGAAAACAACATAAACAAGCCATCATAGACATCAGTACAAAGCCATCATAGACATCAGTCAAAAGCTGATATGGTAAAATACTTATTACAACAGTTAATTAATTAATTTATGATGTCTTAAAGCTGCTTTGACATCGTGTTTTAACTGATATAAAAAAGGGGTACTTTAGACATCACTGACAAAGACATCTCTCCAGAAAAACGAGGACATCGTTATTAGCCGATGTCTATGTGACTTTTTCTTGTAGTGTATTGATGCATATTCAAGATCTATGTGGATTTACTTTTTAAAAATAAATTTGAATCTCATAATGCAGTTTTACTCTTTATAACCTATGCTGAAAAGCAATCTGGTTATAATATTAAAACTATTTAAACTGATGGTAGTGCTAAGTTTAAGCCACTCAAAATTTACATTCAAAAAAGGGACAAACTTCAAAGATTTTCTTACCCCCCACACATTAGATAAAAATGGTACAATTGAAAGGGAACATAGACTTATAGTTGAAACATGGCTTATCATGCTGCACCTCAAATTTTGGCATGTTGTCTTTGTCACAGTAGTTAACCTCATTAACTAACTTCCATTAAAAATGGTGCAGACAAAGTCCCACAAGAGGCGTTATTCTATCATAAATCTAACTATTTGAGTCTCAAAGTTTTTGGTTGTTTGTGCTTTCCCTACATATGAATGTACAAGTTACACAAATAATATTTTAGATCTTCTCCTGGTACGTTCATAGGATATGTGAATAATATCAAAGAATATAAATGCATTGATAGTAATGGCAGATTGATTATTTCTAGAATTGTCATGTTTAATGAACATATTTTCCTTTTAAGGAACAAAAAATTAAAACAGCCAACAAAATTTATATTGCAAAGTTTTCTATTCTTCTGATACCATTATATTATTATATTATCTCTAATGAGAAGAACCAAAGATGTTTGATTGATTCAGGGCCCTAACTCACTGTTCATGTAATGTCCCATACTTTTAGCAATATAATAATTAATTTATTTAATTATTTAAAATATGATTTAGAGATTTAAATGGCCGTTTAATTAAGTAATATCGAATATTGAATTAATATAAATGATAGAATAGTATACTTAATTCCGAAATAGTCGGAAATAG
The DNA here is from genome assembly GCA_030737875.1 of Allium sativum. Lineage (NCBI taxonomy): Eukaryota > Viridiplantae > Streptophyta > Magnoliopsida > Asparagales > Amaryllidaceae > Allium > Allium sativum. Next base: position 620,113,550 of record CM060912.1, read on the forward strand.
TGGAATTCACAATATTGTGTGAATTGGATAGTATAGAAATTTAATTCAGTTTATAATTAAATTATAATAACGAATTTATTTATAAATGTCCATTGAATGTATAATTTATATTTTAATTATAATCAAGCTCGAAATGGCTCGGTAGTTCGTAATTTGGCGATTTGAACTTCCATTGAATGTACAGAATCCGTTTTAACTCGGATTTCTATGAAACTAGAAACGTCCAAAGCTGGTGAAGTGTATTTTTCTAATAAAAGAGAAAAATCGAGATTTCGTTGTATATATTGTTAGTTATGTCCAAATTAAATTTTAAAATAGTTGCTATGGAATTTGTTTATAGTTTATAACGATTTATTTATATTATAAAGGGATTTAAATATAAATCGAATATCGATATAACTGGGAATTTTGAAATATCGGGTTATAAATCCTGATATATTCAGTTTGGAGTTATATGATATTGTACGTGAATATATATATGATAATATTGAATTATTATTATTATTTAATTTAATTATCTTTAAATATATTAATATTTAGATGGATTTATTTAGAGCATTAAAAATAGCCAGTTTTGCAAACGACCTCCGTTTTCGACGAAGTTAATTATGTTGGATCTAGAATATTAAATTATTGCTAGATTACAATTTCTGTGATTTTTGGAGTCAGCGTGTGGTCGTACGGATTTTTCATGTGAAAAACAGTCGGTATTCTGACGGTTAAAAATATGTTGTGTGAGCAAACGGAGCTGGAATTCGGCGAAACAAGTTTCGTTGGGTCTTTAATGTCGAACTGTAGCAGCATGCCCATTTTCCTGATTTTTGGATATTGTATGAGATCATAGGAATTTTTAATGACAAATACAGACAACGTTAGAATAAAAATAAATATAATAACTGAATAAAATAATATTAATTGTTCCTATAAATATACCACTAACCTTAATCCTTATTATTTACATCCTGTAGTCAACCAGAAAATGAGCCGCCATCTCCATCTTCCGAAACGTGAAATTCTACAATTTAAAAAAAAATCAAAACAATCCGTATAAAAATCTATAAATCATGATGTTTATATATTTATAATCCTTGAATGATCCTCTTCATTTATATATGATTATTGTTGGGTTCCAAAACAATTCCTGTCGCATTTTTTGTATAGCGAGAGTTAGGGCTTGATGATTTGTTGTTTTGTGATTTCGATTCTAGAAATGGGTATTGAATTTGTATTCAACATGGAAGATGGCTCGAAGTGTGAATTTTTGGTGTGATTTCGTGGTGATTCTTGATCGCACGTTCCCTGTATGTCAACCTCTAGACCTAAACGACACACCGTGATGAAGGGAGGCCGAGTTGAGGATGTTGGTGATGATCGAGGAGAGCTTGCGGAGAGAAGGATTGTGGTGAGCTCGGTTGGTTGATCGGTGGAGTAGAGAAGGAGTTTGGATTGTTCAAAGGTGCGGTAATGGCTTTGAAAGCTGCTGTGAGTATACGGGGTTGAGCGACTGTGCTTGGGGAAGAAGAGGTCCACGCGGGTCGGGTTTCCAAAGGTAAATGGGCCAAGAAAAGGAAACGTGAAGCCCAAGAGTAAATATGTTTAAGTTTAATTTAAATAAATATATAAGAAAACTTGTAAATGATATATCTCGCTCATACATGGTCAGAATTACGAACGGTCAGATCCATTGGGATCGTATGGACGGTGGCTACATAATGGAACTGACTGGGAGTGAATTGGAGCTCATTACAATTTATTGCAAAATAAATTGTCCGTCTGAATCAAGGATAGTTAATCGTTATTTAACGATAACTGTCCAATGTGAGTAAATCTCACTAACTCTGCTCAGTTTATATTTTCATAACGTATTTTTAGAACTGATAAATATTGGTTAATTGTTGTGTGTTGATTGGTTGGTTGAACTACTAACTAATTGGTTGAAAATGCCGATATAGTTCTATATATATATCGTTAATTAAATATTGATTCTGTTGATTAGAATATTTCATATTGAAATGAAATTGATGTTAATTATATTGCTTAACATTTGTGGATGCAGGGAAACAGATTGGAGGGATCCAACTGGATTCCTCAATATTTATAATACTGTTTTTCATATATTGTGATATATGGTGTGGTATATAATCTGTTATTGATTATGTGTGCTTGGATTATGATTGACCCTTTTGATTTGGTATTTTAAAACCATAAGTGATACTGGAAAGTAAAAAGAGAATTTCCAAAGTGTATTTTGGAAAATAAAATATTAATATAAAATCAATGGATTTTATATAAAAGGAAATATTTATATGAAATAAATATAATTATAAAAGGATATATTTGGGAAATAAATATAATTAGGAAAGGGATTATTTATAAAATAAATAGAATTGTATAAATGAAATATTTATATAAAATAAAGAGAACTATATAAAGGAAATATTTGAAAAATAAATAGAATTATATAAGGGATATTTATTTAGAAAATAAATAGAATTAGAAAAGGGAATTGACGAGATATAAAAGAATTACGAGAAGATTGTTTAAAGTGGATTTTAAATAGAATCTGTTTTAACAGATAAACTGAGAATATTAATTTATAAATAATGATTTTATAAATTAAATAAAGTATTTATCATTGGATAAAGTGAATATATAAGTCTGTATTTATATAGAGAAGTAAAAAAATCGGTTTTTAACACCGATATTTGAGATTGAAATTGAATGTAGCAATTATAAAGGGATTTATAAATGAGATTTAAGTGTTAGAATTAAAAAGGAGATTTCGTATGAATAATTCTATAAATACAAGTATAAATAGAATTTGGAATTAGGATATTATTTTAAAATGTGAAATCAAACTTAATGGATCATATAAAAGGAATATTTTCACATTCGATGTGAATAGTGGATTAAAATGAATATTTTATAAATAAAAACATTTATACAGAAACTGGGATTTGAAATAGAAATCCAAATGGGAATTTGAATGAGATAGGAAATATTTACTTAGGAAATATTATCTCTTTCCCGACTATTTCAATCACTTATCTCTTTCCCGACTACTTTAATTATACTCAGGAAATATTTACTTTTATATTTCCAAAATTCCATCACTTGGGTGAAAACGAATGCTATGTAAAACATCGTTACAACATCCCAGAATATTTTATTCAACTAACTCTTTTTCAAACACTTCTCTTCGAGACTGGATCTTTCCATTTATCAATTAAAAATGAAATCAATCAAGTTGGGGTAAAATTGCCTCTCAGACCTTGACTGAAAACATCCTCAACTTCAAAACGGCAAAACCACTTACCTCGAATAAACACACTATAAAATCCAATTATTCATTTTTAAAACATGTGTATGGTTCGCTTTCTATTTCTAATTTATAGATTTCCCTTTTTGTTTACAATATTCTATTTTTTTTCGTTTCCTTATCGAATTCTATATATATCGATACATTGATTTCTAACTATCATATTATCTTAAAAATATTATGACTCCTTAAATTCGCGGAAAAAATCGCCATAACCTCCCTTGTACCGGGAGCATCAGGATATTTCAAATAGCCTTCGTGGCCCTCACCAATCCAAAAGAAAAAGCCAAGCGGCTTGCCGATACGGTGCATAAAAACTCATATATGAATTTAAACATGTATCTTTTTGTCGGGCACATAAATTAAAATCTTCATATACTCCATCCCATACCTGTCTAACACATGCTCACCTGTTTTCAATTCAATTCAACTCAATCCAATCGTTTGAATTCAGTTTCGCTCATTTATCCTTTAATTAGCTATTTTGCCTATTTCACTTCTATGTTTGAACATAACATGTTCAAACAAAATATTTAACTTGCTCATAATCAAATTAAATTTCAATTTCAATTCTAGTTTCCCTTTTGATTTCGAATATAAATTTTCAAATCGAATTCACTTATTCAAAGCCCAATATCAATTCAAAATCTCATTAACAAATTACTATTCGAATTAGTTAATTCTATTCAATAATCAAAAATCTGATTTCTGTTTCAAAAAACAATTCATTACTCCACTTGAATTCACCTATAATCTACAACTCAAATCTGAAATTTTCTAAATAGAAATTCAGATTTTATTCGCTTAAAATCCTTTTATAAAATTAAATAAACCGTTATGGTTTTTAAATGGTTATGGCGCTGTTTTTCTGAAAATTTGATTTTGTCATAACTCAAAATATATACAACGAAATTTAGAATTTTCTCCTCCATTAGAAAACTATTATCAAATCGGTCCTGACGTTTCTTGTTTCAAAGAATTCCGACTTCAATTGAGTTCTGTATACTCAATTGAAGTTCGAAACGCCAATTTACGAACTATCGCGCTGCGGCGAGCTCATTTTAATTATATTTATATATATAAACTTTTAAACTTCGTTAAAATGAATTCAACTCCATTTTAACTCTATTCGAATTCTAGTATTCAAACTCCATTTCATTTCTATTTGAATTCTAATATTCAAACTCCATTTTAACTCTATTTGAAATCTACATTCAAATTCCCATTTCAAATTCTATTTTAAAATTCTATTTTCAAATTCCATTTCAATCTATTTGAATTATATATTCAAATTCCATATTTAAAACTATTTGAATTCTATATTCAAATTCCATATTTAAAATTTCTTTATTCAAATTCCATTTCACTTTCGATATTCAAATTCTACATTTGAATTTCCTTTATATTTTCTATATTCAAATTCTATTTTTGAATTCCATTTGAATTTCTATATTCAAACTCTATTTGAATTTCTATATTCAATTTCTATTTGAATTTTCTTTATTCAAATTCTATTTTCAATTCCATTGAATTTCATATATTCAAATTAACTTCAATTTAAATAAATTCGAATTAATCGAATTCAAATCATAAATCCTTATCGATTTATTTCCGTTCAATATATATTCTGAACATCATAATAAATTCCATCATTTATTTCTTTAAACGATTCCCCCATTTCTATTTTTAAATTCACATTTGAATTTAAATATTCAAATTATCAAATGATAATTTTTCCATTTCATTTATAATACCTTTTATAAATCCACTTCAATTCCTTGATTAATTAATTTATAAACATCGTTTATAAATTATTCTTCAATTCCCTGATTAATTAATTATATACATCGTTTATAAATTATTCTTCATTCAAATTTCAAATTCTATTTTTTAGAAAAATAGAATTTTCCCTTTAAATCTCTAAATTCCTTTTCACGATATTTTATATATCAACATTTCGGCCCCAATGATATTTGAACAATCAAACCACTCAATTATCAAACAACACATCATATATGATAATATATGTGAAAACAAACAAATAAAAATATTTTTGAGAAATCCAGTTTGATCCCTCCAACCTGTTTTCCTGCATCCACAAACGTTAGTCAACAAAAATAATACCCATCCTGCTTTGTGGCAAGATATCGCGGTATGAAGGTCATCCACTATCATAGCGTGCGGCGTATAGGGTAATCATCCGCTAATGGGCGTCCTCTAATGAGACTGCGGGAATATCCAACCACCAATATATATATATATATATATATATATATATATATAATAGCACACCAAGCCTAAATAACTAATATTTTTAAGATGCCCAAAAATATTAAATGCAACCAAATAAGCAACAACCAATTATTTTTAACTGATAAAAATAATTATAACTAAAAGGTGAGTGAGATTTACTCACCGGGATTTTTATTCGATCCATTTCAGTTTCTTTTCAAATTAAATCAACCCATGTTCGATTAAATTTGAAATCCTTGCTAACTCCAACACGTTCACTTCGCAGCTACAAATCCATCGTGATACGTTTAACCCAATCAGACCTTGTATAAAGAAAAACGTATTTTAAAACATTTAACCATTTATATATCTACATTGACTTAAATAAATAATTAACCATTTTAATTACTTAATCCATTTATTTATTTTTAGTAAAAAAATATGAAATTACCTATATCCATGGTAATAATCCATCTTCTTCCTATTTGAAAATAATCTGCGCCATCTTCTAGAGTGCGTCCAGGCTTTTCACCCACCACTGTACAGCGTCGAGTGGCACTTTAATCACCAGAACCCCAAAACTGAATTTCGAAAACCTTTTCCAGCTTCCATTCTTAACATAGTCGAACTCCCTTCACATACCACATCCCCTTCCTGCGTTAGAAACTGACCTGCGCCCCCCTTCACAAAAAATCCATCGCAACAACAAACTCCAGCACCAGACACAAACAGGCGCCCTCATTCATTCACTCGCACCCCGGATCCACCATTAACACAGTTGATTCCTTCAATACATCACAATCCACGAATAGCACTGCCTCCATCGAAATCGCGATGCTAGAAACTAAGCCCCAACTTCAGTGCCCCATCCACGACTTTGAACACCTGAATCGCGTCAGCAATTCTTCCCAGATCCCATAAAATCCTTGCCTTAGAATTAGAAATCGAGTTCAATTTTCCTCCTCTCTCTGATTTGTTGAAAAACAAGTCATGCCATTAAAATTTCATTTTGAGGCTTATGTTTGATTGATGCGGAAAGTGAAAATAAGGAAAGGACATAAGTTTCGAATTTCTGAGTTGGGAAAAGAGAGGAGCACGGCATTTGTTCTTTTATAAAGAAGGGTGGTTGCGATTTTATAGAAGAAGGGGGGACAGGAAGTACACAGCAGATCTTTGTATTTAATTTGAAAAGATTTTCTAATTAATTTGATTTGATTTTGATTCGATATAAAGAGATCTTTTATTCTTTTTAAACAGATGTCGATTTGATTTCGATCCTATCCACAATCAAATATCTCGGGGTTCACAATTAAAAATCGTGAACCGCTATTTTAGCGTACCGACCGTCGTTCTAATGTAATAACGGTGTTCTGAGCTTAACAGAATATTCTGAAATTCAATTTCAATATACATACCATATTAAATTAATATAATATAATTTAAATTCAGAACTAATCAATTCGCTAGTAGTAAATTATTTTTATTATCGTCCATCTTCAAACACCATTATTATTGATCGTTTGAATTGTTTTAATTCAGTTTTGACTTTGAATTCATATAAATTCAATTTCGTATTTCGATAATTATATATATTCGAAATAAATCGTATTTCGATTATTCAATTGATAACTCAATATAAATATCCGTTTATATTATTAATTCAATATTTAAACAATATTAAATATTTAAAATTAATCGATCAAAAACTGGGTCGTTACAATTTTTCTAATGGAAGAGGAAAATCGAGATTTTGTTGTATAGATTGTTAGTTATGTCCAAATAAAATTTTAAACTAGTCGCTATGGAATTCGGTTATAATTTATAACGATTTATTTATATTATAAAGGGATTCAAATATAAATCGAATATCCATATAATTGGGAATTTTGAAATACCGGGTTATAAATCCTGATATATTCATTTTGGAGTTATATGATATTGTACGTGAATATATATACGATAATATTGAATTATTATTATTTAATTATATTATATTTAAATATATTAATATTTAAATGGATTTATTTAGAGCATTAAAAATAGCCAGTTTTGCAAACGACCTCCGTTTTCGGCGAAACTAATTTTGTTGGATCCGGAATATTAAATTATTGCTAGATTTCAATTTTTGTTATTTTTGGAGTCAGCGTATGGTCGTACGGATTTTTAATGTGAAAAACAGTCAGTATTGTAACGGTTAAAAATACGCTATGTGAGCAAACAGAGCCTGAATTCGATGAAATAAGTTTCGTTGGGTCCGTAATGTCGAACTGTAGCTGCATGCCCATTTTCATGATTTTTGGATATTGTATGAGATCATAGGAATTTTTAATGACAAAAATAGACAACGTTAGAATAAAAATAAATATAATAATTGAATAAAATAATATTAAATGTTCCTCTAAATATACCACTAACCCCAACCCTTATTCTTTACATATCGTAGTCAACAGAAAATGAGCCGCCATCTCCATCTTCCAAAACGTGAAATTCTACAGTTTAAAAAAAAAATCAAAACAATCCGTATAAAAATCTAGAAATCATGATATCTATAATCCTTGAATGTTCCTCTTCATTTCTATATGATTATCGTTGGGTTCCAAAACAATTCATGTCGCAATGTTTTTGTATAGCGCGAGTTAGGGCTTGATGATTTATTGTTTTGTGATTCGATTCAAGAAATGGGTATTGAATTTGTATTCAGCACGGAAGATGGCTCGAAGTGTGAATTTTTGGTGTGATTTCGTGGTGATTTTTGATCGTGCATTCCCTTTATGTCAACCTCTAGACCTAAACGACGCACAGTGATGGAGGAGGCCGAGTTGAGGATGTTGGTAATGACCGAGGAGAGCTTGCGGAGAGAAGGATTGTTGTGAGCTCGGTTGGTTGATCGGTGGAGTAGAGAGGGAGTTTGGATTGTTCAAAGGTGCGTTAATGGCTTTGAAAGCTGTTGTGAGTACACGGGGTTGAGCGACTGTGTTTGGGAAGAAGAGGTCCACGCGGGTCGGGTTTTCAAGGGTAAATGGGCCAAGAAAAGGAAAGGTGAAGCCCAAGAGTAAATATGTTTAAGTTTAATTTAAATAAATATATATGCAAACTTGTAAATGATATATCTCGCTCATACATGGTCAGAATTACGAACGGTCAGATCCATTGGGATCGTATGCACGGTGGCTACATAATTGGAACTGACTGGGAGTGAATTGGAGCTCATTACAATTTATTGCAAAATAAATTGTCTGTCTGAATCAAGGATAGTTAATCGTTATTTAACGATAACTGTCCTATGTGAGTAAATCTCACTAACTCTGCTCAGTTTATATTTTGATAACGAATTTTTAGAACTAATAAATATTGGTTGATTTCTTTATGTTGATTGGTTAGTTGAACTAGTAACTAATTGGTTGAAAATACCGATATAGTTATATATATATATCGTTAATTAAATATTGATTCTGTTAATTAGAATATTTCATATTGAAATGAAATTGATGTTAATTATATTATTTAACATCTGTGGATGCGGGGAAACAGGTTGGAGGGATCCAACTGGATTCCTCAATATTTATAATACTGTTTTTCATATATTGTGATATATGGTGTGGTATATAATCCGTTATTGATTATATGTGTTTGGATGATGATTGACCCTTTTGATTTGGTATTTTAATACCATAAGAGATACTGGAAAGTATAAAGGGAATTTCCAAAGTGTATTTTGGGGAATAAAATATTTATATAAAATCAATGGATTTTATATAAAAGGAAATATTTATATGAAATAAATATAATTATAAAAGGAAATATTTGGGAAATAAATATAATTAGAAAAGGGATTATTTATAAAATAAATAGAATTGTATAAATGAAATATTTATATAAAATAAAGAGAACTATATAAAGGAAATATTTAGAAAATAAATAGAATTATTGAAGGGATATTTATTTAGAAAATAAATAGAATTATAAAAGAGAATTGATGAGATAAAAAAGAATTACGAGAAGATTGTTTAAAGTAGATTTTAAATAGAATCTGTTTTAATAGATAAGTTGAGAAGATTAATTTATAAATAATGATTTTATAAATTAAATAAAATATTTATCATTGGATAAACTAAGTATATAAGTCTGAATTTATATAGAGAAGTAAAAAATCGGTTTTTAACACCGATATTGAGATTGAATGTAGCAATTATAAAGGAATTTATAAATGTGATTTAAGTGTTAGAATAAAAAGGAGATTTCGTATGAATAATTCTATAAATAAAAGTATAAATAGAATGGATATTATTTTAAAATGTGAAATCAAACTTAATGGATCATATAAAAGGAATATTTTCACATTCAATGTGAATAATGGATTAAAATGAATATTTTATAAACAAAAACATTTATACAGAAATTGGGATTTGAAATAGAAATTCAAATGGGAATTTGAATGAGATAGGAGTATTAGTTATTCAAATTAGAGTTAATCGAATATTAGTTATTCGAATAGAGTTAATCGAATAATAGTTAATTGATTTGAGTTAATCTAATTAGAATTAATCGAATTAGAGTTAATCAAATTAGAGTTTTTCGAATAGAGTTAACTGAATTAGAATTAATCGAATTAGAGTTAATCAAATATAGTTTATTCGAAAAGAGTTATCGAATATAGTTTATTCGAAAAGAGTTATCGAATATAGTTTATTCGAAAGAGAAATAATCGAATATAGTTTATTCGAAAGAGAGTTATCGAATGGAGATTATTCGAGAGAGAATTATACATTGAAATTCGACTATACCGAATATAGGAAAGTATTATTTACTTTTCGATTTTTAATCAAATAGAATCTGATAGTTACGTAAGGAAGGTTGTTAAAGATTTAAAATGTGAACTTTGTCTATTTTGAGTTAGAAAAGTTGTTCAGTTAAGGTCTGAGAGGTAATTATACCCCAACTTGATTGACTTCATTTTTAACTAAGGGATGGTGAAGGTTAGTTAATTGAATTTAGTTAATAAGTGTTAATGGTTCGAGTCGGCATAGTGATGTTTTATTTAAACATCTGTTTAAATCCAATGAAGGAGTTTTGGGAATGTTTTCCAAATAATAATCGAAAAAATGTTTTTTTTCTAATATAGAAAATAAGATATAAGAGTAAGTATGGAAATGTTTTCAAATGATTTATAACGTATATTTTCTAAATTTAGAAAATAAGGATTTACGAATATATGGAAACAAAAATAGGGAAATGAATAATTGAGTGACAAATTAAATTAAAGGGTGTCAGCATTGATTGATGATTGATCGGTAAGATTTCCATTTGGGAATACGACCGTTGTTTGTACACATGTTTTCCTTTGATAGTTAAATCACCGATTATCAAAGTTTTTGACCATTTCCTTTGTCAATACGGAGAGACCGGGATCAGATTCATTATCTGAAAACCAATCCGTATGGGCATTAGCGTTACGAATCAAATAAGATGAAGATAATTGAAGATGGAGTTGTGCAAGGGCTGTTCTAGTGATCCTAGCTAGAAATTTCCCAAGATGGATTGACAGAATAGTTCCTTCGGTTTGTCCAGACCCAGGACAACGTGTATGGATGAATGTCTGACAGAGTATATCTAATGGATCACGTAAGTTGATCACTTCAAACATATCCAAGTTTGGTGGCGGAGGAATTCATTTCTCTTAGCTTTATGCCCGTGGTATTTTTATGGAAATAAATTTGTGATTTGGCTAGTATGACGATGTGACATTCAAAGTAAATGAATGTATGATCTGTCAAAAGATACGTTATGACCTCGAGCCTCATCAATCGGGGAAATGACAAAAATCGGGCAAGTAGCATGGCTATGTGGGTCGCCCCCAATAGGGTGAATTATCACCATCTAGAGAATATTCATATTTGTTACTTCTTTTCGTTTCTGTATCTCCCAGGAACGGTTTTGTTGCTAGCAACCGTAGGTGACAATATATTCGATACACTCAAGAGAAATGAGTGGTTGGTCATTTGTAGCCGGATTGTAAGACGTTCTTGTTGAACCCAGTAGGGGTGGGCATTTGACCGACCATACCAACTTAACCGCCTTAACCAATCTATACCGAACCGACTTAACCACCAGAAGCGGTTAACCACCAACATCAGTTAACCGACCGCCTTAACCGAATATTTTCGGTTCGGTTAACGGATAACCAAATTTGGTCGGTCGGTTCCGATATAATATTTAATTTTTAAAGCTCGGTCCAATTTGAATAACCCTACCCTATTAGAATTTCAATATCGCAAACCGCAAAACTAGTAAACCCTAACCTATTCTAGATATTCCACGAAAAAAAAATTAGTTGCGGCGGCTTCACTTCACTCACGAAAATAATCAAAATCTCCACTTTTCCTTTTGTATTAGAATCTGATTCTTCAATACCTTCGCCCGGCGCCTACCACTGCTTCCTTGAAGGCCATTGCGTCACTAGTTGTTCAGTTACACTACATGGCTTCGAGAGTGACAAGAAAAATAAAACAGGTGAGTATGATAATTCGAGATTGGTTCTTCATGTTTTCCACTGATTCATATGACATCTAGTTTAATTAAATGATAGTATTAGGCTATTTGACGCTGCTTTATGCTTTGATTAGCAGTTCCGACTTCCCGTAGTATACTATTAGTAGTTCCATCTTGTTTGGATTTCTCTGTGATTAATTTAACAGTCCATGGGAAGTGGGAACTTTAAGAACAAGACCATGAATGAACTGTGATTTTTAGGTGGAAATTATGGCTACTAGTATAGTCAGAGACACATAGTAAATGGCTAAATGCAGATATTATTCATTGTATTTGTACTTGAACAACAAGAAATATATAAATTTGACATAGTTCAATACTTCAATGAACTATGAATGTACTGACGACCAATGCATTTAAGACTTTTGAATTCATTCTGCAAAAATGTCTATTATTACATTATTCAAATCACATGCCGCATGTAAACAAATGTTGTGAACTAGCAAATATTCCTCGTAATGCCTCTTGCTCAACTGCAATTGCTTTTAGCATTTTTATGCATGTTAGTAGTATTAGCAGTTTAACAATTATTTATGCTAATTTGGTAGTGGTACACTGTAGTATGTACGTAATCCAACCAGTTTTATTAGCACTTTTGTTATATATACAGTTAACAGTTTTATTATATAACAGTCCAAGTAAATATTTATGGTGTGAGTTATTATGATGCAGCATTTTCAAGTAATATTCCTTTTTCTTTGAATCATTGCAGTATACATTATTATTATTTGATCATTATATATATAAAACACATTATCATAATATCATTGACTTGTTTGACTATAGAGTTTGTGAATAGTCGTGGTTTGGCAACTTCTTTATCTACAGATTCGTGGATAAAGAAGAATGCAACATTACTATAGTCAGGTAAATGACTTCCTATTCCTACTTTAGTTCTTTGTTTTCAATTCTTGCATTTGGACATTACTACATGCTTTAGAACTTAGAAGTTTGAACTTAGAACTGCTACATGCTTGAACAACTGCTACTACATTAAATTCTTGCATTTGGACATGTTATGGGTTATGAACTGCTATATGCTTGTTAGACTATTAGTTGTTAATGTGCTTACTGCTTATACTATATCTTATTTAATTTTTCTCACACTCTCAAATCAAACGTATTAACTAAGATCATGTGAACACCAAGCTATAGTTTTTTATACACACACTACACAACAATAACATATTGTTAATAAAATGATATGCTTATTACATGAACTTTTGTGTGCTTATTACATGATATATGCCTTTCAGAATCATCAACAAAATGTATTGGAATTCACACATGCTCGCCTGCTCGGAATGGAGACTGAACTGTTTTCATCAAGTCTGGCAGTCTGCTGCCACTTCCTGTTCCTACAGTTTCATTTGGATTTTCAATGCAATTTATAATTTGTATGGCTATTAACCTATTAGACTATTAGTTTGTTAAGTGTATGGAGACCTATGGTTAAGTAATATTTACATGCATTTGAGACTGCCTGTGTCTGGACTGAAATGACTGTTATTATGTATGTAATTTTATAATATGGCAATATGCTATGCTGCCTGTATGTATACTATGTAGTTAAGTACTTAAGTTCTGTAGTATGTAAGTTTACTAAGTTATGTATCTTTATTAATATTTTATAATATGTTGTACTGACTGTAAGCGTTGTTTCTTATAATATTGATTATTGCATATGCTAATGCTAATATGAGTATATAACATCAGTATGTTCCCGGACTCCCAGTTCCTCTTTTATGCAGTGTTGGCCTGTATGTATCTTTGATTTTTTATAATATGCAGTGTTATTTCTCATGATATGTTATATGTATCCTACTTTGCAAACGATTAACCATGTGATTTAAATGGTTAACCGCTTAATTTAATCGGTTAACTGGTCAACAGTTAACCGATTAAACTGAGTGGTTAACCGCTTAAATTAAACGGTTAACCGCAGGTAATTATAGGCGGTTCGATCGGTACTGGATAACGTCGATTAACCGACCAGCGGTTAACCGAACCGCCTGAGCTAAGCGGTTAACCGAAATTTTTAATTGAACAAGTCGGTTAACCGACCGCGCCCACCCCAAGAACCCAGTGTATTCCTCTCTAAAGATGCACTATCGGCAGGTGGTTCCACACCTTGTCATAGTCGGAATCCAATCTCCAATAAGCGCCCGCGGTTTTGATTGTATACTATATGTATGTGAAGCGTGAGATGCAAGCGTTCTGCTAGATTGTTAATTATTTGTGATTAGACATTATCATAATATCAGAAAAGTATTGATTTTGAAAATGTTTTGGGATATTGTAAGGTTAAAACCATCTGTGTTTATGTGTGGATCAGTCTTACGATTATCTTTTCTTTTGAAAAGGGATTTTGAAAAGTTAAACCGAATGATTGGAGTTTACTCACACCAGTCCCATGACTGACCCAGAGTTTATTTTGTTTTCTTTTCCCTAAACTCTTGGGTGCACAAATTTGTACAGGCAACCAAGTAGTCAGGATTTATAGATACACTAGATGGAGATTGGAGCAGGAGACTTCAGCAGCATTTTATAGCTATTGTTTATTTCCGCTGTGATGTAAGTGTTGTACTCTAATATACAAATACAGATTTGTGTTTCAATGTTATTTTGTATACTATATTTTCTTCGTTCCGTTGTGAGACTCGTGTTACTCTAATGTTGTTGTATTCTTCTTCTATTATAATAGTTCTACCTTATCTATTCTCACCCTCTAACTTCTTTCTATTAACTATCCGGTATTTCTGATGTATGAATAGTCAACATTGGTATTTGTGTCGATTTTCGGAGTCGAAAATCCCCGGGTCGTTACAGTTTAAGAGTCTGGCCATGATCAGTCTGAATCAGTCAGAAGTGCAGGCACTTACTCTACCTCACCCCATCTTATTGAATGTGAGGGTATCTCTAATGCTCATAATAAAAATGAGGAGAACTTAACTGTCAATCAATCTGCTCCTCTGAGAATTGGTTATCCAGTAATGACCAGAGCAAAATGAAGAATTTCAAACCAAAAGCTTACATTGCAAATCTTGACAGTGCAGAGACATGCAACTATCAGCAAGCACTTCGAAGTGATACATGGATAACATCTATGGGTAAAGAGTATAAATCTCTTATCAACGATAATACTTGGAACCTTGTCAAATTACCAAAGCATAAAAATATTGTTAGATGCAGATGGACTTATATGTTAAAAGGAAATGCTGATGGAACTATTCAAAAATATAAAGCAAGACATGTAGAAAAAGGATTCTCTCAATAACATGTGCTTGACTTCAATGAAACTTTTCACTAGTGTCAAACCAACCACGATATTCTAACAATTGCCTTGCACAAGAATTGGAATATAAGACAACCAAATGTTAACAATGCTTTGCTTAATGGAGTACTCCACTAAGGAGTATCCATGGAGCAACCACCAGGATATAAATACAGAGAAGACAAAGAGTTAGTGTGCAAGTAGAACAAAGCCATCTACGGTTTTAAATAGGCACACTTGTGTTGTTTGAAAAATTCAAGGAAACATTGATCAAATTAACGTTTAACCCATCAACGTCGGATAATTCTCTATTTATAAGATTTCATAATGGGACAGTAACCTATGTTCTAGTATATGTAGATGATTTCTATAACGACCCATAATTTAACAATTGGATATATGAATATTAATTGTTAATTATTCAACTGGTGGCTTCAAATGTGATTTTTTACAGACGATCAAATCAAGATTGGTCCTTTTGAGTTCAGATTGTTCGTTACGTGAACAATAAGTATATAGTTCAATATATTTCAAGTCTGCAATGACCCAAAATATTAACAAACTTATTTTAATTATATTTTACTAGATTTAAATAAGAATTGGTAGGATTTCTGGTATGTGTGCATGTTTTTGTGTGTGTGTGTGTGTGCATTGTACACCAAAATTATGCATAAGATAGAACTAAAAATTTCTAGGAGGACAATATGGCATAGATACATTCATGTTTTCCATTTAACTAAATTTAAATAATCTGGTTAGTAAATAGTGTAAGGAAGGCCTGAGATGTATACATGCATATAGTAAGGTAAGTTATACAAATTTAAAAATATGTATAGGCAGATTTAGAAAGGGGACTATTATATATAAGTCACCATTTTGTCATGACATAGGATAAAAGGGAAAAATGTTTCAAATAAAACATTTACTCTATCTTTTTCTAAAAAGAGAAATCAGGTCTTGTCCAACCATTTTACAACACGAACATCAAAAGGAAAATGGGGTAAAATAATAGGTGAAATGCTCAAACATATGTCATGATTTGCTGGGGGTAAAAACGACTTTAGGCATCACAAAAACCTTGGAATCAAAGCTGTATAAATGGGGAACATACGGGCAGAACTTGGTTGCCTAGAAAACTAAGAGAAAACTTATATTATACATATTTAAATACAAGGGAAATGGCTTGGGGAGTAAGGCATAAGCTCTTTGCATTATTCTAGCTAAGAAGAAGATTTTGGTGAGCAATCTCACCCAAATATGCATGGCATTAAGTCCTTAATAGAAAGGTAGCCAATAATTTTATTCTACATATATTTATGGTCAGAAATAGTGAATTAAATCTCTATTTAATCTTTTCTATGAATTTTATTTGAGTTGACTGATTTTAGTATATGGGTTTATTCCTGTAACAACCCTCCCAGAATGAGCCTAAGTTTCGACCTAGAAAAGGCCCGTCGAAACTTAGAACCATTCTAAATGGGTCGTTGGTTCCTGTAAGGATTTCATTTGCATAGATAATATATATATATATACAGATACTTCGAATGGAAATCACATGTAGAGAAAAGAGAAAATATAACACTGAAATAAGATGTATCATGTCTTTTAAAAATCACAGAATTCCAACACAATAGTCAAAGTTACATATGTTCCATGGGTACATCAAATAATTCATTCTCACATTTTTCCAAAAGAAGTAAAGCAATAACTACTAATAATAGCATAATGATTTTATCTTCAGCTCCCATCGTGATATCATCCATGACTTTTACCCTGACCTACTGGATATGTTAAGGAGAGGGATCAGAACATAAAGTTCTGTATGATTGAAATATGGTGTTAACTTAAAGTCTATACCCTACAATTTTAGCAGGTTACATATGTCAAGGTATGTCTACGCAACACACAACATTTGTACAAACACCAAATATCTAACCAATGAGGTGGATATCCAAGTCAATCTCCCATTAGTGTTTTTACGGTAAAGATCCAACGAGGTGGGCATCTTCGGTCACTTATGGACCTATTAAAGGTGGATTCTTATGATCTCTTATAACCCTAAGGTGGACCCTAAGCCCCTCAAGACCCTGTCCTAGTATGTCGACGTTCTTAATTCTATACTCTCAATTGTAATATGAGATGTAGTATTGCGAACGTTACTACTTAACTGATGTTATGGTAGAACACCTATGTCTCTTAAGACTTCCCTTAGACAGTTGGTGAGCATGCAATGGCCATATATCTTTTATATACCAATTTTGTCCCTAGTTGAGCCATTACAAGCTTCTAGAGGAAGTGGACATCCCCGGTAAACTACCCTACTCCTTTACTGCTTATGCCTAACCACTTTTAGAGAAGGAGGACCCAAAGACTTACTTTGAATCTAATAAGGGTGGGTCCCATGACTTTGGTTCTACTCCAAGGAATAAACCTTAGGAGGGATCCTAGTCCTAACCATTTAAGACTCTAATTAGACATGAAGAGAGTCAGCCACTTAAGACCTTCTCAAGGCGTAGTAAACCTGCCTATTTTCATACACAACAGACTTATTTATAAAAATATATATAGTTATATATATATACACACACACACACACACTAAACCTCTCACATTAAACCATATACGTGTAGATGCTGGATATGCCGGACGGTTCTAGGTAGGCTTCTACTACAAGTAGGTTTAACCTCATGTCATAGTGTACTAAGTTTCAATGGCCCATGGCACCCAGACCTCTCTCATTAGTTGGGCCTATTTGTGGTTGTTGGATTTGTCGATCGGTTCCGGGCAACCTTATGCCACAAATTGAAACTAACCTCATGTCTGTGTGTCACTATTTATATATGTAAAGCCATTCTATATGCACACACAAGAAATCAATATATATATATATTTATGGGGACATAACATAATCGCATTTATTACGTTACTCACGTTGATTACGTTATATTAATAGAATAATTATACTCCACAATTAGCGTTAATATTTGTATGAATGAGAGAATGTTCTAATGAGATAAAATTGCCAATTTGTCTAAATTAGGATATACAAGTTAGTTTTTCCATATCTTGACCGCTACAATTTAGGCATGATGACATGACGGTATAAGAGTATAATAACATACAGTAGTGAATGGAAAAAATCATACATACAAACTTGAACTTGCATCTTAGTCTTATTGGGAAGATTTCAATAATGGTTTAAGAATAGAGTATGACATACACATATAATATAGACATGTATGTTTATAAATTCCACTTTATCCAATTCACTCCTTTTTGATGGTTTGCACATAAAAACATTTACATTTGATATATTTCAAATATGAATACGCTTGGCTTAAAAATAGAATCCAAACCTAATGAATAACTAAATTTAAATCCTTTTAGGTTACAATCAAATGTTTACGTAAGGGTGAATTACACAAAGTAGGAACAACAACACCCCTTTCATTCTCAATCCAATAAAAAAATCCAATCCATAAACCCAAATAATGAAAAATTGACAAATCATACGTAAACATAAGACAGAGGATTTGGGGATTTTTGCATTTATGTTATCGATTTCCAAATCCTCTTAGGCATAACTATCAACATGTTAATCTATTAAAAAACAGAATATGCCTAAGAACACTATATTTCACTCACAGATCTAAGGAAGAACAAGTAGGATTCTTGTTGTTCCTAAATGAATTTAGATCAGAGAGAAGGTAAGAATAAAGGTTAGAGGAATAGAATAAATCTTAATATTTTCTAAAATTTGGCAATGGTAGAAGTACAGCATGGAGGTAGATAAAATAGAGTGGCTAGGGTTTTATATTACAATACGAGGGCCTATATATAGTTGCTCGTTTGAGCATAGGCCCTTAGTTTACTTAGATTTAATCTAGGCCTTTTATTTATATATATTCCCTTAGAAAATCCTAACCAACATAGATTCATCAGATTGTCAAACCGCCAGGCAGTCGAATGGCTGTCGTTACCCCTCCATGGTGGGGCTGTCGACCTCCTGGTCGTTGAAATGCCTAATGAACGTTGTTGCACTGAGATGTTAATTTAATTAATACGTTGCTTAAATATTTTTTAATCTCTTTCCTCACTTATAATATTCTCTGTCCCCATAATCTTATCCTTTGTTTGAATTTCAAATTCTCCCTCTTTTATTTAAATATATTTTGGACATATATATATATATATATATATATATATATATATATTACACATATGAGCAAAAATATATTTTTTTTCTGTTTTTTATTGTCCAAATTCATTTTCTTATAACTTCTTCATACATTGACTGTTTTCAACATATTATATATGAAAACGGTTCAAAATTTCTCCACGAATCTAAATTAAAGATTCATAGTCAAATTCTTAAAGCTGCAAAATTTCATTTTCCAACCATTTATTATATTATTTTATTTTTATTTATTATTAATATTTATGTATTTTACGAGGTGTTGCATTCTTCCCTCCTTAAAATAGATTTCATCCCGAAATATGTTTGAAGGGACAAAAAAACTCAACTCACTCGAAACATCCATGTTGTACATCCATGATATTTTAAATCATCCATAAGCATCTATGACTCACAGTGATTATGAACTGCAGACCAACTAAAGTGAGCTTAACCCTATCGTGCAAGTGTAATAAGTGATGCAATATGTATGTAGACAACCTAACTATGCATATATTTCTGTATGAGTGCGATGTGCAATGGTGTTGCATCCATTCCCTAACATCCAATCTAGCAATCACAATGCGTCCATAAATGTAAATTTGAGGGAAAATTACCCGAGAAAAGCTTTGGGCAAGTCTGTCTCATTTATCCTCGGTCTCCCACGTGCTTTTCGTAGGGTCATTTCCCTATTGTACTCAGACGAGGCGAATGGTTATGTTGCGGAGTTTCTTGATTCCGTGCTCTATAATCCTTGCAGTGGCACGGGGAAACCTGGACTCCAACTTGAGTTTTTCTATGTCCCCAAATTCATCAAGCTCGAGTTTGACAGCAGAATAATGAAGGCATTTCCTTAGATGAGATACATGAAACACATTTTGGATTCCCAATAGACATTCTGGGAGATCACTCGATAAGCCAAAGATCTTATCTTCTCGATGACACTAAAAGGCCCATTCAATCTGGGAGCCAATTTCCCAGTCTTCCCAAATCGAACCGTCTTCTTGAGAGGGTATACTTTTACAAATATCAAATCTCCAACATTAAACTCAAGTTCCCTCCTTCGCTTATCGACATACAATTTCTGACGGTCTTAGGCTGCCTTCATCCTCTGTCTTATCAAGGATATCTTCTCCGTGGAATCACAAACGAAGTATTGTCTGAGTAGAACCTTGTCGATAGTTTCCCACCAACAAGTTGGCAATTTGCATGTCCTCCCGTAAAGCACTTCAAATGGGGCCAAACCATTCGTCATTTGAAAACTGTTGTTATAGGTGAATTCTACGAGCGGTAGGTGTTGCTCTGAAACTCCTCCAAAGCAGATGATGCAAGCTTTGAGCAAGTCCATCAAAATTCGATTTTCTCTTTCCGTCTGTCCATCGATAGGTTGTGCTTAGGTTAAGGGTCGTTCCCAAGGCTGCTTGTAAGGTTTTCCAAAATTATCTTTTGAACAAGGGTCTCTATCACTCACAATACTTGATGGGATACCATGAAGTCTGACTATCTCTTTGACATACAGTTGGGCTAAGGAGGTTGCAATCCTCGTCTTATTGACTCGTAAAAATGAGCGTTTTTGGTTAAACGGTCCACCATAACCCAAATGCCCTCATTACCCTTTTAGATTCTAGGAAGTCCATCTACAAAGTCTATGGAAATGTGTCCCTACTTACACATGGAGATCTCTAAAGGTAGTAACAGTCTTTCAGCTTCCCTTGCTCTACTTTCAATTTTGGCATGTTAAATATTTGTCCAAGAACTCGGCTACGTCTCTATTCACTCCTTCCCAATGGAGATTCCTCTTATTATCTCAGTACATTTTATCCCCACAGAGGTGTATGGCATATACTGACAATGACACCCCACGCCCGTTAGTGTCACTCTTTATCAGAATGCATTAAGTTCCGTGAAGCATTATAGGTAAATAGGAACAGAACATCACAAAAACTTTATTCTTCAAACAGAAAACATCGTGGTCCAAAATCCAGTTACAACATAAGTCTGAAATACAGAAAACCCTTTACATCAAATTAAAATATCTTCATTGTACTAAAATCATCAGAGTACAATAATATAAAATCATAGTCCCCAAAAAGATCCGTATCAGAGTAGACAGATGGCCAAAGCGGTACATCTAAGCAGCTTCAAACAGAAACAGAAGAGAGAATCCTAAACAAGCATGAGTATTCTCACCCAGAGAACCTGAAGGGGGAGGAAGGAAGAGAGAGAAAATGGGTCAAACATAAAGTATGGCGAGTCCAGTTACTTTCAGCATATAAATAAGTAAAAGCATCATGACAGGCATATAAACTGGATGAGAGAGATAACAGTATCATAAGATAGGTAAAGAGACAGAGCGGGATAAGCAGAACATAATATATTGCGCTTCCCAAATACTTTTCTCTGCACCAATACTATTATAACCAAAACAGAATGATCCCAATAGAAAAAGATGGTATACTTAGGTGTAGTTCTAGTGACGGGTTTAACCCCCAACGATAATAATAGGCAGCCCAACAGAAATGACAGGTGTTACCCCCAACGATAATAACGAGCTCCTAAACAAGCAGAACTAGATATACCATAATCACTACCCCAGTCGATCGGCTCCCTATCCTGTAGATACCTTGTGCATGGTCCCACGGTAGGATGTATCACCTCCTAAAGTGGAATCCCCTCTTTTCGATAGGTACAATCATATCTACTATGTCACAGCGTCTTAATTTTCCGAGCTATCCGGACCCATGCACGCACTTGACTCTGTTGGAACGCGCCCTCAACACCTCCACCCACATGAACCTCTTATAATCAGCTCAGTAAGCGTGCCCCTGACCCCCACCTAGTTCGGGGTCCCCCTATGATAACTGCATGGGTTACTGACTGACACGGGTCCCGCACCACAAATGATGCAAGCCGCCCCCTAGGCTTGTATCCCCAACTACTAGGATTTTGACAGGTTATGCTTAACAGTTTAACAAGCCCGCATAACCCCAATATATAAAATAGGTTAAGTTTGTCGGGTTCGTATAATCCCCTATAGATTTAATAGATTTACTTAACTCCCATTGATTCAACCAAGTTTATTTAATCCTTACACAATTTAACAGGTTCATGTAACCCCCACAGATTTATACAGGTTATGTATTACAGGTTAACATGTTATTAATATTTCCCGTTCATGCAATGTTAATGCACGAGACCTCTCATATTAAGTCGACTACTTATGGATGTTGGATATGTCGGGCGGTTCCGGGCAGGCTTCTACCACAAGTTTAGACTTTACCTCGTGTCTTAGAATCGTTACATGAACGTTTACGCACTAGACCCCTCACATTAGATTAACCAGTTATGGATGCTGGATTTGCCAGCTGTTCTGGACAGACTTCTACCACAAGTGTAATCTAACCTCGTGTCTAAGTGCGGTTGCATTTTCTATTTTTGGAATTTCATTCTTAGTCGAATATTCATGTTCATCATAAGTTATCCCCCAAATCCTAGTCTGATTCACGATACAAATTATGTCCCAAATCAAAATCTTAGATCACGGTATACGTTATGCCCAAATCCCAGTCATGTTTTACAATACAAGTTATGGCCCAACTCATCATTCCCAACCATTCCCAATTTCATTCGTTTGCATATTTCAGCGATTGGCCTAAGCTCGAAGGTAGCTTGGCTATAAAAATAAAAAGGGAAGGAGGGAGAGAAAAGAACAGAAATACGCATAATAACAAATCAGGCACATGATGTAAGAAATAAGCATACTAAAAGAATAGGCATATGGCGACAGAAATGGAAATAATAACAGAATAGGCATATGGTGACAGAAATGGGCATAATAAAGATAGGCATATAAGAACTAAACAGAAGATCAGGTGTACAAGTAATGGCAGATCTGTTTAGTTATGATTCAAATTATTAACAGGCATACGTTTAGATCCAAACTTGTAAACATGTCAGGATTACTTACTAAATGTTTATATCTAAAAGCAACATAAACTCATAGGGATTGGATCTAAAGAACTGAGAAAAGAGCGTTGATGTTGTAGCAGAGATTCTTGTATATGTATAAATCGTTGTTGTAGAAGAATAGGCTAAATCCATCTGAGTTGGGGAAGCATCTCCTTGTCTCCATTGTTTTTTATGAATAAAACAATAGAAAGGAGGTCCTATTTATAGTCTACCACCAACCAATTTGGTCAACAAGCAATTCTCGGTTCAAAGAATGGATTTGCCCCATATTTAGGTGGGGTCGACCCTAGGGTCGACACCCCCTTGTAGGGGGGTTGGCCCATGGGTCGACACCCATTGGGCATGGGGTCGACCCCCAACGGGTCGATTTCCCGTGTCTTCCCGCCTTCTGGTCTTTGATTTTATGGACTGGTTTGTTTATACATAATTCTCTTATACATATACAAGCTTCAAACCTTAATATCTTCTTTATACGATTTCCGTTTTACATAAACTCGGAGTCTTTCTTAAGCAGAATTCCGAGACAAACGCAATCGCGTAGTCAATTTTACTTAATTCCTAACATTTACTTAAGTATTCTTTAGTTTATCATTATAGTATTCTTTAAAATTATGTGGTGTTACATTCTCCCATACTTAAATGATATTGTCCCCTAATCTCCAAGCTAAGAAGAATGTATATCCAAACATCCATCATCCATTTACTCTTCCACCAATCACAGACATCCATTATCCTTAAAAGATTTCTAATGTTTATATGAATATATGAAAAGGTGTATGTATATGTCCCTATGCTAATGCGAGAAATCAGGCTGTCTACTTATTCATTCGACCTCCTTAATACAATGTATGTCAGTGCCATGAATCCAACATGTCTGCAAATAGTCCTAGTATATCATGTAAATGCTATATGCACTCGCAGTCCTCCATCCAAATGCAACATCGATATGATGATACACCCATTTCCATCCATAAAATTTAAAATGCACACACATCCATATGCAGTATGAGAGTGACTGAGTCGATCTAGTGCCTAATGTGTGTGTATACGCATCCACGAGCAATCACTAGCAAACACTTGCATCCACTTGCATCCATCAAACATAACATGTCTCAAACACATGTTTACATCCATTGGCTTTCTACCTAAAGGTCGAAGATTCGATCGATAGGATACATACAAGTGATAGAAACAAGTATGGATAAAAGCTTTGGAAAAAGAAGTTAAGAACATACCCTTGAAACGAAAAGGGTGAAGCGTGAATCTTGTCTTCAGTCTCCCAAGTTGCATCCTCGGGGTCATCTCCTTATTGAACTTTCATCAACTTGACCTCTCAGTTGCGTAGCTTCTTAACCTTTGATCCAAGAATACAAGTAGGAACTCGTCTAACTGTCACCTCCCGTTCCACCTCAACTTCCTAAAGCATACTCGGCTCAACTACCTTTGCTGTATCGTACAGACATTTCCATAAATGAGAAACGTGGAAAACATCATGAACACCCGCTAATCTTTCTGGTAACTTTGCCTTATAAGCCATTTGGCTAATCCATTCTGTTATGGGAAATGGCCCTACAAACCTTGGCACCAATTTCCCTATAGATCCAAAGCGTACCACATTCCTCAAAGGTGATACCTTGATGAAAACCATGTCTCCCACTTCAAACTTAATATCGATCCTCCTCTTATCTGCGTAGGACTTCTGCCTATCCTGAGCTGTCTTCATGCGCCTTGCTGATAAGATCAATCTTCTCTGAAGTCTCTTTAATCATCTCAGTTCCAAGTACATGCATATATATAGACACCCACCAACAAGTCGGGGATCTACAAGGTCGTCCATACAATGCCTCGAAGGGTGCCATGCCAATACTAGCTTGACAATTGTTGTTGTAGGCGAAGTCTGTTAGGGAATGCATAATGGATCGTTAAGGCAAAGCAAACACTAGAGGGGAGGTGAATAGCGTTTGTGAGAATTTAAACAAAATCTAAAACTTATGTAAATAACATAATGAATCAAACACCATAAACATAATCCCAGACACAGACTCAAACACAAAAGCCAAATAAACAGAAATAAAAATGAGTAAAGGAAAGAACACACCGAATTTTATACTGGTGCAGATTTCTCCAACGTCTAGTCCCGCACAACGCTGGATTGCGCATAGTTTTATTACTATTCCAATAGTCAAGTACAACCTTCTTGATTTTGTGACTACAAGGGATACCACCGATTCCTATTTCCTTGGTTTCATGGCTACAAGGAAAACACTGTTTCCTACTTCATTGGTTTCACGGCTATAAGGACCACACCGATTCCTACTTCACTCAACCCAAGCAATTACAAACAACCCTATAACTCTTCAATAGCACTTGATTCAGAGAGAGATGAGAAGAAAGTGTAGAGAGAATAAGTTTGATCAAAACTGAATTGAATTCGGTAGAGTATAAGTGTATAAATCATAAAAATGATTAAGAATAATTATATAATGAAAGAGAGTGAAGGTGGAGAAGAAAATATGTTTAAAAAATCGAATTCAAGCCATTTTTATAGAGCGTAAAAGGTTGCAATGTTTCTGAAACATTTCAAATAGTGAAAAGACACTTCCTTTGAAATTTGAATTTCTAACGGTTATATGTCGACATAGTGTTTTTGGCATGTCGACATACTCTAGTGTATTTTTGAGTTTTAAAACACATTTTAAGTGTTTTGATATAAATACAATTCTGGAAATTCTTGAATAAAAATATAGTGTTGTAAATTAATATTATAAGGTAGAAAAACATATGAAAACATAAACTTAAACTATATAAACATATCTATACTATATTATAATTACTAAGTTAGCACCGAGCTCTCACAAGCCACCTTGGAATTTTGCACCTATCTAAAGCTGGACTGTCTAATTTGCGATCATTTCTTCTATTACCCTACCGCTTAACCGATCCCTACGCATTCCCGATCTTCCACCTTTTCCATCTTTTCCCTTCCAGCCCGCCGTCTTGAAATTCTGTATCAGCAACCCAAAGCGTTTGATTTGTCGACCTTCTTCGCCAACAATAACACTTAAACCCAGCAGGTGTCTTTCCATCGTTATTCCTTCTCTTCTCAGCACATCGACGGCGTAATCGAGGGAGGATAAATCCTACTGCAAAGACTGGTAGTTAGCCCTGCGTTGTTCGCTGGCATGTTTTAGGGGAAATAACCACCATCGCTTAATTGGGATTTCTCTTCGCCTCTTCAAACGGCGGTTGCCTCTTCCCATATTGTTCTTTCGAAATGCTGATGCTTCAAATACATTCAATTCAATTTGTTGTTAGTTGCAACCATTTGGAACCACTTTCTTTCTAATTCAACATGTAAAAGTGTCAATTTTCTGCCTAACCCTAATTTCTTAGTCCAATGATTTTTTGTTTAGTTGTCGGTTGTGTTGGTAGATTCTAAGCGATTTAATTAGTTCTGGCTATTAGGTAATACTTATTCATGGTTTTGCTAATACTAAATTTGCATCTCTTTTTTTCTATCTGCTATTACAAGTTATGTTCCATTCAATGTGGTTATGTTTTTTTAATTCGCTTATAAAATCCCTAAATGAAGGAATATGTATGTAGGAGTTTATTATTCCAGGTTATTTGAGAAAACTCTATAGGGTTTAAATGTGAAACTTCCAATGCTAAAATACTATTTCATGACCTAGAAACGTATATAATTAGATTAATGTATACATGTTATTATACACACACACACACACACACTTTATTCTTATTAAATGATTTATGGTTTAACAAAGCAATGAAAGATGCAAGAGCTTTATGACGTTTCTTTCCTTTGTTTAATGATGGGAAAAGA
Organism: Allium sativum; assembly: GCA_030737875.1. Taxonomy (NCBI): domain Eukaryota; kingdom Viridiplantae; phylum Streptophyta; class Magnoliopsida; order Asparagales; family Amaryllidaceae; genus Allium; species Allium sativum. The sequence continues at coordinate 620,140,911 of CM060912.1, forward strand.
ATGGACTAGCAAGTCTATAAATATTTTGTTGGTGAAGTTTATCATCAAAGAATCAGTATTTAATAGACTTAGCATTGTCGTTCTATTCCATTATATTTTAGACCATCTACTTTCCTTTTTTCCTTGCATTTATGAATTTAACGAAATCCACAATTTGTATTAAAAAATTCATGTATTATATCAATTTTTTTTCTTAATTAGTATATACGGGTGAAAAGGCAACAGATTCCTTACAAATAAAAGGATCAGGTTTCAAATTTACGCATTTCTCATGGTTGCTTTATTGAGGTTTTCATTCAGTTTTGATGATGCAAGTTTTTTTCTTTTAATTAAAAAATAAAAAATGATTTACTGAGTCGTCGTTCTATTTAGAGTTTCACCCTTGAACAGTTTGCATGGTGCAAAAGCTTTTCAGATCAAATCTCAAATCGTATGTTCTGTAATGTTTATTTTACATTTGAAGAAGATTACAAGGTGGTCTGATTGCTATAATAGTTCATTACCTTTAAGGTTTAATATTTTGGAAGGGAATTTTTAGGATTTATGAATTAGTGTTTTTTTTACTAGAGAATACTTACAGCTTGGATGTAATGTACATTTTGACATTTTGAGGACATTTACTGAATTTTTTTTTCCACCAAATTGTTATGGCTATGTGAATTGGATAGTCATCCCAATCTTAAATTTTCAAATGAAGGTTTTAAAATCTTGGCTCCAGTCAAATTTTAAAATGCAAATTGAACTTGCTAATGCGTCCTCCTCTTTAATATTTCAAACTTTCAAAATGTGTACAACTCTAGTTGGATTTCTTAACAAAATTTAAGTTGTGCTCTCATTGGCATTTAGTTTTGCAAATATCATATTTAATTATATTTGCAGAGTGAAGTTATTCTATTTTAGTTTATTAGTCTTAAGATTCAATTTTTATGAAGGATATTTTCTTATATTTATGGTTGTTTACATTATTTTAAAGTATACAATATGTAGGAAAGTTATCACTTTTATCTATGCTTTGCATCCTTGCTTTGTATTTTTATTGCAGTTAAATTCTCTATTTGGTGTTAAGGTCAACATTGCAAAGAAATGGTTAGGGGAGAAAACACAGGCATGTATGCAAATTGTAAGCACATTGTTTTAGTACTTTAACTAAATTAAATTTGTGCAATTTGATTAGTGTCTTAATCAGCTAATGTTACATAAAAAATTTATAAAATCCTTACTTTTTTAAAATATACGATGTAATATGTACATGTTTTGGTTTTTATTCCCATGACAATTTTTTGGCGCCAGTCGTTGGAAATGCTTGATTATAGTTGTTGCTACCTTAAATTTGAAAATAAAGGATTTAAAAGCTTTGCTTTATTTTAGGTACCAAAATCAGAATTTGAACCTACTACTATATTGTTCGATTTAAATTTACAAAATTTATACAATTCAATTTTTTTCCTAAATGAAATTTAAGTGATGTACTCTTTTGCATACAGTTTTGCAATTTATCAGATCTAGTTATGTGTACAATTGAAGTTATTTTATTTATAGTTTATTAGAATTAAAATTTGTTGCTTTTGAAGGATGTTTTCCAATTTTTATGGATGATTTTCTTTAGTTGATGTTATTTATTACGTAAGAAAGTTGGCACTTTTATCAATTCTTTGCATCCTTTCTTTGTAATTCTTTTGCAGTGGAGACCTTTATTTTGTTTTAAGGGTTTGTAATGCCCATAAATAGCAAGAGGAGGAGAAAAAATCTTATGCATTGACGGTGTTGTATGTATTGCAAATGCAAATGACTGATACACAACTTTATTACACCAACTAAATGAGAATTAGACTTGTGCATTTGGATTAGTATCTCAGTCCATTAATGTAATGGAAAAACTATAAAATCAATTCTTTTTCTGAATATATGGTGCAACATGTACATGCTATGGTTTTTTCCATGATGTCATCAACGATAGATATATGATAAGGTTTTCCTTTGTACATCTTTCAGTACATACATAATTGATATCAAAGCTATTTGGTGATATCATCACCTATGTATATGCTCTGTAACACCCCGCCTCCGCTAGGGTCACTCGCAAATGAATGCACTAGCTTTGGAGGGGCATTATTGGTAAACATGCACAGAAATATCACAAGACAGAACATATAAAATAGCGGAAGTAAAATCAAACTTTCATAAACATCGATAATTAAGGTCTAAAGCCTTTTACATCAGAGTACATCAAAACCTGTCTTGCAATAGTAAAGAAGCATAAAGACTTTTTCATAAATTATTCCCCAAGTAAAAACAGTAAAGTAGCCATAGCCAAGAAGAGTCCAAGCCATCCATGATGACCTTCTAGCAGAAGAAGTCCGAACTAAACAACAGTATTTCCTCCCTGTAACCCGGGGGGAAACGGAAGAAAAGAGGCGAAACGAAACGGGTCAGTCAAAAAGACTGAGTAAGCCCTATCTACTATTAGCATAAAAACTAGTAAAGTTAACTGACATGAGAAACTGAGATGAACATAAGCATGATGACAAGATAGATAAGCTAAATCAAAATAACAGGATAAACTACTGAACTCAGATAAACTAAGGTGTCATGATAAATTACGGTGTCAAGATAAAACAAGGTATCACGTCGTCAGGTTTCTATCAAGTATAATATCCCAAGATATCTATCAAGTCTAACGTCCCATGGTATCTATCCTGTACATCTTCTCTGCACCTACCGTACTAGTATCCCAACCGTATCATGTGTTATCCATGAATGACCCTTACTCAAAAGTCGTATAATGGTCCATGTCAACCTAATATGCCGCATATATAGGTTACTCCACTCGTATGTTCCTTTCCATGTAAATGTTCAGTCCCTTGCCGTAGACTATACGGGCTTTCCCCATGATATTCTATATTACTTTAACATACTTCCATGATCCTTAAGATCGGTTTGGACTGTTACCCTAAATCTAACTAGGGTCTTTCAACATGAGTCATCGTTGTACAACTAGGACTTATGCTACCCAGGACTACTAGGGATTACGCTTACCTATTGCACGTTTTCGTATCTCGGTTTTGGTTCAACCACCCAGGGCCACTGGGATTTACGCTAACCGTCAACCGCGCCCTTTTTCCCACGCATTCATCGTGAATCGTTTTCCATGACTGTATGCACATGTATCACATCGTGCCATCCGAGTCCTGTCACAGGGAAGATCAAGAAATACAGGACTCGGTCGAGAGCTTTCGATTTATCTGCCGATGCAGATGCTAAGGTCTGTTTTTTTATACGTGGCTATGGTCCCACGCGACCCCTCCCTCAACTAGTGAAAGACAAGACAGGATAAATCCTGTATGAGAACACACTACTGGCCAACCCACAATCTAGCCCTACCGCAACCATAATTAGATAGCAATTATGGTCTATTGGGTGTTCTCTGCCTTTCCGTACGTACACGCTTGACCAAAGATGGTAGGTAGTCTGACGAAATGCTATCTAGGGTACGACCGTGTATCGTCGACTATCCCCTATCCATCCCCGTCTTTAGGTCGCTCGTATAGCAACCAAGGCATACTCTTGGCTCTTCTAACGCAGACCTTAACCTCTCATGAGCCTAGTATAATCACCTGGCAGCTCACAGAGGGATACCAAGAATATCCTCACGTTCCCCGAAGCCGCTGCTTCGTTACCCAGTTCGCTGGAGCCTTTATCTAAATCAGATACTTGCTCCTACTCGTATACTTAAACGATGACCTACCGTATCAGGTTACTCATCTATCTATGAACTGGTCTAAATTTCCTTGACTAAGAATCATTACTTAGTTATTCCTCAACTAAGGTTTACCACTTAGCCTTATTCCCGTTATCCTTGTTAACTACGGTTATCCACCTAATCCTCAGAACTAGGGTTTTCATAATGGATTAAGTGTCACTTAAGTTCATGACTTAACCCGTCTACAAATCATGTCAAAATTGGCTAAGTATCCAAGTCCAAGACTTAACCCTACAAACCATGTTCACGTTGGTTAAGTATGTATTAACTTGACCCTATCAAATTACTGAGCCAAATTGGTCAAGTGTATTCAAACAATTCGTGATTTAGCCTTTTCATGTTATCACGTTGGATTGGTTAAGTATTGGTTAACTTAACCTCAATAAATTCACGAGTTAGATTGGTTAAGTATAGGTCACTTAACCACATCAAATCATCATGTTAGATTAGTTAAGTGTTTAACTTAACCCCATTAAACTACCAAGTGGGATTAATTAAGTCTAGGCTAACTTAACCCCATCCGATTTCCATGTTTAGACTAGTTGAGTCTAATCTTAACCCCATCCATTAACTGTATTTTTCGGTTAAGTGTCACTAAGAAAACTTACTTAATCTTCCCCAAATTATCGTGATGGATTGGTTAAGTGTTGGTTAACTTAACCCCGTCCACTAATCGTATAAAAATGGTTAAGTGTCATTAGGAAAATCAAATTACTTAACCTACCCAACCTTGTCATGTTTTGTTAAGTATCATTAGCCTAATCCATTTACTTAACCCATTTGTCCATGTCATATTTGGTTAAGCGTCATTAATCAAATTATCTTAACCCTATCATGTGGCATTAATTACTTAATGCACCTCAACCTCTCACATTAGACTTTGTTGCGGTTACTAGTTAAGCCGGTCGGTTCCGGGTAGCTTTACACCACAACTTGGTCTAACCTCGAGTTTAAGCACAACATGACCAACTTCTCACATTGGGTCCTATTGTTTGCAACTACTAGTTAGGCCGGTCGGTTCCGGGTAGTTTTACGTTGCAAACTCAACCCAACCTCGAGTTGGCCACACTTATATTATCTAAGTGTCATGTCCATCATGTTTCCAAAACATGTTACAAGTTTTCAAGCATTTGGGTAGACCTAACTTAATAGGTAAATTCCCAAAGGGTAGACCTAACTTAATAGGTAAATTCCCAAGCTTATGTTTGTATGCATACTTACATGTCAACTTCCATGTTATATTTCAAGTCATGTTTTCAAGTATAAACACATGTCATATTTAACGTTACATATTGTCATGTTTATACCCATTTACCCAAATCATGTTCATGTCATTATGTTTTCCCATAATGTGACCCCAACGCTTTTAAACTCGCATAATGGATTCAAAGAAGGAACTTGTCAAAGGCATGACAAAAGGGGGTATAAAGCCACTAGTTGAACTTGGTGGCAAATGAGACATAATGTGTTCATTAACTTGCATGTTACATTCTTAAGCCTCAAAAACATGCATAAACCCAAACTTGGCACATAAGCGAATCATGGTGACAAAAGACATGGAATGATGACTAGTAACTCGCATATATCATCATATAAGGGTTATGACTTCATATGCAAGTTGACATAAAGGTTATGAGGGTTCTCATGTTGCATAATGCAACGTTTCAACATAAAGGTTGTAGCTTTTAGCCCACAAGATCAAGATAATGACTTCATAAACTTGCATGACATGATAGCATGTATCATACTCAATGATCAAACCCAAACTTGCAACATGAACATTTAACTTCATAGTTAATATCTAAGAGTAGGGAAAGGGCTTACATTGCTATGAAGGCACAAATCGATTAGATTAAAGATTGTGATGAAGCCTATGCATGCCATCACCCAAAATCCAAAGATGAACACTCCAAATCAATAAAAACCCCATCTTTATGAACAAAGATCAAAGCTTTAGCCTTGAAATCAACTTGAGAAGCTCTCATACTAACATAGGAACTCTCTAATACTCACATAATCATGAAACCTCTCATAGGAATTTACATAGGAATTTTAGAATGAGGGTGGAGGCCATGAGAGTGAAAATTTTGCCATAGTTTAGTTGCAAGAATGAATAATGAGGGTTTAGGGTAGGCTTAGGGGTGTTTTTATAGAGATTAGGGTAGTTTTAGGCCCTTAGATTAACCCTAGGATGGATCTGAGCCATCAAACCACGTTGGAAGCTTCCAGAACAAGACCAGAGACAAGTGCAGGTGCACCAAGCCAAGATTGCTCGGCCACCATAAGTCGACCCCCAAGTCGACAGGGCTGTCGACTTGGGTGAGGCCATGTCGACTCCCAAGTCGACAGGCCTGTCGACTTGGGGTGCCTGGCGGGAATTTTTCCCGCCTAACCCTCCAGCCCTAATTTCCGAAATTAGAACTCGTTTTTGAACTTGAATTTTCTGAAAACTTCGTCGGACCATAACTTGGTCATACGGACTCTGATTCTCGAAAACTCAGACTCTATTTCGCGTATTTTTCCGAGACGAACGCAATGGCATAGCCCGTTTTACTTGATTCAGAATTTAAAATTAAATTCTGCCTTGATTCTCGTCTTAACACGTTATCGAAAAATACGGGTTGTTACATGCTCATAATCTATGTATAAATTAACAACTTATGATATCAAAGCTATTGCTTTTTGTTTATTGAACGGTAAACAATGTGCTACACACTAAGCAGTGCTTAGTTTTTTTTTAATGATAAATATAACTTTTTATCAATAGTTTCTAATGTATATAATGCATTACAACTTTAGCATTTAGTATCTCTCTAATTTATAGTATGGATAATGATAAACACATGTTAAACCAAAGTAGAAACATAACCATCCTTAAAATGCCCAACTTGAAAATTTGTTTCACTATAAATCAAATGTTATGATTAAACCACCCTGCGGTTGTATTCTACTCAAACACACTCAAATGTCGACATGGGTTTATAATCCATTGTATATAAATATAAACGCAAAAGCAATGTGAAATAACAAAAATAAGAGCAGACTCTTTTTTCCTTCACGACCAAATTCCACCAAATCTGGTCCAAGTTCAGAAAGGTAGGTGGCCATTCTTCCCTTTATAAAATTCTGACTTTATAAAAAAATAAGTAGTAAACTCCATTATCATTACTGTACGTACTTTTTCTCCACAATCATTGCTTTACATCATTTCTAGTATACACACACATGCACGCACGCACGCGCACACACACACATACACACACACATGTATTCATATTGTCTTCGATGATAAGATTTGAAATTTTACCATGGAACTTAAGATATTGCCCCGCTTTCCACTTGCACATTGAATTTCAAACTTATTCATATTTTAATGATAAAAGGATAGAGTAACTTAATTAAAGGAATATTTTTTTAAATAACTTTGTGTTAAAACATAGTAATATTCATGTTTTCTGTATTTAATTAATTATATCAGCATGTGTATTTTGTGTGAATTGATCTATTGAAGCAGTCATATTTGGTATTGTACTATGTAAGACGTAAAATGATAAAAACACCTATTATCTTGCTGCTTTTTCCAATTCATATGATTTTGGAGTTGTATAAATATGTTTAGTTTATTTAGATGCTTTTATGTATATTAGTTGTATTTTAGACATAACATGAGTGACACTAGATACAATATGGAATCTAATAACAGCCATGGTTACCGAAGTCCTAAAACATTTAAGTATGATAGCCGACGTGACTGCCAATAAAAATTATGGTGGTTAACATTACCAGTATTATTTGTTTCATTTTGTTTGAAGTTGGCATTTCTTCAACCATGACCTTAATTAATTGTTTTCTTTGCGTGTTTAATGAATACACAACCTATGATATAAAATGTAGAAAACAATACTTACAACTGGTAATGTTTTATGGTGTGCTCATCACATTTCATGTAACAGCTTGCCTTTTGATTTGATTCTTTTAGAACGATAAAATTGTTGAAATATTAGTTTTTTTTAATTCATAATTATAACTGCCAACTAAACTTATACCATTTATCTACGTCAAATAAAACACAAGCCGTCTTATTCAGTGCTCCAGTTCCATATTATTGTTTTTAGTTTTTTTAATCATTTTAATATTACTCGAACTGTGACCTTTTTTTGAATTAAGTTGTTGAGGTATGGGGATGGGAAATGTTATATTTACGAATATGTTTACATCCTTTTTTAAATTTGATTATTTGAAATATCATTGTTATTTTATAATCTTTTCACTCTCTCATTTCTGTCTTATTTATAGATTGATTTTAAAGTGTAATTTGATAACTAATTTTGCTTCCTACATTCTTAGTTCTATATCTTTTGAGTTTTAATTTGAGGCATGCTATTTTTTCTATTGCTTCTTAATTTGTAGAAATTTTCTTTCCAATGTTGTTTATTTCATTGGTGCATATATTATTTTATTATTATGACAACACATATTTTTCTCTTCAACACAATTTTCTATATGTGTGTGTGTGTTATGTATATGTATAAATAATTTTGGACACTGAAAACATAAGAAATATTAAGGTATGGTTAATACTTGCACCTTTAATAGTTAATTATAAAACTTCTGTTCCTGATTATTCAACTTTTTTTGGATTGAGAAAACAATCCAACGTATTAGCTAATAACATTTTTAGATATGTACGTAGGGATTGACTATTTACAGTTCATTTTACGAGTATTACCAAAGAGTAGATCTGGCGCTCGGTGTAGGTGTGCTTAGGCAGCTTCAGTTTCAAAAAGGTTGGTTTAGTAAGTTAAGCTAAAATTTAAACCGTTTTTTGGTTTGAAATAAGCTAATGGAACTTACATACACTTTATTGCTATTAATCATGGAATTTAATTAAAGCACGACAACTCATAATGAATAGCTACATATATTACCACTTTTAGTAAGATTCACTAGAGCAGTAGTTTTATGAAAGTTTATGCCTTATACTTTTCCGCTATCGTTAGACTGATGAAATTTAGGCAATGGAAAGAAGGTAATAGGGGAACTTAGAATTGAAAAGCCTGGAGTAAGAAGATAAATTAAAAATACAGGGAATAGACTGCTACGCCAAAGCGAAGCACATGTCCAGAAGAATGTGTTTAAAAAGAATTTGATTAGGACCCGACTTGATTGAAAGTAAGTTAGCTCTACTATAGATTTCAAACCTTTATTGCCTTGAGTTTTAAAATCATCTATGATGTATATGTACGCTTATTGTTGTTTTGATGTATAATGTATTCATCATAGAATCATGTTTATTGCAAGTTATCTATTACATTAGTTGCAGTCACCATGTATGTACTTATTTATAATACAGGTTTTCTATAGTGGAATCCTAGAGCACATGTTTTATGTTTTGCGTTATTGTGAATTTCATATTGCATGATTTTTGCATCATCTTTTACCTATGTCAAATTCATTATATTTGTTTGTTTTCCATAAGAAGTTTTTCTTCCTCTTCATCGTTACTTTTTTTCGCATCTGTGTTAAACTGAAACATGTGTGGGGATGACAAGCTTCCTTATTCATGTATGATTGATATATCTTTGATTTTTGTAGATCAAATGATTGATCGATTAGCCATATATTACTTGCACTTTAGTATGGATTGTTGCTTTCTTGCACTATAACTAATATGAACTCACAGACTTAACTTTGATTGTAAAAAAATAAACATGGATCGTCAATTTCTTGTACTATAATTAATTTGAACTACCAGACTTAATTTTGATTATACTTTGTTTGAAGTTGAATTTTTGATCATTTATTTGGAAATCAACTAAAAGTGTATGTCCTATGTGTAAATATTAAGAAAATTAAATGCACTTTATAAAATCAACTGATATACATGACTTATTACGCAGTTTGTTTCATTAGCGCTCATTGAAAAACCTGCAACAATATTTGTATAATTAAGTCATTGCTTCTTTTTTTAACTATATATACAAATTGAAATTTGATTTCATTGTTATATGGTATATTGGTTTTGGACAAAACTAACATGAAATTGTTCATGAGGTAAATATCTAATTTATGAAGATTTGAAAATTAGCTCAAGCATTAATTTGTTATAGAGCATAATTTTAATATTGATGGTATCTTCATTGGAAAATATTATAGTCACACTTCGTTGAGTTATCATAAAGCACAATTTTAACATATTATAAAAGGATCAAATTCCATGTTACTACAAGTGACAACATCCTATGTCTCCAAGAATATATTCTCTTATCCAAACCATAATAACTTCTTGGTAGGTAACTGAGATATGGGCAAAAATAAGAGTGGCATCCTTCATGTATTGAAGTTCATGAAATTGATTAATGATATTATACATATTATAGTTACTGATCATTATACATCATATCCATGTTGCAGACTGAAAATTAAATAAAGATGTGGTAGCTAAGGCTTTAAAGAATATAAAAGAGACCTGAGATCAGATCAGAAGGTAAAAAATTAGTCCGTAAATTTAACTTTACATCTAAAAGTATGATAAGTTGCTAGAGTTATTTAGTTCTCTTTTGATTCAACCTTCCATATTTTTTGAGTTGATTTCAAGGAACTTCCATTTTCTCATATGGTTACCAATAGTTTATATACATATAACGTTGGCTTAATAATGCATAATTTTAACATATTATAAGAGGACCAAACTCCATGTTATTGCAAGTGACAGCATCCTATGTCTTTATGCATATATTAATTCTCTTTTTCTTTAACGATAATAAATTCTTGGTAGGTTATTGAGGGATTGACAAAACTAGAATAGCAGCCTTCAAGTTTTGGAGAACATGAAATTTATTGAAGATGGATAAATTTTATGATCTACATTAGAATTTAAAGCTATCATTGTTTTAGCTTCTCAATCCAGGTTATCTATTTTGATTTTTATTTTCAACTGTTGTGGTTTCTCTTTGTTCATTCAACCTATCTTTCCTGTTTCTAAATTTTTGTTCCTGCATTCTTCATTTTTTGCTATATAGTAAATAACTTTTATAGTACTAGGATCAAGCATTATCTACAAACATGCTTATCTACTTCAACTTCACCAAACCTCTATATTTTTTCTTATTCCTTGTGTGTGTGTGCGCGCGCGTGCGTGCATGCGTGTGTGTGTGCGTGCTTCATCATCTAACTAGCATTTTTTCATTTAGTCCCGTTCCCGATTTTTCAAAATTTTATGAGTAAATCTGTCATGTTCTCATTGACCTTGCTAAACTTTAATACCTATCCCCCTAGTTTCTACTTTATTCAGAAATAATTAAACCATCGACGGGAATTGGAGATGCATCTTCAGGCCTTTATTCCAAGAAACTGCTCAAATTTTCATTTCCACTTCATTTTAAATAAAAGGAAAGACGTGAATTTTGGAATAGAACGATGAGTCAGCAAAACATTTAATTATGGATATGTTTGTCCTAGTTGGCCACGTCACATTGCCATAGTCATATTTTGCTTACTCGAAATAACGTATTTTACCGTTACATTCATCTGTATATATATCAGGTCTTTCTTTTCTATTTTGTATCAATCAAAAAAAAAATCTTACTGAATAAAATAACAAGCCTTATAATTCTCTCAACTGTAGTTCCTCCTTCCCATCTGTGTCTTCGGCTTTTCTAACTTGGTATCGGAGCCAGCAACAGCCTAATGGCTACAACGATTCAAGATGATTGAAATCAAGAAAGAACCATCGTCACCTGGTTCTTTACCCATCTGAAATTAAATCTCATCATCTGGGGTTTGAGCCGATTCAAGCTGATTTTCCCCGTCGAGTCATTAACTAGCCGCATCATCAATAATCGTCGACTTCAGGAAAGTGGATCAAATCCTTGTTACTGATCAAGAAAGATCGAAAAAATTAACTACAGTCGAAAAGATTATATCAGTAAAGCTTAGCAGGAGATCCCATCATACAATCATCACCTACAATACCCAAGAACATTTTAAAGTTCTCGAAAATCCTCGATTCAAAAGGCAACAAAAGTTCTCACCACTTACCTGCCTTCCATGGACTTAGATCTGTGATCTATACTCATGTCTGAAGAGAACTCTGCTACTTCCAACATCAATGCTACCATACAATCTGCCGAACAACTGATCAAGACAATCATCATCCCACAAAGCCAATTAACCACTATCCAACTTGAATAAACCAATTATTTATTGTGGAAACTTCAGGTGGAAACCGCCGCGCAAGGTTACGGATTGGAAGGCTACTTATATGGCATGCTATCAACTCCAACAAGATATATGACTGACAATCAAAACAGAGTCATTAGCAACGACGAATATACAAAATATCATAGAGAGGAAAGACTCATCAGTGCATGGCTGTTGTCATCCATCAGTCCAAGCCTACTATCTCAAGTCATAGGCTGTAAAACAGCAAGTGATATATGGCTAACTATGGAGAAAGTATTCAACTCACAATCGGCTGCAAAGTCTCTATTTTATAAAAGACAACTACAAAACTATAGAAATGAAAATCTAAGTATGAGAGAATACATGTCAAAAGTTAAAAATATATGCGATATGTTGAAGGCTGCTGGTAGCAACATAGATGAAGGTGAACATGTATTGTCATTACTAAATGGACTGGGAGACGAATATAAAGCCATAGTAGCCGTCATAACATCACAAAAGGCAACACCGCTACTGGACGATGTCTGAACTGCACTACTCCCTCACGAAGAAAGAATCAATGACAAAAAGCCATCAGAAAGTGAATACTCACTGAACTTCACTATTAGCAACAGAGGGAAAAATCAAAGTAATAGGTACAACGACACTGGTCAAAGATGTGGTTACAATGACACTGGTCAAAGAGGTGGTTACTCTAATCGTGGACAAGGACGTGGTAGGTGGAGCCCTAACAATAGACCTAAAAGTCAAATTTGTGAGAAAGTTGGACACACTGCGGTGAAGTGCCACTTTCGATTTAACTCAAACTATGTACCAAATCAAGGTAACAATAAACAGAGAGGAAGCAATCCTAATGTCAACATGGTTGTGTCTCAAATAGAAGGGATAAATCAAAACAATAACAGCAGAGCTTATAATCAAAATGACAAAGCCAAAGGAGAAGACATTCAAGACGACAACTGGTATCCAGACTCAGGAGCAACAAATCGCATCACTAACAACTTGGAAAATCTTAATCTCGGAAGCAAGGAGTATCGAGGTAATCAAACCATAAGCTTGGATAATGATAAGTGCGTAAAAATTTCTCACATGGGAAATGCTATAATTAATGGTTAAAACAACTATATTTAAATAACTTACTTAAGGTACCCAATATTAAGAAAAATCTGATAAGCGTATCACAATTTGCAAAAGATAACAATGTTTACTTTGAATTTTTCCCGAAATATTGCTTAGTCAGGGACATACTGACTAAGGAAATTTTATTGCAGGGGAACACTATTAATGGACTGTATCAGTTTAAAGTTGATGATCAAGACAACAGTACTAAAGAGAAAAGCTGATACAATTCTGTCATGCTACTTGAAGAAAATAATAGAAGTACTTTTGATAAATGGCATTACAAGTTAGGTCATCCTAGTGTAAACGTAGTCAAAACAGTTCTTAGGAATAATAAAATTGCTTTTGATGATATATCTTATCCCTATGTTTGCACTTATTGTCAAATGGGCAAAAGCCATAAACTACCATTTATAAATTCTTTAGCTAACTACACACAACCATTTGAATTAATAGCTACTGATCTATGGGGACCAACCCCTGTTTGCACCGACTTTAACTACAAGTATTACATTTCATTTGTGGATGCTTGCACTAGGTACACCTGGATTTACCTTCTAAAAGCAAAATCTGACACTTATGTTGTTGTTGTTAATTTTTCTAATATGGTTGAAAATCAGTTCAATACCAAAATTAAAGTGTTGCAATCTGATGGTGGCTCTGAGTATAAAAACCTATGCGAATTCTTCAAAACTAAGGTAATTATACACAGAACCACTTGCCCCTACACATCTGAACAGAATGGCTTAGTAGAAAGGAAACACATACACATCGTGGAGACTGAACTAACTTTATTGGCCCATGCATTGCTACCACTAAAATTTTGGTCAGAAGCTTTCAACACTGCCGTGTACTTAATAAATAGAATGCCTACAGTAGTGTTGAAAGACTTAAGTCCCATTGAAAAACTATAAAACATCAAACCAGACTACCAAAGTCTTAAAACTTTCGGATGTTTGTGTTTCCCATACTTAAAACCATACAACACAAACAAATTAAATTTCAGATCCAAACCATGTACATTTATTGGATATGCTACAAAACAAAAAGGATACAGGTGTATAGATGAAAATGGCAGAATTTTCATTAGCAAACATATGGTATTTAATGAAGAGGTATTTCCATATAAAAGTTCAGACATCAAAACCACAAATAAAGTAATCACAGGTGAGAGTAGCATACCTAACATACCATACTATATAGACTCTCTAGCAGGTACTAGCAAAGCAGTGGCTGCTGAAGGCAATCAAAACTGCACTACCGGATCAGTTACACCCAATACCAACAATGAAGAGCCAATCAGCCTCGCCAACTATTCACCTGAAAGACAACAACAAGAAGAAAATGAGAGACAAAATATTGAAAGCGACATCAGAAGTACAAACAACAGCAATATGCCAGCAACCATAGTCAATCAAGAGAGCCAATCAGAGACAAAATCTCCAACAAATATTGGGCATCCAATGATAACCAGGGCAAAAAATGGTATTTTTAACCCAAAATTGCTCACAGCAGCTATTAACTCAGAAGAACCAGTTACATACCAGCAAGTTGCATAATATAAAAATTGGAGAGAAACCATGGACGAAGAGTACAAAGCTCTAGTGAATAATCAAACATAGGAACTTGTTCAAATACCAACCAACAAAAATTTAATTGGATGCAAATGGACATATAGAACAAAAAGAGATCCTGACGGATCTATTCAAAGATACAAAGCAAGGTTGGTAGCTAAAGGATATACACAAGAATATGGATTTGACTACAATGAAACATTTTCACCTGTAGTCAAACCAGCTACCATAAGACTAATTCTCACTATTGCTCTCACCAAACAATGGAATATAAAGCACTTAGATGCCAACAACACATTTCTCAATGGAGTGTTACAAGAGGAAATCTACATGCAACAACCAGAGGGCTACATTCAGAATCCAAATTATGTATGCAAACTAAAGAAAACAATTTATGGTCTAAAACAGGCTCCTGGAGTATGGTTCGACAAATTAAAATCAACTCTAGTGACACAGGGATATCGGCCAACTAAATCTAACACTTCTTTATTCATCAAATCAAATAATTACTATACAACATATGTACTAATATATGTTGACGACTTAATTGTAACAGGGAACAATGAAGGTGAGCTAAAGCAACTGACTTAGTATCTAAATGAGCAATTCTCAATAAAGGATCTTGGCAATCTATCATATTTTCAGGGAACAGAAGCCCAAAGAAGATCAAAAACAGAAATGATTCTTAATCAAAAGAAGTACATAATTGAACTCCTGATAAAGACTGATATGCATGAAGAAAACCTCAACCAACACCCATGATATCTAGTCAGCATCTCTCTAAAAACAAAGGAGAATCTATAAATAATATAAAGGAGTACAGAAGTGTTGTGGGAGCATGTCAATATGCAACCATAACATGACCAGACATTCATTCAATGTTAACAAAGTTTCACAATTTTTAGAGGATCCTAGGGACGAACACTGGAAAGCAGTAAAACAAATACTGAGATATTTAAAAGGGACTATACAGTATGGCTTAACAATAAAAGGAGGAAAAGAATTAAATATTACAGGATTCACTGACTCAGACTGGGCAGCAGATCCCGATGATAGAAGATCGGTAACAGGGTACTGTATCTATATAGGAGACAATCTAATATCATGGATATCGAAAAAGCAACCAACAATTTCAAAATCAAGTGCGGAAGCAGAGTATAGAAGCATTGTCAACGCTACACCAGAAATAATATGGTTGCAATCAATATTAAAGGAGCTAAATCTATTAAACAATCAAAAACAACAATCTGGTGCGATAATCAAAGCTCGATATACATGACAGCTAATCCTATTCATCACGCACGAACTAAACACATAGAAATCGACATTCACTTCGTTCAAGAGCAAGTAAAGGAGGGAAAGCTACAAGTAAATTACATATTATCTTACCATCAAAAAGCAGAATACTTACCAAGGCTGTCACAGCTAAAAACTTTACCAGACTACGCGACGCCCTGAACATCAGGCCAATCGACACAAAATCAGCGTCAAGTGTAGCTAACCAGCAACCAGAACGTCAAATCGACGGCTCGAAGCCAAATATTAAAGCCTTAGTTCGAATGAGAAGGGAGGAAGACCCAATTAAGGCTCATAGTTCGAATCCAGCACACTTAAGTCAAGTACGAAGTGAATGGAGAAAAGATCAGAAGCAAACTAGGGTTTGACATGGCCAACCCTAGGTTTGAAGGGGGGAATAAAAGGAAAGACGGTGAATTCTAGAATAGAACGACGAGTCAACAAAACATTTAATTATGGCTAAGTTTGTCCTACTGGGCCACGTCACATTTCCATAGTCATATTTAGCTTACCCGAAATGATGTATTCTACCGTTACATTCACCTGTATATATATCAGGTCTTTCTATTCTATTTTGTATCAATCAAAAAACAATTTCTTATTGAATAAAATAACAAGCCTTATAATTCTCTCAACCGTAGTTCCTCCTTCTCATCTGTGTCTTCAGCTTTGCTAACTATTGTGCTATCCTAGATTCTTCAGGTCTGTCAAATGAATCAATCTGTGATTCTTGGAAAATATACAAGTTTTTACTTCTTACATATATAAGTAATTTCTGTCTATGAATATTTACTTAATTTCATTTTCACCTAGCCATCCCCGATTTTACAGACACGAGATTTTTTCCCCCATAACTGATCTAAATATCACCATTTTTCATATCAACAACATCTCCGTATTGGATAAAATATCATCGAGACTTAAGTCCACATCGGTTATCAATTTGAACATGAGTTCGATGATTTTAGATCTGTTCTATAAAATGAGGATTTCCATTCGTACATGTTCGAGTTCAACCTTGAACTTTGTTAATTTTATATTATAGGATGTCTAACATAAAACTAAATGTTCTGTCACTTACATGATTTTTGTAATTCCTATGATATTTTGGTTGACTATGAATAAAATACCTCAAATAGCCGATATGGTATGAATAGACAATAAACATGTGATAGTAAATTTCATGGCAAACTGTAATCTTTCAATTCCCATGATTTGTTCTTCCAACAAACAATACTCAAAAGACGAAATGATAAAATAAAGGTGATATTAAATTCCTAAGGCTTTATTTATATTAAGTTTTTGTTTCTCATTGTCCCAAGCTACTGTTCGGTGAAGATGACTGACTACAATTGGTGTGATTTCCAGGTTGTGGCTGTCAGATATATAATGATATGATTAATATGATCTTAGGTTAAGTTTCCTTCTGTAGCATGTAAATATTATCCTTATTGCATTTTCTTCATTCATTAGCGCAAAGAAAACATAATGGGAAAGTAAAATGAAATGGTAGTTTGTCCACTTTAAATAGTTAGGAGGTGATCTAGGTAAAACTGCTCAAGTTTTCTTTTGCTCCGTGGAGCATGCTTGGTAAACAAGTTAGTTGCTTTCTTAGTAAAACAAGTCCGAGAGCTTTGTCCATGAGTAGCTCTTAATTAGTTTAGAACTCATACCAGTTTCCACTTTACATTTACCTTCAGATTGAGTATTATATTCTAGCTTATCTTTGGATAATTCATATTGGGTTACTATCATTCTGCATTCTTCATATTATCGTGGGTATGCTATCGCTTCCTCAAACATCAAGATTAAGCTCTATAGGATATGTTTCCCCATGCATATCCTTGCACTTGTTGAAATATAAAGATTACAGACATTGTGAGATATTAACTTTTAAAGGATCTTTTTGTTTACTTTTAAATCACCTATACGTTGACAATGGCTATCTGAGGAGTAATGCTGGCAATTCTAAAAAAGGAAGAAAAAAAATTGTGTGTCTTTATATGTATATGCCTAAGCATGTGTGTGTGCGCGCGCGCGTGCGTGCCTGTATGTGTAATAGGTAGAACTAACTGCTCTTAAACTCAAAGGTTGGATATAGTAGTGTTACGTTTAGTGTAATTTGGGAGATGAAAACGATATTGGAGAGCCAATGTAGAGCAAATTCGCTAAGCTAATCAGTGACAAGCTAATCAAGATAAGGGCTAATCACATTATGCTACAAATACCAAGATGTGAAATAATGGAAAAAAATATAAGGGAATGAAGATGAGTAAGGATACTATTTTTAGCTATAATTAACATTATGGGATGATGCATAAATTTTTAAATATAATTATATTACTATATATAAGTGTGACAAATTATATATGTCGATACCAATATGATCGCTTATGCTTATACAAGAATATATATATATAATAACTATATAATTGTATTATTTATTTGCATAGTTTTATCTCAGCTTAGTGTTGTGTTCTTCGTCATCTAACTAGCATTTTAACATTTAGTCCTTCTGCCCATATTTTATTTTTTCATGAATACATCTATCATGTTCTAATTGATTATGCTAAACTTTAACATCTATCCCCTTTGTTTTCTACTTTATTTAGAACTAATCAAAATGCACCTTCAGGCCTTTGTTTCGTGAAACTGCTCAAATTTTCATTTCCCCTTCATCATGTCATCCTAGATTCTTCTGGTCTGTCAAATGAATCAAACTCTGATTCTTCTTGGTCAATATACAGCTAGGTTTTTCATTATACCCTTACAGATATACTTAATAGGTGTGTGTATGAATATTAACTCAAGTTTATTTTCACTTAGCCATCCACAATTTTTGCAGACACTACATTTTTTCCCAGCTGATCTCAGTATCACTATTTTTCATATGACAACATCTCAGTATTGGATAAAATATCATCGAGACTTGAATCCACATCGTTTATAAGTTAGGTTTAGGTAATTTCCTCCTGTGCACTCTAACCAAAATTGTAGAAGTTTTATTTGCATCGTGCTTGCAAATTATTGGTCCTGTATTTATTTAAAAGTTAATTTACCTATATTTTTTTTAAAGATTAGATATATTTGGTGGTTTTCAGGATAAAGGGAAGTTTCTTTTAATTATGTAGCTTATCTGCAACGAATTAAAATAAAAAATCAAGTATCACATATAAGCGGTAAAACTTGCCTTACTTGAAATTAATAAACACTACAGGCAGTAAGCTTTATTCTATGCTTATTATTTTTTATTTCTCTTCTTTATGTTAATTGCCGAGTTTCGTTTCTATACACGCCATTACACATATCTATGTGATTCATTTTTGTGTCAAATTCAATTATTATAAATTGTGTTATAATATATAATTAGTTCTTTGTTAGATAAATTTAAAATAATATCGAAGTCGAATAGTCACATATATAAGCAAGTGGCAACAATATGATTTTCATATTCAACACTTACATTCAACTTTGGTCAGTATTCTTTAGTTTCATCCTTCCTAAGTTTAGCGACATGGATCTGTGAGAACAATAACTAGAAGGAACATTTTGGCAAATCTTTATCTGCATATTTATTATTTTTCTTTTCTCCATTAATTTAATTGTATTTTTTTTCACTATCCAATCTTGGAAGCAAGCTTTGTTTATCACGTCAAAGCGCAAGTTTCAGTTTTATACCAATTTTACAAGGAACGTTTGCCTCTCTCTCATCTTTTTCCACCAGTTCCTTTGCTTTCATATACATGAATTTTATATTTTGCAATCAATGCTTTGATAGTCAAAGTTAGCCATGTATTGATTTATTTATATGCTTATTGGTTCTTATCTAATTCGAATACATGTGGCTTTCGTTACTTGCAGTCAAATGGTTTTTCTTATGTCATCCTTGATCAAAATTCATTTAATGTTAAGGCTTGGTGTTTGAATCAATTTAGTATTTTTTGAATATGCACTACCTAGGCTCTTTTCACTTGAGTTTAATAGTAATTACCATCATATATGGGATATGTTTTTTGATTGTTATTCTTAGTGATTTAACTAAAAATTATATTATGTATGTTAGCTGAATTTCATTTAGTGATTTTCACAAATATATGAAATTCAAATTACTTGATGTCGATGTTCACATAAGGTTCACATATTATTTTCATAGACATAATTTAGATTAGTTAATAAAAAAGCAGTGCATATTATTTAGTGTTATGCTAATATCATTCTGTATATGCTTATAAAACAACATATTCATAGACATCTTATGAGCATGTGCAAATTTGTTTGCCTGCCAGACCTGCAAAGCATCAAATATATTCTTATACTATCTTTTTAGGCTTATCAGGATACACAAATATACCCAAGCTTACCATGCTATATTATATTTAATGATTCAATTTTCAATCCAAACTCCAATATCAGCCATCGATCAATCCGTTAACTTGGTTTGATTACAGCTTTGTTCATCTAATAACTTTGTGATTTGGAGAATTATGATGATGAAACTATGTTCTTTTAATCACTAATGTACTCACGATGCTATTTTCGATCACTGCATTTACTAGAGACTGAAACTTTCTTAAGAATCAAGCTATAGTTAATCAGTTCTCTAATACAGTCTCCGATTTCTTTATGCAGGCAACTGAGTGCCTTATTGATCAACAAAAAGTTCACATGGTGGCTCTTGATGTATTTTTTATGGTATTTTCTGAATTTGAGGGAGATCAAGAGGCGTGTTGTTCTTATATACAGTCAAATATTTCATAGTGTCATCTGTATGCTTCTTCCTTTTACATGTTGACCCGTGGTTAACTATTGTCGATTTAGGTTATTTGATTGTTTTATCATATAAAGTAATTTGAGGTTTTTAGGAAGAAGGATAAACTTTGAATATTTTATGGTCAAAACTATGTAAAGTTTGTTATTTGACCAAAAGTTCACTGTTTAGTGCAAAGGTTGATTTCAGGGGAACCCACCGCATTTTACATTTTGCACTAAAAGTTGGTGTTTTAGCCAAGTTCCAAACTTTGCATATTTTTGGTCAACTTTTTTGCAGAGTTTGGCTTCTCCCTATTTTCCACAAGTAATTTCATATTGATTTTACAGATGACGTTTATTCAAATATTTGAATTAAAGCTCATATAGTTGACCAATGGGTGATTAGCTATTATCTATTGTGCAGTAAATATTTCAACGCATCTTGTGGTGGTTATGAATTTAGTGATGTACAAGTAATTTTTTTTGGCAGTGCATGGTTCGCATTATATAAAACTTTTGTTCGAGTTAGTACATGTTTTCTGTACATAGATTCCCTGCCCCAAACAATGATTAAACATGTGTGCTTGTTTCAAATTTCAATTAGTAAAACCGAAAAACGTGGTCTCGAACCTTTGGAAGCTTCCCGAAGCAAATAATGGTAACCGTGCTGTTTTGTCCCTGTTGACAAACGGAGCCTTTTTGCATGAGAATGTTAAGTGCAAAATGATTTAGAATAAAAATAGTTTTCATCTGGTATGTGTAGCACAGGTTTGTATAAACATACACTACAATTAATAACATCACAAGACAATATTTATTTTTTAAATGTTTAATTAGACAAAAATTTGTGTTTACATTTATATTACTAGCTTTTTGGGATGTTACGATTTATATGTTATTTGCGGATCATAAAAAAAATTAAATTGCTTCTCACTAAAGCTATAAAACGAATGTCGTGTGTGAAGCACGGGTTCGCACTTGTTTATAAAATTATAAGGTTTTAAACTACATAAATATAAAGTATAAGAATATAAATATATAAAACTTAAGTTTGAAAAACAAAGATAAATAAGACATAAAAAATTGAAAAGATAAAGAAATAAAATAGAGAGAATTGAGGATAGAAAATAAAATTTGAATATTGAACCTGGGAGTGCTATTTAGAGTCTTACATAATCTAGACTCTATAACATATTAATCTTGAACTCTTGAAATCTTGAATACTTATGAGCCTTGATACTTCTTTGAATTATGGTTCTCTATTATCTTTAAACTATACAGTCTTCAGTAATATTTCATGTATATAATTTCTGCATATATTGTGTGTGTGTGTGTATATATATATATATATATATATATATATATATATATATATATATATATATATATATATATATATTCTATACAAAAAGTGTTAGTATATATTTTATAATCAATGATAATTGAAATAAGATTGTTGTCATCAAAACTCCATTCTCCAACAATCTCCCCCTTTTTGATGATGACAACCTTAGTTTATAAAATATCATACCTATATATACCTGTTGATGATGATCCTTCAAATACTCCCCCTATGTGTAAGAATCCTTTAAACTATGTCTATGTTTTATAATTTGTCCCCCTTTGGCATTATCAAAAAGAAATTCTAAAGGTACCCCCCCTAAATTAGATAACTATCTGAATATAACTTAAGTAGCTAACTCAATTAATAATATACTCCCCTTGATCTATTAACTAATTCTAAGTAGAATACTCCCCCTTGATCGAACATTCAATTTGTTTTATGTTTTAAAGAGAGATTACTAATTATAAATGATAATTTTATTTGGTACGAATTTGTACAACTATATAGATTTATACACGTACGATACATCGTAGAAACATAATACAATGAAAGTTGAAGAAAACCTTAATCACTAATTGTTTTTCACAATAGAGATTTATGAATTGGAAAATTTGGATAATGGAGACAGAATTCTCCATTCTTTTGAATCACATTCCCATTTTTGTCAAATACGACTTCTCCTACACATTCAACCTTATCATCTTCATCCGTAATCGTTTGTTGCATCTCTTGATGCTCTTCCTCCTCCATCATTTCTTCTTCAGGTTCTTCTTCTGGTTCTTCCTCTGGTTCTTCTTCCTCATCCATGTTTTGATTATCATCATCTATGATAATCGGATTAGCCTCGTTATCTATTATAAATTTCAGAAGGCTTCTTATCACTTTCCCTTGCCTATTCTGCTCCTGACTCATTCTAAGCTGAAGTACTTGTATCCCATCCATCATTTGCAAAGCATTCTCCATTTTTATTCGATTTTGATGACATGAGACAGCATAGATCGTTGAAATGGACTCTCAGATGGTCCAACATGAGATTCGAAGTTGATTTGGGTGCTTAGATTAGTGGAGGCCATTGTATTTTTTAATTTAGAGTTTTTACAGAGGAGAGAAATGAAAATGAAGAGGAAAAGTCGGAATAAAAGGTTTAAATAATTGAAGTTACTAACTTTTGGTGGGAATTAAATTTTGCAATTTTAGCAGTTATATGTTGACATACTAGAAACTCTATGTTGACATAGTCTTATTTTAAATTTTATTATTTGAATTTATTATTTTATTTTTATACATTTTAATATGTTTAACTATTCTAACTCACTTAATGAACATATGCCTAATTCTCTCCTAAATTTAGTGAACGTTGCTTTATCTAATGTTTTAGTTAATATATCTGCAATTTGTTTTTCTATTTCTATAAATTCGAGTGAAATATTTTCTTTACTTATATTATCTCTTAGAAAATGATGTCTCACATCGATATGTTTAGTTCTCGAATGATGAGTTGGGTTTTTAGAAATATTTATAGCACTTGTATTATCATAGTATATAGGTGATTTATTTATATTTAAACTAAAATCGTTTAAAGTTTGTTGCATATAGATTACTTGTGAACAAGCCAAAGCAGCAGAGATATATTCTACTTTAGTTGTTGACAAAGATTCGGTATTTTGCTTTTTACTAAACAATGATACAAGGGAATGTCCTAGGAAGTGAAATGTTCTACTAGTACTTTTATGATCGAATTTGCATCCTGCATACTCAGCGCCATAGTACAAAACTAAATCGAATGAATCATTCTTAGGATAAAATAATCTAAAATCTGATGTATGCTTTACATACCTCAGAATACGTTTTACGGCTTTTAAATGTGTTTCCTCAGGTTGCGATTGATATCTTGCACAGAGACATACACTATGCATTATATTTGGTATAATAGCGGTTATATATAATAATGATTCTACCATTCCTCTATATAGTTATATATAATAATGATCCTATCATTCCTCTATATAGTTTTTGATCAACATATTTTGATGTATCATCTTTACTTAAAGCAATATTAGTTGCCATAGGTGTTGGTCTACCATTTATTGTTGTTAGGTTA
Source organism: Allium sativum (assembly GCA_030737875.1). NCBI lineage: Eukaryota > Viridiplantae > Streptophyta > Magnoliopsida > Asparagales > Amaryllidaceae > Allium > Allium sativum. The sequence goes on from CM060912.1 coordinate 620,165,039, forward strand.
TATTTATTAATTAATCTCTTGCATATTTTTCTTGATTAATAAATATTCCATTCGTTAATTGTCGAATTTGTAATCCTAAAAAGAATGATAATTCTCCCATATGACTCATTTCAAATTCTTTGGTCATAATTTCTGAAAATTATTTATTCATTTTATCATTTGTTGACCCAAAGATTATATCATCAACATATATTTGTACTGGTTGTATATCTTTGTTATTCTTCTTGATAGATAGAGTATTATCTAATTTTCCAATTTTAAAGTTTGATTGTAATAAATAATTTTGTAATCCATCATACCAAGCCCTAGGAGCATGTTTTAATTCATATAATGCTTTCTTCAGCTTATTTACATGATTTGGTCATTTCTCCTTTTAAAATAGTGGTGGTTGCTCTACATATACGTCTTCATTGACAAATCCATTTAGAAAAGCACTTTTGACATCCATCTGACATAATTTGAATTTATTATAGTTTGTAAAAGCTATTAAAATTCTAATAGCATCTAGTCTTGTTGCGGGGGCAAAAGTTTCATCATAATTTATTCCTTCTTCTTGAGTATACCCTTGTGCTACTAGTCGTGCCTTATTTCTTACTACCTCACCATGTTCATTCGTTTTATTTTTATAGAAGCATTTGGTTCCAATTATTGTTTTATCCTCTAGTCTAGGAACTAGTTCCCATACTTCATTCCTGGTAAACTAATTCAGTTCTTCTTGCATAGGAAGTATCCATTAATCATCGGAAGAAGCTTTTTTTTGGATTTTTAAGTTCAACAGTTGATATAAATGCAGTATCACTCATATTATTTAATTGATTACAAATTCTAACAACGGATTCAATATCTCCTAAGATATTTTCTACAGGATGATCTCTAAGTAATATAATTCTTTTATTTGGTTGATTATCCCCATAATTTATTTCATTTATTTCATTTTCACAATCGTCTTCATTGTTTTGAATTATAATTTTATAGTTTTCGTCAAAAGATACGTTTAATGTTTCTACTACAGTAGTTCGAGTATTCAAAACTCTATAAGCCTTGCTTCTTTCTGAATATCCAGTAAAAATTCCTTTATCGGATTTTGAATCAAATTTGTCTAAATTATCTTTTTTATTTAGTATAAAACATTTACTTCCAAATATTTTAAAATATGATATTTTGGTTTCTTGTTATACAGAAGTTCATATGGTGCTTTATGAGTTAAAGATCTAATTGAAATTCTATTAATAATATAGCAAGCTGTTGCAACTGCGTCAGCCCAAAAATTTCTTGATAAATTACTATCGGATAACATAGTTCTTGCACATTCTTGTATTGTTCTATTTTTACGTTCAAATACTCCTTTTTGTTGAGGGGTTATTGGAATTGAAAATTTGTGGGTTATTCCCTTTTTATTACAATATTTTTCAAAATTCTCATTTTCGAATTCCCCGCCATGATCACTGCATATTACTCTAATTTTTAGTGATAATAAATTTTGAATTATTTTAGAAAAAGTTTTAAACTGATAGATGGCATCACTTTTATTTTTAGGAAACAAAGTCCAAGTAAATATAGAAAAATCATCAACTATTACATATACATATATGTTATGATTTATTGATTGAACTTGAGATGGACCAAATAAATCCATGTGTATTAACTCTAATGGTTTTGAAGTAGTAATCTCTTCTTTTCATTTAAATGAACTCTTCTTTAATTTTCCAAATTGACAAGCATCGCATAAATTATTAACTTTAAATTTCATTTTGGGAAATCCTCTAACTGAATCTAATTTAGAAATCCTAGAGATGTGTTTGAAATTTGTATGACTGAATCTCTTATGCCAGATCCAGGGATCACTTGTATTTGCCATAAGACATAAATTATAGCTAGATATTTTCATACTCAATATATAGATATTTTTCTTTCTATCTCCTTCGAATACAACTTTTGAATTCCTATTTTCAATAAAACATTTAATTTTTTCAAAATTTATTTTATAACCCTTATCGCAAAGTTGACTTATACTTAGCAAGTTATGTTTTAAATTCCTAACTAATAAAACATCAGAAATAGAAGGAGTTTCAGAATTACCGACATTACCGATTCCAATAATGTATCCTTTTGAGTTGTCTCCGAAGTTCACCGTTCCTCCAGCTTCATATTTTAAATTATTGAGTAGTTTTGGATTTCCAGTCATATGTCTTGAACAACCACTATCGAGTATCCATTTACCCTTTTTCATTTCCACTAATTGCTTTCTAGAATTTGAATTTTCAATAGCCATGCAACACACCAGTTTAGGATTTGAATTTTTAACATCCATGTAACACACTAGTTCAAGATTTGAATTTCCAACAACCACCTTTTCAGAATTTGAATTGCCAACGGTCACTTTACCCATCTTTTCAACTTTTGAATTTTCGAAAGTTATAGAACTCATCCTTTTCTGAATTGAACAATATTTCAGTAGATCACATGCCTCTTTAAAATAATTATATGCAAACTCTTTCCACATTGATGCAATGCATTAATTGACACTAGTATTAATGGAGATTCCAAAATTTGCCATTTTACCAAAATTTCAAAAATTAGATTATGAACTTTTTGAAAGACCTTCCCCTGATAGCAATTGTTAGGGAATGCGGAATGGATCGTTAAGGAAAAACAAACACTAGAGGAGGGGTGAATAGTATTTGTGAGAATTTAAACAAAATCTAAAACTTATGTGAATAACAAAATGAATCAAACACCACTAACACAATCACAGACACAGACTCAAACACAGAAGCAAAATAAACAGAAATAAAAATGCAGAAAAGGAAAGAACACACCGAATTTTATACTGGTTCGGATTGCTCCTACGTCCAGTCTCACACAACGCTGGATTGCATAGAGTTTTATTACTATTCCAATAATCAAGTACAACCGACTTGATTTCACGACTACAAGGGATACCACCGATTCCTATTTCCTTGGTTTCATGGCTACAAGGAAAACACTGATTCCTACTTCCTTAGTTTCACGGCTACAAGGAACACACCAATTCCTACTTCACTCAACCCAAGCAATTACAAACAGCCCTATAACTCTTCGACAACACTTGATTCAAAGAGATATGAGAAGAGAGTGTAGGGAGAAGAAGTTTGATCAAAACGGAATTGAATTCGGTAAAGCATAAGTGTAGAAATCATAAAAATGATTAAGAATAATTATATAATGAAAGAGAGTGAAAGTGGAGAAGCAGATATGTTCAAAAAATCAAATTCAAGCCCTTTTTATAGAGTGTGAAAGGCTGCAACATTTCAGAAAAGTTTCAAATAGTGAAAAGATACTTCCTTTCAAATTTGAATTTCTAATGGTTATATGTCGACATAGTGTTTTTGGCATGTCGACATACTCTAGTATATTTTTGAATTTTTAAACAGTTTTCAAGCATTTTGACATAAATACAATTCTCAAAATTGTGAATAAAAATATTGTGTTGTAAATTAATATTATAAGGTAGAAAAACATATAAAAACATAAATTTAAACTATATAAACATATTTATAAAATTATAACATTTTAAACTATATAAATATAAAGTATAAGAATATAAATATATAAAACTTAAGTTTGAAAAACAGAGATAAATAAGAAAGAAAAAAACTGAAAAGATAAAGAAATAAAATAAAGAGAATTGAAGATAGAAAATAGAATTTGAAAATCAGAATTTGAATATTGAACCTGGAGTGCTATTTAGAGTCTTACATAATCTAGACTCTATAACTATATTAATCTTGAACTCTTGAAATCTTGAATACTCATGAGTCTTGATACTTCTTTGAATTCTGATTCTCTATTATCTTTAAACTGTACAGCCTCCATAATATTTCCTGTATATAATTTCTGCACATATATATATATATGTATATATGTATATTCTATACAAAAAGTGTTAGTATATATTTATAATCAACGATAATTGAAATAAGGATGTTATCATCAAAACTCCATTCTCCATCAAAGTCTACCAATGGAAGATGTTCTTCCCAAGTCCCTCCAAAGTCTAGGATACAAAATCCCAATGGAAGATGTTCTTCCCAAGTCCCTCCAAAGTCTGAGGGTGATAAGCTGTGCTCAAACACAACTGCGTACCTAATGCCTCATACAAGCTCCTTCAAAACACACTAGTGAATAAGGCATCACAATCACTCACTATACTGGAAGGTAGTCCATGTAAACGGACTATCTCATGAAGATAAACTGTTGCCAACCATGTTGTCGTTCTCTTACTCTTAACAGGAACGAAATGTGCGCTCTTGGTAAGACAGTCAACTATAACCCAAATACTGGTGTTGCCTTTCCTCGATCTAGGAAAATCATCAATGAAATCCATAGAGACGCTCTCCCACTTCCACTGTGGGACCTCCAAAGGATGAAGTAAACCACCAAGAATCCTTTGCTCAGCTTTGACTTGCTGGCAAATCAAACTTCGAGAAACAAACTCCGCTACGTCTTTCTTCATCCCAGCCCAAAAGAAAATCCTCTTTATATCTCTATACATCTTATCACCTCCTGGATGGATAGTCATCTTAGAATGATGGGCTTCCTCAAGGACTGTCTTCAACAAACTCCCAACTCAAGGAACACAAAGCCTTCCATCTCGTCGCAACCACCCTCTATCATCCGTGGAATATCCACTGAGGTGACTAGAAGTCTCCCCTCTACTGTGCCTATCCAAGATGTCTGCTATCTATTGGTCCTCTCGTTGTGAAGTCCCTATCCGATCCATAAGAGTAGGTCGCACCACTAAGGATGCCAACAAACCAGGTGTAAGATTCGTAGATGGCCTAAAATCAAAGCTCGATATATACTCCAAGCACCGCCTCTCTACGAATAGAGGACTCAAGGTCATCCTCTGCCTACTCGGTGCATCCGCCACCACATTACCCTTACCAGGGTTATAAGCAATCTCAAAGTCATAGGATGCTAGAAACTCCATCCATCTCCATTGCCTCAAATTGAGATCCTTCTGCGAGAACAAGTACTTGAGAGATTTATGATCGGTATACAAATTGAACTTCTTTCCAAGTAGATAATGACACCAAGTCTTAAGTGTGAATACTATGGCAGCCAACTCTAAGTCATGGGTAGGGTAGTTCTTCTCATGAACTCTTAACTATCTACCACCGTAACATACTACCCTTACCTCCTACATCAAAACTACACCAAGCCTTGTACCACATGCATCAGTGTATACTGTGAATAATTTGTTTCCATCAGGAAAAAATCAAGACTAGGGTTGTTGTCAGAGCCCTCTTCAATCGCTGAAAAGCATCATCACAATCAATATCCCAAGAAAACGTCAAATTCTTCTTTGTTAGTCTAGCGAGTTGGGATGATATCTTTGCGAAGTCCTTAATGAACTTCCTATAATAACCTGCTAAACCAAGAAAACTCCTCACCTCGATTGCATTCTTTGGAATCTTCCAATCTAAAACTGCAACTACTTTCGCGAGATCCACTGCTATCCCATCTTTAGAGATCACATGCCCTAGACATCTCACTTCCTTTCTCCAAAAATGACATTTGGAGAATTTTTCCTTAAGTTGATGCGCTCAGAGAGTCTTCAAAACCTCCCTTAAAAGTAGGGCATGCTCTTCCTCATTCTTCGAGAAAATCAAGATGTTATCAACAAAGGCCATTACGAACTTATTTAGAAACTCCTGAAACACCCTACTCATTAGATCCACAAAATACGCGGGTGCATTCGTCAAACCAAAAGGCATAACGAGCCACTCAAAGAAACTATCCGGAGTTCTAAAAGTGGTCTTGTCTATACCGTCCTCAGCCACCCTCAACTGATAAAACCCTGTGGCCAAGTTTAACTAGGAGAAAACAGATGCACCAACAAAATGTTCAAACAGATCACATGTCCTTGGAAGTGGGAGCCTATTCTTCTTAGTGAGCTTATTCAACGCCCTATATTCCACACATAAGCGAAGCGAGCCATCTGCCTTAGTTGCAAAAACGAATGGAGCACCCCATTCCGATATGCTTCGCCTAATAAATCCTTTATCAAGTAGCTCCCCTACTTGCTTGCTGAGCTCCCTCCTTTCTCTCGGAGCCATGTAGCGCACCAACAATGCAACTGGTTTTGCATTGTCCACCAAGTATATCTGAAAATCAATTTTGCGCCTCGGAGGTAAACCCCGAACCTCCTCAAAAACATCATGATACTCACAGACTATTGGTACATATTGTCAATCATCGATAGATGCATCAAATGATTCTAGGAAACTAAGTATGACAGACCCCTTAGGGTCACAAGAAATCTCGAGAGTCCTCCCATGGCAAGTCAAAAGCCTAATGACCCTCCTCTCACAATCCAGAATGACACCATACATGGCTAGCCAATCCATTCCTTGAATCAAACCATAGCCTATGAAACCAAACACCTATGCGTCGCACTTAAACTCGATGCCAAACACATATATTCTTAAACCTCGAAAAATCATAGATAGATGAGTTGTCCCCCAATGGGGTTTGCGACAACAACGGGATACAATATCGTACTAGTACTAAGGTGCAGAGACTCAACCACAGAATCATATATAAAAGAATGTAAAGCGCCAAAATCAAAAGGAGTTCTAACAAGAGGACCGGAAAGAGAAATCAAACCTTCAATAGAAACTTTCCTACCTCTATCCGGTACACCAGCCACGAGAGAATTCACCTACCCTCCAGAAGATCCTGCCCTTTGGCACTGTCCTTGCTTCTTTGGGCACTCCCTAGTAAAGTGTCCGACCTCACCACCTTGGAAACAAAAATTCTTCCTTTTTCTGCAATCTCTGCTCAAATGACGCACCCATCCACAACTACGACATTTCCTCTTTTATTGAGCTTTAACATTTTTTCCATCGTTCTTTTGTTGTTGTTGTTCTTTCTTGGGCCACACCTTCTTGTTTTGTGTCTCATCAGTCTTAGCCATTTTCTTTTCACCTTTATCTTCTTCATGCTTCAATGCCATATCAACAAGTTTCTCGAAAGTTTCCCCCACCGGAATATGAGACATAGCTAATCCATGGAGGGGTTCATTCAACCCTCTTGCAACCTCAAAACTTTCTTGTGCGGGGTATTCACTAGCTCCAAACCTCGCTAATTGATTGAAATTATTGACATACTCTTTGACAAGCATGCCTCCTTGCTTAAGTGCGAGAAACCTTTCCATTTGCATACTCCCTTCTGCCTGAGAAAAAACTTCATCTCGAATCTCTGTCGGAAATCATCCCAAGTCTCAATTGGACGCCATACATGCGTCACTTCCCACTAAAATGAAGCCTCATCTTTCAGCTGCCAAACGGCCAACTGAATCTTCCTACGGTCATTAACCTCAAAAATCCCAAATAAATCCTCCGTCTCCTTAATCCAATTCCTTACTTCTACAAAAGTCTCAGTTCCTCGGAAAGGCTTTCCTCCCATATCACAGAAATCCTTGCATATCTTGAAGAAATCATTCACTCGTGGAGGATGAGGAGGAACAGCGGTTGCAGCTGGGGAGGGTGTCTGCTTGGCCTCCGGCAGGCGCTGTAGCCTCAAGATACCTATGAAACCAAGCTGGTATCTGAACGCCCTCAGGAATATTTAGTTCCATAAACATGCTGAAAAGAAAAGGAAAAAGGGATTCAAACATTGAATCAAAAGTTACTTCTTATGGCTTTGGGGAATATGTTTTTCAAAACAGATTTTTCTTTTGAAAATGCTTTCTTTTAAAACCTTTTGAAAACAATTTTCAAAATCTTTTATCTGATTTGTAACCTTTAGCTCTAATACCAAATGTGACACCCCATGTTTGTTAATGTCACTCTTTATCAGAATGCATTAAGTTCCATGAAGCGTTATAGGTAAACAGGAACAGAACATCACAATACAGATATAAAACAATAGCAAATTTTAAAAACTTTATTCTTCAAACAGAAAACATCGTGGTCCAAAATCCTGTTACAACATAAGTCTGAAATACAGAAAATACATTATATCAAATTAAAATATCTGCCTTGTACTAGAATCATCAGAGTACAATAATATAAAATCATAGTCCCTAAAAAAAGACATATCAGAGTATTCAGGTAACCAAAGCGGTACATCTAAGCAGCTCTAAACAGAAACAGAAGAGAGAATACTAATCAAGCCTGTGTACTCCCACCCTGAGAACTGGGGGGAAGGAAGAGAGAGAAAAGGAAACAAAATAGGTTAGACATAAAGTCTGGCGAGTCCAGTTACTTTTAGCATATAAATAAGTAAAAGCTTCATGACAGGCATATAAACTGGATGAGAGAGATAACAGTATCATAAGACAGGTATAACAGACAAAGCGGGATAAGTAAAATAAACAGAACATAATATGTTGCGCTTCCCAAATACTTTTCTCTGCACTAATACTATTATAACCAAAACGGAATGATCCCAACAGAAAAAGATGGTATACTTAGGTGTAGTACTAGTGACGCGTTTAACCCCCAACGATAATAATAGGCAGCCCAATAGAAATGACAGATGTTAGCCCCAGTGACGGTAACGAGCTCCTAAACAAGTAGAACTAGATGTACCATAATTACTACCCCAATCGATCGACTACCTATCCTGTGGATACCCTGTGCATGGCCCCATAGTAGGATGTATCACCTCCTAAAGTGGAAACCCCTCTTTCCGATAGGCACAACCATATCTATTGATATCACAACGTCTTAATTTTCCGAGCTATCCGGACCCATGCATGCACATGACCCTGTTGGGCATTCCCTCAACACCTCCACCCACATGAACCTCTTATAATCAGCTCAGTAAGCATGCCCCTGGCCCCCACCTAGTTCGGGGTCCCCCTGTGATACTTGTATGGGTTACTGACTGATACGGGTCCCACACCACAAATGATACAAGCCACCCCCTAGGCTTGTATCCCCAACTACTAGGATTTTGACAGGTTATGCTTAACAATTTAACAAGCCCGCATAACTCCAATATATAAAACAAGTTAAGTTTGTTGGGTTTGTATAACCCCCCCCCTTCCAAGATTTAACAGATTTACTTAACCCTCCATTGATTCAACCTAGTTTACTTAATCCTTACACAATTTGACAGGTTCATGTAACCCCCACATATTTAAACAGGTTAATAATATTTCCCATTCATGCAATGTTAACGTACCAGACCTCTCACACTAAGCCGACCACTTGTGGATGCGGGATATGTCGGGCCGTTCCGGGCAGGCTTCCACCATAAGTTTAGACTTAACCTTGTGTCTTAGCACCGTTACGTGAACATTTAAGCAATAGACCCCTTACATTAGATTAACCACTAATGGATGCTAGATTTGTTGGGCGGTTCCGGGCAGGCTTCTACCGTAAGTATAATCTAACCTTATACCTAAGTGCGGTTACATTTTCTATTTTAGGTATATTCATTCTTAGTCAATTATTCATATTCATCATAAGTTATGCCCCAAATCCCAGTCTAATTCATGATACAAGTTATACCCTAAATCAAAGTCTTAGATCATGGTATAGGTTATGCCCAAATCCCAGTCATGTTTTACAATACAAGTAATGCTCCAATTTATCATTCCCAACCATTCCTAATTTGTTCATTCGCATATTTCAGCGATAGGCCCAGGTACGAAGGTAGACTGGCTATAAAAATAAAAAGGGAAGGAGGAGGAGAAAAGAACATAAATAGGCATATTAGAAAATCAGGCATATGATGTAAGAAATAGGCATACTAACATAATAGGCATATGGTAACAGAAATGGGGACAATAACAGAATAGGCATATAATAACAGAAATAGGCATAATAGATGTAACACCCCACACCCGCTAAGGTCACTCACAAAGGGAATGCCTTAGCTTCGGTGGAGTATTTAAGTGAATATAGAACTGAAAAATTACAACAAGACAGATATAAGTAATACTTGAAATTTAAAACATCATTTCATTGCAGTAGAAGGTAAACATGTTTGGTTACATCTCAAAAACCAACAAGAGTCAGGTAAAAAATATCCATCTCGTTAAAACATAAGTACATAATCCCGCTACATACTAATAGCCATAATAGAAAAGACAACCGAGCTTTTCTTCAAGAGTCCAAGCTCCAAAAGATAGATAAAGCAATCTGATCAAAGCCCACTAGTGCTAGGCCCACTCTGAGAACCTGGGGTTGGGGTAAAAGATAAAAACAACGGGGTCATACATAAGTCTGAGTGAGCCCTATAACCTTAACAATACAATCATTAAAGTAATTAGGGTATGATATAAACCTGATACGGTACGACTGGGGATAAATGACTACACTAAGTAGCCAACTAGACTTAGGACAAAATAAGATAACGGTAAAGACACATCTACCCACCCAAGGATAATTACTAACTGCACCACACCAGTCATTCCTACTTAAAGGTTGATCCCACCCAAGGACTTAGAGAATTTACCCAGTAGTTTCGTGTACCCCTAGCTGACTACATAGGTGCCGTCTGCCCCTATCTCCACTAGGTGTACCCACTACTCCCAAGCGATCGGCTCCCTACCGTAGATACCCGTGCTGGCCCCACAATGGGGTGTATCACTCCCCAAAGTGGCAACCCGATACAACAAATGGTGCACGGCTTATACCTACACGATGCAACAACGTCTTACCTACCAGCCCGGGTCCACACACGCATATGAAACCCGTTGGACTCGCGTTGCCACCGCTACCCCGTTTTGGCCTCTTATAGTCAAGCCCAGTACGCGTGTCCCGTCCTCGACATGGGTCGAGCCCAATAAGATACATATAGGTTACTGGTTGAAATGGGCCCCCACAAGCTACTACTTAAGCTTGTCATTTTATCTAGTGCATCCCACTTAACCCCTTTTTCATAATCATGCCCTCTTACATGTTAAGGTTTGGTTAAGTCATCTAATCAAATTTCAATTGCCACTCAAGGCCCCCACAAGCTACTACTTAAGCTTGTCATTTTATCTAGTGCATCCCACTTAACCCCTTTTTCATAATCATGCCCACTTACATGTTAAGGTTTGGTTAAGTCATCTAATCATATTTCAATTGCCACTCAAGGCACCCACTAGATTTCTACATGCCACCCAAGGCACCCACTTGATTTCCACATGCCACGCAAGGCACCCACTTAACCTTTTAATCATGTTTAGTTACATGTTCCACTTTGGTTAAGTATTCTAGTCGTATCCTCTATTGCCACCCAAGGCAACCCACTAGATTTTTCCATATGCCACCCAAGGCACCCACTTAACCCTTTAATCATGTTTAATTACATGTCCCACTTTGGTTAAGTATTCTAATCTTATCTTCTATTGCCACTCAAGGCAACCACTAGATTTCCTCATGCCACCCAAGGCACCCACTTAACCCTTTAATCATGTTTAATTACATGTTCCACTTTGGTTAAGTATTCTAATCGTATTTTCTATTGCCACCCAAGGCAACCACTAGATTTTCTCATGCCACCCAAGGCACTTACTTAATCTCCACATGCCACCCAAGGCACCCACTTAACCCTTCATGCCCCACTACATGCTTATTTGGTTAAGTGTTTCTTAATTGATTAAGAACGTAACCGTTTTAAAGACCTCTCAGATTAGACTATCTTTTATGGAAGCTGGATTTGCCGGTTGGGTCCGGGCAGCCTTACGCCATAACCGAGTCTAACCTCGTGTTTATACACTTGTCACGTATTTAGTTTGTGCCTAAGACCTCTCACATTGGGCCAATCATTTGTAGCCGCTGGATATGCCGGTCGGTTCCGGGCAGTCTTATGCTACAAAAGGGTCCAACCTCGTGTCTTAGTCGATTAATTACACCTAATTAATCACCCCCATAATTTGTATTAATTATCCCTAATTAATTACAAATTTACGATGTACATAATTGACTCAATTATGTCCATCCACTTTATGGTATGCATAATCATACCAACTTCACACCATTTCATTAACATGTATATTAACCCCATCGTTCCCCACGTAATTCGCGAACATGACATAAAAGGGAAGATTCATCACAAATACAATGGGTTCAACTTGCATAACATCAACATGGGTTTAAAGGTGTCAACATGCATATAGCATCAACCCAACTAGCATAAATAATCAACCCAAACTTGCATGAATCACATATGTCATAAGGAGGTTAACTTGCATAGGTTATTTATGTCATACAAAAAGGGGTAAACTTGCATATGTATGTATGACATACAAAGGGATTAACTTGCATATGTATGCATATCATTCTAAGGTGTAAACTTGCACATGTTACTTGCATATCATCAAACACCAAACTTGCATAACATGTCATATGTGAACTTGCATATAATCATACACCAAACTTGCATAACATATCATATATGAAGTTGCATATAATCATACACCAAACTTGCATATCATGGTGTCATAATGGATCAATGTTTCTCATATGACTTGCATAACTTGCATAACATCACAAACACATAGCATATGACTTGCATAACTTGCATAACATCATGAACATGTAGCATATGACTTGCATAACATGCATAACATCATGAACATGTAACATATGACTTGCATAACTTGCATAACATCATGAACATGTAGCATATGACTTGCATAACTTGCATAGCATCATTAACACATAGCATATAACTTGCATAACATGCATAACATCATTAACACATAGCATATAACTTGCATAACATGCATAACATCATTAATACATAGCATATAACTTGCATAACATGCATTGATCCACATTCATAGTCATAACCTCATTATATCCTATCATAATCATTTCAATAATTGGTCATTAAGGCTATAGAAAACTCACAACTTGTTAATTAGCACTCCTAAGAAGAAGATTAAGTTGCTAGAGTTGATTAGAGATTGATTTGAGATGCTATCTTCTTCTACAAATTGATGGAGGCTCCTTAAAGTTGCATTTTGACGGCATGACGGCATTGTATCTATTTTTAGTATGAATTAGGGTAGTCTTAGGGTGTATTTATAGAGTAGTTAGGTGTTTTAGGCCATTAGATTAACCCTAAATTAGATTAGAGCCGTCAGATCACGTCCTAGCCACTAAAACACAGCCCAAAAGACAAGCTGGTGCACCCAGGTTACCTGGGCTCGACCAGGGAGGACGACGCCCAGGTCGACCCCAGGGTCGACTCCCCAGTCGACCTGGGGGGGGGAGGTCGACTCCCCAGTCGACCCCCAGGTCGACCCCCTGGGTCTGGCGGGATTTTTTCCGCCACTTCTGAAAATTGAAAATTTTGTTTTTAAATCTGAATTTAAATTTCTGAAAACTTCTTTGGGCCTTATCTGGGTCATACGGACTCCGATTTTCGAAAACTCGGACTCTATTTCACGTATTTTTCCCAGACGAACGCAATGGCATAGCCCGTTTCCCCTGGTTTAGATTTTAAAATTTAATTCTGCCCTGTTTTATATTATAGCAAGTTATTCAACATACGGGGTGTTACATTCTCCCCTACTTAAAGGATTTCTTCCCCGAAATCTCTAAGTCAAGAAGAACGTATCCTACCATCCAAACAACCATCTACTCAAACCATCAAACACTGGCATCCATTGTCCTTAAAGTTTGTAATGCTGTATGAACATATGCAAAGAGTGTGTGTATATGTTCCCTGTCTAATGCAAAATTAGGCGGTCCACTTATTCAGTTGACCTCCTTAATGCAAACCATGATAGTGCCATGCATCCAATATGTATGCGAAAGATCCCTATCGACACATACTATCTCTACATGAGTGCACAATCATTCACCAAAATGCATCATCCATGTGATAACACAACCATTATACATCCATTAATATAGCTACCTACACACAATTTTATGCAAAATGCAATATGCAATATGAAGTGATTGAGCCGATCTAGTGCCTAGAGTGTGTGTATATGCATCCACGAGCAACCACTAGCAACCACTTGCATCCACACGCATCCATCAAACATAACATGTCTCAAACACATGTTTCAACCATAGGTTTTCCCTATCTAAAGGTCAAAGGTACTAATGAGAGGACATACTAAAGATAAGATAAGCACTAGACAAACGATAAAGGAGAAGTTTAAAGGACATACCCTCAAAAAGGAATGGGTAAAATGAACGCATCTTCGCTTCTGTCTCCCAAGTAGCATTACTCTCATCTTCTCCCCTTGGCACTTTGACTAGTCGAACCTCTCTGTTTCCCAACTTCCTAATCTCTGACCCAAGGATGCGGGTAGGAGCTCGTCGAATAGTCGCATCACGCTCTACCTCCATTTCTTTAAGCAAGCTCGGCTCTACCACCTCTGCGGTCTCATGTAGGCACGTCCTCAATTGTGACACATGGAATACGTCATGTTCCCTATGCAACTGTATTATCTCTCGAGGATAAACCAAAGCTAGACATGGAGCAGTCCTCTTGCTCTTCACGGGTATGAAATGGGCGCTCTTAGTAAGTCTATCTATCACAACCCAAATTCCCGTATTACCCTTCCTCGATCTAGGTAACCCATCAATAAAATCCATCGAGACATTATCCCACTTCCGTTGCGGAACTTCCAATGGGTGAAGCAACCCACCGGGTTTCTTTTGCTCCGCTTTCACCTGTTGGCACACCAAGCATCTAGCGACATACTCGGCCACATCTTTCTTCATACCGGCCCAAAAGAAAACTCGCTTCATGTCTTGGTACATCTTATCCCCACCGGGATGAATGGTCATCCTAGAACGATGCGCATCATCGAGAATAGCCTTCCTCAAACCCTCGTCTTGTAGTATACAAAGTCTACCATCTCTACGCAAGCACCCCCTATCGTCTAGGGTGTACCTACTCAAATGGCTGGACGACTCCCCCCTTATGAGCCTCTCTACCAACTCAACCAACTGTGGGTCGTCCCGCTGTGCCTCGCCAATCCGTCTCAAAAGAGTAGGTCTGACCTCCAAGGATGCTAGCCAACCGGTTATAAAGTCAACGGAAGGTCTGAAATCAAACATCGAGATAAATTCCAAGCTTCGTCGTTCCACGAACAATGGACTCAAGGACAACCTTTTTCCGCTCAAGGCGTCCACCACCACGTTACCCTTTCCAGGGGTATACGCTATATCGAAATCCTAGGATGCTAAGAACTCAATCCACCTTTGCTGTCTCAAGACTATGCGTTCGAAGAGTTTCCAACACTTCCCTAAGATGTAGGGTATGCTTTTCTCCACTTCTGGAGAAAACCAGGATATTCTCCCATACAAAATCGTCACAACTATCCATCTCTCACGCAGACCATCCTAGTCGAACTTGACATCCCCCAAGTGCAAGCCCCAAAGGCCTAAACCAATATCAGACAAACACCTAAGGGATACCTCCTTCGAATTCGGACGACCTACGTGAGATGATACTAGTAAAACGGCTAAATAATTAAGCCCTTGTCCAACTCTGGATGTCCTTGCCAGTCTCGCTCCAAAACCACCGTTGATCAAATAACTGGCTTTGCTTAACCTATTAAGCACATACGAAAACTTATTTCGCTTTTAGAAAAGACCAAGATGTCATCCACAAAGGCCACTACAAAGTTATTTAGGTACTCCCTGAACACCCTACTCATCAAATCAACAAAATATGCAGGGGCGTTCGTCAACCCAAATGGCATCACCAGCCACTCATAGAAACCGTCCGGAGTCCTAAAGGCAGTCTTGTCTATGCTATCCTCAGCCACCCTCAACTGATGAAACCCCGTGGCTAAGTCCAACTGAGAAAATACTGAAGCGCCAACCAACTGATCAAAGAGATCATCAATCCTCGGCAATGGGTGTCTATTCTTCTTTGTGAGCTTGTTGAGTTCTATATAGTCTACACAAAGTCTGAGGGACTTATCCACCTTCGTGGCAAAAACTACTGGAGCACCCCACTCCGATATACTTCGTCTTATGAACCCCTTCTCAAGCAACTCCCCTACTTGCTTATGGAGTTCCCTCCTCTCACGAGGAGCCATGTGGCGCACTGACAAAGATACTGGTTTAGCATCGTCTACCAGATATATTCGGAGGTCTATCTCCCGCTTCGGAGGTAAGCCCTTCACCTCCCCAAACTCATCCGAGTATTCTCGGACCACTCTAACAGATCGAAAACTCTTGACCAAAGCGTCAAGCGATTCAAGATAACTTAGCAAAACAGAATCTATGGGATTACAAGAGATCTCGAGAGTGTTACCCAAGCGGGTCATGAGCCTAACAACTCTCCTTTCGCAATCAAGAACGGCACCATTACTGGATAACCAGTCCATGCCCAAAATAAACCCATAGCCCGTGAAGCCCAAAACAAGAGCATCACCTCTAAACTCAACGCTAAGTATGGAAATCTTCAAACCCAAACATATCATGGACAAATAAGTGGAGCCCCCTCAATTGGGTTTGAAACAACCACGGGATCATCTACTAAACTGTTGTCTAGGTGCAGTGACTCAACTAATGATGATGAGATAAACGAAATGTGGTACACTAGAGTCGAATAAAGTTCGAACAGGATGATCGAGAGAACCAAATTTCAACTTAGACGGTCCTACCCCCATCGGGTATACCCATCGTGAGGGAATACATCTACCCTCCAGAAGATCCTGTACTTCGTCCTTACCTCTTTGGACAACCCCAAGGTGTCCTATTTCTCCAAAACAACTAGCCTTCCCCTTCACATTCTCCTTTCGTGGCCTTCTTACCACGATGAGGTTTCGTCCCTTATTTACCTAATAGCTATTTGAACCTTCCTCTCTCGTCCATCTTAACGGAACCCATAATTCCTCCACCTCCTTGGACTAACTTCTTAGCCTGGCAAACGACTTAGTCCCTTGAAGTGGTTCTTCCGTCCTTCATACGGAAGTCCTTGCTTATCTTAAAAAGACATCTATACGCGGAGGGAAAATTCAAAAAGAGAAAGAGGAAGAGATTCAAAACGGAGAATCGAAGGAAGGATATATGGCTCTTGGGGATTATGTTCTTTTCTTTCAAAAACTTTTCTCTCAAAAACATGTTTTTGAAAATACTTCTTCCAAAAATGTTATTAGAAAATTAATTTTTCTAAAAGTTTTATCTGTTCTGGTAACCTTAAGCTCTGATACCACGTGTAACACCCCACACCCGCTAAGGTCACTCACAAAGGGAATGCCTTAGCTTCGGTGGAGTATTTAAGTGAATATAGAACTGAAAAATTACAACAAGACAGGTATAAGTAATACTTGAATTTTAAAACATCATTTCATTGCAGCAAAAGGTAAACATGTTTGGTTACATCTCAAAAACCAACAAGAGTCAGGTACAAAATATCCATCTCGTTAAAACATAAGTACATAATCCCGCTACATACTAATAGCCATAATAGAAAAGATAACCGAGCTTTTCTTCAAGAGTCCAAGCTCCAAAAGATAGATAAAGCAATCTGATCAAAGCCCACTAGTGCTAGGCCCACTCTGAGAACCTGGGGGTTGGGGAAAAAGATAAAAACAACGGGGTCAGACATAAGTCTGAGTGAGCCCTATAACCTTAACAATACAATCATTAAAGTAATTATGGTATGATATAAACCTGATACGGTACGACTGGGGATAAATGACTACACTAAGTAGCCAACTAGACTTAGGATAAAATAAGATAATGGTAAAGACGCATCTACCCACCCAAGGATAATTACTAACTGCACCACACCAGTCATTCCTACTTAAAGGTTGATCCCACCCAAGGACTTAGAGAATTTACCCAGTAGTTTCGTGTACCCCTAGCTGACTACATAGGTGTCGTCTGCCCCTATCTCCACTAGGTGTACCCACTACTCCCAAGCGATCGGCTCCCTACCATAGATACCCGTGCTGGCCCCACAATGGGGTGTATCACTCCCCAAAGTGGCAACCCGATACAACAAATGGTGCACGGCTTATACCTACACGATGCAACAACGTCTTACCTACCAGCCCGGGTCCACACACGCATATGAAACCCGTTGGACTCGCGTTGCCACCGCTACCCCGTTTTGGCCTCTTATAGTCAAGCCCAGTACGCGTGTCCCGTCCTCGACATGGGTCGAGCCCAATAAGATACATATGGGTTACTGGTTGAAATGGGCCCCCACAAGCTACTACTTAAGCTTGTCATTTTATCTAGTGCATCCCACTTAACCCCTTTTTCATAATCATGCCCTCTTACATGTTAAGGTTTGGTTAAGTCATCTAATCATATTTCAATTGCCACTCAAGCCCCCCACAAGCTACTACTTAAGCTTGTCATTTTATCTAGTGCATCCCACTTAACCCATTTTTCATAATCATGCCCACTTACATGTTAAGGTTTGGTTAAGTCATCTAATCATATTTCAATTGCCACTCAAGGCACCCACTAGATTTCTACATGCCACCCAAGGCACCCACTTGATTTCCACATGCCACGCAAGGCACCCACTTAACCCTTTAATCATGTTTAGTTACATGTTCCACTTTGGTTAAGTATTCTAGTCGTATCCTCTATTGCCACCCAAGGCAACCCACTAGATTTTTCCACATGCCACCCAAGGCACCCACTTAACCCTTTAATCATGTTTAATTACATGTCCCACTTTGGTTAAGTATTCTAATCTTATCTTCTATTGCCACTCAAGGCAACCACTAGATTTCCTCATGCCACCCAAGGCACCCACTTAACCCTTTAATCATGTTTAATTACATGTTCCACTTTGGTTAAGTATTCTAATCGTATTTTCTATTTCCACCCAAGGCAACCACTAGATTTTCTCATGCCACCCAAGGAACTTACTTAATCTCCACATGCCACCTAAGGCACCCACTTAACCCTTCATGCCCCACTACATGCTTATCTGGTTAAGTGTTTCTTAATTGATTAAGAACGTAACCATTGTAAAGACCTCTCACATTAGACTATCTTTTATGGCGGCTGGATTTGCCGGTTGGGTCCGGGCAGCCTTATTTGGCGGCTGAACATGTAACATATGACTTGCATAACTTGCATAACATCATGAACATGTAGCATATGACTTGCATAACTTGCATAACATCATTAACACATAGCATATAACTTGCATATCATGCATAACATCATTAACACATAGCATATAACTTGCATAACATGCATAACATCATTAACACATAGCATATAACTTGCATAACATGCATTGATCCACATTCATAGCCATAACCTCATTATATCCTATCATAATCATTTCAATAATTGGTCATTAAGGCTATAGAAAAATCACAACTTGTTAATTAGCACTCCTAAGAAGAAGATTAAGTTGCTAGAGTTGATTAGAGATTGATTTGAGATGCTATCTTCTTCTACAAATTGATGGAGGCTCCTTAAAGTTGCATTTTGACGGCATGACGGCATTGTATCTATTTTTAGTATGAATTAGGGTAGTCTTAGGGTGTATTTATAGAGTAGTTAGGTGTTTTAGGCCATTAGATTAACCCAAAATTAGATTAGAGCCGTCAGATCACGTCCTAGCCACTAAAACACAGCCCAAAAGACAAGCTGGTGCACCCAGGTTACCTGGGCTCGACCAGGGAGGTCGACCCCCAGGTCGACCCTAGGGTCAACTCCCCAGTCGACCTGGGGGGGGGGGGAGGTCGACTCCCCAGTCGACCCCCAGGTCGACCCCCTGGGTCCGGCGGGATTTTTCCCGCCACTTCTGAAAATTGAAAATTTTGTTTTTAAATCTGAATTTAAATTTCTGAAAACTTCTTTGGGCCTTATCGGGGTCATACAGACTCCGATTTTCGAAAACTCGGACTCTATTTCACGTATTTTTCCGAGACGAACGCAATGGCATAGCCCATTTCCCCTGGTTCAGATTTTAAAATTTAATTCTGCCCTGTTTTATATTATAGCAAGTTATTCAACATACAGGGTGTTACAAAAGAGATATACATATAAGAACTAAACAGAAGATCAGGTGTACAAGTAATGACAGATCTGTTTAGTTATGATTTAGGTTATTAACCGGCATAGGTTTAGATTCAAACTAATAAACATGTCAGGATTCCTTATTAAATGTTTATATCTAAAAACAACATAAACTCACAGGGAATGGATCTAAAGAACTTAGAAAAGAGTGTTGATGTTGTAGCAGAGATTCTTATATACGTATAAATCGTTATTGCTGAAGAATAGGCTAAATCCATCTTAGTTGGGGCAACATCTCCTTGTCTCCATTGTTTTTGATGAATAAAACAATAGAAACGAGGTCCTTTTTATAGCCTGCCACCAAAAAATATGGTCAAGAAACATGTTCCGGTTCAAAGAATGGATCTGCCCCATATCTAGGTGGAGTCAGCCCTAGAGTCGACACCCCCTTGTAGGGGTCGGCCCATGGGTCGACACCCATGGGGCATGGGGTCGACCCCCAACGAGTCGATTTCTCGCATCTTCCCGCCTTTTGATTTTGATTTTCCAGATTGGTTTGTATACATATATAATTCTCTTATACGTATATAAACTTCAAACCTTAATATCTTCTTCATACAATGTCTGTTTTGCGTAAACTCGGAGTCTATATTAAGCAGAATTACGAGAAGAACGCAACGACGTAGACTGTTTTTCTTAATTCTCAATATTTACTTAAGTATTCTTTAGTTTATCATTATAGTATTCTTTAAAATTACGGGGTGTTACATTAACCTATGGCTTTCCTCTAGAATTTCTTTCCTCAACCCTTCATCTTTGGGAATGTAAAGTCGTTTACCCCAAAGTAAACTCTCATCATCGCCATTCGAATATCGAACCAAATGGGGAAAAGTCTCCTTCCTTCCCACTTTCTTCTTTATCCTTCTTAATTCTTCGTCAAATTATTGTGCACTTTGAATCATCTCTTTTAGAGTAGGTCTAATAACCATAGCTCCTAGAAAACCACTAAAAGTGTTGGTGTAAGTTGCAAATTAAAATTAGAGAGGAACTCTAATTGTTTCCATTCTGTGATCGCATTCAAAGTCACATGTTTCCTACTTAAAGCATTCGCCACAACATTCCCCTTTCCCAAGGTATACTGAATCATGTAATCAAATGAGGCAATATATTCCATCCATCGTTGTTGTCTCAAGTTTAGGTCACGTTGAGAAAATAGATACTTTAGTGATTAATGGTTGGTAGAAAGTTCAAATTTCTCCCCTAAAAGAAAACGCCTCCACATTTTAAGGGCGAATGCTGCTGCGACTAACTCAAGTTCATGAATTGGGTATCTCTTTTTCGGATCCTTGAGTTGTCTACTTGCATGAGCAACTACTCTTCCTTCTTGCATAAGGACCGCTCCTAAACCGGTCCCACACACATCATTGTAAAATGTAAACAATTTTGAACCATCGAGTATAATTAGGACTGGCACGCTAGATAATACTTCCATTAATTTCGTAAAGGATGTATCACATTTATTACTCCAAGAAAACACCAAATTCTTCTTTGTTAATTAGGTTAAAGGAGTAGTAGTCTTTGAAAAATGTTTAATGAATTTTCGATAATATCTGGCCAATCCAAGAAAGCTTCTTACTTCCATAGCATTTCGAGGTATCTTTCATTCCTTGATTGCCTCGATCATAGCAAGGTCTATGGACAAGCCTTCACTTGACACAATATGTCATAAAAACTAGCTTCTTCCCTTCATAAGTGGCACTTCGAGAATTTTGCTTTCAATTGGTTTTTTCTTAATATCCCTAACACTTGTCTTAAGTGATGCTCATGCCCTTCATGATCTTTTGAAAATTTAAGATATCATCTACGAAGACTATCACAATCTTATTTAGAATGCCCCTAAAGACTCTACCCATGTGGTCAATATTAAAGGCGGGTGCATTCGTTAGTCCAAAGGGCATAACTTCCCATAGGAACAATCCATCTGGCGTCTTAAACGCAGTTTTGTCCTTGCGATCCTCTGAAATTATAAACTGGTAAAATCTAGTAACAAGGTCTAACTAGGAAAACACTCGGGGTTCTCCCAATTGGTCAAAAAGGTCATTGATTCTTGGTAAGGGATACCTATTCTTTATGGTCAACTTATTAAGTTCCCTATAATCCACACAAAGTCTTAAAGATCCATCTGCTTTGATGGCAAACACAACAGTTACATCCCATTCTGAGGTACTTCGTCCAATGAAACCTTTTTGTAACAATTCTGAAATCTTCTTATCAAACTCCCTTCTTTCCTTAGGTGCAATATGCCTCAAGGGTAGTGCTACAGGTCTAACATCCCTCTATAGGTCAATACGAAAAGAGATTTCTCTATGGGGTGGAAGTCCTATGACCTCCTCAAGGACATCCAAGTACTCACAAACTATAGGGACCGAAGATGGTCCTTCTGGACTAGGAGATAAGGAATATAACAAGGCTTTATCCTTGTTCCTAACATTACAAGGAATACTTAGGTTGCATCCTCCTCGGATCCTAAGACGAACGATTCTCTTATCGCAATCTAGGACGACCCTATAAAATGATAGTCAGTCCATACTTAAGATAAGGACATACCCCTGCAAAGGAATTTGATATTGTAGACCTCCAATACTAGGTCTTTACACGACAGCTTAAGATACTGAGATCCTCCGTTAGGGTTGGCCGCTCTTTCGGACTATCAGAGATAGACATAGGAAGGTTCAACAGATTAACTGATCTCTTAGAGATAAAAGAATGGGTTACTCCGAATTGAACAAGGTGTATAAAGATTTCCTAAAATAGAAATTATACCTTCCAGTGTGGGTTGACCTTGGTCTTTTGGGGGTCGGCTTTGGATTGGTGCTACCTCTATTGCGTAGTTTTGGCCACTCTTGATGGTTTTGGGCTTTGGGCAATCCTTGGACATGTGTCATTCTTCATGGTTGTTGCAACACTTTCCTTTGAATTCCTTCTTCGCTAACGAGATTCTACAATCCTTTCCCTCATGGCCTTTGCGGTTGCACCTTATACAAGTCTTTGCTTCTTTTTTTATTTCCTTTCTTATTGTTTTTCCACCATTACTTTTTTTTATTCTTGTTGGAACGTCCTTCTCCGTTCTCACCTTCTTTATCCTCCTTGGAACCATGCATTGGGGATAGCTGTCCCTACAAGGGTTTCAAAAGTGGCCCCAAATGTTACTTGGTTTAATAAGGTTTCCTTCAACGGGGAGTTTAACCCTTTAGAAAATCTCAAGAGTTCGTTCATGGGGGTGTCTACCAAACCTCTCCCCAATTTACATAATTCGGTAAATTTGGCTATGTACTCTTGCAAGCTCAAGCTTCCTTGCTTAAGGTGGATGAATTTCTCCAAATTGATAGTCATTTCTGCCTTTGGCAAAAACTTTTCGTCGAAATGAGTTTTGAATTTAGCCTAGGTAAATATCCGGCCATCATTCTTTGTAGATACTAAGTTCCACTTTCAAGGGCCTCATCTTTCAACTATCAGGCCGCATTCTCCTCTTCACTTCATCAGGCCAACCAGTAGCTTCAAAAATTCACTCACATTCTCCAAGATTCGCGAAGCTCTTACAAAAGCGAGAAAAGTCAAAAGCTACCTCAGCGGAAGAAGGTACAGGAGCCGTTGGGGCAATATTAGCAACAGGGACCTGTTCAACAGTATGGAGATACTGTTGGAACCATTCTAGCAAGTATCGGGGCCTTTCATGGTTAATTACCCTGCTCAGTGGGATTATCAACCATTCTACCATTTGAAAAGAAAGTAAAAATCCTTTAGTGGATACTCCTGAGATAATATCTAAGTTGGAAAGGGAAGAAAATGATAAAACTTCCTAGTATAAATGCGTATTCTTGTTGGGGTATATATTATATTTATATAGTTTTAAATACCATTTTCAAATTACAAATATGCCTTTCTCATATGTATAGTTCCCTTATTATTGGGTAACCTATGCTTTGATACCAAGTGTAACAACCAGACTGAATGGGCCTAAATTTCGACCCAGAAAAGGCCTATCGAAACTTAGAACCATTCTCAATGGGTCGTTGGTTCCGGTAAGGATTACATTTGCATAGATTATATATATATATACTTCGATTGGAAATCTCATGCAGTGGAAAGAAAAAATACAAAACTGAAATAAGATGTAAAACTTCTTTTAAAAATCACAGAATTCCAACACAATAGTCAAAGTTACATATGTTCCATGGGTACATCAAATAATTCATTCCCACAAGTTTCCAAAAGAAGTAAAGTAATAACTACTAATAATAGCATAATGACTTCATCTTGTCTTCAGCTCCCATCATGATATCGTCCATGACTTTTACCCCATCTATTGACCTGTTGGATATGTTAGGGAGAGATGTAAAAACATAAAGCTCTGTATGACTGAAATATGGTGTTAATTTAAAGTCCATATCCTATATTTTTAGTAGGTTACATATGTCAAGGTGTGTCTACGTAGCATATAACATTTATACAAACACCAAGTATCTATCAATGAGGTGGATATCCAATTCAATCTCTCATTAGTGTTTTTAGAGTAAAGACCCAACGAGGTAGGCATTTTGACTCACTTATGGCCCTATTAAAGGTGGATTCTTATGATTTCTTGTAACCCTGAGGGGGGCACCTAGCCCTTTAAGACCCCGTCCTAGTACATCAACATTCTTAAGTCTATACTCTCAATTGTAATATGAGAAGTAGTATTGAACGTTACTACTTAGTTGATATTACGGTAGAACACCTATGTCGCTTAAGACTTCCCTTAGACAGTTGGTGAGCATGCAATGGCCACATATCTTTTATATACCAATTTTATACATAGTTGAGCCTTTAAAAGCTTCTATTGGAAGTGGACATCCCCCGTGAACTACACTATTTTGTTACCGCTTATGCCTAACCACTTTCAGAAAAGGAGGACCCAAAGACTAACTTCTAATCTAATAAGGGTGGGTCATATGACTTTGATTCTTATCCATAGAATAAACCTTAGGAGGGATCCTAGTCCTAACCACTTAAGACCCTAATTAGACGGGAAGAGAGACAGCCACTTAAGACCTTCTCAAAGCGTAGTAAACCTGCCTATTTTCACACACAACAGACTTATATATAAAAATAAATATAGTTATATATACACACACTAAACCTCTCACATTAAACCATATACATGTGGATGTTGGATACGTCGGGCGGTTCCGAGTAGGCTTCTACTACAAGTAGGTTTAACCTCTTGTCATAGTGTACTAAATTTCAATGGCCCATGGCACCCAGACCTCTCACATTAGTTGGGCCAATTTGTGGTTGCTGGATTTGTCGGTTGGTTCTGGGTACCACAAATGGAAACTAACCTCGTGTCTGTGTGTAACTATTTATATATGTAAAGCCATTCTATATGCACGCACATAAAAACGTTTACATTTGATATATTTCAAGTATGAATATGCTAGGACTAAAAATAGAAAATCATGGAATAACCAAATTTAAACCCTTTTAGGTTACAATTAAATGTTTAGATAAGGGTGAATTACACAAAGAAGGAACAACAACAACACCCCTTTCATTCTCAATCCAATATAAAAATTCAAATCTATAAACCAAAATAACGATTAATTGAAAAATCGTACGTAAACATAAGATAGAAGATTTGGGGATTTTCGTATTTATGTTATTGATTTCCAAATCCTCTTAGGCAAACGTATTAATCTATTAAAAAATAGAATATGCCCAAGAACACTATATTCCACTCATATATCTAAGGAAGAACAAGTAGGATTTTTGTTGTAGATTGAGATATGTGCCTAATGTTCATGACAAACGTGCTCCAATCCTCCTAATATATGTAAGAAAGATCTTTTATCTTGTATAGTTTAAATTCCAGAATTCATATTAAAACCTATATGAAATTATATCAAGGAGAAGATAAGAATAAAGGTTTGAGGAATAGAAGAAATTCTTAATCATTTCTGGAATTTAGCAATGGCAAAAGGACAACATGGAGGTAGATAAATTAGAGTGACTAGGGTTTTGTAGTATAATATGAGGGTCTATTTGTAGTTACTCATGTAAACGTAGGCCGTTAGATTACTTAGATTTAATCCAGGCCTTATATATATTCCCTTAGAAAACCTTAACCAACATAGACTCTTTGGGTTGTCCAGCTGCCAGGCGATCGACTTAGGCAGTCGACTGGAGGTCGACACCCCTTCAAGGGGGGCGTTCGACCTCCTGGTCTTTGAAATGCTCAACGAACGTTGTTGCGCTGAGATGTTAATTTAATTAATACGTTGCTTAAATTTCTTTTTCCTTACTTATAATATTCTTTGTCCCCATAATCTTATCCTTTGTTTGAATTTCAAATTTTCCCTCTTTTATTTAAATATATTTTGGACATATATATATTACACATATGATTATATATATATATTCTATGTTTTACTGTTCAAATTCATTTGCTTATAACTTCTTCATACATTGACCGTTTTCATCATATTATATAAGAAAACGATTCAGAGTTTCGCTGTGAATCCAAATAAAAGATTTTCGTAGCCAAACTCTTAAAGGTGCAAAATCTCATTTTCCAACCAAATTATTAAATTAAATTATTTTTATTTATTATAAATATTTATGTATTTTATGGGGTGTTACATTCTTCCCCCCTTAAAACAGATTTCGTCCTGAAATCTGGTTCAAGGGGCAAAAAACACAACTCGCTCGAAACATCCATGTTGTACATCCATGATATTTTAATCATCCATAAGCATCCATGGCTCGCAGTGATTATGAACTGCAGACCCACTAAACTGAGCTCAACCCTATCGTGCAGGTGTAATAAGTGATGTTATATGTATGTAGACAACCTAACTATGCGTATATTTCTATATGAGTGCATTCTGAAATGGTGTTGTATCCATTCCCTAACATTGAATCTAGCAATCAAAATGCATTCATAAACGTAAATTTGAGCAAAAATTACCCGATAAAAGCTCTGGGTGAATCTGTCTCATTTTATCCTCAATCTCCCATGTGCTTTCCTTAGGGTCATTTCCCCATTGTACTCAGTCAAGGCGAACGATTTTATTACGAAATCTCTTGATTTCGTGCACTACAATACTTGTAGTGGCATGGGGCACCCTGGACACCAACTCGAGTTTTTCTATGTCCCCAACTTCATCAAGCTCGAGTCTAACAGCAAAATCATGAAGGCATTTCCGTAGATGAGATACATGAAAAACATTATGGATTCCCGATAGACGTTTTGGGAGATCCACTCGATAAGCCAAAGTTCTTATCTTCTCGATGACACTAAAAGGCCTATTCAATCTGGGAGCCAATTTCTCAGTCTTCCCAAACCGAATCGTCTTCTTGAGAGGGGATACTTTTAAGAATACCAAATATCCAACATTAAATTCAAGTTCCCTCCTTCACTTATAAGCATACGATTTCTGACAGTCTTAGTCTGCCTTCGTCCTTTGTCTAATCAAGGATATCTTCTCTGTGGAGTCACGGACGAAGTCTTGTCTGAGTAGAACCTTGTCGGTAGTTTCCCACTAACAAGTTGGCAATTTGCATGGCCTCCCATAAAGCGCTTCAAAAGGGGCCATACCATTCGTCGTTTGAAAACCATTGTTGTAGGTGAATTCTAAGAGCGGAAGGTTGCTCCGAAACTCCTCCAAAGTCGATGATGCAAGATCTGAGCAAGTCCTCCGAAATCCGATTTACTCTTTCCGTCTATCCATCAGTCTGCGGATGTTAGGTTGTGCTTAGGTTAAGGGTCGTTCCCAAGGCTACTTGAAGGCTTCTCCAAAATTATCTTGTGAACAAGGGGTCTCTATCACTCACAATACTTGATGGGATACCATGAAGTCTGATTATCTCTTTGACATACAGTTGGGCTAACGAGGCTGCGGTCCTCGTCTTCTTGACTGGTATAAAATGGGCGCTTTTGGTTAAACGATCCACCACAACGCAAATGCCCTCATTACCCATTTGGCTTCTAGGAAGTCCATCTATGAAGTCCATGGAAATATGTTCCTACTTACACATAGGGATATCTAAAGGTAGTAAAAGTCCTTCGGAATTCCCTTGCTCCGCTTGCACTTTTTGGCATGTTAAACAATTAGCATGAACTCGACTACATATCTGTTCATTCCTTCCTAATGGAGAGTCCTCTTCATATCCTTGTACATTCTATCCCTACCGAGGTGTGTAGCCAATTTTGAACTATGGCTCTCCTCTATAATTTCTTTCCTCAACCCTTTATCTTTGGGAACGTGAAGTCGTCTATCCCAAAGTAAACTCCTATCATTGCCAATCGAATATCTAACCAAATAGGGGAAAAGTCTCCTTCTTTCCCACTTTCTCCTTTATGCTTTTTAATTCTCGTCAAGTTATTATGCATTTCGAATCCTCTCTTTTAGAGTAGGTCTAATAACCATAGCTCCAAGAAAACCATAAGAAGTAGTTGGTGAGGGTTGCAAATTAAAATTAGAGAGGAACTCTAATTGTTTCCATTCTGTGATCACATTCAAAGTCGCATGTTTCTTACTTAAAGCATCCGCCACAACATTCCCCGTTCATGGGGTATACTGAATCATGAAATCAAATGAGACAATATGTTTTGTCCATCGTTGTTGTCTCAAGTTTAGGTCACGTTGAGAAAAAAGATACATTAGGGATCTACGGTTAGTAAAAAGTTCAAATTTCTCCCCTAAAAGATAACGCCTCCACATTTTAAGGGAGAACACTATTATGACTAATTCAAGGTCATGAATTGGGTATCTCTTCTCTGGATCCTTGAGTTATCTACTAGCATAAGCAACTACTCTTCCTTCTTGCATAAGCACCGCTCCTAAACCGGCCCACATGCATCAATGTAAACTGTAAACAATTTTGAACCGTAAGGTATAATTAGGATTAGCACGCTAGTTAATACTTCCTTTATTTTCTTTAAGGCTATATCACATTTATTACTCCAATAAAACACCAAATTCTTCTTTGTTAATTGGTTTAAAGTAGTAGTAGACTTTGCAAAGTGTTTAATGAATTTCCGATTATATCCGGCCAATCCAAGAAAGCTTCTTACTTCCGTAGCATTTCGAGGTATCCTCCATTCCTTGATTGCCTCGATCTTTGCGAGGTCTATGGCCAAGCCTTCACTTGACACAATATGTCCTAAAAATCTAACTTCTTCCCTCCAGAAGTGGCACTTCGAGAATTTTGCTTTCAATTGGTTCTTTCTTAGTATCCTTAATACTTGTCTTAAGTGATTCTCATGCTCTTCATGATCTTTTGAAAATATAAGGATATCATCTATGAAGACTACTACAATCTTATTTAGAATGCCCCAAACACTCAACTCATGAGGTGAACAAAGAAGGTGGGGGCATTTGTTATTCAGAAGGGTATAACTTCCATTGGAACAATCGATCTGGTGTCCTAAACACAGTTTTGTCCTTGCTGTCCTCCTAAATTCTTTATTGGTGAAATCCAGTAGCAAGGTCTAACTGGGAAAATACTCGGGCTCTTCCCAAGTGGTCAAAAAGGTCATCGATTCTTGGTAAGGGGTACCTATTCTTTTTGGTCAACTTATTAAGTTCCCTATAATCCACACAAAGTCTTAAAGATCCGTCTGCTTTGGTGGTAAACACAACAGGTCGAGCGTCCTCTCAAGGTCAATACGAAAAGAGATTTCTCTATGGGATGGAAGTCCCGTGACCTCCTCAAGGACATCCAAGAACTCACAAACAATAAGGACCGAAGATGGTCCTTCTGAACTAGGAGATATGGAATATAACAGGGCTTTATCCTTGTTCCTAACATTACAAGGAATACTTAGGTTATGTCCTCCTCGGCTCCTAAGACGAACGATTCTATTATCGCAATCTAGGAGGACCCCATAAAATGATAGCCAGTCCATACCTAGGATAAGGTCATACCCCAAAAAATCCAACGCATACGCTTCACAAAGGAACTTGATATTGTCGACCTCTAATACTAGGTCGTTCCATAACAACTTAAGATACCTAGACCCTCCGATAGGGTTGGCCACCTTTATCAAACTATCAGAGATAGACATGGGAAGGTTCAACAGACTAACTTATCTCTTATAGATAAAAGAATGCGGTTACTCCAAATCGAACAAGGTATATAAAGGATTTCCTAAAATAGAAATTATACCTTCCAACGCGGGTTGCCCTTGGACTTTTGGGGGTTGGCTTTTAATTGGTGCTACCTCTATTGCATACTTTTGGCCACTCTAGATGCCTTTAGGCCTTGAGAAATCCTTGGACTTATGTCCTTCTTTATGGCAGTTGCAACACTTTCCTTTGAATTCCTTCTTCACCAATGAGATCCTACAATCCTAGGCCTCATGGCCCTTGTTGTTGCACCACGTACAAGTCTTTGCTTCCTTTTTGAATTTTTTTCCTTTCTTATTGTTTTTCTACCATTCCTTTTTCTTATTCTTGTTGGAACTTCCTTCTCCTTTCTTGCCTTCTTTATCCTCCTTAGAACCTTCAGCCATGCATTGGATAGCTGTCTCTACTGGGGTTCCAGAAGCTGCCCCAAATGTTATTTGGGCTAATAAGGTTTCCTTCAGTGGGGAGTTTAACCGTTTAACAAATCTCATGGCTTTGTTCATGGGGGTGTTTACCAAACCTCTCCTAAACTAACATAATTATGAAAATTTCGTTATGTACTCTTGCAAGCTCAAGCTTCCTTGCTTAAGGTGGATGAATTTCTCCAACTTGATAGTCAATTCTACCTTTGGCAAAAACTTTGCTTCGAAACGGGTTTTGAATTCGGCCCATGTAAATATCTGGCCCTCGTTCTCTACAGATACTAAGTTCCACCTTTAAGGGCCTCATCTTTCAAGTGCCAGACCGCATTCTCCTCTTTACTTCATCAGACTAGCCAGTAGCTTCAAAAATTCTTTTACAATCCATTATCCAAGATTGGGCATTAGTACAACTCTCCTTCCCAGTGAATAGTTTCCCTTTAAGATTCGCGAAGCTCTTACAAAAGCGAGAAAAGTCAAAAGCAACCTCAACAGCAGGAGCTGCAAGAGCCGTTGGGGAAAGAATAGCAACAAGGACCTATTCAATAGTACAGAGATATTGTTGGAACCGTTCAAGCAAGTATCGGGGCCATTCCTGGTTACCCTGCTCAGTAGGATTATCAACCATTCTACTTGAAAAGAAAGGAAAAATCCTTTAGTGGATACTCCTGAGATAATATTTAAGTTGGAAAGGGAAGAAAATGATAAAGTTGACTAGTATAAATGTGTATGCTTGTTGGGGGTATATATATTATATATATAGTTTTAAATACCTTTTTCAAGTTATAAATACGCCTCTCCCATACATATAATTCCTTTATTATTAGGTAACCTATGCTCTGATACCAAATATAACAACCCACCCTAAATGGGCCTAAATTTCGACCCAGAAAAGGCCCATCGAAACTTAGAACCATTCTAAATGGGTCATTGGTTCCTGTAAGGATACATTTGCATAGATAATATATATACAGATATTTCGAATGGAAATCTCACGCAGCGGAAAGAGAAAATATAATACTAAAGTAAGATATACCGCTTCTTTTAAAAATCATAGAATTCCAACTCAACAGTCAAAATTACATCTGTTCCGTGGGTACATCAAATAATTCATTCCCACATGTTCCCAAAAGAAGTAAAACAATAACTACTAATAATAGCATAATGGCTTCATCTTCATCTTCAGCTCCCATCATGATTTTGTCCATGACTTTTACCCTATCTACTGACCTGTTGGATATGTTAAGGAGAGGGGTCAGAACATAAAGTTCTGTTGACTGAAATATAGTGTTAACTAAAAGTCCATATCTTATATTTTTAGCAAGTTACATATGTCGAGGTGTGTCAACGCAGCACACATCATTTATACAAGCATCAAGTATCTAACCAATGCGGTGGATATCCAAGTCAATCTCTCATTAGTGTTTTTATGGTAAAGACCTGACAAGGTAGGCATCTTCGGTCACTTATGCCCTATTAAAGGTGGATTCTTATGATCTCTTCTAACCTTGAAGGGGATACCTAGCCCCTTAAGACCATATCCTAGTACATCAACGTTCTTAATTCTATACTCTCAATTGTAATATGAGAAGTAGTATTGCGAACGTTACTACTTAGTTGATATTACGGTAGAACACCTATGTCGCTTAAGACTTCCCTTAGACAATCGGTGAGCATGCAATGGCCACATATCTTTTATATACCAATTATGTCCATAGTTAAGCCTTACAAGCTTCTAAAGGAAGTGGACATCCCTCGTGAACTACCTTACTCCGTTACCGCTTACGCCTAACCAATTTTAGAGAAGGAGGTCCTAAACGCTTACTTGGAATCTAATAAGGGTGGGTCCCATGACTTTGGTTCCTCTCCAAGGAATAAACATTAGGAGGGATCCTGGTCCTAACCACTTAAGATGCTAATTAGACAGGAAGAGAGTTAACCACTCAAGACCTTCTTAAGGCGTAGTTAACCCGCCTATTTTCACACACAATAGATTTATACATATATATATATATATATAGTTACATATATATACACACTAAACCTCTCACATTAAACCATATACCTATAGATGTTGGATATGCCAGGCGGTTCCAAGCAGGCTTCTACTACAAGTAGGTTTAACATCGTGTCATAGTGTACTAAGTTTGAATGGCCCATGGCGCCCAGACCTCTCACATTAGTTGGGCCTATTTGTGATTGATGGATTTGTCGGTCAGTTTCAGGCAGCCTTATATCACAAATGGCAACTAACCTCGCGTCTGTATGTCACTATTTAAATATGTAAAGCCATTCTATACGCATATACAAGCAACCAACACACACACACACACACACACACACACACATATATATATATATATATATATTTATGAGGACATTTCAAATTTGAATTCTAACCTAATTGAATTTAATACGTTAATGTTACATTACTTACGTTGATTACGCTATATTAACGTTAATATTCGTATGAACGAGAGAACGTTCTAACGAAATAAAATTACCAATTTGTCTAAATTAAGGTATACAAGTTAGTTTTTCCATATCTTGACCGCTGCAATTTAGGCATGATGACATGATGGCATAAGAGTATAATAACATATAACAGCGAATGAAAAAAATATAATCATACATACAAACTTGAACTTGCATCCTAGGCTTATTGGGTAGATTTCAATAATGGATCAAAAATAGAGTATGACATACACATATAATATATACATTTAAAATTCCACTTTATCCAATTCACCCTTTTTTGGTGGTTTGCACATAAAAAAGTTTACATTTGATATATTTCAAGTATGAATATGTTTGGATTCAAAATAGAATCCAAACCTAACCAAATCATGGAATAATCAAATTTAAACCCTTTTAGATTACAATCAAATGTTTACATAAGGGTGAATTACACAAAGCAGGAACAACAGCAACACCCCTTTCATTCTCAATCCAATATAAAAAACCAAATCTATAAACCCAAATAACAATAAATTGACAATTCATACGTAAACATAAGATATAGGATTTAGGGGATTTTGTATTTATGTTATCGATTTCCAAATCCTTTTAGGCATAACTATCAACATGTTAATCTATTAAAAAAATAGTATATGCCTAAGAAAACTATATTCCACTCACAAGGAAGAACAAGTAGGGTTCTTGTTGTACATTCAGATATGTGCCTAATCTTCATGACAAACATGCTCCAATCATCCTAATATATATGTAAGAAACAACTTTTAGAATCTTATATATATATTCTAAATTCCAGAATTCATATTAAAATTATGCATAGATTCTTGCTGAGGTGCACCAATGGTGTTTGTGAAGAAGCAAGATGGTTCTTTAAGACTATGCATAGATTATAGGGAATTAAATAAGGTAACCATTAAAAGAAAATAACCATTGCCAAGAATCGATGATCTTTTTGATCAATTGGCCGAATCAAAAATATTTTCAAGGCTAGACTTAGCCTCTGGTTTTCATCAAATGAAAGTGGAAGAATCTAGCATGAAATACACAGCATTTAACACTAGATAAGGATCTTATGAATTCTTAGTCATGCCCTTTGGATTAACAAATGCACCATCATTTTTTGTTGATTTAATGAATAGAACATTTAGAGATTATTTGTATAAATTTGTGCTGATTTTTATAGATGATATTTTGATTTTAAGACAGTGGAAGAGCACAAAAAACATTAGCATTTAGTTTTGAGCAGGCTAAGACAAAATGATTTAAAAGAAAAAATTTCTAAATGTACATTTTGGAGAGAAGAAGTAAATTTTCTTAGATATGTGATCACTGTCCAAAGAATTTCAGTAAACCCTAGTGAGGTTGTAGCAATACAAACCTGGAAAAGACCAAAATCAGTGAGTGAAGTAAGGTCATTCATGGGGATGGCTGGGTATTATAGGAAATTTATAAAATATTTCTCTAAAATTTCAGCACCACTTACTAATTTGACTAGGAAGGATCGAGCATATGTTTGGACGGAAAATGTGAAAAAACTTTTGAAGATTTAAAAGAGGCATTAGTGAATGCTCCAATTCTTAAAGTACCTAAAAGGAAATAATGATCTAGTTGTGTATACAGATGTATATGGATACGGGTTAGGGGCAGTATTAATGCAACAAGGGGAAGTAGTAGCTTATGCATCTAGGTAATTAAAACCACATGAAGTTAGATATACAACACATGATCTTGAATTAGCAGAAGTTGTTTACGCCTTAAAACTTTGGAGACACTATTTGTTAGGAGCTAAATTTGAGCTTTATACAGACCGCAAGTCTTTGAAATATTTATTTTCACGAAAAGATTTAAACATGAGACAGCATAGGTAGGTGGAGTTTTTAGCTGCCTATGATATTGACATACTTTACACCCTAGGAAAAGCAAACAAAGTAGCTGATGCTTTAAGAAGAAAGCATGCTAAGGTAGCCCTATTGATGATAGAGGAGTTCAAAGATTACTGATTTGGAGATGAAGGAAAGTAGTGACACGCACACAAAAGTGCATGGTATACAAGAAAATGAGGGAAGGTTAAATTTAATAACCTTGCAATCCGATTTAGTTTGAAAGTGGGGAATATGCATAATCAAGACCCTTTATATCTGAAAAGAAAGCTGTTTTGGCTAAAGGTGAAGAGGTGATGAATTTGCACATTGATAAAAATGGTTGTGTAAGAAACAAAGGCGGAATTTAGGTTCCTGAAAATTCAGAATTGAGAGAAGAGATATTGAATAAGTATCATAGAAGTAAATACTCCATACACCCAGGAAATGCAAAGATGCACCATAATCTTAAAATAGATTACTGGTGGAAAGGAATGAAGAGTGATGTAGCTAAATTCATAGAAAAGTGCACGATCTGCCGGCGAGTAAAAGAAGAAACACAGAAGACATCAGGATTGTTTCAGCCCTTATGCATACCACAGTGGAAATGAGAGGATATTTCCATGGATTTTATAATGGTCTACCAAGATCAAAGAGAGGAAACACAACCATATGTAGTGGTTGATAAGCTGACTAAAGCAGCTCATTTCATCCCTATAAAGTCAGAAAGGAATGCCCCAAAATTGACTCAAATGTTTATGAAAGAGATAGTGATGGTATACCCAAGACAATTGTAAGTGATAGAGACACTATCTTCACATCAAAATTTTGGAAAAGTTTTCAAGAGGCCATGGGGAGTGAGCATTGCATGAGCACTACTTACCATCCTCAATCTGATGGTCAAATAGAAGTGGTTAACAAAGTGTTAGAGGATTTATTAAGAGCATGTATATTGGACTTTGGGGGTAATTGGGAGGATTATCTCCATTTGACGGAATTTACATATAATAACAGCTTACCAAAGTACCATAGGAATGACACCATTTGAAACTTTATATGGTAAGCCATGTCCATCTCCTATATATTGGGTTGAAACTGAAGATCGAGCAGCTTTAGGACCATAATATAAAAAGGAAACCACTGAAAAGATTGTATTCATTAGAAAAAGAATGGCAGCTGCACAAGATAGGCAAAAGAAATATGCTGATAGGAAAATAAATCAAGTTGAATATTAGGTAGGAGACTTTGTTTTCATTAAACTTTCATCAATGAGAAAGGTGTTAAGATTTGGAAAGCAAGGCAAATTAACACTAGGGTATATAGGACCCTATAAAATTATGTAAGGATTGGCTCTTTGGCATATAAAGTGGAACTACCAAAAGCTATGTAAGGAATGCATAATGTTTTTCATGTGCCACAATTGAGAAAATGGGTTCATAACAAGAAGGTAACTCTGGAAGTACCATCCCAAGTTCAAATAAATCCAGATTTGGTTTATGAGAAGGAACTAATGGGGATTTTGGCTAAGAAAGAGAAGAAATTAAGAAATAAAACTTTGAAGCTTGTGAAAGTGC
This sequence comes from Allium sativum, assembly GCA_030737875.1. Lineage (NCBI taxonomy): Eukaryota > Viridiplantae > Streptophyta > Magnoliopsida > Asparagales > Amaryllidaceae > Allium > Allium sativum. The sequence goes on from CM060912.1 coordinate 620,201,448, forward strand.
AGTGGAGGTTTGATCCAAATGATTACACATGGGTATTAGAAGACAAGGTCAGGGTAAATTATCCTAAGTTGTTTACAAATTAAAGGTACTTAAATTTTTAGAAGGGTTATTTTTCATACATGTATCTTGTGATTTCTATGCCTGAACTAATTATTTTGCCTAAAAAAAATCTTTTGTATGTGTTTGAACAGTGTTTAAAATCTATGGAATTAAGTACACAAGTACAGAAAAACTGTGCGGACATAATTCCTAAAAGGTTGGTATCTGCAATGACCCAAAAATATTAGAAAAAATATTTTAATTATATTTTACTGGATATAAATAGGAATTGGCAGGGTTTCTGGTCTGTGTGCATGTGTACACCAAGAATATGCACAGGACAGAACTAAAAATTCATGGAAGAACAATATGGCATAAATACATACATGTTTTCCATATAACTAAATATAAATAATATGGTTCATAAATAATGTAAGGAAGGCCTGAGATGTATACATGCATATAGTAAGGTAAGTTATACAAATTTAAAAATATGTATAGGCATATTTAGAAAGGGGACTATTATATATATGTCACCATTTTGTCGTGACATAGGATAAGAGGGGAAAATGTTTTAAATAAAACATTTACTTTATCTTTTTCAGAAAAAAGAAGTTAGATATTGTCTAACCATTTTACAACCCGAGCTTCAAAAGGAAAATCAGGTAAAATAATAGGTGAAATTCTCATATGTAGGGCATGATTTGTTGTGGGTAAAAATCACTTTAGGCAACACAAAACCCTAGGAATCAAAGTTGTATAAATGGGAACATACAACCAGAATTTTTTTTCCCAGAAAACTAAGAGAAAATTTATATTGTACATATTAAAATATAAAGGAAAAGGCTTGGATAGTAAGGCATAAGCTCTTTGGATTATTCTAGCTAAGAAGAAGAATATTTTGGTGAGCAATCACACCCAAATATGCAAGGCATTAAGTCTTGAATAGAAAGGCAGCTTCTATTTTTATACTACATGTATTTATGGTTAGAAATAGTGAATTAAATCTTTGTTTAATCTTTTCTATTATTTTTATTTGAGTTGATTGATTTTAGTATATTGTTTTATTCCTTTTTATGATATGAACACTCAGATCATCAGGATTTACAAGAAGTAAATGTTTTAAACTTTAAACTAACTATTCATGAACTATTGTAAATGATATTGACATACGGAAAAACTCATGAAAAGAAAATATGGGTTGCAATATACTTATGTATAAGTGTTGCAGCCCTGATGATTAAATGTTTAAAGAGTGCAATAGAACTTCTATGTGTTGAGCTCTTTAACAAATACTGGAAACTATGATTCAACTGGGTTTAAACTCTTTGAAACTGACTTAATCATAGTAGCCTTAATAAATAAAAATATCCCAAAATTCCATATAACCATGTTAGTTGCAAATGAACATATATTTACTTATTTTTGAGGAAAACCCACTTTTTTAATTTCTTTGATGGTTGTATACTGGATGTTTTATTTTGCTGGTTGAATTGGTGTTTCACTTTGCCGGTTGGATGTCTGTTTGATCCATTCATGTAAATTGATTAGAACATTATGTGATGACTTATGGCCGATATATTATATCAAAGTTCACTTTAGTTGATGCTAGAATCTAAAGGACATAACGCTTAGCAAATAAACTAGGCATATTGGTCAAGAAGGCTATCATATGGCTTGTACTTGAGCTACTAGTTTGACACATGGCTGGAATAAGTCCTGAGATTTTTGTGCGATGATGTGAATTAGATTATTATAGTGTCCCAGTGATTCATATATGCAGATGAGACCATGGTATAAATTACTAATCCATGAATGAATAGGGAACTTGAGTTTTCCTTGATATTATGATATGGAAAAAATCTGCTAGCAAGTATATAGATTATATGGCTTAATCATATTGATTTTAACCGGTTTGACATATGATTGATGTAGTGCTACGCTCCTTGTATTAATTATGGTTTAAACACTCATGGATTATGGATAAATGGAATGTGCACCTGCACATTAACACAAGTCATGCACACATGAACAAAAGAACTTCTGAATGGGATTTTAATGCTTTTTCACCTATGATTTATCACTTAAATCATGTTTTGATGATTGCTCATACCAAACCAATAGTCTGACCTCAATTTGCTCATGGCATATGGGTTGTCTCATTTTACAATAAGGCAGCCTCCATCGTTTTTTCAGGAAATGAAGATGCTGAGTAAATTAGATGAGAGTCGTGGCTTTGAGATGGAAACTAGCATGCATAGCTTATTTTGAAAAAAAGAGATCCAGAAATGTTTGAATCTGCATGAATTTCCGGAAACATATTATTAATAGTTATGCAATGAAATGTTATATGCTTTGCTGTTTAAGGATTTATAGTTTTGTAATTATTTTATGGTCAAATTCAGAAGTTTATTTGAAATTACACTGAGTTGTTTTTTCTGGGTTTACCTTTGAAAACTGGAATTAGATAAAACATATTTGGAATTATGAAAAGATAACTAATACAATGTATTAGTCAATCTGAAGTCATTAAACAAAGGCAAGTGTGTATATGCATACATTTTGCAACCTGGATCATTAATGCATTCTTATGCCCAATTTGCACTTTAAAATGCAAGCACTTTAACCACTGGTTCAACCCATACCAAATGGGTAGTCAGGGATTAAGTGATGCATATGCACCAAATTCAGAAGGTCAAGGGAATGCATATGGCATAGCCTTAATTTTGAATTTAAAATCCACTATATTTTTACAAGACAGTAGTAAATATATTATGAGGAAACAAAATGCAAAGTGATGTTTGCTTAATCATTTATACCTTAGGGGTGTAATGTGATGTTGATATCATCGATTCGGATGTCCAGACGTCCCTAGTATTCTGATGTAGGATACACCCATACATATTATCACAAAGTAGTGATTTTTATTATTATATGTGTTGATTCTTTGGATGTAGGGGCTTGGCGGGTATGATTCTCCATACTCTTCGTGCCATATATACTATTATGACTTTTACAGTACTTTGAGATTTATTTATCGCTCACATTAGACCGTTGTCTGATCCAGGGTTTTTTTTCTCTCATGTTACCTTGGGTGCTCATCGACGATGCTGATGAGCAGACCATGAGACGGGTATAGATATTATTCGGAACTATGCAGATGAATTAGCAGGAGGCTACATTTGACATATTTAGACTTGTATCCTTATTGTTTATTCCGATGTGTAGCACTATGGAGCATTGACATTCTTACATATTCTTTTAGAGACAGATTATCAATTTGGTCTATTTATCTTATGTATAAGCTCTATTACTATTTTTCATAATTGTATGAGCACGTATACTCTGATTATATGGTTTGTGTAGTTACTATCATTTAACCTAAGCAGTTGGTATAAGAGCTTAAGTTGCATTATTTAACCTATGTAGTCCGAATTCGAGAGTCGATATACGCAAAAGAGTACATATATATTGGTACTTAGATATATATTAGTAATATATATATATGTAGTTAGTATATGTCATTTTGTAAAGAGTACCATTGGAATAATTTTCTATATTAGCAACTGATCGTCTTAACCATTTATTTGAGATGATCTAGTGAACAGGAAATACTTCCAATTACCCCATCTCTAGAGTTGAGAATCGAGAAGAATCGAGAACTACTATTCTTGATATATAGTTTATGTTTCGAACAATGTTACAAACCATTATTTAAGGTGTTATAATATATCTAAATGGTTATGGCGCTCAGGTGCAACGAGTTGACTATGATGCATTAAGTAGATAAATATGTGTCTATGTGGCATACCATTCCTTAGAACGAAATTGGCTATTGCTGTCCATGGGTTGTTTTGGTTCTCGCAAGGGTTTATTCGATGACTTGGAGTTGGATGTTGAATGGATTAGGAGTTTATTCCTAAGAGACTCCAAGGTTGAGCCTGAATCGGTCGAGAGTCTTTATCGCGTTAGGTTTATGAACCAATTCTCTTGAGACGAGTACACAATTTGCTTCAAAGAGGTTTGTACCAACTTCTTAAGAGTCATGAGAAGTTCGTTGATTTAGGCGATATAACTGTATTGGAGAGTTTGACAAAATTCGATGTGCTATCGAAGTACGGTTATGCTCTCTTTTGTCACTATGAAGTCTGGAGTTTGTGGATGGGTTGAGTGATCGACTCGGAATATGATTATTTCATTCTGAGGGAATGACGATTTGGAGAAGTCGATCAAGGAAGCTCGCAATGTTCAAGATTGACCTAGTATAGAAATTTTTCCTGCTTTGTTGGAACCAATAGTGGAGACATGTATTGATCGTCGTTTCCATTCATCGAGTTCTTACTCAATGAAAGAGGAGCAAACAATGTTATCACTCGATATATGTTTCCATACATGTTTTAGTTTGGCATCAAAATTTCATCGTTCCATCTGACCTTATGATTCGATGGATGGAACGGGATTGAGACTCATGATAAATAGTTTTTTTCCCTTGATTGTGACTTACCTTGTTATTGGAATCGTTATAATACATATGTTTGTAACATCCCATGTTAATTTGGTTGCTAAAACTTAATACTATAGGTGACTGCAACATCCATAGCGATTATCTCCGAAAATCGAAGTGGGGAAGTGTTATGAATAGCTAATCAATACTTAACAGTATATATGGTTCGATAAAACTTAAATGTCATCGAGTCATGGTTGCATGTTTGCTAAATTGTTTGTATATTGTTGATTTTTGAACTAAAATGCACTTAATCTTTGAGTCCAAAAGTTCACATATCAGGAGGATATGAAATATCGATGGTAGCAGAGGTTGTTGGTGATGATAGTGGGTTAAGACAAGCTCTTCAGTAGCGAGTCGTCTTCAATTTAGTTGTCGTAGGCTGAGACTTATATCTTCAATAGGCTAGTCACTTAGGACTGGACAAAAGTGGGAAGAGACAGTTCCTTAGTAACGAGTCATCACCTGAGCTTGTAACTTGAGAGTATCTGAACACATTTGATGAGCTGACCAGATAGCCAGCATGTTTGAGTCGAGTTCCGTATCAATCTAGTTATGGATATTTTTTTTCACTTAGGGATCCTAAGGGAATTTTACTGATTGTGAGTAGTTGGTTGGTGTTTGCCGATTATAATGTTTTACACACTGCTTTGATCTTGACTGGTTGGTTGGGTCGTTCATGCCTAATAGTGGGTCAACATATTTTGCAATCGGTTTGTTGGAGCTTCACTTTTTGTTGGGAAAAGTGGATTTCTTGGGTAACATTATCTCAAGCTACGAGCCTTAGGAGAGTTTGGATGGTTTGAAAGTTAGATTTGACATATAAGTGTTTTTATTTTTCGTTTCGAGAAGGAACGAGATACTGATTTTATCACTTAGTTTTGTGGGTAGTTTAAGCACTATTTGTTTATGAATGGATGGTTGTCGTGTTTTAGCTGATTATCAAAGCCATGCGAGGAGTAGTTAACTCACGATTCAAAGTATATGGCAATAATTTTCACTTTGGTCAGTTGGAGACACTACTTATTAGCAACGGGCTAGAGTAGTTGGTATGTTGGATTACCGAGATTTCTCTTCCCCGAGAAGTATCTCAACCTTTTCTAATGGGTAGAAATTCTTGGCCTCCTACATGAAATTTCTATATGTACGTATAGGAAATGCAGTTGTTTGTGTGTGTGTGTCGAGTTGGGGATGTATCAGTTCTGATGCAATATTTCCTTAATGAGCATCACTTATGTTTATTACTGGTTATAATTCCATTACTTAAGGTGAAGTAGCACAGACTCAACCAAGGTGGTCAGTTCCATATTAAAGAGATGTTATCTATTTCTGGCTTTATGAGAAGCGTTGCTTGCAAATTCATTTTCTGTTGAATGGGACGTCAGCTAACTATAGGTGAATGCGATGAATCAAATAATTTCCTATAACTATTTGAGATTCCTAAATGGATGCGAGAATTGTTGTTAATAATTTCCATCGATAAGTTGGCATACTAATTGGAAATAGTATGATAGCGCTCGAGTCATACATGATTCGTTGAAGAGAGACACTTGATTAGTATTTTTAATTTTTGGAATGGCAACCAAGATGTTGGATCATATATGGATTGAATTTAATAATTAACGCATCATATTAGTTTGGTTAGTATCCTACATGCAAGGATAGGTATGGATGTTATTTTTATATATTTGCTATTGTGTTGCTTTTGCATATTGATTGATGAGAATTTTATGTCTAAATATAATTATAAAATTGCTAGGCAAGCAGGATAATTGTATTGTTGCACGGTCCTTTATTCAAAAAAAAATTCCATATGTGACTTGACATGCTTATGTTTGATGAATTCCATTTATTTTTTCATTTTTAATTCCCTTGTTGCTATTTCTACTACCGTGTCTAATCCTCTTTGTTGAGTACATTCCCAGTTACACAGAAGCATGGCTTGATTTATTTGGACGCTAATTAGCGTTTATTTGTAGCTAAATGCTAAGCTTGTTTGAAAAGAGGTGTGTAGTAGAAGTAGAATTGTGGCTTTTTCCATTTGGTGTATCTTGGTGATATTTTTCCCTCTGTATGGATAACCACTTCTAGGATTTAATTTTCTTTTGTTGAGATGACTTGCATGACGATTGATGGTTCAATTGGGTCAAGCCGTAGTACAAAGGAGGTGTTACCGGGATTTTCCATGAATTTGTCTAAATTTGAAAATAAGCATAAATCAATATGCGTTGCTAAGTTGAATTGTCTTCCCATTAGTAGGTTGTCCATTTTGGTTTCCATCATCGATTTGTTTGAAAAAAAATTGTACAACTTTGGTGTTGGGCAAAGCTACATCAATCCCAATTTTGATAGTGCTTATACGTAGGAATGGGAATATTGGCTCCATGCCAAATTCCAAGTCTATTTCCTTTTCAGTGATCATTTTCAATAGTTGTCCTTGATAGCAAAAAGTGATAATTTATTTTGTATTGTCACTTGTTTGAGAGTGCAGGGTTGCTTTATTTTGTCCTTGAGGATGAAATCCTTTAAGAACGGAAGAATGTAACGACCCTATTTTAACGATTGGATATTTGAATATCAATCGTTAATTATTTTTTAAATGATGGTTCCAAAATGGTATTTTTCACACATGATCGGGACTCAAGACTAGTTTCATTTAGCCTAGATTGTTCATTACATGAAGAATAAGTATATGGGTTGTTATATTTCAAGTTCATATTAATTGGTGGTCATAACGATCTTGAGATAGCATAAATTATCGCTCCAGCAGCACATTGTCGGATTATGACGAAACTTATATTTTGGAATTGTAGTAGTGAATGGTAACACGCCGTCAAGTTTCGTAGCGATTGGACATACCATTGGATCATGCGTAAATAAAACGTGTGTCATTTCTATAAGAAACTAGAATTGTAAAATTCGAGTTTGAAGGCTAACTTCCAAATATGATCGGTTAGATCTTCAAAAAAGTTCTTGTTTTCAAAACGCGTTTTTGCATAGACGATGGCAGGTGGCATTTGTCGATTGAAGTTCATGGGGTTTTGGGTATAATAGAGAATATACACATATGTGTTTATCCTAAACCTAATTCCTATTGGCCACAAAACATTTCATCCCCCTCGTTATTTTTGCATGCTACAACAAATTTACTGTTGCATTAAAAGTGGATGCTATTACCTCCATGCTTCAAAAAATCCCAATCAATTAAAATAAGAGATGATGAATCACGAAACAAGGATTATTGAACTCGTGTCTAGATATCCACGCATCGATACCCTTTTTGTCAACCTTGGCAGTGAAACTGTGATCAGTCGTATGCCGTGGCCGAACTAGAGATTGGTCTCATTGGAGGTGAGTTCAATGATACGCAGATTTCAGACATGGTCGAGCTTCTCTTCTAAAACCTCACCTCTCACCCAGGTTTCAGGACCATCGAGCCTAAGTTATGAAATGCAACCTTTTGAAGGAGCCACGGCCACTCACGGTCGTGATTTCCCATGCATGACTGAGCTCGACGTAGGAGGGTGGAATGGGAAGAGGACGCAAGGTAGAGTTCAGTAATAGAGAAATGAAGTGTAGCTCGAGATAGGGAAGGAATGAGCACGACAATGGCAGATTGTGTTCTTGTGCATTTGCGTTTAAGAAAAAGAAGTTAAGTGGGTGATGATGAGAGGTAATTAATTAATTAATTGTCATTAGGCTAGTTAAATCGAATTGAATAATTGGAAAATTTATACCTTACGTAAATTTCTTGAACAAGATTGGAATTTGATGTCGTTTCTTTCTTTAGTCTCGTATTAATGAGCTCTACGCTATGGACCATGTTTGGGCTGATTTGGATAAGATGAGTGATATTGTTTCTCATTGAACAACATTTGTTTATATAGTATGAATTTGACAATTTAAACTAATTTCTAATTATAATGTGTAACATTAGGATAATTGAACCTATTAAATGATAAATAAAAAGATCAAAAAGTGATCTAAGTTGTTTTAAACTGAATATAACATTTTTTTACCTGTTTGCACGCTATTGTGCGTGCTATTTATACTTTTTACGCGTTATTTTGACGACACCGACAGATTTACGTTATTCTGACACTTACTTCACTTTGACTGCTATATATATATGTATATATATATATATATATATGCGTGTGTGTGTTCTATTTGATTTATTACTGGTATAATGGATGCTTGATGTTAGTTTAGGAATCTATATGACTAATGGTTGCATGGTTGCACTATTTGCTTAGTTTAGCTTAAAACGTCGTTCGTAGGCAATTTAGTATTATGAAATCTCGTTCATTAGAATTTGGGATGCTTATCGATCAAATACACGTGTCGATGTATATTTATTGAACGCGCAAGAATGGTAGTCTTGGACGGATGAGATAATGTCTCGAAGGTGCTTCAAAGTGCACAGATTGATTCCACGACAGACCAGTGTTGAAGCTCGGTGACGAATTTGAAGACAGAAAAACATTGGAGCTTGATGGATGATCTGAAGACAAAGGATGGACTGGCGATGAGCTAGATTTAGCAATGAATGCCGGACTTTTTACCTGATGCATATTTATCCAGTTTTGGTAAAATAGGAGATCCTAGCAGTCGTTATTGATTACCATAAAAGGGTTGTTATCGATTACTATTTATATTAGCCATCTTTTTCAATTTGACATGGAAGATGGTGAGATTTTGAGTAGCAGGACATGGTGGTCTATTTGATGACGATTTCGACATGATGGCTCTGCGATCAGTAGTTCATTGCCCGACGATGGTGATTCCAAATTTAGAAGTAAAGCAATGGCTTCGACAAAGGATAGTGTTACTCTAGAATGTAGAGTATGATGAATCCAAGGGAAGCTACTGGAGAGGATTGGAAACAATTGATTGGGCTCGACAACAAGTTGGTTGTTTATATTTAGTCCATAACAAGAAGACTCTAAGTTGGGGATTGTGAGAGTAGTTCCAAAGACTTTGCTATAGATGACATATGCCAAAGGAATATTGATACACATGGTTCAATGGTTACCTGAAAAGAAGGGGTAGCGGGTGTGGGTGTCCATTTAGTACCATGTCGGGTTTCGTATCTTCATGTCGGAAAATTTATGGCATTCACCTAGACTAAGTAGGGTCCATACCTTGGGGCATACACGTGGGTAAAACCTAGGTCCTAGCCAACTGAGTGACATGGATTCAAGTATCACGAAAACCGAGTGTTATCATATATCCAGATCACTGAGTGAGTGAATGTGAGGATGGATGATGGATGCTATGTTTTCTTAATCATTTATCACCTTAAGGGCGTTATGTGATGTGGATTTCATTAATTCAGATATATGTACATCGCTAGTATTCTGATGTAAGATACACCCATACATATTACAATATAGTATATACATTATTATTTTATGTGCTGACTCTGCGGATGTAGGGGAAAGACATGTATGATTCTCCATACCCACCATGCCATATATACTATTACGATTTTTACCGTGCTTTGAGATTTTTTTTATCGCTCACACCTGAATGTTGTCTGACCCAAGGTTTTATTTCTCCTTTATTACCTTGGGTGCTCATCAACGATGCTGATGAGTAAACCAAGTGACATGTATAGATATTATTCAGAGCTGCGTCGGTGGATTAGCAGTAGGCTACGTTTTACATATTTGTACTTGTATCCTTATTGATTATTCCGTTGTGTAACATCATGGAGCCTTGATAGTGATATGTATTCTTTTATATACTGATTATCAATTTGATTTTACTATCTCATGTAAAAACCATATTAGTGTTATGTATAATCATATGGGTCTATATACTCTAATTATATGGCTTTCATTGTTATTACTGTCTCGTCTGTTTTACATCCGTGATTGATTATTATATGGTATATATGATGTGCTGTGAGATATACGACAGGTTCTTCAATTGTGTTCATGTTTTGCTCTCTTCTTTCACTTCTATTTCCTTCTTTTCTTCCATTTCCCCTTGACGATCGCTTTACATCGATCGAGTGCTTATGCAACACGATTTTTGATTATGAGCACTAGTGGTGTATAGTGAGTCATCTAATTTCATTATTACTGGCAATAGTAATTGATCGATGGTTTTTGTTGTAAACAAAATCACAAATTCATTTAATGCAAGTGCACGTCGTCTGTTGTAATATTTGTGCAAATACGAGTCGAATCCACATGGAGTTGTATAATTTACTAATGTTTATTTAAATTCTAGGCAAGTTAGACAAATTTCAGATTAATGCTTTAATTAAGAAATTAAAAGAGAATAATAATGATTTTTTATAGAATATTTAAGAGTTCTAAGGAATAGGGCTGAGATTTATTAACCTCTTGGAAAATCGATAGATTTCAAGAAAATAAAAACAGAAATCCAATGCAAGCAAGAACAAAAATTAAAATAAAGGAAAAGAGAACATGGATAGAAATTAGAATAAAGCAATGAGAACACAGACAGAAAAGAGTAAGAAGAATTCAACAAATTTATTAATAAAATAAGAAGTTAAGAGATTACAAGAGAAAACTTAATTCTAATAAGAAAAGAAAGAAAAGAGAAAACCTAAGTTAACGCCAATTGGCATCCAATGCTAAGATCATATAAAATGGAAATAGGTAGGGGGTATTTATAGTATTCCCAAGATCTAGATCTAGGAGAATAGAATTCACTAGAATTTTGGCCCAGACTTTCTCTAGAATCTTATCCTTTATTCTAGAATTTCCTTATCTACATTCTCTAGAAATTTCTTGATTCGCTAATCCCTTGAATTGATCTTCTTCTAGGCACTTTTCGATCCAATGTTTTCCATATTACTCTAGAGGCTTCTATCTTCTTTATTTTCTAGAATCTTCTTGAGTTGGCTTGCTCTAAAAGAGTTTCCCTTGGAGGTTGCCAAAATATAAATAAGGTGTGCGCTAGGATTTGGACCCATGACCTCCTGGTAGACTGTGCCACTTCAAACCAACTGAGTTATGATTGCTTTTGTGTATAGCTTGATTTTTAACTTCTTTTCAATAGAGCTTTGGACTGAACTATTATTCTAAAGCCATTTCTTTAAGAGTTTCTTCATTTCTGGAAAATTATAAACCTATAACAAAAAAAACTAAAAGACCCAGTAGTTCTGCTTTAGTAGTAAAATATATAATTAAGCAGTGAAAATTGTACATAATTTGATGTTCATCAAATACCCCCACATTAGAACATTTATCGTCCTCGAATAAAAACTTTCTAAATTTATTAGCCACACTTTCATAGAGAATCACGATTGCATATAGCGTATGCAACAAGCCTTTAAACCCCTAGTTGTCCCTAGTAGGACAAGTTGTGTCTCGTGAGGGTTTTCAGCGGATACTACCCACAAAATCCTAATGCAACATGATATGCTATTAATGCAACTATATGAATGCAAAATTATATGAAAATTAATGAATCTGTTTGTTTTAAATAGTCACAATATTGCAGGATATAAATGCCTTAGTCCAAATCGAGAAATATATGTTTATCACTTAGCAACAAACTTCAAACAAAAGTCAAGTTTCCATCAAATCATACTTTAGTTTGCTAATATTTAAGTTGATACATAGTCAAATTGTGAAGTTTAATTTGACGTGATTGTCAAAGTTTGCAAAGTGAAATTTCTATGTTCACTTGTATAACAATTTCAAATCGATAAATCTAAATAGTATGCTTTGATTTCATTCACTTACCCTCTCCTTATTATTTATATGTTTACCTAATGGTAATTTTTATCATTTAATGCATACACCTTACTCATAGACCAAGGTACACCATCCATGCATTGCCTTTCGGGCTTACGCGAGAATGGAATAGAGCTTGGCGGATTGTGCCAACCAACTATGACAATGTCAGTATAGTTCGGTGACCCTTTGGTGCCCAACTCATAATGAGACCAAGGTATACCTCCCATGCACTGCCTTTTGGGATTATGTGAGAGTGGGACAGAGCTTGGCAGGTGTGCACACCAACTCTATATGTACTAGCAATGTTGGATACCCTTGGTTTGCTCATTATCATTATTATTATAATTATTGGCCAAGAGAGGGTAATGCAAAATCATCTTAGCACATTATATATATTTGAAAAAGTGTTAACTTGTGTAATCTAGAAACAAAACTTTTCAAACAATGATAATAAATAATAAACTTCATAATTGTCACCTATTAACCAACCTACATACCAGCTTACTAGTATTGATTGTGATTTACACTTTTGACTCTATTCTCCATTTGAAGCAGGTGATTAGCAAAAAAATCCACCAAATGACTAGTACAAATATTTACTCTATTGTGCCTATTTATAATAAACCGAATTCAAAAAAAATTCCACATAAATGCTATGACCTAAATGCACATGCCTAAAATAAATGTGATTTTAAAAAAATGAATGCAACTATGAATATATATATATGTGTGTGTGTGTGTGTGTGTGTGTGTGTGTGTGTGTGTGTGTGTGTGAATGCAATATGAACTGTTTGAAACAAAAAAATGAATGCAATATGACTCTCTCCCCCCTTCCCCGACACAAACTTAAATTTAACAGTGCCCTCACTATTCATAATGTTTTCTAAACTTGAAGGAAAGTATCCATAAATGGATGCAATGCAAAATGATTCGTAATATAAAATGCAATTTAGTGGTGTGTAGAAATGGATTGTGTATAAAATAGTATATATGTTTATGATGAATGCGGTGCAAAAACTGCCACCATCTTTTTCTTCTGCCCTTTGGTTCGTGTATTATTTGTTCCCCTCACACTATGCTTAGGTACGTTGCTTAATAAAAAACTTCTTTTCACCAACATTTCATTTTTACATCTAGACTTATGGTTAATTAAGTGGAAATCAGGATGTCTTGAAAGGCAATTTCTAACCCAAGCTTTGTGCATGATGTGATCGATGTACTCGCAAAATTTATCAGTGTAATCATTCAAAAATAAGTGATCGAGCACAACTATAGCTAAGTCGGTAGATTCAATATGTTGAGTGTCTACTAACAATTTATTCGGCTTACGTTCATTGTTTGAGATGATGCAAGATTATCACGTGCCTTATTAGTTGATGTTTCAACATTCTCGTTAAGTTTTAGACCAAGCTTGGATTCACATTCACAATCATTTTCCTTAGTAGAAATTTCAACTTCATACACAAAACTCTCACGTTTTTCTCTTTTGCAATTTTTTCAAAACTCAAATTATCATATGAGAATTCATTCTCAAACAGTCCAAAAAATTTGTGTTCATCAAATTTCTCACCAACAACAACATTATTATATTTGAGATTTCCAACCTCAAATTTTTTGGCTTAGTTTTAGCTAAAGGGAGATCGAAATTCAAACCTAAATCTTTTTCTTTAAAAGAATAGAAATCCAAATCTATCTACAAATTTTTATCATCAAGATTGTCATTTTCAATTAAATAAGTTTTTATTTGAAAATTATCATTTTGAATAAGGTTAGGATTATCATTAGATTCGTTGCAAGTTTGGCTTGGCAATTCTTCATTCTCGTTAAGTTCTTTATGTTCATCAACTGATTAAATTTCTTGTCTGATTCTTTTCCAAATTGTTTAATTTGCCTATCGAGATGAACATAGTCTTCTCCGTAACAATTGTTTTCAAAATCCAAGTCATTTCCATTATCAACATTATATCTATTTTCTATTTTGTTTTCATCATCAAAATTATATTGGTCAAAGGATTAAAAATCCATTTGACATGGAAATTATTTCAATATTGAGAATTAGAATCGAAATTAAAATCATGGAAATTGGAATATAAATTATGGTTATTTTCAAATTTATATCTGTATTGATTTTGATTTCCATTTTCATAAAAAATGTATTTACATCGGAAATCATTTCGTAAACGAAAATTATTAGCCTGACAATGAAAACCAATTTGATGATGAGAATTAGGTTCATAACCAAAATCGTTGAAATTTGAAGAATTATTGCAATTTTGGTAGTTTCCAAAATTCTAACTTGAATTATTTTGGAAATGGTACTTGTTTTTTAAAAAAAATGTACAATAACCAAAGTCATTTCCACTATCAAAATTATTCTTGAAATGATTTTCATATCCAAATTGATTTTGAGAGAAATTATTTTGATGTGGATTAGACGTGTAATCAAAATTATTATAATTCAAATAAAAACTGTTATCTCGATTGTTTTTTAAATTTTGACTTTAGTTATTCTAGCGATAAATTAACTCTTTTAAAGTTTTTTTCTTTTACGGATAACTGTTCCATAAAAATTCGCTACACAATTTTTCATTTATTTTTTTCTTAAAAGCAATAGAGTAACAAAATAAAAAATGACTTCAAACGGAAAGCAAACACTTACAAAATTGAGTCTTCATCCACACCTCCAAGACAATTTGAGCCGGTTGCCTCCTTACACTTAACTTGTGAGGAGTTAATTCGCTCTATTTTGAAACCATCGATTAGTTTCACCTCTTATTTAACTTAGTAAAAGTCCAGACCACAACAAGAGATTTAACCCTGTTTTCTTTGTTTTTCCTTAAATATGCAGCTTTGGATTCTCCTTTTTCTTTTGACTATTTCTATTACCACCCCGGTTTCCTCCTTACACACCCCGTTTATCAAAATTAAATCACCATACCCCACTTTCTTCCATTCTCACCATGTTATTTTAGTCTATTTGCCTTATTGTTGAAAACGAAAAGTAATCTATGGGGGATGGACGACAAATACTAGGGTAGTAATAGAAATAGTCCTTTCTTTTTCCTTTATAAGTTTTCCCCACAAATTCTTCTGTCTCCTACGGTTCGAAATTAGCAAATATCCTTCCTCTTTTTTTTTTCGAAAATCGGGCTCGCACTAGCTTCTTCGAAATTGGATTTTTCCCTTGGTTCTTGGTGTGGAGATGATGGCCAGCTGCGATTTGGTAAGGAGATGATTCAAAGGGTTAGGGGTTCTAGACTAAAAGTTTGTTGTGGTAATTGCAGGTAAATTGGATGAAGTTTTCGGATTTGGTAATAGTGAATTGGATATTGGGTAGAGGGTATAGGGTAGCGTTGGTAACGAAGTTTGTTGATGGGCTGCTAACAGCGATGAGAATGGTGTTATCATTTGTTGTGGTTTGTTGGTTGTGAGTCGTGAAACTTGATGAATATGGGTGAAGGATGGTGATGACAGGCTTTAGTTTCTGAAAGTAGAAGAGGAGGATAGAGAAAAAAATGTTTTTTTTTCTAAATATGTAATTATAACAAAAGAAATAAAGAGATTTTTTCCCTTTTTTATAGAAACAAATGTAAACTAGGAAATGAGGAGAAAAAAGTTATTTTTTCATTTTTCATTTTTTAAAATTAGAGAACTACATAACTAAAATAGAAAAGTAGGAAAAACAATTTTTTCTTTGTTAAGAAAACATAAATAAGAAAAGTACTAATTAGAAAACAAAGGGAATAAGCAATTAAACTAAAGATTAAAAAATGGTTTTTTTAAGGTTAATAAAAGGAAACAAAGGAAAAAATTCCAAAACTACTAATAAGAAAACTAAGCAACCGAACTAAGACGGAAAAAATGGTTTTTTTTTTAATATAATGCAAACAAATAAAATAGAAACAAAGAACTACAACTAAATAGAAAATAAAAAACAAAGCACAAATAAAATAAAAAAAAACTAACATGAATCGAGTATTAAATAAACAAAGGAAATTATTAAAAGTCCCCGGCAACGGCGCCAAAAACTTGATCGATGGTTTTTGTTGTAAACAAAATCACGATTTTATTTTATCGCAAGCGCACGATATCTAGTGTAATATTTGTGTGAATACAAGTCGAATCCACAGGGAGTTGTATAATTTGCTAATGTTTATTTCACTTCTAGGCCAGTCCGAAGAATTCAGGATCAATGTTTAAATTAAGAAATTAAAAGAGAATAGTAATGATTTTACAGAGAATATTTAAGAGATCTGAGAATTGGGGAACAGATCTATTAACCTCTTGGCAAATCAATAAATCTCAAGAACATAAAAACAGAAAATTCAATGTAAGAAATAATAAAAATTAAAATAAAGGAAAAGAGAACATAGACAGAAATTCGAATAAAGCAAAGATATCACAAATAGAAACGAGTAAGAAGAATTAAACAAGGGATTTGTTATTTGACACTCCAATTTATGTTAAGGGGGGCCTGTAACACCCCACATCCGTTAGTGTCACTCACAAAGGGAATGCACTAAGTTCTGTGGAGCATTTAAGGTAAAAGATGCAGATAAATTACAAGATAGATAATTAAAGCAGCGGTGAATAAAAACTTTACTTTATTGATAAAATAGTTTGTACAACAATTATTTTCCAATACCAGAATATCTGTCTTACAAAATAAAGAAGCATAAAGTAATATTTATATTCCCCAATGTAGCATGAGCCAGCCATAGCAATGGAAAAGAGAATCCAAGCAAAAATTCGACTAATCTTCAGCTTGGAAATAAAACAGGGCTTAGTAGTAATATTCCCTCCCTGCGAACCGGGGGGGGGGGGGGGGAGGGGGAACGGAAGACAAGAAAGCGAAAGAAAACAGAGTCAGACATAAAGTCTGGTAAGTTCAGTAACTTTCAGCATGTAAACAGGAAAAAAACAACATGGCATGAATTAACTGTATACAAGACTACACCATGATAACGGGAATCATAAGGTTAGCATAAGATATGATAAGGTAAGATGAACTGGATGCACTACTATACTTTCTCTGCTTCGCCACTACCTTGTTATTCTAATTTCTATATCCCTGCACCACCTAACTAGTAATCTGTATAAACTGATAAGAACATATACGTGATCCCAATTCCCACAATTTTTTGTTGTTTCAAGTATACATCTATCATTTATTACCTAGGTCTAACCTAGGGTTTTATATCGAGCGCGCATTCTAGATCCAACCAGGTTTTTCGCTACCCAGGGCTACTGGGGTTTATGCTACTTATTGAACGGTTCTCGGATTTTAGGGCTTACACGACCTAGGTCCAACTAGGGATTATGCTACCTATCGAACGACGCCCCTAATCTAGGACACACTACCCAGAGTGGTATATGTTCCTAGACTTCCCCCACGTATGTGTCGTGGATCGTTATCGTTGTCTAGATGCATATGTCCTCTATATGTGCGACCCGAGTCTCGTAGCAGGGAAAATCAAGAAACACGGGACTCGGTCGGGAGCTTTCAGATATCTGCCGATGTAGATGCTAAGGTTTGTTTTTCCAGTGGCTATGGTCCCACTTGACCCCTCCCTCAACTAATGAAAGGCACATCTTGAAAAATGAGAACTATACGCAGGCCCTCTATGCCCCCACTAACCTATGGCCATCCGCACCCATAACTAGATAGCAAGTATATGGTCTGTTGGAGTCCTCCGCCTTTCCGCTTCACGTATCTCGATTGACTCAAGATGGTAGGTAGACGACGAATTGCTATCACAGGGCTACTGGTCTCGCCGAATCACGCTGGTCCATCCTAGTCTTTAGGTTGCCTCATATTGCAACCAAGGCATATCCTTGGTTCTTCTAACGCAGACCTTAACCTCTGTGAGCCCAGGTGGATCATCTGCAGCCTCACAGAGGGATACCAAGAATACCCTCACGTCCCCTCAAAGCCGCGTGCTTCGTAACCCAGTTTGGAGCTTTCTTTAAGATTTAATGGACGTCCGCTCCTTCTTGTGTTGTACTAAGGTTTACTACTTAGTTCCCTTAACTAAGGTTTACTACTTAGTTCCTGAATCGTCATTTTCTTAACTAAGGTTTACAACTTAGTCCTCTTAACTAAGGTTTACTACTTAGTTCCTTTTTTCTCGTCAAGTTGGATTGGTTAAGTGCCATTAGTCCATTCAAGTTAACTTAACCCATTCACTTGTCATGTTAAACTTGTTAAGTGTTATAAGTAGTTCATGTTGACTTAACCCTACCACAAATCTAGTTATATTGATTAAGTATTCCTATGGACTTAACCCTCCCACGTTTCTTAGCTTTAAATTATTCTTTAAAGCACCAACCACTTACATTAGACAGATATCGTTGATGTCACTGGATGTGCCGGTCGGTTCCGGGCAGATTTACACCGCAACTCAGTATAACCTCGGGTCCTTTTGGGCTCAATGCTCTAACCACCCACATTAGATAGGTATTGTTACGGTTGCTGGATTTGCCGGGCGGTTCCGGGTAGTCTTATATCGTAACTCAATCTAACCTCGGGTTAGGCATATTCGTCTTTCCCTAGATTTACATATTTGTCCTTTTTGTCTATATGCAAATTGCTAACAATTCTTTTAAAAAATTTGGCCTATATCATATTCATTTGTCATGCCCACTAACATACCTATATTCTAGGCCCAAATCTTGATTTACCTATCATTTAACCCAACCTGCAGTTCTATGCCAATTTAGATCTAGTATTCCCATTTGCAGTTCATGTCAAAACTAGATTTGATACTCTAGTTTACAATTTATGCCTAAAGCTTAGGTTACTGGCCAATACTAGATTCAATATATCAAAGTACATCTTCTATAATTCACGTCAAATTATCCCAATTTACATCTAATAGTCATGTTATAATACACACTCTAACTTATGCCAAATAATATAGATTTCATGTTATACCCAAATAACCCCGCATCCATAACGTACATATACCATGATTTCATAAGTTTTCTAAATACTCATGAAACGAAACTAAAAAGGGAATAGAGGATAAAGATGAGAATTGACATAAAAGAATAAGCATGCAAAAGCGAGCCAAATACAAGGATAATGGATCCAATGGTTTTTGGTGTACATAATAGCGAATAGGAATAAACTAAGCAAGTCACACCATAGGTATGAGACCCAACAAAATGCCAGTTCAATGTACAATATTGTTTGTAACTATAGTGTTATTGGCATAAACAATTAACCATAGTAGTCATAGGCGATCAACCACAATAGTCATAGTCATGGTCATAGGTAGAAATCTCATAGTTATGAATCATAGGCGATTAACAACAATAGTCACGGATAATTATCCAAAATAGTCCTAGGCAATTATCCTAAATAATCATAGGCAGTAATCTCATAGTCATGAGTCATAGGTGATTAGCCACAATAGTCCTTGTCATAGTCATAGGCGATAGTTTTATGTTCACGGTCATAGGCATAGGCATAGTCTCATGTTCACGGTCATAAGCATAGGCTATTAACAATAGTTTCAACGTAATAGGCATAGGCACAGTCTCATCGGTAATTAATCTCAATAGTTCTTAATCGGATCCAAAGGCATATTCAAATGAGAGGATCAAGCATATTCTTATATCCATTTAATTACATGCCACAAATAGATCTAGACGTTCAAATCTAAAAAGTAACTGACTTACATTGATCGGCTTTAGAAAAGGATAATAAGATAACGTTGAGGTAATTTACTATGATTTGCGCGACGTTGCTCAAAGACGTTGAATTAGCCTTTCCTTCCCTTCTTGAAGCTCTAACTTGATTTGAATCTCCAATTTGAAATTCCTAGCCGTAGTCTTCAAGAATAGTCTTCATGTTTTATTTTAATTTATTTATTTCAATTATTCTAGAGGCAGCATAAGGAGAGAATGAAATGGTGTAAAGAGAATGAGGCTAGGAGGTTGTTTATATAGGATTAGGCGGACAAATCTAGACAGAAAACGTGACCAGATACATCAGAATGAACCTAGGCTCAGAACTGGGTTCTGTCACCAGGTCGACCCCCAGGTCGACCATAGGGTCGACCTGGTCCCTGGGAGGTCGACCATAGTGTCGACCCCCAGGTCGACCTGTCCTGGGCGGGAAATTTCCCGCCCAGTCTGCGCTGGCGTTTGAATTCGAATTCGAATTTCGAGCTGTTTTCGATTCTGAAAATCTCTGAAACTTCGGAGGGTCATATCTTCCTCATACGGACTCCGTTTCTCGAAAACTCAGACTCGTTTCCAAGAAGAATTTCGAGACGAACGCAGTGGCATAACCCGTTTCCCCTGATTCTTATTTTGAAATTTAATTATACTTTAATTTGCGAAACTTAATGTTACAGGATTACGGGGTGTTATAGGGCCCAAATTTTAAGGACGCTCCATTTATTTTAAATTGTTAAAGGGGATCAATGTAGGTAGCTAAATTTTTTTAACTTCTTACACTTTTTCCCTTACTTTCAAAAACTTACGCATCGTAAATCATCAAAACTCTAAACCAAAAAAACCCAAAATCGATTAACTGTAAATAATGTAAATAACGTCAGGGCATAGTTGATATCATATACATACGATTTAATAAACTGAAATTAGATCTTAACTCTAATAACATGTACATATGATTTAATAAACTGAAATTAGATCTTACCATCTCATCACTGTGATCAACTCCAACATAACTCTCACTCTCCTGTGCTAATATTTTATTGTTTTCTTTTCCGATCAGGTTTTTTAGTTAGGGTTTGATTTCTCTACAATTAATGGTGTTGATTAACCATTAAAAATTAGATTAATGAACAGAAGAGTGAAATTAAGCCTAAATGGGTAATAATTAAAATTACCTTTATTTGTTAAGGGGTTGCTTTCCTCATTGGCACTCCCCTTAACAATTTTTATAAGTAAATTTTTCCCCCTCCCCTTCCTTAACAATATTTAGAGTGTCAATAACAATGCCCTTCAACAAATTTATTTATGAAATAAGAAGTTAAGAGATTACAAGAAAATTTTAATTCTAAAAAGAAAAGAAACAAAAGAAAGAAAAGAGAAATCCTAAGTTGATGCCAATTGGCATCTAATGACAAGATCATTTAAACTGGAACTAAGTAGGGGTATTTATAGTATTCCTAAGATCCAGATCTAAAAGAATAGAATTCTCTAAAAATTTAGTCCAGAATTCCCTCTAGAATCTTATCCTTTATTATTCTAGAATTTCCTTCTCTACATTCTCTGGAAACTTCTTAATTCAAAAAATCTAATCCTTGACTTGATCTTCTTTTAGGCATTTGTTGATCCATTGTGTTCCATATTACTCTAGAGGCTTCTATCTCCCGTATTTTCCAGAATCTTCTTGAGTTGGCTTGCTCTAAAAGAATTTCCCTTGGGGATTACCAAAAAATAAAAAAGATGTGCGCTAGGATTTGAACCCATGACCTCCTAGTAGACTACGCCACTTCAAACCAACTAAGTTATGGTTGCTTTTGTGTTTAGCTTGATTTTCAACTTCTTTTCAATAGAGCCTTGAATTGAACTGTTATTTTGAAACCATTTCCAAGAGTTTCTTCATTTTTGGAAAATTATAAACCTGTAACAAACAAAACTAAAAGACCCAGTAATTCTGCTTTTAAGAGTTGTTAAATATATAACTAAGTAATGAAAATTACATAATTTGATGTTCATCAGTAACAATAAGATCACCATACTTGTTGAACAATTAAACAGAGTAATTTCTATCAATGGTTCGGGTAATCTAAGTTATTTCCTTGGAGGTGAAGTCAATAGAATTTCAGATTTAACCGCTCTACTTAGCCAAAAGAAATATATTTCTGAAATTCTATTGAAAACCAAAAGGGATCATGCTAATAGTCTTACCACTCTTGTGTTAGATCTCGCTTTATAACGTTTTGATTATGACAACTATACATGTATGTGTATATATATATATATGTATGTTTCAACTAACTTTGTTTTGCAGGAAGAAACTCTACAACAGACTCAAAAGGCTCGATTGAAGATTATAAGTATGATTAGAGTCCATATGTATTGGTATAGATTTTGTTAAAATCTTTCTTGGTGATGCGCACACACATGCATGTTTTATTTTATAATCTTTTCTTATAAAACATGCACAGGATAAGGTATATATTAACAAACAGACGTGTGAAAATTTTAATTCAGACGTCTGTCTGCTGAGACAAAAATATATACTCAGCATAATATTCATATGTCTGATTTGAATATTTCAGACATCTGGTTTGAATACTTTAGACGTCTGAATATTGCCTATTACCTTGTTGTATATATATTTGATTAAAGACAAACTTCTGAAATTTTATTTCAGACTTCTAAATACGAATAGATGCAACTTTCCAGCGAAGGAACACAACTCTTAATTCATATCCGATCATCAAATCCCCGCGTGAATGATTGCAACTATTTGTATATTATAAATAGAGTTATAAACAATCATTCTCTTCACTGAATTTTATTCTAATTCTTTCTAGCTATTCTATTGCATTCAAATTTACAAGAGCACTCTATTTTCATACTCTTGAGATTACAAATCTTTTCAATCTTCCATACTCTTTCATGAACTACACTATTATCATCAAGGAAAGATTATAGGAAGAGTGTACTTAAATTTGACATATCAGTGTTACTAAGAACACAAGTAGTCAACCAAAGCTTTTGTACCGTCGAAGTACTCTTCAGTAGTTAAGGCACGAAATCCCATTCAGTTGTTCGGGTAGTTGTAGACCTATTCCTCTGGGTTAAGTGAGGGTTTTTAGTAGTGAAATTCAAAAAGGAAGTATGGGACTGGACGTAGAACGAAGGTTCGAACCAGTATAAAAGTTTTGGTGTCACTTTTATTTATTGTTGATATTCTGTTGTCTATACATTACTCTGTATTCCATATTATACGATCTTACAGCTGCAAAGCCTCTTTCAATTGGTATTAGAGTAAGGACATCTTATAACCGTAACACCGCTATTCGATATATTTATAATATGGAAAATATCACAAGTACCAGCACAACCACTACCTCTACTTTTGCTGAAGGAAAATCTTCACAAACACCTCCACTATTCGATGGGTTAAACTACAATTACTGGGCTACAAGAATGAGGATCTATATGCACGCAACTAGTTTTGACGCTTGGAATGCAACTCAAACTGAATTCATAACACCCATAACTGAATATTCTACATGGATAATAAATTAGAAAAATGAAGCAAATGAAAATGCCAAATCTATGAACATGCTATTCTGTGCTTCGGATAGAAATGAATTCAAGCATATTAGCATCTTCACTACTGCACATCAGATATGGGAAACACTCAAATCATACATAAGGGTACAAACAAGGTCAAATAAACAAAGATCTCAATGCTAAAGAACCAATTCCAAAACTTTAGAGTGAGACAGAATGAAACCATCAATGACATGTGCTCAAGATTCCAAGACATTTTTCATGCCTTAATAGAACTAGGAGAAAAATACTCGGATTTTGATATTATATCCAAGTTCCTAAATTCACTAACTGATGAATGGGAAAGAAAAGTCTTATCAATCGAGGAAGCAAATGATCTTTCTACAATGAAGCTAGAAGAACTAATTGGAAATCTTATGTCCTACAAAGTTAACATGCAGGCTAAAAATTATCAAGCACAAGAATAAAAAAATGTAGCTTTTCAAGCTGAAAAGGAAGAATCGGAATTAGAAGATGAGGATCTAGCACTTAGCGCCAATTTTTTTAAGAAATTATTAAAATACAGAAAAGGAAATAAAAACGAGTTCAAAAAGAATTTCTCAAATAAGCGTTCATCCTCAAGTATAGAATGTTTTAATTATCACAAGAAAGGACACATGCACAAAGACTATCTAGAACAAAAGAAAGAAAATCAGAAAACTTTCAACAACAAGAACATGAAAGATAAATTCAAAAAGAAAGCTTTCTCTGTAACATAGAATGATTCAAATTCATCCTCAGCAGATAGTGATAGTGATAGTGATAGCGACAATGAACAAGCAAATGTATACTTCATGGCTCAAGACACCAAGGTCAGTAATTTATCTTATGATGATTCAATCGAAGTAAATACTGAATTTTCAAGTACTATAAAATTTCTTAAAAAGAAACTTAAGGAAGATCATGAAAATCAAAATAAAGATGAACTTGAAGGAGACATGCTAAAAGACGAGAAGAAAATTATGGAAGAAGAACTTGAAAAGGTTCAAGAATCTATCTCCAATTCAAATATACAACTTTCACTTTTGAGTCAACAAATTGAAACTCAAAAGTTAAGGAATGATGCTATTATTTATGAAAATCACAATTTGAAAACTAAAATTAAACAATAGATTTAGAAAATACCAGCATTCAAACCAGATTAGATATCATTTCTAAATGTATTCTAACTTTAATAAAGGAAGAGAAAATTTGTCTAAAATTATAGAAAATTCTCAATCTTCTTCCAACAAAAATGGATTAGGTTTCAAAAAGGAATAAAAATTCCTCTAAAGAAAAATGCCAATCTTAAGAGGAATAGTGAGTCAAAACATAATGTAGTATTGAAAAATAAGGTATCACTAAATGTACCAAAACATACTAAAAGGAAAACGGAAATGAGAATTTGGGTTCCAAAAACAAACAATAGTTTGATTTGGAACAAATATATCAAATCATTTATGGAAACTATTCATAACAATAAAAACTATATCTATAAGAGGGATACTGAACCCACTTGGGTTTGGTTTCCTAAGATCTAACTCTTAGGACCCTATCAAAAAGTGGGCACCAATGTGTTTATAAATTTTTTTAACAGGTCCCACTAAAAAAGAGAAAATGGATATTGGACAATGATTGCTCAAAACACATGATTGGAGACAAAGATATGCTCAAAAACATTTCATACTTTGATGGTAGCTCTGTTACTTTTGGAGATAACTCAAAAAGTTATATCATCGGCAAAGGAGATGTGTGCATCTATAGTACATCAAATTTACCCCTTATTACAAATGTCTCTCTAGTTACAAATATAAAACATAATTTGTTAAGCATTAGTCAGCTATGCGACAAAGGCTTTTAAATAACATTTTCAGAGAATAAATGTAGTATTTTCGATCAAAATCAAAATATTATTTTTGAAGTAAATAGAGATAGAAATGTCTATGTTTTAAATATAATAATTAATTATAATAAAGATATGTGTTTAATAGCTAAAGATAATGACCATTGGTTATGGCACAAAAGGTTTTGTCATATTAATTTTAAATCGATACGAAAATTCTTGAATAATGAATTAGTAAAAGGTTTGTCAAAATTTATTTTTAAAATAAACAATATTTGCGATGATTGCCAATTAGGAAAATTAACTAAATTATCCTTTAAATCTAAGAAAGTCATTTCAACTAAACAACCACTAGAATTATTACATATGGATTTATTTAGGACAACACAGGTTCAATCCTTTAATCATGATCAAAATGTATTTGTAATAGTTGATGACCTCTCTAGATATGCATGGGCAATTTTTATGAGAAACAAAAGTGATACTTTTGACCATTTCAAAAATTTTGTAAAATGAATTCAAAATATTAGAAATTTAAAAGTCAAAAATATTCAAAGTGATTATGGAGGTGAATTTGAAAATGAATCATTTGAATTATTTTGTAAAAAGAAAGGAATAAATCATAGTTTTTCATTTCCTAGAACTCCATAACAAAATGGAGTTGTAGAAAGAAAAAATAGAACATTACAAGAATGCACAAGAACTTTATTAAATGGAAGTACTTTACCGAAGCATTTTTGGGTAGAAGCTGAAGCAATTGCTTGTTATGTACTGAATTGTATTTCCATATGACCTCTAACTAAAAACACCTCATATGAACTCTTTAATGGAAGAAAACCAAATATTTCTTATTTTTGGGTAAAAATGTTTTATACTAAATACGAAAGATCAACTTGGAAAGTTTGACCCAAAAGTCGATCATGGAATATTTGTAGGATACTCCGAACGCAATAAGTCATATCGTATCTTTAATAAAAGAACAAATATTATAGAAGAAACATTACATGTATCTTTTGATGAGAACTTTAATGAAAATACAATTATCAAAGAAGATGAAGAATTTATAGTTAACACAGAAAACACAAATCCTGAAAATAATGAAAATAGTATCCATAACAATTACAATGAATTAGGATCTCCTCCTAGAATCTTATGAGATCATCCTACACAAAATATATTTGAATAAATTTATTCGCAAGTTCAAACAAGAAGTCAACTAAACCAAATAGGACATGTTGCTTTTCTTCCGATTATTGAGCCTAAAAATACGAAAGAAGCTTCAGTAGACGACTATTGGATTATCGCTATGCAAGAGGAGTTAAATCAGTTCTAATGAAACAATGTTTGGGAATTAGTTCCCTGTCCTGATGATTAATCAGTTATCGGAGCTAAATGGGTCTACAAAAATAAAGCAGATGAACTAGGATAGAAATAAAGAGAGATTAGTAGCACAAGGCCATAATTAAGAAGAAGGAATCGATTACAAAGAAACGTTTGCTCCTGTTGCAAAGACTAGAATCAATATGTATTTTATTAGCTTACGCTTATGTTCATAATTTTAAAATTTACCAAATGGATGTTAAAAGAGCTTTTTTAAATGGATTTATTAAAGAAAATGTATACATTGAACAACCGCCTTTATTTATTCATGAAAAATATCCATATTATGTATATAACCTTAAGAAGGTTATATATGGTCTAAAACAAGCACCTCGTGCTTGGTATGATAAGCTTAAGAGATATATACTAAATTTGGGATTTCGAGTTGGAAAAGCCGATTAAACCTTGTTTATTAAAAATAGTAATAAAGATATTTTAATTATTCAAATATATGTATATGACATTATATTTGGTTCATCTAACGAAGAATTATGTTAGGAATTTTCAAATATAATAGCTAAAGAATTCGAAATGTCACACATGGGAGAATTATCATATTTTCTCAAACTACAAATCAAACAATTATCAAGTGGTATATTTATAAATCAATAAAATTATTGTAATAATTTAATTAAATGATTTGGAATGGAAAACCTACTCCTATGAGTATTACAACTCATCTTGATCGAGATGACAACGGTAAAAGTGTTGACCAAAAGTTATATAGAAGTATGATAGGATCTTTACTTTGCTTAACTGCAAGTCGACCAGACATCACGATGAGTGTATGTTTGTGTGCTAGATTCCAGGAAAATCCTAAAGAGAGCGGTTAAACATATTCTGCTATATCTTAATAATACCAAGGACTTCGGTCTTTTCTATCTGAAGGAATGTCCATTTAAATTGGTATCTTTCAATGATGTTGGTTTCGGTAGATCTCAGACTGATAGAAAAAGTACAAGTGGTGCGTGCCATTTCAAGAGAAAATCACTTGTCTCTTGGTTCAATAGAAAACAAAATTGTGTTTCACTCACAACATGTGAAGCAGAATATATATCTGCAGCTTTAGCATGTGCTTAGGTTATATATATGCAATAGACATTTAGAGATTGTGGAATAAATTTATCTAAATCAACATTTTTTTGCGATAATACAAGTGCAATTAATTTATCTAAAAATCCGATAAATCATTCTCGTACAAAATATATTGATATTCATCATCATTTCTTACGAGATAATATCGAAAAAGAAATTATCAATTTAGAACATATTTCTACTAAAAATCAGATTGCTGACAATTTTACTAAACCATTAGTAGAAAGTTCATTTATCAAACTACGTCGAGAATTAGGTATAATCTCACTTAAAGATATTACATATACATAAGAATGTAGTAAAGAACAATAAAACATAAAATTTTGCAAAAATAAAAATATTTTAGAGTTATAACAAAGATAAGACTCGAACTTAGGTCACATGATTATAAGCATGATGTTGTAACCATTTGAGCTAAGTACTTGAATTGTTAACATCGTATTAAGACAAACTTAATGCTCTTGAAAAAATTCATTTAAAACAATTATTAACCACTAATGTAATCCTTGGTTCTAGACTTCTAATAATTCTACATCACAAACATCTTAGATTATTTTAACATATATATATATATATATATATATATATATATATATATATACGTGTTAATCTTAAAACTCAAAATAACAACATTTTCAAACAAAATAAAGAAATTTAGACTCGTTTGAAAATGTCTTCCAACAATCAACTTCATCCTTTCACATAACATTTTTTATCGATAGCCCAGCAGAACACCGCATCTTCCTACGCCAACACCAAATCACAAGCATGTCAATAAATGAGAAAATTAATGAATCGAGTATACACCAAAATCTAAGAAAGCAAAACGTGCCTTATTTATCTGGCGGATCTACGATGTGGCATTCAAAGTGAATGGTGGTGTGCTATCTTGAAAAGGTAATTCAAACCTCAAGCCTCTTCAATTGGGAAATGAAACAAATCGGGCAGGTAGCATGGCTATGTGGATTGCTCCCAATTAGCGTGTATTATCATCTATCTAGAGAAAACTCATTTCCTTCTTATTCCATTCGATGTCGTCCCTTTCAGGGAACGGTTGTTGGTCCCAACCGTTGGTGATATACATTTGATACACTCAAGTGAAATGAGTGATATGTCATGCGTGGCCGGGGTGCGAAATGTTCTTGTTGAACCAAGTGTATTCCCTCTAGAGATACTATAACAACCCGCCTTTTTGCCCGATTCTCGTCGGTAATTGAACCAACTTAAACGTTCATAAAGACAGATGGTTGTGGATACTAACATATTTGGACACAAACAACAGAACATTTCATTACAAAACTTACATCAGAGTTACAAATAATCAGAATACAATATAAACTCAGTGGAAACAAATATGCTTATAGTGGAAGAAGTAAAACCAAGACAAGACTTTAGCTCCAAAACAGAATCCAGCTCTGAAGAGTAAACCTACGAATTAAACTACTAGCTGCCCATGTGTTTTTAGACCAAAATTTGGTACTAACACCCAAATGCAGATTTCTGGATCACAAAATGCAGATACACTACAAGAAATTGTGCTTATAGTTACACTATATGGCGGCGTTTATATACTAAATGCATCCGTTTCGTTGATCAAAATGAAATGGTAGAGTTTCAGTTTTAGATGGGAGTAAGTGGGAATTATTTTTCCATTCCCGCTAACCTCGCCATCTAATTTTCATTCTCTTTCTCTCGCTACTCTCTTTCTTAACACCTAGCCCAAAATTTTCAGTCTCCCTCAAAACCAAGCATACCTGTCCTATTGACGATTGTCAAAGCATGAATCTTTATCAAACTCAATCTTGTCGATCTACCTTGAACTCAATGCTGCTAGTGTCGCCATCGAGCACTGTCCGTTGACGCTTCCACAAAGAGTCAGAGCCGCAAATCCCGTGACCTGATTTATTTTCCGCTGGACCATTTGTGGTGACAAATGTTAATATGTTTATTGAGCTAAATTTTCATATGATTTGCCCTAATTTTATTTCAACTTCAACTAGCTAATTTGTGCATTTTTCCACCTTCAACCGTGATTGTAAAATACTAAAGGTAGTGCACACGTTTTTATTATGAACAGAATCAGTGTTTTGTTAGTTTATTTTTACTATGAAGAGAAATCATGAAAACCGGAATTCTTCCCTCTCTGGTTCAAAAAATACCGCTAATTCTTATTTTTTGTTAATTTCAAAAGTGTTATCCCCTAAATGGTTTTATTTTATATCAATTAAGATGTTTGATTTTATAAATTGAGTTCATTTTATTTATTTTCTTTTAGAACCCATGACAACTATGCAAATGGATTCTGGCTTCGTCTTCTTTTTTATCATAATGTGCTTTTGCTTGATTAGTAGCTTTTTTGTTATCCAAAATTTTCTGCTAATTGAGTACAGAAAATTCCAAAAATTAAAGAAGAAAAGTAAAGCAAAACCATTACTTATAGTTTTAGTAGCATAGTATAGATCAAATATCAACTTGTGTAGTGTACAAATTGTACATGGGTTGGCATGATATGAATTCCCAAAACCATTACTTATATTTTTAATCCTGTGCCTTTGTAATAAACTGTAGGAATTTTTTTGGCTACATAAGTTTTCCCTTTAGTGATGTTATGGCTTTCCCAGTCAAAGCAAATGTAATCAACGTATTAGTATTATTGTACCTTTTTGATAGCCAGCTAACCTAAACATATGATGTCATAAGTTTATATTAAGCTTTAGTTTGGTCATGTTATGGATTTGAATCCTTTTGTGACCTTCTAAAGAGTTTTTGTTGCTTCTTTCATAAGGAGGCTTATACTACTAAGGATGAAGTAAGCTTTAGTACATGTAGGCTTACATTTATGGTCTTTTTTTTCTTTTATGTGTATCAGATGTCTTTACCTGTATAGTTGTTGAGCTGCAGGATCAGATTGGGTCAAATATTTCATCTGATCCACACAGGTTTAGATACTAGGAATGCATTATTCATCCATATTTGCCTTTATACGTAGTTGGTTTGACATTGTATCGAACAAATAAAGTTAAGTTCGGTAAATGCTATCCAAAATACAAAATGAAAATAGTTTGTATGGATAAACACTAGCAGTATAATATTTTTCAGGAATTATTCAATTGAAAAAAAATAGAAGATATTTTTTAATGGTCTAAATTGCTTCATAAAACTAGATTTTTGATATGCTCATGTTACTTCACATGTAGCTGTGCAGTAATGAGAACATCACTAACGTATGAATTTTTTTTTTACCATTAATTTAAATCATTATTGAAAATAAATATTTGAAAGCTAATATATTATAACTTCACAGTAATTTTTTTATTTTTATTATTGATGCATTAAGTATGTAACCATTTACTTACAATTATTTATATGTGTATTTCTAAAAATATGAATATAAAATTATATTTTTTTTAGTCGTGCATTTGCATGCAAGAGAGCACCACGTATATTAAATGATAAATAATAGGTCCTTGTAAACCAGCAAAGTTTGTTCAGTGCATTGGTTTTGCTCGTGGGAAAGTGGCTAGCAGATTCTTCCAAATGTCATTCAAATAGTCACTGCATGATTCCATGAATACTGTTATATGATAATGATACAATATAATATGCTGTGATGAACAGTTTTGCAAATGACAGTACAAAGTGTGAAAAGAAGTTAGCTTTTTGGCATCATTTGCACTGATCGCTTGCTATTCGTAGTCAATTTCGATGCATTTAATTAACGTCTTCGCTTTATGAGGCAGATTTCAGTGCAGAAAGTGACCAATCAACATTATCATGTAGTATATCAGTGGAAGATTAAAAGCCACAAAAACAAGAGATGGTTACCCAGGACGATTGAGGATCAATATCAGCAAAAGCCGTGCCGCTCCTTTTCTTCTTTTTGCCAACATTTTAACTAACATTAAATTTCACAATATTATTCAGTGGATATAGAGATTTCGTTCATCTTCTGTGAATACAAATGTTAATGTTGCATTTCAAAATGCATTTAGATGTGCAACCAGGACCAATTAACAGCTTTTACAACAATTATAAATATTGCAGCGATAAATGCATCTCATTAGAACTCCAAATTACCCAACCATAGATGGAAAAACAAAAACAAAAAAAAACAAAAAAATGTGCTTTTACCCCAAAGTGAAACTTCATAATCAAGAAAAGGGTCTAGCTATT
Organism: Allium sativum; assembly: GCA_030737875.1. Classification (NCBI taxonomy): domain Eukaryota; kingdom Viridiplantae; phylum Streptophyta; class Magnoliopsida; order Asparagales; family Amaryllidaceae; genus Allium; species Allium sativum. The sequence continues at coordinate 620,233,450 of CM060912.1, forward strand.
CACATCCCATGATTTACTCTTCACCCCCCCTCCCCCCCCCGATTAAAATTTCAGAATTTTATTTTCGGATTTACCCTTTAACAACTGATTATATACCTTGCCTAATGTTGACATGTTGTACAACGATTAAAAAAAAAAATCAGTCATATACACGTAGGATGTTCGAGACTAATTGCAATAAAATCAACATTGTATATGAACATTAAAAAAAGAAAAATTAAATACAGAAGTTATAAATAATGATTTAAAAACTAAAACAATGATTAAAAAATTAAAAACAGTACAATTAGCAATGCGTATCATTATGTGTTTTGAGACCGAGATGTTAACAGTTTACAATTTTTAACTAATTCAAACAAAATTTTAAAGGGGAGAGTAGTAGAAAAAACTGCAAGTTCGAACTAGAAAAATAGTATTGAGAATGAAAATGCAATAAGGGCATTTTTGGGTTAAATGGGGTGGGAAGAGGAAATCATGGGGAGCATATTTTATTTTCTAATCAGCGGGGGGTGAAGAGCAATTACCGGGGTGTTAATAGACGCACCCTCAAGAAAATGAGCTCTTCTTGCAACGGTCATATTAATGGTTTCTCTCTGAAATCGAAAAATTAAATCTCGCGCCTCGATTCCTTCTCGCTGTTAATTTCTGCTCGTCTTCTCGAGCGTAATTCTGCTCTCTTACTCTAAGCTTGAAATCTCAAGATCTTTGTCAGGCGGATCTCTCTCGGTTGTGTCTTGTCCCCTATTTTTCTTAGGCATGGTAACTGATTTACATACGGGTGAATTTGTGGTGAAAGGTTCCCTTTTGAAGCCATGTCCGTCGTTCGCTTCGGTTGCTTATGCAATTTTGGCCGTTGCGTCTCCACCGATGTCTCTTGTCTTTACTGGTATATCGACAGTTGAGATTCGTCTGCTCTCGTTGAGTTTGTTTGTTAAGCTGACGAGATTCAAATACTTAGTCATCGAAGAAGGTTTCCTACAACTTGCCCCTCTGTATTCTGGTGCTCTCGTTTCCTTCCTTTTTCCGAGGGGTGCTTCTGGTTACCGCTCTGATTTGGTTGCTTAAGAGGCGTCGAGATGTCCTGAAGCTAGCTGAGAAAATAGGGATTTCACCACCCAATTTGTTCCTCGGTTGAGCTTCAGGGGCTCGAGCGACTCAACGTGTGCGACAGTTAAAGGCTTTGTTGTCGGTTCTTTGATCTACAGGGGAGTTTTTGGCCCTGTTTTTGGGAAAGTTGTTGAGGCTTCAGTGGATGGTGGTGGAGATTTGACAACTCCACTCCGCTATGGATCGGTTGATCGATACAGTGGGGCGATGAGAGATCGCTCTATTGCGCAGCAGTTTTGCAATATTCTTCCTCGTCGGCCTTCTCATCGGCAAAAGATATTCAGTGCTACTATGCCTCTAGTCGCTCATACTTTATCCCTGCTGTTGCTTTGGTTTCAAAAGTGTGTTCTGATGCTCGTAGGCAGGCTTCTCGTGCGCTTTTTTTGAGCAATGTGTTCTCTGCTCTAGATGGGGATTGCTGTATTTTTTTAGGATAAGCTTTCGTGTTCCTCTTCTTTGGAGTTGGCTCCTGCTCTGGTAGGAAGTGACGCTAATAGTGTTTTTGTTGAGGTTGTAGTTTGCTCGTCTGTGGCTGAAGTAGGTACTAGGCTGAATGGATTGCAGACTATTCATGTTGTTGAAGAGGGCTTACTGAGTGACTTGGTGGATCTCACCACCCCTTTGTCACGTGCTCTTGTTGCTAAGGAGGAAGTGGAGGTTTCTTGTGGGCTTGTTTCTCATAGTTCTGCCATGGTTGTTGATTTCCCAGTGGCACTGTCTGGTAGTTCTTCTCAGGATGGTGTCTTGAACTGTTTCTCGGCTTTGTGTGGGGATGCTGTAGTGATTTCTTCTCTAGTTTTATGGGTTTCCGAATTCCTAGCTCACTTGCATTTTTCGTCTTGTCTGGTAAGTTTACTTTTTATGTTGTTTTCCCTGTTGCTAATGTTCTTTTGTCCCACTGTTATGGATTTGGGTGGGACTCTTTGTTGTTTTATGATTTGAACGGTCACGTACCTGCTACTGCGCCTTTGCCTATGGGGTGGTCCTTGTCTCGATTTTTATTGTCGGAATTTTTTTCCAGTCCGACTTTGGATCGAGTTTGGGACTGCTTTTGGTCCCATTGTTATAACAGGATCGGTTGTCGGGTTGTCATGCGTCGCGGTGGGTGGTATCTCCTTCTATCCCAGGTTTGTCTGGTTGGTTTGTTCGGATCAGTCACAGTAAGACTGTGAGTGTCTTGTCTGTGGCATGTGACGACTACTTGTGGGTTGTTGTTGTTGTTGTCGGGGTTTTTTGGGTGTTAGTGTGGGCTGACTCGTCTAGTGTGATATGGATTATTGGTAGCGTTCGGATAGTTGATCAGTGATCGGTCAGCTATACAAACTTACTACATTGTCTCTCTGCTGGGTTGAGCAGCTCTGCTAACACTCCCGGTTGTTTTCTTTCGATAGAGCTCCCTGTTAGCAGTAAGACATTACCAGTTTCACGGGGTTGCCAATCTTTTGACAACTCGGTATGGTCTTCGTCCTCATAGGTTCTGGTTATGTCGCACTTGCACATCCCGACATTTCTATTGAGTTTTTGTGTGTCTTTTGGTTCTGTTGGTTTATTGTCACCTGCATGTGTAAGAAAGAATGTCTCCTTCCTGCTGTCGATCCCCACCCCCTTTTCTTAGTAAGAGGGGATAGCGGTCATCAACGACCGTCTAACTCGCCTTACTAAGAATTCATGTCCATCGTGTACAGGGATTTCTCGTTCTTCCTATTCTCAGGCAGGCTGGTCTTCTTCTGTGCATCGTAGACCCAAAGCGTCTCCTCGCACTCCCCGCACCATTCGTACACGCTCTATGGCGGTGTTTGGGTAGATCGTTAGATCTACTCGACACATGCTTTATCTTATCTGACTGGTGTGCATGGCTCGCTGTTATGGTTCTCTTCCTTTCCTCTTTTCTTGTCCGGTTGTTCCCTATGGCGAACTTCCTTTTTTAGAATTTTCGTGGTATTGGAAACGACGCATCAGTGGCTAGACTGAAGCACATCATTGGGAAACACTCGGTTTGCCTTGTCGCTCTATTGGAACCTTTTATTGGTCCAGCAGAGATCTCCAGTGTTGTCTTGTCTATTGGCTTTGGTGGAGCTAAAGTGAATGTGTCTGGGAAGATATAGGTTCTTTGGTCCAAAGATGTTGCTGCTCACTCTGTTTTTGATTCGCCTTAGCTTCTCTCGGTGGCTTGTTCTTTTCCTTCTTTATCCTCTTCTTTTCTGTTCTTGGCTGTTTACGCCAGATGTGATCGGACAGAGAGGTTATCCCTTTGGTCCGACATACTCTCGCTTTCTAACATGGGTATTGGTACCTCAGTGATAGGAGGCGACTTCAATGTTGTCGCCTGCCAAGCTGAGAAACGTGGAGGTATTGCCGCGAACCGTTCGACGGTAGCGGATTTTAATGCTTTCATAGTTGACTCGTGTCTTTCCAAGGTTCCCTTCGTTAGTTCAACTTTTACCTGGTGTAATAACCAGGCGGGGCCTAACTGGATCCTTTCTCGTCTTGACAGAGTATTCGGATCGGAAGGTTGGTTAAATCTTCCATTCGCTTTCTCTGTCTCTCATCTGCATCAGACCTTTTCTGATTATGCTCTTATGCTTCTTTGTTGCAATCCACATAATCTATCCGGGCCTTCCACTTTCAGGTTCCAGAGTATGCGGAGATCGAATCACTCGTTCCATCAGGTTGTGGAAGACTCATGGACTTCCCCAGCAGTTGGCCCTCCAGCTGTTGTGTTTTCTCGTAAGCTTAAGAGTTTCAAGGTTTATCTGAAGGCTTGGAACATGCAAGTTTTCAAGAATATCTTTGATCGTGTTAAAGCGGCCGAAGAAACCCTTGTTCTTGCAGAAGCTTCATTTGATGGTGAGACCTCCTCTGCCAATATGGAGGCTTGGGCTTTGGCCCAGTTAGACTTTTTGTCTGAGTTACGCATCGAGAAAGACTATCTTCGCCAAAAGGAAAGGATCAAGTGGGTTGTCGATGGCGACGCGAACTCTAAGTTTTTCCATTCCTTCATTCGCAAGAAGAACATACTTCTTACGATTCTTCATATTCAGCATCCGGATCTATCCGGGCTTCCACTCGAACGGAAGTCAAAGAGACCATCCTATCTCACTTTCATGATTTCCTTGGTTCTCCCTCTGTTCCGGTGTAACGACCCGGAAAAATGCGATCTTGGTTATCCGATATACAACACATATCGAACATTCAAGGATCGAAAATAACCGAATAGTTAATGAAAGAAATTAGAGGGTGAGGAAAGATAAGATAGAAACTTAGAATAGAAGAAGAATAAGAACACAACATCATAGTAACACGAACCTCACAGCGGAACGAATAACATATAATAGATAACGTATCTTTGAAATAAACATCTGTATTTGAATATACATCATTATCAAAGTACAACACTTACAACATAGCAGAAATAAACTATAACTATATGATCCTGAAGCCTCCTGCTCTAGCTCTTCAGGTATCTGTAAATCCCGACTACTTGACTGCCCATACGAAATTTGGGCACCCAAGAGTTTAGGGAAAACAAAAACAAAATAAACTCCGGGTCAGTCATGGGACTGGTATGAGTAAAACAGTTTAAAACAGTTTGAACAAGTAAACGATATCTCATAAGACCACGCCGTATAACGGAACGGGTTTTTCCCTTATGAGAATCCAAATTATCTTTATATCAAAAAACTTTTGATATTATAATAATGTTTATCGACCACAATATAATAATCATCTAGCAGAAACACTTTCATCTGGCGTTCTACATACATAGTATACAATCAAAACCGCAAGCACGTATTGGGTAATGGATTTCCAACTATGACAAGGTATGGAACCACCTTTCGCTAGTGTACCTCTAGAAAGGAATACACTGGGTTCAACAAGAACATCTTGCAACCCGACCACACATGACCGACCACTCATTTCGCTTGAGTGTATCGAATGTATATCACCAACGGTTGGGATCAGCAACTGTTTCCCGAATGGGACAGCATCAACAATAGATTTTTAGAAGTAAATGAAACTCTAGATCAGGTGATTATACACCCTACTTCGGAGCGGCCGACTTAGCCATGCTGCCTGCCCGATTTCTGTTATTTACTGGTTGATGAGGCTTGAGGTTACGCTTCATCATCACATTAGATTCACTTCGAATGCCACATTGTCAGATCCATCGAAAATCACTAATTGATGTCTACAATAGTACATTACGTGTTAGCTAAAGAAGTTTCCTTCTCCGCTTCCACTCTTGGTACGGTTGAAGAAATCAATGTACGTGACCTTTCTGGAAATACTCTGTCAGAAATTCATCCATACAAGTCATCCAAGAACAGGATAAACCGAAGGCACTATTCAGTATATCCATCTTAGGCACTGTTATCTAAGACTTATACAATAGCCCTTGCACTTTACTCTGTCTTCAATTATCTTTGGCATATATGATTCGCAACGCTTATGCCAATACAGAGTGGTTCTTTGGATAATAATCCAACTGGTCTCCCCATATTAACAACGTTAAAATGGTCAAAACTTCGATAGTCTGTGATTTAACTATCGAAGAAAGCACGTGTGCAAACAACGATATTATTTCCAGATGGAAATTCTATCAATCAATCATCAATCATATATACATATATATATATATATATATTCATATTTCCTTATTTCAATATTTGATTACATTTCTGATTCTATTTGGAAAACATTTCCAAATCTTCTTTACTTGGATTTAAACAGATGTTTAAATCAACATCGCGATGACAACTCGAACCACTATACTTATTTACTAAATTCACTTAACCACTTTCACTCTCGAACCTTAACCATTTCTAAATTAAAAACGAAGTCAATCAAGTTGGGGTATAACTACCTCTTAGACCTTAACTGAACAACATTCAAACATCGAAAAAGGTTAAGTTCATCTTTTAACTCTTTAACACTTCCTTACGTAACTCTCGTTCGAATAAATCTCTATTCGATAACTCCTCCCTTCGAATAACTATATCTGATAATCTCTCTTCGAATAACTAAATTCGATTAACCTTTTTTCAAATAAACTAAATTCGATTTACTCTATTTATTTAACCCTAATCGATTAACTCTTTTTACTTAACTTCTTTCGAATAACTAATTCGATAACTCCTTTCGAATAACTAATTCCATAACTCCTTTCGATTAAACTATAATCGATAACTCCTTTCGAATAACTAATTAGATAACTCCTTTCGATTAAACTAACATCGATTAACTCCTTTTGATTAAACTAACATCGATTAACTCCTTTCGATTAAACTAACGTTGATTAACTCCTTTTAACTTGATTAAACTAACATCGATTAACTCCTTTCGATTAAATTAACATCGATTAACTCCTTTCGATTAAACTAACATCGATTAACTCCTTTCGATTAAACTAACGTCGCATTTTAACTCGATTAAACTAACATCGATTAACTCCTTTTAACTCAATTCGAATAACTAATATTCGATAACTCCTTATTCGACCAACTCTAATCGATTTATCCTAATTCGATTAACTCTATTTAATTACTCTATTGGTTAACTCTACTGATCAATTTAACTGGTCAACCCTAATTGATTAACTCTAACTGGTTAACTCTAACTGATCACTTTAACTGGTCAACCCTAATTGATTAACTCTAACTGGTTAACTCTAACTGATCACTTTAACTGGTTAACCCTAATTGATTAACTCTAACTGGTTAACTCTAGCTCATACTCTATTCGATTAACTCCTATGAATTAACTCCTTTTCTATTTGTTTACTTAACAAATAACTATTCCCTTTTCAATACTATTTATTTAACAAATAAATATTTCTTTTTATTCTAACTTATCCTTCGATTTTATAAATATTTTCTTTTATAAAAATCCTTTTCCTTTTCTATATAAAACCCATCGATTTTATATAAATAATTCATTTTCAAAATACACTTTGAAAATCCCCATTTCCACATCCATATTTCTTTTGGTATTTAACATACCATATAACAATGATCGGTATCATTCAACATATAAAATCATCAACAAATTTCATATCACATAATATAACACAATATATGAATCACAGTAAAATAAATGTTGAGGAATCCAGTTGGATTCCTCCAACCTGTTTCCCTGCACCCACAAACGTTACACAATATAGATAATATCACTTTCAGTTCCATATGATATATTCTGTTAAACAGAATCAATATAGAAATTCAACTAACTAACTAGCAGTTCAATCAATCAGTCAACACACAGTCAATTAGCCAATATTTAACAGTTCTAAAAATACAACATGAAATTATAAACTGTTCAGAGTTAGTGAGATTTACTCACATTGGACGATCATCGTTAATAACGATAACCATCGCTCGATTCAGACGGACAATTTATTTTGCTGTAAATTGTAACGAGCTTCAATTCACTCCCAGTCAGTTCCAGGCTGTAGCCCTCGTCCATACGATCCTAATGGATCTTGTTTCGCTGAATTTCGATATCGTATGATGAAGTTATGACGTGTACAATTTCATGAAATTTTTAAATAATATGCTGGACTTAATAAATGGGCCTCACCCCTTTTTTAAAATAAAAACCCGGCCCAACAGCCCTACAACCCAAACCCGCTTCCCCTACTTCTCTTTCTTCCCGTCGAATACCAGGAACAGATCCATAACCCTTTGCATGATTCCAACCCTCCCTTTCTCCTCAAACAATACACTACAAATCCCACAAAATCCACAACCAAAACCTTCTTTCATTTCCGCATCGATCCATACCCGAATGGCCACACTCGCACTATCTTCCTTGTTCGCGAGCTCGAGCAGGTACAGGGAACCATCGACGTTTTATCAGCACCGAACACCACCAAAATCTCACCACACCTGCCAAATCCAACCACGAACTCACTGCAAACCTCCAAACATCGAATCGATGCACCAAAACCCCCAAATCATTAACCCTAGGTTTTCTGCCCAACCGTCGAACCCAAATAAAGCTGTCGCACCTACTGAAAGTACCACAGAAATAAAGAGCGCCGTTCACCGATTAAAACCATACTAGATTTGAGATTTTTAGATATGTTTTTGGATTTTATCTTGATTTTCTTTCTGGGGATTTTTTTCACTGTAAAGAGCATATGCGGTATATATATATAGTTGTGTTGGTGGTTGGTGATGTTTGTGGCAGAGAAGAGAGGATGGCATGGCCTGTTGTTGCCCCTAAAATATTGGGATTTTTTTTTTGGTTAAATTATTTTATTTTCGCCAATTTCTCCTTGTATCTGACTTCTAAAAATCCCTGCGACTACATACGATACCCAAAAATCACCAAATTGGACATACAGCTAGATTTCGATATTACGGTCCCAACGAAACTGGTTTCATCGAATTCCGACTCCGTTTGCTCACACAGCGTATTTTTTTACTGTCGAAATACTGACTGTTTCTCACTCTAAAAATCCGTACGACCACACAATGACTCTAAAAATCACGAAACTGGAAATCTAACAACTATTTGACATTGCGGATCCAACAAAATTAGTTTCGTCGAATTTCGACTCCGTTTGCAAAAGTGGCTATTTTTAAAGTCCTAAATAACCCATTTAAATATATAAATATATTTAAATTTAATTAAATTTAATATTTATAAATAAATATTATCGTATATATATTCACAGTGGAATACCATACAACTCTAGAATATTCCTATATGAATTTCTACTCGATATTTCAATCCCGATATAAATCGATATTCGATTTAATATGAAATTCCTTTTATAAATATAAATAATTCCTTTATAAATTATAAAGGAATTCCACAACGACTTTTCTAAAATTTGATTTGGACATAAATCAAAATCTACACGACGAAATCCCGATTTTTCTCTTCCACTGGAAAGATATACTCCACCAGCTCCTAACGTTTCTTATTTCACAGAAATCCGATTTAAAACGGCTTCTGTATATTCAGTTGAAGTTCGAATCGCCATTTTACGAACTGTAGTGCCATTTCGAGCTCGATTTTAATTATATTATAACTCTATGTTCAAACTGTCATTATTTAAATATATTTGTTATTCTAATTCAATTCTGAACTGAATTAAATATAACAGATAATCCAGTTCACACCATATCGCCATTTCAGCCTATTCTGATTATTTCAGAATTAAACATATTATTTAATTTATTATTTTAATAAAATATTCACCATTATTTAATTCCACGACCATTAAATTCACTATATCACTATTTATATAATTAAATAAATTAATTATAATACCTCTGCAAATGCGGGTCATTACATCTGGCCTCAGATCTGTCTTTACTATCCTTTAGAGAGCGCTAATCTGGCTGTTCCTCCATCCTCAAAGGAGATTCGGTCTTGTGTCTTTGCCTTCAATAAGGATAGTGCTAGTGGGCATGATGGCTTCAACGGGGTTTTCTACTGGAGTGTATGGCCGATCATCCAATCGGATCTCTGCCTAGCTATTCGGTTTTTCATCTCAGGTGGAGATTTGCCTCAGGGGTGGACTTCCACCAATTTGGTCCTGATCCCTAAGTGTGAAAATCCTCGATCGTGTGCAGATTTTCGCTCGATCAGCTTGTGTAACTTATCCAACAAGATTATATCTAAGATCCTAGCCTCAAGGCTAGCTCCTCTTCTGCAGCGCATTGTTTCAGCGCATTGTTTCCTCTTCTCAGGCTGGGTTTGTAAAAGGCCAGTTGATCACGAATAATGTCCTTTTAGCCCAAGAACTAGTGTCGCAGATTAATTGGAAGGTCAGGGGATCGAATATGGTTGTCAAGCTAGAATGGAAAAAGCTTATGATCGCATGTCCTAGTTTTTCATCATCAAGGTCCTTCGTGCCTTCAGGTTTCCTGAATCCCTGATTGATCTTATCTGGCAGCTCATTTCCAACTGGTGGTTTTCCTTTCTCATTAACGGATCAACTAACAGGTACTTCAAGGCTGGAAGGGGACTTCGTCAGGGAGATCCTCTTTCCCCTTCTCTCTTTGATATCGCCGCTGAAACATTCGTACGTGGATTACATTCAATAATGATAGCAAATCAGATTCAGAGGTTTGGCATCCCTTCTGGTTGTCTTCTCTTTTCTTCATTATCTTTCACTAACGACATTATCATTTTCACAAATGGTAGCCATCACTCAGTCTGTCGTCTTGTCAGCTTCATTTAGCAATATGAGAGTTGCTCGGGCCAATTCGTTAATTCTGATAAAAGTTGTTTCGTCCTAGCCAAGGACCTATCTATTCTACGATCCTCTTGGATCGAGAATTACACCGGATTCAAGCTGCGTCCCTTCCCTTGACGTACCTCGGTATTATTCTTTACATAGGTCGTAAGCTAAATGCCATCTTTGACCCCTTGACTGATAGAGCCAGGGGAAAGATTATCCGGTGGAATGTGACGCTTCTTTCTTAGGCAGGTAGGCTTGTCCTTCTCAAGTCTGTACCAGACTCTATAGGATCGCACATTTTTTGCTGCTATGACTCCTATTGATTCTTTCTTCCGATCTTATCGGTCTCTGGCTTCGTCCTTTTTTTGGGGTAAGAAGGATAACGCTAAATGTCACCATTGGCTTTCTTGGGACGTCATCTTCCATCCCAAAAATGAAGGGGGTTTATGTCTTAGAAATCCAAAGGATTCGTGTACCGCCTTTGCCTGCAAGATGTGGGCTATATTTGATGCGAACGATTCCTTATGGGCGACGTTCCTTCTTGCTAAGTACCGCAGGCTTCAGAATTTGAACTTCGCCGGTAGCCCATCCTACGCGAGTGAGATGGAAACAGAAGCAATCCGTGAAAGTCTTTTCGTATTCACATGGTGGTGGATCTGGCTGGGACGATAACGCCTTCTCTTTGAGAGCGGCTTGGAGCTCAGCGAGGACGACAAATCCATGTCTTCACCTCTTCTCTTTCATCTAGGATGCCCGTATTCCGCTGAAGGTTTCCCTTTTTATATGGCGGACCCTTCACAATGGCCTACCATTAGACGAGAACCTTCAGAGGATAGGCATCCCAACCGTGTCCCAGTGTAGGTGCTATGGGTTCAGGAACACCGAATCCATAGCTCACTTGTTTTTATTTGATTTAGCAGCCAAGGCAGTATGGAATTACTTCAGTAACTTGGTTTGCCTTTGAAGTAGTGCGTCTTCACTCACTGATTTTCTAAGATTCCAATCGGCCGGAATCTCAGGTAAATCCTATGGCTCTATCCTTTTTAGGTTGATCCCTTGTCTTATCTGTTGGAACTTATGGTGTTTGCGGAATAAGGCAATTTATGATGAGTTGCCGATGGACCCTCCTTCCATCATTAGAAAAGTACGAAATGATGTGTTCCTTGCTTTTTGTGGCAGACCATTTAGAGGTTCCTTTAGTTCCCGTTCTAGGCAGTTGGCTGGCGCTTTTGGTGTTACATCGGTGCCAACAACCCACCGGGCGGGGATTGGTTGAACTCTCTCCTTACAAGTTTGTGGGTTTGACCCACTCTCCTGGACACACCAACCCCCTTCTTTTATGACCCTAATTCTGTTTGCGAGTGCTGTAGGGCCTCGATTACAGGTTATTGGGATCGTTGGGCTTAGGGCCTCTTTCCTTGCCGCACCTCCACCCCTTTTTTGTTCTGATTTAGTTTGTGAGTACTGCAGGGCCTGGTTTACAGATTTGTTTGGATCACCTGGCTTTGCATCTTCTGGTGCTAGTGAAGTTGTTTTGGCTTGGAAGGTTCAGACATATGGGTTCTTGAGTTTCTTGTGCCTCAGTGTTGCTAGACCATCTACTAGCTCATAGCCCTCCTTCCTATTGGATGGTTCGTTACGGCAGCTTCTCAGACTAGATATGAACTTTGATTTCATTATTGAGATAGGAGAGCTTTACAATGGGCTTGATTGGCTGCCCTAGTTCCTTTGTAGTTACAGGTAGTTGATGTATGCTGTTGAGCTTTTCAGAGTGCAGTTCTGGAGAGCTTTTGTGGAGATGGTTTTGTTCACATTTATTTATTTGTATATTTTTGTATGGAGTGACTATTGTATTGTTTAGAAATAGATATATTTCATTATTGGGTGGTGGCCATGCCGGAGCTCGATTTTGAAGTACGGTGGGCGGTGGTTTATCCGAAGCTCATCTATCTACTTTTCTACATTTACAAATAGTCATAGTCCAAGCAGTTGAAATTATTGGTTACCTACTAGGCATGTTGGCAGTTTTGTTTAAAATTTCATTAAAAAAAGGAAAAAAAAAGAAACTTCATAATCAAGTAAAACGCATGCACACCACCATATTTAAATTGTAAGACATAGAAGTGGCATGCATCAAACCTTTTGCAAATAGAAATTTTTATACGACAATCATGTGGACCCACCAAATTCAAACTCTGTTGATAATTAGGTGTCGTTCGCTGTAAAATTCAGCCACGTTGGCGATTTGTTCACGTCCGATGCATCAGATGCAAAACAATTTTTCGACCGATCAAATGAAACGTTTGGAAACATTAGAGAATAAACTGTTGGCGTCAGACGCGTCCGATGCAACGGTTCATTTCCAACGTTCTGATTTATCTCGTACGATAACCCCTCCTCTCCTTTCGTTCATTCGCCACCCAACAAACCCCTTCTTCCCTCTCCTATTTTCCATTTTTTTTTCAAAGAACGAAGCTCCAAATCAAGTATTTTTGTATGCCGTTGTGTTTAATTTTCTTAATTCTCTAATATATATTTTTCTTAAACTTTTTTGTTTTTGTTTTCTAGTATGTCTTTCGATTTTTGGTCTGCTACTTCCCAGCCTTTTGCCAATTGGACAGTGTAACGGGAGGCTACTTTCCTTGATACATGTATTGAGTTTTTGGAAGAGCAAACAGGTGGCGTTAGCGGCTTTTATGGGACTGTCGCGACGGCTTTAAACGACTGTTTTAATCTTGATTACACAGAAATTCAGATTAAAAACAAGTGGAATAATTAGAAACAGTCGTTTCGTGATTGGGAAAGACTGTTGCGGACACCAAGCGAAGAACGAAACCCAGTGAACAATAGGTTGGTTGGATGGTACTGATGAGTGGTGGGCTAGCGGCTCAATCAGACCATACACGCGATTCAAAATAAATGCGTCGATGAAATTTCGATAGCAGAACATACTTTTTGGCAGTTGTATGGGTATGCCTACTTGCCTATACCCGTTCCCTCCTACTACACCTGCACTAGCTTCTTCTTTCACCACTCCCGACGCCGGTTATTATTCCGATTGGATGACTACTGACAACCCACCTTCTGATCAACCCTCTAGGAGCACACATACCGAGCGTGGCAGTACAAGCCACTATTTTGTGATCCCCACCTTCAGGATGTTATTTCACATTGCTACAATATTGTTCGAGCTATGTTAGATGTCAAGCAATGAAAAATTATGATGATTTTCCGTAATGACCAAAAGAATCTGGAGATTACCGACGACCTTGAAGACAATGATGTGCAGGGGTTTACTTTAGTGGAGTTGAGGAGATTACATCATTGTCAGAATTTGTATTCTTTTTATGTACTTGTTTGTTTGTATTTCTGTTTCATTTAATGAAAAATAGTCATTTTTTAGTTTTAAATTTATGTGCAATTAGTCTTTAATTAATTCAAAACAAATAAATTAAAATTGCATTATATATATAAATATCCCGTTCAAATACCACAATCAAATACCTCGTTTGCAGATACCACGCTCAAATACCCCGTTATCGTTCGCTAGAAACGCACTCTTACAGGATCAGCATACCCCTTTTCAACTTCAGCGCTTATAATTTTTTTTTTTTGTTTCTTTATTTTCATTTTCATGCTTCCCTCCTCTTCTATTTTATGCCAATATACCATAATCGATCTCAATTTATCATTAATGAAAATTCGTAAAAATGGTTTCGTTAGGTTCATCAGCTCAAGATCTATAGCTTGGTTTAGGTTTTACTGAGTGGGTCTAAGTTGGAATTGCTCGAGTTTAAAGAGGATTTGGAAATTGAACAACGCAAAGTTTTTGGTTATGCGTGCCACTCTGGGGTATTGTAGACGATGACATTGCCGGTGGAAGAAGCATCATGGCTAGGGCTATCAATGGCGAACTTGCGGTAATGTCTAGGGTTGGCGATCGTCTTCTGGCAGATCGATTTTGCAGGTTTTACTTGGTGTAGGAGGTGGAACTCGAGTTATTGAAGCTTTTGAAATATGTAAGAAGTCCTTTAAAGTTGTGGCAAGCATACTAATTGTCCAAGGATATTTATGCCATTCTTCACCCATTTGACCATTCCTTATTTTCTATATGTCTGTTGCTTTGTTCGACATCGATTGATAGACCATTTGTTGCTAACAAGACGAAAAGATGCTTAGGTATTGATGCTCTCCATTTTGATTACTTTAATTTGTTATGTTTGGTTAATTTTAATATATAAAACAAAATAGAGTATGCACGTTCTGGATGCTAAGTTTTTTTTTTTGTATTGTTATAATTTTGCTTCAAGCTGAAAGAGATGCTTAGGTTATAATGCTCTCCATTGTGATTACATCTGCAACTTTAGATATTGTGTGTCTTATGTTTAATGAATTGTGCCTCATGCATTAAAACAAAAAAAAAACGACTGCTGCTTCTTTATAGGATGTATTTCCGTTTTCTATTGTTAGCTTTGTTTGTTCTTATTTTTAGATAAAGCGCATTGTGCCTAAGTTCAAGTGATCCTTTGATGTTGAATATATGAATTTGTTCTGATCTTTGTATATACTTCTAGGCGTGTATATAATTTCTAATCACATTTATGGTCTTTCTGTATTAAAAATAAGAAACCATCGCCTCACATGTTTTTAATACTTTCTATGTAAAAATAAATAATAAATTAAAGGAAAATAAACAAACAAAGGGAACTATATATTGGAAACATTCTCAACTGTAGTAACACACCTTCCCAACCAATATCGGTCCTCACAGATGTGCCACACGGGAACCACCCAAGAAAGTATAAGTTGTTTGAACTACATAGGCTCCGTGCACCATAACTTCTAACAAATGATCAAATCTCCATTTAAGAACCCAGCAGAGCATAAGAGTATGTTCTCAATGAAAAGAAGGCTATGGATCTTTTATTAAGGCTTGCTTTGTTATTGTCAAATTGTTGCTACTACTTCTAACCTTTTATGTGCATTGCTACTACTTCTAACCTTTTATGTGCATATTGAAAGCAATATTTATTTTTGGTTGCAGTCATCATGAGTGATGGTAGATAAGCACTAAGATATCATTATGTTCCAATGTATAAAATATAACTAAATATGCATACAACCATGACGCATACAATCATTGCGTTCCTATTATTGGGTGTATCACTTCTGAGCAAATAGTTGAATTGTTGAAGCCTTTTATTGAATTGCTTGAATTATTCATTTGGTCATTAAATAATTCAAAGTATTAGTTTTAAATTTCAAATGCAAAAAAAACTGATAGTAATTTACTTATGGATGCCAAATTTATGTAGGGTCGTTATAAGAAAATAAAATAAAAAATGAAGTTTTAGTAATGGGTTGCCTGAGTTGAGGAAGATAAAATATTAATTAAGGTAAAAAGGTATGATGATCTCCAGTTATGCTTCATTAATAGTTTCCCCTCTTTGTATTATTTTAGTTTAAACTGATTAGCTTCCCCTACTTGTCATCGCCAATTTAAATCTAACTTCATCCAAATCAGATGCCTTGGATTGCTATGCCCCCAATAATGCATAAAATTGTGTATGGTACAAGGATGTTATCACTAATACGTTTTTAATAGGTGAAGCACTTCTTCAGGAACTGTTTTAGTATCTATATCTACTATATATCATTTTTAGTTTCATTTATGTCATTTTCTTTTTTATTTGATTATACATACTATTATTGTATAAATAATACCATTTTTCCATAAACTAAATAGCATGCACATTAAATAAAATTTCTTTAGCGTATTGCTTTTTTCCCAAGAATTAATTACAGTCCCTATACAAAACTTCATACATGATATAAAAATAGGCACCGTTTTTAAATACATATAAATCCTTTACAATGGCAATACATCTCTAATAAGTAAATTTGTCTCATTATATTGAAACCTTAAATTCAATTCCAGTGTATAATATTTGCATTTATTACTATTACTTTCCAAAATAATTCATTGAGTGAAGACAATTTGTAACACCCGACCTCCATTAAGGTCACTCACAAAGGGAATGCCTTAACTTCAATGGAGCATTTTAGGTAAACAGACACAGAATATCACAAGACAGATAAAAAAAATTTGCAGTGGAAATAAACAGCTTGATTAAATCACCAAAATACTTTGTTACATAATACCATGAGTCATAAAACCCTTACAACAAAACACTTCTGTCTTACATTATCAGAGTACATAGGTATTTAAAAGAAAAACATCATTCCCCAGATTAAAGATCAAGCCATATAAGAGACAGAGACTCGAGCCATACTTCAGAAGTAGCTCCTAGAAAATGATATCCAAATCCTGACCAAACCTGGATGTTTCCTCCCTGAGAACTTGGGGGGAGGGCGAATGGGAGAAAAGAGGCAAAACAAACTAGGTCAGACATACGTCTGGTGAGTCCAGTAACTTTTAGCCAGTAAATAAATAAAGGTACACATGACAGGCATACAAAGTGGATAAGATGATTCATGATACAGATGGCAGGTATGACAGGACAAATAAGGTAAGGTGTATGCATGCTTCACTACAAACTACTCTGCACTATTACTTGTAAAATCAAGATGGGATGATCCCTTCTGCTAACCATAATAACGATAACGATGGTGGTAGTTTCATGTATTCCTAGCTGCTGTCATAGGTGTCGCCTGCTCCTATCTCAACTAGTCGTACCCACTACCCTCCTACTATAAATTGGTAGACTTAGGGCATACGTCCGGGTATACCCTAACCACTAACCTAATCGATCGGCTCCCTACTTTGTAGAAACCCTGTGCTGGTCCCACAACTAGGGGGTATCACTTCCCTAAAGCGGCAACCCAAGGTATGCACAGTTATCCATACTGGTGTCATGGTCGTCTTGTCCCCCTCTGCACGGCCCATGCACGCACATGTCCCCGGTTGGTTTGCGCCCTGCACACCATCCATCTCGTTTTGGATCTCTTACAATCAATCAATAAGCATGCACCTTCCCCGCCTAGTACGGAGTTCTTTACTTTGATATCCCTCCGGGTTACTGACTGAAATGGGTCCCACACAACATGATACAAGCTTTCCCCTATGTCTTGTATCCCCACTAGGTTTTCTACGGACTATGTATACCCTAAGGTGTCTTTAATTACATAGCCCTCAATCAGTTATGCGTACCTATAGTTGTCTTTAATACATAACCCTTAATCTACTTATCGGTTATGCTTACCTATAGGTGTCTTTAATACATAACTCTATCTATTTGCATTAGTTATGCATACCCCTAAGGGTGTCTTTAATACATAACTTTACTATTTTGCCCCGGTTATGTATACCATTAGGTGTCTTTAATTACATAACCCTTTTTATCCGGTTAAGTTTGTGGGCCTATATATATTAATATTACCCACCTTCCCTTCAGTTGTACTTAACCCTCCCACTGATTTAATCCTGTTTATTTAATGGTTAAGTTTGTGGGCCTATATATACTTTAATATTACCTACCTACCCATCAGTTGTACTTAACCGACCCACAATCCAACTCATTTTACTTAACCCTAACTTATGTCTATCATCATACAGTCCACATGTATTAAGTTAGGTTAAGTAGTCTTTTCTTGTTACCATGTCCAACTATGGTTATATTGGGCTAGATCTCCCACATTGGGCCTACAACATGTGGATGCTGGATACGCCGGTCGGGTCTGGGCAGTCTTATTCCACAGTTGGGTCTAACCTCGTGTCTTAGCCCGAATCGTATTCACACACTTAGACCTCTCACATTAGGTTCAACATTAATGGCTGCTGGATATGCCGGTCAGGTCCGGGCAGACTTCCACCACTAATGTGACCTAACCTCGTGTCACAAGTGTTAATTAAATTTTCAGACTTTAATTGCTTAAACATTCCTCTTTTGATTAATTAAGTTAATTAATTAATTAATCCTTTCCTTTTTATAGGTGTCAATACCTATTTTATTAACAATTTGAATTTCCTATCCATAAATGGTCATATTCAAATTATGCCATTTTTACTCAACTTTACCTATGTAATAATAGGTAATTAGTTATATGTTTCCCTACTAGAATCATTTGTCCAATTTACATAAACCCTATGTAAATTATGCCTATTACAAATTCCTCTTTTCCCCGTTTCTTAACTAGCGTAACTGTTTGCGTTTTTGGCGTCATCGAGGCTACAAAGTAGCTTTGCCATAACAATAAAATAAAGGGAATGACAAGGTTATCGTTTTCAGTACAATTTTTGGCATAAGCATGACAACTAGGGAAAATGGCATGATAAATTCGCATATAATTATGATTCACCACATAATTTACAACTTTCATAGATTCATGATATTGCAACATAACAACTTGCATAGGTTCACGATTCTCAACTTAACAACTTGCATAGGTTCATGAATTAACAACATAATTAACAACTTAAATAGATTCATGATTCACAACATAACAACTTGCATAATTTCATAAATTCATCACATAATAACTTGCATAAGTAACTTGCATAAGTTCATGAATTAACAACATAACAGCTTGCATAAGTTCATGAATTCATCACACAATAACTTGAATAGGTAACTTGCATAGGTTCATGAATTCATCACACAATAACTTGCATAGTTTCACAACAATAATAAACTTGAATGATTTCATACAACCTATACTCAATCCTTAGTCTACCACAATTCACATTTATTTATTTAAACCTAAAAGTGACTAGAACTCACAGAAAAAGAGGGTCTTGAGTTCTGGGATCTGAATTCTGTAATTGATTAGCGTTCCCTTGATGTAGACAATTTCGTTGCTGAGGTTAGACTTTGATTTGAATTGAATTGAGTTTCTTTACTTTGCTTCTAGTTGGTGGCGGCTACTCTAGGTTTTGGAATGACAACATGACGACCAATGATCTAATTTTTGATTAGGTTTAGGGTTTGAGTCTACATGTGTTTATACAGAATTTAGGATTAATTTAGGCCATCCGATCAACCTAGAAGCAACCTGAACCATCCAAACAAGATAGAGTGACACCTCAGTCCTAATGACTCCGCATTGAGTCACAAAATCATCATCTATCAGATCTGCCCGGGGGAGGAGGGCAGGTCGACCCCATGGTCGACCTGGCCCCTGGCGGGAATTTTCCCGCCAAGCCCAATCTGAGTTTGAATTTTGAATTTTTGAAATCTGTTTGAATTTTAATGAAACTTCTTATGGCCATAACTTCTTCATATGAAGTCCAATTCACGCAAACTCGGACTCGATCTCAACCAGAATACCGAGACGAACACAATGGCGTAACCTGTTTCCCTTGATTCTCACATTTGAAATTAAGTATAATTTTAATTTGTTAACACTAATATTAAAATTACGGGGTGTTACGTTCTCCCATCCTTAAAGGATTTCATCCTCAAAATCTTCAAGTCAAGAAGAATGTGCATCCTACCATCCAATCATCCATCTACTCAACCATTAAATACCGGCGTCTATTGTCCTTAAAAGTCTTCTAATGCTTTTATGTTTATATGCATAGTGTGTGTACATGTCCCTATCTAATACAAAATCAGGCAGTCTACTGATTCAGTTGACCTCCTTAATGCAAATTATGTCAGTGCCATGAGTCCATTATGTATGCAAGTAAACCTATTACATGATATAAGTTCTATATATGTGCACACACATTAATCCAAATGCAACATCCATATGCTAGCTCATCCATTTTCATCCATAAAAATAAAAGAAAATGCACATTCATCCATATGCAGAATGAGAGAGTGATTGAGCTGATCTAGTGCCTAATGTGTGTGTATATGCGTCCACAGGCAACCACTAGCAAACACTTGCATCCACTTGCAACCATCAAACATAACATGTCTCAAACACATGTTCACATCCATGGATTTCCTATCTAAAGGTCGAAGATTCGATCGATGGGATACAAACAAATGATATAACTAAAACAAAAGCTCCGTTCCCATTTGACATCGGCTAAGAGAATAATTCCCTAAGTCTTAGCCCCGAAGACCGAAATCAACATCAGACTGACACTTAGAGAATTACCCCCATTAAATAATGTCAAAACTGGAAATCTACTTCATGTTTTGAGTAGAAACCCCTATCCTTCAGAAATATTTAGATACTTACAGACTACTGGTACAGATCAGATTACAGAATGATTCTCAGAAAGCTAAACATAACAGGCCCTTGTGGGTCATAAGAAACTTTGGGGGTCTTCCCATGACAAGTTAGAAACTTAACGACCCTCCTCTCAAAATCTAGAATAGCCCTCTACATAGAAAGCTGGTCCATTTAGAACCAACCCATAGCCCATAAACTTGAGCACACAAATGTCACATTCAAATTTTTGATGCCTAACACAGCTAATTTCAACCCCTTACAAATCACCAATAAATGAGCCGAACCACCGAAGGGGTTTGAAACAACTACGGGATCAGAAACAAGACTAGTATTAAAGTGCAGAGTCTCAATTACAAAATCAAAATGCCAGAATCAAAAAGAGTCTTAACTTCATAATCAAATAAGGGAATTAAACCTTTTACATAAATTTTTCCTATCTTTATCCTATCCATCTGCCACGAGAGCATTCGCCTGCCCTCCAGAAGTTCCTTGCGATCCCTGCCCCTTCGGGCATTCCTTGGAGAAGTGTTTGACCTCTCCGCACTTAAAGCAATTGAATTTCCTCCTTTTACATTATTTGACCAGGTGGCCTTCTTTCCCACAATAGTGACATTTCCTCTTATCCTTGGCCTTGTCATCCCTTTCGCTTTTCTTCTTCTGCTGCTGTTGTTGTCCTTTCTTCGGTCCTGCCTTCTCATT
The DNA here is from genome assembly GCA_030737875.1 of Allium sativum. Lineage (NCBI taxonomy): Eukaryota > Viridiplantae > Streptophyta > Magnoliopsida > Asparagales > Amaryllidaceae > Allium > Allium sativum. The sequence goes on from CM060912.1 coordinate 620,254,598, forward strand.
TTTCAATGTCCCTTCAACTTTTTCCTCTTTCTTTGCTCCCTTGTCCTCTTCATGCATTAGGGCCATATCCACAAGCTTTTCAAAAGTGGCCCCCATGGGAACGTGGGTCATAGCCGATCCGTGTAGCGGCTCATTCAAGCCTTTAACAAATCTCAGAGCCTTCTTCTTAGGTGTGTTTACCAAGTCTAAGCCAAACCTTGCCAACTGATTGAACTTGTTGACGTACTCTTTTACTGACAGACTCCCCTGCTTTAATGCCAAGAACCTTTCCATGTATATATTTTCTTCTGCTCGTGAGAGAAATTTCGCCTCAAACCTACACCTGAAATCCAACCATGTATCAACTGGACGCTCTCCATTAGTGACCTCCCACCAAAACGAGGCCCCATCCTTCATTAACCAGGCAGCTAACTGGACCTTTCTTCCATCTTCTACCTCAAAGATTCCAAACAATTCTTTCACCTCCTTTAGCCAATTTCGAGCTTCAACAAAAGTCTCCGACCCGTGAAAAGGTTTCCCGCCCATTGCCCGAAAGTCTTTACATATCTTTGCAAAAGTATCAATACGAGGAGGGGGAGGAGGAGGAACGGGCGCAGCTGGGGGAGGAGGAACATTTGCTGGACCTGCGGCGGTGGCCCTAGCTTCCAAATACCTCCTAAACCATCCTGGTATCTGTACACCCTCTGGAAGGTTAAGATCCTCAGACATGCTAAGACGAAAAAGGAAGTGATTTTAGAAAAAGGACCGAAGGATACTACATATGGCTTTTCGGGGAATGTTTTTCAAAACAGGCTTTCCTTTTAGAAAATACTTTCTTTAAAAAAAAATTCTTGAAAATTATTTTTCAAAACTTTTATCTAATCTGGTAACCTTCAGCTTTGATACCAAGTGTAACACCCGACCTCCATTAAGGTCACTCACAAAGGGAATGCCTTAACTTCAGTGGAGCATTTTAGGTAAACAGACACAGAATATCACAAGACAGATAAAAAAAATTGCAGCGGAAATAAACAGCTTTATTAAATCACCAAAATACTTTGATACATAATACCATGAGTCATAAAACCCTTACAACAAAACACTTCTGTCTTACATTATTAGAGTACATAGGTATATAAAAGAAAAACATCATTCCCCAGATTATAGATCAAGCCATATAAGAGACAGAGACTCGAGCCATACTTCAGAAGTAGCTCCTAGAAGATGATATCCAAATCCTGACTAAACCTGGATGTTTCCTCCCTGAGAACCTGGTGGGGGAGGGACGGAAGAAAAGAGGCGAAACAAACTAGGCCAGACATACGTCTAGTGAGTCCAGTAACTTTTAGCCAGTAAATAAATAAAGGTAAACATGAAAGGCATACAAAGAGGATTCACGGTACAGATGACAGGTATGACAGGACAAATAAGGTAAGGTGCATGATGCTTCACTACAAACTACTCTGCACTATTACTAGTAAAATCAAGATGGGATGATCCCTTCCGCTAACAATAATAACGATAACGATTGTGGTAGTTTCGTGTATTGCTAGCTGCTGTCACGGGTGCCGCCTGCTCCTATCTCAACTAGTCGTACCCACTACCCTCCTACTATAAATTGGTAGACTTAGGGCATCGTCTAGGTATACCCTAACCACTACCCTAATCGATCGGCTCCCTACTCTGTAGAAACCCTGTGCTGGTCCCACAACTAGGGGGTATCACTTCCCTAAAGTGGCAACCCAAGGTGTGCACAGTTATCCCTACTGGTGTCACGATCGTCCTCTCCCCCTCTTCCCGGCCCACGCACGCACATGTCCCCGGTCGGTTTGCGCTGCCCACACTATCCGTCTCGTTTTGGATCTCTTACAATCAATCAGTAAGCATGCCCCTTCCCCGCCTAGTACGGAGTTCTTTACTTTGATACCCCTCTGGGTTACTGACTGAAATGGGTCCTACACAACATGATACAAGCTCTCCCCTATGTCTTGTATCTCCACTAGGTTTTCTACTGACTATGTATACCCCTAAGGTGTCTTTAATTACATAGCCCTCAATCAGTTATGCGTACCTATAGTTGTCTTGAATACATAACCCTTAATCTACCTATCAGTTATGCTTACATATAGGTGTCTTTAATACATAACTCTATCTATTCCCATTAGTTATGCGTACCCCTAAGGGTGTCTTTAATACATAACTTTACTATTTTGCCTCGGTTATGTAACCATTAGGTGTCTTTAATTACATAACCCTTTTTATCCGGTTAAGTTTGTGGGTCTATATATATTAATATTACCCACCTACCCTTCAGTTGTACTTAACCCTCCCACTGATTTAATTCTATTTATTTAATGGTTAAGTTTGTGGGCCTATATATACTTTAATATTACCCACCTACCCATCAGTTGTACTTAACCCACCACAATCCAACTCATTTTACTTAACCCTAACTTATGTCTATCATCATACAGTCCACATGTATTAAGTTAGGTTCACTAGTCTTTTCTTATTACCATGTCCAATTATGGTTATATTGGGCTAGACCTCCCACATTAGGCCTACAACATGTGGATGCTGGATATGTCGGTCGGGTCTGGGCAGTCTTATTCCATAGTTGGGTCTAACCTCGTGTCTTAGTCTGAGTCGTATTCACACACTTAGACCTCTTACATTAGGTTCAACATTAGTGGTTGCTGGATATGTCGGTCGGGTCCGGGCAGACTTCCACCACTAATGTGACCTAACCTCGTGTCATAAGTGTTAATTAAATTTTCAGACTTTAATTGCTTAAACATTCCTCTTTTGATTAACTAAGTTAATTAATTAATCCTTTCCTTTTTATAGGTGTCAATACCTATTTTATTAACAATTTGAATTTCCTATCCATAAATGGTCATATTCAAATTATACCATTTTTACTCAACTTTACCTTATGTCATAATAGGTAATTATGTATATGGTTCCCTACTAGAATCTTGTGTCCAATTTACATAAACACTATGTAAATTATGCCTATTACAAATTCCTCTTTTCCCTGTTTCTTAACTAGCGTAACCGTTTGCGTTTTTGGCGTCATCGAGGCTACAAAGTAGCCTCGCCATAACAATAAAATAAAAGGAATGGCAAGATGATCATTTTCAGTACAATTTTTGGCATAAACATGACAACTAGGGAAAATGGCATGATAACTTCGCATATAATTATGATTCACCACATAATTAACAACTTGCATATATTCATGATTTTGCAGCATAACAACTTGCATAGGTTCATGATTCTCAACATAACAACTTGCATAGGTTCATGAATTAACAACATAATTAACAACTTACATAGGTTCATGATTCACAACATAACAACTTGCATAAGTTCATGAATTCATCACCCAATAACTTGCACAGGTTCATGAATTAACAACATAACAACCTGCATAAGTTCATGAATTCATCACAAAATAACTTGCATAGGTAATTGCATAGGTTCACGAATTTACGACATAACAACTTGCATAGGTTCATGAATTCATCACACAATAACTTGCATAAGTAACTTGCATAGTTTCACAACAATAATAAACTTGAATGATTTCATACAACCTATACCCAATCCTTAGTCTACCACAATTCACATTTATCTATTTAAACCTATAAGTGACTAGAACTCACAGAAAAAGAGGGTCTTGAGTTCTAGGATATGAATTCTGTAATTGATTAGTGTTCCCTTGATGTTGACAATTTCGTTGCTGAGATTAGACTTTGATTTGAATTGAATTGAGTTGCTTTACTTTGCTTCTAGTTGGTGGCGGCTACTCTAGGTTTTGGAGTGACAACATGACGGCCATTGATCTAATTTTTGATTAGGTTTAGGGTTTGAGTCTACATGTGTTTATATAGAATTTAGGATTAATTTAGGCCATTCGATCAACCTAGAAGCAACCTGAACCATCCAAACAAGATAGAGTGACACCTCAGCCCTAATAGCTCAGCATTGAGTCACAAAATCGTCATCACTCAGATCTGCCCGGGGGGGGGGGGGGGGTGCAGGTCGACCCCCTGGTTGACCTGTATGGGTAAGTCGACCCCATGGTCGACCTGGCGGGAATTTTCCCGCCTAGCCCAATTTGAGTTTGAATTTTGAATTTTTGAAATCCTTTTGAATTTTAATGAAACTTCCGATGGCTATAACTTCTTCATACAAAGTGCAATTCACGCAAACTCGGACTCTATATCAACTAGAATTCCGAGACAAACACAATGGCATAACCCGTTTCCCTTGATTCTCACATTTGAAATTAAGTATAATTTTAATTTGTTAACAATAATATTAAAATTACGGGGTGTTACACAATTCAATTCTAGTGATTTCTTTTCTAAATTTTTCTATATTCTGAACCAAAAAGAAAAATCATTTTTTTAGAATAAGATAAATAGGAAAAAAGTGTACAATCTCGACTTCTAAACTTTTATTATAATCTATGTATTTGTCGTCATTGAAAATGTAAGGTTATTAAATGGAAGGTTATTGATACAAACATCAAACTTATATTCCTTTGAAAGTGTAAGCACGTATTAAAGTGAAAGGAATATAATAATAAGTTGTTTCTTCATAACTAAATGGATACAGTTGTGTTGTTTGATTTCAATAATTTGAACCAACTTTTGATCTGCATGATGTAAATTTTTGTGTGGATAATGTATTATTTCCTCTCTTATTTTCTTCTTTTGCTTTTAACGACTCATTTTTTTTGTTTACATAACTGGTTGTCTATTCTACGAATATAACTTTGTTTATTAGAAAAGAAATAAGTTAACATAAATTAAACTCATCTTCTTTGTACCTTACCTACAAATTGATGTTGCATACATAGTGTTTGTTTAATTACCCATTCCGTGTTTGTTAAATTACCCATTCTATGTATGGCTTGGATGTATGTTTGACCAGCAGTTTTCATGGTCATCACAGTATGTTTGATTTCTTACCCACATGATATGTCAAATCTACTAACTCATAATTTCCTATGCTATATAAAGATGTTTTATAATATTACACATATAGAGAAGATTTTTTTTAAGTCATATCAATAACCCTGTGGATTACCGATGAATATCATATTAATAGCAATGGATGTCAAATACTAGTGTTATAGTGCTTTTCTAATGCATGCGCTATTTTGCTTAATCATCGAACTCAACATTAAAAACACTTAGGCCTGTTCGGTAGGAGTTAACAGACCGTTTGGGTAACGGACGCGTCCGTTACCCAACAGTTCAAAAAGGACCGTTGAGCCAACGACTCAAATTCTAACCGTTGGCTCTCGATGTGTCGGATGCGTCGAGAGCCAACGGCTGGAATATGAGCCATTGGCTCACGACTTTAAGTTCCATTTCCTTCCTCCCCACTCTTATCTGCCTCCTTCTCCTTCGTTCTCCATTTTTAGGTAATTATATATATATATATATATATTTGTTTATGTTTTTCATTTAATTTTTTTGAATTATTTTTTCCAGTCAAATGGCACACTTTTCTGCCTCTGGTTCTGGCTCTTCCAGCGCCGCCAATGCTACTTGGCCAGCGGATGGAACTGAGGCTTTCATAGACATTTGTCTTAGTAACATTCATCTTTGAGGAACCAATAGATTCCTGACTGCTGTGTAGACTGATTTCAATGAGAGGTTTGAAGACGATTTGACTCAGACCCAAATCAAAAACAAGTGGGATAATCTGAAGAGGGTCTGGACTTCTTGGAATGCTCTGTTACAAGTACCTGGCGGTTTTTGGGATGCTTCACAAGACCTCTTGGATGTATCAGACGATTGGTGGCATGGGGATGCACACATGTAGCAGAGGTTTAGGAGACATCCGCCTTTGAAGTTTCGAGGAGCAGGACCAGCTTTTTGGGGCTGCATTAGCACAGGTATATGCAGTTATCAAATTCCCCCTGCTCCACAGCCCTTGCCGATGCAGATAGTCCACCGCCTGTTCAGTCTGCATGGAGGCAGTCGACGCGCGCCACATCTAGTAGGGCACCTCCTCCAGAACCAGCCTTCATTCAAACAGAGCGTTTCTCTAAGGCGGTGGACCGATGCTATGACCTTCTCTCGCCCATCACTAATGTCGACAAGTGGGAGATCATTGAGATTTTCCGCCTCGACCGGTTTATTTTGGAGGTGGTGGAGACCTTGCCTGATATGGAGTTGATGGGGTACATGGGTTATCATCTTACAAGATTCCGTAGACGTTAGTAGTTTGTTGTATGTTTTCGTTTTATTATTATGTAGTGAACTGTTATGGAATATTATTATGTACTAAAATGATATGTTTGATTAAATGTATTAAGTTAATCATTAAATAATTAAATTACAAAATAAAAATTAAATACTCCGCTCAAATGCTTCGCTCAAATTCTCCGCTTAATGCGCCAAACATATTCTCTGCTAACTACAATTCTCCGCTAAAATTCTCCGCTCAAATTCTCTGCTTCCGCTTGCGCCAAACACACCCTTAGCAAATCATGCTGCAGCGTTTCAATAGTTTCATACTAATAATCTTAAAAGCAATCAATGGATCACGATTAAGTTTAGATATATAAATCAGATAATTTTTTTACCATGTTGTTTGATAAGATGGTTTAACAATGATGGTCTGATCTTGCACGTTCCATCTATCTTATTAGTTTGGGCATGAAAAGTGGAACTATATTACCAATGAATAAAAAATACCTTTGTTGTATATTGTATTATATTTTAAAGATAATAACATTGCTTATAATCTAAAAGCAGTAAATTTAGTGACTAACTGCTGAGATGTCTCTTTTTTAATGTTTCACTTGTGAGAGCTCTCTTTTATCTAAGGTACAAAATATGTAAGAGTTGAAACATGCATTTGAATCTAATGTGTAACAGTTTATATGTAGAATACCATGTATACCATTTTTTTTACTAACTATTCGAAGTATGAAACCAATTACTGATTTGATACTGATAATTAGTCAAGAAGAAATTTTTGTGCATGAAATTTTGGGTTAACGTATACACTAGTATATGCTATTCTTAGCATGAGTTTGTTGGTGCGACTCACGAGATTTATGTTTATTTTTGTTAATGAAGGGAAGAAGATGGCTAACAAAAGTGGACATGATGTATTTGTGCAACGCATGTTGATTGAATTTAAGGCCTGTACAAGTCGTAATAGACAAAAGAGCTAAACCCTGAAAGAAAAAAGGAGATATACTTCGAAAAAGTTGAAGGTCATTATATACTTGAAAATAAAATGAAATTAGGCAAAAGCTGAAGTTTTGAAATTTGAACTATCACTCAAACAAGAATCTTTGCGCGTTGTATGAAGTTTTATAAGTTTTTTACTATGTAGTGAAAATAAGAGTTGTTATTGACACTCCAGTTTTGGTTAAGGGGCGTCACTGTTGAATTTTGGTGGTACTATATTTCATATTTAAGTAGAATTTCGAGATATTTTAGTCAAGCCTGTCCCTTGGGCAAAGAGGGAGAAGCAACCGCTTAGGGCCCTGAATAAGCTAGGGCATCAATTCATTGTTACCAGTACAGAGCGGAAAAAACTATCTTTATTCTCAAACTTCGGTTGACATAGAGCCTCGAGCAAATCTCCATCTAGGTGATAATGAGGTGAGTGAATCTCCATCTTGACCCAATAGCAGGAGTCAGGACAACAGTTGGGGCATTGTAAAAGAGCAAACATTTACAGTGTTACTGGCCCAAAGCTATTCAGCCACTAACACATAAATTCAATTTCACTTTTCAGTTGATTTGCATTTTGTTAAAGGCGAGAATTTCAGAGTTCGCATATTTACCAGTTTAAATATTTAACTGTTGTGGTAATGCGTTTTGAGTTGTTTGCAGTGTAATTTTAATTCTGTAATTTCCTTGTACCGTACACTCATAATTTAATTTGGGAAATGAAACTAGAACAACCTCTACGGCAATGGGACCGCTACAACATCACAATCATACGTGGACTAATTATACTCAGGATTATTGTGTAAGTATTGTAATATTGCAAAAATAATTTGTAGGATTCAAGAAGATTAGTTCAAATTATTAATTATTGCTTAATAACGAGATTAACTCAAAATACTAAGTATATTTAAATTAGTAGTATCATGGCCTACGAAGTACTAAGTATAACAAGGAATTAATTGATAGTAATCAATGAATTTTTTAACGCTTAGTTAACATTTAGTTAACATTTAATTTATAGGATTCAATAAAGGCCCTCGTTTTCGCTTTTCGTTTTAGTTACCAAAACTATTAGGACCGACCCTGATTTAAGTCTACATAGAATTACAAATAGAAATCATTTTTTCTATAGATTTGGTGGATTATGCACAGTGATTGGTTGCTTTTATTAAAAACGGAGTATGAGGAGGGTAGTGATTGGTTGCCTCTTTTTATTGCATTGGAAAAGGCAACAAATAATCTACATAGGAAAGACTTATGCAAGCATTTAGTAGCTTCTTATTGAAGATATATTGTCAAGTCCATTATAAATAGTCATGTATAAGGTTTGTAAGAGGTTATTTCTAATTTTACATTCATTTTCTGATGATATGTTTTTAAATGGGTTCTTTTCTCCATAAATTAATTCAGTTTACCAATATTTTTTTCCCTTTTTTTATTATTACTATAAGATTTCCACATGGAAGCCAAGTGAAGGGGTATCGAAACGAAACCGACGCCAGAATAGAAGCCTGGAGGGTCTTCAGTCGATACCAAAGCATGAGGTAGAGCCGGAACCGAAAGCGAAAGGACAAAAAGGAGCCAAGCCGACATCAAAAGAAAGAGAGATAGGAGCAGTTAGTCGAAACCATAGCAAGGACTCGGTAAATATGCTTCGGCACCAACACAAAAAATCAAATAGCTTAGTGCTGATACTTAGGAGGTGACAATAAAAGCACATTATTGATACCAACATGCACAATAAGTTGGCTTGGTTTTGATATTGGACAAAGAAAGACGAAATCATGAAGATGATACCAAAAACAAAAGGATGAAACCAAATACTAAAGAACTGGTACGGTTGGGGCTGATACCAACCATAAAGAGAAGGAAGCAATTAATTCGACACCAAATATACAAGCTTAGGAATCGATATCGAAGCCAAAATGCATGAAAGGGTAGCACGAGGCCAATAACAAGCATATTGAGCGCAAAGGAGCACAATCGACACCAACATGCTTGGTGTCGATACTACTATACAAAGGCAAGGGCATAAAGGCGGCACCTGGTTATTATACGAAAGCATGGAGGCAGTACCCAGAAATGCAAACAAAGTCGAAACCAGAAGCTACTAAGGTGGTACGACACCAAGAAGATGATACCAAAACTAGAATCTACAAAGGCGGGCCGACACCAAGAGATAGCCACCATAAAAGGGTCCAAATCCTCTATAAAAATGACCCTATGGGTCACATTTTAGGGTAACTTCTCCTTATTTCAAAATCTTGTATTCGTTTCTAAGAGACAAAACCCTAATTTAGAAATCGATTTGGGAATTTCTCTTGTAATCTTTTATATACTCTATCAAGTGATCAATAAAGGAGATACTTAGCACTTGCAATTAATTCCACTTGTTTTCCTATTGCCAATTTGAATTCAAACATATAAATCGAAAATGATTACCAAATTAACCACAATAAGAATTTTAGTTCTTACTAGCTATGAATTTATGAAGCCCTTATCCCAAGATAACTTTTTCCTAAGTTTTGTAAGCATGATACTTACCTCTTGAAGGAGGAGTAACTAATCCTCAAACTTGAAATATCGATATCTAGGAAAGGGTCAGTTATGTCAGGCTTGGAGGGACTAGATTACCCCTAGGTCCACTACCATAACCCTGTATTACGGCATTGACTATTTTTATTGTTAACATTTTGGTGCTAGAAGGGGGGGGGGAGGAGGGGGTTGAACCTCCGATCTTTTGGGTAACCTACTGCATCCCTATCTATTCCAGCTTGTTGGTTAAACATTGAGGGGCATACCATGGATAAAAGGTCTCAATAAGGAACTTCTGGACCTCAAATGGCTACATCATACATCGTTAATCTAAGAGTTATTGAAGAACAAAGGTTAAGAATGTAAGATTTGTGTATCATGAATAAGAAAAGGGAAGTATAACAGTATGACTCCAACCATTGGAGCATAAATCCTTTCCATATATAACCAACTCCTATATTCGCTTTTAGTGGCTCTACATCAAAGGAACACAATTTATTTTCTCATATAAAAGAAGTCATCCATGCATAGGTTATGGGAACTATATTCGAGCAAGGAATAATGAAGGATTCAACTGCTTTACTTCAAAATGGTCTAAGAAAATTGCACTTCATCCCCTAAATATATTGAAAAGAAAACTTGAAGATAAAGATGAAGCAACAAAGATGAGTAACAAAAGGGTTCAGTTCCGAAGTCAAAAGGGATTCTTTAAGTCAAGATTACCTAAAGAATGCAACCTTACCACATCAATTGAGAATATCTTCTTCTTAACCAAACATGAACTTAATTATTGGCCATAATTAAAGAAGAAACCCAAATACAAAGTAAAATTAGGAGGAACATACTGCCATTATAATATGATGAATGGACATGAAACCAACCACTGCAGGTTCTGGAAGGCATGATTATCAAGTTCTTTAATCAAGGCCAGTTATACAAATATGTAAATAAGACTATCCGGTACTAACAAAGGATTCCTTGATGTACGAATGTTTACATGGTCGAGCGAATGAGAAACTCCTTAAAATTTGGTACCTCCTGAAATGGTGAAGCTACCAATGATGGTAGAAAAACCTAGTCCATGCCAAGATGGACAGGGTAAGGCGTCTCCTGGAGGAAGGCGGTGTATAAGCCTTTAGTCACGCCCAAACCAAAAAGGGACAAGTTAAAGCATCAAAAGAGCAGGCCTCCATCTCGAGCTGGAGGTGGGTGTAAGCCTTTGTCTGCGTCCATGTCAGAAAGGGCCAGGGTAAGGCATCAAAAACCCTTATCCGCGCCTACGATGGTTAGGCTAAGGCACCCCTTGGAGATTGGATTCCAACTATGAAAAGGTATAAGACTACCTTTCGATCACTGTACTCTAGCGAGGATACACTGGGGTTCAACAAGAACATCTTGCAACCTGGCCACACATGACTGACCACTCATTTAACTTGACTGTATCGAATATATTGTCACCTTACGACTTTATGGATCCACCGCGGAGATACAAAAACGAAAGAAGAACAAAAATGAATTTTCTCTAGATTGGTGACAATATATCCTGCTTGGGAATGACCCACCTAGACATGTTGTCTGCCCAATTTTTGTCATTTCCCAGTTGATGTGGCTTGAGGTCACGTTTTATCCTTTCAGAGAACATATCAATATCTTTGAATGCCACGTCGTTAAATCCGTCAAACCACTAATTGACGTCCACAAATACACTATGGGTGTTAAGCAAGAGAATTTCTCCGCCACCAAACTTGGTATATTTGTAAAAATCAACGTACGTAATCCTCGGGAACTACTCTGTCATACATTCATCCATACAAGTCATCCAGGAGCAGGATGAACTGAAGGCACCCTCCTACTGCATCCTAGGAATCACCCTATAGATCAATAGCGAGTAGTCCTTGTAATTCATAGATTTCAACCACGGTAGAACCACAGTGTATCTCTGGTTGCAAGTCAGAGATCATACGTGCTCCTTCTGTTTTATGAAAATCTATGGTCTTCAGTTGATTCATCTTTATTCCTCACAAGTTAGCTTCGAGCGCAACGTTGATTCGAAGTGGTTTTGAGTCAAGTTCCCATCCCGGTCTCTTCGAAATAACACGTCAAAAGGTCCAATAAGAAATTTTATTAATAGTTGGGTTTTTACTATCAGTTTCAACAAAACAAAAATTCAGTCAGATTAGTCAAACAGTACAGTCAAGTATATTGGCAGCTTAGGTCTTCCATTTATTTAAAATTCTTGGTCGATCCTTAAAAATCACTGTCTCTGTTCAGCAACACTTCTATTTCCATTACTTTGGAAAATATTACCATAACTCATCTCTTTTAAAACAATTTTATTTCACAAATCCTCCTTCATACTTCTTTAGTTTGAAAATATTATTATAATACCACTAACCACCTTTATATTATTTCTTTTAGAAATATATAATTTGATTTCAGCTATTTACTTCCATTTCCAATTCAAATAACCCTTTCCATTTATTCGGAAAAATTTATCATCACCCATTTATTATTTAGAATAAGTGTGTTTCTGTCTAAGATCATCCTCAATATCTATAAAATAGTGCTATATAAATTACCAAATGTTATAAGTAACTTATATTTCAACTTGGGCTAAAAGAAGTGAATTTATACATTGTTTAACTTAAAGACTCAATAATTATAGTTCAAACCTTGCAAATGAATTGCAAATGTTTTTCTTACGAACATAATAAACTCATTTCAACCTCCTTACCGTTACAAACTAATACCATCCTTCGATAATAGTGAAGTCGTTCAAGTTGGGGGTATTTCATTTACCTCTCAAACCTTGATCGACAACATTCTTATCTCAGAACAGATAGAAGTTCGTGACTAAAATCTCATATCCTCATAATATCAATCAATCTTTATTTTTTATTAAATTTTAAATATGGTTTTATAAACCATAACCTTATTTCAGGAAATCTTGATTTGTTATAAACTTCTTACTTAATATTACCTTTCTATACAAATTCCATTTATTATATTACAAGAATCCATTATCACATAATTTGCCCAAAATCCTTTTAGTGCCATAATATTTAATTAAATCCTTGGATTTTACGATAAAAATCCACTTATAAATTTCTTTACCAAACCCCTTAGTCGATTTCTTAATAATTTTCAAAATATTTATCCGAAGATTAATTACAGCTTTCATCACTTATAAACCATATTAATAGCAAAATCTAATTCTAGATACAATTTGAAATTCCTTTTATAAAAGCCTAATTTGCCTTTATTTCAAAAATTATACTCTTATACAAAAATATAAATCTAAAACTTTGACTCAACTATAAAATAAATTTATAACTTTAAATACGTCAACTCACCTGACGGCAAATCAACGTTTTAATAAAAATGTGAATTTTAGGCCATTTGTTGCTAACCCCTCAATTAATATTGTTTATTGATTAAAATTACAATAACATTGAATTTCAATTCAACGTTAACATCCAATAGGTTCTCAATGTCAACGGGGTTCAAGCAGTTCATATATAAATAATATGAATTTATACGACATACAAAATATTTGAGGAATCCGGTTCGATCCCCCTAACCTGTTCTTCCCTACATCACAACTCATTGTAATATTTTATAATAATATATGGAATAGAAATTCCATCCAATGCATTTAAATGACGTAAATAAAATTAACGTCAATCAATAACAGAAACATATCACCCAAGGCATCTAATCAATCAATTCATATTATCAATGATAAATTATATTTTAATATGAATTTAACACATCGTAGTATTCCACAAAAGTGTGAGAGTTAACTCACCATTTTTGATTCGATGGCTTCAGCGTTGTTTCGTTTAATTTTAAATAAACGTTTAAAATTAAATGAAATTCTGATGAGCTCTAAATCCTTTCGAACCATCTTAGCAATGTAGCCTTCGTTCCTACGATCTCAACGGATCCAGTTGTGCTCTGATCTGATAACATACGTATCGATGAGTTATTGTTATCACAAGTTTTAACATATATTATATACATTGATTATAATTAAATTAATCATTAACAATGCTAATGACCGTGACTAACAATTTAATCAATGATTAAGTTTACCTAATCAAGTTTATACATGATTTGTACGCTGCCAACTTCTTCCCTCACCCCAAATTCTCATGTCTACTTTTCTTCTTCTCTGCCTTAAACGAAATACTTCTCGTAAGCAGTGCTATACCTCCTTCCTCATTACTATGAATATGCCTACGGGCCTGCTGCTTCTTCCCTTTTGTCCCCAACATCTTTTTTAGATATATAAAAGGCCCAACCCATAAAGTAATATACATGGCCCATGCCATGTCTTCCCCCTTTAACCTTCTTCTACAACACAAAGTATCCCTCCAGTATTACATGCACAGCCGAACTCCCATTCATCAACTCCGATTGTTCCTTTATATATATATATACATATATTAAATAAAACGTGCGACTGCTTCTTTCCCATACATTTCAGCTTTTCCCCACACGTATAGTTACGTTTCTCCTTCTTTTATTTTCTTTCTCTACATTTTGTTGCATGCAACTTCCCATTACTACTTCTCCTCCCCGAACCCGCTGCCTCCTTCCATTCGCATCACCAAGGCACAACTCGCAACCCCTACTGAACCATGGCTCCGCCCACAGTTCCTTCTCGTTACAGCAACCCATTCGAAAATTTTATATGTCCAAAATCTCACCATGTAGCTTTCCCTTAGCTGGTGACTTCACCATTGAAATCCCAGAATACCACCACTGAATGCCAACCAAAAGATCATCAGCGCACCCTGCTCCATCTTCCACAACCTCGGGTCATCCTGTCTACTTCCAGACTTTATGTTGCTCACCAATGGCACTGACTCCCCCTTCTTCCTTCCTTAAACCTGTTTATTCACCAAAAGTTAAGCATAAATTGATAGATTAAAACCAAAGGCTTGGTCGTACATCCATGAACAGGCACGGTTAAGCATTGCGCAGCCGCTCGTGCACTATAGGGTTGAGCGCAAGAGGATCGTACACCATAGGGGATCAAGCAATTACTGTAACACCCCACCTCCGCTAGGGTCACTCACAAAGGGAATGTACTAGGTTTGGTGAAGCATTATCGAGGTAAACATGGACAGAAATATTACAAGACAGAACATATATAAAACAGCAGAAGTAAAACAAATTTCATTACCTAATAAAATAAGGTCTAAAGCCTTTCACATCAGAATACATCAAAACCTGTCTTGCAATAATAAAGAAGCATAAAACCATTTCATAAATTATTCCCCAAATAAAACAGTAAGGTAGCCATAGCCAAGAAAAGTCCAAGCCATGCATGATGACCTTCAAGCAGAGGAAGTCCGAACTAAATAACAGTGTTTCCTCCCTAAAAACCTAGGGGGAAATGGAAGACAAAGAGGCGAAAGAAAACGGGGTCAGTCATAAAGACTGGTAAGTCCTATCTACTTCCAGCATAAAACAGGTAAAGGTAACATGAAATGCATAAACTGAAAGTAAACATAAGGATGACGACAAGATAGATAAGCTAAACCAAGAAATTGGATGAACTACTATATCATGATAAACTATGGTGTCAAGATAAATCAAGGTACCACATCATCAGGTTTCTATCAAGTATACTATCACAAGGTATCTATCATGTATGACAACCCACAGTATCTATCATGTATTTTTGCTCTGCACCTCTCGTACTAGTATCCCAACCCGCGTCATGTTTTAACTATGAATGTCCCTTGCCCAATGTCATGTAATGGTCCATGTCAACCTGATATAAATCATATGTAGGTTTTCCCAACTCGTATGTTTCTTTCCATGTATAAGTTCAGTCCTTTGCCGTAGGCCGTACGGGCTTTCCCATGTAAATCTATACCACCTCAACGTAGTACCATTTTATCTTTGAAGTTGTTTTGGACTGCTACCCTTGATCTAGTTATGTTTTCTTACCATGAACTATCGCGTGTTCACTTAGGATTTATGCCACCTAGGACCACTAGGGATTATGCTACCTAATGAACGTTTCCGTGTCTCGGTTTGGGTTCAAGCCACCTAGGGCCACTAGGGATTATGCCACCCGCCAACCGCGCCCTTTATCCTGCGTATGTATCGTGAATCGTTTTCCATGTCTAGACGCACATGTTCCTCAATGTGCCATCCGAGTTCCGTGCCAGGGCAAATCAAGAAATACGGAACTTGGTCGGGAGCTTTAAGTCGTCTGCTGATGCAGATATCAAGGTCTGTTTTTGTACCCGTGGCTATGGTCCCACGTGACCCCTCCCTCAACTACTGAAAGGCCATCCAAGAAAAATCATGTATGAGAACCACATCACGGCCCCACTATAGCCCCACTTTCCTACGGGCCAACCTCACCCGTGACTCGATAGCAAGAACATGGTCTGTTAGGGGTTCTCTGCCTTCCCGTACGTACACGATTAACTAAAGATGGTAGGTAGTCGGCGACGTGCTATCCAGGGCAAAATCAAGTATCGTCGACTCCACGCTAATCCATCCCAGTCTTTAGGTCGCTCGCATAGCAACCAAGGCATACTCTTGGCTCTTCTATCGCAGACCTTAACCTCTGTGAGGCCGGGTTTCATGGACCACCTGCCACCTCACAAAGGGATACCAAGAGTACCCTCACGTACCCCGAAGCTACCGCTTCGTCACCCAGTTCGTTGGAGCTTTTTATCCAAGTCAGATAAGTTGCTCCTCCTCGTATACTAAGCGATGACCTACCGTATCAGGTTACTCATCTCTTTATGAACTAGTCCCATGTCCTTAGCTAAGAATTATTACTTAGTTACCCTTAACTAAGGTTTACCACTTAGCTCCTCTTTCCGCTATCCTTGTTAACTACGATTTCCAACCTAGTCCCCTGAGTTAGGGTTTTGTCAAATGGGTTAAGTGTTGTTATCCAAGTTCATGACTTAACCCGCCGACGAATCATGTCAAGATTGGCTAAGTACTCAAGTTCAAGGCTTAGCCCTACAAGTTGGTTAAGTGTACCAAGAAGCTCATGACTTAAACTATCAAGTCAAATTGGTTAAGTATTTATTTGTCTTAACCCTATCAGATTATCATGTTAGATTGATTAAGCATAGATTATCTTAATCCCATCAGATTATCGAGTTGGATTGTTTAAGTATGGGTTAGCTTAACCCCATCCACTAATCGTATTACAATGGTTAAGCCTAATTTTAAAAGGTCTTGTGACTTAACCCTATCAGGTCCACCTATTAGATTGGTTAAGTATAGGTTAGTTAACCTCATCAAATCATCTTGTATAATTGGTTAAGTATAAGTTACTTAACCCCATTAAATTACCGTGTTAAGTTGGTTAAGTATTGGTTACTTAACCTCATTGAGTTACCAAGTTTAGATTGGTTAAGTGTTTAACTTAACCCCATCGAATTACCGTGTTTAGATTAGTTAAGTGAAGGTTACTTAACCCCATCTACCGTGTTTTAGATTAGTTAAGTCTAAGTTACCTAACCCCATCTAATTACCGTGTTAGATTAGTTAAGTATGGATTACTTAACCTCATCGAATTTACCGTGTTTAGATTAGTTAAGTGTGGATTACTTAACCCCATCTAATTACCAAGTCGGATTAGTTAAGCGTAAATTACTTAACCCCATCCCCTAATTGTCTTGTATGGTTAAGTGTCATTAAGAAATCAAGCCCAGTCCCACTTAACCTACCCATTCGTGTCATTTCGGTTAAGTGTCATTAGTCAAATTTACTTAACCTTATCATGTGGCATTAATTTAATTAATGCACTCTCAACCTCTCACATTAGACCTTGTTGTGGTTACTAGTTAAGCCGGGCGGGTCCGGGTAGATTTGCACCACAACCTAGTCTAACCTCGGGTTTTAAGTGCTATGTGACCAACTACTCACATTGGGTCCTATTGTTTGTAGCCACTAGTTAAGCCGGGCGGGTCCGGGTAGATTTATGCTACAAACTTAACCCAACCTCGAGTTGGCCACTTTCATGTTTGGTCTAGTGTCTTATTACACTTACAACCCACCCATGTCTAGTTCAAGTTCCATGTTTTCCCACGTATCATGACCATATTTAAATGTATCATGAATGTCATGTTCTCACGTAAACCCCATGTCAAATTTTTCATGTCATACCCACGTTTTTCCTAAGCTACCCAAACGTATTTCCAACCTAAGTGGAAGCGAGTCACATAGTAGGGTATTATGCCAACATATTGGCCACAAACATGCATAATATCATAAGGTAATTTGGCCACAAGCATGCATAATTTCATAAGGGAATTTGGCCACAAACATGCATAGTATCATAAGTGAATTTGGCCACAAACATTCATGATACATAAGGGGTTTGGGTTCATTTACATGCATAAGCCCCAAAGTCAAGTCTTTGCCAATGTTTTCACAAGTCAAGTGGTTCCCAAAGGTTCATGCTAACATTCCATGGATAAAGATTCAAACTTGCAAGATATACTAGGTTAAACATAACATAAGTGGCATGATTTAGTCACTAAGCATAGCCCAAAGTCATAGGTTCAAGCAAAAGAGACATGACAAGGTTCATATAGGCTAGCATACTTATGTTTCATCACATTTTATCCCATGTCACATTAGAACCACCGTTAGAATCTACAAGTAGCTAGAACTTACATAGCGAGGCTTAGGGAAAGATCATGAATCGTCTTGACGAAGAAAGGTGGCTCCTTTGTTGATGAATCGTCATGAAATTTGCGTAGCAACATTGATCTCTCCTCGATTTGGTGTAGAAAGCTTGCACCTTTTGATTTGAATCCGATTTGAATGCATAGTCTCTAGGAATTGGAGATGGAGGCCATGATCACTTGGCATTTGGGCAGCACTTCGTGGCATGAGTGATTTGTGAGGGTTTAAGCTAGGTCTAAGGGTCTTTTTATAGAGATTAGGAGTAGTTTATGCCATAGGATAAACCCTAGGATAGATCTGAACCCTCAAAAATCGTCACAAGCCTCCAAAACAAGACCCAGGAGCCAAAACAGGTGCACCAGGCCGACCTGGCCGACCAGGGAGGTCGCCCCCCAGGTCAACCCCCAGGTCGACTCTAGTGTCGACCTGGTTGGGGGGGAGGTCGACCCTAGTGTCGACCCCCCTGTCGACCTTCCTGGGCGGGATTTTTCCCGCCTACTCTGAATTCTGAAAATTTGAATCTGTTTTCGAATTTGAATTTTTCGTGAAACTTTGCGAGGTCATATCTCGGTCATACGGACTCCGATTTATGAAATTTCGGACTCTATTTCGCGTATTTTTCCGAGACGAACGCAATGGCGCAACCCGTTTTCCCTGATTCAGATTTTATAATTTAATTCTGCCTTGATTCTTTTCTTAATCATGTTGTTAAAATTCGGGTTGTTACATTCTCCCCTCCTTTAAGGATTTCGTCCCCGAAATCTCCAAGTTAGGAAGAACATACCCTACCATCCATCATCCATCTACTCAAAACATCATCCACAGGCAACCATTGTCCTTAGACGATTTCTAATGCCATATGAACATATGCAAAGCGTGTGTGTACATGCTCCTTAGCTAATGCTAATGATCAGGCCTGAATGATCTTTCTAATGCAAAATATGTTTAGTACCATGAGTCCAACATATATGCAAATAGTCCTAGTCATATAAGTACTATATGCGTGCACAAACATTCATTCATATGCAACATCCGCATGATAACACATTCAATTTCATCCATAAACAAGTATAAATACTCGTGCATATGCAACATGAAACGTAACCGCGTCAATCTAGTATCTAGTGTATATTCGCGCATCCACGAGCAACCACTTGCAACCATTTGCAACCATATCAATCATAACATGTTTCAAATACATGTTTACATCCATAGAGTTCTATCTAAGGTTCCCAAGATAGGATCGAGAAGATAAACAAGACAAACTCCTTACGGGGTTTGCAACAGAAGCAGGTCCGAGCGGATATCCACCAAGCGATAGCATGCAAGCAAGCTCTACAGGAGAACCAGGTATCAAAGATATACTCTTAAAAAGAGACATGATGTGCGCGTCTAAGCCGCATTTCCTTGAGCTTAATTCCATTGTGCCTTGACTGCCTTTGACTTCATGATTTCATAGCTCCTTGATTCCTATTCCCAAGGTATGAGTCGGAACTCATTTCGTTGTCGCCTCTTAATCCACTTTCACTTATCCTTTTCCTAGTATACTTGGCTCAAACGTATCCACTTACTCATGCAAGCTCTCCAGAATTCACTAGGGAATTCTGGATCTCGTTTGCCGATGCCAATCCATGTTGCCAAGAGTACTTACTAGGGTGATTCCCATGACTCATGCATAAGCGAAACGAACCATCCGCCTTAGCGGCGAATTCTATTCGAACGGATTACCAACAACTGCATCCCGAGATTCTAAGTAACTAACCATGACAGAATCCGAAAGGTTACACGAGACTTCGAGGGTATCACCAAGGTGAGTCGAGAGTCTATCTACCCTCTTTCCAAAACCGAGAATGGCACCCCTTATTGGGTGACCACTTTATCCCTAGAATCCATCCGTAGCTGAGTCATGTCATTCTCAAATCCAAACAAGTCATGAAGAAATGGACCAACTCTCCAACCGGATTTTTGGGACAAAACTGGGATCCTC
This sequence comes from Allium sativum, assembly GCA_030737875.1. Taxonomy (NCBI): domain Eukaryota; kingdom Viridiplantae; phylum Streptophyta; class Magnoliopsida; order Asparagales; family Amaryllidaceae; genus Allium; species Allium sativum. Next base: position 620,274,995 of record CM060912.1, read on the forward strand.
TACCATGCTAGTACTAAGGTGCAGAGACTCAACTATCCAAGCAGACTTAAATGATACGAAAATCAAGACAAAGTCTGGACGGGATGATAGAAAAGAACGACTAAACCTTTACCAGAAACGGTACCATTTCCCTTAGGTACACTAGAACTGAGAGCATACAATTGTCCTCTCACTGATCTTGTCCTTGTCCCATAATTCTTAACTATCCATCCCATTTTTCCTCCATTGTGGCTTAAGCCATACCAACAAGTTGCCTATCCTTAAGCTTATGTCCCTTATCCTTGTTCTTGCTATCCTTTCTTATAACGCGGCAACAGGTCTCTCGAGAACTTCCTCCATCACACGGTGAAACACTTACGTAGCTAGCCAAGGATTAGTCGCAGTTAAAACTACTGTGACTACAGATGGAGGAAAGAAAGGAAAAGAGGTTCAATTAAGGAAACGAGGGATAGTGCTAATGGCTTTTGGGGAATAGCCTTTAAAAACTTTTCTTGAAAAATGCTTCTTTGTAAACGGTTTTTCAAATAGTTTTCAGAAGGTTTTAAAAACTTTTGCCCAGTCTGGTAACCTTCTACTCTGATACCAAATGTAACACCCCACCTCCGCTAGGGTCACTCACAAAGGGAATGTACTAAGTTTGGTGAAGCATTATCGAGGTAAACATGCACAGAAATATTACAAGACAGAACATATAATAAACAGCGGAAGTAAAACAAATTTCATTACCTTATAAAATTAGGTCTAAAGCCTTTCACATCAGAATACATCAAAACCTGTCTTGCAATAATAAAGAAGCGTAAAACCATTTCATAAATTATTCCCCAAATAAAACAGTAAGGTAGCCATAGCCAAGAAAAGTCCAAGCCATGCATGATGACCTTCAAGCAGAGGAAGTCCGAACTAAATAACAGTGTTTCCTCCCTGAAACCCTAGGGGGAAACGGAAGACAAAGAGGCGAAAGAAAACGGGGTCAGTCATAAAGACTGGTAAGTCCTATCTACTTCCAGCATAAAACAGGTAAAGGTAACATGACATGCATAAACTGAAAGTAAACATAAGGATGACGACAAGATAGATAAGCTAAACCAAGAAACTGGATGAACTACTGTATCATGATAAACTATGGTGTCAAAATAAATCAAGGTACCACATCGTCAGGTTTCTATCAAGTATACTATCACAAGGTATCTATCATGTATGACAACCCACGGTATCTGTCATGTATATTTGCTCTGCACCTCTCGTACTAGTATCCCAACCCGCGTCATGTTTTAACTATGAATGTCCCTTGCCCAATGTCATGTAATGGTCCATGTCAACCTGATATAAAGCATATGTAGGTTTTCCCAACTCGTATGTTTCTTTCCATGTATAAGTTCAGTCCTTTGCCGTAGGCCGTACGGTCTTTCCCATGTAAATCTATACCACCTCAACGTAGTACCATTTTATCCTTGAAGTTGTTTTGGACTGCTACCCTTGATCTAGTTATGTTTTCTTACCATGAACTATCGCGTGTTCACTTAGGATTTATGCCACCTAGGACCACTAGGGATTATGCTACCTAATGAACGTTTCCGTGTCTCGGTTTGGGTTCAAACCACCTAGGGCCACTAGGGATTATGCCACCCGTCAACCGCGCCCTTTATCCTGCGTATGTATCGTGAATCGTTTTCCATGTCTAGACGCACATGTTCCTCAATGTGCCATCCGAGTTCCGTGCCAGGGCAAATCAAGAAATACGGAACTCGGTCGGGAGCTTTAAGTCGTCTGCTGATGCAGATATCAAGGTCTGTTTTTGTACCCGTGGCTATGGTCCCACGTGACCCCTCCCTCAACTACTGAAAGGCAATCCAAGAAAAATCATGTATGAGAACCACATCCCGGCCCCACTATAGCCCCACTTTCCTACGGGCCAACCTCACCCATGACTCGATAGCAAGAACATGGTCTGTTGAGGGTTCTCTGCCTTCCCGTACGTACACGATTGACTAAAGATGGTAGGTAGTCGGCGACGTGCTATCCAGGGCAAAATCAAGTATCGTCGACTCCACGCTAATCCATCCCAGTCTTTAGGTCGCTCGCATAGCAACCAAGGCATACTCTTGGCTCTTCTATCACAGACCTTAACCTCTGTGAGGCCGGGTTTCATGGACCACCTGCCACCTCACAAAGGGATACCAAGAGTACCCTCACATACCCCGAAGCTACCGCTTCGTCACCCAGTTCGCTGGAGCTTTTTATCCAAGTCAGATAAGTTGCTCCTCCTCGTATACTAAGCGATGACCTACCATATCAGGTTACTCATCTCTTTATGAACTAGTCCCATGTCCTTAGCTAAGAATTATTACTTAGTTACCCTTAACTAAGGTTTACCACTTAGCTCCTCTTTCCGCTATCCTTGTTAACAACGATTTCCAACCTAGTCCCCTGAGCTAGGGTTTTGTCAAATGGGTTAAGTGTTGTTATCCAAGTTCATGACTTAACCCGCCTACGAATCATGTCAAGATTGGCTAAGTACTCAAGTTCAAGGCTTAGCCCTACAAGTTGGTTAAGTGTACCAAGAAGCTCATGACTTAACCCTATCAAGTCAAATTGGTTAAGTATTTATTTGTCTTAACCCTATCAGATTATCATGTTAGATTGATTAAGCATAGATTATCTTAATCCCATCAGATTATCGAGTCGGATTGGTTAAGTATGGGTTAGCTTAACCCCATCCACTAATCGTATTACAGTGGTTAAGCCTAATTTTAAAAGGTCTTGTGACTTAACCCTATCAGGTCCACCTATTAGATTGGTTAAGTATAGGTTACTTAACCTCATCAAATCATCATGTATAATTGGTTAAGTATAAGTTACTTAACCCCATTAAATTACTGTGTTAAGTTGGTTAAGTATTGGTTACTTAACCTCATTGAATTACCAAGTTTAGATTGGTTAAGTGTTTAACTTAACCCCATCGAATTACCGTGTTTAGATTAGTTAAGTGAAGGTTACTTAACCCCATCTAATTACCGTGTTTTAGATTAGTTAAGTCTAAGTTACCTAACCCCATCTAATTACCGTGTTAGATTAGTTAAGTATGGATTACTTAACCTCATCGAATTTACCGTGTTTAGATTAGTTAAGTGTGGATTACTTAACCCCATCTAATTACCAAGTCGGATTAGTTAAGCGTAAATTACTTAACCCCATCCCCTAATTGTCTTGTATGGTTAAGTGTCATTAAGAAATCAAGCCCGGTCCCACTTAACCTACCCATTCGTGTCATATCGGTTAAGTGTCATTAGTCAAATTTACTTAACCTTATCATGTGGCATTAATTTAATTAATGCACTCTCAACCTCTCACATTAGACCTTGTTGTGGTTACTAGTTAAGCCGGGTGGGTCCGGGTAGATTTGCACCACAACCTAGTCTAACCTCGGGTTTTAAGTGCTATGTGACCAACTACTCACATTGGGTCCTATTGTTTGTAGCCACTAGTTAAGCCGGGCGGGTCCGGGTAGATTTATGCTACAAACTCAACCCAACCTCTAGTTGGCCACTTTCATGTTTGGTCTAGTGTCTTATTACACTTACAACCCACCCATGTCTAGTTCAAGTTCCATGTTTTCCCACGTGTCATGACCATATTTAAATGTATCATGAATGTCATGTTCTCACGTAAACCCCATGTCAAATTTTTCATGTCATACCCACGTTTTTCCAAAGCTACCCAAACGTATTTCCAACCTAAGTGGAAGCGAGTCACATAGTAGGGTATTATGCCAACATATTGGCCACAAACATGCATAATATCATAAGGTAATTTGGCCACAAGCATGCATAGTTTCATAAGGGAATTTGGCCACAAACATGCATAGTATCATAAGTGAATTTGGCCACAAACATGCATGATACATAAGGGGTTTGGGTTCATTTACATGCATAAGCCCCAAAGTCAAGTCTTTGCCAATGTTTTCACAAGTCAAGTGGTTCCCAAAGGTTCATGCTAACATTCCATGGATAAAGATTCAAACTTGCAAGATATACTAGGTTAAACATAACATAAGTGGCATGATTTAGTCACTAAGCATAGCCCAAAGTCATAGGTTCAAGCAAAAGAGACATGACAAGGTTCATATAGGCTAGCATACTTATGTTTCATCACATTTTATCCCATGTCACATTAGAACCACCGTTAGAATCTACAAGTAGCTAGAACTTACATAGCGAGGCTTAGGGAAAGATCATGAATCATCTTGACGAAGAAAGGTGGCTCCTTTGTTGAAGAATCGTCATGAAATTTGCGTAGCAACATTGATCTCTCCTCGATTTGGTGTAGAAAGCTTGCACCTTTTGATTTGAATCCGATTTGAATGCATAGTCTCTAGGAATTGCAGATGGAGGCCATGATCACTTGGCATTTGGGCAGCACTTCGTGGCATGAGTGATTTGTGAGGGTTTAAGCTTGGTCTAAGGGTCTTTTTATAGAGATTAGGAGTAGTTTAGGCCGTAGGATAAACCCTAGGATAGATCTGAACCCTCAAAAATCGTCACAAGCCTCCAAAACAAGACCCAGGAGCCAAAACAGGTGCACAAGGCCGACCTGGCCGACCAGGGAGGTCGACCCCCAGGTCGACTCTTGTGTCGACCTGGTTGGGGGGGAGGTTGACCCTAGTGTCGACCCCCCTGTCGACCTGCCTGGGCGGGATTTTTCCCGCCTACTCTGAATTCTGAAAATTTGAATCTGTTTTCGAATTTGAATTTTTCGTGAAACTTTGCGAGGTCATATCTCGGTCATACGGACTCCGATTTACGAAATTTCGGACTCTATTTCGCGTATTTTTCTGAGACGAACGCAATTGCACAACCCGTTTTCCCTGATTCAGATTTTATAATTTAATTCTACCTTGATTCTTGTCTTAATCATGTTGTTAAAATTCGGGCTGTTACAATTACGGTTCGAACACACCGAGCTTGCGCATTTGGTTGGATCGGTTGGACAAGGACGTAGTCGAGCACAAGAGGGGTCGTACACCTCCTGGGTCATTCAAACATCTTGGTTGGTCACAAAAGAAAAGGCTCACAGATATAAGGGCTCGCACATACAAGGGCTCGCACATACAAGGGCTCTCACGTAGAAGGGCTCGCACGTATAAGGGCTCACACGTATAAGGGCTCGTGCACACGAGACGGAGTTGAACACGACATGGCTCGAGCACAGCAAGACGTAGAAAACAGAGGCACACTCGTGCGTCAAGAGAGGGATCGCTCATGAAGGTCGTACGTGCAGGGTCGGTCGTTCGAAGGACAGCTGGTCACAGGCTGGTGATAGCTGGTCACAGCTGGTAGTGGCATTTTCGTAATTAACTGCACATGCGACACCTAGCCTCCGCACATAAATTCCAGCCCACCACTTCATTTGTTCTCCACCTATAAATACTTCGGGTTTTCCACCATTAAAGGAGGGATCATTTACCACCACGAAATGCTACTGAAGCCTTTCTTCCGCTGTTCTCAAACCATTCTAACTCCGCTCATCATCTCCAAGATAAGATCTAATGCCAAATACACCATGGATTCCGCCAAAATCACTCAAGTGACTATGAGATTGTAGATCTACCATCATACTCCTTGCATTTAGAGGGATTCAACCATTCCTCCGTTGATTTGTGAAGATCAAAGTGAAATCCTTGTATGAAAGAGTGAATGAATGTATTTAGAAATGATTCAAGTCTTGTAAATCTTGAAATGATAATGAAAAATCTTGCCAAAATGGATGTATATCTATTTTTTGATCAAACCACTATAAAATTCTTGTGTTTTACTTGTGTTTTAGCGATCATGGCTCCCATTTTCCATATCTAACCATTTGGTGAAGTACTCCCGAAGTACCATTGGTGTTGAGACCAATTTTGGTTTAAACATTTGGCGCCCACTATGGGGCCACGTTCGCACTTCCATTCTCTAAGTCATTTATGGAGATAAAGTTTGGAGATGGTTCCTCTTATAGATCTTCCAAATCTAAAGTTTGAGCTAATCAACAAATTCTCTTCAAAGTTTAAAGCCTTGTTAGAAATTATAGGTAGACCGAAGAAAACCTCTAGTAAGACCATCAAAGAGACCAACAATCTTGCTAATGATGCTACGTTACTCACAAACCACTTCGAAGTAGGTGACACTTCTTGAGCTGGAGCCGCTGTGACTAGGAAAGAATTGGATGAGGTTGTCGCAGGTTTGACAAGTCAGATGGAAATCTCGACCAATGCTATGTTGAAAAAGCTTGAAGCCATATTCACTCTTCAAGCTGCCATAACAAAAATTACCGCTAATGCCACCGGTCCTAAACCTACTCAAACTGCTCATACAGAAAATGCATGTTCTTCCCTTTTAAGTCCGAGTCAGGGCAAATCCGTTCAAGAGATTGCCGATCCTAATAGTCTTCATCATGAAGAGGAAAAACCGCATGCACACAACCATTTTGAGAAAGCAATCTCTCAACAAGTGCATGGCTCCACCAAAGGGGCACTTCCCAAAGAGGGAGGTACAGGGCCCAGACCGGAACCTTGACTGTTTGCCTAGGCAAACATCCGGCGAGGGGGTTGGCATCCGCCTCGTGGACCAGCACAACGACGAGGAACGCCTATCAGAAATGGTTCGCAAGATTATGAAGGAAAGCTTGAAAAGGGAAGATGATGAAAAAGAGTGGGGATTTGCTCCTACCAAGACCCCACTCACTGAGAGAATCAAAATGGCCCTATACCCAAAGAAGTTCAAACCTCCTATGGTACAGGCCTACAACGGGACTGGCAATCCCAACGTGTTCCTGTTCAAGTACGACCAACATATGGATGAGGAACGTGCCACGGATGAGCTTAAATGTCTGTACTTCCCGACCTATCTAGAGGGGGTGACTTCCTTTTGGTTCACTAAGTTACCATAAAGTATGATTTCGCTACTCTAGCCAAGCTATTTAGAGAACAGTTCAGGCTCTAAGCTACTAAATTTTGAGATGTTATGGAACTGAATGAGCTAGAGAAAAGGCCAGGAGAATTAATGAAGGCCTTTCTCACTCGATTTAACGTTGCTGCAACCGAGGTTGGAAACGACGAGCCATGCTTGGTATTGATGGCTTTAAAGGGAGCCATAAGCAAAAAGACTAAATTTGGGCAACGGATCAAGAAGAAGAAGCCAAACACACTCGAGAAGCTATTCGATAAAGGCGAAGAGTATATGAGTGTCGAAGAAGATCTAGCCTATGCCCTAAATATCCCTGAAAGCAGTGCGCAACCTGACAAGAAAGACAATACTGTGCAGGGTGGCCAAAAGAACTCCGGGAGCCTGAAGAGGGGTAATGACAACAAGGATAACAAGAGAAATAAGAAGTTCCTCTTCTTTAAGAACTCACAGTTGACCCAACTCAGCAACACCCTAGATAATATCTACATGGCTGCAAAGGACACCGAAAACTTCCCAACACCGAAGCCTGTGAAAGTCAGTGATGCTAGTATGAGCTCAGGAAGGTTTTTTAGGTTCCACAACCAGCTGGGCCACAACATTAACAAATGAAGACATTTAAAGAACCTAATTAAGGAGCTAATGAGGAAGAACAGGTTGCAACAATATGTAAAGAACCCTCAGAATTCTCAGACTGCACAGGGACAGAGCAATCCCCAAGCGGAAAAGGCTCCAACTCCTGTCAACCCAAAGCCAATCATCTACACAATCTCAGGTGGTCCCCAATCAGCCACAAGAAGCTGAGGAGATTACGTGAAATACATTAATGAGCTGAATAATCCTCCATAGGAAAAAGGTGATGTGGTCCTCAAAAATTCATTCCCCGTCAAATTGCCAAAGATGTCAAGAGAAGGTGTAGTGTTCAGAGACTGGGATTTGGATGGACTGCTAACATCGACGATTGATCTAATGGTTGTTACCGTAGTCATAAGGCCGTCTATAGTCAGGAGGATTCTAGTGGGTAGCCGGGCATCTGTCAATGTACTTTTCATTAATGCTTTCAATAAGATGAATATCCCTATGTCAGACATCTGAGCATGTCAGAACAAGATTCACGGGTTCAAGGGCAACCAATACAGCTGATCGACACGATAGATCTGCTAGTTGAACTTGGTGAAGAAAACCAAAAGGATGCTATGATGCAAACCTTTGTAATAGTTGATGAGCTTTCAGCCTACAATGCTTTTCTTGGAAGGCCTGCGCTGAATGGATTCAAAATTGCACTAGCTTCATGGTGTATGACCATGAAATTCCGAACAAAAAATGGAGTTCGCGTGATAAAGGGATATCAAAAGGCGACCAGAGAGTGCTACATGGCAAAGGTAGTCGAAGTCAAGAAAAAGGAGATAGGGAAGAGTACGGAGGCTCCTCTCCGCATTCGAGACATCACCTTATAACAACTAGGGCGGGGCCCTTGCACTGGCGAGCATAGTGGAGCTAAAAAAGAAATGGACCCAAGAAAAGCTAGTGTGTGGGAGAGTAGAGTGGCACTGGCTGAAGCCACAATCCTGATTCCAGTTCATGACAAAGATCCCAATAAAGTGTTGAAAATAGGCTCTCGACTGGGCCTGAAGTTGCAAAATGATTTAACTATGTTTTTAAGTGTGAATTTGGATGTATTTGCTTGGAATCATTCTGATATGTATGGAATTTCATTTGATATAATGGTACACAAATTGAATATTGGTCCAAATATGACTCCGATAAAACAAAAAAGACGAACTCAAGGACCCGAAAGATCCAAAGCATTAAAAGAAGTGGATAGGTTGCTCGAAAACGACTTTATAAGAGAATTCATATATATGATGATTGGGTCCCTAATCCGATCCTTGTAAAAAAGTCCAATGACAGATTGAGGGTATGCATCGGTTATTCAAACCTCAATAAGGCGTGTCCCAATGATAGTTTCCCATTGCCCATAATTAATCAGCTTGTTGATGCGACAACAGGGCATGAACTATTATCTTTTATGGACACCTACTCCAGATATAATCAGATAATGATGTTTAAGCCAGATGAATAAAACACGAGTTTCATAACAAATAAGGTCTTATATTGCTACAAGGTCATGCTGTTCGGACTAAAAAAACGCAGGAGCAACTTACCAGTGCCTTGTGAATTCCATGTTCAAATCGCGAATTGGGAAAACAATGGAAGTCTATGTATAAGACATGTTGGTAAAATCAAAGAAAGCTAACAACCACTTAGAGAACTTGGCAGAAATGTTCCTTATCCTTGGGAAGTTTGGGATGAAGCTGAATCCACTCAAAAGTTCATTCAGAGTCGCATCGGGAAAGTTCCTCGGATTCATTGTCAATGCCATGGGCATAAAGGAGAATCCCGCTCAAGTTATTGCTTTGCCAGAAATGCGAGCTCCTAAAAAAAAGAGAAAACTTCAAAGTTTGAATGGGAAGGTAGCTGCGCTTAATCTATTTATCTCTAAGGCCACGGATCGGTGCATTCCGCTCTTTGATGCTTTAAAGAAAGGAAAGAAAGATTTCCAATGGACTCCTGAATGCCAAACAGCCCTTGAAGAGTTGATCAAACCCATGGAGTCACCACCGATGTTGTCAAAACCTAAAGATGGAGAAGAATTGTTCCTATATTTGGCTGTCTCATCTCACGCATTAAGCGCTGCACTTGTCCGGGAGGATGCGAAGCTTTAATAGCCAGTTTACTACATCAACAAAAGGCTTGTTAGGGGCAGAGCTGAACTATCCTAAGTTGGATAAGCTTGTATATTGTCTGCTCATCGCCTCAAAGAATCTAAGGCCATACTTCCAATCCCACTCTACCAATGTTCTTACCGATCAGTCGCTAAAGCAAGTTCTCTTCCGCCCAAAAACTTCGGGAAGACGGTTAAAGTGGAATATTGAGCTTAACGAATATGACATCACTTACCACCCTCGAAGAGCTATAAATGGGCAGGCTTTAACCGATTTCATCTCTAAATTTACTGATAGAGGGGAAGAGAATGAGGAACCAGTTGAAGCATTTGTGAGATGGAAGTTGTTCATTGATGGGTCCAAGAATGATTACTGCTTAGGGGCAGGAGTGGTTTTAGAAACTCCTGAAGGCCATCCTTTATGCTACGCTTTAAGATTGGAATTCCATCAACGAACAGTGAAGATGAGTATGAAGCTCTAATTGCAAGATTGAACTTGGCGAAAGAGTTGAACCTAAAATCCCTACAAATTCTCAGCGACTAGCAGATTGTAGTGTCCGACGAGAATTCCAACCCAAGGTCGGAAATCTTCCTGCTTATCTTTCTAGAGCTTGGGAACTACTCGATGACCTTGATTACTACTCAGTATCCCATATTCCAAGAGAGGAAAACATGAGAGTTGATTCACTCGCCAAATGCGCCAGTTCTGGAGATGCTCAAATACTGGGATTGGTGCTCGTTGAAGTTCTTTCAAATCCCAATATCGAAGATGCATATGTTGACTGGGTTATGCAGATTGATGAAGAGCCAATCTCGTGGATGACTCCGTTCAAAGAGTATCTCCTCAATGGGACACTTCCAGAGGATCCTAAGAAATGACAATTTTTTTTTGCGTAAAACTCCATAATATCTCATCCAAGATGGAAGAATGTACAAACGAGGCTTTTCTACGCCCCTGCTTCGATGTGTTACTAAAGAAGAATCTAGAGCAATCCTGGAGGAACTACATGAGGGTGAATGTGGGGGACACATAGGCGGCAGAAATTGGCCAAGAAAGTACTGCGATATGGCTACTTCTGGCCTTATGTGAACCTACATGCCATGACCTATGCTAAAAATTGTGACAAATGCTGGTGATTTGCAAAGATTCCGAGAGCACCACCTACAGAATTGACCCAAATGGTTAGTCTATGGTCATTTGCTATTTGGGGCATTGATCTGATTGGAGCTTTACCTAAAACCAAGTCAAGCATGAAGTACACCATTGTAGGCGTCGATTATTTCACCACGTGGGCTGAAGCAGAGCCACTGGCCACCATCACCTCGAAGAAAGTTATCAACTTTGTCCTGAAGAACATCATCTATAGATTCGGTGTGCCACAAAAAATAATCACGGACAATGGGACTTAATTCGAAACTAATGATTTCAAAAATTTCTGTGCCAAATATAAGATTAAAAAGAGTTTTGCAGCTGTTGATCATCCGCCGGCCAAAAGCAAGTTAAAGCAGTGAATAAAATCATAAAGTCAACCATCAAGAAACGTCGTGAGAAAGCTAAAGGTGTTTGGGTAGAAGAGCTTCCATTTGCACTATGGGCATATTTTACAACTCATAAAATTGCAACTGGGCACAATCCATTCTCCCTTGCGTTTGGATCACAAGCTATGATTCCGATAATGCTAGAAGTTCCCGCTCATCGCAGAATTAATTTCAACCAACAGGAGAACGGGAAGCTCCAACTTGAAGCATTGGACTTGCTCGAAGAAAGAAGGTGAGAGGCAAAACTCAGAATTGCTGTCCATCAAAGAAGTGTTTCCAGGCATTTTAATTCTAAAGTCAAACAAAGGACCTTCAAAATTGGGGACCTTATTCTGAAAAGAGTCTTGACAGGGACTGGTATTTTTGGACCCAATTGGGAAGGACCTTACATAATAAGCCAAAATCTCTTAGATGGCACCTTCAAACTCAAGACGACAGATGGAATTGAAATTCCTAGAGCCTTGAATAGCATTCACCTCCGCCGATACTTTTCTTGAAATTTCTTTCATATGTCTTGTAAAAAGTTGTAAATATTCTGCAAGTATAGTAAACAATTTTTTTACCTATTAATGATTGAAATTTCCTTGCTTGCATAAATCGTACATTTGCAAATTCTTGTTGATTATTTACAAGTTGCTAAAATTTCGATTTTGATTGCAGGTCCCTAAAAGAACGTTGACACATCCATAACGTACTAAAGCCTGGTGACCATTACAACATATCCTGATTGGGACAGCTCAAGCACTTGGTGCTAAAAACATCATTCGTAACAAATACGAAGGTGTGAAGCACAACATTGCGTATAAAGGACACCAAGATCCGAAAAGTCAAATGGAGCAATGTTCAAACTAAAGACAAAGTTGTAAGTTTCACCGTAGTGGCACCTTCTTAGTTGTAAGTCTAGGACCCTAGTTCTACAAATCATGGTAAAGCCCGATAAACGAACAAGTGTCCTCCCCATAAAATGATGCAACCCCAAACCAAAGAACTCTCTGGGGGCACCCAGTCGATCGTCCACGTTAGCAAATACCTGACTTAATTGCGATATATACTGGGCAAAAGACCTCTTTGAAGGCAAAATACCTCCATGGGGGCATCCGACCAGAAGCCGAGTCTTCTAAATTCGGTTACTGGCAGACTCAAAAGACCTCTACCGAGGCATCCAACCAAAAGCCGGGTCTTCTAAATTCGGTTATTGGCGAACTCAAAACACCTCTACGGGAGCATCTGACCGAAAGCCAGGTCTTTCAAATTCGGTTATTGGTGGACTCAAAAGACCTTTTCGAAGGCGTCCTGCAAATTCGATAAGTCGCTCGAATCCTTGAAGGCATCTGTAGAACTCTCCTCCTGAACATTTAGGAGAATAGAATCGTTGATTATTTTTTCAGAGAATGTTTCATCCCCTAAGGTGGATTCACCTTCCTCAATTTTTTTACCTTCACGGTGAACGAATGCTTCTTCTACAATTAAAGGGGGGGGGGTTTAGATTTTGCGGGGGTTTTGCTACCACCAGCAAAGTCCGAGCACTTCTTTAAAGAAATTTTTTTATTGGTTGTATCTAGTACAAGAGATCGTAAAGGGTGGAGTAAGTTATACTGACGCAGAAATCCTTCTGTAATTAAAAACTTTATTTTCCTCTCATTCTCCGGAACAACTGTTAAAGACCCAAGTAGATCTTTGGTCGAGGGCAGTACCTCGTTTGGAGGGAATTTCTGCGAAGTAAGAACTGATTTAAGAATCAAACTTCAAAAGGAAAAATGGACAAAAGATTGCACATGACCGAATATGCTTACCTCCTTCCATCCATTGACCATAAAAGCATCTGGGGCACCGGACATAGAAGTATTGTGTCGGAAACCCTCGAACACTCTCTACCAAGTTTGTAATGATTTTGGAACCCCGACTCTCAACAAATATGATTGATGGACGATCCTTCTTCCTCCTTCTAAAGCCATATAAAGAACAAATATCCTAAAATGTGGGTGCGCTGCTTGACTCTCATAAAAAGTACGTAAAGACCTATCAAAATAAAATAACCATTTGGGTGTAACTGATATGGTGCACTAGTAAGCCGCCGAAGGATGAATTCTAAATAGGAGTTAAAATGGGGAATTGATCCACTTAATAGCATGTGACGGTTAACCCTGATGTACCCAGCAGGAGGACGACCAACAAGGCCATCATTTCCTGGAAATTTAGCCTCGTCCTCTTCTGAAATTTTGAATTGTGCACACATCAGCTGGTACGAATTAAGGGAAAGTGTCATCTCATGCACCTTAGTAGGAGTATTGGCAAGAGGTCAGGGTTGATGAAAGTGCTGATCAATATTTACCCCGAGAATAGCAGCTGATGTGGTCTCAGTGACCTGAGTGGAAGTTCCAATTTCACTTACGTGGCTGATTCTTCAATTTTGGCACTAATGATTCCTAATTACCATCTCTACATGGGTAATTGCATTATGAACTACAGGTACGAACTTCCTAAATCAAAAAGAATGATGCGCATAATCATATGTGTTATCATAAAAGCAAGGCTCAGGGATTGTAATTTGTATGAACTTGTTAATCAACTCCAAGTTTTGTTTAAAAGGTAATTTGTGAAGCGACATAACTCATGTAGGAAGTAATTAGTCTAACTACAGATGGTTAAATAAAAAACAATCTTGTGCGGTTATGTCGATTCAATCTAAGTAATAAGTTGCATTGCACAAATATTCTTAATTCTTATACAAACCTACTGTTGATATGAGCCTTCAACAACAAAGTAGTAAACTCAAAAATATGTAAATGGCTATTACAAAATCTCTGACCTCAAGATAGATCAAACATGAACCAACCAATAGAGGTCGAGCATGAACGAATTAAACAAGGTCGTACGTGATTGATCCCAAGAGGGTCGAGTAGGAATGATCTGACTAACTCGAACGTGAACAACCCTATGGAAGTCGAACCGAGCAAGGTTGTACGTGATCAACCGATAAAGGTTCAAGCAGGAACGGCCTAACCATGTTTGAGCTTGAACAAGCCAAAGCCTGGATCGAATGTGGTCGACATGAACAAGGTCGTGCGTGACCGATCCCGCATAAAGGTCGAGCAGAAACAACCTTTGCCAGGTCAAGCAGGAACGATTCCTCAATGGGTCAAGCAAGCACATTAAAGTCATGAATAATCAACTTGGGTAGGGAAACATTGTGTGTGACCAACCCAAGAAGGTCATACGTGACTGACCTGGACAAGGTCGCGCGTGACCGATCCCATACAAGAGTCGAGCAGGAGCGACCCATGTCCGGTCGAGTAGGAATGACCCCATATTGGGTCGAGCAATCACAGTAAAGCACTACAGGTTAATGCTACACACCAAATGCTGATTTGACTCAAAGTTTATACATGCCAGAAGTTGTTTCAAATGGTTGATCAAAGCAAGAAACCAAACAGCAAATACGATGGATGTGAATAGGCTTCAAATGATCAAACCTAATAACTATGCTCAAAACTGCCTAAGTTCAAATTGAGGTCCATACACAACAAAAAGCGACTCAAAGTATCATTGAAACCAAAAGTTATCATCGCAATGGTTAAAATTCGAGAGACACCAGTAACTTTCAGCGAGCCAATGCAGTTAGTAAAAACAAAGCGTGGTACTATGGAAAACGCAGCGAATATGGGTTCAAATGTTAGTCAATACACAAAGATTATCTTCAAAATCAAAGTGTTTATATTAGGGTGAAACCAAAGAAAGTCAAAGCGTCAAATTCACGCAAAGTATTGCTACATTATGGGATGATTCAATATACATGGCTTGTCAGAAAAATTGTGCATCCAAGTTTGAAGTATTGGCACTCAATCTACGTTAAAACATACATGGTTTCGACTCTCAGGAATTTCACCAAACATGACATGGGCATACAAATCAAATCAGAATCTTATGTAATTCGAATCATTCATACACAATTTTAAACCCTATCCAATTAAATTCATTCCAAATTCCAACCACAACAAACCCGAAAGTCACCAAGGACTTCAAATCAATTCCAAATCATACCCTAATAATCTGTCCAGCTTGAAATCCTAAGTGATTTCAGAACTAATTAATGAAGACAAAACACAGTTAAAGAGGAACCTATAACATGTGAAGTGCTTTGGATCCAAGGAAAATTGCTCCAATTCAATTTGAAATTGATTGAGCTTCACTGTAGATATCGAGCTTGGTGACAGACTTTGGGTTTATCAGGCTTAATTGGCTGGAGTTTGAAGGGAATCGGTTGTAGAAGGAAAGATGATGAAGTGGAATTCTTTAGAGAAACGAGGCAACCACCATTAACTTGCTTTCTTTTGATAAAAAGAAGATGGGGTACAAAAATGAAGGGCAAGAAGCAATATGAAGCACGGAAGATGAACGGGCTCGAGCGAGGAAGATGAATGGGCTCGATCCTGAATGTATTTGGCTCAACTAGGTAAGCCCGTTCGACCTTATCTGTGCTCGCCCAGTCAATTAAGCCTGCTCGACCCATAGAAGTATATACAGGCTCATTCATGCACGCTCGTTCGTACATACTTAAGTGTGACCGACCTGTGGGAGCTTAAACTCGTGTGATTGCACTAAATACAATGTTCGAGTGTCTATATCAGAAGCCAGATTTAATTTATCAAGTTGTGTCATTTATTCACTTCAAAGCCTGTAATGTTTACACATTAAAAATTACAGACTTCGAGGGGAATTTTTTATCCACCAAAACTTAAGCACAAATTGATATATTAAAACCAACGGCTCGGTCGTACATCCATGAACAGGCATGGTTAAGCATTGCACAACCGCTCGTGCACTATAGTGTCGAGCTCAAGAGGCTCGTACACCATGAGGGATCAAGCATCTACGGTTCAAACACACGGGGCTCGTGCATCTGGTTGGGTCGTGCGAATAAGGACCTGGTCGAGCATAAGAGGGATTGTACACCTCCTGGGTCGTTCAAACATCTTGGTTGGTCATACAAGAAAGGGCTCTCATATATAAGGGCTTGCACATACAAGGGATCACACATACAAGGGCTCACACATATGAGGGCTCTCACATATAAGGGCTCGCACGTATAAGGGCTCGTGCAACGAGAAGGAATTGAACACGACATGGCTCGAGCACAACATGACCTACAAATAGAGGCACGATCATGCATCAAGAGGGCTCACTCATGAAGGTCGCTCGTGTAGTCACTTGTGCAGGGTAGGTCGTTCAAGGACAGTTGGCTACAGGCTGGTGACAACTGGTTATAGCTGGCAGTGGCATATTCGTAATTACCTGCATGTGCGACCCCTAGCCTGCACACATAAATTCTGGCACAACACTTCATTTGTTCTCCACCTGTAAATACCTCGGGTTTTCCACCATTAAAGGGAGAGATCTTTTGCCACCACGAAGTGCTGTCGAAGACTTTCTTCTGCTATTCTCAAGCCAATCTAACTCCGCTCATCATCTCCAAGCTAAGATCTAACGCCAAATCCGTCATCTAATCCACCAAAACCACTCAAGTGCCCAAGAGATTGTAGATCTACCATCATACTCCTTGCATTTAGAGGAATTCAAACAATCCTCCGCCGATTTGTGAAGATCAAAGTGAAATCCTTGTATGAAAGCGAGAGTGAATGTATTTAGAGATGATTTAAGCCTTGTAAATCTTGAAATGATAATGAAAACTCTTACCAAAGTGGATGTAGATCTATTTTATATTGAACCACTATAAAATTATTGTATTTTTACTTGTTTATTAGCGATCGTGGCTCCCAATTTCCATTTCTAACCATTTGGTGAAGTACTCCCGAAGTACCTTTGGTGTTGAGACCAGTTTTGGTTTAAAAAAAACCCATAGCAAGTTTTACCCCGCGCTGCTTCACTGTTACACCACCGAAACATCGACGGTCCCCTCCAACGTTCTCCACGACCCCATTACAACTGCCGCCAACATACTCATGGTTTATAGATCCAGCGGAATGATTGGAACAAAGCTTCACGCGAGTTCTGCAAATATGGAGAGAAGACTGGTGTTATCGCAGTGGATCAAAAATTTAGTGATTTTATTTTGTTTTTCTGATTCTTTTATTTGATCTCCTGGAAGGGTGGTCTCCATTTCTCTTTGCGTGCTCCATTAGAAACGAAGATATAGGGCTTCCATTTAAATAGGAAGATGTATTATGTTTATATATACATTATATATATATATATATTTTATTATTATTATATTATAGTTATACATAGTCAAATAGGCCTGCAGAAAACACGTGCTAGGCTTTGAATAGAGACAGCTTGCTGTGCACAAAATCAAGATAGGAATTAGAAAGATAACTTTCTCCTTTTGAATCGACCAGATAATTTGATTAGGATTTGCGCTATACATATACCGAGATGTTTATTTTAATACTTTTCATAGTTCACGTGGATTACAATGTTGAATTTAGAAAAACAGGGGACAAACGCGACAAAAGTTTTAAATTTTGAGATGACCAAAGATTTTTCTTTGAAGGTGACCCATGATATTTTGTGGTGTATAACACTCTACGTTATACTTCCCACGAGCGCACACAACATCCAATTGAAAACAAATTCGAAACCATGGAATAATATAATATTTTAGACATAGTGAAACTGGTTTTGTCAAATTCTGTTGTCCTTTGTGAAACCGTTATTTAAATGCCAACCGATTAGTCAATACGCTTAATACTGTGCACGATCACCAATAATTCCAATTAACCTGAAACCGAAGATTTTACAATCATTAATCATTATGGTTTAAATAAAATTATTTTCATTTTTTTTTTGATGCAAAAGGTGGTGAATCGTGAGATTCACACCTTACTTCATTAACCATAAGAGACTAATACATAGTAGTTTCTAGCATGCGTATATTTACAAGATTATGTACAGCCCAAAAAATGACACATGCTCGCAGGCATGGTAATACAGTAGCCAAAAAATAGAAGTACATAACATATTTACGTAGAAACTAGCAAGCTGAACCCAAGTCATCAACCTCGTCTGCCGCGAGCTCGGTCCATAACCCTTGCACCGATGGTGTCCACAAACTTCACTTCACCGCTGCCTGATAATAATGAAACAAAACCGAGAATGCAATGAATAATAGTATTGGGCGGTTTCATTTTACATTTAAATTTTCTTGAGTTTCTCTCATGCCATAGAATCCAAACATAAGCAAAATTCAGAGCAGCAAACATGTGTCGCATAGGTGTATCAGGGAGTGAAGAGTTGGATATTGGATCGATACGAGTTCAAAAATGGCGTCCATATGGCGATCTTTATTGGTGAATTCCAAAAATGCTTTTTCTTCTCTAAAGTCATCTTTCGCAAATCTCATCTTTGAACATTGAGAACGTTAACAATGTTTCATCTAATCCTACTTTTAAGGATGTATTACTTCGTCCGGTTGTAAAGCATGTTTCAGATCCAAATATTTTAAAATATAAAAAGCCATTATCAAAACCGTCTCCTCGTATCCATAACAGCTATAATGAAAATCTCAGTAATATCAAATAAAAAAATGGCTGCTTCAGGTGTGGATTGATAGATCACTGGGCACGATCATGTTCAAATCCGGTTATTTGTTTTAAATGCCACAAAACTGGATATAAGGGTTTCAATTGTAAATCTCATCATCTCCCCTCTTCAAAAATGGCTGAAATTAGAACCCGCGGCCAGATCTCTGCTCATCTTTTTCCAAAATCATTTAATTGGGCCAGATCGATGGTGATTATTTCTATCATGAGCGGATCCTTATCAATTCGCCAGATCGAGGAGCTTTTGAAAGCCCACTACGGTCGTCATGCACCGTCTTGGATCCGGAATGTTAAGCGCATGGGGGATGTGGTCATTGTCCGATTCCCACCTTCCTTGTTGAAGGAGAACTTCCCGTCCTCTTTCATCTTGACCGAGGGGACAATCTGTTTGAAGAGGCGGAGTTCTCAATTTGGGAGTGTTCAAATGGAAAAGGAGACTTTTCGGATTCGTATGAAGAACGCACCAGTGGTGTGCCGCAAATTGGATGTTCTCAAATCATCTTTGGCCGACATTGGTAAAGTGGAGAGGGTGCAGTATGGAGCAATTCATGATGTAGATTATACTTGCTTACGTTCCAAGCCGACAAAGGAGGTGGGAAAGTCGCTGCCTTCATCAATCGTAATTCCAATTGATGGCTTTTCTCATGAAGTTCATATTCCGAGATATGAGGAAGACTCATCGCCCCCAATTAATGTCCCAAATTTCAAACAGAAGGTTTTTGCAACTGGCAGCGATGGTAAGCTTAAAGTGCTATGTAGAAAAGATGGAGGAGCTAGAGTGCATGTCGGGGATGTTAACAACCCAGTTGTTGTCCCATCGAATAGTGCTGAGGATGAAGGTGGTGGTAACACTGTTGAGGGGGGAGGTAATAACGATAATTATGCGGTTCACTTTGATGATGGTGTGGCGGTGGAGGTTGATGCGGGTGGAAATATCATGGGGGTTGGCACGGATTCTAGAGACATTGTTCCTGTTAATGAGGGTGATGGAATTGGTTTGAATGATTTCGGGCAGAGGATGATGCATATGGTGGCGATGACGCGTATGGTGGTGATGATGCGTATAGTAGAGGTGACGCATTCAATGAACATGTGTTGGATAATGACTCATAAAGCCTGAATTTGGTTGGACAATTGGCTATCGCTCCATCCAGCTTTGGTGAATGTTCTTCTATAAGGGGCAGAGGAAAAACGAGCCATGGATCAAGGCGTTGTCATGCTGCGCTACAGTGCACAAGGAATGGGCCACCCAGCGGCAGGTAGCATTTTTGTTCCTGCTATACTTAATAATTTGAATAGTGATTAGCTGCATGCTATTGCAAGTAATTCTGGTTTTGTGTTAAATGATGATGTAATACGTGATATTCAAAATAAAGAACTGGAGAGGGCTAACGTTAAACCATGATAATTGTCACATGGAATGTTAGAGGCTTAGGAACTTTTAATAAGTGTCTTAGGGTCAAAAATTATCTCAAATCTGTGAAACCCGATATCATTTACTTCAAGAGACAAAAATTGAGAACCCTGAACCATCTATGTTTAAGTGTTTGGGGTGGGGTATAATCGATGAATGGGCATACATCCCTGCTGTGGGGTCTGCTAGAGGCATGTTTACTGGTTGGAGCAGTAATTCTTGGACTGTTAAGCAAGAAATTAAGCAAACTTATTGTCTGCATGTGGGTCTTAAATGCAAATCTACCATCGTTTTGTACTTCTTTTCTAATATGTTTTTGGACTTAATACTAGACGAGAAAGGAAAACTTTATGGGAAGAAGGTGTGATATTCCATAACCTAATGTATGGCCTTTGGGTTATTAGTGGCGATTTTAATGTTACTAGATTTGATTTTGAGAGAAATGTTGTGAAAACCTTTGGTTTGGGTGACATGAATGACTTCAGTGATTTTGCTAATGATTGTGGCTTGATTGACCTACCCATGCCCAATAGAAAATTTACATGGAGATATGCTAGATCCCCCCTACATTGGTTCGCCATAACCGTTTCTATATTAACTCTGAATTTGAAGATTTACACCCTTGACTATCCAAAAAGGTCTTTCTTCCCTCATTTTTGATCATTGCCTAGTGGTATTGGACACTGATGTTGATTTAAAGAGGAATTTTCTTTAATTTTTAAAATATGTGGTGCATTGAGCCAAATTTTGATGATTTGCTCTATCAAAAGTGGTTGGAATTTCGTAGCTACGGTGATGCGGCAAATAACTTTTGCAGAAAGATGAGGCTTTTGCGTAAATTCCTATCTAAATGGAATAGAGAAGTTTTTGGTAATATCAGAATTAAAAAACAAAGGCTTGAAGCAAGATTTTGGAGCTCATTGTGTTGGAGGAATCTAGAAATTTGGATGACGATGAACGAGCTTTGTTAAATAAGAAAGAAAAGGTACTTTTTATGGTGATTGGTCAAGAGGAGATTTTTTGGAAGCAGATATCGAGAACTAAATGGTTAAAGCTTGGTGGCAGCAACACTAGTTATTTTCGTAAAGTTGCAAATGGTCGAAGAAAAACAAATACGATTTGCAGTATCTGGAAAGACGGGGAAGAAATTTGTGACCAACAAAAGATTGGTGAAGTGTTTACTGAGTACTATAGAGGCATTTTGGTGAAAGAAACGAGAACCGTGTGGCTATTGACTGGAATACGCTGTATCCATCAAACTTCGACTTAAGTGGCATTGATTCTGAATTTTAAGAAGAAGAAATTGTCGCTTATTTGAACGAGATGCCTAGAGACAAAGCCCCCGGTCCTAATGGTTTTCCAAACTTCTTTTATAAGAAATACTGAAACCTGATTAAACATGACGTTATAAACATTTTCAAAGAATTTCATGCTTGTAATTTGAGATTGGATGTGTTGGGGTATGCAAATGTAGTTTTGATACCCAAAAAGGAAGGAAATGTTTCTGCTATGGATTTTCGACCGATTAGCCTCCTGAATAGCAGCTTCAAATTGATTACTAAAGTTCTTGCTAACCGTTTGAAGGTGAAAATGGATGAACTTATTGACAAATCGCAGACGACATTTATTAAAAGACAATTTATTCTCAATGGAGCAATGCTTATTCGAAAAGTCATTTCTCATAGTAATAGGCATAATGTACCTTGCGCAATTTTAAAGTTGGGTTTTGCTAAGGCATTTGACACTGTTGATTGGAGATTCATCATGGATTTGCTTAAAGCAAGAGGTTTTCCTGCTAGACGAAGAAACTGGATTCACAGCATTTTAACACAAAGTCGATCAAATATATGTGTTAATGGTGTGGCTGGTAATACTATTGTCTCTAAACGTGGTTTGAGACAAGGGCACCCTCTCTCCCCTCTTCTTTTTGACTTGGTAGCGGACGTCTTCTGTCAGATTTTGCAGGTGGCAAGTGCTAACAATATTCTTCAGAGCTTTGGAAGGGACCATATCATCGGGGGTATCAATTCCTTGCAATATGCTGATGACACTATTATCTTTAGCAATCCAGAATGCAAATACATTGCTTCTCTAAAATTCTTTCTTTATGCTTTTGAAAGTTTGTTTGGCTTAAAAATTAATTTTCATAAGAGTAATGTTTACACTCTGGGTTGTAGTGTTGATGTGAACAGGAGTTGTGCTGAGATGCTTAATTGTAAGGTGGATTCGTTTCCACTCAACTATCTTGGGGTCTGCATTCGTCCAAAACGACTGATGAAGAGTGACCGGTAGTATGTTATTGACAAAGTTGATCGGAGATTGGCTAGGTGGAAGGGGAATTATCTTTCTAAGGCGGGAAGGCTTGTGTTGGTGAATTATGTCCTCTCTGCTATCCCCCCGTACTGGTTATCTTTCTACTCATGTCCAGGATGGGTGGTTGAGAAGATCGATGCTTTTCATCGAAATTTCTTCTGGACTGGCACGAAGGATACTCGCAAAGTTAGTTGTCTTGTGTCTTGGGATCAGGTATGCAAATCCAAAAGCCAAGGAGGATTGGGTGTTTTAAATTTGCGAAACATGAACTCGGCCATACTTTGCAAATGGTTATGGACGATGTTAAGCGACAAGAAAGTTTTCTGGAAAGAATTGATCATCAATACTTGTTATGGAGGTACATTTGATTGAAATGCGGATGCTTCTCATTGCTCGGCTTTTTGGCGAGGAGTTATGAGAAACGTTCATTGGATTAAGATTGGTGCGAGCATCTTTGTAAAGAGTGGATGCAATGCTTCGTTTTGGTTTGATAGTTGGCTGCTTCCCATTCCTATGAGATTTGAGTTTGCCGATTTATTTGATATTGCGTGCAATCAACATTTCGCAGTCTACGAATGTATAATATGGATGATGTTTCTTTCCGATGGAGGCTGACTTTTTGTCGACTTGTGGCCGGAAGTGCATTGATTAAGCTGTGTTGTCTGGTTAGATTGCTTGAGGACATACAACTTTCTGATGAAGGGAATGATGAATTTGGTTGGAGGCTTGAGGGAAATAACAAAACTTTTCGTGTTGGTCACCTTTATAAGATGATAATTTTGCAGGAAGGAGATGCATTGGTTTTGAATGTATGTGGAGTTTTAAAGCAGTACCTACCAAAATTAAAATTCATATGTGGACGATCATGCATAATAGGCTTAATACAGTGAGCAGATTGCGTCAAAAATGAGTCAATGTAGCTGGTGGCTGTGTTTTTTGTGAAGAAGATGATGAGAGCTACTTGCATTTGTTTGTTGGTTGTGACTTCGCATTCTATGTTTGGATGAAATGCCTTGTTAGCCTTAATATTAATTTAGACTAGTCTGACTTCATTACCGACCAATTTCATAAAATTATTTTCATTGAAAATCGTGTTCGTTTGAAAATTAACAATTCTTAAGTTACATATTGAATTAATAAGATATATATCGATTTCAAAACAAACAATCTATTAGTAACAAATTATTATTAACATATATATTCAAAACAGAATTGTATGTAATTTCAAAATAATATGGCATAGATTTTAAGCTCAACATATGGAATTCTAAATTAAAAAGATTTTCAAGTTATTAAAAATCCTTTTATTTATAAAATAAAACGTTATATTTTATTGACGAATTCCATAGCGACTATTTGAAAATTTTATTTGAAAAAAATCTACAATATGAAAACTCGATTTTTCTGCTTCATTAGAAAATTATTATCCAATGGATTCAAATGTTTCTTATTTCGAAGAAATCTGACTTAAATTGGATTCCGAAGAAATCTGACTTAAATTGGATTCTGTGCAATCAATTAAAGTTTAAAACATAATATTATGAACTACCATGATGTTACGAGCTCGTTTATAATTAAACTATAAATTATACATTCAAACGTCATTAAATAAATAAATATCCTTTTATGTTCCCAAATCAATGTTTAAAAACAAATTAAATGTTTAAACAAAACGGTTAAAAATCTGGGTCGTTACAGATAGGGCATCTGAAGAATTGGGGTTTTCCCCCTCGGTACCATGAGTGCCACTAGTGTAAGGGGAAGGATTGTCGTCTCCTAAGCCAAAGTCATCATGACAGTCCTCGTCTCTGGGACCAAGATCATCGCCACCATTGGTTTCATCTTCATCATCATAAGAGGCAGCATAATCACCTTCCTGCTCTCCTTCATATAGATTCAGTTCATCAGAAAAATCTTCAATATATAGAAGCTTCTTAGGATCCATCGTATCTTTCTTAGGAACTTGAGTCCCTTGCTTAGCTTGCTCAATCTTGTTCATAACTTTGTCTGCCATAAAAGGAGCAACTGAAAGGAATTCAATCTCAGGACATTTCTAGTAGTTGTCAGAATAAGCGAAGAAGAGACCGTCTTCATGAGAATTTAAGAGTGCATCTGGAAAATAGGATTCTAAAAATGAAGAAATCCTTTGTTTGGCCTCAGAAATTATCCACTTGGCATTACATACGGCAACTTGAGTCTTGGAAAGATGATCATCTTTCTCTTTTAACTTTTCGGCAAGGTTAGCTACCATTCTGGCCTTTTCATCCTCAAGATCTTGAAATCGTATTTTAAAGGCCATGAATTCATCGATTCGAAGGTTTTTAGCTTTTTTCTCCTCCGCAAGTTCTCATCCAGCTTTCTTAAGAGAACCTCTTAGTTCAGAGCAATCCTTATCATGTTCCTCCTTCGCTGCATTCAGAACATTGACTTTGAATTCTAGGCTAGAGTTCTCCTCTTTGAGTTTTGCAATTTCAGAGGAAGACTAGGAAGTAATCTCCTAAAGGGAGAACCATCTTTTAGTTATGGAAAGAAGAGAGCAAAATCAACATTTATCTAAGAACCAAGGACAAAAGAAGCTAAGAGAAAACAAGGTTATGGTAGGAGTTGTTGCTCGACAAGAGGTTGTCACAAGTTCATCAAGTTCAAAGATGAAGAAGGTTGTGAGAGGTTGGTCATGTCTTCGGAAGAAAGATCCACTCTTACAATTTCCTCAAAATCTCGGGTCTATAAAGAAGCACTCGAAGGACTAACATGTTCAGCAGATGGACGTAAATTTAGCTCGTGTCCCACCAAATTCAAAGTTCCTTTAGAATCAGGTACCAAGATACGATTAACAACTGTTGTCGTTGTTTGGGAAGAAACCATTGCAGGAGTAATATCAGCAGAGGGAGCAGTAAGAAGGGGGTATGTTGCTCAGCAGACATAGAAACAATTTCCTTGTGAAGAAAGGAAGGAGTAGAAGTTTCATCCTTTTTCCTTTTGGAAGCTGGTTCATCAACAGTTTGTTTGTACAAGCTTTCTCTTAACCACAACTTTAGATTGGGCTAAAATAACCAGAGTAGATTTCCCAGCAAAAGCTTCATTAGTTGATCAAGGTAATGACGTCAGGAATGCAAAATTAGATAGATTAAATGTGAAATAAGATATTGAAATCACTTTAGAAGAGAAATCTTAATCGAAGTTCCGGGAAACAAAGGAGTCAGTTGAGTAAACGCATTGGTACCTAAAGATAAATGTTAGGCACCAGGGAAATGGTAAGGTGGTTGCCGTAGAATTCTTTGCACTAAAGGGAGAAGGGCATGTTCTGGAGATTTTCCCTAGTTAGCAAAAGGGATCGCTTTCCAAATTTCTCAAAAGCCTTATAAATTGCAACAATGATCTTAGCTTCCTCATCATTCAAGCTCTTTTTAGTAGGAGTGGGAGCTAAAAAGGAACAAAGATTAGGCAAAGCATGGAGGTAACACAATAAATCTAGGAAAAATAGAAAGCTCACCAGGATGGAAAAGGTGATCGTGATACCCTAGGAGCACCTAATATAGAAAACTTGTGCTTTCCATTCCTTAAATTTATTAATACCATCTTTGATCAACTTCTTTGTAGGATTCACATGAAAGATAGTAAAATCTTCTCCTTTAGCTTTAGACAGTCGTAACAAATGGTGAAGAATGCAGATACTGAGGGAAGACTGTCCTGACTTAAGTGCTAGAAGCTCGAGACATAGGAGATAAGTATATGTGTTCGGAGTCAACTGAATTAAAGCATGTTAAAGATGTTGCACATGCCTAGAAATGAAATCTAGGAAGGGGAAGAAGTCACCATGCCAGATGTGGGTAGCCAAAAATGCAAAGAATCCTTCTAGTGGATACTAAATAGTACCATTTTCAGAAGCAGGGATGAAATCTACCCAAGTCATACCAAAGTCTCTGAGAATCGTATCCACTTCATTTTGGGACCGGATGAGAGAATTCCGTGGAACAATTTCAATCTTTTGCTGAGGGGTAGAGGAGCTACTTGGGTTCAATTCATCTAAAATTTTCTCCTTGCTAATGATTCTACCGGTGATATTGTTCCATAATATGTCGATATTAGCACAATGATTTGATAAGAATTAGAAAAGTAAAACAAACAATTTGCTTGGAGCCAGCATAAGCCATTTAAGAGCTTAGAGCAATAATGAAAACTCATCGTAATTAGTTATCTAACATTCTCATAGAAAATTGAAGAATGTCATTGGTCACTAAAATTGGATTTTCAACAAAGTTCACATAATGTCATACACTATGCTCGTGCTAAATATGGATAAGTTTACAGTATCAGTTGTGTTGGTAATAAGCGAAACCGAAACCAAAGACAACTCAAGTTCTTGGTATTAGTGACACCGAAACCAAATAGCTTACTATCGATACCAGAAACGCAGCTGATGCCAAAAAACTTAGGATCTGGTGCTGATAAAATCGAAACCAAGAATATCTCAGTATCAATAATGGTCTGACCAACACCAAAAATTCTGAACATAATCGATATCGAAACAAAAAATAAGTATGATTTTCAGTATCGACTAAATCGAAATAAAATAAAATATGAATCTCAATTTCGGTAAAGCCATATTCGAAGGAAGCTAATGATAATTGATTCCAACTTCATTATTACTAAAAGACATTCCATCTTCATGAGAGCAATGAAGATTCTTCATTTCCCATATATTAGATTTTGCATTTTTAACCTGGAAACCTAGAGTGCCAAATTTTCTGAACTGAGGAGTGATACGGTTTCACAATTCGTACTTGATACCAATTCACACTAACATATGCACGTAAATTTTCATCCTAATTAGGGATTTGAGTTTAATTAAATTCGATTTAGTCAGCAATCGATAATGGAGGAAGGAAGATTTTTCGATTTTAACTTGAATTCAATTTGAATAAATAAAAACTTACATGAATAAGATCAAATCTTTGATTCAAGAAATTTGTAGAATTTATAAAGAACTCTGATCCTTGCTTGAATATAATGGCTTGTAGGAGAAGAAAGGAAAGAAAGAAGAGGAAGAAGATTTATACTGAATCATGCCTCGTCACGGCCATACAAACAAATATAAACCAACAGTCTAAATCAATCGTAGAATTCCAAAAGGCAGGAAAAACATTTCTTTTGTTGATAATACAGGGCAAAAGCCGAAGCTATTAACTTGAAAAGTCAAAAATACCATTTCACTAAGGGGGAAAAATGTTACTACAAGAATTAGACACCGAAGCCAAAGTAAAGTGATAGGGTATTAAAATGAAGCTGACACCAAAAAACAATCTTGGAGAGTATTCGGTCTATACCAAAGCACGAGGTAGAGCCCGAATCGTAAGAAAACGGACCAAAAAGAACCAAGCCGACATCAAAAGCAAGAGAGATAGGAGCAGAAAGTCGACACTATGGCAAGGAATTGATACATATATTATTGTAACCAACACACTAGATCAAAGAGCTTGGTGACGATACCATGGAGGTGATAATAAAAACACGTTATCGATACCAACATGCACAAGTAGTTAGCTTGGTTTCAATGTCGGACAATGAAAGACAAAAGCATGAAGATGATACCAAAAATAGAAGGACAAAACCAAATAATGTAGAGCTGGTATCGATGGGGCCGAAACCAAGCACAAAGAGAAGGAAGCAATCAACTCGACATTGAATATACAAGCTTAGGAATCGATACCAAAGCCAAAATGCATAAAAGGGAAGCACCTAGACATTAACAAGCTTATTATGATAAAAGGAGCGTTATGAACACCAACATGCTTAGTGTCGATACTACTGTACAAAGGTAGATGCATAAAGGTGGTACCTGGTTATTATACGAAAGCATGGAGGCAATACCCAGAAATGCAAACAAGGTGGGATAATACCAAGAAGATGGTAACGAAACCGGAAGCTACTAAGGCGGGCTGACATCAAGAGTTTGCCACCAAAAGGGGGTCCAAATCCTCTTTAAATAAGACCATAGGGGTCACATTTTGGGACTTCTCCTCATTCCAAAATCTTGTACTCATTTCTAAGACACAAAAACCTAATTTAGAAATCGATTTGGGAATTTCTCCTATAATATTCTATGTACTATCAAGTGATCAATAAAGGAGATACTTAGCAATTGCTATTTATTCCACTTGTTTTCCTATTGCCAATTCGAATCCAAATATATAAGTCGGAAATGATTACTAAATGAACCACAATTAGAATTTTGGTTCTTACCAACTATGATCTTATAAAGCCTTTATCCCAAGATAACCTTTGTCAAAGTTTTGTAAGCATAATACTCAACTCTTGAAGGAAGAATAATTGATCTTCGGACTTGGGACATTGACATCTAAGAAACAGTCAATTAAGTCATGTTGGATCTAGATTAACCCAAGAGGGGGGGTGAATAAGGTTTATTGGATTTTTACTAGATATTAAAATTACCACAACACAGATTGCAGCATAAAAAAAATACATATTTAAAATAAATAACATAGATTTTAACCAGCTTTGGTAAAACCTGCCTACTGCCGCATCCCCTAAATTTCTACTAGGTATTAAAACAGATTCCCACTTACAAGACCCTGTAAACTTGCAAACTCTACTACTGCTCTAATCCTACCCTCCAAATCCTGGACTGATCTTTATGCCCAATATCATATTTTCCCCAAATTACAAACCCATAACTCATAAATGCTAATTATAAATCCGATAGCTGGTAAACCCTGTTTTTACAGAAAAACTTAAAAACAGAAAGATCGATTACAAAAGAAAATAAAACAATTCAAGTTAAACTAAAAAAAACCTCTTTTTTTATAGAATAGAATCGCTGGCCCCTTTAACAATTGAACAAATTTGTTCCCTTTATTTCTTTGATGGCCGACCCAATTGGAATTAGGGTTTTTCGCGCCCTTGTTCAAATCGCGACTTCAATGGCTTTTCTCAAATTGTTCTCTGATGATCTTCGAACGTCGTTGTTCTTGGATAGGCGGTTTGGTCCCTTACGATTGAAACTAGTGTAACTATTTCTGATTTAAAAATGTCTGCTGTCGAATTTGTTTCTTGGTTTTCAATTCCTTTCTGCCGAGGATGAACAGGTGTTTAAATAGGATTCTGAAAACCTAATCACTTCTTTGATTTCATGCATTGCCTTGATCTGATTTGTTTGACTTTCCCCCTTTATTGCCTTGATTTAAAAATGCTGTGAATGCTGAATGATTTCTGGAAATAACCGAAATGTTTTCTTGCCTAAAAATGTTTGCTTGATATTCTGGAATGCATGAAAAATTCTCTCCAAAAACAACTGGTGAATTTATGAAAGATCTTAAACCAATGAATATTTTCTTTGAATTCCTAGAAACAAATAAATGTATCCATGCGTGATTTGCTTGAATGAATTATTGTGTATCCATACATGATTTCTGTTGCCAATTTTACCATATGTGAATCCTGGAAATGTATTCATGCAGATTTGTAACACTTGCCATATATTTACATTTTTGGTACTTGCTAATTCTAACATTTGTGCCTTCTTGTATATTGGAATGTCCATGACTTGCACTTGAGCTCAACCAGTTGGGTACTTTGGCCTCGACCATGTATTTGCATATTGACTGAACCTGTTCATTTCTATCAGCCATGTTTGGTCTTTGTTTACTAGCACGTTCCATGTATTTAAAACTGCCATGTTCATGTGCTTGTACACTGACTTGTGCTCTTCTCGTACTCATGTATACATCACTGGTTGTGCTGTTGTTACCATTGGTTTAATTGCATAGCATTTCTGTACATAAAACTACAGCTTTGTCATGCATCATGTATTTGGGCTGATTAATCCTTGTTACACCAATTCTGGATTGTCATGTATACACACATGCTTGGTTTGACCATCTTTCTTGTTGCTTGTTATTTACATCCATGTATATGCTATGTACATCTAAATTATTCACTTTAGTTCTTTATTGACCTTAGTATATGTACATTGAGTTGTCATTTTGCCATGACTAGTTGTGTCATGCACTTCCATACTCTATCCATTAGTTGTCATTGCCACTGTCATGTGTATTTTACTTTAGGCCTTGCCATGTTTGGCCTGTACATGTTGGATTGTTTGTGCCTCAACCTGAAGCTTTTCCTCTTGCTAACATGTTGAGCCATTTGCGATTATTTTTTACTTGAATTAGAAATTGGCTTTTGTTTGTTATGTACAAAGAAGTGCATTGTTGCCTTTATGTTCTATTTTCTCCACTTTGTCACATGAAAGATGTTGTATTGTTTTTGAGAAACATTTCTGGAAACTGTCTTGACATTGTTTTGTCAGATATATGTGTAAATGATCTTGAAGCCGTTACACCATTTTGCGCTTGTACATGAAAAACACTTGTTGCCTGCACACTTTGTTGCCATAGCCTAGTCTGGGCTATAGTACGACCTTGGTGTCTTATTGAATCTTGGCTTGACTTGGGTTTGAAGTTGGTGCTATGTCGTAGACGATCAGTCATGCTGTGTGCCATGCATATATATATATATATATATATATATATATATATATATATATGCACACACACACACATGTATGTAAATATGTTCGTGTGTCTTAACTTTCTTGGCTGCACCATATCTAGTGTCTTGTTCTTCCTGAATCATTTTGTAATGTATGATGTACTGCCATGTATACATACATGTATATATATATATATATATATATATATGTGTGTGTGTGTGTGTGTGTGTGTGTGTGTATGTTTGTTTATACATGTGCTTTGTCACTTGCATTGAATTTCTTGATTCATGTCTACTCAGTGATGTTTTACCATATTACCCCTACACAAAATATATGTGTATGTACATACATATGTATGTGTTATGTGCAGAATATATATGTGTGGGCACTAGAGACACTGTCTACCTTGTGGTATTTACAGTGAATCACTGTGGATATCACAAGTTGTCTAAACATAGATGGATGAATATGCATTAAAGACTAAGTCATGAAATATGATGAGAAACACATCAAAATTCTGAGGCAAATAAGTATTAAAATAAAATGATATCTGCTAGAATTTAATATTATTTTGTTCTAGTTTATTGTGTGTGTTTCTATGACAAGTATGCAGGTGACAAGACTGACTGTGAAGCAGACAGAAGACAAGTGAGTGACAGTGAGTGAACCTGTATATATGAAAGAGTGTGTAACTGAATGTGTCAGTGTATGTATATAAGTGACTGAGTGAAATGTAGTGAGGAGCGAGTGTATATGAATGAAATTGTATGTATTCTACCACTGAGATGTGCAATAGTGGAGTTGTAAAATTTGTAATATTGAGATGATGAAATAAAATATTATATTTAAATAAAATACTATTTTAATACTTAAATTCTTGTATAGTAGTATTCTATTTAAATATAAATATTTGTGATGTAGTAGAATAGTACAATTACAAACACATTTATAGTATATGTATATGTATATGTATATGTATATATATATATGTGTGTGTGTTTGTCATCATCAAACAAAAATCACATAATTATTATATACAGCAATCTCCCCCTTTTGATGATGACAAAAATATAATAAGATTTTGAATGCAATAAATGTGTTTGACAGTGAAATTGTAGAACTCCCTCTATATGTATGCTCTCCCTACAATAGAACTCCCCTAAATATGTGCATAAGTGAGGAAAAAAATGAATTGATTTTCTAGTAATAAAATATTTGTGACATATTCACTCATTGATCAAAATCTTAACCATTCTCCCCCGTTTGTTATCATCAAAAGGATACAGAAATTAAAATAGTGATGAAAAATTGACTAGAAATATAAAATTAGATGATGAGAGAGAATGTACATCATAAATCTCATCCAATCGAATAAAAAACATAATATTCTTCAAACTAGTGGAAAATTTCACATTTTAGAATGATGGATTTACGATGAGTTTTATAAAATGGAGAGTGTTTTAAACATATGATTTCCAATTATTTTCAAATAATTTAAAATTGGGCACAAAATAGTGATGGATTTGGACTATGATTATAAATTCAAATTAAGTGACAAAACCAAATAATCTCAATTCCCAATGACTATCAATCAACAAATCATCATATATCATAAAATATTAACACATTTCATAAATTAGAAAATTGATTGATAGGTCGATTTTTACACACCAAGGAAGATTTCGTATAGATTTATTTATTTTTCTTTTTAAGAGAACATTAACCATGCATAAACAGATCTTGGATTTTTAAATGGGATCAATTACAACTTAAATTATAGGTAATCTCTAACCATACATGACCAGATCTTGGATTTTTAAATGAGGATAGAAGAACACTTATAATACAAAATCTCCTCAGTATATATAGCCAAAATGGATGATAGAAATATGGTAGTTATAGAAATGGTTGTGAAATGAACTTCTAAATTAATCATATTATGAAATATGCTCAATTATACTGGGATTTTTGAAAAAAAAACCAATTATCTCTTTTTCTGAAAAACAATACAGTTACATTTCTATCACAAATTTTGAAACTATAAATTTAAGACGAATTTAAAAGAAAAACACACACATTAATATAAAATCATGATGGATAACAGAATGATAGTAGAAAATTAAAATGGTCATGAAATAAGTGCAAATTCAAAGATATTATAAAAACTGTTCAAACATAATGAGAATTTGAATGAAATTTCCTCTTGTTGAGAAATATACTATAGTCAAAACTCATCACAATTTCAAAAATCTGATAACAATTTTGATGGATTCCGGGTATAGTTCAATTTGGTTATTCATTTCAGTTTGAATAAACAATCAGAAGTGATTTTAATATTGAAAACAACAATTACAAGAGGGATTCAGAAAATCTATACAGGATGTGAATCAGTTTAAATCAGATCAAACAATTCAATGTGAAATGCTTCTAAGTTAGATATCACTTGGAGCTCCTATTTGTCCATAGTGGCCAATGAGAATAAAGCACTAAATTTACAATCTCGAGCAGCAGTAACCAAATCAAGCAGTCATTAATTTTTTTTAAAAAACAATTTCTTTTATCAAAGCAACAAAACATTCTTTTAAAACAAGACTCTTAAGAAATATTTTCAGAATATTTGCATTAATCCTAAGAGATGGTTCATGATCCAAGGTTAAAAATAGTTTATTTGGAATCACCTGAAGATATGTGTAAATTTCAAGATTCAATAAATCGATCACATATGATTATAATTTCAAATCCAAGAATTGTGTAGGAATCAAGATTTCAGCAGTTTCAAAAGATTTCAAAGTAATCAAATATCCAAGTGAAAAATATCACGAATTAAAAATTAATTTCAAGAAGCAACACAGGAATTATACCAAAAGATTTTCATATCAAAAATGTCAAGCCCAACAAAAATCGAATGAAATTATCACAACTGGGAAATAGTAGTGAGCTATAATGAGTATAATTTTTCAAGTCTTTCCAAAATGAATTTGAAGGAACTCAAAATAGCAGAGATGTGTGAAATTTCATTTTTTTTAGATCTTCACAAATTTAGAATTCAAATTAACAGTGTTCAAGATATGATAAGAATGCTTAAACACTGTTAGGAACTCAGAAATCAGTAACAAAAAAATAATCTTCATAATAATTGCAGATGTTTACAAAATTGAATTCAATATTTAGAAATCATTAAAACATGAGAGTTTTACAAATGAAGCAAATTTTCAGAAAATCAAGAATACTGCAATTTGAAGTTAAGAAGCTCAACAAGTAAAAAAAATTGGTAGTGACAAAGCAACTAAGCATAATCAAAAAAATAGAAAGGGTAGAAAGAATAATAGAATGAAGAATATAAATAGAAAAAAAATGTGAGTTTGGAGACCATAACTGATTTACAGTAGACGTTGTGGATCTCCAATTCAACAATCTTGGCTACAGAACACTGAATAATTCAAAGGTATAGAACAATTTAAATGCACTATCTCTGTTGCAAAGTGGTTCCTCAACCTCCTCAGGTACCTAAGCATTTAGGGGATTGAATGGTCTAACAAAAAAACCACCCACAATTTCGTACACACGTTTTGGTATACAAACTTGTTTGTACAACAATCCATTCGAATTTACCTTTGTACCCTTAGAAACACAAATCTGTTTGAATTTATTCTAAATTGTTTTATTTCCATTTGGGATCCAAACTTGTTTAAATGGATTGTTAACAAATAAATTCTCATCTTGTTCGTGATTCAAAAATCCTTTGAAAATTTTAAAGTTCAAATTTTCAAAACAATTTTTTTCCAAGCAATTTGAAGGATTTTTTACGTCACATGAATTCATCTTTTCAAAATTATCAAATTTCCCAAAGCCAAGACCATATTTATTTCCAATAAGAACCTGGTTTTGCAACAACATATTCAATGATTTTTCCCTATTAGAAAATTTATCCAAAGTTGATTCGAATAGTTAAGTTTTAAATTTAAGATCACCATTTTCTTTCATTTAATCTAAATAATGATTATTATTTATCTTCCTTTCAGCATCTGTTTGTTTCGAAACCAAATTTTCGTTTTTAAGCAATTTAATTTTTCTTGGGACTCAGAAATTTCAAATTCAAAGTGTTTTAGCTTTTCAAATTCAAGTTTTTCAAAATTCTTGAACTTTCAATCTCGTTTTCAAGCTCATTCAAAATAAAATCAGTTTTGAACAAATTTTCTTTTTATAAAATTTCAAGTTTGGAATTTTCAGATGTCTTAAAATTTTCCAATTCCTTTTTGCAGAAAATTATTTGAACATATTAGCCCAATCTTGTTCTCTTTTAAGATCAAAATTTCATTTTCAAGTTTTTGAATATTTTTATTGAGATGAACAAGATTGTTTCCTAAATTTAAACAATGTTTACAATCATAATTTTCAGATTTCTTGATGTTTTCGAGTTTTAATTCCAAACCATTAATGTTGTTAGTCAACTCACTATTTTTAGATTTTAGAGATATTTTTTATCGTTGGAGATTATCAACAGATTTAGTTAAATCAGTACACATATAAACTAAATCTTCATAAGTGAAATTTCCTATCTCTTTATCTGTTGAGTCTCCATTGTTATCATCACATGTTTCTCCTTTTAAGCACATATATATAATAATGAGTTGGCATTTTAGGATTTTAGCAGTTATCTTTTTTCCATGCAATGTATTGAGAGTTTCCCAGATTTCCTGTGAAGTAAAACAATGGGAGATAAGGCTATATTAGTCATCATCAAGATAAGAATATAAAATATGTATAGCACGATAATTAAACCCAATATCATTCCTATTTACCATATCATATCCATTTATAATAATACTCCAACATTTAGTATTAACAGATTTTAAATAGGATTCCAGTTCTGATTTCCAATTTAAAAAATATGTACCATCTAAAATAGTTGGAATACGACTGGACTGACTCTTACTGGATTGACAACTGGGAAAAACCATGACTCTAGAGTTAATAAAATACCTGTTCTGATACCTCTTTTGGATCTAGATTAACCCTAGAGGGGGGAGGGGGTGAATAGGGTTTATTGGATTTTTACAGGATATTAAAATTATCACAGCACTGATTGCTGTAGAGAAAATAAATGCAAAAAATAAATAACATAGATTTTACCCAGCTTCGGCAAGCCCTGCCTACTGCTGCATCCTTAAGATTTCTACTAGGTATTAAAACAAATTCCTGCTTACAAAACCCTATAAACTTGCAAATCCTACTACTGCTCTAATCCTATGCTCAAAACCCTGGACCGATCATTATACCCAAGATCATATTTTCCCCAAATTACAAACCTGTAACTCATAAACCCTAACTATAAATCCTATAGCTAGTAAACCCTAGTATTACAGATGAACTAGAAAAGCTGATAGATCGATCACAAAAGAAAATAAAACAATATAAAATAAAATAAAAACCCTTTTGTAAAGAATATAATGGTTGTCCCCTTTGACACTTAAACAATTTTGTTCCCCTTTTTTCTTTAATGGCCAACCCAATTGAAATTAGGGTTTTTCATGTCCTTATTCAAATTGCAACTTCAATGAATTTTCTGAAATTGTTTTCAGATGATCTTCGAAGTCGTTGTTCTTGATCGTGTAATTTGGGCCCTTACGATCGAAACCAGTGTAAGTATTTCTGATTTAAAATTGTTTGATATCGAATTTGTTTCTTGGTATTCAATCCCTGTCTACCGATGATGAATAGGTGTTTAAATAGGATTCTGA
Source organism: Allium sativum (assembly GCA_030737875.1). NCBI lineage: Eukaryota > Viridiplantae > Streptophyta > Magnoliopsida > Asparagales > Amaryllidaceae > Allium > Allium sativum. The sequence continues at coordinate 620,311,739 of CM060912.1, forward strand.
AAGCCTAATAACTTCCCTGATTTCACGCATTGCCTTGATCGAATTTATGCGACTTTCTCACTTTGTTGCCTTGATTAAAAAATGTTGTGAATGTTGAATGATTTCTAGAAATAACCAAAATGTTTTCTTGTCTAAAAATGTTTTTTTAATTTTTTGGAATGCATGAAAAATTCTTTCCAAATCAACTTGTGATTTTCTAGAAAATTTTAAACCCGTGAATATTTTCTTTGAATTCCTGGAAACAAATAAATGCTTCTATGCGGAATTTGCTTGAATGAATTTTTGTATATCCATACATGATTTCTTTTTCTGATTTTACCATATGCAAATCATGGAAATGCATTCATGCAGATTTGTAACACTTGCCATATATATAAATTTATGGTACTTGCTAAATTTAACAATTGTGCCTTCTTGTATATTGGAATGTCCATGACTTGCACTTGAGCTCAACTAGTTGTGTACTTCTGCCTCGACTATGTATTTGGATATGACTAAACTTGTTCATTTTTACCAGTCTTGTTTAGTCTTTGTTTACTGGCATGTTCCATGTATTTAAAACTTCCCTACTCATGTGCTTGTACACCGACTTGTGCTCTTTCCATACTAATGTATACATCATTGGTTGTGCTATTGTGACCATTGCTATAATTGCATGGCATTTCTGTACATAAAACTGCAGCTTCATATGCATCGTGTGTTTTGGTTGATTGGTCCTGTTACACCAATTCTGGACTATCATGTATATATACATGCTTTGTTTGGCCATCCTTCTTGTTGCTTGTAATTTCCGTACATGTAAATGCCATGTACATGTGAATTATCCACGTTGGTTCTTTATTGAACTTATTATATGTATATTGAGTTGTCATTTTTATCATGACTAGTTATGTCATGCACTTCCATACTCTGTCCATTAGTTGTTATGGCCATCGTCATGTGTATTTGACTCTAGGCTTACCATGTTTAACCGGTACAAGCTGGAATATTTGCGCCTTAACCTGAAGCTTGTCTTCTTGCTACCATGTTGAGACATTTGCAGTTATTGTTGACTTGAATTAGAAATTGGATTTTGTTTGTTATGTACACAGAAGTGCACTGTTACCTTTGTGTTTTATTCGCTCTACTTTGTCACATGTTAGCTGCTGTGTTGTTTCTGAAAAACATTTCTGGAAACTGTCTTGACACTGTGTTGTCATGTGTATATGTACATACTCTTGAAACTGTTACACCATTTTTTGCTTGTATTTGAAAAATACTTTTTGCCTGCACTCTTTGTTGTCATGGCCTGGTCTTGGCTTTAGTCTTACCTAGCTTTCTTATTGACTCTTGGCTTGACTCGGGTTTGAAGTTGGTGTTATGTCATGGCCGATCAGTCATGTTGTGTTCTAGGCATATATATATATATATATATATATATATATGTGTGTGTGTGTGTGTGTGTGTGTGTGTGTGTGTGTGTCTTAACTTTTTTGGCTGCATTATATCGAGTATCTTGTTCTTCCTGAACCATTTGTACATGTATGATGTACTGCCATGTATTACATTTAACATAGCGGAAAAATAAAAATGTTCAAAACAGTGATATTACATTTATTCAAAACCAACTATCTCAAATTGAAAATACTATATGTCTTGTGAAAAAAAATCTCAATCATCAGAGTACTACTAGAAATATCCCTCAATAAGTCATCAATACAACCAAAGCGTGAAACAAAAGAAAATAAAATTGATAACATATCAATTATGAAAATGAGCCTCCAAGAAAGATCTGCTGAATAAGTTGCACTATGCACTTCCACCCTATGAGACTGGAGGGAAGCAAAGAGAAAGAAGAAAGGAGAATTAGTCAGACAAAGCACGATGAGCTGTATAGTTACTAGCATAATTATTAAGTAAAAAAATAGAATAGTAGTTCTAATGTTAAATAGGGTGAGTATTTGTGTGCAACTAACATATGAACATATAAGAAGGATGTGCAAGGATTACAAGCAAGGTCGATTGTCGTCCCTTGCATTTGATTGTTTGCACTCTACAATTTTAGAACATAGTATAATTAGGACAATTTTCCTAATATTACCAATCAATCGGCTTTAATAACCGTAGAGTAATAACCTCTACCTACTATGGGCCTTGGGCTTACCAAGATCGACCCATCAGCAAAAGACATAGCATTAACATAGCTATCATAGTGTCTTATTTTCCCTATTCGGTTCAATGCATGCACATTCACCTGCCGGAAAGCACCCATACCCAACTCTATTTGGATCATCTTACTACCTGGCTCAACATGATACATGCTCTCGCCTCCTAATGTGAGACCATACGTGATTAAAGGTATGTCGAATGGTATGGATCCCCAACGAAAAAATCTTACTTTACCTAAATCCCCCTTGATTAGGGCCCTTATAAATTTACCATAGAAACCATAGTCATAGAATAAACACAAAATTAGGCTTACAACTTCACATTGGTTTGATTATTATATTAAGCCTATTTTTTGTTTATTTACCGTCGAACGCCTAATTACATGGTCCTATAGAACAATCAATGCCTAATCACAAGTCTACCATAGAATAATCAATGTCTAATCATAAGATCCCATAGAATAATTAATGCTTAATCACAAGGCTACCATAGAATAATCAATGCCTAATCACAAGGTCCCATAGAATGATCACAAATTTAGGCTTATAAACTTATTTATCAGTTTAAGTTTAATTTTCATGTTAAGCCTATTTATCAATTTGCAACTTCATATCATATTCATAACTGCAAATAGATCACGTTTGTTTATTACGATTCTCTGTGCTTGTACAATCTATCATATTTATGCAAATATCTTAAAGTCTATTTTTCTATCATAACCTGCTCTATATTCAATTTGCAAATTTCATCAATTCTGCATATTTTCAGTCCAGTATTCCATTTTATTACAGTTTAACATTATATGTCAATTTAGCCCAAAATTATCCAATCTTTTTTCTTTCATAATTCCAATATAATTAAATTTCCAATATGTGCAAAATAAAAAGTATTAATCAATCGTATAAAATCAGGTATACAAATCAATGCTTAAATCAGTCATATATAACGCGCAAAATAAAAAATTATAATTAATCACATAAAATTAGGAACATAAATTTAAGCCTAAACGTATCGTGTACATATGCTAGTAGGCATATTTGGTCATTACCAAATAAACTGTAAAATCAGATGCATAATAGGGAAAGAAGACTGAAAGAATAATCTTACAATACAAGTGTGAACCCGTGCTATGCACACGGATCGTTGTTAACCTTCTTTGTATAAGCATCAATGTAAACCTTGATATGTATATTTTAAACATAATCAAAGTTGGAAGGTTTTATATTAATGATAGTTTGACGATTGTTTTGGTCGTTAGTTTACTAAAGTTAAAATTTAGTCATTGTGTTGGACTATAATATATAGAAAATATATACCAAGTCCACCTTAAATAGGATAGCTATGTTGTTCACATCTAATAAACATAGAAAAAAAATCACTAATCTTCTGTGTGCATGTAAACATAGACAATTGTATTGCGTATCTTCCAGCTTTCCCGTAGAACGTACATAAAGTGTGAACACAGTCAAATTCACTCCTGTTAATGCATACTAAAGTTTGCAAATTTTTATGATTTGACCATTATAAGGAACTACATTGTCAGTACATTTAACGATGACCCGCTTTAACCATATGCTGATATTACGGACTTTTAATGTGTCGATATGCTAAACTCATGTTTATGTTCTTACTTACGTACAGAAAAAAAAACTGCAGTTTTCAGGAATTTGTAATGCGAACGTATATTTAATAAAGGACTTCCATTAGCTTTTGACCTACTTTTCTCATGCTGAAATATATCAAGTGAAATATAGCATAGTGGCCATTTCCTGTTTTTTATTTTAAAAACAAAATTATGAACAATAAAAAAATCGTCCAGGCAGCAAGAAAGCTATCACGCTTCCTAATATATTGCTAGCAGCTGAAACATAGTAGAAGACTAAAAATGGAAATAAGAAACCTAGGTCATATATAGGACAGCGATGTCAGAGAAACTATGCCGACATTAATCTCAGGCTTAGTAAGAAAAGATGTCGTAGACAATAAAATATAATTTAAACGATGCTTGAGGAGAGATCACAATAGATATGTGACGTAATCTTAGAAGGCAAGTAAAAACATGTTAGAAAATATAAACTTATCATATATTCATGAGTACACCGTTTGAGCGGTATCAATATGCAACTTCATGAAATTAAAACCGAATTTTCCATTTTCAATCCCATACATCAAAATCATAATTTCCTCCTAGATAGAAAATACTATACAATTCTAATGATCAATAGGACCATAATATAAGACGTAATCAATATCTTTGCACCTTTAGATGTTGAACTATGTCCCAAACTTGTAAACACCATCAATTGCATCATCCTACTCAAAACCGACTTGAGTATCCTCTCATGCAATACTACTTCCAGTCAGCTTGTATTTCATCAACTAAACACTCAAAAGGAACACAAAGTGGTCACCATCTGAAACCCCATTGGAATCAAACCAAGACGACACTTAGTTAAGATGTCCAAGCTAAAAAAAGGTAGTATGACATTAGGAAATTTCTTCCTAGCGGTTATCTGCTCTCTTTTTTTATTGATGGATAGTGATTTCTGAAGTGAAACCTAGCTAGGTCAATTAAATTCTTCCATACATTATCAAACATGTATATTTAGATAATGGACGATAAACAGCCTGCATAAAAAATGATACAATTCTAAGAAGCTAAGATTCACTTTAAGAATGTAAACTTCACAAAAGCACAATGACAATACGGTATGCTAGTAGTTTGTTATTCAATGAGCATCTAATATTTTGGATAATATTTAAAACTTCGAAATAGACAGATAAAATGATGTGATTTTGTTGATCAGAAGAAACATTTTCCACCAGAAAATAAATTGACAATCAATGTGTTGCATTTCAGGATTAATGTAATGATTTGCATCATTTTAAAGTGGATCAGTCTTTTGAACCAACGTCAGTTGTAAACAAAAAAGTTGGAAAAAATATGAAAGAATGCTTCCAATGATTCTTTAAAGCATGTGGATTAATCATAACAAAAGTAAGAAGACAAAAATTAAATTTGAGTATTTTAAATATTAATATTCATAATGGAACAAATAAACACCATAGATTTCAGGGTTAAACCCTATTTGATCAACACTGTTACATAAGCTATGATAGGAAATTTCTGATTGGAAATTAATATAGCAGTCTTCATTAAGATGAGATCATAGCCTCATTGGTAACATGATACACTCAAAATTCATTACTTGTTACATGAACTGTGCAATTCATAGACATTAATTGTTTAGCAGTAGAGAATTTTTAAAAAAAGGGCAGGTATAACAAAATAGGTTATACACCTAGTTGAATGGAGAAATGATTCACCTCGACTTAAGTCTGTAAGCACCATCTTATTTAGTTTTGAAAGAGTCAAACCACTAACTACACAAAGAAAATAGAATAATAAGATGATAGCTAGGTGATACACTCAAAATCCATCAATAACTACCTGAACTGTGCAATTCATAGACATTAGTGTATCGCCGTAGAGAATTTTCAAAAAAATGGCAAATATAACCAAATAGTTTATATACCTAGTTGAAAAGAGATATGCTTCATGTCGACTTAATTCTGGACGCACCTCTTATGATTTGCATATACTGAGCAAACCATAATAAGATATTAAAAAGCATAGAAATAGCTTTCTACTTATGCTACATTTCAATATTAATGTATTTGAGTGACCTTTTATTAAAAACATACTGGAGCACATGCAAAAACAATATAACTTGAGCACCCTAATCACTAATCGTACACGGTATTATAGAATATATTACTTGCAATCATTAACGAAATATGAACATTCATAAATATGCTTAATATATTCACGTAACACACAAATTCCCATAAAGGAAGAAAATACAATTCAAGAAATCGAAACAATTTGGCTTTTGAAAGCTAGTGTAATGTTTAACATAATATCTCCCTCATCATAATATCTCCAACATCAGGTTTTATGTAATCTAAATCCAGTCTTTATATTTTACACAATTAATTCTAATGCTGATGCATACAAATTTGTGTTTTTTCCTTTCAAAATAATAATAATACTATAATAATCATTATACTTCATGAATATTAAAGTATAAATGCTAACCATTGATATTCTGCAAACATTCACCATAAGATAGTTAATGGACTTTCTTTGGCACCTTTGGACTTAATGTCAATGGACACATTTTATGGTAGATGAACCTGCAAGAGAAGACAATGAAGACGTTCACTAACAATATGGTTCATTTCAAAAACCAACATGAGTAATTGGTCTAAACAAAAATTAGTTGTATGGAAAATTTTATCTACACGATGTTAATATTATATCAAAATATATATTTTATTATTTTAATCAATAATTTAGGATGAAGATGATTAAATTATTAGAGCTAGCAAGAACCTTTTCATAAAGGAATCTTCTAACTGTTTGTTTGAAATTAGTAGGACATGGAATCCAGTTAGAGGCAGAGTGTGTGAACAATAGTTCGACCACTGCTAAACTGCTGGTAAAATTAATTTATTCTATGCGGAACTGCCATGTTCCTAAAAGCTGAAAGCCATTTACCCATCAATGTATAATATATTCTAAAAAAGAAAATGAGCTTTTTAGAGTGGAGGATATTGAAACTGCAATAATGAGAAACTACATCAATCCACCAAATGTAGAGGTTCCATTACTCTAGTGCATTAAAGGACTAACTGTACATAGATCAAGCAAATCGCAGCTAACATTCATTGATGTAAATTGAATGTTTATGATATAGCCCTCATCAAAGTCACCAAACATACAGTAAATGATTTTTTTTCTTCCCAGATGTACACCTAGTGAATATCCATTGTAGCAAACAAATCTTAAACATTTCCAACAATAGTATTCATTAATTTATTAGTAAAGGATGTCTTAATTTAACCATTCAATCCTATAATGAACGAAATTGTTAGGATGCATTCATGCTCGATGTAATGCCTAATCCCTGCTTGATACCACATCTGTGAATCCACATCCTCCACATCCTTGCGAGTTAAAGGAAATTACAATTTCTACATGTCAAAATTATTTTCAAAACCTATACTAAATCAATTTTTCCCATTATAGTCATATACTTGTCTAAATTTCAAGATAATCAAGGCAAAGCACATAATTAATGGGAAGATAAACATTTACATAAATTCATCTCCAAAAGGAATCACTATTTGAGACCTTACCACTCAAGGATTGTCAATATAATTTAAATTCATGGATTAAAATAAGTATTTACCCTCAGGGATATTAGTGTTATATTGGTTGAATGTGAATTTGTTTTATAACGGAGCTATGTGATCAATGACAAAGAGTTTGTTTAATGCAATGATAACCTTTTATGTACTATCTAATGATTATATCAGATTTTTGATGTACAACGCTGAAATCAAGTGCATGTGGTCTAGGAGGTGTAGTTTCTTATGTAATTATTTAAAACTATGGAAATTAAGCATGAAAAAAGACTGTCTATATTGAAAGCAACAAACGTCATCATCTGATTTTGGATTTATACCTTATATGCCATTTTTTTTGAATTTTCTTATGTCTACTTAAGTTATCAGTCTTATATGTCTAAATGTTTAAAAATACAATGTGCAGATATTTCTCCAAGGTCCCCATAACCATAATTTCACTGAATTCAAATTGAGAAGAAGTACAGTAAATCACATGATGTTATAAAGGGGAGCTTTCGATTTATCCAATGTGCCAATAGATGAAATGCATAAAGCAACACATTTACGTAATTAAGGGGTGGGTGGAAACATCTTTACCTTAGCGGGGAATGATTTATATAGTAGATATTTTGTAAATAATGCCACAATTAGAACTTCACTGCATCAAATGTAGTAGTCTTCTATGTTCTATGACATTAAATTTAAAGTGATATGGCTTGTATTCATAGGCTAATTAATGAAAATTACACCCATATATCTCAATTGTAAAACCATAAAAAACTATCACCACTATAATCATCGATTAGAAGAACATGGAGATAAAATATGCTTTCAAGACTTGATTCTAACTACTGTTAATGTGCAAACATCTTTGATCCAATGTTATGGAAATAATTTCTACCATTGTGCAAGAGGTATACGATCAAAAAAGCAACACTGCAGTTATCAATCCCCTCAATTTCATATATCATATTTAAAAATGATTCATTATATGGCCCTAAATGTTAGCAAAAACAATATTCTACCAAAAACGGTTCTCAAATTCATGTATAACTCAGCTTAGGTGCATATGCCATCAAGAATATGTAAATTTGCTAAAAGGGAGCCCAAAAAAATACAGTATGATAACATAACAGCTTAAACCCTTACGTGCTATTGTTTCTTCCCTATCATCCATTCTTACTTATTTGCTATACGTTTGAACGAAAAAGCCCTAACTCCAGTAGTGCCTAACATGATGAGTAGATCAAAAAAAAAAAAAAAAATTCGAACTTAGAATCGCAGAACCATAAATAAACAGATATAATCCAAAAACTAATTGGTAAATATTTTTGTAGTTAAGACATTCTTTCCCTTTTCTAGAAAATCAAGTTTTCTCTCAAGATAATAATACAATCATGCTTGCATTTTGAAAACTTAAGAGTAAAATATACTAACTAATATTTTGCACTGGATTATTATATATTAAGGGAAATAACTTATTGAATATGCATGCCTAATGCAACTTACATATATTAAAATATATCACATCAATTAGGAATACCTGTTCAAGAAACACATATACATATATTTACTAAATACCTGTATGCATTTATATTGTAAAATGTTTTTTAATTATTCATTGAAAGAAATACTTAAACATATATGTAAGGAAATAAATGATAAATCAAACTATTTGATAAGTATTTGTACAAGGAAATAAAGGATAAATCAAACTGATATGCTACCAAATTTGTGCAACATCATTCCCAAAATGTAAATACAAAGCTTAAAAGTGGATGTAGATCCTCACATCTTGGGTTTATAAAACCATGTAGACCCTTTGTAACATCATTGGGACCGACCCAAGCAAATTTGTTATCCCAGCCAATTTTGAACAAAAATGCCTAAATATGTATGGGCATTAAACAACGGCCACCTATTGCAGCGAAAAATGAGCAAAACCGCTTAAGCTAAAAACTAAACATCTATCTAAAATATGTTTCAGTTTTATATAATTTTAATTAATTTAGAACATAAAATAGCATCTCTATCATTTCCCATTTAACAATTGCCTTAGGTGGCTCCCTTAGCAGTCTCTACCTTAGGGCTGAGCCTGAAAATTACTTTCAAATGTTTGCAAATATAAATACCATGACTTATGTCAGCATGAAATACCATCTCATAAAATCCATACGCAAATGCGCATACAGAACGAACGCCAATGTGTAAGATGACTTAGAGATTACTAATTTTGGTGACACTAACAATGAATTAATTCATACAATATTATTAGCTGCATAATTTCTTTTGTGGTTATTTTCAAGTTATTTTCATACAAAATAATTCAACCGAAACAGCCTAAATGCAGCCATAAAATGATAAATATGAAGTAGAAGAGGTCAGTGACCCAAAATGAAATGACGGTGACTAATGTTATCCATGTGATATTTGCTAGTATGTCAACGTTTGAAATCTGCGATCAGAAGAGTAAATTCATTTTTAATGGACTGAATTTCAGTATTGTGGGATAACCTTAATAAACAAAACATCAAAAAATCATATCGGACATGACCATTTGAATAGGAGAAACAAATTTGATTTTCAACTTGCTGCAGTGAATATATATGTTTGAGTTATTTGACAGAAAACATAAGAGCATTAACTATCATATTTCAAAGGACAAAATTATTTTTTTAATGTCGGATTATTCATAATTGAATAAACGTACAAAAACAATAACAAACTCACTAGCCTGTGTTTAGTGTAGCATCCATCTTCTACACCTAGTTCAATAATAGAAATTAAAATAGGAGTCAAATTATTTTTTTTGCAATTTGGACACAAACACGAAACGTATCCTACAGAGCATAGGAAAACACGTATTTTTTTAATAATCATATCTGACACAAAGTAGCTTAAATCTTCTCAATAGCAAGGTGACATCAAATATCCTCATTAACAGTTGAGTTTTGAAATGGTTCATGTAAAGGAAAAATAAATAAATTCAAAAACTCGTTGGCTTCGCGCAGATCGAGATTAATTTGGACATAAACACGAAATGTATCCTAAAGAGCATAGGAAAACACCTAATTTTTTAATAATCACATCTGATGCAAAGTAGCTTAAATCTTGTCAATAGCAAGGTGACATCAAATATCCTCATTAACAGTTGAGTTTTGATACGGTTCAAGTAAAGGGAAAAAAAATCAAAAACTCGCTGGCTTCGCGCAGATCGAGATTATCGAAAAAAGTTGAATTGCAGAATGATTTCGAGTGATCAATCAAATAGAACAGATTACGATAAGGAGTTGGGTTCATTATCTATAAACTATAGGAAAAACTACCTTGGCCAACGGGATAAGAAAAGTGAATAAATTTTCCAGTCGATTGGGTGGATAGCCGAATATAGTTGGCAGTAGATCGAGAGGAAACACAGAGGTAAAAAGTTAGTAGCGTCGATGGGTGGGATGCTAACGGTGGCATGGGGGAAGCGTGAATATGAATAGGTAGGGTTTTTGAGGGGAGTTAAAAAGGGAACGGAAGAGCTGTGTACTGGAAGTAAAAAATTTAAGAGAGACGGTTGAGCTTTACATAAGGAGAATGCTTGTGAGCCTTGCAATCCAAACTCAGTAATTATAATATAGTATACATATTAGTTACCAATTAACTAAAACTATAAGAAAGAAAGATAGAAAATATAAAATAACGTATAGAAAAAATATTTATAGAAAACTATAACTTACAAAAAAATAAACAAAAATTGTAAAATAAAATTGTTGATTAACAACTACAACTTTTATTAAGCCTGTTTTCTTAAATAGAACAAAAATCTGAATAATTATTAAAATTCAATAGAAATCTTCTCCCAATGCCCCAGGAGAATCCATCTTCAGAATAAAATAAATTTGAAAATATTTTTTAATTTTAATATCTTGATCCCCTAAAAATTAATTTAGGTTGGCCCTGTTTCTCAAATAGAAGACTAGATTAGGCGGGGAAAAGATGTGTTTTGGAGACTGGGGAAGGGAGGTTGGAGGTTTATTTATAGGTAGAGTAGGAGATCCTCGTCTATTAGATTTAGAGTTTAAATCTGAACCAGCCATATCATTGGAATAGTCCAAGGTTGTCACGTCATCCATAAATTCAAAATAGACCACTAAGAAGTTGACACATCAGCTAGAAAACGGTGAAATTATTTTGTTCATTTGATTTGAACACGTGCCAGGCATGACATGCGTTGGCTAACTTTGTGACCAAGCCACCAAGAAAATAAACATTCACAAGCAAATGGATGAAGACTCATACACAAAAAGTTCAGGATAGATCCAACCTGGCTCGTGAAGCCTGGAGACCCGTTCGTGACCTGATCCCTTGAACCCGACTCGTGACATACGTTCCACTATCAGCTCGTGATCCACAGACCTTCACCAGCTTGCCAATACCACCACGACCCGCTCGTGTTAAGCCACCACGACCTGCTTGCGCTAAGGCATCACGAACCGACCCTGTGTCCAGAAAATGGTGACTACGACTTGGTATTCCACAACCCGAAATTGAAGGATCTGACGACATCTGTCCATAACTGCTATATTGACCACTTCTCCACCCACTCACGAATGGCTCAGAGATCATCGGGATTCGTGCCATGTGTCCTCATGAACCGCCTGCAGACATCACCTATAAATAGCCCCATACTTGGCATTTTTCAGGATCTTTTTGGCAATTCTGAGTATTGTTTCCACCATTATTGTTTCTCCATTATTTCTAATCAGTATTATCTCGAAATTATTGAGTGAATCATCATTGTAAAAGTGAGATAGTGAGAAATCATTGAATGTACTCGCATTCAATGCATAATCAAAGACATATAAAGTGGGCGTAGGCTCGTTAACGCCGAACTAGTATAAATTTGGTGTGTTTGTTGCACTTTCTTTCATTTCTAGTTATTATTCTCTGCAATTCTAGACAATTTGGGTGTTAGAGCCATAATTTGGTCTAAAATTTTGGTGCTTTCACTAAGAGTTGAAGTCTCAGCGTATCAGATTTTTGCTCTACTATTTGGATATTCAAGTCCGAAGAAAGTAGTCTGAACTTCCACTATTTTGGTTTTTGAAGATTTCAGCAAAGTCAAGACGTTATGGCTGGAATGAAATCCAAGTACTTACGACCATTGCGAGTAAATGAAGCTGCAAACGAAGCTAATGAAGAAAGTGTTCGCGAGCAGGTTGAAGTGGAGTCCCCGATTCATGGCTCGCAGGGGGTGATCGGACGAGGAAGGGGTCACGAACCGGTCGCACGATGCCATCACGAGTGGCCCTCAATAGCAGATCACGACCCGACCTCAGGGAGCCACCACGAGCCGTCTTCAGAGAGCCACAACGAACTCACTTCAGGAGGGAACCACGAGCTAGGAGCCTAAAGAGGGGATCATGAACCTCCTTTAATATTGGACCACCACTTGACTCGGAAAGGAAATTATAGCTCATCCTGCTCGTGCTAGCGCCTCTTCTCGACCCAGTTCAAGTGCTCTACGTCCAAGAGCGAAAACTGATGACTAGCTACTTGCCTCTTCTCTGGTAAATGAAGGAGATCTCTCTCGTGTGCTTGATATGTTGGATAGCACGAATGATCAGTTGGCAGCCCAAAGGCAAGAGAGTTTCTTGTTACGACGAAATATTACTACATTGGACAGATAAATTGATGACCTCCAAAGGCAGAGGACACCTTTGCTTGCTTAACCTCCTACTCCAGAGTACTCATCCTCATCGGAGGAGCCTCCAAGACCTACACAATGACCACTAGAAAGAGCTGAAAATGTGGAACAACTTCGATTTGGATCACTTCCTTCTCGAGAAGAGGCGGCCCTCAATCTGGGACCTGATAATCGTAACTTGAATGATCTCGCTCTGTTGCCTAGGAATGGAGGCATTGTTGACCCTGTTCAGAACCATTACCACCCCCTCGCCGCGTGATTGACTGTGGCAACAGAGGACAAGGAAGTTCTGCTAAGGCCCTAGACTTTGCGGAAGCATGTCGAAGAGACATTAGAGGGACCTGTAGGGCAAGGAGTGCTGATCCTGAATCTACATTGACCAATGCTGATGTTGAAGCAATGGTTAGGCAAATCATGGAAGATAGCCATGGACAGAGAAATGAGGATTGGGGTATAGACCGTAGTCATACGCCCTTTTCTGATGACATATTAGATGTATGATTCCCGTGGAAATTCAACATGCCAACTATGAATGGCTATTCGGGTAGGACATATCCAGTTCAACATCTAATGAGGTATTCATGGTACAGGAATGTCGTCGCCTCTCTTGACACAGTAAAATGTAAAGCATTCCCGATATTCCGGGAGGATATCGATCTCTAGTTTCAGGGAATTGAGTGAGCAATTCATAAATCAATTCCGACTTCATGCTCAAAGGTCTAAGAATGTCATTGAGTTATCCATCATTAAACAACATCCAGATGAAACTTTAAGGTCATATTTAGATCATTTCAACTTAGCAGTTATGGAGGTTAGGTATCCTCACGAACAGACTGTCTTGATGGCCTTGATTGACGGAGTAGACAATGATACCGAGTTTGGAAGATACTTAGCCAGCAAGCCGCCGCTGACCAGAGAAATATTCTATGAAAAATCTTACATCCGATTACGTCAGGAAGAGATATATGCCAATCGGAAGAGAAAGACTGCCGATAAAGAAAGTATAAAGAGTAACGTGGCCATCAAACAATCCGGTGACAGTTCAGGAAAGTTTTTCCTTTTTCGTCAGACCTATGGCCACTCCACCAATGAATGCCGTCATTTGAGAGACGTTGTTGAAAAACTACTTCGTGAAGGGAAGTTGGACGAATATAAGGTTACCCCGAGAGACAAGGGGATGGGTGGGAAGGCCCAAAATCAAAACCAACCCGCCGCTAGGCCTACTGCTCAGCAGAAAGGAAAAATATTGTCATCAACACCATAATAAGAGGACCTCGTCCTGCTGGGCATAGCTTTAGGGAAATGGATCAGTATTTGAATGCAGCCAAACACCTCGAAGTAGGGGAATGTAGTAGACTTGAAGTTGCAGCCCTGGTAAAGCAGCAAAAAACATTGTCGAATGATGTCATCTTTCGTGATAGAGATAGTATTGGAGTCCATGCCCCTACCGAAGACCCTTTAATGATCATGACAACTATTGGTCCCACTTTGGTCCACAAGGTTTTGGTGGACAATGGAAGTTCAGTCAAGTTCAAGAAAGCATTTGATCAGATGAAGCTTGAAGCAAAAGATTTGAAGCCCTATGATGGACGGATACGTGGCTTCAATGTACCCTCAACATCCCCGATCGGATATGTGGAATTATTAGTGAATCTGGGCGAAGGAGATCACCGGAGAGTGATAATTCTTCCATTTTTGGTATTGGATATCGAATCACCTTATAACGCCTTTTTGGGCCGACCAGCCCTAGCAGAATGCAGGGCCTGCATTATGCCCTGGTATGTATTGTTGAAGTTCCCAACAGATGCAGGAGTGGGAGTAGTCAGAGGTGACCAAGTCACTGGGCAAGCCTGCTACATAGCGGAGTTGAAATTGTTGCTTAAAGGGTTAAACATAGAACCAAAGGGTACTTCTCTACTAACAAAGGAGAATTCAGCATAGCAATTAGAGATAACCCTGAAAGAGCCGCCTAGAGAACTTCCCGAGGATATAGATCCCAGAGAGGATGAGGAACCCGAGGGCAGAGTGGCGACTCCTAACGAAATGACTGAGGATATTCCGATCGACGATAATGACCCGGCGAAGGTCTTGAAAATCGGATCCCAGTTTGACCTCTTCGTGCGAAAGAATTGACTGACTTCCTAAAGGCCAAACTGGATATGTTTTCCTGGACCCATGCCGACATGTATGGGATATCACCATCAATTATGCTCCATTCGCTGAGCATCAACCCGAAGCATCCATCTGTTAAGCAGAAAAGGCGAATGCTTGGCCC
This sequence comes from Allium sativum, assembly GCA_030737875.1. NCBI lineage: Eukaryota > Viridiplantae > Streptophyta > Magnoliopsida > Asparagales > Amaryllidaceae > Allium > Allium sativum. The sequence continues at coordinate 620,327,050 of CM060912.1, forward strand.
GGAGAGGTTAGCTGCCTTAATGGAAGAAGTTGAGAAGTTAAGGAGCAATGGATTCATTAGAGATTCAATTTATCTAGAGTGGATTTCATATCCGGTTTTGGTGAAGAAGGCCAACGGAAAATGGCATACCTGCATCGATTACTCAGATTTGAACAAGGCTTGTCCAACAGATAGTTTTGCACTTCCTAGAATTGATCAACTGGTGGATTCGGCAGTGGGTCACGAACTCCTCTCCTTCATGGATGTGTGTTCCGGAGATAACCTGTAACGACAACGGGTTTCGCCCGGACCTAATCGATCGCTAAACCGACCAAGACCGTTCGAATCCCGCATACGCTAACTTTGGGTATACAACACATCAGAACAAATAACAGAAGACTTCAATAGACATCATAATAATGTTACATCAGAGTACAGAATATCAGAGTATATCGAAATATAATACACAGCGGATGATAAATTTACATAAATGTAATACAATGCACAGCGGAAATATAAACTACACAGCGGAAGACTGTAAATGCCTGGACACAGCTTAAAGCTTCAATCCAGAATCCTGCTCAATACATCTGCAAAATAAAACTACTCGACTGCCCGTGTGGAAAATAGGGGCACCCGAGTTCGCAAGGGAAAAGCAAACTACAGGTCAGTCATGGGACTGGTGTGAGAAACTCTAACAGTTATAATTAACTTATTTACTAAAATGGCATATCACGGGACCACGCCGCTAACGCGGAACGGGTTTACCCCCATGAATACCAGTGTATAAACAATAATCAATATAGATATATGGATCTACTATGCATCAATCAACATGCAATATCCCAATCTACCCATTTAGATTAATCACTACACTTAGATTTTCTAAATCCAATTCAATTTACAGAAATTATTCCTTTGGATTTTATTCCCGATTTCTTATTTCAAATCATTTGAAATACATATCTAACTTTCTATATCAAAGTAGATTTCACTTCGGGATTTCAAATCAAATCATTTGGAAATGTGAATTCCAAAACATAACAATGCATACAAACAAGTATGCAACCAAATATCGTGCTCCCCATCGACAAGGCAAAGGGTACGCACCTCGCAACTCGATATATATATGTGCACCTACCCCACGTAGGAGTAGGCTACACCGACGATGCACCTCCCACTCATGGAGAGCATACACCGCCCTCTCACCCATACTTTTAGTCTCAGGGTTACCCGAATCTTTAGCCACATACTAAATCATTTCATTTCCCGAAGTAGGGAAAATCATTTCACAACATAATAATCACAAGTACTTTCAAAATATAGTACTTCACATCTGTAATTCACGCATATGATCAGTCACTATTAATCACATAACCTTTGAGCTCGTACGTCTCAAAGAAGGGTGTTAAGCAAGAGAATAAATTCTCCGCCACCAAACAGATACATCATTAATAGCAACTGATCGAATACGCGATGAACCACAATGTAACATATAATACATTTCTAAATCATTTTAGAAATCATCGGGTTTTGGGCCTCGAAATTCTTTCTGTTTTATAAAACATTTTTATAAAACATTCCCTATCCAAAATCGGGAATACATTTCTTTTCACTTAAGAAAAATATCATTTCACAATCATTCGTTAAATTTGAAATGAACACAACATCGCTAAACACCTTATCGTCAAATCGTGAAGTGTTTCACAAGGCGTTAGCACACAGATATTTTCAACCCAACCCAATGCTAAATGTAAAAGCATATTTTGCTCATAAACTGGTCGAGCACAATCCAAACCATCAATCAATCAAATTTGACATTAAATATAAGGTTTTAAATAGAGAGAGTATTGACTTATATTCAACATCAAATCCTGAAACCAACAGATATCATATCGGGAATAACGATATCGATATCTTCCAAATTCCCATCACGATATCTGTGTAATCACGGAATCCAATATCGAAAATATCCAAAGATAATTTCAATTCAAATCTAATCCAATTTATTTATTTATAACCATTGGATTATTTTTTTAGTTAATAACTAGTTCATTTCGATAAAAATCTATTTTTATCTTTTCAAATATGGAGTTTTTCATCCCAATTCTTCACAAATCATTTCTTATGATTTTACACAAATTATTACTATTTTTAATAATTTTATCGAGGCCCGTATAGTCGATTTCCATCAACGGCCATCGAACTGCACTTACAGCGACCTTTTTCGAATTTGATTTGGACGTAATTCCAAATCCAACCGTTAGATTTCAAATTTCTAATATACCTTAGAAAGCTCTTTTCGATACGAACCCAACGGTTCTGATTTCAGGAGAATCCGACGGTCGGATCTCCCGTAATGTCCGTTCGAAGTCAATGGTCGAAATTCGCGAACTGCCGCGGCGCGGCGCGTTCTATTCAGGCCATTATATTATATATATAATATATATAATATATATTTCGTCGATTTCCTTTTAAAAACGAATTTTATTAATCATTTCAAATTTGTTTCAAAAACAATTTCAACCTTTATTTCAATTTCAAATCAAAATTGAATTTTCCTTTATAAATTCTTTTAACATTCACTTCGATTTGATTTCAATTCAAATCAATTTCAATTTTATTTCTATTCGAATTCGTTTTCTATTCAATTCAATTCGAATTCATTTTCTATGTTATTCAATTCGAATTCGTTTTCTATTCAATTCAATTCGAATTCGTTTCCTATTCAATTCATTTCGAATTCGTTTTCTATTCAATTCAATTCGAATTCGTTTTCTATTCAGTTCAATTCGAATTCGTTTTCTATTTAGTTCAATTCGAATTCATTTTCTATATATATATTCATTTTCAATATATTCGATACTTTCACTTTCAATATATTCGATATTTTCTCTTTCACTATATATATTATTTTCACTTTCAATATATTCGATATTTTCACTTTCAATATATTCGATATTTTCTCTTTCACTATATATAATATTTTCACTTTCAATATATATAATATTTTCACTTTCGATATATATGATATATTCACTTTCAATATATTCGATATTTTCACTTTCGATATATTCGATATTTTCTCTTTCACTATATATAATATTTTCACTTTCAATATATATAATATTTTCACTTTCAATATATATAATATCTTCACTTTCGATATATATAGTTCATTTCACCAAACCATTCAAACCAAACCAAATAGTCTAACTAATTTGCAATCAAACAAACAAGTCCATGGTCTGTGGACGATTGTGTCGGGTGCTACTAAGCACCGTCTACATCCTAGTATATATATATATAACTAGAAAAAGAAAATTTAGAGTGAGGAGTTCTCACCAATAGCTATCCTAACCCCACGGCACTTCCTTGATAGAAATCTTCATCGCTATCGCATCTTCGTCGTCTTCGTTGCCCATAGCCACTACATATGTAAAAATCGAATTTTTACTTCGTTATTCAATTTATAAAAATCGAATTTTGACGTCGCTATTCAATATATAAAAATCGAATTTTGACTTCGCTTTCAATATATAAAAATATGATTTTGACTTCGGCTTTCAATAAATAAAAATATGATTTTTACTTCGGCTTTCAATAAATAAAAATATGATTTTTACTTCGGCTTTCAATAAATAAAAATATGATTTTTACTTTTAAATTTCTAATCTCCTTTTAGTTTATAAATCATTTAAAAATCAGTTTTTAAAATGTTTTTCAAATCAGTTTTTTTTTTTATACTTTTATAAAATCAGACTTTATTTCCTTTTTTTAAAATCAGGCTTTATACTTAAAAAAAATCATTTCAGTTTTATACTTTTTAAAAAAAAATCATTTCAGTTTTAAAATACTTTTTTTTAAAAAAAATCATTTCAGTTTTAAAATACTTTAAAATTCAGTTTTAAAATACTTTTTAAAAATCCAGTTTTAAAATACTTTAAAATTCAGTTTTAATATACTTTAAAATTCAGTTTTAATATACTTTAAAATTCAGTTTTAATATACTTTTAAAAATCATTTCAGTTTTAAAATACCTTAAAATTCAGTTTTAAAATACTTTTAAAAATCATTTCAGTTTTAAAATACTTTAAAATTCAGTTTTTCAAACTTTAAAAAAATCAGTATTTCAAACTTTTAAAAAAATCAGTATTTCAAACTTTTAAAAAAATCAGTATTTCAAACTTAAAAAAAAAATCAGTATTTCAAACTTAAAAAAAAAAATCAGTATTTAATCCTAGAAAAACAGTATTTTACAGAATTAAAAATAAATAAAAATAAAATAGAAACGCTTACCTTTGTCTGCGAAGAAGAGGGGGGGGGAAAGAAGAGGTCGTCGGCGGCTTCAGCGTCGCCAGCGAGGGGGGGAAAGCTTCGTCGGCGGCGTTCGCTCGAGGGGGGGGCTGGCGAATTGAAGGAGGAGGAGGGCGGTGGCTTCCAGGGGGCTCGCGTTTTACGGGTTGTTACAATCTCCCCCACTTAAAACTTTTCGTCCCCGAAAAGGAACAAAGTCGAAAGTGGTTTGATAATTCAACTCTACGTTCGATTCGGCTTCCATTCTCCAACTCTTTAGTTTCTGAGAATTTTCAAATTTTCAAAAATTTGGCTAACACCCTAAATTTTCGAAAAATTTCGCCATAACCTCCCCTGCACCGGGAGCATCGGGGAATTTCAAATAGCTTCCCCGGTCCTTCAGATCTCAAAAAGAAAAAGAAAAAGCCAAGCGGCTAGCCAATAGGCTCACAAAATCATCATCACCCAAACAAAACAGGAAATTATGTAGTAAACATGTACCTATTTGTCGGGCAAACAAATTTTATTCTCTGGCTCTAGCCTCCTTGCTATGACCTGTTCAAGGTAAGTACATATATGCAAGCAAATGCGACCAATTTTCGATATAATTCAATATTTGGTTCTGTTAGGCTAAATGGCTAAAAATTAGCAAACAAATAAACAAACAACACAAACATCAATCAATTAGTTGATTAGCTTTTCAAATTCATAATTTTAATACATATACTGAAAATCTTGTTTTTGATGCCAATTCACAACAATAGGCCCTATCTAATTTTTGGTTCTCACACCAGTCTAATGGAAATATATAGATATCACACCTTCGTCACACGAATATAAATTCTGACGATGAGTACTCAACCATCAGAATCATCTTCGGGCCACTAGAGTATAATTCTATATCTATCCAGTATATTAAAATTTCGAATACACGCGGATCAGACGTATACGTAAAATCTATATATACTGGATTGTCCACATCAATATAAATAAATAATCAAATACGAATAATTGATTTAAATTTTCAAAACAAAATTTTGTTTTCATTTGAAAAATATACTCTTCACACTCGTTCTAGGATACTACTGATCCTATCTCTAACGAGTCATTCTCATTGGGTTTTACTAACCCAATATCTGATGAATTCTTTCGTATGGTCCTAATGTGTCTTGTTCTCTGAGCTTTGTAAACCAAAGCTCTGATACCACGTTGTAACGACAACGGGTTTCGCCCGGACCTAATCGATCGCTAAACCGACCAAGACCGTTCGAATCCCGCATACGCTAACTTTGGGTATACAACACATCAGAACAAATAACAGAAGACTTCAATAGACATCATAATAATGTTACATCAGAGTACAGAATATCAGAGTATATCGAAATATAATACACAGCGGATGATAAATTTACATAAATGTAATACAATGCACAGCGGAAATATAAACTACACAGCGGAAGACTGTAAATGCCTGGACACAGCTTAAAGCTTCAATCCAGAATCCTGCTCAATACATCTGCAAAATAAAACTACTCGACTGCCCGTGTGGAAAATAGGGGCACCCGAGTTCGCAAGGGAAAAGCAAACTACAGGTCAGTCATGGGACTGGTGTGAGAAACTCTAACAGTTATAATTAACTTATTTACTAAAATGGCATATCACGGGACCACGCCGCTAACGCGGAACGGGTTTACCCCCATGAATACCAGTGTATAAACAATAATCAATATAGATATATGGATCTACTATGCATCAATCAACATGCAATATCCCAATCTACCCATTTAGATTAATCACTACACTTAGATTTTCTAAATCCAATTCAATTTACAGAAATTATTCCTTTGGATTTTATTCCCGATTTCTTATTTCAAATCATTTGAAATACATATCTAACTTTCTATATCAAAGTAGATTTCACTTCGGGATTTCAAATCAAATCATTTGGAAATGTGAATTCCAAAACATAACAATGCATACAAACAAGTATGCAACCAAATATCGTGCTCCCCATCGACAAGGCAAAGGGTACGCACCTCGCAACTCGATATATATATGTGCACCTACCCCACGTAGGAGTAGGCTACACCGACGATGCACCTCCCACTCATGGAGAGCATACACCGCCCTCTCACCCATACTTTTAGTCTCAGGGTTACCCGAATCTTTAGCCACATACTAAATCATTTCATATCCCGAAGTAGGGAAAATCATTTCACAACATAATAATCACAAGTACTTTCAAAATATAGTACTTCACATCTGTAATTCACGCATATGATCAGTCACTATTAATCACATAACCTTTGAGCTCGTACGTCTCAAAGAAGGGTGTTAAGCAAGAGAATAAATTCTCCGCCACCAAACAGATACATCATTAATAGCAACTGATCGAATACGCGATGAACCACAATGTAACATATAATACATTTCTAAATCATTTTAGAAATCATCGGTTTTGGGCCTCGAAATTCTTTCTGTTTTATAAAACATTTTTATAAAACATTCCCTATCCAAAATCGGGAATACATTTCTTTTCACTTAAGAAAAATATCATTTCACAATCATTCGTTAAATTTGAAATGAACACAACATCGCTAAACACCTTATCGTCAAATCGTGAAGTGTTTCACAAGGCGTTAGCACACAGATATTTTCAACCCAACCCAATGCTAAATGTAAAAGCATATTTTGCTCATAAACTGGTCGAGCACAATCCAAACCATCAATCAATCAAATTTGACATTAAATATAAGGTTTTAAATAGAGAGAGTATTGACTTATATTCAACATCAAATCCTGAAACCAACAGATATCATATCGGGAATAACGATATCGATATCTTCCAAATTCCCATCACGATATCTGTGTAATCACGGAATCCAATATCGAAAATATCCAAAGATAATTTCAATTCAAATCTAATCCAATTTATTTATTTATAACCATTGGATTATTTTTTTAGTTAATAACTAGTTCATTTCGATAAAAATCTATTTTTATCTTTTCAAATATGGAGTTTTTCATCCCAATTCTTCACAAATCATTTCTTATGATTTTACACAAATTATTACTATTTTTAATAATTTTATCGAGGCCCGTATAGTCGATTTCCATCAACGGCCATCGAACTGCACTTACAGCGACCTTTTTCGAATTTGATTTGGACGTAATTCCAAATCCAACCGTTAGATTTCAAATTTCTAATATTCCTTAGAAAGCTCTTTTCGATACGAACCCAACGGTTCTGATTTCAGGAGAATCCGACGGTCGGATCTCCCGTAATGTCCGTTCGAAGTCAATGGTCGAAATTCGCGAACTGCCGCGGCGCGGCGCGTTCTATTCAGGCCATTATATTATATATATAATATATATTTCGTCGATTTCCTTTTAAAAATGAATTTTATTAATCATTTCAAATTTGTTTCAAAAACAATTTCAACCTTTATTTCAATTTCAAATCAAAATTGAATTTTCCTTTATAAATTCTTTTAACATTCACTTCGATTTGATTTCAATTCAAATCGATTTCAATTTTATTTCTATTCGAATTCGTTTTCTATTCAATTCAATTCGAATTCATTTTCTATGTTATTCAATTCGAATTCGTTTTCTATTCAATTCAATTCGAATTCGTTTCCTATTCAATTCATTTCGAATTCGTTTTCTATTCAATTCAATTCGAATTCGTTTTCTATTCAGTTCAATTCGAATTCGTTTTCTATTTAGTTCAATTCGAATTCATTTTCTATATATATATATATTCATTTTCAATATATTCGATACTTTCACTTTCAATATATTCGATATTTTCTCTTTCACTATATATATTATTTTCACTTTCAATATATTCGATATTTTCACTTTCAATATATTCGATATTTTCTCTTTCACTATATATAATATTTTCACTTTCAATATATATAATATTTTCACTTTCGATATATATGATATATTCACTTTCAATATATTCGATATTTTCACTTTCGATATATTCGATATTTTCTCTTTCACTATATATAATATTTTCACTTTCAATATATATAATATTTTCACTTTCAATATATATAATATCTTCACTTTCGATATATATAGTTCATTTCACCAAACCATTCAAACCAAACCAACCGACCAAGACCGTTCGAATCCCGCATACGCTAACTTTGGGTATACAACACATCAGAACAAATAACAGAAGACTTCAATAGACATCATAATAATGTTACATCAGAGTACAGAATATCAGAGTATATCGAAATATAATACACAGCGGATGATAAATTTACATAAATGTAATACAATGCACAGCGGAAATATAAACTACACAGCGGAAGACTATAAATGCCTGGACCCAGCTTAAAGCTTCAATCCAGAATCCTGCTCAATACATCTGCAAAATAAAACTACTCGACTGCCCGTGTGGAAAATAGGGGCACCCGAGTTCGCAAGGGAAAAGCAAACTACAGGTCAGTCATGGGACTGGTGTGAGAAACTCTAACAGTTATAATTAACTTATTTACTAAAATGGCATATCACGGGACCACGCCGCTAACGCGGAACGGGTTTACCCCCATGAATACCAGTGTATAAACAATAATCAATATAGATATATGGATCTACTATGCATCAATCAACATGCAATATCCCAATCTACCCATTTAGATTAATCACTACACTTAGATTTTCTAAATCCAATTCAATTTACAGAAATTATTCCTTTGGATTTTATTCCCGATTTCTTATTTCAAATCATTTGAAATACATATCTAACTTTCTATATCAAAGTAGATTTCACTTCGGGATTTCAAATCAAATCATTTGGAAATGTGAATTCCAAAACATAACAATGCATACAAACAAGTATGCAACCAAATATCGTGCTCCCCATCGACAAGGCAAAGGGTACGCACCTCGCAACTCGATATATATATGTGCACCTACCCCACGTAGGAGTAGGCTACACCGACGATGCACCTCCCACTCATGGAGAGCATACACCGCCCTCTCACCCATACTTTTAGTCTCAGGGTTACCCGAATCTTTAGCCACATACTAAATCATTTCATATCCCGAAGTAGGGAAAATCATTTCACAACATAATAATCACAAGTACTTTCAAAATATAGTACTTCACATCTGTAATTCACGCATAAGATCAGTCACTATTAATCACATAACCTTTGAGCTCGTACGTCTCAAAGAAGGGTGTTAAGCAAGAGAATAAATTCTCCGCCACCAAACGGATACATCATTAATAGCAACTGATCGAATACGCGATGAACCACAATGTAACATATAATACATTTCTAAATCATTTTAGAAATCATCGGGTTTTGGGCCTCGAAATTCTTTCTGTTTTATAAAACATTTTTATAAAACATTCCATATCCAAAATCGGGAATACATTTCTTTTCACTTAAGAAAAATATCATTTCACAATCATTCGTTAAATTTGAAATGAACACAACATCGCTAAACACCTTATCGTCAAATCGTGAAGTGTTTCACAAGGCGTTAGCACACAGATATTTTCAACCCAACCCAATGCTAAATGTAAAAGCATATTTTGCTCATAAACTGGTCGAGCACAATCCAAACCATCAATCAATCAAATTTGACATTAAATATAAGGTTTTAAATAGAGAGAGTATTGACTTATATTCAACATCAAATCCTGAAACCAACAGATATCATATCGGGAATAACGATATCGATATCTTCCAAATTCCCATCACGATATCTGTGTAATCACGGAATCCAATATCGAAAATATCCAAAGATAATTTCAATTCAAATCTAATCCAATTTATTTATTTATAACCATTGGATTATTTTTTTAGTTAATAACTAGTTCATTTCGATAAAAATCTATTTTTATCTTTTCAAATATGGAGTTTTTCATCCCAATTCTTCACAAATCATTTCTTATGATTTTACACAAATTATTACTATTTTTAATAATTTTATCGAGGCCCGTATAGTCGATTTCCATCAACGGCCATCGAACTGCACTTACAGCGACCTTTTTCGAATTTGATTTGGACGTAATTCCAAATCCAACTGTTAGATTTCAAATTTCTAATATTCCTTAGAAAGCTCTTTTCGATACGAACCCAACGGTTCTGATTTCAGGAGAATCCGACGGTCGGATCTCCCGTAATGTCCGTTCGAAGTCAATGGTCGAAATTCGCGAACTGCCGCGGCGCGGCGCGTTCTATTCAGGCCATTATATTATATATATAATATATATAATATATATTTCGTCGATTTCCTTTTAAAAACGAATTTTATTAATCATTTCAAATTTGTTTCAAAAACAATTTCAACCTTTATTTCAATTTCAAATCAAAATTGAATTTTCCTTTATAAATTCTTTTAACATTCACTTCGATTTGATTTCAATTCAAATCGATTTCAATTTTATTTCTATTCGAATTCGTTTTCTATTCAATTCAATTCGAATTCATTTTCTATGTTATTCAATTCGAATTCGTTTTCTATTCAATTCAATTCGAATTCGTTTCCTATTCAATTCATTTCTAATTCGTTTTCTATTCAATTCAATTCGAATTCGTTTTCTATTCAGTTCAATTCGAATTCGTTTTCTATTTAGTTCAATTCGAATTCATTTTCTATATATATATTTATTTTCAATATATTCGATACTTTCACTTTCAATATATTCGATATTTTCTCTTTCACTATATATATTATTTTCACTTTCAATATATTCGATATTTTCACTTTCAATATATTCGATATTTTCTCTTTCACTATATATAATATTTTCACTTTCAATATATATAATATTTTCACTTTCGATATATATGATATATTCACTTTCAATATATTCGATATTTTCACTTTCGATATATTCGATATTTTCTCTTTCACTATATATAATATTTTCACTTTCAATATATATAATATTTTCACTTTCAATATATATAATATCTTCACTTTCGATATATATAGTTCATTTCACCAAACCATTCAAACCAAACCAAATAGTCTAACTAATTTGCAATCAAACAAACAAGTCCATGGTCTGTGGACGATTGTGTCGGGTGCTACTAAGCACCGTCTACATCCTAGTATATATATATATAACTAGAAAAAGAAAATTTAGAGTGAGGACTTCTCACCAATAGCTATCCTAACCCCACGGCACTTCCTTGATAGAAATCTTCATCGCTATCGCATCTTCGTCGTCTTCGTTGCCCATAGCCACTACATATGTAAAAATCGAATTTTTACTTCGTTATTCAATTTATAAAAATCGAATTTTGACGTCGCTATTCAATATATAAAAATCGAATTTTGACTTCGCTTTCAATATATAAAAATATGATTTTGACTTCGGCTTTCAATAAATAAAAATATGATTTTTACTTCGGCTTTCAATAAATAAAAATATGATTTTTACTTCGGCTTTCAATAAATAAAAATATGATTTTTACTTTTAAATTTCTAATCTCCTTTTAGTTTATAAATCATTTAAAAATCAGTTTTTAAAATGTTTTTCAAATCAGTTTTTTTTTTTATACTTTTATAAAATCAGACTTTATTTCCTTTTTTTAAAATCAGGCTTTATACTTAAAAAAAATCATTTCAGTTTTATACTTTTTTTAAAAAAATCATTTCAGTTTTAAAATACTTTTTTTTAAAAAAAATCATTTCAGTTTTAAAATACTTTAAAATTCAGTTTTAAAATACTTTTTAAAAATCCAGTTTTAAAATACTTTAAAATTCAGTTTTAATATACTTTAAAATTCAGTTTTAATATACTTTAAAATTCAGTTTTAATATACTTTTAAAAATCATTTCAGTTTTAAAATACTTTAAAATTCAGTTTTAAAATACTTTTAAAAATCATTTCAGTTTTAAAATACTTTAAAATTCAGTTTTTCAAACTTTAGAAAAATCAGTATTTCAAACTTTTAAAAAAATCAGTATTTCAAACTTTTAAAAAAATCAGTATTTCAAACTTAAAAAAAAAATCAGTATTTCAAACATAAAAAAAAAAATCAGTATTTAATCCTAGAAAAACAGTATTTTACAGAATTAAAAATAAATAAAAATAAAATAGAAACGCTTACCTTTGTCTGCGAAGAAGAGGGGGGGGGGGAAGAAGAGGTCGTGGGCGGCTTCAGCGTCGCCAGCGGGGGGGGAAAGCTTCGTCGGCGGCGTTCGCTCGAGGGGGGGCTGGCGAATTGAAGGAGGAGGAGGGCGGTGGCTTCCAGGGGGCTCGCGTTTTACGGGTTGTTACATAACCAAATTCCCATGCATGTTCCGGACAAAGAGCATACCAGCTTCATCACGGATTTGCGATTGTACCGCTATGTAGTGATGCCTTTTGGTCTAAAGAATGCTGGAGCTGCATATCAATGATTAGTGAACCGGATGTTCTACAACCAGATTGGGAAGACGATGGAAGTGTACGTTGATGATATGCTTGAGAAATCTAGGCAATCATCCAACCATACTACCGACTTAGCAGAAATGTTTGATATCCTTAGATGATGTGAGATGAAGCTCAACCCTCTGAAGTGTTCAGTTGGAGTCACCTCTGGAAAATTCTTAGGCTTTATCAATAGCTCGCATGGAATTGAAATCAATCCAGATCAGATCGCAGCAATCAGGAATATTCAAGAACCAAGACAAATCAAAGATATGCAGTGCCTCGCTGTGAAAGTATTCGCATTAAGTAGATTCATCTCTAAAGCTACAGATAAGTGCATTCCATTTTTCGATTTGATAAAGCGAGGGAAACGTAATTTCAAATGGACCCCTGATTGTGTGGAAGCATTCCAGAACCTTCTGAATCACCTGGAAAAACCCCTGATATTATCCAAGCCAGTAGACCATGAGGACTTATTCATGTACTTGGCAGTTTCGTCCCACGCAATAAGCTCAACCCTGGTAAGAGAAGAAGACAAACTCCACAGACCTGTGTACTACAAAAGTAAGAAGCTAGCGGCATCAGAGCGGAACTACCCAAAGATAGAAAAGCTCGCATATAGCCTGTTGATCGCATCTAGAAAGCTTTGCCACTATTTTCAATCTCATTCCATCACCGTATACACTGACCATTCACTCTAACAAGTGTTGCAGAGACCAGAGGCATCGGTAAGGCTACTCAAATGGAATATCGAATTGAGTCAATTTGATCTGAACTTTCAGCCCCGAAGATCGATAAATGGGCAAGTGCTAACAGATTTTATAGCAAAATTTACTATCCCAAAGGATGATGTAGTGAGTGAAGAAGCGGATCCCCCAAATTAACTCATTGACCCCAACACTTGGAAACTATATACTCATGGATCCAGAAATGATAGACGATCTGGTGCTGGAGTTGTACTTATAACTCCCAAAAAACGATTGATATATTATGCTTTGAGATTAGACTTCCACGCCATGAATAATGACTTGGGATACGAAGCCCAGATCATCGGGCTTAGGATTGCAAAGGAGTTGGGGATAACAAAACTGGATATCTTTTCCGATTCCAAGATAGTTGTGAACCAAGTCAATGAAGAGTTTTAGGCCAAAGGGCCAAGGCTCGTATCGTATTTGAAGGAAGTGAGAAAATTGCTGGATGGCCTCGAACACTACAGCATAACACATATTCCCCGATCAGAGAATCAGAGGGCAGATAAGTTGGCTAGCTTTGATAACCCTGAGGACACAGAGATGGTCCCGATAGAGGTATTGTTGTCCGCAAGCATCGATCAGATGGAAATTGATCCTGTATTGGAAACAGAACTAGAAAGAGAGTCATGGATGACACCTCTAAAGGACTTCCTGATGAACGGAACACTTCCGACCAAGAAGAGCGAGAGGCGTGCTGTTATTCGAAAGGTCTCCCGGTATGTCATGCAAGGCGAAGCCCTATATAGACAAGGATTTTCGATGCCTCTCCTTCGGTGTATAGCCCATGACGACATCAAATTAAAATTGAAAGAAGTACACGAAGGTGAATGCAGCGACCACACTGGCGAAGAAGATATTGCGGTATGGCTATTTCTGGCCTACATAAACAAAGATGCAGCTAAGTATGCACGACGTTGCGATGCATGCCAGAGATGCTCGAAGATTCCCATGGCGCCTCCTAGTCAGTTGAAGACGATCATGAGACCGTGGCCCTTTGCTGTTTGGGGAATCGATATTATTGGAAGCCGCCCCATAGCGAAGGGCGGAGCAAAATTCGCCATTGTGGCCATGGATTACTTTACTAAGTGCGTCAAAGAAGAACCGCTAACCATGATCACAACCTAGCGAGTGATAAACTTCATCGTCAGAAACATCATATGTCGATTTGGAATTCCGAAAGTCGTCATAACAGATAACGAGACCCAATTTGACAGTATCGAGTTCCGGGATTTTTGCCAAAGATATCGTATTGAGAAGAGATTTACAGTTGTGGCACATCCGCAATCAAATGGATAGGTAGAAGCGACAAACAAAGTAATCAAGTCCATCTTAAAGAAGTGGTTGAAACGGGCCAAAGCCATATGGGTCGACGAGCTACCCTTGGCATTATGGGTTTACAGAATAACTTTCAAGTCAGCGACGGGCATATGCCATTTTTCCTTGCTTTCGGGTCGGAGGCAGTTATCCCTGTTGAATTAGAAGTTCCATCTCACAGGGTCACTTATTACGACCCGATGACACACAAGAATTTGCTCCTCGAATTCTTAGATATGGTTGAAGAAAAGAGGGATGAAACAGACCTACGTGCCTTGAGACAAAAACAATAGGTGGTCGTATATTACAATAAAAAGGTTCGAGCCTGAACCTTTGAACCCAGAGACTTGGTTCTAAAGCATGTCTTTCCACCCCCTGTACATTTGGGCCCGAAATGGGGAGGATCCTATACCATTCTATGGAGGCTTGATAATGGATCTTTCAAACTAGTGACTGTGGATGGAAACGAAATCCCCAGAGTGTGGAACGCCCAGAATTTGCAGCACTTCTTGACATGAAATTGTCATTTTTATTCTTTTGTTTTTAGGACCATGTAAAAAGGCATGACTTGCCCAGAATAGTCTAGTTATATAAACAAAAGATTATAAAGTGGACGTAGGTCATATTCGACTGAACTACTATAAAATATCGTGTGTCATTTACTTTTATCGCACCATTTCTTATTTATTGTCTCATTTTTTACTTACATGAGTTGTCATAATTACAAAGTGCGCTACAAACTTCGTAGCAATCTAGAAGCATGTAATTCAAAGTGCCTTCTATCAAATTAGAAGTTTAAGAGTATGCAAAACGTCGAGGGTGCAATAAAGTAAACGACACAACTATCTGAACTCTAATACTCATAAAGAGTACATAGGACAAGGAGCTAAATTGTCCATGAGGCGTGAAGGTGCACCATGATTATAAAGACCGTCTTGACTACACTCTACCCTTGGCATTCGACGGGAGAGTATAAAGGCGCCAGAGATTGAGCATCACGAAAGAACTCCTACCCTACTGAAGGAACGGGGGACAAATTGAAAGCTGAGTTCGAACTCTATACTAGGCATACGACAGGAGAGTATAAAGGCATGTCGATTAAATGCCATTAAAGGGCTCCTACCCCGCTGGAGTATTGGGGGTATGATTGAAAGCTGAGCCTGAACCCTCCATGTCTGGACATGGAGGGCTATGCAATGTCGATC
This sequence comes from Allium sativum, assembly GCA_030737875.1. Classification (NCBI taxonomy): domain Eukaryota; kingdom Viridiplantae; phylum Streptophyta; class Magnoliopsida; order Asparagales; family Amaryllidaceae; genus Allium; species Allium sativum. The sequence continues at coordinate 620,342,997 of CM060912.1, forward strand.
CTAATCAATCCTCAACAAGCACTGGCCAGGTACCACGTTGACGATTGATTGGGTGTATATACACACATATTAATTGACACACAACAATGCATTATAGAAGTTTTTATGCTATGCCTACGATGAAAAAATTATGATGTTCTTTCATTCATGACTTACTTACGATTCGAATATTTAAATGTATGACTAATTGTGAGGTATTCACATGTACATAATGAGGCAAAAGAAACAGATTTTCATTTACTAAGTGCAGATTTACAAGATAAGGCTAGACAAAATGCGAGGGCCATACTCACGACTACATCAAAAGGCCAGTGGAACAACTAAAAAGAGAAAAGACATAAGCAATCTGGCTCTACTTGGGCTTTGGAGATGACCTTGGCCTCTTCTCCTTCTTTTGCTTCTCCGGCTCCTCCGTGTCGGCATCAGATTTATCTTGCTTTTTCCTCTTCTTCTTATTCGAAGGAGGATCTTGTGGAAGGTCAGAAGATTGGGATGCAAGCTGTGTAGTTATCGACTTAGTAGACAACTTTATAATTAACCCGGATTTGGGATCAGCTGCAAAGATAGGTGGCACATTTAGAGGCTCTTCCTCCTCTATTTTTAAGGCCAGCTTTTCATCCTTCTTAGCCTTCAAGTCAGCCATAGTCATGCTGTCTTCATCCTTTGTCTCTCCCATGATGGTGACCTCCTATTCTTTATCTCCATTGTCACCATCGGTGTCCCTTAAGGCTCCGATGATTTCGACATCTTTGGGAACATCAACGCTTGATGCTACAATGGCTTTCTCGTTGCCTCAACTTCAGTTTGTTTTGAAACCTCAAGAACTTTGGTATGGGATGGAAGATTGACCTTCTCGGTCTTTGATTGCTTTTCTGCAACCTCATCGGTAGGCTTGACGCCTATATCATGAGAAGCAATTATTATTAGTTTGGGAGAAAATGTGGTCTTCTCGACTGTTTGCTCCACAATACGACGACAAGTTATAATAGCTTTGACAATTTGCGGAGAGAATATGGAGATACCTTTCATCGAATCCTCGCCTGAAGCTGCGGTAGGAGCCCCAACAACAGGGGGAACTGGCAGTCCGGGGATCAATGGATCATCTGGACTATACTCCTCAACCTCAGAAGCCTTCGGCTCCATACCTGAGCTTGAACCTTCATCAATTTTGCTCTTGCTTTTGAGCTCGAGCATCTCTTTCTCCATAGCCTCCTGGATCTGACGCCTACCCTCTGCCAAAGCCTCGGGCTCTCCACCTTTTAGAAAGTTCCGCATAAGCTGGTTCTCATTGACATTCTCGACTTTTAAGCGCTGCCTCTCACTTTCAACAATTTGGTCCCATACATTAACTAAAGTAGTGTCGTAGTCACTGATCCAAGAAATATCTCGAGTCTGGATGACTTGAGCAAAAAAGTCCACTAACAGTTCATCGAACTCCTCTATCACTTTTCCAACCATAGCAAGCTTAGTGGTAGCGGTGGAGGCAGATTCGAGGGCTACATTAGCATTCCCCTCAGCAAGAGCTGCTCTCTCCTCAACATGGGCAAGTTTGTCTTTCAAGCCAGCCATTTCTCTCTCCCAAGCTGCATTTTCCATGTCAAAACGATCATGTGATGCCCTTAACTCAGTATTGACCATCTTAAGATCCTCAATATCCTTCTTTAGAGCCACTCACTCTTGGCTGTTGGAATCATGTTCAAAATGGAGGTGTTTCTTTGCGCTCTCTAATTTAATTTTGTAATTCTCAGCATCTTGCCGAGCTAAGGCAAGCGGAGCCTGAGTGTCTTCGAGCTCTTTCTCGGCCTTGCTCCTGGCCTTAGCATAAAGATCTATCTTTAGTCTAGCCTTGGTCGCATCCATTTCTAGTCGACGAATGACATCTGACAGATTCTTGGCGTGCTTCTTCATCGCTCTATATTGTTTAGCCACGTGACCGATTTGGCCTAAATCCTCTACATCCCATTCATCGGGAACTTGTTCAAGATCCAGAACAAAATGCATCCTTTCAAAATAGATGTCGGGGAACTCTTTTCGCAAGCGCTCCAACTTTGCCTTATTTTCAGGAGTAAAGACCACCTCGTGTGTGGTGGTAGTTTCTAAGTTGGGCTGAGCAGATGGGACAAGAGCTGTTTTCTCCCTTTTCGTACCTTTGCTTGGATCCTTGTCCTTGTCTTTAGACTCATGATGTTTCTTAGAGGGTTTATCCTGAGGAGGAATACCCTTCGAGGGAGTCGGAGCCTTGGGAATTTGTTTGCCTACCGCATGTGGCAATTGGAGATTATGGTATTTCCCGGGATCTTCCTTGAAGGAGAGCGAGAACACGTAGAATGAGACTAATAAGAATCATGATGTCTTTGACTATCCCTTCCCCGACTATCACTACACTCGTGTTTAGTTGTGGGATTGAGTCTGGGTGGGCAGTCACGAAGTTTGCGAATGCATTCTTCCTGCAAAGAATAACAAGCAAGTATAAGGGTCATGAATACAAATAGAATAAGGGTGTCGTGACAAGTGGTGCATGTGATTTGTGTATCCCGTATGATCCCCCCTAAGAGACCAGGGCCCAAAGCTTGGCTCGTCTGTACAATATCCTTCTCTTTGACGAGAGTCGTTTCTTCCTCAGAGACAGGGAAGAACGGTTCCCCTTCGAAATCTTCAGATGTGTAGATGTTATCTGGCGGGGGATTTTGCCTATCTCCCCAAATATCTACTCCTCTGTCAATGTGTCATGAGTTGTAGGTTCTACTGGTGGTGGAGTCCTCGGGGAAGACCGACCCACAGAGGCTGAAACCCCTTTTGGTTCGTCAACTCGGATTTCATCCCCTTTGTATACATTCAAATCCTCATCATCCTGATCAATCATCGGTGAGGGACTCTTGTGAAACTCAGTCGTCTTAGTAGCTTTCGCCCGGACCGAGTTTGAATCTTACGTCCAGAAGGTGGTGTTTGTGAAGGTTCTCGTCGGTTATACACCTCTTAATTTTGCCGAAGTCCGACTTGCTCTTTAAAAGGCGAGACAATCGAGAAAGAGAAATTTTAGCACTTCAATCAAACAATTGGAAAATGTAATAAAGGAATCAGAACCTACTTGACTGTAGCCACTTCCTCGCACATCCAGCTTGGTTTTTTATGTAAAACCAGTCAGATTTAGCATCTCCTAAATTGCTATGTCCGTCCGATAATACCTTACTAGAGGGGATCGATTCAAAGAAAATGAAGTTCAAAGTCCCTGTCGAGTGATGCTTGAAATAATAATAGAAGTTCAATTCTATGAATGTAAGACCAGTCTCTAAAATCTCTGCATATGCAATATACAATGTATACAAAGCTGCATAAGCATTGGGTGGAGCTGCATAAGAGCAATGCGTAATAGTCTCAGAAGATCGACGATAGTTGGAGGAAACGGGGGAATAGCACCTATCAAGCACACGACCCTTCCAATAGCCATAAACCCTTTCGGAGCAGAATAGGGTATGTCCCCATCCTTTGGAGTTTTCACATTCGTCCAAGGAATCCCATGTCTCAAGCAGATTTTCTTTAGCTTTATATCGTCCAGCTTGGAGGCTATAGAGTCGCCCAGTTTCCCTTTCTCTACTTCTTTAACACCCTTGATTTAGTCAGGAGCGCAATCATCATCCTCTTCCTCAAGTGACGTGCTCTCAGAAGAAGTCGATTTTGTATCAAGTGTTTCATATTCGGGGTCAGAATTACTCCAATCCAGATCAGACGGGAGTACATCGGGATTATAATAATTTGATGACTTTGGATCTGTACTCTTCTCTGATATTCTCGCTGAGGGTCTATCAAACATGGCTGTGTTGGCGAATAAACATAAGTAATTAGAGCATAACTACCTACGAACCCCGTGTATGTGCAAGTGCTAGTTTATACAAGTGTGAGCAGTACTTAGAAGAAAAAGCATGAACTAAATGATGAAAACATAAAACTGATTGCGGCATGTTGGTAAGTTATGTAGTCTTCCAGTTCGGAGAATTCATCTCGAGGGCTCTAGCCTAACTGTCCTTTGAGTTATCCAGATCATAATGAATCCTCGAGTCAGTGGGCTCAATTAATTGATTTTTCTTATTTCGAAGTTGTTAAAGGATTGGCTAGAGAGTGATTTAGCTTATGTAGTTATGAAGTCTGGCTCGTCATGGGAAGGACTAGTTCGTGGCTCAAGAATAGTTTGTGAATGAATATTGGGTTGTGAATGTCTGATCGGCTCGTGACCACGGGGTGGCTCGCGAAGAAGAATACATAATGGTGAGATTGCTTGTGATTGGGTACGACTCATGAGCGGAGGTCCCATTCGTGATTTGGACTTGGTTTGAAAACCAAGGTCTCAGACTTGCCGGCTCGTGAACGAGTATCTCGCGAACCATCACCATGATCCCCCTTTATTATTATCCATCATGAACCGATACCCTGCTCCTCATCATGAACGAGCCAATGGTCACGACCCACGTTACCACCCCCTTTATGAATCGATCAGCTAAATCCCGTCTTCCCTCCTATCCGCTCCCTCCAAACTCGCGCTTCCTATATGAACCGTAACCAAACTTCCATTCCTCTGTTCGCAGTTACCCAATACATCTTTTCCTCTCTCGGGCTCCAACACCAGTGATGACGCCAAAACTGACAAAGGAGGAAAACCCAAGGAAGCAAAACCAGATTCGAATCGATACTTAAAAGTAAAAGAGAAATTGCAATCGAAATCATTACTGTTACTACCTATACGGATTGATTGGACGATCTCGAAGTTTTGTGGGCTGGAGTAAGTTGCGATCTAGGGTTTGAGATGGAGGGAGTTAGGCGGCGGTAGTAAAGATAAAAAGGAAAGGATGAAGAATGAGGGGGAGATTGGTATATATAACCCATGCATAAAACCATTGGTCTCCCCTCTTTTGTTTTATTGAGGTCGGTCTGGCCCAATGGGCCATGAATGCAATGCTCAAGCGAGCCCACCGCTACTCATGTTATGGCCTTATCCTCCGACGGTCCATGACACATACCCAAGAGGCGCGAACCATGGCATAACCTGGCGATCCATATTTTGAAATGGCTACTGAATTGAAAAGCTAGAGGTTCCTACTTTTAAAAGCAATGAAATTATTTAAGACTATTCTTATGAAAGTTTAAGGGTTCACGTGGAGAATCACTCATAATATGCTTGGGAATTTCAAGTCTGGAGGTAATTAATGAATAGAGAAATAATTGGAAAGTCGATGATATATTTATACTCGTCAGAGAACACGACTCTTTGAGGTAGCGTGATGATACAGACATGCACGATTGTTAACATTCACCTGTTCAGAAATAAGCGCATTGATTGATTTAGAAGGATGTTCCATCTCCGATGAAACATACTTCGAGGGGGCAAAACGTTGGCTAGCTTTGTGACTAATCCACCAAGAAAATAAACATTCACAAGCAAATGGATGAAGACTCGTACACAAAATGTTTAGGATAGATCCAACCTGGCTCGTGAAGCACGGAGACCCGTTGTGACCTGATCCCTCGAACACCACGCGTGACCTACGTCCCACTATCTGTTCGTGATCCACAGACCCTCACCATCTTGCCAATACCACCACAACCCGCTCGCGTCAAGCCACCACGACCCGCTTGCGCTAAGGCATCACGAACCGACCCTGTGTCCAGAAAATGGTGACTACGACTTGGTCATCCACGACCCGAAATTGAAGGATCTGATGAAATCTGTCCACAACTGGCATATTGACCACTTCTCCACCCACTCACGAATGACTCCGAGATCTTCGGGATTCATGCCACGTGTCCTCACGAATCGCCTGTAGACATCACCTATAAATAGACCCATACTTGGTATTTTTTAGGATCTTTTTGGCAATTCTGAGTATTGTTTCCACCATTATTGTTTCTCCATTATTTCTAATTAGTATTATCTCGAAATTATTGAGTGAATCATCATTGTAAAAGTGAGGTAGAGAGAAATCACTGATTGTGCTCGCATTCAACGTATAATCAAAGACATATAAAGTGGATGTAGGCTCGTTAACGCCGAACCACTATAAATTTGGTGTGTTTGTTTCACTTTCTTTCATTTCTTGTTATTATTCTCTGCAGTTCTAGACAATTTGGGTGTTAGAGCCATAATTTGGTCTAACAACATGGGTTGACCCACACCTAGTAGCTCGGTCGACACATGGATCGACCCACTTATGGCCTGGGTTGAACCATGGGTCGAGTTGGGCACCAGCTAGGTCACCCAATATAATGTGTGTGTGTGTGTGTATATATATCCTGTTTTGAATTTCAAACTTGAATTATCACAACTTCTTCATTTTACGTCTGTTTCTCACAAACCAAATATATGTCCGAACCAAAAAATCACAATGGACCAAATGATGTGATCCTTACCGTTAAATTCTACAAATTTCGCAACTTATTCCTTAGTTAATTTATTTTTTACCTTATCATTATGTATTACAATTTGGGTTGTTACATTCTCCCCTCCTTAAAGTATTTCGTCCCTGAAATCTCTAATGGTAGGAGTAAAAGATAAATATTTTCATACAAATATCTACAAGCATCTACTAAAGCATCACCCAATCGCATTCATTGTCCTTATTTTTTCTGATGCTTTTTATGTTGTTCTGCAAGAGTACAGTGTGTACATCCGTAACTAATGCAAAAAATTAGGCCATCTAATTTAGTTGCCTAGTTTTTATGCAATCATGTTGGGTGCCAGGTATCCAAATTATGCCGAAAGTACAATGATAATAGGTAGCTCTGTATGTGTGCTCCACCCACCGTTCATTTGAAACAACCATATGATAACATCCATAAAAAGATGATATAAAATGCGCATGCATCTATATGCATATGCAAATACTAACCGATCTCCAATAGTGCCTAGTCTGTGTATATGCATCTGCTGCATCCACTTGCAAACACCTGCATTCATTTGTAAACATCAAATACAACATGTTCTAATAACATATTTCAGTCATATCCTACCATCCATGGGATAAATTCTATGGTTTAAAGGATAAGAAAGATAGAACCTATTCCAAACTAACGATGGGAAAAAGGAAGATCGAAGTGTACTGTTAAAGAGAAAAGGATAAAAAACGCGCTTCTTCTCCTCTGTTTTTTAAGTAGCTTCACTACGTCACCTTCCAATTGGACCTTTACATGTCGCACTTCGTTATTCCTAGGCTTCTTGATCTTATATTCTAGAATCTGTATAGGTGATTGATGGACGGATGCCCCTCTCTCAATCTCTACTTCTTCCAACTGACTAAGCCCCACCACCACTGTTGAATCATGTAAGCGCTTTCGCAAGTGTGAAACATGAAATACATAATGCACTTACGAAAATCTCTCTGATAACTGAACCTTGTAAGCCATCTCCCCTACTCTTTATACAATTGGGAAGGGTCCTACGAATCTCCGTGTCAACTTTTCCCAAGGATCTAAATCTGACTACGTTCCTTAGAGTTGATACCTTCACGAAGACTAGGTCCCCAACACCAAACTTTAGATCAATCCTCCTTTTATTCGCATAAGATTTCCATAGATCCTATGTTGTTTTCACCTTTCTCTTAGTCAAATCAATCTTATCGAAGGTCTCTTTAACCGTATTGGCCTAAGAAGTAACCCGTCAGTCACGTCCAACTAACACGAGGGAGATCTGTAAGGTTGTCGATATAGTGCCTCGAAGGGTGCCTTGCCAGTGCTCGTTTGGGAACTGTTATAATATGCCAACTCCACTAAGGGTTGATCGCCTTCCATGTCCCCTGGAAGTCCTAGATATATAGTCTCAGCAGATCTTCTGAAATGTTGTTCACCCTCTTAGTATATCCATCGGTCTAAGGGTGATAAGCTGTACTCAATCTGAGCTTTTTCCCTAAAGTCTCATGCAGACTCCTAGAAAACTCACTGGTGAAAATCGTGTCTTTGTCGCTTACAATGCCAGTAGGAACACCATAGAGTCGGACTATCTCTCTCACATAAAAAGAAGCTAACCATGAAGCATCCTTTTACTATTTATTGGAATAAAGTGAGCTCTCTTAGTCAACCGATCTACAATAACCCTGATATTGGTGTTGCCTTTCCATGTTCTAGGCAACCTTTCAGTGAAGTCCATAGATACACTCTCCCATTTTTAAAATGGTATATCCAATGGTTGGAGCAATCCACCGGGCTTCTTTTGCTCCGTCTTTAACCTCTGACAAGCTATGTACTTAGCCACAAACCCATCTACATCCTTTTTCTTGCCAGTCCAATAGAAAAATCTCTTCATATCGTGATACATCTTATCATCGCTCGGATGAATAGTCATTCGAGAGTGATTTGCCTAGGCCAACAATGCACTTTTTGAATCTCTCGTATGAGGTACATAAAGTCATCCATCTCGGTGTAACCATCCTATACTATCAGCAGAATATCGGAGAAGATGTCTATATGTTTTTCCTTTACCAAATCATATCAAATATATCCATTAGCTTGAGATCCTCTCGCTGCCTTTACCCTATCTGCTCTAACAAGGTAGGTTGTACCTCCAAGAATGCTAACAATCCAGGGGTATAATCCATATATGGTCTAAAGTCAAATGTGGAAATATATTCCAAGCTCTTTTACTCTATGAATAAGGGACTCAAAGACATTCTCTTCCTTCTCAAGGCATCCGCAAACATATTTCCCCTTCCCGAGGTATAAGAAATCTCAAAGTCATATGATGAGAAGAACTCCATCCATCGTTGCTACCTTAGATTGAGGTTCCTTTGCCATAACAAGTACTTCAAAGACTTATGACCTCTGAAAGCTCAAATCTCTCGCCTAACAGATAATCCCTCCAAGACTTGAGTGAAAAAACTATAGTAGCCAACTCCAAGTCATGGGTAGGGTAGTTCGTTTCCCGAAACCTCATCTTTCTCCTTCCATGGAACGTAACCCTAGCTCCTGATAAACACTACACCCAAGCATGTCCCACATGCAATGTTGTACATAGGAAATGTCTTAGAATCATAAGGAAATTTCAACATCGATGCACTCGTAAGATCCTTCTTCAATCTTAAGAAAGAATCCTCACAATCAACATCCAATGAGAATACCAAGTTCTTTTTGGTTAGGCGGGGTAAGCAGTGCTTAAATCCATGCAAAATCCTTAATAAATTTTCTATAATATCCCGCCAAACCAAGAAAGCTCCTTACCTTCATTGCATTCTTAGGGGACTTTCAATCCTGTGCCGCTACTGTCTTGGAGGGATTTACAACCAGTCCATTATGATAAACCATGTGCCCTAAGAAACACACTTCCTTTCACCAAAAATGGAACTTAGAAAAGTTCACCTTAAGCTGATACATATGTGAAATACGGAGAATCTCTCCAAAATGTAAGGTGTGTTCACCACGCCTCATGATAATACCAGAATATCATCCATGAAAACAACCACAAACTTGTTAAGAACACCCTTAATACTCTGCTCATCAAGTTCATGAAATAAGTTGGTGTATTGATCAGCCCAAAAGGCATAACCAACCACACAAAGAAACCGTCAAGAGTCCTAAATGTTGTCTTGCCTATATTGTTCTCCGCTAACAAAGCTGACGAAAACCAGTAGCCAAATCTAACTGAGAAAATACTAATGTGCCATCCAACTGGTCAAACAGTCGAGGAAGCGAGTATCAATTCTTCTTCATAAGCTTATTCGACTTCGTGTAGTCCACATAAAGTTGAAGAGAACAGTCCGCCTTAGTAGCAAATATGAGCGGTACTCCCTACTTAGATATACTCAATTTAATAATCTCTTCTCCAAAATCTCACCTACTTGCTTGCTAAGCACTCTCCATTCCCTTAGAGCCATATAACGAACATCCAATGCTAAAGGCTTCACGTTCTCATAGAGAAAAATCAAGAAGTCACTCTCTCACTTAGGAGGTGGCCCTCTCATCTCCTTAAATACGTCTGAATACTCGCACACAATGAGCACATAATCAGTTTCATCAATAGAAGAATATATGGAATAAAGAAAACTCAACATGATGTACCCTCGTAGGTCACAAGAAATCTTGAGGGTCCTACCACTACATATCATTAAACGAACGACCCTCCTCTCGCCGTCAAAAATAGACCCGTATATGGCTAACCATTTCATTCCTAAGATCATACCATTTCCTAAAAACCCTAATACATAAGCTTCACAGTCGAGCAAAACACCAAACATAGAAATTTTTAAACCCCTACAAACCATAATAAGTGCACGAACTTCCTATTGGGTTTGAAACTACTATGGGATCGATGACAAGTGAGATATCTAAGTTCAAACAATTAACCAATCTGTTAGAAATAAACAAATGAGATGCACCCGAATTGAAAAAAGTACGAATGGGAAAGTCAGATTTTTGAAACCAAACCTTCTATAACCACTTTCCTACCTTGATCTCGACCACTGCTGGTCGGAGCTTCCTCTAGCACATGAACCTATGCTGCTAATGTACCAGCTCCATGTCTTGCCTTCTATGGACATCCATTGCTAAGATGCCCAGGCTTCCCACAATCATGACACTTAAGCTCTATCTTAATCTGTCCTTCTTGAGATGCACCAACTTTGCATCTTTTTGCCTTTCTTGTTTACCCACCATATCTTCTTTTGGCCAACAAGCTTAGGAACTTCCCCTTTTGCATCTTTTACATCTTCTCTTTCGTCACCGTGCATCAAAGTCATCTCTATGAATGCATCAAAAGTAGCTCCCATCAGAATATGAGTCATAACCAATCTTTAGAGAGGTTGATTCATCCTCTCGAAAATCAAACAACTTTCTTGTGAGTTGTGTTAACCAAGTGCATTCCAAATCCTGGTAACTTGTTGAAATGATTGTTGTATTCCTTGACAAAAACACTTCCTTGCTTTTTCGCACGAAACCGCTCTAATTGCATACCTTCCTCTACTTGCGATAGAATTTCACTTCAAATATGTGTCGAAATGAAAACTAATCCAAGTTTCTACCCTCTACTTTAGTAATCTCTCACCAAAGTGATGTTTTCACTTTCAGTTGCCCAGCGGCCAGCTAAACACTTTGTCGATCTCCAAGCTCTAGTAATCCAAAAATGTGGTCAGTATCTCTGATCCAAGTACAGGCTTCCACAAAATTCTCAGTTCGTGAGAAAGTCTTACCATCCAAATTTAGGAGGTCCTCATAAAGCTTAGAGAAATCAATAATTATTGGTAGATTAAGAGGAACCATAATAGCATATGTAAGAACTTGTGCAATCCCTTGTCCATTGGTTGGTTACGTTGCTTCTAAGTATCTATGAAACCAACCAAGAATTATTACACCCTCAGGAAGATTGAGGGCCCAAGCATGATGTGCAAAAGAGAGAAGATAAAGAATTTTAGAATTTGAAAAAATCAAAGGAAGGTTGTAACTGACTTATGGAAGTATACTTTTATTTTTGAAAACGTCTTTTGGTTTGGAAAATACCTTTTATTTTGAAAAGTCCTCTCTCTTTAAAATAAAATTTTAGAGTTCTTGTAATCTTAGGCTCAAATACCAAATGAAACATCTCACATCTCTTAACATCCCCCCAAAATATGGTTATGTCACGAAATGCGAAGCATTATAGGTATGAAGGTATAAATATACATCACAAAGGCTAGGATTCACGAGAGGTAAATAATTCAAACATCGAAAAAGCATTATATTTCAAAACAGTGACATTAAATTTATTCAAAACATATAGTCTTAAACTGAAAATACCATATGCCTCATGAAAATAAAATTAATCTCAGTCATCAGAGTACAACTAGCAATATCACTCAATAAGTCATCAACACAACCAAACCATGGAACAAAAGAAAATAACAATGAGAGTACGTCAGTTATTTATGACCCTCCAAAGAAGATTGACCGTATAAGCTGCACTATCCACTTCCATCATGTGAGCTTGGGAGGAAGAAACAAAAGGAAGAAAGGAGAGCGGGTCAAACATAAAATCTGGTGTGCCGTATAATTACTTGCACGATTGTTGTGTAAAAGCGAAGAAGGCAGAATAGAAGTTCCAATGTCAAATATGGTAAGTTTTCGAGAAAAAATAATATATGAACAAATAAGAAGGATGTGTAAGGAGTACAAGCAAGGTTGATTGTCATCTCTTGAATTTGATTATTTGCACTTCTATAATTCTAAAATACAATATAATTAGGACAATATTCCTAATACTACCCATCGATTGGCTATAATTGAAAAGACGAGTAGGATCAAGTAATATGGAAATACGAATATCTGCGGAAGTTTTGATAAGGTGAAATATTTATTCTTGATATATGCAAGAAAATATTTAATGAGATAAATATTAGAGTTTATATAACTGATAAGAAATATAATTGCATTAAATAAAGTAAAGAACACTAGGAATTTTTATACTAGTTTTGAGCATTGTCCTACATTTAGTCCCTGACTCCTTCTGGAATTTAACTAATCAACACTCTCACTAAAACTGGAGGAACATATATTACAACACCTATGGAGTAGAACAAGGACCTGAGCAGTAGAACAGTATTTTTCCTCAACAACTAAAGAGGACTTCTTGCCTGAGCAATGGAACAAGACTTCAACAAATACAAAACGTTGTTTTGGCTATGTATGTGCTCTTGATAACACGGATAAGTCACAATTAAGTATACCCTTCCTATAATCTTGTCCTTTGTATATATATATTTGAAAGCAAGCGATGATAAAGAGGGAAAGTGATTTTTAATCATTGAATATTGAAAACATAAAAGCACATGTTAATATTATATGGAATTATTTCAAAACTAAAGAATATAGAAATCAGGAAAGATTGGTAATTAAAACAAGTGATTCCAAAGTGTGTTTATAGTAAATAAAAGGTTGCAATTATTCGTGAAAGAGGTTTAATCAAAAGATATAGTCATAACTTGACATGAATTAAAGAGTTATGACTCATTAAATATTCGCAACCCTTCAGTTCAGTCGTTTGAAATTACAATTCAGATAGCAAAAAAGGATAGTATTTGAAAAATGGTGTGCATGTGCACAAATCACAATATTTAGCTAACTGAATTGAAATTTGAAAATTAGTGTGCATGTGCACAAGTCACAATATTCAGCTGGATGAATTGAAAATTCAAGCGGCTGAATATTCAAACTCAGAAGTATGAATACCCAAAAATCAACCGGCTGAATTTTAAATTCAGTGGGGTGATGCACATGACTTTTGCTCATGTGTTTCAACCTTTTGAAAATAAAGTTAAACATATTGTAGGAGAGATTTTTAACAATAATAAATCACTAAATACAGACTCGATTTCATTATAAATGTACCAATATACCTTCTTATCAAATCTTCGTGTATTTAGGCTATATTCTTCTTCTTTTTCCTGTCAAATATGTTAGTGAATACTATCGTCGACATATAGTTGTCATAACAGAAATTTAGTCCAAAAATAAAGATTCTAACAATCTCCCCCCTTTTGATGATGACAACTATATACAACTTAACATACACACACACATACAAACATACATACATACATACATATACATATATATATATATATATATATATATATATATATATATGAATAAAGAATTTAAATTTTACCTATGCTCCTTCTAAATATATTGCTCCCTCTATATATATGCTATATATTTTTCTCCCCTTTTGTCATCGACAAAAAAGAGTTACAGCTTATAGGAAACTAATATTTATATGTAGTTCATGAATAAATCAAATAATCAAGAATGTACATGAACTATTAAACTATATATATCAAACATATATTTATGAACAAATGAAGTAAACTTTGAAGTTATATAATATATATTAACATGAATTATATCATATCATATCATATATGATGGTAACAAATCATGAATTAATAAACACTAGCATAACATAACATATATGCCCAACATTAATATAACATACAATTAAACATAATATATGTCCAACATCATCATAGCATACGATTCAGCATAACATATGTCCAACATCAAGCATCTGCACAAGCATAAATCATAAAGTTTTAAAGCCAAAAGAAATTATTTATACAAACCAAAATAGATCAAAGAACGTAAACGATCATTCAACACCTCCTTCGTCATCATTGCCATCATCGTCTTCTTCTTCCTCTTCATCGATTTCTTGCTCGGTAGACCATTTAAAGATAGTAAGCTCATATACCTCAGAAGAAGACATATCGGTGCAAACTATTTTGTTCCAAATCTTCGAAAGAAAGCCTTGATCGTGTTAAATCACCTTTTTGGTTTATCCAGCAACTTAGTTATTTGTTTTTGGAGTTTAAATTGATTGTTGGAAATAATAGCAATAGCTTTCTTTGGATTTTTCTTTTGGACTAACAATTTGTATAGTATCCTCATCATATAGTGTCACGGAAGAAAATGGCCTCTTTGACATTGTAGGCTTGGTAAGTTGTTCTATTTTATTAGCAATGTTCACTTGCTATTGTTCGAAGGAGATAATGTTTAGAGTTTGTGGACTAGCGGGAATATGAATTAAGGCCAAGGTCTTCGCGCCAATTTCTCCCATCAAAGACGTTGTTGATTATGTAAGCTTAACGTTCTAGTGAAGAAGAATAAACATGATGTAAGCACCATAATGGATAGTTTTGTATTTTCGTGTATAAGTTATGTCGAGAAACTATAACGCCCCGAACTTCCCCGCGAAGGAAAGCCTGGATTGAGTTGAGAACATGACGAATCAGAACACAAACAGAAGAACTTTTCACTGCTTATTACAACAACTTACATTAGAGTATAGGAATATACATAGTATGAAGAAATAATGTACATTTTATAAATATCAGAGATTTAAAAATTACAATGCAACAGAAAATAATACAAAACACAACTGAAAGGAATATACGAACACAAAGCTTTCTGATTATCATTCCAGCTGTAAACCAGGATCCTGTGAATATAAATCTGCAAAACCCAAAACTACTTGCTACCCGTATGGAAAATAGGGGCACCTAGAGTTTAGGTTAAAACAATAAACTCCAGGTCAGTCATGTGACTGGTGTGAGAACTAAAACAGTTATTTAAAACTTAACTTTAAATCAGATATATCAAGGGACCACGCCGTATAACACGGATGGGTTTCCTCCTGAGAATACCAGTGCATATAACAAAACAGCGCAATGATTTTTGGAAAAATGACGCTATTATAAGACCCAGGTCCCATCACACAATGCAATGCAAGCCGGAGGATAGGGTTTTCCCTTATAATAGCCAAACAAGCTTGGTACGTTGAAACAAATCATTTGATGTTATTATAAGTGCATAGTGTATAAAACAACTTCAAATATAAATGTATCAGTCCTAAGCGGCATGGGTACCATATATCATGTCACCAATACTAGGCTCTACAATCAAAACCGCAAGGCCACGTATTGGAAATTGGATTTACATTTGTGAACCAAGGCAAGGGATTGTCCTTATCACTTCGAGATGCTCTAGCCCATGTCTCAATACCCAGACTCAGGTGGGCCCTTGGATCGTCAGGGCCGGTCCATATGGAGTGGATTAAAATGCCTGAAAACTGCATTTCCCTGCCCTATGGGGCGTCAATCTGGTCTGTATAAAGACCATCCTTCGGCTCCACAGAGATCGAAATAACCGAGGCGCCTCGCAATCCATCGTCCACATAAGTAAAATGTCAGGGCTAGCAAAACGCTGACACCACTCCTAGCTAGAAGGAAACGCATGTCGTCCTTGATGTCCTCTCCTATTTCTAGTTCACACCGGGGTGTGAGGCTCGCGAATTAATGCTACACAATGCTATGCTATATTAAAGCCATGCTTTGATCATCAACCGCAAGATTCTGCTTTTCAATAGAAGCCTTGATCATTTGCATCTCAGCATGCCACACAAGCAATTCACGCTATGCAACCAATGTCTATCAATCACACATAATGAAATCCGATGTCAAACACACATCCATTTACAAGTTCGTTCTGGGTCTGAATGAAACTGGAGGCACCTTATTCCTCGTCCCGTATGTCCAATACAGGAGAGAGGCCATCGCATATCCGGTCGATCTCCAAGTACGTCTGGAACGATCACCACTTATTACCTCGACTTGGGTGTACAGCCCAATCAAGATATTAGTAATCATCCAAACGATGTGAAGACCTCCGGTCTTCAACCACCGCATTCATCCTTGACATATCGTCGAATCAATTATTCAGAATGGGATAAACCCGGTCTTTCTGAATAAATCGTGCATATAATAAACAAGTGCTATAAAAACACAACATACGCCTCATTCCAATTCTGGATATTCTTTTATTCAAATATTCTTATAGTTTGGGAAAGGTTCCCATTAATTTTATCAAAGATAAATTCTTTAAATTTATTCTTTAATCTTCTTTTGGATTTCAATTAAAACCAAATTATGGTTTATCCAAACTAGTCGGGATTAGCGAACCTTACCGAAATAATCATTTGTTTAATTTCCCAATCCCAACCTATTCATCCCATGAAGTAAAACTGGTAATACTTCATATCTAACACCACGGTGTTATCGGTAAATTAAATTACCATTTACGTTCAAATCTAATTAAAGATTTAACTATCGTCTTGAGTAAAACTAGTGGTACTCCATTCCCGATCATTTCGTGAATTTGATAATTTTAGTTATCAAATTCACCTTTCAATCTATTTAAAGATTCATTAAAACTCTAATTCAATTATAATTTCCAAAAATCAATAGTTAATGATTTACTTCAAAGTTAAGAAATTAACCTTATCTTTAACTGGGTTAAAGAACTAAAGTCGTTTAAAACACAACTCACGATAAAACCAAAATCTCATTCCATAAACAATGGAATTTTCATAGAAAACAGATCGATATATATAATCGATATGCACTTCCTTATCTAACCGATAATATAAATGGAATAACGGCAAAGCCTTTTAAATTCCATATATATTAGCAGGCTTCCTCCACAGAAGTTCACTTCGATTATTACCAAATCGAATTCCATTCAATTTCAATTTAATATGTTAAATTGGAAAACTTTACTTTGGAAAAATCTCCTTTAAATCTTAACAAAAGATTTATAAATTCCAAATCACATTTCACTGTAAATCGGGTTAAAGAACGAATGTCGTTAAAACACAGTTCATGATAAACCCAGTTCACATTCTATTTTATTCCAATTAAATGTTAATCAACTGGAAACTCCAATAATCTTAATTAAAAGATTTATTCTTTTCATACTGGGTTTAAGAACCGTGTCATTTAAAATACAGTTCACGACAAACCCAAAATCCAATTTGATTTTAATACAAGGCACTGAATAGAAAATATATCGGCTTATATTCAATATCAAATTCTGAAATCAACAAATATCGTATTGGAATAACGATATATATATCTTCCAAATTTCTCCACAATGTCCGTATAATCACGGAATCCAATATTGAAATATTTCGAAGATAATTTCGATTCAAATCCATTCCAATTCATATATTGGAAATTTTGGTTATTTTTAAAACCGTTTAAAATCCAATTTATTTATTTAAAAATATTGGTTTTATAATTCAAGTTTATAACTAGTACATTTTGATAAAAATCTATTTTTATTCTTTCAAATATGGAATTTTTATCCCAATTCTTTCCAAATCACTTATTATGATTTTACACAAATTATCGGTATTTTTAATAATTTTATCAAGGCCCGTACAGTCGATTTCCATAAACGGTCATCGAACTGCACTTACAGCGACCTTTTCCAAATTTGATTTGGACATAATTCCAAATCCAAACATTAGATGTCAAATCTCTAATATACTTTAGAAAGCACTTTTCGATACGAACCGAACGGTTCTGGTTTTAGGAGAATCCGATGGTCGGATCTCCCGTAATATCCATTTGAAGTCAATGGTTGAAATTTGCGAACTGCTGCAGCGCGACGCGTTCTATTCAGTCCATTAAATATATATAATATAGTATATATATTTCGTCGATTTCCATTTAAAACGTATTTTATAAACCATTTTAAATTCATTTTCAAAACGTTTTCAACTTCATATTCAATTTTAAATCAAAATTGAATATTCCATACCATCAATATATAAATAATAATATTATCAAAACATTAGATTTTGAAATCACTTCCCTTTTCAATATTCATTATAAAAATGAATTAAATCGATATATCGTTCACGTCAAAATGGTGTTAATCTAATCAACACGGCTTCATATATTTAAATATATTCGTGTCCATCCCAAATCGGACATCAAAATTAGATTTTGATCTTTTACTGAATATTATTTTTGAAATATTCGTTATTTTAAAATAACCGTTATTTTTAAAAGTATTCTTTCTTTATGAACGGAATCAGACATAGTCAATTACCATATAATATTATTATATGGATTTCATACACACATGCATACAACAACAATCAAACACAGTCAACTATCATCTAGAGTGCACTCTACACTACATAAGCATTAAATATAAATATTTAACGCTTACAACAGCCTGTCAATCCATCGATCGAAATACAGCTAATTATTGGGACTAATATATGTCATATATCATCCCAATACCCGTGTGGGGTTTCAATCAACAAATAATGAATTTTATATGTACAGTTGGGCGATGTGTAAAATTTATCGTCCCAATCAGTATCAGTCAAATGTGTGTACATAAACAAATCGTCCGATTTGTTTATGAATATTTATTTCTTCCTAGGAGAATTTCATGCCGTTCATTTATACGAAATATATATATTTCTAATGTTAAAATATTTATTTCAACACTTTGCTATTTTTAATAGTTCACACATTCAATAAAATTTTAATTTTAACTAACACATTTTATTCAGAAAATTTCGGCATTATAACGGCGCAATATTGAAATCGGGTAATGTCTAGCATTACCCCTCTCCTGAAATTGGCTCACGCCATATACAAACCAAATTACATCAATTCATTCACACCTCAAACCAATTCAATCAGCTCAAACAATCAAACAAGTCATCCATGGTTTGTGGACGCCGAGGAGCAGTTCACATATGCAGTTATAAAATAAATAACTGTATAAATAAATTCAGTGAGAGAGTTCTAACCTAGAAGCTAAACCAAACACCGCGAGTCTTTATATGTAGAAAATCTTCGCCATATTCGCCTTTTGTCACTTTCATCGTCCGTATTCGCTGTTTTGACTCTAACTTTTGCATACGGCCTCCAATTTTTGTCACTAGCCTAAATGCGCCATTCTGGACAAATTTTGCCTAGGGGACTTTCTTCCAAAAATGCACGATTTCGCCGGAAATTGCAAAAAAACAGTAGCAGGTCCGTCAACTTTGGACGCGATTTCTGGACAGCTCCGCAATCCAAAATAGGACTTCCATATATCAAATCGAAGAGAAAATCGTGCTTTTCGATTTTGGTATTATGGTGTTTTGGCTAGAAATGCAAGATTTGGGAGTTATTGGCAAAATAGTGACTGGGTGCTTTATGCAAAATGGGTTTTTGGACTTAGCGGGGCCCACGGCCAGAGCTGGGCTGAGGAGAGCGATGCAGGGGCCTGACTGGGGTGGGGGATCCCACGGGTTGCGGTGGGGGCCAGTAGTGGTAGTGGTGTTTAGGGCTAGGGTTCTTGAAATTGCAAAGAGAAGGAAAGAGAGGGAAGAGGAGGAGGAGGAGGAGGAGGGAGGAGGAGGATGGGAGGCCGACGACGCAGGGAGGAGGGAGGAGGAGTGCGGCAACCCAGTGGTGGAGGAGCTTCCCATTTTTGAAGAAAGAGAAGGAAGAGAAGGAGGAAAAATTATGAAGAAGGAAAGTTGTTTAAGTAAGGGATTTTGCCGCTCTTTCTCTCCGATCTTCCGACTGCAAATGATCCCCTTTTGCTGCGGATTTCGGATACTACATAGTAGACTTGAAGACGGGTCCAACGAAGCAAGTTTCGTCGAATTCCGAGTTCGTTTGACCATCCTTTAAAATTGTCAAAAATGCTCAGATATTATTCAAAAATGTGATTTTAGCGCACCTTTTCTTCTTACTCGCTCACATGCTAACTCCAAAAATCATGTCCTTTTGGATTTAACCATTATTAGACGATACGAATAAAAAAAACGGATTCGAATTCTGAGGTCGTATCGATAACATTCCTTTGTAAAATGTCTGCCTGTTTTACCCTGAACTATTTTAGCTCGCACGGCCACATACTAACTCCATTCGACATGCATTTTGGATCTCAATAATGATTTGTCATTATGAATCCAGAAAAATTTATCTCGTCGAATTCTGAGCTCATATGCAAAATTTCACTTTTTAAGGGCGATGTGTTGATAACCTAAAACCCCATTCAATTCTCACTATTCCGGATCTCGGAATATATGGATGCTTATACTTTTCAGAGTCGCCAACGACATTTTGAACTCAATGGAAGTGGTTTCCAGTCCAAATTCATTCGTATGCAAATTGTAACTTTTTTTGGGCTATATTTCTATAGCGACTATTCTGAATTTTCAACTGGGCATAACTTTTTATTCCCGCTATGAAATTTGGATTTTTCAGATTCGTTAGAAAGATATTTTTAAATAGATTCTAATATTTTTGGTTTCACTAAAATCCGGTTTATTTTGAATCCTGTAAATTCATTTGAAATTTGAAAACGAATTTTCGAACTACCGCGCCATTTTCAATTCCTTTTAAAATTAAAATAAATATTTATATTCTAACTTCGATCTATATAAATATATACGTTCTAATTCTGTTCAAAATAAATTTCTAGTCATTATTATTTAAAATAAATCATTTTAAATATTCAAAATTCATCTAAATTACCAAAATAAAAATTTTAAATTGGTTCTGATTTTCCGGTTGTTACAATCTCCCCCACTTAAAATCTTTTCGTCCTCGAAAAGGAACGGAGCTAAAGGTTGTTTAACTAATCAACTCAACTTTCATTCTGGCTTCCATTCTTCAACTTTTCAGCTTCTAAGAATTTTCAAATTTATCAAAAATTTGGCTAACACCTTAAATTTTCGAAAAATTCGCCATGACCTCTTTTGTACAGGGAGGGGTTTGGAAATTTATTGGGCTATATTAGGCACCCAATAAATCCTAAAAAGCATACACATATTTATAGTGATATATTCCGGTGCCCACCGGGGAGTGTGTATTGATCATAACTCCAAATAATAAAATCTCGTCACCCTATAATTAGTTTTTGTGCCTTAATGACCAGAGAGACCTTTTTGTTGTCAACTCTAGACCCGTGTGGGGTTTTTATTAATCTGGCTATTTTACAGTTATAATTTATATAGTCCATATCTGTCTTCGGTTCAACCTGAAGTATAGTTATCGCCATACAAACCTCTCGCTTGTATGGTAAATCTTCAACCTTGTCACATAAGCTCCAAATGCTTATGTGGTATATGATAGAGTATGCTATCTTCATGCAGTATGCCATGTAGTGTAGTTCAAAATTAATTGTTACTATCCTATGCCGACGTTTATAATCTCACACAGAACAACCAGCCTTCCGCATCCAATGGCATTCACAGTAGTTTGTATAATAATAAAATTACGCAGCCAAATCATTAAGGCTTACCTATTTGTCGGGCATGCAACTAAATTCTTTACTCAACAACAAATCCATTTACCTGTTCAATGTATATGCATGCATATAAAGGAAACTCTAACAAAATTTCAATCCAGCTCAATATTTGATAAAATTTGGCTTAATGGTTCAAAATTTTAATTAATCAAACAACACAACCAGCAATCAATTAGTTGATTATCATTTCAAACATATATCTTTAATATATAGTCAAAAATCAGGTTTTTGAGACCAAATCACAACAAATAATCCTACGTAATTTTGGTTCTCACACCAGTCAATTGGAAATATATAGAAATCCCACTTTCGAAACTCGAACATAAATACTGATGATGCACGTGCTATCATCAGTATCATCTCCAGGCAACTAGAGTGTGATCCTATATCTATCTAGTATATTAAACTTCGAATACGCGTTAGCTAGGCATATATGCCAAATCTTCATGTACTCGATTGCCCAAATTCAATATAAAATAAATATTCAAATACGTATAATATGGTTTATATTTTCCAAAAAAAGTTTGTTTTTAATTTTATTTTAAAAACACTGCTCTTCACACTCGTTCTAGAATACTACTGATCCTATCTCTAACAAGTAATTCTAAGTGAATATTGCTAATCCAATCTCTGATGAATTCTTTCGCTTGGTTCTAATGTGTCTTGTTCTCGAGCTCTGTAAACCAAGGCTCTGATACCAAAATATAACGACCTGAACTTCTCGGTGAAGGAAAGCCCGGATTGAGTTGAGAACATGACAAATTAGAATACAAACAGAAGAACTTTTCATTGCTTATTACAACGATTTACATCAGAGTACAGGAATATATAGAGTATGAAGAAATAATATACATTTTATAAATATCAGATATTTACAAATTACAATGCAGCGTAAAATAATACAAAACACAACTGAAAAGAATATATGGATACAAAGCTTTTCGAATATCATTCCAGTTGTAAACCAGGATCCTAAGAATATAAATCTGCAAAGCCAAAACTACTAGCTGCCCATGTGGAAAATAGGGGCACCCAGAGTTTAGGTTAAAACAATAAACTCCAGATCAGTCATGAGACTGGTGTGAGAACTAAAACAGTTATTTAAAACTTTACTTTAAATCAGATATATCAAGGCACCACGTCGTATAACACGGAACAGGTTTCCTCCCCAGAATACAAGTGCATATAACACAACAGCGCAATGATTTTTGAAAAAAATGAGGCTATTATAAGACCCAGGTCCCATCACACAATGCAACGCAAGCCGGTGTAACACCCCACCTCCG
This sequence comes from Allium sativum, assembly GCA_030737875.1. NCBI lineage: Eukaryota > Viridiplantae > Streptophyta > Magnoliopsida > Asparagales > Amaryllidaceae > Allium > Allium sativum. The sequence continues at coordinate 620,365,895 of CM060912.1, forward strand.
CTAGGGTCACTCACAAAGGGAATGCACTAGTTTTGGTGGAGTATTATCTAGGTAAACATGCACAGAGATATCACAAGGCAGAACATAAATAAAGCAGTGGTAGAAATTAAAAACCAACTTTTTATTATTTTCTAGAATAGAGTCAAAAGCTCATATATCCAAGATACAAATTGTTCCATTACATCAAGTTCATAATAAAGAAGCATAAACTTAAAACAAAAGTAAATTATTCCCCATAAATAGCAGAAGCAGCCATAGCATAGCCCCAGACCAAACCGTACATGAGCTGTCAGAAAGCAAGCTAAATCCAAGCTAAGAGCTAGTGTTTCCTCCCTGAGAACCTGGGGGGAAGAAACGAAAGAAAAAGGGGGCGAAAGAAAAAGGGTCAGTCATAAAGACTGGTAAGCCCTAGTGACTTTCAGTATGAAAACTAGTAAAGGTAACATGATATGTGAAAACTGGAATTAAACATAAGGGTGATAACAGAACTGGTAGGATAATCAAGATAACAAGATAAGTCAAGTCTAGCATCGCATGTTCAAGGTTTGCTGCACCAACTGTACTAGTATTCTAACCCATGTCAAGTATTAACCATGAAATGATCCCTTAGCCCAGTGTCATGAAGTGACCCATTACGGGGTCCTAGGTATGATCTATTAATCGATCGGCTCCCAACAAGTCCTAGCTCGTTATGTGTCTGTGTCATACGGCCCTATACTGAAATGTAGTTACCTGTGCTAGGTCCACCATAGGGTGTATCAAGTCCTATGGTGCAAACCGCCAACACGAATCAAGCACGCACAGTGTAAATCTACGGGTGCTCAATGCCTGCTTTTTCAACTCCGGACTACGTGCACGACCATAGCTCGCCTGAACCTACAATGGCGCACCTACTCAGCCGTCGTTCTGGTCGCTTACAATCAGCCCAATAATCATGCCCCACCCTGCCTAGTCCCAGGGTATCGTGATACATCTAAGTGGGTTACTGCTGAAAAGGACTGCGTGACTAGGGTTTCTAACATGTTAAGTGTTGTCATTCAAATTCGTGACTTAACCCTATCCAGATCGTGTATCATGTTGGTTAAGTGTGTTCAAGCAGTTCATGACTTAACCCTATCAAGTCATCGTGTCAAGTTGGTTAAGTATATTCAAGTGGTTCATGATTAACCCTAGCATGTGGCAATAATTCATTAGTGCACGCCAACCTCTCACATTAGACTAACTATTGTGGTTACTGGATTTGCCGGGCGGTTCCGGGCAGATTTACACCACAACATAGTCTAACCTCGGGTTTTTACGTGCAATATGACCAACTACCCACATTGGATCCTATTGTTTGCAGCCACTGGATTTGCCGGGCGGTTCCGGGCAGATTTACACTGCAAACTCAACCCAACCTCGAGTTGGCCATTTTCAAGTTTATCTAACTATCATGCCCACGTTCAAGTTTTCATGTCTAGATTCATGTCAAGTTTTCAAGTCATGTTTCATGTCAAATCGTGTCAAGTTCATGTCCATATTCAGGTTCAAGTCATAATAACGTTCATGTTCAAGTTTAAAGCTAATTTATGTTTTACCTAGTCTACCCAAATCGTATTCCCATCGCACGTAAGTTCGAATCGATACAAATAAATCTAATAGGGAATAACATAAAAAGGAACGGGTATAATGTGGCAAAAGTGGTTACTAGCATAACATGATATGACTTGAAATAAAAGATTAAAATATTACTGGCATATGAAATATTGGCCTCGAACATAAAGATTCCAAATCTAGCAAGATAAGGTACTAGTCAAAATAACAGTTGTCACAAGGTGATAGTATAGTCATGGTACGATTGACATAAGGTGATAGTATCGTCATGGTAACGACTGTCATAAGGTGATAGTCATAAACATGTGACTAATAACAGATTCAACATGATAATAAGAGGGGTTTCTTTTGATTTACAAAATGAATAGGCCCCAAATCAATGTCATAGTAATATTCAAGAGTCAAGATCCAAGATGAACGAGAATGAATGTAAACAGTCATCATACGTAGGTCCAATTTCAATTTACATCATATTCGTAATACATTTACAGTATAAATCTGAAAATAACTGGGCTTACAGATCGTGGTTCGAGAATTAGAAAAAGAGAGTCGATGTTGAATATGCTTAGTCAAGTCCTAATAGAAGTCCCCAAATCAGCAATTCCCTTAACGCGGTCTCAACGTAGTAGAAGTAGTCCCTCTCTCAAACTTTTCAACCAGAATCAGAGCAGCATAAGGTCAGAAAGAAATTTGGTGTAGAGAGACCGGTGTTAGGGGCTATATTTATAGGGTCAGGTCAACGAATGTGGACAGAAATGAGGCCAAATACATCAGAGTGAATCCAGCTTCAGAAATGGGTTCGGGCACGAGGTCGACCCCCAGGTCGACACTATGGTCGACCTGGTCCTGGGTAGGTCGACTACATAGTCGACTCCCAGGTCAACATGGTCCTGGGCGGGAAATTTCCCGCCCAGTCCATTTGGCAGTTTGAAATTCGAATTCTTGAATTCGAATTGAGTCTGTTTTGAACTTGAAATTTTCTAAAAACTTCGAATGGTCATAACTTGGTCATACGGACTCCGATTTTCGAAAACTTGGACTCGTTTCCAAGCAGAATTTCGAGACGAACACAATGGCACAACCCGTTTCCATCGATTCTTATTTTAAAAATTAATTCTGCCTTGATTTATGGTTATTACACGTTATAAAAACACGGGTTGTTACATTCTCCCCCTTAAAGGATTTCGTCCCCGAAATCTCTAAGTTAGGGAGGATGTGTCCTACCATCCAATCATCCATCTACTCAAAGCATCATCCATAGGCAACCATTGTCCTTAAAAGACTTCTAGTGCTGTATGAACAAATGCAGAAAGTGTGTGTATATGTACTTATCCAATGCAAAAGATCAGGCGGTTACTGATTCAGTAAACCTCCTTAATGAAAAATATGTTAGTGTCATGAATCCAACATGTATGCAAATTCCTAGCATAGTTCATAATCTCTACATGAGTGCACAAACATTCATCCATATGCAACATCCAAGTGATAGCATAACAAGTTCCATCCATGTACAAGTATTAGCACTCATGCATGTGCAACATGAAAATGTGACTGAGCCGATCAAGTGCCTAATGTGTGTCATGCATCCACTAGCAACCACTTGCAACCATTTGCAAACATCAACCATAACATGTTTCAATCACATGTTTACACCCATATGGTTATACCTAAGGTTCTCAAGATAAGATCGAGAAGATAACAAGACAAACATTGATATTAGAAGCATGATATGAAAAGGTTTTCAAGTTTATAGGAAAAAGAGATCGAGAATGTACCCTCAAAAAGAAATGGGTAAAGCGCACGTATCTTCGGTTTCCCAAGTTGCGTCCTCTTGAGCTTCACTCCACTGCATTTTAACTAGCTTGACTTCTCGATTCCTTAGCTTCTTAATCTCCGTTCCTAAGATACGAATTGGAACTCGCCTCAATGTCGCTTCTTTTTCCACTTCTACGTCTTCAAGGATGCTTGGCTCAACCACTTCGGCTGACTTATGCAAACACTTCCGGAGATGCAAGACGTGAAAGACATTGTGTACTCCAGACAACTTCTCGGGTAAGTCTACCTTATAGGCCATCCGTCCAATCCTTTCAACGATAGGGAACGATCCTACGAACCTTGGTGCTAGCTTTCCAACGGCTCCAAAACGAACTACATTGCGTAACGGAGAAACTTTTATAAAGACCATATCTCCGACTTCGAACTCTAGGTCTGTCCTTCTCTGGTCCGCCTAAGATTTCTGTCTATCTTGGGTTGTTTTCGTCCGTCTTTGTATCAACTCAATCTTCTCAGAAGTGTCCCTTATCATGTCGGGCCCAAGTATAAGTCTGTCTGTCGTCTCCCACCAACAAGTTGGCGACTTGCACGGTCTTCCATACAGGGCTTCGAACGGTGCCATTCCGATGCTAGCTTGGTAACTGTTATTATACGCAAACTCCACGAGAGGAAGGTGGTCTTCCCAAGTACCACCAAAGTCAAGAATGCACAGCCTCAGGAGATCTTCTAGTACCCTATTTACCCTTTCGGTTTGTCCATCTATCTGTGGGTGATAGGCCGTGCTCAAGTTCTGCCGTGTTCCCATTGCTTCTTGCAGACTATTCCAAAACTGGCTAGTGAAAATCGGGTCACGATCACTAACTATACTAGAAGGGACTCCATGCAACCATACTATCTCTCGGAGGTAAATAGACGCTAGCCTTGATGCGGTCCTCTTGCTCTTCACCGGAATGAAGTGAGCACTTTTCGTGAGTCTATCAACTATGACCCATATGCTAGTATTTCCCTTCCTTGACCTAGGCAATCCATCCACAAAATCCATAGAGATACTCTCCCATTTCCATTGCGGAACTTCCAAAGGGTGTAAAGTCCACCGGGCTTCTTCGACTCAGCCTTTACTTGTTGGCACACTATGTACTTCGAGACGAACTCTGCCACGTCCTTTTTCATTCCAGCCCAAAAGAAAATGCGTTTCATATCCTTGTACATCTTATCCCCTCTGGGATGTATAGTCATCTTCGAGTGATGCGCCTCTTCGAGAACTCTCCTTACTAAGTCTCCCACTTATGGGACACACACTACAAGAAAAACCGAGAATAGCGACATATTTTTAGCAGCGGAAAATTCCGTCGCTAATTAGCGACGGATTTTCGTGTGTTTTATAAGAGAAAATATTTTGGATTTTATATGTCACCGTATTATAAATTATTACCGTCGAATACTAATTCTATCGCTAAATCAATGGAAATTGTAGCACTTTACCATCATAAAATATTTAATGCTAAATTCCGTTGCTAATAGAGTCGGATTACCGTCGATATAATTTTGAAGCTATTTTTCCTGCAGTTTTCCAAGAGATTCGAAATGAACTATTATATTTATTATTTATAAAATGTTTTAAATTTGTGTTATTACTTAGTAATTAATTAGTAAAATTAAATTTTAAAAAATTAATGTTAATAATACATTAGTAATTAATAACAAATAATAACTACTAGAAGTAAATAAAATTCAATAGTTTATGCTGATTAATTTTTTTTTGAAAATTAATGCTGATTAATTATTAATTACTATATAATATAAAAAAGAGGTAATAGTAATTAATAAAATACATTTTTGTTCGATGTTTATTAATTTTTTTGATAATTAATGATTATTTAATAGTCTTTAATACAATTAATATTAAAGAATTTCAAAATTCCAAAAATTCAAACATTACCATACAAGTAATTTAATATTAATAAATATCTAACTAACATGTAATAAGAAATAAAAATAATTAATAATTAATTTTTTCTATCAAATAACTAATGTCAAATACTCAACAATTAATAAATAATTTTCAATAATCAATGTTCTATTACTTCCATATTCATAAAGGTTACTTTTGAATCTATAATTTGCAGTAAAGAAACTTTTGGTTCACTAAAATTTTTAGCTTCAAAACTTCAAATTTTGCGTTTTGGCTCCAACTTCAAATTTCTTTCGAAAATTTTGGCTCTAAAACGTTATTTTCCGTCCTTCCGTGTCCTATTTGCGTGATAAAATAAGGAAAACATGTCACTTTGCCAATTTTTTCCAGATCCCCAATTCAGTCGTTCTCTACAGAAACGACTTACTAATGGCGGCCAACAAATCGATTTCCGCCCTCCTACTCCGACTCAAAGTCAGCCAATCCAAAATTCCAAGCCTCCCAATCCTCTAGATCCTGCTGCTTCGACAGCGTTACCGACAATCGACAGAATTCCAAAGTGGTGACCGACGAGGAGGCCTTCCAGTTGGTGGCTCGACGAAAGAATCGATATAACTCCAAGCGAGCACCAACTGACAAATTCTGATGGGGCGGCTTCAGATTCGAAGAAGGCGACTCAGATTTCTGATACCGCTGATGGTCTGAAGCAAATTCAAGGTAGGATCCGTAAAGGCCTTTGGTTTTTTTTATCAAAGATTAAACCATTTAGACCATTCTGCTTTGATGCTCTCGTAGATGTTTTTAATCCAAAAGTATGATAGCCCTTCTCATTATGGATTGTTTTATGGAGATGAATCGAATCCTTTTCGGAACTACCAAGACTGGCTTTTGTACCGTTAGATGGTTTTGACTGATACGTACAAAGTTGAAGTTTCTACTATGACACATTCTAAAGAAGTAGAACTCTCTTTAATTGAAGCTGAAAAGGTCCCATTAGGTATGTCTTCCTGTTTTTATTAGCTTCTACAATTTGCACTTCCTTCTTATATGAATTTCGTTTCAATTTTTTAATTCTTTGAGATTACTTCTTTTATTTTAGCATGAAAACTTATCTTGTTTCAGTTCAATTAAAAAATAGTAGAGCGAACTGGATGTTCTAGGATGAACATATGTATCTACATCATGAGTAATGAAAATGCAGTGTCAAATATGACAAGTCATGTGATACTGTGCACGATGCAGCACTGTCAGTACCTACCTGGTGAATGAAATACAGTTGGTATTGAATAGTATACGACCATCCATCTCTTAGTAATTGGGAAGGAAGGTTACATCCGAAAAATCGTTTTGTCTCAATTATGACGGCGACAAGATAAAGTCATAGGTGGTGATTAATTAAGGGATAAACTCACTCTTCTTGTTATTTAACCTACTGTGTACAGTGATTTTTAGCGCATAAATAATTGAAAATTGAAGCTCAAAGAGATGTTGCAGTATACAATTGGAAATATATTTTCGTACTCAGACCATATTATTTTGATAGATTATTGGATTCAATATATCCGACGTTTTCAGGTTGTAGTGATAGTCGTAGTGAATCATCTCTTCAATTATGATAAACATATTGCTATTATTAGAGGGCATGATCATAGTTTTGAAGAAAATAATAACATGAAAGCCCTTCTATGCTATGAAAAAGTTATAAAGAATTCTCAAGATACCACGAAGGATGATAGGATAATGTTGTAGATCCCAAAGAGAATTTGTCTGAAAATGTCGTAGCTGGTGAATCAGAGGCTTCCCAAAATAATATAGTTGATACTTTTGATGAATTTGATCCAAGAGGTTCTGTATTAGGTAATAATTGGTCTATCTATTCCAATTTAACCTTAGTTTTGTCTAGCAAGAAGTCATGAACTCATTTGCATGGTGAACATGCTGTATCTATATATCACATTTTTATTGCCTCTGTTGGATCGTCTTAGTTTCATTTTGTAAGCGTCTTTAAGATTCAAGTCACTAAATTACTTAGCTTTGTTATATACCATAGACTCATTGGATTAAAAAATAAATGAAGCATGGTGTGCTTGTACATCCAATTCAGTTTTAATTGGGCAATTGTTGTCTATGTGTGTGCATTAAGTTTCCAGCGCAGTAGAATTTAGTGAGTTGATGGTTGTGCATGTATGAACTATTGTTCGTGTGCATGTTTGCGTTGTTCCAGGCATTTGGACTTTTGCTCGAGCACTAACATTGGCAATCTTAATTCAATCGAGCACACCAACAATTGAATTAGACTGAAAAACACCAATTGATTATTGCTGCAAGTGATTTTCTGCTGCAGCATATATAATGGTACATGCATAAAGAAGTGAGTTGATTATATAAAAGATTTTATCTATTGCAGGAAATATATAATGGTACATGGCTGCAAGTGATTATCTATTATAAGAACATATAATGGTACATGCATGAGCAAGTGATCATCGACTACAGTAATATTTTATATGTTGCAATGTAAGTTCATCATATACAAGATTTATTACCTAATAGAAAATTTTTATTTACCAGAGCACACTTTAAACAATATTTTACCTGTTGCAGCAAATTTTGCATTTGGATTTGTAGATATTGTTGCGGATGAGATGCTACTGTTGGTTTAATCTAGTTTTCTCTGGTTTTGGCATTGTATTACTTTTCAGTTTACCGCGTTATTCTATTTTGATAGGTACAACAGACAATATGGCGAATTCTGGATTAATCACCGAAGATGAAGATATCGAGAGTGAGTGAATGAGGGTAACCGAGTGTATGTAGCGAGTCAATGCTTGTACAAATAAGCATTTTGTATAGTTATTGTGTAACAAAGATAAACATAATTGTATACTATTCAAATGTGTAATAAAATATTTGTTTGAATAAAATATTTATGTAAAATTAGAATTCCGAGTTAAAGTTATTAATTTTTGCAAATATTTTATATTACAACGACTACCTTTTTGCAAGTTTTGTTGTAGTGATTTGTGACGAATTACCGACAGATATTTAAGGTGAACTAGAAGTTGAAATTATTCGTTGTCGCTAATCCCTTGGCATTTAGCACGGGTTTACCAACTCTTTATGTAAGTGATATTTTATTATAATTTAATTATCTGTCGGTAAGTAGTCGGTATAAAAATTAAATTAAATTAAAATAATAAATAAAATTTATTTTTATTGTAAAATTAGTAAAATGACGGAAAAATGTCGGAAATATCTTGCAAAATTCCGTCGCTAAATCTGACATAAATACCGTCATGGTTTTTACCGACCATACAGTTACGTAGGAAATCCGTCGCTAAGGCTTGTTTAGCGACGGATTTGAAGCAGATTTTGCCGCTGCTATTTGCGATTTTTCTTGTAATGACATAGTATTCCATCGCGCCTTAGCCATCCCTTGTCATCTATGGCATACCTACTGAGGTGACCTGATGTCTCACCCCTAATCAGCTTGTCCATGATTTCGACCATCTGTGGGTCTTCCTTCTGTGAAGTCCCTACTTGATCTAGAAGTGTAGGTCTTAGCTCAAGAGATGCTAACGTAGCGGTCAATGACTCAACAGCAGGTGTAAAATCAAAGGTTGCTATAAACTCAACGCTTTTCATTTCAACAAACAAGGGGCTCAAAGTCAACCTTTTTCTACTTAGCGCGTCCGCCACCACATTACCCTTGCCAGGGGTATAAGCTATATCAAAATCATATGATGCCAAGAACTCCATCCACCGCTGTTGTCTCAGATTCAAGTCTTTCTTAAGCGATTTGTGGTCGGTATACAGCTCGAACCTCTACTCTAGAAGATAATGGCGCCAAGATTTAAGTGCAAAAACAATCGCGGCCAACTCCAAGTCAAGCGTAGGATAGTTTTTCTCATGAACTTTAACTTGTCTGCCCCCGTAGCATATTACTCTTCCTTCCTGCATTAGGACAACGCCTAATCCCATGCCGCACGCATCTGTGTACACGGTAAACATCTTACCTCCATCGGGTAATGCTAAAACTAGAGCTGTAGTGAGGGCACTCTTAAGTCTCTGAAAAGCAACGTCACATTCTATGTCCCATGCAAAAGTTAGGTTCTTCTTTGTTAATTTAGTAAGAGGGGCTGAAATCTTAGCGAAGTCCTTAATGAACTTCCTGTAGTAGCCTGCTAAACCGAGAAAGCTCCTCACCTCCGTTGCATTCTTAGGAATTTTCTAGTCCTGTACCGCAATTACCTTTGCGGGGTCCATGGCTATGCCTTGCTTAGAAACTACATGCCCAAGGAACCGAACTTCCTTCCTCCAAAAATGGCATTTGGAGAACTTAGCCTTAACTAGTGTGCTCTAAGCATCTCCATGACTTCCTGGAGATGCCTAGCATGCTCTTTTTCATCTTTTGAGAAGATCAAAATATCATCCACGAAAACTACCAAAACTTGTTAAGGAACTCCCAAAACACCCTACTCACCAAATCTACAAAGTATGCGGGTGCATTTGTTAGCCCAAACGGCATGACGAGCCATTCGAAGAATCCATCTGGAGTCCTAAACGTTGCTTTGTCAATGCTATCCTCAGCCACTCTGAGCTGATGGAATCCTGTGGCTAGATCGAGTTGAGAGAAAACAGATGCTCCCACAAGCTGGTCAAACAAATCGTCGATTCTTGGTAGTGGGTGCCTATTCTTCTTTGTCAGCTTGTTTAACTCACGATAATCTACGCACAGACGAAGCGATCCATCTGCCTTAGTAGCGAATACCACCGGAGCACCCCATTCAGAAATGCTTCGTCTTATGAAATTTTTCTCAAGCAACTCATTGATTTGTTTACTGAGCTCTCTTCTTTCTCGCGGGGCCATGTGCCTAACGGGCAATGAGACTAGCTTGGCATTATCAACAAGATAAATTCGGAACTCTATCTCGCGTTTAGGAGGTAATCCCCTCACTTCATCAAAAGACATCTTGATATTCTCGGACCACTCTTACAGATTGCAAATTATCGTTGGACGAGTCAAGGGATTCAAGATGACATAACATGACCGGACCCTTAGGGTTACAAGAAATTTCAAGGGTATTACCAAGGCGAGTCATGAGCCTCACTACCCTTCGTTCACAATCAAGAATGGCTCCATAATCGGATAGCCAATCCATACCTAGGATCAAACCGTATCCTATGAATCCGAGAACATAAGCATTACACGTGAATTCTATGCTTAAGATAGAGATCCTCAAATCCACACACATCATAGATAAATGGGCAGAGCCCCCAATTGGATTTGAAACTATAGCGGGATGCTCAACCAGACTAGTACTTAGGGGTAGATTTTCAACAATATCAGAAGAAATAAAAGTATGCGATGCGCCAGTGTCAAATAAGGTTCGAACAGGAAAGTCAGAAATGTAAACAAGGCTTTCTACAGAAATATTACTACCTCGGTCAAGAGCTGGAGTGGTGTTGGGAGCATGCAACTGCCCTCCAGAAGGTTCTGCTCGCTGGGTCTGCCCTTGCCCCTGTCCTTGCTTCTTAGGGCAATCCTTGTTGATGTGTCCAGTATCTTCACAATGAAAGCATTTACCCAACTTCCTCTTCTTCCTCCTATAGTCTTTAGCTAGATGTCCAGTTATACCACAGAAGTTGCACTTCTCGTCTCACATGATTTGTTGTTGCTCTTGTTATTCTTATTATTCTTGTTGTTCCCCTTCTTGAAGTCAGCTTTCTTATTTTGAGTTTCAGCAGCCTTAACCTCCTTCTTGCTATTCTTGCCTTCCTCATGGAGTAGAGCCATATCCACCAAGCTTTCAAAGGTCGCCCCCATGGGTATATGAGTTAGGGGCAAGCTGTGTAGTGGCTCGTTCAATCCTCGAGCAAAGCGTACAGCCTTTTTCTGGGCTGTGTTGACCAAATCCAAACTGAACCAAGCAAGCTGATTAAACTTATTCACGTACTCCCTCACAGACATATCCCCTTGCTTCAGTGCTAGGAACCTATCCATCTGAAGGTTCTCCTCTATTGACGATAGGGATTTAAGCCCAAACCTCTCTCTAAAGTCTGCCCAAGTCTCAATTGGCCTGGTAGCGTTGGTGACTTCCCACCAAAATGCAGCTTCCTCTTTCAGCAACCATGCTGCCAACTGAACTTTCCTATGGTCCTCCATATCAAAGATAATGAACAAGTATTCTGTCTCCTTTAGCCAGTTTCGTGCCTCAACAAAGGTTTCAGTTCCAACGAAGTTCTTGCCTCCAATTGCTTTAAAGTCTTTGCATATTTTGGCAAAGACAGTACCAGGAGGAGGAGGAACCGTAGCACTGGAGGAGGAGGAGGAGGAGAGATGTATGCCGTGCTCACGTCGTTGGCCCTGGCTTCTAAGTACCTTCGGAACCATCCAGGCACGGGTATTCCCTCAGGAAGGTTAAGATCGGCCATGTTGAAAAACGAAAAGAAAAGATTCAAATGAGGAAACAAAGGGAAGTGCTAATGGCTTCTTGAGGAATAAACTTTTTTTAAACATAAAACTTTTCTTGAAAAATGCTTCTTTATAAATAGTTTTGAAAACAGTTTCGGAAGGTTTTTAAAACTTTTGCCCAGCCTGGTAACCTTCTGTTCTGATACCAAATGTAACACCCCACCTTCGCTAGGGTCACACACAAAGGGAATGCACTAATTTTGGTGGAGTATTATTTAGGTAAACATGCACAGAGATATCACAAGGCAGAACATAAATAAAGCAGTGGTAGAAATTAAAAACCAACTTTTTATTATTTTCCAGAAAAGAGTCAAAAGCTCATATATCCAAGATACAAATTGTTCCATTACATCAAGTTCATAATAAAGAAGCATAAACTTAAAACAAAAGTAAATTATTCCCCATAAATAGCAGAAGTAGCCATAGCATAGCCCCTGACCAAACCATACATGAGCTGTCAGAAAGCAAGCTAAATCCAAGCTAAGAACTAGTGTTTCCTCCCTGAGAACCTGGGGGGAAGAAACGAAAGAAAAAGGGGCGAAAGAAAAAGAGTCAATCATAAAGACTGGTAAGCCCTAGTGACTTTCAGTATGAAAACTAGTAAAGGTAACATGATATGTGAAAAGTGGAATTAAACATAAGGGTGATAACAGAACTGGTAGGATAATCAAGATAACAAGATAAGTCAAGTCTAGCATCGCTTGTTCAAGGTTCGCTGCACCAGCTGTACTAGTATTCTAACCCATGTCAAGTATTAACCATGAAATGATCCCTTAGCCCAGTGTCATGAAGTGACCCATTAAGGGGTCCTACGGTACGATCTATTAATCGATCGGCTCCCAACAAGTCCTAGCTCGTTATGTGTCTGTGTCATATGACCCTATCCTGAAATGTAGTTACCTGTGCTAGGTCCACCATAGGGTGTATCAAGTCCTATGGTGCCAACTACTGACACGAATCAAGCACGCACAATGTAAATCTACGGGTGCCCAATGCCTGCTTTTTCAACTCCGGACTACGTGCACGACCATAGCCTGCCTGAACCTACAATGGCGCACCTACTCAGCCGTTGTTCTGGTCACTTACAATTAGCCAAGTAATCGTGCCCCACCCGGCCTAGTCCCAGGGTATCGTGATACATCTAAGTGGGTTACTGCTGAAAAGGACCGCGTAACTAGGGTTTCTAATGGGTTAAGTGTTGTCATTCAAATTCGTGACTTAACCCTATCCAGATCGTGTATCAAGTTGGCTAAGTGTGTTCAAGCAGTTCATGACTTTACCCTATCAAGTCATCGTGTCAAGTTGGTTAAGTATATTCAAGTGGTTCATGACTTAACCCTATCGTGTGACATTAATTCATTAGTGCACGCCAACCTCTCACATTAGACTAACTGTTTTGTTTATTGGATTTGACGGGCGGTTCCGGGCAGATTTACACCACAACATAGTCTAACCTCGGATTTTTACGTGCAATATGACCAACTACCCACATTGGATCCTATTGTTTGCAGCCACTGGATTTGCCGGGCGGTTCCGGGCAGATTTACACTGCAAACTCAACCCAACCTCAAGTTGGCCATTTTCAAGTTTATCTAACTATCATGCCCACGTTCAAGTTTTCATGTCTAGATTCATGTTAAGTTTTCAAGTCATGTTTCATGTCAAATCGTGTCAAGTTCATGTCCATATTCAGGTTCAAGTCATAATAACGTTCATGTTCAAGTTTAAAGCTAATTTATGTTTTACCTAGTCTACCCAAATCGTATTCCCATCTCACGTAAGTTCGAATCGATACAAATAAATCTAATAGGGAATAACATAAAAAGGAACGGGTATAATGTGGCAAAAGTGGTTACTAGCATAGCATGATATGACTTGAAATAAAAGATTAAAATATTACTGGCATATGAAATACTGGCCTCGAATATAAAGATTCCAAATCTAGCAAGATAAGGTACTAGTCAAAATAACAGTTGTCACAAGGTGATAGTATAGTCATGGTACGATTGACATAAGGTGATAGTATAGTCATGTTAACGACTGTCATATGGTGATAGTCATAAACATGTGACTAATAACAGATTCAACATGATAATAAGAGGGGTTTCTTTTGATTTACAACATGAATAGGCCCCAAACCAATGTTTTAGTAATATTCAAGAGTCAAGATCCAAGATGAACGAGAATGAATGTAAACAGTCATCATACATAGGTCCAATTTCAATTTACATCATATTCATAATACATTTACAGTTTAAATCTGAAAATAACTGGGGCTTACAGATCGTGGTTCGAGAATTAGAGAAAGAGAGTCGATGTTGAATATGCTTAGTCAAGTCCTAATAGAAGTCCCCGAATAAGCAATTCCCTTAACGTAGTCTTAAAGTAGTAGAAGCAGTCCCTCTCTCAAACTTTTCAACCAGAATCAGAGCAGCATAAGGTCAGAAAGAAATTTGGTGTAGAGAGACTGGTGTTAGGGGCTGTATTTATAGGGTCAGGTCAACGAATGTGGACAGAAATGAGGCCAAATACATCAGAGTGAATCCAGCTTCAGAAATGGGTTCGGGCACCAGATCGACCCCCAGGTCGACACTATGGTCGACTTGGTCCTGGGTAGGTCGACTACATAGTCGACCCCTAGGTCGGCCTGGTCCTGGGCGGGAAATTTCCCGCCCAGTCCATTTGGAGGTTTGAAATTCGAATTTTTGAATTCGAATTGAGTCTGTTTTGAACTTGAAAATTTCTGAAAACTTCGAATGGTCATAACTTGGTCATACGGACTCCGATTTTCGAAAACTTGGACTCGTTTCCAAGCAGAATTATAAGACGAACGCAATGACGCAACCCGTTTCCCTCGATTCTTATTTTAAAAATTAATTCTTCCTTGATTTATGGTTGTTACACGTTATAAAAACACGGGTTGTTACAGCCGGAGGATAGGGTTTTGTCTTATAATAGCCAAACATGCTTGGTACGTTAAATCAAATCATTTGATACTATTATAAGTGGATTGTGTATAAAACAACTTCAAATATAAATGTATCAATCCTAGGCGGCATGGGTACCTTATATCATGTCACCAATACTAGGCTTTACAATCAAAACCACAAAGTGACGTATTGGAAGTTGGATTTCCATCTGTGAACCAAGGCAAGGGATCGTTCTTACCGCTTCGAGATGCTCTAGCCCATGTATCAGGACCCAGACTCAGGTGGGCCCTTGGATCATCAGGGCCGGTCCACACAGAGTGGATTAAAATACCTGAACATTGCGTTTCCCCGCCCTATGGGGCGTCAATCTGGTCTGTATAAAGACCATCTTCGGCTCCGCAGAGACCGAAATAACCGAGGTGCCTCGCAATCCATCATCCACATAAGTAAAATGTCAGGGCTAGTAAAACGCTGACACCACTCCTAGATAGAAGGAAACACATGTCCTCCCTGATGTCCTCTCCCGTTTCTGGTTCATACCGGGGTGTGAGGCTCGCGAATTAATGCTACACAAAGCTATGCTATATTAAAGTTGTGCTTTGATCATAAACCACAAGACTCTTCTTTTCAACTGAAGCCTTAATCATTTGCATCTCAGCATGCCACACAGGCAATTCACTCTATGCAACCGATGTCTATCAATCACACAGAATGAAATCCGATTTCAGAAACACATCCATTTACAAGTTCGTTTTGGGTCTGAACGAAACTGGAGGCACCTTATTCCTCGTCCCGTATGTCCAATACATGAGAAAGGCCCTCGCATATCCAGTCGATCTCCAAGTACGCCTGGAACGATCACCACTTATTACCTTGTCTTAGGTGTACAACCCAATCAAGACATCAATAATCATCCAAACGATTTTAAGACCTCCGTTTTTCAAACACCACCTTCATCCTCGACATATCATCGAATCAGTTATTCAGAATGGGATATACCCGGTCTTTCCAAATAACTCGCGTATATAATAAACAAGTGCAACAAAAACACAACATATGCCCCATTCCAATTCTGAATATTCTTTTATTCAAATATTCTTATACTTTGGGAAAGGTTCCCATTAATTTTATCAAAGATAAATTCTTTAAATTTATTCTTTAATCTTCTTTTGGATTTCAATTAAAATCATATTATGGTGTATCCAAACTAGTCGGGATTAGCGAACCTTACCGAAATAATCATTTGTTTAATTTCCCAATCCCAACTTATTCATCCCATGAAGTAAAAATGGTAATACATCATATCTAACACCACGGTGTTATCGGTAAATTCAATTACCATTTCACATTCAAATCTAATTAAAGATTTAACTATCATCTGGAGTAAAACTGGTGGTACTCCATTCTCGATCATTTCTTGAATTTGGTAATTTTAGTTATCAAAGTCACCTTTCAATCTATTTAAAGATTCATTAAAACTCTAATTCAGTTTTAGTTTCCAAAAATCATTAGTTAATGATTTTCTTTAAGGTTAAGAAATTAATCTTATCTTTAACTGGGTTAAAGAACCAATGCCATTTAAAACACAGCTCACGATAAACCCAAAATTTCATTCCATTAACAATGGAATTTTCATAGAAAATAGATCGATATATATAATCGATATGAACTTCAATATCCAACCGATAATATAAATGGAATAACGGGAAAGCCTTTTAAATTCCATATATATTAATAGCCTTCCTATGCAAAAGTTCACTTCTATTATTACCAAATCGAATTCCGTTCAATTCCAATTTAATATGTTAAATTGGAAAACTTTACTTTGGAAAAATATCCTTTAAATCTTAACAAAAGATTTATAAATTCCAAATCATATTTCACTGTAAATTGGGTTAAAGAATGAATGTCGTTAAAACACAATACACGATAAACCCAATTCACATTCCATTTTATTCCAATTAAATGTTAATTAACTGGAAACTCCAATAATCTTAATTAAAAGATTTATTCTTTTCATACTGGGTTTAAGAACGGTGTCATTTAAAACACAGTTCATGAAAACCCAAAATCCAATTTGATATTAAATACAAGACTCTTAATAGAAAATATAGCGGCTTATATTCAATATAAAATTCTGAAATCAACAAATATCGTATTGGAATAACGATATATATATCTTCCAAATTCCTCCACAATGTCCGTATAATCACGGAATCCAATATCGAAATATTCCGAAGATAATTTCAATTCAAATCCATTCCAATTCATATATTGGAAATTCTGGTTATTTTTATAACCATTTCAAATCCAACATATTTATTTAAAAATATTGGATTTATAACTCTAGTTTATAACTAGTTCATTTCGATAAAAAAAATCTATTTTTACCTTTTCAAATATGGAACTCTTCATCCCAATTCTTTCCAAATCATTCATTATGATTTTACACAAATTATCAGTATGTTTAATAATTTTATCAAAGCCCGTACAGTCGATTTCCATAAACAGTCATCGAACTGCATTTACAGCGACCATTTCCAAATTTGATTTGGACATAGTTCCAAATTCAACCATTAGATTTCAAATCTATAATATTTGTTAGAAATCTCTTTTCGATACGAATCGAACGATTCCGGTTTTAGGAGAATCCGATGGTCGGATCTCCCGTAATATCCATTCGAAGTTAAAGGTCGAAATTCGCGAACTGCCACAGCGCAGCGCGTTCTATTCAGGCCATTAAATGTGTATAATATATATATTATATATATTTCGTCGATTTCCATTTAAAACATATTTTATAAACCGTTTTAAATTCGTTTTCAAAACGATTTCAACTTCATATTCAATTTCAAATCAAAATTGAATATTCCATATCATCAGTATATAAATGATAATATTTTCAAAACATTAGATTTTGAAATCACTTCCCTTTTCAGTATTCATTATAAAAATGAATAAAATCGATATAAATATCGTTCACGTCAAAATGGCGCTAATCTAATCAACACGGCTTCATATATTTAAATATATTCATGTCCATCCCAAATCGGACATCAAAATCAAATTTTGATCTTTTACTGAGTATTATTTTTAAAATATTCATTATTTTAAAATAACCGTTATTTTTAAAAATATTCGTTCTTTCTGAACTGGAGTCAGACACAGTCAATTACCGTATGATATTATTATATGGATTTCATACACACATGCATACAACAATAATCAAATACAGTCAACCATTATCCAGAGTGCATTCTACACTGCATAAGCATTAAATATAAATATTTAACACTTACAATAGCCTGTCAATTCATCGATCGACGTATAGCTAATTATTGGGACTAGTGTATGTCATATATCATCCCAATACGCGTGTAGGGTTTCAATCAACAAATAACGAATTTTATTTGTGTAGTTGGGCGATGTGTAAAATTTATCGTCCCAATCAATATCAGTCAAATGTGTGTATATAAACAAATCGTCCGATTTGTTTATGAATATTTATTTCTTCTCCGGAGAATTTCATGCCGTTCATTTATACGAAAAAAATTATATCTCTAATGTTAAAATATTTATTTCAACACTTTGCTGTTTTTAACGGTTCACACTTTCAATAAAAAATGTTATTTTTAACTCAGACATTTTATTTCAGAAGATTTCGACATTGTAATGGCGCAATATTGAGATCAGGGTAATGTCTAGCATTACCCCTCTCCTGATATTGGCTCACGCCATATACAAACCAAATTACATCAATTCATTCACACCTCAAACCAATTCAATCAATCCAAACAATCAAACAAGTCGTCCATGGTTTGTGGACAACGGGAAGCAGTTCATATATGCAGTTATAAAATAAATAACTGTATAAATAAATTCAGTGAGAGAGTTCTCACCTAGAAGCTAAACCAAACACCGCGACTCTTCATATGTAGAAAATCTTCGCCGTACATGTCTTTTGTCACTTTTGTCGTCCGTATTCGCTGTTTGACTCTAACTTTTGTATACGGCTTCCAATCTTCACCAAACTTCGTCACTAGCCTAAACGTGCCATTCCGGACAACTTTTGCCTAGGGGACTTTCTTCTAAAAATGCACGAATTCGCTGAAAATTGCAAAAAAATAGCAGCAGGTTCGTCGACTTCGGACGCGATTTCTAGACAGCTCCACAATCCAAAATAGGATTTCCATATATCAAATCGAAGAGAAAATCGTGCTGTTCGATTTTGGTATTGTGGAGATTTGGCCGGAAATGCAAGATTTGAGAGTTATTGGCGAAATATTGACAGGGTGTTTTATGCAAAACGGGATTTTTTAGAAAAATGGGGTTTTGGACTTGGCAAGGCCCACGGCCAGAGCTGGGCTGAGGGGGGCGGCGCAGGGGCCTGACTGGGGTAGGGGCCTGCGGGTTGTGGTAATGGAGTCGGTAGTGGTGGTGGTGGTGTTTGGGGCTAGGGTTCTTGAAATTGCAAAGAGAAGGAGAGAGAGGGAAGAGGATGAGGAGGAGAAGGAGGGAGGAGGAGGATGGAAGGCCGACGGCGCGGGGAGGAGGGAGGAGGAGTGCGGCAGCTCCATGGTGGAGGAGCTCCCCACTTTTGGAGAAAGAAGAGGAAGAGAAGGAGGAAAAATTATGAAGGAAGGAGGAAAGTTGTTTAAGTAAGGGATTTTGCCGCTCTTTCTCTTCGATCGCCCGAATGCAAACGATCCCCATTTGTTGTGGATTTCGGACACGACATAGTAGACTTGAAGACGAGTCCAACGAAACAAGTTTCGTCGAATTCTGAGTTCGTTTGACCATCCGTTATAATTATCAAAGATGCTTAGATATTGTTCAAAAATGTGATTTTAGAACACCTTTTCTTCTTGCACGCTCACACGCTAACTCCAAAAATCATATCCTTTTGGATTTAACCATTATTAGACGATAGAATCCAGAAAAAACGGAATCGAATTCTAAGGTCGTATCAATAACGTTCCTTTGTAAAATGTCTGCCTGTTTTACCCTGAACTGTTTTAGCTCGCATGGCCACATAATAACTCCGTTAGACGTGCATTTTGGAACTCATCAATGATTTGTCATTATGAATCCAGAAAAATTTATCTTGTCGAATTCTGAGCTCATATGCAAAATTTCACTTTCTAAGGGCTATGCATTGATAACCGAAAACCCCATCCAATTCTCACTATTTCGGATCTCGGAATATATCGAAGCTTATACTTTTCAGAGTCGCAAACGGCATTTTGAACTCAATGGAAGTGGTTTCGAGTCCAAACACTACAAGAAAAATACCCTATTGCAACTAGATACTTGCAACAGGCGACAAATGACAGTTGCAGTAAATGATATTCAGCAACAGACCTATTATAGCAGTTGCAATAGCTAAAATTTAGCAACAGGCCTTTACTTTCTGTTGCGAAAACCATATTTTTAGCAACTTCACTTCCTTTCCTGTTGCAAAAACATATTTTTAGCAACTGTGCTTCCTAGCCAGTTGCGAATAAATATCTTTAGCAACTGTTTTCGCCACTTGCAATAACTATATTTTTTTCCAACTAGTAAAGCCAGTTGCGAAAACATATTAAAAATAAGTATAAACTTTTAATGATTAACTTTTAATAATTAATTTTAAATAGTTATTATTAAACGATTAACTAATAGTAATTATATAATAATTAGGATTAATATTTAATAATTATTAATTAATAATAAAATTTAAGTATTATAAAGTGATATTTATAACTTATAATTAAATAATAATAATTAACATTTAAAAAATAATAAAATAGATAAATAATTATTAATTAATAATGAAAAACTAATGGTTAATGATTGGTAATTAATTTGAAATATGAATATGTTTAAATATTAAATAAATAATAATAATAAATAAATAATAGATTCGTAATAAATATAAATGGTAATTGATTAATGTTACTGTTAAGGAGTAATTAATATTTAATTATAATTTCTTGTACGCATTAATTTATAATTTGTGTTTGATAGAGGTATTTTATGAATTAATTAACAGTTTCTGGTTATCATTAATAATCTATTTTATATTTCTAATATTATATTGAATAACTAATGATTAATAAAGTGTTTTTTTACAACTGGTTTAAAAATGCTAATAAGTGCTAATTTCTCGACCCATTTTATCGGATGACTTAATTAAGAGATGAGGCATGTTCATTCTAGAAGCTTTCCCCCGTTTACGTTCTATGTCCGCAGCCGCCAATCCCTTCTTTTTCCTTAGAACCCTAGTTCCCAAATCGATTCCCGGATCGTCCACCTTCATCTTCGCTTCTTTACCTTCTCGATCCTAACCAAGACCCAAATCAAGTTTTACACCTTCACCAACTCATAGGAGAAGGCCGCCAAAAAACCCTGAAATCTCAGCCGCTCGTTTTGAGTCATTTGACTCCTTTTGTTCGCTCCGCAGTGAGGAGACATTGTCGTTTTTGTCTAGTCGTACGCCTGTGAAGCAGAAGTCTGCAATTGGCAGCGGACGAGGGTGGATGTAGTTGAAGTAGAAATCTCCCTTTTTTTGGAAGTTTTGGAGGACTTATTGGCGGAATCAGACTGGATAATCATTGCCTACGCTCAGGTTTTTCTTTCTTTCTTCTTTTTTTGCTTGGGTTTTTTATTTTTTTTCTGTTTGCCTTGCTCGTTTTGGGATTTATTCCAATGAGTGCAAGATATTTGTCTAATATCCACTTTGTTTTGAATTTGTAATGAGGATTGTTCCACCACGATCTGATTGAAAAAAATACACCCTTCTAAAAAAATCATCCTGGATCGACGAGCATCCTGTTGAGTCAATCGACTGTTGGAGTTATTCGACTTTCAACAGTTTTAAGTAGATGATATCAATGCTGTTGATTTATGTTTCAAATTATGTCAATTTATGCACTTAACGAGTATTATTGTTCAAGATATCGTAAGGTGAGTTTTAATCAAAATAATTATCGAATAGTTCATCTATATTGGTTTTAATTTAGGAATTCTTCTGAATGACAGGAATAGAAAAGTTTTGAAATCAGTTCGTATTATATCTATTTTCTTATTATAACATGTCTTCTAAATTAATTGAAACTAATGCTACATCTTTATTTTAATATGTATGTTTGTTTACAAAATTTATGCCACATATTTTTGTTTGTTTATAAAGTTGGAGTTGCTTTATTAGAAATAAAGCCTAAACAGATTGTCCAAATTAAACATAATAACACATAAAGGTAGAATTGGCATTATATTATAGATAGATTAACAGGCCTGTATGTACCAAAGTACCTATATAACTGTGCAGTATTGTTTTAGTAAAATTTGTGTGTTAAGATCCCTTTGAACTTTGCTTTCCAGAACTGAAGACAATTTTAGTTCTGTGAATCAAGATTCTTTATATTGCTATTACTTACTTTGTACGTTATGGTTCTTGAACTATAGGTTAATTAGTGATTCATTTGGTTACCCAGTAATATGACAAGACCATTTGTTCAGGAAGTATTTTGAATGTCGATCAGTTCGGTAGTAAGCAAATTATACATGTATAGTGAATAACTTGTTCTTCACCCTTTTAACGTACCCACCTTCTATTTGAAATTTACAGGACGGTTCATGATTGCAGCGACACACACAACTCCCTTCTCTTCTCTCTCTCTCTCACACACACACAGGCACGCACATTCATCGTGCATTTTTCATGAACAAATAGCATTGAAATTTATTTATTCCTATCATTAATAATATAAAACCGTTGCTTAATTTATTCGTTCCTTGATGTTGTTCGCAAGGAAGCTGAAAACTGTGACTGTCTCCAAGGTACGTACATGTTTTATTTCTATTTCGTTTAGATTTGCTTTGTTTTATGGCTTATACTGAATAATTAGTTGATTTGGCAGGTCTTCAAGTGTGTCACTCAATGGGTGGCGGAACAGGATCGGGGATGGGGACTTTACTCATATTATTGTTGTTGTGTACTTTTGTCTTGAAAATTAAGCCTTCACGCTTTACAGTTCAATTAATTAGCAGTATAAAATACCTACTTCTGTTTTTTGATTTCAAAACAAAGTTATCAGATTCACTATATGCAGGAGAACAGGTTGAGACTTACGTTATGCGGACTCTGCTTAATTTCATTGGTACCTCAGATGTAAAGTACATTCCTCACTTCTTCTTTTTGTAAGATTGTATTTGTAAGTACATTTGACTTGCACCTCCTGATTTAAAATCCTGTTTACATTGCAAGTGCTCACTCTTGCCTCCTTCATCACGAGCTTCTGAATTTCATGCTGGTTGCCATGTCAACTCAACTTTGCTCAGGACCTTCCCCTGGGCCCAAAGATATGCACCCATTCATTGATGCTGCAATGCTTCAGGTTAGGCTAATTTTTCCTAAAATATTGTGTATTCACTATTCACATCACAAAGTTAGTTCTGCAAATATATAGTTAATCCTTGGGTTTTATTCAATTTACACAGTGATCTTGTTCTTCTATAAACCCTTCCTTTAATGTTTGATTTAGGGCTATTTCCTGTAAATATGTTTTCTTTTTTGCAGGAAAGGACTATGGTAATTTCTGTAGTTCGCAGACTGTCATCGAACTTTATTACCAGACCACGCATTACTTATGGTGGTGCAGCTTATCCAGTCTATTCAGACGGAAATCAACCTGGTGCTCTTCAGAGAGTGGGTTCTGCCGCTGGTATGACTAGTTCCTGAATTTTCCGAGTTAATTGAATTTATATTGGTTTATGAGTGTTTGTATTCTTTGTATTTCATTTCATGTTTCATTTAAGAGGTATATATGTTCCAGTTTCCCTGTGATGTTATTAAAATATGTTTTGCCGTATAGTTATGTCTATCTCAGTGTATTTATCTGGTTACAACAGTCCTTTGCATAATCAGTTTGCAGTAAATTCTAGGGAAGCATGTGTCTGCCAGACACATATTTTGGGTATTTGCTACAGGGTTAGTATCAAAGATCATAGAAGAATATCCAGAAAGAATGATGCTTACGTTTTCAGTGTTTCCATCTCCAACTCAGAGGTAATATAATCATGCATTTTTTATTTATTTATGTGGTTGTGTTTTTGTTAATCAAAAGGGACATGTTAATGGGATAGTTGATGAAATGGGTCTGCACATTTGTATGTTTTGGAAGGTGTTGGGAAAAGGGTATGTAATATGTATTTGGGTTTAAATGTATGAATGCACCTCTTGTGGTCCGTTCATGTAGACATTTTCCTGTTTGTTTTCAATGATTCATGTGAACAATTTTATAAAAAGCTGTAAGTATCTAAATTTTGGCTCTGTAAAGATGTGATTCTACACATAAGCGATTTCATGACTTTTTAATATTTTATGTATTCAATCGGAAGTATTTGACTATGAAATTTCAACTTCAGACATGTCCATTTTTTAGATAAGAAAGCACAACCTATAGAGTATGCTGGGCTTATTGTGGACAACTTGTTTGATTAAGTGTAATTTCACATCAACAGGTTTTATATTAAGTGTTAAAAATTTCAGTCTTCGCAGGAGGGAACTCTGGAACAGATGCAGGCTGATGGGTTCTAGTGAACTGATGATATATACTCTCTTGTTATAGTATATGTATGAGAGTAGAAATATGAGTAGAAAATACTCTATTCGGAAAAAATGTGTTGTGTGAGAGAAGAAATTGTTATACATGAATGGTGTATGAAAATTGTAGAAACTTTATTGTGATTGTTTGTACTATTAAAACATTGTTAAAATAAAAAATTTATTTGTTTACTTCATTCTGTGATATACATTATTACTAAAACAAATACATTTAATATGTAATATCTATAAGCTGTAATTTTTTTTAATGATTTATGAATCTATTGCAACAGGCATATACTGTTGCAAAAGTATCTGTCGCAACAACAAAAGCTAGTTGCGAAAAAGTATACTGCAACATCTTATTGCAACGGGCAAAAATTGTTGCGAAAAGGAATCTACCTTTTGCAACTTCGGCTATACAGACGGGCGCTGGCCTGTTGCAATAGGTCTGCTGCAACAGATATGGCCTGTTGCGAAAAGTGTTTTTTGTTGTAGTGAAATTCATTCGTATGCAAAATGTACTTTTTTTGGGCTATATTTCTATAGCGACTATTCTGCAACTGGGCATAACTTTTTATTCCACTATGAAATTTGGATTTTTCAAATTCGTTAGAAAGATATTTTCAAATAGATTCTAATATTTTTGGTTTCATTAATATCCGGTTTATTTTGAATCTTGTACATTCAGTTGAAATTTGAAATCGAATTTTCGAACTACCGCGCCATTTTCAATTCCTTTTAAAATTAAAATAAATATTTATATTCTAACTTCGGTCTATATAAATATATACATTCTAATTCTGTTCAAAATAAATTTCTAGTCGTTATTATTTAAAATAAATCATTTTAAATATTCAAAATTCATCAAAATTGCCAAAATAAAAATTTTAAATTGGTTCTGATTTTCTGGGTTGTCACAGAAGCTCATCAATTATAATTCTCGTCCAATTCAATTGAACATTATTGTAGATGGCATAAAAGCTTGAAAATCAATCTTGTATACTTTTTTTATAACTACTGGTGTGAGGTTGGAGTGATCGAATTAAAATCTAGTGTATAATACAAGCTTGGGCTCCTAAAGCACTTGATTTCAATTTTGACATATTGACTAAGCAATCGGGTAAAAATCTATGTGAGACCTCATTCCTTTCATCCATATTGACATAATATCATCAATATTAGTCCCTTCGAATGCACAATGCGGTACATGATCAAGACGAGCAATGGGGATAAATATAGAAATTCCACAAACCTTAGACCAAATCACATTATTTCTATCTTCGGTTTGTTCAAAATCCAAGTTAAGATTAGCCAGAATTAACTTAATAAGAAGTTGATCTAATTTCTTATTATTATCATCATAACTAATTAAAGATTCAAAGTGAATGGACCTTTCTATCTATTGAATTTGATATCCTGTGAATTCAGAAAACTTGATGAAATAGCCTAGATAGGACTTAGAATCTTTCATGGCTTTGAATCATTGAACAACTACATCGTTGTGTAAGCATTGCCTTATATGATCATTGCTTGGGCCAGTTACTATTTGCTTTATCTTCTTAGGTTGTGGAGGCATGACGTTTAATTGGATTTCAGATTTAATAATTTTAGACTTTGGAATTTTGAGAGGATTTTCGTTTTTATGGCTGGTAGAATGAGAAAATGAACGTAATTAAGTTGATATAGGGGTTAGTTTCAAACGAGTTTCGGGTTTGAAACCCTAAAAGAATGCTTCTAAACTAATTCAGCTAGTTGTTTTCCAATTCAGTTGGCTGAATTAAGGAAAATTGTAAATAGAGAGCAGGCATGGTTTTCAGCCGACTATTTTGATTGGGTCTGAAGGACGAAACCTGTTTAATTTTGGATATCAGGAACATTCAGACGTCTGATTTAAGAATTTAGACAGCCGGATCTAGAGTCTTATAAAGTTGTGCATTTCTTATTTTTCAAAGTTTACAATTTATTTGCTATTCTTTTGGATTTGCCGTAGGATGTGAACTCAATATATAAGTATGTCTATTAACAACGTAAATATATGTTAGTCTTCAATTATTTTTCAATTGAAAAAGAAATTTATTCAATCAGTAGGACTTTATTCAACTTTTGAATATATTTTTTCGATTACAAATATTTTTCTGGAAACAAAATAATAAAACTTAAAATTCCTGAGAACTTATTCAAATTTTGAGCAAGAATATTTTTTCAGAGATATTTTCTTCTTTTCCTTTTCATTTGCAGCAGAATTTCTATACCAAGAATTTGGAGTATATAAGGTCGTTGCAAACTTGGATATAACGGAGTATACGATGACGAAGGCTCGTGAACGTCCGACTTGACCGTTCCACAGACTCTTAAAGTAATTTGTTCTAAAAGGTTAATCTTCTCACCATAACATTTTGTTCAGAATATAACTCTCGTTAAAGATTGAGTAATTGCTATTGAAAATGATGGATGTCATCATTCTTTTCTTTGGTTAATGGTGAAATAGCTAATGCTTGTTTAGACTTCTTATTTTCCGGTATATAGCCAGTGTGATACGATGACCATTTATTAACTAGATCTTGTTTTGGAGTAGTTATTTGAATTAGAGATGATGATGGTGAGGATTTGGATGAATTCGAGTGTGAAGTCATTATGATTTTGTGCAAAAAATTTTAGATTTCAAATTTGTTTGTTTATAGCTCGAAATGGTTCTAGCTTACTTCATAGTTTATAATTTCCTTTTTACTAGGAACAAATTCTAAGGCTTCTAATAATAAAGGATTATGAAACCGGTGTTTATATTAAAAATAGAATCTTAATTAGTGGTTAAAACAATAGTGTTATTAGAATATTTTTAAAATATAAGTATATTAGGGTATCCTGAACAAACAAGAAACATCTAGTAGCCAAATTGAAAGGCTATCCGACTAATGTTCAAGCCACCTGGGTTCGAGTCCCGGTGATGCAAAAAAAGAATATTGAATGAATTTTTAGGCAAAAATTCTTTGAATTTTTATAAGTCTTTAATTGATACAATACCTAGTTCTATTTTTAATTTTATAAATATATTTTCAAGTAGCGATTTTGTGAAAATATCTACTATCTAATTTTTAGATGACACAAATTCTAAATTTATTACTTCTTTTTCTATATTATCATGTAAAAATGATGTCGAATATCTATATGTTTAGTTCGAGAGTGATTAACTGGGATTTTATAGATAAATTTATCGTGCTAGTGTTATCACAATAAATAGTTGATTTTGATAAATTTATATTAAAATCTTTAAGTGTTTGTTGCATGTATATAACTTAAGCACAAGCTAGAGCTGCTGCTATATATTCAACTTCACATGTAAATAGTGAAATACAATTTTGTTTCTTGCTATACCAAGACTAGTGATTTTCCAATAAAGTGACATGTATCAATTGTATTTTTTCTATCCGTCCATGATCCATCGAAATTAGCATCGCTGAAGGACACTAATTCAAAGGAACAATCTTTCTGATAGAAAAGTCCAAAATCTTTGGCACTGCTTAGATAATGTAATATATGTTTTACTGCACGTAAATGTGATTCTTCTGGATTGTCTTGAAATCGTGCACATAAACAAACACTCATTATTATATCAGGTCTACTTGCTGTTAAATATAATAATGATCCTATCATACTACAATATAATTGTAGTCAACATTTTTACCATTTTCATCTCTATCGAGATGCTTTGTTGTAATCATTAGTAGGTTTAGCATAAGTGTTTTCCATTCTAAATCATTTTATTAGATTATTACAATGTTTTCCCTCATTCATAAAGATACCATTGGATAATCGTTTAATTTTAGACCAAAAAAATAAGATAATTCAACCATATGGGATATTTCAAATTCCTTAGTCATAATTTCTGAGAATTTTTTACATAGTATTTATTTAGTAGAACCAAATATAATGTCGTCTATGTATATTTTTACTATTAAATTATCCTGTTTAGATTTTTTTATAAATAGTGTTTGATCAACCTTTCCTATTGGTAATTTGTAAGACATTCATTCCATGCACGGGGTGCTTGTTTTAAACAGTACAAAGCATTTTTCAATTCATATGCGTAATCAGAGTATTTTTCATGTATAGAAAAGGTGGTTGTTCGACGTAAATATTTTTCTTTTACATATCCATTTAAAAAAGCACTTTTCATATCAATTCGAAATAGTTTAAAATTATGAAAATAGGCATAAGCTAATAAGATACGAATTGCTTCTAATCGGGTGATTGGAGCAAATATTTCTTCGTAGTCTTTTCCTTCTTCTTGATTATATCCTTGTGCTACTAATCTGGCTTTATTTCTAGTTATATTTCACAATTCATCAGCTTTAGTTTTATATACCCATTCTATACCAATTACCGCTTGATCACCTTGTCCAAGAAACTAATTCCCAAACTTCATTGCGTTAAATTGATTGATTTCTTCTTGCATGGCTATAATCCAATTCATCGAAAGAAGCTTCTTTTGCATTTTAGGTTCTATGTTAGATAAAAACGCTGCGTGAATTACTAAATTTAATTGATTTTTTTGGCATAGCAATTTAATTAATTTCTAGTTCTTACATTTGAATTAATTTCTCCAATTATATTATGAACTGGATGATCCTATAAATTTTTTGATGGAGATCTTAATTCATTATTATTTTGAACAATGTTTTCATCTTCTCTAATATTTTGATTAATGTTTTCGTCTTCTTGAGTATTTTTATCAACATTTTCATTTTGAACGTTATTTTCATTTATACTTTGGTTTTCTATGTTATTAGATATGATATTTTCAATATTGTCATTATGAATAACATTTACATCTTCTAAAAGTTATCTTCTCTAGAAGTTTTATTCTTCAAATTTTCATTATTTTATGAATTTTGATTCAAATTTTCGTCAAAAAATTTGTGAAGTATCTCTAGATTTTATTACTTCGTTTATTCCTAGAAATATTCCTTCATCGGATTTTGAATCTAATATTCCAAACCGATCTTTAGTATTTAAAACAAAACATTTTGAACCAAAGATTTTAAAATGTGAAATATTTAGATTTCTACTGTCAAATATTTTGTATGGACTATTTTTCATAAATGGCCCGATAGAAATATGATTCAAAACATAAAAGGCTGTTAAAAAAGCTTTTGCCATAAATGTTTTGGTAACGTACTTCCGTTCAATAATGTTCTGGAACATTCCTACAAAGTTCCGTTTTTCCGTTATACAACTCCATTTTGTTGTGTAGTTCTAGCAAATGAAAAATTGTGAAAAGTGCCTTTTTTTTACAATATTGATTAAATATTTCGTTTTCTATTCTCCTCCGTGATCACTTCTTATATTTCTTGTTCTAAATCTTTTTAAAATTTTGAAATCGTTTAATGTAAGGTATCACTTTTATTTTTCATAAAAATCATCCAAATATATCTAGAAAAATCATCAGTAATTACAAATACATATCTGCTATGGTTTATGGACTACTGAACTTGGGTTGGCCCAAATTGTAACACCTACACTTTTCAGTGCCCAAATTTTGACAAAAATCGAAACTCAAACACATCCAAGCATGAAGCGTGTAAATCTGGTACCTACAATAAATGAGCATGAGCATAATCAGAATGCGATAAGATATCTCATAGCAGAAAAAGATAGGATAAGCTTGTATTGACTCAAGCAAATACCTTTTTAAAGTAGGTCACTTTTCCAATACCGAGCATGGGAGAGAACGAGAACCAAAAGCAAAACTTAAACAACTGTGAGAACCCGACCTTCTCTAGAAAATCTGGGTGGTTGTAATGAGGATGGGGGTCAGAACGACAATATTCTAGTGAACAAAAAATGTGCAACACAATTATAATACACCGATATATCCCGTTTGGTTCAAACCAAGATGTATGCCTACCAAGGTTAGTGATTTTAGCCTAACCTTATAAATGTTTATGCGTGACTCTACTACTCTTTTCCATGGTAGTATTCTAAGATATAATACCGAGATAGAACATTTACGCGTATATTTAGGAAGCCCTTTAAAACTATAATTTAATTGATTATTAGACTGAGAAGTGAGCCCTCTAATTGTGGAGTCTTTATACATACATACATACATACATATATATTTATATATATATATACACATTTCCATCCACTTACACTTTATTGTTTTCCGCCTCACTATCAATGATAGATAGGATGGATTCTACTGATCACTTAAGACCCTAGGCGGACTTATTGGTCGCTTGATACCTCTTGATAACTTATTCCACATTTTTATAAACCAGAGAGCACTAGCTAAGGGCCCTACTAGTTAAGGCTTCCGTCATTTATGCACATACCCTTTCCCCGCATAAGGTGAGAGATGGTATTTTACCACTCATTACACCTTCTAGTTGATCTTATTGTATAACCCCTTTAGTCTCTTACTACTTCCCAAAGGGTAGGTAGCCATATCTGACATTTTTAGTTTCCAGGTTTTGGTAGACAATATACGCATATGCCATTTAAGACCCCTATACTGAAAGACCTATCCCCAGGTGGACTCTACAACCCCAGCCGCTTATGACGCAGGAAGCGGACTATATGCGAGGGTTATTAGGTTCGTACCTCATTAGCCCTTAGTACTTTTCACTATTGGGATAAAGTGGGCTACGTCGTTACGCCCTTTCTGTTTAGTTTCTCTCCACGCGATTTATTTATCGTCACGGGTTCTTATGGTTAATAATATTTCACATTACAAACCTACCAAGTCTAATTCTAACTTTTAATTGTAAGTTATATATTAACTAATTGTAAGCAAGGAAAGTAATGTCCTCCTTACCTTATGATGTTTATTGAATTATTTCCCTAACTGGACTTAGTATTTAAACAATAATCAATACCCATTAATCTTCTTTTCTTCATTTATTTCCATTCATTAGTTTATTGCCATTTATGACGATAACAGACATATTTTCCCTAGGGAAACTATTTACATTGGGTATCCATATTTATTAATCATGAAGTATCTATTTGTTATACACCAACAGACAATTACTATTCTTATTTATTAACTTATTTGTTGTCTGCTTTATATATATACACATACAAATATATATATGTGCACCAGACCACTCATATTAGGTTGACCATTTGTGGATGCTAGATTTGTTGGTCGGTTCCGGGCAGACTTCTACCACAAGTCGAACTTAACCTCGTGTCTTAGTACAGTTATATTTACGCATTAGACCCCTCACATTAAGCTGACTACCTATGGATGCTAGATTTGTTGGGCAATTTCGGGAAGACTTCTACCAAAAGTTAAGCTTACCCTCGTGTCTAAACGCGGTTATAATTCAAATATCCTAATTTGGGTGTACAACATTAATCCTAGTTAATTTAAGAATTTCAACCATTATCCTATTTTACTTTCTCCAATCAACATTGGTCACAATTGTTAGTTATTGACTTGCGGTCTTATTTATAGCAATTAATTATATTGATTGCTACAAATGATCACCACAAATATACTAATTCAATATGGATTACTTTTTCATATAATTCCATAATTGAACATTTTCCAAACATTCAATAAAATGTATATATTACCTCTTTACGCTGATTTGGACAGATAATATTTTTTTATTTTATGTTTTCCTGCAGTTAACGTAGTTGTTATTTTTATTTTTATTATTTAAATTTAATGATTTGGTTAAGTCAATAACCAAACATTCCTTTTTGCATTCAATATTGCCAAAAGGTTTCAATCTTACTAAAAGTCCTTTAGCCGTAATCATTGTAATTATACCTAATTAGTGGAATTGACAAATTTCAAAATCGCAAGAAATACATGTAAATATATAATTTGGAATAGTTGATCCAATATGCACAAATACGAATATTTATATTTATACGTACGTTTGCACCACTTTTCCCTTTCTAATTCCTTTTTGTGATACCTCTTGTGATTTCGAAATAATGCCTTTTTATTCAAAAGCAGGAAAACGACATATTTACAACAATTAAGCCAAAACCTAACAATGCTAAATACAAACATGCATATTTCTTTTAATATTACAATCACATAATTTAACAATCATATCTTTTTATCTAAATTCACATTATTTATTATTGAACTCTGAACTAGAGATCTGAAATGTAACTACATCTAATCGGTGTTTACATGGGGCTGATCTCTAGATCTACAGTTCTTTTCAATATTTGCAATATATATTTCAACATAATTGTAGGAATAGGTGTAAACAAGTTTAAGAATCCTACAATTAATATTATGCATAACCATAATTTACAATTCACAAGTTTTGACAATTTATTAATCAGATCTGACAGATGCTAATTCAATTACAATCATATTATAAGCAAATCTGATGAAAATAGGCATAAAAATTGAGATATATTACAAATTAGATAAATGCGTCATTATAAATGTATATGTAATTTTCCCACTCACCTACAAGCATCCAAATCCAAAGTTTGAATCTTTTAGGCCTACAATTCCCCAAATTCTTATAAATCTACAATTTATCTGGAAATGGGATAATTTCAGATCTGTAGAGATGTAAGAAAATATGAAGAGAGGGGAGAATTTATTGTTGAGTGCTACTTTGCATTCTTTTCAATTAGTCTGATAATCCTCCCAATCCTACATGATTTGGATTTGATTAGTTGTATAAGAACATATTTTTATTTAAGAAATTAGGTTTGGAGAAGGAGAAAAATGGTAGAGCTTCGCTGCTGCCCATAGATTTGTGTGGAAAAGAATGAGGCCTTAACCCGTTATTTATAGGAGTGGAATTGGCCTTGAAATGTTAGATTCATTTTAATTAACATTCGTCCATCCATATATAATTTTATATACTTAAAACCCTAGCCGTCACTACCTTGCTCGACCAAGCGGTCGCAGCCAGCAATCGACCGCTTGGTCGACCTGGCAGTGAGGTGGCTAGTGGAAGATTTATTTCTGTACATATATGTATTATTCTATTTTATTTATTATCCGTCCATTTTGTATTTTGTCCGTAACTTTTTCATATGAACTCCGTTCGTGAAACTCCAAACATGAAAGTTGACCAAAATTCCGAGATGAAAGCATCGGCTAAAGTTTTGTTGTCTAATTCCATCATTTGCAGATAATCCTATTTTAGAAATTCTAATAATTAATTTTTGTTGCCATAATTCTAGGTTGTTATATTGTTCCTTCTTTAAAAAGAATTTCGTCTCGAAATTCTAACAACTATTTTCCTATTCTACATAACTAATTTGTGTACATCCACTTTGCAACCATGTGTATAGGTGCATGGTGTACATAATGCAATTTTAACCACAAAATATGAATGAATACGATTCTAGATCGGATCCTCCTATATGTATGCACTAAACGTTTGAAATACTTCTGAAAGTATGATGCGAAACATTCTAAATATACGGGTTGTTCTATATGAATGCAAATTTTGAAAACTCTTTTTCATCCATTACCTTCACAAAATTACGTATAAAAGTGTGAATCAATCAATTTTGCATCCAAAACCTACCATCCAAAACGTCACGCATTCTAATCGTTTCCTATTTAATTTCGCCTAAACCAGAAAAAGGAAATCAAGCGAAGAATTTTAGCATTTTCCCCACTTATAAATATTCCATTTCCCGCCCTACACTGGAATTTTCACCTCAGCTACCCAAAATACTCCAAAAATTTCCATCTGTAGACTTTAAAGGAGGCCTAAGTGTAACAACCCGGAAATGCGAGCCAATTTAAATTTTTTATTTTGGCAATTTTAATGAATTTTGAACATATAAAATGAATTATTTTGAATAATATCAAAGAGAAATTTATTTTGAATACTGTAAGAACCTGTAACTTCCCCGGTAAGGAAAGAGCGGATACTTCGAGAACAACACACAAAAGAACGCAGACGGAAGAACATTTCATTGTTATTACAACAATTCCATCAGATACAAGAATATACAGAATATAATTGAATAAATTACATTCGATAAATATCAGATATTACAATAAATTACATAGTAGTGGAAAAACAATATAAAACACAACTGAAAGTAATACACGGATACAGAGCTTTCCGAGCATCGTTTCAGCTGTAAACTAGGATCCTGTGAAAATAAATCTGAAAAACCAAAACTACTAGCTGCCCGTGTCGAAATAAGGGCACCCAGAGTTTAGGTTAAAACAATAAACTCCAGGTCAGTCATGTGACTGGTGTGAGAACTAAAACAGTTATTTAAATCTTTGCTTCAAAAGAGAGTAATTCAAGGGACCACGCCGTATAACACGGAACGGGTTTCCTCCCAAAAATACCAGTGCATATAAATAAACAGCGCAATGCTTTTTCTAAAAATGAAGCTATTATAAGACGCAGGTCCCATCACACAATGCAACGCAAGCCGGAGGATAGGGTTTTCCCTTATAATAGCCAAACATGGTTGGTACGTTTAAAACAAATCATTTGATACTATTATAAGTGTATAGTGTCAAAACAATTTCAATCATAAATACTAATCATAGACGGCATGGGTACCATATATCATGTCGCCATACCAGGCTCTACAAATAAAACCGAAATACACGTATTGGAAAATTGGATTTCCATCATGGTGGCTCCTGATTCGAAAGATCGATCGCGTAGGGCAATTCCCCACGGCTTACGTCCTAGCAAGAGAAAACACCGTCTGCACATCCGCACTTTTGGGACCAGAGTATCAACGCGGCTTACGTCCCAGCGAGAGAAAACACCACTTACTCTATCCCTGAGCACTAAGCTCATCTCGGTCGACTGAATCCACAACACAACTAAGGTGCCCATCCACTAAAAAGCATACTTATCAAACCATCAGTTTACCACCATACCGGGGTGTGAGGCTCGCGAATCAATGCTATACACAAAGCCATGCTATATCAAAGCTGCGCTTTGATCATCATCCACCAAACTTTGCTTTTCAACAAAAGTCTGGATCACTGCATCTCAGCATGCCACACTATCAATCCATATCGTTCCACTGATTTCTGCCAATATATAACCTCTGAGCTCGTATGTCTCAGAGAAGGGCGTTAAGCAAGAGAATAAATTCTCCGCCGCCAAACAGATATATATATAGCAGAGATCAACGAATACAATATAAAGGAATACAATGTCAGACACACCATCCATTTATAAGTCTGTTCTAGGTCTGAACGAAACCGGAGGCACTTTCCTCGCATATCCGTCGATCTCCAAGTACGTCTGGACGATCACCAACTGATTCGCTCATCTTGGGTGTACAGCCCAATCAAGATCATCAGTAATCATCCAAACGATGTGAAGACTTCCGGTCTTCAACCACCGTCGTCATCTTCGACATATCGTCGAATCGGTTATTCAGAATGTGTATAAACCCGGCCTTTCTGAATAACCTGCGTATATAGTAAACAAATGTTACACAAACACAACATACGCCTCATTCCAATTTAACAGCCACTAACCGTAAATCAACAAGAGAACAATTTCCCAAATATTAATCCTGAAGGTCGAAACCAACATCAGATCAATACCCAGGAAACCATTCTTCTTAGCTAATCTACAGCTAGTTTCTAAATTTCATATTCTTAGGGAAAGGTTCCCATCAATTTTATCAAAGATAAATTCATTAAATTTATTCTTTAATCTTCCTTAGGATGTCATTTCAAACCATATCAGGGTTTTCCAAACTAGTCGGGATTAGCGAACCACACCGAAGTAATTATTTATTTTATTTCCCAATCCCAACCTATTCATCCCATGAAGCAAAACTGGTAATACTCCATATCTAACACCACGGTGTTATCGTTAAAATTAGTTACCATTTCACGTTCAAATCTAGTTAAAGATTTAACTATCGCTTTGGAGCAAAACTTGTGATACTCCATTCTCGCTCACTTCCCAAATTTGATAATTTCAATTATCAATTCTGATTTCAATCTAATTAAAGATTCATTAAAACTCCTTTTACTAGGTCAAAGAACTAAAGTCATTTAAAACACAGTTCACGATAAACCGAAATCACATTCTATTTATTATCGGGTTAAAGAACAAGTGTTATTTAAAACACTGTTCACGATAAACCCACAAATCAATTCTAATTCAATTCCAATAAAATATATTAGAAATTCCGATTATTTAAAACCCCTTTCAAATTTAATTTATTTATTTAAAAATAATTGGGTTTTAAATTTAGTTCAAAACTAGTTCATTTCGATAAAAAACTATTTTTTCTTTACAAATGTGGGATTTTTCATCGTAGTTCTTCACAAATCATTTCTTATAATTTTACACAAATTATTGATATTTTTGATGATTTTATCAAGGCCCGTACAGTCGATTTCCAACAACGGCCATCGAACTGCACTTACAGCGACCTTTTCCAAATTTGATTTGGACGTATCTCCAAATCCAACCGTTAGATTTAAAATTTTTAATATTCGTTAGAAAGCTCTTTTCGATACAAACCCAACGGTTCCGGTTTTAGGAGAATTCGACGGTCGGATCTCCTGTAATGTCCGTTCGAAGTCAATGGTCGAAATTTATGAACTGCCGCGGCGCGACGCGTTCTATTCAGGCCATTATATTTATAATATATATATATTATATATATTTCGTCGATTTCCTTTTTAAAACGAATTTTATAAATCATTTCAAATTTGTTTCAAAAACAATTTCAACCTTTATTTCAAATTCAAATCAAAATTGAATTTTCCCTTATAAATTCTTTTTACATTCATTTCTATTTGATTTCAATTCAAATCGATTTCAATTCTATTTCAATTCGTTTTCAATTGAATTCAATTCAATTCAGATTCGATTTCTATTCGATTCAATTCAAATTCGTTTTCAATTCAATTCAATTCAATTCAAATTCGTTTTCTATTCAATTCAATTCGAATTCGTTTTCTATTAAATTTAATTCAAATTCGTTTTCTATTAAATTCAATTCAAATTCTTTTTCTATTAAATTCAATCCGAATTCGTTTTCTATTAAATTCAATTCGAATTCGTTTTCTATTAAATTCAATTCGAATTCGTTTTCTATTCAATTCAATTCAAATTCGTTTTCTATTTAATTCAATTCAAATTCGTTTTCAATTCAATTCAATTCAAATTCGTTTTCTATTCAATTCAATTCGAATTCGTTTTCTATTCAATTCAATTCGAATTCGTTTTCTATTCAATTCAATTCAAATTCGTTTTCAATTCAATTCGAATTCGTTTTCTATTCAATTCAATTCGAATTCGTTTTCTATTCAATTCAATTCAAATTCGTTTTCAATTCAATTCGAATTCGTTTTCTATTCAATTCAATTCGAATTCGTTTTCTATTCAATTCAATTCAAATTCGTTTTCTATTAAATTCAATTCAAATTCGTTTTCTATTCAATTCAATTCGAATTCGTTTTCAATTCAATTCAATTCAATTCGAATTCGTTTTCTATTCAATTCAATTCAAATTCGTGTTATAAATATTCGATTTTTATCCCTTTTCAATATTCATTATAAAACGAATATAATTGATATAAATATCTTTCGCGTCAAAATAGCGCATCTCTAATCAACACGACTTTATATTTTTCAATAACTTTGTTATTCTATTCAACAAATGAATCTATATTTCTTTCAATACATGACTCTATATTTTTGCCAACACACGACTAATCTCAACGAATGAGTACTGTCCACGTGTGACTATTTTTGTTATTTAATATATTTTATAAAAATTATGGTATCTATTGTTTGATTTCAAATCAGACTCCAACCGTAAATTAGTAAGAGAACGATTCTCTAAATATTAACCACGAAGGCTGAAACCAACATCCAAAGTGCACTACTCTGTATAAGCATCAAATATAGATATCTAACGCTTATAACAGCCTGTCAATCAATCGATCGATATACAACTAATTACTGGGATTAGTGTATGCCGTAATTTATCCCAATACCTGTGTGGGGTTTCAAACAATCAAACACATATTTTATTTATGCAGTTGGGCGATGTGCAAAATTTATCGTCCCAATCAATATCAGACAAATGTGTGTATATAAACCAATCGTCCGATTTGTTTATATTTATTTATTTCATTTCATATACACGTTAAAATTTCCATTTTTAACTATACAATATTCATTTTCTATATAAATATTTTATTACATAAGCCAATTCTAACGTTTTAATCAGTTTTCGTCAAAATTAAAATATAAATCACTATATACAGAATTTAATGTACATTTTAATTTACCGGGGCCATATACTGACTCTAAAAATTCCAGAAAAATTATTTCTAGCTTCGTATTGACGATACGGTCCTAACAAAACGTGTTTTGTCAATTTCGATCGACCTGAAAATGGCCATTTTTCAAACGGTCTCGGAATTTGACGAAATTAGTTTTGTTAGGACCGTATCGTCAATACGAAGCTAGAAATAAATTTTCTGGAATTTTTAGAGTCAGTATATGGCCCCAGTAAATTAAAATGTACGTTTAAATTCAGTATACAGTGATTTATATTTTAATTTTGACGAAAACTGATTAAAACATTAGAATTGGCTTATGAAATAAAACATTTATATAGAAAATAAATATTGTATAGTTAAAAATGGAATTTTTAATGTGTATATGAAATGAAATAAATAAATATAAACAAATCGGACGATTGGTTTATACACACACATTTGACTGATATTGATTAGGACGATAAATTTTACACATCGCCCAACTGCACAAATAAAATCTGTGTTTGATTGTTTGAAACCCCACACGGGTATTGAGATAAATTACGGCATACACTAATCCCAGTAATTAGTTGTATGTCGATCGATTGATTGACAGCTGTTTTAAGCGTTAGATATCTATATTTTATGCTTATACAGAGTAGTGCACCTTGGATGTTGGTTTCGGCCTTCGGGGTTAATATTTAGAGAATCGTTCTCTTACTAATTTATGGTTGGAGTCTGATTTGAAATCAAACGATAGATAACATAATTTTTATAAAATATATTAAATAACAAAAATAGTCACACGTGGACAGTACTCATTCGTTGAGATTAGTCATGTGTTGGCAAAAATATAGAGTCATGTATTGAAATAAATATAGATTCATTTGTTGAATAGAATAACCAAGTTATTGAAAAATATAAAGCCGTGTTGATTAGAGATGCGCTATTTTGACGCGAACGATATTTATATCGATTATATTCGTTTTATAATGAATATTGAAAAGGGATAAAAATCGAATATTTATCACAGGAATTCGAATTGAATTGAATAGAAAACGAATTCGAATTGAATTGAATAGAAAACGAATTCGAATTGAATTGAAAAAGAATTCGAATTGAATTGAATAGAAAACGAATTCGAATTGAATTTAATAGAAAACGAATTCAAATTGAATTTAATAGAAAATGAATTTGAATTGAATTTAATAGAAAACAAATTCGAATTGAATTGAATAGAAAACGAATTCGAATTGAATTGAATTGAAAACGAATTTGAATTGAATTGAATAGAAAACGAATTCGAATTGAATTTAATAGAAAGCGAATTTGAATTGAATTTAATAGAAAACGAATTCGAATTGAATTGAATAGAAAACAAATTCAAATTGAATTGAAAACGAATTTGAATTAAATTGAATAGAAAACGAATTTGAATTGAATTGAATAGAAAACGAATTCGAATTGAATTTAATAGAAAACGAATTCGAATTGAATTTAATAGAAAACGAATTTGAATTGAATTTAATAGAAAACGAATTCGAGTTGAATTGAATAGAAAACGAATTCGAATTGAATTGAATTGAAAACGAATTTGAATTGAATCGAATAGAAAACGAATCTGAATTGAATTGAATTCAATTGAAAACGAATTGAAATAGAATTGAAATCGATTTGAATTGAAATCAAATGGAAATGAATGTAAAAAGAATTTATAAGGGAAAAATCAATTTTGATTTGAATTTGAAATAAAGTTGAAATTGTTTTTGAAACAAATTTGAAATGATTTATAAAATTCGTTTTAAAAAGGAAATCGACGAAATATATATAATATATATATATTATATATATAATGGCCAGAATAGAACGCGCCGCGCCGCGGTAGTTCGTAAATTTCGACCATTGACTTCGAACGGACATTACGGGAGATCCGACCGTCGGATTCTCCTAAACCCGGAACCGTTGGGTTCGTATCGAAAAGAGCTTTCTAACGAATATTAGAAATTTTAAATCTAACGGTTTGATTCGGAGATACGTCCAAATCAATTTTAGAAAAGGTCGTTGTAAGTGCAGTTCGATGGCCGTTGTTGGAAATCGACTGTACGGGCCTTGATAAAATTATAAAAAATACCAATAATTTGTGTAAAATTATAAGAAATGATTTGTGAAGAACTAGGATGAAAAATCCCAAATTTGTAAAGATAAAAATAGATTTTTATTGAAATTAACTAGTTTTGAACTAAATTTAAAACCCAATTATTTTTAAATAAATAAATTAGATTTGAAAGGGGTTTTAAATAATCGGAATTTCTAATATATTTTATTGGAATTGAATTAGAATTGATTTGTGGGTTTATCGTGAACAGTGTTTTAAATAACACTTGTTCTTTAACCCGATAATAAATAGAATGTGATTTGGGTTTATCGTGAACTGTGTTTTAAATGACATTAGTTCTTTGACCTAGTAAAAGGAGTTTTAATGAATCTGTAATTAGATTGAAATGTGAGTTGATAATTGAAATTATCAAATTTGGGAAGTGAGCGAGAATGGAGTATCACCAGTTTTGCTCCAAAGCGATAGTTAAATCTTTAATTAGATTTGAACGTGAAATGGTAACTAATTTTACCGATAACACTATGGTGTTAGATATGGAGTATTACCAGTTTTGCTTCATGGGATAAATAGGTTGGGATTGGGAAATAAAATAAATAATTACTTCGGTGTGGTTCGCTAATCCTGACTAGTTTGGAAAACCCTGATATGGTTTGAAATGACATCCAAAGGAAGATTAAAGAATAAATTTAAAGAATTTATCTTTGATAAAATTAATGGGAACATTTCCCTAAGAATATGAAATTTAGAAACTAGCTGTAGGTTAGCTAAGAAGAATGGTTTCCTAGGTATTGATCTGATGTTGGTTTCGGCCTTCGGGGTTAATATTTGGGAAATTGTTCTCTTGTTGATTTACGGTTAGTGGCTGTTAAATTGGAATGAGGCGTATGTTGTGTTTGTGTAACATTTGTTTACTATATACGCGGGTTATTCAAAAAGGCCATGTTTATACCCATTCTGAATAACCGATTCAACGATATGTCGAAGATGAAGACAGTGGTTGAAGACCGGAAGTCTTCACATCGTTTGGGTGATTACCGATGATCTTGATTGGGCTGTACACCCAAGATGAGGGAATCAGTTGGTGATCGTCCAGACGTACTTGGAGATCGACGGATATGCGAGGAAAGTGCCTCCGGTTTCGTTCAGACCTAGAACGGACTTGTAAATGGATCGTGTGCCTGACATTGTTATCCTTTATATTGTATTCGTTGATCTTTGCTAAATATATATCTGTTTGGCGGCGGATAATTTATTCTCTTGCTTAACGCCCTTCTCTGAGACATACGATATCAGAGGTTA
The DNA here is from genome assembly GCA_030737875.1 of Allium sativum. NCBI lineage: Eukaryota > Viridiplantae > Streptophyta > Magnoliopsida > Asparagales > Amaryllidaceae > Allium > Allium sativum. The sequence goes on from CM060912.1 coordinate 620,407,812, forward strand.
TATATTGGCAGAAATCAGTGGTACGATATGGATTGATACTGTGGCATGCTGAGATGCAGTGATCCAGACATTTGTTGAAAAGCAAAGTTTGGTGGATGATGATCAAAGCAAAGCTTTGATATAGCATGGCTTTGTGTATAGCGTTGATTCGCGAGCCTCACACCCCGGTATGGTGGTAAACTGATGGTTTGATCAGTATGCTTTTTAGTGGATGGGCACCTTAGTGGTGTCGTGGATTCGGTCGATCGAGATGAGCTTAGTGCTCAGGGATAGAGTAAGCGGTGTATTCTCTCGCTGGGACGTAAGCCGCGGTGATACTCTGGTCCCAAAAGTGCGGATGTGCAGACGGTGTTTTCTCTTGCTGGGACGTAAGCCATGGGGAATTGCACTACGCGATCGATCTTTCGAATCAGGAGCCACCATGATGGAAATCCAACTTTCCAATACATGTATTTCGGTTTTATTTGTAGAGCCTAGTATGGCGACATGATATATGGTACCCATGTTGTCTATGATTGATATTTATGATTGAAATTGTTTTGACACTATACACTTATAATAGTATCAAATCATTTGTTTTAAACGTACCAAGCATGTTTGGCTATTATAAGGGAAAACCCTATCCTCCGACTTGCGTTGCATTGTGTGATGGGACCTGGGTCTTATAATAGCTTCATTTTTAGAAAAAGCATTGCGCTGTTTATTTATATGCACTGGTATTCTTGGAAGGAAACCCGTTCCATGTTATATGGCGTGATCCCTTGAATTACTCTCTTTTGAAGCAAAGATTTAAATAACTGTTTTAGTTCTCACACCAGTCACATGACCGACCTGGAGTTTATTGTTTTAACCAAAACTCTGGGTGCCCTTATTTCGACACGGGCAGCTAGTAGTTTTGGTTTTGCAGATTTATATTCACAGGATCCTGGTTTACAGCTGAAACGATGCTCGGAAAGCTCTGTATCCGTGTATTACTTTCAGTTGTGTTTTATATTGTTTTTCCGCTGCTATGTAATTTATTGTAATCTCTGATATTTATCGAATGTATTTTATTTAATTATACTCTGTATATTCTTGTATCAAATGTAATTGTTGTAATAACAATGAAATGTTCTTCCGTCTGCGTTCTTTTGTGTGTTGTTCTCGAAATATCTGCTCTTTCCTTATCGGGAAAGTTACAGGTTCTTACAGGACAGGCTCCAAAATGTAAAATGAGTTAACTAATAACCCGTGCACATCATTAACAAGGTATGGAAACAACGTTTCGAAGGCTAAAACAACCTTTTCCTTGTTATTGTTAATGTTTTATTGTGTCATCAGTCCTATTGCACCGCCAAAACGCGAAAAAAAAACATCTAAAAAATCTTCCTTGCGCTGTTCATGTGACCAAAATCGTAATTTTTTTCATAAAAATAAATTTCCGCTTGAAAACTTCTTATGTTTATTTTGAAAATTTCTTTCAAAACCATTTCACTTTCCTATAGAATAATAAAATGATAAATATTTTTTTTAAACAACGTTTTGCAAAAACTTAAAAAACGTATTTTGCGGAAATTTAAACTATTCAAGTCACATGTCGGTAAAGAAGGAAGTTAGTCATGCAAAAAAAATGCAAAAAACTAAAATCACACACAAATGACTAAAATAAATTTTAGCTTTAACAAGGAACGGTGATTTATTTATATACCCGTGACGGAAAACAACACAGAACCGGTTCTTTGCTAAAATTCATCCAACATAGAATTCTATTCTTTCCAGCTCTAGGACAACTGTTAGTTTAGATAATAAATATGAGATTCCATTCGAACAGGCATTCATAAATGACATAAACATTTCAGACATAGAAATCTTATTAACCTAAGTCGTTCGATTTATGCAACACTAACAGTTACAAGCGCGAATCACTACCAAGCCAAGAACCTGATGCTGGAAAGGGAAAACAACAAAGACGATGACAAAACAACAACACCCTAACTCTCATCATAATGTCTATAAACAACGTGATGTCTTTCTCCATGGCTAGAGCTCAAACCAATTTTTATGATCTTAAATTAACCATATCATAGTAGCAAAATGCTCAGTCTCGTGTTACAAACACTGCTAATGTTGTTGGAGGTTCCCACATCACCATCTCTTCCAAGAGGTAATTTGCAATGAGAAAACAAACCTACTACAAAACTGCTCCTCATGGAAATCGATCTAATATTGTCTAAAGCCAAAAATAGATAGGCAAAATTATAGAAAGTAACTCCATGAGACAACACAAGAGCAACGGGCTGAATCGAACATGATGCGACACTAAATGATGGTTATGCCATTGTTGAAGCAAAGGATAAATTTTTGCATCATGAGACAAATCTAGTCACAACTTCCCATTTAGAGAAGATGTGTTTAATGGGTCACACGTCTACATGGGTATTTCGAACATAGATTCCCAACATTAAAAAAAGAGACTTGCTGCAAAATCTCCAAAGCAGGTCAAACAAAAGACAACATAAGTCCGTGCACAACACAGATTCTTCTAAAATCCCATTGAGATTCTCCTCAGAAAAACAATCCAAAGGCAGATTATTCTTCATCTCTGAAATGACGATCGCCTTCGAAAGAACCTATTCAAACAAGGTATAATAAAGGCAGATGCAGCACAAACAACAAAACCTATTCTAAGATCTCAAAGCAATGGATTGGTGCAATCCAACTGCCTCGACAAATTTTCTTAGCCCTAAAGCGGTGAGACCTTTTGCTCATTCTGATCCAACCAAATGATCTCTTCCTAAGGATGAGAATTAAATGGTAAAAGAAAGATTAGGCAATGCAAGTAGGCATTATTGACTAAGTAATGGTCGGAGAGAAGAAATTAGATCTTGGAGTATTAGTGAGGCAAGATCTAATGCGCAAACAAGCATGGAAAAAGTGGAGACGAGGCAACAACAAAGAAATAGAAGAAGGATAGGAATATGGTTTAGCTAGATGAGGAAGGAAGAGCAAAAGAAAGAAGTTAAGGGAGTGATTTGGACGCAATTTTTACGGTTGAGTCCTAGGTCCAAGTTGTACCAAAACTCATCAACTAACTAACCATCCTAGTATAGCACTAAACGGTCAACTACCGAATAGGCTTTGGACAAAGGTTGAACCTTGGCCTTATTAGGCCGAATTAAAATATTAATCGTCCAGCGTCACCTTTTAAGATTAGACACGATCCGAAAAAATAATTATCCTCATCATCGCGACATTTAAAGACCGTAGTTAAACTCCGAACCAACTCTAAGGATTTATAGTCTCAATAACAATGCTGCAACTATACAACGAATTCACGAATTCTAAAAATAATTCAGCTAGAAATCCATAATATAAATTAAAATGGATTTTCCCCTTTCCTGGATGACAGCAAACAGACGATTCATGAAATCAAATACCCCAAAAATCAAAATGAAGGATTTTCCTTAGCCTTTCCAAAGAAAAATTTAAAACTTTTCCAGCAATGGAATCTATTATAAACTATAGGTTTCATATTTACAAATCCATTTTATTATCACTATTATTATTTATATTCTAGTTTATATTACAAACTGGAAAACCTTTTCGTTTTTAAAACTGTTGGAGCTTCAAAATATTAAGGATTAATCGTGACAATTTCAATAAACTAGCCAATATATATAGGGAGATGGATACTAAAAATCACAAGGAATAGATATTTATTATTCTTAAGTTTAGTGGCATATTCCTTGTCATTTCTACTTTCATCTTTCCCATTAATCGGATTATATTTATCAGAATTACACAATAGCCCTCTAAATTTTGAAACAAGAATAGATTAAAATTCTAAAAACTATATCTTTACAAAATTAGGCCTTTATATAATCGTTTTTCGAAACCGTATTTCAAAACTTTCAAAGCTCATTTTTATTTTCTCTAAATAGTGTTAAAAATAAAATTTCCTCGAGTACTACACCAAGAACTCAATTGAACGTTTCAATAAAGGTAGGTTCAGAAATTCAATGAAGTACCAAATGGATGTACCTCGTAATTATATTTACGAAATAGATATGACATAATAACGTGAACTTTCCCCTTTTGGATCAAGTAATGGTCTTAACCGGAACTACTAAACAAAACCAGAACCAGACATCATGACTATCTCAGTTGTAGCTAGATTTTTTATATTATTATTCCAGTCTCCAAACTCTAATCAACGGAATCCCCCATATGTCGTCCTCATGCTCTTCATGACGAGAATACCAACATACTGTAGGGTAAGACATAATTGGCTAAAAACCCGAAATCAACATACTTCAACACTTAGTAGCTTAAAGCCCATTATATAATTAGACCCGGGACTAATTAATCATCGAAATAAATTTAAGTCAAATAAGAAAGACAAAGAAAAGTAGAGCATAAAATAGAATTAAGTTATCTCACGAGTCCTAATTTAACTAGTTCCTCCGATTGTTTAACCTGTGCTTTGATACCAAATGTAACACCCCACACTTTTCTACGCCCAAACTTCGACAAAAATCGAAACATAAACACATCCAAGCATGGAGCGTGTAAATCTAGTATCTGCAATAAATGAGAATGAGCATAATCAGACGATAAGGTAACTCACATTGGAAACAAGATAAGATAAACTAGTATTAACTCAAGAAACTATCTTTTCAAAGTAGGTCACTTTGCCAATACCGAGCATGAGAGAGAACGAGAACCGAAAGCCAACTTAAACACCTATAAGAACCCGACCTTCTCTAGAAAATCTGGGTGGTTGTAATGAGGGGGGTCAGAACAACAAGATTCTCGTGAACAAGAAATGTACGACACATATTATAATACATAGATGTATCCCGTTTGGCTCAAACTAAGATGTATGCCTACTAAGGTTAGTGATTCTAGCCTAACCTTGTAAATGTTTACGCACGACTCTACTACTCTTTCCTAAGGTAGTATTCTAATATATAATATCGAGATAGAATGTTTACGCATATATTTAGGAAGACCTTTTAAACTATAATTTAATTGATTATTAGACCGAGAAGTGAACCCTCTAATTGCGGAATCTTTATACATATATATACCTTTCCATCTGCTTACCTTTTATTGTTTTCTGCGTCACTATAAATAAAAGATAGAGTGGATTCTCCTGATCACTTAAGACTCTAGGCTGACTTATTTGTCGATGGACTTATTGGATGCTTGATACCACGATAACTTATTCACATTTTTATAAACTAGAGAGCACTAACTACGGGCCCTACTAGTTAAGGCTTCCATCATTCACGGGAATACCCTTTCCCCGCATAAGGTGAGAGATGGTATTTTATCGATTGTCATATCTTCTAGATGGCCTTATTGTATAACCCCCTTAGTTGGTTACTACTTCTCGTAGGGTAGGTAGCCATATCTGACGTTTTAAGTTTCAATGTTTGGGTAGACGATACACACACATGCCATTTATGACCCCTATACTGAAAGATCTATCCCCAAATGGACTCATCAACCCCAGCTGCTTAAGACCTAGGAAGCAGACTATACGCGAAGGTTATTATGTTCGTATCTCATTAGGCTTTAGTACCTTTCAATATTGGGATAATGTAACGACCCATATTTTTGACCGTTCAAATCGACAATAAACCCCACATGTCGACCTAAACAAATCGCAAATGCAGGTAGTTATTGGGAAAAAGAAGAAAAAGAAAGAAAGAAGGAAAAATAAAATCACAGAATCTCACAGCGGAAGGACAACATATAATAAATAAATAGCAGTTAAAGCAGTTGAAATATATACATTGGTTATAACATTCAAATGAATATCAGAGTTACACATATACAGATGTACATAATAAGCAGCGGAAAAATAATGCAGCGGATAAACATATGTATAGATAATAGATATACCAAATCTTCGTCTTCGATCTCCAAAGCACAGTCATCTTCGGTAACTGCAACGTCTGCTGACCCGAGCGTATTGCATAAAAAGAAACACAACAAACACTCGGATCAGCACTAAATCATCTCATATTAGTCAAATCAAAATACGAAATAACAGTAGTGCCATGGGTACAATAACTCAAGAGATGTTACGGGATTTTCCATCTCTTGAGGATCCGTTAAACTAATACATACATAGATAATACGCTATTATGATAGTGTTTACTCAGTAAAGTATAAATACAGAAAATAGCGTAAGCGGGATTACCATATTACCCTTACGCCGTTTATAGGCATCAACAGTCTATACAGTACCGTAAATTCACCGTACTGGTGTTATCAGAGGGCACTCCATAGAAGGCAATGCTAAATCAAAATCGTATGGGGCACGATAAGGATAAATATGACAAGGCACTCGAGGCCATGCCCAGGGTAGGATTCTACCAATTGCACTCCCGGACCGGTGGTAACGCATAGCAGCCACTACCGCCCACCTCGGAACACACCCCCAAAGTCATAAATGGGCCCAAATCATCATTATCATCATAGTCATAGAAATAGTATCGAAGGAGTGAGTCCGATCAAAGGTGCTACCTCAATTAGTCACGGTATAGCTCCTGTTTTAGTCATTTCAATTCTGACCCGAAGGTCAGGGCTATTTCGTCATCGATCATGTTCTTCGATTCAATAATCGCCTCCAAGTCATCATACTCGTTCTGGATACGTCATAACGTTCACAGTTGTCAAAGTGGTATCGACACTGACAGAGAGTATGCCTTATGTCGACTCCGGTCTCTTTAACAACCAACACTTACATCTTTCACATCGGTCGGTTCTTTTATATTTGAAAGGTTCTCTTTCATATCAAAACATCATATTTTGTTTCGAACCAATTTATATTCGAATAAAATAAAATTTCATATCAAAATATCATAAATCATCCCAAGCCGATTTTATTCTAAATTAGAATATATCCCATACCATTATATTATAATCATATAATATTCCCAAAACGAAATATTCAAATAGAATATAATTTACCTCAAAGGTTTCCAATTATCTCGGATTCTCATCTCAACTCCATTTGAACCAGTGGTTCAAACTCAAGCATTTCCATTCGGAAAAATTTAAAATTTGAGAAAATACTTGTAAACTAAATGTTCATATAATAATAATAATAATAACAATAATAAATTTTTATATAATAAATATATATAGATGTATATATAGAATATAATAGTTAAGATAAATTAGTAATTTAAACATTATATATATACTCAAAATAAGATTTACTAGAAATCTTTGAAAAATGAATTATAAGGAAATTATTTAAATACAATAGTAGTAAGTAAAGGTAATTAATAGTTTTAAAGCTAGAATAATCATTTAGAATCAAAGCATAAATAATTAAAAATAAATTCCTCAAATCAAATCCTTTCTTCCTTCCAAATTCCAAATACTGGAATTTATCCTCCGGTCTCAACGGAGTTCATTAAATTCCCTATCTCGTTTCAAACTCGTTCAAACAACTACTTGATTTCAAGAGTTCCGAGATATATATATTCCAACTGAGTTAAAACAACTCAGATACCCTTGATTTCTAAATTCCCCAAAATTTGATTTCCATAAGAAATTTTTCTTACTTCTAATCCAACTCTTATTCTGGAAAGTTTTCAATTCATATTCAAACCCCAATTTAAATATTTCTATTTTGGTTTGGAAAATTCCTTCAACCCTTTTAATCACCATCCCAGTTCAGAATCTTTAAAGAATTTAAAATCGAGTATCGACACATTCTTTTAAATGAAATTCTATCAAATAAAATTTCAATATTAAAATCATTTAACCAACCGATGTCTGTATATAATTATCTATCCAATGGCCAAGTGGTTTAATATTAAATTTCTCGATATTTCAGGGATGGATCTATCATTTCAATCCAAATCAGGGTCACAGAGATGTATCATTTCACTCTGTGTTCTTAATTCATTTTTATCGATAAATCCCGGGTTCATTAGCTGCCCGCAACATCAAGGGTACAAATGAGATCTATCGTCAAAACCAACATGCAATACGATATACTGAATTTGGGCATAAGCAGTGTCAATATCAATAGTAATAAAATTCGACCAAACATCCATCACATCATTTCATTCAACTGATCAGCATTAACTGTTCCAGGATTAACAAGGGTTCGAATTTCAACTAGAGATTTAAATTAAATTAAATAACTAATCATTTACTTAGATTGCATGTTAACACACTTGCATGTCAAATTTAAACAACACATCAACAATCCAATGCAACCATGCAACCAAACTTATTTCATAATTTAATTCAATAAGTATGGGAATAATTCAGTATTTCGTGAGTGAGAAAACTACTCACCTTTGGGTCCTTGGTGGATCGAACGTCCAACCATAGCCCAAAATTTCACGGTCTCTAAATGCAGCCAGGTTAGTGCCAAAACGTCCGCAATTCCGCCACGATCCCAACGCAACAAACCGCGTCCAAATCCGAGTCCGTATGTAAAAGTTATTCACGTTTTAGCGTTTGAAAATTTTGAATATATTAGAAATAAAAATAAATAAAATATCTTCCTCACCCAATCATATACGGACACGTCAGCATGAATGTTTCTTCCCGCTCCTTTCGAGTTGGCTACAGCGACCTTCATCGTGAAAACCCAAGCCGAGCCTCTCTTTGACCGCCGATTGTGTCCTCCTCCGACCGAGCTAAGACCAACGACCACCTCCATCGGCAAGACCAAGCCTCGCCGCACCTCCTGGTCCTGTCGCCATCCCCTCCGGTCAACGGCGGACCCTTCTCCGACCTGATGAACGGAAGTGAATTTCTGAACAAAACGCAAATTCCCGGCAAACAACTCCACTATAAATCAAAGGAACACCACCCTTACTCTCGTATGAACGACCTCTCCAATACCCAGATCACCGATTCTTCGATTAGGGCTTAAATCAAAAATTCCTAAATTGAGGTTTAGGGTTACGAAAACAGCCACTTTGACCGTCAATTTTCGGCAACCTCAGACACTGCATGTCGAAATAAATCACACCAGTAGCTTCGTATTGTCGAGAGCTTCGATTTGATATATAATTTGTTATGGTTTGAGAAGATTTGATTTTGAAGTTATGATTTTTACTTTGAGCTAGGTTTAGAATTTGATTTCTGCCATTGAAGAAAAAGAATAGGCAGATGGAGTTATACGTGGAGTGAGAAATGGCTGATGAGGTTGATGAGGAATTCTTATTTATATTTATATAAGGCCCAAATATTAAAATGCCCAATTATCCATTCACATTGGTCGCTTTCACATTTTCTCTTGTATGGTCAACCGGTAAGTCGGATTTCAACGCAAATTGGACTCTTAGCATAATTCATCGTTCCGGTTCCGATGGCGCCAGTTTCATCGAATTCCGAGACAGTCATCAAACTGTTAAATTCTACAGTTAATTAATTAAATAAATATTCAATTATTCGATTAACTGTTTTAAATTCAAATTTAAATATTTATAAATTCAAATTTAAACCAAATTATAACTTAAATAAAGTTTATAAATCGATTCCACAAATTCTAAGTTCACAAGTTTGGTTATTTAAAATTTCTGCTTTGAATTCCAATTATTATTCACAACTTAGAATTTCACCATTTTTAATTTAAATTTGAATTCTACCTTTAAATTAACCACTCAGATTAAATTTAATTATTTAAATATTACATTCAAATCATAGTCTTATTAAATAGAACTAAAATTTGAAACTCTATTTATACTAACTTCACATAATTACCAACATTTAAATCCAACAAAATTTGATTTTTCTTAATATATTAAAATTTATTTAATTTAAATTGGAATTCAAATATACTAAAATTTTTGGGATGTTACATTCTCCCCCACTTAAAATCTTTTCGTCCTCGAAAAGAGAACGAAACGATATTAAACACATATCCATTTTAAACCCATACCTAAAATAAACTTTATAAAATAAGTTACATAGTTGTAAACCTATGAAATTTTCTAACTCCCGAAATCACGGAAAATTTCGGCAGCATTTCCCCTGTACGGAGGGCCCCAGGAAAAATCCCGATACATATATCAAACCAAAATATACATCTCATCATCGATGAGGCATCCCAAAATGGGGAAAATTCATATATAAAACCACCAAAACTTTGTAACACATTTACATACCTTTCTCTAGCGTTATTTGCATTTTTATTTACCTTAGCATTTAATGTTTAGCGCAAGCGAGCTCCGAAGCGTAGCACGACTTCCTTACACCTGCTACATACTCACATATACGTCAGAATCAAACATATATCAATACATAGCAATTGTATACAACTTAGACAACATATATTGAGTATTTCAACTACCAAACCACGATATTCATAACAGGCCAGCGAACAAATTTGAGTCTAACAACCCCTTAGACGATGGAATTTGACTAAGACACACAAGAAAAAGTTGTAGCATTTGTTTCAAGATTTCCGGATTGTCCGGGTTCGTCGAATTCGGATAATCCGTTTGAAAGTTATGACAGTTTAAGTGAAGGCGAACGCCTCAGCCCATACACTGAAATATGCAGATCTGAGTTGTTCAACCCAGTTTTTAACCCTTTAGACATCAGAATTTGACTTAGAAATTAAGAGAAAGTTTTAGTTTACATTCTGGCCTTTCCGAATTGAACTCACACATTAAATTCCGACGCTCCGATAGGAAGTTATGGTCAAAACAATATAGGTATCCGCCTCAGATTTTTAATTTTCTGCACATACAATTACGACTAAAACTCGCATTTCAGCCTAGTAAACATAAGAATTCGACAGGGCTATATAAACGAAAGTTTTAGCTCGGTTTCTAAGGTTTCCGAAAAGTTCGGAATCGTCCGATTCCGATCATCCATTCAAAAGTTATGGCTATATTAGTTTCAGCTTATTGACATTTTCAGGTTTTCGCATAACCATTGATTTATACAAAGTTTTAAACCTTTCGGACTCTAATACTTCAACAAAGATCGATCATCTAAAAGAAATTATCGCTCCCTTATGCCAAAACGTGACTTATGCTTTGATTGCTTAACATATCCATGTTTGTTTGTTTGATAAAAGTTTTCACTTTCCTTTATATTAAGCAAATTCCATTCCAAGCATTTAATTCCAAATGAACTTGAATTCATTCTAACTTTTAGCTTGCTTGGTTATATTATATTCTTAATTCATTAACATGGATCAAGTTTATTTACTTAACCCAAGTGTCTACTAAATTCGGATTCGTCTTATATAAATTTTTCCCAAGTTGATTTCGTTCTATTAAATCCACCAAATTCGGGTTGTTTCATTTTATATCACACTTCAATATCTAGAACCCCAGATTAGAATCCATTTAACATGATATTATTCCGAATAAGCCAATTTACTTTTGAATCTTATTTCATTTGTCTGGCACTACGATTCATAATTTTAATCCTTCCTCATTCGCTTATTCCCATTTTCCTTTTGAGGTTACTCTATCAACTCGATTCATTTATTAGTCTCTCGAATCATAAATTTCAGTTAAGAACTATTCACAACTCAAGATTTATACTCGGTTCTCAAACCAATTTCCATTTCCTAAGTTAAACCTTTATTTAACTCGATTTTTTTTTCCTTCTACTCAAATTTGAGTTATGTTCCATATCCTTCATAATTCATGTTTAAAATCATATTCGATGTATCTTCCAATGAGGTTTAACCATTTAAAATTTCTATGACCTCATTTCATGTTTACACAAATCCATCGAGAGTGGTTCCATCAAATTCGGAAACCGTTTGCATGATTTCCACTTTTAAGCTTATATATGTATATATTAATAAATTATATATAACTACATATATATATAAATTCCATATTTTAACTTTCAGTTTATTTCACTTGCTCGCTCGATTTGTTTAACTTTGAATCCATATAAATGGATTAAGGTTTGCTATGGTTTATATAAATCATTCTATTTCATCCTGCTTATTCAACTTCCTTAACTTACATAACATTAGTTGCTAGTACAAATCAAATTGTTCTCACTCAATCTAACCATTCACATGAATTCTAAACAACTCATTAAATTCCTTAAGTTGATTTCCTAAAATTTGAATCCATCGAACTCTGAAAGCCGTTGTAAATTTCTATCTTGAAGAGCTTATATATTAGTAAAATATATATAAATTCCATAGCGCTATTTCTAAATTTTAATTTAGTCATAACTTACCATTTATAAAGTGAAAACTAAATTTCTTACATTCATTAGAAAGATATGGTCAATTCGATCCTAGAGTTTCTCGTTTTATCCAATTCCGACTTATATTGAATTTTATATATTTATTCAAAGTTAGAAATCGAATTTTCAAACTACCGCGCCATTTCAGGCTCGTAATATAAATTTTTATAAATCTCGAATTCAAATTTCGCTTTAAATAGATTTATAGTTGTTATTAGTTGAGGTAAACTCAATACTCGATTCCGGATTTCAAATCAAGTTTAAAATAACATACATATATAATTTATATGAAAAAAAAACTTACCATATACCATTTTAAAACCAAATCTTTGGTCATCAAAGAACTCAAAAATTTAAATTCTGGTTAAAAATTCAAATTCATCCTTCCAATATTATATATTAATACCTTTATATGAAATTTATACTACATGGAGTCAAATCCAAAATCCTTTGTCAAAACTGATTATAATAATCATTGAGTGGTCTCTCCCCCACTTAGACTCTTCGGAGTAACATCGATAATGTGTGCACTCATTACCGACATCGTTTCTAAGGTCCAAGGAGGGATTATACCACTTTGAATAATCTTTAAAACCATTTCTTTTCGATCATACCTAAAATAGAGTATTGTTTAAAACTTTGGCAACTATTTCCAAAGATACCCCAGGATCAAGTTTCAAGTTCATTTATATTTAAATCTCGATCTTTCTCACCCAATTTATTTTGGATATCACTTCATTTTCAAATTGTTCTCGTAGATCATTTGAATTTTCCTTATAAAATTTATTATAGAATCAACCATATTAGGTAATAGCCTAAAATTACCACCTACTAAAACGATTTCACATATACTTGAACCAATATTATATTTGATATATAAATATTTAGAATATGAATGAAAACCATATTATGTCGATCCATCCTGTTCGATTATTTATAAATTCCTATCGATACGATGGCGTCCCATATATCGACCAGAACCCATAAATATTCAGCAGAACAAGCCAACACAATAAAACTATTTTTATATCAAAACACAAGTACGCTCTCTCATATCACTCAAACTCATTCTAGGGCACTACTAACCCTATCTCTAATGAGTTAATTCCCAACAGAGCCAAGGTTATCGCTAACCATCACTCTGATACCAACTGTAACGACCCATATTTTTGACCGTTCAAATCGACAATAAACCCCACATGTCGACCTAAACAAATCGCAAATGCAGGTAGTTATTGGGAAAAAGAAGAAAAAGAAAGAAAGAAGGAAAAATAAAATCACAGAATCTCACAGTGGAAGGACAACATATAATAAATAAATAGCAGTTAAAGCAGTTGAAATATATACATTGGTTATAACATTCAAATGAATATCAGAGTTACACATATACAGATGTACATAATAAGCAGCGGAAAAATAATGCAGCGGATAAACATATGTATAGATAATAGATATACCAAATCTTCGTCTTCGATCTCCAAAGCACAGTCATCTTCGGTAACTGCAACGTCTGCTGACCCGAGCGTATTGCATAAAAAGAAACACAACAAACACTCGGATCAGCACTAAATCATCTCATATTAGTCAAATCAAAATACGAAATAACAGTAGTGCCATGGGTACAATAACTCAAGAGATGTTACGGGATTTTCCATCTCTTGAGGATCCGTTAAACTAATACATACATAGATAATACGCTATTATGATAGTGTTTACTCAGTAAAGTATAAATACAGAAAATAGCGTAAGCGGGATTACCATATTACCCTTACGCCGTTTATAGGCATCAACAGTCTATACAGTACCGTAAATTCACCGTACTGGTGTTATCAGAGGGCACTCCATAGAAGGCAATGCTAAATCAAAATCGTATGGGGCACGATAAGGATAAATATGACAAGGCACTCGAGGCCATGCCCAGGGTAGGATTCTACCAATTGCACTCCCGGACCGGTGGTAACGCATAGCAGCCACTACCGCCCACCTCGGAACACACCCCCAAAGTCATAAATGGGCCCAAATCATCATTATCATCATAGTCATAGAAATAGTATCGAAGGAGTGAGTCCGATCAAAGGTGCTACCTCAATTAGTCACGGTATAGCTCCTGTTTTAGTCATTTCAATTCTGACCCGAAGGTCAGGGCTATTTCGTCATCGATCATGTTCTTCGATTCAATAATCGCCTCCAAGTCATCATACTCGTTCTGGATACGTCATAACGTTCACAGTTGTCAAAGTGGTATCGACACTGACAGAGAGTATGCCTTATGTCGACTCCGGTCTCTTTAACAACCAACGCTTACATCTTTCACATCGGTCGGTTCTTTTATATTTGAAAGGTTCGCTTTCATATCAAAACATCATATTTTGTTTCGAACCAATTTATATTCAAATAAAATAAAATTTCATATCAAAATATCATAAATCATCCCAAGCCGATTTTATTCTAAATTAGAATATATCCCATACCATTATATTATAATCATATAATATTCCCAAAACGAAATATTCAAATAGAATATAATTTACCTCAAAGGTTTCCAATTATCTCGGATTCTCATCTCAACTCCATTTGAACCAGTGGTTCAAACTCAAGCATTTCCATTCGGAAAAATTTAAAATTTGAGAAAATACTTGTAAACTAAATGTTCATATAATAATAATAATAATAAAAAAAAAATTTTATATAATAAATATATATAGATGTATATATAGAATATAATAGTTAAGATAAATTAGTAATTTAAACATTATATATATACTCAAAATAAGATTTACTAGAAACCTTTGTAAAATGAATTATAAGGAAATTATTTAAATACAATAGTAGTAAGTAAAGGTAATTAATAGTTTTAAAGCTAGAATAATCATTTAGAATCAAAGCATAAATAATTAAAAATAAATTCCTCAAATCAAATCCTTTCTTCCTTCCAAATTCCAAATACTTGAATTTATCCTCCGGTCTCAACGGAGTTCATTAAATTCCCTATCTCGTTTCAAACTCGTTCAAACAACTACTTGATTTCAAGAGTTCCGAGATATATATATTCCAACTGAGTTAAAACAACTCAGATACCCTTGATTTCTAAATTCCCCAAAATTTGATTTCCATAAGAAATTTTTCTTACTTCTAATCCAACTCTTATTCTGGAAAGTTTTCAATTCATATTCAAACCCCAATTTAAATATTTCTATTTTGGTTTGGAAAATTCCTTCAACCCTTTTAATCACCATCCCAGTTCAGAATCTTTAAAGAATTTAAAATCGAGTATCGACACATTCTTTTAAATGAAATTCTATCAAATAAAATTTCAATATTAAAATCATTTAACCGACCGATGTCTGTATATAATTATCTATCCAATGGCCAAGTGGTTTAATATTAAATTTCTCGATATTTCAGGGATGGATCTATCATTTCAATCCAAATCAGGGTCACAGAGATGTATCATTTCACTCTATGTTCTTAATTCATTTTTATCGATAAATCCCGGGTTCATTAGCTGCCCGCAACATCAAGGGTACAAATGAGATCTATCGTCAAAACCAACATGCAATACGATATACTGAATATGGGCATAAGCAGTGTCAATATCAACAGTAATAAAATTCGACCAAACATCCATCACATCATTTCATTCAACTGATCAGCATTAACTGTTCCAGGATTAACAAGGGTTCGAATTTCAACTAGAGATTTAAATTAAATTAAATAACTAATCATTTACTTAGATTGCATGTTAACACACTTGCATGTCAAATTTAAACAACACATCAACAATCCAATGCAACCATGCAACCAAACTTATTTCATAATTTAATTCAATAAGTATGGGAATAATTCAGTATTTCGTGAGTGAGAAAACTACTCACCTTTGGGTCCTTGGTGGATCGAACGTCCAACCATAGCCCAAAATTTCACGGTCTCTAAATGCAGCCAGGTTAGTGCCAAAACGTCCGCAATTCCGCCACGATCCCAACGCAACAAACCGCGTCCAAATCCGAGTCCGTATGTAAAAGTTATTCACGTTTTAGCGTTTGAAAATTTTGAATATATTAGAAATAAAAATAAATAAAATATCTTCCTCACCCAATCATATACGGACACGTCAGCATGAATGTTTCTTCCCGCTCCTTTCGAGTTGGCTACAGCGACCTTCATCGTGAAAACCCAAGCCGAGCCTCTCTTTGACCGCCGATTGTGTCCTCCTCCGACCGAGCTAAGACCAACGACCACCTCCATCGGCAAGACCAAGCCTCGCCGCACCTCCTGGTCCTGTCGCCATCCCCTCCGGTCAACGGCGGACCCTTCTCCGACCTGATGAACGGAAGTGAATTTCTGAACAAAACGCAAATTCCCGGCAAACAACTCCACTATAAATCAAAGGAACACCACCCTTACTCTCGTATGAACGACCTCTCCAATACCCAGATCACCGATTCTTCGATTAGGGCTTAAATCAAAAATTCCTAAATTGAGGTTTAGGGTTACGAAAACAGCCACTTTGACCGTCAATTTTCGGCAACCTCAGACACTGCATGTCGAAATAAATCACACCAGTAGCTTCGTATTGTCGAGAGCTTCGATTTGATATATAATTTGTTATGGTTTGAGAAGATTTGATTTTGAAGTTATGATTTTTACTTTGAGCTAGGTTTAGAATTTGATTTCTGCCATTGAAGAAAAAGAATAGGCAGATGGAGTTATACGTGGAGTGAGAAATGGCTGATGAGGTGGATGAGGAATTCTTATTTATATTTATATAAGGCCCAAATATTAAAATGCCCAATTATCCATTCACATTGGTCGCTTTCACATTTTCTCTCGTACGGTCAACCGGTAAGTCGGATTTCAACGCAAATTGGACTCTTAGCATAATTCATCGTTCCGGTTCCGATGGCGCCAGTTTCGTCGAATTCCGAGACAGTCATCAAACTGTTAAATTCTACAGTTAATTAATTAAATAAATATTCAATTATTCGATTAACTGTTTTAAATTCAAATTAAATATTTATAAATTCAAATTTAAACCAAATTATAACTTAAATAAAGTTTATAAATCGATTCCACAAATTCTAAGTTCTCAAGTTTGGTTATTTAAAATTTCTGCTTTGAATTCCAATTATTATTCACAACTTAGAATTTCACCATTTTTAATTTAAATTTGAATTCTACCTTTAAATTAACCACTCAGATTAAATTTAATTATTTAAATATTACATTCAAATCATAGTCTTATTAAATAGAACTAAAATTTGAAACTCTATTTATACTAACTTCACATAATTACCAACATTTAAATCCAACAAAATTTGATTTTTCTTAATATGTTAAAATTTATTTAATTTAAATTGGAATTCAAATATACTAAAATTTTTGGGATGTTACAGATAAAGTGCGCTACGTCGTTACGCCCTTTCTGTTTAGTTTCTGTCCACACAATTTATTTATCATCAAGGGTTCTTATGGTTAATAATATTTCACATTACTAACCTACCAAGTCTAATTCTAATTTTTAATTGTAAGTTTCGTATTAATAATTGTAAATAAGGAAAGTTATGTCCTCCTTACCCTATGATATTTATTGAATTATTTACTAATTGGACTTAATATTTAAACAATAATCAGTACCCATTAATCACCTTTTCGTCATTTATTTCCATTCATAAGTTTATTGCCATTTATGACTATAACAGTAATATTTTCGTAGTGCAATTATTTACACTGGGTATCCTTAGTTAATCAGCCCCGAAATATCTATTTGTTGTAACCGAACAGAAAATTACTACTCTTGTTTATTAACTAATTTGTTGTCTGATGTATACATACATACATACATATATATATATATATATATATATATATATATATATATATATATATATATGCACCAGATCACTCACATTAAGTTGACCACTTGTTGATGCTAGATTTGCCGGGCAGTTCCGGGAAGACTTCTACACAAGTTTAACTTAATCTTGTGCCTTAGTAAAAATTTAATCTTGTGTCTTAGCGCACATATATTTACGCACTAGACCTCTTACATTAAGCTGACTACCTGTGGATGCTGGATTTGTCGAGCGGTTTTGGGCAGACTTCAACCACAAGTTAAGCTTAACCTCATGTCTAAATGCGGTTATAATTCAAATTTCCTAATTGGGGTGTATAATATTGATCCTAATTAATTTTGGAATTTCAACATTATCCTATTTTACTTTCCCCAATCAACATTGGTCATAATCGTTATTTATTGATATGTGGTCTTATTTATAGCAGTTAATTATATTGATTGCTACAAATGGTAACCACAAATATATTACTTCAATATGGATGACATTTTCTTGTAATTCCATAATTGAACATTTTCCAAACATTCAATACATTGTATATTTTACCATTTTACATTGATTTGGATGAATAAATTTTTTATATCTATATTTTATGTTTTCGTGCAGTCAACTTAGTTATTGTTGTTGTTGTTGTTATTATTATTATTTAAATATAATGATTTAGTAACCATACATTCCTTTTTGCATTCAGTCTTGCCAAAAGTTTTCAATCTTACAAAAAGACCTTTAGCCGTAATCATTGTAAATTATGCTTAATTAGTGGATTGAAATATTTCAAAATCAAAAGAAATATATGTAAATATATAATTTGGAATAGTTGATGAAAATTACGCACAAATATTTTTATTTATTTTTATATGCACATTTGCACCACTTTTCCTTTTTTAATACTTTTTATCATACCTCTTGTGATTTCAAAATATTGCATTTTTTTCAAAAGGAGGAAAACGACATACTTACAACAGTTAAGCGAAAACCCAACAATATTGAATACAAACAGGCATATTTCTTTTAATATTACAATCACATAATTTAACAATCATATCTTTTTATCCAAATTCACATAATTTATTATTCAACATTGAACTACTGATCCAAAATGTAAGTACATCTAATCGGTGTTTACATGGGAATAATTTCCAGATCTATAGTGCTTTTCAATAGTTGCAATATATTTTTCAGCATAACTGTAGGAATATGTGTAAAAAAAATTAAGAATCCTATAGTTAATATTATGCATAACTATAATTTACAATTCACAGGCTTTGCCAATTTATTAATTAGATCTGATAGGTGCTAGTTCAATTACAATCATATTACAAGCAGATCTGAAGAAAATAGGCTTAAAAATTGAGATATATTACAAACGAGGTAACTATGTTATTATAAATGTATATATAAAATTTCCCACTTACCTACAAGACTCCAAATCCAAAGTTTTAATCTATTAGGCCTATAATTCCCCAAATTTTTATAAATCTACAATTTATCTAAAAAGGGGATAATTTCAGATCTGTAGAGATGTAAGAAAATACGAAGAGAGGGGAGAATTGATTGTTGACCACTACTTTGCATTATTTTCCATTGGGTCTGATAATCCTCTCAATCCTATGTGATTTGGATTCGATTTGTTATATAAGAATATATTTTTATTTAAGAAATTAGGTTTGGAGAAGGAGGAAAATGGTAGGGCTTCGCTGCTGCCCACAGATTGTGTGGAAAAGAATGAGGCCTTACCCTTAGGAGTGGAATTGGCCTTGAACCATTAGATTCGTTTTAATAAACTTTCGTCCATCCATATATAATTTTATATACTTAGAACCCTACCTTCACTGCCTGGCTCGACCAAACGGTCACTGCCAGCAGTCGACCGCTTGTTTGACTTGGCAGTGAGGTGCCTGGGGGAAGATTTATTTCCATGTATATATATTATTCTAATTTATTTATTATCCGTCCATTTTCCTATTTTGTCCATAACTTTTTCATACGGACTTCATTCGCGAAACTCCAAACATGAAAGTTGACCAGAATTCCAAGAAGAACGCATCGGTTAAAGTTTTGTGGTCAAATTCCTTCGTTGGCAGAAATTCCCTATTTTTGAAATTCTAATAATTAATTTATTTCGCCAAAATTCTACGTTGTTACACAAATAGATCCATAAGAAGTAATTCTAATGGTTGTAGTGTTGAAATGACCCTTTTAGTTTTAAATTAAGGTTTTGTTAGTTTAACTAGTTGAACAACGTCACAGTGATTTTTGACTTTAAATTTTATTTTCAGCAAACTTTTGCTAATTCATTTTTTGATATTTTATTTATTGTTTTGAAGTTTATATGACAAAATCTTTTGTGCAATAACCACGGATCGTTTTCTTTGGCTAATAACACAAATTTGGAATATTTTTATTTTCATATTTAAAATATAAATGTTTTTATAACTATTTCCTTCAAAAATCAAAATTTGATTTTTATCGAAAATACTACATTTATTTTTTATAACCCTTGTCATAATTGGTTAATACTAAGAAGATTATATTTTAAATTTGACTAATAAAACATCAGTAATATGAGGTAAATAGATGTTTGTAATTGCTCACATCGCCTTTGCCGATAATGTATCCCTTGGAATTATCTCCAATTTGACAGTTCCTCCTTTCTATTAGATAATATTTGTTAATATGTCTTTTTCTCTTGTCATATGCTTTGAGCATCCACTGTCGAGTATCCATTTTCCACTTTTCTTGGGTAGGACCTATAAAAAAGTATGTAACGATGTTGGGACCCACTTCCTTCGTTAGGGTCCTAAGAGTTAGGTCTTAGGGAACCAAACCCAAGAGGGTTCAATATCCCTTTTATAAATATAATTCTTATTTTTATAAATGGTTTCTATAAATGATTTTATATATTTATCCCTAATCAAAAAATTATTGGTTTTAGGAACCCATATATATATATATATATATATTTAGCATAGCCGACCGATTTTTATAGAGTTCTGTAACACTCTTATTATGATTAATAATAAACTTACAATATGGTTCAGGTGACTGTAGTAAGCAGTCAACTAGTTCAGTTTTTAAGGTTGACCATCCACCGCGTATGGCTTTAAAGCGGGTCGTCCACTAAATTTATACAACTCTACGTAGGAAGAGAATTACATTTAAGCTACATTCTACATAAGGTAGAGCAATACATACGTTAACACAAGGCATAAATAAAACCGAAGTACAGGAGTATTATGCGTCGTTAGAACAGTGACGCAAAGTGAGAACATGGGTGACATGACGGGCAACACACTGCTCCATGGTTGAAATGACATAAGCAGCACCAAAAGTAGCTCCAATACATGTAAAGCATACTGCTACCGGGAAGGCACATGACAAAAGAACTGTTGTAGTAGTGAACTCCAATTGCTTCTCACCAAGAAGAAGCACAGTTGCTGGCAGGATCAGACGATCAACCAAACCAAAAAGTTAAGATAGTTTGAGAGCAAGCTCTTCCATATCGTCTAAACCGTTAGGCCAACCAATCACAATGATTGAAATCCAACAGATTTTACATTAAAGGTAAGTGCTATCGCATGAAATAGTGGAAGGAAATGAGAAATACTCAGCTAAATCAGCAAAGTTTGAGTTGATGCTTCCTTGTATTGCCAAAATCAGAGAGCAAAACAATAAACCAGCGCACCACCAAAGACACACACAACACTACCCAAAATTGCAAGAAGATAGATCCAAGCAGCCTTTACCAAATGAAAAACCAAAAACCTTAACAGAAACATTAGCCACCCGCACATAAAACTGTCAAAAGGAGTATAACCAACAAGTCGATAGCATAGAATACATTGAATACCTAGAAGCAGAACTAAACCATCACCGATAAGGCAGAGTCACCATCGAGACGCGAATCAGCAGATACTGGTAGGAGTTACTGCATGCACCGTGCTGGTGACAGACTTCAGACTTTGACCGCTACCTCCAGTTGATTAGCTCGTAGAAGCAGTTTCCTGGAAAGGAAACGACACAAGATGGGAAGTTTTGACAGGTGCGGTACTAGTGGATAAGGTACTGAGGAGATGAGGCTGGATAATATAGGGAGAAAGGAGCTTAGATCAGTTCCATGTGATGTAGTTTAAGAACAAAAGCTTAGATATGGAAATTTATTTCGATTTTGGATGGAGACCACGCACAACAAAAGCAGAGTGAGGAGAGTGAACAGATAAGCGGAGGGAAGGCAATTTGGTAAATTTAGAGTGTAGATTAAAGATGCAGTATAGAAGAAGGGTTGAAAGGGTGTACTCTGTCGCCATTAACGGCCTCCACCGAAAAGAAGCTTTTTTTTCAAATATTATTCGGTCAAAACATTGAATGTGGGAACCCATATATTAATAGTTATATAAACTGATTTTCTTATACTAGGTTTTGCTTAATTACTAGATATATACTTTTTATACAATTTCTTTCTAGGTTGAATATTAGACTTTTTTTTATAACCTAATCCCTTTTTACTAGTTATTGGTTTAGGATTTTCTATAATTTTAGATAAATTCTCCCTTCCTTTGTTAATGTTTGAAATATTTTTAATAATAACATCTAACTTAGTTTTAAGACTATAATTATCTTTCTACTATTTTAGTCCTAGTTTTTAACTCATGATTTTCAGAAATAAGTGCATTATTGTTTTCTTTTTGAGTTTCAATTTCTTGACTCGATAAAGAGAGTTGAGAAATAACATCAGAAACAGATTCCTGAATTTTTTAAGTTTCTTCTTCTAATATCTATTTTTCATCATTTATCATATCTCTTTCGAATTCTTCATTTTTCTGATCCTCATTAGCTTGTTTATATTTTCTTTTAAATTAATCCCTAAATTCTAATAATTCTGTATTTGTTTCTACCATATTTTCAAAAGTAAAATCACTAACCCTATTATCTTTGGCTATGAAGACACATTAGCTTGTTTAGTATCACTATCGCTTTCAAAAGATAAGGAATCTGAGACATCACATGTTACTGAAAATACCCGTCCCTTGGACTTTTATTTTTTATTTTTCATACGATATTCTTTCTTCTACTATGGAAAGTCTTTTTGAAGATGTCCTTTCTTGTGATAGCCGAAGCATTCAATTACTGATAAAGATGGTTTGTTGTTATGATGACCCGTATTTTTGGTCAATTTAAAATTTGAATTTTTGTATATTTTAATAGACTTTGAAATGAAAAGTGATGATTTTGGACTTGATAAAATTTGAAAATAATTTTAAAGTTGGTTTTATGTTTTATTTGACTTAAAACAGGTTCAGTGAACTTTTTAAATCCATCATAGATTTCGAAAATCAATATTTTAATGCTATTTTGATGACTTGTAAAAAGATCATTTTTGACATAATCTCAGAATCTAACGAAATCACTTTTATTGGATCTGGAATGTCAAAATATGATAGGATTTTAAATTTAAAGCCAACCGAGTTTTAATATGTAAGCGTACGGTATATAAACGCCAGTTGAAATTTCAGTCGAATTTCAATTAAACCTATAAATAAGGTGATTTTTCAAATGGACTCTGAATTCGACGTGACTAGTGTCATTGGAACCGTAGTTTTGTAATGTGGATAGATTTCAAATTTATTAATTTTGGACTTAGTATGTGGTCATACGACTAGAATGAAGTTAAAGACGTATAATTAATTCAGGGATTAATTAAACCATTATACACAAAATCCTATAACCAAGGAGAATTAGTAAACTCATTGTCCGCTAAGCCATGTGTCCCTTTCTTCCTCTCCTTTCCTTTTAATTGTACTTAATCCTATTTTTTTTAGTTTTCATTTAAAAATTACTTTCTTCCTTTCCTAAAACCCTTAATAACACCATTTTCTCTCCTCCTCTTCTCCTTTAAGCTAGCGCCACCACCCTAGGCACCTCCACTATCCCTCCACCACCGTGTGCCACCTCCCCGCCACCTCCTCAACCCCTCCTCTAGGTCATGGGCCCCTCCTCTAAGACAAAACCTCCTTACTCCTCTTAATTTCCAAAAGAAGCTACCTTTAACCCTAAATCACCTAAAACCATGCCCATCCTCCTCCGATGGACCCCACCTAACCACACCTTCCCTTCTACCACCTCGACAACCATGTGCCACCCCTTGACTAGCCATGTCGTGGGTCCCCCTTGCCTCCTCACACCCTTAAAAATTCCAATTTACTACCTAAATCAGTAATTTAAATCAAGCTTGAGTGTGTACGTGTAATTGCTGAGGAGTTTGAGTCAGAATGGAACAATCTTTAGTCCATTGCTAGCCTGTACAGTCCTACCAAGAAGTGTCAAGATGTAAGGATGTTTGGGGTGAGAACTTCTCTCTCGAATTACTAAATCTGTTTAGTTAAATCGTAGTATATAGCTTAATTGCTTCATTGTTATGTGATTGTTTTAGTATTGATATGTGATTGAATTGATATATAATGGTGATATGAATTGAAAGTAAAATTAGATAATTTAGCATGTTAATATACTGTTAAAATACTTATGATAGTTGTTGTACGATTAAACACCCATTCATAAGTCAAACAACGTATTTATAATCACCTGTTTAAGTGAAACTTGCTTAATAGAAAAACAACATGAAATGAACAAGTTATTATTGATTGTTTGAATATGTGGTTGATCTGAATTGGTTGAAAACCCCACATGGGTATTGGGATGATAATTGGCCCACACATCTCCTAAGTGTGTAGATAAGTTCACATTGTTTTGTGATGCAAACCCTACACGGGCATTGGGATGACAGTTTATTTACACGTCTCCCAAGTGTGTAGATAATAATCAATTGTTGCGAATTGGTTGAGAACCCCATGCATGTATTGGGATAATAATGAACCCTAATCCCAATTGTTGATTTTCATGTCAATTGATTGATTGACAGGACCGACATAAGCATTACTTATATATTTAAAGATTATACGGTGAAGTTGCACTTTATATTTGTCATTATTGGATGTTGAATAATTGCTTACAACTATTGTGGATACATATAATGTGTGAAATTCGTAACTGTAACGACCCCGGGATTTTCGACTCCGAAAATCGACACAAATCCCAGCGTCGACTGTTCAGACATCGAAAATACCGTATCATTAATAGAAAGAAGTTAGAAGATGAGAAATAGGAAGAAAGAAATATTAGAATAGAATGAAAACGAAGATCACAACTCACAGCGGAATGAATAAAATATATATATATATATATATATATAACATAACTTTTGAAATACAAATCAGTAACTTTATATACATCCCATCATCAGAGCACAACAGTCATTTCTGGAGCAGTTATAAACACCTGTTTCTAGATACAAACAAGGTCCACAGCGGAATATATGATAGCCTATAGCTAACCGGTGAAGCCTCCTACTTCCAGCTCCTTCAATAAATCTGTGAAATCCCGACTACTTGACTGCCCGTACAAATTTGGGCACCCAAGAGTTTAGGGAAAACAAAACAAAATAAACTCTGGGTCAGTCATGGGACTGGTGCGAGTAAACTCCAACCATTTGTTTAACTTTAAAAATCCTTTCAAAAGAAAAGATAATAGTAAGACCAGCCCACACATAAACACGGACGGTTTTTTACCTTACTATAACCCAAAACACTTTGATACGAAAATCCAGTTATATTATAATAATGTCTACATCAAGTAAATTACCAAATAGCAGAACGCTTGCATCTCACGCTCCACATATATTATAAAATCAAAAACCGCATGGCGCTTATTGGAGATTGGATTTCCAACATGACAAGGTATGGAACCACCTTCCGCTAGTGTATCTCTAGAGAGGAATACACTGGGTTCAACAAGAACATCTTGTAACCCGGCCCACACATGACCGACCACTCATTTCACTTGAGTGTATCGAATGTATATCACCAACGGTTGGGATCAGCAACCGTCTCCCGACTGGGACAACATCGAATAGAATAAGAATTTAAATGAACCTCTAGATAGGTGATTATACATCCTAATGGGAGCGACCCACATAGCCATGCTGCCTGCCCGATTTTTGTCCTTTCCCGGTTGTTGAGGCCTGAGGCTACGCATACTTACCATTCATTGATAGCACAATCACTTTGAATGCCACATGGTCAGATCCGTTAATCACTAGTTGAGTTTGCACAAATATTCTGGATATTATGTTAAGGGATAAATCCGTTGCAACCATATATATTCATACAGACCAACCCAATTGATCATTGGAAATACTCTGTCAGACATTCGTCCATTTACGTTCGTTCTGGGATTGAACGAGACCGAAGGCACCATTTCTATAAATAGAAAAGCCCTTGCACTTTACTCCGTCTTCAATATAATCAGCATACTTGGTTCGCAACGCTTATGCCGATACGGAGTGGTTCTTCGGATAATAATCCAACCGGTCTCTCCATATTGACAACGATGGTCAAAAACTTCGATAGTCTGTGATTTAACTATCGAATAAAACAAGTGTTCATCCAAACATATCAAGCAAATCACTGGGCTCTTTAATTAATATTCATTAATTAAATCACTTCTCCATTTTCTCTATCAATATTTGTTAACCAAATATTTTCAATAACCATATTGGCTTCTTACGCTATTTGGAAAACATTTCCATATATCGCCTTCTCTTATTTCCTATGCTTAGGAAATATATTTTATTTGAAATTGAAAACAATTTCAATCACTTATCTCTTTCTCGACTACTTTAACTATCCTCAGGAAATATTTACTTTTATATTTCCAAAATAACATTATTTGGGTTAAAACGAAAGCAGTATAAAACATCGTACGACAACCCAAAATATTCTATTCAACTAACTATTATCCAACACTTCTCTTCGAGATTGGATCTTGCTATTTCTCCATTTACAATGAAATCAATCAAGTTGGGGTAAAATTACCTCTCAGACCTTGACTGAAAACATCCTCAACTTCAAAACGGCAAAACCACTAATCTCGAATAAACACACTATAAAACCCAATTGTTCATTCTAAAACACGTGTATGGTTTTCTTTCTATTTCTAATTTATAGATTTCCCTTTTTGTTTACAATATTCTATTTTTGATTTCGTTTCCTTATCGAATTCTATATATATCGATATATAGATTTCTAATTGTCAAATTTCTTAAAAATATTCTAACTCATTAAATTCCCGGAAAAATTCGCCATAACCTCCCCTGTATCGGGAGCATCGGGAAATTTCAAATAGCTTCCCGGTACCTTCTCATTTCAAAAAGAAAAAGAAAAAGCCAAGCGGCTTGCCGATACGGCGCATAAAACCTCATATTCAATTTAAACATGTACCTCATCGTCGAGCACGCGAATTATATACCTTCATCACTTTATCCCATACCTGTCTCCTGTATGTCTATACCTGTCCAATTGATTTCAACTATTCCCAATTGCTTTAACTCAATTCGTTAATTAAATTGTTAATTAACTCTTTGGTCTATTTCACTTTTATATTTGGACATGACATGTTCAAATATATTTTTAACTTGCTTATCAACTAATTGAATTCAAATTTCAATTAAAGTTCTATATTCGATCTCGAATATACATTTACAAATCAAACTCATTTTTCAAAGTTCAACTTCAATTCCAACTCGATTAATTAATTCTTCTTTGCCTTATTTAACTCTATTCAATAATCAAAATATGATTATTGTTTCCAAAAATCATCTTACTTACTTTGCTTGAGTTCACATTTATTTTCTAACTCAAGTCTAGATTTTTAAATGGGAAAAATTCGGATTTTTATTTGCCTAAAAATCCCTGTATTTATTATATAAAATCCC
The DNA here is from genome assembly GCA_030737875.1 of Allium sativum. Taxonomy (NCBI): domain Eukaryota; kingdom Viridiplantae; phylum Streptophyta; class Magnoliopsida; order Asparagales; family Amaryllidaceae; genus Allium; species Allium sativum. Next base: position 620,435,688 of record CM060912.1, read on the forward strand.
ATATGATTTTAGTGGTTTCTGGCGCTGCACTTTTAAATATTTGATTTTGACATATATCGGAATCTATTTGACGAAATCCAGATTTTTCTCTTCTATTAGAAAATTATTATCTAACTGGTCCTGACGGTTCTTGTTTCAAAGAATTCCGACTTAATTTGACTCCGATATACTCAAATGAAGTTCGAGTCGCAAATTTTCGAACTGTAGCGCTGCGGCGCGTTCGTTTTAATTATATTTATAAATATAAACGTTAAACTTCGTTTAAAATGAATTCAACTCCACTCAACTCCATTTTCACTTTTATTGGAATTCCATATTCAAATTCCAATTTCACTTCTATTTGAATCCTATATTCAAATTCCATATTTTACTTTCCATTTAAATTATATAAATCCCACAGTTTAAATTTACATTTGAATGCTATATTCAAATTCTATAATTCCATTTGAATCCCTTTTTAAATTCTACATTCAAATCCCCTATTTAATTCTCTTTGAATTCAAATTCCATATTTATTCTATTTGAATTTCAAATATTCAAACTCCGATTCAAATTCTATATTTGAATTTCTATATTCAAATTCTATTTGAATTTTCCTTTCAAATTCTATTTGAATTTTCTTTTCAAATTCTATAGTTAAACTTCGTTCAAATCTCTATTTGACTTTTCTTTATTCAAATCCATTTGAATTCCTTTGAATTCAAATTCTATTTCAATTCCTTTGAATTCTATATTCAAAGTCTATATCTAACTCTCTTTGAATTCTACATTCAAAGTCCGTATTTAATTTTCTTTTATTCAAATTCTATATTCCAATGTTATACTCAAATTTTATTTGAATAATATATTTAAAAATTCCATTTTCAAATCCTATTTGAAATTTCTTTTGTATTTCAAATATTCCAACTCCTTTCAAATAAGTAAATTCTATTTGAATTTCTACTTAAAAATTCTATTTCAAGTTCTATTTTGAAATTCCATTTCAAAATCCCATTTCGAAATTCTATTTCAAAATTCCATTTTGAAATTCTATATTTTTAAATTCTACTTGAATCTCAAATAGAATTTCCTTTTTAAACTTTAAATATCCTTCTCATGATATTTTAGTAAATTAACATTTGGCCCAGTGATATTTAAAACAATCAAATCACCCAATTTTCAATCATTTGATTTTTAACACTTCATATATTAATGTATGTGAAATCAAGCAAACAAACAAACAAACAGATAATATATTTTTGAGGAATCCAGTCGGATTCCTCCAACCTGTTTTCCCTGCATCCACAGATGTTAGTCAACAGAAATAATACCCATCCTGCTTCGTGGCAGGACATCGCGGTATAGAAGGTCATCCACTAATCATAGCGTGAGGCGTATAGGGTAATCATCCGCTATGAAACTGCGGGCATCCGCTAATGAGACTGCGGGAATCCAACCAATCAATCAACCCAATATATATATAATAGCCTAAATAACTAATATATATAAAACAAGCAAAAAAATCCAAACAAGCAACAACAACTATTTTTAAGAAGTAAAAATAATTATAAATAAAAGGTGAGTGAGATTTACTCACCTCGATTTTCATTTGACGAATATCTGTTTAGAATTCCTTATCGTCTTGGCTTTGAATCCATTTACATGACATCTTCGCGTCTCCAAATCAACTTGAATCAAAATTACTTTCCACCTTATGGGCTTGCGAACTACTAGACAAATTCCCGAATATCTCCAATATCGCATAAGCCTAACTGACATTCCTTCGAACACTTTGTTAACAATCCTCCTTCTCATTTTCTATCACTCCGCCCCTGTCTAAAACACTTCGGCCTCCTCCTAACCATTTCCTTTATCGGACCAGCAACCAAACATCATTGTCAATGCTATAAAACAACGGCCTCACCGACCAAACACAACTCTTCCGAATGGACAGCCCAAACTGCATATACCCCCTACCTCGACATTTCTGCAAACACATCACAGTCGTATACTGCTACTGCCATTTACTCGAACTCCCATCCAGAAATCCCAAATCGAACTCCTTAGACAACGCACCATTTTTCCCAAACGAAAACTGTCGCACCATCCAGTTCATCACCGAAACCAAGTTCGTACAACCCTGAAACATTTCCACTCGCCACTTCTCACTCTGAATACTTCGCACCTCTTAAATTTCTTCCCAAAAATCACGGTTTGAACTTCCCAAATCTCTCAGTTCGAAACCCCATCACCCCTGATGTTCGAGCCTTGCGACAGTTGAATGGATCGCGACTTCTTCCCTATCGAAAGCTTCACGAAGTATGAATCTCCTCCGAGAACATCGCGCACCTCTCGCGAGTGAGTCAGCGCGCCTCGAGCTTCCAGGAACTTCACGGTGTAATTGCGACTTTCGATTTCAATTGCGGTTTCCCCTTCTTCTTTTTTTTTTTTTTTTATTTCGGTGGATTGATTTGTTTTCAACTTTGAATTGGGGAAAAGGAACGAAAGTAAGAATGAAGATGGGATTCAGAATGAAAGAATAGCGAAGCCTTAACCTTGTTTTATAGGCGCGAGAAGGAACATCCAGTACTTAAAGCCATTAAATCCTGTCTGCCTTTGTTAAGAAGCTAGAGAACAGAATATTGTGCTCGAGAAATGTATAGGTCTGTGAAATTTAGTTTAGGGTGACGATATAAAAGAAGTAGGTCGGCTGAATTAATTCCTTTGATTTGATTTTGTTTAATTAAATAATAAAATATTTCACGGTCCCTTAAATTCAAATCTCGAACCACTATTAAATCGTAACGAGTAACGTTGCTAATGTTATTCACCATTCTAAATTCAACGGAATGAGTTCTGAAATTAAATTAAATTGTGAAAAAGATAACAATTTGAATTAACGATTTAAACTAAATTAGATTCAACATATAATCGATTTCAAACAATCCAATTTATCGAAAATAAATTATTATTACCGTTCTAATTCAATACAGAATTTTATATTAGTCAACTGAATTGTTTCAATTCAGTTTTAACTCTGAATTCACTTGTTACCATTCATATCAAATATATAAAATTCATTTGCATTTATAATTCGGTATTTAAAACAAATTTAAATGTTCGCTATAAATCGACGAAAAATCTGGGACGTTACATTCTTTTCCCCTTAAAAGAATTTCGTCCCCGAAATTACTAAGGCAGAAGAAATGCTACTAGCCTATTACTTTCCACTTATGCTGAAACTCCACTCCTTATTTCAATAAATTTTATTCTACCAAAACATTTGGTTTCTCATTCACATGCATTCAAATTGATTCTAAATCAATTTATTTACTTGATTTATTTAACTTGTTTTAAGTTAAATTTTAATTCCAGAATTCAAATCCCCGGTTTTTTTATTTCAAATCACTTCTGAAATCATATATATATTTATTTCATCTCAAATTCAAAATATTTGAATTTTCAAACCACTTGTTTTCTTTCAAAACAAATTTCCATCAAAAACTTTCTAAGGTAGCAACCCATCACTTATAAACTCGAAAATGAACACTGATGATGTTGCAATCATCATCAGAATTATTTCCCAGCCACTAAAGTGAGTTCAGTGCTTTAAAACTTTTTAAAATCCATCTCAAAATGATTTCTATTCAAAAATCCTTTCAAAATAAAACTATTTTATTTTAATATATTTTGGAAATATTTTCCAACTTCCTAGGATTTTAAATTCTAAATTTTGCTTTGAATTCCATTTTAATCCATCTCATTTGTATATTCTTCATTCATATACAAATTCTATTCGGTTATATATAACCATTCCCATTTTATGATCTAATTTGATTAAAATTTTAACATCCAACACATCCATATATCATAATAATTTCAAAAATTATTCTTTCTATATCAAAATAGAATTTTGGGTAAAATAATTTCATTTACCCCCTTTAAAACAATACTGTGTCGAATTTCTCTGTTCAAGTGTTTAGAAATTCCTATCGACTTCGTGGCGTCCCACGATTCGATCAGAATTCATAAACCACTCAACAGACTAGCCAACACAATATAAAACGATTGTTTTAATCAATTAACAAATACGCTCTCTTGTTTACATACACTCAACTCATTCTAGGGTACTACTGACCCTATCTTTAATGAGCACAACTCCACTAAAGCCTAGGTATTCGCTCAATCTAAGCTCTGATACCAACTGTAACGACCCCGGGATTTTCGACTTCGAAAATCGACACAAATCCCAGCGTCGACTGTTCAGACATCGAAAATACCGTATCATTAATAGAAAGAAGTTAGAAGATGAGAAATAGGAAGAAAGAAATATTAGAATAGAATGAAAACGAAGATCACAACTCACAGCGGAATGAATAAATATATATATATATATAACATAACTTTTGAAATACAAATCAGTAACTTTATATACATCCCATCATCAGAGCACAACAGTCATTTCTGGAACAGTTATAAACACCTGTTTCCAGATACAAACAAGGTCCACAGCGGAATATATGATAGCCTATAGCTAACCGGTGAAGCCTCCTGCTTCCAGCTCCTTCAATAAATCTGTGAAATCCCAACTACTTGACTGCCCGTACAAATTTGGGCACCCAAGAGTTTAGGGAAAACAAAACAAAATAAACTCTGGGTCAGTCATGGGACTGGTGTGAGTGAACTCCAACCATTTGTTTAACTTTAAAAATCCTTTCAAAAGAAAAGATAATAGTAAGACCAGCCCACACATAAACACGGACGGTTTTTTACCTTACTATAACCCAAAACACTTTGATACGAAAATCCAGTGATATTATAATAATGTCTACATCAAGTAAATTACCAAATAGCAGAACGCTTGCATCTCACGCTCCACATATATTATAAAATCAAAAACCGCATGGCGCTTATTGGACATTGGATTTCCAACATGACAAGGTATGGAACCACCTTCCGCTAGTGTATCTCTAGAGAGGAATACACTGGGTTCAACAAGAACATCTTGTAACCCGGCCCACACATGACCGACCACACATTTCACTTGAGTGTATCGAATGTATATCACCAACGGTTGGGATCAGCAACCGTCTCCCGACTGGGACAGCATCGAATAGAATAAGAATTTAAATGAACCTCTAGATAGGTGATTATACATCCTAATGGGAGCGACCCACATAGCCATGCTGCCTGCCCGATTTTTGTCCTTTCCCGGTTGTTGAGGCCTGAGGCTACGCATACTTACCATTCATTGATAGCACAATCACTTTGAATGCCACATGGTCAGATCCGTTAATCACTAGTTGAGTTTGCACAAATATTCTGGATATTATGCTAAGGGATAAATCCGTTGCAACCATATATATTCATACAGACCAACCCAATTGATCATTGGAAATACTCTGTCAGACATTCGTCCATTTACGTTCGTTCTGGGATTGAACGAGACCGAAGGCACCATTTCTATAAATAGAAAAGCCCTTGCACTTTACTCCATCTTCAATATAATCAGCATACTTGGTTCGCAACGCTTATGCCGATACGGAGTGGTTCTTCGGATAATAATCCAACCGGTCTCTCCATATTGACAACGATGGTCAAAAACTTCGATAGTCTGTGATTTAACTATCGAATAAAACAAGTGTTCATCCAAACATATCAAGCAAATCACTGGGCTCTTTAATTAATATTCATTAATTAAATCACTTCTCCATTTTCTCTATCAATATTTGTTAACCAAATATTTTCAATAACCATATTGGCTTCTTACGCTATTTGGAAAACATTTCCATATATCGCCTTCTCTTATTTCCTATGCTTAGGAAATATATTTTATTTGAAATTGAAAACAATTTCAATCACTTATCTCTTTCTCGACTACTTTAACTATCCTCAGGAAATATTTACTTTTATATTTCCAAAATAACATTATTTGGGTTAAAACGAAAGCGGTATAAAACATCGTACGACAACCCAAAATATTCTATTCAACTAACTATTATCCAACACTTCTCTTCGAGATTGGATCTTGCTATTTCTCCATTTACAATGAAATCAATCAAGTTGGGGTAAAATTACCTCTCAGACCTTGACTGAAAACATCCTCAACTTCAAAACGGCAAAACCACTAATCTCGAATAAACACACTATAAAACCCAATTGTTCATTCTAAAACACGTGTATGGTTTTCTTTCTATTTCTAATTTATAGATTTCCCTTTTTGTTTACAATATTCTATTTTTGATTTCGTTTCCTTATCGAATTCTATATATATCGATATATAGATTTCTAATTGTCAAATTTCTTAAAAATATTCTAACTCATTAAATTCCCGGAAAAATTCGCCATAACCTCCCCTGTATCGGGAGCATCGGGAAATTTCAAATAGCTTCCCGGTACCTTATCATTTCAAAAAGAAAAAGAAAAAGCCAAGCGGCTTGCCGATACGGCGCATAAAACCTCATATTCAATTTAAACATGTACCTCATCGTCGAGCACGCGAATTATATACCTTCATCACTTTATCCCATACCTGTCTCCTGTATGTCTATACCTGTCCAATTGATTTCAACTATTCCCAATTGCTTTAACTCAATTCGTTAATTAACTTGTTAATTAACTCTTTGGTCTATTTCACTTTTATATTTGGACATGACATGTTCAAATATATTTTTAACTTGCTTATCAACTAATTGAATTCAAATTTCAATTAAAGTTCTATATTCGATCTCGAATATACATTTACAAATCAAACTCATTTTTCAAAGTTCAACTTCAATTCCAACTCGATTAATTAATTCTTCTTTGCCTTATTTAACTCTATTCAATAATCAAAATATGATTATTGTTTCCAAAAATCATCTTACTTACTTTGCTTGAGTTCACATTTATTTTCTAACTCAAGTCTAGATTTTTAAATGGGAAAAATTCGGATTTTTATTTGCCTAAAAATCCCTGTATTTATTATATAAAATCCCATATGATTTTAGTGGTTTCTGGCGCTGCACTTTTAAATATTTGATTTTGACATATATCGGAATCTATTTGACGAAATCCAGATTTTTCTCTTCTATTAGAAAATTATTATCTAACTGGTCCTGACGGTTCTTGTTTCAAAGAATTCCGACTTAATTTGACTCCGATATACTCAAATGAAGTTCGAGTCGCAAATTTTCGAACTGTAGCGCTGCGGCGCGTTCGTTTTAATTATATTTATAAATATAAACGTTAAACTTCGTTTAAAATGAATTCAACTCCACTCAACTCCATTTTCACTTTTATTGGAATTCCATATTCAAATTCCAATTTCACTTCTATTTGAATCCTATATTCAAATTCCATATTTTACTTTCCATTTAAATTATATAAATCCCACAGTTTAAATTTACATTTGAATGCTATATTCAAATTCTATAATTCCATTTGAATCCCTTTTTAAATTCTACATTCAAATCCCCTATTTAATTCTCTTTGAATTCAAATTCCATATTTATTCTATTTGAATTTCAAATATTCAAACTCCGATTCAAATTCTATATTTGAATTTCTATATTCAAATTCTATTTGAATTTTCCTTTCAAATTCTATTTGAATTTTCTTTTCAAATTCTATAGTTAAACTTCGTTCAAATCTCTATTTGACTTTTCTTTATTCAAATCCATTTGAATTCCTTTGAATTCAAATTCTATTTCAATTCCTTTGAATTCTATATTCAAAGTCTATATCTAACTCTCTTTGAATTCTACATTCAAAGTCCGTATTTAATTTTCTTTTATTCAAATTCTATATTCCAATGTTATACTCAAATTTTATTTGAATAATATATTTAAAAATTCCATTTTCAAATCCTATTTGAAATTTCTTTTGTATTTCAAATATTCCAACTCCTTTCAAATAAGTAAATTCTATTTGAATTTCTACTTAAAAATTCTATTTCAAGTTCTATTTTGAAATTCCATTTCAAAATCCCATTTCGAAATTCTATTTCAAAATTCCATTTTGAAATTCTATATTTTTAAATTCTACTTGAATCTCAAATAGAATTTCCTTTTTAAACTTTAAATATCCTTCTCATGATATTTTAGTAAATTAACATTTGGCCCAGTGATATTTAAAACAATCAAATCACCCAATTTTCAATCATTTGATTTTTAACACTTCATATATTAATGTATGTGAAATCAAGCAAACAAACAAACAAACAGATAATATATTTTTGAGGAATCCAGTCGGATTCCTCCAACCTGTTTTCCCTGCATCCACAGATGTTAGTCAACAGAAATAATACCCATCCTGCTTCGTGGCAGGACATCGCGGTATAGAAGGTCATCCACTAATCATAGCGTGAGGCGTATAGGGTAATCATCCGCTATGAAACTGCGGGCATCCGCTAATGAGACTGCGGGAATCCAACCAATCAATCAACCCAATATATATATAATAGCCTAAATAACTAATATATATAAAACAAGCAAAAAAATCCAAACAAGCAACAACAACTATTTTTAAGAAGTAAAAATAATTATAAATAAAAGGTGAGTGAGATTTACTCACCTCGATTTTCATTTGACGAATATCTGTTTAGAATTCCTTATCGTCTTGGCTTTGAATCCATTTACATGACATCTTCGCGTCTCCAAATCAACTTGAATCAAAATTACTTTCCACCTTATGGGCTTGCGAACTACTAGACAAATTCCCGAATATCTCCAATATCGCATAAGCCTAACTGACATTCCTTCGAACACTTTGTTAACAATCCTCCTTCTCATTTTCTATCACTCCGCCCCTGTCTAAAACACTTCGGCCTCCTCCTAACCATTTCCTTTATCGGACCAGCAACCAAACATCATTGTCAATGCTATAAAACAACGGCCTCACCGACCAAACACAACTCTTCCGAATGGACAGCCCAAACTGCATATACCCCCTACCTCGACATTTCTGCAAACACATCACAGTCGTATACTGCTACTGCCATTTACTCGAACTCCCATCCAGAAATCCCAAATCGAACTCCTTAGACAACGCGCCATTTTTCCCAAACGAAAACTGTCGCACCATCCAGTTCATCACCGAAACCAAGTTCGTACAACCCTGAAACATTTCCACTCGCCACTTCTCACTCTGAATACTTCGCACCTCTTAAATTTCTTCCCAAAAATCACGGTTTGAACTTCCCAAATCTCTCAGTTCGAAACCCCATCACCCCTGATGTTCGAGCCTTGCGACAGTTGAATGGATCGCGACTTCTTCCCTATCGAAAGCTTCACGAAGTATGAATCTCCTCCGAGAACATCGCGCACCTCTCGCGAGTGAGTCAGCGCGCCTCGAGCTTCCAGGAACTTCACGGTGTAATTGCGACTTTCGATTTCAATTGCGGTTTCCCCTTCTTCTTCTTTTTTTTTTTTATTTCGGTGGATTGATTTGTTTTCAACTTTGAATTGGGGAAAAGGAACGAAAGTAAGAATGAAGATGGGATTCAGAATGAAAGAATAGCGAAGCCTTAACCTTGTTTTATAGGCGCGAGAAGGAACATCCAGTACTTAAAGCCATTAAATCCTGTCTGCCTTTGTTAAGAAGCTAGAGAACAGAATATTGTGCTCGAGAAATGTATAGGTCTGCGAAATTTAGTTTAGGGTGACGATATAAAAGAAGTAGGTCGGCTGAATTAATTCCTTTGATTTGATTTAGTTTAATTAAATAATAAAATATTTCACGGTCCCTTAAATTCAAATCTCGAACCACTATTAAATCGTAACGAGTAACGTTGCTAATGTTATTCACCATTCTAAATTCAACGGAATGAGTTCTGAAATTAAATTAAATTGTGAAAAAGATAACAATTTTAATTAACGATTTATACTAAATTAGATTCAACATATAATCCATTTCAAACAATCCAATTTATCGAAAATAAATTATTATTACCGTTCTAATTCAATACAGAATTTTATATTAGTCAACTGAATTGTTTCAATTCAGTTTTAACTCTGAATTCACTTGTTACCATTCATATCAAATATATAAAATTCATTTGCATTTATAATTCGGTATTTAAAACAAATTTAAATGTTCGTTATAAATCGACGAAAAATCCGGGACGTTACAGTATAAATGGAATTATATGGTAGTTGATTCAATTTCATTCCAATCCACAATAAACTTGAATATTTTAATAATATAATATTCGATGAAAAATCAAAGTTTGATTTGATGTCCGGTTTTGGATGGATGCAATGATATTAAAATATCAATAAATTTTTGTAACTATACCAAGTGATTTTGAATTAATTTTCATATGGTTTTAGCCTATCAAAGTTTTTAATTCGAAATGAATTCTAACTTCTGAAAGTGAAGTTGGTTAGGCTATGTAGAAAGCGTTTTAAAAGAAGATTCTTTTTGAAAGTTTCTTGTTTATTTTTATAATGACTATCAGGAAAGTTTGGACTAAAAATAACGAGCTTCGAAAGTAATATTATTTTGATGATTAAAATAATATTAAAATGACTTAATATTGAAATATTTGATTTTGATGGAAAATGATTGAAACAGAATTTCCAATAATGATTATATATATTTTATATAATTTATAAAATATTTTGGAAGCTTTTCAATTTATTTTTAAATTATAAATTGACTTGGGCTTGCATAAGACATGTTGCGCGATGGCATTTCATAAACGTTGACTCGTAACTTTAATATGATGTACCGGAAGATCCGATCATCGAATTCTCTTGAAACTGGAAGCGTTGGTCTAGAAGGAAATGAATTTTCCAATGGAAAACAATGTTTTGAAATCCAACGGTTTGATTTTAATGTAAGTCCTAATCTATTTTTAAAAAGGTTACTATGGATGCAGTTAGATGGCCGAAATTGAAAACCGACTGTAAGGGCCTTAATAAAATTATTAAAAATATGAATAAGTTATGTTAAATCATAGTAAATGATTTTAAAAGATTTTGGATGGAATATTACAAGTTTGAATAAATAAAAAGTATTTTTATCTGAATGAGCTAGTTAACAACAAGAATAAATAACCAAAAGGAATACATGATGGTTCCTAAGATTACGGTTTAGTATCACCCATGAGATCTAACTGGAAGCTATTCTATTAGGATAAGGGCGGAGAGAACCGAAAGGACATCGGATATTCGACTAAGACCAGATAATGTTTTTCTGAGTTAATCGATCCAATGGTTTTAAAATAACATACTGGATTGTAAGGGTTTAAATGTAACCCATGTTTTCCAACGTATGAATTGGATTGGATGTTAATGGAAATAATCTTCGAATATTTCAGTATTGGAATTCGTAACTACAAGGATACTATTGTGAAGAATTTGGAAGATATAAATATCGTTATTCCCAATACGGTATTTGTTGGTTTTAAAATTTGGTATTGAATATAAGTTGATATGATTTCTATTCAAAGCCTAGCATTTTATATTAAATTGGATTTTGGGTTTGTCATGAATGCCGTCTTTAATAACACTGTTCTTAAACCTAGTTGAAAATGGAATTTACAGAATAAATCTTTTAATTAGGATTTAATGGAATTTTGTCAAAGTGAAGTTTTTCGATTTGATAAACTAAATTGGAATTAAATGGAAAATTGATATTGGGTTTATCGTGAACAATGTTTTAAATAACATTTGTTCATTAACCCAGTAAAAGATAGGATTAATTTCCTAAAGTTGAATAATCATTAAATAATGAATTTTGAGATTAAAAAGGTGTTAGATTTTAATTTCCTAAAGTTGAAAAAACATTAAATAATGATTTTTAAGATTAAAACTGTGTCAGATTTTAATGAATCGTTAATTAGATTCGAAATGTAAAGGGTAATTAAATTTTCCTAAACACAATGAGTGTTAGGTATGAAGTGCTACCAATTTTGCTCTACGGGACGGGCAAGTTGGGATTGGAATAACAATATGAAATATTATCTTTCATGTAAAACTCGATTCTCCCGACAAGGCGTTTAAACCTTAATTTGAGTTGAATTTAGGAAAAGAGGTTATAAGATATTTTGAAATTATTTTCAGGAAAGATTGAAGCAAGAGGTTTAAATGATATAAATCTTTGATAAAATTTAAGAGAGTAATTCCCAAAGTAAAGAATATTCTTGATTGGAATAAGATGTATGATATCTTTATTTATCACTTAATTTTAAAGATGCACAAATCATTCAAAAAGACCTAGTTTGACCCATTCTGAATAACAGTTACGATGATTAAAAGTCAAAGACAATGAACACAGTGGTTGGAGACTGGAAATCTTACATCGTTTACATTATTGCCGATGTCTTGATTGGGCTGTACACCTACGACAATGTAATGAGTGGTGGTCATCCAGAAGTACTTGGTGATTGATCGGATATACAAGGGCCTCTCTCCTGTATTGGATATGTGGGATGAGGAATAAGGTGCCTCTGATTCCGTTCAGACCCAGAACGGACATGCAAATGGATTATGTGTATGACATTGTATTTTATGCTGTATTAATTGATCTCTACAATATATATATTTGTTTGGTGGTGGATAATTTATTCTCTTAGCTTAACACCCTTTTTTGAGACGTACGAGCTCAGGGGTTATATATTAGCAGACATAAGTTGTATAGTATAAATTGACAATGTAGTATGCTGGGATGCAGTGACCAAAGATTTTCTTGAAAATTAGAGCTCTGTGGATGATGATCAAAGCATGGCTAATATAACATAGCTTTGTGTTGAGAGGTGGCTTCGTCAAGCTTCGCTCCCTGGTATGAGCCCAAAACGAGATGAAGGACAACAGATAGGACATGCGTTTCTTTCTAGCAAGAAGTGATTCCATGGTATGGATCCCAGGCGGTTCACTTATGTGGATGGTGGAATCGAGGGCCCTCAAATGTGGAAAACAAGGCCATGTTTGTAACAACCCGGAATTTTGGGGCCAATTTAAAATTTTTATTTCAGAAAATTTTATTAGAAAATACGTCAGAAAAAGAGAAAGAAGAAAATTTGTATTTAATAACAATAATAATATAAAGGTTTTAAATAAGATTTAGACGTTGTTAATGAGATTTATAAATATATGTTGATAAGTTGATTTATTAGTAATATGTTAACTATGCATTCATTTCATTCCTTTATATATATATATATATATATATATGTGTGTGTGTGTGTGTGTGTGTGTGTTTATTTCACTCACATTTTAAACCTTGTGCATGCAACCTACAAGGATCATATCTTTTTTTTGCATTGAATTCTAACGTTTCACTATAGTTTATATTGCATTCATTCATTTCAACTTAATTTTCGTTATTTTTCTATACATGCATGCAAGTCTCTTACCTTGTTTTCAATGCATGCATTCATTTGCTCATTTATGTCCATGTTAATGGATTAAATTATATCTTAAAGGTTTATTTAATTTTATACTCAACTAATAAAATGTTAGATTGTTTGTCCATGTTTTATCTTTCATAACTAAGTGTAACATTAGACTTGTAAGTTTATATATATGCATAATATTTTCAACTAGATATTTGGATTTTATAAAAGGGATTTTGTCAGCACACAAATACTTTAAAACTGATTGTTGTAATTATGCGATTTGTATTATTAGGGAGCTTTGATTGAATTTAACTCATACAAACATATATATAGTAAAACTACATTCATGTTTTCATTTAAAATTTATTATTTATTTCAAATCTTGATAATATGAAATAATTTATTTTCTTTAAAAGTTAAAAGGAAAAAATTAAATACATGCTTTAAACATTGGATATATATATATATATATATATAGTAAGACCTATTCTTGCAATTAATCAATGTGAATTTGAATTGCCTTAAAAATGTGTATATACATAGAAGTCTTTACATTCACATACCTTGGAGAGTTAATTATACACGTTAAGAAATTAATTGGGCATTGATTGACACATAAGTCAATCAATATGGTTTAATAAAGAATTATTTCATGAAATGAAATATTCATTTGTTGGTTAAAAATAAATTGATTGCAATTAATTATAATTAAGTATTTTGTTGTTATACATTAAACGATAAATGGAAGTTACCAATGTAATACGATATTAACAAAAATATCAACAATATTCTTTAATTACAGATTTGTTGAATATATAGAAATTCAAATGAATGCTTTATACATGTTTGAAAAAGAAAATGCTAATCCATATGATATTTATGGTTGAGGAAATCATAGTAAGTATTAATTAGCAAATTTATTGATTTCGGTGCTAATGAAAAGGATATATTTTAGGTAAAGTATAATTAGTGAGATGAACATGGAAAGATATTAGAAATCAAATGAATAAATATTCTTTAAGTTTTGTAACCTAAGAATTCTTTATTTCATATATAAAATTTATTCTATGTCTCCACTTTCTCATCCTAAACATAAAATATTATAACCCTAATTCTCAAAAGAAGACAACCACCATCTATCTTCTTGAATGGCCGACGTGCTCTAAACTTCTTCTCCTCTTTTCTTCAAATCCACACAACAAATGCCAATAATTCCAAAGACAAAATCAAAGAGCTCCATGAGCTCTATAATCCCAATGGCTATGATCAAGTTTTGAGCCGTGATGTGTGAGAAATTGTGACGCAAAGGCCTGAAGTTTGAGGGGTTTTTCAGAACCGTCGGGGGCGGCGAACTCAAAGCTACGACGGGCGGAGGTGGCGCATGACCTAGGCTTCGACGTGAGGTGTTCAGATGTGGCTCCGATGAAATATAAGGTGGTGCGACGCGAAGAAGAAGGAACAGCTACGAGGGTTAAACGCTATTAACTAATGTAATTAGTTTAGTTATTTAATTAATTATTTAATGATCGATGTATAAAAATTATCATATCTTATTCAGAACTTATCAGAATCAAACGATTTTCGAACCGTTGACCTTGTATTGGAGAACTCTTCGCAAGGAAACTAACTAGAGTCAAAACGGAGCACATCAGAATTTTGAGAAAATTCAGATCTGAACCATACAATATTGGTGAGATTTCTAATTTTAGATAATTAAATCAATTTAATTATTTGTTTCCTCGCCGTTAAATAATTGCTTGTATGTTAATTAATCATATTTGTGCTGTGAGGAATTATGATTGCTGTTCTGTTGATTTGCACTGTATAGATCTCTGTTTCTCCGTTGTTGTTTGTGATGAATATGTTCTGTGCTGTGTTGAAACAGCCATATTATTCTGGATCTCCATTTCTTGATGTATTCAAGATAAAGTCTCATCTTTATTGTTTATTTTTATTTTTATTTCTTAAATTATTAGATATTTAATCCTTGTTTCATGAATTTTGTTTATAAAATAAAACACCAATTTTTAACATGAATTTTTGTTCACAAAATAAAAGACATTTTCTTAACATAAATTTTGTTCACAAAATCAAGGACAAAAGTTTAACATATATTTTGTTTACCAAATAAAGGGAATTGTTAACATAAATTTTGCTTACAAAGTAAATGACAAAGTTCTTACTTTGATTTTTAAAAAGACAATTCTTATGTTATTTTGTTAACATAATTAAAAAGACAACTTTTTGTTTACAAAAAAAAAAAAAAATGTTTATGTAATTTTTGTTTACATAATAAAGAGACAAGTTTTTGTTTACGAGATTAAAAGAAAGGTTTATATTTTTGTTTTCAAAATTAAAAGAAAAGTTTACATCTTTGTTAAACAAAATAAAAGAAAGGTTTACATCTTTGATGAATAAAAGAAAGGTTCACATCTTTGATTTACCAAATAAAAGTATAAGGGAAGAGATGAATATTTTGATTCACAAATAAAAAGAAAGTTTGATTTTTATTTTAATTGTCAAAATAAAAAGGAAGTTTAAATCTTTATGCTGATTTATGAAATAAAGAAAGAATAAATATTTTATTTTGATTTACGAATAAAATAAAGACTAGATATTTTATTTGATTTACAAATAAAATAAAGATGAGACCTTTATTGTGATTCATCAAAAATACACCAAATCTTATTTGTGTTAAAATAGTGTGATGACACAATTTACACCGTTGTGTAAATTTGAATATAATGACACCAAAAAACATCGTTGTGTTAAATTGAGTTTTATGACACCAAAACCACCGCGGTGTTAAATTGAGTATTGTATCACATATTTCATAGTTGCGTTGGTTTGAATATTATGACATCAAAACCACCGATGTGATAATTTGAGTATTGTGACACATATTTTATCGTCACATTATATAATTGAAATGGATCAAATAATGGCATTAGAAATATAGTTATTTAGAAATGCTGACACTAGGAAAAATATTTACATAAGCTATAGGAAACATTTATTTAAATGTATAGGAAATAAAAGACATTTACATCTATTTCAATGTATAAGAATTAAAATATAAAGTTACATTTTTCTAATGGAAAGAAGAATAAAATAAAGAGTTACATTTTTTCTAATGTTAAATAAAATAAAATAAAGTAAAATAAAAAGTTACATTTTTCTAATGTAAAGTAAAATAAAAAGAAACCATTTATATTTCTTTATGTAAAGAGAAAGGAATAAATGACATTATTTTCCAATAAATAAGAATTAATATGCTTAACCCGAGGTTGGATTGAGTTGTGATGTAAATCTGCCCGGACCCGCCCGGCTGTCCAGTAATCACAACAATACCTATCCAATGTGAGAGGTTAAAGCATATATATTAATTTTCTAAATTTACATTTTATATATGTAAATTACTACAAATATTTAGAGTAAGTAAAATAAAATATAGGAAAAAAAAGAAGAACATTTATTTACATTGGGTAAATGAAAAGATTAAATAAAAGTCACATTTTTATGTAATTAAAGAATATGGTTTTACATTGTAAATAAAATAACATTTCTATGTAAAATGGAATTAAACGAATAAATATGTTGATAAGAATTATTTACATTTCCTTATGTATATAAAAAGGATTAATAGAATAATTATGTGAATAATATTTATCTACATTTTCATATGCAAATAATTAAGATAAAAGTAAAAGATGCATTTATTTATAATTATTGTAAATAAATATTGTAAAAGTCAAGGTAAACATTTATTTACAAAAAGTGTAAATAAATAAGAATAAGAAATTTAAAACATTTATTTACAAATAGTGTAAATAAATAAGAATAAGAAATTAAGTACATTTATTTACAAATAGTGTAAATAAATAAGAAAAGGAATTAGAAACATTTATTTATAAATAATGTAAATAAATAAGATAAAAGAAGTAGAGAAATATTTATTTACATTTAGGTAAATAAATAAGGAAAAGAATAGAAAAACATTTATTTACATTTAGGTAAATAAATAGAAAATAAATTAAAAGGATATAAAGCATAATTTATTTACAATTAGAGTAAATAAAATAAGAAAGGTAGTAAAATAAAACAAGAAATATTTTATCGTCATTTTAGATGCGATAAAAAGAATAGACTTTTATAATTGAAATAGCAAAACGATTTATATATATATATATATATATATATATATATATATATAAAAACTAAATTTAAACGAAACACGCGCGGTAGTTCGCGTATCGACAATCATAACTTTAAATGGTTATACCGAAAGACCCAACGGTCGGATTTTCCCAAAACAGAAACCGTTAGGACCGCTTTGGGAAAATCTTTCCAACGATATAGATTTCGTCAAAAATCCAACGGTTAGATTTCAAGTTATGTGTAAATCAAATTTGGTTGCAAACAGCGCCAGGGTCGCCCATCGACCCGAAGCGTCGTTAAATTAATTTAGGCTATTTTTATATAAATAAAAGTAGCGATAGGTCGTTATTAAATATTAATAACGATATGAAGTGATTTTAAATTATATATATATGCGAGAATCATTTGAAAAGACCGAGTTCAATCTCATTTCAAATGATTATACGACGTTCTAAGTCGAAGATTTAAAGACGGCGATTGAAGACCGGCGATCTTCACGTCGAATGGATGTGTTGCTACTGAGACCCATGAGAGGAGTAGCTACCTTGAAAGGGCTTCAGTGGTGGCCGTTCGGACGAAGTGTTGATTTGTACGGATTTGACTTTCGCCCAGACCCAGGGCATAAGTTTATAAATGGAATGTATGTCTGACGTTGTAGTCCTTTATACTACATTCGTTGATCTCTGTTAATATATATCTGTTTGGTGGTTAACACCCTTCTCTGAGACTTAGGAGCTTAGAGGTTATATATTGGTAGAAATTAATGGTATAGTATGGACTGACAATGTGGCATACTAAGATGCATTGATCAAGGCTTTTGTTGAAAAGCAGGCCTTGTGGTTGATGATCAAAGCACGGCCTGTTTAGGCGTAGCTTTGTGTATAGCGTGACTTCGCGAGCCTCACACCCCGGTATGAGTCAAAAACGGGATATGGACTGCAGGGAGTGCACACGTTTCTTTCTAGCTAGAGTGGTGTCAGCGACCCACCAGCCCTGACATTTTACTTATGTGGATGATGGATTTTGAGGTACCTCGTGTTTTATAGGCCGTTGGTGGTCATACTATAGGTCCAAAGGGACCGGGAAGCGTGTGTTCAGGCATAACTAATCCACTGCCTATAGGCGGGGACCGGCCTTGAAGATCCAAGGGTTCACTGCGGGGGATCCTGAGGCATTTGCTAGAGTGTCTCGAATCGGAGAGGAGCTTGCCCCTAGCCTCGACTCATGAGGGAAATCCAATTTCCAATACGACCTTTCGGTTTTGATTGTAGAACTAGTATGGCGACATAGTAGGATGGGGTACTATGCCGTCTATGATTGATACATTATGATTTAAATGTTTATTATATATATACCCATATATATACACACTAATAATAATAATATCGTTTTCACGTATCAAGCATCTTTTGACTATTATAAGGTAAAACCCTATCCTCTGGTGTGCGTTGCATTGTGTGATGGGACCTGGGTCTTATAATGGTTTCATTTTTCCAAAAAGACATTGCGTTGTTTAACGATTTACTTTATTATGCACGGCAATCCATTAGAGTAAACCCGTTCCGCGTTAGCGGCGTGGTCCTTGGATTTGCCTTATTACTATTTGTTAAACTAGTTAAGAATTCTCACACCAGTCCCATGACTGACTCGTAGTTTGTTGCACTTTGCAAACTCGGGTGCCCTCTTTTCTACACGGGCAGTCGAGTAGCCTTTTTGCAGATATCTATCTCTTTAGCAGGATTCTGGATCGAAGCCTAAAGCTGTGTCCAGAGCATAGAAGTCTTCCGCTGTTTAATGTATTTAAATCTGTTGTAATTTATCTTCCGCTGTAGTTTACTTTATTTGTACTCTGATATTCTGTACTCTGATGTTATATTATTGTAATGAATAAAAGTCTGCTGTTATTGTTCTAATGTTTTGTATTCCCAAAGTTAAAGTATTCGAAGATTTCCAACCTTTGGGTCAGACCTGTGTGGTTTATGGTCGATTCAAAGAGCGGGAATTTCCGGGTCTTTACAGTGGTATCAGAGCTCTGGTTAGCTCAAATCTTTGGGGTACAACTCGTTAGAACTGAACAAAAGACTCATCAGGGGTTGGATTAATAATGTCCAATAAGAATACTCATTAGAGATAGGATCAGCAGTATCCTAGAATGAGAAAACTCATTAGAGATGGGGTTAGTAATACCCTAGAATGAGTTCAGAGTGATAAGCTTATAATTAACGTATTTTGATTATATATAATCCAATATTAGAAAATATGATTTTTAAATATATAAAAGTGTATATATATTTGATAAGTTAGTCAACAAATAAAATTAATAAAAGAAAATTAAAATTTGGTTAGATAATTAAACAACATTTAGCTACGTTCCTTTTCGAGGACGAAAAGATTTTAAGTGTGGGAGAATGTAACAACCCGGAATTTTGGGGCCAATTTAAAATTTTTATTTCAGAAAATTTTATTAGAAAATACGTCAGAAAAAGAGAAAGAAGAAAATTTGTATTTAATAATAATAATAATATAAAGTTTTTAAATAAGATTTAGACGTTGTTAATGAGATTTATAAATATATGTTGATAAGTTGATTTATTAGTAATATGTTAACTATGCATTCATTTCATTCCTTTATATATATATATATATATATATATATATATATATATATATATATATATATATATATGTTTATTTCACTCACATTTTAAACCTTGTGCATGCAACCTACAAGGATCATATCTTTTTTTTTGCATTGAATTCTAACGTTTCACTATAGTTTATATTGCATTCATTCGTTTCAACTTAATTTTCGTTATTTTTCTATACATGCATGCAAGTCTCTTACCTTGTTTTCAATGCATGCATTCATTTGCTCATTTATGTCCATGTTAATGGATTAAATTATATCTTAAAGGTTTATTTAATTTTATACTCAACTAATAAAATGTTAGATTGTTTGTCCATGTTTTATCTTTCATAACTAAGTGTAACATTAGACTTGTAAGTTTATATATATGCATAATATTTTCAATTAGATATTTGGATTTTATAAAAGGGATTTTGTCAACACACAAATACTTTAAAACTGATTGTTGTAATTATGCGATTTGTATTATTAGGGAGCTTTGATTGAATTTAACTCATACAAACATATATATAGTAAAACTACATTCATGTTTTCATTTAAAATTTATTATTTATTTCAAATCTTGATAATATGAAATAATTTATTTTCTTTAAAAGTTAAAAGGAAAAAATTAAATACATGCTTTAAACATTGGATATATATATATAGTAAGACCTATTCTTGCAATTAATCAATGTGAATTTGAATTGCCTTAAAAATGTGTATATACATAGAAGTCTTTACATTCACATACCTTGGAGAGTTAATTATACACGTTAAGAAATTAATTGGGCATTGATTGACACATAAGTCAATCAATATGGTTTAATAAAGAATTATTTCATGAAATGAAATATTCATTTGTTGGTTAAAAATAAATTGATTGCAATTAATTATAATTAAGTATTTTGTTGTTATACATTAAACGATAAATGGAAGTTACCAATGTAATACGATATTAACAAAAATATCAACAATATTCTTTAATTACAGATTTGTTGAATATATAGAAATTCAAATGAATGCTTTATACATGTTTGAAAAAGAAAATGCTAATCCATATGATATTTATGGTTGAGGAAATCATAGTAAGTATTAATTAGCAAATTTATTGATTTCGGTGCTAATGAAAAGGATATATTTTAGGTAAAGTATAATTAGTGAGATGAACATGGAAAGATATTAGAAATCAAATGAATAAATATTCTTTAAGTTTTGTAACCTAAGAATTCTTTATTTCATATATAAAATTTATTCTATGTCTCCACTTTCTCATCCTAAACATAAAATATTATAACCCTAATTCTCAAATGAAGACAACCACCATCTATCTTCGTGAATGGCCGACGTGCTCTAAACTTCTTCTCCTCTTTTCTTCAAATCCACACAACAAATGCCAACAATTCCAAAGACAAAATCAAAGAGCTCCATGAGCTCTATAATCCCAATGGCTATGATCAAGTTTTGAGCCGTGATGTGTGAGAAATTGTGACGCAAAGGCCTGAAGTTTGAGGGGTTTTTCAGAACCGTCGGGGGCGGCGAACTCAAAGCTACGACGGGCGGAGGTGGCGCATGACCTAGGCTTCGACGTGAGGTGTTCAGATGTGGCTCCGACGAAATATAAGGTGGTGCGATGCGAAGAAGAAGGAACGGCTATGAGGGTTAAACGCTATTAACTAATGTAATTAGTTTAGTTATTTAATTAATTATTTAATGATCGATGTATAAAAATTATCATATCTTATTCAGAACTTATCAGAATCAAACGATTTTCGAACCGTTGACCTTGTATTGGAGAACTCTTCGCAAGGAAACTAACTAGAGTCAAAACGGAGCACATCAGAATTTTGAGAAAATTCAGATCTGAACCATACAATATTGGTGAGATTTCTAATTTTAGATAATTAAATCAATTTAATTATTTGTTTCCTCGCCGTTAAATAATTGCTTGTATGTTAATTAATCATATTTGTGCTGTGAGGAATTATGATTGCTGTTCTGTTGATTTGCACTGTATAGATCTGTGTTTCTCCGTTGTTGTTTGTGATGAATATGTTCTGTGCTGTGTTGAAACAGCCATATTATTCTGGATCTCCATTTCTTGATGTATTCAAGACAAAGTCTCATCTTTATTGTTTATTTTTATTTTTATTTCTTAAATTATTAGATATTTAATCCTTGTTTCATGAATTTTGTTTATAAAATAAAACACCAATTTTTAACATGAATTTTTGTTCACAAAATAAAAGACATTTTCTTAACATAAATTTTGTTCACAAAATCAAGGACAAAAGTTTAACATATATTTTGTTTACCAAATAAAGGGAATTGTTAACATAAATTTTGCTTACAAAGTAAATGACAAAGTTCTTACTTTGATTTTTAAAAAGACAATTCTTATGTTATTTTGTTAACATAATTAAAAAGACAACTTTTTGTTTAAAAAAAAAAAAATGTTTATGTAATTTTTGTTTACATAATAAAGAGACAAGTTTTTGTTTACGAGATTAAAAGAAAGGTTTATATTTTTGTTTTCAAAATTAAAAGAAAAGTTTACATCTTTGTTAAACAAAATAAAAGAAAGGTTTACATCTTTGATGAATAAAAGAAAGGTTCACATCTTTGATTTACCAAATAAAAGTATAAGGGAAGAGATGAATATTTTGATTCACAAATAAAAAGAAAGTTTGATTTTTATTTTAATTGTCAAAATAAAAAGGAAGTTTAAATCTTTATGCTGATTTATGAAATAAAGAAAGAATAAATATTTTATTTTGATTTACGAATAAAATAAAGACTAGATATTTTATTTGATTTACAAATAAAATAAAGATGAGACCTTTATTGTGATTCATCAAAAATACACCAAATCTTATTTGTGTAAAAATAGTGTGATGACACAATTTACACCGTTGTGTAAATTTGAATATAATGACACCAAAAAACATCGTTGTGTTAAATTGAGTTTTATGACACCAAAACCACCGCGGTGTTAAATTGAGTATTGTATCACATATTTCATAGTTGCGTTGGTTTGAATATTATGACATCAAAACCATCGATGTGATAATTTGAGTATTGTGACACATATTTTATCGTCACATTATATAATTGAAATGGATCAAATAATGGCATTAGAAATATAGTTATTTAGAAATGCTGACACTAGGAAAAATATTTACATAAGCTATAGGAAACATTTATTTAAATGTATAGGAAATAAAAGACATTTACATCTATTTCAATGTATAACAATTAAAATATAAAGTTACATTTTTCAAATGGAAAGAAGAATAAAATAAAGAGTTACATTTTTTCTAATGTTAAATAAAATAAAACAAAGTAAAATAAAAAGTTACATTTTTCTAATGTAAAGTAAAATAAAAAGAAACAATTTATATTTCTTTATGTAAAGAGAAAGGAATAAATGACATTATTTTCCAATAAATAAGAATTAATATGCTTAACCCGAGGTTGGATTGAGTTGTGATGTAAATCTGCCCGGACCCGCCCGGCTGTCCAGTAATCACAACAATACCTATCCAATGTGAGAGGTTAAAGCATATATATATTAATTTTCTAAATTTACATTTTATATATGTAAATTACTACAAATATTTAGAGTAAGTAAAATAAAATATAGGAAAAAAAAGAAGAACATTTATTTACATTGGGTAAATGAAAAGATTAAATAAAAGTCACATTTTTATGTAATTAAAGAATATGGTTTTACATTGTAAATAAAATAACATTTCTATGTAAAATGGAATTAAAAGAATAAATATGTTGATAAGAATTATTTACATTTCCTTATGTATATAAAAAGGATTAATAGAATAATTATGTGAATAATATTTATCTACATTTTCATATGCAAATAATTAAGATAAAAGTAAAAGATGCATTTATTTATAATTATTGTAAATAAATATAGTAAAAGTCAAGGTAAACATTTATTTACAAAAAGTGTAAATAAATAAGAATAAGAAATTTAAAACATTTATTTACAAATAGTGTAAATAAATAAGAAAAGGAATTAGAAACATTTATTTATAAATAATGTAAATAAATAAGATAAAAGAAGTAGAGAAATATTTATTTACATTTAGGTAAATAAATAAGGAAAAGAATAGAAAAACATTTATTTACATTTAGGTAAATAAATAGAAAATAAATTAAAAGGATATAAAGCATAATTTATTTACAATTAGAGTAAATAAAATAAGAAAGGTAGTAAAATAAAACAAGAAATATTTTATCGTCATTTTAGATGCGATAAAAAGAATAGACTTTTATAATTGAAATAGCAAAACGATTTATATATATATATATATATAAACTAAATTTAAACGAAACACGCGCGGTAGTTCGCGTATCGACAATCATAACTTTAAACGGTTATACCGAAAGACCCAACGGTCGGATTTTCCCAAAACAGAAACCGTTAGGACCGCTTTGGGAAAATCTTTCCAACGATATAGATTTCGTCAAAATCCAACGGTTAGATTTCAAGTTATGTGTAAATCAAATTTGGTTGCAAACAGCGCCAGGGTCGCCCATCGACCCGAAGCGTCGTTAAATTAATTTAGGCTATTTTTATATAAATAAAAGTAGCGATAGGTCGTTATTAAATATTAATAACGATATGAAGTGATTTTAAATTATATATATATGCGAGAATCATTTGAAAAGACCGAGTTCAATCTCATTTCAAATGATTATACGACGTTCTAAGTCGAAGATTTAAAGACGGCGATTGAAGACCGGCGATCTTCACGTCGAATGGATGTGTTGCTACTGAGACCCATGAGAGGAGTAGCTACCTTGAAAGGGCTTCAGTGGTGGCCGTTCGGACGAAGTGTTGATTTGTACGGATTTGACTTTCGCCCAGACCCAGGGCATAAGTTTATAAATGGAATGTATGTCTGACGTTGTAGTCCTTTATACTACATTCGTTGATCTCTGTTAATATATATCTGTTTGGTGGTTAACACCCTTCTCTGAGATGTACGAGCTTAGAGGTTATATATTGGTAGAAATTAATGGTATAGTATGGACTGACAATGTGGCATACTAAGATGCATTGATCAAGGCTTTTGTTGAAAAGCAGGCCTTGTGGTTGATGATCAAAGCACAGCCTGTTTAGGCGTAGCTTTGTGTATAGCGTGACTTCGCGAGCCTCACACCCCGGTATGAGTCAAAAACGGGATATGGACTGCAGGGAGTGCACACGTTTCTTTCTAGCTAGAGTGGTGTCAGCGACCTACCAGCCCTGACATTTTACTTATGTGGATGATGGATTTTGAGGTACCTCGTGTTTTATAGGCCGTTGGTGGTCATACTATAGGTCCAAAGGGACCGGGAAGCGTGTGTTCAGGCATAACTAATCCACTGCCCATAGGCGGGGACCGGCCTTGAAGATCCAAGGGTTCACTGCGGGGGATCCTGAGGTATTTGCTAGAGTGTCTCGAATCGGAGAGGAGCTTGCCCCTAGCCTCGACTCATGAGGGAAATCCAATTTCCAATACGACCTTTCGGTTTTGATTGTAGAACTAGTATGGCGACATAGTAGGATGGGGTACTATGCCGTCTATGATTGATACATTATGATTTAAATGTTTATTATATATATACCCATATATATACACACTAATAATAATAATATCGTTTTCACGTATCAAGCATCTTTTGACTATTATAAGGTAAAACCCTATCCTCTGGTGTGCGTTGCATTGTGTGATGGGACCTGGGTCTTATAATGGTTTCATTTTTCCAAAAAGACATTGCGTTGTTTAACGATTTACTTTATTATGCACGACAATCCATTAGAGTAAACCCGTTCCGCGTTAGCGGCGTGGTCCTTGGATTTGCCTTATTACTATTAGTTAAACTAGTTAAGAATTCTCACACCAGTCCCATGACTGACTCGTAGTTTGTTTCACTTTGTAAACTCGGGTGCCTTCTTTTCTACACGGGCAGTCGAGTAGCCTTTTTGCAGATATCTATCTCTTTAGCAGGATTCTAGATCGAAGCCTAAAGCTGTGTCCAGAGCATAGAAGTCTTCCGCTGTTTAATGTATTTAAATCTGTTGTAATTTATCTTCCGCTGTAGTTTACTTTATTTGTACTCTGATATTCTGTAATCTGATGTTATATTATTGTAATGAATAAAAGTCTGCTGTTATTGTTCTAATGTTTTGTATTCCCAAAGTTAAAGTATTCGAAGATTTCCAACCTTTGGGTCAGACCTGTGTGGTTTATGGTCGATTCAAAGAGCGGGAATTTCCGGGTCTTTACAATGTTGTTCGACGTACGGACCATAGGTCCAATAAGACCGGGAAACGTATCGTTCAGGAAATTGACAAATCAACGACGTAGGGCTAACGGACTCTACCTGTGACGACCCCAAAACCCTGTTCCCCGGTGGCAAGGGTAATCTTTGGAATATAACACATAAACAAATAATAGCAGAACAGAAATAAATAAATACACCAGATAATGCACAATAGAATACACTGGATAAACATAATCACCAGAGTTACACAGTATACAGGATCATACTTAGTACAAAATACAGTTCAGCTTTACATAAAATGTCTACAGTGGAATCAAAACATAATATGTACAACAGGAGCTCAATAGCATAAAAAGAAAGAAATGATAGAATCCATCTTTAGCTCCGTAGCTATCCAGAAAGAGCCTGCTAAAACTTGAATACAAGGCTGCCCATGTAGAAAATAGGGCACCTGAGTTTGCAAGTGAAACAAACTATGAGTCAGTCAAGGGACTGGTATGAGAAATCTACTGCTTAACTTATTTTAATAATAAGGCCAATCACAGGACCACACCGCTAACACGGAACGGGTTTACTCGATTGGATTTCCAATGCTCAAAACAAGTAAATCATTTAAATATCACAATGCTTTTTACAAAAATGAAGCCATTGTAAGACTCAGTTCCCATCACACAATGCAACGCAAACCGGAGGATAGAGTTTTACCTTATAATGGCCAAAATATGTTTGATACGAATAAAAAAAGCATTTGATATTATTACTAGTGTTTATATGTTTCAGAAACAATTTCAATCATAAGTATCAATCATAGACGACATGGGTACCATATATCGTGTCGCCATATATAGGTATACAATCCAAACCGCACGATGTCGTATTTGGAAATTGGATTTCCGTCATGAACCAAGGCAAGGGATCGTCCTTACTGCTACGAGACGCTCTAGCCCGCCCCTCAACCAAGCGTGCAGGCAAGCCTTGGATCGTCACGGCCGGTCCACAAGGAGTGGATTAAAATGCCTGAACACTGCGTTTCCCCACCCTATGGGGTGTAAACTGGTCATACACCGACTAAACCATCAGCCCCGGAGCAACCGATATAACCAAGGCGCCTCGCTATCCATCATCCACATAAGCAAAATGCCCGGGCGTGTAAAATCCAAAACACCACTCCTAGCTAGAAAGAAACGCAGGTCCTCCCTGATGTCCTCTCCCGTTTCTGGTCCATACCGGGGTGTGAGGCTCGCGAATCAACGCTAAACACAAAGCCAGCTATAATAAAGCCATTCTTTGATCATCAACCTCAAAGCTTTGCTTTTCAACAAAAGATTTGATCATGGCATCTCTGCATGCCACGTTGTCAATATACAACGTCAGACACACATCCATTTACAAGTCCGTTCTGGGTCTGAACAAAACCGGAGGCACCTTATTCCTCTCCCGTATGTCCAATACAGGAGAGAGGCTCTCATACATCCGAACGATCGACAAGTACATCCGGACGATCACCACGTAACCCCTCCAGGGCAGCAACTCCCATCAAAGGCATCAGTAGCCATCCATTTGATGTGAAGATCCTTGGTCTTGCACCGTCTTCATGTCTTCGACTTCTAACCGTCGATCAATTATTTGAAATGAGAATTAATAATGCCTTTTCAAATAATTCACGTATATTTAGAATTTCAATTCAATTCATTTCAATGGTTAAATTTTCTGACATCCATAATTCAGTTCATTAATGTAGTTTTCATGTAAAACACATTCAACCATCAAATATCCAATAAACCGGGTAAATTCGGTTTATTTCCATTCCATATCGTTTATAATATTTTATCACGATTTATCGCTAATTTTATTTATTTAAATATAGCCAATTTATTCAAACGACGCTTCAGGCCATGGCGCTGTTTTTCTCCAGATTTGATCTACACATACTGAAAATCTAACCGTTGGATCTTTACAATTTTATATCATTGGAAAGATCTTTTCAAAACAGATCCAACAGTTCCAGCTTTGGGAAAATCCGACAATCGGATCTCCCGGCACAATCGTTTAAAGTTAGATTTCAAAATACGAACTGCAGCGTCGTTACTCGATTTATTTTAATTATATATATATATATATATATATATAATCCATTCTAGCGTTGTTTTCATTCAGATTTGAATTAAACATTCCAGACAATCCAACCGTTGGATCTTTGCAAAATTGGTATCGTTGGAAAGATATTTCCGAAGCCAACGGTTTCAGTTTCTGGAAAATCCGATGGTCGGATCTCTCGGTACAATCATTTGAAATCACAGTTTCAAAATATGAACTGTAGCTTCGTTATTGCATTTAATTTCAATTATATTTACATATATGTATATATAATCCGTTCTTCGATTTCTAACCATTTGATTTCATATATTTGATAAACATAATATTTTTTTCCAACAAATAGTTATTTCAACACATGACTATCTTTAACACTTCATATATATTATGAATATGCGATTTTTATTATTAAAAAAATTTATTTCAAAAATGAAGATTTTTAGCGATTCGTATATATAATGAAAATGTGATTTTTTTGTTAAAACAATTTATTTCAAACCTGAATATTTTATATACTTCGCACATACAATAAAAATATTATTTTTATCGTTCAAAAAATTTCTATTTCATACATTCGATAAAACTGTTATTTTTATCGTTCAAACCGTTTTATTTCACACATTTGATAAAACCGTTATTTTTATCGCTCAAATCATTTTTATTTCAAAAATGAATATTTTTCCCATACATGAATATATTTCAATACATGAATATAAATCAAACACAGGAATATTTCAGAAAATTTCGGCAGCATAACGGCAGGGTAGTTAAAACCGGCACCATCCCTAGTACGGCTCCTCGCTCTACCTCAAAGCCTCGTAGCATTTGACAATGGGGATTTCAATATCTAGTTCGTACGCAGACGAATTTTCCCATAAACAAATCCTATTGGGATTTCAACCACGATCAATCATATCAACCATTCGCATTTATCAACTAAATTTCACATCAACCAAATCCAAACAATCACAATCAATATATATCATCCATGGTCTGTGGACGAGGGGAGTGTGTGTATATATATATATATATAGAGAGAGAGAGAGAGAGAGAGATACGTATATAAATATATTTCGATTTCATTTCAATTCCATTCAACGCACATATGATTTTTACAATGCATATATAACATGTACATCGCACGTACAACTTATATAACGCTTATACATGAGGTGCACAACGCTTATATAATTCATACATCGATTATATAATTTATACATCGTCATTCCATATTGTTTATAATTTAGAAATCTCACCTTGGGTTCCACTCCTCCAAAAATCGTAGGAAGGTCAGAAAAATATCCGGTCTCTTCTAGAATGTAGAAGACGTCCACAAGGTCCCGGTGTCTCTTGTTTCACTGGATTTCGACCACATAGCAAAAAGATATGATTTTTATGAGTTTGCATCGCTTTTATTTGTCGAAATAGTTAAAATAAACAAAGGCCGTACCTTTTAGCAAATGGTTCCAAACTAGGTTTGGATTTTCGTCGAATTCGTGAAGGGGTTGGACGATCGTGCTTCGCAACGGCATTGAGGGAGGGAGGGCACATGTGCATATGGGTTAGGGTCCACTTCGGTGGTCCCTATCGATGGCGGCGACGAGTTGAAGTCAGCGACTTCGAGGTGGTGTTTCTCCCGAAATACTGAACGAAAAAATACAATCCTTATATGGATTTAAAAAGAATGGAGAGATCTACAAAAAGTTTAACAGAGGCACTTGAATTCATGGAGTGGTTTGAGAGAAATCTGGCTGCGAAGGATTGAATGGGTTTCCGTCGTCGTTAAGAGGCTAACGGGGAGAGAGAAAGTGATTTTCTCTTTTTTTTATTAAAAATATGATTGGCCAGTTCTATTTATAATTCAAAAATATCTGTTTCTCCAAACGACCCCCAATTCAAACCCAACGACTATCGTCCCAAGCTAATTACCCCCATTCTAAACACAATGGAATATTATTCGTAGGCCCATTCGACAGTTTCAGTCAGTTTTCCTTCAAAAATATAAAACATTCAATATTTGATTTGAACGTACATTTCAATTTTCCGGGGCCACATACTGATCCCAAAACTTCCAGAAAAATAAATCTAGCTATGTTTTGACGATATGGTCCCAATAAAACTGGTTTCATCGAATTTGGAGACCGTTTGAAAAATGGCTATTTTCTGGTCGATCCAATTTGACTTAAATCAACCAAACACATTTTCCTTTTCCACGCTAACATATTAACTCCAAAAATTATGGAATTTGAAACCTAGCAATAATTTGACATCCCGGATCCAACAACAGTGGTTTCGTCGAAAACGGAGGTCGTTTGCGAAATGTCTATTTTCAAGGGCTATATAAACCCATAGCCACCTTTCTAAAAATTCATTTGGCCATATCTTTTGATTCCCGCTATGAAATTTCGATTTTTTAGATTCATTAGAAAGATATTCATAAACGGATTTAAATATTTTTTGTTTCACTAAAACCCGTTTTATTTTGCATCATGTACAGTTAGTCAAAGTTCGAATTCAAATTTTAAAACTGCCGCGCCATTTCAAGCCTTGTTTTATAATTAAAATAAATATTTTTACTATCCAACCTCGATTCAAATAGACTTTTTTTGGGCGTTATTATTTAAAATAATTTATTTTCATTATTCAAAATCCTCTAAAATAGCCAAACTAAAATATTTAAGCTGGTTCAGATTTTCCGAGTTGTTACAATCTCCCCCACTTAAAATCTTTTCATCCCGTAAAAGGAACGAAGCTGAAAGTTGTTTAATTAACCAACTCAACTTTCATTTTTTAACTTTTCAATTTCCAAGAATTTTCAAATTCTTCGGAAATTTGGCTAACTCCCTAAATTTTCGAAAAATTTCGCCATAACCTCCTTTGTACGGGGAGGGTTTTGGAAATTTATTGGGTCGTTTTAGGTACCCAATGAATCCTAATAAGCATGCACATATTTATAGTGATATATTCCGGTGTCCACAGGGGAGTGTGTATAGATCATAACTCCAGAGAATAAATTCTCGTCACCCTATAAATGGTTTTTGTGCCTTAATGACCAGAGAGACGTGTTTATTGTCATCTCCAGACCCGTGTGGGTTTTTTGTTAATCTGGCAATTTACCGTTACATTTTATATAGTCCAAATCAGTCTTCGGTTCAACCTGTAATATAGTCATCGCCATACAAGCCTCTCGCTCGTATGGTAAACCTTCAACCTCGTCACACAAGCTCCAAATGCTTATATGGTATATGATGAAGTATGCCATCTTCAAGAAGTATGCCATGTAGTGTAGTTCAAAATTAATTGTTACTATCCTATGGCGACATTTATTATTACACACAGAACAACTAGCACTCTGCATCCAATGACATTCACAGGATTTGATATAATAATAAAATGGCGCATCCAACTCATTAAGGTTTATCTATTTGTTGGGCACGCAAATAAATTCTTTACTCAATAGCAAATCCGTTTACCTGTTCAAACATATATAATGTACATGTATATATTTCAATCAATTCTCTAATCAATTCAGTATTTGATTCAACTTGCATAAATTTACCTTCATTCTCTTATTGATTAAATTAATTATCATTCCACTATTTGATTAATCAAATTCTTAATCACACAACACAAACAACAATCAATTTGTTGATTAACCTTTTAAAAATATATTAATTAATTCACATACTCTTTTAAAATCATCAGACTGTATAATTAAAATTTTACATCCATGAAAAGGAAATAACAACAAGGTAGAAAACAAAATAGGAATGCAAAATATGGTAAATGAACCTTGCACCAGAGTTAATCAGAGATATCCACCCTGCAATTGGGATAGGCTTTCTTAATGCTCTCCTCAATTTCCCAAGTACAGTCTCACGGATCTCCACTTCATTGCACTTTGACTAAGTGAACCTTCTTGTTCCTCAACTCTTTTGTTTCTTTGCTAATAATCTTTATCGGCTCTCTTCTCACAGCCAATTTTGGAGTAATTTCCAAATCTTGTTGTGCGGCTTCTTTCACAACCAAGTCTGGATCGTGTACATGCTTTCGAAGTTGAGATACGTGAAACACATCATGTATCCAGGCAACCAATCAAGCAATTTAACTCTATAAGCGAGAGTTCCAATCCATTCGAGCACAGGAAATGAGATAATAAATCTAGGCGCCAACTTCCCAGTTTTGCCAAATCGGACTACTCCTCTCATTGGAGAAACTCATAGATATACATAGTCACCAACAACAAAAGATAAATCTCTTCTTCTCGAATCTGCATCGCTCTTCTGTCGACTTTGAGCCGCTAGTAATCGTTTCTTAATGAAATCGACTTTATCTGCAGCTTCACAAATCATATCTGGTCCCAATACAAGTCTATTGCCAAGTTCTACCCAACAAGCGGGAGATCTGCACGGTCGACCATACAATGCTTTGAATGGCGACATTTTCAGGCTCGCTTGGTAGCTATTTTTGTTTGAGAAGTCAACCAAATGCAAATGGTCTTCCCATGATCTGCCAAAATCAATAACACAAGCCCGTAATAAATCTTCTAGAATACGATTCACCCTCTCAGTTTGACCATCTGTTTGAGGATGACAAGCGGTGCTCAAGTTCAGTTTTGTTCCCAATCCTGCTTGGAATTCTTCCCAGAATTTACTAGCAAAAATCGGGTCACGGTCACTAACGATGCTCATGGGAACTCCATGGAGTTTAAAAATTTCTTTAAAATAAATCTGCGCCAGACTCTAAGCAGTTCTATTCGATCTGACAGGAATCTTCGTGAAACGATCTACGATCATCCAAATACTTTCATTTCCTTTCCTGGTTCTGGGAAAACCATCTATGAAATCCATAGAAATCTGTTTCCACTTCCAACCTGGAATTTCCAACGGTTGTAACAATCCGGCGAGCTTCTGTTGATCGCTTTTAACTTGTTGACAAGTAGTACACCGGCTAACGTACAAGGAAATGTCCCATTTCATAGATCTCCACCACAAAATTTGTTTGATATCATTATACTTCTTGCTCACTCCTGTATGGATACTAAGTTTAGCTTTGTGACATTCATCTAATACTTCTCTCCGGAGCTCAGATATGTTTGGAACACAAATTCGGCCTTATTACCTTAGAATCCCATCGTTATCAATCTGAAAACTCGAGGACTCGCCTTTCTGAATTCTCTCTTTTATCTTCTGAATGAAGTGATCATTCTTGTGAAGAGTAGGTATGTTATCAATCAATGAAGGAGTGATGATAAGAATGGTGATGATTACATTCTTTCTGCTGAGTGCATCAGCCACAACGTTGGCCTTCCCCGGAGTATATAAGATATCAAGATCACATGCCGCGAGAAATTCTAACCAACGCTGCTGCCTCATATTTAGATCTTTCTGGGTGAAAAAATACTTCAATGATTGATGATCAATATATAATTCAAATTTCTCACCCAATAGATAGTGCCTCCAGATTTTCATAGCAAACACAATGGCCAACAATTCGAGATCGTGTGTTGCATAATTCTTCTCGTGCGGCTTCAACTGATGGCTAGCATAAGTAACTACTTGGCCTCTTTGCATTAATACTACACCAAGACCTTCTTTAGAAGCATCTGTCCAGACTTTCAAGTCTTGATTGCCATCGATAATTGTTAGCACTGGAGCAGTCGTCAATCTTAACTTCAGCTTTTGGAAAGCTGCCTCACATTCTGGAGTCCAATTGAACCTTGAATGTTTCTTAGTAAGATTCATTAAGGAACTAGATATCTTCGAAAACTCTTTAGTGAACTTCCGATAATAACTAGCCAATCCGAAAGAACTTCGAACTTCTATGGGCGTAGTTGTCCGCTTCCGATTCTGAATAGCTGTGATCTTACTGGGATCCACAGAAATTCCTTCTTTTGACACAATTTGGCCAAGAAACTTGACTTCTTCCTGCCAGAATATACTTCTGGAAAATTTTGCCTTCAAAACATTCTTCCTGAGAATTTCTAACACTTGTTCCAAATGTTTTTCATGCTTTCCTTCTGACTTAGAGAAGACCAGAATATCATCAATGAAGACCAGTACAAATTTATTCAATACTTCTCTGAATACCCGGTTCATTAGATCGACAAAATAAGCTGGAGCGTTACATAAGCCGAACGACATTACTAACCATTCGCAGAATAAATCTGGACCTCTAAATGCTGTCAAAGGAACACATTCTTCGGTAATACGAAGCTGATGGAAACCTGTAGCTAGGTTCATTCGTGAAAACACTTGTGCGCCATTCAATCGATCCAATAAATCATCAATTCACGACAATGGATATTTATTCTTTAACGTCTGCTTGTTCAACTCACGGTAATCCACACATAGTCTAAGAGTAACGTCTGACTTTGGGACAAACACCACTGCTGCTCCCCAATTAGAGAAACTAGGCCTGATAAAACCCTTCCATACTAGCTGTTGAGTCTGATTGACTAATTCTTCTTTTTCCTTCAAGGTCATTCTTCGAATAGCGTGAACTACTGGCCTTGCATTCAGATGTAAAGCAATCTTGGAATCTATTTCTCTACGCGGAGGTAAGCTAACAACTTCTTCAAACACGTCCACATAATTCTTGATGATAGGAATATTTTCTACGTCGACCGGAGTATTCTCCGTAATGATAGTAACAGGTTCTAATTGAGCAGGAGAAACATCAAGAGCTGACCAAAAGTCTTTTCTATTAGAATTCAGACCTTCGCACGGAATGGTTATATAATTCCCTGATTTAATCTTCGCCCTTATGACTCTGTCGGCACATTTAACCTCAGCTTCATATTTGGTTAACCAATCTAATCCAAGAATAAGATCAAATTCTGTGAAATTCATGACGATCGAGATGGTAGGGAACCGATAACAGGAAAAAGAAACAGGCACCCCACAAATCCAACTAAGATCGAGGGAACCCCCAACCGGATTATGAACAGTCATGGGTGTTTTGAGCTTTTTCAAATTCAAATTCAGTTTCTTAACCGCATTTCTTGCTATAAAGCTTCGCGACGCGCCTGTATCAAACAGTAATTTAACTGGAATATTTTTGGCACTAAGCGTGCCTTCCAAAACATCTGGCCTTACTTGACAAGCTGAGGATGCAGTAACTTCTGCCACTTTATTTACCTGTACCTCTTTGGTCGCTTTCAACAGACGGCAGTCTCGCTTTATATGACTAGCCTGATGGCAGAGATTGCATTTTCTATTCTCTTGAAACTTTTTCTTGGATTTAAATTTACCCTTCTCTCGTTTGTTCCAGGATTTGCAACTTATCACCAAGTGTCCTTGCCTATTGCAGCTTGAGCAGGTGGCAGTTGTTACTAGCCCTTCCTCAAATTTAATCTTTTTCATATTGAATTTAGGCTTCTTTCTGACCCCAGACGTCGTACTTGCCTCAAGCTACGTACTTGTCTCTGGGCTATCAGTTTCGAATTACCTTTTGTTGCTAGGACTAAATTCCTCTTCGTCCTTCAAAAGGCCTTGCTTATCTAGATCTTTATACCGATAAGCCATGCATATCATTTTACAAAAGTATTGTTGCACATGTGCAGTTACATTACTTTGATACTTTCTTTGAAGCCCGTTAATAAACCTCAAATTCTTCATCTTAGGATTTTGAATTAGATGCGGAGCAAATTGAGAAAGTTCATTGAATTTCTTATGATATTCTGGAATGGTCATATCTCCTTGTATCAGATAGTAGAATTCATCACCTAACCGCTCAGTTGCTTCTAGAGGAATAAACCTTTCATTGAAAATTTATTTAAATCTATCTCAGGTAATATTACCTTCTGGATTATCTTTAACAACTGTATCCCACCAGACTAAAGCTTCGTCTTTGAGTGCCCAAGATGCAAGCAATCTTTTTTGATCATCCCTGAGCCTTGACCCTTTAAAGATTTTCTCTGCAAAGCGCATCCATGCTTGTGTTTGAATAATGGATTCATTGCCCGAGAATGGTACTCCACCCAGATTTCGGTACTTAATTAATATAGCTTCAATATCTGGTTATGACCTACCTCTTCTACTTCTGCCACTCATTTTTCTATGTCTGCAAATAGCAAACAAAGTGTTAGGCCAGTAGAAAAGGTATGTTTAAAGCATAGAGACATATACTTGAATGTAAATGTGTTTATCGAGGTGTATTTCATTCTGCTACACTCATTCAAGGATATTACTGATCCTTTCTAAAATGAGTTATTCTCCATAGAATACTACTAATTCTATTTCTGACGAGTTTGTTATTACGTTATATTCCAGAACTAAGCTTAACCAAAGCTCTGATATCACGTTGTGACGACCTCAAAACCCTATTCCCCGGTGGCAAGGGTAATCTTTGGAATATAACACATAAATAAATAACAGCCGAACATAAATAAATAAATACACCAGATAATGTACAATAGAATACATTGGATAAACATAATCATCAGAGTTACATAGTATACAGGATCATACTTAGTACAAAATACAGTTCAGCTTTACATTAAATGTCTACAGCGGAATCAAAACATAATATGTACAACAGGAGCTGAACAGATAAAAAGAAAGAAATGATAGAGTCCATCTTCAGCTACATAGCTATCCAGAAAGAGCCTGCTAAAACCTTAATACAAGGCTGCCCGTGTAGAAAATATGGCATCCGAGTTTGCAAGTGAAACAAACTACAAGTCAATCATGGGACTGGTATGAGATGTCTACTACTTAACTTATTTTAATAATAAGGCCAATCACAGGACCACGCCGCTAACGTGGAACGGGTTTACTCCATTGGATTGCCAGTGCTCAAAACAAGTAAATCATTTAAACATCGCAATGCTTTTTATAAAAATGAAGCCATTACAAGACTCAGTTCCCATCGCACAATGCAACGCAAACCAGAGGATAGAGTTTTACCTTATAATGGTCAAAATATGCTTGATACAAATAAAACAAAAGCATTTAATATTATTACTATTGTTTATATGTTCCAAAAATAATTTCAATCATAAGTATCAATCATAGACGGCATGGGTACCATATATCATGTCGCCATATATAGGTATACAATCAAAACCGCATGATGTCGTATTTGGAAATTGGATTTCCGTCATGAACCAAGGCAAGGGATCGTCCTTACCGCTTCGAGACGCTCTAGCCCGTCCCTCAGGCAAGCGCGCAGGCAAGCCTTGGATTGTCACGGCCAGTCCACATAGAGTGGATAAAAATGCCTGAACATTGCGTTTCCCCACCCTATGGGATGTAAACTGGTCATATACCGACCAAAGCATCAGCCCTGAAGCGACCGATATAACCGAGGCGCCTCGCTATCCATCATCCACATAAGTAAAATGCCCAGGCGTGTAAAATCCAAAACACCACTCCTAGCTAGAAAGAAACGCAGGTCCTCCCTGATGTCCTCTCCCGTTTCTGGGCTATACCGGGGTGTGAGGCTCGCGAATCAACGCTAAACACAAAGCTAGCTATATTAAAGCCATGCTTTGATCATCAACCTCAAAGCTTTTCTTTCCAACAAAAGCTTTGATCATAGCATCTCTGCATGAAACGTTGTCAATACACAACGTCAGACACACATCCATTTACAAGTCTGTTTTGGGTCTGAACGAATTCGGTGTTACCTTGTTCCTCTCTTGTATGTCAAATACAGGAGAGAGGCCCTCGCTCATCCGAACGATCAACAAGTACGTCCGGACGACCACCACTGTAACCCCTTCAGGGCAGCAACTCCCATCAAAGGCATCGGTAGCTATCCATTCGATGTGAAGATCCTCGGTCTTGTACCATCTTCATATCCTCGACTTCTAACCGTCGATCAATTATTTGAAATGAGAATTAACTCGGCCTTTTCAAATAATTCACGTATATTTAGAATTTTAATTCATTTCAATGGTTAAATTACCTGACATCCATAATTCAGTTCATTAATGTAGTTTTCACGTCAAGCACATTCAACCATCAAATATCCAATAAACTGGGTGAATTTGGTTTATTTCCATTCCATATCATTTATAATATTTTATCACGATTTATCGCTATTTTTATTTATTTAAATATAGCCAATTTATTCAAACGACGACCCAAGCCATAACGCTGCCATGGCGCTATTTTTCTCCAGATTTGATTTACACATATCTGAAAATCTAACCGTTGGATCTTTAAAATTTTATATCATTGGAAAGATCTTTTCAAAACAGATCCAACAGTTCCATCTTTGGGAAAATCCGACGGTCGAATCTCCCGGTACAATCGTTTAAAGTTACGATTTCAAAATATGAACTGCAGCGTCGTTATTCGATTTATTTTAATTATATATGTATATATATAATCCATTCTGGCACTGTTTTCATTCAGATTTGAATTAAGCATTTCAGACAATCCAACCGTTGGATCTTTGCAATATCGTTGGAAAGATATTTCCGAAGCGAACCCAACGGTTTCAGTTTCGGGAAAATCCGATGGTCGGATCTCTCGGTACAATCATTTGAAATCACGGTTTCAAAATATGAACTACAGCTTCGTTGTTTGATTTAACTTCAGTTATATATATATACACATATATATATAAAAATATAATCCATTCCTCGATTTCTAACCATTTCATTTCATATATTTGATAAAAATAATATTTTTATCCAACAAATAGTTATTTCAACACATGACTATCTTTAACACTCATATATATTATAAAAATGTGATTTTTATTATTAAAACAATTTATTTCAAAAATGAAGATTTTTAGCGATTCGTATATATAATAAAATTGTGATTTTTATTGTTAAACCAATTTATTTCAAACCTTAATATTTTATATACTTCTCACATACAATAAAAATGTTATTTTTATCGTTCAAACAATTTGTATGTCATACATTCGATAAAAAAATGTTATTTTTATCGTTTAAACAATTTCTATTTCATACATTCGATAAAACTGTTATTTTTATTGTTCAAACCATTTTATTTCACACATTTGATAAAACTGTTATTTTTATTGCTCAAAAAAATTTTATTTCAAAAATGAATATTTTTACCATACATGAAAATATTTCAATACATGAATATAAATCAAACATTGGAATATTTCAGAAAATTTCGGCAGCATAACGACAGGGTAGTTAAAACCGGCACCGTCCCGAGTATGGCTTCTCGCTCTACCATAAAGCCTCGCAGCTTTTGACAATGGGGATTTCAATATCTAGTTCGTACGCAGATGAGTTTTCCCATAAATTAATCCTATTGGGATTTCAACCACAGTCAATCATATCAACCATTTGCATTTATCAACCAAATTTCGCATCAACCAAATCCAAACAATCACAATTAATATATATCGTCCATGCTCTATGGACGATGGGAGTATGTGTGTGTATATATATATATACGTATATAAATATATTTCGATTTCATTTTAATATTATTTCAATTCCATTCAACGCACATATGATTTTTACAACGCATATATAACATATACATCGCACATACAACTTATATAACGCTTATATATGAGGTGTATAACGCTTATATAATTCATACATCGATTATATAATTTATACATCGTCATTCCATATCGTTTATAATATAGAAATCTCACCTTGGGTTCCACTCCTCCAAAAATCGTAGGAAGGTCAGAAAAATATCCGGTCTCTTCTAGAATGTAGAAGACGTCCACAAAGTTCCGGTGTCTCTTGTTTCACTGGATTTCGACCACATAGCAAAAAGATATGATTTTTATAAGTTTGCAATGCTTTTATTTGTCGAAATTGGTTAAAATAAACAATGGTCGTACCTTTCAGCAAATGGTTCCAAACTAGGTTTGGATTTTTCGTCGAATCCGTAAAGGAGTTGGACGATCTGACTTCGCAGCAGCATAGAGGAAGGGAGGGCGCACGTGCGTAGGCGGTGGGGTCCACTTCGGTGGTCCCTATCGACGACGGCGGCGAGTTGAAGTCGGCAACTTCGAGGTGGCATTTCTCCCTAAATACTGAACGAAAAAATACAATCGTTATATGGATTTAAAGAGAATGGAGAGATCTACAAAATGTTTAACTGGGGCACTTGAATTCGTGGAGTGGTTTGAGAGAAATTGGGCTGGGAAGGATTGATTGGGTTTCCGTCGTCGTCGAGAGGCTAACGGGGAGAGAGAAAGTGATTTTCTCTTTTTTTATAAAAAATATGATTGGCCCGTTCTATTTATAATTAAAAATATATGTTTCTCCAAACGAACTCCAATTCAAACCCAATGACTGTAGTCCCTAGATAATTACCCCCTTTCTGAACATAATAGTTATGTTTTGTAGGCCAATTTGACTATTTCAGTCAGTTTTCCTTCAAATTAAAATATAAAAAATTCAATATTTGATTTGAACGTACATTTCAATTTGCTGGGGCCACATACTGATCCCAAAAATTTCAGAAAAATAAATCTAGCTATGTTTTGATGATACGGTCCCAACAAAACTAGTTTCGTCGAATTTATAGACCGTTTGAAAAATGGCCATTTTCTGGTCGATCCAATTTGACTGAAATCAACCAAACACATTTTCCTTTTCCACACTCATATATTAACTCCAAAAATTATGCAACTTGAAACCTAGCAACAATTTGACATCCCGGATCCAACAACAGTGGTTTCATCGAAAACGGAGGTCGTTTGCGAAATGTCTATTTTCAAGGGCTATATAAACCCCATAGCAACCTTTCTGAAAATTCATTTGGCCATAACTTTTAATTTCCGCAATGAAATTTTTATTTTTCAGATTAATTAGAAAGATATTCATAAAAAGATTTAAATATTTTTGGTTTCACTAAAACCTGTTTTATTTTGCATCCTGCACAGTCAGTCAAAGTTCGAATTCAAATTTTCAAACTGCCGCTCCATTTCAGCCTTGTTTTATAATTAAATTATATTTATTTTCTAACCTCGATTCAAATAAACTTTTGGTCGTTATTATTTAAAACAATTTATTTTCAATATTCAAAATCCTATAAAATAGCCAAATTAATTTTTTTAAATTGTTTCATATTTTCCGGGTTGTTACACTGCCACTCCAAAGGGATGCGTGTATTTTCCCAAGGACATTTTGCTAGAAATTTTCTAAAGTTCGGATGAGGAAGATCCTTTGCCTCGGCTCATGATGGAAACCTAATTTCCAATACGAACCTTGCGTTTTCAGTTGAAAACCTATATCGTGACATAATAGGATGGGGTATTATGCTATCTAAGATTGATACATTTATTTTTGAAATTGATTTATACACTATCCACTAAAAATAATAAAAGAGAAATTTCGCGTATCAAGCATGTTTGGCTATTTTAAGGTAAAACTTTATCCTTTGGCTTGTGCTTGCATTGTGTGATGGAACCCAAGTCTTATAATTCCTTCATTTTTCAAAAGTCATTACGACTTTTGTTTTATAATATTCATGTGGAGGAAACCCATTCTGTGTGATAAGGCGTGGTCCCATGATTTACCTAACTTTAAAATAAAAAATTTAAATAGCTGTTTTTAGTTCTCACACCAGTCCCATACTGACTCATAGTTTATTGTTTTCCACCTAAACTCTGGGTCCCACATTTTCCACACGGACAGCCATTAGTTTTGGTTTTGTAGATTTTCTTTTCATAAGATCCTGGATTATGGCAGGAGCTATCCTTTGGATTATTTTGTAATCTACCGCTATTTGTATTTATTTATTTATATTTCTGCTGTATTGTAATTATTTATTATCAAATGATTTTCTGTTGTGTGTCTTTTATTTGTGCTATGATATTCTTGTACTCTGATGTAAATTGTTGTAATAGCAATGAAAATTTATCTTGTGTTCTGTTCTAATGTGTCAAACTCTCATAACAATCCGACTTTGAGAACGTTTCGAGTGGATAACCACCAGCTCGGGATGGCCTCAAGGTCGGGTCTTTACAGAGTGATATCTGAGATTTGGTTTACAAAGCTATGAAAATACGACGCACTCGAACAAGGTGAAAGAACTCATACAGAGGTAGGATTCGTAACATTCTATAAAAGAATCCGCCATAGAGATGGGATCAGTAGTATCCTAGAATGAGTGGCTCATTAGAGATGGGGGTTAGTGATGCCCTAGAATGAGTTGAGAGTTACATTCTTGTAAGAAATGTATTTGTGATCATTATATTTGTATATCTAATCTGATTTTAAATTATACTTTATGTATAAAGAAATGTATGTTTTATAACATATACGATTTGGAAAGTTAATCAATTGATTGGTTGTTGGATTCGATGTTTGATTTCTAGTTTAATTACTTAAGATCTGATTATGAACCTAAGATGTCTGATTAAGATAAGTAGGCTGAATTTTCGGCAATTTTGGATAGTCGATAAATTCTAACACCTTAGGATTAAACTTAAAAAGTTATATTCGTGATTTTGGATAGTGAATATACATGAAACCACTAATTGTTTTACTTAAAAGTGTTAGTTTAAACTTATGTTCTGATTTGAAATTCTTTATTTTAAATTATTGAGAGGTCAGCATGTGGCAGTTAGGCAGTATGTGGCATATTTTGTATAGTTTGCTTCTTCTTCTAGTATCTCATTCGACAGTTCGGATATCAGCATTTTAGCCTTGTTATATACTGATAACACCCATAGTATTTCCAGTCATGAGAGTGACAATGATTACATGTCAGCCGCTACTTCTGCTTATAGACCACTAGAGATCATGGACACAAACCCCGATTCCGATGATGCCTTCATGGATTTGGACTCTGATGAGTCTGAGGATTCTAAAGCTTATGATGTATGGATGTTAGAGGATGATGATGGATTTGTATTAGATGCTTATGGTCATGTAGTGATGGGGGATCCGGTCCCTGTACCACCTCCAGCAGTTGAGGATTAGCAACCTCCTATAATAGAGATTTTTCTGGATTACGTCCCTAAGGTAGTCCCCGATATAGAATATCATGAGGCAGGTGCTAGTTTGCACATTTTACCACAGCTTGAGCTAGATGCACTCATATGGCAGGAGTTGATGTTGGTACCCAAGGTGGATATTATCATGGATGACTTAGCTCAGTATATGGCACCACGGGAGCCACCCACTTGGGATTTAGCTCCAGAGTTACAATATCCAGTCAAGCCACTAGTTGCTCCAGTATTACATGATGTAGATGAACCACAACTTGCTCCAGTATTGCCTGAGCCAGAGGATCCACAGGCGGATAAGGCAGTTGAGCCATAGTTTGAGCTGCCAATTGAGCTGAAGGTTGATGAGGCAGGCTATGATGCGGATGTGGAAGACGAAGATGGCCCAGATGATTTATGGATTGAGAAGGAGATAGCCCCTGACTAGGTTGGTGAGCCTCTGGATATAGATGATGCGTTTGCTCAGGAGCAGGAGGAGTTATCATTGTCTGGACCTTTGGTTCATGACTCCGAAGAGGAGTAATGGGTTGGTAGTTGTTAGTTGTATATATGATGTATATATACTAGATCATATTTTGGTGCAGTCAAGACACTAGTTGTATATTTTGGGCACGACATTTTGGCATTGTACAGACCGCCTTAAGTACGTCGTTGTACTCTGGTGGGAATGATATGATGCATATACATAACTTATACTTTAAGTGGCACTGGGTATATGTTACGTCCGTGATATAGTCGATATTTTGGTTGTGATATGAAAATATATGAAATGATACCTTTTTTTAAATGTTCCGATATTGTTTTAGTATCGCTCTTATGTTATTTTCTCTGCTCCGTTCCTTTTTGGGGTTGAAAAGTTTTTAAGTAGGGGAGATTATGATGACCTGCATTTTTGGTCAATTTAAAATTTGATTTTTTTAATCTTATTTACTAGATTTTGAAATGGAAAATGTTGATTTTGAACTCGATAAA
Source organism: Allium sativum (assembly GCA_030737875.1). Classification (NCBI taxonomy): domain Eukaryota; kingdom Viridiplantae; phylum Streptophyta; class Magnoliopsida; order Asparagales; family Amaryllidaceae; genus Allium; species Allium sativum. The sequence continues at coordinate 620,480,051 of CM060912.1, forward strand.
ACTTGAAAATAATTTAAACTTGGTTTTATGTTTTATTTGACTTAAAACAGGGCCAGTGAACTTTTTACATCAATTTAAAAGTAAATATTTTGAAAATCAATATTTTAATGCTTTTTTGATGACTTGTAAAAGAACCAATTTTGAGATTGTCTCGGACTCTAACGAAACTACGTTTATTGGATCTAGAATGTCAAAATATGATGGGATTTAAAATTTCAAGCAAATCGGGGTTTATATGCGAGCGTACCGTATAGAAATGTAAGTTGAAATTTCAGTCGAATTTCAATTAAATCTAGAAATAAGGTGACTTTTCAAATGAAATCCAAATTCGACGTGGCTAGGCTCGTTGGAACCGTAATTCCGAAACATAGCGAGATTTCAAATTTTGTAATTTTTGGACTTAATATGTGGTCGTACGATCAGAATGAAGTTTAAACTCATTGTCCTCTAAGCAATGTGTCCCTTTCTTCCTCTCCTTGTCATTGTAATTAATCTTTTTTTATTTTCTTTTTATTTCGAGTTTTCATTTTAAAATTACTTTCTTCCTTTCCTAAAACCCTTAAACATCATTTCCTCTCCTTTCTTCCCCTTTAAGCTTACGCCACCGCCCTAGGCACCCCCACCAGCCCTCCACCGCCATGCGCCACCACCTCATCCGGCCCTCCTTCAGGCCGTGGTCACTTCCTCGAAGCCAAAATCTCCTTACTCCTCTTAATTTCCAAATGAAGCTACCTTTAACCCTAAATATCCTACAACCACTTCCATTCTCCTCCTGTGGGCCTCATCATGTGCATTGATAGGGTTGCAATACCTTGACCTATATTATCTCGGTGACCAGGATGAACATGGGTGTTTGGTCTAACTCTTCCACTGGTTGTAGTGTCTCCTCCACTAAGATCCACTCTTCCATATATTGCTTTCATATCTCACATCCTTGAAACCTTCATATGAGCCTTTGTGAGATATAAAAGAACGGTCTAAGAGTGTGCAGAATACACACACACACACTCTTATATAGTACAGATACACGTAAGTTACAGTATCATTGTCCTATACGCTGATATAGAAATATGATTTTTTGAGTTTAAGTTTTCATAATATTTTAAGTTAAAAATCAATTTAAATTTGCATAAATCTATGTTTGATAAAAAAGTTGTAACATCCACTTTTCCAAAGTCGGAATCTGTGCGCTATAGTTGCTGCAATATGGGTTATAACATCAAAAACACGAGAACATGATTTTTTTAAGATAATGTTCATTAATTATTATTCACTAAATTTCCCATTTATAAATTCATTTTCAAATCAAAATATAATAATTATGAAGTATAAGTCCAAGAGTGACATACGAAGATTCCCTTTTTGTTAGTCATTGTCAAACATGCAATAAACATATTCAAACAAAACAACACATAGCGGAAAGAAACTCCTAATATAGCTAAATGCCTCTAATACTTCTTCTGAAGCTTATTCAATAAAGAAAAATCTAGAAGCTCCTTACTCTAAATATACTCAAACATTACCCGAGAGATTAAATCGAAAATAAAAACTTTGGGTTAGTCAACAGACTGGTGTAAATAATTACTATCCCGAAACCAATAGATATCTAGTGATATTGTAACGACCTGAATCTTTGACTGTTCAAATCGACAATAATCCACACATGTTGAACCAAATGAATCACAAACACCGGTAGTTATTGGGAAAGATAGAAGAAAGAAGAAAGAAGAGAAAACAATCACAGAACCTTATAGCGGAAGGACAACATATAATAAACAAATAATGGTTCAAAAGCATTTAAAAACATATACATTTGAGTATAATATACAATGGTTATTAGAGTTACACATGCATAGGTATATGCAACAATGCAACATAAACAAAGTGCAGTGGGAATTACACACATATATAATAGATATATATATACCAAATCTTTGTCTTCATCCTCCAAGCTATTGCAATCTTCGTCAATTGCAACTTCTGTTGACTCGAGCGTATTGCATAAAAGGAAGCACAAAAAACAATCAGATTAGAACTAAATAAATCTAATATTAGTCAAATTAAAATATGAAATAACATGAGTGCCATAGGTGCAAATAACTTAAGAAATGTTACGGGATTTTTCCATCTCTCAAGGATCCGCTAAACTATTTACGTGTATAGTATGAATCGCTATTATAATAGTGTCTACTCGTCAAAGTAAATATTAAAATAGCATAAGTGGGATTACATTTTTATCCTTACGCCGTTTATAGATGTTGTCGTACACATTGTTTATAAAACACCAGTACGTCGGTAGATAGCGATGCACGAAGATATGACAACATTAAATCAAAATCATAGGGGCTCAATCAGGATAAATATGACAAGGCACACGAGGCAATACCCAGGGTAGGATTCTACCAGTTGAACTCCTGGACCAGTGGTAACGCATAGCCGCAACTACCACCCACCTCGGAACATACTCCCATATTTAAAAGGGAGCCCTAAATCGATCACAATGTAATAAAGATAGTATTGAAGAAGCATGTCCGATCAGAGATGCGATCTCACTAGTCACGGTATAGCTCCTGTTTTAGTCATTTCAATTATGAGCCGAAGGTCAAGGCTATCCATCATCGTTCTCTTTCTTTAAATTCAGTAATCGCCTCCAACCCATCCTACTTCTTTTTGGATTCTCCGCCACGTGCACAGTTATTAAAGTGGTTTTCGGAATTGGTAGAGAGTATGACAATATCCGGTCCCAATCTCTTTTAATAACCAAACTTTTATTTCACCTCGGTCGGTTCTTTTACTTTTCACAAAGGCTTGCTTTTGAATCAAAATATCGTATTTACTTCAAAACCCGTTTGTCTTCAAAATAGAATATCTTTCACACGTAAATATCTTCATCATTTCAAATCTGATTAATATTCACGATAGAATACCTTTTCATATCAATATATTACGATCATATATTATTCTTCCTAGATCGATTTTTATTCGGAGAGAATATACTTCATATCCAAAGATTTTAATTATTCAAAAATCAATTTATGTTAAAAATCAATTTATATTCAAATAGTATATATTTTCATATCGACATATTATAATCAATTCCAAAAATCGATTTATATTCAAAACAAAATATATTTCACATCAGAATATTACAATCATTTTGAAATCAGTTTATATTCAAAATAGAATATATCTTTATATCAAATCTAAATTTGAATAAACAGTTTAAATCGAGAACAAATCCATTTTGAAAGAATTTACAATATTTAAAATAACTAGGAAAATAGAAAATAATAAATAAGACCTTTATATACAATATATTTTAAAATAGTTAGAGTATAATAAGATAATTTAAACCACTATATATATACATATATTAAAAAAATTAATAAAATAATTTTTAATAATAAAGTTTTATTTATTTATAAAACAAATGGTTTATATATATAAAGAGTTTTTATAAAATAACTTAAATCCACAATCGTTTCTATCTTTCAACTTCCAATTACTTGAATTATTTATATTATAGTCTCGATGGATTTATTTTAGTTTTTACACCTCGATTTCAAACATCGTCCAAATTCAACCCTTCCACTTAAAGGATTCACTCCCATATTCACATCAACTTCCAAAACAATCCCGAGTATCATTGAATAACCTTATTTCAAAATTTATATTCAAAGAGAATGATTTAATTCAAACTTTACCCCATTTAATTTGAATAACTCCAAATCCTATTTAAAATCCCATTTTCAAATTCCTAATTAGTTCTTGAATAATTTCCTTGACAAATTACGATAACATTCAAAGTTCAGATTTAAAAGAAACCACGGTCGAGCCCAAAGCTCGAAGGCACAACCACCGGTCGAGCCCAAAGCTTGTCCGACGTCAGCAAAACCCAGGTTCGAAAAACCCTAAAACGCCAAATTCTGGTGATCTACTCCACGATAGACCCTCCGACCACATGAAATTAACTCCGACATGAAATCTGTACAAAAACCAGGAGCTCATTTCTCCAACTAACCCTAAAATCAAAACCCCCTAAAATCTTGCTCAGGATTTCGAAAATCCAATATTTGACTACCAATTTTTGGCAAATCCAAGCGCTACACGTCGAAATAAATCATACCAGAAGCTTCATATCATCAATAGCTTCGAATCGATATATAACTTGTAATGTTTCATGGAGATTTGGGTTTAGATTTGCATTTCAGATCAAAACTAGGATTTTCAAATTTGTAATTTCATTTTCTGCCATTACAGTAAAAGAAAGTAGATAAACGTAAATGGGAAATAAGTGGTAGGATAAGAACTGAAGTTTATTTATAATAAATGAGTCAGATAAGAACAATACGAAAATGTCAAATTACAACGATTTTCTTCACGTTCCAAGCCGAAAGATCAGATGACAAGTCCAATTGCAACTAAATTATCCTATAATAATCCACCATTCCAGATACAATGAAACTGGTTTCGTCGAATTCCGAGACAGTTGCTAAAATGGTTATTTCCACAGTTAATTAATTAATAGAATATTAATTACTCGTTTATTCATTTTAATTCAATTTAAACCTTTATTAAATTTTAATTATAACCAAATTAGAACATAAAATCAACTTTATAAATCGATTTCCTATTTTTAATTCCCGAATTCAATTATTTACAATTAAAAATCTGAATTCAGTTATAAATAAATAACTCACATTTTATTCAAATCATTAATATTAAATTCAAATTTTCAGTTCTTTATCAATATAAACAAATTTAGATTTTTGTTCATACTTAATGTAAGTTATTTCGTTAATAAAATCATTAAAAATTAATAACCATTATTACTCAATTTATTTATTTTAGATTCAAGTTTAAATATAAAGCAAAATATGGGTTGTTACATTCTCCCCCACTCAAACCTTTTCGTCCTCGAAAAGGGCGGAATAAGACATCAAATACTTATATATATATATAATCAAATCCATTATCTTATGAAATAAAATTTATAAAATAAGTCATTAAATCATAAACTTTATAAATTTCTAACTCCCGAGATCATAGAAAATTTCAACAGCATCTCCTCTGCACGTAGAGGTCCGGAAAAAAATCATAATATATATATATATATATATAAACTCAAAAAGGCATCTTATCACATGATGAGCATCCCAGACAATGTGGAAAACAATATATATAACCACAACAATATATATACACAATTACATACCTTTCGTCGGCGTTATTAGCAATTTATTTATCTTAGTACTTTAGTATTTAGCACAAGCGAGCTCCAAGGCGTAATGCCAATCATTGTAACTACTAAAAATACTCAAATATACATGAGAATCAGACATATATACAATAATTAATGAATATACATAACTTTCTCAATATATATTAATCATTTCAACTATAAAACCAAAATATGAGCGATAGGCCAGCGAACAAGTCAAAGTTTAACACCATTCAAATGATGGTTTTTTTCCAAAGCATGCTAGTAAAAAGTTGTTGCATTCGTTTCAGGCTTTCCAAATTGCCAAAATTCATCAAATTCGGATAATCCGTTCAAATGTTACGATCATTTTAGCGAAAGCAAACGCTTCAGTCCATACAAATAAAAAATGCAGGCCTGAGTTGTTCAACCCAGTTTTCGACCGTTTAAACATTAAAATTTTACAAGGCATATTGAAGGAAAGTTTTAGTTTAAATCCCGGGCTTTCCAGATTGTACAAGATCATCAAAATCCAACAATCCGTCATGAAGTTAGGGTTAAAACACTATAGATATAAGCCTCAGGTTTTCATTTTCTACGCATAGAACTACAACTAACACTTTCATTTTCAGTCCATAAAACATGGAAATCTACTAACACATTATAAGCAAAAGTTTCAGTTCAGTTTCTAAGGTTTCCGAAAATCCAAAATCATCGAATTCCAATCAACCATTCAAAAGTTATGGTTATTTTCCTTCAGCTAATATAGAACATTTCAGATTTTTGGTAAACACTGATTTTATTTTATTTGATGTTTCAAACTTTTCGATTCCAAAATTTTGGTAAACCTTTAACACTTACAATGGATTATGGCTTCGTTAGTCATATAATAGATTTTACGTTGAGTTTGATTTCACTTTTCCCCATTTCTTTCATTCACATCGAATTACTCTCCATTTCATTCATTTATATTCAATTGCTCTTTCATTTTATTTATGTTCAATTGTTATTCATTCAACCCTTTACATTCATTCAACCATTTTCTGATTCACTTATACACATATTCATTATTCATTTTCATTTAAAATCTATTCCATTACTCAATTTATTTATTAAACTCTCCAATCATGAATTGAGTCAAGGACGATTTACATAGCTCTAATTTTATATTTAGTTCTCAACCAATTATTATTCGATTTCCTAAGTTAAACTTTATTTAGCTCAATTACTCTACTCAAGTTAACTTATATTCCATTCGACAAAATGATTTACTTTCCATTCACTTCATTGTTCATACCCACATTTATGTTCAACGTATTTATCCTTCTTAGATTTACCCCATTTATATTTTCCATGTCTTCATTTCACATGCATACTGATACGCCAATTAGTTTCTTTCATTTTTATTTTGTTGACAATTCATATTTCATTAACAAACTTAAGTACCTTTTTCATTTCTTTCTCGATCTAACTTAATATACTTATTAATTACCCAAGTCATGAGTTGTTGCCACCTTTATTTACACTACAACATTTCCCAATTCTTTTAGTCGACTTCAATTGAATTTTGTTTCGCATTTAATTTCAATTTCCTCCAACAATTTTATCGACCAAATTTGGAATTCATTTAAACTTTATTATCGTCCATGATTAAGAGTTTCAATGACAATTTCTGTTTCTCTTAATACTTAAGTCCATTTCCTAGTTTCGTAATCTAAAAATTCTAATGAATCGAGTTACCTTAGCACATAAATCAATATTATTAGTTAAGATAAACATAAATACTTTGATTCCAGTTTATAAACTAAGTTTTAGAATAATATATATACTTATACTATTTTATAGAAAAATCGTACCATATAAAATTTAAATCCAAATCCTTTATCGTAACTAAATATGAAATTACTGAGTGATCTCCCCTACTCAGACTTTCCAAAATAAATGTCGATAATGCATTCACTCATTACCGAAGATACTTCTAGTGTGTGAGAAGGGATTATGCAGTTATTCTTATTCCATTTCAAATTCTTTAAAAACCATTTCCATTCGAAATCACTTACCTATAACACCATATTATTTAAGGATCTTCGCAAATATATTTTTGAAAGCACCAAAATCAAGTTCTCAAGCTCAAATTTATTTTATTTGCAAATTATTTTGCAACCAAGCATATTTAATAGATTTCATTTTCATATTTTTTTCCACTTTCAAAATCATACAATTTTCCACTATTAGATTTATTATCTAATCAGATATAATTGATAATAACTTAGTATTATCACTTTCTAACAACCAATACAAGAAAAATTTATAAGTAATAACCAAATTTATATTTAAAATATAACCAAAACTATATTATATTGAATCATTTTATTTGAGTATTTAGAAATACCTATCGATACCATGGTGTCCCATATATCGACCAAAATTTATAAATATTCGATGAAACAAATTAACATAATATAAAACTATTTTATATCAAAAGTAGAATTACGCTCTCTCATATATTCACTCAAACTCATTCTCGGATATTACTAATCCTATTTCTAATGAGTTAATTCCTAAACAGAGCCAAGGTTATTGCTAACCTGGCTTTGATACCACGTTGTAACGACCTAAATTTTTGACTGTTCAAATCGACAATAATCAGCACATGTCAACCCAAACGAATCACAAATACAGGTAGTTATTGGGAAAGAAAGAAGAAAGAACAGAAAACAATCACAGAATCTCACGGCGGAAGGACAACATATAATAAACAAATAATGGCTCAAAAGCATTTTAAAACATATACATTTGAGTATAATATATAATGATTATCAGAGTTACATATACACAGGCATATACAACAATGCAGCAAAAACAAAATGCAGTGGAAACAAAGTGCAATTGGAATTACATACATATATATATAATAGATATATGTATACCAAATCTTTGTCTTCATCCTCCAAGCTATTGCAATCTTCGTCAATTGCAACTTCTGCTGACCCAAGCATATTGCATAAAAAGAAACACAACAAACACACGGATGAAAACTAAATAATTCTCATATTAGTCAAATATATTCATTTCTATCAAATATATATATCTATTTGGCGACGGAGAATTTATTCTCTTGCTTAATGCCCTTTTCTGAGACGTACGAGCTCAAAGGATAAATATTGATAGACATCAGTCACATGGTGTGAATTGCCTTTGCGGCATGCAGAGATGTAGTGATCAAGGCTTTTGTTGAAAAGCAGAGTCCTGTGGTTGATGATCAAAGCACGTCTTTAATGTAGCACAACTTTGTGTAAAGCGTTAATTCGCGAGCCTCACACCTTGGTATGAGTCAAAAAGGGATAAGGGACACAATGAGAACATGTCGTTTCTTTCTAGCTATAGGTGGTGTCATGGTATGGAACCCATACATTTATCATTTTTACCTATGTAGTTGTTGGATTGCGAGGCACCTCGGTTATATCGGTTACTATGGAGTCAATGGATAGATCCGATAGGACCGGCAAACGTGTGTTCAGGAATAATTAATCCTCAAACGTAAGGGAGGACCAGCACTGCATCATCCAGGGGTTTCCGAGAGTGTGCAGTCCTGAGACATTTGTTAGAGTGTCTCGAAGAGGAAAGGAGTACATCCTTTGCCTAGACTCATGACGGAAATCCAATTTCCAATACGTGACATTTCGGTTTTGATTGTAGAGCCTAGTATGGCGACATGATATATGGTACCCATGCCGTCTAGGATTGATACATTTATATTTGAAGTTATTTTGACACTATACACTTATAATAGTATCAAATGATTTGTTTTAAACATACTAAGCATGTTTGGCTATTATAAGGGAAAACCCTATCCTCCGGCTTGCGTTGCACTGTGTGATGGGACATGGGTCTTATAATAGCTTCATTTTTCCAAAAAGCATTGCGCTGTTTATTCTATGCACTAGTATTCTTGGAAGGATACCCGTTCCGTGTTATACGGCATGGTCCCTTTATTTACTCTCTTTTAAAGTAAAGTTTTAGATAACTGTTTTAGTTCTCACATCAATCACATGACTGACCTAGAGTTTATTGTTTTAACCTAAACTCTGGGTGCCTCTATTTTCCACACGGGCAGCTAGTAGTTTTGGTTTTGCAGATATTATATTCACAGGATCCTAGTTTACAGCTGGAATGATATTCAAAAAGATCTGCATCCGTTTATATCTTTCAGTTGTGTTTTGTATTATTTTCCGCTGCATTGTAATTTGTAAATCTCTGATATTTATCAAATGTATATTATTTGTTCATACTATGTATATTCTTTTACTCTAATGTAAATTGTTAAAATAAGCAATGAAATGTTCTTCTGTTTGTGTTCTAATTTGTCGTGTTCCCAGATAATTCGTTCTCTCTCTTCTCCTCAGAGACCGGGGAAGTTCGGGTCGTTATAGGGATGTGCCGCGATAGGACAACTTTAAATCAAAATCGTAGGGGGATTGATCTAGATAAATATGACAAGGCACGCGAGGTAATACCCAGGGTAGGATTCTACCAGTTGCACTCCCGGACCGCTGGTAACGCATGGCTGCAACTACTGCCCACCTCGAAACACAGTTGTAATGTCCCTGATTATTAGTCGATTTATTTTAAACATTTAATATTTTTTTAAATATAGAATTGGAAATATAAATAAAATTTAATATTGAATTGATCATTTTAATATTCAATATATGATTTAATACCGAATATATTGCATTGCTATATTACAAGAACAACAAACAATTGAATTCAGAGTTAAAACTGAATTGAAACAATTCAGTCGATTAATATAAATTCTATACTAAATTAGAACGATAATAATAATTTATTATCGATGAATTTAATTGTTTGAAAACGATTTATATATTTAAATCATTAATTTAAATTGTTATCCCTTCCATACAATCAAATTAAAATTCGAAATACGTTCCATTGAATTAAAAATAGCGATGTAACATTAGAGACATTAGTCGTTACGTTAAAATAGTAGTTCACGAAGTTAAGGGAGCCACGAGATATTTTTAAGCGGACAAGAACGAAATCAAATCAAGCTAAATCGAAATCAAATCAAGTCAAATTAAGATTCAAATCGTATTAAAATTGCATTGTACTTCACCCTACATTCGTTTATTTATCACGTACTTCTGGGTCTTCTCTCCGTTCTTTAAAAATGCGACCACTCCCTCCTTCATTTTCACAATCCCAAGCTTCAGCAAATCAAAATAAATAAATGGCCTCCTCCTAATAATTTCCCTTCTTCGTTTATAAAAACCATACGTGACATACCCCCTCCCCCAATCTCCTTTACCTTCCGTTCATTCCAGTTAAAGGGAAATTGCAGCCCCTTTCCAACTCAAACTCTTCCAATAATTATTAAAAATCAAATATCATATATAATCATTGAATTTTTGGATTCACAGGATCAGCCATCCGAGAACTTCACCCCGGTGTTACTTGTTTTGGGTGCGATCTAGCTTGGGTTGTACTCTAGGAAAATTTTGGTTGCGAAGTTTGCAAATTTGGCCGATCGATGTTCAAAGTAAAAAGCATATTCAAGTTTATCGAGGAGATTTGCATCGCGTGTAGAAGCTTGGTGGGTTTTGGTGCTGTAATATTTCACACCACTCGTGCAATCTACTGGAGTTCATCGGAGCTTCTTTTGCCATGAATGTTGCGAGCTCGATTTGGGTGGGTCCAATCAATTGACTTTTGGAAGGGAATGTTTAGGCGAAATCAGTTTGTACCTTACTGAAGTGGTAAAAGAGAATGAAGGGGAAGAAGATCGGGCTTGGTGCGAAGCAGGTTTTTCCTGTCGAAGTGGGGAGGAAAGGAAAATCAAGGGTTTGAGTCTGTTTTCATGCTTACTGTAATGGAAGTGAAATTGATGTTGCCTTGGAATTCTGTGTTTTAATAGTGTATATAATTTGGAGAAGCCAGATCCGTATTTTGGATAATGGGGCAAGCATGTGAAGGGCTGCCAGTTGCAGGAGATGGTCTGGAGGAGTTTGGTTTGAAAATTTTAGGAATGGTACTTGATGGTGAAGTGTTTGGTGCAATGCCAGAAAGGGATGGTGCGGTTTCTAGACTGACTTTAGCAAAGGGAATTAGCGATTTGTGAAGAAATTATCGTGAATTAGTTGAGTTTTTATAAGGAAGCAGGTATACATTTTTACAAAATTTAATGTACATAGAATTTATTTATCTATCAGTTATATAAATAAGTGGTTAATCAATAAAATAAAAATAAATATTTATAGGTACAAATAAAATTCATTTAAGACGAATCGAGTAGATTTGTAGCCGCGACTATATGAAATTAACAGGATGTTCGACAATTAAAAATCAAGGCGAGTAAACTCACTCTCTGGTTCGATTATAATTTATTATATAATTTTTTTATTTAATATAAATATGTATATGCTGTTTGTTGGTTGATTGGTTGCATTGTTATTTATTGATAAATTGTGGTTATCATATATATATATATATATATATATATTAGTTATTTAGGCTTGGTGGCTGTGGCTGTTATATATATACATATATATATATATATATGTGTGTGTGTGTGTGTGTGTGTGTATTGGATATTTCCCGCAGTACCATTAGCGGATGCTTGCAGTATCATTAGTAGATGACCCTATGTGCCCCACAATATATTATAGTGGATGACCTTCTATACCGCGATATCCTGCCTTGAAGCAGGATTGGTATTATTCATGTTGTCTAATATCTATGGACGCAGGAAAACAGGTTGGAGGGATCCAACTGGATTCCTCAAAGTTATTTATTGTTGTTTACCTATTTATATGTGTGTAATGTGTTGAATTGGATTGGTGGTTTGTGTATTTGGATGATTAAATATCGCTGGCCCAAGATATTGATATTTAAAAATATTATACAAAGGGATTTTTAGATTTAAAAGGGAAAATTTACTTTTGAAAATGATAATGGAATTTCGAATGGATTGAGAAATATTAACTTGTTTTTAATAGTAAAAACAAGTAGTTGAATTTATAAAGAATGTTATAAATAGAAAGAAAAATTATCGTTCGATAATATTAGATTTTAAATTCAATTCTAAATTTAAAGAGGAAAATTTATGTTCTAGAGTGGGAATTGGATTTCAAATATGATTTGAAATAGGAAACTTGTTTTAAATATCTAAAACAAGAAGTGAAAATTATAAACGATATTTTTAATTAAAAGAATAGAAATTTCATTGGATAATTTATATTTTAAATTCAGGTATGAATTGAAAAAGGGATTTGTAATTAAAAATCGTTTTAGGGAAAAAAGGATGAAATATATTCCGATATTCGGAATGTAAAATAAATTGAAACAAATCCATATGGATTTACAATTGGAATTCGAACATATCGAATTTACAAAATAGATGAATTATAACCAGGTAAGATATTAGGATTTCATTGGATAAAAATTAGAATTTAAATTTTGAATATGAAAATAGATTCCATGTTCATTTATATATATAAGTTATAAAAATTAAATATTCCAAATGGGAATTAAATTTCAAATAGATTATTAAAATAGAAATTATTTAATAAAGAAATTAATTTATAAATAACATTTATAAGCGTGATGAAGTAATTTTCATCTTGAAGTTTGGGAATAAATTTCCAAACGTAAGAAATGGAGTAGAAGGCAAGATTAAATCGAGTTCGTGTATTACACGCTTTTGTCTGTCACAAGATCAGAAAGTTGTCGGTTAAAGTCCGAGAGGTAAATAAAATACCCCAACTTGAACGACTTCACTATTATCAAGGAATGATATTAGTTTGTAATGGAAAAGGGATATTGAGCTAATCGATTATTCTCGTAAAGGAAATTTATAATAGGAATTTGATTATATCGAACATTAATATAGAAATTGAGTTATGAGTAATAAATAACCGAGTTATGAAATTTGGATGAAGTAATCAATGATTTTGGAAAATCGGGATACGTAAGTTAGATTTGGAAAACTAATTTAATGTATACTTAAATATTAGGGAATTAGAGTTGGAATTTAATTATAAATGAAGTTTTTAAAACGTTTATTATTAAATTTAATTAAAAACGAACTCGCCGCAGCACGATAGTTCGTAATTTGGCATTTTGCACTTCAATTGAGTTTATAGAACTCAATATAAGTTGGAATTTGATGAAACAAGAAAAATTTAGAACTATCGAATAATAATTTTCTAACAAAAGAGAAAAATCTTAATTTCGTCGTATAGATTTTGTGTTATGTCAAAATCAAATTTTCAGAAAAAACAGCGCCATAATCGTTTATGAACCATAAAGGTTTATTAAATAAAATAAAGGATTTTGAGTGAATAAAAATCTGAATTTCCATTAGAAAAATCTAGATTTGAGTTATAAAATAAATATGAACTCATGAGGAATAAATGAAGTGATTTTGGAACAAAATCAGATTTAGTATTAAATGAAGTTAACTAATTAAATGAACAATCTGTTAAAGAAATTTTGGAGCAAAATTTACCCTTGTTAAGTTAATGGAATTGGTGAATTCAAATCCATAATCGAATATGGAACTCGAATAAAACTTGGATTTGGCGTGTTTATAAACAAGTGAGACTTGGGTAAAGACGATGGATTCAAGATGAAGTGAATCAAACAAATGAAATAATTGGGAAACTAATTAGCAAAATGAAACATGATTAAATAAAAAGGATTGTATTGATTGATGTGAATGGTAAATGGTTGTTTACATATTAACATGTATAGGATGAAGAGTTTAAAGATTATAGTTTGAGTGCCCGACAAAAAGGTACATGTTTCAATTACATATGAGATTTAATGAGCCAATTAGGCAAGCCGCTTGGCTTTTTAATTTTCTTTTGGAATGGAAAGGGCCTAGAGAGGCGCTTTTGTAGTTGTACCGATTGAGCCTTACAACGTAGGTGTTGACGAAATTTTCTGGAAATTTAAGGAGTTAGAATATTTTTGAGAAATTTGATAACAAGAAATCAACATATTGATATATATATATATAATTCGATAAAGAATTTGGAAAACAATTAATAAACGAATATTAATTAAAAAGGGCCATTGATTGTTTGATGGATGTTTGTTTTCCTTTGATAGTTAAATCACCGACTATCAAAGATTTTTGACCATCGTTGTCAGTACGGAGGGTTCGGTTGGATTTATTATCCGATAACCACTCCATACAGACGTAAGCGCTGCGAATTAGATATGCTAAAAATAATTGAAGGAGCGAAGTGCAAGTGATTTTTTTGTTAATCCTATGTAGAAATTGGCTAAGATGGATTAATGGAAATTGTGCCCTCATATTTGTTCAGTCCCAGAACGAACATATGTAAACAAATGTCAGATAGAGTATTCCTAACGAGTCATATAAGACGATCTTTTCAAGTTATTACTTTTGGTGGTAGAGGAATTTGTTTCTCTTTGCTTTTTATACTCGTAACATTGTCGGAAGGATCAACAAGTGATTAGAAGGGTTTGACGATGTGGCATTCAAAGTGAATGATGGCCAGATGTTCTGAAAAAGATTAACGTAGCCTCAAGCCTCATAATCGGGAAATGACAAAAATAGGGCATGCAACATGGCTAGTTGGGTCATACCCAAGCAGGGTGTATTATTGCCGATCTAGAGAAAATTCATTTGTTCTTCTTTCGATTCTGTATCTTATGGGTTACGGTTTGATGGCCAACAACCGTAAGTGATAATACTGTTAAATTCCAAATTAGATCTCAACACCAAAGGTGCAAAAATTTCACTTCACCTATTGGTAAGAACAGAGGCCACAATTCACATCAAAAATAAAAAGACACAAATTTTATAGTGGTTCGATCTTAGGAAAGATCTACGTCCAGTTTCTTAACAATTCCCCTTATCGTTTCAAAGGTTACAAGTTGAGGATCACACAAGAGTACATTCATATTTCTCATTACACGTTAACATAACTCAAATTTACGCAAATTGGTGAAGAAGAGGATGAATCCCATAATATGCAAGGAAAATGATAGGAAATCTTCGATCTGTAGAATGTTTGATCGCTTTTGGTTGATTTCATGATGAACTTCATGCTTGATCTTAAATTCATGGTGTTAGGAGAGATGTAAATCACTTAGAAATGCTTAGGAAATAATTGGGAAGCCCTTCAGGGTTATAGGATTCGGTCTCCCTTTCATGAAGGAATGGGGGGATATTTATAGGTGAGATTCGGACCAGGTGGCAGAGTTGTAATTATCTCCTACCTTCTTTAGGCCGTCGGAGCGACCTTATTCAATCTGGTCTTAAGTCGGCATGAGCTAAAGCAAGGCCGGGAGATCTAGAGTAGGGCAGAACGGGCCAAGACAAGGCAGAGCGATCTAAAGCTTTTTGATATAAGGCGGCTCGTGTTAAGGCGATGCAGAGCGGGCTAAACCTTTCGGTGGACTAAAGAGGCATGACGACCGTATAGTCCAAGGAAGCTTCAACGAGTTAAATGCTTGGTGGGCTAGAGGACTCGAAATGTTAAAGACTTATCACGAGCTAAGAACAGGGCGACCCAAAAGGCTCGGCGACCCAAACCATACGAACAGACTAGAGCACTGTAACGATGTAAACACTTGTAATGGGTTAAACCAATGAAAAGCTTTAACACGACCCAAGGGCTTATAACGACCCAAACACAATTTATTACCTTTGATCCATATTTTATGGATTAACATTTACCCCTTGAAGCTTTTATTTATTTTAAATAATACAGGCTTTGGCTTGAACAGTTCTGGCATATGTTAGGTTGTGTTAATTCTTAGATCACCCTACATGTTAGATCGTTATATGCTTTAGGCCATACAGTTTTGTGGATCGTTATCGGGCCTTTAACTTGAACTTGGCCCATCTACTTTTTGTCGTCTTGCTTGGAGCTCATTAATGGTGGCTCTCTGAGGTCAAATTCCATCCATCGTTCTGAAGCATCCTTTGATCCAGTGTATCATTGATTCTTCTAACAATTTTGACTTCAACAAATTCGATCTCTTTGGCGATTCTATCAACGATCAAGCTACCCAAATTCGGAGTCCTAAGATTCAGGTTTTATCATGATTTTAAACTTCGAGTTAGTTTTAAGGATTGTAACATACTTGTGATGGGCTTGGCTTAGATTCCATGTGCAAATTCTTGTAGTTTGATCATGGTTTTTACTAATAAATGATGAATACGCCGAAATGATGACTTTGCATAATTTCATTGCTCAATAACAATCCGAATTTGCAAATCCATGCCTTGTCACTTGTTTAAAATTTGAAGCAACTTCGTTGATTGTTTCGGATCGCTATACTTTAGCAGCTTATAGGGAATACTCTGAATTAGGTCGCTAAAATCACTCTAGGCCTTAGATTGTGTTCTCGCTCTTAGTTGCTATTATAACTTAAGGCTTTAGGTTGTTATTTCAATCCATAGCTTTGGGTCATCTTTGACTTGAAGCTTTAGGTTGTTCATGACATAAAGACTTAGAAATAGAAAGACGATCCAAGGAATTGGACTATTGTAGCGACATAAAGCTTCTAATTGAACAAAACGACCTAGGGTCTGATGCTATATAGAACGACCTAAATACCTAAGGTTGGGGGGAATGATCTAAATGCCTTGAACAAGTTGCTTTCTGGCCTATTATTTACCTTCATTCACCACTATTTGTGTAGGATGTCTAAAAGGATTAAGGGGGCTTCGAGCGAGGACAATACTAAGAAACGCCGTAGTCTGGACAAGCTCCCTGCGCCTGATACTCAGACTACTTCTGTTGCCCCAACTCTGGCTGAACTTCGAGCAATCATAGACAAACCTTGTTATGCTCTTGATCCGTGCAGATCTAAGCTTGCTAAGCGATTCAAAGGTGGGTGTTTGGATCTGGTGCACTTTGACTAATTTGACTTGGACATATACCCATCTGACAAAGGGTCAGTTCCTGAAGATTTGAACACACTCAAGAATCACACATTGGCACAGCTCAAAGCTACTAGGAATTGGATGGAGAGGCATTTTGAAGATATTGGAAGGTATACTGCACACAAACTGGGTGCCTGGAACACTTTTGCATGTGAACTCCAAAGGCTAAACAAGGAGAACATTAAACGCATATCCACTTTGGAGAAAGACAAAACCGCACTTATTCAGGCTCTCAAGTCTTAGCATGAGATCATTGCAGAATTAACAAATCTCAGGAACAAAACGGGACCGACTGGTGCTACTCCTTTCCCCCTGCTCGTTTTGGGAAATGACCTAGTGATGGAAAGAAGAAGCTCTCTTGTTTGACCTTTGTAATTTTTTTTATGCACTTATGCTCTAAACCGGTTGTATACGGGAGTGTCGACCCTCGCTTACTACTTTATGCTATCCTGCGTCTGAAACCTCTGTGCTGAACTCGTGATGTGGCGATGGTAATGCATTCAGCTTATTGCACCTAAGCTTTCATTTTAGTTTCGTCGTGCTTTTTTCTTTGCATAAGATCTAGTGATGGTTTTTTGTCTTATCGGGACGAACCGTACTTTGAGTTAACATGCTTCACACCACCTGTTTTATTGAAGAAGACGAGCGATTACACAACATTGTACTTACACATCACCATCGATCGTCCATATCGATAGTGGATTAGTTAATCATTAATAATGACTTATAACAGACTTTATTTTGAACTGAATAGAATGTTTGCATTAATCCAATGGTTTAGCACTCATTAGAAATTATTTGTATGAACATGATATTTTGATTTGAATTCGCATTAACGGTTAAAGTCAGCTAATCAATATAAAGCCGCCTGTGGGTTTCAAGCGTTATCATTCTAATGACTCGCGTTTGTGATTTCAAGTTAATTAATTTAATACAAACTTCGTCTACAATCTAGCTTAGTTAGTTCGTGTATTGGAGACTTTATTGCTCAATTACATTGAATAACTCAAGCGTTGGTAGATTGAGAAGGGGTGCCCCGGGAAAGGACTTTGGTTAGAACCCCGATGTTTGGGGTTATCGGATCAAGTGCATCCTGATGCTGATAATCAATTGAGTGCTCATTACCTTTCCCCATTTGAGGTTTTAAATGTTACACAAATAGGTTGATCGTTCTTCACATCTAACTTTTTCAAATGTTACGCAAATGGATTATACTTTTCACATCTGGAGATTCCAGATGTTACGCAAGTGGATTGATCATTCTTCACATCTGACTTTTTCAGATGCTACGCGAATGGATTATACTTTTCAAATCTGGAGATTCCAGATGTTACGCAATTGGATTGATCATTCTTCACATCTGTTTACTTTTCACATCTGGAGATTCCAGATGTGACGCAAGTGGATTGATCATTCTTCACATCTGACTTTTTCAGATGCTACGCGAATGGATTATACTTTTCACATCTGGAGATTCCAGATGTTACGCAAGTGGATTGATCATTCTTCACATCTAAAATTTTCAGATGCTACGCTAATGGATTATACTTTTCACTTCGGGAGATTCCAGATGTTACGCAAGTGGATTGATCATTCTTCACATCTGACTTTTTCAGATGCTACGCAAATGGATGGGTCATTCTTCACATATGACTTTTTCAGATGCTACACAACTGGTTTGTTTATTCTTCACATCTGACTTCTTCAGATGACACAAATGGTTTGTTCATTCTTCACATCTAAATTCTTCAGATGCTCCGCAAATTGTTCATTCTTCACATCTGACTTCTTCAGATGCTACGCGAATGGTTTAGGTGGCTGTTATATCATTTCACGGGGCAGCTATCAGTTTATGTGTCGAATTTTCGACTTGGCAGGCTACTTCTACTTAAAAACCGGTGTTGTGAACTTTTGACTTAGGGAAATTCCCTTTTGATAAAAGCTACAGCTCTTATGTTTGCTTGCTGTGGCATTTGTTCGCTGTCTAGATCTTTGCGACTTTCCCATTCACTTTTCAAGACGGTGCTTTTCTATCTTTGTATTTGTGCATGTCGATATTTACAACATTTAGCTTTTGAACTAGCGTGGTTGGGGTCGCGATGTTACAGGAACAAGCGCTCATCAGATTGCCTTCAATAAGAAATCATTTTTTAAGAAAGTTTTGATTTGACATATAACTTTCCAAGCAAGAAATTCATTTAGACAGATATGCTCTTAGTCGTAGAGCTAATGTTCAGTGCATCACTTGCAAATTATTACAGACTGTTTGTAAGAAGTTTCGAATATAACAAAAAGTAAAACGTGAAGTAAAGCATGAACTAAAGCGGGGAATAGAGCATGAAGTAAAGCGGTGGCGATATTGATCGCTTATTCTGATCCATCAAAATTGGAGCACCACCAAAGTTTGTCAGTTGACGATCGACCTTGGATTGGTTTGAGTAGAAGCTACGCTGCTTGGACCAAACTGATCATTTGATGCCCCTTGCCGCTGGGGAATTGCAAAAGGATTCATGGCATGCAGATTCTTCACAAAATGCTATAGCCTATTTTTCCTGATCATCTCCTCGATGATGTTCTTTAGGTGTCAGAATTCATTGGTGTTATGACCAGTCTGGTTGTGAAATCTGCAGAATTTTCCTGAGTTTGCTACCTTGTCGCTTATCCTTATCGGATTTGGTTCAGCATGCTCTTCAGATTTCTTTGTTGCAAGATAGATATTCTCAGGAGTGTCATTCAAAGGCATTGGCTCTGATGAGTTGAAAAGTCGGGACTTCTTATTAGCCTTGTTGTCGTTCCCATCATTGGTGCGCTTCTGCCCTTGAGTACTCTTCTGAATATATCGGGTAGCAACATTTTCGAGCCTCAAGGAGCGGGTTAGCATCAATAATCTGTAGAGACACAAGATTAATGTTGACTCTCATGTACTCCCCGGCCTTTTTATATAATTTCTCAAGTGTATTTGGTTCTTTAATCTTAATCCATCTACCAAAATTTCTCTTTTCATCTACAGCGCCGATTAAGGACATAAGAATTATGCGAGGTTCTGGATCTCTCACTTCGGACAAAGTGATGTTGAATCGACTGAGAAAATCTTTAATAGATTTCCCTGGATTCTGCTTCTTTGCTAAAAGTGTTATAGCATCCTTGGCTTTGGTAGCATACAAGCAGAACTGCTCCTTGAATTTTTTGGTCAAGTTGGAGAATCAGTCTATGGATTTAGGTGATAGCTTTGTGAGCCATAATGATGCAGCACCTTCTAAGTAGAGAGAAAAGTATGTGCATTTCATCTCATCAGTCGCCTTAGTTGCACTCATATGCCATTCATACTTGAATAGAAAATAGTTTGGATCAACAAGGCCATTGTACAGAGGCAAAGTCGGAGGATTAAATTTCTTTGGACACTCTGCTTCAAGGATCCTTTCAGTGAATGCAGTCCTATCGGGAGAGAAGTCCCATTCCCTTTCATTGCCATTGCCAGCTTGATTCCTCAACATGATTTGATCTATCATGTCCGAGATGTATTCTTCAGTGTTATGACCTTCTGCAAAGCCGAGCTCTTTACCAACCGTTCGTCTAGGCATGCGACCCTGGTTAGAGATTTCAGGTCTTTTACCTTCCCAATGAGGAGGTACCCTTATGACGGGATTGGTAACCTTTTGGCTTTTCATCTCAGAACAATATTTAGCTTTTGGCTTTGAGTTTTCAATGTTGGCTTCATTTTTGTCACTCACCTGATCATTGTCGTTTTCCATGTTGTCGTGGCAGTTAAGATTAGAAGCTGACGAATTGCCATTTTCTTCGAAATCAACATGGACTTTCGGAGGGGCTGGATTTGGTCGAGCATTATGGATGGCATCAAGTTTATCCATCAAGGCTTTAGTAGAAGCATCCATTCATTGGTTCATGTTGGCAACATTGGCATTCAGGTCACTTTTAGTCATGTCAGCCCCATTTACTAAGTCTTCACCAATATCGAAGCGGTTGGTAAGCAGAGTTTCTTCATTAGCAATGTTAACGGTATTTCTGACATTTTTGCTCATGGTCTTCTTAGATTTTGCCATGATTTTGGAAAAGGAGGGAGTTTAGAACTTCGATGCGATGCCTTCAACCTTGTAAGAGAGTGTGAGAAAAAAGGAAAAGCTAATGCGGCCCCACAGCGGGCGCCAAATATTAAAATCCAAATTAGATATCAACACCAAAGATGCAAAAATTGCACTTCACCTATTGGTAAGAAAAGAGGCTACAATTCACATCAAAAGTAAAAAAACACAAATTTTATAGTAGTTCGATATTAGGAAAGATCTACATCCACCTTTTTAACAATTTACATTATCGCTTCAAGGGTTAAAAGTTGAGGATCACACAAGAGTGCATTCGTATTGCTCATTACACATTAACATCACTCAAATTTACGCAAATAGGTGAAGAAGAGGATGAATCCCACAATATGCAAGGAAAATGATAGGAAATCTTCAATCTCCAAAATGTTTGATCGCTTTTGGTTGATTTCATGATGAACTTCATGCTTCATCTTCAATTCACGGTGTTAGGAGAGATGTAAATCACTTAAGAAATGCTTAGGAAATAATTGGGTAGCCCTTCGGGGTCATAGAATCCGTTCTCCCTTTCATGTAGGAATGGGGGAGGGGTATTTATAGGTGAGATTCGAACCAGGTGGCAAAGTTGTATTTATCTTCTACCTTCTTTAGGCCATCAGAGCGACCTTAGTCGGCACGAGCTAAAGCAAGGCGGGGCGATCTAGAGTAGGGAAGAATGGGCCAAGACAAGGCAGAGCGATCTAAAGCTTTTTGAGCGGCTCGTGTTAAGGCGATGCGTAGCAGGCTAAAGCTTTCGGCAGATTAAAGAGGCATGAAAACCGTTATGAAGCATACAAAAGCTATAAAATAAAGAAGGAAATAGATTTTCTCAAGATCAGGTGACAATACATTCGATACACTTAATAAAATGAATGGTCGGTCATGTGTGACCTGAGTTGCAAGTTGTTCTTGTTGAAGCCTGTGTGTTCCACTCTAAAGATATACTACCGGAAGGTGGTTCCATACTTTATCATAGTTGGAAATCCATTATCCAATAAGCGCCCGTGGTTTTTATGGTATACTATGTATGTGGAGCGTGAGATGAAAGCGTTCCGCTAGGTTGCTATTGATTGATTAGACACTATTATAATATCAGAATAGTGTTGATACAAAGAATATTTTAGGTTATCGTAATGTAAAAACTATCCGTATAGTCTAAAGAAGCTTCAACGGGTTAAATGCTTGGTGGGCTAGAGGACTCGAGATGTTAAAGACTTTTCGCGAGCTAAGAACAGGGAGACCCAAAAGGCTCGGCTACCCAAACCATATGAACTGAATAGAGCACTGTAACGATCTAAACACTTGTAATGGGTTAAACCAATGAAAAGCTTTGTCGTGACCCAAGGGCTTATAACGACCCAAACACATTTTATTACCTTTGATCCATATTGTATGGATTAACAAATACATTCGATACACTCATGCTAAATGAGTGGTCGGTCATGTACGGTCGAGTTGCAAGATGTTCTTGCTGAGTCCCAGTGTATCCCCTCTAGAGTACACTGATCAAGTGGTGGTCCCATACCTTGTGATAGTTGGAATTCATTCTCCAATAAGCGCCCTGCGGTTTTTGATTTTATACTATATGTGGAGCGTGAGATGCAAGCGTTCTTCTATTTGGTTTTTTATTTGATATAGACACCATTATAATATCACTGGATTTTCATATCAAAAATGTTTTGGGTTATAGTAACGTAAAAACCGTCCATGTTTATGTGTGGGCTGGTCTTACCATTATCCTTTTCTTTCAAAAGGTTTTCTAAAGTTAAAAAATATGGTTGGAGTTTACTCACACCAGTCCTATAACGGACCTAGAGTTTATTTTGTTTGTTTTCCCCTAAACTCTTGGGTGCCTAAATTTGTACGGGTAGTCAAGTGTTTTAGGATTTTACAGATACACTTGGAGGAGCTTGAAGCAGGAGGCTTCACCGTTAGTTATTTAGAGTTATTTCCGCTGTGATGTATTACGTATTGTACTCTGATATGGTATGTATATACAAAATAGATTTGTATTTCAAAATTATGGTATAAGATATTATGTTTTGTTCAATTCCGCTGTGAGATTTTAATATTTCTTTTGTTCTATTTGTTTCTATTTTTTTACCCTAATGACTTGTATTTCTATGCAATTTAGGTTAGATGTATGTTTTTTAGTCAACTCAGATAGTACGGATTTGCAGGCCGTTACAACACTCCCATATTCAAAAGGGTCCCCCAAATCGATCACAATGTAATAAAGATAGTATCGAAGAAGTGTGTTCGATCGGGGATGTGATCTCATTAGTCAAGGTATAGCTCCTGTTTTAGTCATTTTAATTATGACCAAAAGGTCAAGGCTATTCATCATCGTTCTCTTTCTTCAAATCTAGTAATTGCCTCCAACCCATCCTACTTCATTCTGGATTCTCCTCTATGTGCACATTTATTAAAGTGGTTTTCAGAATTGGTAGAGAGTATGACAATATCCGACCCCGATCTCTTTAATAACCAAACATCTATTTCACCTGGGTCGGTTCTTTTACTTTCCACAAAGGTTTGCTTTCATATTAAAATATCTATTTAATTCCAAACCCATTTGTCTTCAAAATAGAGTATCTTTCACACTTAAATATCGCCCTCGTTTCGAAACTTATTTATATCCACGGTAGAATACCTTTTCATATCAATATATTATAATCATATAATATTCCTAGATCGATTTATATTCGGATAAGATTTTAGTTATTCAAAAAATCATTTATATTCAAAATCAATTTATACACAAATAGAATATATTTTCATATCGACATATTATAATCATTTCCAAAAATAGATTTATATTCAAAACAGAATATATTTCACATTAGAATATTATAATCATTTTGAAATCGGTTTATATTCAAAATAGAATATACCTTTATATCAAATCTAAGTTTGAATCAACAGTTTAAATCAAGAATAATTCCTATTTAGAAAGAGGTTGTAATTATTTACAATAACTAGGAAAATAGGAAATTATAAATAAGACCTTCATATATAATATATTTTAAAATAGTTAGAGTATAACAAGATAATTTATACCACTATACATATACATATATTAAAAAATTTACTAAAATAATTTTTAACAATGAAGTATAATTTATTTATAAAACAAATGATTTATATATTTAAATAGTTATTATAAAATAACTTTAAACCACAATCATTTCTTTTTTTTAACTTCTAATAACTTGAAATATATATATATATGTATGTATATATATATATATATATTCCAATCTCGATGGATTTATTTTAGAATTTCAAAAATCATCTAAATTCAACCTTTCCTTTTAAAGGATTCACATCCATATTCACATTAAATTCCAAAACTATCCCTAGAATAACTCTATATAAAAACTTATATTCAAAGAAAATGATTTGATTCAAACTTTACCCCCATTTAATTTGAGTAACTCCAAATCCTATTTAAAATTCCATTTTCTAATTCTGAATTTGTTCTGGAATAATTTCCTTAACAAACACCGATAACATTCAAAGTCTAGATTTTGAAGAAAATTTATTTATCGAATATCAGCCCATTTCTTTTAAATATAATTTCCACGAATGAAATCTTCAACATTTAAAATCATTTAACCAACCGATGTCCGTATATAATTTTCTCCCTGTAGCTAAGTGATATTTCAAATTTAAATTTCCGATATTTCAGGAATGGTTGTATATCATTTCAATCCAAATCAGGGTCACATGTATCTATCATTTCAACTTGTGTTCTTAGTTTATTTTAAATCGATTAATCCTAGGTTTATTGGATGCCCGTAACATCAAGGCTAAAATGGGATTAGTCGACATGAATAAACTTGGAATAAAAGTTTATAGAATAACACAACATTTTAGTGTCAATATCAGTTCATCAATCGATTTTAAACCAAGGCATCCATCATAACCATTTCATTTAGACGCTAAATATTAAATCGTTTCACTAGTTAACAAGGATTTGAATTTTCAGCTAGAGATTTAATTTGATTAAAATAACTAATTATCAACTTCAATTTGCACATTAACACATTTGCATGTCATCTTTAAGCAACAAATCAGCAATCAATCACAACCATATAACCAAATTTACTTCATGGTTTAATTTAATAAAAATGGGAATAAATCAGTTGATTGCGAGCGAGAAATCCACTCACCTTTGAGTCTTTAGTCAGTCGAACGTCCTTCCAAAGCCC
Organism: Allium sativum; assembly: GCA_030737875.1. Taxonomy (NCBI): domain Eukaryota; kingdom Viridiplantae; phylum Streptophyta; class Magnoliopsida; order Asparagales; family Amaryllidaceae; genus Allium; species Allium sativum. Next base: position 620,505,509 of record CM060912.1, read on the forward strand.
AAAATTCTACAGTCTTAAAAAGCAACCAAATCAGTATCAAAACGTCTGCAAAGCCCAAAATTTTACAGTCTTAAAACGCAACCAAATCAGTATCAAAACGTCTGCTATTTCACCCGATCCCAATGCACCAAATGGCGTCTGAATCCAACCTCGCATGCAATAGTTATTAACATTACAAGTTTATACATACATGTATAAAATTAAATTAAATAAACAATTAACCTATACTAACAGGACACGTCAACAGCCGTTCTTCCGTCTCCCGCTCATCGTTGTTCCCTTCCACTTAACTAAACGCGGAAAAAACCCATTCCCATTGCGACTTTGACCAACCAATACACCCAACTCCATCCGATATAGGACTATCGACCACCACCGTTGCAACCTTCATCGAAATCCGCACCGCCCAACTCTAAGGCATAACCTCTGGTCGAGCCCAAAGCTCGTGTGATGCCAGAAAAACCCAGGTTCAAAAACCATCAAATGCCAAATTCTAGCGATCTACTCCACGATAGACCCTCCAGCCACATGTAATTAACTAATACACGAATGCTCTACAAAACCCAGAAGCTCGTTTCTCTAATTAAAATGAAAATAAAAAACCCTTGAAATCAGGCTTAGGGTTTGGAAAAGTCGATCTCTGACTAACAATTTCCAATAAATCCGAGCACTGCATGTCAAAATAAATCATACCAGAAGCTTCGTATTGTCGATAGCTTCGAATCGATATATAACTTATATGGTGTCATGGAGATTTGGGTTTTGATTTTCATTCGAGATTGAAGCTAGAATTTTCAGATTTGTAATTTTATTTTCTTCCATTACAGTAAAGAAAAAGTGGAGAAAGCAGATAAAATCAAATAAGAAATAAGTTGATTGAATAAGAACTGAAGATTATTTATAATAAATGAGTCAGATAATAACAATAAGAAAATGTTAAATTACAATGATTTTCTTCATGTTTCAAGCCGTAAGATCAACAACAAGTCCGAATTCAACGAAGTTTGAAAACCTATAATAATCCACCGTTCTGGATATAATGAAACATGTTTCATCGAATTCCAAGACAGTTGCTAAAATGGTTATTTCCATAGTAATTAATCAACAAAATATTCAATTACTCGTTTATTCATTTTAATTCAATTAAAATCTTTATTAAATTTTCATTATAACCAAATTAGAATTTAAATAAAGTTTATAAATCAATTTCCTATTTTTAATTCTTAAATTCAGTTATTTACAATTAAAAATCTGAATTCCAGTTATATATGCAATAACTCACGTTTTATTCAAATTCGTTGATATTAAATTCAAAGTTTCAATTCTTTATTAATATAAACTAATTGAATTTTTTGTTTATACTTAATGTATGTTATTTCGTTAACAAAACATTAAAAATTAAATTTTAACCATTATTACTCAATTTATTTATTTTAAATTCAAGTTTAAATATATAGGAAAATATGGGTTGTTATAGAGATCATGCCATACAGCAGAATGAGGTTCCCCCTCACTAGCATCCTCATTGATTACAACCGAACCTATGCTCCCGCGCTTAGCATGTTTAGAAACAATAATTAATAATAACAATGTGTAAATACGCATCATATAGTGGACTACATATCCTCTTTTCCCAATTAACTGTCCTACTGATTTATGATTACCTATCATATGTACATGTTTGCTATTTGTCTACAAATTAACTACCATTTTAAAGAAAATAAGATCGAATGTTAGTTAATCACCATGTATCTCATAGTTGTACAGTTAAAGCATGTAACACCCCGTATGTTAAATAACTTGATATAATATAAAACAGGGCAGAATTAAATTTAAAAATCTGAATCAGGGGAAATGGGCTATGCCATTGCGTTCGTCTCGAAAAAATACGCGAAATAGAGTCCGAGTTTTCGAAAATGGAGTCCGTATGACCCAGATATGGCCCGAAGAAGTTTCAGAAAATTTAAAAACAGATTTAAAAACAGAAATTTCAAATTTCAGAAGTGGCGGGAAAATTCCCGCCAGACCCAGGGGGTCGACCTAGGGGTCGACTGGGGAGTCGACCTGCCCACCAGGTCGACTAGGGAGTCGACCCTAGTGTCAACCTGGGAGTCGACCTCCCTGGTCGAGCCCAGGTGACCTGGGTGCATCAGCTTGGCTTTTGGGCTGTGTTTTGGTGGCTAGGACGTGATCTGACGGCTCTAATCTAATTTAGGGTTAATCTAAGGGCCTAAAACACCTAACTAATCTATAAATACACCCTAAGACTACCCTAATTCATACTAAAAATAGTTACAACACCGTTATGCCGTCAAAATGCAACTTGAAGGAGCCTCCATCAATCTAAAGAGGAAGATGGCTTCTCAAATCAATCTCTAATCAACTCTAGCAACTTAATCTTCTTCTTAGGAGTGCTATTCAACAAGTTGTGAGTTTTCTATAGCCTTAGTGACCAATTGTTGAAATGATTATGATAGGATATAATGAGGTTATGGCTATGAATGTGGAACAATGCATGTTATGCAAGTTATATGCTATGTGTTAATGATGTTATGCATGTTATGCAAGTTATATGCTATGTGTTAATGATGTTATGCATGATATGCAAGTTATATGCTATGTGTTAATGATGTTATGCAAGTTATGCAAGTCATATGCTACATGTTCATGATGTTATGCAAGTTATGCAAGTCATATGCTACATGTTCATGATGTTATGCAAGTTATGCAAGTCATATGCTATGTGTTCATGATATTATGCAAGTTATGCAAGTCATATGCTATGTGTTTGTGATGTTATGCAAGTTATGCAAGTCATATGAGAAACATTGATCCATTATGACACCATGATATGCAAGTTTGGTGTATGATTATATGCAAGTCCATATATGACATGTTATGCAAGTTTGGTGTTTGATGATATGCAAGTAACATGTGCAAGTTTACACCTTAGAATGATATGCATACATATGCAAGTTAACCCCTTTGTATGTCATACATAAATATGCAAGTTTACCCCTTTTTGTATGACATAAATAACCTATGCAAGTTAACCTCCTTATGACATATGTGATTCATGCAAGTTTGGGCTGATTATTTATGCTAGTTGGGTTGATGCTATATGCATGTTGACACCTTTAAACCCATGTTGATGTTATGCAAGTTGAACCCATTGTATTTGTGATGAATCTTCCCTTTTATGTCATGTTCGCGAATTACGTGGGGAACGATGGGGTTAATATACATGTTTATGAAATGGTGTGAAGTTGGTATGATTATACATACCATAAAGTGGATGGACATAATTGAGTCAATTATGTACATCGTTAAAATTGGAATTAATTAGGGAAAATTAATTCGAAATATGGGGGTGATTAATTAGGTGTAATTAATCGACTAAGACACGAGGTTGGACCCTTTTGTAGCGTAAGACTGCCCGGAACCGACCGGCAAATCCAGCGGCTACAAATGATTGGCCCAATGTGAGAGGTCTTAGGCACAAACTAAATACGCGACAAGTGTATAGACACGAGGTTAGACTCGGTTATGGCGTAAGGCTGCCCGGACCCAACCGGCAAATCCAGCTACCATAAAATATAGTCTAATGTGAGAGGTCTTTACAACGGTTACGTTCTTAATCAATTAAGAAACACTTAACCAGATAAGCATGTAGTGGGGCATGAAGGGTTAAGTGGGTGCCTTGGGTGACATGTGGAAAAATCTAGTGGGTTGCCTTGGGTGGCAATAGAAAATACGATTAGAATACTTAACCAAAGTGGAACATGTAATTAAACATGATTAAAGGGTTAAGTGGGTGCCTTGGGTGGCATGAGGAAATCTAGTGGTTGCCTTGAGTGGCAATAGAGGATACGACTAGAATATTTAACCAAAGTGGAACATGTAACTAAACATGATTAAAGGGTTAAGTGGGTGCCTTGGGTGGCATGTGGAAATCAAGTGGGTGCCTTGGGTGGCATGTAGAAATCTTGTGGGTGCCTTGAGTGGAAATTGAAATATGATTAGATGACTTAACCAAACCTTAACATGTAAGTGGGCATGATTATGAAAAAGGGGTTAAGTGGGATGCACTATATAAAATGACAAGCTTAAGTAGTAGCTTGTGGGGGCCTTGAGTGGCAATTGAAATATGATTAGATGACTTAACCAAACCTTAACATGTAAGTGGGCATGATTATGAAAAAGGGGTTAAGTGGGATGCACTAGATAAAATGACAAGCTTAAGTAGTAGCTTGTGGGGGCCCATTTCAACCAGTAACCCATATGTATCTTATTGGGCTCGACCCATGTCGAGGACGGGACACGCGTACTGGGCTTGACTATAAGAGGCCAAAACAGGGTAGCAGTGGCAACGCGAGTCCAACGGGTTTCATATGCGTGTGTGGACCCGGGCTGGTAGGTAAGACGTTGTTGCATCGTGTAGGTATAAGCCGTGCACCATTTGTTGTATCGGGTTGCCACTTTGGGGAGTGATACACCCCATTGTGGGGCCTGCACGGGTATCTATGGTAGGGAGCCAATCGCTTGGGGAGTAGCAGGTACACCTAGTGGAGATAGGGGCAGACGGCATCTATGTAGTCAGCTAGGGGTACAAGAGACTACTATTAAAATTACTAAGTTGTGGGTACACCTAGTGGAGATAGGGGCAGACGGCACCTATGTAGTCAGCTAGGGGTACACGAAACTACTATTAAAATTACTAAGTACACTTAGTGGGATCAACCTTTAAGTAGGAATTACCCTTGGGTGGGTAGAACTGGTGTGGTGCAGTGTAAGAATTACCCTTGGGTGGGTAGATCTGGGGTGGTGCAGTGTAGTATTTATCCTTAGGTGGATAGGCGCATCTTTACCGTTATCTTAGTTTATCCTAAGTCTAGTTGGCTACTTAGTGTAGTCATTTATCCCCAGTCGTACCGTACCAGGTTTATATCATACCCTAATTACTTTAATGATTGTATTGTTAAGGTTATAGGGCTCACTCAGACTTATGTCTGACCCCGTTGTTTTTATCTTTTTCCCCAACCCTCAGGTTCTCAGAGTGGGCCTAACACTAGTGGGCTTTGATCAGATTGCTTTATCTATCTTTTGGAGCTTGGACTCTTGAAGAAAAGCTCGGTTATCTTTTCTAATATGGCTATTAGTATGTAGTGGGATTATGTACTTATGTTTTAACGAGATGGATATTTTGTACTTGACTCTTGTTGGTTTTTGAGATGTAACCAAACATGGTTACCTTCTGCTGCAATGAAATGATGTTTTAAATTTCAAGTATTACTTATATCTGTCTTGTTGTAATTTTTCAGTTCTATATTCACTTAAATACTCCACCGAAGCTAAGGCATTCCCTTTGTGAGTGACCTTAGCGGGTGTGGGGTGTTACACGTGGTATCAGAGCTTATGGTTACCGGAACAGATAAAATTTTTAGAAAACTATTTTTCTAGAAACATTTTTGGAAGAAATATTTTCAAAAACATGTCTTTAAAGAGAAAAGTTTTTGAAAGAAAAGCATAATCCCCAAACAGCCATATCTTTATCCTTCGGATTCTCCGTTTTGAATCTCTTCCTCTTTCTCTTTTTGAATTTTCCCTCTACGTATAGATGTCTTTTTAAGATAAATAAGGACTTCCGTATGAAGGTCGGAAGAACCACTTCAAGGGACTAAGATGTTTTCCAGGCTAAGAAGTTAGTCCAAGGAGGTGGAGGGCTTATGAGTACCTTTAAGATGGACGAGAGAGGAAGGTTCAAATAGCTGTTAGGTAAATAAAGGACGAAACCTTATTGTGGTAAGAAGGCCACGAAAGGAGAATGTGAAGGGGAAGGCTAGTTTTTTTGGAGAAATAGGACACCTTGGGGTTGTCCAAAGTGGTGAGGACGAAGTACAGGATCTTCTGGAGGGTAGATGTATTCCCTCACGACGGGTATACCTGATGGGGGTAGGACCGTCTAAGTTGAAATTTGGTTCTCTCGATCATCCTGTTCGAACTTTATTCGACTCTGGCGCATCACATTCATTTATCTCATCATCATTAGTTGAGTCACTGCACCTAGACACCAGTTTGGTAGATGATCCCGTGATTGTTTCAAACCCAATTGGGCGGGCTCCACTTATTTGTCCATGATATGTTTGGATTTGAAGATTTCCATACTTAGCGTTGAGTTTAGAGGTGATGCTTTTGTTTGGGCTTCACGGGCTATGGGTTGATTTTGGGCATGGACTGGTTATCCAGTAATGGTGCCGTTCTTGATTGCGAAAGGAGAGTTGTTAGGCTCATGACCCGCTTGGGTAACACTCTCGAGATCTCTTGTAATCCCATAGATTTTGTTATGCTAAGTCATCTTGAATCGCTTGACGCTTCGGTCAAGAGTTTGCGATCTGTTAGAGTGGTCCGGGAATACTCGGATGAGTTTTGAGGAGGTGAAGGGCTTACCTCCGAAGCGGGAGATAGACCTCCGAATATATCTGGTAGACGATGCTAAACCAGTATCTTTGGCAGTGCGCCGCATGGCTCCTCGTGAGAGGAGGGAACCCCATAAGCAAGTAGGGGAGTTGCTTGAGAAGGGGTTCATAAGACGAAGTATATAGGAGTGAGGTGCTCCAGTAGTTTTTGCCACGAAGGCGGATGGGTCCCTCAGACTTGGTTTAGACTATAGAGAACTCAACAAGCTCACAAAGAAGAATTGACACCCATTGCTGAGGATTGAGGATCTCTTTGATCAGATTGGTTGGCGCCTCAGGGGTTTCATCAGTTGGGAGTGACTGAGGATAGTGTAAAGAAGACCGCCTTTAGGACTCCGGATGGTTTCTATGAGTGGCTTGTGATGCCATTTGGTTTGACGAACGCCCCCGCATACTTTGTTGATTTGATGAGTGGAGTGTTCAGGGAGTACCTAAATAACTTCGTAGTGGTCTTTCTGGACAACATCTTGGTCTTTTCTAAAAGCGAAACAAGCTTTCATATGTGCTTAATAGGTTAAGAAAAGCCAATTTTTTGATCAACGGTGGTTCTGGAGTGAGACTGGCAAGGACATCCAGAGTTGGACAAGGGCTTAATTATTTAGCCGTTTTTACTAGTATCATCTCACGTAGGTCATCTGAATTCAAAGGAGGTGTCCCTTGGGTGTTTTTCTGATATTGGTTTAGGCCTTTGGGGCTTGCACTTGGGGGATGTCGAGTTCGACTAGGATGGTCTGCGTGAGAGATGGATAGTTGTGACGATTTTGTATGGGAGAGTATCCTGGTTTTCTCCAGAAGTGGAGAAAAGCATACCCTACATCTTAGGGAAGTGTTGGAGACTCTTCGAGCGCATAGTCTTGAGACAGCAAAGGTGGATGGAGTTCTTAGCATCCTATGATTTCGAGATAGCGTATACCCCTGGCAAGGGTAACGGGGTGGCGGAAGCCTTGAGTAGAAAAAGGTTGTCCTTGAATTCATTGTTCGTGGAACGACGAAGCTTGGAATTTATCTCGATGTTTGATTTCAGACCTTCCGTTGACTTTATACCCGATTTGCTAGCATCCTTGGAGGTCAGACCTACTCTTTTGAGACGGATTGGCGAGGCACAGAGGGACGACCCACAGTTGGTTGAGTTGGTATAGAGGCTCATAAAAGGGGAGTCGTCAGCCATTTGAGTAGGTATACCTTAGACGATAGGGGGTGCTTGCGTAGAGACGATAGACTTTGTGTACCGCAAGATGAGGGTTTATGGAAGGCTATTCTTGATGATGCACACCGTTCTAGGATGACCATTTATCCCGGTAGGGACAAGATGTACCAAGACATGAAGCGAGTTTTTCTTTTGGGCCGATATGAAGAAAGATGTGGCCGAGTATGTCGCTAGATGCTTGGTGTGCCAACAGGTGAAAGACGAAGTAAAAGAATCCCGGTGGGTTGCTTTACCCATTGGAAGTTCCGCAATGGAAGTGGGATAGCGTCTCGATGTATTTTATTGATAGGTTACCAAGATCGAGGAAGGGTAATACGGGAATTTGGGTTGTGGTAGGTAGACTTACTAAGAGCGTCCATTTCATACCCGTAAAGAGCAAGAGGACTGCTCCATGGCTAGCTTCAGTTTATCTTCGAGAGATAGTTCGGTTGCATAGGGAACATGACGTATTCCATGTGTCACATTTGAGGAAGTGCCTACATGAGACAGCAGAGGTGGTAGAGCCGAGCTTTCTTAAAAAGGTGGAGGTAGAGCGTGATCCGACTATTCGACAAGCTCCTACCCGCATCTTTGGGTCAGAGATTAGGAAGTTGAGAAACAGAGAGGTTCGACTAGTCAAAGTGAAAAGGGGAGAAGATGAGAACAATGCTACTTGGGAGACAGAAGCGAAGATGCGTTCATTGTACCCATTCCTTTTTGAGGGTATCTCCTTTAACTTCTCCTTTATCGTTTGTCTAGTGCTTATCTTATCTTTAGTATGTCCTCTCATTAATACCTTTGACCTTTAGATAGGGTAAACCTATGGTTGAAACATGTGTTTGAGACATGTTATGGTTGATGGATGCATGTGGATGCAAGTGGTTGCTCGTGGATGCATATACACACACTCTAGGCACTAGATCGGCTCAATCACTTCATATTGCATATTGCATATAATTGTGTGTAGGTAGCTATATTAATGGATGTATAATGGTTGTGTTATCACATGGATGATGCATTTTGGTGAATGATTGTGCACTCATGTAGAGATAGTGTGTCGATAGGGATCTTTCACATACATATTGGATGCATGGCACTATCATGGTTTGCATTAAGGAGGTCAACTAAATAAGTGGACCGCCTAATTTTGCATTAGACAGGGAACATATACACACACTCTTTGCATATGTTCATACAGCATTAGAAACTTTAAGGACAATGGATGCCAGTGTTTGATGGTTTGATTATATGGTTGTTTGGTTGGTAGGATACGTTCTTCTTGACTTAGAGATTTCGGGGACGAAATCCTTTAAGTAGGGGAGAATGTAACACCCCGTATGTTGAATAACTTGCTATAATATAAAACAGGGCAGAATTAAATTTAAAAATCTGAGTCAGGGGAAATGGGCTATGCCATTGCGTTCCTCTCGGAAAAATACGCGAAATAGTGTCCGAGTTTTCGAAAATCGGAGTCCGTATGACCCAGATATGGCCCGAAGAAGTTTCAGAAAATTTAAAAACAGATTTAAAAACAGAAATTTCAAATTTCAGAAGTGGCGGGAAAATTCCCGCCAGACCCAGGGGGTCGACCTGGGGGTCGACTGGGGAGTCGACCTGCCCACCAGGTCGACTGGGGAGTCGATCCTAGTGTCGACCTGGGGGTCGACTGGGGAGTCGACCTGCCCACCAGGTCGACTGGGGAGTCGATCCTAGTGTCGACCTGGGAGTCAACCTCCCTGGTCGAGCCCAGGTGACCTGGGTGCATCAGCTTGGCTTTTGGGCTGTGTTTTGGTGGCTAGGACGTGATCTGATGGCTCTAATCTAATTTAGGGTTAATCTAAGGGCCTAAAACACCTAACTAATCTATAAATACACCCTAAGACTACCCTAATTCATACTAAAAATAGTTACAACACCGTTATGCCGTCAAAATGCAACTTGAAGGAGCCTCCATCAATCTAAAGAGGAAGATGGCTTCTCAAATCAATCTCTAATCAACTCTAGCAACTTAATCTTCTTCTTAGGAGTGCTAATCAACAAGTTGTGAGTTTTCTATAGCCTTAATGACCAATTGTTGAAATGATTATGATAGGATATAATGAGGTTATGGCTATGAATGTGGATCAATGCATGTTATGCAAGTTATATGCTATGTGTTAATGATGTTATGCATGTTATGCAAGTTATATGCTATGTGTTAATGATGTTATGCATCTTATGCAAGTTATATGCTATGTGTTAATGATGTTATTCATGATATGCAAGTTATATGATATGTGTTAATGATGTTATGCAAGTTATGCAAGTCATATGCTACATGTTCATGATGCTATGCAAGTTATGCAAGTCATATGCTACATGTTCATGATGTTATGCAAGTTATGCAAGTCATATGCTATGTGTTCATGATGTTATGCAAGTTATGCAAGTCATATGCTATGTGTTTGTGATGTTATGCAAGTTATGCAAGTCATATGAGAAACATTGATCCATTATGACACCATGATATGCAAGTTTGGTGTATGATTATATGCAAGTCCATATATGACATGTTATGCAAGTTTGGTGTTTGATGATATGCAAGTAACATGTGCAAGTTTACACCTTAGAATGATATGCATACATATGCAAGTTAACCCCTTTGTATGTCATACATACATATGCAAGTTTACCCCTTTTTGTATGACATAAATAACCTATGCAAGTTAACCTCCTTATGACATATGTGATTCATGTAAGTTTGGGTTGATTATTTATGCTAGTTGGGTTGATGCTATATGCATGTTGACACCTTTAAACCCATGCTGATGCTATGCAAGTTGAAACCATTGTATTTGTGATGAATCTTCCCTTTTATGTCATGTTCGCAAATTACGTGGGGAACGATGGGGTTAATATACATGTTAATGAAATGGTGTGAAGTTGGTATGATTATACATACCATAAAGTGGATGGACATAATTGAGTCAATTATGTACATCGTTAAAATTGGAATTAATTAGTTAAAATTAATTCGAAATATGGGGGTGATTAATTAGGTGTAATTAATCGACTAAGACACGAGGTTGGACCCTTTTGTAGCGTAAGACTGCCCGGAACCGACCGGCAAATCCAGCGGCTACAAATGATTGGCCCAATGTGAGAGGTCTTAGGCACAAACTAAATACGCGACAAGTGTATAGACACGAGGTTAGACTCGGTTATGGCGTAAGGCTGCCCGGACCCAACCGGCAAATCCAGCTGCCATAAAAGATAGTCTATTGTGAGAGATCTTTACAACGGTTACGTTCTTAATCAATTAAGAAACACTTAACCATATAAGCATGTAGTGGGGCATGAAGGGTTAAGTGGGTGCCTTGGGTGGCATGTGGAAAATCTAGTGGGTTGCCATGGGTGGCAATAGAAAATACGATTAGAATACTTAACCAAAGTGGAACATGTAATTAAACATGATTAAAGGGTTAAGTGGGTGCCTTGGGTGGCATGAGGAAATCTAGTGGTTGCCTTGAGTGGCAATAGAGGATACGACTAGAATACTTAACCAAAGTGGAACATGTAACTAAACATGATTAAAGGGTTAAGTGGGTGCCTTGGGTGGCATGTGGAAATCAAGTGGGTGCCTTGGGTGGCATGTAGAAATCTAGTGGGTGCCTTGAGTGGAAATTGAAATATGATTAGATGACTTAACCAAACCTTAACATGTAAGTGGGCATGATTATGAAAAAGGGGTTAAGTGGGATGCACTAGATAAAATGACAAGCTTAAGTAGTAGCTTGTGGGGGCCTTGAGTGGCAATTGAAATATGATTAGATGACTTAACCAAACCTTAACATGTAAGTGGGCATGATTATGAAAAAGGGGTTAAGTGGGATGCACTAGATAAAATGACAAGCTTAAGTAGTAGCTTGTGGGGGCCCATTTCAACCAGTAACCCATATGTATCTTATTGGGCTCGACCCATGTCGAGGACGGGACACGCGTACTGGGCTTGACTATAAGAGGCCAAAACGGGGTAGCGGTGGCAACGCGAGTCCAACGGGTTTCATATGCGTGTGTGGACCCGGGCTGGTAGGTAAGACGTTGTTGCATCATGTAGGTATAAGCCGTGCACCATTTGTTGTATCGGGTTGCCACTTTGGGGAGTGATACACCCCATTGTGGGGCCAACACGGGTATCTACGGTAGGGAGCCGATCGCTTGGGGAGTAGCAGGTACACCTAGTGGAGATAGGGGTAGACGGCACTTATGTAGTCAGCTAGGGGTACAAGAGACTACTATTAAAATTACTAAGTTGTGGGTACACCTAGTGGAGATAGGGGCAGACGGCACCTATGTAGTCAGCTAGGGGTACACGAAACTACTATTAAAATTACTAAGTACACTTAGTGGGATCAACCTTTAAGTAAGAATTACCCTTGGGTGGGTAGAACTGGTGTGGTGCAGTGTAAGAATTACCCTTGGGTGGGTAGATCTGGGGTGGTGCAGTGTAGTATTTATCCTTAGGTGGATAGGCGCGTCTTTACCGTTATCTTAGTTTATCCTAAGTCTAGTTGGCTACTTAGTGTAGTCATTTATCCCCAGTCGTACCGTACCAGGTTTATATCATACCCTAATTACTTTAATGATTGTATTGTTAAGGTTATAGGGCTCACTCAGACTTATGTCTGACCCCGTTGTTTTTATCTTTTTCCCCAACCCTCAGGTTCTCAGAGTGGGCCTAGCACTAGTGGGCTTTGATCAGATTTCTTTATCTATCTTTTGGAGCTTGGACTCTTGAAGAAAAGCTCGGTTATCTTTTCTATTATGGCTATTAGTATGTAGTGGGATTATGTACTTATGTTTTAACGAGATGGATATTTTGTACTTGACTCTTGTTGGTTTTTGAGATGTAACCAAACATGTTTACCTTCTGCTGCAATGAAATGATGTTTTAAATTTCAAGTATTACTTATATCTGTCTTGTTGTAATTTTTCAGTTCTATATTCACTTAAATACTCCACCGAAGCTAAGGCATTCCCTTTGTGAGTGACCTTAGCGGGTGTAGGGTGTTACAAAGCACTTAGCGACTCTATAGCGGTGCAGGCGTAAAAAGTTATAGCAGGGATAAGTCAGATGTGTTAAAAAGTTCATTAGATGCAAAATATAATCTTTGAATTTTTTTAATTATCATTATCACTTCATTTATGCAAAAGAAACTAATATTAATTGATGTTATATAACAAAATTGAAGAATATCATGGTTTTGCATATTATATTTGATGGATATGATAAATTTCAATTTTAAATTAGGCAATTATGCCTTTAAATTAGCACTTTGATGTAACTTTTTGACTTGTTTTAAAATAGAAATAGAGAAATCAACCTCTGTGCATTAACATTGCTAAAGGGGATGATTAATGTCCTTGATTTAGCGGGTGTAGAGGAAAATATCAGGACTTGAAGTGGAACTGCTATTCATCGGTGCTAAACTAAAATAACGTAGCGATGGAAGGGTGATATAGGCTATAGCGAAGATATTATAGGGCTTTAGTGGGGCTTTACCTGCCCTGCCTCATAGTTTTATCCATGGATGGCTATGAACCTTTTATATAGTTGATGTGGGTCGCATATCACACATCTTAAAGTTTAGGTTAACTAAGAACATGAACTTCTATACTTAGGTTTACTATAAACCTCTAGTTTTTTTCCCATAGATTGACAATAATCATTTTTCAATTTCTTTTATGGATTTACTACCTCACCTCTCATAGTTTTGCCCATAGCTAAATTAAGAATGTATATTCTTATCCATGGGTTAACTATAAAGCTTAAGTTCTTGCATTAATCTTGTCTATGAATAATTTTCAACCCTATTGGTGACCCGAATAATTTCATGATTGATTATATCTCATTGGTGTGCCAAACATATGCTAATCATGTGTGTCAAAAGCAAGTATAATCATAGAACAAAGGAATATGTAACAATATTGTCAATAATTCACACAAAGTGAAATGTGGTTATGTACCGCCAAGAATATGTGCAATAACAATTGTCATCTATGTTCCCATCGAGTCTCTTAAATAAAGGTTTGAAGCTATAAAAAGGTTGCTCGAATGATCAGAAAAGGACTATTGACCTTAAAAATATGTTAACTATCTGGAGAAGTCCTTGACGACATGCTCGATGATTGTAACACCCTGTAACACCCCGTATTTTCTATTAACATTAAGGTAACAGATTAAAGTATACTTAATTTTTAATAGAAGATTTAAGGGAAACGGTTATGCCATTGCGTTCATCTCGGAATTCTGCTTGAGATAGAGTCTGAATTTGTGTAAATCGGACTCCGAGAAGAAGTTATGACCTTCAGAAGTTTCAGGGTTTGAATAAAATAAAACAGCTCAGCTCGAAATTCAAATTCAAAATTCAAAACACACACCCGGGCTGGGCGTGAAATTTCCCGCCCAGGTCCAGGTTGACCAGGGGGTCGACCTCGGTCACACAGGTCGACCATGGGGTCGACCTCCCCCCTTTTCCAGATCTGTGGACAGATTCCTTTTTCTGCATTTAGACGCCCGTTCTGACCAGATTCGTTGCACCTAAGCTATTTAAACACCACCAAACCTCACTTTCTCTCCACATAACCTCATTACACCAATATCTACCCTAATTCATATCAAAATGAATCTAAGACGGGGTTATTCTGCTCAAGTCCTTCGTAGAAATCAAGTTTAGAATTCTAGTCGAGATTCAAAGGATAATTCAACGACTTCAACAACTATTTCTAAGCATCAAATCAAATCTAAATTAGAAGAATAAATAGTCTACTTCAAGGGAGAGATATTCAGTTTCAGAATATAGATCCCAAAATTCAAGACCGTTCTGTAATTTGTAAGTTCACGTTACTTTCAGAAATAAAAGTTAATTGTGATTTTGACATTGTAATAAATCTGGATCTGAGATTATGCCTGTCTTTCTATATCCTTTGGATCTATCTCATTGATAATATTATGTCTATTCTTTGTCTCTTCTTTCCTTCTTCCCTTTTTGTTTTATAGCCAGGCTACTACGAGCCTGAGCCGGATCTCATAAGAGATAAACATACGTTGGAAATAAAATTAGGCATAAATTATGATTTGGACATGACTAGCGCTAACATTTGGGAAAAGTATTAAACTATGTATAATTGGGCATAATTGAGTTGTAACTGATTTAAGGACATAACACATGCTGTATTCAAAACATAGTGTATCGAACATATGACTTGGGATTTGAGGCATAAAGTATTGGACATATGACTTGGGATTTGTGGCATAAAGTATTGGACATATGACTTGAGATTTGAGGCATAAAGTATTGGACATATGACTTGGGATTTGGGGCGTAAATTGGATTGTAAATATAAGTCATAGTACATGTTGTGGTATAAGATCTAAAATTGGGGCATATATATATATATATAATATATATATATATATATGATAGTTTATGATTTGGAAGAAGAAGATTAGGGTGTATAGTGATGAATGACTTAGGCATGAAAACAAGACTTGCCTTTGTTTTGTAAGTCAGTTACTTTTTAGATTTGAAGACCTAATTCTAATTGTTACATGTGATAAAATGGATATGAGAATATGCCTGATAAGTTATCCTTTCATTGAAATCTGTGCTTGAGTATATATATCTTTGGCGATCATTTTTGACTATGAAACCGGTCCAATCATATCTACCCTTGTTGTATATGGGAATTGGAATCCTTTTTAAGTTCATGATATAATTCTTATCATATCTATATGCCTGCGATGTATTCCTTGCAAAACTTGTCTTTTTAGTACATCAAGTTTATTGGACCATTAGTTCTTATCATCATATGAGTATGCTTATTCTTACGATGTTCCATCTTGCTTCTCCCCTTATATTATGAATCTTGAGTTGAATCTCGAAATACGTACGTTATGAATACGTGGAAAATTGGGTATAACAGGAAATTGGCATTATTTGACATAATTTGGAACATGTAATATGGCATAACTGTTAAGATGTAGTTTGGGGTAATTTGACATGAATTATGGAATATGTAATTTGACACATTGAACCTAGAATTGGCATGAACGGCAAAGTAGGAAGTTGGCATATAAATCAAGTTTTGGGCAAAATTGTTATTGTTGCGAATTTGGGGTAACTGGAGCATTAAATTTAGATTGGGTATAAAATGTAACATGACTAGTTTTGGTGAATTTGGTAATTAGCATGAAAAATCTAGATTTGGGTACACAGGGTAAATGTGTAGATTAAAGATGAACATGCCTAACCCGAGGTTAGATTGAGTTGTGGTGTAAAATTGCCCAGAACCGCCCAGCACATCCAGTAACCACAACAACACCTATCTTATGTGAGAGGTTAGTGCATCATGCCCAAGAAAAACCCGAGGTTAGATCGAGTTGTGGTGTAAAACTGCCAGGAACCGCCCGGCACATCCAGTAACTGCAACAACACATATCTAATGTGAGAGGTTGGTGCATTAATAAATCAATTAATGCTAATGAGCAAGATGAATGAGTAGGGTTAAGTTCATAGGAACACTTAACCAATATAACATGGATGACTAGGGTTAAGTAATGAGAAACACTTAACCAATATGACAAGATGGGTGACTAGGGTTAAGTTAATAGGAAACATTTAACCGGTATAGCATGATAAATGGAAAGGGGTTAAGTTAACACTTAACCAATATAACTTGATTTGTGGTAAGGTTAAGTTAACACAAGAAGGCGACACTTACCAAAGTAACATGACATGATGAGTAGGTAGGTTAAGTTAACTTGAATTGACTGAAGATACTTAACCAATATAACAAGACGAACACGTGGGGTTAAGTAATAAGGAAGCACTTTACCAATATAACTTGATGAATGGACGGGGTTAAGTAAATAAGGAACACTTAACCAATATGACATAATGTGCGGGAAGAATAAGTACATATCGAGTTGGTGTGTAATAGTAAATATAGGCTCACAAAACTTAACCATTTAATAAACATGCTTGAATCGATGGGAGGGTTAAGTACATCTCGTGTAGGTGGGTAATATTAGTACATATAGGCCCACAAACTTAACCGTTAAATAAACATGCTTGAATTAGTGGAAGGGTTAAGTAATATCCGGTTGGTGAGTAATATTAGTAAATATAGGCCCACAAACTTAACCAATAGGAAACCCTAGTAATGGGGACCCATTCCAGCAGTAACCCACATAGATGTATCACGGTACCCTGAACTAGGCAGGGTGGGGCACGATTACTGGGCTGATTGAAAGCGGTCAAAGCAGCGGAAGGGAGTACGTCAGTGTAGGTTCCGACAGTTTACGGGCGTGCACGTACTCTGGAGTGGGAAAAAGTCGGCACTGGTAACAAGTAGTTATACACTGTGCATCTTGAATCGTGTCGGGTCGCTATCATAAGGATTGATACACCTTATGGTGGGACAAGCACAGGGTATCTACACGCAAGAGAGGGCCGACTGACGCAGACATAAGAGAAATGAATACAATTAGGGAGTCGATCGATAGGGTAGTAAGGGTACATCTAGCATGTTCATGGAAATTAGGCAGATTGAGGTGGAATCCTCACGATAGATGTACACCTGAAGGCTACCACAACTACGGGGATTGGGATCACGTTATCATTTTATATAGATTTCTGGTTAGGACACTAGTTAAGTGGTGCAGAGAAAGATATAGAAATCAGAATAACAAAGTAGTAGCGAAGCAAAGAAAGAGTAGAAGCGCATTTAGGTTATCTTGCCTTATCATACCTTATGCTTATCCCATGTTATCTTGTTATCCCTATTATCACGTTATTGTCTTATATTCAGTTTATTCTTGTCATGATGCTTTTGCCTGTTTATATGCTGAAAGTCACTGGACTTACCAGACTTATGTCTGACCTAGTTTTGTTTCGCCTCTTTTCTTCCGTTTCCCCCAGGTTCACAAGGAGGAAATGTTACCACTTAGCTCAGTTTTCTTTCCAAGCTCGAAGATAGTTGATGTATTGCTTTGGACTCTGTCTCCCACTGCTATGGCTGGTTCATGCTTTATTGGGGAATATCCTTGTTGTTTTTATGCTTCTTTTATATTGGAAGTTTTTAGATTAAGACAGAAGTTCTATATATTACTTTTAAGTATGATTGAGACAACCGTTGTAAAAACTTGACTAAACCATATTGTTTATAAAATGACTTTATTTTCTGCTGCTTTATTTGTCTGTCTTGTAATTTATCTGCATCTTTTACCTAAAATGCTTCACCAAAGTTAAGGCATTGTCTTTGTGAGTGACCTTAACGGAGGTGGGGTGTTTCACTTAATATCAAAGCTGAAGGTTACCGGATCAAATAAAAGATTTAAAAAATTATTTTCAAAACGGTTTTAAAGGTAGAATTTTCAAAAGAAAAGTTTTGTTTTTAAGGCATATTCCCTAAAGCCATATGCTCTATCTTTTGATCCTCTATTTGAGTCATTGTCCTTCTTTCCTGAGTCTCCAGGGCTCTTGGCTTTCTGGGAGGTAACCTTATCGCGGCATGGTTCTGTAGGGTCGACGAGACTACGACATTTGTCAACGTGCAAATATGTGCCCAACTTCCATCTATAGGAGCAGTAGTTTCACCTGCGGCTAATTTTCTTTCAAGCTTTGTAGGATTTTCTATGCAATGGAGGAAGCTTTCAAGAGACTTGGCAACAAGCTACACAAGGATGGCAAAGATAAGAATGAGGGAGTTTGGCTAAGGAGCACAACCCAAGGATGAAGAACTCATGGATATAGACTTGGTTCACAAAGGAGGGGAGGAAAGAATAGTAAAACCTAAAACAAGAGGAAGTATCTTTATTATGGTATAACGGGTCGTATAATTAAGGGCAAGGGCAAGAACAAATGACAGGGATTTCAGAAGGGAAAATGCATGCTCTCACCGCTAGCATACCTGAGAGTGATAGTAAAGTTTCTGTTGAAAAAGTCTAGTTTTTCTATTGATCATCCTATTAGTACTCTTTTAATTTTAGCGCTTCACATTCGTTTATGTCTGCTTCCATAGTTGAGTCTCTGCACCCTAGAGCTTGTATAGTAGAGGATCCCATTATTGTCTCAAGTCCAATTTGTGGTTCGGCTCATTTATCTTTGGATTGTAAGGATTTGAGATACTTATGTTTTTGGTTTCATGGGCTATGGGTTGCTTCTAGGCATGGATGGGTTAGCTAGCAATTATGAAAGGAGGGTAGGTAGACTTTCGACTTGCCTCGGTTATACCCTCGAAATTTCATGCGATCCTAAGGGATCAGTTTATCTTAGCTACCAAGAATCACTTTATGTATTTATCGACGATTTTCGATCCGTTGAAGTAGTCCATGAGTACGCATATGTTTTTGATTAAGGCTAGGAGTTTGTCCCCTAAAACGTGAGGTAGACTTCCACATACATCTAGTTGGAAATGCAAAGCCGGTTATGCAATCAACGTTAGTTTTGGAGCAAGATTGGCGAGGATAGCCAGAGTCGGTCAAGTGCTCAATTGTTTGGTTGTTTTGCTAGTATCATCTCACATAAATCGTCCAAATTCAGAGGTGGTATTCCTCGGGTGCTTGTCTGATATTGGTTTAGGCCTTTGGGGCTTGTACTTGAGGGATGTCAAGTTCGACTAGGATGGTTTGCGTAAGATATATCGACCCTCAGATTTGTGACATGATGGATAAGCTAAGTGGAAGAGAGACCTCTAATCATCTTAGTATATACACTTGGTATCATGGTTAACACCTGTTTATCTTGGAAAGATAGTTCGACTACATTGGATACCCTTTAGCATAGTAAGTGATCGAGGTCCTATCTTTACTAGTGGGTTTTAGAAACTTCGCAATCATGAAGATAAATTAGTTAAGGTACAGTGAAGTGAAGCTCAAGAAGATGCAACTTAGAAGATTGAAGACTAGATATGCGCATCATACCCTTTTTAAGGGTATACCCTCGATTCCTCTTTTTCTGTAAAGTTTAATTGCACGCTAGTCTTTATCTTTTTAGTGTATCCTCTCGGTCCTATCCTCGATCCCTAGGTAGAACCCAATGGATGTAAACATGAGTTTGGGACATGTTATGTTTGGTGGATGCAAGTGGTTGCAAGTGTTTGCTAGTTGTTGCTCGTGGATGCATATACACACATTAGGCACTAGATCGGCTCAGTCACTTTCATAGTGCATATGCATACGAATGTATTTGTATATGGAGTGAAACTTGATGTGTTATCATATGGATGCTGCATATGGATGAGTGAATATACACACATGTGAACTTTACATGATTAGGGATATTTGCATACATGTTGGACGCATGACACTCTCATGATTCGCATTAAGGAGGTCAACTGGATCAGTAGACCGCCTGATTTTGCATTAGATAAGAGACATACACACACACTTTGCATATGCTCATACAACATCAGAACCCTTTTAAGGACAATGGATGCCTGTGATTGAATGGTTGAGTAGATGGATGTTGGATGTTAGGATATACGTTCCTCCTAACTTGAAGATTTCGGGGACGAAATCCTTTAAGGAGGGAAGAATGTAACACCCCGTATTTTCTATTAACATTAAGGTAACAAATTAAAGTATACTTAATTTTTAAGAGAAGAATTAAGGGAAACCGGTTATGCCATTGCATTCGTCTCAGAATTCTGCTTGAGATAGAGTTCGAGTTTGCGTAAATCGGACTCCATATAAAGAAGTTATGACCTTCAGAAGTTTCAGGGGTATGAATAAAATAAAACAGCTTAGCTCGAAATTCAAATTCAAAATTCAAAATACACACCCTGGCTGGGTGGGAAATTTCCCACCCAGGACCCAGGTCGACCTGGATCACATAGGCCGACCTTGGGGTCGACCTCCCCCCTTTTCTAGATCTATGGACAGATTCTTTTTTCTGCATTTAGACGCCCGTTTTGACCAGATTCGTTGCTCCTAAGCTATTTAAGCACCCCCAAACCTCACTTTCTCTCCACACAACTTTATTATGCCTATACTCTACCCTAATTCATATCAAAATAAATCTAAGACGGGGTTATGCTTGTAACACCCCACCTCCGTTAAGGTCACTCACAAAGGGAATGCCTTAACTTTGGTGGAGCATTTTTAGTAGACAGAATAGAAATTTACAAGACAGATAAAGTAGTACTTGAAAATTTTATAATTTTATTACAACAGAAATAAGTTTGGTTATATCTTTCAAAATCACAATATCGGAATTCAAGTACATAAATATCGGTCTTGTGATAACCCCTAACTTCCGCATAACGAAAGCAAGGATGATCATTGGAATACAACATAAATATGGCAATACATAACACATATAACAACATAAATATAAGAAAACTACATCATAACAACATCATGGCAGCGGAAATAGATGTCATCAAAATATAGAATTCCACAGTCACAGAAGTTCTGATTATTACATCAGAGCCAAATAGGATGTAACGTGCCTCAAAATGCCAAAGTACAGGATTAAAACTGGATAAGTCTAAATGTCTCAAGAACTCAGTAAATGTCTAAAGAAAATAAAATGAAGAAAAAGAAAGATAACAAGTCTTCATCCTCCAAGTCACCTCCACAATAGAAATCTCCAATCAAGGACTTCAAGCAAGAACTCCAAGCAAGCTAAACAGGAACCTGTCAATTGGCTGCCCGTGTAGAGAGAGGGCACCCGAGTTTGCAAGGTGAAACAAACAACAGGTCAGTCATGGGACTGGTGTGAGAAACTTATAATAACTACTGAATATGACAAGTCTAAGGACCACGCCACTTCCATGGAACGGGTTTACTCCATTAGATTGTATGTGCATATATTTATTAAATAAAAAGAATAACGCAATGCTTTTGTAAAAATGAAATCATTATAAGACTCAGGTCCTATCACACAATGCAACGCACACCAGAGGATAGAGTTTTACCTTATAATGATCAAAAATGCAGAGTACGAGTCAAATACTATTTTAATATTATAAGTGTGTAATATGATTTAAAATACTTCAAAATAAATGTATTAATCCTAGACGGCATAGTACCCCATCCTACTATGTCGCCCTAATAAATATACAATCAAGTCTGTCATCTCGTATTGGAAAGTTGGGTTTCCATACCGAGTCAAGGCTAGGAGCGAAATCCTTACCGATTCGAGACACTCTAGCAATGCCCCAGGATTGGTACTCTGTCCAACCCTTGGATCCTGCAGGGGCCGGTCCACACTTACTTTTGTGGATTGGAAATGCCTGAACACACGTTTCCCGATCCTAACGGATCTCTAAATTAGCCAGTAGCGACCAATATAACCAAGGTACCTCAAATCCAACAACCACTTAGTAAATATCAGTGCTGGTAGGTCACTGACACCACTTTTAGCTAGAAAGAAACGTGCGCACTCCCGGCGTTCCCTTGCTCCGTTTTAGACTCCACTGTTGTGTGAGGCTCGCGAAGTAACGTATACACAAAGCTGTGTCCATACTGGACCATGCTTTGATCATTCTACAAGGCTCTGCTTTGCAACAATAAGCCTTGTTCGAGTGCAACTTGGCATGTCACATCGACAACACATATCACGCGATTGAGAATTACTTAACATAAAAGGGGTGTTAAGCAAGAGGATAAATCCTCCGCCACCAAGCCTTTATACATCAAATAAAAATCAATTTTATTACATGAAATAAATTTCGATGTCAGGCATGCGATCCATCTATAAGTCCGTCCTGGGTCTGAACGAAACCGGAGTCGCCTTATTTCGTGGGAAATAAAGACACTCGCAAATCCGAACCATCAACAAGAACGTCCGGACGATCACCACCATCGACTTATCAAGGTAGCTACTCCCATTAAGGCCAACAATAGCAATACAACCATTCGCCTTGAAGATCGTCGGTCTTCAACCGTCGTCTTCAACTCTTCAATTTAATGTCGCCGTATAATTATTTGAAATGAGATTAAACTCGGTTTTCCAAATAATTTTCGTAGTTGTATAAATTACAAAACCAATTTTGTATCGCTAGAAATGCTTTAAAATGCTTTCCACTATTTCTATTTAGTTAAAATAGTTTTATATTTTCTTAATGACGCTTCAGGTCAATAGATGACCGTGGCGCTGTTTCCCAAATGTTTATTTACACCTAAATCAAGATCTGACCGTTGAATTTTGACTAAATCCATACCGTTAGAAAGATTCTCCCAAGACGGTCCTAACGGGTCCGGCCTTGGAAAAATCCGATGGTTGGATTTTTCAGTAAGATCACTTAAAGTTATGTTTTCAAAATGCGATCTATCGTACGCGATTTACTTTAATTTAATTAATATTTATATTTATAAATAAATACAAATCCATTTGGCGATTCACACAAGTCAGTCAATACAAACAAGCAGATGCAGTCAATCATAACCTGATTCTGTTTATGGTTTTGTCTTCTCTCTTAAAAATGGCATTTCCAGTTCAAAACCTCTTTATTTGTATATGAAATTGTATTTCATAACTTTATCGATTTATTTACGTATGAAAATGTATTTCATAACTTTATCTTTTCATTTAATCAAAAACAATGTGAAAGAAAGAAAAAAAATGAACTTTTTATTATAATTTTTTTTTATAAACATAGTATCAATTTTATTACATGAAACAAATTTCGATGTCAGGCATGCGATCCATCTACAAGTCCGTCCTGGGTCTGAACGAAACCGGAGTCGCCTTATTTCGTGGGAAATAAAGACACTCGCAAATCCGAACCATCAACAAGAACGTCCGGACGATCACCACCATCGACCTATCAAGGTAGCTACTCCCATTAAGGCCAACAATAGCAATACAACCATTCTCCTTGAAGATCGTCGGTCTTCAACTCTTCAATTTAATGTTCTTTTTGACACGGGTGCTTCTAGAAGTTTTATTTCTATCGACGCAATTAAGAAGCTGAAATTAAAACCAAGAAAATTAAAAGAACCATTCAATGCACATAGTCCGATAGGTGGTACACTCTATCTAGATCAGTATTGTCGAGTACCCATTTGACTTAATTATCATGAATTTTTCTGGGTATGATATTATTCTTGGACTCGATTGGCTTGAAAATTTTGAAGCGGAATTAATTTGCGCTGAAAGGGTGGTTAGAATCAAAACTAAATTTGGCGAT
Source organism: Allium sativum (assembly GCA_030737875.1). Classification (NCBI taxonomy): domain Eukaryota; kingdom Viridiplantae; phylum Streptophyta; class Magnoliopsida; order Asparagales; family Amaryllidaceae; genus Allium; species Allium sativum. Next base: position 620,529,350 of record CM060912.1, read on the forward strand.
ATTATCACTATTCCTTGCCATGGTTCTGCCACCGACAGAAAAGAATTTTGGTCTTCTTTAGAAGTCACCCCGGCTTCTATTGAAGATATTCCTATTGTAAGAGATTATGCTGATGTCTTTGAAGAGGTGGATAGCTTACCTCCTCGTCGAGAAATAGATTTCAAAATCGAATTAGTTCCTGATGCTAGACCAGTTGTTCATGCTATACGGAGAATGTCTCCAAAAGAGAAAGAAGAGCCGAGCAACCAAACCAAACAGCTTTTATGGAAGGGTCTAATCAGGCCAAGCTTTTCTAGTTGGGGCGCAGCAGTGGTGTTTGTGCCTAAATCTGACGGTACCCTCAGGCTTTGCGTGGACTACCGTGATCTTAATAAACAGACATTAAAGAACAAATACCCTCTCCCCCGCATTGATGATCTTCTTGATAGATTGCATGGAGCTCGTGTATTCTCTAAGATGGACCTAGCCACAGGTTTCCATCAACTGCGCATCGCAGAAGAGTGTATCCCTCTCACTGCTTTTAGAGGGCCTGACACATTTTATGAATGGCTAGTAATGCCTTTTGGACTGTGCAATGCTCCAGCTTATTTTGTTGACTTAATGAATCGCGTTTTTAGAAATGTCCTTAATAAATTTGTGCTTGTATTCATTGACGATATTCTTATCTTTTCAAAATCTGTTGAGGAGCATGAAAAACATTTGAGAGAAGTCTTAGAAATTCTTCGTAGAAATGTACTGAAAGCCAAATTCTCTAAGTGTATGTTTTGGCAAGAAGAGGTGAAATTCCTCGGCCACGTAGTTTCTAAAGAAGGTATTTCAGTTGATCCTGGAAAGATCTCAGCCATCCAAGAATGGAAGCAGCCTACTACCCCCACTAAAGTACGTAGTTTCTTAGGTTTGGCTGGCTACTATCGTAAATTCGTAAGAGATTTCTCTAAATTATCTGGTCCATTGATTGAGCTGACTAAAAAGCATAAGAAGTTCATTTGGACACCAAAATGCGAGGCATCCTTCCAAGAGCTTAAGAAGAGGCTGACCACTGCTCCTGTCTTGACCATCATCGATGGCAATCAGGATTTGAAGGTTTGGACCGACGCTTCCAAAGAAGGTTGTCTCTATTTTATTTTAAATAAACATGTTTGAGGTGACATTTTCCTTTTTGTCAAAACTCATTTTAACATGTTATGCTTTATCTTATTTTAAGGTATTGGCGCGGTGCTTATGCAAAGAGACAAAGTTGTCGCTTATGCTAGTCGCCAACTAAAAGTCCATGAGAAGAAGTACCCCACCCACGACCTTGAACTTATGGCTATTGTCTTCGCTCTGAAAATTTGGAGACATTATTTATTGGGGGAAAAGTTCGAGCTTTACACTGACCATCAGTCTCTGAAATATCTCTTCACTCAAAAAGATCTAAATTTGAGACAGCAAAGATGGGTGGAATTCCTTGCAGCCTATGATTTGGATATTCTATATACGCCTGGAAAGGCGAATGTTGTAGCAGATGCGCTCAGTCGAAAAAATGCTGCCAACACTAATCTCATTCTTGCCCATCTCATTATCACCCCTTCTCTGATAGACAAGATTGCCACTCTTCATAGGGATGACAAATTTATTCAAAAGATTTCTGAGCGTGTTCAAAAAGGTGAAGCATCAAGCTTTTCTATTGATGACAAAGGAATTCTCAGAATGCAAGGGCGTATTTGTGTGCCTGATATCCCAGAGCTAAAAAGGGAAGTCATGGATGAGAATCACAAGTCAAAAATCAGTGTTCATCCTGGTGTTAGCAAGATGTATAAGGATCTAAAGCGTACATTTTGGTGGAAATCCATGAAGAGAGACATTTCTATGTATGTTGCTTGATGTCCCACCTGCCAGCTAGTAAAGAGTGATCAACAGAAGCTAGCGGGATTATTACAGCCGCTAGAGATTCCAGGTTGGAAATAGGACCAGGTCTCCATGGACTTTATAGATGGCTTACCCCGCTCGAGAAAGGGGAATGACGGTATCTAGGTGATTGTTGACCGTCTTACAAAAACTGCTCATTTTATTCCGGTCAAATCCAACCGTACAGCTAGAAGTTTGGCGCAGCTGTATGTGGAAGAGATTGTCAGATTGCATGGTGTCCCTAGTAGCATCGTCAGTGATCGCGAACCAATTTTCACTGGCAAATTTTGGGAAGCCTTTCAAGAAGAATTGGGAACCAAGCTAAATTTTAGTACGACATATCACCCTCAGACAGACGGGCAGACTGAGAGGGTAAACCGCATCCTAGAAGATCTGTTGCGAGCTTGCATTTTGGATTTTGGTGGCTCATGGGAGGATCATATACACTTGGTCGAGTTTTCTTATAACAACAGTTACCAAGAAAGTATAGGGATGTCGCCTTTTGAAGCTCTTTATGGCAGACCATGCAGATCCCCCGCATGTTGGGTAGAATCCGGTGATCGTCTAGTGCTGGGGCCTGACATGATTCGAGAGGCAGCAGATAAAGTCGATTTTATTAAGAAGAAATTATTAGCTGCCCAAAGCCGACAGAAAAGTTATGCTGATACTAGGAGGAGAGACTTACAATTCTCTGTTGGTGATATGGTATATCTTAGAGTTTCCCCATTACGTGGTGTAATACGATTTGGGAAGAATGGCAAGCTGGCACCTAGGTTCATTGGCCCATTCCCCATTACTGAAAGGATTGGCGCACTCGCTTACAGATTACAGTTGCCCGATTGGCTGCCAGGCGTACACGATGTCTTTCATGTATCCCAACTGCGTAGGCATGTCCATGATCCATATCTTGTTATAGAGGAAGCTGCACAACAGGATTTGGAAATCACACCGACCTTGCAAGTGAGAAGAGAACCAATAAAAATAGTGGGTAGAGAAACTCGTGAGCTAAGAAATAAAAGAATCAATCTGGTGAAGGTGCCATGGAGTGGAGACCCTAGAGACTGCACTTGGGAGACAGAGGAGAGTATCAAGCAAGCCTACCCCACGTGCAGAATGGATATCTCCGACTGATTGTTGTGTGAGGTGCATTTTCAATACTTCACATTTTTTCCGTTTATGTTTCCTACTTTACTTTTCCTTTTCGAGGACGAAAAGCTTTTAAGTGGGGACGATTGTAACAACCCAAAAATCAGACCCAATTTAAAGATTTATTTGTAAGAATTTTATAGTAAAATCTGCCAGAATTTGAAATTTCCATTTTTTTTAAATAACATTTTTTATTATGGAAAATTGACATTTCGCAAACGAACCCCGTTTTCGACGAAACCACTTTTGTTGGAACCGGAATGTCGAATTATTGCTAGGTTTCAATTTTTAGAATTTTTCGACTTAATATGTGAGCGGGGTGAAAGAAACTGTGTTGGGTCAATACAGTCAAAATTGAACGACTTAAAAATGGCCATTTTTCAAACAGCCTCAGAATTCGATGAAAATAATTTTGCTGGATTCGTATCGTCAAAACATAGCCAAAAATATTTTTTTTTTGGATTTTTCCGGGTTTGTAGGTGGCTCCGGCGGATTTTTGATAGTGTCAGGATTAAAAATATAAAGGAATTTATTTTTAATTTTGAAAATTGGGGTTCGAGATGTCCTTTTGGGCCTACGAGACATGGTTATATGGATCCGGAATGGGGGTTATTGGGTAGGGTAGCTTTCTGTTGGACTGGATTTTGAATAATATGAGAGAAATGGTTTTTTTGTAAAAATTACAATAAAATAATATAAAAAGGAGAAAACCTAAAAAAAAACACTATTCCCTCTCTTCCTCATAGCCGCCGTTCCCTACCCTCAATGGACGAAATTTCTTCTTCCAATTGCTCCCTCTCTTCTTCGAATTAAAATCCAATTCTCATCCCACATCAAAGATCATCTCCTCCTCTTCAATCCCATACGGTTGGATCTCGTCTGGAGCCACCAATTCGCCGAAACCCGTACCCAAACCGCCGCCGTTCGGGCCCGTCGCCACCACCCTAGGCCGAACCGAGTTCAGCCATTCCGGTCCCCCTTCGAGCGCCTCTCTCCCCTCTCCGCTCCGGTGTCTTCTGATCGGGTCCTAGTGCTGTGTATCGAAGATTAAAGCTTACCCTAGTTTTGAACGTAAGGTAGAAGTTGCGGCCAAATACTGGAGGTAGTAGAAGAAGGTTAATTTCTTAATTAACCAATTAATTAATTAATCTAATTTAATTTATAATTTGTTTTGACCATATCTAATTCATTTCGAACCGGAATTCGATGATTTCAGCGACGTTATGATCGTATTGAGCAGATCTACGCAGCTGGACTGAAAAGGACCAATTTTGAACACTTTGAATTTTGGGGCACAAATCGCAATGACTGTGAGATTCTTTATTTTAAATTTAATAATTAATTAAATTATCCAGTTACGATGTAAATTAAATATGACTACGATTCTGATCTGTTATTTGGTCATGGTTTGTGATGATTGTTATATGTTTGAATAATTTGTTTAGATCCATATGATTATCATTTTTTTTTCATGCTATGTTATCACTTTCCATCACTTTAGCGTAGAGATTAAATTGATCTAATTATCAATTTAAAGTAGAAGAATAATATGATCATCACATGTTACCCTTTGTGTTAGTATTAAATTGATTTTATTTACCAATTCAAATCGATAGAAATTTGATTTATATATTATCGCTTGTATTCGAATTAAATTGAATTGATTTGATTATCCATTCAAATCAAAAGAAATTTGACTACACATCTATTTGAATTGATCTAGGATTATCAACTCAACATAGAAATGTAAAGTAAAAAAAAAAACGAGAGTCATGTATATACATTTTTCTTTTGTGTAAAAGAAAAAGAAGCAAAACATGTTATTGACTTTATTTTCATTTTCATTGTAAAAAAGAAAAGAACAAAACATTGAAATCATTTTATTTGCAAATTTCTATTGTAAGAAAAAAAGAAAAGAATAAAACATTGAAATCATTTTATTTGCAAATTTCTATTGTAAGAAGAAGAAAAGAAAAGAACAAAACATTGAAATCATTTTATTTGCAAATTTTCATTGTAAAAAGAAAAGAACACAAAACATTGAAATCATTTTATTTGCAATTTCAATGTAAAGAAAAGAAAAGAAACAAAAGTTGTGAAGTGTCTTTATTTATATCTTCTAATGCAAAAGAAGAGAGTAAAGTAAAAGAGAATAAAACATGTACATAATTTTATTTTACATTTTATATGTAAAGTAAAGAGAATAAAATATGTACATCATTTTATTTTACATTTTATATGTAAAGTAAGAGAGAATAAAATATGTATATCATTTTATTTTGCATTCTCTATGTAAAGTAAAAGAGAACAAATTGTATAAATCATTTTATTCACAATTTATATGTAAAACAAAGGAGAACAAATTATGTGAATCATTTTACTTTACATTTTTTTTATTTTATGTAAAACAAAGAGAACAAAACATGTTAATCACTTCATTTACATTTTTGTGAAAAAGAAAAAGAACAAAATGTGTGAATTGATTTTATATACAATTTTCCTTGTATGTAAAAGGCACAAAATATGAGAATTGTTTTGATTTACATCTTATATGTAAAGAAAAGAGAACATGATATGTAAATCATTTTGGCACATTTTATATGTAAGACAAAAAGGGAACAAAAATTTGTGAAGTGTCTTTATTGATATTTTCTCATGTAAATAAAAAGAACGAATATGTGAATTGTTTTTATTCACCTTTTCTAGAATGAATAAAAAGTGTAAATTATGTGAACCTCTTGTATTTACATTTTTAGTGTAAATAAAAGATACAAACTATGTGAGTCACTTTTATTTGCAAATTTCTACTGTAAATAAAAGATATAAGATTGGAAATGTACTTTTATTAATACTATGTTTATAAAAAAAAATATAATAAAAAGTTCATTTTTTTTTCTTTCACATTGTTTTTGATTAAATGAAAAGATAAAGTTATGAAATACATTTTCATACGTAAATAAATCGATAAAGTTATGAAATACAATTTCATATACAAATAAAGAGGTTTTGAACTGGAAATGCCATTTTTAAGAGAGAAGACAAAATCATAAACAGAATCAGGTTATGATTGACTGCATCTGCTTGTTTGTATTGACTGACTTGTGTGAATCGCCAAATGGATCTGTATTTATTTATAAATATAAATATTAATTAAATTAAAGTAAATCGCGTACGGTAGATCGCATTTCGAAAACATAACTTTAAGTGATCTTACTGAAAAATCCAACCGTCGGATTTTTCCAAGGCCGGACCCGTTAGGACCGTCTTGGGAGAATCTTTCTAACGGTATGGATTTAGTCAAAATTCAACGGTCAGATCTTGAGTTAGGTGTAAATAAACATTTACGAAACAGCGCCACGGTCATCTATTGACCTGAAGCGTCATTAAGAAAATATAAAACTATTTTAACTAAATAGAAATAGTGGAAAGCATTTTAAAGCATTTCTAGCGATACAAAATTGGTTTTGTAATTTATACAACTACGAAAATTATTTGGAAAACCGAGTTTAATCTCATTTCAAATAATTATACGGCGACATTAAATTGAAGAGTTGAAGACGACGGTTGAAGACCGACGATCTTCAAGGCGAATGGTTGTATTGCTATTGTTGGCCTTAATGGGAGTAGCTACCTTGATAGGTCGATGGTGGTGATCGTCCGGACGTTCTTGTTGATGGTTCGGATTTGCGAGTGTCTTTATTTCCCACGAAATAAGGCGACTCCGGTTTCGTTCAGACCTAGGACGGACTTGTAGATGGATCGCATGCCTGACATCGAAATTTATTTCATGTAATAAAATTGATTTTTATTTGATGTATAAAGACTTGGTGGCGGAGGAATTATCCTCTTGCTTAACACCCCTTTTATGTTAAGTAATTCTCAATCGCGTGATATGAGTTGTCGATGTGACATGCCAAGTTGCACTCGAACAAGGCTTATTGTTGCAAAGCAGAGCCTTGTAGAATGATCAAAGCATGGTCCAGTATGGACACAGCTTTGTGTATACGTTACTTCGCGAGCCTCACACCACGGTGGAGTCTAAAACGGAGCAGGGGAACGCAGGGAGTGCGCACGTTTCTTTCTAGCTAAAAGTGGTGTCAGTGACCTACCAGCACTGATATTTACTAAGTGGTTATTGGATTTGAGGTACCTTGGTTATATTGGTCGCTACTGGCCAATTTAGAGATCCGTTAGGATTGGGAAACGTGTGTTCAGGCATTTCCAATCGACAAAAGTAAGTGTGGACCGGCCCTGCAGGATCCAAGGGTTGGACAGAGTACCAATCCTGGGGCATTGCTAGAGTGTCTCAAATCGGTAAGGATTTCGCTCCTAGCCTTGACTCGGTATGGAAACCCAACTTTCCAATACGAGATGACGGACTTGATTGTATATTTATTAGGGCGACATAGTAGGATGGGGGTACCATGCCGTCTAGGATTAATACATCTATTTTGAAGTATTTTAAATCATATTACACACTTATAATATTAAAATAGTATTTGACTCGTACTCTGCATTTTTGATCATTATAAGGTAAAACTCTATCCTCTGGTGTGCGTTGCATTGTGTGATAGGACCTGAGTCTTATAATGATTTCATTTTTATAAAAGCATTGCATTATTCTTTTTATTTAATAAATATATGCACAGACAATCTATTGGAGTAAACCCGTTCCATGGAAGTGGCGTGGTCCTTAGACTTGTCATATTCAGTAGTTATTATAAGTTTCTCACACCAGTCCCATGACTGACCTGTTGTTTGTTTCACCTTGCAAACTCGGGTGCCCTCTCTCTACACGGGCAGCCAATTGACAGGTTCCTGTTTAGCTTGCTTGGAGTTCTTGCTTGAAGTCCTTGATTGGAGATTTCTATTGTGGAGGTGACTTGGAGGATGAAGACTTGTTATCTTTCTTTTTCTTCATTTTATTTTCTTTAGACATTTAGACTTATCCAGTTTTAATCCTGTACTTTGGCATTTTGAGGCACGTTACATGCTATTTGGCTCTGATGTAATGATTAGAACTTCTGTGACTGTGGAATTCTATATTTTGATGACATCTATTTCCGCTACCATGATGTTGTTATGATGTAGTTTTCTTATATTTATGCTGTTATCTGTGTTATGTATTGCCATATTTATGTTGTATTCCAATGATCATCCTTGCTTTCTTTATGCGGAAGTTAGGGGTTATCACAGGTCTTGTACAAAAGCCTTCAGAATGCAAAGTTTTTAAAGCCATAATCCCCAATATAAACTACCACGGAAAGATAGAGCCAAATCCAAGCAATACTTCAAAACACTTCAAGCAGAGAGAATCTGAATCAAGCTCCTATGTTTCCACCCTGAAAACCGGGGGTGGGGGGAACGGAAATAAAAGAGGCGAAACAAACTAGGTCAGACATAAGTCTGGTGAGTCCAGTGACTTTCATCATATAAACAGATAATAGTATCATGACATGTAAATAAAACTGGATGAGAGATAAGCGTAACAGGAAATAGTAGGTTAACAGAAGAAACGGAATGATATTGGCTAAGCTAAGCTTTTCACTTCTCTGCACTAATACTAGTACAACAGGATTAGTTGTTACCCTAATGTCTAAACTGAAACAGAAACAAAAACAGAATGCTAGTAATTAGCCTTTACCACCCGAATAGACAGAAGGTACATAAGCAGAATACTAATAATGGGCCTTTACCACCAAACTAATCGACCTTTACCACCCCAACAGACAGAAGGTACGGAAATAGAATCGGAAACAGAATCAGATACGAAAACAGAATAATCCGTACGGAAACAGAATGTTAGAATTAGGTGTAACTAGTAATGAGCCTTTACCACCCCAACAGATGGTACCACGCAGAAACAGACTGGTGTTACCACCCAACAGAAACAAATGGTACCAATAGAAATAGACAGAACTAAGTATACCCTAAGTCCTACCCTTAAGAGATCAGCTCCTTAATACATAAATACCCTGTGTCGGCCCCACAGCAGGGTATATCACGCCCTAAAGTGGCAACCTATTGGCACAGACCTATTTACAGATGTCACGGTGTCTTACATCCTCAGAGCAGACCGGATCCATGCACGCACATGATCCGTTTGGAACGCGCCATCAACATCCCTCGCCATTATCAGAATGAACCGCTTATAATTAGTTCAGTAAGCGTGCCCGGACCCCTACATAGTGTGGGGCAAAGTTTTAATACCAGAAAGGGTTACTGACTAATATGGGTCCAAAACAACAAATGACACAAGTATTTCCCCTCCTAACCTTGTGTCCCCAGACTAGCAAATTTCATATTAACTTGTTTACAAGTTTTAGACAGAGTTCAGATTACTAGTTCACAGATAAGACAATCAAGTTAACAAGTTTTCAGATTAACAGATCAGATGTACGGATTTAACAGACTTACAGATTGTCTAACTTTGTATTGGGCCTACAGATTCATGAAACAGGTTTATTAGATTCATCAGTCCAGTTGGTTTAACCCTATCCACCCAACATGTTTTTAGACACCACATTTCTCTTAAATTTGCATTAATTAAATATTAATGCATAGACCTCTCACATTAGGTTAGTAGCTTGTGGCCACTGGATGTGCTGGGAAGTTCCGGGCAGACTTCTGCCACAAGCCGGACCTAACCTTGTGTCTAAGCATATTTTAGTTATGCATACGACCTCTCACATTAGACTGACAGTTTGCGATTTCTGGTTAAGCCGGTTGGTTCCGGGCAAGCATCTACCGTAAACAGAGTCTAACCTCGTGTCATAGCCAATTTATTCCAATACAGATTATACAGATACTAGACTAATTCTGTTCATTTAACAGATTAAACTTCTTTAAAGTTACAACAAATTAATCAAATTTCCATGTTTTACTCAATCTTAGATCGAGCCTACGGATTTTCATACCCAAATTACAATTATTTAGCTTTCAACAGATTAAGCAATTCAACAGATAACAGATCTAGCAGATTAGGCGATTCAACAGATTTAGCAGATTAGGCAATTCAACAAATTTTGCAGATTAGGAAATTCAACAGATTTAGCAGATAACAGATCTAGTAGATTAGGCAATTCAACAAATTTGGCAGATAACAGATTTAGCAGATTAGGCAATTCAACAGATTTAGCAGATTAGGCAATTCAACAGATTTAGCAGATAACAAATTTAGCAGATTAGGCAATTCAACAGATTTAGCAGATTAGGCAATTCAACAGATTTAGCAGATAACAGATTTAGCAGATTAGGCAATTCAATAGATTATATATTTCTAAAACTCTATTTACATATCTTGCCTAATCATAAATTTAGCCTAAACTTACATGTCTAAATCATGGTCATAATTCATAATACAACATATGCCCTAATCTTTAGTTAAACTTTGCACAGTACAGAATATTCTCTAAAAGCCCAAATCATGATATACCATATGAATTATGCCATATTATAGCCTTTAATGCCAAATATCCAAAAATCCACTTTTAGGCGTCTTCACATTGATAGTTATCCTATTATAATATAGGTCTCTACGCCTAAGTCCCATATTCCTTTTTCAAGTTATAAAATTTACCCCAAAAGTCTAGATCTTAAATTATAACATCTCAAAATCAGATCTTAATTTTTAATAATGCGTTATGTTTTCCCAAGTTTCAAGTAACATGTCATCATACAATGATTCCTCTTCTTCCAAATTACAGAGTATACACAGATCTAGATCTAATTTACAACATATGTCCATTTCTTAAATCAGTGAAAGATCAGTCATGTCCAATTATGCTGTAACACCCCGCCTCCGCTAGGGTCACTCGCAAAGGAATGCACTAGCTTTAGAGGGGCATTATTGGTAAACATGCACAGAAATACCACAAGACATAACATATAAAATAGCGGAAGTAAAATCGAACTTTCATAAATTCAATAATTAAGGTCTAAAGCCTTTTACATCAGAGTACATCAAAACCTGTCTTGCAATAGTAAAGAAGCATAAAGACTTTTTAATAAATTATTCCCCAAGTAAAAACAGTAAAGTAGCCATAGCCAAGAGAAGTCCAAACCATCCATGATGACCTTCAAGCAGGAGAAGTCCGAACTAAACAGCATTGTTTCCTCCCTGAAACCTGGGGGGGGGGGAACGGAAGAAAAGAGGCGAAACAAAACGGGTCAGTCAAAAAGACCGAGTAAGTCCTATCTACTTCCAGTATAAAAACAGGTAAAGGTAACATGACATGTATAAACTGAAAGTAAACATAAGGATAACTACAAGATAGATAAACCAGGGTAGCCGGTTGAACTACTGTGGCAAGGTAAACTAAGGTATCATGATAAACTATGGTGTTATGATAAGTCAAGGTATCACATCGTCAGATTTCTATCGAGTACATTATCCCACCCCGTCTAACATCCCACGGTATCTATTATGTATATTCTTCCTAGTTCTAACATGTATGTCTGCTCTGCACCTCTCGTACTAGTATCCCTACCCGCGTCATGTGTTAACCATGAATGTCCCTTGCTCAAAGTCGTGTAATGGTCCATGTCAACCTAATATATCGCATATATAGGTTACTCAAATCATATGTTTCTTTCCATGTATATAAGTTCAGTCCTTTGCCGTACCTCGTACGGGTTTCCGCATGTCGTATTATCCTTGAAATCGTTTGGACTGTCACCCTTGTTCTAGCTAGGCTCTTCCATATGAATCATCGTTTGAACTACTAGGACTTACGCCACCTAGCACCACTAGGGATTACGCTTACCTATTACACGCTTTCGTATTTCGGTTTGGGTTAAACCACCTAGGCCACTAGGGATTACGCTAACCCTCAACCGCGCCCTTTTTCCCACGCATTCATCGTGAATCGTTTTTCTGTAACTGTATGCACATGTATCACATCGTGCCATCCGAGTCCTGTCACAGGGCAAAACAAGAAATACAGGACTCGGTCGGGAGCTTTAGATTTATCTGCCGATGCAGATACTAAGGTCTGCTTTTCTACACGTGGCTATGGTCCCACGAGACCCCTCCCTCAACTAGTGAAAGGCAACACAAGAGAAAATCTTGCATGAGAACTACACTCCGGCCAGCCCACATCCTACGGCCTACCTCACCCATAATTAGATAGCAATTATGATCTGTTGGGTGTTCCCTGCCTTTCCGTACGTACACGCTTGACTCAAGATGGTAGATGATCGACGAACTTGCTATCTCGGGCATCTTATGTATTCGTCGACTCACTGCTATCCACCCCAGTCTTTAGGTCGCTCGCATAGCAACCAAGGCATATTCTTGGTTCTTCTACCGCAGACCTCAACCTCCTGTGAGCCTAGTATAATGACCTGGCAGCTCACAGAGGGATCCCAAGAATATCCTCCCGTTCCCCGAAGCCGCTGCTTCGTTACCCAGTTCGTTGGAGCCTTTATCTAAATCAGATAGCCTGCTCCTACACGCATACTTAAACGTTGACCTAACGTATCGGGTTACTAATCCATCTAAGAAATGGTCCAAATTTCCTTGACTAAGAATTATTACTTAGTTTCCCTTAACTAAGGTTTACCACTTAGCCTTATTTCCATAATCCTTGTTAACTATGGTTATTTACCTAATCCTCCGAATTAGGGTTTATCTAGTGGGTTAAGTGTCACTTAAGTTCATAACTTAGCCCGTCTACAAACCATGTCAAAATTGGCTAAGTATCCAAGTCCAAGACTTAACCCTACAAACCATGTGTCAAGTTGGCTAAGTATATTAAGCAATCCATAACTTAACCTCGTCTAATTATCATTTTAGATTGGTTAATTATATAAATTAACTTGACCTTGTCAAATTACCGAGTCAAATCGGTCAAGCGTATTCAAGTGATTCGTGACTTAGCCTTATCATGTTTCACGTTAGATTGGTTAAGTATGGGTTAACTTAACCTCCATAAATTCACGAGTTAGATTGGCTAAGTATAGGTCACTTAACCACATCCAATTAACAAGTTAGATTGGTTAAGTTTAGGTCACTTAACCACATCAAATTAATGAGTTAGATTGGTTAAGTTTAGGTCACTTAACCACATCCAATTAACGAGTTAGATTGGTTAAGTTTAGGTCACTTAACCACATCAAATTAATGAGTTAGATTGGTTAAGTTTAGGTCACTTAACCACATCCAATTAACGAGTTAGATTGGTTAAGTTTAGGTCACTTAACCACATCAAATCATCATGTATAATTGGTTAAGTATAAGTTGCTTAACCCCATTAAATTATCACATTAAGTTGGTTAAGTATTGGTTACTTAACCTCATTGAATTACCAAGTTTAAATTGGTTAAGTGTTTAACTTAACCCCATCGAATTACCATGTTTAGATTAGTTAAGTGTGGATTACTTAACCCCATCTAATTACCGTGGTTAGGTTAGTTAAGTATCAATTACCTAACCCCGTCTAATTACCATGTTTAGGTTAGTTAAGTCTTAATTACTTAACCTCATCTAATTACCAAGTCTAAATTGGTTAAGTGTCATTAAGGAAATCAAGCCCGGTCCCACTTAACCTACCCATTCGTGTCATATCGGTTAAGTGTCATTAGTCAAATTTGCTTAACCTTATCATGTGGCATTAATTTAATTAATGCACTCTTAACCTCTCACATTAGACCTTGTTGTGGTTACTAGTTAAGCCGGGCGGGTCCGGGTAGATTTACACCACAACCTAGTCTAACCTCGGGTCTTAAGCGCGACATGACCAACTTCTCACATTGGGTCCTATTGTTTGCAACTACTAGTTAGGCCGGTCGGTTCCGGGTAGTTTTACGTTGCAAACTCAACCCAACCTCGAGTTGGCCACACTTATATTATCTAAGTTCATCATGTTTCCAAAACATGTTACAAGTTTTTCAAGCATTTGGGTAGACCTAACTTAATAGGTAAATTCCCAAAGGGTAGACCTAACTTAATAGGTAAATTCCCAAGCTCATGTTTTTATGCATACTTACATGTCAACTTCCATGTTATCTTTCAAGTCATATTTTCAAGTATAAACACATGTCATATTCAAGTTAAGATTTCGCGACATGTTCATGTTTATCTAACTACCCAAAATCGTGTTTTCCCAACGCAAGCAAAGCGAGTCAACATAGTAGGTATACTATGGCTACATGTAGACCCCAAAACATGCACGATGCCACAAAGGGGATTGGCTCCAAACATGCATGGCGTCATAAGGGGGTTTGGCCTTAAAACATGCATGATAGAGTCATATAGGGATTGACCATAAGCATGCATACTATCATATAGGATTTGGCCACAAACTTGCATAATATCATAAGGAGGTTTTTGCCACAAACATGCATGAAACATAAGGGGTTTGTGTTCATATGCATGCATAAGCCCCAAGGTCAAGTATTTGCCTATGTTTCACAAGTCAAATGGTTCCCAAAGGTTCATGCAAATCTTCCATAGACAAAGATCCAAACTTGCAAGATAAACTAGGCTAAACATATCATGAGTGACATGATTAAGTTGCTACATCTTAGTATAAGGTCATAGATCATAGAAAAGGGACAAAGTTAGGTTCACATACATGCATACTTATGCTTTATCTCATTTTATCCCATGTCAACATTAAAAATGCCGTTTTGATCCAAAAGTAGCTAAAACTTACATAGCGTGGCAAGAGGACTAGGAGCATGAATCGTTTTGACGAAGAAAGGTGGCTCCTTTGATGAAGATCTGTCATGAAACTCGCATAGCAACGTTGATTTTGCCTCTATTTGGTGTAGCAAGCTTGCATCTTTTGATTTGAACCCGATTTGAATGCATAGGCTCTAGGGATTGGAGATGGAGGCCATGATCAAAATTGATTTTGGCAGCACTTAGTTGCTAGGTTTGATTTTTAGGGATTTAGGTTAGGTTTAGGGTCTTTTTATAGAGATTAGGATAGTTTTAGGCCCTTAGATTAACCCTAGGATAGATCAGGACCATCAGATCTCGGAAGCTTCCAGAACCAGCCCAAGAACAAGACCAGGTGAGACAAACAGGTGCGCCAGGCAACTTGCCCCGGCCACCCCCTGTCGACAGGCAAGTCGACAGGGCTGTCGACTTGGTCTGGGCCCAAGTCGACAGGCCTGTCGACAGCCCTGTCGACATGGCCTAGGCGGGAAACTTCCCGCCTAGCCCCCAGATCTGATTCCCAAAACTGTTTCCGAAATTCAAATTCCCAGGAACCTTCTTTGGGCCTTTTACGGGTCATACGGACTCCGATTCTCGAAAACTCAGACTCTATTTCGTGTATTTTTCCGAGATGAACGCAATGGCATAGCCCGTTTCACTTGATTCAGGATTTATAATTTAATTCCGTCTTGATTCTTGATTTAACGTGTTGTAAAAATTCGGGTTGTTACATATGCATTATCCATTATTTTTTCCAAATTTAGCGTTCGTACGTTAATCTCTTATGAGATTTGGTGTAGGCTCGTGGTAGCCAGGCTATAAACAAAAAGGAAGAAAAGGGGGAACAGATACAGAACAGTCACAATCAAGATAGATCCACAGAAAAGTATGCATAACCTCAGATCCAGATTCACAAAAATGTCAAGATAATTATTAAATTTCATTTCTGAAAATAGTTGTACTCATGATTGAAAAGGTAAATCTTGATTTCTGGGATCTGTATTCTGGCGCTCCTTTGGCGTAGACTATCGATTAGATTAGAAAATAGTTGTTCTCTTTTTACTCTATTCAGATTGGAAGAAGATGCACTAGTTCTAGTTTTGATTTCAGCAAAGTAGCGACGCTATTTTTATTTTTAATTAGAATTGAGGCAAAGTATAGGCAGAATGAAATTGTGTGGAGAGAAAGCTAGGTTTTGGGGGTGTTTAAATAGGTTAGAGCTCACGAATCCAGTCAGAAAGGCGTCCAGGTGCAGAAAAATGGATCTGTCTCCAGATCTGGAAAAGGGGGGAGGTCGACCCCCAGGTCGTCCCTAGTGTCGATCTGGGTCCTGGGCGGGAATTTTCCCGCCCAGCCCGGGTGTCTGTTTTGAATTTCGAAATTTGAATTTTGAATTTTTGGCTGGTTTTTATTGAAACTTCTGAAGGCCATATCTTCTTCATACGGAGTCCGATTTACGCAAACTTGGACTCTATTCCAAGCAGAATTACAAGACGAACGCAATAGCGTAACCCATTTTCGTTAATTATTTTGTTATAATTTAACTATTCTCTGATTTGTTACTCTTATGTTCTCAGAAAATTCGGGGTGTTACATTCTCCCCTCCTTAAAGGATTTCATCCCCGAAATCTTCAAGTTAAGAAGAATGCGTCCTACCACCCAATCACCCATCTACTCAACCATCATCCACAAGCATCCATTTTCCTTAGAAAACTTCTAATGTTGTATGAACATATGCAAAAGTGTGTGTGTATGTTGCTTATCTAATGCAAAGATTAGGCGGTCCACTGATTCAGTTGGCCTCCTTAATGCGAATTATGTCACTGCCATGAGTCCAACATGTATGAAATTTTCCTATTTGATACATATCATTTCTATATGAGTGCACAATCGTTCATTCATATGCAAAGTCCATGTGCTGAGTCAACCATTTCGCATCCATAATTTTTTTTTAAATGCACACACATCCATATGCAGTATGAGAGTGTTTTTGGGCTGATCTAGTGCCTAGTGTGTGTATATGCATCCATGAGCAGCCACTAGCAACCACTTGTATCCACTTTCAACCATCAAACATAACATGTCTCAAACACATGTTTACACCCATTAGTTTCTATCTAAAGGTCGAAGATTCGAACGATAGGATACAGCCGAGTGATAGAAGCCAGTACAATTAAAACAAAAGCTTTGTTCCTATCAGACATCGGTTTAAGAGAATAACCCCCTAAGTATCAACCCCGAAGACTGAAATCAACATCAGATTGATACCCAGAGAATCACTCCCATTAAACAAATGCCCAACTGGAAATCTACTTCACGATTCGAACAACAGCCCTTAACCTTATCAGAAATATTCAGATACTTACAGACCACTGGTACAGATCAGATTACCAAATGATTCTTAGGAAACTAAGCATGATAAAACCCCATCATATCCCACAAAAACCAGAATGTATGTGTCACAGTCAACTTAACTCTTAACACAGATACCTTCAAACCCCAACTTATCACAAACAGATGGGTCATAACCCTTATGGGTTTGAGTCTACAGCGGGATCAGGAACAAGACTAGTATTAAAGTGCAGAGTTTCAATTACAGAATCAAAATGCTAGAATCAGAAATATTTTTAGCTCCACAATCAGATAAGGAAATTAAACCTTCTACATAAATTTTCTTATTTCTCCCTTATCCACCTGCCTCGCGAGCATTCGCCTGCCCTTCAGAAGTAGGTCCTGCCCTCTGCCCTTGTCCTCGTTTCTTTGGACAGTCCCTAGTGAAGTTACCCATTTCTCCACAGTTGAAGCAAGTGCCCTTCCTCTTCCTGCAATCCTTGTTCAGATGGGTCGAGCTTCCACAAGTAAATCACTTCTTCTCCTTCTTATCTTCAGACTTCTCATCCTTCTTTTTTGTTTCCTTTTTGGGCCTCGCTTTCTTGTTCTATGGTCCTTCAATCTTTTCTTCTTCTCACTTTTGGTTTCCTCTTCATGCGTCAATGCCATGTCCGCTAATTTCTCGAAGGTAGACCCAATAGGAATGTGGGACATTGCCAATTCGTGTAGCGACTCGTTCAAACCTTTAGCAAACCTTAGTGCCTTCTTATGCGGTGTGTTTACCAAATCTAAGCCGAATCTCGCCAACTGATTAAACTAGTTGACGTACTCTCTCACTGATAAATTCCCCTGCTTCAACGCCAAGAACCTCTCTACATATAGAATCTCTTCCGCTCATGAGAGAAATTTTATCTTGAACCTATGCCTGAAATCCATCCATCTCTCTACCGGACGGTCTCCATTTGTGACCTCCCACCAAAAAGAAGCTTCATCCTTAAGCAACCATACCGCCAACTGTATCTTCTTCCTATCGTCCACCTTGAAGATAACGAACAAATCCTCAGTTTCTTTGAGCCAGTTCCTTGCCTCCATGAAGGATTCAGTTCCATTAAAGTTCTTCCCACCTACGGCTCGAAAGTCTCTACATATCTTCGGGAAAGTATTCACGTGCGGCGGCGGAGGAGGAGGAACCGCTACAGCTGGGGGAGTAGGGGCGTCTGCTGGGCCCGCATCATTAGCCCTAGCTTCTAGGTACCTCCTGAACCAGCCAGGTATCGGTATGCCCTCCGGAAGGTTAAGATCCCCAAACATGCTGAAACAAAATAAAAGATTCAAAACAAAGGATAGAAAGATAGGCATATGGCTTTGGGGATTATGTTTTTCAAAATAAACTCTACTTTTGAAAATACTTCCTTTTTAAAACATTTTTGAAAATAGTTTTCAAAAACTTTTTATCGAATCTGGTAACCTTCAGCTCTGATACCAAGTGTAAACCCCACCTCCGTTAAGGTCACTCGCAAAGGGAATGCCTTAACTTTGGTGGTGCGTTTTTAGTAGACAGAACAGAAATTTACAAGACAGATAAAGTTGTACTTGAAAAATTTATAACTTTATTACAAAAGGAATAAGTTTGGTTACATATTTCAAAATCATAATATCTGAATTCAAGTACAAAAATATCGGTCTTGTATAAAAGCCTTCAGAATGCATAGTTTTTAAAGCCATAATCCCCAATATAAACTGCCATGGAAAGATAGAGCCAAAGCCAAGCAATACTTCAAGACACATCAAGCAGAGAGAATCTGAATCAAGCTCCTATGTTCCACCCTGAAAACCTGGTGGGGGAGGGGAACGGAAAGAAAAGAGGCGAAACAAACTAGGTCAGACATAAGTCTGGTGAGTCCAGTGACTTTCAGCATATAAACATATAATAGTATCATGACATGTAAATAAAACTAGATGAGAGATAACTGTAACAGGAATAGCAGGTTAACAGAAGAAACAGAATGATATAGGCTAAGCTAAGCTTTTCACTTCTCTGCACTAATAACAGTATAACAGGATTAGGTGTTACCCTAATGTCTAAACTGAAATAGAACGAAAACAGAATACAAAAACAGAATGCTAGTAATGGGCCTTTACCACCCGAACAGACAGAAGGTACAGATGTAGAATACTAATAATGGGCCTTTACCACCCAACTAATCGGTCTTTACACCCCAACAGACAGAAGGTACGGAAACAGAATCGCAGAGACGGAAACAGAATAATCCCGAAGGAAACAGAATGTTAGAATTAGGTGTACACTGGTAATGGGCCTTTACCACCCCAACAGACGATACCATGCAGAAACAGTCAGGTGTTACCACCCAACAGAAACAGACGGTACCAACAGAAACAGACATAACTAAGTGTACCCTAAGTCCTACCCCCTAAGCGATCGGCTCCCTAATACATAAATACCCTGTGTCGGCCCCACAGTAGGGTGTATCACTCCCTAAAGTGGCAACCTATTGGAACGGACCTATTTACAGATGTCATGGTGTCTTACATCCTCAGAGCAGACCGGATCCATGCACGCACATGACCCGGTTGGAACGCGCCATCAACACCCCTTGCCGTTATCAGAATGAACCACTTATAATTAGTTCAGTAAGCGTGCCCGGACCCCTACATAGTGTGGGGTCAAAGTTTTGATAATAGAAAGGGTTACTGACTAATATGGGTCCCAAACAACAGATGACACAAGTATTTCCCTACCTAACCTTGTGTCCCCAGACTAGCAGATTTCAGATTAACTTGTTTATAAGTTTCAGACAGAGTTCAGATTACTAGTTCACGGATCAGACAATCAAGTTAACAAGTTTTCAGATTAACATATCAGATGTACGGATTTAACAGACTTACTAATTGTCTAACTTTATATTGGGCCTATAAATTCACGAAACGGGTTTATTAGATTCATCAGTCCAGTTGGTTTAATCCTATCCACCCAACACGTTTTTAGACACCACATTTCTCTTAAATTTGCATTAATTAAATATTAATGCATAGACCTCTCACATTAGGTCGGTAGCCTATGGCCGGTAGATGTGCCGGGCGGTTCCGGGCAGACTTCTACCACAAGCCAGACTTAACCTCGTGTCTAAGCATATTTTAGTCATGCCTACGACCTCTCACATTAGACTGACAGTTTGCGATTGCTGGTTAAGCCGGTTGGTTACGGGCAGGCTTCTACCGCAAACAGAGTCTAACCTCGTGTCATAGCCAATTTATTCCAATACAGATTATACAAATATCAGACTAATTCTGTTCATTTAACAGATTAAACTTCTTTATAGATTACAGTAGATTAATCAAATTTTCATGTTTTACTCAATCTTAGATCGAGCCTACGGATTTTCATACCCAAATTACAATTATTTAGCATTCAACAGATTAAGCAATTCAACAGATAACAGATCTAGCAGATTAGGCGATTCAATAGATTTAGCAGATAACAGATTTAGCAGATTTGGCAATTCAACATATTTAGTAGATAACAGATTTAGCAGACTAGGCAATTCAATAGATTTAGCAGATAAGAGATTTAGCAGATTAGGCAATTCAACAGATTTAGCAGATAATAGATTTAGCAGATTAGGCAATTCAACAGATTAGGCAATTCGACAGATTTAGCAGATAACAGATTTACCAGATTAGGCAATTCAACAGATTTAGCAGATAACAAATTTAGCAGATTAGGCAATTCAACAGATTATATATTTCTAAAACTCTATGTACATATCTTGCCTTATCATAAATTTAGCCTAAACTAACATGCCTAAATCACGGTCATAATTCATAATACAACATATGCCCAAATCTTTAGTTAAACTTTGCATAGTACAGAATATTCTCTAAAAGCCCAAATCATGATATACCATATGAATTATGCTAGATTATAGCCTTTAATGCCAAATATCCAAAAATCCACTTTTAGGCATATTCACATTGATAGTTATCCTATTATAATATAGGTCTCTACGCCTAAGTCCCATATTCCTTTTTCAAGTAATAAAATTTACCCCAAAAGTCTAGATCTAAAATTATGACATCTCAAAATCAGATCTTACATTTAAACAATGCGTTATGTTTCCCCAAGTTTCAAGTCACATGTCATCATACAATGATTCCTCTTCTTCCAAATTACAGAGTATACACAGATCTAGATCTAATTTACAACATATGTCCATTTCTCAAATCAGTGAAAGATCAGTCATGTCCAATTATGCATTATCCATTATTTGTCCTAAAATTTAGCGTTTGTACATTAACCTCTTATGAGATTTGGTGCGGGCTCGTGGTAGCTTGGCTATAAACAAAAAGGAAGAAAAGGGGGAACAGATACAGAACAGTCACAATCAAGATAGATCCATAGAAAAGTATGCATAACCTCAGATCTAGATTCACAAAAATGTCAAGATAATTATTAAATTTCATATCTGAAAATAACTGCACTCACGATTGAAAAGGTATATCTTGATTTCTGGGATCTGTATTCTGACACTGAATAGCGCTCCTTTGGCGTAGACTATCGATTAGATTAGAAAATAGTTGTTCTCTTTTAACTCTATTCAGATTGGAAGAAGATGCACTAGTTCTAGTTTTGATTTCAGCAGAGTAGTGACGCCATTTTTACTTTTAATTAGAATAGAGGCAGAGTATAGGTAGAATGAAATTGTGTGGAGAGAAAGCTAGGTTTGGGGGTGTTTAAATAGGTTAGAGCTCACGAATCCGGTCAGAAAGGCGTCCAGATCTGGAAAATGGGGGGGAGGTCGACCCTAGTGTCGACCTGGAAAATGAGGGGGGGGGGGGGGAGGTCGACCCTAGTGTCGACATGGGTCCTGGGCGGGAATTTTCCTGCCCAGCCTGGGTGTCTGTTTTGAATTTCGAAATCTGAATTTCGAATTTCTGGCTGGTTTTTATTGAAACTTCTGAAGGCCATATCTTCTTCATACGGAGTCCGATTTACGCAAACTTGGACTCTATTCCAAGCAGAATTTCAAGACGAATGCAATGACGTAACCCGTTTTCCTTAATTATTTTGTTATAATTTAATTATTCTCTGATTTGTTACTCTTATGTTCATAGAAAATTCAGGGTGTTACAATGCTGCTCATGTCCTTCGTGGAAATCGAGTTTAGAATTCTAGTAGAGAATCAAAGGCTAATTCAACGACTTCAATAACTATTTCTAAGAATCAAATCAAATCTAAATTAGAAGAACAAATAGTCTACTTCAAGGGATAGCTATTCAGTTTCAGAATACATATCCCAGAATTCAAGACCATTCTGTAATTTGTAAGTTCACGTTACTTTCAGAAATAAAAGTTAATTGTGATTCTGACATTGTAATAAATCTGGATCTGAGATTATGCCTGTCTTTCTATATCCTTTTGATCTATCTCATTGATAATATTATTTCCATTCTTTGTCTCTTCTTTCCTTCTTCCCTTTTTTGTTTTATAGCCAGGCTACTACGAGCCTGAGCCGGACCTCATAAGAGATAAACGTACGTTGGAAATAAAATTGGGCATAAATTATGATTTGGACATGACTAGCGCTAAAATTTGGGAAAGTATAATTGTGTATAATAGGGCATAATTGAGTTGTAACTGATTTGAGGACATAACACATGTTTTATTCAAAACATAAAGTGTATCGAACATATGACTTGGGATTTGAGGCATAAAGTATTAGACATATGACTTGGGATTTGAGGCATAATGTATTGGACAAATGCCTTGAGATTTGAGGCATAAAGTATTGGACATATGACTTGGGATTTGGGACATAAATTGACTGTAAATATAAGGCATAGTACATGTTGTGGTCTAAGATCTAAAATTGGGGCATATATATATATATATATATATATATATATATATATATATATATGATAGTTTATGATTTGGAAGAAGAAGATTAGGGTGTATAGTGATGTATGACTTAGGCATGAAAGCAAGACTTGCCTTTGTTTTGTAAGTCAGTTACTTTTTAGATTTGAAAACCTAAATCTAATTGTGACTTGTAATAAAATGCACGATTACTTAGCTGATTATAAGCAGTCAAAATAGCAGCAGGGGATACGTCAGTGTAGGTTCCGACGGTTTACGGGCGTGTACGTACTCCAGAGTGGGAAATAGCAAGCACAGGGTACTAGTAGTTATACATTGTGCATCTTGAATCGTGTCGGGTTGCTATCATAAGGATTGATACACCTTATGGTGGGACCAGCATAGGGTATCTACATGAAAGAGAGGGCCAATTAACATAGATACAAGGAAAATAAATACGAGTAAGGAGCCGATCGATAGGGTAGTAAGGGTACATCTTACATCTTCATGGCAATTAGACTGTTTGAGGTAAGATCCTCATACTAGATGTACACCTGAAGGTTAGCACAACTGCGGGGATTGGGATCACATTATCATATGATCATTTCATGCATATTACTAGTTGGGACACTAGTTAGGTGGTGCAGAGATATAGAGATTAGAATAATAAGGTAGTAGCAAAGCAGAGAAAGAGTGGAAGTGCATTTAGTTTATCTTGCCTTATCATATCTATACTAATCGTATGTTATCTTGTTATCCTTGTTCTCATGGTATTGTCTGATATTCAGTTTATTCATGTCATGATGCTTTTGCCTATTTACATGTTGAAAGTCACTGGACTTACCAGACTTATGTCTGACGTAGTTCGTTTCGCCTCTTTTCTTCCGTTCCCCCCAGGTTCACAGGGAGCAAATGTTACCACTTAGCTCAGTTTTCTTTCCAAGCTCGAAGATAGTCGATGTATTGCTCTGGACTCTCTCTTCCAATGCTATTGCTGGTTCATGCTTTATTGGGGAATATCATTGTTATTTTTATGCTTCTTTTATACTTGGAAGTTTTGAATCAAGACAGAAGTTCTATGTATTATTTTTAAGTATGATTGAGACAATTGTTGTAAAAGCTTGACCGAACCACATTGTTTATAAAATGACTTTATTTTCCGCTGCTTTATTGGTCTTTCTTGTAATTTATCTGCATCTTTTACCTAAAACGCTCCACCAAAATTAAGGCATTCCTTTTGTGAGTGACCTTAACGGAGGTGGGGTGCTACAATGATGATAAGGATTAGAGACTATAAGTCCCAAATCTTTTAAAAACAGTTTTAAAAATAGACCTTGTCGGACATAATCAACACTGACAGACAATAGACGTGTTAGCCTCAAAGTCTTTTGAAAGCAATTTGTAAAATTAGCCTTAACCAAAGCAATGACAACAAGGAATAAAGGTGATTAACATAGACGATGACGCTAATGGTTTATAGGTGATAAGCACAAAGCCCCGTTGACCAAAAATATAATGGTAATCATAAAGGTGATAAACCTTAGGCTTTAGGAAATGGTTTAAGGTAACAAGCCTTGCTGACATAGTCCATAAGCTCTAGAGATGGTTACCTTAAAACAGTATAGAAGTTCTTTGGGAAACAAGCCTGGTTGACTTAGCTAATAAGGTATAGAAGACAAAAGCCTCACGCTTTAGAAAATAAGTTTAGAAAATAAACCTAATCAACATAGTCCAAAAGGTATATAGGCGATAAGCCTTCTGTTTTGGAATAATTGATGCGGTAAACACAACACTTATATAGAAAATTAGTCTTATTGACTAAGTTCAACGGTGACATTCCCTGTATAAAGGCGAAAACCCTGAAAGTAAAATTGGATCGATTGACAGCGGAATAAACAAATTAATAGCCATAATTTGTATACACAAATTAAAAATTGGGTTAACAATATACCTTTCTTCTTGTTTTCAATCCATGCGCATATTTGAGAGATCAAAATCAGGTTGAAACGATTCAAGCCCTCCAAGTGTTGAGCCTCCATAGAAGTCCACACGACCTCCTTATCTTCGATTGAATCGAAGATAAAGGGGGAAAATAGGTACTAGTCACCATGATTAGGGTTTTTAATTAAAAGGGTATTTCAGTTTTTTTTACTCAATCTGATCTATATCATTTTATGGATATCGATCATAGTTTTTATAAAGGAATGTATATTCCCTTTAAAAACAAAAGTGTACCATAATCGAAGGAACTAACCGGCATACCTTTTCAGCACTAAATAAAATATCTACATATTGATATTTTATTTACCCAAATAATGGTTTCCAATTTTTTAACATTCTAAATGTGTGCCCCTATAGGTTATTACAACCTTGGCAACGATTTTAAATTGTATTTACAATCATAAACCGTGATTGGCATCTAGTGATATGTCTTTGCTACCCAAGTTATAATAAGATCAATGGTTCGATACAACCTTTTCTATGACTAGTGTCTCAGTGTAATTTAGTCCCTTTAACCAATATATCTAGGATTAAACTCACGGCATGGAATGAATTATTCGCTTTATAATTTAATTATTTTATCTTGATCGATGAGTAGACTATTTAAAACAAATCAATATTTGAGCATGAGCATGCATTTCACAGTCTCACTCAATCAAGGGGCACATGGATATCACTACATATATATTGTCGGGTTAAATTCCGTCTAGATCATTCATAATTTTCATTCAATTCGAGATATATCCAATAACCACCTTTATCGTCTACTTGGTTAAAAGTAATTTTTGATTATATCAAATACAAATATCCTTGAATAGAAGTATAATGATTTCACGTTTAAGGACCATTACATCATTGTCACTATGAGAATAACTTATGATACTGTTATATTCCATGTAGTTTTCTCATGGTGGGTCATCCAAATATGCTATTCTCCAATATGTATTTATGTATTGACATTAATATCATGTATATTAATGATCAATAAGATATGATCATCAGTCAGTCAACATACTAGTCTTAATGTTTTATTGTTGTCCTTTATAAACAATAAAACTTGAATAGGGACTTTAAAGAATTATAATACTTAATATATTATATAATCTTATGTTCAAGTCACTTACTTGAACTATATAATTCTGTATAGTCACTATGAGAATAAATTATTTCCTTTTATATACAAAAATATATTTCAGGTAAAATTATTTCATTTACCCTCTTTACAAAACAATATTGTATCTGTTACCAATTTAATGCTTCTCAACACTTGAACTAATCAAACAATACAATACAAAAGATTTGTATATAAAATTTACAAATACGCGTTCTCATATATATACACTCAGACTCATTCTAGGGTATTACTAACCCTATCTCTATCGAGTTACGCCACAGAGCCAAGGTTATTACTAAATCTTCACTCGGATACCACTGTAATGACCTAGTAGGAATTTGATGCTCAAATTCCCAAAATAATACATCAACCCGTATTACTTGCCAAAATTCAAGTATCGAAAACACCAGATAGTTTTTAGGAATTGATTAGAGGGTGAAGTAAGAAAGAAAGAAATATTAGAACAGAAGGAGAAGAAGAAGAAGAAACACATGACATACATAGGTATTACAAATAATTTCTGTAACACTTTTAAGTGTCACCAACGGCCTATGAGGAATTTTCTGTAAAACTTATAAGTGTTACAAACAGTGTAATTGCTTACACTTATAAATGTTACAAACATATTCATTGCTAACACTTATAAGTGTTACAAACATATTCATTGCTAGCACTTATAACTGTTAGAACTATAAGATATGGTAACACTTATAAGTGTTACAAACATATCCATTGCTAACACTTATAAATGTTGGAACTATAAGATATGGTAACATTTATAAGAGTTACAAACATATTCATTGCTAACACTTATATTTGCATATAAGATGGCATAAGCTCTATTTAGTATGCATTCAGCTATGATATTATCTCGACATAACAACATGTAACGAAATCCATAAGAAAAAAAAATCCATATTCGTGACAACAACAAAGTACAAACTAACAAAAAATAATAATACATAAAGATACTAAATTCAACACATATACAATATCCAATTCCATAGTAAAAACAATACATAATTAACAAAATGCAAGATGGTTTTCATATTTGAAGTCTACAAGTACCAAATGCGAAACTCCAACTATATAACGAACCTTACATCCAAAAATTTGCATAGCTTGTACCACTAAAATTTATCTTTTTCTCCGTTTAACTTCTTCCTGCGTGCATTTGATTAAATAGCATCATTTAAGTTTCAAATAGTGGTAAATGATATAAGTTCAAAATCATGCCTTCTTAATTTTGACACATCTTTTGTCCATTGAACTCGATGAAATCTTGCATTTTAATCTCCTTTTTAAGCCTTCTGTTTTCTTCAAGAACCTCCAACGCAAATTCCACACCACTATCACATAATGATTCGACAATCCAATGGATGAATCCACAGTCTCTAAGAGTTCCAGTGTTTGCACAAATAAAATATCGATGTCCAATGTTTTTATTCAAATAGCATTTTTTGAATATTGGTTCAATGTTGCAACGACACAGCAACCTTCGAGATTGTACTTCTCCAACATTGAATGTTGGCAAGGATGGAAATCTTGTTGGTGTTGTCGATCTGGTAGGCTGTGCCATATCATTCTAAACACTTAATAATGCCAAATCTCTTTGTAAGCTCGACTCTATTCTCTAGTAGACGCTAAATGGAGTTGCTATACGAGATTCGGCTGAACAAACAATTTGAGAGGGATCGTCTGAATACACTAGGAAGTAATCACGGTAATCAATCGAAGGTCTTGATTATAAAGACATCTACAGAAAGCATATGATAAAATTAATAGACAGTTTATTATTCACATGATGAGACAGTTGGGATTTCCTCCTAAATTCACTAATTTTATCGATACTTGTATCTCAACTCCTTCATTTTCTATCCTAATTAATGGTGTTCCTGAACGGTTTATAAAAAGCAATAGAGGCTTGTGACAAGGTGATCCGATTTCTCCTTATTTATTCACTATAGCAATGGAGTATGTTTCATTGTTGTTGGAGTTAGAATTTAATAGAGGGAACTACACTCCTATTTATAAATTTCAACCTATAATTATGCATATGATGTATGTTGATGATAGGCTTTTATTTGCTAAATGTAATCAAAAAACAGTTATGTCCATTCAAAATATATTTCAGGCCATGAGCATTATGGGTTTAACTGTTAATAATGACAAATCTAAAGTATATTTCAGTAAAGGCAACAAGCAGAAAAACAATGTTCTTGATTGTTTAAATTTGACAAAAGACAACCTTCCAGTAAGATATTTGGGGATTCCTCTTTCTAATAAGAAGCTGAAATGTAGTGATGTGGTGAAACTACTTGATAATATTAAAAATAAATTTACTTGCTGCAGTAATAAATTTCTATCTACTTCTGGTAGAATTGAGCTAGTGAAAACCTCGATTTATCCTTTAATTCAGTTTTGGCTACAAATGTGTTAAATTCCAATGCAAATTATTGATAAAATAGAGTCACTTTGTGCTAATTTTATTTGGGAGAACAAGCATCATAAAATTTCCTGGGATCCACTATGTCAACCTAAAAATAATGGAGGAATGGGACTGAGGGATATCAAAAGCTTACAAATTGCCCTAATATTAAAACTGACTTGGAAGTTTTTACAAAGAAATTCTTTGTGGGCTAAATGGATGCATAACAGATATGTGAATAACAATAATTTTTATATTATGCCAGTGGACAACAATGCCTCTTTCACTTGGAAATTATTGCTTAAATTTAGAGAACAAAGTAAGTAATGCTGTAAGAAAATAATTGCCAATGGTCAGGATACTTACTTTTGGTTTGATCATTGGATTGAAGGGGAGAGTTTGGTTTCTAAGTCTGGGTGGTAGGTTTTCAGATCTAATTGCTTGAGACATGTTTCAGTTAGCAGTGTTATCAATGATGGCCAATGGGACCTGAGTAGCACCAATTTGCCTGCTAGAATTAAAGAGAAAATTAAGAATAAAAAGATACACTCAAATGAAACTATAGACTATTGGAAGTGGATAGCTGACAAAAGTGGAATATTTTCTCTAAAATCGACATATCAATTTTTACATCCATCAACACCTAAACTTGAATGGGCATCTTTTATATGGAAGCAGCCTATTGTTCAAAAATATGCATTTATTAATTATATTTACTTGTCTAGATAAACTTAATACACTACAAAGAGTGTGCAAATGGAATTGAGAGTTGGACACCAAATGTAAGTTATGCTATAGCTGTGAGGAAGACAGGCATCATCTTCTTTTTAATTGTCCGTATTTGACATACATATAGAAGAATGTTCAACAAGAGTCAAAATTCAAAACTTCAACTAATAAATGTATGGATATTATCGATGAACTCAGCAAAACTTCTGCAACAAATAAGAAGATGATGATGATAGCTAGAATCTCTATAACTACAACTATAACTCGAATTTGGAGAGATGGATGCAATAGAATTTTAAAAAAATCTTCAACCAACACCAATTTTTTAGCTAAAGTTATTATAGTAGAGATAAAATCGCTTATCTTTGGGTTTGAGAGAAGGATGACGGATGTTGGAAAGCTCCGGAGTACTCCTCGCCTCTATAACGACGGTACGAGATCTGGTAGAGATGGTGTAATTCTTCAGCCGCCATGATTTTGTTTGCTTGTTGATGTGCTTTGGGAGATCTGAAGTTGGAGGGAGGATGTATGGCACGCGGGTTGTCAGGGTTTTAATTTTAAATGCACTATTTTGTTGTATTATGTAAGAGACGTTTTGTTTTCTTGATTCAAGGAGGATGTTTGCTGCTGTATACCATTTGTTGTGTAGGAGTGTATTTGTATCCTCCTTGAATTTTGTAATTTTTCCATTGTAATAAAGAACCATTTTCCTTTAAAAAAAACTCAGTTTACAAACTCCGCATAGCAACATAATGATTTTCAAATAGAGTTCAATATGAAAATATCAATTATCAAGAGGTTTCCACAACTCTAACTTCTATTTAAAGCCTTTTTTCTATCTCAAGTCTCATTAATAGCTATTAGTGATAAGTGTAGTACACACATTATAAGTGTTAAAAATAGTACCTTGCTAATGTAACGACAATAACTCTTCAATAAGAACAAGAACATTTTGATAGTTCAAATTGATAACAACTCTTCAATAATCCAGAAAACAATCTTGAAAGAAAGAACAAATAATAGGGGCTACATTATTACACAAACAACAAATGTAATGACATATACAAAAGTCAGTACCGGCATGCAAGCATATAACTCTACCACCACTCGTAAAACATTAAGTTTCAGTATGCACCAGAAGCATTAAAATGATTCGTTACGTTAAAGCATTAAGTTCAACAAGAAGAAAGCGAACTTGCATCGCTTATCATGGAAGGCCAACAACAATTGTCTATATCAATGCATGACCATCTTGCTAATACTTTAGAAGGCCCAAGATGGTTCATTTTAGTGGCTGATTTACATCATAATAAGTGCTTGTAATATATTTATCTCCATCAATTCTACATGTTGTTAATACAATTGCCTTTTTTACTTTAGTACCTACATAATGTATTTCTGTTGTAAAATCTTCAATACGTATAAATCCTTGTAAAAAAATCGTTAACTAGCTGGCTAGTTCTATTTCTGTTAGTGTTGCACTTTTTGTTATGAGATTACAACAACTGCATTTTTGAAGGGGTTTTCATATTTTAAATGGAAAATAAGCAAAGCCATCATGTCGTGCTGTCAGTATTAGGAGAAGCAGAAATAAACTCCACTACAAATTCAAGAAGATTAGATACTAGTAACGGTAATCAAATTCCAAGTCTTGAAATTGCACTAACATCAAGCCCAAGTAACCTGAAACCACCTCGGCCTCCACGTACCACCACCCTCACTCATCGCATTTCGATCTCTAAACCAAAATCAAGATTCGAAGAACCCATCCCCATTGCTAATTCAACCCAAGACTCTTCACTCAGGTCCTATGGCAACAGATCCTTAGGTTCCAAAATACACAATGATCTTGAAAACGAGGATGAAGATGAAGAAGAGAAGGAGGAGGAAGAGATATACAAAAGAAAACATGAATGTGAAGCCAAGGGTGCTGCGTATAGAATCTTTAAGAATGTTGCAAAACGTGGTTACAAATACATTGATGAAGAATATATGACTAGAGAGGAAGTAGAGTATGTTCTTCCATTGTTTGAAGGAGCAGCAAAAACCGGAAGAATAAGAAAATCAGCATTGCGAAATTGGGTGGTGAAATCATACCTGGACCGCAAATCCCTTGCCCATTCTTTAAAGGACTTTTTACGTACTTAGGCTTGTTTCAGAATTGTATTACATGATTAGCCATGTTTCAAAAATAATTACAAATATAGACCTGTTTTGTCAGGGGAGCGACATGGGCGAGTTTTCAAAACTCGCCTTTGGGCGCGTTTTCAAATCGCGCCAGTGTATTTTGGGTACTTTCAAAACTTTATATATACTCATCGTCTTCTCATAATCCGTTGTCGTTGTATGTTTCTGAAGTTTAGTTTGAATTATTATTTGTGTGTTTGTGGGAGTTGGAAGATCAACACGAAGCATTGTATGTATGTATTTTTCTAATGAATTATTTTATGCTTTTGAAGTTTGAATTAAAGC
The DNA here is from genome assembly GCA_030737875.1 of Allium sativum. NCBI lineage: Eukaryota > Viridiplantae > Streptophyta > Magnoliopsida > Asparagales > Amaryllidaceae > Allium > Allium sativum. Next base: position 620,561,001 of record CM060912.1, read on the forward strand.
TTTGTATTTTGCTGGTTTGTATAGTGTACATTGTGACATAAATAAGAATTGACAACTCGCTGACACGGGTACACTTTGTACAATGTACAGTGTACAGTATTTTGTTGGTTTGACTAGACATGGGCAAATTGGTCTATTGTGATAAAGCCATTGTGATAAAGCTCTTCCAATTCTGACGCATGGCTTGTTTTGTGTGATCAGTACGAGCAAAGGACAATTGATTATGATTCTGTTTTATTTTGAATTGGATGACATGATTAAAGCTCTGTTAAATCTGACTTGACAACGACCGCACACTGAGTTGAATAAAGTTGATTTAATGGTGACGTTGCTTAGTTGGTTTCCCTATTTCATAGCTCTTCAGCACATTATTTCTCATACACTTCAATCTTGTCTTCAAAGAACTTCAAGAAAAATAAACATAGTCAACAATGGCGCCTCCTTTTATTACTACACTTATCTACTACGACAGTGAATTGGTCGTGGATGGGCAACAAATTGGAAGTCATGTGGGAGGATTCTGCAAACCAGGGAGAGTTCGATGGGGTTGCACACTTGGTGCTTTGAAAGACACAGTTTTCCAAGCAACCAGAATTAACCCTCTCGAATATGATATCGAGTTGTCGGTCAACTGGCCTACTGAATCGGGGTCGAGAGCCATAACACTTTCAGATGATGAAGATGTACAAGTACTATTTTCCACTTTTAAGAAATCGTTTGAGTTGTTTGTTGGAAAAACAGCAAAAGAAATTATGGAAGATGTTGTGGAAGAAATAATCACACCGCCTATAGTGAGTAGCGGTTTCGAATTTTTCACAGAAATGTTGCAAACTCATGATCCATCAATCAACTTTAGTTGGCTGAGCAGCAGCAACAGCAACAACAATAACAAAAAGAACAACAGACTGATCAGTCAGAATTGTTAGATATGAGCCAAAGGTATGTGTTCCACATCAAGTTAGTTTTATAATTACTCATTGAAATGTTAGATCTAACTGAAATGCATTTATTAATAGATTGACTGTAGAAGCCGAAGAATGGGGTGCAGGACCTTCACAACAAGCCGAACATATTGACAGCATGGAGGTTTCCACGACAACAGTTGATGATACATGCTGGACCGGAGTCAGCAATGAACCGTTGAACTATGACTATGAAACAAACACAGTAGATACCGAAGAAGATGGTGATGAGCCTCAAATGGAAGTACCCATGGACGATGATCTCTGCACGGCGCAAATGATGGCCAGATCCGTAGTGGCTAATTTAGAGTTTTCTGGTGAAAAATTCTCGGCTTGCTGCGTACAAAATGGTTTTGCTGTTGGGATGGTATTCCGAAGCAAGGAAGAGTTTCTCCACCAACTTACGGAATGGTCTATTCTGCACGGTGTTTCATACAAGCCAATCAAGTCGAATAAAACAATATATACTGCTGTATGTAATGTTGATGGTACTTGTCCATGACGAATACATGCTGTAGTGTCGAAGAAATCACAAAACGGATTGTTGGAAATCCGAAAGTTGCCTCATGAACATAACTGTGTCAACCCTACGATTAATTCAAACCACAAGCAAGCCACTTCTGCGTTTCTTGTATCCAAAATCATGGCTTTTGTGAAGGCCAACTTGGATATCTCAGCTGGGACGGTGCAAGTGCTTGTCGACGAGCACCTTTTCATCAAAATCAGTTACATGAAAGCTTGGCGAACGTTGAATAAAGCTTTAGAAAGAGTATACGGTGACTGGGCCGAATCGTATTCGTACTTGCCTCAGTATTTTGAGGAAATTAAAAGACGCAATCCAGGTTCAGTAGGACATATAGTACACGATGAGTATAGGGTATTTCATCGTGCTTTTTGGGCATTTGGTCCTTCCATTACAGGTTTTGTACACTGTGGTCCAGTGCTCTCTATTGACGGGACTCATTTGTACGGTAAGTACAAAGGAATACTGCTTGTTGCTACCGCTATAGATGCGGACGACTGCCTTTACTCAGAAGACCGAAATTTGATTTCTTGATGAAGAGTTTTCTTGGTTTTTTCTTGTCTTTAATTTTTTAGCTAAGGATCTTATTGTTTTACATTAGTTAAACGCTTTGTTGAGTGAATTTTGAAGAAATTTCAGTGTTTCATGGTGTTTCTTAGTTTATTTTTGTTGGTAGTAATTAAATTGTAGGGAAATGTTTAACTATCTAAAAAAAAGATTACAACAGCTGCAAAATTGGAAAATCAAAGTCTTATGTTTAATTATATTTTGTTTAAATGTGATAAATTTCTTTATATTAATTGGATTTAAAACAATTTCATCATTAAATCATAAAACTTAATAAACTTAAATGCATAAGTAAGATAACAAGTCCTATTGACACAATCTAAACCAATCCATATTTATTTGATACCTTTGGATTAACTAATTGGACTATCTTTATAATTGTTACATTAGATTTAATAGTACAAGTACTTTGTATTATAAATAATACACATTGATGTAGTTTAAATTGTTTTGAACCATCTATTGCATAAATGACTTTTAGCTCAGTCTAGAAGTAGTATTAAATGTACATTTGATCACGAAAAAAAGAGTTTTCTAATTCTGCTGCCATGTAAGGATATAAACGTTTAAAACCATTACTAATATTGGACACAAAGGAACGTAAAATATATGAAAGTGATACCTGAACGGAACTCCACAACATATGTTTTAAATCATCGCCAATTGACCTCCAATCATCAATTGTGACTGGAACATGCTCCCTATGAGCAGTCCTAAGTAAGAGGACAATTTTACATAACCGTCTCTTATTGGTATAGCTTCTTCTTCTTTGGCATTTATTGTAGTAGCAAAATAAAGTTGTTTTTTTCAGACAATAGTGAATTACTTGAAAAAATTAACTTGTATATAAACACAAGAGTCATTGAAGTATTTTTGGGTTAGTCACATAAATCAATTCATAAATAAGCAGCACTAATCAATTCATAACCTCGCTTAATTATAATCAAACAAATAAAAAAAAGTAGATAAATATGAACAGAAATTCAAAGAAAATTAAGTTAGCCGCAAATTAGAGTTCAAGCCGACTATTTTTCAAATGGGTATTGCTATAGCAAGTAGACATATGAGAAAAAAATTCCCAGCAGATTAAGTTAGCAACAAATTAGGTCAGCAGCAAATTAGAATTCAAGCCGACTATTTTTCGAATTGGTAATAATGAATTAAGTTGGCAGCCACTCATAGTAGCAGCAAATTTAATCAGCAAGTACAGTTAACAATGCAACCTTAACGTGTTTGAAAATGGCTTTTAATTTTTAAACCTACTATTATACCAAAAACCAAAGTAGTTACCAAAATTAGAGAAGCATCAATCAATAGTCTCTCATTTTACTTTTAGCAACAATTTTCATTGTTGGACTAAAAAAAGGTATGGTATTCAAGACCACCATATGACATACAAATAAAAAGTGAGCAGAAATTATTAATCAAAAGTTAATCAAGTATTAAGAAAATAAAGTAACAAGCATAGCTAACGTGCCAAGATGAAGATACTGTATAAAAGGTTTGGTAAGTATTCAATTATTTATTTGTATATATACATAAACATCTACCCAAAATTCGAAGGAATTTCATTGCACTTCACTTTCATAAACGCTAGTAACACGTACATAGAAAGGGACAAACTATGGCTATTGTTTGATCTTACTGTTAATTGGATTCACATGCCCTGAATAGCATTTGGGATTTTAATAATGTTTTATAGCCTAAAGATGAGTAAGCAGTCTTCCTTTGGAGATTTTAATGATTAAAAAAAACTAAGAAAACCAAGGATAACCAAGGAAACCAAGAAAACTATAGATATTCCTACTATTCAAAGTGATCATACTTCTGTCATCATTACTTTAATGATAAAAAGAAACTAAGGAGAAACATGTCATTCAGATATATGCGTTCTTAGTACAATCAGGAAGGTTATATGACCTGCGTGGAGACTAGGTTGGCTACTACTACTTGTGCAGATTTTACGCATAAATAAATGTAGTTCAAATCATGTATCCTCAAATATCTTTATTCCCTATCCCTAAACAATCATAATCATTCAGTCAAATTTAATTAACAAACAATAAAAGATGAAGAATAATTGGGAAAGTGAAATTGTTTTTTTACCTATTATCGTGATTCTAGAAGTCGTGATTCCTTGAAACCGTAATTCACACAAAGACGAAGTCGATTGCCCCTAATTTGCGATGCGAAAATCTCTGAAGCCCTAATTCGAAGTCGATGATTGAGAAATGGGTGGAGAGAGGATTTGAGAGACTATAATACCGATTTGAGAAATCCAAATTCCTCAGTATTGTTAGTATCAATATCATCGCTGATATTGAAATCAATTAGAGAGAGGGATCACTTATTTTTATTTGCTTATCAAGCGACCTTCAGAGGAATAAGCGTTGAGGGAGAGAGGGTCCACGCAGCGATTAGGTTATGGGTGAGAACTTACCAATTTACCCTCAAAATATAAGGGTTGACCAGGCATATCAACACAAATAAGTGTTAGCACATTTTTGGTGACACATTTTTACTATAGCAACATATATTAGTCTCACTAGTCAACAACACAAATAAGTGTTGGCAGTTGAAAAAAATAAGAGTTGCCAAATGGCTATTATGGTGTAGTGATAGAGTCTCACATCACAGCAGAATAAAATATACTATAGAAATAAATCTTTATAGAGAGCTTTAAATAAAAACTTACAAGCATCAGAGTTCATCAACACATTTGGACAGTTATATTAATCCGTCCTCATATACAACACACAACGGAATAAATACTAGATATCATACATCTGAACACCTCCAGCTCATCTTCTGAAGTTCATAGCATCCAAATCTAAACTTGTAAAACCCGTTCTAACCTGAGCATTACAAACACCAGAACAGTCTGGTGAACCAGAGTGAGAAAAACACACTAAGTTTAAAGGTATCACATAACTTGATTTTTAAGTCAAATCTTTTCGAAAGAAAAGAATAATTGTAAGACCAAGTGCACACATAAATACGAATGGTTTATACCTTATGATAACCCAAAAAGTTTTTGAAATCAATATCTTTTCTGGTATTATAATATTTTCTAAATACAAATAAATATCAATCTAGCGGAGCGCTTGCATCTCACGCTCTACATACATAGTATACAATCAAAATCGTGGGTCCTATTGGAGAATGGATTTCCTAGCAAGGTATGGGACCAGCTTCCTGAAAATGTACCTCCGGAGATGAATGCATTGAGTTTGAACAAGAACATCTTGCAACCCACGCTAAACATGACCGGCCCCTCACTTCGCTTGAGATACCGAATATATCATTACCACGGTTGGGGCCTAGCCAACCAAACTAATAACATACATACAAAAATAAAAAGGGACAACCAAAGGCTTTTGATTTCTCTAGATCAGGTAATGATGTACCTTTTTGATAGGTGCGACGCACATAGCCATGCGACCTACCCGATTTTGTGCCATTTCCCGGTTGATGAGGCTTGAGGTCATGAATCTTTCTGGAACATCTGGCCACCATTCACTTTGAATCCACGTCATCAGATCCGCCAGAAATCACTAATTGAAGTCCACAAAAATACTCTATCAGTTAAGCTAAGAGAGTGCTGGTTTCTCTGCCACCAACTATAGTACGTTTGGAGAAATCAATGTAGATCCTTTTGGAAATACTCTGTCAGACACTCGTCCCTAACAGTCATCTAGGAACAGTATGAACCAAAGACACTCACCTACCACATCCTATATAGGTATCACCCCAAGGATCAGTAACGAGTAGTCCTTGAAATCCGTAAATTTGACTCACAACAAAATCACTGTCGGAATGTCTCTGGGAGTTAACCAGAGAAATTTAACAAGTAGTTCTTCTGCTCATGAGGATCCATGATTTTCAATGCTCCATCTTCAATTAACATCTTCACGTGTTTGCTGGTTCAGAATGGTTTTCGAATATAAATTCAATCTCAATCTTTCTGTACAAACAATCGTGTTTGGCCAGATTTGATAGCTGGTTATTTAACTATCAAATAAATAATCATGAAAATAAAATGAGTTTACGAGTTCAGTACGAACATTACATGGCCTCGTTAATTAAACATCTATTAATTATATTCTTTAAATCATCCAACATTCGAAGCTTATCTTTTACTTCTTATTAAAAATAAGAATATTCTTAAAAACCATTTCATTCACTTAACTTTTTCGAATATAGCTTCTAATATCATTTAGGGAAATCATAACTTATATTTACCTCAATTTCCCTCGATTATAAACTAATACCATTCCTGGATAATCATGAAGTCGTTCAAGTTGGGGTATTTCATTTACCTCTCAAACCTTAACCAACAACATTCATATCTTTAGAATAGACAGAATTTATTAATCACACGTTTCCTTTGAAAACCTTATTTAAATCTCAACAATGTTTACTTAATTAATTATTAAGTAAACTATAATTACACTTCTCTGTTATTCTTTAATATTCCTTTATAAAGTTATACTTCAGTTTCGATTCCACTATAAATAGAATACTTTATAAAATCTCTTTATAAATATTCTTCAACTTGTTTGCAACAACAATACCATATTTGTTTTTAAAAATCCTAATATAAATATCTTTACAAATCTTATATAAATGTCTTTTATAATTCTTATAATTGGCATCTCGTACGAAAAGTTATTTCTATTTTTATCAAAACAATTCAACTTATCATCTGTAACAAACTGTTGAAACCAAAAAATGGCCACAACACCAAAGGTACCTCAATATACTTCACCAAATGGTTAGAAATGGAAAAAAGGAGCCATAATCAAAAAACAATCGGGAAAAAGTAGAGAAAACAAAGTTTAAAGTGGTTCGTCTAAGGAAAAGCCTACATCCATTATGAGAATAACTTTCATTATCATATTCGAGTTTACAAAGCATGAACTCTCGCTCAATGCATTCATTTTCTCTCACTCAAATTTCACTTTGATCTACTCAAAGTAGACAAGGAATTTGCCGGAATTCTCTAAGTGTAGTAAGTAGTGCTGTAGAACTACAATTCCTCAAACACTTGATTGGATTTCAACGATTCCATGGCGGATTTGGTGTTAGATCTTAGCTTGGAGGTGATTGAAGAAGGTAGAATCGCTTGGAATAGAGTAGAAAATAGTTAGGCAGCCTTTTGGGGTCTTAGAAACCAGTCCCCATTAATATGGAGTTCATTCCCTATTTATAGTTGTGAGGAATGGCTGAAATATAGTGTGCAGGTTTTGGGTCGGCCTAAAAGTTATTTATGAAAATGCCACTGCCAGTTGTTGCTAGTTGTCAAGCTCTTGACTGACCAGAATGGTGTCAACTGACCTAATTGAGATCAGACCGACCAAAATGGTGTCGATTGACCTAAATGAGATCAGACCGACCAGATGGCACTGACTGAACCATTTAATGTTTGTGCCTTGTATTCAGACCGACCGACTCATATATTTTGTAACCTTGCCGCCGCATTGTACTTCAAGCCGACCCATGTGTCTATTTTAACACTGACCCGTCCTATATTAGAATTGACTGACCCGTATTATATTGAGAGCGGCCTACCCGTTCTTTCATATTGATACCGACACATTGCATGATGAACGAGACCGACCCGATGCATGATGAAACCCATCTTTCTGACCGATCCATAATGAAACATTTGGATCGACCTAATTAACTTGATAATCGAACCACGCTATTTTATTTGTTTGATCCATCAGTGTATATGTGATTTTTGAGGGATAACATTTTGTCCCTCGGAGTTTATAATTTTTATTTGTAAAAAATCATAAGCTCCGAAATAAATATTTTAAACACACTATACTTAGATGGATCTTCCACATTGTGTTATAAGTTTTAATTATGGGTCGGTTACATTTTGATTCAAATGGATCAGGTGTCCTCATTTTTGCGATCTGGTCGGCTCACTCATGATGGATTGAGTCGGCCTAACACGAGCGACTGCTATATAACTTCTCTTAGCCCCTTGCTCTTCTTACTTCTATTCTATTTGGCTGAAGAAAATTTAATGGCGACAATCTTTTAACAAGAATATTCGCACTAAACTACTTCAAGCTTTACCAGTCTCCCCCATTCTCGACTAGAATCTGCTTCCTCCACTGCCTATAGCTCCAAATTCAACATCAACACTAATTCCTCTTGCAACTTTCAATAATTCAAAATCAAATCAGAGAAATTCGTCCAAGACTAAAACACCACATTATAGGTAACTACCTTTTCGAATTACTTGATTTGATTTTGGTTTAGAGCTTGAGAATTTATGTTGGATTAATGTTGGGGTCGAAGCGAATGTTTGGACATATGGGGCTTTGAATTGTAAACTTTAGTATTGGAATGATTAGAAGTAGGATTGGGTTTGACTAAGACGGTTTTATGATTGTACATGAGGAACTTGAAATGTATTGATCTTCTTTGGACTCGGTTCCAGTTTGATGCCCACTATGTGTCTGTTGAAATGCTTGACACTAAATTTATGTAGATAGCTCACGTTCACATGCTCATTTCAATTGCCGTGATTATGCTTTTGCTTTATTTGTGTCATACACTTATTGTGCTGATCGCATTTTCTAAGATACACATCACAAATATTGGAGTTCCAGTTGCTGCCGACCCATTTAAGTCTAGTCAAAGCCGTCCCATTTTGGGCCGGTCAAGACCGACCCATTATGGGTTGGCTGAGACCGACCCATTATGGGCTAGTTCAGACCGACCTGTTGCGGGTGGTTGAGACCGATCCATTATGGGTCAGTTCAAACTGACCCATTGTGGGTCAGTTCAGACCGACCCATTATGGGTTGGCTATGACCGACCCATTTCGGGTTGGTTAAAACTGATATCCCCACGTTCAACGTTTTAAATGTGTTTTCTGCATTATTTTTCTGTCCTACAATACAAACATTTGTTTTGGGCCAATATACTCTATTGTCAATTTCCCATATCGAAAATAAGTTAGATAATTGTGTAGAGAAATTATATACCAAACTATATAGCTTATACTTGAATGATGTGGTTGCGTTGGAGTGCTTCATCAACCATTTTAACTTAAATGAACATCTCCTTACATAACTTAAACATTCAAGTATAAGTCCGTAGTAAGGCTTGGGATCGATTAGTCAATTCACACTGATCTTATACACCAGCCCTTCTCTCATAGAGTTGTATGTGATATTTCTTTATCTTAGGAAACCTGCACCTATAATTTGTTTTTCAAGCACAGATATTTGTGTAGAAATGGATACTAGACAAAAATCGCGCCAATAACTTGAGGAAGCATCAATGTCCACTCAGGCAGATATTCTGCCCAAGTTACTGATGTGGCTGCAACTAATACTTCCGGATCAGACATTAATCAAGAATTTCACGCGCGTAAGCCTCTTACCGGAGTACCTAGCGAGAAAAAACGGCCCAACTTTCTGAGCGTTCATAAAAGAATTTGTATGATCAGTTTAGGATTTTAGAAACTGATGCCAACTTCCCGGAGAAGAATGAATTTGCAGATTCCCCGCCTAATGGGTATGTCACAGTCAATCGACACATACTAGCTATGGGAGCTGACAATCCTTAGGCTCTTAGCAATTGCCCCCATGCAATTACACCCCAATGGTTATGCCATCTTAAACGGTTTTTTACGTGCTTTGCATGAGGGTCAAGAAAAGTGCTCCTACATTTCAATAGATTTGTTCCATATATATCTTTAAAAGGAGGCAAGATAAACCATCGATTATCTTCATCGAAGGAGAATACCCCAAGATTATAACTGACTTATTGGAAAGCGATAAAGGATTTGTAGATCATTATTGCTTTATACGGTGTCCTAACAGCTTTAATGGAAGGTGATCGAAGGAAGTGAGAGTATACTATCTCGTATTCCTTTATCTACTCCTACGCTTAGGTTCCGACTGTTAAATCATTTTTGTGCTTTACAGAACTCCCATCTTCTGATCCATAAGATACTGATGGTTAGGAGTTGTTTGATACTTTGAAAATTGTCAATGAGGGGGAGAGGAATAGGAAATTCCTAATCATAGAATAATTATTCGTCTATACCATCTGCTCGACCCCTCTCGTACCCTTATATTAGATCCGACTTTTAAGAAAGAAATTGCCAATAAATCCCCCACTAAGAAAGCCCCTTTGAAGAAATTTTTGGACTCTGCTGGTGGAAGAAAGACACCTGTAAAATCTCTATTGCCTTCTGTTGTCAAAGAAGAACTCATCCAACGTGAAGGCAAACAGGTCGAAAAAGGTGAAACCACTTTAAGAGATGGGACAATCCCTGAGAAAGTAACTAAAGATCCAAGTATTCCAGATATCTAGGAAGAGAGTTCCATGGGTACTTACAATAATCTGAGTGATCTCAGCTCAGCTAGGGATCTTATTCAGGGTGAAATTGTCATCCCACCTCCAAAACCCCAAACCATAGAAACATGAATTAATATAGCTGGAGCCTCCATCACTCGACCGGGAAAATTACTTGCAAATCTAGGGATTGCCTTAGAACTGACTATAAAACTTGGTTCGTTATTGGATACGCATTAGCAAGTGTTTTGATTATGCCATGGATTTATGATTCCTTGAATTAGTTTTTGAACTTGCCCCAGTATTTGTCAATGTGAACACTAAATTTATGCTTTTACTCTATTCCTAGGTCCTGAAATGGGGCCGAAGCCCTCATTTATGAAATATTTTAATGAAAAATCAAGCCACTAAAATCCAAAGCATCTTCTTAAATCTTCGCGAGATTCCAGGCGATTCGATCGTCCTCAACATTCACAACCTCCCATCAATCTCGGCCAATTCCAGAACTTCCTAGGACTGACAATCAAAGGTAGTGGAGGCTGGACCATGAAGCCATGTTAGAAGATCAAAAGAGGAAGGATGCATAGAAAAAGGAAACCGGGCAGAAAAGAGATAAGGATGATCGAGGCAAGGACGACTCTCGGAAGCGTCATAGGTCGGACGATCTTCCAATGCCAGACATTCATACTACTTCTAATCAACCGTCCTTGCCTTCTCCATCGGTCACTCAAATTTCTGCTAGCCTTCAAATGATTATACACAGACCTCTCTATACTCCCCTACCATTCAACCTTGAGCTTGCTGAACAATTCAAGGGTTGGTGTCTACAGGGGATGTATTTTGACTTGGATATACCAGTCTGACGGATGGATCATTCTTAGCGAGATGGACACCATGAAAAGTCGTATGCTCACACAATTTGATGTTGCAAAGAGTTAGTTGGAGACACAAATAGATAAGATCAGGAATCATGCTGACAAACAATTGGGTGCTTGGCATACATTTGCTCCTGATCTCCAACAGCTCAACAAGGAGAATATCAAACGAATCCTTACTTTAGAGAACGACAGGGTCAAGCTCATCAAGGCCCTTGAATCCTGGGATAGAACCATTGCTTCCTTCACTCAAAGAGATTCAGAACTAGCAGGCTTAGAGGAAAAAATAAAAAGGCTCAAAGAAGAACTTGCTGCAGCAAAAACGCAAGTCCAAGAGGTTCAAACTGCCCGAGAGCTTGCTGAATCTCAACTAATTATAGAAAAGAATGATACAGCTGCCCATCAGCAAGAAAACACTATTCTCCGAGAAAAAATTTCCTCTTAGAGTGCAGCTCTCTTCGCAGCGCAAGCTGATAATAAAACTCTTGAAGAAGAAAGAATTAAAGCTTTGGCTGATCTTGAGAAGCCTCAATTGGATGCCGATACTTCTTTGTTCAATTTTTATGTCTTCAGTGTCATGAGTAAAGGAAGCTTACATTATCTGGAAGATAAGTTCGAAATTACTTTAGCTCTCGTCTGGTAGCAAATACTTGAGATCAATGACGGCGACCATACGGAAGATGAAATTATTAAAGATCTCTTAGATGAGGAGTCCCAACCATGGCCTTAGTTAAGGGGAAATCCTAGTTGAAAAAGGCGCGAGACTTGGTAGCCGATAGGGCTGGAGCTTCTGGGGAGCAAGCCCAAGATCAGACCAACATTAGTGCCCCCGTTGGTCCTGCTAACATCGAAATCTCTGGCTCGCAACCTTCGATTAACCCTCCTGCTATTCTCAAAGGAAAAGACACGGTTACCGAAGAGCACAATATTGAAGGAGGTATTACTGAGGAGCATAACGAAGATGATGACGATGATAATGATGCATATAGGTTTGAGGTCGAGGAGCACAGGGATATTCAAGCAAGTCTTATAGCCGCAGGTAAAACTGAAATTGTCCAAACTATGCTATACTCAGACTACCTATGCCCTTCACTTGGGACGATCGCATTTCATGCTCACTGTTCATCTGTCTTAGGTCTGATTTCACATAGCCTCCTTCTAGCGGATTTACTTCTATTATGACTGAAGTTGTGGTCACTGACTCGACCTTAGTGTCGATACCCCATGCCACAGTCACTACTCCCCCTCCGGGTGATGCATCACTGCTTGGTACCAAGACCCCAGGATCACAAGCAACCCAAATTGGTGCACTTGCCAACTTAGATGATGATGTCGATTATATTCCGAGTGAAAAGGATTCTGACTATACTTACGAGACCCCGGGAAAAGATGCTAAAGATCCAAAGAAGCAGAAAACAAAGCCTGCATCGTCCTTGAAGCATAAAGGAGGAAAGCGTGCTGTTGAGAAAATGGGGATTATCACTCTATCCTGTCAGGAAAGTCCTAGTGGTCCGGTAATCAGAGAGGGAAGCTGACCAACTAGTACTCCTCCCTCATCTACTAAGCCTTTTCTAAGGTCAGGTGACTCCAATAACAGAAAGAATAAGAAGTGATGCTTATGACCAACTTTTCCTCACTTTCTGTTACTTCCTTTTGTGCATGGTACTTATACCGGTTGTACATGCGAGTGTCGGTCCTCGCTCATTATTCCATGTTACACTGTGTTTGAAACTTTTGTACTTGACTTGTGATTGACTTGTTGACTTGTGTTGTTGCTTGTGGTGAAACTGTGCTCTGCTTATTGAACTTAAGCCTTTACTTTAGCTTTGACGTACTTTTTTTGTTTTGCATTCCACACCTATTTCTTTACATGCTTACAATACAAGTCTTCTATATTATAAGTCCTTTGTTGTTGCAATGCCTGGTGTTATAATGATCTTGCGGTATGTTTTGTAAATGATGGTTCTTTCAGTTGTAGATATATTGCTTTCATACCACAGATCGTTACTAGTTGAGTTTACTTGATCAACTTTACTGAATCATTTTGGTTTTGACTAAACCAGCACTCGAGACGCCTTTTCTTTAAGTAACCACTATTTGTGTTTACTACTGTGCTGAAGTCTCCGAGCTTGGCTTAGCCATTTCAAGAGATTCAAATTTGTTGATCGGGGTAGTCCTTACATCCCCAAAGCCTTATTATTTGGTGCAAAGTTGTGATGGGCCTATGTTATGTTTTAGTGAGCATTATTAATGTATCTTATCGTGGTGGTGATGCCTCAATATCAAAGTTCGTCACAAATTTCCTTAGGTTAGGTGTGATCGACTATATTTAGAATCTCTTGGTTATAGCTAAAATACTGAAAATTCCTGTCATAGTGGCTAAGTCTATTGCTTTTGCCATTACATTTGGAATTCCCTAGTTTGCTCATGGCCCAAGGATTTTAGCTTAGTTGACCAAACCCATGCCTTTTAATGAAAGGGAATTTTTTTTTGTTTTTGTGACCCTGCATGAGAGGTCTTATATTTTCGGGCCCAATGCTCATCTTCTTCCGGCTAGTTAATTCAGACATAGGAGATTTATCTGCAACTATGCTAATGTATTATAGCATCGGTGATTCCATTGGGTGACTTCTGTGAGGTTTTTGAAATCCATTATTCGTTGTGTCTGAATAATTCAGACACTTGTCCGACTTGTCGGATGCACCCAAAGATGTCTTTTGAGTCCGTTGATCATCGGATCTGAGATGATCAAATCCTAGCCTAACCGAATTCCCCCACAAAGGTCGTTTGCCTTCATAGACGTCTTTGAAGCCTAATGTTTGTCACAATCGAACCAGGTAATCCCTGGTACTAACGACTGATTGGGTGCCCCCGGAGAGGACTTTTATTTTTTCCCAATATTTGTCATAATTAGACCAAGTAATTCTTGGGACTGACGATCAACTAGGGTGCCCTCGAAGAGGTATTTTTGGGCCTATTAGTTGTTGAGTCTGTAATCAACAGACACTAACGAATTAATCAGGTGCCTCCGAAAAGGTCTTTATAACCCGTCGATTGCCGAGTCTATGATCAGCAGACCCTAATAAATAGATCAGGTGCCTCAAAGAGGTCTTTAATTAGCTTCATTATGAGGGACTTAGCTATTGCGCAGTTCCATGGAGTGGACGCCAGTTCCATTACTAAAGGCCTGTCGTGTCAAGCTAAACTAGTATGGGTCTAGGGTCATGAGTCTCCCTTTTTAGGAGTTACCCCTTTGGTGAAACCTGCAATTTTCTCATCTTTAAATTTGATGTTACACCATTTGACTGTTTGAATATCGGCGACCTTCATTTTTCTTGGTAAGGTGGTGGTTTACACCTTCGTATCTACTACGAATGGCACTTATGTCACTTATTACTTTAGCTGTCCCCTTCGGGATTTGCTATTGAAGGCACCAGATATTGTTCAGGTCGTTAGTAGGAAATCTTTCGATGGCCTGCAACCAGAAATCATTCTTTAGCAACATTGAATGATTAAACCAGAGTTTGCAAATGTATGATTTAGGCAAGAAAGCCAATTTCTTTCATTCATATGTACAAAGCTGGGTTATGATGTTTTCATGGTATAGCATTTACAACTTTCACAAGGTATGTGAAAGAAATACCAAGCAAAATAAAGACGGATGTGTATGCTATTCCAAGCTCTGGGAAGTTGGATCCCTCCGTCGTCTTTAGTTCGAAGGTGCCATCTAAGAATTTTTGGCTTATCATGTACGGTCCTTCCCAGTTGGGTCCGGAAACTCCATTTCCACTCATTACTTTCTTCAGAACAAGGTCCCCAATTTCAAAGGTCCTCCTTTTGACTTTGGAATCAAAATATCTGGCGATCCTTCTTTGGTGAGCAGTAACTCTGATTTCTACTTCTTTCCTCTTTTCTTCAAGCAAATCAAGTGCCTCAAGCTGCAACTTCTCATTCTCTTCTTGGTTAAAGTGGATTCTGCGTTGAGTACGAACTTCCAACTCTACCAGAATTATAACCTTGGATCCAAACGCAAGTGAGAACGGAGTGTGCCCAGTCACAGTTTTGTGAGTTATGCGATATGCACATAGTGCAAGGGGAAGCTCATCTACCCAACCACCTTTGGATTTCTCGAGACATTTCTTGATGGTTGACTTTAAGATCTTATTTTCTGCTTTGACTTGCTTGTTGGCCTGTGGATGAGCAACGACTGCAAAACTCTTCTTAATCTTGTATTTGGCACAAAAATCTAAGAATTCATTTCTTTTGAACTGATTCCCGTTGTCTATAATTATTTTCTATGGCATACCAAATCTACAGATGATGTTCTTCAAGACAAAGTTGATCACCTTCTTTGAAGTAATAGTGGCCAACGGCTCAGCTTCAGCCCACTTGGTAAATTTGTTAACGACTACTATTGCATACTTCATGATTGATTTGGCTGTAGGTAATGCTCTGATCAAGTTTATGTCCAAGGTGGAAAACAATCATGGGCTGACCATTTGAGTCAATACCGTGGGAGTTGCCCTTGGAATGTTTTCAAATCTTTGGCATCTATCACACTTCTTAACATAGGTCATTGCATCTAGGTTCACGTCGGGCCAAAAGTAGCCATACTGCAGAATTTTCTTGGCTAGTGTTTGACCATCCGTGTGACATCTACATTCTACTTCTTGTAATTCCTCCAAAATTGCTCTGAATTACTCCTTAGTCACACATCATAGAAGAGGCGTGGAGAAGCCTCGCCTATACAACCTTCCGTCTTGGATAAGATACAACAGAGCTTTATGAAATATCTTCTTCCACTTTTTTGGTTCCTCGGGGAACGTTCTATTAAGGATATATTCCTTAATTAGGGTCATCCATGATACAGGCTCTTCAACATACTCCATAATCCAATTGACATCTGCATCTTCAATACTGGGACTTAAAACGACTTCGGCAGGTACTATCCCCAATAACTGTGCATTTACGGAACTGGCATATCTGGCGAGAGAGTTTGCTTTTGTATTCTCTTCTCTGGGAATATGAGATATTTTATAGTAGTCAAGATCGTTGAGAAGCTCCAGAACTTTAGTAAGATAAGCTAGAAGGTTTCCGCACTTGGTCTAGAATTCTTTACGAACCTGACATACTACCAGTTGCGAGTCGCTGAGAATTTGCAAGGTTTTTAGATTCGGTTCCTTTGCTAACTTTAGACCCATAATCAGTGCTTCATACTTGGCTTCGTTATTAGCTGACAGGAATTATAATCTCAGGGTATAACATAAGGGGTGACCATCAGGAGTTTCTAGAATTATTCCCATCCCTGAACAGTAATCATTTGTGGATCCATCAATGAACAACTTCCATCTAACCACCGCCTCTGCTGGTTTCTCTGCCTCTTCTGCCCTATCTATGAATTCAACGATAAAATCCGCTAAAGCTTGCCCATTAATAGCTCTTCGAGGATGGAAAGTGATGTCATATTGGTTGGGCTCTATGTACCACTTCAACAATCTTCCTGAAGTTTCTAGGTGGAAAAGAACTTGCCTTAGTGGTTGATCGGTGAGAACCTTGATAGGGTGGGCTTGGAAATATGGCCTGAGTTTATTTGAGGCAACAAGCAGATAATATGAAAACTTTTCTAACTTAGGATAGTTCAGTTTTGCCCTAGCAAGCCTCTTACTGATATAATACACTGGCCGTTGGACCTTTGCGTCTTCTCGAACTAGCGTAGTGCTTAAGGAGTGAGATGAGACCGCCAGGCATAGGAACAACTCCTCTCTATCCTTGGGTTTCGAAAGCAGTGGTGGTGATTCCATGTGATTGATTAATGCTTCAAAAGCCGTTTCACACTCAGGAGTCCACTGAAAGTCCTTCTTCCCTTTTTTCAACGCATCAAAGAGTGGAATGCACCGATCTGTCGCCCTTAAGATAAACCGATTCAGTGCAGCCACTTTCCCATTCAGGCTTTGAAGCTCTTTCTTTATCCTAGGAGGACACATCTCTCGCAAAGCTATGACTTGAGCAGGATTAGCTTTAATGCCTCTGGCATTGACTTTGAACCGAAGAAATTTTCCCGAAGCAACTCCAAATGAGCATTCAAGCGGATTCAACTTCATCCCATATTTTCTGAGGATATGAAATATTTAAGCCAGATTTTCGAAATGATCATCAGATCTTTTTGACTTTACAAATCCACATACACCTCCATGGTTTTGCCAATTTGTGCTTTGAACATTGCATTTACAAGATGTTGGTAAGTTGCTTCTGCATTTTTCAATCCGAACGGCATGACCTTGTAGCAATATAAACCTAGATTTGTTATGAAACTTGAGTTTTCCTGGTCTGGTGTATGCATCTTTATTTGGTTGTACCCAGAATAAGAGTCCATGAAAGAAAAAGCTCGTGCCCTGCGGTTGCATCAATAAGTTGATCGACCCTGGGCGGTGGAAAACGGTCCTTCGGGCATGCTTTATTAAGATCAAAGTACTCAATATGCACTCGCCATTTTCCGTTGGATTTTTCTGAAAAGTACTGGATTAGAGACCCAATTTGGATATGTAGATTCTCGTATAAAGTCATTTTCGAGTAACCTATCCACTTCTTCTTTTATTGCTCTAAATTTAGGTCCTTGAGTTCGTCTTTTTTGTTTTATTGGAGTTATACTTGGATCAATATTCAACTTGTGTACTAATACATTAGGTGAAATTCCACAAATATCAGAATGATTCCAAGCGAAAACATCCAATTTTTCTCTTTAAAACATAGTCAGTTCTTTCTGCAACTTCAGGCCCAGCTGAGAGCCTATTTTCAATACTTTGTCGGGATCTTTGTCATGGATTGGAATCAGGATTATGACTTTAGCTAGTGCCGCTCTACCTTCCCCCACACTGGCTTCCCTTGGGTCCATTTCTTTTTTAGGTCCACTTTGCTCGCCAGTGCAAGGGCCCCGCCCTAGTTTCTATAAGGTGGTGTCACGAATGCGGAGCAGAGCCTCTGCATTCTTCCCTATTTCCTTTTTCTTGGCTTTTACTAGCTTTGCCATGTAACACTCCCTAGCCATCTTCTGGTCGCCTTTCATCACACCGACTTCACTTTCCGTTAGGAACTTCATGATTAAGCACCATGGAGCCAATGCTATCTTGAATGCGACAAGGGCTGGCTTCCCGAGGAAAGCATTATAGGTTGAATGTTCGTCGATTATAATGAAAGTTTGCTTCATAGCAACCCTTTTCTCTCCTTCACTGAGTTCTACAAGCAGGTCGATGACACAAATTGGCTGGGGTTGACCTGTGAACCCATGGATCTTATTCTAGCATGCTCTTACGTCATCTATAAAGTTCCATCTTATTGAATGCATTAATGAAAAGATTGTTGATAGATGCCCCCACAGTCCACCAAGACTCTCCTTACTATAGCTGGACCCAAACCGATGGTAACAACCATGGGGTCAACTGTTAGTGTTAGCAACTCGTCTGAATCTCTATCTTTGAGCATAACTTTGTCCCATGAAGTCCTTGGCATCTTCGCGGGAAAGACATTGCTCAAGTCCACCTGAAATTGTGTTAATGATTAATTTTGGATTAGCAGCCGTTGGAGCATTCTCTCCCGGACTGAGCAGTCCCATAGATGTACTCTGCCCTTGGGCAGCTTGAGTATTCTGTGGGTTTTTCACATACTGCTGGAGTCTATTCTTCCTTATTAACTCCTCAATCAGGTTCTTCAAGTGCCTACATTCATTTCCTCAATCAAGTTCTTCAAGTGCTTACATTCATTTGTATTGTTGTCAGGTTGGTTATGGAACCAACAAAACCTATCCGAACCTATCCTGGCATCACTGACCTTTATCTGCTTTGACGTCGGATATCCCTTCATATCCTTAGTTGCCATAAAGATGTTATCTACGGTGTCTGTAATACCCCGAAAATTTTATAACTGTGAAATTAACAAATTAAAGTATAATTAATTTGAAATCAAAGAACTAAGGGAAACGGGATACGCCATTGCGTTCGTCTCGGAAAAATACGCGAAATAGAGTCCGAGTTTTCGAAAAACGGAGTCCGTATGAAGAAGATATGGCCTTCGGAAGTTTTGAATTAAATTTAAAATTCAAACAGAATAAAATAATTAAAAATCGGGCCCAATGGGCCAGGGCGGATAAACACCCGCCTAGGCCACCCAGGTCGACTGGGCTGTCGACCTGGGCTACCCATGTCGACAGGGCTGTCGACAGCCCTGTCGACAGGGGTATCGACCTGGTCGAGCCCAGTCAACCTGGCTGGCCAGGTCTGTGTTTGGACGATTCTCTGTGGTCTGCTTTGTCATTAGGGCTAGGTGGCGGGTTCTAATTGGTCTCTCTATCTAATGAATGGCTATGATCAATCCAAGCAACATCAAGGGTCCTAATCAGTTCCTAACCTCTATATAAACAACCCTAGACTAAACCCTAATCTATTCATTCAAAATTAAGAACATAGCCGCCATGTTGCTGAGGAACGACAAAGAGTAGCTGCCAACTAGAGAGAGAATTAGGAGGAAAGTTCTAAAGCCTAAAGCAATTCAAGCAACCTAAAGCCAATCAATTCAACAAAGGAATCATATTTCTTAATTAGAGAGTTCGTCACACCATTGTAAGTAGAGTATTACTTTGGTATGAATAAATAGCTGTGTTGATTTGTATGCTTGAATTGTGGTAATAAAGTAATTCATATTTGTGCAAAAATTATGTTATTCATTATAAAGAACTACATGCGGTAGTTCTATGCAAGTATACGTTTGGAATATTCGCAAAGTATGTTGAAGCTACATGTATGTAGTTGATTGAAATTTATGCAAGTTTGGGCTTTTGCTACTATGCCATCATGATGTATATTTTTGTGCATAAATCATTTTGCAAGTAATTAGTTTGGTTGTTATAGTTCATATGAAACTATGTTGAAACATTGGCACCATAATCTATGTAGTAAGTTATGCTTTTGTACTAGAAAACCTATTTGCAAACTTTTGAATATGGCTAGGCTATGATGGATATTTTGCATAATTGAAATCCATATTGTTAACAAGCATTGTAAGATGACATATGTGGTACATAGTTAGGATTAGATTCAAAAATCCCTTTTTGCAAGATTAAAGCAAACACCATGATTAGGAATATTTATGCATAAGTATATTTATACCATCGTTATGTGATTAGACTTAAATCATGATTAAGTTGAACTATGCTTTTGTGTTAGTAACAAAGTATCCCCTTTGTAAACATGTAGAAACCTTATGAACATGACTTGTTTATGTTTGACATTATGCCTAAATGAGAACATAGGTCTATGTTGTAGTTAAGACTATGTGACACCTAATTTAGATTCTTATCTTAAGTTTACATGGTTTGGTTCATGTCACCTATGCTTTATGACCAAAGTATATATATGCAAGTACACCAGTTTCTATTATGTATTTCCAACGTCATATTGCAAGTTCATGCGCTCACCTTCCCCTCTTTGTGTATGTAATCACGCTTTAAGCCTCCCCCTTTTCGCATGGCTAAATTGGGCTTTAAAAGGCTAAGCCCAATATATATAAACGGACGTGTAAAACGGGGGAAAATAACGTTGGGTTAAAATTACTAATGAATGAAAATATAAAATAGAAGGGCCCAAGTTCAAGAATGGGTTGGGCCCATGATTGGTGTAACCTTTACACCATTAACTTAATAATGGGCCGCAAATATTTACATATAAGAAATAAAGAAGAATGACAAGATATGTAAATGTAGAACATACGATGTGTTTAACCCGAGGTTGGATTGAGTTGTGATGTAAACCTGCCCGGAACCGCCCGGCTATCCAGTAGTCACAACAATACCTATCCAATGTGGGAGGTTAAACATGGAGCCCAATAAGGACCCGAGGTTAGACTGAGTTGTGGCGTAAGACTGCCCGGAACCAACTGGCAACAAGCAGCCACAACAATACCTGTCTAATGTGAGAGGTCAGGGCCTTAATAAGACAATTAAGGCTGAGTCAGGATTGTTAGGATTAAGTGAACTAAAGACTTAATCAAAATGGAACATGCTAAACTAAACGTACTGGTGGGGTTAGGTTAGAAAACACTTAACCAACTTAGCATGTTGGCTAGAGATAGAAAACCTAGTAACGGGGGACCCTTTTCAGCAGTAACCCTAGAAGGTGTATCAGGATACCCTGAAACTAGGCAGGGTGGGGCACGATTACTGGGCTGATTGTAAGAGGTCAAATCGACGGCGGTGGTGTAGCAGTGTAGGTTCTAACGGAGTGCGGGCGTGCACACACTCCGGCGCAGAAAAATAAGGCACTGGACACCAGTAGCATACCTGTGCACTCTAAGGTTGTGTCGGGTTGCCACTATGGGACTTGACACACCCCATGGTGGGACCAGCATAGGTAACTACGACATCGGGGGCCGTAAGACACATGTAACTATGCGAGTAGGAGCCGATCATCATTGAATGGATCACATCACCCTGATATGGGGTGCCAATTGGAAACTAGTTAAATGGGTTCAGAGATTAACATGGGGTACGATAGTATATTCGACCCTAGACAACTTAACCAAGTTATAATGCATGCCCACTTCCTGTTTATACTTATCATACCCAGTTCTTTACTCATAGACAAAATAGTACTAGACTTACTCAGGCTTTATGTCTGACTCTACTTTTCTTTCGTCTTCTTTTCTTCCGTTCCCCCCTCCCCCCAGGTCCACAGGGAGGGAATACAGCAGCTTGACCAACCTCAACATCCAGCTTGAAGAAGAGAAATGTATTGCTTGGACTTTCCTGTTTTGAACTATGGCTTTGGACAATCCACTATGGGGCTTTTGCAGTTTATCTATGTTTTATTTATGCTTCTTTAAATCATGTACTCAAGACAGATTATGAAAGTATTATGTTATGTTTTTGGAAAGGATGTTGTTGTAACACGTATTTGACTTTATGAAATAAAAGTTTGTTGTTCTTCCGCTGTTTACAAATATGTGTTCTTATATCTGTCTTGTATATCTGTGACTTGTACTTATAAACCTCCACCAAATTTAGGGCATTCCCTTTGAGAGTGACCCTAACGGAGGTGGGGTGTTTCAGTGTCATTCAAAGGAGTCAACTCAGAATTCTTAAAGAAGCAGAATTTCTTATTAGGATGGTTATCCCTTCTGTCGTTGTCCCTTTTCTGACCACCAAGATTCTTCTGATTACTCTGAGCATCGTTCTCCTTCTTTTCCGGAGCCTTACTCCCCTCAGCTGCATCCACGGCATAGGACGGGTCATCTTCCACATCAATAAATTTTTCGGCCTACCCATAATTTCGGACAAGGCTCTTTAGATTCGAAGAATCTATAGTAGGAACGAGCTCCAAACTTTATCTCCACAAAGCACTTAGAGAATGGAAATGCGAACGGGGCCCCATGGCGGGCGCCAAATGTTGAAACAAAAAAATGGCCACAACACTAAAGGTACCTCGAGAAAACTTCAGCAAATGGTTATAAATGATAAAAGGAGCCATAATCACAAAATAAGTGGAAAAAAAGAGAGAACATAAAGTTTAGACTGGTTCGAATAAGGAAAAGCCTACAGCCACTATGAGAATAACTTTCATTATCATATTCGAGTTTACAAAGCATGAACTCTCTCTCATTACATTCATTTTCTCTCCCTCAAATTTCACTTTGATCTACTCAAACTAGTCAAGGAATTTGTCGGAATTCTCTAAGTGTAACAAGTAGTGATGTAGATCTACAATTTCTCAAAGACTTGATTGAATTTCAATGATTCCATAGTGGATTTGGTGCTAGATCTTTGCTTAGAGGTGATTGGAGAAGGTAGAATCGCTTGGAATGGAGTAGAAAATAGTTGGGCATCCTTTCGGGGTCTTAGAAATCGGTTCTCATTGATGTGGAGTTCGTCCGCTATTTACAGGTGTGAGAATGGCTAAAATATAGTGTGCAGGTTTTGGGTCGACATCAAAGTTATTAACGAAAATGCCACTGCTAGTTGTTGCCAGTTGTTGCCTGTTGTCAAGCTCCTGACCGACCAAATTGGTGTCGAATGACCTAAATGAGATCAAACCGACCAGATTGATACCGACCGAACAATGTAATGCTCGTGCCTTTTATTCGGATCGACCGACTCATATATTTTGTAACCCTACCGCCACCTTGTACTTTAAGCCGACCCGTGTGTCTCTTCTAACACCGATCCATCCTGTATTATAATTGACCGACCCATATTGTTTTGAAAGTGGCCGACCCATTCTTTCATATTGATACTGACCCATTGCATGATGAACTAGACAAACCTGATGCATGATGAAACCCATCTTTCTGACCGACCCATAATGAAACGTTTGGACCGATCCATGATTAACATGATAATTAAATTACATTGTTTTATTTGTTTGATCCATCAGTGTATGTGTGATTTTTTAGGGATAACACAAACGTTATAGATTTCATTTCAAAACTTTTTCCTTTCTTTATTTATACCCCTTTCAAATCATCATGACAACTTATGCATTGTCTAAAATCACACTGCGATCCTTTTAACGATCTTTAGTTTATAAATCAAATAGCTCAATTTATTATTTGTAATAGTTGTTACAAAATTCATTTTTCAAAACTCTTACTTCATTTACAAATCCCATGTGTAAATTATTACCGATAACTAATCTTCCAATTACATTTCTAAACTCTTAACTTCCATTTACAAAATCATTTACGACAACTTATATTTGATGCCATTTCTAAAACCTTTTATTTAGCTCATACTCTCATCTTCAACTAACATTCCGAACTTCAGAACATAACATTCCGAATTTTGGAATAATTTCAACTCCGCTCCACATTCTAAACTTTAGAATATCACATTTCGAACCTCGGAATAAATCTCACTTATCCAATTCGTACCATTTTCCATTTTCTCAATTTCTTTTTTCTAACTTCAAATATTAAATAAATATTTGATTTAAGCTATCATATTTGCTTAAAATTCCTTTTATAACTTCATTATAAAAACTCGGATTTTTAATATAAACTACGTTCATAAACTCATTTCACAATTCAACTAGATTTCGTTACACTTCAATTTCATTTTAAATGAATTTCAATTAAAAACAAATCTCTTAAATTATTATTAATTAAAATAATAATTTACTTCAATCATTAACTACTGTATCAGTAATTAACTTCTTTTATTAACTAAATAAATAGTAAATTTCTTTTTAAAATCTTATTAAAATTACCCGACACTCCTAGCTCTGTTGGTTAGAAGTGGCGAATTGGGATGAGACATAGGTCTCAGGTTCGAGGGTCACCTCTACCAATTTCTAGGGGTGACTACCTAGCTAGCGTGAAGGCATTGAAATATCGGGGTATATCACTACCCGTGGGTTTACTAAGACCGACAAGAAATGGCTTGAGTGAAGTCCTAGGTTCCACACGTAAATCAAAAAAAAAATCTTATTGAAATTAAACAAATATTCATAAAATTATTTCATTAGATTTATTTGAAACAAACTGATTAAAAAAATCAATCCAGTTGAAACGGTTGACTTAGTCAACTCTAAATACGATTATCTTGTTAACTGATTCCAATTAGTCATTCCTTTAAATTAATTAATAAAATAATTAGTTTAAATAATTCCATTTAATTATTCCTTAAAAAAATTATTCAAATCTTAACCGTTAGGTTAAGTTCTACTTATCTACTTATAAATCTGATGAACATCAGAAGTTGCTTTATAGTATCAATTAATAATTATTTCTAAATTTGAATAATAAATATTTATTTTCTTTTAAAAACTTTTATTTAAAATAATGTATTTCAAATTCTATCTTCAGTTATAAAATAAATTTATAACTTCATTTATGTCTATTTACCTGACGGTAGATCCATATTTACAAAACGATTGATTTTTAGGCCAATTATTGCCAGTTACTCAACCAATACTACCCATTGGTTAAACAAAACATTTGTTGAATTCAGGTCAATGGTCAATAATCAATTAAATCATTCAATCAGAACTATTCATATAATGATAATATGAAAATAAATAACATTAACTATATTTGAGGAATCCGATTGCATTCCTCCAACCTGTTCTTCCCTACACTCAATACATTATCTCAAATATAATCATTCAATTCAAATAAATAAGGGTTTTTGTAACAGTCAAAAATGACAATTCAAAGTCAATTGTTTTTTCATACAACCACAACAATTTAAACAATTTAACTTGTTTATTTTATAAATGTGACCAACAAGGTAAGTTACCTCCATTGGATCCAACTGTTAAAATAACGATTTGGTTTTACACTGAAATTAAACAACGTTTAATTTCATTGATTCAATAAATATATGAATATATAATAAACAAACAGTCAACCATTAACAACCATAACACACAAAAATAAAAACCCGACTTACATAAAATATAAGTGGGGAGAAACTGAGTGAGTTTAACTCACCTTGGTTGATATATTAAAATGGTTCTATTTAACTAAATTATACATGCGTTTAATTTAATTAAAACTCTTGCTGCTTCCAACATCGTCGAAACTGTTCCAGAATGTAGATCTTGGCAACACGGTTCCGTTGAAACTGGTTTTGTTCAGTTCTACCCACATATGCATGAGTTATGATATTTATAATATAGAATCTACTTTAAACAAATTAATTCCTTAATTAAACATTAACTTAATTACGTTTGCTTATACAAACCATGGTCGATAATTTATTTCCGTTCCTACTACTTCATTGTTCCTGTTAGCGTTCTGCACATATTAATAACATTTAAAATGGTATAATTAACTTAATTAACCAACCTTAATTATAATTAAGTTTAAATTAATTAATTACATTACATCGGCCCATAATTACTCCATGTCTTCGTTTTTTCTGGACTGCGATAACCCTGAAGCCCTTTGTTCTTGTTCAAGTTGGATATCAGTGAAAATTTAATTACTATAATTTAAATCCCTTAATTACTAAATTAATCAGTTATTTACATTTCATAAGCGAAGCCGATTCCTGTTGCTTCTCGTTCGTTTCTAAATTCCACTATGTCGTCTGCTTCGAAAACCCATCCACACTTTTGTTCTATCAGTATTCAATCAGAAATAGTTTAAATAAATAATTATCATTAATCATGTCGTAGTTTTATTAATTACTTTATAATTATGTTGGAAAAAGGAGCCTAATGTTCTTCACTTTTTCTCTTGTATTACTGTTGCTTCGATCCCGCCTTTGTTTCACTGCCTTCATTCCTAATTGATACTTCATAAAACTGCTGTTCCATTCGTGCACCCACCATCACGAAATCTCCCAAAAACAACACGTTGTATCCAAATATACAGACATTTTTGGTTTCGAATGTTGGCCCTAATTTTTGTTTTCTACCATGCATCTTTGCACTTCAGTAAACACGATCAACTTGATGTCTTCATCCATCCGGCTGCCTCTCCAAAACCCTTGCGCGTGACGCCAATCAGAGATGACCGCCGCACTCGCCTTCACTTCCTCCGCCTTCGCCCCAAATACCGACCTATCCGGTCACGCCATTCATCACCAATAAGTCATGAACCGCCGGTCCTTCTTGAGTTAATTCCGGCCACATCGAGTCGTCAACGCTGGTCATAACCGTTGGGTTGATGGATCTCATAAAGCCGATGATTTTTTTAGTTGAAAGCATTTTGATTCAATGAATGGATGGAGGAGATTTGGAGGAGTAAGGTTGCGAAGCTCACAGTCGTTCATTCTCTAACGGTGGAGATGGACATTTTGCTTAGTTGACCACGTAATATAGTTTGACCAATTATTAGGGTTGTGTATAGTGTTTCTGTTTATAAGGAAGGAGATATTATTTAAAAATTATAATGAAACTTACACTCAAAATATCATATTAAAGCATCCACGTACGACATCCAATCGAGATGAAACTCCTAAGCCTAGCATACGAACATATTCAGAACACGTTGGGCAGGTTTCGTCGATTTCCGATGTCGTATGTGAAAATCCCTTTCTATTTCACAGGTGAAAAATCATTTGTTTAAATTCCCCATGATCACACAATAAATCCAATCAACTTGAAACTTTGAAATTCTACTAGCCTTTTTCCTTATGGATCCAATGAAATTTGTTTCGTTA
The DNA here is from genome assembly GCA_030737875.1 of Allium sativum. Classification (NCBI taxonomy): domain Eukaryota; kingdom Viridiplantae; phylum Streptophyta; class Magnoliopsida; order Asparagales; family Amaryllidaceae; genus Allium; species Allium sativum. The sequence continues at coordinate 620,588,406 of CM060912.1, forward strand.
AAATTGGATTTCGTTTGGCCAATCGTCTATTCCTTTAATGTTACCCATGTCTAAATAACATAAACGATTAAATAAAAATAAGGGCGTTTGACGCTGCCACGATCACGTGGTTAATCAGATTGCTACCAAATTTGAAATGTAACAATAACTTAATAATACGAATCCAATAAAACTTGTTTGGTTGAAATCCGACTATGTTTGGAAAACAACGATATTTTATAATTTAAATTGTTTGTCGGTTCACAATTAAATTATGTATGCTTACATATTAACTCCATTTGGCCCCAAAATTTGCTGCACACTATATTTTGACATTCCAGATCCAACAAAGTTTGTTTCATTACAAGCAGAGGTCATTTGTAAATTAGCTATTTCTAAGGCTTATTAAACATCGAATAAATATTCTTAAATTCCAAAATAATTCCATTTTAATAATAATAAACTATTATTATCGTGTTTATCTATATAAAATATATGGATAGCTTCAACTATAATCAAATACGATTTATAACTCAACATTATCAAATTTTGAGTCAAGACGGTATCGAAATTATATTAAAAACCCTTTTAAATTTATTAAATAAACGTTATCATTTATTAACGATTTCCATAGCGACTATTTTAAATTTTGATTTAGACATAACTAACAATCTGTAACATGAAATCAGGATTTTCTCTTCCATATGAAAATTATAATAAAAAAGATTACAACATTTCTTGTTTTACAAAAATCCGACTTATATCGGATCCTGTATTTTTAATTGAAGTTCAAAACTTAATATTACGAACTACCGCGCCATTACGAGCTTGATTTAAATTATATATAAATTATAATGTTCAAACTTTATTTTATAAATGATTTAAATATTAAAATCCATTAATATTCCAAATATAATATTTAAAATAATAAATTAAATTAAATATTTGACTACAATAAATATGGGACATTACATTCTTCCTCCCTTAATAGAATTTCATAACTGAAATTACTAAGGGGAGAAAAATGTTACAATCCATTACCATTCAAAAATTCAATTTGTTTAAAATCTAAAACAAATTCATTATGGCAAAATAAAAATTTCAAAAATATGAAAATTTTTCTAACACCTTAAATTCCCGGAAAAATTCAGTAGAGTCTCCTCTGTACGGAGTGACATCTAGGATATCGCAGGAACAAATAATATATATACATCGACCCACACAGTCGGGAAACAAAAACCAAAATTTTATATTTTCGCGTAGGCGTACCTTTTAGGAGCGCTATCAGCATACTTGCTTAATTTACGTGCAATCTACGCAACCATAATCAATTCTCAAGCCATCTGCACCCGTACTCAACTCAATTCAACATATAAGTAACAAATATATGAAATTCTTAACTAATACTTCATTAATCAATAAATATAGCTATATAAATTTATAGAATTAAACATATAGCCACATTCATCAGTAAATACTAGGTTAAGTCATTTATTTCAATTCAAACAATCCATCATCCAATAACAAAAATTAACAATCAACCACCTAGGCCCAACCAATTTAACCATATCAACTGAATTTACATTCGATATTAATATTTGCTTTGGTTTAACATATTTGAACAATAATCGATTAATATCTCATTGATTTCTATTTAATTAGTATTCATTCTGTTTTTAACTTATCTTAAGTTAAATTCTGATTTATTCAATCCCATATTAAAATTCTAATTCACAAATTTTGTATGTGAAGTCTCTATGGGTTATATTAAACCATTCCAAATTCATAATTAAATTTGAATCTAGTTCAAATCAACCAAACAATCCAACATCTCAATAATTTAATAAAATTATTTCCTTTTATATACAAAAATATATTTCGAGTAAAATTATTTCATTTACTGTAACACCCTGCATTTTTAATGAAATTAAAAATATGGAAATATGTATATATACATAGATATATTTAAGAGAAAAATTAAATATTGCAACAAAACATGAAAAAGAGCAATGAGAAAAGAATAATTTTTAGCATTGTTCTAAGGTTTGTAAACAAAAGACTTAGTGGCTCATTTGGTTAGAGCACGTGACTTGTATACAAGAGGTTCTGAGTTCAATCCCCGCCAACGCCATATTTTTTGTTTTAGGGGAATGGCTAAAAAGTGGCTTAATGTGAACGCAGATCAATATAAAAAAGCGATTTAGTGTGAAAATGGTTAAAAAGAGAAAAATAAATAAATAAATATATATATATGACATGTGGGTGTCAACACCCCTGCTGCTGCTCATCATGTTGCACACATGGCGCATTTTTATTTGTTGATGGCGATTTTTGGAGTTTTAGGGCTTATGTGGCTTTATCTGATTGGTCTGGTGACATGTCTTTTCATTCTGGATAGTTTAGATGAATCCTAGTCAGATCTAGGTGTTCTAATTAATCCTACACATCTATATAAGCACACATAAACCTAAACCCTCATCTAAACTAAATTCATTCATATGCCGACATGCTGCTGCATCCTAAACTAACCTAGCCTCCACCATAACTAATCAAATTCAAGATGAAAGATAAAGATCAAAGCCTAAGGATAGTAAAAAGGAGAACGATTCTACAAACGCCCAATTCTCTTCTCTATGAGTACAGTTTCTTTCACAAGATAATTAATTAAAATAATTATGATAAGTTGTGATTTGGACTGTGTGATTATGCCTGTTGAATCATACGCTATTAGTCAGTTCTGTTATCATCTATTTTGTTAATATATGCCAGTTTGTTATCATATGTAATTAGATTCATTTTATGATGTTAATTCCTATGTCTAGTTACATATGTTTGGTTAGATTCATTTTATGCAAGTTATGCAAGTTTATATGCAAGTTATGTTTTATGCAAGTATATATGCAAGTTATGATCTATGCAAGTTTATATGCAAGTTATGTTTTATGCAAGTTATGCAAGTTTATATGCAAGTTATGCAAGTTTATATGCAAGTTATGTTTTATGCAAGTTTATATTCAAGTTATGATCTATGCAAGTTATGATCTATGCAAGTTTATATGCAAGTTAAGCAAGTTTACATGCAAGTTATGTTTTATGCAAGTTTATATGCAAGTTACGATCTATGCAAGTTTATATGTGTAACGACCCAAACTTCCCAGTGAAGGAAAGCCTGGATTGTTTGAGAACACGACAAATCAGAACACAAACATAAGAACATTTCATTGCTTATTACAATAATTTACAACAGAGTACAAGAATATTCTAGACTAAGAATAATTATACAACAGAAAATAATATCAGAGATTTAAATTATTTTTAAATAGCAGCGGAAAAATAATACAAAATACAACTGAAAAAAATACACGGACATAGAGCTTTCTGAATATCGCTTCAGCTGTAGACCAGGATCCTGTGAGCATAATATCTGCAAAACCAAAACTACTAGCTTCCCGTGTGGAAATTATGGGAACCCGCGGTTTAGGTAAAAACAATAAACTCCAGGTCAGTCATGGGACTGGTATGAGAACTCAAAACAGTTATTAATTTGATTTTAAAGTTAGGTAAATCAAGGGACCACGCCGTATTACACAGAACGGGTTTCTTCCCAAGAATACCAGTGCATAAAATAGACACCACAATGCTCTTTAGAAAAAATGAAACCATTATAAGACTCAAGTCCATGCAATGGAAGCCAAAGGATAGAGTTTTACCTTATAATGGTCAAAAATGCTTAATACACGAAATTCATCTTTTATACTACAAGTGCACAGTGTAGAAATCCATTTCGAATATAAATTTATCAATCTTAGGTGGAATAATATATCATATAAGCGGCATAATATATTATGTCACCATATAGGTATACAACTAAAACCGTAAAGCTCGTGTTGGAAAATTGGGTTTCCGTCATGATGGCTACAGATTCGAAAGATCCATCGCGAATTTATCTCCACGGCTTACGTCTCGGAAAGAGAAAACACCGTAATACATATACTACGCACTTTGGATGAGCATCTATATGTTCTATCCTCATGGGATTCGGTCGGCTAAAATGACCTATCCCAATCTCAAGGTGTGGAGTGACCACACTCAGCACAACTCGGCCGACCAAATCCATATATATATATATATATATATATATAAATTATATTGGTCAAACCTACTAATCAAACAAATCGTTCACCATCATACCGGGTTTTGAGGCTCGCGAAGTAACATTGTAAACAAAGCTATGCTAATTAAAGTTGTGCTTTGATGATCATCCATAAGGCTATGCTTTTCAATAAAAGCCTTGATCCATGCATCTTAGCATGCCACATTGTCAATCCATACTATACCATTTATTTCTGCCAATATATATAACCTCTTAGCACATATGTCTCAGAGAAGGGTGTTAAGCAAGAGAATAAATTCTCCGCCACCAACTGATATATATATTTAGCAGAGATCAACGAATATAGTATATAGGAATACAACGTCAGACATAACATCCATTTACAAGTCCGTTCTGGGTCTGAACGAAACCGAAGGCACCTTATTCCTCGTTCGTATGTCCAATACGGAAGAGAGGCCCTCGCATATCCGAACAATCAACAAGTACGTCCGGACGGCTACCACTGTAGCCCTATCAAGGTAGCTACTCCAATCATGGGCATTAGTAGCAACTCGTCCATTCGATGTGAAGATTGTCAATCTTGCGCCATCTTCAATCTTTTTGACTATTAGTCACCGTATCAATTATTCAGAATGGGTTTACTCGGTCTTTTCGAATAACTGGCGTACTTTATAAACAAGTGCTATAAAAACACATCCAATGCCTCATTCCAATTCAGAATATTCTTTTAATAAAATATTCACATTCTTAGGGAAAGGTCCTCATTAATTTAATCAAAGATAAATTCTTTTAAATTTATTCTTTTAATCTCAAAAATCCTTACTTAATGACTATTCAAGCTTAAGAATTTAACCTTATCTTTAACTGGGTTAAAGAACTAATGTCTTTTGAAAACATTGCTTCATGATAAACCCAATTTTTCTTCCATTAACTATGGAATCTTCACGGAAATCATAATGGTGTATAATCGATATAAATTCCCATATTAAACTAATAATATAAATGGAATAGCGGCAATGCCTTTTAAATTCCATATATAGTATCGGTCTTCATTCACAGGAGCTCATCTCGATTATTACCAAATCTAATTCCATCGAATTCCAATTTAATATATTAAATTGGAAAACTTTATTTTGGAAAATTCCCATTAAATCGTAATAAAAGATTTATAAATTCTGAATTATTTCTTCACTGTTAACTGGGTTAAAGAACAAGTGTTATTTAAAACACCGTTCACGATAAACCCAAAAATCCTATTCTTTTATCCAATTCCAATTAAATATTAATTAATTTATAGAAATTTCCTAAATCTTAAATAAAAGATTTATTCTTTTCTAAATTGGGTTTAAGAACAATGTTATTAAAGACATCGTCCACGACAAACCCAAAATCCCATTTGATATAAAATTTAAGGTTTTGAATAAAATTTACATCGGCTTATATTCAATATCAAATTCTGAAACCAACAAATATCATATTGGGAATAATGATATATATAGATATCTTCCAAATTCATATAACAATATTCGTGTGATCACGAAATCCAATATTGAAATATTCCGAGGGTGATTTCCATTCTGAATCCATTCCAATTTTTTTTTGGAAAATTCTGGTTATTTTAAAACCATTTTCAAATCCCATTTATTTATTTCTAAAAATAATTAAATTATTATTCTGATTAATAACAAGTTCATTTCGATAAAAATATATTTTTATCTTTACAAAATTGGAATTTTTCAACAAAAATCTTTCCAAACCACTTATTATGATTTTACATAATTTTCCATATTTTTAATAATTTTATTATCGCTCGTACAGTAGGTTTCCAGCAACGGCCAGAAAACTGCATCCATATCGACCTTTTCTGAAATTGGTTTGGACATATCTCCAAATTTAACCGTCAGTTTTCAAATCTTTTATATTCATTGGAAAGCTCTTTTTGATACGAACCCGAGGTTCCAGTTTTAGGAGAATCCGACGGTCGGATCTCCTATAATGTCAAATTGAAGTTAATGGTCGAAATTCGCGAATGGTCGCTGTGCGGCGCGTTCTATTCAGGCCATTAAATATATATAATATATATTTCTTCGATTTCCATTTAAAACGTATTTTATAAAACATTTATAAATTCATTTTAAAACGATTTTAACTTCATTTTCAATTTTAAATAAAATTTGAATATTCTATATCTTCATCATATTCAAATGATAGTATTTTGAAATCACTTCTTTTCGATATTCATTTTAAAATGAATAAAATCGATAAACCCGTTCGGGTAAAAATGGCGTTTCTGTACTTAATCCAGCTTCATAATTTTAATTTTTGTGTCCATTCAAAGACGGCCATCAAAATTAAAATTTTATTCTTCACTAGATATTATTTTAAAATACTCATTACTTTAAAATATTCTTTATTTTCAAATATTCTATATTTAAAATAATCTTTACATTAAAATGTGTTGTTACATAAAAATTGTACTTTTACATTATTTACATTAAAAATGTTCTTTTATATAAAAATGTTCTTTTATATACAAATGTATTCTCTTACATATAAATGTATTCTTTTACATATAAAGGTTCTTTATATATTCAAATGTATTCTTTAACATAGAAATGATTCTTATATTTTGTGGACAATTCTATTTCAACAAAATGAATAAAAGTATTAACTTCATTTTGTTAACAATTCAATTTTTGACAAAATGAATAAAAAGTGACAACGTCATTTTGTTAACCATTCTATTTTAACAAAATGAATTAAAATGATAACTTCATTTTATTTACAATAATCTAATTCAACAAAATTGACATTTTTGTTTTAACACAAATCTATTTAAAAAAATGTTATTTTTATTTTAACAATTTCATTTCAACAAAAAATGATAATTTGGTTTCAGTTATTCTATTTCAACAAAGATGTTAAGTTTAATTCTAAAATGTTATTTTATTCTAAAATGTACTATTTTATTTTAAAATGTTATTTGATTCTAAAATGTACCTTACACATTATAATGTTATTTTACATTAGAAATATCTTTTTACATTATAAATTTTGTTTTACATTTTCAAGATGACATTTCTAATATACAAAAATATAATTCAATAAATAATTATTTATGTTTTTATTCATATAATAAAAATGTGAATTTTTATTATTTAAACATTTTATTTTAAAATATCATTTATATTCTAAATCAGAATGTGACCCAATCAATTACCATATAATTTTCAGTTATATGGATTTTATATATCGCATGAATGCAACAATAATGATAAATAATCATCAAACAGTCTAATCACATCCAGAGTGAAGTTTTCAATGGTGTGAGCATTAAAATAAATAAATAATGCTCATCACAGACTGTCAATCCATCGATTGACATATAAATAAATTCAAGGTAGATGTGAACAAATTATCATCCCCTGACCCGCGTGGGGTTTTCCAACAACAGCATTTTATTTAAATAAGTTATTGGTTAATAAATTTAACCAATTTTCACTGTTAAAACTTCAAATTATAAATAAATATATATAATCTAATTTCAACTCCCAAATATATGTTAACCTTAGTTTTTAATCATTTCAGCACCACAAACAACATACAATACAATCAATTTAAATCGTCCATGATTTGTGGACGTGGGAAGTGATCTAACAATTATCATGTACAGTTTATAGTGATTAAACTGATAAAAATCTAAACTGACAATTCTATATATTTTTCAGTTATGAAAATAAATAAATAACTGTGTAGAAATTTAAGTGAGGAGTTCTCACCTTTGGTTTTCCACTTCGTCATTCTTTAACTGATGATTTTGATTCCGCTCAGCTTTCAGTCAGTACATCTCAGTCTGTTTCACACAATTTGTATTAAAAAATCATATTTTTAATCATGTTCTATATATATGGTAAAAATCATATTTTTATTTACGATGCAATCTTTAAATTAAAAACAAATGTGATCTTTATATTAAAAACAATGCTGATTTCATTCGCAAAACAACGTCGATTTTGTTTATAAAACAATGTTTATTTCATTTACAAAATAATGTTCATTTCATTTACAAAATAATGTTGATTTCATTTTACAGAACAATATATATGTTTATTTTTAAAAAAATGATATGTTTATTTTCAAAACCATGATCTGTTTATTTTCAAAACCATGATCTTTTTATTTACAAAACAATGTTCTTTATGTGATGGAAAACAATGCTATTTATGTGATGGAAAACAATTCTATTTTTATTTATAAAACCAGGATCTTTTTATTTATAAAACAAATGAGATTTTGTTTACAAAACAAATGTGATTTTATTTACCAAACAAATGTGATTTTCATTTACAAATAATGCGATGTTCTATGTTATTCACAAAACTATGTTCTATTTATTCACATAACGATGTTCTATTTTATTTGAAAAACAAATCTATTTTTATTTCTAAAACAAATCCATTTTTATTTCTAAAACAAATCCGTTCTTGTTTGTAAAACAAATCCGTTCTTGTTTGATTCTTGTTTGAAAAACAACGATAATCTTATTTGAAACACAATGATTTTGATAACAATGTTATTCTACTGAAAATTTACACAAAAACAATACTATGTAGTTAACATTTCCTAATATGATTAATAAATTAATTAATTACAATTAATTGCTCAATTAAGGGAGTATACCCTTTCCTCCTAGTCGCGACTGTTTCAGAAATTCACTATACCCATAACCTCGTCGTCTTCTTGCCCCCTCGCACCACTAACCAGGCCGTCAGCCACCAATCCGACATCACCCCTAGCTGCGCCTTCGCAGGCTCCACTCTCTGCCCCATCCACGGTGAACTCGGATGCTCCTCATGCTCAGAAAACTCCACCAACTATTAGTCGTTCGAAGAAGGAAACCGGCCCCCATTAACATCAAAACTCGATCTCAAACATATAGGAAAATAAAGCTCGAAAATCCCTTTGACTTTGTTTTTGGAACTGGATTTAATTTGAATTGGGTAAGGAGATTATAGGGTTTGAAAACGGGAGTGCTCAGGCCATTGATTTCATAGAATGGCAGCGGCTCTGGTTTATTATAGAGTTAGGGTTAGGAGATACCGTATACGGTGTATTATATAGTGTATTTATAGTATTATATAATTATTTAATTCAATTTAATCCATTTATTATTTGTTTATCGCAATGAATTCAATTTAATCCATGTATATTTAATTTAAACGAACATTTTAATTTACCGAGGCCACATACTGATTCTAAGAATTCCAGAAAAATTATTTCTAGTTATGTTTTGACGATACGGTCCTAACAAGACTAATTTCATCGAATTTGGAAACCGCTTGAAAAATGGCCATTTTCTGGTCGATCCAAATTGACTAAAACAGTCAAAACATGTTTTCTTTTGCCACGCTCACAAATTGATTCCAAAAATTACGAAAACTGAAACCTAGCAATAATTTGACATTCCGAATCCAACAATAGTGGTTTCGTCAAAAACGGAGATCGTTTGGAAAATGGCTATTTTCAAGGCCTATATATATTAGAAAGGGTGCCTTTTTTAGAGGTCCTTATTAAGGTTTGAAATTAAAACCACGTCCCTCCCATAAAAAATCTTCAAACTCGGTTCCTAGAATTACTTCCACGTGACACATCTTGAAAGTTCCGCTTTCTCCTTTCTTCCCTTCGCCTCCTCCATTTCCTGCAAGAAAAACAATGCGGCAATGCATTAAAAAATATATCCAAAATCATAAAATAATCTCAGAGATTCATGCCAGTCGGAAAAAAAAATGCATACATGTATGCAACTATTGCCAATAGTTGCACACATGTATGCAACTATTGCATAAAGGGAATTCATTAACGTTTTTGCCTACAGATACGTTGCACACATCTGTGCATGTTTTCATTTTTATTTGCACACTTGATTGCAAATAAAAATGAACTGCATTTCACTATTATGAATTATTGCATTCTTCTATGTAAGAAATGTGCAATACATGCACAGAAATATGCAAATGATTCAAGGCGGAAGGAAGCACTGGAATACATGCATATATGCATGCAACAAAATCAAATATGTGCAAAATATGATGCATTTAACTGCACTTTTTCGCCGTTTTCTTGCTGTTTTTTGTTTTTTGCCGTGTTTTTTGGACTGAATTTTTTGTAGGATGCATAATTTATTTTAATATTAATTTATGAATTTTTTTATTTTTTTATTATTATTTTATGAAGTTTTGAAAAATAGGGACCTAATTTATAATAAGTTTATGACTAGATGTGAGCCTAATTAAGTTTGCTTTTAGGGACCTGAGCCTTATTTTCACTATTAGAAAATATATAAATTCTACAACGACTTTTCTAAATTTTAAACTGGACATAACTTTTTATTCCTACCATGAAATTTTAATTTTTCAGATTCTTTGGAAAGATATAATCAAACAGATTTAAATATTTCTTGTTTCACTAAAATCCTATTTATTTTGAATCCCGTACAGTCAATGGAAATTTGAAATCGAATTTTCAAACTACCGCGCTATTTTAAACTACTTTTATAATTAAATTAAAATTCTTTGTTCTAACTTCGATTTAAATAAATTTTTCATCTTTATTAGTTTAAATATTCAAAATCCATTAAATTTGCTAAAATAAAAATTTTAAATTGGTTCAGAAATTGCGGGTTGTTACAATATGCAAGTTATGTTTTATGCAAGTTATGATCTATGCAAGTTATGATATATGCTAGTTTATATGCAAGTTATGTTTTATGCAAGTTTATATGCAAGTTATGATCTATGCAAGTTATGTTCATCTATGCAAGTTATGCAAGTTTTATTTCATATGTTTATATCCATACCAGTTCATATGTTTAGATCAATGTAAGTTTATGTTTATAAGTTTAGATCTACGCTAGTTCGCATCCATATGTTGACTGGATCTATCTTATGTGCTAGTTCACGTTTATATGCTGAACTAGATTTATTCTGTTCTATGCCAAGTTTATGTTACCCATACTTAATTAGATCTATATTGTTTTATGCCAGTTATGATGTCATGTGTTTCTTCCCTTTTTCCTTTTTATGAGTTAGGCTAATTGCGAGCCCAACGTATTACATGAATTATACGTATGAACGACGTGGGAACGTTGGGGGAAAGTTTGGGTAAAAGTTGAATATTATGTAATTAGAAAAAATTGGGTCGTAATCATATAATTAATTTTGGACATAACAAGTATATGGGACATAACTTGAAATGACTACACTTATGGATATTGACAAACAAAAATCTAGACTTGGATATGGTAAATATGTAAATCGGCTAAAAGATGAACATGCCTAACCCGAGGTTAGATTGAGTTGAGGTGTAAGACTGCCCGGAACTGCCCGGCACATCTAGCAATCACAACAACAGGTCAAATGTGAGAGGTTAGCACATCAAGCCCGAAACCCGAGGTTAGAATGAGTTTGCGGTAGAAATCTACCTGGAATCGCCCGGCACATCCACCAACCTCAAACAACAGTCCTAATGTGAGAGGTTGGTGCATTAATAAATCAATTAATGCCAATGAACAGACATGCTAAGAATGGCAAGGTTAAATAACATATGAATAGGCGACATTTAACCAAATACACCACGTTAATTAAACAAATGAGTGTGGTTAGGTTAAATTGAGAACACTTAACCGTTATAACATGTTGATTAGGAAAATCTAGTTACGGGGATCCATTTCAGCAGTAACCCATATAGATGTATCATGGTACCCTGAGCTAGGAAGGGTGGGCACGATTACCGGGCTTATTATAAGCGGTCAAAATAGCGGCAGGTGGTGCGTCAGTGTAGGTTCTGATGGAGTACGGGCATGCATGTGCTCCGGAGTGGGAAAATCAGGCACTGGGCATCAGTAGTTATACACTGTGCATCTTGAATTGTGTCTGGTTGCCATCATAGGGATTGACACACCCCATGGTGGGACCAACACCGGTATCTACAAACAAGCGGGGCCGAATGACACAAGTAATAAAGACATGCGAGTTAGAGAGCCGATCGATTAGGGATAGTGTGGGGATATCTAGTATCTATTATGGGCAAGTAGGCTGTCGAGGATTGTATGGGGGTGGATACCTCTTACTAGATATTACGCCTGAGGGCTACCAAGTGCAGGGCTGGGATCAACTCTCAGTACGGAACTAGTAATGGTACGGTGTAACTAGCATTGGTGCAGATCTTGTTCATCTTGTCTGCCTTGTCATGCCTGCTTATTTTACAGTCATTTCCTATTTTCCAGTTTATGTTCTTATCTTGTTACTTTAATGATTATATTTTTAAAGTCACTAGACTCGCCAGACTTTATGTCTGACCTCGTTTGTTTCTCCTCTTTTCTTTCCTTTTCCCCCTCAGGTCCTCAGGGTGGGACTAGTGGAGCTTGACTTGGATCTTTTTCTCTCTCTCTTTGGAAGTGCTTGGAAGTGTTGTTCAGCTTATCTCTTTTCATGGCTATTTGTATTGGGGTTATGCTTTTATTTTATTTACTCAGAAAATAATTTGTCCAAGATAGATATTAGTGTACTCAGTGGTTAAGATGATATAACCAAACTATGTTTTGCTTTTCTGCTGCAATGAAATTGTTTTAAATTTTGAAGTACCATTTTGTATATATCTGCCTTGTGAATTCTGTTCTATACACGTATAATGCTCCATGAAAGTTAATGCTTTCCCTTTGTTAGTGACATTAATGGACGTCAGATGTTACATTTACCCTCTTTACAAAACATTATTGTATCAGTTACCAATTCAATGCTTCTCAACACTTGAATTGATCAAACAACACAATAAAAAACATTTGTATATAAAATTTACAAATACGCGTTCTCATATATATACACTCAAACTCAATCTAGGGTATTACTAACCCTATCTCTGTCGAGCTACACCACAGAGAGAAGGTTATTACTAAACCTTCACTCGGATACCAACGTAACGAACAGATAGAAATTCGATGCCCGAATTTCGATAATAATACATCAACCCGTATTACTTGCCAAAACTCAAGTATCGAAAACACCAGATAGTTGTTAGATAGAGATTATAGGGTAAGCTAAGAAATAAAGAAATATTAGAACAGAAGAAGAAGAAACACATGACACAGAGTCTCACATCGCAGCAGAACAAAATATAATATAGAAATAAATCTTCAAAGAAAGCTTTAAATAAAAACTTACAAGCATCAGAGTACATCAACACATCTGGATAGTTATATTAATCTATCCTCATATACAACACATAGCGGAATAAATACTGTATATCATACGACCGAACACCTCCAGCTCGTCTTCTGAAGTTCGCAGCATTTAAATCTAAACCTGTAAAACCCGGTCTAACCCGAGCATTACAAACGTCGGATCGGTCTAGTGAACCAGAGCGATAAAAACACATTAAGTTTAAAGGTATCACACAACTTGATTTTTAAGTCAAAATCTTTTCGAAAGAAAAGGATAATCATAAGACCAAATCCACGCATAAATACGGACGGTTTTTACTTACGATAACCCAAAATGTTTTTGAATCAATATCTTTTATGATATCACAATAGTGTCTAAATACAAATAAATATCAATCTAGCAGAACGCTTGCATCTCATGCTCTACAACATTGTATTCAACCAAAACCGCGGGCTCTTATTAGAGAATGGATTTCCTGGCAATGTATGGACCACCCTCCTGACAATGTACCTCCGGAGATGAATACATTAGGGTTCAACAAGAACATCTTTCAACCTAGGCTAAACATGACCGGTCCCTCACTTCGCTTGAGAGTACCGAATATATCATTACCACGGTTGGGGGCCAGCCAACCGAACTGATAGCATACATAAAAAAATAAAAAGGGACAACCGAAGGCATTTGATTTCTCCAGATCAGGTAATGATATACCCTTTTGATGGGTGTGGCCCATATAGCCATGTGACCTACCCGATTTTATGCCATTTCCCGGTTGATGAGGCTTGAGGTCATGAATCTTTTTGGAACATTTGACCACCATTCACTTTGAATGCCACATCGTCAGATCCGCCAGAAATCACTAATTGATGTCCACAAAAATACTCTAGTAGTTAAGCTAAGAGACTGCTGGTTTCTTCGCCATCAACTATAGTACATTTTATGAAATCAACGTACGTGATCCTTTTGGAAATACTTTATCAAACACTCATCCATACAAGTCATCCAGGAACAGGATGAACCAAAGACACCCTCCTACCACATCCTATATAGGTATCACCCCAAGGACCAGTAGTGAATAGTCCTTGCAATGCAAAAATTTCACACATGGCAGAATCACTGCCGAATTATCTCTGGAAGCTAACTAGAGAAATCCAACAAGTGGTTCTTCCACTCATGAAGATTCACATTCTTCAATGCTCCATCTTCAATTAACATCTTCACATATTTGCTGGTTCAGAATGGTTTTTGAATACAAATTCGATCCCGGTCTTTCTGTACCAACAATATTATTTGGCTAGATTTGATAATTAGTTATTTAACTATCAAATAAATAATCATGAGAATAAAACGAGTATACTAGTTTAGTACCACCATTACATGGCCTCGTTAATTAAACATTTGTTAATTATATTCTTTTAATCTTCAAACATTTGGAGCTTATCTTTTACTTCTTATTATAAATAAGAATATTCTTAAAAACCATTTCATTCACTTAACTTTTTCGAATATGGATTTTAATATCATTTATAGAAATCATAACTTCTGTTTCCCTCAATTTCTCTCATTTATAAACTAATACCATTCTCAGATAATCGTGAAGTCATTCAAGTTGGGGTATTTCATTTACCTCTCAAACCTTGACCAACAACATGCATATTTTTCGAATAGATACAAGTTTATTAATGACATGTTTCCTTTGAAAACCTTATTTAAATCCCAACAACGTTTACTTAATTAATTATTAAGTGAACTATAATTATACTTCTCAACTAATCTATAATAATCCTTTGTAAAGTTATACTTCAGTTTTAATTCCATTATAAATAGAATCCTTTATAAAATCTCTTTATAAATATTCTTCAACTTGTTTGCAACAACAATACCATATTTGTTTTTAAATCATATATCTGTTTTTAATAATTCTAATATATCTTTACAAATCTTATATAAATATCTTTTACAATTCTTATAATTGACATCTTGTATGAAACCTTATTTTTATTTTTATCAAAACAATTCAACTAATCATCTGTAACAAACGTAATAGATTTCATTTCAAAACTTTTTCCTTTTTTTATTTATAACCCTTTCAAATCATTACGACAACTTATGCATTGTAAAAAATCACACTGCGATCCTTTTAACGATCTTTAGTTTATAAATCAAATTCCTCAATTTATTATTTGTAACAATTGTTACAAAATTCATTTTAAAAAACTCTTACTTCATTTACAAATCCCATTTGTAAATTATTATCGAGAACTAATATTCCGATTACATTTCTAAAGTCTTAACTTCCATTTACAAAATCATTTGTAAATCATTTACAACAACTTATATTCGTTGCCATTTCCGAAACCTTTTATTCAGCTCTCTGTAACGATACGGATTTCTATCGGACCTAATCGATCGCTCAATCGACCAAGACCGTTCAAAACCCGGATATGCTAACTCTGAGCATACAACATACCAGAACAAACAACAGAAGACTTTTATTAACATCATAATAATGTTACATCAGAGTATATCGAAAAATAATAATACAATGGAAGATTTATTCACAATCAATGTAATACAATGTACAGTGGAAAACAAATAAACTAACACAGCAGAAGACTATCATTGCTCTGGACACAGCTTTAAGTTTCAATCCAGAATCCGGCTTATATATCTGCAAAATAAACTACTTGACTGCCCGTGTGGAAAATATGGGCACCCGAGTTTGCAAGGGAAAACAAATTACAGGTCAGTCATGGGACTGGTGTGAGAAACTCTACATTTAAAATTAACTTATATAAATGATAAGGCAAATCACACGACCACGCCGCTAACGCGGAACAGGTTTACCCCCCAGTGTATAAACAACAATTAGTAATAGAGATATGGATCTACTATGCATCAATCAACATGAAATATCCCAATCTACCCATTTACCCATTTAGATTTATCACCACACTTAGAATTTCTAAATCCAATTCAATTTACAGAAATTATTTCTTTGGACTTTATTTCCCGATTCTTATTTCAAATCATTTGATATACATATCTAACTTTCATATCAAAGTAGATTTCACTTCAGGATCTCAAACCAAAATCTTTGGAAATATGAATTCCATAACATAACAATGCATACAAACAAGCATGCAACTAAATCTCGTGCACAACCCTCAGACCAGGCTGTACGCACCCCTTCAACTCGATATATATATATATATATATATATATATATGTGTGTGTGTGTGTGTGTATATGTATATGTATATGTATATGTATATGTATATGTATATGTATATGTACATGTATATGTATATGTACATGTATATGTATATGTATATGTGCACCTCCCAACGATGTAGCAGGCCACATTGACGATGCACCTCTCACTCATGGAAGCATACACCACCAAAAGCCATTTAAGGTTATAACACCCATACTTTTAGTCACTCTCGGGTTACCCGAATCTTTAGCCACATACTTGCTAAATCATTTTATATCCCGATGTGGGGAAAATCATTTCACAACATAATGATCATAAGTACTTTCAAACTATAGTACTTCACATCAGCAGTTCACACATATGATTAGTCACTGTTAATCACATAACCTTTGAGCTCGTACGTCTCAAAGAAGGGTGTTAAGCAAGGGAAAAATTCCCCTCCACGAAATAGATACGTTATCAATAACCCTCGGAATCCTTTCTGTTTTATAAAACATTTTATAAAACGTTCCCTGTCCAAAATCAAGAATACTATTCTTTTCATTTAAGAAAATATCATTTCAAAATCATTAATTAAATTTTGAAATAAACAACATTGCTAAACACCTTATAGTCAAATCGTGAAGTGTTCCACAAGGTGTTAGCACACAGACATTTTTACCCAACCCAATGCTAAATGTAAAAGCATATTTTGCTCATAAACTGGTCGAGCACAATCAAAACAGTCAATTAATCACAATATCAACAAACATGTGTATTTATTTCAATCACATTTCATGTTTTGGTAATTTAATTACCGTCTATACATTCACAATCTAATTAAAAATTTATTCAAACTCCAATTGGTTCCAATCTCTAAAATCATCACTAAATGATTATTCAACTTTTAGGAAAATTAATCCTGCTTTTAACTGGGTTAAAAAAACCAAGGTCATTTAAATACAGTTCACGACAAATCCAAAATCCAATTTGATACTAAATATAAGGCTTTAAATAGAAATAGTATCGGCTTATATTCAACATTAAATTATGAAACCAACAAATATCGTATTGGAATAACGATATATATATATCTTCCAAATTCCTCAACAATATCTGTATAATCACGGAATCCAATATAGAAATATTCCGAAGATTATTTCCATTTAAATCCTTTCCAATTCATACATTGGAAAATTCCGGTTATATTAAAACCATGTCCCTATCCAATTTATTTATTTAAAACCATTGGATTTCATTCTAGTTATTAACTAGTTCATTCTGATTAAAATATCTTTTGTCTTTTCAAATATGGAATTTTTCATCCAAAATCTATCCAAATCATTTCTTATAATTGTACACAATTTTTCCATATTTTTAATAATTTTATTAAGGTCCGTACAGTCGATTTCCAATAACGGCCACCGAACCGCATCCATAACAACCTTTTCTGAAATTGATGTAGACATATTTCAAATCTAACCATTAGATATTAAATCTCTTATATTCATTGGAAAGCTCTTTTCGATACGAACCCAACGGTTCCGGTTTTAGGAGAATCCGACGGTCGGATCTCCAGTTACGTCCATTTGAAGTTTATGGTCGAAATTCGCGAACGGTCGTTGCGCGACGCGTTCTATTCAGACCATTATAATATATATAATATATATTTCGTCGGCTTCAATTCAAAACATATTTTATAAATCATTTATAAATTCATTTGAAAAACGATTCCAACTTCCATTTCAATTTTTAATCAAAATTGAGTATTCAATTACATGACAATTTTATACATCTCATATATATGTTAAAAATAATATTTTTAACAAACCAATATTTATTTCATTCACACTTCATATATATATTATTCACATTTCATATATATTTTTTATTCACACTTTATATATATATATATATAATTCACATTTCATATATATATTATTCACATTTCATATATATATTATTCACACTTCATATATATATTTTTCTCATTTCATATATATATATATATATATATATTATTTTCATTTCATATATTTATTATTCACATTTCATATATATATTTTATTCACACTTCATATATATTTTTTATTCACACTTCATATATATATTATTCACATTTCATATATATATATATATATATATATATATATATATATATATATATTATTCACATATCATATATATATATATTTCACGTTTCATATATATATATATATTATTTTTAGTTCATATATATTTTTTATTCACACTTCATACATATATTATTCACATTTCATATATATATATATATATATGTATATATTATTTTCATTTCATATATATATATTTTATTCGCACTTCATATATATATATATTATTCATATTTCATATATATATTATTCACATTTCATATATATATTTTATTCAAACTTCATATATATATATATATATATATAAATATATATTTTATTCACATCGCATATATATGATTTCACAATGCATTTATATTTTAATACAACACATATGTATATTTTATTACGACGCATATATATATATATATATAATTTTCACAACGCATATATATATATAATTTTCACAACGCATATATATATATATATAATTTTCACAATGCATTTTTTTATTCAACACACATATCACACAAATCATCCATGGTTTGTATAGAAAGTAGTGTCAGGAGCTACTAAGCTCCGTCTGCAACATATTATATAATAACTGTAAAATAATTTGAGTGAGAGAGAGTTCTCACATCCGTTTCCACTCCGCCATTCTTTTATTTATGAATTTCAGTTCTGTTTGGATTTGAATTTGCCTGAAATTCTGATATTCTCCTTTTATGATGTAGTCAGGTCCATGTTGTAGTATTCGTTGTTGCGAATCCAACGCAACTGAATTTGCGTAATTCTGATACCGAATGAACAAGATACGGTCATTTATACATTTGGACAATTTAAATATATAATTAACTATATTAATTACTAATTTAAAACCCTAATTATATTGGGAAAAAATTACGGTATTTTCCTTTTTGTGCCCTCCTTCATGGTTTATCTCCAGGCTCTCACACTAAAACCGCACCTATCTTCAATCCTCGGATTCGCCACAGCAACCAAACTTCCACGCCGGAGACCAATCTACCAGTGCCACGTCAACCGCCAATGCCTGCTCCTCCATCGCCCATAATCTGGTCCATCACGGTGGCGCCTTGCCCCCTGAAATCCCTTCGAAGGCGGTGACTTCAAGCTCAAAAATTCCCTAATTTACAACATTAATCCCCATCTTAACCATTGGATAGATAGATGTTGGTGTCCTCTTTCATTTCATATTTATGATTTTTTTTTTTGATTTTTTCTGGATTTGGAGATTTTCAAGTGAAAAACTTGAGCTCCCAGGCCATTAATCGCTTGTCTGATGGCGGCTCCTGAGTTAGAATGAGAATAGGGTTTAAGAAAATAAACGTTTATACATATAATAAATTTAAATTAATATTTAATACATAAAATACTTGTTTAATGCCACCAACTCCAAACCAAACCCAACAACTATCGCCCCAAGCTAAATACCTCCGTTACGGACACAATGGGATATGTTTCGTAAGCTAATTCGACTGTTTCAATCAGTTTTATTCAAAATTAAAATATAAATCAATATATATTGAATTTTAATGCACATTTTAAGTTACCAGGGCCACATACTGACTCCAAAAATTCCAGAAAAATAAGTCTAGCTATGTTTTGACGATACGATCCTAACAAGACTAATTTCGTCGAATTTGGAGACTGTTTGACAAATGTTTATTTTCTAGTCGATCTAATTTAACTAAAATTGTCAAAACGCATTTTCTTTTGCCATGCTCACATATTAATTCCAAAAATTATGAAAATTGGAATCTAGCAATAATTTGATATTCCGATACAACGAAAGTGGTTTCATCAAAAATGGAGGTCGTTTGCAAAATGGCTATTTTTAAGGGCTATATATTATTTAAAATATATATAAATTCTATAGCGACTATTCTAAATTTTGAACTGGGCATAACTTTTAATTCTCATTATGAAATCCGGATTTTTCATATTCGTTAGAAAGATATTATTAAACAGATTCAAATGTTTCTAGTTTTACTGAAATCCGTTTTATTTTGAATCCTGTACATTCATTTGAAATTTAAAATCGAAATTTCAAACTACCACGTCATTTTAAACTCGTTTTATAATTAAAATAAATTTATACATTCTAACTTTATTTCAAATAATTTTTTAGTTGTTATTATTTAAAATAAATCATTTTAAATATTCAAAATCCATTAAAATAGCTAAAATAAAAAATTTAAATTGGTTCAGAATTTCCGGGTTGTTACACTCATACCCTCATCTACGATTAACATTCTGAAATTCGTAACATAACATTCCGAATTTAGGAATAATTTCAACTCCGCTCCATATTCCAAACTTCGGAATATCACATTCTGAACCTCGAAATAAATCTCACTTAGCCATTTCGTACCATTTTCCAATTTCTTAATTTCCTTTTTCTAACTTCCAATATTAAGAAAATATTTGGTTTAAGCTATCACATTTGCTTAAAATTCCTTTCATAACTTCATTTTAAAAACTTGGGTTTTCAATATAAACCTCGTTCGAAGTTAACATCAGTCTTTAGCTGCAAACAATCATTAATGGCGTCCTCCCTTCCTTCTTCTCCCCATCTTCTTTTGAAATACCCTTCAAGATATAGGCCTTTTCTTCTCCCTCGCTCTGCTTCCTCTTCGTCTTCATCTCTTCGTTCTCCTTCGCTAGCTCCTTGCTCCTTTAACCCTTCGTCAAAACAGGCTCGGTCATCCAATCCTCGCTCAGTTCGCTTTGATATTCCTCGTTTGTCCTCTCGTGTTTCATCTTTTTGTCCTCCCTCTAATCGTGCCCCTTCATCCCCTAAGCCAATTCTTCTCATGCTATTTTCGAAAATGATCCTGCTTTTTGTTCATCCTCGTCTGCATCAAAATTTCCCCTCTCTGTTATCGTCTCATAATCGTTTTACTGTTCTTTCTGATCATCAAGGGGAATTACCGTCAAAGTCCTACGCTCAAGTAGCAGCATCGCCACTGCCATCTCCACCCAATCACCCGCCTAAAAAGAAATTCAAATCACCCCTGCCGGAGTTAGTATCGATTCACCAAACAGTGATTCAGTTGAAGAATGAAAAGAGATGTTTACAATGTGCATGCAAAGGTCACGTGGCAAGCGCGTGCAAGGACCCAAAAATTTGTTTCAAATGTGGTTCGTTCGGCCACTCAGTGCAACGTTGCCCAAAGAAAAATCATTACATTGGAAGCTCCTCGTCTTCTGCTTATTCAATCATTAGTAATAAAAGTAATTATCACGCACGTTGGGTCCTGAAGCAAATTATTAACCCTGCAAATACTGCTTGCCACCCATCGCTTCGTGATGCCAGCCGGCAAGAGAATTACCATGGAAAATCTAACATTAAGTTTTCATCTAAGCCAAATTCACTTCATTCTACATCTCAACCTCCTCAGCCTCCATCTCCAATTTTTTTTTTAGAAAGATGGATTCTTCGAAATGCATTGTTGCCAAAACTCTATCTGGAAAATGGAGTATAGAAACTTTGCATCAAGCTCTAGAAGTCAACCTAAATCACGATATATGGCCGATGTCGATCATTACAAATAACTCCTTCTTAGTTCACTGTCCTACTTATAGTTTAAGAGAGCATGCATTACTCCTAAAAATCCTAACCAAGCCAGGAGCTGCGATTAGTTTAGAAGCATGGGAAGATGATGTATATGAGCCAGAACTTGCTTTAGAAACTGAATCATGGCTAAAGCGGAAGGATTCCCGGAATTTCTAAAGTATAATGATGATGCTGTGAATGAAATCCTTAAACCTATGGGTAGAGTCTTAGCAGTTGATGACTGCGACTGGTGTCTCTTCGATCACAGAGTTTTCTTGGTAAAGATGCAATTTTTCGAAGGTATTGGCTCAAGGAATGAATTTGCTGCTAGATTTAACAACAAAGTGCATATTATCAAAGTTCAACGTTGTAATCATGAGCATCCAGGTTCAAGGCCAGAACTTGTTTTTATTGGTAATGATGTGGAGCAAGTGGTTCCATGTATGCATAATTATCAAGGTTTTAGCTTGGAGATTCGTGTTGATGCCATAAGAGAAGAGGCGGATATGTTACCACCACTACCCTCTATTTATAGGGAGATAAACATGTACCCTAACTTTCCATACGTTGAGGATCAAGAGATGGGCAACAATGAATTTGATGAAGTGAATCAAGAAGTATTTGATGATCAGAATCAAAACTTGCAAGATGATCGTGTCCCTCCTCATAACCAGATCATTCCTTTTGGAAATGATTTCTCTATGCTACCCATTCAAACAATTCCCTTTGACTCTAGTTCTATCCCACCACCGCAATCCCCTCCACAACAACCATGGACTGATGACAATGATTGGCCCCAATTTCTCTCTCCCATTTTTGTTCGTCGTAGTGGGAGACACAATAATCCTGAAGTATCAGGTAGTTTTCTTACTCCTGTTGTTTTTTCATCTGCTAATAAATGTTTGAACAAAAAGATATCAGCCTGCATGGGAGTAAATTAATGTGATTCACATTATAAAGCCATGCAGGCATTAGAACAAGAGCGTATTAATAGACATCAATGAAAGTGGTCACATGGAATGTACGGGGGTTGGGGGACCATTCAAAATGTCATGCCATTAATCTAATTTTGTCCCCACTCAAATTAGATATTCTTTTCCTCTAAGAAACCAAACTCTTTGAACCTTCTAATTATCATTTCAGTTTGATTGGTGGTTCCTTCCTGAGAGGATGGACTTATGTTAATGCCATTGAAACTAGAGGTGGCTCTTAAACACATTTCAATCTGCTTTCCCCTTTCAATCTGCTTTACATGTAGCTCTTAAACACATTGCCGCTAATACTATATACTTCTTTTCCAATATTTATGGTCCTCGGGATGCTAATGATAGATTAACTCTTTGGGAGCATTGTAAACAAATGGCTAATAACTTCCTGGGTCCTTGGTTTATAGGGGGTGATTTCAACATTGTCAGATACTATAATGAGAGAAAATCTTGCTCCATTTCATCATATTCAGATGCTTTCAATTCTTTTATTTTTGATTGTTGCCTCTCAGACCCCCCTATTTTCAATTGAGCCTTTACTTGGTCTAATCGCAGATCGAATCCTTCCCTTGCCAAACTTGACCGATTCCTCTTTAATGCTGCTTGGGAAGAAATTCACCCCTTATCCTTTGTTTCCGGCCTTGCTTCAATTATCTCTGATCATTGCCCTATTGTTCTTGATTCGGGTTCCCTCTCTAATCCCAAGCACTCATTTAGATTTGAAAGATTATGGCTCCTTGAACCATCTTTTAAAGAGTTCGTTCATAAGGCCTGAGAATATCCTGTTCGTTCACAATCAGCTACCCATATAGTTGTCCTTAAATTGAGATCTTTAAGAAAACTGATAAAACCATGGGCTAAAACAGTTTGGGCCTCAATTCGTAACTGCATTGTTAATATTCAAGTTGCTATTTTAGATCTCAATATCTTGGAAGAATCTCGCCCTCTTAATGATGAGGAATCAAGCTCTCTGAAAAATCTAGAGTCTGAACTAGATAGACTGCTTAAGCAAGAAGAAATTGGTTGGAAACAGAGATCTAAGGCTAAATGGATAAAAGAAGGAGATAGAAATTCAGCTTACTTTCATAGAATTGCAAATGGAAGAAAACGTGCTTCCTGCATTCTTGAAATATCGCATGAAAACCAAATCTATTCGAACCCAAATGATATTCTTCATCTTTTTTCTAACTATTTCGATCCATTCTTGGTCGTTCGTCCTCTGATATCCCTTTCATTGATTGGTGTTCTCTTTACCCTGCTCCAGCCTTTATTTCTATTGACCATCCTTTCTTTGCAAATGAAGTTTGGGCTGCTTTAAGTGATATGGATGATGATAAAGCACCTGGGCCTGATGGATTTGGGCCTTCTTTCTTTAAAACATTTTGGGCTATTGTGAAAAATGATATCATGGCCATGTGCAATGAATTCTATGATAACCCTAGCCTCATTTCTTGTCTCAATTATGCTAATATTGTTCTTCTTCCCAAATCCTCTGGTGCCATTTCCCTTTCTGATTTCCGTCCCATCAGTTTGCTCAACACCTCTTTTAAAATTATCACCAAAACTCATGCCAATCGTCTTCAATCTGTCATCTATGATCTTGTTGGATCTGAGCAATCAGCCTTTATTCTTGGATGCAACATTTTCGATTGTATTGCAGCCACTCAAGAGGAATCTCTTATTGTTACAATACTAAAACACCAGGTGTTCTCCTCAATTAGATTTTTCAAAAGCATTTGATTCTGTTAATTGGGAATTTATTTTGCAAATGTTCAAGCGCAGGGGATTCTCTCAGCGTTGGTGTGATTGGATAGATTATATTCTTAAGACAAGTCATTCATCGATTTTGATCAATGGTTATATTGGGGGCTTATTTAAATC
This sequence comes from Allium sativum, assembly GCA_030737875.1. Lineage (NCBI taxonomy): Eukaryota > Viridiplantae > Streptophyta > Magnoliopsida > Asparagales > Amaryllidaceae > Allium > Allium sativum. Next base: position 620,613,468 of record CM060912.1, read on the forward strand.
CAGTAGGGGATTGAGGCAAGGAGTTCCCTTATCTCCTCTTATATTTTTGCTAGTCGCAGATGTCTTCATCCAAATGATCAAAAGAGTAATAACTAACAATTTATTTGTGGGGATTCACCATCCATATTCCAACTTAGCTATTTCCAATCTTCAATTTGCAGATGACACAATTATCTTTTCCTCTCCTGATTTGAATCATATTCATTGTCTTAAAGTGGTGTTATATACTTTTGAGCTTATTTCGAGTTTGTCTATTAATTTCTCGAAAAGCTCAATTATAATGTTAGGAAATGCCGATCATCTTGGCCCTTCAATTTCATCTATTTTAAATTGTTCTATTCACAAATTTCCTATTCAGTATTTGGGAATCCCTCTCAGACCCAGTAAACTTCACAAATCGGATTGGTTGCCTCTAATTCATAAAATTGAGCAGAGATTATCTTCTTGAAAAGCTAATACCTTATCCTCTGCTGGTCGTTTGGTGCTGGTTAAAGCTGTTTTGTCTACTTTACCGACATATTTGATGACATTCACAAATTTCCTAAATGGGTAATTTCAAGAATCGACTCAGTCAGAAGCTCTTTCCTATGGAATGGTAATAAGGTCAAAAAACTGGTCAACTGGCAAACTGTTTGTTTACATATTAATCAGGGGGGTTTGGGCATAATTAATCTTTCCAATTTTAATTTAACCCTTCTATCAAAATGGTTATGGCGTGCAGTATCTCCTGGCTCTTTTTTATGGAAAGATTGGATCCTTTCTCTTCACTATTCCAGCAATCCCCATTTAATTTTGCACTCACTTCCCTCTGTCAAGCCTTCTCTGTAACGACCCGTATTCTACGCATCATAGGATCGTGGGATATTTATTTCTTTCACATACGAAGTCGTATGGTCACGTAACTTTGGGAGACGACTATTGGGGTCATTTCCCATGTTCATGATTTTTCCCTATTTTTAAATGACCATTTTACCCCTAGTTGGCACTGTTTTGGCCATAACTTTTGACTGGAAATGAATTTTGACTTGACACCACTTCCATTGGCTTCGGATGATGGTTCCTCTTTCCGTAGAGTGGTCACATTAGCCTAACGGACTCACCATTTGGGAGATATGGCTGAAACAAGTTTCAGATGGTGAAAAACAGCTTAATTGGGCTTAACCGGGTGATTAACAACTAGGCCCAAAGGGAAATTTCGGGATTAGGAGTTTAAAAGGGCTGTTAGGGTTTGGAGAATACCTTTTTCTCATTTTTCAGCCGTCACTATTCATTCCTCTTAACCTAGCCATGGCCTCCACCCTCTAAATCTCTTCAAAACACCTCTTAATCACTTTCTAATTGAAGATTAGGCTTAGCAAACATCAAATCAAGGAGTATTAGCACGAGAACCGAGGTACAGCTGCTGTGTAAGATTGGGAACAACGCCAAATCAGAGAATATTTCAGTTTTGGGGTTTTAGTTGTGGAAAAGGTGAGTGATTTGCATAGTTTTTGCACTAATTACGGTAATTAAGGGTAATTAGTGAAGATTAGCGAATTTATACACTAATAAATTCTGGAAAAATGTTTAGAAATTCTTAAATAATGTTTTATGCTTCTGTTAGAAATTTGGTTCGATTTGATTAAGTTTTGTTAACCCTATGATTAGCTCTACTTAAACATGCTATGGGAAAATATGAAGTTTTAATCACTTTTGATCCACTTTGATTCGTTTGAATTGTTGTTTGCTGTTTGTGGTTGCTATTACATGTTGCTATGACTCTATGGTATGTTTTATGATTGATTAGAATAGTTAAATTGGTAGAAAACGTCGTCGAATGGCGTAGAAAGCTCGCTGGAAAGTTGCAGAAATGTGCAGGTTCCGAACCGGTTCGGATCGGAGCAGGGGTCAGATCGGATTAGTGAACTGACCAAGGAAATCCGAACTGGATTGGGACTTGTCACTGGAGGAGGCTTGGCGAGAAGGAAGGCCGTTTACTTAGAGTTGGAGTGGACAAAAAGGGATCGGATCGGAAGAATAATGGGGCCAGATCGGATCGACTTGAAGACGCAGGGCTCGGATCGGAAGTAAACTCTTTGGAGGACTAGCAAGAGGGAAAGCCACGCGGATCAGACAGCAAGTGCGGATCAGATCAAAGTAGATGGAGAATGGGAGCGGATCGGATCGGAGTAGATGGAAAACGAGGGAGCTGATCGGAGAAAACTGGAAGGAAGACAACAACCCGACCCGACCCGGATGAGGACACCGACCCGACCCGAAGCGTAGTACCCGACCCGAACCGACGAGGGTGATGACTACCGAACTGAACCGAATTCTAGGACTGTTACTGCGCGACAACTCTTCTGAAGACCCACTCCAATTCGACCAAACCCGAGATGCAAAGGAAGTCCAAATGAGAAGTTAGAGCTCAAGATTCAGATGGAAATCAACGAGTTCGCTTCATGGTTGGGCTTTGCTGCGGGACGCGTGCCAAGGGGTTATCGACGTTTATAGCTTTGGACCACTATGGTAGGAGGTACGAAGGCGGATTCAGGGCCATTATGGCATTGGTAGGACCAAGGGCTACGACCAATGTGGTGGGTCATTGAAATGTTTGGTCATGACTCCATGTGTTTAGCTTGGTCACAGCAGGGTTTCTACAAGTCGGGATTCGTCGTTACCTCAATTTGTCTAGTGTTCCAAAGTGGTAGATGTCGTATGCTTTACGCACTGAGTGAGAGATGTGAGGATGGTTGCTATGGATGATTTGTTTGCTATCATTGTGACATGCACACCCCACCCCGTATTCTTACACTATTTATTATGGCACCTTAGAGTACTGTACGGTATGTGGTACTAACTCTTTGGTTGCAGGTCCAGGTTGAGGTATGGTTTAGTGTACCTGTTATCATTCTGTTTAGATGCTTATCGCTCATACCAGGCTTTATGTCTGACCCAGAGTTTTATGTCTCCTCTTATTACTCTGGGTGCTCACACGAGCAGACTAGAGACAGGTTAGCTGGTGATGCACGGGTAGATGATCCGGAGACGAGCAGGAGGCTTCCATGTAAAATATATACATAATATTCTCCCTGTATTGTTGAAGATCACTGCTTGGGCATTGGTGGTGCATCTTCTACTTTAGCTTTCTTTTGTTTAGAGACAGTAAATTTGGAAAATTGTAATAAGCTGTATTTGAATTTCCGCTGCTCTGAAGATGGATGTTGATTTTAGTTATCAGCTTATGCACTGTCTCACCTGTTTTATGTCAAGTATGTTATTATTATATTTTATTCCATGCGCTTTGAGACATTCTACAGGTTCCTTGATTAGTTCATTCCCTTCTTTCCTTTCTTTGGCGACCGTTCCGTGCTAGTCGGGACATGTGTACAGCGCACTTCCGGAGGAAATGTAGGCTGGTGCGGAGCGGGCCGTCACACTTGGTATCAGAGCTCTAGGTTGCGTAGTTAACCTAGGGAAGTTATCAGGGAGAGATAATATACGTATACGAGAGAGCGTATTTGTGATTACTTTGGTTTTTAAAAGCTATATATATACTACTACTAGTATAAGGATGAAGTCGTACTGCACTAACACCACTATGGAGTCGTTAATCGTTTCCTTTTTCAGATTGACGATGAGCCGATATACTAGAGGCACTGGTAGGGGAGCCAATAATGGGAATGCTGCTGACATGAGGACGATGTTTACTGACCTCATGAGAGAGATGCTTAGAGATGTACAGAGGGCAACTCCTAATGGTGGAAATGGTGGTGGTCTAATAGTGCAGGCGCCAAGGGTCGACTTCGCCAAGCTAAATAAGGACTATACTAGCCTTGGTGGGAAGCCGTTCCACGGAACGGAGTCGGCCACGGATATTCAGGATTGGTTGGATAGTTGCGAACGTATCTTCGAGGATTTGGGTATCGAGGATGCAATGAAGAGAAAGTTAGCGTCCCGTCAGTTGCAAGGGCGGGCAATGAATTGGTGGAATGCTATAAAGGCAGCTACTCCCGAAGATCAGATTACTTGGGAGCAGTTTAAGGCTCGCTTTAGCGAGAAGTTCATTCCAGCTGCTCAGAAGTCAGTGCTGTTTAAGAAGTTCTTGGAGCTCAAGCAGAATGGCAGAGCTGTCTCGGAATATATTGCCGAATTTGACACTTTGTCAAAATATGGATTATCTCTTATTGATACTGCCGAGAAAAAGAATGAGAAATTCATAACTGGTTTGGATCAGTACTTGGGGGAAATTCTTATTAACCACATCGATGAGACGTTTGAATCGATTATGGGGAAAGCATTAAGATCAGAAAGTCTCTACCCTAAGCTGAAGACTGAGGTTGCATCCGCAGATGAGCCAAAGCCACAAGCAAGTGGTGGAGGCAAGGGTGGTTCCCAGAATAAGAGAAAGCAGAATCAGACTAAGGATGGCCAGAAGAAAAAGAATAAGCAAGATGTTGAGTGCTTCAGCTGTGGTAAGAAGGGCCATTATGCTAGTAATTGTCGGGCCAAGCCAGCGGATAGGAAGTGCTTCAACTGTGGCCAGATGGGACATCACAAGGACAAGTGTCCGCAACCCCCCAAAGAAAAGCAAATGGTGAAAGCATATGCTCTTAATGCTATTCCTTCTTCGTCGAATGCCCCAACTGCGGCGGAGAAGGGAAAGAATGTTGTCATTCAAGGTATGCTTTCTGTTTACGATGTTCCTGTTAGAGTTTTGTTTGATACCGGAGCTTCCAGTTCTTTTATATCTAGTGACCTGGTAGATAGGTTGGGATTGGAGCCCGAGATTGTCGATAGACCTTTAGTAGTGATGAACCCGATTGGTGGTTCGACTAGCCTTAGCATGATTTGTCATAATGTGACCTTATCGAGTCATGGATGCATGTTTGTTTGTGATTGCTTTGTTTTGGGCTTTACTGGGTTTGAAATTATTTTGGGAGTAGATTGGCTCCGAAGGTATGGGGTGGTGGTAGACTGTGAGGGCTTTTTGGTGACAGCTAGAGCGGATGATGGGCGGAGGATAGTGTTTGGTGGTCTACCCAGTAAGGGGGTATTGGCTAGTTTTCTAAACTCCCTTGACATTCTGCATAGTGAGTTGTCAGGTTTGCCCGTGGTTGGCCAGTATCCGGACGTTTTCGAAGAAGTGACCGGACTTCCACCACATCGAGAGATTGAGTTTCGTATTGATTTGGTAAAAGATGCCAGACCTATAGTGATGCCACTTCGTCGTATGGCACCAAAGGAGCAGCGAGAGCTCGAGGTGCAAGTCAGCGATCTTTTGAAGAAGGGATTTACCAGAAGGAGTGTTTCTGAATGGGGAGCACCAGTTGTGTTTGCTACCAAGGCGGATGGTTCCCTTTGTTTGTGTGTAGACTACCGCGAGTTGAATAAAGTGACGAGGAAGAACAAGTACCCTCTACCGCGGATAGATGATTTGTTTGATCAGTTGAGTGGCACGAGAGTATTTTCTCAGTTGGATCTCGCGACAGGTTTTCATCAGCTTAGAGTGGGAGCTGAGAGTATAGCTAAAACGGCATTTCGAATGCCGTCTGGATTTTATGAATGGTTGGTCATGCCATTCGGGCTGACCAATGCCCCAGCATATTTTGTGGATCTTATGAATAGGGTATTCAGAGACCAGTTGAATAAGTTTTTCCTTGTGTTCGTTGATGATATTTTGGTCTATTCGAGGACAGAGGAAGAACACAAGGAACATTTAAGAGTAGCGATGGAGGTGTTGAGAAAACACCAATTGAAAGCAAAGTTTTCTAAGTGTCACTTCTAGAAGAGGGAAGTGAGGTTCTTGGGCTATGTTGTATCAGAGAATGGTATTGCCGTGGACCCGGCAAAGGTGGCTACGGTACAAGATTGGCCTACGCCCAAGGACGCAACAGATGTAAGAAGTTTCTTGGGATTAGCCGGATATTATCGTAAGTTTATCCAAGGTTTCTCCAAGATAGCAGCACCATTTGACCCAGTTGACCAAGAAGAATCAAGCTTTTGTCTGGGATGAAAGGTGCGAGAATGCATTCAAGAGTCTAAAGGACAAGTTGACAAGCGCACCAGTATTAGTCATTCCTGAGGGGGATGAAGAGATGACGGTATACACGGATGCCTGTGGTACCGGATTGGATGCTGTATTGATGCAAGGCGGTAGGGTTGTAGCTTACGCAAGTCGGCAATTGAAACCGCATGAGAGAAGATACCCTACCCATGATTTAGAATTGGCAGCGATCGTGTTCGCGTTAAAGATGTGGAGACACTATCTCTTGGGAGAAAGATTTGAGCTGTTTACAGATCATAAGTCGTTGAAGTATCTATTCTCCTAGAAGGATTTAAATCTCCGTCAGCAGAGATGGTTAGAATTCTTGGCTTCCTATGATTTTGACATCGCATACACACCGGGAAAGGGCAATGCGGTAGCTGATGCATTGAGTAGAAGACATGCCAGCCTACGGGGCTATGTTCCTTGAATGGAAGCAACTGGAGTATATCGCGGGTTTTGATTTCAGACCAAAGTGCGAATTGGATTTAGAAATGTTAGCAAGTTTGACGATCAGACCCACTTTAATTGAGCGGATCGGCTCTAGTCAGAGGGACGATCCTAACCTATTGGAAATCATCTCCAAGTTAGAGATGTGTGTCGATGAGGAGGTGAACAAGTATGGGCTTGATCGAGATGGATGGCTTAGAAAGAATGGAAAGCTTGTTGTACCCAATGTCAATGGATTGAGAGATGAAGTGCTTAGAGAATGTCATCACTCAAAGCTGACTATACACCCCGGTGGTAACAAGATGTATCGAGATATGAAGCAGACTTACTACTGGGAAGGGATGAAAATAGACGTTGGGAAGTTTATATCCAAGTGCATGAATTGCCAGCTAGTTAAAGCCGAGCAAAAGAAGCCTAGTGGGTTGTTACAGCCCTTAGAAATTCCCGAATGGAAATGGGAGCAAGTCTCGATGGATTTCATCGATGGTTTACCAAGGACTAGATCGGGATATGACAGCATTTGGGTAATTGTAGATCGACTGACGAAAAGTGCAAGGTTTATACCAGTCAAATCGACCAGAACGGCAGCTAAGTTAGCAGAATTGTATATAAAGTGGGTAGTGAGATTTCATGGAGTACCTAAAGGCATTGTGAGCGACCGAGACCCGTTGTTCACTAGTGGGTTTTAGAAGAGCTTACAAGAGGCTCTAGGGTCAGAGTTACATCTCAGTACCGCATATCATCCTCAGACCGACGGTCAGACGGAGAGGGTGAATCGTATTTTGGAAGATCTCTTGAGAGCATGTATATTGGATTTTGGTGGATCATGGGATGACCATTTGCATCTAGTAGAGTTTGCATATAATAATAGCTACCAATCCAGTATCGGTATGGCTCCGTTTGAAGCTTTGTACGGAAGACCGTGTAACTCACCATCATGTTGGATAGAGACTGGCGAGAAGTTTATGCTTGGACCAGATGTGGTGAGGGAAACTTCAGATAAGATCAAGATCATTCAACAACGAATGAAGGCTGCCCAAGATAGGCAGAAGAGTTATGCTGATAAGAGGAGAAGAGACCTAAAATTCTTCGTTGGCGACTTGGTGTTTGTCAAGATTTCTCCGTTGAAGAGCATAATACGATTTGGCAGGAGAGGCAAGTTGGCACCAAGATTCGTTGGCCCATTCCCTGTTCTTGAACTAGTCGGGAATTTGGCATACAGAATTGACTTACCGGAGAAGATGGCGGGAGTTCACGACGTATTTCATGTTTCCCAACTAAGGAAGTTCGTTCATGACTCAGATATGACTATTTCACCTGATCAGTTAGAGGACTTCGAAGTAGAACCCGAGGCGGTTGGGAACCGCAAGCCGGCCCGTATTGTCGAGAACGACATGAAGCAACTTCGAAGGAAGGCGGTGAAGCTAGTCAAGGTACAGTGGAGCGAGGACGAGGATGATTGTACTTGGGAGACAGAGGAGGACATTAGGAAGACACACCCAGAACTCTTTGCCTGGTAAGATTTTGACTTCGATTTAGTTTTCCGCATGCTAGGACAGGTTTGTTTTGCTTGTTTTGCATGTTTGATTGATGTATGTGGTTGTTAGGCATGCGGGATCCTTTGTATGTTTTGGGATAAGGAATTTCGGGGACGAAATTTCTTAAGGGGGGGAGAATGTAACGACCCGTATTCTACGCATCATAGGATCGTGGGATATTTATTTCTTTCACATACGAAGTCGTATGGTCACGTAACTTTGGGAGACGACTATTGGGGTCATTTCCCATGTTCATGATTTTTCCCGATTTTTAAATGACCATTTTACCCCTAGTTGGCACTGTTTTGGCCCTAACTTTTGACTGGAAATGAATTTTGACCTGAAACCACTTCCATTGGCTTCGGATGATGTTTCCTCTTTCCGTAGAGTGGTCACATTAGCCTAACGGACTCACCATTTGGGAGATATGGCTGAAACAAGTTTCAGATGGTGAAAAACAGCTTAATTGGGCTTAACCGGGTGATTAACAGCTAGGCCCAGAGGGAAATTTCGGGATTAGGAGTTTAAAAGGGCTGTTAGGGTTTGGAGAATACTTTTTTCTCATTTTTCAGCCGTCACTATTCATTCCTCTTAACCTAGCCATGGCCTCCACCCTCTAAATCTCTTCAAAACACCTCTTAATCACTTTCTAATTGAAGATTAGGCTTAACAAACATCAAATCAAGGAGTATTAGCACGAAGCTGCTGTGTAAGATTGGGAACAGCGCCAAATCAGAGAATATTTCAGTTTTGGGGTTTTAGTTGTGGCAAAGGTGAGTGATTTGCATAGTTTTTGCACTAATTACAGTAATTAAGGGTAATTAGTGAAGATTAGCGAATTTATACACTAATAAATTCTGGAAAAATGTTTAGAAATTCTTAAATAATGTTTTATGCTTCTGTTAGAAATTTGGTTCGATTTGATTAAGTTTTGTTAACCCTATGATTAGTTCTACTTAAACATGCTATGGGAAAATATGAAGTTTTAATCACTTTTGATCCACTTTGATTCGTTTGAATTGTTGTTTGCTGTTTGTGGTTGCTATTACATGTTGCAATGACTCTATGGTATGTTTTATGATTGATTAGAATAGTTAAATTGGTCGAAAACGTCGTCGAATGGCGTAGAAAGCTCGCTGGAAAGTTGCAGAAATGTGCAGGTTCCGAACCGGTTCGGATCGGAGCAGGGGTCGGATCGGATTAGTGAACTGACCAAGGAAATCCGAACTGGATTGGGACTTGTCACTGGAGGAGGCTTGGCGAGAAGGAAGGCCGTTTACTTAGAGTTGGAGTGGACAAAAAGGGATCGGATCGGAAGAATAATGGGGGCCAGATCGGATCGACTTGAAGACGCAGGGCTCGGATCGGAAGTAAACTCTTTGGAGGACTAGCAAGAGGGAAAGCCACGCGGATCAGACAGCAAGTGCGGATCGGATCGGAGTAGATGGAGAATGGGAGCGGATCGTATCGGAGTAGATGGAAAACGAAGGAGCTGATCGGAGAAAACTGGAAGGAAGACAGCAACCCGACCCGACCCGGATGAGGACACCGACCCGACCCGAAGCGTAGTACCCGACCCGAACCGACGAGGGTGATGACTACCGAACCGAACCGAATTCTAGGACTGTTACAGCGCGACAACTCTTCTGAAGACCCACTCCAATTCGACCAAACCCGAGATGCAAAGGAAGTCCAAATGAGAAGTTAGAGCTCAAGATGCTTATCGCTCATACCAGGCTTTATGTCTGACCCAGAGTTTTATGTCTCCTCTTATTACTCTGGGTGCTCACACGAGCAGACTAGAGACAGGTTAGCTGGTGATGCACGGGTAGATGATCCGGAGACGAGCAGGAGGCTTCCATGTAAAATATATACATAATATTCTCCCTGTATTGTTGAAGATCACTGCTTGGGCATTTGTAATACCCCGAATTTTCTATTAACACTAAAGTTGCTAAAATATTAGTAAGTGTGTAAGAGGGGGGATGTATCTAATATGAATATAAAAGTGTGTAAGAGAGGGGATGTATCTAATATGAATATAATAATATTAATAAGTGTGTAAGAGGGGGGATGTATCTAATATGAATATAATAATATTAATAAGTGTGTAAGAGAGGGGATGTATCTAATATGAATATAAAAATATTAATAAGTGTGTAAGAGAGGGGATGTATCTAATATGTATATAAAAACAATAATAAGTGTGTAAAAGGGGGGATGTATCTAATGTGTACATTGTAGAATATATATATATATATATATATATATATATTGCTGAGTGTTTGCTGAGTCACTTCTGACTCATTGCTGAGTCAACAAGATAAACCCCATCTTCTCTGAACGGCTGCGGTTATTTCTAGGTTAAATCTAATGGCCTAAATGCATTCTAAAATCTATAAATAAGTGGGTAGACCCTAAACCTAAATCACTTGTAAAATTAGAGAAGCTACCGTCATGCTGCTGCCATGGAGTTCAGCGTAGCCGTCACAAACTAAGAAGAGGAAGCCTAATCATCTACAACTAAATCTACACAAATCAAATCAAAAGATCTCTCTTTCTCTAATTCTTTTCTTTTGTTGGTGAGTATGATGATTCTCACAAGACTATTACAAACTAATTTAACTCAGTTATGAATGAATCACAAGAAAGTGATGTGATTTGTAATTGTAAATTCTATATATTGTGGATCTCTTATTATGTTATTATGTTGTCGTATGATGTAAATTATATATGCTATGTCATGCTATGTTGTAAATTCTCTTATGCTATGTCGTGCTATGTTGAGAATCATGTCAAGCTATGTTATACTATCATACTATGCCATGTTATAAATCATGCTATATTATGTTGAAAAATCATGCTGTTGGATCATGCTTAAAGTTATGTTTTTTTTTCTTAATTTAAATGGATCTTGTTTATGGGAATTTTCCTATTAGGTTAGGTGTACCCATAAACTTGAAACTATAATTAAATAAAACTTGATTATGGGAATTTGCCTATTGAGTTAGGTGTACCCATATAAAACCATGTTGTTAAAAAATTAGATGATGTTGATTCACACATGTTCATATGTAAGTTTATGAAAATTGATTGAGATTATATTAGGTGAATTTTGAACAAGTTGACACCTTTAGGTCCATGACATGTATAATCTATGCAAGTTGGACATATGCAAGTTTCACCCCTTATTATGATTCATTTGGTCACATATACATGTTGTTATTATGATAATCTCTTTTATGCTATGAGTTGGGCTATTCGAGTCTAACATATATTTTGCGAATAAACGTTCAAACGTGGGGTAGGGGTAATATTAGGAATTAATAAATTGGGTGCAATTTTGTAAGATTTTGCATACCATGAATGGATGTCCATAATTGAGTCAATTATGGACATTGTTAAAAATTGGAAGTAATTAATAATTCAAGTAGGGAATTATTAAAATTGGGGGAAAGTGGATTATTATTAATAATCAATGCTTAGGACATGAGGTTGGACCCGTTTGTGATGTAAACCTGCCCGGACCCGCCCGGCAAATCCAGTAGTCACAAATGTCGGCCCAATGTGAGAGGTCCTAGGCCCAAACTAAAGCATAACAGTTGTAAAGACACGAGGTTAGACTCTTTTATGGTGTAAGACTGCCCGGACCCGCCCGGCAAATCCAGCTGCCATAAATGCCAGTCTAATGTGAGAGGTCTTTATGAGGTTATGGCCTTAATGAACTAAGAAATACTTAACCAGATAATCATGTAAGGTGGGACATGGGGGTTAAGTAGGTGCCTTGGGTGGCATGAGGAATCTGGTGGTTGCCTTTAGAGGCATTTGAAATACGATTAGACTTAACCAAACACACATGTAAATGAACATGACTAAGTGGGTTAAGTGGGATGGACTAATGGGGACAAGCTTAGGTGGAATGCTTGTGGTAAATAGTGGGGGCCCATTTCAACCAGTATCCCAAAACGTATCTTTGTGGGCTCGACCCAAGTCGAGGATGGGACACACATACTGGGTTTGACTATAAGAGGCCAAAACAGGGAGCGGTGGCAACGCAAGTCCAACGGGTTTCATATGCGTATGTGGACCCGGGTTGGTAGGTAAGACGTTGTTGCATCGTGTAGGTATAAGCCGTGCATGTCCGTTGTATCAGGTTGCCACTTTAGGGGAGTGATACACCCTACTGTGGGGCCAGCACGGGTATCTACGAGTTAGGGAGCCGATCGAATAATGGGAAGTAGGGTACACCTAGTGGAGATAGGGGCAGGCGACACCTATGTAGTCAGCTAGGGGTACGTAAAGCCATTGGGAAAGTTTCTAAGTGAAGCTAAGTGGGATGAATCTTTAGGGTGACTGGTGTGGTGCAGTATAGTGTTTATCCTTTAGTATTTAGGAGCGCCTATAACGTTGCCTTTAGCGATTGTCTATGTCCTTAATCTGCTCTTCATAGACATTTTCTTGTTTTCCAGCTTATGCCTTAGTCCAGTTATTTTGGTAATAGTATTGTAGAATTATCATATTCACCAGACTTTATGTCTGACCCCCTCTTTTCCATCCTTTTTCTCCCTTCAGGTCCGCAGGTTGGGCCAAGTTCTAGTGGAGTCTAGTTGGATCGCTTATCTTCTGGAAAGCTTGGACTGCTGAAGTAAAGTCCAGCTTGTTATCTTTCTTTTTAATGGCTATTCATGTAATGGGATTATGTACTTGTTTTATCAAGATAGATATTGTACTTGACATTGAATATGGTGTTATGATGAAATCAAACATGTTTTGACTTCTGCTACAATGAAATAAAGTTTTTGAATTTCCAAGTACTATTTTATATCTGTCTTGTTGTATTATTACTGTTCTATATTCACTTAAAACCTCCATGGAAGTTAATGTATTCCCTTTGTGAGTGACATTAATGGACGTGGGGTGTTACACGTGGTATCAGAGCATAAGGTTACCAGAACAGATAAAATTTTCTTTAGAAAAATATTTTTTTCTAAAGTATTTTTGGAAGAAGTGCTTTCAAAAAAAAAAAAAACATGTTATTTAAAGAGAGTTTTTATGAAAAACATAATCCCAAATAGCCACATCCTTATCTTTATCTTTCGAATTCTCCATTTTGAATCTTTCCTTTTTCGTTTCAGCATGGCTGAAGATCTTAATCTCCCAGAAGGTGTGACGATTCCAGGGTGGTTTAGGAGATACTTGGAGGCTAGGGCCACCACTGCAGGCCCAGCGGATACTCCTCCACCCCTAGTTGCACCCATTCCTCCTCCTCCTCCTCCTCGTGTTGACACTTTTGCAAAGACGTGCAAGGAATTCAAGGCTATGGGAGGAAAAACTTTTCAAGGGACTGAGACTTTTTGTGGAGGCCAGAGATTGGCTTAAGGAGACTGAGGAATTGTTGGATATCTTTGAAGTGGAAGATGGGAGGAAAGTCCGTTTAGCTGCTTGGTTAATGAAGGGAGAGGCCTCGTTTTGGTGGGAGGTCACTAACGGGGAACGTCCAGTTGATTCATGGGCGGATTTCAGACGAAGGTTTGAGGCAAAGTTTCTTTCAAGGGCAGAGGAGAACTTAAATATGGAAAAATTCCTGGCACTAAAGCAAGGGAGCTCATCAGTAAAGGAATATGTCAATAAATTTAATCAGTTAGCAAGGTTTGGCTTGGAGTTGGTGAACACGCTAGAGAAGAAAGCTTTGAGGTTCGTTAGAGGCTTGAATGAACCGTTGCAAGGGTTGGCTATGACCCACATCCCTATGGGAGCCACCTTTGAAAAGCTAGTAGAAATGGCACTTATGCATGAGGATAAGGCAGTTGAAAAGAAAGGGGATCAGAAGAAACCCCAACAGCAAAATAAGAAGGGTGGTAAAAACAATAATGGCAAAGGGAAGAAGAAATGCTTCAATTGTGGGACGCCTGGCCATCTCAGCAAAGATTGTAGAAAGAAAAAGAAGACTGGTTGTTTTCATTATGGAGATGCGGGACATTTAGTGAAGGGCTGTCCAAAGAAGGGGCAGAGGGCAGGGTCTACCTCGGGAGGACAGGTGCAGGCTCTTATGGCACCAGGGCAGGCAAGGGGGCAAGTTCAGGCTATTGCGGCCCCACCGCTGCAAGAAAGAGGTAGAACAATTTCTGTTGAAAGCTTAGTTTTTCTGTTTGATCATCCTGTCCGTACCTTATTCGATTCTAGCGCATCTCATTCGTTTATCTCTGCATCATTAGTTGAATCACTGCACTTGAACACCAGTTTAGTAGAAGATCCCTTGGTCGTTTCAAATCCAATTGGGGGTTCGGCTCATTTGACCATGATATGTTTGGATTTGAAAATCTCTATACTTAGCGTTGAATTTAGATGTGATGCTTATGTATTGGGCTTCACGGGCTATGGGCTAATTTTAGGAATGGATTGGTTGTCTAGAAATAGGGCCATTCTTGATTGTGAAAGGAGAGTAGTTAGGCTTGTGACTCGCCTTGGTAATGCTCTCGACATCTTTTGTAATCCCATAAATTCCGTTATGCTAAGTTATCTTGAATCGCTTGACGCGTCTGTAGAGAACCTGCGATCGGTAGAAGTGGTCCGGGAATATCCGGATGTGTTTGAGGAGGTGAAGGGCTTACCTCCAAAGTGGGAGATAGACTTTCGAATTTATCTTGTGGATAATGCTAAACCCGTATCTTTGCCAGTGCGCCACATGGCTCCTCGTGAAAGGAGGGAACTCAATAAGCAAGTAAAGGAGTTGCTTGAGAAGGGGTTCATAAGACGTAGTATATCGGAGTGGGGTGCTCCAGTAGTTTTTGCCACAAAGGCGGATGGGTCTCTTAGACTTTGTATGGACTATAGAGAACTAAACAAGCTTACTAAAAAGAACCGACACCCACTGCCGAGGATTGACGATCTCTTTGATCAGTTAGTTGGCGCCTCAGTGTTTTCGCAGTTGGACTTAGCCACTGGCTTTCATCAACAGAGAGTGGCTGAGGATAGTATAGATAAGACTGCTTTTAGGACTCCTGACGGATTCGATGAATGGCTAGTGATGCCCTTTGGTTTGACAAACGCCCCTGCATATTTTGTTGATTTGATGAGTAGGGTGTTTAGGGAATACCTTAACAAATTCGTGGTAGTCTTTGTGGATGACATCTTAGTCTTTTCTAAGAATAAAGAAGAGCACTCCCTACATCTTAGGGAAG
Source organism: Allium sativum (assembly GCA_030737875.1). Taxonomy (NCBI): domain Eukaryota; kingdom Viridiplantae; phylum Streptophyta; class Magnoliopsida; order Asparagales; family Amaryllidaceae; genus Allium; species Allium sativum. The sequence goes on from CM060912.1 coordinate 620,628,662, forward strand.
TGTTGGAAACCCTTCGAGCACATAACCTTAAGGCAAAATTTTCTAAGTGTCACTTCTGGAGGAAGGAAGTACGGTTCTTAGGGCACGTGGTTTCCAAAGAAGGGATAGCAGTGGATCCCGCAAAGGTGGTGGCCATCCAAGATTGGAAGGTCCCTAAAAATGCAACCGAAGTAAGAAGTTTCTTGGGGTTGGCTGGCTATTATAGGAAGTTTATCAAAGACTTCGCAAAAATATCAGCTCCATTAACACGGTTAACGAAGATGAACCTGGTTTTTACGTGAGACAAAGATTGCGATGATGTGTTCCAACGTTTAAAGAGAGCCTTAACTTCAGCCCCAGTCTTAGTGCTGCCAGACGGGAATAAACCGTTTACCATCTATACTGATGCTTGTGGGACGAGACTTGGCGCGGTCCTCATGCATGAGGGAAGAGTAATAGCCTATGGTGGAAGGCAGTTGAGGGTTCATGAAAAGAATTACCCCACGCATGACTTAGAGCTAGCCGCAATTGTTTTCGCGCTTAAGTCTTGGCGTCACTATCTTCTTGGTGAGAAATTCGAACTGTTCACTGACCACAAATCATTAAAATACTTATTCTCTCAGAAGGATTTGAATTTAAGGCAGCAACGGTGGATGGAATTCTTAGCCTCCTACGATTTTCAAATAGCATATACCCCGGGCAAGGGTAACGTGGTGGCAGACGCCTTAAGTAGGAAAAGGTTGTCCTTGAGTCCGTTGTTTGTTGAACGACAAAGCTTAGAATTCATCTCTATGTTTGACTTTAGACCCTCCGTTGACTTAGTACCCGGTCTGTTAGCATCCTTGGAGGTTAGACCTACACTTCTAGGACGGGTTGGTGAGGCACAGCGAGACGACCCACGGTTGGTTGAGATAGTAGAAAAGCTCAAAGGGGGGAGTCGTCAAGCCATCTTCGTAGGTATACCCTAGACGATAAGGGTTGGTTACGAAGGGATAATAGACTTTGTGTACCGCAAGACGAAGACTTAAGGAAGGCCATTCTTGATGATGCTCATCGCTCAAAAATGACCATTCATCCCGGCGGGGATAAGATGTACAAAGATATGAAGTGGGTTTTCTTTTGGGCCGGTATGAAAAAGGATGTGGCCGAGTACGTCGCTAGATGCTTGGTGTGCCAACAAGTTAAAGCAGAACAAAAGAAACCCGGTGGGTTGCTTCACCCATTAGAAGTTCCACTATGGAAATGGGAAAGCATCTCAATGGATTTTGTGGATGGATTACCAAGATCAAGGAAGGGTAACACGGGGATTTGGGTTATAGTAGATAGACTTACTAAAAGCGCCCATTTTATTCCCGTGAAAAGTAAGAGGACTGCTCCGTGGTTGGCTTCTTTATACATTAAGGAGATAGTTCGTTTGCACGGTATTCCTTCTAGTATAGTAAGCGACCGTGACCCCATCTTTACTAGCGAATTTTGGAAGAGTTTACAAGAGGCGGTAGGGACTCAACTATGTTTGAGCACCGCATATCATCCTCAGACAGACGGCCAGACCGAGAGGGTGAATCGCATTCTAGAGGATCTTTTAAGGCTTTGTATCCTAGACTTTGGGGGTACATGGGAAGAGCACCTTCCGTTAGTAGAATTCGCATATAACAATAGCTTTCAGTCTAGTATTGGCATGGCACCTTTCGAAGCTCTTTATGGAAGGCCTTGCCGTTCGCCTACATGTTGGTGGGAATCTACCGATAAAATCCTACTTGGGCCCGATATGGTTAGGGAAACCTCGGAGAAGATTGAGTTGATTCGAAGGAGGATGAAAGCAGCACAAGATAGGCAAAAATCGTATGCTGATAAGAGGAGGACAGATCTTGAGTTTGACATTGGGGACATGGTTTTTATCAAAGTATCTCCGTTACAGAATGTTGTTCGCTTTGGGTCCGTGGGGAAATTAGCACCAAGGTTTGTAGGGCCGTTTCCTGTAAAAAAAACAGGATTGGGAAGATGGCATATAGGGTGGAGTTGCCTGAGAAACTTAGTGGAGTACACGACGTATTCCATGTATCACATTTGAGGAAGTGTTTGCACAAGACCGCGGAGGTGGTAGAGCCGAGCTTGCTTAAAGAGGTGGAAATAGAGCGTGATGCAACAATTAGACGAGCTCCTACATGCATTCTTGGGTCGGAGATCAAAAAGTTGAGGAATCGAGAGGTCAGACTGGTTAAAGTGCAATGGGGAGATGATGAGAGCAACGCAACTTGGGAGACAGAAGAGAAGATGCGTTCGTTGTACCCTTTTCTTTTTGAGGGTATGTCTTTTAATTTCTCCTTTATCGCTTAGCTTATCTTATCTTATCTTTAGTATGTCCTCTCATTAGTATCTTTGACCTTTAGTTAGGATAATCCTATGGTTGAAACATGTGTTTGAGACATGTTATGTATGATGGATGCAAAATGGATGCAAGTGTTTGCTAGTGGTTGCTCGTGGATGCATATATACACACACTTTAGGCACTAGATCGGCTCAGTCACTACATATTGCATATTGCATATATATGGATGTATTTAGTAAAATGGATGAACGATGGTTGTATTATCATGTGGATGCTGCATTCAGATGATGGTTGTGCACGCATATAGAAGTATTATGTAGCATTAAGAATCTTTTGCATACATAATGGATGCATGGCACGATCATAGTTGCATTAAGGAGGTCAACTGAATCAGTGGACCGCCTGATTTTGCATTAGATACGGACATATACACACACTGTGCATTTAAACATGAAAGCATTAGAAGTCTGTAAGGACAATGGATGCCTGTGTATGATGGATGAGTAGATGGACGTTTGGATGGTAGGATATACATTCTTCCAGACTTGAAGATTTCGGGGACAAAATCCTAAAAGGAGGGGAGAATGTAACACCCCGAATTTTCTATTAACACTAAAGTTGCTAAAATATTAATAAGTGTGTAAGAGGGGGGATGTATCTAATATGAATATAAAAGTGTGTAAGAGAGGGGATGTATCTAATATGAATATAATAATATTAATAAGTGTGTAAGAGAGGGGATGTATCTAATATGAATATAATAATATTAATAAGTGTGTAAGAGAGGGGATGTATCTAATATGAATATAAAAATATTAATAAGTGTGTAAGAGAGGGGATGTATCTAATATGTATATAAAAACAATAATAAGTGTGTAAAAGGGGGGGATGTATCTAATGTGTACATTGTAGAATATATATATATATATATATATATATATATTGCTGAGTGTTTGCTGAGTCACTTCTGACTCATTGCTGAGTCAACAAGATAAACCCCATCTTGTCTGAACGGCTGCGGTTATTTCTAGGTTAAATCTAATGGCCTAAATGCATTATAAAATCTATAAATAAGTGGGTAGACCCTAAACCTAAATCACTTGTAAAATTAGAGAAGCTACCTTCATGCTGCTGCCATGGAGTTCAGCGTAGCCGTCACAAACTAAGAAGAGGAAGCCTAATCATCTACAACTAAATCTACACAAATCAAATCAAAAGATCTCTCTTTCTCTAATTCTTTTCTTTTGTTGGTGAGTATGATGATTCTCACAAGACTATTACAAACTAATTTAACTCAGTTATGAATGGATCACAAGAAAGTGATGTGATTTGTAATTGTAAATTCTATATATTGTGGATCTCTTATTATGTTATTATGTTGTCGTATGATGTAAATTATATATGCTATGTCATGCTATGTTGTAAATTCTCTTATGCTATGTCGTGCTATGTTGAGAATCATGTCAAGCTATGTTATACTATCATACTATGCCATGTTATAAATCATGCTATATTATGTTGAAAAATCATGCTGTTGGATCATGCTTAAAGTTATGTTTTTTTTTCTTAATTTAAATGGATCTTGTTTATGGGAATTTTCCTATTAGGTTAGGTGTACCCATAAACTTGAAACTATAATTAAATAAAACTTGATTATGGGAATTTGCCTATTGAGTTAGGTGTACCCATATAAAACCATGTTGTTAAAAAATTAGATGATGTTGATTCACACATGTTCATATGTAAGTTTATGAAAATTGATTGAGATTATATTAGGTGAATTTTGAACAAGTTGACACCTTTAGGTCCATGACATGTATAATCTATGCAAGTTGGACATATGCAAGTTTCACCCCTTATTATGATTCATTTGGTCACATATACATGTTGTTATTATGATAATCTCTTTTATGCTATGAGTTGGGCTATTCGAGTCTAACATATATTTTGCGAATAAACGTTCAAACGTGGGGTAGGGGTAATATTAGGAATTAATAAATTGGGTGCAATTTTGTAAGATTTTGCATACCATGAATGGATGTCCATAATTGAGTCAATTATGGATATTGTTAAAAATTGGAAGTAATTAATAATTCAAGTAGGGAATTATTAAAATTGGGGGAAAGTGGATTATTATTAATAATCAATGCTTAGGACACGAGGTTGGACCCGTTTGTGATGTAAACCTGCCCGGACCCGCCCGGCAAATCCAGTAGTCACAAATGTCGGCCCAATGTGAGAGGTCCTAGGCCCAAACTAAAGCATAACAGTTGTAAAGACACGAGGTTAGACTCTTTTATGGTGTAAGACTGCCCGGACCCGCCCGGCAAATCCAGCTGCCATAAATGCCAGTCTAATGTGAGAGGTCTTTATGAGGTTATGGCCTTAATGAACTAAGAAATACTTAACCAGATAATCATGTAAGGTGGGACATGATGGTTAAGTAGGTGCCTTGGGTGGCATGAGGAATCTGGAGGTTGCCTTTAGAGGCATTTGAAATACGATTAGACTTAACCAAACACACATGTAAATGAACATGACTAAGTGGGTTAAGTGGGATGGACTAATGGGGACAAGCTTAGGTGGAATGCTTGTGGTAAATAGTGGGGGCCCATTTCAACCAGTATCCCAAAACGTATCTTTGTGGGCTCGACCCAAGTCGAGGACGGGACACGCATACTATGTTTGACTATAAGAGGCCAAAACAGGGAGCGGTGGCAACGCAAGTCCAACGGGTTTCATATGCGTGTGTGGACCCGGGCTGGTAGGTAAGACGTTGTTGCATCGTGTAGGTATAAGCCGTGCATGTCCGTTGTATCAGGTTGCCACTTTAGGGGAGTGATACACCCCACTGTGGGGCCAGCACGGGTATCTACGAGTTAGGGAGCCGATCGAATAATGGGAAGTAGGGTACACCTAGTGGAGATAGGGGCAGGCGACACCTATGTAGTCAGCTAGGGGTACGTAAAGCCATTGGGAAAGTTTCTAAGTGAAGCTAAGTGGGATGAATCTTTAGGGTGACTGGTGTGGTGCAGTATAGTGTTTATCCTTTAGTATTTAGGAGCGCCTATAACGTTGCCTTTAGCGATTGTCTATGTCCTTAATCTGCTCTTCATAGACATTTTCTTGTTTTCCAGCTTATGCCTTAGTCCAGTTATTTTGGTAATAGTATTGTAGAATTATCATATTCACCAGACTTTATGTCTGACCCCCTCTTTTCCATCCTTTTTCTCCCTTCAGGTCCGCAGGTTGGGCCAAGTTCTAGTGGAGTCTAGTTGGATCGCTTATCTTCTGGAAAGCTTGGACTGCTGAAGTAAAGTCCAGCTTGTTATCTTTCTTTTTAATGGCTATTCATGTAATGGGATTATGTACTTGTTTTATCAAGATAGATATTGTACTTGACATTGAATATGGTGTTATGATGAAATCAAACATGTTTTGACTTCTGCTACAATGAAATAAAGTTTTTGAATTTCCAAGTACTATTTTATATCTGTCTTGTTGTAATTTTACTGTTCTATATTCACTTAAAACCTCCATGGAAGTTAATGCATTCCCTTTGTGAGTGACATTAATGGACGTGGGGTGTTACAGCATTGGTGGTGCATCTTCTACTTTAGCTTTCTTTTGTTTAGAGACAGTAAATTTGGAAAATTGTAATAAGCTGTATTTGAATTTCCGTTGCTCTGAAGATGGATGTTGATTTTAGTTATCAGCTTATGCACTGTCTCACCTGTTTTATGTCAAGTATGTTATTATTATATTTTATTCCATTCGCTGTGAGACATTCTACAGGTTCCTTGATTAGTTCATTCCCTTCTTTCCTTTCTTTGACGACCGTTCCGTGCTAGTCGGGACATGTGTACAGCGCACTTCCGGAGGAAATGTAGGCTGGTGCGGAGCGGGCCGTCACATTCTCCCTTCTGGTCTGGGGTTTTATCTTGTATTCCCCGCATTAAAAATCTGTTTCATGTTAAATTGGGTGATGGGGAATCGTGTTTATCCTGGCACGACATTTGGCATGGGCATATTCCTCTTTGCCGAGCTTTTCCTTCTCTATTTCCTTTCATTGCCAATGAATTTTCCTCTGTTGCAAATCTGTTGCATTTTGGCCCCTCAGCGCTTTGCCCTTCCACCATTTTTAATGCCCAAGTCCTTGATAATTTCCTGCTAGCTTCCAACCTGATCATGCATACCCAACCTTCCCTATCTCCTGATAGCTATTTTTGTGCTTTATCATCAAAAAGAGGTTTTTCTGTTGCTTCAGCTTACAATTATATCAATTTTTCTGGAAGATTATTTTCATTTTCCAGAATATGGAAAATCCACCTTCCTCCAAAGGTTCTTTTCTTCAACTGGTGTTTGATTCATTGTAAAATCAATACAAAAGCTAAGTTGCAGAGACTTAATTTGATTGAGAATCCTCACTGTGCTCTTTGCTCCGATCATGTTGAAACCATTGATCATCTTTTATTTGAATGTGAATATTCTTTCCCTGTCCTTGCAGCCACTGGGTCCTTCTTGCTTGGCTTTGTGCCTGAAATTAATTCAGCATTTGATTTTTGGGAATGTAATGATGCAAATGTAGCTTTGGACTCCTTTTTAACAAAATTTTGTTGGTGTATTTGGAAGGAAAGGAATGCAATGATATTTAACAAACCACTGAAGCAATTTAGAGGGTTATGCAAACTCATAATTTTCTGTTTTAACTCATGGTCAGGTCTTGCTCCTCCCTCAGCCAATTTCATGCTCGCCCTCCTGGCAACCATCAGCCCAACGGAGTCTGTGGACTCTAACCATGGCGATTCAAGTCCGGATTTGCACTGATTCTCCTATGGTAGTCTGTGTCTGTATGCTATATTTCTATGGTTCCTTTTTGACTTTCAGATGACCTATGTATATACTTAGCTGTGTTTTGGGTGGTATAGACACTGTTATAATGCTTGCTTTGGCTTGAAGTGTGGTATATCTATTACTCGTTTGCTATAGAACTATGGTCCACCAGTTAGGCTTGTCAACTGGGCTAGCTATTTATATATATTAATATTATGTTTAATCGGCTGTGTAGTTTCGTGCTACACATCCATCCTACTCAAAAAAAAATATAAACCTCGTTCATAAACTCCTTTCACAATTCAATTAGATTTCATTATCATCGATTTCATTTTAAATGAATTCAATTAAAAAGAAATCTCTTAAATTATTATTAATTAAAATAATAATTTACTTCAATCATTAACTGTTGTATCAGTAGTTAACTTCTTTTATTAACTAAATAAATAGTAAATTTCTTTTTAAAATCTTATTAAAAGTAAAAAAATATTCATAAAATTATTTCATTAGATTTATTCAAAACAAATTGATTAAAAAATCAATCCAGTTGAAACGGTTGACTTAGTCAACTCTAAATATTATAACCTTGTTAACTAATTCCAATTAGTCATTCTTTTAAATTAATTAATAATATAATTAATTTAAATAATTCCATTTAATTATTCCTTAAAAACAATTATTTGAATCTTAACCAATAGGATAAGTTCTACTTATCTACTTATAAATCTGATGAACATCAGAAGTTGCTTTATAGAATCAATTAATAAGTATTTATAAATTTAAATAAAAAATAATTATTTTCTTTTAAAAATTTTATTTAAAATAATATATTTCAAATTCTATCTTCAGTTATAAAATAATTTTTATAACTTCATTTATTTGGATTTACCTGACGGTAAAGCCATATTTACAAAACAGTTGATTTTTAGGCCAACTGTTGCTACTTACTCAACCAATACTTCCCATTTGTTAAACAAAACATTTGTTGAATTCAGGTCAATGGTCAGTAATCAAACCAATCATTAAATCAGAACTGTTCATATAATGATAATATGAAAATAAATAACATTAAATATATTTGAGGAATCCGGTTGGATTCCTCCAACCTGTTCTTCACTTCTCCCAATATGTTATCTGTAACGACCCGTGTTTTTCTGGCCAATTATTTAAATTTATTTTAATATTTTAAAATGTTGATTTGAATTTAAATAACTTGAATATTAAAAAGTTTGAATATCTAATTAATATAAATAATATAATAATATTTTAATTTTAAAATATTTGGGAAAATGTTGAATTCGCTATATAATGTGAATTGGCAAAATATAAAGGGTTAATATCGTCTATATTGAAAATATATCGACGATATCGTTCGTTTAACGACCGTTAAGCGTATATTTTATAATTTAATTATATAACGAGTGCAGCGGCGCGGTAGTTTGTAAAATGGCGGTTTGAACTTTAAACGGCCATACAGGATTCAAAATAAGTCGGATTTTCTCGAAATAAGAAACGTCCGGACCAGTTAGACAATATTTTTCTTATGAAAGAGAAAAATCGAGTTTTCGTGTTGTAGATTTTATTTTACGTCCAAATCAAATTTTAAAATAGTCGCTATGGAATTCCTTTATAAATTTTAGCGTTATTTATATAAACTAAAGGGGTTTTTAAATAATTTGAATATCGATTTGGCTTGGAATTCAACCCGAGAGATTTTATCTGGGTAGTGTATACAATTCTGGTCGTATATGGCCAATTTCAATATTTTATTAATATTATATTGAGGAATTTTAAAATTGGTTTATTTTATTTGAATTGGGCAGTTATAAAAGGGACTTTTTTCAAACGACCTCAATTTTCGACGAAACAAATTTTATTGGGACCGCAACAACAAATTATTACTAGATTTCAAGTGGCGCGTCAATCGGGGTTATTTTGTGAGTGTGGAAAAATAAAATACAAAATAAAAACGACCATTTGGACGTGAACGAGCGCTATTCGAGCTAACAGACTCGGAATTGGATGAAACAAGATTCGTTAGGACCGTATCGTCAAATTATACTATACCGTCCAGTTGTGTCACGAACGGAGTTTGTATGTGAGCACAGGAGCGAATAACATCATTCAGAAATAGCGATAAGCACGAAATAAAAATCGACAGTCGCTGTCGACACCACGTTAAGATAAAATATAATAAAACACACTTATATAAGGCCCCCAACTCAGAAAATTCCATCCACAATTCATTTCCGCCCATAATTTTTGCGAAAAACCCACTCATCATATAATCAATTATATCTTCAAATCCATGAAGAATTTGCAAGGCCGACCAAAGGCAAAGTTGTAGATCAAGATAAGGGGAAGCTCCAGTCAAAATTTTGGAAGTTTTCGTTGAGTTTGGTGGTCAGAATTAGCCAAAAACAGTGAAAAACTGACTTCGGTTTTGAGGGATTTGGCGGAGTTTTGGTTAGCATTGACGAGGGACCAAAAGGGAAGTTGTAGAGGAGAGGGAAGGCTACGTTTTTGCTTCGGGTTGGTCGGTCTGAAGTTGGCCGTGGTGATTGGAAAGTGGGGTTGAACGTTGTTGGTGTTTTTGGGTTTTTATTTGAAGTGGCGGATGGATTTGGGTTGTTTCCGGTGGCTGGATGGGTCGTGGTGGTCGAGCGCCTGGAGGTGGTGGAAGCTGGAGGGGAGGCGCGGCTAACCAGGGTGGTCCGGTGGGTCAAGGTGGCCAGAGGCGTCGTAATTTTTGGGACGAACGGGAATTGGGTGGAATCGATTTCAGGGAGGACGGAGGTGACTGGGGGCTCATAGCTACGGGCGATGGACGGCGGTTCTGATGGAGGGTCAAGGTGAGGTTCAGATCGCCTGAAGCGCCGGCCGTGGGTGATCGAAGGCATCATGTTTTTCAAAGGGAGTAAGAAGAAGGGTTCGAATTTCTGGGTGAGGGAAGACGCGTTATGCGGAGATTAGGAGGAGCTGACGCGGCGGGGTTTTAATTAAAAGGTAATTATAATTTAAAATATTTAATTAAATTCTCGTAAATTTTTATAAACTTTAAACCCGCATATCTTCCTCATACCTTAACGAAATCTGACGGAACTGGATCCGTTGGGATCGTAGGGACGAGGCCTAGACGATGGCACTGACTAGGCACTGATCTGACGCAGTTGAAATTTCAGAAAATTTTGAACGTTCGCTGCAAATTAAAAGGAACAAACACGTCCATCGTCAACCGTAATCACTGGTGAGTTAATTCTCACACTTCTCTGGACTACCGTGATGTGATAAATCCATACAATTTAAAATATCAGTTAAATTGGTTGATTGGATGCTATGGTTGTTGTTGGTTGCTAGTGTTTGATTGGCTGACCCTATTTATTCGTCGTTTTAATGCATTTTATTGTGTGTTATTATCAAATATTATACTAAACTGTGACGCAGGGAAGAACAGGTAGGATGAATCAAACCGGATTCCTCAAATTTATTGTGTGTTATTTATTATTTATATTGTTCATACATATGAATTATTAACCCAGAATGATACTTAAACCTGTTCAAAATGGATGGACATTAATCATGGTTTGATATTAATTAATCGACAACATTGAGTAAGTCATTGGCAGTGATGGTGTAAAATCCATCGGTTATGGCGTCGTTTTGCCGTTAGGCAAACCGAAGAAGATTTTAGTTTTAAATTATCGTTATAACTGAAATGAAATCTAAAATTGGTAATACAAGTTAATTAAAATAGAAATTTATTAAATATATTTATAACCATGTTTTATATAAGAATTTATGTAAACATTTTATAAAACGAATCATTATGTCATTAATGATTTAGAAGGCAGAAATTTATATACGAATTTGTAAAATTGGATAATGGTTTTTATAAAACAATTAAATGATATTTTTAAATTTGTTAAGTTATTAATTAATTTAAAAAGGGGAAATAGTGAATGGATCCCAGTCAATGATTAACTGATGTTGACAGTCGACAAAGGAGACTGTTTCAATCAAAGTTGACAGCTAGGATGATTTGATTTTAATTTAATTTAATCAAATCGATATTTTCCAAACATTCGTTAAACTTAACGAACGTTATTTAAAAGTATTTAATCTTTGATTAACTATATTTCAAAATGATTATCAAGTTAATTTTTTCAATTAAGATAATTATTATTTAATAATCTTTTAAAATGATTAATTATTTTATTTCTAGTTTATAATGGAAATAACTACGATTAAAGTAGTTAATGCTAAAGTAAATTATCATTTTAGGTAAGGATAATTAAAGAGATTATAGAAATGGTAAATTACATTTAAATGGTGATCAAATGAAAATAAGTTGGGTATGATCTAGTAAAAGCTTTATAAAAGAGTTATGACCTGGGTTTACAAACCAAGTTGTAAAATGACTCATAAGTCGACACGAGGATTCCAATAAGAACATGCTTAATTAAGTAATTTAACTAATTTCTTTTAATTAGAATTTAATTAAGAAGTAACCACGTGTCGATAAGATTTGATTAAAGTTTAGTAAGAGTTTTATAAAAGGATTTTTAATTCAAGTTTACAAACCATGTTTGCAAGTATGATTTGTAAGATAAATGCGAGGGTTTTAACAAGGTTTTAATTGAGTGGATTTGATTACAATAAGGGTTTCAAAGGAGATTGTTAAGTGGATTTGTGAAAAGATGATTAATAGTTAATAAATCAAGTTAGGAGATTGTAAGGTGATTACTTATGAAAGATATGATTTGTAAAACCATATTTGGATCAAATGGAAAATATGAATTTGTCGAAGGAATTTACCTAAATAAGGCTTAAAGAAAAGGGTTTGGATTATTTACTTAATAAATTAAGTAAAGAGGTGCTAAGGGGATTACCAAAGGAAGAAGTGGGTTAAAGTACCATATTTGAATCGAAAGGCAAATAAGATTGTGTCGAGCAGCTTACTAAATCAAGAAACGAGAATTAGAATGTAAAGTGGGTTTTCAAATGAAATGAAATGATTTATAGAATCATAGTGAATAGAATTTGAAATGAAATATCAGGATTTTAAGTGGTAAACTTTTATTGTCTGGAGATAAGAACGTTGTCGGTCAACGGCTGAGAGGTAATTAAAATACCCCAACTTGGGCGACTTCACTATTGTCAAAAAGATGATATTAATTTGCAATGGTAAAGAATGTTGGAAATAATATATTGAGATAACTTTGCAATATTTATTCGTAATGGTTTAGAAATATAATAAAACCTTTAGACTTAAAATAAGTGATGTATTATTTGGGTCAGACGTGAAATATGATTTTTACTTATATAATGTAATTAAAAGTATAACTCTATTTCAAATGGTAATAGAAAGGTAAAGGGGATTATGGAACTATAACGATATTTGCAAGGATAAGAACATATAGGAAATGGTCCGAAAATAGAAATGATGTTTTTCCAAGATAAAGAGAAAATAGAGTGGGGTTATGTAATATATAAGAATATTTCCGAATAAAGGAGATAAAACTAAAATTGGGTAAATACGTTATCCTAAAGAGAATATCGATCAGTGTTTTTCAAAGTAATGAAAACAGAAGGATTTGGTTGAAATAGGATTTATGAAATCAATATGAATCGATGAAATGGTTAACTAAAGTATTTTAATCTAAACGACCTGATCTGCAAATGTACTTAACATCACTATTAAGATTTGATAGTTAAACAACTGACTATCAAATGAAATATTTTACCTACTTTTTGACGTGTTGTTTCGAAGAGACCGTGTTGTTTCGAAGAGACCGGGATGGGAACTAGACCCAAAACCACTTCGAATTAACTGTACGTTCGCGACTAATTCGCAGACGATGTAGATGGAGCATTGAAGACCGTATATCTTCATAAATGGAGGAACCACTAATAATCTAAAAATCGACGCAGAGATATACTGGGGTTCTGTCATGGTTGAAATATACGGGTTGCAAGGACTTCTCGCTACTGATCCTTGGGGTGATTCCTATATAGGATGCGGTATAAGAGTGCCTTCGGTTCATCCTCTTCCTGGATGACTTGTATGGACGAATGTCTGACATGGTATTTCCAGATAGTCACGTATATGGATTTCTTCAACCATACCAAGAGTGGAAGCGGAGAAGGAAACTTCTTTAGCTAACGCGTAATGTATTGTTATAGATGTCAATCAGTGATTTCGAAGGTTCTGGCAATGTGGCATTCGAAGAGAATCTGATGTGAAGATAAAACATAGCCTCAAGCCTCATCAACCGGGAAATGACAAAAATCGGGCAGGCAAGATGGCTATGTGGGTCGCTCCCATTAGGGTGTATAATCACCTATCTAGAGAAATTCCATTTGCTTCTTTAATCTATCAATGCTGTCCCTTTTCGGGAAACGGTGGTTTGAGCCCAACCGTTGGTGATATACATTCGATACACTCAAGCGAAATGAGTAGTCAGTCATGTGTGGGACGGGTTGCAAGACGTTCTTGTTGAATCTAGTGTATTCGCCTCTAGAGATACACTACCGGCAGGTGGTCCCATACCTTGTGATAGTCGGAATCCAATTTCCAATAAGCGCCCATGGTTTTTGATTTTATACTATATATGTAGAACGTGAGATGCAAGTGTTCTTCTAATTTGTTATTTATTTGTGGTTTGATAAACACTACTATAATATCAGATAAGATATGGTTTCAAAAATGGTTTGGGTTATAGTAAGGTAAAAACCGTCCATGTTTATGTGTGGACTGGTCTTACTATTATCCTTTTATTTCAAAAGGATTTCCAAAGTTAAACAAGTTGTTTGTGTTATGAATTTATCACTGATAGTATTCCATACTGACTCGGTGAATTTTGTTTTAAATCAAATGTGCTCGGGTCAGACCGAGTATATTACATGTTAGTTTTCGCTTGGAGTCCCAGGAGCTGGAAGCAGGAGGCTTCACCGTTAGTTATTCAAAGTGTATTTCCGCTGTGTCTGATATATGATGTACTCTGATGATTGGTATGTATATATATATATCTATTTTTGTAAAGTGGTTTGATATATTATATTTATTCGTTCCGCTGTGAGATTCTGATGTGTTCTTCTTCTTTCTTCTATTCTAACATCTCTTTCTTTCTTTTCTCACCCTCTAACTTCCTTCTATTAACAGTCAGGGGTTCGATACTTGGGTTTTTGGCAAGTGATACGAGATTGTGTATTATCATTGAAAATTCGAGCATCGAATTTTCCCGAGCCATTACAGTTGGTATCAGAGCTATTGGTTTAGTGATAACCTTAGCTCTGTGGTGTAACTAAATAGAGATGGGGTTGGTTATACCCTAGATTGAGTTGAGTGTATGTATATCGAGAGCGCGTATTTGTATTTGAATATAAAATTAGTTTAGATATTTTGGAAATAGGGTAAATGAAATAATTTTACCCAATTATAGTTATGTATAGAAAAGGAAATTATTTTATCGTATCATTGAAGTATCTGATCGTTGGATTGATTTGGGAGGAAATTAAAATCAAATATGGGAATACGACTTACCTTGGATAAGTCGAGTTAAATCAGAATTGGATATAGTGTTGGAATTGAATAAGATACATTTGGAATTTGGTAGTCAAATAAATAATTTGATAAGAAATCAGTTTGATACCAAAAATGAAACAAAATGGGAAATATAAATATTGAATTGAAATGTTTTATTTGGATTGTTTTGCATTGTTTGTTTGTTTGATTTATGTTGAATGGTTTTATACGATTCCCCAATAGTTAAAATTAAAGAGTTGAACAAATTAAAGGGTTAAGAAAAATGATTTTTGTATAACAAGGGTGATTAGAAACCAAGGATTTAAACCAATAAGTATGCCAAGTGTTTGATTTGGGGATTTGTGTAATCACGGGTATATCATCGAAATATTATCCTATATGTTGTTACTTACCTGGTGATGCAGTTGGGTACATGTATGAGATGGCTTTGAATTGGATTGCGTTGATTGTTATATATTGAGAATTATGCTTAATAACGCTCGCAAAAAGGTACGCCTACGCAAAATATAAATTTTTGTTTCTGATTTGGATTTTGAGTTTTGATTTTGGATTTTTTGACCATGAGATTCAATGTATATATATTTGTTGAACTTGCGATATTGCAGATGTACCTCCGTGCAGGGGTGACTCTGCCAAAAAATTTCCAAAATTTAAGGTGTTAGAAAATTTTGAAGATTTTGGAAAATTTTATTATTTGAAATTATTTTGTTTTTAAACCAATCAGATTAGTTTTGGAAATAAAATTGATTTTGAATTGAATATATTTGTAAAGATAATGGGGTTGTACCATTCTTTCTACCTTAGCAATTTCGAGGACGAAATTATTTTAAGGTGGAAGGAATGTAACGACCCGTGTTTTTCTGGCCTATTATTTAAATTTATTTTAATATTTTAAAATGTTGATTTGAATTTAAATAACTTGAATATTAAAAAGTTTGAATATTTAATTAATATAATTAATATAATAATATTTTAATTTTAAAATATTTGGGAAGATGTTGAATTCACTGTGTAATGTGAATTGGCAAAATATAAAGGGTTAATATCGTCTATATTGAAAATATATCGACGATATCGTTCGTTTAACGATCGTTGTGCGTATAGTTTATAATTCAATTATATAACGAGCTGCAGCGGCGCGGTAGTTCGTAAAATGGCAGTTTGAACTTTAAACGACCGTACATGATTCAAAATAAGTTGGATTTTCTCGAAACAAGAAACGTCCGGACTAGTTAGACGATATTTTTCTTATGAAAGAGAAAAATCTAGATTTCGTGTTGTAGATTTTATTATATGTCCAAATCAAATTTTAAAATAGTCGCTATGGAATTCCTTTATAAATTTTAGTGTTATTTATATTAAATAAAGGGGTTTTTAAATAATTTGAATATCGATTTGGCTTGGAATTCAATCCGGGATATTTTATCTGGGTAGTGTATACAATTCTGGTCGTATATGGCCAATTTCAATGTTTTATTAATATTATATTGAGGAATTTTAAAATTGGTTTATTTTATTTGAATTGGGCAGTTATAAAGGGACTTTTTTTCAAACGACCTCAGTTTTCGACGAAACAAATTTTATTGAGACTGCAACGACAAATTATTGCTAGATTTCAAGTGGCGCGTCAATCGAGGTTATTTTGTGAGCGTGGCAAAATAAAATGCAAAATAAGACGTGAACGAGCGCTATCCGAGCTAACGGACTCGGAATTGGACGAAACAAGATTCGTTAGGACCGTATCGTCAAATTATAATATGTCGTCCAGTTGTGTCACGAACGGAGTTTGTATGTGAGCACAGGAGCGAATAACAACATTCAGAAATAGCGATAAGCACGAAATAAAAAATCGTCAGTCACTGTCAGACATCACGTCAAGATAAAATATAATAAAACACACTTATTACGTTCATTTTCTCTCCCTCAAATTTCACTTTGATCTACTCAAACTAGTCAAGGAATTTGCCGGAATTCTCTAAGTGTAACAAGTAGTGATGTAGATCTACAATTCCTCGAAGACTTGATTGAATTTCAATGATTCAATAGTGGATTTGGTGCTAGATCTTTGCTTAGAAGTGATTGGAGAAGGTAGAATCGCTTGGAATGGAGTAGAAAATAGTTGGGCATCCTTTCGGGGTCTTAGTAATCGGTTCTCATTAATGTGGAGTTCGTCCGCTATTTACAGGTGTGAGAATGGCTGAAATATAGTGTGCAGGTTTTGGGTCGACATCAAAGTTATTAACGAAAATGCCACTACCAGTTGTTGCCTGTTGTCAAGCTCCTAACCGACCAGATTGGTGTCGAATGACCTAAATGAGATCAGACCGACCAGATTGATACCGACCGAACCATTTAATGCCCGTGCCTTGTATTCAGATCGACCGACTCATATATTTTGTAACCCTACCGCCACCTTGTACTTTAAGTCGACCCGTGTGTCTCTTCTAACACCGACCCATCCTGTATTAGAATTGACCGACCCATATTGTTTTGAAAGTGGCCGACCCGTTCTTTCATATTGATACTGACCCATTGCATGATGAACTAGACAAACCCGATGCATGATGAAACCCATCTTTCTGACCGACCCATAATGAAACGTTTGGACCGATCCATGATTAACTTGATAATTAAATCACATTGTTTTATTTGTTTGATCCATCAGTGTATGTGTGATTTTTTAGGGATAACACAAACGTTACATATTTCATTTCAAAACTTTTTCCTTTATTTATTTATACCCCTTTCAAATCATTATGACAACTTATGCATTGTCTAAAATCACACTGCGATCCTTTTAACGATCTTTAATTTATAAATCAAATAGCTCAATTTATTATTTGTAATAGTTGTTACAAAATTCATTTTTCAAAACTCTTACCTCATTTACAAATCCCATGTGTAAATTATTACCGATAACTAATCTTCCAATTACATTTCTAAACTCTTAACTTCCATTTACAAAATCATTTGTAAATCATTTACGACAACTTATATTTACTGCCATTTCTAAAACCTTTTATTTAGCTCATACTCTCATCTTCAACTAACATTCCGAACTTCAGAACATAACATTCCGAATTTTGGAATAATTTCAACTCCGCTCCACATTCTGAACTTTAGAATATCATATTTCGAACCTCGGAATAAATCTCACTTATCCAATTCGTACCATTTTCCAGTTTCTCAATTTCTTTTTTCTGACTTCAAATATTAAATAAATATTTGATTTAAGCTATCATATTCGCTTAAAATTCCTTTTATAACTTCGTTATAAAAACTCGGGTTTTTAATATAAACTACGTTCATAAACTCATTTCACAATTCAACTAGATTTCGTTACACTTCAGTTTCATTTTAAATGAATTTCAATTAAAAAGAAATCTCTTAAATTATTATTAATTAAAATAATAATTTACTTCAATCATTAACTACTGTATCAGTAATTAACTTCTTTTATTAACTAAATAAATAGTAAATTTCTTTTTAAAATCTTATTAAAATTACCCGACACTCCTAGCTCTGTTGGTTATAGGTGGGCGAATTGGGATGAGACATAGGTCTCAGGTTCGAGGGTCACCTCTACCAATTTCTAGGGGTGACTACCTAGCTAGCGTGAAGGCATTGAAATATCGGGGTATATCACTACCCGTGGGTTTACTAAGACCGACAAGAAATGGCTTGAGTGAAGTCCTAGGTTCCACACGTAAATCAAAAAAAAACCTTATTGAAATTAAACAAATATTCATAAAATTATTTCATTAGATTTATTTGAAACAAACTGATTAAAAAATCAATCCAGTTGAAACGGTTGACTTAGTCAACTCTAAATACGATTATCTTGTTAACCGATTCCAATTAGTCATTCCTTTAAATTAATTAATAATACAATTAGTTTAAATAATTCCATTTAATTATTCCTTAAAAAAAATATTCAAATCTTAACCGTTAGGTTAAGTTCTACTTATCTACTTATAAATCTGATGAACATCAGAAGTTGCTTTATAGTATCAATTAATAATTATTTCTAAATTTAAATATTAAATATTTATTTTCTTTTAAAAACTTTTATTTAAAATAATGTATTTCAATTTCTATCTTCAGTTATAAAATAAATTTATAACTTCATTTATGTCTATTTACCTGACGGCAGATCCATATTTACAAAACGATTGATTTTTAGGCCAACTGTAACACCCCACACCCGCTACGGTCACTCGCTAAGGGAATGCCATAACATCGGTGGAGTATTTTAAGTGAATATAGAACAGAAAAATTACAACAAGACAGATATAAGTAATACTTGAAACTTTTAAAACATCATTTCATTGCAGCGGAAAGTAAAACATGTTTGGTTACATCACAAAACCATAATAAGAGTCAAGTACAAAATATCCATCCTGATAAATAAAAGTACATAATCCCAATACATGAACTGATAGCCATAAAAGAAAGGGTAAGCTGAGCTCTACATCTATGGTCCAAGCTCCAAAAGAGAATAAAGCAGCCTGATCAAAGCCCACTCGTACTGGGCCCACTCTGATCACCTGAGGGTTGGGAAAAATATAAAAACAACGGGGTCAGACATAAGTCTGAGCGAGTCCTATAACTTTAACAATACAATCATTAAAGTAACCAGAGAAGACATAAGCTTGATATACGGTAACGTCTGGGGATGAATGGCTACACTAAGCAGCTTGGTAGACTTAGGATAAACTAAGATAACCGTAAAGACACATCTACCCACCCAAGGATAATTACTACACTGCACCACACCAGTCATTCCTACTTAAAGGTTGATCCCACTAAGTGTACTTAGTAATTTAGTAGTTTCGTGTACCCCTATCTGACTACATAGGTGTACCCACTATTCCCCAAGCGATCGGCTCCCCTACGTAGATACCCGTGCTGGTCCCACGATGGGGTGTATCATTCCCCAAAGTGGCAACCTGATAATATCAACGGTGCACGGCTTTATATCTACACGATGCAACAACGACTTACCAACCAGCCCGGGTCCACACACGCATATGAAACCCGTTGGTCCTGCGTTGCCACCGCTAACCCGGTTTGGCCTCTTATAGTCAAGCCCAATATGCGTGTCCCGTCACTCGACTAGAGTCGAGCCTACTAAGATACGTTTGGGATATTGGTTGAAATGGGCCCCCACAAGCTACCACCTAAGCTTGTTATTTCTAGTGAATCCCACTTAACCCTTTAACCATGTCCACTTACATGTTATACATTTTGGCTAAGTCATTTAATCATATTCTAGTTGTCATACAAGGTACCCACTAGATTTCCACATGCCACCCAAAGCACTTACTTAACCCTTTAACCATGTTTTAATTACATGTTTCACTTTGGTTAAGTATTCTAATCGTATTTTCTATTGCCACCCAAGGCAACCCACTAGTCTCCTCATGCCACCCAAGGCACCCACTTAACCCCTCATGTCCATCTACATGCTAATATGGTCAAGTGTTTCTTAATTAATTAAGACCGTGATCTTCATAAAGACCTCTCACATTAGACTATCTTTTATGACTGCTGGTTAAGCCGGTTGGGTCCGGGCAGCCTTATGTCATAACCGAGTCTAACCTCGTGTCTTTACATTAATCACGTATTTAGTTTCTGCCTAAGACCTCTCACATTGGGCTAACATTTGTAGCAACTGGTTAAGCCGGTTGGGTCCGGGCAGTTTTACGCTACAACTGAGTCCAACCTCGTGTCTTAGTCGATTAATTACACCTAATTAATCACCCTCATATTTATATTAATTATCCCTAATTAATTACACATTTTTAAGAATATGGGTAGACCTAACTAAATAGGTAAATTCCCAATTCCATAGTATGGGTAGACCTAACTTAATAGGTAAATTCCCAACTCCATAATATGGGTAGACCTAACTCAATAGGTAAATTCCCAATTATGTCCATTTAATTTGTGGTATGCTTAATCATACCCAATTCACATCATTTTATTAATATGCATATTAACCCCATCGTTCCCCACGTAATTCGTTCTCATAACGTGACATAATAAAAGGGAAGATTCATCACAAATGTAATGGGTTTAACCAACATAGCATATAACTTTATCATGGGTCCAAAAGGTGTCAACTTGCATATATGAGCATACATTAAACCCAACTAGCATTTAACCCAAACTTGCATTATGCATATCATAAAAAGAGACAACTTGCATATGAACTTGCACATAAACTTGCATATGAAATTGCACATAAACTTGCATGTGAACTTGCATAACATGTCATACATAGAGGCAAACTCGCATATGTTATGCATATCATAAAAAGAGGCAAACTTGCATATGAACTTGCATCATAATAGGGTAAACATGCATATGTATGCATAGCATACAAAGGTGTCATCTTGCATATGTATGCATCTTATTTAAAAAGGGTAGACTTGCATGTCATAATGTATGCATAAAACCAAACACTTAGCATGCCTAAAATCAAATACTTAGCATGCATAAAATCAAATACTTAGCATGCCTAAAATCAAACACTTAGCATGCATAAAATCAAATACTTAGCATGCATAAAACCAAACACTTAGCATGCATAAAATCAAATACTTAGCATGCATAAAATCAAACACTTAACATGCATAAAACTCACCACTTAACTTACATAAACCCATATATTTAACTTGCATAAACCCACATACTTATCTTGCATAAACCCACATACTTAACTTGCATAAACCCACATACTTAACTTGCATAACCCACATACTTAACTTGCATAACCCACATACTTAACTTGCATAAACATAGGGTTAACATTAAACATAGATTAGCAAACTAACATCATATCATATGATTTAAAACCCACAAATCCGCATACAAAACCGCATGATCTCATCATATCTCATCTACTTAATTTAGCAATTGGTTATTAAAGTGATAGAAACTCACCAAAACCAAGATTAGCAAACTTATGAAGTAGAACTAGTTGCTATACAAGAAGGAGATGATGATTAGAGGTTGATTAGCTTGCAACTTTCTTCATAAACTAGTGGAGGCTCCTCTCAAGTTTGATTTTGGCGGCATGATGGCATCATTTCTATTTTTAGTAGGGATTAGGCTTGCATTAGGGTGTATTTATAGGATTAGGGTGTGTTTTAGACCATAGGATTAACCCTAGGTTAGATTAGGTCTGTCAGATTTAGGAAGTTTCCAGAAACCAGCCCCAAAGCCTAACCCAAACTCAACTAGGTGCACCAGGCCAGCATCAGCCGACAGGGCAAGTCGACAGCCCTGTCGATAGCCAAGTCGACAGGCATGTCGACAGGCAAGTCGACAGCCCTGTCGACAGCCATGTCGACCAGGCTGGGCGGGAGTTTTCCCGCCTGGCCCCATTTCTGCATGTTTCGAAATTTGAACCTGAATTTTTAAATCTTTTTTGAACTTTAAATTTTCTGCAAACTTCATTGGGCCATAACTGGGCCATACGGACTCCGATTCTCGAAAACTCGGACTCTATTTCGCGTATTTTTCCGAGACGAACGCAATGACGCAGCCCGTTTCCCCTGATTCTCACATCTGAGATTATTTATTCTGCAATTAGTGAATTTTAGTATTAACTAAAATTCGGGGTGTTACATTCTCCCCTCCTTAAAGGATTTCGTCCCCGAAATCTCTAAGCTAAGGAGAATGCATATCCTACCATCCAAACAATCATCTACTCAATCCATCAAACACGGGCATCCATTGTCCTTAAAACAATTTCTAATGATGTATGAGCATATGCAAAAAGTGTGTGTATATGTTCCCTATCTAATGTATGAACATATGCAAACCATGATAGTGCCATGCATCCATTATGTATGCGAGAGAACCCTATCGACACATACAACATCTACATGAGTGCACAATCATTCACCAAAATGCATCATCCATATGATAACACAACCATTATACATCCATAAATATAGCTGCCTACACACAATTATATGCAATATGAAGTGATTGAGCCGATCTAGTGCCTAGAGTGTGTATATATGCATCCACGAGCAACCACTAGCAAACACTTGCATCCACTTGCATCCATCAACCATAACATGTCTCAAACACATGTTTCAACCATAGGTTTTACCCTATCTAAAGGTCAAAGGTACTAATGAGAGGACATACTAAAGATAAGATAAGCACTAGACAAACGATAAAGGAGATGTTTAAAGGACATACCCTAAAAAAAAAGGAATGGGTATAACGAACGCATCTTCGCTTCTGTCTCCCCAGTAGCACTGCTCTCACCTTCTCCCCTTTTCATTTTGGACTAGTCGAACCTCTCTGTTTCTCAACTTCCCAATCCCTGACCCAAGGATGCGGGTAGGAGCTCGTCGAATAATCACATCACGCTTTACTTCTTTAAGCAAGCTCGGCTCTACCGCCTCTACGGTCTCATGTAGGCACTTCCTCACATGGAATACATCATGTACACCACTAAGTCTGTCGGGCAACTCCACCCTCTCGGTCTGACCGTCCGTTTGAGGATGATATGCGGTACTCAAACACAACTGAGTCCCTACCGCCTCTTGCAAACTCTTCCAAAACTCTCTAGTGAAGATAGGACCTCGATCGCTCACTATACTGGAAGGTACACCATGCAATCTAATAATCTCTCGAATGTAAACTGAAGCTAGACATGGAACAGTCCTCTTGCTCTTCACGGGTATGAAATGGGCACACTTAGTAAGTCTATCTACCACAACCCAAATCCCCGTATTACCCTTCCTTGATTTCGGTAATCCATCAAGACACTATCCCACTTCCTTAGCGGAACTTCCAATGGGTGAAGCAACCCACTTGGTTTCTTTTGCTCCGCTTTCACCAAGCATCTAGCGACATACTCGGCCATGTCTTTCTTCATACCGGCCCAAAAGAAAACTCGCTTCATGTCTTGGTACATCTTGTCCCTACCGGGATGAATGGTCATCTTCGACCGATGTGCATCATCAAATATAGCCTTCCTCAAACCCCTGTCTTGCGGTACGCAAAGTCTACCGCCTCTACCAACTTAACTAACTGTGGGTCGTCCCGCTGCTCCGCCAATACGCCCCAAAAGAGTAGGCCTAACCTCCAAGGAGGCTAGCAAACCGGGTACAAAGTCAACGGAAGGTCTAAAGTCAAACATAGTAATAAACTCTAAACTCCGTCGTTCAACGAACAATGAACTCAAGGACAACCTTTTTCTTCTTAAGGCATTCGTCACCACGTTACCCTTGCCATGGGTATACGCTATCTCAAACTCATAGGATGCCAAGAATCCCATCCACTTTTGCTGCCCTTAGACTATGCGCTCGAAGAGTCTCCAACACTTCCCTAAGATGTAGGGCATGCTTTTCTCCACTTCTAGAGAAAACCGGGATAATACCAAAATCATCAAAACTGTCCATCTCTCACGCAGACCACCCTAGTCGAACTCGACATCCCCCAAATGCATGCCCCAAAGGCCTAAACCAATATCAGACTAACAACCAAGGGATACCTCCTTCGAATTCAGACGACCTACGTGAGATGATACTAGTAAAAATGGCTAAATAATTAAGCCCTTGTCCAACTCTAGATGTCCTTGCCAGTCTCACTCCAACACCACCGTTTATTCCATAACTGGCTCGGCTCAACCTATTAAAGCCATCCGGAGTCCTAAAAGCAGCCTTCTCTATACTATCCTCAGCCACTCTCAACTGACGAAACCCCGTGGCTAAGTCCAACTTATGAAACTACTGAGGCGCCAACTAATTGGAAAAAGATCATCAATCCTCGGCAATGGGTGTCTATTCTTCTTTGTGAGTTTATTTAGCTCTCTTTAGCCTACACAAAGTCTGAGGGACCCATCCGCCTTCATAGCAAAAACTACCGGAGCACCCCACTCCGATATACTTCGTCTTCTAAACCCCTTCTCAAGCAAATTGCCTACTTGCTTATGGAGTTCCCTCCTCTCACGAGGAGCCACGTGGCACCCTGGCCAAGGTACTGGTTTGGCATTGTCTAACAGATATATTCGGAAGTCAATTTCCCGCTCCGGAGGTAAGCCCTTCACCTCCTCAAACCCATCCGAGTATTCCCGGATCACTCTAACAGATCGCAACTCTCGACCGACGTGTCAAGCGATTCTAGATAACTTAGCATAACAGTTTCCATGGGATTACAAGAGATCTCGAGAGTGTTACCCAAGCGGGTCATAAGCCTAACAACTCTCCCTTCAAAATCAAGAACGGCACCCCTACTGGATAACCAGTCCATGCCCAACACTAACCCATAGCCCGTGAAGCCCAAAAAGCATCACATCTAAACTCAGCGCTAAGTATAGCAACTTTCAAACCCAAAAACATCATGGAGCCCCAATTGGGTTTGAAACAACCAAGGGATCATCTACTAACTGGTGTCTAAGTGCAGTGACTCAACTAACAATAATGAAATAAACGAACTTGATGCGTCAAAATCAAATAAAGTTTGACCCGGATAATCAAACAGAAAAACTAGACTTTCAATGGAAATAGTTCTACCTCTTCCCTGAATCGGTGGAACCGCGAGAGCCTGAGCTTGCCCCCTTGCCTGAGTTGGTGCCAAAAGAACTTGCACCTGTCCTCCTGAGGTAGATCCCGTCCTTTGCCCTTTCTTAGGGCAGTCTTTCACTAGATGTCCTGCTTCGTCACAGTGGAAGCAGCCAGCCTTCCTCTTCTTGCGACAATCCTTGCTTAGGTGGCCTAGTGTCCCACAACTGAAGCATTTCTTCTTTCCCTTGCCACCGTTACCTTTCCCACCCTTGTTTTGCTGTTGCTGTTGAGGTCTCTTCTGATCTCCTTTCTTCTCGGGTGCTTTATTAGCATTGGGACCCTTCTCTTCCTCATGCATAAGTGCCATGTCTACTAGCTTCTCAAAAGTGGCCACCACAAGGATGTGAGACATAGCCAATCCATACATTGGTTCATTCAAGCCTTTAACGAACCTCAAAGCTTTCTCTTCCGGTGTGTTTACCAGGTCTATGTTGAACCTCGCTAACTGATTAAACTTGTTAACATATTCTTTCACCGACAAGTTCCCTTGCTTTAAGTTCAAGAACCTTTCCACGTACAGATTTTCTTCCGCTTTTGAGAGAAACTTTGCCTCAAACCTTCGCCTGAAATCCACCCAAGAGTCCACAGGGCGTTCTCCATTAGTGACCTCCCACCAGAACGAGGCCTCTCCCTCCATTAACCAAGCGGCTAACTTGACTTTCTTTCCCTCTTCCACTTCCAAGATTTCCATTAATTCTTCCGTCTCTTTCATCCAATCCCTAGCTCCCACAAAAGGTTTCCCTCCCATAGCCTTAAACTTCCTACAAGTCATAGCAAAAGTATCCGCGCGAGGAGGAACGAGTGCAACGGGTGGAGGAGGAACATTTGCTGGACCTGCAGCGGCGGCCCTAGCCTCTAACAACCTCCTATACCATACTGGTACCGCTATACCGTCCGGAAGATAAAGATCTTCAGCCATGCTGAGACGAAAAAGGAAAGATTCAAACGGAGAATTCAAAAGATAAAGATATGGCTATCGGGGATTATGCTTTTCTTAAAAAAAAAACTTTTCTCTTAAAAGACATGTTTTTGAAAATACTCCTTTCAAAAATATTCTTAGAAAATAGTTTTCTAAAAGTTTTATCTGTTCCGGTAACCTTTGCTCTGATACCACGTGTAACACCCCACACCCGCTACGGTCACTCGCTAAGGGAATGCCATAACATCGGTGGAGTATTTTAAGTGAATATAGAACAGAAAAATTACAACAAGACAGATATAAGTAATACTTGAAACTTTTAAAACATCATTTCATTGCAGCGGAAAGTAAAACATGTTTGGTTACATCACAAAACCATAATAAGAGTCAAGTACAAAATATCCATCCTGATAAATAAAAGTACATAATCCCAATACATGAACTGATAGCCATAAAAGAAAGGGTAAGCTGAGCTCTACATCTATGGTCCAAGCTCCAAAAGAGAATAAAGCAGCCTGATCAAAGCCCACTCGTACTGGGCCCACTCTGATCACCTGAGGGTTGGGAAAAAGATAAAAACAACGGGGTCAGACATAAGTCTGAGCGAGTCCTATAACTTTAACAATACAATCATTAAAGTAACCAGAGAAGACATAAGCTTGATATACGGTAACGTCTGGGGATGAATGGCTACACTAAGCAGCTTGGTAGACTTAGGATAAACTAAGATAACCGTAAAGACACATCTACCCACCCAAGGATAATTACTACACTGCACCACACCAGTCATTCCTACTTAAAGGTTGATCCCACTAAGTGTACTTAGTAATTTAGTAGTTTCGTGTACCCCTATCTGAATACATAGGTGTACCCATTATTCCCCAAGCGATCGGCTCCCCTACGTATATACCCGTGCTGGTCCCACGATGGAGTGTATCATTCCCCAAAGTGGCAACCTGATAATATCAACGGTGTACGGCTTTATATCTACACGATGCAACAACGACTTACCAACCAGCCCGGGTCCACACACGCATATGAAACCCGTTGGTCCTGCGTTGCCACCGCTAACCCGGTTTGGCCTCTTATAGTCAAGCCCAATATGCGTGTCCCGTCACTCGACTAGAGTCGAGCCTACTAAGATACGTTTGGGATATTGGTTGAAATGGGCCCCCACAAGCTACCACCTAAGCTTGTTATTTCTAGTGAATCCCACTTAACCCTTTAACCATGTCCACTTACATGTTATACATTTTGGCCAAGTCATTTAATCATATTCTAGTTGTCATACAAGGTACCCACTAGATTTCCACATGCCACCCAAAGCACTTACTTAACCCTTTAACCATGTTTTAATTACATGTTTCACTTTGGTTAAGTATTCTAATCGTATTTTCTATTGCCACCCAAGGCAACCCACTAGTCTCTTCATGCCACCCAAGGCACCCACTTAACCCCTCATGTCCATCTACATGCTAATATGGTCAAGTGTTTCTTAATTAATTAAGACCGTGATCTTCATAAAGACCTCTCACATTAGACTATCTTTTATGACTGCTGGTTAAGCCGGTTGGGTCCGGGCAGCCTTATGTCATAACCGAGTCTAACCTCGTGTCTTTACATTAATCACGTATTTAGTTTCTGCCTAAGACCTCTCACATTGGGCTAACATTTGTAGCAACTGGTTAAGCCGGTTGGGTCCGGGCAGTTTTACGCTACAACTGAGTCCAACCTCGTGTCTTAGTCGATTAATTACACCTAATTAATCACCCTCATATTTATATTAATTATCCCTAATTAATTACACATTTTTAAGAATATGGGTAGACCTAACTAAATAGGTAAATTCCCGATTCCATAGTATGGGTAGACCTAACTTAATAGGTAAATTCCCAACTCCATAATATGGGTAGACCTAACTCAATAGGTAAATTCCCAATTATGTCCATTTAATTTGTGGTATGCTTAATCATACCCAATTCACATCATTTTATTAATATGCATATTAACCCCATCGTTCCCCACGTAATTCGTTCTCATAATGTGACATAATAAAAGGGAAAATTCATCACAAATGTCATGGGTTTAACCAACATAGCATATAACTTTATCATGGGTCCAAAATGTGTCAACTTGCATATATGAGCATACATTAAACCCAACTAGCATTTAACCCAAACTTGCATTATGCATATCATAAAAAGAGACAACTTGCATATGAACTTGCACATAAATTTGCATATGAAATTGCACATAAACTTGCATGTGAACTTGCATAACATGTCATACATAGAGGCAAACTCGCATATGTTATGCATATCATAAAAAGAGGCAAACTTGCATATGAACTTGCATCATAATAGGGTAAACATGCATATGTGTGCATAGCATACAAAGGTGTCATCTTGCATATGTATGCATCTTATTTTAAAAGGGTAGACTTGCATGTCATAATGTATGCATAAAACCAAACACTTAGCATGCCTAAAATCAAATACTTAGCATGCATAAAATCAAATACTTAGCATGCCTATAATCAAACACTTAGCATGCATAAAATCAAATACTTAGCATGCATAAAACCAAACACTTAGCATGCATAAAATCAAATACTTAGCATGCATAAAATCAAACACTTAACATGCATAAAACTCACCACTTAACTTGCATAAACCCATATATTTAACTTGCATAAACCCACATACTTATCTTGCATAAACCCACATACTTAACTTGCATAAACCCACATACTTAACTTGCATAACCCACATACTTAACTTGCATAACCCACATACTTAACTTGCATAAACATAGGGTTAACATTAAACATAGATTAGCAAACTAACATCATATCATATGATTTAAAACCCACAAATCCGCATACAAAACCGCATGATCTCATCATATCTCATCTACTTAATTTAGCAATTGGTTATTAAAGTGATAGAAACTCACCAAAACCAAGATTAGCAAACTTATGAAGTAGAACTAGTTGCTATACAAGAAGGAGATGATGATTAGAGGTTGATTAGCTTGCAACTTTCTTCATAAACTAGTGGAGGCTCCTCTCAAGTTTGATTTTGGCGGCATGATGGCATCATTTCTATTTTTAGTAGGGATTAGGCTTGCATTAGGGTGTATTTATAGGATTAGGGTGTGTTTTAGACCATAGGATTAACCCTAGTTTAGATTAGGTCCGTCAGATTTAGGAAGTTTCCAGAAACCAGCCCCAAAGCCTAACCCAAACTCAACTAGGTGCACCAGGCCAGCATCAGCCGACAGGGCAAGTCGACAGCCCTGTCGACAGCCATGTCGACAGCCCTGTCGACAGCCATGTCGACCAGGCTGGGCGGGAGTTTTCCTGCCTGGCCCCATTTCTGCATGTTTCGAAATTTGAACCTGAATTTTTAAATCTGTTTTGAACTTTGAATTTTCAGCAAACTTCATTGGGCCATAACTGGGCCATACGGACTCCGATTCTCGAAAACTCGGACTCTATTTCGCGTATTTTTCCGAGACGAACGCAATGACGCAGCCCGTTTCTCCCAATTCCCACATCTGAGATTATTTATTCTGCAATTAGTGAATTTTAGTATTAACTAAAATTCGGGGTGTTACACCAACTATTGCCAATTACTCAACCAATACTACCCATTGGTTACACAAAACATTTGTTGGATTCGGGTCAATGGTCAATAATCAATTAAATCATTCAATCAGAACTATTCATATAATGATAATATGAAAATAAATAACATTAAATATATTTGAGGAATCCGATTGCATTCCTCCAACCTGTTCTTCCCTACACCCAATACATTATGTCAAATATAATCATTCAATTCAAATAAATAAGGGTTTTTGTAACAGTCAAAAATGACAATTCAAAGTCAATTGTTTTTTCATACAAACACAACAATTTAAACAATTTAACTTTAATTTCATTGATTCAATAAATATATGAATATATAATAAACAAACAGTCAACCATTAGCAACCATAACACACAAAAATAAAAACCCGACATACATAAAATATAAGTGGGGAGAAACTGAGTGAGTTTAACTCACCTTGGTTTGATACATTAAAACGGTTATGTTTAACTAAATTATACATGCGTTTAATTTAATTAAAACTCTTGCTGCTTCCAACATCGTCGAAACTAATCCAGAATGTAGATCTTGGCAATACGGTTCCGTTGAAACTGGTTTTGTTCAGTTCTACCCACATATGCATGAGTTATGATATTTATAATACAGAATCTAATTTAAACAAATTAATTCCTTAATTAAACATTAACTTAATTATATTTGCTTAAACAAACCACGGTCGATAATTTATTTCCATTCCTACTACTTCATTGTTCCCGTTAGCGTTTTGCAAATATTAATAACATTTAAAATGGTATAATTAACTTAATTAACCAACCTTAATTATAATTAAGTTTAAATTAATTAATTACATTACATCGGCCCATAATTACTCCGTGTCTTCGTTTTTTCTGGACCGCGATAACCCTGAAGCCCTTTGTTCCTGTTCAAGTTGGATATCAGTGAAAAATTAATTACTATAAGTTTAAATCCCTTAATTACTAAATTAATCAGTTATTTACATTTCATAAGCGAAGCCGATTCCTGTTGCTTCTCGTTCGTTTCCAAATTCCAGTATGTCGTCTGCTTCGAAAACCCATCCACGCTTTTGTTCTATCTGTATTCAATCAGCAATAGTTTAAATAAATAATTATCATTAATCATGTCGTAGTTTTATTAATTACTTTATAATTATGTTGGAAAAAGGAGCCTATTGTTCTTCACTTTTTCTCTCGTATTACTGTTGCTTCGATCCCGCCTTTGTTTCACTGCCTTCATTCCTAATTGATACTTCATAAAACTGTTGTTCCATTCGTGCACCCACCATCACGAAATCTCCCAAAAACAACATGTTGTATCCAAATATGCAGACATTTTTGGTTTTGAATATTGGCCCTAATTTTTGTTTTCTACCATTCATCTTTGCACTTCAGTAAACACGATCAACTTGATGTCTTCATCCATCCGGCTGCCGCACCAAAACCCTTGCGCGTGACGCCAATCAGAGATGACCGCCGCACTCGCCTTCACTTCCTCCGCCTTTGCCCCAAATACCGACCTATTCAGTCACACCATTCATCACTAATAAGTCGTGAACCTCCGGTCCTTCTTGAGTTAATTCCGGCCACATCGAGCCGTCAACGCTGGTCATAACCGCTGGGTTGATGGATCTCATAATGCCGATGATTTTTTTAGTTGAAAGCATTTTGATTCAATGAATGGATGGAGGAGATTTGGAGGAGTAAGGCTACGAAGCTCGCAGTCGTTCATTCTCTAATGGTGGAGATGGACATTTTGCTTAGTTGACCACGTAATATAGTTTGACCAATTATTAGGGTTGTTGTATAGTGTTTCTGTTTATAAGGAAGGAGATATTATTTAAATATTATAATGAAACTTGCACTCAAAATATCATATTAAAGCATCCACGTACGACATCCAATCGAGATGAAACTCCTAAGCCTAGCATACGAACATATTCCAGACACGTTGGGCAGGTTTCGTCGATTTCCGATGTCGTATGTGAAAATCCCTTTCAAATTCACAAGTGAAAAATCACTTGTTTAAATTCCCCATGATCACACAGTAAATCCAATCAACTTGAAACTTTGAAATTCTACTAGCCTTATTCCTTATGGATGCAATGAAATTTGTTTCGTTAAAATTGGAGTTCGTTTGGCCAATCGTCTATTCCTTTAATGTTACCCATGTCTAAATAACATAAACGATTAAATAAAAATAAGGGCGTTTGACGCTGCCACGATCACGTGGTTAATCAGATTGCTACCAAATTTGAAATGTAACAATAACTTAATAATACGAATCCAATAAAACTTGTTTGGTTGAAATCCGACTATGTTTGGAAAACAACGATATTTTATAATTTAAATTGTTTGTCGGTTCACAATTAAATTCCGTATGCTTACATATTAACTCCATTTGGCCCCAAAATTTGCTGCACACTATATTTTGACATTCCAGATCCAACAAAGTTTGTTTCATTGCAAACAGAGGTCATTTGTAAATTAGCTATTTCTAAGGCTTATTAAACATCGAATAAATATTCTTAAATTCCAAAATAATTCCATTTTAATAATAATAAACTATTATTATCGTGTTTATCTATATAAAATATATGGATAGATTCAAATATAATCAAATATGACTTATAACTCAACATTATCAAATTTCGAGTCAAGACGGTATCGAAATTATATTAAAAACCCTTTTAAATTTATTAAATAAACGTTATCATTTATTAACGATTTCTATAGCGACTATTTTAAATTTTGATTTGGACATAACTAACAATATGTAACATGAAATCAGGATTTTCTCTTCCATATGAAAATTATAATAAAAAAGATTCCAACATTTCTTGTTTTACAAAAATTCGACTTATATCGGATCCTGTATATTTAATTGAAGTTCAAAACTTAATATTACGAACTACCGCGCCATTACGAGCTCGATTTAAATTATATATAAATTATAATGTTCAAACTTCATTTTATAAACGATTTAAATATTAAAATCCATTAATATTTAAAATATAATATTTAAAATAATAAATTAAATTAAATATTTGACTATAATAAATATGGGACATTACATTCTTCCTCCCTTAATAGAATTTCATAACTGAAATTACTAAGGGGAGAAAAATGTTACAATCCATTACCATTCAAAAATCCGATTTATTTAAAATCTAAAACAAATTCATTATGGCAAAATAAAATTTTCAAAAATATGAAAAAATTTCTAACACCTTAAATTCCCGGAAAAATTCAGTAGAGTCTCCTCTGTATGGAGTGACATCTAGGATATCGCAGGAACAAATAATATATATACATCGACCTACACAGTCGGGAAAAAAAACCAAAATTTTATATTTTCGCATAGGCGTACATTTTAGGAGCGCTATCAGCATACTTGCTTAATTTACGTGCAATCTACGCAACCATAATTATTTCTCAAGCCATTTGGCACCCGTACTCAACTCAATTCAACATATAAGTAACAAATATATGAAATTCTTAACTAATACTTCATTAATCAATAAATATAGCTACATAAATTTATAGAATCAAACATATAGCCACATTCATCGGTAAATACTAGGTTAAGTCATTTATTTCAATTCAAACAATCCATCATCCAATAAAAAAAATTAACAATCAACCACCTAATCCCAACCAATTTAACCATATCAATTGAATTAACATTAAATATAAATATTTGCTTCGATTTAACATATTTGAACATTAATCGATTAATATCTGATTGATTTCTATTTAATTAGTATTCATTCTGTTTTTAACTTATCTTAAGTTAAATTCTGATTTATTCAATCCCATATTAAAATCCTAATTCACAAATTTCGTATGTGAAGTCTCTATGGGTTATATTAAACCATTGCAAATTCATAATTAAATTTGAATCTAGTTCAAATCAACCAAACAATCCAACATCTCAATAATTTAATAAAATTATTTCCTTTTATATAAAAAATATATTTTGGGTAAAATTATTTCATTTACTGTAACACCCTGCATTTTTAATGAAATTAAAAATGTGGAAATATGTATATATACATATATATATTTAAGAGAAAAATTAAATATTGCAACAAAACATAAAAAAGAGGAATGAGAAGAATAATGTTTAGCACTGTTCTAAGGTTTGTAAACAAAAGACTTAGTGGCTCATTTGGTTAGAGCACGTGACTTGTATACAAGAGGTTCTGAGTTCAATCCCCACCAGCGCCATACTTTTTGTTTTAGGGGAATGGCTAAAAAGTGGTTTAATGTGAATGCAGTTCAATAAAAAAAGCGATTTAGTGTGAAAATGGTTAAAAAGATGCCTTTTAAATTCCATATATAGTATCGGTCTTCATCCATAGGAGCTAATTTCGATTATTACCAAATCTAATTCCATCCAATTCCAATTTAATATATTAAATTGGAAAACTTTATTTTGGAAAATTCCCATTAAATCTTAATAAAAGATTTATAAATTTAGAATTATTTCTTCACTGTTAATTGGATTAAAGAACAAGTGTTATTTAAAATATGTTCACGATAAACCCAAAAATCCAATTCTTTTATCCAATTCCAATTAAATATTAATTAATTGACAGAAATTTCCTAAATCTTAAATAAAAGATCTATCCACTTCTAAATTGGGTTAAAGAACAGTGTTATTAAAGACACCGTCCACGACAAACCCAAAATCCCATTTGATATAAAATATAAGGTTCTGAATAGAATTTATATTAGCTTATATTCAATATCAAATTTTGAAACCAACAAATATCATATTGGGAATAACAATATATATATATATATATATCTTCCAAATTCCCATAACAATATTCGTATGATTACGAAATCCAATATCGAAATATTCCGAGGGTGATTTCCATTCTGAATCCATTCCAATATTTTCTTTGGAAAATTCTGGTTATTTTAAAACCATTTTCAGATCCCATTTATTTATTTCTAAAAATAATGAAATTATTATTCTAATTAATAACTAGTTCATTTCGATAAAAATATATTTTTATCTTTACAAAATTGGAATTTTTCATCAAAAATCTTTCCAAACCATTTATTACGATTTTACATAATTTTTCCATATTTTTAATAATTTTATTATCGCTCGTACAGTCGGTTTCCAACAACGGCGATCGAACTGCATCCATAGCGACCTTTTCTGAAATTTATTTGGACATATCTCCAAATCTAACCTTTAGATTTCAAATCTTAATATTCATTAAAAAGCTCTTTTCGATACGAACCCAACGGTTTCGGTTTTAGGAGAATCCGACGGTCGGATCTCCCGTAATGTCAAATTGAAGTTAATGGTCGAAATTCGTGAACGATCGCTCTGCGGCGCATTCTATTCAGGCCATTAAATATATATAATAAAAATTTCATCAATTTCCTTTTAAAATGTATTTTATAAATCGTTTATAAATTCGTTTTAAAACGATTTTAACTTCATTTTCAATTTTAATTAAAATTTGAATATACTATATCTTCATCATATTAAAATGATAATATTTTCAAATTGTTATATTCTGAAATCACTTCTTTTCGATATTCATTTTAAAATGAATAAAATCGATCGATAAACCTGTTTGGGTAAAAATGGCATTTCTATACTTAACCCGGCTTCATAATTTTACATTTTTGTGTCCATTCAAAGACGGCCATCAAAATCATAATTTTATTCTTCACTAGATATTATGTTAAAATATTCATTACTTTAAAATATTATTTATTTTCAAAGATTCTATATTTAAAATAATCTTTACATTAAAATGTGTTGTTACATAAAAAATGAACTTTTACAATATTTACATTAAAAATATTCTTTTATATAAAAATGTTCTTTTATATACAAATGTATTCTCTTAAATATAAATGTATTCTTTTACATATAAAGGTTCTTTATATATACAAATGTATTCTTTAACATAGAAATGATTCTTATATTTTGTTGACAATTCTATTTCAACAAAATGAATAAAAGTATTAACTTCATTTTATTAACAATTCTATTTTTGGCGAAATGAATAAAACATGACAACTTCATTTTGTTAACCATTCTATTTTAACAAAATGAATTAAAGTGATAAATTCATTTTATTTACAATAATCTAACTCAACAAAATTGACAATTTTGTTTTAACACAAATCTATTTAACAAAAAATGTTATTTTTATTTTAACAATTTCATTTGAACAAAAAATGATAATTTGGTTTCAATTATTCTATTTCAACAAAGATGTTAAGTTTAATTCTAAAATGTTATTTTATTCTAAAATGTACTATTTCATTTTAAAATGTTATTTGATTCTAAAATGTACCTTTTACATTATAATGTTATTTTACATTAGAAATATCTTTTTACATTATAAATGTTGTTTTACATTTTGAAGTTGACATTTCTAATATACAAAAATATAATTCAGCAAATAATTATTTTATGTTTTATTCATACAATAAAAATGTGAATTTTTATTGTTTAAACATTTTATTTTAAATATTCTTTATATCCTGAATCGGAATGTGACCTAATCAATTACCATATAATTTTAGTTATATGGATATTATATATCGCATGAATGCAACAATAATGATAAATAATCATCAAACAGTCTAATCACATCCAGAGTGAAGTTTTCAACTGTGTGAGCACTAAAATAAATAACGCTCATCACAGACTGTTAATCCATCGATTGACATATAAACAAATTCAAGGGATATGTGAACAAATTATCATCCCCTGACCCGTAGCATTTTATTTAAACAAGTTATTGGTTAAAAAGTTTAACCAATTTTCATTGTTCAATCTTCAAATTATAAATAAATATTTATAATCTAATTTCAACTAGCAAATTTATGTTAACCTTATTTGTTTAATCATTTCAACACCACAAACAACATACAATACAGTCAATTTAAATCGTCCATGGTTTGTGGACGAGGGAAGTGATTTAACAAGCATCGTGTACAGTTTATAGTGATTAAACTAATAAAAATCTAAATTGACAATTCTATATTTTTTTCAGTTATGAAAATAAATAAATAAATATGTAGAAATTTAAGTGAGGAATTCTCACCTTTGGTTTTCCAATCCGTCATTCTTTAATTGATGATTTTGATTCCGCTCTGCTTTCAGTCAGTTCTATCACAGTCTATTTCACAAAGTTTGTATTATAAATCATATTTTTAATCCTGTTCTATATGTATGGTAAAAATCATATTTTTATTTATAATGCAGTCTTTATATTAAAAACAAATGTGATCTTTATATCAAAAACAATGCTGATTTCATTTGCAAAACAACGTCGATTTTGTTTACAAAACAATGTTTATTTCATTTACAAAATAATGTTTAATTCATTTACAAAATAATGTTGATTTCAATTTACAGAACAATATATATGTTTATTTTCAAAACAATGATATGTTTATTTTCAAAACCATGATCTGTTTATTTTCAAACCATGATCTTTTTATTTACAAAACGTTCATTATGTGATGAAAAACAATGCTATTTTTGTGATGAAAAACAATTCTATTTTTATTTATAAAACGAGGATCTTTATATTTATAAAACAAATGTGTTTTTTTATTAAACTAATGGGATTTTGTTTACAAAAAAAATGTGATTTTATTTACAAAACAAATGTGATTTTCAGTTACAAACAATGCGATGTTCTATGTTATTCACAAAACGATATTCTGTTTATTCACATAACGATGTTCTATTTTATTTGTAAAACAAATCTGTTTTTATTTCTAAAACAAATCCATTTTTATTTCTAAAACAAGTCTGTTCTTGTTTGTAAAACAAATCCGCTCTTGTTTGTAAAAAAAATCCGTTCTTGTTTGTAAAACAAATCCGTTCTTGTTTGATTCTTATTTGAAAAACAATGGTAATCTTACTTGAAACACAATGATTTTGAGAATAATGTTATTCTACTGAAAATTCACACAAAAACAATACTATGTAGCTAACATTACCTAATATGATGAATAAATTAAATAATTACAATTAATAGCTCAATTAAGGGTGTATACCCTTTCTTCTTAGTCGCGACTGTTTCAGAAATTCACTGAACCCATAACCTCAACGCCTTCTTTCCCCCTCGCACCACCAACCAGGCTGTCGGCCACCAATCCGACAACACCCCTAGCTGCGCCTTTGCAGGCCCCACCCTCTTCCCCATCCACGGTGAACTCGGATGCTCCTCATGCTCAGAAAACTCCACCAACTGTCAGTCGTTCGAAGAAGGAAACCGGTCCCCAGTAACACCAAAACTCGATCTCAACCATATAGGAATATAGAGCTCGAAAATTGTAACACCGCACGTCCATTAGTGTCACTCACAAAGGGAATGCACTAAGTTCTATGGAGCATTTAGGGTAAAAGATGCAGATAAATTACGAGACAGACAGGAATTAAACAGCGGGAAATAAAACTTTGCTTTATTGATAAGATAGTTTGTACAAAGATTTCTTTACAATATCAGAGTGTCATCTATCTTACAAAATAAAGAAGCATAAAAATACATTTATATTCCCCGATTTTAGCAAGAGCCAGCCATAGCATCTGGAATGAGAATCCAAGCAAACTTCGACAAATCTTCAAGCTAGGAAAGAGTGACGGTCCGACTTAACCTGAGCTATACTATTCCCTCCTTTACTACCTTGGGGGGGGAACGGAAGAAAAGAAGACGAAAGGAAAACAAAGTCAGACATAAAGCCTGAGTAAGTTCAGTAACTTCTAGCATGTGAACAATGGAAAAACAAACGACATGAATTAACTGAATACAAGATAACACCATGATGATAGGGTTGGCAAGACTAGACAATGATTCTACTAGAGTTTACGCTGTCTGCTGAATGCTTCTCAGATTCAGGATTTATGCCACCTAGTTCAACTAGGAATTATGCTACCCGTCGAACGATGCCTCCAAGTCTAGGACACACTACCTAGAGCGGTATATGTTCCTATACTTCCCCACGCATGTATCGCGAATCGTTATCGCTTGTCTAGATGCACATGTCCCATAATGTGCGGTCTGAGTCCTGTGTCAGGGCAAATCAAGGAATACAGAACTCGGTCGGGAGCTTTCAGATATCTGCCGATGCAGATGCTAAGGTCTGTTTTTATTTCAGTGGCTATGGTCCCACTTGACCCCTCCCTCAACTAATGAAAGGCACACCTTGTAAAATGAGAACTATACGCCGGCCCCTGGTGCCCCCACTATCCTATGGTCATCCTCACCCATAACTAGATAGCAAGTCTATGGTCTTTTGGAGTTCTCTGCCTTTCCGCTTCACGTATCTCGATTGACTCAAGATGGATGGTAGATGAAGAGTCGCTATCACAGGGCTACCGTTTGCTCGCCGAATCACGCCGGTCCATCCTAGTCTTTAGGTTGCCATGTATTGCAACCAAGGCATACCCTTGGTTCTTCTACACAGACCTTACCCTCTGTGGGCCAAGGCGGATCATCTGCAGCCTCACAGAGGGATACCAAGAGTACCCTCACGTCCCCTCGAAGCCTCGGGCTTCGTAACCCAATTCGTTGGAGCCTTCTTTCTACTCAGACGGACATTCGCTCCTTCCTGTGTTATACTAAGAATTACTACTTAGTTTTACTAACTAAGATTTACCACTTAGTTTCCAGAATCATTGTTTACTTAACTATGGTTTGCCACTTAGTTCGCTTTCCCGTCAATTTGGATTGGTTAAGTGTCATTAGTCAATTCAAGCTAACTTAAGACTCTTCCTTTATCCTGTTAAACTGGTTAAGTGTTATCAGTAATTCATGTTGACTTAACCCAACCACAAACCAAATTATATTGGTTAAGTATTACTTAACCCTACACGTTCATCCTGTATTGGTTAAGTGTTCCTTTTTAACTTAACCTTGCCCGTCTGTTTTAACTAACATGTTATTAATGGTTAAGTATTACCCCTTCATGTTTTAGACTTAGCCCTATTCCTTTATCACAATCTGACGGTTAAGTGTTCAAGTTTACTTAACCCTACGGTCTTGTCCAGCTAACATATCAAATTGGCTAAGTGTATTAACTTTACTTAACCCTACCTCCTAGTCATGTTAATTTGGCTAAGTGGATTAACTTTACTTAACCCCACCTTCTAGTCATGTTAATTTGGCTAAGTGTATTAACTTTACTAATCCCCACCTTCTAGTCTAGTTACCATGTGAAGTTGGTTAAGTGTCCCTATGGACTTAGCCCTCCCATCCTAGCTTAACTGTGTTAAATTGGTTAAGTGTTCCTATGGACTTAACCCTCCCATTCTAGCTTAACTGTATGGCCCTAACCCCACCCACTAGTCTAGTTATTACGTTGAATTGGTTAAGTGTCTTAGTGAACTTAACCCTACCATTCTTGTTCTAGCTTCAATTTAATAGATTAAAGCCACGACCACTCACATTAGACAGATATTGTTGCGATTACTAGATGTGCCGGTTGGTTCCGGGCAGATTTACATCGCAACTCAGTCTAACCTCGGGTTAGGCCTATTCGCGTTTTCCAGTTCAAGGGTTTTGACTAATTTTTTTTTAAATCAGGTTTTGAAAGTAACCATCTCATCCGTCGGATCAGTTAGGGATAGCCAGGGAGAGCAGGAAACTTGTATTTTCCAAACCCAAGCCTAGACACTATCCTCTCTATCACCCTAGAACTTTCTGGCGTGTTATTAAAAGAGTTGTCGTTAATAAAACCTTTAATTCGTCCAAATTTACATTTCCTCATTTAGGCTAA
This sequence comes from Allium sativum, assembly GCA_030737875.1. Classification (NCBI taxonomy): domain Eukaryota; kingdom Viridiplantae; phylum Streptophyta; class Magnoliopsida; order Asparagales; family Amaryllidaceae; genus Allium; species Allium sativum. Next base: position 620,669,267 of record CM060912.1, read on the forward strand.
ATTCTATAAGTAAATTATTCCTAATTTACTTACTTCCTAATTTCTCTTTTAATGTAAATTGTCAACATTTATTCTTATGGCCCTTTTTCCCCTCTATATCATATTTATGCCTTTTGGTATGTAAACTATACCAAATTAAGTGTCACTAACCATTATTTTGTTAAGCCTGACTGTTATTCCCAATTATGGCCAATTTCACATTTATGCCAATATACTTACCGTGCCAAATTAGCTAATCCAATTCCGATTCAACATTCTAATTCACGTCAAACTAGACTTATTACTCTAGTTCACTATTCATGTAAATGCTAAATTTACACGTCAATACTAGATTCAATTTATACATCTTATAATTTATGTCAAATTCATCCAATTTGCATTTCTATGAACATACCATAATACATGTTCCCCATTTATGCCAAATTCCAAGTTTTACAACTATGTTCTAGTACATTTCACATTATGCCCAAATCGTATTCCCACCGTTCGTATAATTGCGATTCAATCTAGATTATGGATAAACCTAGGCTCGTAGAAAACAGGGAATGAACCAAAGATGCTATGAAAAAGGATGGACATAATAACTGGCATAAAAAGGGTTGAATAACGACGTCGGTTCAAGAACATGGGTAGACCTAATTTAATAGGTAAATTCCTATGGTCTAAAACCAAGAATAAACAGAGTAGGTTCAAGAACATGGGTAGACCTAACTGAATAGGCAAATTCCCAAGGTCTAAAACCAAAGAAAACAAAGAACAGATAGAATAGATAACTGGGTTTAGACCCAATTTCACAGTCACAAAACTTAAACACTTTCCTAGTCATGAACTATAGGTGCTTAATCACAGTTGTCCCATTTATGTCATAGACAATAGTTTTGCTTCCTAATCAAAGGTATATGCTTGTGTTCATAGTCACGGAAATAATTCTCATAGTCACAATCACAGTCATAGGTAATGTCCATAGTCATAGGCAATGTTCATATTCATAGGCAATGTTCATAGTCATAGGAAATGTTCATAGTCAAAGAGGCATATGGTTCTAAGGTTCATAGTTTCATAGTCACGGTCTTATTTGTCCTTGAATCATGACAGTTCTTAATTAGGTCCAAAGAGATAGGCACTGATTCGAATAGAGAGAGAGAGAATTGGCATATTCTTTTATTCCTTTAATTTCATGTCACGAACAAAGAAAAACGTTCAAATCTAGAAATAACTGACTTGCAGAGATTTAGATTAGAACAGAAAGATGGCGTTGCTATGATTCGTAGAAAATTAGTCGTTGAGGTCGTTTGAACCTCCTTTTGAATCCTAGCTTGAATCTCTTCTTCTTGAAAGTCTTTGAGCAGCATCTCCTCGTCTTGATTTATTTTATATATTATTCTATTTATTATTTAATTAAGAGGAGAGGAAGAGGCCATGGTTCACCAAAAATCTTTGCAGCATAAGGGTAGAGGAGAATTGTGAATAGAGAAGAAGACTAGAGCTGTTTATATAGTGTAGAAGTCAACGAATCTGGTCAGAATGGCATCCAAATACAGAAGAACGAACCAGGTGCAGAAAACTGAAAAAAACAGGGGGGTCAACCCCCAGGTCGACTACCCAGTCGACCTGGGTGGGCGGGAATTTTCCCGCCCAGCCCAATCGGGGTCTGTTTTGAATTTCGAACTTGTTTTTTCTGAACTGTTTTGAAATTTGAACTTCGCTGAATCTTCCGGAGGCCATATCTTCCTCATACGAACTCTGATTTACGCAAACTCGGACTCATTTTCATGCAGAATTCCGAGACGAACGCACTGGCGCAGCCCGTTTCCCTTGATTTTGATTTTTAACTTTTAATTATGCCTTGATTTGTGAATCTTAGTGTTATAGAATTACGGGGTGTTACATTCTCCCCCACTTAAAAGGATTTCGTCCCCGAAATCTTCAAGTTAGGAAGAATGTGTCCTACCATCCAATCACCCATCTACTCAACCATTCAATCACAGGCATTCACTGTCCTTAAAAGATTTCTAATGCTTTCATGTTTATATGCATAGTGTGTGTATATGTCTTTATCTAATGCAAAATCAGGCGGTCTACTGATTCAGTTGACCTCCTTAATGCGAATAATGTCAGTGCCATGCGTCCGATCATGTATGCAAGCATCCCTAGTTATGTAAATACTACATGCGTGCACAGCCATTCATCCATATGCAACATCCATATGATAACATATCAGGCTCATCTTTCAAACAAATACATATCTGTAAATGCAATATGAAAGCGTCTAAACTGACCTAGTGCCTAATACGTATGCATATGCATTCACGAGCAACCATTAGCAACCACTTGCAACCATCAACCATAACATGTTTCAAACACATGTTTACATCCATTGGCTTCTACCTAAGGATCGAAGATACGACCTTGAGGATATACTTTAGAAAGAGAGAAACAATTATGCGTAAAGCTCCTACCAAAGAAATCAAGGATGCACCCTTAAGGAAAAGGGTATGATGCTAGTATCTAGCCTTCTTGAGCTTTACTCCACTGTATCTTAACTAATTTAACTTCATGACTGTGAAGTTACGGATCTCCATTTCCAAAATAAACAGATGTCAATCACGGTACCAAGTATATGTACTAAGATGATTAGAGGTTTCCCTCTTATCCGCCATGCCATAACCATAAGAGTCGAAAGGTCACTACGTGCTCTTTGGAGTGCCTGTCACATCTATTCATCTCTCATGCAAACCACCCTAGTCGAACTCGACATCCCTCAAGTACAAGCCCCAGAGGCCTAAACCAATATCAGAAAAGCACCTAAGGAATATCTCCTCCGATTTTAGATGATCTACGTGAGATGATATAAGCAAACTCGATAGCTATTCTCAAATCCATACTAACCAAAAATAGACTGGTCAGACCACCAACTGGATTTGAGACTCTAGTGGGATCTTTCTACTATACAAGTACTATGGTGCAGAGACTCAACAATGGAAGTGGATATGAACAAATGTGAAGTGCTAAAACCAAAGGAAATAGTACGAACAGCAAAACTAGACTCTTCCAACAGAACTTTACTACCTTTCTCCTAGGTACGCTTAGAGGCGAAAGTATGTACTTGCCCTTCTAAAAAATCTTGTTCCTCGTTCTTGCCCTTGTCCTTAATTATATGCCCTATTATACCCTAGTAAAGATACTTCCTCTTGTCTTAGGTTTTATAATTTCTTCCTCATTTGTGAGCTAAATCTATATCCATGAATTCCTCATCCTAGGGTTATGCTCCTTAGCCAAACTCCTCATCCCCTTCCGTGTATAATCATGCGGACAAATATCTCGAAAGTTGCCTCCATCGCCCGAAAAACCTTATAAGCTTTGAAAGAAAACGGGCCGTAAGTGAAACAACCACAACCCTAGATGGAAGTCGGGTACTACTTTGCCCTTCGATGAGGTTACCTCCCAGAAAGCCAGGAGCCCCAGAGACTCAAGAAAGAAGGAAACGAGGACTCAAATAGAGAATCAAAAGATAGTGCTTATGGCTTTGGGGAATATGCCTTTTAAAAAAAAACTTTTCTTTTGAAAATTCTTCTTTAAAAACTGTTTTGAAAAATAATTTTTCAAATCTTTATCTGATCCGGTAACCTTCATCTCTGATACCACGTGTAACACCCCACGTTCGTTAGTGTCACTCATAAAGGGAATGCACTAAGCTCTGTGGAGCATTTAGGGTAAAAGATGCAGATAAATTACAAGACAGACAGAATTTAAACAGCGGGAAATAAAACTTTGCTTTATTGATAAGATAGTTTGTACAAAGATTTCTTTACAATATCAGAGTGTCATCTGTCTTACAAAATAAAGAAGCATAAAAATACATTTATATTCCCCGATTTTAGCAAGGGCCAGCCATAGCATCTGGAACGAGAATCCAAGCAAACTTCGACAAATCTTCAAGCTGGGAAAGAGTGATGGTCCGACTTAACCTGAGCTATACTATTCCCTCCTTTACTACCTGGGGGGGGGGGGGAACGGAAGAAAAGAAGACGAAAGGAAAACAGAGTCAGACATAAAGCCTGAGTAAGTTCAGTAACTTCTAGCATGTGAACAATGGAAAAACAAACGACATGAATTAACTGAATACAAGATAACACCATGATGATAGGGTCGGCAAGACTAGACAAGATTAATCACAAGATATGCTAAGATAAGATAAACTGGATATGCTCTAATACTTTCGCCGCTTCGCTATTTCCTTGTTATACTAGTTTCTATATCTCTGCACCGCCTAACTAGTGTCCCAACTAGTAATGATAACGTGATCCCAATCCCTGTAGTTTCCATTGCCATCAGGCATCCATTGACTTATTTGTTACCTAGATTTAATCTAGGGTTTTTTACCAAGTACTTTCTAGATTCCACTAGAGTTTACGCTGTCTGCTGAATGCTTCTCGGATTCAGGATTTATGCCACCTAGTTCAACTAGGAATTATGCTACCTGTCAAACGATGCCCCCAAGTCTAGGACACACTACCTAGAGCGGTATATGTTCCTATACTTCCCCACGCATGTATCGCGAATCGTTCTCTTGTCTAGATGCACATGTCCCATAATGTGCGGTCCGAGTCCTGTGTCAGGGCAAATCAAGGAATACAGAACTCGGTTGGGAGCTTTCAGATATCTGTCGATGCAGATGCTAAGGTCTGTTTTTATTTCAGTGGCTATGGTCCCACTTGACCCCTCCCTCAACTAATGAAAGGCACACCTTGTAAAATGAGAACTATACACAGGCCCCTGGTGCCCCACTATCCTATGGCCATCCTCACACATAACTAGATAGCAAGTATATGGTCTTTTGGAGTTCTCCGCCTTTCCGCTTCACGTATCTCGATTGACTCAAGATGGATGGTAGACGACGAGTCGCTATCACAAGGCTACCGTTTGCTTGCCGAATCACGCCGGTCCATCCTAGTCTTTAGGTTGCCATGTATTGCAACCAAGGCATACCCCTGGTTCTTCTACGCAGACCTTAACCTCTGTAGGCCCAGGCGGATCATCTGCAGCCTCACATAGGGATACCAAGAGTACCCTCACGTCCCCTCGAAGCCTCGGGCTTCGTAACCCAATTCGTTGGAGCATTCTTTCTACTCAGACGGACATTCGCTCCTTCCTGTGTTATACTAAGATTTACCACTTAGTTTCCAGAATCATTGTTTTCTTAACTATGGTTTGCCACTTAGTTCGCTTTCCCGTCAATTTGGATTGGTTAAGTGTCATTAGTCAATTCAAGCTAACTTAACCCTCTTCCTTTATCCTGTTAAACTGGTTAAGTGTTATCAGTAATTCATGTTGACTTAAACCGACCACAAACCAAATTATATTGGTTAAGTATTACTTAACCCTACACGTTCATCCTGTATTGGTTAACTGTTCCTTTTTAACTTAACCTTGCCCGTCTGTTTTAACTAACATGTTATTAATGGTTAAGTATTACCCCCTTCATGTTTTAGACTAAGCCTTATTCCTTTATCACAATCTGACGGTTAAGTGTTCAAGTTTACTTAACCCTACGGTCTTGTCCAGCTAACATATCAAATTGGCTAAGTGTATTAACTTTACTTAACCCTACCTCCTAGTCATGTTAATTTGGCTAAGTGTATTAACTTTACTTAACCCCACCTTCTAGTCATGTTAATTTGGCTAAGTGTATTAACTTTACTAATCCCCACCTTCTAGTCTAGTTACCATGTGAAGTTGGTTAAGTGTCCCTATGGACTTAGCCCTCCCATCCTAGCTTAACGTGTTAAATTGGTTAAGTGTTCCTATGGACTTAACCCTCCCATTCTAGCTTAACTGTATGGCCCTAACCCCACCCACTAGTCTGGTTATTATGTTGAATTGGTTAAGTGTCTTAGTGAACTTAATCCTACCATTCTTGTTCTAGCTTCAATTTAATAGAATAAAGCCACGACCACTCACATTAGACAGATATTGTTGCGATTACTGGATGTGCCGGTTGGTTCCGAGCAGATTTACATTGCAACTCAGTCTAACCTCGGGTTAGGCCTATTCGCGTTTTCTAGTTCAAGGGTTTTGACTTATTTTTTTTAAAATCAGGTTTTGAAAGTATCCATCTCATCCGTCGGATCAGTTAGGGATAGCCAGGGAGAGCAGGAAACTTGTATTTTCCAAACCCAAGCCTAGACACTATCCTCTCTGTCACCCTAGAACTTTCTGGCGTGTTATTAGAAGAGTTGTCGTTAATAAAACCTTTAATTCATCCAAATTTACATTTCCTCATTTAGGCTAAATTCTATAAGTAAATTATTCCTAATTTACTTATTTCCTAATTTCTCTTTTAATGTAAATTGTCAACATTTATTCTTATGGCCCTTTTTCCCCTCTATATCATATTTATGCCTTTTGGTATGTAAACTATACCAAATTAAGTGTCACTAACCAATATTTTGCTAAGCCTGACTGTTATTCCCAATTATGGCCAATTTCACATTTATGCCAATATACTTACCGTGCCAAATTAGCTAATCCAATTCCGATTCAACATTCTAATTCACGTCAAACTAGACTTATTACTCTAGTTCACTATTCATGTAAATGCTAGATTTACACGTCAATACTAGATTCAAATTGCACATCTTATAATTTATGTCAAATTCATCCAATTTGCATTTCTATGAACATACCATAATACATGTTCCCCATTTATGCCAAATTCCAAGTTTTACAACTATGTTCTAGTACATTTCACAATATGCCCAAATCGTATTCCCACCGTTCGTATAATTGCGATTCAATCTAGATTATGGATAAACCTAGACTCGTAGAAAATAGGGAATGAACCAAAGATGCTATGAAAAAGGATGGACATAATAACTGGCATAAAAAGGGTTGAATAACGACGTCGATTCAAGAACATGGGTAGACCTAACTTAATAGGTAAACTCCTATGGTATAAAACCAAGAATAAACAGAGTAGGTTCAAGAACATGGGTAGACCTAACTGAATAGGTAAATTCCCAAGGTCTAAAATCAAAGAAAACAAAGAACAGATAGAATAGATAATCGGGTTTAGACCCAATTTCACAGTCACAAAATTTAAACACTTTCCTAGTCATGAACTATAGGTGCTTAATCACAGTTGTCCCATTTATGTCATAGACAATAGTTTTGCTTCCTAATCAAAGGTATATGCTTGTGTTCATAGTTGCGGAAATAATTCTCATAGTCACAGTCACAGTCATAGGCAATGTCCATAGTCATAGGCAATGTTCATAGTCATAGGCAATGTTCATAGTCATAGGAAATGTTCATAGTCAAAGAGGCATATGGTTCTAAGGTTCATAGTTTCATAGTCACGGTCTTATTTGTCCTTGATTCATGACAGTTCTTAATTAGGCCAAAGAGATAAGCACTGATTCGAATAGAGAGAGAGAGAGAGAATTGGCATATTCTTTTATTCCTTTAATTTCATGTCACGAACAAAGAAAAACGTTCAAATCTAGAAATAACTGACTTGCAGAGATTTAGATTAGAACATAAAGATGGCGTTGCTATGATTCGTAGAAAATTAGTCGTTGAGGTCGTTTGAACCTCCTTTTGAATCCTAGCTTGAATCTCTTCTTCTTGAAAGTCTTTGAGCAACATCTCCTCGTCTCGATTTATTTTATATATTATTCTATTTATTATTTAATTAAGAGGAGAGGAAGAGGCCATGGTTCACCAAGAATCTTTGCAGCATAAGGGTAGAGGAGAATTGTGAATAGAGAAGAAGACTAGAGCTGTTTATATAGTGTAGAAGTCAACGAATCTGGTCAGAATGGTGTCCAGATACAGAAGAACGAACCAGGTGCAGAAAACTAGAAAAAACAGGGGGGGTCGACCCCCAGGTCGACTACCCAGTCGACCTGGGTGGGCGGGAATTTTCCCGCCCAGCCCAATCTGGGTCTGTTTTGAATTTCGAACTCGTTTTTCTGAACTGTTTTGAAATTTGAACTTCGCTGAATCTTCCGAAGGCCATATCTTCCTCATACGGACTCCGATTTATGCAAACTCAGACTCGTTTTCATGTAGAATTCCGAGACGAACGCAATGGCGCAGCCTGTTTCCCTTGATTTTGATTTTTAACTTTTAATTCTTACTTGATTTGTGAATCTTAGTGTTATAGAATTACGGGGTGTTACAAAAATCCCTTTGACTTTGTTTTTGGAACTAGATTTAATTTGAATTGGGTAAGGAGTTATAGGGTTTGAAAACGGGAGTGCTCAGGCCATTGATTTCATAGAATGGCGGCGCCTCTGGTTTATTATGGAATTAGGGTTAGGATATACTGTATACAGTGTATTATATAGTGTATTTATAGTATTATATAATTATTTGATTCAATTTAATCAAAATATTATTTGTCTATCGCAATGAACTCAAACGAGACCCAACGAGTGTCACCCCAAGCCAAATACCCCCGTCCCGGACACAATTGAACATGTCCAATAAGCTACTACGACTGTTTTGATAAGTTTTTCTTAAAAATTAAAATATAAATTAATGTATATTTAATTTAAACGAACATTTTAATTTACCGGGGCTACATACTGACTCTAAGAATTCCAGAAAAATTATTTCTAGTTATGTTTTGATGATACGGTCCTAACAAGACTAATTTCATCGAATTTGGAGACCGATTGAAAAATGGCCATTTTCTGGTCGATCCAAATTGACTAAAACAGTCAAAACACGTTTTCTTTTGCCACGCTCACATATTGATTCCAAAAAATATGAAAATTGAAACCTAGCAATAATTTGTCATTCTAGATCCAACAAAAGTGGTTTCGTCGAAAACGGAGGTAGTTTGCAAAATGGCTATGCCTATATATTATATTAATATATATATATATATATAAATTCTACAGCGAATTTTCTAAATTTTAATCTGGACATAACTTTTTATTCCTGCTATGAAATTTCAATTTTTCAGATTCGTTGGAAAGATATAATCAAACAGATTTAAATATTACTTGTTTCACTAAAATCCGATTTATTTTGAATTCGTACAGTCATTGGAAATTTGAAATCAAATTTTCAAACTACCGCGCCATTTTAAAACCCTTTTATAATTAAATTAAAATTCTTCGTTCTAACTTCGATTTAAATAAAATTTTCATCGTTATTATTTAAAATAAATTATTTTAAATATTCAAAATCCATTAAATTTGCTAAAATAAAATTTTTAAATTGGTTCAGAAATTGCGGGTTGTTACAATCTCCCCCACTTAAAATCTTTTCGTCCTTCAAAAGTAACGGAGTTGAAAGTTGTTTAACTAACCAACTCAACTTTCAATTCTAATCAATTTTCAATTCAGTTCAATATTAAATTCGATTTAGTTGATTTATCATTCTTTCTCATATTGGTTAAATTAATAATCATTCCAATATTTTAATTAGTTAAACTAATTATCAAACATCACAACCAACAATCAATTAGGTGATTAACTTTTTAAATATATATAACTTTTATATATAGTCAAAAATCATATTTTTAGTGCAAATCACAAGAACAAACCCTATCTAGTTTTGGTTCTCACACCAGTCAGTGGAAATATATAGATATCCCACTTTCGAATATTCGAACATAAATACTGATGATGACACGTTAATCATCAGAATTATCCCCGGGCGGCTAGAGTGTGAATCTATATCTATCCAGTATATTTGAGACATCGTATTCACGCTAGCTAGGCGTATATGCAAAATCTTCATATACTCGATTGTCCAAATTAAAATGTAATAATATTTCAAATACCTGTCTTAAGATAAAAATTTCAAAACTAAATTTTTTATCATTTTTATTTTAAAAATAACACTCTTCCGACTCATTCTAGGACACCGCTGATCCTATCTCTAACGAGTCATTCTTATAGGATGCTACTGATCCTATCTCTGATGAATTCTTTTGTTCGATCCTAATGTTTCTTTTTCTCGAGCTCTGATACCAAATGTGACAACCCAAACTTCCCAGTAAAGGAAAGCCCGGATTGTTTGAGAACACGACAAATCAGAACACAAACAGAAGAACATTTCATTGCTTATTACAACAATTTACATCAGAGTACAAGAATATTCCAGAGTAAGAATAATTATACAATAGAAAATAATATCAGAGATTTAAATTACATTTAAATAGCAGCGGAAAAATAATAAAAAATACAACTGAAAGAAATACACAGACATAGAGCTTTCTGAATATCGCTTCAGCTGTAGACCAGGATCCAGTGAACTTAATATCTGCAAAACCAAAACTACTAGCTGCCCATGTGGAAATTATAGGCACCCATAGTTTAGGTTAAAACAATAAACTCTAGGTCAGTCATAGGACTGGTATGAGAACTCAAAACAATTATTAATTTGATTTTAAAGTTAGGTAAATCAAGGGACCACACCGTATTACATGGAACGGGTTTCCTCCCAAGAATACCAGTACATAAAATAAACAGCGCAATGCTCTTTAGAAAAACATGAAACCATTATAAGACTCAAGTCCCATGCAATGTAAGCCGAAGGATAGAGTTTTACCTTATAATGGTCAAAAATGCTTAATACGTGAAATTCATCTTTTATACTATAAGTGCACAGTGTAGAAATGAATTTCAAATATAAATGTATACATCTTAGGTGGCATAATATATCATGTAAGCGGCATAATATATTATGTCACCATATAGGTATACAACTAAAATCGTAAAGCTCGTATTAGAAAATTGGGTTTCTATCATGATGGCTGCATATTCGAAAGATCTATAGCGAATGTATCTCCACGGCTTACGTCTTGGCAAGAGAAAACACCATAATACATATACTAAGCACTTTGGATGAGCATCAATATGTTCTATCCTCATGGGATTCGGTTGGCTGAAATGACCTATCCCAATCTCCAGGTGTGGAGCGACCACACCCAGCACAACTCGGCCGACCAAATCCATATATATATATATATAAAGTATATTGGTTAGACCTACTAATCAAACAAATCGTTCACCAACATATCGGGATGTGAGACTCGAGAAGTAACGTTGTACACAAAGCTATGCTAATTAAAGTTGTGCTTTGATCATCATCCACAAGGCTCTGCTTTTCAAAAAAAGCCTTGATCCATGCATCTTAGCATGCCACATTGTCAATCCATACGATACCATTGATTTCTGCCAATATATATAATCTCTGAACACATACGTATCGGAGAAGGGTGTTAAGCAAGATAATAAATTCTCCGCCACCAACAGATATATATTTAGCAGAGATCTTCGAATATAGCATACGAGAATACAACATTAGACATACCATCCATTTACAAGTCCGTTCTGGCTGAATGAAACCGGAGGCACCTTATTCCTTGTCCGTATGTCCAATACGGAAGAGAGGCCCTCGCATATCTGAACAATCAACAAGTACGTCTGGACGGCTACCATTGTAGCCCCTTCAAGGTAGCTACTCCAATCATGGGCATCGGTAGCAACTCGTCCATTCGATGTGAAGATCGTCGGTCTTGCGCCGTCTTCAATCTTTTCGACTATTAGTCGTCGTATCAATTATTCAAAATGGGTTTACTAGGTCTTTCCGAATAACTGGCGTACTTTATAAACAAGTGCTATAAAAACACATAAAACGCCTCATTCCAATTCAGAATATTCTTTTAATAAAATATTCATGTTCTTAGGGAAAGGTTCTCATTAATTTTATCAAAGATAAATTCTTTTAAATTTATTCTTTTAATCTCAAAAATCCTTACTTAATGACTATTCAAGCTTAAGAATTTAACCTTATCTTTAACTGGGTTAAATAACTAATGCCTTTTAAAAACATTGCTTCATGATAAACCCAAATCTTCTTCCATTAACTATGGAATCTTCACGGAAATCATAACGGTGAGTAATCGATATAAATTCCCATATCAAACTAATAATATAAATGGAATAGCGGCAATGCCTTTTAAACTCCATATACAATATCGGTCTTCATTCACAGGAGCTCGTCTCGATTATTACCAAATCGAAATCCATCGAATTCCAATTTAATATATTAAATTGGAAAACTTTATTTTGGAAAATTCCCATTAAATCTTAATAAAAGATTTATAAATTCTGAATTATTTCTTCACTGTTAATTGGGTTAAAGAACAAGTGTTATTTAAAACACCGTTCACGATAAACCCAAAAATCCTATTCTTTTATCCAATTCCAATTAAATATTAATTAATTGATAGAAATTTCCTAAATCTTAGATAAAAGATTTATTCTTTTCTAAATTGGGTTTAAGAACAGTGTTATTAAAGACATCGTCCATGACAAACCCAAAATCCCATTTGATATAAAATTTAAGGTTTTGAATAAAATTTATATCGGCTTATATTCAATATCAAATTCTGAAACCAACAAATATCATATTGGGAATAATGATATATATAGATATCTTCCAAATTCCTATAACAATATTCGTGTAATCACGAAATCCAATATTGAAATATTCCGAGGGTGATTTCCATTCTGAATCCATTCCAATTTTTTTTTGGAAAATTCTGGTTATTTTAAAACTGTAACACCCCACACCCGCTACGGTCACTCACTAAGGCAATGCCATAGCATCGGTGGAGTATCTTAAGTGAATATAGAACAGAAAAGTTACAACAAGACAGATATAAGTAATACTTGAGAATTTAAAACATCATTTCATTGCAGCGGAAAGTAAAACATGTTTGGTTACATCACTAAACCATAAACAAGAGTCAAGTACATAATATCCATCTTGATAAAACAAAAGTACATAATCCCACTACATGAACTGTTAGCCATAAAAGAAAAGATAAACTGAGCTTTACATCAATGGTCCAAGCTCCAAAAGATAGATAAAGCAATCTGGTCAAAGCCCACTAGTGCTAGGCCCACTCTGAGAACCTGAGGGTTGGGGAAGAAGATAAAAACAACGGGGTCAGACATAAGTCTGAGTGAGCCCTATAACTTTAACAATACAATCATTAAAGTAATTAGGATATGATATAAACCTGGTACGGTACGACTGGGGATAAATGACTACACTAAGCAGCCAACTAGACTTAGGATGAACTAAGATAACGGTAAAGACGCGTCTATCCACCCAAGGATAAATACTACACTGCACCACACCAGATCCACCCACCCAAGGGTAATTCCTGCACTGCACCACACCAGATCTACCCACCCAAGGGTAATTCCTACTTAAAGGTTGATCCCACTAAGTGTACTTAGTAATTTTTAATAGTAGTTCCGTGTACCCCTAGCTGACTACATAGGTGCCATCTGCCCCTATCTCCACTAGGTGTACCCACAACTTAATAATTTTAATAGTAGTCTCGTGTACCCCTAGCTGACTACATAGGTGCTGTCTGCCCCTATCTCCACTAGGTGTACCCACTACTCCCATTCGATCGGCTCCCTAACGTAGATACCCGTGCTGGCCCCACAGTGAGGTGTATCACTCCCTAAAGTGGCAACCCGATACAATCAATGGTGCACGGCTTATACCTACACGATGCAACAACGTCTTACCTACCAGCCCGGGTCCACACACGCATATGAAACCCGTTGGACTCGCGTTGCCACCGCTAACCCGTTTTGGCCTCTTATAGTCAAGCCCAGTACGCGTGTCCCGTTCTCGACATGGGTCGAGCCCAATAAGATACATATGGGTTACTGGTTGAAATGGGCCCCCACAAGCTACCCGCCCAAGCTTGTCATTTTATATAGTGCATCCCACTTAACCCTTTTCTAATAATCATGTCCCCTTACATATTTAAGGTTTGGTTAAGTCATCTAATCATATTTCAATTGCCCCTCAAGGCACCCACTAGATTTTCTCATGCCACCCAAGGCACTTACTTGATTTCCACATGCCACCCATGGCACTTACTTAACCCTTTAATCATGTTTAATTACATGTTCCACTTTGGTTAAGTATTCTAATCTTATCTTCTATTGCCACCCAAGGCAACCATTAGATTTTCCCCATGCCACCCAAGGCACTTACTTAACCCTTTAATCATGTTTAATTACATGTTCCACTTTGGTTAAGTATTCTAATCGTATTCTCTATTGCCACCCAAGGCAACCACTAGATTTTTCCTCATGCCACCCAAGGCACTTACTTAACCCTTTAATCATGCTTAATTACATGTTCCACTTTGGTTAAGTATTCTAATCGTATTTTCTATTGCCACCCAAGGCAAACACTAGATTTTTCCACATGCCACCCAAGGCACCCACTTAACCCCTCATGTCCCTCTACATGCTAATATGGTTAAGTGTTTCTTAATTGATTAAGAACGTAACCGTTGTAAAGACCTCTCACATTAGACTATCTTTTATAGCAGCTGGATTTGCCGGTCGGGTCCGGGCAGCCTTACGCCATAACCGAGTCTAACCTCGTGTCTATACACTTGTCACGTATATAGTTTGTGCCTAAGACCTCTCACATTGGGCCAATCATTTGTAGCCGTTGGATTTGCCGGTCGGTTCCGGGCAGTCTTACGCTACAAAAGGGTCCAACCTCGTGTCTTAGTCGATTAATTACACCTAATTAATCACCCCCATATTTCGAATTAATTTTCCCTAATTAATTCCAATTTTAACGATGTACATAATTGACTCAATTATGTCCATCCACTTTCTGGTATGCATAATCATACCAACTTCACACCATTTCATTAACATGTATATTAACCCCATCGTTCCCCACGTAATTCGCCAACATGACATAAAAGGGAAGATTCATCACAAATACAATGGGTTCAACTTGCATAACATTAGCATCAACATGGGTTTAAAGGTGTCAACATGCATATAGCATCAACCCAACTAGCATAAATAATTAACCCAAACTTGCAAGAATCACATATGTCATAAAGAGGTTAACTTGCATAAGTTATTTATGTCATACAAAGGGGAAAACTTGCATATGTATGTATGACATACAAAGGGGTTAACTTGCATATGTATGCATATCATACTAAGGTGTAAACTTGCACATGTTACTTGCATATCATCAAACACCAAACTTGCATAACATGTCATATATGAACATGCATATAATCAAACACCAAACTTGCATAACATATCATATATGAACTTGCATATAATCATACACCAAACTTGCATAACATGTCATATATGAACTTGCATATAATCATACACCAAACTTGCATAACATATCATATATGAACTTGCATATAATAATGCACCAAACTTGCATAACATATCATATATGAGCTTGCATAATCATGGTGTCATAATGGATCAATGTTTATCATAGCAATTTGCATAACTAGCATCATGAACACATAGCCTAACACTTGCATAACTTGCATAACATCATGATCATGTAACATATAACTTGCATAACTTGCATAACATCATGAACATGTAGCATATGACTTGCATAACTTGCATAACATCATGATCACATAGCATATGACTTGCATAACATCATGAACACATAACTTGCATAACTTGCATAACATCACAAACACATAGCATATGATAACACAATCTTGCATTGATCCACATTCATAGCCATAACCTCATTATATCCTATCATAATCATTTCAACAATTGGTCATTAAGGCTATAGAAAACTCACAACTTGTTGATTAGCACTTCAATGAAGAAGATTAAGTTGCTAGAGTTGATTAGAAGTTGATTTGAGAAGCTTTCCTCCTCTTTAATTTGTTGGTGGCTCCTCCTAGTTGCATTTTGACGGCATAACAACGTTGTCTCCAATTTTAGTATGAATTAGGGTAGTCTTAGGGTGTATTTATAGATTAGCTAGGTATTTTAGGCCATTAGATTAAACCTAAATCAGATTAGAGCCGTCAGATCACGTCCTAGCCACCAAAACATAGCCCAAAAGCCAAATAGGTGCACCCAGGTCACCTGGGCTCGACCAGGGAGGTCGACCCCCAGGTCGACACTAGGGTCGACACCCTAGTCGACCTGGTGGGCAGTCGACACCCCTGTCGACCCCCAGGTCGACTCCCTGGGTCTGGCGGGAATTTTCCCGCCACTTCTGAAATTTTGAAAATTTTGTTTTAAAATCTGTTTTAAATTTCTAAAAACTTCTTTGGGCCTTATCTGGGTCATACGGACTCCAATTTTCGAAAACTCGGACTCTATTTCGCGTATTTTTCCGAGACGAACGCAATGGCATAGCCCGTTTCCCCTGATTCAGATTTTTAAATTTAATTCTGCCCTGTTTTATATTATAGCAAGTTATTCAACATACGGGGTGTTGCATTCTCCCCTACTTAAAGAATTTCGTCCCCGAAATCTCTAAGTCAAGAAGAACGTATCCGACCAACCCAACAACCATCTACTCAAACCATCAAAAACTGGCATCCATTGTCCTTAAAGTTTCTAATGTTGTATGAACATATGCAAAAAGTGTGTGTATATGTTCCCTGTCTAATGCAAAATCAGGCGGTCTACTGATTTAGTTGACCTCCTTAATGCAAACCATGATAGTGCCATGCATCCAATATGTATGCGAAAGAACCCTATCGACACATACTATTTCTACATGTGTGCACAACCATACACCAAAATGCATCATCCATATGATAACGCAACCATTATACATCCATTAATATAGCTTCCAACACACAATTATATGCAATATGCAATATGAAGTGATTGAGCCGATCTAGTGCCTAGAGTGTGTGTATATGCATCCACGAGCAACCACTTGCATCCACACGCATCCATCAATCATAACATGTCTCAAACACATGTTTCAACCATAGGTTTACCCTATCTAAAGGTCAAAGGTACTAATGAGAGGACATACTAAAGATAAGATAAGTACTAGACAAACGATAAAGGAGAAGTTAAAAGACATACCCTAAAAAAGGAATGGGTACAATGAACGCATCTTCGCTTCTTTCTCCCAAGTAGCATTGCTCTCATCTTATCCCCTTTTCACTTTGACTAGTCGAACCTCTCTGTTTCTCAACTTCCTAATCTCTGACCCAAGGATGCGGGTAGGAGCTCGTCGAATAGTCGCATCACGCTCTACCTCTACTTCTCTAAGCAAGCTCGGCTCTACCACCTCTGCGGTCTCATGTAGGCACTTCCTCAAATGTGACACATGGAATACGTCATGTTCCCTATGCAACTGAATTATCTCTCGAAGATAAACCGAAGCTAGCCATGGAGCAGTCCTCTTGCTCTTCACGGGTATGAAATGGGCACTCTTAGTAAGTCTGTCTACCACGACCCAAATTCCCGTATTACCCTTCTTCGACCTAGGTAACCTATCAATAAAATCCATCGAGACGCCATCCCTCTTCCATTGCGGAACTTCCAATGGGTGAAGCAGCCCACCAGGTTTCTTTTGCTCTGCTTTCACCTGTTGGCACACCAAGCATCTAGCGACATACTCGGCCACATCTTTCTTCATACCGGCCCAAAAGAAAACTCGCTTCATGTTTTGGTACATCTTGTCCCCACCGGGATGGATGGTCATCCTAGAACGGTGTGCATCATCAAGAATAGCCTTCCTCAAACCCTCGTCTTGCGGTACACAAAGTCCACCATCTCTACGCAAGCACCCCCTATCGTCTAGGGTATACCTACTCAAATGGCTGGACGACTCCCCCCTTATGAGCCTCTATACCAACTCAACCAACTGTGGGTCGTCCCTCTGTGCCTCGCCAATCCGTCTCAAAAGAGTAGGTCTGACCTCCAAGGATGCTAACAAACCAGGTATAAAGTCAACGGAAGGTCTGAAATCAAACATCGAGATAAATTCCAAGCTTAGTCGTTCCACGAACAATGGACTCAAGGACAACCTTTTTCCGCTCAAGGCGTCCGCCACCACGTTACCCTTGCCAGGGGTATACGCTATCTCGAAATCATAGGATGCTAAGAACTCCATCCACCTTTGCTATCTCAAGACTATGCGCTCGAAGAGTCTCCAACACTTCCCTAAGATGTAGGGCATGCTTTTCTCCACTTCTGGAGAAAACCAGGATATTCTCCCATACAAAATCGTCACAACTATCCATCTCTCACGCAGACCATCCTAGTCGAACTCGACATCCCCCAAATGCAAGCCCCAAAGGCCTAAACCAATATCAAACAAACACCCAAGGGACACCTCCTTCGAATTCAAACGACCTACGTGAGATGATACTAGTAAAAATGGCTAAATAATTAAGCCCTTGTCCAACTCTGGATGTCCTTGCCAGTCTCACTCCAGAACCACCGTTGATCAAATAACTGGCTTTGCTTAACCTATTAAGTACCTACGAAAACTTATTTCGCTTTTAGAAAAGACCAAGATGTCATCCACAGAGACCACTACGAAGTTATTTAGGTACTCCCTGAACACCCTACTCATCAAATCAACAAAGTATGCGGGGCGTTCGTCAAACCAAATGGCATCACAATCCACTCATAGAAACCATCCGGAGTCCTAAGGCGGTCTTCTCTATACTATCCTCAGCCACTCCCAACTGATGAAACCCCGTGGCTAAGTCCAACTGTGAAACACTGAGGCGCCAACCAACCGATCAAAAAGATCATCAATCCTTGGCAATGGGTGTCTATTCTTCTTTGTGAGCTTGTTGAGTTCTCTATAATCTGCACAAAGTCTGAGGGACCCATCCGCCTTCGTGGCAAAAACTACTGGAGCACCCCACTCCGATATACTTCGTCTTATGAACCCCTTCTCAAGCAACTCCCCTATTTCTTATGGAGTTCCCTCCTCTCACGAGGAGCCATGTGGCGCACTGGCAAAGATACTGGCCTCACATTGTCCACCAGATAAATTCGGAAGTCTATCTCCCGCTTCGGAGGTAAGCCCTTCACCTCCTCAAACACATCCGAGTACTCCCGGACCACTCTAACAGATCGCAAACTCTCGACCGAAGCGTCAAGCGATTCAAAATAACTTAGCAAAATAGAATCTATGGGATTACAAGAGATCTCGAGAGTGTTACCCAAGCGGGTCATGAGCCTAACAACTCTCCTTTTGCAATCAAGAACGGCACCATTACTGGATAACCAGTCCATGCCCAAAATCAACCCATAGCCCGTGAAGCCCAAACAAAAGCATCACCTCTAAACTCAACGCTAAGTATGGAAATCTTCAAACCCAAACATATCATGGACAAATAAGTGGAGCCCCCAATTGGGTTTGAAACAACCAAGGGATCATCTACTAAACTGGTGTCTAGGTGCAGTGACTTAACTAATGATGATGAGATAAACGAATGTGATGCGCCAGAGTCGAATAAAGTTCGAACAGGATGATTGAGAGAACCAAATTTCAACTTAGACGGTCCTACCCCCATCAGGTATACCCGTCGTGAGGGAATACATCTACCCTCCAGAAGATCCTGTACTTCGTCCTTACCTCTTTGTACAACCCTAATAAGGTGTCCTATTTCTCCAAGACAACTAGCCTTCCCCTTCACATTCTCCTTTCGTGGCCTTCTTACCACGATAGGGTTTCGTCCTTTCTTTACCTAACAGCTATTTGAACCTTCCTCTCTCGTCCATCTTAAAGGTACCCATAAGCCCTCCACCTCCTTGGACTAACTTCTTAGTCCGGCGAACGTCTTAATCCCTTGAAGTGGTTCTTCCGTCCTTCATACGGAAGTCCTTATTTACCTTAAAAAGACATCTATACGCGGAGGGGAAATTCAAAAAGAGAAAGAGGAAGAGATTCAAAACGGAGAATCGAAGGAAGGATATATGGCTCTTGGGGATTATGTTCTTTTCTTTCAAAAACTCTTCTCTTAAAAACATGTTTTTGAAAATACTTCTTCCAAAAATGTTTTTAGAAAAATAATTTTCTAAAAGTTTTATCTGTTCTGGTAACCTTAAGCTCTGATACCACGTGTAACACCCCACACCCGCTACGGTCACTCACTAAGGGAATGCCATAGCATCGGTGGAGTATCTTAAGTGAATATAGAACAGAAAAGTTACAACAAGACATATATAAGTAATACTTGAGAATTTAAAACATCATTTCATTGCAGCGGAAAGTAAAACATGTTTGGTTACATCACTAAACCATAAACAAGAGTCAAGTACATAATATCCATCTTGATAAAACAAAAGTACATAATCCCACTACATGAACTGTTAGCCATAAAAGAAAAGATAAACTGAGCTTTACATCAATGGTCCAAGCTCCAAAAGACAGATAAAGCAATCTGGTCAAAGCCCACTAGTGCTAGGCCCACTCTGAGAAACTAAGGGTTGGGGAAAAAGATAAAAACAACGGGGTCAGACATAAGTCTGAGTGAGCCCTATAACTTTAACAATACAATCATTAAAGTAATTAGGGTATGATATAAACCTGGTACGGTACGACTGAGGATAAATGACTACACTAAGCAGCCAACTAGTCATTACCGTACCAAGTTTATATCATACCCTAATTACTTTAATGATTGTACTGTTAAAGTTATAGGACTCACTCAGACTTATGTCTGACCCCATTGTTTTTATCTTTTCCCCAACCCTCAGGTTATCAGAGTGGGCCTAGCACTAGTGGGCTTTGATCAGATTTCTTTATCTATCTTTTGGAGCTTGGACCATTGATGTAAAGCCCAGCTTATCTTTTCTATTATGGCTATTAGTTATGTATGGGATTATGTACTTATGTTTTTATCAGGATGGATATTTATTACTTGACTCTTGTCTTATGGTTTTGTAACCAAACATGTTTACCTTCTGCTGCAATGAAATGAGGTTTTAGTTAACAAGTATTATTTATATCTGCCTTGTTGTAATTTTTCTGTTCTATATTCACTTAAAATACTCCACCGAAGTTAAGGCATTCCCGTAGTGAGTGACCTTAGCGGGTGTGGGGTGTTACACGTGGTATCAGAGCTGAAGGTTACCAGAACAGATAAAACTTTTAGAAAAACTATTTTTCTAAAAACATTTTTGGAAGAAGTATTTTCAAAAGCATGTCTTTTGATAGAAAAGTTTTTGAAAGAAAAGCATAATCCCCTATAGGCATATCTTTATCTTTCGAATTCTCCGTTTTGAATCTTTCCTTTTTCGTTTCAGCATGGTTGAAAATCTTAACTTTCCGGAGGGCGTAGCGATACCAGTATGGTATAGGCGGTTGATGGAGGCTAAGGCCGCCACTGCGGGTCCAGCAAATGTTCCTCCACCAATAGTAGCACCCGATCTTCCTCCCCCTCCTCCTCCTCGAGCGGATACTTTTGCTAAGACTTGCAAGGAATTTAAGGCTATGGGAGGGAAACCTTTTCAAGGATCAGAAACTTTTGTGGAAGCTAGGGATTGGCTTAAGGAAGTGGAAGAGTTGATAGATATATTTGAGATGGAAGAAGGAAAGAAAGTCAAGTTAGCTGCTTGGTTAATGAAGGGAGAGGCCTCATTCTGGTAGGTCACTAATGGAGAGCGCCCTGTTGACTCTTGGGCGGATTTCAGGCAAAGGTTTGTGGCAAAGTTTCTCTCAAGGGCGGAGGAAAACTTGTATATGGAAAGGTTCTTGACTCTAAAGCAAGGAAACCTATCAGTGAAGGAATATGTCAACAAGTTTAATCAATTGGCAAGGTTTGGCATAGACATGGTGAATACACCAGAGAAGAAGGCTTTGAGGTTCGTTAAAGGCTTGAATGAACCGATGCATGGATTGGCTATGACTCACATCCCTATGGGGGTCACCTTTGAGAAGCTGGTAGACATGGCACTCATGCATGAGGAAGAGAAGGGTCCCAATGCTAATAAGGCACCCGAGAAGAAAGGAGATCAGAAGAGACCTCAACAGCAACAGCAAAACAAGGGTGGGAAAGGCAATGATGGCAAGGGAAAGAAGAAGTGCTTCAATTGCGGGACACCAGGCCACCTAAGTAAAGATTGTCGGAAGAAGAAGAAGACTGGCTGCTTCCACTGTGGCGAAGCAGGGCATCTAGTGAAGGACTGCCCTAAGAAGGGGCAAAGGACGGGATCAACCTCAGGAGGACAGGTGCAAGCTCTTATGGCACCAGGTCAGGCAAGGGGGCAAGTCCAGGCTCTCACGGTTCCACCGATTCAGGAAAGAGGTAGAACTATTTCCGTTGAAAGTCTGGTTTTTCTGTTTGATCATCCTGTCCGTACTTTATTCGACTCTGGCGCATCCCATTCGTTTATCTCATCATCATTAGTTGAGTCACTGCACTTAGACACCAGTCTAATAGATGATCCCTTGGTTGTTTCAAACCCAATTGGGGGCTCCACTTATTTGTCCATGATATGTTTGGGTTTGAAGATTTCTATACTTAGCGTTGAGTTTAGATGTGATGCTTTTGTTTTGGGCTTCACGGGCTATGGGTTGATGTTGGGCATGGACTGGTTATCCAGTAATGGTGCCGTTCTTGATTGCGAAAGGAGAGTTGTTAGGCTCATGAACCGCTTGGGGAACACTCTCGAGATCTCTTGTAATCCCATGGATTCTGTTATGCTAAGTTATCTTGAATCGCTTGACGCTTCGGTCGAGAGTTTGCGATCTGTTAGAGTGGTCCGGGAGTACTCGAATGTGTTTGAGGAGGTGAAGGGCTTACCTCCGAAGCGGGAGATAGACTTCCGAATATATCTGGTGGACAATGCTAAGCCAGTATATTTTCCAGTGCGCCACATGGCTCCTCGTGAGAGGAGGGAACTTCATAAGCAAGTAGGGGAGTTGCTTGAGAACGGGTTCATAAGACGAAGTATATCGGAGTGGGGTGCTCCAGTGGTTTTTGCCACGAAGGCGGATGGGTCCCTCAGACTTTGTGTAGACTATAGAGAACTCAACAAGCTCACAAAGAAGAATAGATACCCATTGCCGAGGATTGATGATCTCTTTGATCAGTTGATTGGCGCCTCAGTGTTCTCGCAGTTGGACTTAGCCACGGGGTTTAATCAGTTGAGAGTGGCTGAGGATAGTATAGAGAAGACTGCCTTTAGGACTCCGGATGGTTTCTATGAGTGGCTTGTGATGCCATTTGGTTTGATGAATGCCCCTGCATACTTTGTTGATTTGATGAGTAGGGTGTTCAGGGAGTACCTTAATAAGTTCATGGTGGTCTTTGTGGATGATATCTTAGTCTTTTCTAAGAGTGAAGAAGAGCATGCCCTACTTCTTAGGGAAGTGTTGGAGACTCTTCGAGCGCATAGCCTTAAGGCTAAATTCTCTAAATGTCACTTTTGGAGGAAGGAAGTGCGGTTCTTGGGGCACGTGGTCTCCAAGGAAGGGATAGCTGTGGATCCCGCGAAGGTAGTTTCCATCCAAGATTGGAAGGTTCCGAAGAATGCTACCGAGGTGAGGAGTTTCTTGGGGTTGGCTGGCTACTATAGGAAGTTTATCAAGGACTTCGCGAAGATATCAGCCCCATTAACTCGCTTGACGAAGAAGAATCTAGTCTTCACATGGGACGTAGATTGTGATGACGCGTTCCGACAGTTAAAGAGAGCTTTAAACACAACTCCAGTCTTAGTGTTTCTAGATGGGAGTAAGCCATTTGTTGTTTATACCGATGCTTGTAGGACAGGAATGGGCACAGTCTTAATGCAAGAGGGAAGGGTAATAGCCTACGGTGGAAGGCAGTTGAGGGCACATGAGAAAAATTACCCTACACATGATCCAGAGTTGGCCGCTATTGTTTTTGCGCTTAAGACTTGGCGCCATTATCTTCTTGGCGAGAGATTCGAATTGTTCACTGACCACAAATCATTGAAGTACTTGTTTTCTTAGAAGGATTTGAACTTAAGACAGCAAAGGTGGATGGAGTTCTTAGCATCCTATGATTTCGAGATAGCATATACCCCTGGCAAGGGTAACGTGGTAGCGGATGCCTTAAGCAGAAAAAGGTTGTCCTTGAGTCCATTGTTCGTGGAACGACGAAGCTTGGAATTTATCTCAATGTTTGATTTCAGACCTTCTGTTGACTTTATACCCGGTTTGCTAGCATCCTTAGAGGTCAGTCCTACTCTTTTGGGACGGATTGGTGAGGCACAGCGGGACGACCCACAGTTGGTTGAGTTAGTAGAGAAGCTCATAAGGGGGGAGTCGTCCAGCCATTTGAGTAGGTACACCCTAGATGATAGGGGGTGCTTGCGTAGAGACGATAGACTTTGTGTACCGCAAGACGAGGGTTTGAGGAAGGCTATTCTTGATGATGCACATCGTTCAAAGATGACCATTTATCCCGGTGGGGACAAGATGTACCAAGACATGAAGCGAGTTTTCTTTTGGGCCGGTATGAAGAAAGATGTGGCCGAGTATGTCGCTAGATGCTTGGTGTGCCAACAAGTGAAAGCGGAGCAAAAGAAACCCGGTGGGTTGCTTCACCCATTGGAAGTTCCGCAATGGAAGTGGGATAGCGTCTCGATGGATTTTATTGATGGGTTACCAAGATCGAGGAAGGGTAATACAGGAATTTGGGTTGTGGTAGACAGACTTATTAAGAGTGCCCATTTCATACCCGTGAAGAGTAAGAGGACTGCGCCATGGTTAGCTTCAGTTTACCTTCGAGAGATAGTTCGGTTGCATGGTGTACCTTCTAGCATAGTGAGCGATCGAGATCCTATCTTCACTAGCGAGTTTTGGAAGAGTTTGCAAGAGGCGGTAGGGACTCAGTTGTGTTTGAGCACCGCATATCATCCTCAGACGGACGGCCAGACCGAGAGGGTGAATCATGTTCTGGAAGACCTTTTGAGGCTTTGTATCTTAGATTTTGGAGGTACATGGGAAGAGCATCTTCCATTAGTGGAGTTCGCATATAATAAAAGCTTTCAATCTAGTATGGCATGGCTCCTTTCGAAGCTCTTTATGGAAGGCCTTGTCGATCACCTACATGTTGGTGGGAATCTACGGATAAGATCTTGCTTGGGCCCGATATGGTTAGAGAGACTTCGGAAAAGATTGATTTGATTCGAAGAAGGATGAAAGCAGCGCAAGATAGGCAGAAATCTTACGCGGATAAGAGGAGGACGGATCTTGAGTTTGATGTTGGGGACATGGTCTTTGTCAAAGTATCTCCATTACGGAATGTTGTTCGCTTTGGGTCCGTTAGGAAGTTAGCACCAAGGTTTGTAGGACCGTTTCCTATTAAGGAAAGGATTGGACGGATGACATATAGAGTGGATTTACCCGAGAGACTTAGTGGGGTACATGACGTATTCCATGTGTCACATTTGAGGAAGTGCGTACATGAGACCGCAGAGGTGGTAGAGCCGAGCTTGCTTAGAGAAATGGAGGTAGAGCGTGATGCGACGATTCGACGAGCTCCTACTCGCATCCTTGGGTCAGAGGTTAGGAAGTTGAGAAACAGAGAGGTTCGACTAGTCAAAGTGCAATTGGGGGAGGATGAGAGCAATGCTATTTGGGAGACAGAAGCGAAGATGCGTTCACTGTACCCATTCCTTTTTGAGGGTATGTCTTTTAACTTCTCCTTTATCATTTGTCTAGTACTTATCTTATCTTTAGTATGTCCTCTCGTTAGTACCTTTGACCTTTAGATAGGGTAAACCTATGGTTGAAACATGTGTTTGAGACATGTTATGATTGATGGATGCATGTGGATGCAAGTGTTTGCTAGTGGTTGCTCGTGGATGCATATACACACACTTTAGAAACTAGATCGGCTCAGTCACTTCATATTGCATATTGCATATAATTGTGTGTAGGTAGCTATATTAATGGATGTATAATGGTTGTGTTATCACATGGATGATGCATTTTGGTGTATGGTTGTGCACACACGTAGAAATAGTATGTGTCGATAGGGTTCTTTCGCATACATATTGGATGCATGGCACTATCATAGTTTGCATTAAGGAGGTCAACTGAATCAGTAGACCGCCTGATTTTGCATTAGACAGGGAACATATACACACGCTCTTTGCATATGTTCATACAGCATTAGAAACTTTAAGGACAATGGATGCCAGTGTTTGATGGTTTAGTAGATGGTTGTTTGGTTGGTAGGATACGTTCTTCTTGACTTAGAGATTTCGGGGACGAAATCCTTTAAGTAGGGGAGAATGTAACACCCCGTATGTTGAATAACTTGTTATAATATAAATCAGGGCAGAATTAAATTTTAAAATCTGAATCAGGGAAAACGGGCTATGCCATTGCGTTCGTCTCGGAAAAATACGCGAAATAGAGTCCGAGTTTTCGAAAATCGGAGTCCGTATGACCCAGTTAAGGCCCGAAGAAGTTTTCAGAAAATTCAAATTTCTGAAAAACAGATTTCAAATGCAGAAGGAGGGCTAGGCGGGAAAATTCCCGCCAGCACCAGGTCGACCCCCGTGTCGACTGGGGAGTCGACACACAGGGGTGTGTGTCGACAGTAGTGTCGACACCCCTGTCGACACAGGGTGCAACCTGGCTTGCTCGGCCAGTTTGGCTGGGTGCACTATTTTGGTGGCTTGTGACGAGATCTGATGGCTCTAAACTATCCTAGGGTTAATCCTATGGCCTAAAACACTTAACTAATCTGTAAATACACCCTAAGACTACCCTAATCCATACTAAAAATAGATACAATGCCATCATGCCATAAAAATGCAACTTGAAGGAGCCTCCATCAAATTAAAGAGGAAGATAGCTTCTAAAATCAACTTCTAATCAACACTTGCAACTTAGTCTTCTTCATGGGAGTGCTAATCAACAAGTTGTGAGTTTCTATGCCTTTAGCAAGCAATTGCTAAACTAATTATGATAGGATATAATGAGGTTATGCTTATGTATGTGGATCAATGCAAGTTATGTTATCATATGCTATGTGTTCATGATGTTAGTTATGCAAGTTTTATGCTATATGTTCATGATGCTAGTTATGCAAGTTGAATGCTATATGTTCATGATGCAAGTTATGCAAGTTATGCAAGTTTGATGCTATGTGCCCATGAAGCTAGTTATGCAAGTTGGGTGTAATTTATGCTATATGTTCATGATGCTAGTTATGCAAATCGCTATGATAAACACTGATCCATTATGACACCATGTTATGCAAGTTTGGTGTTTGATCATATGCAAGTTCATATATGACATGTTATGCAAGTTTGGTGTTTGATTATATGCAAGTTCATATATGACATGTTATGCAAGTTTGGTGTTTGATTATATGCAAGTTCATATATGACATGTTATGCAAGTTTGGTGTTTGGTTATATGTAAGTTCATATATGACATGTTATGCAAGTTTGGTGTTTGATTATATGCAAGTAACATGTGCAAGTTTACACCTTTGTATGATATGCATACATATGCAAGTTAACCCCTTTATATGTCATACATACATATGCAAGTTTACCCCTTTGTATGACATAAGTAACTTACGCAAGTTACCCTCTTTATGACATATGTGATTCATGCAAGTTTGGGTTGATTATTTATGCTAGTTGGGTTTGATGCTATGGTCATATATGCATGTTGACACCTTTAAAACCCATGTTGATGCTAATGTTATGCAAGTTGAACCCATTGTGTTTGTGATGAATCTCCACTTTTAAGTATGTCATGTCAACGTATTACGTGGGGAACGATGGGGTTAATATTCATGTTAATAAAATGGTGTGAAGTTGGTATGATTATGCATACCATAAAGTGGATGGACATGATTGAGTCAATTATGTACATCGTTAAATTTGTAATTAATTAGGGATAATTAATACAAATTATGGGGGTGATTAATTAGGTGTAATTAATCGACTAAGACACGAGGTTGGACCCTTTTGTAGCATAAGACTGCCCGGAACCGACCGGCAAATCCCGCGGCTACAAATGATTGGCCCAATGTGAGAGGTCTTAGGCATAAACTAAATATGTGACAAGTGTAAAGACATGAGGTTAGACTCTGTTATGGCGTAAGGCTGCCCGGAACCGACCGGCAAATCCAGCTGCCATAAAAGACAGTCTAATGTAAGAGGTCTTTACAAGGTTATGTCCTTAATCAATTAAGAAACACTTAACCAGATAAGCATGTAGTGGGGCATGAGGGGTTAAGTGGGTGCCTTGGGTGGCATGTGGAGATTAAGTAAGTGCCTTGGGTGGCATGTGGAAATCTAGCGGGTTGCCTTGGGTAGCAATAGAAAATACGATTAGAATACTTAACCAAGTGGAAACATGTAATTAAACATGATTAAAGGGTTAAGTGGGATGCACTAGAAAAAGGGACAAGCTTAGGTGGGTAGCTTGTGGGGGCCCATTTCAACCAGTAACCCATATGTATCTTATTGGGCTCGACCCATGTCGAGGACGGGACACGCGTACTGGGCTTGACTATAAGAGGCCAAAACGGGTTAGTGATGGCAACGCAAGTCCAACGGGTTTTCATATGCGTGTGTGGACCTGGGCTGGTAGGTAAGACGTTGTTGCATCGTGTAGGTATAAGCCGTGCACCGTTGATTGTATCAGGTTGCCACTTTGGGGAGTGATACACCCCACTGTGGGGCCAGCACGGGTATCTACGATAGGGAGCCGATCGCTTGGGGAGTAGTGGGCACACCTAGAGGAGATAGGGGCAGACGGCACCTATGTAGTCAGCTAGGGGTACACGAAACTACTAGTTAAATTTTCTAAGTCCTTGGGTGGGATCAACCTTTAAGTTAGGAATGACTGGTGTGGTGCAGTGTAGTAATTACCCTTGGGTGGGTAGATGCGTCTTTGTCCGATATCTTAGTTCATCCTATGTCTAGTTGGCTGCTTAGTGTAGTCATTTATCCCCAGTCATTACCGTACCAAGTTTATATCATACCCTAATTACTTTAATGATTGTACTGTTAAAGTTATAGGACTCACTCAGACTTATGTCTAACCCCGTTGTTTTTATCTTTTTCCCAACCCTCAGGTTCTCAGAGTGGGCCTAGCACTAGTGGGCCTTGATCAGATTTCTTTATCTATCTTTTGGAGCTTGGACCGTTGATGTAAAGCCCAGCTTATCTTTTCTATTATGGCTATTAGTTATGTAGTGGGATTATGTACTTATGTTTTTATCAGGATGGATATTTAGTACTTGACTCTTGTCTTATGGTTTTGTAACCAAACATGTTTACCTTCTGCTGCAATGAAATGAGGTTTTAGTTAACAAGTATTATTTATATCTGTCTTGTTGTAATTTTTCTGTTCTATATTCACTTAAAATACTCCACCGAAGTTAAGGCATTCCCGTAGTGAGTGACCTTAGCGGGTGTGGGGTGTTACAAAACACGTTTTCTTTTTCCACGCTCACATATTGATTCCAAAAATTACGAAAATTGAAACCTAGCAATAATTTGACATTCTGAATCCAACAAAAGTGGTTTCGTCGAAAACGGAGGTCGTTTGCAAAATGGCTATTTTCAAGGCCTATATATATTAAAAAGGGTGCGTTTTTTAGAGGTCCTTATTAAGGTTTGAATTTAAAACCACGTCCCTCCCATATAAAATCTTCAAACTCGGTTCCTAGAATTACTTCCACGTGACACATCTTGAAAGTTCCGCTTTCTCCTTTCTTCCCTTCGCCTCCTCCATTTCCTGCAAGAAAAACAATGCGGCAATGCATTAAAAAATATATCCAAAATCATAAAATAATCTCAGAGATCCACGCCAATCGGAAAAAAAAATTGCATACATGTATGCAACTATTGCCAATAGTTGCACACATGTATGCAACTATTGCATAAAGGGAATTCATTAACGTTTTTACCTACAGATACGTTGCACACATCTGTGCATGTTTTCAGTTATTTTTGCACACTTGATTGCAAATAAAAATGAACTGCGTTTCACTATTATGAATTATTGCATCCTTCTATGCAAGAAATGTGCAATACATGCACAGAAATATGCAAATGATTCAAGGCGGAAGGAAGCACTGGAATACATGCATATATGCATGTAACAAAATCAAATATGTGCATAATATGATGCATTTAACTGCACTTTTTCGCCGCTTTCTTGCTGTTTTTTGTTTTTTGCCATGTTTTTTGGACTGAATTTTTTGTAGGATGCATAATTTATTTTAATATTAATTTATGAATTTTTTTATTATTATTTTATGAAGTCTTGAAAAATAGGGACCTAATTTATAATAAGTTTATGACTAGATGTGAGCCTAATTAAGTTTTCTTTTAGGGACCTGAGCCTTATTTTCACTATTAGAAAATATATAAATTCTACAACGACTTTTCTAAGTTTTAAACTGGACATAACTTTTTATTCCTACCATGAAATTTTGATTTTTCAGATTCGTTGGAAAGATATAGTCAAACAGATTTAAATATTTCTTATTTCACTAAAATCCGATTTATTTTGAATCCCGTACAGTCAATGGAAATTCAAAATCGAATTTTCAAACTACCGCGCCATTTTAAACTACTTTAATAATTAAATTAAAATTCTTTGTTCTAACTTCGATTTAAATAAATTTTTCATCTTTATTATTTTAAATATTCAAAATCCATTAAATTTGCTAAAGTAAAAATTTTTAATTGGTTCAGAAATTGCGGGTTGTTACAATATGCAAGTTATGTTTTATGCAAGTTTATATGCAAGTTATGATCTATGCAAGTTATGATATATGCTAGTTTATATGCAAGTTATGCAAGTTATGCAAGTTATGTTTTATGCAAGTTTATATGCAAGTTATGATCTATGCAAGTTATGTTCATCTATGCAAGGTATGCAAGTTTATATGCAAGTTATGCAAGTTTTAATTCATATGTTTATATCCATACCAGTTCATATGTTTAGATCTATGTAAGCTTATGTTTATAAGTTTAGATCTACGCTAGTTCGCATCCATATGTTGACTGGATCTATCTTATATGCTAGTTCACGTTTATATGCTTAACTAGATTTATTCTGTTCTATGCCAAGTTTATGTTACCCATACTTAATTAGATCTATATTGTTTTATGCCAGTTATGATGTCATGTGTTTCTTCCCTTTTTCCTTTTTATGAGTTAGGCTAATTGCGAGCCCAACGTATTACATGAATTATACGTATGAACGACGTGGGAAAGTTTGGGTAAAAGTTGAATATTATGTAATTAGAAAAAATTGGGCTGTAATCATATAATTAATTTTGGACATAACAAGTATATGGGACATAACTTGAAATGACTACACTTATGGATAATTGGCATACAAAAATCTAGACTTGGAGATGGTAAATATGTATATTGGCTAAAAGATGAACATGCCTAACCCGAGGCTAGATTGAGTTGAGGTGTAAGACTGCCCGGAACCGCCTGGCACATCTAGCAACCACAACAACAGGTCAAATGTGAGAGGTTAGCACATCAAGCCCGAAACCCGAGGTTAGAATGAGTTTGCGATAGAAATCTACCTGGAACCGCCCGGCACATCCACCAACCTCAAACAACAGTCCTAATGTGAGAGGTTGGTGCATTAATAAATCAATTAATGCCAATGAACATACATGATAAGAATGGCAAGGTTAAGTAACATATGAATAGGCGACACTTAACCAAATACAACATGTTAATTAAACAAATGAGTGTGGTTAGGTTAAATTGAGAACACTTAACCGTTATAACATGTTGATTAGGAAAATCTAGTTACGGGGACCCATTTCAGCAGTAACCCATATAGATGTATCATGATACCCTGAACTAGGAAGGGTGGGCACGATTACCGGGCTTATTATAAGCGGTCAAAATAGCGGCAGGTGGTGCGTCAGTGTAGGTTCTGATGGAGTACGGGCGTGCACGTGCTCCGGAGTGGGAAAATCAGGCACTGGGCATCATTAGTTATACACTAAGCATCTTGAATTGTGTCGGGTTGCCATCATAGGGATTGACACACCCCATGGTGGGACCAACACCGGTATTTATAAACAAGCGGGGCCGAATGACACAAGTAATAAAGACATGCGAGTTAGGGAGCCGATCAATTAGGGATAGTGTGGGGATATCTAGTATCTATTATGGGCAAGTAGGCTATCGAGGATTGTATGGGGTGGATACCTCTTACTAGATATTACACCTGAGGGCTACCAAGTGCAGGGCTGGGATCAACTCTCAGTATGGAACTAGTAATGGTATGGTGTAACTAGCATTGGTGCAGATCTTGTTCATCTTGTCTGCCTTGTCATGCCTGCTTATTTTACAGTCATTTCCTATTCTTCGGTTTATGTTCTTATCTTGTTACTTTAATGATTATATTTTTAAAGTCACTAGACTCGCCAGACTTTATGTCTGAGCTCGTTTGTTTCTCCTCTTTTCTTTCCTTTTCCCCCTCAAGTCCTCAGGGTGGGACTAGTGGAACTTGACTTGGATCTTTTTCTCTCTCTCTTTGGAAGTGCTTGGAAGTGCTGTTCAGCTTATCTCTTTTCATGGCTATTTGTATTGGGGTTATGCTTTTGTTTTATGTACTCAGAAAATAATTTGTCCAAGATGGATATTAGTGTACTCTGTGGTTAAGATGATATAACCAAACTATGTTTTGCTTTTCTACTGCAATGAAGTTGTTTTAAATTTTGAAGTACCATTTTGTATATATCTGCCTTGTGATTTCTGTTCTATACACTTATAATGCTCCATGAAAGTTAATGCATTCCCTTTGTTAGTGACATTAATGGACGTCAGATGTTACATTTACCCTCTTTACAAAACAGTATTGTATCAGTTACCAATTCAATGCTTCTCAACACTTGAATTGATCAAACAACACAATAAAAAACATTTGTATATAAAATTTACAAATACGCGCTCTCATATATATACACTCAAACTCAATCTAGGGTATTACTAACCCT
Organism: Allium sativum; assembly: GCA_030737875.1. Classification (NCBI taxonomy): domain Eukaryota; kingdom Viridiplantae; phylum Streptophyta; class Magnoliopsida; order Asparagales; family Amaryllidaceae; genus Allium; species Allium sativum. The sequence goes on from CM060912.1 coordinate 620,702,061, forward strand.
ATCTCTGTCGAGCTACACCACAGAGACAAGGTTATTACTAAACCTTCACTCGGATACCAATGTAACGAACAGATGGAAATTCGATGCCCGAATTTCGATAATAATACATCAACCCGTATTACTTGCCAAAACTCAAGTATCGAAAACACCGGATAGTTGTTAGACAGAGATTAGAGGGTAAACTAAGAAATAAAGAAATATTAGAACAGAAGAAGAAGAAACACATGACACAGAGTCTCACATCGCAGCAGAACAAAATATAATATAGAAATAAATCTTCAAAGAAAGCTTTAAATAAAAACTTACAAGCATCAGAGTACATCAACACATCTGGATAGTTATATTAATCTATCCTCATATACAACAAACAGTGGAATAAATACTGTATATCATATGACCGAACACCTCCAGCTCGTCTTCTGAAGTTCGCAGCATCTAAATCTAAACCTGTAAAACCCGGTCTAACCCGAGCATTACAAACGCCGGATCAGTCTAGTGAACCAGAGCGAGAAAAACACATTAAGTTTAAAGGTATCACACAACTTGATTTTTAAGTCAAAATCTTTTCAAAAGAAAAGGATAATCATAAGACCAAATCAACGCATAAATACAGACGGTTTTTACTTACGATAACCCAAAATGTTTTTGAATCAATATCTTTAATGATATCACAATAGTGTCTAAATACAAATAAATATCAATCTAGCAGAACGCTTGCATCTCATGCTCTACAACATTGTATTCAATCAAAACCACGGGCTCTTATTAGAGAATGGATTTCCTGGCAATGTATGGACCACCCTCCTGACAATGTACCTCCGGAGATGAATACATTGGGGTTCAACAAGAACATCTTTCAACCTAGGCTAAACATGACCGGTCCCTCACTTCGCTTGAGAGTACCGAATATATCATTACCACGGTTGGGGGCCAGCCAACCGAACTGATAGCATACATACGAAAATAAAAAGGGACAACCGAAGGCATTTGATTTCTCCAGATCAGGTAATGATATACCTTTTTGATGGGTGTGGCCCATATAGCCATGTGACCTACCCGATTTTATGCCATTTCCCGGTTGATGAGGCTTGAGGTCATGAATCTTTTTGGAACATTTGACCACCATTCACTTTGAATGCCACATCGTCAGATCCGCCAGAAATCACTAATTGATGTCCACAAAAATACTCCAGTAGTTAAGCTAAGAGACTGCTGGTTTCTCCGCCATCGACTATAGTACATTTGATGAAATCAATGTACGTGATCCTTTTGGAAATACTTTATCAGACACTCATCCATACAAGTCATCCAGGAACAGGATGAACCAAAGACACCCTCCTACCACATCCTATATAGGTATCACCCCAAGGACCAGTAGTGAATGGTCCTTGCAATGCGAAAATTTCACATGTGGCAGAATCACTGCCGAATTATCTCTGGAAGCTAACTAGAGAAATCCAACAAGTGGTTCTTCCACTCATGAAGATTCACATTCTTCAATGCTCCATCTTCAATTAACATCTTCACATATTTGCTGGTTCAGAATGGTTTTCGAATACAAATTCGATTCCGGTCTTTCTGTATCAACAATCTTATTTGGCTAGATTTGATAGTTAGTTATTTAACTATCAAATAAATAATCATGAGAATAAAACGAGTATACTAGTTTAGTACCACCATTACATGGCCTCGTTAATTAAACATTTGTTAAATATATTCTTTTAATCTTCCAACATTTGGAGCTTATCTTTTACTTCTTATTATAAATAAGAATATTCTTAAAAACCATTTCATTCACTTAACTTTTTTGAATATTGATTTTAATATCATTTATAGAAATCATAACTTCTGTTTCCCTCAATTTCTCTCATTTATAAACTAATACCATTCTCGGATAATCCTCGAAATCCTTTCTGTTTTATAAAACATTTTATAAAACGTTCCCTGTCCAAAATCGGGAATACTATTCTTTTCATTTAAGAAAATATCATTTCAAAATCATTAATTAAATTTTGAAATAAACAACATTGCTAAACACCTTATAGTCAAATCGTGAAGTGTTCCACAAGATGTTAGCACACAGATATTTTTACCCAACCCAATGCTAAATGTAAAAGCATATTTTGCTCATAAACTGGTCGAGCACAATCCAAACAGTCAATTAATCACAATATCAATAAACATGTGTATTTATTTCAATCACATTTCATGTTTTGGTAATTTAATTACCGTCTATACATTCACAATCTAATTAAAAATTTATTCAAACTCCAATTGGTTTCAATCTCTAAAATCATTACTAAATGATTATTCAACTTTTAGGAAAATTAATCCTGCTTTTAACTGGGTTAAAAAAAACCAAGGCCATTTAAACACAGTTCACGACAAATCCAAAATCCAATTTGATACTAAATATAAGGCTCTAAATAGAAATAGTAACGGCTTATATTCAACATCAAATTCTGAGACCAACAAATATCGTATTGGAATAACGATATATATATATATATATCTTCCAAATTCCTCAACAATATCTGTATAATCACGGAATCCAATATAGAAATATTCCGAAGATTATTTCCATTTAAATCCTTTCCAATTCATACATTGGAAAATTCTGGTTATATTAAAGTGAATATTAGGCTCACGTCCCTATTTTGAAACTTAATTAGGCTCACATCCAGTCATAAACTTAATATAAATTAGGTCCCTGTTTTCAAAACTTATAAAATAATAATATAAAAAAATAAAAAAAATTCGTAAATTAGTAATAAAATAATTTATGCATTTTACAAAAAATTCAGTTCAAAAAACAACAAAAATAATGTCAGAAAGAAGAAAACAGCAAAAATACAGAAAAAACTGCAGTTAAATGCATAATATTATGCACCTTTTTGATTTTATTGCATGCATATATGCAATTATTGCAGTTCTTCCAACGGATAGATTTAACATAATTTTTCAGTTCATTTTTATTTGCATCCAAATGTGCAAATTTCTCAAAAAAATGCACACATGTGTGCAACATTTTTATAGGATAAAAAGTAGGGACCTAATTAATAAAAAAGAACAAAGTTCTGAAAATTTTTAAACCCGCCCCCTATTTTATTTTTTCCGCCTTTTTGTATTTTTTTTAAAAAAATGTGCGTACGTTCACAAAAAAAAATTCTAAAATATGGAAATAATGTCAGGAATCTACGGAAATCGAAAAAAATAGTTGCATACATTTATGCAATTATTACTGATAATTGCATATATGTATGCAACTTTTTTGTAAGCTGTTTTCAGATTAAAATCTGAAAATAAACCTGCACAAATGTATTTGAAATTTTTGCGTACCTGTATGCATTTATTTGCATGAATAAAAATCAACGAAGATGTATGTAGTGAAAAATATGCACGGATGTATGCAGGAAAGTGATATATTTGCATACTATTATGCATTTAACTGGAAATTTCGTTTTTTTTTTGTTTTTTTGATTTTTGACGCCTTCGTTGATGGTTTTTTTCTGAATTTTTTAGTGTTTACATGTTTTATTTAAATACGAATTTACGTGATTTTTTTTTATTTTTTTTATATTTTTTTGATGACTTTTCAGAAAATAGGGACCTAATTTACAATAAGTTTATGACCGGTTTTTTTTTATATTTTGAAACTTAATAGGGAACTCTAAAAAACGCACCCTATATTAAAACCATTTCTTTATCCAATTTATTTATTTAAAACCATTGGATTTCATTCTAGTTATTAACTAGTTCATTCTGATTAGAATATCTTTTGTCTTTTCAAATATGGAATTTTTCATCCAAAATCTATCCAAATCATTTATTATAATTTTACATAAGTTTTCCATATTTTTAATAATTTTATTAAGGTTCGTACAGTCGATTTCCAATAACGGCCGCCGAACTGCATCCATAACAACCTTTTCTGAAATTGATGTAGACATATTTCAAATCTAACCATTAGATATTAAATCTCTTATATTCATCGGAAAGCTCTTTTCGATACGAACCCAACGGTTCCGGTTTTAGAAGAATCCGACGGTCGAATCTCCAGTTACATCCATTTGAAGTTAATGGTCGAAATTCGCGAACGGTCGTTGCGCGACGCGTTCTATTCAAACAATTATAATATATATAATATATATTTTGTCGGCTTCGATTCAAAACGTATTTTATAAATCGTTTATAAATTCATTTGAAAAACGATTCCAACTTCCATTTCAATTTTTAATCAAAATGGAATATTCAATTACATGACAATTTTATACATCTCATATATATGTTAAAAATAATATTTTTAACAAACCAATATTTATTTCATTCACACTTCATATATATATATTATTCACATTTCATATATATTTTTATCCGCACTTCATATATATATATATATATATATATTATTCACTTTTCATATATATATTATTCACATTTCATATATATATTATTCACACTTCATATATATATTTTTCTCATTTCATATATATATATATATATATTATTTTCATTTCATATATTTATTATTCACATTTCATATATATATTTTATTCACACTTCATATATAATTTTTATTCACACTTCATATATATATTATTCACATTTCATATATATTTTTTCACATTTCATATATATATATATATATATATATATATTATTTTCAGTTCATATATATTTTTTATTCACACTTCATACATATATTATTCACATTTCATATATATATATATATATATATATATATATATATATATATTATTTTCATTTCATATATATATATTTTATTCGCACTTCATATATATATATATATATTATTCATATTTCATATATATATATATATTATTTTCATTTCATATATATATTATTCACATTTCATATATATATTTTATTCACACTTCATATATATATATATATATATTATTCACATCACATATATATGATTTCACAATGCATTTATATTTTAATACAACACATATGTATATTTTATTTCACAACGCATATATATATAATTTTCACAACGCATATATATATAATTTTCACAACGCATATATATATATATATATATATAATTTTCACAATGCATATTTTTATTCAACACACGTATCACACAAATCATCCATGGTTTGCATAGAAAGTAGTGTCAGGAGCTACTAAGCTCCGTCTGCAACATATTATATAATAACTATAAAATAATTTGAGTGAGAGAGAGTTCTCACATCCGTTTCCACTCCGCCATTCTTTTATTTATGAATTTCAGTTCTGTTTGGATTTGAATTTGCCTGAAATTCTGATTTTCTCCTTTTATGATGTAGTCAGGTCCATGTTGTAGTATTCGTTGTTGCGAATCCAACGCAACTGAATTTGCGTAATTCTGATACCGAATGAACAAGATACGGTCATTTATACATTTGGACAATTTAAATATATAATTAACTATATTAATTACTAATTTTAAACCCTAATTATATTGGAAAAAAATTACGGTCTTTTCCTTTTGGTGCCCTCCTTCATCGTTTATCTCCAGGCTCTCACATTAAAACCGCACTTATCTTCAATCCTCGGATTCGCCACAGCAACCAAACTGCCATGCCGGAGACCAATCTACCAGTGGCACGTCAACCGCCAATGCCTGTTCCTCCATCGCCCATAATCTAGTCCATCACGGTGGCACCTTGCCCCCTGAAATCCCTTCGAAGGTGGTGACTTCAAGCTCAAAAATTCCCTAATTTACAACATTAATCCCCATCTTAACCATTGGATAGATAGATGTTGGTGTCCTCTTTCATTTCATATTTATGATTATTATTTTTTTGATTTTTTCTGGATTTGGAGATTTTCAAGTGAAAATTTTGAGCTCCCAGGCCATTAATCGCTTGTCTGGTGGCGGCTCCTGAGTTAGAATGAGAATTGGGTTTAAGAAAATAAACGTTTGTACATATAATAAATTTAAATTAATATTTAATTCGTAAAATACTTGTTTAATGCCACCAACTCCAAACCAAACCCAACGACTATCGCCCCAAGCTAAATACCTCTGTTCCGGACACAATGGGATATGTTTCGTAAGCTAATTCGACTGTTTCGATCAGTTTTATTCAAAATTAAAATATAAATGAATATATATTGAATTTTAATGCACATTTTAAGTTACCAGGGCCACATACTAACTCCAAAAATTCCAGAAAAATAAGTCTAGCTATGTTTTGACGATACGATCCTAACAAAACTAATTTCGTCGAATTTGGAGACCGTTTGACAAATGTTTATTTTCTAGTCGATCTAATTTAACTAAAATTGTCAAAACGCATTTTCTTTTGCCATGCTCACATATTAATTCCAAAAATTATGAAAATTGGAATCTAGCAATAATTTGATATTCCGATACAACGAAAGTGGTTTCGTCAAAAATGGAGGTCGTTTGCAAAATGGCTATTTTTAAGGGCTATATATTATTTAAAATATATATAAATTCTATAGCGACTATTCTAAATTTTGAACTGGACATAACTTTTAATTCTTATTATGAAATCCGGATTTTTCACATTCTTTAGAAAGATATTATTAAACAGATTCAAATGTTTCTGGTTTTACTGAAATCCGTTTTATTTTGAATCCTGTACATTCATTTGAAATTTAAAATTGAATTTTCAAACTACCGCGCCATTTTAAACTCATTTTATAATTAAAATAAATTTATACGTTCTAACTTTATTTCAAATAAATTTTTAGTTGTTATTATTTAAAATAAATCATTTTAAATATTCAAAATCCATTAAAATAGCTAAAATAAAAAATTTAAATTGGTTCAGAATTTCTGGGTTGTTACACTCATACCCTCATCTACGATTAACATTCTGAAATTCGTAACATAACATTCCGAATTTAGGAATAATTTCAACTCCGCTCCATATTCCAAACTTCAGAATATCACATTCTGAAGCTCGAAATAAATCTCACTTAGCCATTTCGTACCATTTTCCAATTTCTTAATTTCCTTTTTCTAACTTCCAATATTAAGAAAATATTTGGTTTAAGCTATCAAATTTTCTTAAAATTCCTTTCATAACTTCATTATAAAAACTTGGATTTTTAATATAAACCTCGTTCGAAGTTTACATCAGTCTTTAGCTGCAAACAATCATTAATGGCGTCCTTCCTTACTTCTTCTCCCCCTCTTCTTTCGAAATACCCTTCAAGATATAGTCCTTTTCTTCTCCCTCGCTCTGCTTCCTCTTTGTCTTCATCTCTTCGTTCTCCTTCGCTAGCTCCTTGCTCCTTTAACCCTTCGTCAAAACAGGTTCGGTCATCCAATCCTCGCTCAGTTCGCTTTGATATTCCTCGTTTGTCCTCTCATGTTTCATCTTTTTGTCCTCCCTCTAATCGTGCCCCTTCATCCCCTAAGCGCAATTCTTCTCATGCTATTTTCGAAAATGATCCTGCTTCTATTCATCCTCGTCCGCATCAAAATTGCCCCTCTCTGTTATCGTCTCATAATCGTTTTACTGTTCTTTCTAATCATCAAGGGGAAATACCATCAAAGTCCTACGCTCAAGTAGCGGCATCGCCACTGCCATCTCCACCCAATCACCCGCCTAAAAAGAAATTCAAATCACCCCTGCCGGAGTTTGTATCAGTTCACCAAACAGTGATTCAGTTGAAGAATGAAAAGAGATGTTTACAATGTGCATGCAAAGGTCACGTGGCAAGCGCGTGCAAGGACCCAAAAATTTGTTTCAAATGTGGTTCGTTCGGCCACTCAGTGCAACGTTGCCCAAAGAAAAATCATTACGTTGGAAGCTCCTTGTCTTCTGCATATTCAATCATTAGTAATAAAAGTAATTATCATGCACGTTGGGTCCCGAAGAAAATTATTAACCTTGCAAATAATGCTTGCCACCCATCGCTTCGTGATGCCAGCCGTCAAGAGAATTACCATGGAAAATCTAACATTAAGTTTTCATCTAAGCCAAATTCACTTCATTCTACATATCAACCTCCTCAGCCTCCATCTCCAATTTTTTTTTTTAGAAAGATGGATTCTTCGAAATGCATTGTTGCCAAAACTCTATCTGGAAAATGGAGTATAGAAACTTTGCACCAAGCTCTAGAAGTCAACCTAAATCACGATATATGGCCGATGTCAATCATTACAAATAACTCCTTCTTAGTTCACTGTCCTACTTATAGTTTAAGAGAGCATGCATTACTCCGAAAAATCCTAACCAAGCCAGGAGCTGCGATTAGTTTAGAAAAATGGGAAGATGATGTATATGAGCCAGAACCTGCTTTAGAAACTAAATCATGGGCTAGAGCGGAGGGATTCCCGGAATTTCTAAAGTATAATGATGATGCTGTGAATGAAATCCTTAAACCTATGGGTAGAGTCTTAGCAGTTGATGATTGCGACTGGTGTCTCTTCGATCACAGAGTTTTCTTGGTAAAGATGCAATTTTTCGAAGGTATTGGCTCAAGGAATGAATTTGCTGCTAGATTTAACAACAAAGTGCATATTATCAAAGTTCAACGTTGTAATCATGAGCATCCGGGTTCAAGGCCAGAACTTGTTTTTATTGGTAATGATGAGGAGCAAGTGGTTCCATGTATGCATAATTATCAAGATTTTAGCTTGGAGATTCATGTTGATGCCATAAGAGAAGAGGCAGATATGTTACCACCACTACCCTCTATTTATAAGGAGATAAACATGTACCCTAACTTTCCATACGTTGAGGATCAAGAGATGGGAAACAATGAATTTGATGAAGTGAATCAAGAAGTATTTGATGATCAGAATCAAAACTTGCAAGATGATCATGTCCCTCCTCTTAACCAGATCATTCCTTTTGGAAATGATTTCTCTATGCTACCCATTCAAACAATTCCCTTTGCCTCTAGTTCTATCCCACCACCGCAATCTCCTCCACAACAACCATGGACTGATGACAATGATTGGCCTCAATTTCTCTCTCCCATTTTTGTTCGTCGCAGTGGGAGACACAATAATCCTGAAGTATTAGGTAGTTTTCTTACTCCTGCTGTTTTTTCATATGCTAATAAATGTTTGAACAAAAAGATATCAGCCTGCATGGAAGTAAATTTACGTGATTCACAATATAAAGCCATGCAGGCATTAGAACAAGAGCGTATTAATAGACATCAATGAAAGTGGTCAAATGGAATGTACGGGGTTTTGGGGACTATTCAAAATGTCATGCCATTAATCTAATTTTGTCCCCACTCAAATTAGATATTCTTTTCCTCCAAGAAACCAAACTCTTTGAACCTTCTAATTATCATTTCAGTTTGATTGGTGGTTCCTTCCTGAGAGGATGGACTTATGTTAATGCCATTAAAACTATAGGTGGCTCTTAAACGCATTTCAATCTGCTTTCCCCTCAATCTGCTTTACATGTAGCTCTTAAACACATTTCCTCAAATACTATATACTTCTTTTCCAATATTTATGGTCCTCGGGATGCTAATGATAGATTAACTCTTTGGGAGCATTGTAAACAAATGGCTAATAACTTCCTGGGTCCTTGGTTTATAGGGGTGATTTCAACACTGTAAGATACTATAATGAGAGAAAATCTTGTTCCATTTCATCAAATTCAGATGCTTTCAATTCTTTTATTTTTGATTGTTGCCTCTCAGACCCCCCCCCCCATTTGCAATTGAGCCTTTACTTGGTCTAATCGCAGATCGAATCCTTCCCTTGCCAAACTTGACCGATTCCTCTTTAATGCTGCTTGGGAAGAAATTCACCCCTTATCCTTTGTGTCCGGCCTTGCTTCAATTATCTCTGATCATTGCCCTATTGTTCTTGATTCGGGTTCCCTCTCTAATCCCAAGCACTCATTTAGATTTGAAAGATTATGGCTCCTTGAACCATCTTTTAAAGAGTTCGTTCATAAGGCCTGAGAATATCCTGTTCGTTCACAATCAGCTACCCATATAGTTGTCCTTAAATTGAGATCTTTAAGAAAACTGATAAAACCATAGGCTAAAACAGTTTGGGCCTCAATTCGTAACCGCATTGTTAATATTCAAGATGCTATTTTAGATCTCAATATCTTGGAATAATCTCGCCCTCTTAATGATAAGGAATCAAGATCTCTGAAAAATCTAGAGTCTGAACTAGATAGATTGCTTAAGCAAGAAGAAATTGGTTGGAAACAGAGATCTAAGGCTAAATGGATAAAAGAAGGAGATAGAAATTCAGCTTATTTTCATAGAATTTCAAATGGAAAACAATGTGCTTCCTGCATTCTTGAAATATCCCATGAAAACCAAATCTATTCGAACCCAAATGATATTCTTCATCTTTTTTCTAACTATTTCGATCCATTCTTGGTCGTTTGTCCTCTGATATCCCTTCCATTGATTGGTGTTCTCTTTACCTTGCTCCAGCCTTTATTTCTATTGACCAACCTTTCTCTGCAAATGAAGTTTGGGCTACTTTAAGTGATATGGATGATGATAAAGCCCCTGGGCCTGATGGATTTGGGCCTTCTTTCTTTAAAACATTTAGGGCTATTGTGAAAAATGATATCATGGCCATGTGCAATGAATTCTATGATAAACCTAGCCTCATTTCTCGTCTCAATTATGCTAATATTGTTCTTCTTCCCAAATTCTCCGGTTCCATTTCCCTTTCTGATTTCCGTCCCATCAGTTTGCTCAACACCTCTTTTAAAATTATCACCAAAACTCTTGCCAATCGTCTTCAATCTGTCATCTCTGATCTTGTTGGATCTGAGCAATCAGCCTTTATTCTTGGATGCAACATTTCCGATTGTATTGCAGCCACTCAAGAGGAATCTCTTATTGTTACAATACTAAAACACCAGGTGTTTTCCTCAATTAGATTTTTCAAAAGCATTTGATTCTGTTAATTGGGAATTTATTTTGCAAATGTTCAAGCGCAGGGGATTCTCTCAGCGTTGGTGTGATTGGATAGATTATATTCTTAAGACAAGTCATTCATCGATTTCGATCAATGTTAATATTGGGGGCTTATTTAAATCCAGTAGGGGATTGAGGCAAGGAGATCCCTGGTCTCCTCTAATATTTGTGTTAGTCGCAGATGTCTTCAACCAAATGATCAAAAGATTAATAACTAACAATTTATTCTAGGGGATTCACCATCCATATTCCAACTTAGCTATTTCCAATCTTCAATTTGCAGATGACACAGTTATCTTTTCCTCTCCTGATTTGAATCATATTCATTGTCTTAAAGTGGTGCTATATACTTTTGAGCTTATTTCGAGTTTGTCTATTAATTTCTGCAAAAGCTCAATTATAATGTTAGGAAATGCTGATCATCTTGGCCCTTCAATTTAATCTATTTTAAATTGTTATATTCACAAATTTCCTATTCAGTATTTGGGAATCCCTCTCAGACCCACTAAACTTCACAAATCGGATTGGTTGCCTCTAATTCATAAACTTAAGCAGAGATTATCTTCCTGGAAATCTAATACCTTATCCTCTGCTGGTCATTTGGTGCTGGTTAAAGCTGTTTTGTCTGCTTTACCGACATATTTGATGACATTCACAAATTTTCTAAATGGGTAATTTCAAGAATCGACTCAGTCAGAAGCTCTTTCCTATGGAATGGTAATAAGGTCAAAAAACTGGTCAACTGGCAAACTATTTGTTTACATATTAATCAGGGGGGTTTGGGCATAATTAATCTTTCCAATTTTAATTTAGCCCTTCTATCAAAATGGTTATGGCGTGCAGTATCTCCTGGCTCTTTTTTATGGAAAGATTGGATCCTTTCTCTTCACTATTCTAGCAATCCCCATTTAATTTTGCACTCGCTTCCCTCTGTCAAGCCTTCTCCCTTCTGGTCTGGGGTTTTATCTTGTATTCCCCGCATTAAAAATCTGTTTCATGTTAAATTGGGTGATGGGGAATCGTGTTTATTCTGGCATGACATTTGGCGTGGGCATATTCCTCTTTGTCGAGCTTTTCCTTCTCTATTTCCTTTCATTGCCAATGAATTTTCCTCTGTTGCAAATCTGTTGCATTTTGGCCCCTCAGCGCTTTGCCCTTCTACCATTTTTAATGCCCAAGTCCTTGATAATTTCCTGCTAGCTTCCAATCTGATCATGCATACCCAACCTTCCCTATCTCCTGATAGCTATTTTTGTGCTTTATTACCAAAAAGAGGTTTTTCTGTTGCTTCATCTTACAATTATATCAACTTTTCTGGAAGATTATTTACATTTTCCAGAATATGGAAAATTCACCTTCCTCCAAAGGTTCTTTTCTTCAACTGATGTTTGATTCATTGTAAAATCAATACAAAAGCTAAGTTGCATAGACTTAATTTGATTGAGAATCCTCACTGTGCTCTTTGCTCCGATCATGTTGAAACCATTGATCATCTTTTCTTTGAATGTGAATATTCTTTCCCTGTCCTTGCAGCCACTGGGTCCTTCTTGCTTGGCTTTGTGCCTGAAATTAATTCAGCATTTGATTTTTGGGAAAGTAATGATGCAAATGTAGCTTTGGACTCCTTTTTAACAAAATTTTGTTGGTGTATTTGGAAGGAAAGGAACGCGATGATATTTAACAAACCACTGAAGCAATTTAGAGGGTTATGCAAACTCATAATTTTCTGTTTTTACTCATGGTCAGGTCTTTCTCCTCCCTCAGCCAATTTCATGCTCGCCCTGCTGGCAACCATCAGCCCAGCGGAGTCTGTGGACTCTAACCATGGCGATTCAAGTCCGGATTTGCACTGATTCTCATATGGTAGTCTGTGTCTGTATGCTATATTTCTATGGTTCCTTTTTGGCTTTCACATGACCTATGTATATACTTAGCTGTGTTTTCGGTGGTATAGACACTGTTATACTGCTTGCTTTGGCTTGAAGTGTGGTATTTCTATTACTCGTTTGCTACAGAAATATGGGCCACCAGTTAGGCTTGTCAACTGGGCTAGTTATTTATATATATTAATATTATGTTTAATCGGCTGTGTAGTTTCGTGCTACACATCCATCCTACTCAAAAAAAAATATAAACCTCGTTCATAAACTCCTTTCACAATTCAATTAGATTTCATTATCATCAATTTCATTTTAAATGAATTTCAGTTAAAAAGAAATCTCTTAAATTATTATTAATTAAAATAATAATTTACTTCAATCATTAACTGTTGTATCAGTAGTTAACTTCTTTTATTAACTAAATAAATAGTAAATTTCTTTTTAAAATTTTATTAAAATTAAACAAATATTCATAAAATTATCTCATTAGATTTATTCAAAACAAATTGATTAAAAAATCAATCCAGTTGAAACGGTGTACTTAGTCAACTCTAAATACGATAACCTTGTTAACTGATTCCAATTAGTCATTCCTTTAAATTAATTAATAATATAATTAATTTAAATAATTCCATTTAATTATTCCTTAAAAACAATTATTTGAATCTTAATCAATAGGATAAGTTCTACTTATCTACTTATAAATCTGATGAACATCAGATGTTGCTTTATAGAATCAATTAATAAGTGTTTATAAATTTAAATAAAAAATAATTATTTTCTTTTAAAATTTTTATTTAAAATAATATATTTCAAATTCTATCTTCAGTTATAAAATAATTTTTATAACTTCATTTATTTGGATTTACCTGACGGTAAATCCATATTTACAAAACAGTTGATTTTTAGGCCAACTGTTGCTACTTACTCAACCAATACTTCCCATTTGTTAAACAAAACATTTGTTGAATTCAGGTCAATGGCCAATAATCAAACCAATCATTAAATCAGAACTGTTCATATAATGATAATATGAAAATAAATAACATTAAATATATTTAAGGAATCCGGTTGGATTCCAACCTGTTCTTCACTTCTCCCAATATGTTATCTGTAACGACCCGTGTTTTTCTGGCCAATTATTTAAATTTATTTTAATATTTTAAAATGTTGATTTGAATTTAAATAACTTGAGTATTAAAAAGTTTGAATATTTAATTAATATAAATAATATAATAAAATTTTAATTTTAAAATATTTGGGAAAATGTTGAATTCGCTATATAATGTGAATTGGCAAAATATAAAGGGTTAATATCGTCTATATTGATAATATATCGACGATATCGTTCGTTTAACGACCGTTGAGTGTATATTTTATAATTTAATTATATAACGACTGCAGCGGCGCGGTAGTTCGTAAAATGGCGGTTTGAACTTTAAACGGCCATACAGGATTCAAAATAAGTCGGATTTTCTCGAAATAAGAAATGTTCGGACCAGTTAGACAGTATTTTCTTATGAAAGAGAAAAATCAAGTTTTCGTGTTGTAGATTTTATTTTACGTCCAAATCAAATTTTAAAATAGTCGCTGTGGAATTCCTTTATAAATTTTAGCGTTATTTATATAAAATAAAGGGGTTTTTAAGTAATTTGAATATCGATTTGGCTTGGAATTCAACCCGGGAGATTTTATCTGCGTAGTGTATACAATTCTGGTCGTATATGGCCAATTTCAATATTTTATTAATATTATATTGAGGAATTTTAAAATTGGTTTATTTTATTTGAATTGGGCAGTTATAAAAGGGACTTTTTTCAAATGACCTCAGTTTTCGACGAAACAAATTTTATTGAGACCGCAACGACAAATTATTACTAGATTTCAAGTGGCGCGTCAATCAGGGTTATTTTGTGAGCGTGGCAAAATAGAATACAAAATAAAAACGACCATTTGGACGTGAACGAGCGCTATTCGAGCTAACGGACTCGGAATTGGATGAAACAAGATTCGTTAGGACTGTATCGTCAAATTATACTATATCGTCCAGTTGTGTCACGAACGGAGTTTGTATGTGAGCACAGGAGCGAATAACAGCATTCAGAAATAGCGATAAGCACGAAATAAAAATCGTCAGTCGATGTCGACATCACGTTAAGATAAAATATAATAAAACACACTTATATAAGGCCCCCCAACTCAGAAAATTCCAGCCACAATTCATTTCCGTCCATAATTTTTGCGAAAAACCCCCTCATCATATAATCAATTATATCTTCAAATCCATGAAGAATTTGCAAGGCCGACCAAAGGCAAAGTTGTAGATTGGGATAAGGGGAAGCTCCAATCAAAATTTGGGAAGTTTTCGTTGAGTATGGTGGTCAGAATTAGCCAAAAACAGTGAAAAACTGACTTCGGTTTTGAGGGATTTGGCAGAGTTTTGGTTAGCATTGACGAGGGACCAAAAGGGAAGTTGTAGAGGAGAGAAAAGGCTACGTTTTTGCTTCGGGTTGGTCGGTCTAAAGTTGGCCGTGGTGATTGGAAAGTGGGGTTGAATGTTGATGGTGTTTTTGGGTTTTTAGTTGAAGTGGCGGATGGATTTGGGTTGTTTCCGGTGGCTGGATGGGTCGTGGTGGTCGAGCGCCTGGAGGTGGTGGAAGCTGGAGGGGAGGCGCGGCTAACCAGGGTGGTCCGGTGGGTCAAGGTGGCCGGAGGCGTCGTAATTTTTGGGACACGGGAATTGGGCGGAATTGATTTCAGGGAAGACGGAGGTGACTGGGGGCTCATGGCCACGGGCGATGGACGGCGGTGGAACGGCGGTTCTGATGGAGGGTCGAGGTGAGGTTCAGATCGCCTGAGGCGCCGGCCGTGTGTGATCGAAGGCATCGTGTTTTTCAAAGGGAGTAAGAAGAAGGGTTCGAATTTCTTGGTGAGGGAAGACGCGTGATGCGGAGATTAGGAGGAGCTGACGTGGCGGGGTTTTAATTAAAAGGTAATTATAATTTAAAATATTTAATTAAATTCTCGTAAATTTTTATAAACTTTAAACCCGCGTATCTTCCTCATACCTTAACGAAATCTGACGAAACTGGATCCGTTGGGATCTTAGGGACGAGACCTAGACGATGGCACTGACTAGGCACTGATCTGACGCAGTTGAAATTTCAGCAAATTTTGAACGTTCGTTGCAAATTAAAAGGAACAAACACATCCATCGTCAACCGTAATCACTGGTGAGTTAATTCTCACACTTCTCTGGACTACCATGATGTGATAAATCCATACAATTTAAAATATCAGTTAAATTGGTTGATGTGATGCTATGGTTGCTGTTGGTTGCTAGTGTTTGATTGGCTGACCCTATTTATTTGTCGTTTTAATGCATTTTATTGTGTGTTATTATCAAATATTATACTAAACTGTGATGTAGGGAAGAACAGGTAGGACGAGTCAAACCGGATTCCTCAAATTTATTGTGTGTTATTTATTATTTATATTGTTCATGCATATGAATTATTAACCCAGAATGATATTTAAACCTGTTCAACATGGTTATAAATATATTTAATAAATTTCTATTTTAATTAACTTGTATTACCAAATTTAGATTTCATTTCAGTTATAACAATAAATTTATAACTAAAATCTTCGTCGGTTTGCCTAACGGCAAAACGACGCCATAACCGATGGATTTTACACCATCACTGCCAACGACTTACTCAATGTTGTCGATTAATTGATATCAAACCATGATTAATTTCCATCCATTTTTATATAAGAATTTATGTATACATTTTATAAAACGAATCATTATGTCATTAATGATTTAGAAGGCAGAAATTTATATACGAATTTGTAAAATTGGATAATGGTTTTTATAAAACAATTAAATGATATTTTTAAATTTGTTAAGTTATTAATTAATTTAAAAAGGGGAAACAGTGAATGGATCTCAGTCAATGATTAACTGATGTTGACAGTCGACAAAGGAGACTGTTTCAATCAAAGTTGACAGCTAGGATGATTTGATTTGATTTTAATTTAATCAAATTGATATTTTCCAAACATTCGTTAAACTTAACGAATGTTGTTTAAAAGTAGTTAATCTTTGATTAACTATATTACAAAATGATTATCAAGTTAATTTTGTCAATTAAGTTAATTATTATTTAATAATCTTTTAAAATGATTAATTATTTTATTTCTAGTTTATAATGGAAGTAACTACGATTAAAGTAGTTAATGCTAAAGTAAATTATCATTTTAGGTAAGGATAACTAAAGAGATTATAGAAATGGTAAATTACATTTAAATGGTGATCAAATGAAAATAAGTTGGGTATGATCTAGTAAAAGCTTTATAAAAGAGTTATGACCTGGGTTTACAAACCAAGTTGTAAAATGACTCGTAAGTCGACACGAGGATTCCAATAAGAACATGCTTAATTAAGTAATTTAACCGATTTCTTTTAATTAGAATTTAATTAAGAAGTAACCACGCGTCGATAAGATTTGATTAAGGTTTAGTAAGAGTTTTATAAGAGGATTTTTAATTCAAGTTTACAAACCATGTTTGCAAGTATGATTTGTAAGATAAATGCGAGGGTTTTAACAAGGTTTTAATTGAGTGGATTTGGTTACAATAAGGGTTTCAAAGGAGATTGTTAAGTGGATTTGTGAAAAGATGATTAATAGTTAATAAATCAAGTTAGGAGATTGTAAGGTGATTACTTATGAAAGATATGATTTGTAAAGCCATATTTGGATCAAATGGAAAATATGAATTTGTCGAAGGAATTTACCTAAATAAGGCTTAAAGAAAAGGGTTTGGATTATTTACTTAATAAATTAAGTAAAGAGGTGCTAAGGGGATTACCAAAGGAAGAAGTGGGTTAAAGTACCATATTTGAATCGAAAGGCAAATAACATTGTGTCGAGCAACTTACTAAATCAAGAAACGAGAATTAGAATGTAAAGTGGGTTTTCAAATGAAATGAAATGATTTATAGAAACATAGTGAATAGAATTGGAAATGAAATATCAGGATTTTAAGTGGTAAACTTTTATTGTCTGGAGATAAGAACGTTGTCGGTCAAGGGCTGAGAGGTAATTAAAATACCCCAACTTGGGCGACTTCACTATTGTCAAAAAGATGACATTAATTTGCGATGGTAAAGAATGTTGGGAATAATATATTGAGATAACTTTGCAATATTTATTCATAATGGTTTAGAAATATAATAAAACCTTTAGACTTAAAATAAGTGATGTATTATTTGGGTCAGACGTGAAATATGATTTTTACTTATATAATGTAATTAAAAGTATAACTCTATTTCAAATGGTAATAGAAAGGTAAAGGGGATTATGGAACTATAACGATATTTGCAAGGATAAGAACATATAGGAAATGGTCCGAAAATAGAAATGATGTTTTTCCAAGATAAAGAGAAAATAGAGTTGGGTTATGTAATATATAAGAATATTTCCGAATAAAGGAGATAAAACTAAAATTGGGTAAATACGTTATCCTAAAGAGAATATCGATCAGTGTTTTTCAAAGTAATGAAAACAGAAGGATTTGGTTGAAATAAAATTTATGAAATCAATATGAATCGATGAAATGGTTAACTAAAGTATTTCAATCTAAACGACCTGATCTGCCAATGTACTTAACATCACTATTAAGATTTGATAGTTAAACAACCGACTATCAAATGAAATATTTTACCTACTTTTTGATGTGTTGTTTCGAAGAGACCGGGATGGGAACTAGACCCAAAACCACTTCGAATTAACTGTACGTCCGCGACTAATTGGAAGACGATGCAGATGGAGCATTGAAGACCGTATATCTTCATAAATGGAGGAACCACTAACAATCTAAAAATCGACGCAGAGATATACTGGGGTTCTGTCATGGTTGAAATATACGGGTTGCAAGGACTTCTCGCTACTGATCCTTGGGGTGATTCCTATATAAGATGCGGTAGGAGAGTGCCTTCGGTTCATCCTCTTCCTGGATGACTTGTATGGACGAATGTCTGACATGGTATTTCCAGATGGTCACGTATATGGATTTCTTCAACCATACCAAGAGTGGAAGAGGAAAAGGAAACTTCTTTAGCTAACGCATAATGTATTGTTATAGATGTCAATCAGTGATTTCGAAGGATCTGGCAATGTGGCATTCGAAGAGAATCTGATGTGAAGATAAAACATAGCCTCAAGCCTCATCAACCGGGAAATGACAAAAATCGGGCAGGCAGCATGGCTATGTGGGTCGCTCCCATTAGGGTGTATAATCACCTATCTAGAGAAATTCCATTTGCTTCTTTAATCTATCGATGTTGTCCCTTTTCGGGAAACGGTGGTTTGAGCCCAACCGTTGGTGATATACATTCGATACACTCAAGCGAAATGAGTAGTCAGTCATGTGTGCGACGGGTTGCAAGACGTTCTTGTTGAATCCAGTGTATTCGCCTCTAGAGATACACTACCGACAGGTGGACCCATACCTTGTGATAGTCGGAATCCAATTTCCAATAAGCGCCCATGGTTTTTGATTTTATACTATATATGTAGAACGTGAGATGCAAGTGTTCTTCTAATTTGTTATTTATTTATGGTTTGATAAACACTTCTTTAATATCATATAAGATATGGTTTCAAAAATGGTTTGGGTTATAGTAAGGTAAAAACCGTCCATGTTTATGTGTGGACTGGTCTTACTATTATCCTTTTATTTCAAAAGGATTTCCAAAGTTAAACAAGTTGTTTGTGTTATGAATTTATCACTGATAGTATTCCATACTGACTCGATGAATTTTGTTTTAAATCAAATGTGCTCAGGTCAGACCGAGTATTTTACAGGTTAGTTTTCGCTTGGAGTCCCAGGAGCTGGAAGCAGGAGGCTTCACTATTAGTTATTCAAAGTGTATTTCCGCTGTGTTTGATATATGATGTACTCTGATGATTGGTATACAGTTATTTTTGTAAGGAGGTTTGATATATTATATTTATTCGTTCGGCTATGAGATTCTGATGTGTTCTTCTTCTTTCTTCTATTCTAACATCTCTTTCTTTCTTTTCTCACCCTCTAACTTCCTTCTATTAACAGTCCGGGTTTGGTAATACCCTTGATTGAGTTGAGTGCATGTATATCGAGAGCGCGTATTTGTATTTGAATATAAAATTAGCTTAAATATTTTGGAAATAGGGTAAATGAAATAATTTTACCCAATTATAGTTATGTATAGAAAAGGAAATTATTTTATCGTATCATTGAAGTATCTGATCGTTGGATTGATTTGGGAGGAAATTAAAATCAAATATGGGAATACGACTTACCTTGGATAAGTCGAGTTAAATCAGAAATGGATATAGTGTTGGAATTGAATAAGATACATTTGGAATTTGGTAATCAAATAAATAATTGGATAAGAAATCAGTTTGATATGAATCGATAAGTGAAACCCAAAATGAAACAAAATGGGAAATATAAATATTGAATCGAAATGTTTTATTTGGATTGTTTTGCAATGTTTGTTTGTTTGATTTATGTTGAATGGTTGTATACGATTCACCAATAGTTAAAATTAAAGAGTTGAACAAATTAAAGGGTCAAGAAAAATGATTTTTGTATAACAAGGGTGATTAGAAACCAAGGATTTAAACCAATAAGTATGCCAAGTGTTTGATTTGGGGATTTGTGTAATCACCGGTATATCATCGAAATATTATCCCATATGTTGTTACTTACCTGGTGATGCAGTTGAGTACAGGTATGAGATGGCTTTGAATTGGATTGCGTTGATTGTTATAAATTGAGAATTATGCTTAATAACGCTCGCAAAAAGGTACGCCTACGCAAAATATAAAAATTTTGTTTCTGATTTGGGTTTTGAGTTTTGATTTTGGATTTTTTGACCATGAGATTCAATGTATATATATTTGTTGAACTTGCGATATTGCAGATGTACCTCCGTGCAAGGGTGACTTTACCAAAAAATTTCCAAAATTTAAGGTGTTAGAAAATTTTGAAGATTTTGGAAAATTTTATTATTTGAAATTAATTTGTTTTTAAACCAATCAGATTATTTTTGGAAATAAAATTGATTTTGAATTGAATATATTTGTAAAGATAATGGGGTTGTACCATTCTTTCTACCTTAGCAATTTCGGGGACGAAATTATTTTAAGGGGGAAGGAATGTAACGACCCATGTTTTTCTGGCCTATTATTTAAATTTATTTTAATATTTTAAAATGTTGATTTGAATTTAAATAACTTGAATATTAAAAAGTTTGAATATTTAATTAACATAATTAATATAATAATATTTTAATTTTAAAATATTTGGGAAAATGTTGAATTCGCTGTATAATGTGAATTGGCAAAATATAAAGGGTTAATATCGTCTATATTGAAAATATATCGAACGATATCGTTCGTTTAACGACCGTTGGCGTATAGTTTATAATTCAATTATATAACGAGCTGCAGCGGCGCAGTAGTTCGTAAAATAGCAGTTTGAACTTTAAACGACCATGCAGGATTCAAAATAAGTTGGATTTTCTCGAAACAAGAAACGTCCGGACCAGTTAGACAATATTTTTCTTATGAAAGAGAAAATTCGAGATTTCGTGATGTAGATTTTATTTTATGTCCAAATCAAATTTTAAAATAGTCGCTGTGGAATTCCTTTATAAATTTTAGTGTTATTTATATTAAATAAAGGGGTTTTTAAATAATTTGAATATCGATTTGGCTTGGAATTCAACCCGGGATATTTTATCTGGGTAGTGTATACAATTCTGGTCGTATATGGCCAATTTCAATATTTTATTAATATTATATTGAGGAATTTTAAAATTTGTTTATTTTATATGAATTGGGCAGTTATAAAGGGATTTTTTTTCAAACGACCTCAGTTTTCGACGAAACAAATTTTATTGAGACCGCAACGACAAATTATTGCTAGATTTCAAGTGGCGCATCAATCGGGGTTATTTTGTGAGCGTGGCAAAATAAAATGCAAAATAAAAACAACCATTTGGACGTGAACGAGCGCTATTCGAGCTAATGGACTCGGAATTGGACGAAACAAGATTCGTTAGGACCGTATCGTCAAATTATAATATGCCGTCCAGTTGTGTCACGAACGGAGTTTGTATGTGAGCACAGGAGCGAATAACAGCCTTCAGAAATTGCGATAAGCACGAAATAAAAAATCGTCAGTCGCTGTCAGACATCACGTCAAGATAAAATATAATAAAACACACTTATATAAGGCCCCCCAACTCGGAAAATTCCAGCTACAATTCATTTCCGTCCATAATTTTTGCGAAAAACCCCCTCATCATATAATCAATTATATCTTCAAATCCATGAAGAATTTGCAAGGCTGACCAAAGGCAAAGTTGTAGATCGGGACAAGGGGAAGCTCCAATCAAAATTTGGGAAGGTTTCGTTGAGTCTGGTGGTCAGAATTGGCCAAAAACAGCGAAAAACCGTCTTCGATTTTGAGGGATTTGGCAGAGTTTTGGTTAGCGATTGACAAGGGACCAAAGGGGAAGTTGTAGAGGAGAGGGGAGGCAACGTTTTTGCTTCGAGTTGGTCGGCCTGAAGTTGGTCGTGGTGATTGGAAAGTGGGGTTGAACGTTGATGGTGTTTTTGGGTTTTTATTTGAAGTGGCGGACGGATTTGGGATGTTTCCGGTGGCTGGAGGGGTCGTGTTGGTCGAGCGCCTGGAGGTGGTGGAAGCTGGAGGGAAGGCGCGGCTAACCAGGGTGGTCTGGTGGGTCAAGGAGGCCGGAGGCGTCGTAATTTTTGGGTTGAACGGGAATTGGGCGGAATCGATTTCAGGGAGGACGGAGGTGACTGGGGGCTCATGGCTACGGGCGATGGACGGTGGTGGAACGACGGTTCTGATGGAGGGTCAAGGTAAGGTTCAGATCGCCTGAGGCGCCAGCCGTGGGTGATCGAAGGCATCGTGTTTTTCAAAGGGAGAAGAAGACGAGTTCGAATTTCTGGGTGAGGGAAGACGCGTGATGCGGAGATTAGGAGGAGCTGACGTGGCGGGGTTCTAATTAAAAGGTTATTATAATTTAAATTATTTAATTAAATTCTCATAAATTTTTATAAACTTTAAACCCGCGTATCTTCCACATACCTTAACGACATCTGACGAAACTGGATCCGTTGGGATCGCAGGGACGAGACCTAGACGATGGCACCGACTAGGCACTGATCTGATGCAGTTGAAATTTCAGCAAATTTTGAATGTTCGTTGCAAATTAAAAGGAACAAACATGTCCATCGTCAACCGTAATCACTGGTGAGTTAATTCTCACACTTTTCTGTACTACCGTGATGTGATAAATCCATATAATTTAAAATATCAGTTAAATTGGTTAATTGGATGATATGGTTGCTGTTGGTTGCTAGTGTTTCATTCGCTGACCCTATTTATTCGTCGTTTTAATGCATTTTATTGTGTGTTATTATCAACTATTATACTAAATTGTGACGCAGGGAAGAATAGGTAGGAGGAATCAAACCAGATTCCTCAAATTTATTGTGTGTTATTTATTATTTATATTGTTCATACATATGAATTATTTACCCAGAATGATATTTAAACCTGTTCAAAATGGATGGACATTAATCATTGTGTGATATTAATTAATCGACAACATTGAGTAAGTCATTGGCAGTGATGGTGTAAAATCCAACGGTTATGGCGTCGTTTTGCCGTTAAGCAAACCGACGAAGATTTTAGTTATAAATTTATTGTTATAACTGAAATGAAATTTAAAGTTGGTTATACAAGTTAATTAAAATAGAAATTTATTAAATATATTTATAACCATGTTTTATATAAGAATTTATGTAAGCATTTTATAAAATGAATCATTATGTCATTAATGATTTAGAAGGCAGAAATTTAAATACGAATTTGTAAAATTGGATAATGGTTTTTATAAAACAATTAAATGATATTTCTAAATTTGTTAAGTTATTAATTAATTTAAAAAGGGGAAATGGTGAATGGTTCTCAGTTAATAATTAACTGATGTTGACAGTCGACAAAGGAGACTGTTTCAATCAAAGTTGACAGTTAGGATGATTTGATTTTAATTTAATCAAATCTATATTTTCCGAACATTCGTTAAACTTAACGAATGTTGTTTAAAAGTAGTTAATCTTTGATTAACTATATTTCAAAATGATTATCAAGTTATTTTTGTTAATTAAGTTAATTATTATTTAATGATCTTTTAAAATGATTAATTATTTTATTTCTAGTTTATAATGGAAGTAACTACGCTAAAGTAAATTATCATTTTAGGTAAGGATAACTAAAGAGATTATAGAAATGGTAAATTACATTTAAATGGTGATCAAATGAGAATAAGTTGGGTATGATCTAGTAAAAGCTTTATAAAAGAGTTATGACCTGGGTTTACAAACAAAGTTGTAAAATGACTCGTAAGTCGACACGAGGATTCCAGTAAGAACTTGCTTAATTAAGTAATTTAAGCGATTTCTTTTAATTAGAATTTAATTAAGTAGTAACCACGTGTCGATAAGATTTGATCAAGGTTTAGTAAGAGTTTTATAAGGGGATTTTCAATTCAAGTTTACAAACCATGTTTGCAAGTAGGATTTGTATGATAAATGCAAGGGTATTAACAAGGTTTTAATTAAGTGGATTTTATTACAATAAGGGTTTCAAAGGAGATTGTTAAGTGGATTTGTGAAAAGATGATTAATAGTTAATAAATCAAGTTAGGAGATTGTAAGGTGATTAATTATGAAAGATATGATTTGTAAAACCATATTTGGATCAAATGGAAAATATGAATTTGTCGAAGGAATTTACCTAAATAAGGCTTAAAGAAAAGGGTTTGGATTATTTACTTAATAAATTAAGTAAAGAGGTGCTAAGGGGATTACCAAAGGAAGAAATGGGTTAAAGTACCATATATGAATCTAAAGGCAAATAAGATTGTGTCGAGCAGCTTACTAAATCAAGAAACGAGAATTAGAATGTAAAGTGGGTTTTCAAATGAAATGAAATGATTTACAGAATCATAGTGAATAAAAATGGAAATGAAGTATCATGATTTTAAGTGGTAAACTTTTATTGTCTAGAGATAAGAACGTTGTCGGTCAAGGTCTGAGAGGTAATTAAAATACCCCAACTTAGCGACTTCACTATTGTCAAAAAGATGATATTAGTTTGCGATGGTAAATAATGTTGGGAATCATATATTGAGATAATTTTGCAATATTTATTCGTAATGGTTTAGAAATATATAAAACCTTTGGACTTAAAATAAGTGATGTATTATTTGGGTCAGACGTGAAATATGACTTTTACTTATATAATGTAATTAAAAGTATAACTCTATTTCAAATGGTAATAGAAAGGCAAAGGGGATTATGGAACTATAACGATATTTGCAAAGATAAGAAAATATAGGAAATGGTCCGAAAATAGAAACGATGGTTTTCCAAGATAAAGAGAAAATAGAGTTGGGTTATGTAATATATAAGAATATTTCCGAATAAAGGAGATAAAAGTAAAATTGGGTAAATACGTTATCCTAAAAAGAATATCGATCAATGTTTTTCAAAGTAATGAAAACAGAAGGATTCGGTTGAAATAAGATTTATGAAATCAATATGAATCGATGAAATGGTTAACTAAAGTATTTTAATCTAAACGACCTGAGCTGCCAATGTACTTAACATCACTGTTAAGATTTGATAGTTAAACAACCGACTATCAAATGAAATATTTTACCTACTTTTTGACGTGTTGTTTCGAAGAGACTGGGATGGGAACTAGACCCAAAATCACTTCGAATCAACTGTACGTTCGCGACTAATTGGCAGATGATGAAGATGGAGCATTGAAGACCGTATATCTACATAAATGGAGGAACCACTAACAATCTCTGAGTCGACACAGAGATATACTGGGGTTCTGTCATGGTTGAAATATACGGGCTGCAAGGACTTCTCGCTACTGATCCTTGGGGTGATTCCTATATAGGATGCGGTAGGAGAGTGCCTTCGGTTCACCCTCTTCTTGGATGACTTGTATGGACGAGTGTCTGACATGGTATTTCCAGACGGTCACGTATATGGATTTCTTCAACCATACCAAGAGTGGAAACGAAGAAGGAAACTTCTTTTGCTAACTTGTAATGTATTGTTGTAGATGTCAATCAGTGATTTCGATGGATCTGGCAATGTGGCATTCGAAGAGAATCTGATGTGAAGATAAAACGTAGCCTCAAGCCTCATCAACCGGGAAATGACAAAAATCGGGCAGGCAGCATGGCTATGTAGGTCTCTCCCATTAGGGTGTATAATCACATATCTAGAGAAATTCCATTTGCTTCTTTAATCTATCGATGCTGTCCCTTTTCGGGAAACGGTGGTTTGAGCCCAACCGTTGGTGATATACATTCGATACACTCAAGCGAAATGAGTAGTCGGTCATGTGTGGGCCGGGATGCAAGCTTGAACCCAGTGTATTCGCCTCTAGAGATACACTATCGGCAGGTGGTCCCATACCTTGTCATAGTCGGAATTCAATTTCCAATAAGCACCCGCGGTTTTTGATTTTATACTATATATGTAGAATGTGAGATGCAAGCATTCTGCTAATTTGTTATTTATTCATGGTTTGATAGACACTACTATAATATCAGATAAGATATGGTTTCAAAAATGGTTTGGGTTATAGTAAGGTAAAAACCGTCCATGTTTATGTGTGGACTAGTCTTACTATTATCCTTTTATTTCAAAAGGATTTCCAAAGTTAAACAAGTTGTTTGTGTTATGAATTTATCACTGATAGTATTCCAGACTGACCCGGTGAATTTTGTTTTAAATCAAATGTGCTCGGGTCAGACCGAGTATATTACAGGTTAATTTTCGCTTGGAGTCCCAGGAGCTGGAAGCAGGAGGCTTCACCGTTAGTTTTTCAAAGTGTATTTCCGCCGTGTCTGATATATGATGTACTCTGATGATTGGTATGTATATATATAGTTCTTTTTGTAAAGAGGTTTGATATATTATATTTATTCATTCCGCTGTGAGATTTTGATGTGTTCTTCTTCTTTCTTCTATTCTAACATTTCTTTCTTTCTTTTCTCACCCTCTAACTTCCTTCTATTAACAGTCAGGGGTTCGATACTTGGTTTTTTGGCAAGTGATACGGGATTGTGTATTATCGTTAAAAATTCGTGCGTCGAATTTTCCCGGGCCGTTACATTATCTCAAATATAATCATTCAATTCAAATAAATAAGGGTTTTCATAACAGTCAATAACGACAATTCAATTTCAACTAATTTATTTCACACAACCAAAATAATTCAAACTATTTAACACGTTTATTTTATAAACGTAACCAACAAGGTAAGTTACCTCCATTGGATCCAACCGTTAAAATAACAATTTGGATTTCACTGAAATTAAACAACGTTTAATTTCATTGATTCAATAAATATATGAATATATAATAAACAAACCGTAAACCATTAGCAACCATAACACACAAGAATAAAAACCCGACTTATATAAAATATAAGTGGGGAGAAACTGAGTAAGTTTAACTCATTTTGGTTTGATATATTGAAACAGTTCGGGTTAATTAAATTAGACATGCGTTTAATTTAATTAAAACTCCAGCTGCTTCCTACACCGTCCAAACTATTCCAGAATATAGGTCTCGGCAATACGGTTCCATTGAAACTGGTTTTGTTCAGTTCTGCCCACATATGCATGAGTTATGACATTTATAATATACAATCTAATTTAAACAAATTAATTCCTTAATTAAATAATAACTTAATTATGTTTGCTTAACCAAATCACGACCGATAATTTATTCCAGTTCTTGCTACTTCATTGTTCCTGCTAGTGTTCTGTAGCTGTTACTAACATTTAAAATGGTATGATTAATTTAATTAATCAACCTTAAATATAATTAAGTTTAAATTAATTAATTACATTACTTTTAATCGGTCCATAATTACTCCATGTCTTCATTTATTCTGGGCCGCGATAACCCTGAAGCCCTTCGTTCCTGTTCAAGTTGGATATCGGTGAAAATTTTATTACAAAAATTTTAAATCCCTTAATTATTAAACTAATCGGTTATTTACTTTTCATAAACGAAGCCGATTCCTATTGCTTCTCATTCATTTCCGAATTCCAGTACATCGTCTGCTTTGAAAACCCATCCACGCTTTTGTTCCATCTGTATTCGATTAGCAATAGTTTAATTAAATAATTATCATTAATCATGTTGTAGTTATGTTAATTACTTTATAATTACAATGGAAAAAGGAGCCAACAGTTCTTCACTTTTTCTCTCGTGTTACTGCTGCTTCGATCCCGCCTTTGTTTCACTGCCTTCCTAGTTGATACTTCATAAAACTTCTATTCCATTTGTGCACCCACCATCAAAAAGAAATCTCCCAAAAACAACACGCTATATCCAAATATGCAGACATTTTTTGTTTCAAATGCTGTCCTAAATTTTTTGTTTTCTCCTATGTATCTTTGCACTTCAGTAAACACGATCAACTTGTTGTCTTCATCCATCAGGTTGCCACACCAAAACCCTAGCACCTAACGTCGATAAGAGATGATGGTCGCAATCGTCTTCACTTCCTCTGCCTTTGCCCTAAAAACCAACCTCTCCGGTCACTCCATTCATCACCAATAGGTCACGAACCGCATGTCCTTCTGGAGTTAATTCCGGTCACATTGAGTCGTCAACGCTGATCATAACCGTTGGGTTGATGGATCTTATCAAGCCAATGATTTTTGTAGTTGAAAGCATTTCGATTCGATGAATGGATGGAGGGGATTTGGAGGATTAAGGTTGCAAATGGTGGAGGCGGACATTTTGCTTAGTTAACCACGTAATATAGTTTGACCAGTTATTTGGGTTGTTCTATAGTGTTTCTATTTATAAGGAAGGAGATATTATTTAAATATTATAATGAAACTTACACTTAAAGTATCGTATAAAAACATCCACGTACGACATCCAATCGAGATGAAACTCCAAACCCTAGCATAAAAAAATATTATGGACACGATGGGAAAGGTTTCATCGAATTCCGATGTCATCTGTGAAAATCCCTTTCTAATTCACATGTAAAAAATCAATCATTTAAATTTCCCACAATCATTCAATAAATCCAATCAACCTGAAACTTTGAAATTCGACTAGCCCTTTTTCTTACGGATCCAAATGAATTTTTTTTCGTTAAAATCATAGGGCCAACCGTCTATTCCTTTAAAGTTACCCCTATCTAAATAACATAAATGATTAAATAAAAACAAGGGCGTTTGACGCTGCCATGATCAAATGGTTAATCAGATTGCTACCAAATTTGAAACGTAACAATAACTTAATAATATGGATCCAATAAAACTCATTTGATCAAAATCCGACTCTATTTGGAAAACGACGGTATTTTATAATTTATATTGTTTGTCGTTTTACAATTAAATTCTGTACGCTCACATATTAACTCTGTTTGGCCCCAAAATTTGCAGCACGTTATGTTTTTATGTTCAGGATCCAACAAAGTTCGTTTCAAAACATAGGTTGTTTGAAAATTGTCTAGTTAAAAGGCTTATAAAATTTCGATTAAATATCATAAAATTACAAAATTCCATTTTAATAATAATAAATAATTATTATCATGTTTATCTTCATAAAATATATAGATAGCTTCAAATATAATCAAATATGTCTTATCACTAGCACAAAAAAGGCTTATTGCTTTGCCTCATTTGCATCGGTTGATGATAAAACCGAAGCAATTGACATTATATGCTTCAGTTGTTAATACGAATGAGGAAACAAACCAAAGAAAATGGTGTGATTTCTAGTTGCTTCACTGCATTTGCATCGGTTCTTCATACAACTGAAGAAAATACTATTACTTGCATCGGTTCCTTAAGAACCGATGCAACTGTTAGGAAGCAAATATTCTTATTTGCATCGATTTCTTAGGAACTAAAGCAACTGATTATAAACAATAGCTTACATATGTTAGTATTTATAATTTATTATAAATAATGACTATCAATAAATAATTTACAACTGCTAATTATTATAAAAGTTCAATAATTATTTTCTAAATTTAATATTATATTATGTTAGTTATATATAATAAGTAAATTATAGTTAACATTTAATAATTATATTTAACAATTAATTAATAAATTAATAATTAATGTTA
This sequence comes from Allium sativum, assembly GCA_030737875.1. NCBI lineage: Eukaryota > Viridiplantae > Streptophyta > Magnoliopsida > Asparagales > Amaryllidaceae > Allium > Allium sativum. Next base: position 620,732,135 of record CM060912.1, read on the forward strand.
AATAATTAATAATTAATTTTAATTAGTAATATATAAAAGCTAAAATTTTAATATTATTATAAATAATTTTTAATTACACATTATTATAAATAAGTAGTAATTATTTTTATAATTATTTGCATAAGTAGTAAATTGTAGTTAATATTTATTAATTACATTTAATAATTAATAAATAAATTAATATTTGATGTTTAATAAATAGTTAATAATTAACGCATTAACTAATAAATAACATTAAGTAATACTCAATTATTAATAATTATTTAATGAATAAGACTAGTATTTGACAATTAATAATAAAGTTTAATACTTATGAAGTGACATTTATTATAATAATTATATTTAAAATATTAATAATTATTAATGACTATTAGAAGATTACTAATTAGTAATTAGTAACTAATAGTTAATAAGTATAATTAACAATTAATTAAATGAAAGTAAGTAAGTAATAAATAGTGAATCATAACTAAAAAACTAGAAGTAAATTAGCGAAATGTAGTTGCAAAACTAAAAATATAAACAAATGTTAATAATGTATCTATATGTATCATTGTAAATAAGTAATAGTTAATATATTTAATAATTGTTTATTTATTTATAATTGTGCGTAATTAAAATGATATAATAGTAATTATGATTAATTATTAGTAGTTGGTAAAATTTACTGATTACATTAAATAATTAAAAAAGTAATAATTAGTAATTAGTAATTATTAACTAATATTCAATACTTAATTTTTGACATTTAATATTTAGTTAAAAAGTGATATTAAATAATGAAAAAGTAATATTTAGTTATAAAGATGTAATACTTAATATTTACATTTTAGTAATAAACTAGAAATAGTTAATAGTTTATGTAAAATAATTCATTATTGTTAATTATTAATAATTTGTAGATTATAGTTAGTATCTATACGTCCTGTTTCATAGTTAGTATTATAATTAAAAATAAAAATTATTAAGCTAGAAATAAATAAGCAATACCTAACAAATATATTTAATTTTAATTTATATTTGTTATGGTAAATAAATAATATTGAATAAGTATAATTAATAAGTTAGAAGAAAATAACAACCAATAGATAAATACATCTAATTATTAATTGGCAAGTAACCATTTCATGCAACGAAAACGTTATTTCAACCAGGAATGCTTAAGTCAAAATAAGTGGCAGCTTCAGGAGCCGTTGAATTTCGCAAAATGCGTGAATATGTGACGCCCAATTCAACACTCGATCCCGCAATATCTTCTGTCATTCTAGCAAGTCCTTCATGAAAATGTGTTTTCATTTTCCGTCTTTTAGCTTTTCGTTCCCGCCTATCATGTTTCATTCCTGCCTACTTGCCTTTCGTTCCCGCCGACCTTGTTTCTCTTTTATGTTATTTTCTATCTGTCCCTTTATCTACTTCCTCATTTTTTTCCCTCCCTTCTTCTTCTTGCTTTCTCCACCAATTTCTCTCATTTTCTATTGGAAATTCCGTTTTTTGAATCCATTTTCTTTTTATACTCCTTTCCGGATCTTAATTTTAAAATATCTATGGCGACTCGGTTTTTAAACCGCCTCTGTCTTTCCAAAACCCTTCGCTGCCTCTCCAAAGCATCGATAATTTCCTTCCCTTCCTAATTTGTAACTTCCCTTGTTAATCGTACGTTAGTTCCTCATCGTATGCTCCAGCGATATACTATTTTTGATATTGTGCCGTTGCTATTGATTTTCGAGATTGAGTCATTCAAAACACGTGGTTCTATGAAGCAGATTTAATTTATTTTAACAATTGAATTGATTTTGGTAGATGGGATTTGGGAAGGATGATTTGGGTATTTGTAAAGGCCGTTTTGCGTGAGTTGGAGGTTGGTGAAGTGGCAGCTGTCTGGTGATATATTGGTTGTTTTGAGTATCTAGGATGGTGATGGTTGGAGGTTGGTTCGTTGTAGAGGAAGTTGAACTTTGAATGATGAATTTGGGAAGAAATTGAAGTTGTGTAGTGTTGTTGGATTTTCTGAAGGTCGGGTTAAGGAAGTAAGGTGATGGGTGAAGTTTGAGTGCAAATGAACTAGCAGTGCTTGGTTAAATGCAGCAGATTAATGAAGGCTTTGATGAGGTGTTGTGGACCAGTTCCTTGAGCAACTAGTTCTACAATTATGGTAATAAGTGTAGATGGTGTCCGATTCTCTGGTTGTTGAATGTTGGTTGGTGTAGATGTTGTAGATGCTGTGGATGCTGAAGGTATTAAGGAGGAGTTTGTTTGGATGGTTTTTTTTATCCTACTATAGAAACATAGATATTATTACTAATATCTTGACTAAATTCCAGTCTGGTATTATTTTGGAAATAACATATTACCCTCGTTGAAAGTCCTGTAATACTTTCCAATGAATATTTTGTTTGTAATCTACCATAACTTCAAGTTCTGTTGCATTGATTTAGGTGGTTATATGTCATATGTACTCATTATATGTTCATACATAACATGTGCAAAACAATCATTTTAAGGAATTTTTTGCGCCAGAACTTTGTAAACATGGCTACCAAGCGCTTTACGAGAAGAGAACATTCAAGGTTTGAGTCTGATTGTACCATTTTCCGGGTACTATTAATTACCTTGGAACTTTCCTGGTCAATTTTATTTTATTTTGGATGTTTATGTTTAGGTTAATGATACAAAATGCTCTTGGATAAATTATAAACTATTCCAAAAAAAGTTACATAATAATATCATCAGGCGTCAGCTTTTACAGCATCATCCTTATTCAAGTTAAAAATATTAGCAACCCCTACACCTTGCTTTTGCATATGACTTATTACAAGGACATCATTAGTTAAAGGTTTCTTGAGTGCTTCATTTAAGTTTAAATATTAGTTTACTCAAATTCATTCAAATAATACGTTGAGTGACTCGATACTGGCTTTTTCAACATTTACAGATTTTTTTCATTTAAGTTAAGGAGTTTTTCATTCAGGTTTCTTGATTGTGATTAGCAGATAACACACATCATGTTTGTTGATTTAATATATTTTGAAACAAGGCTGTAAGTAACCTGCCTATGGTTTCAATTGATGTGGTAGTATAAGTTTAATGCATCACATTTATCCTTTATACATGTACATATACTGGTATAAATACTATCAAAACCAACAATGAACAAATTCTTTTTCTTTGAAATTAGTACCATATTGCTAATGGAAACTCTATATTTCAAAAGTCCATGATGAAAATTTATAGACTATACAAACATTGATCTATATTACAGTACCAATGTTTGATTGTAATTGATTGCAAAATATCATTTTCCTAACCAAAAGATCATGCATGCTACATTTTAATTGCTTCCCTGTCATGGTCCTTTGATTGACTTGCTTGGTCCTTTTTTTCTTAAGATATGTTGTATCTTTGCACTTCTCTGTTCATTTGATTGTATCTTTAACTAACCATGTCTATGTTCGTTTGATTGTATCTTTGCACAAAAATCTTGTACCTTAAAATATGTTGTGAGCTTGACAAAGCAATATTTTCTATATACTGCAGTGGTGGAACTATGTCCAATTTAATCCCAAACTTCAATTAGTATAGTACTTAACTTTTTTATTCCCCTATTGCTAATTAATAAAAATATCTATGTAAAGAGATTATGGTTTTAATCTGCTTGATGTTTATAGGTAAAAATATCTATGCCAAAGTGCCAAGCTGCTATTTGTTAAGTTCTTGCCGCTACTATGTACGTTAATTCACTAATATTACATTCTTGTATGGCATGTTATTGAGTTGAGGTCAAATATCTATGTTATGGTTGGTATTATGGAATCCTTTTAACTGATATTTTCATTATTTACAACTCTGATAAGTTTTTCAGCGGCTCAATTTTTGATGTAAAAAAATAAATCTATCTGAGGGTGTCCTTGTAAGAATGTTTTATGTGCTTATCGGCATTGAGTCATTGATGATGAATTTAAACATTATTACATAAAACTTTTTCCATGAAGGTTGTATTGCCACTTGAATAATGGTTACAACATGCTCTCAATAGTTGCTTTCAATAGCTGCAACATGCATTGTAGTTAGTTTATCATGCTGAAAATGTTTGTGACAAATATTTTTATCTTTTTATGTCAAATATTAGTGCAATAATTCAGGTTTTATCATGTTGAAAATAGACATCACCAATTATCTTTGTTACTTAATTTCAGGTTTTTGTTTTGGATTGAAGTTACCGCTTAGAAGGATGACATCTATGGATTTCGCGTCTATTGTAAAGTGATGGGTACTACGTAATTATATTGGTGTAGCTTGAACTGTATTACATCTTAGCGATTGTATTCAAGATCTGAATCATATTACTATTTTGTGTGGATTACGAAAACATTATACTTGATAAATACATACATAATTTATATATATATGCGTGTATATATATATATATATTTATGTTTTTTCGTTATATATGTTCAATTTGTGAAACGACTCGAACTCCCCCGTAAAGGAAAGCCCGGATTGAATTGAGAAAAAACCACATCAGAACACAAATAGAAGACCATTTCATTGTTAATTACAGCAATTCCATCAGAATACAAGAATATATAGAGTATGAACAAATAATATACATTCGATAAATATTAGAGATTCAAATTACATTTAAATACATAGCAGCGGAAAATTAATACAAAAACACAACTGAAAGGAATACGCGGATACAGAGCTTTCCGAGTATAATTCCAGCTGTAAACCAGGATTCTATGAATATAAATCTACAAAACCAAAACTACTAGCTGCCCGCGTGGAAATAGGAGCACCCAGAGTTTAGGTTAAAACAATAAACTCCAGGTCAGTCATGTGACTGGTGTGAGAACTAAAACAGTTATTAAGATTTATTTTAAAGTTAGGTAAATCAAGGGACCACGCCGTATAACACGGAACAGGTTTCCTCCCAAGAATACCAGTGCATAAAACAACAGTGCAATGCTAAATAAGGAACAATGAAGCTATTATAAGACCCAGGTCCCATCACAAAATGCAACACAAGCCAGAGGATAGGTTTTACCTTGTAATAGCCAAACATGCTTGGTACGTTAAAACAAATCATTTGATACTATTATAAGTGCATAGTGTATAAAACAACTTCAAATATAAATGTATCAATCCTAGACAGAATGGGTACCATATATCATGTCGCCAATACTAGGTTCTACAATCAAAACCGCAAAGTCATGTATTTGGAAGTTGGATTTCCATCATGAACCAAGGCAAAAGATAGTCCTTACCGAATTCGAGACGCTCTAGCCCGCCCCTCCGGAACAGAACGCATCGTCCCTTGGATCGTCAGGGCCGGTCCACCGATGTGGATTAAAATGCCTGAACATTGCGTTTCTGTAACGACCTGCATTCTACGCATCGGAAGATCGTAGAATATTTATTTCTTTTTCTTAGTAAGTCGTATGGTCGTGTACTTTTGGGAAACGACTAGTAGGGTCATTTCCCATGTTCATGATTTTTGTCGATTTTTAAATGACCGTTTTGCCCCTAGTTGAACTTGTTTTGACCATAACTTTTGACTGGAAAAGAATTTTGACCTGAAACCACTTCCATTGGATCCGGATGATGGTTTACAATTCTGTAGAGTGGTCATATTAGCCAAACGGTCTCACCGTTTGGGAGATATGGCTGAAACAAGTTTCAGATGGTGAAAAACAGCTTAATTGGGCTTAACCGGGTGATTAACAGCTAGGCCCAAAGGGGAATTTCGGGATTAGGAGTTTAAAAGGGCTGTTAGGGTTTGGAGAATACCTTTTTCTCATTTTTCAGCCGTCACTATTCATTCCTCTTAACCTAGCCATGGCCTCCACCCTCTAAATCTCTTCAAAACACCTCTTAATCACTTTCTAATTGAAGATTAGGCTTAGCAAACATCAAATCAAGGAGTATTAGCACGAGAACCGAGGTAGAGCTGCTGTGTAAGATTGGGAACAGCGCCAAATCAGAGAATATTTCAGTTTTGGGGTTTTAGTGGTGGCAAAGGTGAGTGATTAGCTTGCTTTTACACTAATTACGGTTAATTATGGGTAATTAGTGAAGATTAGCGAATTTATACATTAATAAATTCTGGAAAAATTCCTAAAATTCTATAATGATGTTTTATGGCTCTGATAAAAATTTGGGCTAATTTGGATAAGTTTTGCTAATTGTATGCATAATCACGGTTAAGAAGGATTAAGGGGAAAACATGGGTTTCTGGGTATGTTTGATCTAAAGTATTTCATGTAAATGATGTTTTAATGTTTGTGATTGATTCTATATGTTGTTACTACTGTTTGGAATGTTTTGTAATGTCATAGGAAGTTTAGAATGGTTGAAAACGCCGTCGTTCGGCGAAAATAGCTTGCTGGAAAAAGTTGCAGATTTTCAGAACCGGTTAGGAAGAACACCCGATCCGAACTGGATAGGAGGAGGAGATCCGATCTGAACCGGATAGGAGGAGGAGATCCGATCCGAACCGGATAGGAGGAGTAGATCCGATCCGAATAGAAGGAGGAGATCCGAACCGAACCGGATAGGAGGAGACACCCGAACCGAACCGGATAGGAGGAGACACCCGAACCGAACCGGATAGGAGGAGGAGATCCGATCCGAACCAAATAGAAGGAGGAGATCCGAACCGAACCGGATAGGAGGAGACACCCGAACCGAACCGGATAGGAGGAGACACCCGAACCGAACCGGATAGGAGGAGGAGATCCGACCCGAACCGGATAGAGGAGGAGACCCGAACCGAACCGGATAGGAGGAGGATGCCCGAACCGAACCGAATAGGAGGAAGAGACCCGAACCGAACCGAAGAAGACCATAACCCGAGATGCAAAGGTAGTCCAAATGGGAAGTTTGTACCAAGGATTCAGATGGGAATCAACGAGTTAACTTCATGATTGGGCTTTGCTGCGGGACGTGTGCTAAGGGGTTGTCGATGTCTGTAACTTTGGATCACTATGTATAGGGGGTACGTGAACGGATTCAGGGCCACAGTGGTCTAGGTACGACTAAAAGAGCTATAGACCAATGAAGTGGGGTCATTTGTAAAGGTTTAGTCATGACTCCATGGGGTAAGCTTGGTGGTAGCAGTAGTTGTACAAGCCGAACTCCGTCACTACTTCGATGGGTCTAGTGGTTGAAAGCGGTATACATCGTATGCTTTATGCACTGAGTGAGAGATGTGAGGATGGTTGCCATGATTGAATTGTTTGCTATCCCTATGACATGCACACCCCCACCCCCGTATTTCTTTACACCATATGTTGATGGCACCTTAGAGTATTGTACAGTATGTAGTGCTAACTCTTTGGTTGCAGGTCCAGGTTCAGGTATGGTTTAGTATACCTGTTATTGTTCTGTTTAGCTGCTTATCGCTCATACCAGACTTTTTGTCTGACCTAGAGTTTTATGTCTCTTCTTATTACTCTGGGTGCTCACACAAGCAGACTAGAGACAGGTTAGCTGGTGATGCACGGGTAGATGATCCGGAGACGAGCAGGAGGCTTCCACGTAATATATATATATAGTATTCTCCCTGTGTTGTCGAAGATCACTGCTTGGGCATCGGTGGTGCATCTTCCACTTTAGCTTTCTTTTGTTTAGAGACAGTAGATTTTGAAAAGTTGTAATAAGCTGTATTTGGATTTCCGCTGCTCTGATGTTGACATTTATTATTAGTTATCAGCTTATGCACTGTCTCACCTGTTTTATGTCAAGTATGTTATTATTATATTTTATTCCATGCGCTGTGAGACATTCTACAGGTTCCTTGATTAGTTCATTCTCTTCTTTCTTTTCTTATGACGACCGTTCCGTGCCAGTTGGACATGTGTACATCGCACACTTGGAGGAAGTGTCGCTTGGTGCGGGGCGGGCCGTCACACTTGGTATCAGAGCTCTAGGTTGCGTAGTTAACCTAGGGAAGTTATCAGGGAGAGATAATATACGTATACGAGAGAGCGTATTTGTGGTTATTTTGGTTTTCAAAAGTTATATATATACTATTAGTAGTATAAGAATGAAGTCGTACTGCACTAGCACCACTATGGAATCGTTAATCGTTTCCTTTTTCAGATTGACGATGAGCCGAGATACTAGAGGTGCTGGTAGGGGAGCCAATAATGGGAATGCTGCTGACATGAGGATGATGTTTACTGACCTCATGAGAGAGATGCTTAGAGATGTACGGAGGGCAGCTCCCAATGGTGGAAATGGCGGTGGTCCAATAGTGCAGGCGCCAAGAGTCGACTTCGCCAAGCTGAATAAGGATTATACTAGCCTTGGTGGGAAGCCGTTCCACGGAACAGAGTCGGCCACAGATGTTCAGGATTGGTTGGATAGTTGCGAATGTATCTTCGAGGATTTGGGTATCGAGGATGCGATGAAGAGGAAGCTAGTGTCCCGTCAGCTGCAAGGGCGGGCAATGAATTGGTGGAATGCTATAAAGGCAGCTACTCCCGAAGATCAGATTACTTGGGAGCAGTTTAAAGCTCGCTTTAGCGAGAAGTTCATTCCAGCTGCTCAGAAGTCAGTGCTGTTTAAGAAATTCTTAGAGCTCAAGCAGAATGGCAGAGCTGTCTCGGAGTACATTGCTGAATTCGACACTTTGTCAAAGTATGGGTTATCTCTTATTGATACTGCCGAGAAGAAGAATGAGAAATTCATAACTGGGTTAGATCAGTACTTAGGGGAAAGGCTTATTAACCACATCGATGAGACGTTTGAGTCGATTGTGGGGAAAGCATTAAGATCAGAGAGTCTCTACCCTAAGCCGAAGACTGAGGTTGCATCCGCAGATGAGCCAAAGCCACAAGCAAGTGGTGGAGGCAAGGGTGGTTCCCAGAATAAAAGAAAGCAGAGTCAGACTAAGGATGGCCAGAAGAAAAAGAATAAACAAGATGTTGAGTGCTTCAGCTGTGGTAAGAAGGGCCATTATGCTAGTAATTGCCGGGCCAAGCCAGCGGATAGGAAGTGCTTCAACTGTGGCCAAATGGGACATCACAAGGACAAGTGTCCGCAACCCCCTAAAGAAAAGCAAATGGTGAAAGCATACGCAATTAATGCTATTCCTTCTTCGTCGAATGCCCCAACTGCGGCGGAGAAGGGAAAGAATGTCGTCATTCAAGGTATGCTTTCTGTTTATGATGTTCCTGTTAGAGTTTTGTTTGATACCGGAGCTTCCAGTTCTTTCATATCTAGCGACCTGGTAGATAGGTTGGGATTGGAGCCCGAGATTTTCGATAGACCTTTAGTAGTGACGAACCCGATTGGTGGTTCTACTAGCCTTAGCATGATTTGTCGTAATGTGGTCTTATCGAGTCATGGATGCATGTTTGTTTGTGATTGCTTTGTTTTGGGCTTTACTGGGTTTGGCATTATTTTGGGAGTAGATTGGCTCCGAAGATACGGGGTGGTGGTAGACTGTGAGGGCTTTTTGGTGACAGCTAGAGCGGATGATGGGCGGAGGATAGTGTTTGGTGGTCTACCCAGTGAGGGGGTATTGGCTAGTTTTCTAAACTCCCTCGACATTCCGCATAGTGAGTTGTCAGGTTTGCCCGTGGTTGGCCAGTATCCGGATGTTTTCGAAGAAGTGACCGGACTTCCACCACACCGAGAGATTGAGTTCCGTATTGATTTGGTAAAAGATGCCAGACCTATAGTGATGCCACTTCGTCGTATGGCACCAAGGGAGCAGCGAGAGCTCGAGGTGCAAGTCAGCGATCTTTTGAAGAAGGGATTTATCAGAAGGAGTGTCTCTGAATGGGGAGCACCAGTTGTGTTTGCTACCAAGGCGGATGGTTCCCTTCGTTTGTGTGTAGACTACCGCGAGTTGAACAAGGTGACGAGGAAGAATAAGTATCCTCTCCCGCGGATAGATGATTTGTTCGATCAGTTGAGTGGCGCGAGAGTGTTCTCCCAGTTGGATCTCGCGACAGGTTTTCATCAGCTTAGAGTGGAAGCTGAGAGTATAGCTAAAACGGCATTTCGAACGCCGTCTGGATTTTATGAATGGTTGGTTATGCCATTTGGGCTGACTAATGCCCCGGCATATTTTGTGGATCTTATGAATAGGGTATTCAGAGATCAATTGAATAAGTCTGTTCTTGTGTTCGTGGATGATATTTTGGTTTACTCAAGGAACGAGGAAGAACACAAGGAACATTTGAGGACAGTGATGGAGGTGTTGAGGAAACACCAATTGAAAGCAAAGTTTTCTAAGTGTCACTTCTGGAGGAAGGAAGTGAGATTCTTGGGCCATGTTGTTTCAGAAAATGGTATCGCCGTGGATCCTGCTAAGGTGGCTACGGTGCAAGATTGGTCTACGCCCAAGAATGCAACAGACGTAAGAAGTTTCTTGGGATTAGCGGGATATTATCGTAAGTTTATCTAAGGCTTCTCCAAGATAGCAGCACCGTTGACCCAGTTGACAAAGAAGAATCAAGCTTTTGTTTGGAACGAAAGGTGCGAGGATGCATTCAAGAGTCTAAAAGAAAAGTTGACAAGTGCACCAGTGTTAGTCATTCCCAAGGGGAGTGAAGAGATGACGGTATATACAGATGCTTGTGGTACCGGACTAGGTGCTGTGTTGATGCAGGGTGGTAGGGTTGTAGCTTATGCAAGCAGGCAACTGAAACCGCATGAGAAGAGGTATCCTATCCATGATTTGGAATTGGCAGCGATCGTATTCGCATTGAAGATGTGGAGACATTATCTCTTGGGAGAAAGATTCGAGCTGTTTACTGATCATAAGTCGCTGAAGTATCTTTTCTCTCAAAAGGATTTGAATCTTCGTCAGCAGAGGTGGTTAGAGTTCTTAGCTTCATATGATTTCGACATCGCATATACACCGGGAAAGGGCAATGCAGTAGCCGATGCGTTGAGTCGAAGACATGCCAGTTTAGGGGCTATGTTCCTTGAATGGAAGCAACTGGAGTATATCGCGGGGTTTGATTTCAGAACAAAGTGCGAATTAGACCCAGAAATGTTAGCAAGTTTGACGATCAGACCCACTTTAATTGAGCGGATCGGCTCTAGTCAGAGGGACGATCCTAACCTATTGGAAATCATCTCCAAGTTAGAGATGGGTATCGATGAGGAGATGAGCAAGTATGGGCTTGATCAAGATGGATGGCTTAGAAAGAATGGAAAGCTCGTTGTACCCAATGTCAATGGATTGAGAGATGAAGTGCTTAGAGAATGTCATCACTCAAAACTGACTATACACCCCGGTGGTAATAAGATGTATCGTGACATGAGACAGACTTACTACTGGGAAGGGATGAAAAGAGACGTTGGGGAGTTTATATCCAAATGCGTAAATTGCCAGCTAGTTAAAGCCGAGCAAAAGAAGCCTAGTGGGTTGTTACAGCCATTAGAAATTCCTGAATGGAAATGGGAGCAAGTCTCGATGGATTTCATTGATGGTTTACCAAGGACTAGACCGGGACATGATAGCATTTGGGTGATTGTGGACCGATTAACCAAAAGTGCAAGATTTATACCAGTCAGATCGACCAGAACGGCAGCTAAGTTAGCAGAATTGTATATAAAGTGGGTAGTGAGATTCCATGGAGTACCTAAAAGCATTGTGAGTGACCGAGACCCGTTGTTCACTAGTGGGTTTTGGAAGAGCTTACAAGAAGCTCTAGGGTCAGAGTTACATCTCAGTACCGCATATCATCCTCAGACCGACGGTCAGACGGAGAGGGTGAATCGTATTTTGGAAGATCTCTTGAGAGCATGTATATTGGATTTTGGTGGATCATGGGATGACCATTTGCATCTAGTAGAGTTTGCATATAATAATAGCTACCAATCCAGTATCGGTATGGCTCCGTTTGAAGCTTTGTACGGAAGACCATGCAACTCACCATCATGTTGGATAGAGACTGGCGAGAAGTTTATGCTTGGACCAGATGTGGTGAGGGAAACTTCAGATAAAATCAAGACCATTCAACAACGAATGAAGGCTGCCCAAGATAGGCAGAAGAGTTATGCCGATAAGAGGAGAAGAGACTTAAAATTCTCCGTTGGCGACTTGGTGTTTGTCAAGATTTCTCCGTTGAAGAGCGTAATACGATTTGGTAGGAGAGGAAAGTTGGCACCAAGATTCGTTGGCCCATTCCCTGTTCTTGAACTAGTCGGTAATTTGGCATATAGAATTGACTTACCAGACAAGATGGCGGGAGTTCACAACGTATTTCATGTTTCCCAGTTAAGGAAGTTTGTGCACGACCCTAATGTGGCTATTTCACCTGATCAGTTGGACGATATCGAGGTTGAACCTGAGGCGGTTGGGAACAGTAGGCCTATGCGTATCGTTGGGAACGATACGAAGCAACTTCGAAGGAAGGCGGTGAAATTAGTCAAAGTCCAGTGGGGTGAGGATGAGAAAGACTGTACTTGGGAAACAGAGGAGGACATAAGGAAGAAGTATCCAGAACTCTTTGCCTGGTAAGATTTAATTAGCGATTTAGTTTTCCGCATGCTAGGTTATGTTTGTTTTGCTTGTTTTGCATGTTTGGTTGCTGTGAATGATTGTTAGGCATGCGGGATTCATTGTTTGTTTCTTTGTTAAGGAATTTCGGGGGCGAAATTTCTTAAGGGGGGGAGAATGTAACGACCTGCATTCTACGCATCGGAAGATCGTAGAATATTTATTTCTTTTTCCTAGTAAGTCGTATGGTCGTGTACTTTTGGGAAACGACTAGTAGGGTCATTTCCCATGTTCATGATTTTTGTCGATTTTTAAATGACAGTTTTGCCCCTAGTTGAACTTGTTTTGACCATAACTTTTGAATGGAAAAGAATTTTGACCTGAAACCACTTCCATTGGATCCGGATGATGGTTTACAATTCCGTAGAGTGGTCATATTAGCCAAAAGGACTCACCGTTTGGGAGATATGGCTGAAACAAGTTTCAGATGGTGAAAAACAGCTTAATTGGGCTTAACCGGGTGATTAACAGCTAGGCCCAAAGGGGAATTTCGGGATTAGGAGTTTAAAAGGGCTGTTAGGGTTTGGAGAATACCTTTTTCTCATTTTTCAACCGTCACTATTCATTCCTCTTAACCTAGCCATGGCCTCCACCCTCTAAATCTCTTCAAAACACCTCTTAATCACTTTCTAATTGAAGATTAGGCTTAGCAAACATCAAATCAAGGAGTATTAGCACGAGAACCGAGGTAGAGCTGCTGTGTAAGATTGGGAACAGCGCCAAATCAGAGAATATTTCAGTTTTGGGGTTTTAGTGGTGGCAAAGGTGAGTGATTAGCTTGCTTTTACACTAATTACGGTTAATTATGGGTAATTAGTGAAGATTAGCGAATTTATACATTAATAAATTCTGGAAAAATTCCTAAAATTCTATAATGATGTTTTATGGCTCTGATAAAAATTTGGGCTAATTTGGATAAGTTTTGCTAATTGTATGCATAATCACGGTTAAGAAGGATTAAGGGGAAAACATGGGTTTCTGGGTATGTTTGATCTAAAGTATTTCATGTAAATGATGTTTTAATGTTTGTGATTGATTCTATATGTTGTTACTACTGTTTGGAATGTTTTTTAATGTCATAGGAAGTTTAGAATGGTTGAAAACGCCGTCGTTCGGCGAAAATAGCTTGCTGGAAAAAGTTGCAGATTTTCAGAACCGGTTAGGAAGAACACCCGATCCGAACCGGATAGGAGGAGGAGATCCGATCCGAACCGGATAGGAGGAGGAGATCCGATCCGAACCGGATAGGAGGAGTAGATCCGAACCGAATAGAAGGAGGAGATCCGAACCGAACCGGATAGGAGGAGACACCCGAACCGAACCGGATAGGAGGAGACACCCGAACCGAACCGGATAGGAGGAGGAGATCCGATCCGAACCAAATAGAAGGAGGAGATCCGAACCGAACCAGATAGGAGGAGACACCCGAACCGAACCGGATAGGAGGAGACACCCGAACCGAACCGGATAGGAGGAGGAGATCCGACCCGAACCGGATAGAGGGGGAGACCCGAACCGAACCAGATAGGAGGAGGATGCCCGAACCGAACCGAATAGGAGGAAGAGACCCGAACCGAACCGAAGAAGACCATAACCCGAGATGCAAAGGTAGTCCAAATGGGAAGTTTGTACCAAGGATTCAGATGGGAATCAACGAGTTAACTTCATGATTGGGCTTTGCTGCGGGACGTGTGCTAAGGGGTTGTCGATGTCTGTAACTTTGGATCACTATGTATAGGGGGTACGTGAACGGATTCAGGGCCACAGTGGTCTAGGTACGACTAAAAGAGCTATAGACCAATGAAGTGGGGTCATTTGTAAAGGTTTAGTCATGACTCCATGGGGTAAGCTTGGTGGTAGCAGTAGTTGTACAAGCCAAACTCCGTCACTACTTCGATGGGTCTAGTGGTTGAAAGCGGTATACATCGTATGCTTTATGCACTGAGTGAGAGATGTGAGGATGGTTGCCATGATTGAATTGTTTGCTATCCCTATGACATGCACACCCCCACCCCCGTATTTCTTTACACCATATGTTGATGGCACCTTAGAGTATTGTACAGTATGTAGTGCTAACTCTTTGGTTGCAGGTCCAGGTTCAGGTATGGTTTAGTATACCTGTTATTGTTCTGTTTAGCTGCTTATCGCTCATACCAGACTTTTTGTCTGACCCAGAGTTTTATGTCTCTTCTTATTACTCTGGGTGCTCACACGAGCAGACTAGAGACAGGTTAGCTGGTGATGCACGGGTAGATGATCCGGAGACGAGCAGGAGGCTTCCACGTAATATATATATAGTATTCTCCCTGTGTTGTCGAAGATCACTGCTTGGGCATTGGTGGTGCATCTTCCACTTTAGCTTTCTTTTGTTTAGAGACAGTAGATTTTGAAAAGTTGTAATAAGCTGTATTTGGATTTCCGCTGCTCTGATGTTGACATTTATTATTAGTTATCAGCTTATGCACTGTCTCACCTGTTTTATGTCAAGTATGTTATTATTATATTTTATTCCATGCGCTGTGAGACATTCTACAGGTTCCTTGATTAGTACATTCTCTTCTTTCTTTTCTTATGACGACCGTTCCGTGCCAGTTGGACATGTGTACAGCGCACACTTGGAGGAAGTGTCGGTTGGTGCGGGGCGGGCCGTCACAGTTTCCCTGCCCTTTGAGGTGTCAATGAGCCAAATGACTCCATCGGCTCCACATAGTCACCGATATACCCGAGGCACCTCGCAATCCAACAACCACACAGGTGAAAATAATATAGATGTCAGGGATGGTAGGTCACTAACACCACCCTAGCTAGAAGGAAACGCATGTCCTCCCTGATGTCCTCTCCCGTTTCTGGTTCACAACCGGGGTGTGAGGCTCGCGAGTTGATGTTATACACAAAGCTATGCCACACAAGCGGTGCTTTGATCATCAACCACAAGACTTTGCTTTTCAACAAAAGCCTTGATCCTTTGCATCTCAGCATGCCACACAGGCAATTCACGCCATGCAACTGATGGCTATCAATCACACAGAATGAAATCCAATGCCAGACACACGGTCCATTTACAAGTCCGTTTTGGGTCTGAACGAAACCGGAGGAACCTTATTCCTCGCATATCCATCGATCTCCAAGTACGTCTGGACGATCACCAACTGATTCCCTCCTCTCGGGTGTACAGCCCAATCAAGTTCATCAGTAATTATCCAAACGACTTGAAGACCTCTGGTCTTCAACCACCGTCTTCATCCTCGACACATCATCGATTCAGTTATTCAGAATGGGATAAACCCGGCCGTTCCGAATAACTTGCGTATATAATAAACAAGTGTTTCGCAAACACAACATATGCCTCATTCCAATTCAGAATATTCTTTTGTTCAAATATTCTTATACTTTGGGAAAGGTTCCCATTAATTTTATCAAAGATAAATTCATTAAATTTATTCTTTAATCATCTTTTCAATAACAACTCAAACTAAATTATGGTTTATCCAAACTAGTTGGGAATAGCGAACCTTACCGAAGTAATCACTTGTTAAATTTCCCAACCCTAACCTATTCATCCCATGAAGTAAAACTGGTCATACTTCATATCTAACACCACGGTGTTATCGGTAAATTCAACTACCATTTTACGTTCCAATCTAATTAAAGATTTAACTATCGCCTGGAGAAAAACTAGTGATACTCCATTTTCGATCATTTCAATCTAATTAAAGATTCATTAAAACTCCACTTGGTTTTAATCTTCCCAAAAATCAATATTGATGATTGTTTACCTTGGGAAATCATATCCTGTCTTTAATTGGGTTAAAGAACCAATGTCATTTAAAACACGGTTCACTATAAACCCAAAATCACATTCGATTCCATCTGCCTTTAACCGTAAATTAGCAAGTGAACAATTCCCTAAGTATTAACCCCGAAGGCCGAAACCAGCATCAGATCAATACCCAGGAAACTATTCATCTTAATTGATTTCTAGTTATAAACTAGTTCATTTCGATAAAAATATTTTTTTATCCTTACAAGTGTGGAATTTTTCATCCCAGTTCTTTCCAATTCATATATTATGATTTTACACAAATTATTGATATTTTTAATAATTTAATCCAGGCCCGTACAGTCGATTTCCATAAACGGCCATCGAACTGCACTTACAATGAACTTTTCCAAATTTGATTTGGACATAATTCCAAATCCAACCGTTAGATTTAAAACTTCTCATATTCGTTGGAAAGCTCTTTTCGATACGAACCCAACGGTTCCGGTTTTAGGAGAATCCGACGGTCGGATCTCCCGTAACATCCATTTGGAGCCAATGGTCGAAATTCACGAACGGTCGCGGCGCTACACGTTCTATTCAGGCCATTAATATATATTATATATATTTCGTCGATTTCAATTCAAAACGTATTTTATAAATCGTTTTAACTTCGTTTTAAAAATGGTTTCAACTTCATATTCAATTTTAAATCAAAATTGAATATTCCATATTATAAATATATAAATGATAATATTTCCAAAACATTATATTTTGAAATCATTTCCTTCTCTATATTCATTATAAAAATGAATATAATCGATACAAATACCGTTCACGTCAAAATGGCGCATATCTAATCAACATGGCTTTATATATTTCAATAACTTCGTTATTCTATTCAACAAATGAATATTTTCTTCAAAACATGAATATATATTTTATTCAACACATGAATATTTATTAATTCCTACTTACAATAGAAATGTGAATTCTATTGTATAAAATATTTCGTTCAACACATGAATATTTTAAACACATAAATATTCTCAACACATGAATATTGTCAACACATGACTATTTTTGTTATTTTATATATTTGATAAAATTGTGATTTACATCGTTTAATTCTTAATCAGACTCTAACCGTAAATTAGTAAGAGAACAATTCCCTAAATATTAACCCCAAGGCCGAAACCAGCATCAGATCAATACCTAGGAAACCATTCATCTTTACTGATTTCCAGTTAGTTTCTAATTTTATATATGATAAAGACGTGAATTTAATCGTTTAGAGATTTTCCTCAACACATGAATTTTCTTTTATTCAACACATGAATATCTATTTTGTTCAACACATGAATTTTCTTTTATTTGACACATGAATATTTATTTTATTCAACACATGAATTTTCTTTTATTGAACACATGAATATATATTTTACTCAACACATGAATATTTATTTTATTCAACACATGAATATTTATTCTATTCAACACATGAATTTTCTTTTATTCAACACATGAATATATATTTTATTTAACACATGGATTTTCTTTTATTCAACACATAAATATTTATTCTATTCAACACAAGAATTTTCTTTTATTCAACACATGAATATATATTTTATTCAACACATGAATTTTCTTTTATTCAACACATGAATATTTATTCTATTCAACATGAATTTTTATTTTATAATATTCTTTATATTCCAAATTGGAATGAGGCCCGATCAATTGCCATATAATGTTAATTATATGGATTCCCTACAACACATGTATATAATAGCAACGATAAATAATCAACCATCATCCAGAGTGCACCACACAACTGCATAAGCATTAAATATAAATGATTAACGCTTACACAGTCTGTCAACCAATCGATCGACATACATCTGAATAATTGGGATTAGTGTACGCCAAATATCATCCCAACACCCGTGTGGGGTTTCGAATCAACAAACATAGATTTTTATTTGTGTAGTTGGGTGATGTGTAAAATTTATCGTCCCAATCAATATTAGTCAAATGGGTGTACATAAACAAACTGTCCGATTTGTTTATAAATAATTATTTTATATACACGTTAAAAATTATATTTTTAACTATAAAATATTTATTTCCATTCCACATCACACAATCAATTTTTCACAACACATCAATCAAACAACCAAGTCATCCATGGTCTATGGACGACGGGTGTCGGGTGTTGCTAAGTACCGTCAACATCCTAGTATATATTTCAACTAGAAATTAAATTAAAAGTGAGGAGTTCTCACCTTTGGGATCCACTCCGCCGTTTCATTTCTGAATTTCTAAATAGATTGAATTTGCCTGAAATTCCAATGCAGTCCTTACCGCGCTGTTCATAATAAAAAATCTATTTTTATTGCTTCATTCCAATAAATAAAAATCACATTTTTATTCTTTTTATAATATAAAAATCACATTTTTATTATCTCTATAATAGAAAAATCATATTTTTATTTCCACTTCATATATATAAAAATCGAATTTTTATCTTCACTTCATATATATAAAAATCGAATTTTTATCTTCACTTCATATATGTAAAAATCGAATTTTTATCTTCTACACGTATAGAAAAGATTATATTTTTATAACCCTACTTAATAGATAATAATCTTAACTTTACTTCATGAAAAAACTAATTTTTATTTAATGAAAAATCTAATTTTTATGATCATAATAATCTCATTTTTATCAACATGAAAATCTAATTTTTTATTTGTATAAAAATCTACTTTTTAATTTCATAAAAATCATAATAATCTCATTTTTATCAACATGAAAATCTAATTTTTTTTTTGTATAAAAATCTACTTTTTACTTTCATAAAAATCATTTCATGAACCAAAAATCATTTCATTTTCTAGCAAAAATTATATCTTTTTCTCGCCATGTATAATACCATTATACTTTTATAAAATTCAGTTTATGTATTTATAAAAAACTGATTTTTAATAACTTAATTAACATAAATAAAATATATAAGCAAAATTAAAAACTCACAATGAAATTCGGGTAGGGGATGGTGTGGCTCGAGGAGGGGTTGCTCTGTGGCTCGCGGTGGTGGTGGGGGAGGTGCGGCTGGCCCATGGCGGACCCAGCGGGTGTCGACGGTTTGATTTGGGCCAGAGGAGGGTTTGGACGGGTTAGCGTTCGAATTGGCTAAAGGGGGGAGAAGGAGATGAGCGGGGGAAGGTGGCGACGGGCGGTGGTGTGCGGCGCCGAGCTCCGACGATGGAGGCAGTGGTAGGCGACGGGGCGATTTAGGGCACGGGTTTTATTTATTTATTTTCTTCCTTTAGTCAGGCGTTGACTGAATGAGAGAGGTAAGGGTAAGGGAGGTTTGAATTTATATAATAATTAAAATATTTTATTATTTTATTCTTCAAAAAGTTAGTTTTTCATTCAAACCCCGAATCGAACCCAATGACTATCACCCCCAACTAATTACCTTTATTCCGAACACAGTGGAATATGTCACGTTAGCCAATTCGACAGTTTTGATCAGTCTTCATCAAAATTAAATTATAATTCATTATATATTTGATTTGAACGGACATTTTAATTTACCGAGGCCACATGCTGATTCTAAAAATTC
Organism: Allium sativum; assembly: GCA_030737875.1. Taxonomy (NCBI): domain Eukaryota; kingdom Viridiplantae; phylum Streptophyta; class Magnoliopsida; order Asparagales; family Amaryllidaceae; genus Allium; species Allium sativum. The sequence continues at coordinate 620,752,055 of CM060912.1, forward strand.
CAGAAAAATTATTTCTAGCTTCGTATTAACGGTACGGTCCTAACAAAACTAATTTCGTCAAATTCTGAGATCGTTTGAAAAATGGCCATTTTCTGGTCAATCGAAATTGGCAGAAACCTTTAAAACACGTTTTACTTCGCCACGCTCACATATTGATTCAGAAAATTACGAATTTTGGAATCTAGAAATAACTTGACATCCTGGATCCAACAAAAGTGGTTTCGTCGAAAAAAGAGGTCGTTTGCAAAATTGCTATTTTTAAGGGCTATATTTCCATAGCAACTATTATGAACTTTCAACTGGACATAACTTTTTATTCCTAGTATGAAATTTTGATTTTTTTGGATTCGTTGGAAAGATATTCTCAAATAGATTCTAATATTTTTGGTTTGGCCAAAATCCGGTTTATTTTGAATCCTGTACATTCATGTGAAATTTGAAATCGAATTTTCGAACTACCGCGCCATTTTTCAATTCCTTTTATAATTAAAAATAAATATTTATATTCTAATGACAATTCAAATAAATATATATATTCTAATTCTTTTCAAAATAAATTTCTCGTCGTTATTATTTAACATAATTCATTTTAAATATTCAAAATCCATCAAAAATACCAAAATAAAAATTTTAAATTGGCTTAGATTTCCGGGTTACAATCTCCTCCACTTAAAACTTTTTGTCCCCGAAAAGGAACGAAGCTGAAAGCTGTTTTTCAAACCAACTCAACTTTAATTATGGCCTAAGTTCTTCAACTTTTCAGTTTCAAAGAAGTTTTCAAATTTTTCAAAAATTTGGCTAACACCCTAAATTTTCGAAATTTTTTGCCATAACCTCCCCTACACGGGAGCACCGGGAAAATCCCGAAATTGCCATACAAGCCTCTCCAATCCAAAAAGAAAAAGAAATAGTCAATCGGCTTATAAAATCATCCAAAACCAAAGAAATACAATAAACATGTACCTATTTGGCAGGCAAACAATTTTATTCCTCTTCTCTAGCCTCCTTGCTATGACCTGTTCGATGGACACACACACACACACACACACACATATATATATATATGTGTGTGTGTGTGTGTGTGTGTGTGTGTGTGTACATGCATGCATGCAATTCCAAACAATTTCCAACACAGTTCAATATTTGATCAATTTGGTTATATGGTTCAAATTTTAATTAATCAACCAATAATCAAACAACACAATCAGCAATCAATTAGTTGATTATTGTTTCAAATTCATAAATTTGATACATAGTCCAAAAATCAGATTTTGATGCCAAATCACAACAATAATCCCTATCTAGTTTTGGTTCTCACACCAGTCAATTGGAATCATATAGAAATTCCACTTTTGAAACACGAACACAAGTGCTGATGATGACATGCCAACATCAGAACCATCTCCGGGTGACTAGAATGTAATTCTATATCTATCCAGTATATTAAAACTTCAAATACATGTGGATCAGACATATATGCAAAGTCTTTAGATATTGGATTGTCCAAACCAATATAAAAATAATATTAAAATACGAATAATCGATTTAAATTTTCAAAAAAAAATCAGTTTCATTTCTATTTGAAAACAACACCCTTTACACTCGTTCTAGAATACTACTGATCCTATCTCCAATGAGTCATTTTCATTGGATATTACTAATCCAATCTCTGATGAATTCTTTCGTTTGGTTCTAACGTGTCTTGTTCTCCGAGCCCTGTAAACCAAAGCTCTGATACCAAAATGAAATGACCCGAACTCCCCCGTAAAGGAAAGCCCGAACTGAATTGAGAACAAGCCACATCGGAACATAAACAGAAGAACATTTCATTGTTAATTACAACAATTCCATCAGAATACAAGAATATACAGAGTATGAACAAATAATATACATTCAATAAGTATCATAGATTTAAATTACATTCAAATACATAGCAGCGGAAAAATAATACAAAAACACAACTGAAAGGAATACGCGGATATAGAGCTTTCTGAGTATAATTCCAACTGTAAACCAGGATCCAACGAATATAAATCTGCAAAACCAAAACTACAAACTGCCCGTGGGGAAATAGGCGCACCCAGAGTTTAGGTTAAAACAATAAACTCCCGGTCAGTCATGTGACTGGTGTGAGAACTAAAACAATTATTAATCTTTATTTTAAGTTAGGTAAATCAAGGGACCACGCCGTATAACACGGAACAGGTTTCCTCCTAAGAATACCAGTGCAATGCTAAATAAAGAACAATGGAGCTATTATAAGATCCAGGTCCCATCACACAATGCAACATAAGCTGGAGGATAGGGTTTTACCTTATAATAGCCAAACATGCTTGGTATGTTAAAATAAATCATTTGATACTATTATAAGTGCATAGTGTATAAAACAACTTCAAATATAAATGTATCAATCCTAGACAACATGGGTACCATATATCATGTCGCCAATACTAGGTTCTACAATCAAAACCGCAAAGTCACGTATTTGGAAGTTGGATTTCCATCATGAACCAAGGCAAAAGATAGTCCTTACTGAATTCGAGTCGCTCTAGCCCGTCCCACAGGAATAGAACGCATCGTCCCTTGGATCGTCAGGGTTGGTCCACTGATGTGAATTAAAATGCCTGAACACTGCGTTTCCTCGCCCTTTGGGGTTTCAATGAGCTGAGTGATTCCATCGGCTACACATATTCACCGATATATCTGAGGTGCCTCGCAATCCAACAACCACACAGGAGAAAATAATATAAATGTCAGGGCTGGTAGTTCACTAACACCGCCCTAGCTAGAAGGAAACGCATGTCCTCCCTGATGTGCTCTCCCGTTTCTGGTTCACAACCGAGGTGTGAGGCTCGCGAATTAACGTTATACACAAAGCTATGCCACACAGGTGGTGCTTTGATCATCAACCACAAGACTTTGCTTTTCAACAAAAGCCTTGATCCTTTGCATCTCAGCATGCCACACAGGCAATTCACGCCATGCAACTGATGGCTATCAATCACACAGAATGAAATCCAATGTCAGACACACAGTCCATTTACAAGTCCGTTCTGGGTCTGAATGAAACCGGAGGAACCTTATTCATTGCACATCCATCGATCTCCAAGTACGCCTGGACGATCACCAACTGATTCCCTCCTCTCAGGTGTACAGTCCAATCAAGATCATCAGTAGTTATCCAAACGATGTGAAGACCTCTGGTCTTCAACCACTGTCTTCATCCTCGACACATTGTTGATTCAGTTATTCAGAATGGGATAAACCCGGCCTTTCCGAATAACTCGCGTATATAATAAACAAGTGTTACACAAACACAACATAGTCTCATTCCAATTCAGAATATTCTTTTATTCAAATATTCTTATTCTTTGGGAAAGGTTCCCATTAATTTTATCAAAGATAAATTCTTTAAATTTATTCTTTAATCTTCTTTTGAATATCAATTCAAACCAAATTATGGTTTATCCAAACTATTCGGGATTAGTGAACCTTACTGAAGTAATCACTTGATAAATTTCCCAACCCCAACCTATTCATCCCATGAAGTAAAACTGGTCATACTTCATATCTAACACCGCAGTGTTATCGGTAAATTCAATTACCATTTTACATTCCAATCTAATTAAGGATTTAACTATTGCCTGGAGCAAAACTGGTGATACTCCATTTTCGATCATTTCAATCTAATTAAAGATTCATTAAAAATCCACTTGGTTTTAATCTTCCCAAAAATCAATATTAATGACTGTTTAACTTGGGAAATCATGTCCTGTCTTTAAGCGGGTTAAAGAACCAATGTCATTTAAAACACGGTTCACTATAAACCCAAAATCACATTCCATTCCATCAGCCTTTAACCATAAATTAGCAAGTGAACAATTCCCTAAGTATTAACCCTGAAAGTCGAAACCAGCATCAGATCAATACCCAGGAAACCATTCATCTTAACTGATTTCCAGTTATAAACTAGTTCATTTTGATAAAAATATTTTTTTTTATCCTTACAAATGTGGAATTTTTAATCCCAATTCTTTCCAATTCATATATTATGATTTTACACAAATTATTGATATTTTTAATAATATTATCCAGGCCCGTACAGTCGATTTCCATAAACGACCATCGAACTGCACTTACAGTGACCTTTTCCAAATTTGATTTGGACATAACTCCAAATCCAATCGTCAGATTTCAAATTTCTCATATTCATTGGAAATCTCTTTTCGATACGAACCCAATGGTTCCGGTTTTAGGAGAATCCGACGGTCGGATCTCCCATAACGTCCATTCGGGGCCAATGGTCGAAAGTCGCGAACGGTCGCGGCGCGGCGTGTTCTATTCAGGCCATTAATATATATAATATACATATTATATATATTTCATGGATTTCAATTCAAAATGTATTTTATAAATCGTTTTAAATTCGTTTTAAAAACGGTTTCAACTTCATATTCAATTTTAAATCAAAATTGAATATTCCATATCATTAATATATAAAAGATAATATTTTCAAAACTTTATATTTTGAAATCACTTCCTTCTCTATATTCATTATAAAAATGAATATGATCGATATAAATATTGTTCGCATCAAAATGACGCATATTTAATCAACATGGCTTTATATATTTCAATAACTTCGTTGTTCTATTCAACAAATGAATATTTTCTTCAACACATGAATATATATTTTATTCAACACATGAATATTTATTAATTCCTACTTACAATAGAAATGTGAATTCTATTGTATAAAATATTTCATTCAACACATGAATATTTTCAACACATGAATATACTAAACACATGAGTATTGTCAACACATGACTATTTTTGTTATTTTATATATTTGATAAAATTGTGATTTACATCGTTTAATTCTTAATCAGACTCTAACCGTAAATTAGTAAGAGAACAATTCCATAAATATTGACCCCGAAGGCTAAAACCAACATCAGATCAATACCCAGGAAATCATTCGACTTTACTGATTTCCAGTTAGTTTCTAATTTTATATATGATAAAGACGTGAATTTTATCGTTTAGAGATTTTTCTCAGCACATTAATTTTCTTTTATTCAACACATGAGTGTCTATTTTATTCAACACATGAATTTTCTTTTATTCAACACATGAATATTTATTTTATTCAACAGATGAATTTTATTTTATTCAACACATGAATATATATTTTATTCAACACATGAATATTTATTCTATTCAACACATGAATTTTCTTTTATTCAACACATGAATATATATTTTATTCAACACATGAATTTTCTTTTATTCAACACATGAATATTTATTCCATTCAACACATGAATTTTCTTTTATCCAACACATGAATATGTATTTTATTCAACATTTGAATTTTCTTTTATTCAACACATGAATATTTATTCTTTTCAATACATGAATTTTCATTTTATAATATTCTTTATTTTCCAAATTGGAATGAGGCCCAATCAATTACCCTATAATGTTAATTATATGGATTCCCTACAACACATGTATATAATAGCAACGATAAATAATCAACCATCATCCAAAGTGCACCACACAACTGCATAAGCATTAAATATAAATGATTAACGCTTAAACAGCCTGTCAACCAATCGATCGACATACAGCTGAATAATTGGGATTAGTGTATGCCAAATATCATCCCAACACCCGTGTGGGGTTTCAAATCAACAAACACAGATGTTTATTTGTGTAGTTGGGCGATGTGTAAAATTTATCGTCCCAATCAATATCAGTCAAATGGGTGTACATAAACAAATCGTCCGATTCGTTTATAAATATTTATTTTATATACACGTTAAAAATTATATTTTTAACTATAAAATATTTATTTCCATTCCACATCACACAATCAATTTTTCACAACACATCAATCAAACAACCAAGTCATCCATGGTCTATGGACGACGGGTGTCGGGTGCTGCTAAGCACCTTCTGCATCCTAGTATATATTTCAACTAGAAAATAAATTAAAAGTGAGGAGTTCTCACCTTTGGGATCCACTCTGCTGTTTCATTTCTGAATTTATGAATGGCTTGAATTTTCCCGAAATTCGAATGCAGTCCTTACCACGCTGTTCATAATAAAAATTGTATTTTTATTGCTTCATTCCAATAAATAAAAATCACATTTTTATTCTTTCTATAATATAAAAATCACATTTTTTTTATCTCTATAATATAAAAATCATATTTTTATTTCAACTTCATATATATAAAAATGGAATTATTATCTTCACTTCATATATATAAACATCGAATTTTTATCTTCACTTCATATATATAAAAATCGAATTTTATCTGCTATACATATAGAAAAATTATATTTTTATAACCCTACTTAATAGATAAAAATCTTATCTTTACTTCATGAAAAAACTAATTTTTATGTAATGAAAAATCTAATTTTTATTATCATAATAATCTCATTTTTATCAACATGAAAAACTAAGTTTTTATTTGGATAAAAATCTACTTTTTTACTTTCATAAAAATCATAATAATCTCATTTTTATCAACATGAAAATCTAGTTTTTTATATTTGTATAAAAATCTACTTTTTACTTTCATAAAAATCATTTCATGAACCAAAAACCATTTCATTTTCTAGCAAAAATTATATCTTTTTCTCGCCATATATAATACCATCATACTTTTATAAATTCAGTTTATATATTTATAAAAAATCTTATTTTTAATAACTTAATTAACATAAACAAAATATATAAGCAAAATTAAAAACTCACAATGAAATTCAGGGTAAGGGAGGGTGTCGGCGGTTTGATTTGGGCAAGAGGAGGGTTTGGACGGGTTAGGGTTCGAATTGGCTGAAGGGGGAAGAAGGAGAGGAGCGGGAGAAGGTGGTGACGGGCGGTGGAGTGCGGCGCCGGGCTCCCACAATGGAGGCAGTGGTGGGCGACGGGGCAATTTAGGGCACGGGGGTTTTTTATTTATTTATTTTCTTCCCATAGTCAGGCATTAACCGAATGAGAGAGATAAGGGTACGGGAGGTTTGAATTTATATAATAATTAAAATATTATATTATTTTGTTCTTCAAAAAGTTAGATTTTCATTTAAACCCCGAATCGAACCCAATGACTGTCACCCCCAGCTAATTACCCCCATTCCGAACACAATGGAATATGTCACATTAGCCAATTCGACAGTTTTGATCAGTTTTCATCAAAATTAAATTATAATTCATTATATATTTGATTTGAATGGACATTTTAATTTACCGGGGCCACATGGTGATTCTAAAAATTCCAGAAAACTTATTTCTAGCTTCGTATTGACGATACGATCCTAACAAAAGTAATTTCGTCAAATTCTGAGATCGTTTGAAAAATGGCCATTTTTTGGTCGATCGAAATTGACAGAAACTGTTAAAACACGTTTTACTTTGCCACGCTCACATATTGATTCAGAAAATTACGAATTTTGGAATCTAGCAATAACCTGACATCTCGGATCCAACAAAAGGGGTTTCATTGAAAACAGAGGTCGTTTGCAAAATTGCTATTTTTAAGGGCTATATTTCCATAGCGACTATTCTGAATTTTCAACTGGACATAACTTTTTATTCCCGCTATGAAATTTTGATTTTTCGGATTTGTGGGAAAGATATTATGAAATAGATTCTAATATTTTTGGTGTCTCCAAAATCTGGTTTATTTTGAATCCTGTACATTCATTTGAAATTTGAAATCGAATTTTTGAACTACCACGCCATTTTCATTTCCTTTTATAATTAAAAATAAATATTTATATTCTAACGACGATTCAAATAAATATATACATTCTAATTCTTTTCAAAATAAATTTCTCATCGTTATTATTTAAAATAATTCATTTTAAATATTCAAAATTCATCAAAATTGCCAAAATAAAAATTTTAAATTTGCTCAGATTTCCGGGTTATAATTTGTATGTCATTTAGTTGTATTTTTTAATGTTTATGTAATTACCATCTTATCTACTATGATATATATATATATATATATATTGCTGTATTATTTGAATATTTCGATAATTTAGGCAGGGAAGGTTTTTTATTGCAAAAGACGAACATTTTGCATCGGTTGTTGTATTTACCGATGCAAAAATAAAATATCAAAAAATATACCCTTCTTTAGCATTGGTTATAAATAAAAACCAATGTAAAATTGTAAATATTTTGCATCGAATTTTTAAATAACCGGTGCGAAATTTAAGACTTTACTAAGCAAAAGAGCCATTTTTGCATCGCCTGTTACTGAAAACCAGTGCAAAAAGAATCATATATTACATCAGCCGCTTTTAAACATTTGATGCAAAAAAATGTTTTTGCATCGGTTTTATAACCGACGCAAGAGAAAAAAGTTTTTTTGCATCGACTGCTGAACCGATGCAATAGGTGGTAAACAACCAAAGCAATTGGTCTGTTTTGTACTAGTGTATAACTCAACATCATCAAATTTTGTGTCCAGACGATGTCCAAATTATATTAAAAACCCTTTTAAATTTATTAAATAAACGTTATCGTTTATTAACGATTTCCATAGCAACTGTTTTAAATTTTTATTTGGACATAACTAATAATCTACAACATGAAATTTGTAATTTTCTCTTCTATATGAAAATTATAATTAACAAAATTCCAATGTTTCTTATTTCACATAAATCCGACTTATATCAGATCCTGTACATTCAATTGAAGTTCAAAACTCAATATTACGAGCTACCATGCCATTGCGAGCTCAATTTAAATTATATATAAATTATAACGTTCAAATTTTGTTTTATAAACGATTTAAATATTAAAATCCATTAATATTCCAAACATAATATTTAAAATAATAAATTCATTTAAATATTTGACTACCAAAAATATGGGACATTACAGGATAATTTAGAAGTTAAATCCAAGTATGAATTTAAAAACGGATTTATAATTTGAAATCGTTGTAGAGAAAGAAACGATGAAATATATTCCAATATTCGGAATGTAAAATGAATTGAAATAAATCCATACGGATCTATGATTGGAATTCAACCATATCGAATTTACAAAACAAATAAATTATTACCTGGTAAGATATTTGGATTTCATTGGATAAAAACAAGAATTTAAAATTTAAATATGAAAAAAGATTCCCAATTCATTTATATATATATATATATATATATAAGTTATAAAAATAAAATATTCCTAATAGGAATCGAGTTTCAAATAGATTATTAAAATAGAAGTTCATTTAATAAAGAAGTTAATTTATAAACAATGCTTATAAATGTGATGAAGTAATTTTCATCGTGTAATTTGGGAATAAATTTCCAAACGTAAGAAATGGAGTAGAAGGTGAGATTAAATCGAGTTTGTGTATTACAAGCTTTTATTTGTCTCAAGATAAGAACGTTGTCTGTCAAGGTCTGAGAGGTAAATAAAATACCCTAACTTGAACGACCTCACTATTATAAAGGGATGATATTAGATTGTAATGGAAAAGGAATATTGAGTTAATCGATTATTCTCATAAAGGAAATTTATAATAGGAATTCGACTATATCGAACTTTAATAAAATAATTTATGGAAATTGGAATTTAATATAGAAATTGAGTTATGAGTAATAAATAACCAAGTTATGAAATTGGGATGAAGTAATCAATAATTTGGAAAATCAGGATATTTAAGTTAGATTTGGAAAACTAATTTAACGTATAATTAAATATTTGGGAATAGAGTTAGAATTTAGTTATAAACGAAGTTTTTAAAACTTTTATAATTAAATTTAATTAAAAACGAACTCGCCGCGGTATGGTAGTTCGTAATTTGGCGTTTCGAACATCAACTGAGTTTATAGAACCCAATATAAGGCAGAATTTGATGAAACAAGAATCATTTGGACCTATTGAATAATAATTTTCTAATGGAAGATAAAATTCTTGATTTGGTCGTACAAATTTTGTGACGTGTACAGAACTCGCCTGGCCCCCGAGGAGCTGGGAAAACGTGGTTTGTGTTGAGAACATGATGCATCAGAATACAAACATGAGAACATTTTATTGTTATTACAACAATTTACGTCATACTACAAGATATTAGAGTACGAAATAAATATTACATAGCAGAAATACAATATCAGATATTAATAATTTACATTTAAATACATAAACGTGATATACAGTGGAAAACATCAACTACCACAACTGAATGAGATACACAGATACAAAGCATTTCTAATATAGCTCCAGCCATAATCCATGATCCTGCTAAATAGAAATCTACAAAACCAAAACTACTAGCTGCCCGTGTGGAAAATATGGACACCCAGAGTTTAGGTAGAAACAATAAACTTCAGGTCAGTCATGGGACTGATGTGAGAAATTCTATAATTACTTACTTATTTAAAGTATAAGGCAAATCACAGGACCACGCCGTATGTCACGGAACGGGTTTACTCCATTGGATAGTCGGTGCATAAGATAAAATAAATCAAGTAAACAACACAATGTTTTTTATAAAATTGAAGTTGTTATAAGACTCAGGTCCCATCACATAATGCAACGCAAGCCGGAGGATAGATTTTTACCTTATAAGGGTCAAACATGCTTGGTACGCAATAAACAAATCATTTTGATATTATTATAGGTGCATAGTGTATAAAACAAGTTTGAATATAAATGTATCAATCATAGATGGCATAAGTACCATATATAATGTCATCATATAGGTTTACAAATAAAACTGCACAATGTCGTATTGGAAATTGGATTTTCATCATAAGTCAAGGCACGGGATGGTCTCCTTACCAATTCAGATCACCTCTAGCAAGATGACCCAGGATCACACCTATGGGCAACCCTTGGATCTTGCAGTGCCGGTCCTCCCTTATTTTGAGGATTAGTTATTCCTGAACAATACATTTCCTGGTCCTATCAAACCTATCATTCGAGCCTTTTAGTCGGCTCTATATCTGAGGCGCCTTGCAATCCATCATCCACATAAGTAAAAATGTCTGGGATCCATACCATGACACAACTTCTAGCTAGAAAGAAACTTATGCACTCACTGTGTCCCTTATCCCGTTACTGACTCATACCGAGGTGTGAGGCTCACGAATTAATGCTACACAAAGCTATGCTACTTAAAGTTGTGCTTTGATCGTCATCCACAAGGCCCTGCTTTTCAACAAAAGCCTTGATCATTTGCATCTTAACATGCCACATTGCCAATTCATACACTGCAACGGATTTCTATCAATATGTAACCTCTAAGCTCATATGTCTCAGAGAAGGGTGTTAAGCAAGAGAATAAATTCTCTGCCACCAAACAGATACATATTTAATATAAATCAATCAATAAAGAATGAAATACAATGTCAGACATAATCCATTCACAAGTTCGTTCTGGGTCTGAATGAAACCGGAGGCACCTTATTCCTTGTCCTATATGTCCAATACAGGAGAGAGGTCCTCGCATATCCGATCGATCTCCAAGTACGTCTAGACAATCACCACTTATTACCTTGTCTTGGGTGTACAACCCAATCAAGACATCGGTAATCATCCAAACGATGTGAAGATCTCCAGGCTTCAACCGCCATCTTCATCGTTGACTTTTAATCGTCGTAACAATTATTCAGAATGGGTTAAAACCTGTCTTTCTGAATAACCAATGTGTCTTTACAATCATGTGATAAATACATAAAGATGACACACATCTCATTCCAATCCAGAATATTCTTTTATTCAAATATTCATATCTTTTGGGGAAAGATTCCTATTAATTTTATCAAGGATAAATTCTTTTAAATTTATTCTTTAGTCTTCCTTTGGAAATCATTTTTAAGGATTTTAAAATATATCTTCACAACATAAACCAAATTAAGGTTTATCAACTAGTCGGGATTAACGAACCTTATCGAAGTAATCATTTATTTTATTATCCCAATCCCAACCTATTTATCCCATGGAGCAAAACTGGTAGTACTCCATATCTAACACTCATTGTATTATCGGTAAATTCAATTACCACTTAACATTTAAATATAATCAAATATTTAACTATCGCATGAAATAAAACTGGTGGCATTCCATTCTCACACATTTCTTGAATTCGGTAATTTTGATTACCTTATTCACATTTCAGTCTAATCAAGTATTCGTTAAAACTTCACTTAGTTTTAATCTCAAAAATCTTAGTTAAAATATTTATAAATTCTAATCCCATAACTTAAGGTACACAAGATAAATTGTGCATTTCAGCATAGGTCAAACGTCGGACATTAAAATGCACAGACGTCTGATCTTACAGGCTAAGATTTCCAGACAGTTTTGACGGATGTCTGACCCCCTTTGGACAGACGTTTGAGCTGAAGTATATATTTTTTCTTTCAAGAGGTTGAACAGACGTATGACGCCCCCAAGGACAGAAGTCTATTACAGGAAAATTTTATTTCGAGAGTTTTTGCAGATGTCTAACCATATATGGTCAGAGTTCTGAGTTGAAACCCTTATTTTTCTTCCTTCTTTAGGTTGAACAGACGTTTGACATCCCCACAAACAGAGGTCTGTTTAGAGGGAAAGGATACTCCCAAGAGTTTACCTTGGAAAATTTCTATTAATCTTAATTAAAAGACTATAAATTCCAAATCATAACTTCACCATTAATTGGGCGTAAGAATGGTATTATTAAAGATACCATTCACGACAAACCCAAAATCCACTTTGATATTAAATACAAGGCTCTGAATAGAAATCATATCGATTTACATTTAATATCAAATTCTAAAACTAACAGATATCATATTGGGAATAACAATATCTATATCTTCCAAATTCCTCAACGATATCCATATAATCACGGAATCTAATACCAAAATATTCCGAAGATTATTTCCATTCAAATCCTTTCCAATTCATACGGTGGAAACTTTTGGTTGTATCAAAACCATTGCTCTAAATTATAATATATATATATATATATATATATATATATATATGTATTCATCTTTGAAAACTCGTTTCATTCGTTTATCTCTAAGATTGCACATTTCACTATTCAGTCAATTTTAATAATTGTCGTGCCCATCCAAAATCGGACATCAAAACCAAACTTCAACATTTAACTGAATACTACATCAAAATATTTGTTCATATTCTGAATCGGAATGTGACTCAATCAATTACCATATAATTTTAGTTATATGGATTTCATACATCGCATGTATTTAACAATAGTGATAAACGACTATTAAACATTCAATTCACATCCAAAGTGCAATTTGCAACTGCATAAGCATTAAACAATTATAATAACGCTTATAATAGTCTGTCAACCAATTGGTTGACATAAAACTAAACACAAGGGAGATGTGTGAAGTATTTATCATCCCCAAACCCGTGTGGGGTTTCCAAACAACATCCAATATGATTTCTTATAAATTATTCGTATAAATTATTCATATAATATATATATATATATTCATCTTTGAAAACTCGTTTCAGTTGTTTATCTCTAAGATTGCACATTTCACTGTTCGATCAATTTTAATAATTTTCGTGCCCATCCAAAATCGGAAATCAAAACCAAACTTCAACATTTACTGAATACTACATCAAAATATTCGTTCATATTCTAAATCGGAATGTGACTCAATCAATTACCATATAATTTTAGTTATATGGATTTTATACATCGCATGTATTCAATAATAGTGATAAACGACTATTAAACATTCAATTCACTTCCAAAGTGCAATTTGCAACTGCATAAGCATTAAACAATTAAATAATACTTATAATAATCTGTCAATCAATCAGTTGACATAAAACTAAACACAAGAGAGATGTGTGAAGTATTTATCATCACCAGACTCGTGTGGGGTTTTCAATCAACATCGAATGATCATTATTTGCATAATTGGGCAACGTGTAAAATTATTGTTCCAATACCCGTGTGAGGTTTGCATCACAATCTGTGTAAACTTATATATTATTTGGGAGACGGGTGGATAAATTGTCATCCCAGAATAATTCATAATATAACCATTTCATTTGACAACGTGTATATATAAACAGTTTGATAATAATAGCATTGAAACTGTAAACATCCATTAACCACCAAACAACATTGCAATCACAAACAAACAATATATTTTCAGTTATAAAAATAAATAACTGCATAAAAAACTTGAGTGAGAGAGTTCTCACCAGTTTTCACTTCGTCAATCTTTAACTGATGGTTCTAGTATCGTTTGGGCTTTTAATTCACCTTAAATTCTAACTTTCTCCCATTCCATTTTGTTCAGTTTCATGTTGTAGTGCTCATCGATCCGGTTCCAACGGATCCGGTTTCACTGAATTCAGACAAAGTATGAAAAAGTTATGAACATTTTAAGAAAATCAATTATTTTCCCCCAGACAGACGTCTGTTGCATTGGTTTAGACATCTGAACTAATGCAAATAATTATTTCTAACCAGAGAGCTTCGACAGACATCTGTTGCGTCGGACAGACATCTGAACTGAAGCAAATAACTTCTCATGAGCTTGGATAGACGTCTGTTGCATCGGTCAGACGTCTGAACAAAAGCAAATAACTTCCCGTGAGCTTGGGCAGATGTCTGTTTCCTCGGTCATACGTCTAAACTGATGCAAATGCACTATTTTTCCTATGTAATGATGTACAAATGGTTCTCGGACGATCTCGGATCAAGGGTGATGGCTTATAATGTTTCATAAGCTAAAATGAAGCCTCTTTAGCTTTCCAAAACCGCTCACGCTCATACATACACATATATACATAAGGTTGCAATGATTTCTATTATAAACTTTAAACGACTAAATTCTCTAGCCAAAGCAATCAAATGCTATATAAGCGAATTGTGAAGTCTTAGAACTTGCCGGTGTTAACGCAGTTTCACAATATTGCCAAATCAACTTATAGCATATGAATTAGATGGTGTGGACAATTCTAATCATAATTTTCAACTTAACGAAACTAAAGCATAATGAATCGGAAGGTGTATACTTATATAACCAATTCATATGCATATGCTACTCAAATGAACACTAATCTACACTTTAACAAGCCAATAGCTTGCGGCATAGACACAAAGAACTCACATTTGGCTCTTGAATGACGAGAACAAGCTCCAACAAGGAAGAACAAGCCTCTACACTTGCACGGAATCCTATATCTCATCAATTCTTCTCTCTAAACAACCAATATACACATAAGAGAACTTATATATGTTAGGGTTGCACAAAATCCGAAAATTGAGAAGGTAGGGAGATAGGGGAGGAGTAGAGAGAGCTTACACAAGTTGTCTCTCCAAATTAGCAGTTGATTTGTGCTTGGAATCAAGAACCCTAGCTTAGGAATTTCAATTTCCCTTTATTTTTCCCATATCTATTTTGTTTGAAGTGCTAGAATGGAATAAAGAGAAAAGGGGCTGATTTGGGGGCTTTAATGGTTGGGCAAGGTTAGCTAACCCTAACAGTCCAAGTGCTAAAACCCCGAAGCTCGCAATATATCCAAGTTTATACTTTTCGAACACCTAAACAACATTTTGGACTCGATGGAATTGGTTTTGAGTCCAAATTCGTCCTAATGTAAAAAGTGATATTTTGGTCATACATCCAATGAAAGAGACCAAATTTCTCCAACTCCAAAGGTATCGATGTTTATAGTTTTCGATTCCCAAACGACATTTTGAATGCAATGGAAGTGGTTTCGTTGAAATCGGAGGTCATTTGCAAAATGGTGATTCGTACGGGCTATATATAATATTGAAATATATATATCTATATATATATATATATATTCTCCATATTGACTATTCTAAATTTTAATTTAGACATAACTTACAATTTATAAAGTGAAATCCCGATTTCTTTCATTCGCTATAAAATTACAATTAAAAATATTCCAAGTTTCTTGTTTTATAAAATTCTGATTTATATTGACTTCTATACATTCATTCAAAGTTTAAAGTCGAGTTTTCAAACTACCATGCCATTTCGAGTTCATTTTAATTAAATTTCAAATTTATTCATTCTAACTTTGATTTAAATAAATTTTAGATCGTTTATTCTCAAAATAATTCATCTGAAATATTTAATTTCTATGAAAATCAATTAAAAATTAATTTTAAATTGGTTCCAAAAATACGAGTTGTTACATTTTGAGTTATGTCAAAATCAAATTTTCAGAAAAACGGCGCCATAATTTTTTATGAACGATAAAGGTTTATTAAATAAAATAAAGGATTTTGAGTGAATAAAAATCCGAATTTCCATTAGGAAATCCAGATTTGAGTTATAAAATAAATATGAACTCATAAGAAATAAATGAAGTGATTTTGGAACAAAATCTGATTTAGTACTAAATGAAGTTAACTAATTAGATGAACAATTTGTTAAAGAAGTTTTGGTGCAAATTTTACCCTTGTTAAGTCAATGGAATTAGTGAATTCAAATACATAATCAAATATGAAACTCAAATTAAACTTAGATTTGGCATGTTTATAAACAAGTGAGACCTAGGTAAAGACGACGGATTCAAGATGAAGTGAGTTGAACAAATGAACTAATTAGGAAACTTATTAGCAAAATGAAATGTGATTAAACAAAAAGGATTGATTGAAGTGAATGGTAAATAGTTGTGTGTGTATATATATATATTAACAGGTATGGGATGAAGAGTTTAAAATCTATAATTTGAGTGCCTGACAAAAAGGTACATGTTTCAATTGTATATGAGTTTTTATGAGCCCATTGGGCAAGCCGCTTGGCTTTTTAATTTTCCTTCGGAATGGAAAGGGCCAAGTGGTACCGATTGAGTCGTACAAAGGAGGTGTTGGCAATATTTTCCTGAAATTTAAGCAGTTAGAATATTTTTGAGAAATTTGATAACTAAAAATTGACATATCGATATATATATATATATAAAATTCGATAAAGAATTTGGAAAATAGTTAATTAATGAATATTAATTAAAAAGGGCCAGTGATTGTTTAATGGATGTTTGTTTTCCTTTGATAGTTGAATCACTGGCTATCAAAGACTTTTGACCATCGTTGTCAATATGGAGAGTCTGGTTGGATTTATTATCCGAAAACCACTCCGTATAGGTATAGGTGTTGCGAATTAGATATGTTAAAAGTAATTGAAGACGGAGTGAAGTGCAGGGGCATTTTTAGTTAATCCTAGGTAGAAATTGTCTAAGATGGATTAATGGAAACTGTGTCTTCGGTTTCCTTCAGTCCCAGAGCGAACGTATATGAACGAATGTCTGACAGAGTATTCCTAACGGTTCACATAAGACGATCTTTTCATGGTATTACGTCTGGTGGTAGAGAAATTCGTTTCTCTTAGCTTTATATACCCGTAATATTTTTGGGAAGATCAACTAGTGATTTGATGGGTTTGACGATGTGACATTCAAAGTGAATGATGGTCAGAAGTGCTAAAAAATATTAACGTAGCCTCAAGCCTCACAACTAGGAAATAACAAAAATCGAGCAGTCAGCATGACTAGTTG
Organism: Allium sativum; assembly: GCA_030737875.1. NCBI lineage: Eukaryota > Viridiplantae > Streptophyta > Magnoliopsida > Asparagales > Amaryllidaceae > Allium > Allium sativum. The sequence goes on from CM060912.1 coordinate 620,769,612, forward strand.
GGTCATACCCAAGTAGGGTGTATTATCATCGATCTAGAAGAAAATTCATTTATTCTTCTTTCAATTCTGTATCTTATGGGTTGCGGTTGGATGGCCAACAACCGGGGATGATATAATACATTCGGTACACTAAAGCTAAATGAGTGGCCAGTCATGTTTGGCCCGATTGCAAGTGGTTCTTGCTGAACCTCAGTGTATCACCTTTAGAGTACACTGATTGGGAGGTGGTCCCATATCTTGTCATAGTTGGAATTCAATCTCCAATAAACGCCCTGCGGTTTTTGATTTTATACTATATGTGGAGCGTGGGACGCAAGCTTTCTACTATTTGGTTATGTATTTGATATAGACACTATTATAATATCATCAGATTTTCATATCAAAAATGTTTTTGGTTATAGTAAGGAAAAACTTTCCTTGTTTAAATGTGGGTAGGTCTTACTATTATCCATTTCTTTCAAAAGGTTTTTCAAAGTTAAACAATATGGTTGGAGTTTACTCACACAAGTCCCTTGACTGAATTAGAGTTTATTTTGTTTGTTCTTCTCTAAACTCTTGGGTGCCCAAATTTGTACGAGCAGTCAAGTGTTCCAGGATTTTACTGGTACACTTAGAGAAGCTTGAAGTAGGAGGCTTCACCATTAGTTATTTAGAGTTATTTCTACTGTGATGTATATGTACTGTACACTGATATGGTATATATATATACAAAACAGATTTATATTTCAATATTATGATATATGATATTATATTTAATTTGGTTCCGCTGTGATATTCTGATATTTCTTTAGTTATTCTTCTATTTGTATCTATTTCTTTAACCATAATGACTCATATTTATGTGCAATTTAGGTTGGACGTGTGCTGCTTTAGTCAACTCAGATAGTATGAATTTGCAGGTCATTACAGTTGGTATCAGAGCTTAGGTTGAGAGAACACCTAGGCTTTAGTAGGGGTTGACTCATTAGAGATAGGGTCAGCGGTACCCTAGAATGAGTTGAGTGTGTATATAAGCATATTTGTAAGTTGATATAAAAAAAATGTTTTATATTGCGTTGATTGGTTTGTCGAGTGGCTTATGAACACTGGTTGATATAGTATGATCAACTGATTCGAAAGGTACTTATAAACATTTAAACAGAGTAATTCAACACAGTATTATTTTAAAATGGGTAAATGAAATAATTTTACGAAAAAAATTTATTTTGATATAAAAGAAATAATTTTTGATATAAAAGAAATAATTTTATGAAAAAAAATTATTTTGATATAAAAGAAATCATTTTTGAATGGGTTTTGAAAGGGATAAAGCACTGAACAGTTCAGTGACTGGAAAATAATTCTGAAGATGATCGCAACATCATTAGTGTTTATTTTTGAGTTTCTAAGTGATGGATTACTACCATAGTGATATTTTCAAAGTAAATTATTTGAGAAAAGCAAGCTGCTTTGGAAAATTCAAATGTTTTGAATTTGAGATGAAAACAAATATATGTATATATATTTATATGATTTCAAAAGGATTTGAAATAAAAACCGGGTATTTGAGTTCTGGAATTTAAAATTTAACTTATGCAAGTTAAGTAAATTGAATTGGTAAAAGTGAAGGTGAAGAATTGATTTGAAATCAATTAAAATTAGAAAGAAAGAAAATAAATAGTTATTATATTAACTAAAAAATATCAAATATACATAGAAAATTTTCCGTTGTCATAAACAAAATAAATAAATTGATTAGAATCAATCTGAATAAATTTGAATGCAATTAAATGAAATATGAATTGAATGTGAATAAATTGTTTGCGAATCATTCAAATTAAATGAATGTAAGTATGTGGTATGTAATTCGAATGAAATGGAGTATATACAAAAGATAGGAACTTCTATTAGCATTTTCATGCTAAATATACATGGTTATGAATGTTTGGGTATGAATATGAATGGATTGTAGAAATATTAATTGTAAATCAATCAAACTAAACGGAATGATATATGAATTGGTTGAAATTAATAACGAAATGGTAAAATCCAGAGAATCGTTTATAATTATACATGTATTGCATATAATACATGGAATTTTTGCGTTTGCACCAGTTAATAAATGAAGGTTATTTAAATTTCATGTATACGAGACTTATATGTTTAAATTGAGCAAGTACAGGTACATGGAGGTGCCTGGCTTAGTCATGGGTGCTTGGCTTGCATCAACATTAAGCATACTCGATTAATTAACGCTTATATAAGGTACGCCTACACAAAAATATCAAATTAGGGTATATGAACTGTTTTTCGACCATATGGGTCGATGTATACTTTTTCATCCCTTTTGGTATGCTGTAAAAGCTTCTCCGTATAGGGAAGACTCTGCCAAAAAAATTCCAAAATTTAGGGAGTTAGAATTTTTTTTGAATTTTGAATTTTTTTTGTAAATGTAAAGGAGATGATTTTCAAATTGAATTCAGTTTGATGGTTTTTGAGTGTGAAATAGGGAATTTAATATTTCTTTGGAAACATAAAATTGTTTGAGACTTGAGATATAGAATAAGAAATGTTGAGTTTAACAAAATAAGATTTTGAAAGGTTAACGGTTTATATCATTTCTTCTGCCTTAGTAATTTCGGGGACGAAATTCTTTTAAGGGGGAAGTAATGTAACGTCCAAGATTTTTAGTCGATTTATTTTAAGCGTTTAATATTATTTTAAATATAGAATTGGAAATATAAATAAATTTTAATATTGAATTTATCGGTTTAATAATCAATATACGATTTAATATCGAATATATTGAATTGCCGTAATACAAGAACAATAAACAATTGAATTCAGAGTTAAAACTAAATCGAAACAATTCAGTTGATTAATATAAATTCCATATTAAATTAGAACGATAATAATAATTTATTATCGATGAATTTAATTGTGTGAAAAGGATTTATATATTTAAATCAAATTCAATTTAAATCTTTAATTTAAATTGTTGTCCCTTCTATACAATCGAATTAAAATTCAAAATAACTTCCATTGAGTTAAAAATAGCGGTATAACGTTAGAGACATCAATCATTACGTTAAAATAGTAGTTCACGAAGTTAAGAGAGATACGAGATATTTTTAAGTGGATAAGAACGAAATCAAATCAAGCTAAATCGAAATAAAATCAAATTAAATTAAGACTTTAAATCATATTAAAATTGCTTTGTATTTCACCCTACGCTTATTATTTATCGTGTACTTTTGGTTCTTCTCTCCGTTCTTTAAAAATGCGACCACTCCCTCCATCATTTTAACAATCCCAAGATTCAACAAATCAAAACAAATAAATGGCCTCTGCCTAATAATTTCCCTTCTTCGTTTATAAAAAACCATACATGAATGCCCCTTCCCCCAATCTCCTTTACCTTCCGTTCATTCAAGTTAAAGGGAAATCACAGCCGCCTTTCCAATTCAAACTCTTCCGATAATTTTTAAAAATCAAACACCATATGTAATCGTTTAATTTTTGGATTCACGGGATAAGCCATCCCAGATCTTCACCCTGATGTTACTTGTTTTGGGTGTGATCAAGCTCGGGTTTTACTCCAGGAAAATTAGTGCTGCGAAATGTGACGACCCCTAACCCCATTCCACGGTGGCAACGGTAATCTTTGGAATATAACACATAAACAAATAATAGCAGAACAGAAATAAATAAATACACCAGATATTGTACAATAGAATACACTGGATAAACATAATCATCAGAGTTACACAGTATGCAGGATCATACTTACTACAAAATATAGTTCAACTTTACATAAAATGTCTACAGTGGAGTCAAAACATAATATGTACAACAGGAGCTGAACAGTATAAAAAGAAAGAAATGATAGGATCCATCTTCAGCTCCATAGCTATCCAGAAAGAGGCTGCTAAAATCTGAATACAAGGCTTCCCGTGTAGAAGTAGGGGCACCCGAGTTTACAAGTGAAACAAACTACAAGTCAGTCAAGGGACTGGTATGAGAAATCTACTTAACTTATTTTACCATAAGGCCAATCACAGGACCATGCCGCTAACGTGGAACGGGTTTACTCCATTGGATTTCCAGTGCTTTAAAAACAAGTAAATCATTTAAACATCGCAATGCTTTTTACAAAAATGAAGCCATTATAAGACTCAGTTCCCATCACAAAATGCATCGAAAACTGGAGGATAGAGTTTTACCTTATAATGGACCAAAGTATGCTTGATACAAATAAAACAATAGCATTTGATATTATTGCTAGTGTTTATATGTTTCAAAAACAATTTCAATCATAAGTATCAATCATAGACGGCATAAGTGCCCCATACCACCATGTCGCCATATATAGGTATACAATCAAAACCGCACGATGTCGAATTTGGAAATTGGATTTCCGTCATGAACCAAGGCAAGGGATCTCCCTTACCACTTCGAGACTCTCTATCTCGAGCCTCAGGCAAGCGCGCAGGCAAGCCTTGGATCGTTAGGGCCGGTCCACACAGAGTGTATTGAAATGCCTGAACACTGCGTTTCCCAGTCCTGTGGGGCGTAAACTGGTCATATACCGACCAAACCATCGGTCCCGGAGCGATCGATATAACCGAGGCACCTCGCTATCCATCATCCACATAAGTAAAATGCCCGGGCATGTAAAAATCAAAACACCACTCCTAGCTAGAATGAAACGCGCGTCCTCCTTGATGCCCTCTTCCGTTTCTGGCTCATACCGAGGTGTGAGGCTCGCGAATCAATGTTAAACACAAATCTAGCTATTTAAAGCCCTACTTTGATCATCAACCACAAAGCTTTGCTTTTCAACAAAAGCTTTGATCACAGCATCTCTGCATGCCACGTTGTCAATATACAACGTCAGACACACATCCATTTACAAGTCCGTTCTGGGTCTGAACGAAACCGGAGGATCCTTATTCCTCGCACATCCGAACTATCAACAAGTACATCCAGACGACCACCACTGTAACCCCATCAGGGCAGAAACGCCCATCAAAGGCATCAGTAGCCATCCATTCGGTGCGAAGGTCATCGGTCTTGCACCGTCTTCATATCTCCGACTTCTAATCGTCGATCAATTATTTGAAATGAGAATTAACTCGACCTTTTCAAATAATTCACGTATATTTAGAATTTCAAATCACTTCATTTTCATGGTTAAATTATTCGACATCGATAATTCTATTCTTTAGTCAAACACATTCAATCATCAAATATCCATAAACCGAGTAAATACAGTTTATTTCCATTCCATATCGTTTATAATATTTTATAATGATTTATCACTATTTTTATTTATTTAAAAATAGCCAATTTATTCAAATGACGCTTCAGGCCGTAACGCGGCCATGGCATTGTTTTTCTCCAGGTTTGATTTACACATATCTGAAAATCTAACCATTGGATTTTTAAATGTTTTATATCATTGGAAAGATCTTTTCAAAGCGGACCTAACGGTTCCAGTTTTGGGAAAATCCGACAGTCGGATCTCTGGTACAATCATTTATAGTTACGATTTCAAAATATGAACTACAGCGTCGTTATTCGATTTATTTTAGTTATATTTATTTATATAAATAAATATAATCCATTCTGGTGCTGTTTTCATTCAGATTTGAATTAAACATTCTAGACAATCTAACAGTTGGATCTTTGCAAAGTTGGTATCGTTGGAAAGATAACTCCAAAGTAAACCCAATGGTTTCAGTTTCGGGAAAATCCGTTGGTCGGATCTCCCGATACAATCATTTGAAATCATGGTTTCAAAATGCGAACTACAACATCATTATTCAATTTATTTTAATTATATTTATATATATAAAAATATAATTCGTTCTTTGATTTCCAAACCATATTCATTCCATATATTTGATAAAAATAATAGTTTTTATCTAACAAATATATAAAAATATAATTCGTTCTTTTCTGATCATCTCTCAGCTTTGAACCTTCAAAGATTTTCTCAGCAAAGCGTATCCATGCTTGTGTTTGAATAATGGATTCATTGCCCGAGAACGATACTCCACCCAGATTTCAATACTTGTTTAATGGAGCCTTAATATCTGGTTCTGACCTACCTCTTCTACTTTTGCCACTCATTTTTCAATGTCTGCAAATAGCAGACAAAATGTTAAGCCAACAGAAAAGGTATTTTAAAGCATAGAGACATATACTTGATCATTACACTCATTAAAGGTTATTAATGATCCTTTCTAAAATGAGTTATTTGTCATAGAATACTACTGATTTTATTTCTGACGAGTTCGTTGATATTTTATATTCCAGAACTAAGCTTAACCAAAGCTCTGATACCACGTTGCGACGACCCCTAACCTCGTTCCACAGTGGCAAGGGTAATCTTTGGAATATAACACATAAACAAATAACAACAGAACAGAAATAAATAAATACACTAGATAATGTACAATAGAATAGACTGGATAAATATAATCATCAGAGTTACACAGTATACAGGATCATACTTAGTATAAAATACAGTTCAGCTTTACATAAAATGTCTACAGCGGAATCAAAACATAATATGTACAATAGGAGCTGAACAGCATAAAAAGAAAGAAATGATAGAATCCATCTTCAGCTTCATAGCTATCCAGAAAGAGCCTGCTAAAACCTAAATACAAGGTTGCCAGTGTAGAAATAGGGGCACCTGAGTTTGCAAGTGAAACAAACTACGAGTCAGTCATGGGACTGGTATGAGAAATATACTTAACTTACTTTTCCATAAGGCCAATCACAGGACTACGCCGCTAACGCGGAACGGGTTTACTCCATTGGATTGCCAGTACTTTAAAAACAAGTAAATCATTTAAACTTCGCAATGCTTTTTACAAAACTCAAGCCATTATAAGACTTAGTTCCCATCACACAATGCATCGAAAATCAAAGGATAGAGTTTACCTTATAATGGCCCAATATATGCTTGATACGAATAAAACAAAAGCATTTGATATTATTACTAGTGTTTATATGTTTCAAAAACAATTTCAATCATAAGTATCAATCATAGATGGCATAAGTTCCCCATACCACTATGTCGCCATATATAGGTATACAATCAAAACCGCACGATGTCGTATTTGGAAATTTGATTTCCATTATGAACCAAGGCAAGGGATCGTCCTTACTGCTTCGAGACTCTCTATCCCGAGCCTCAGGCAAGCCTTGGATCGTCAGGGCCGGTCCACACGGAGTGGATTAAAATGCCTGAACACTGCGTTTACCCACTCTATAGGGCGTAAACTGGTCATATACCGACCAAACCATTGGTCTTGGAGCGATCGATATAACCAAGGCGCCTCGCTATCCATCATCCACATAGTAAAATGCCCGGGCGTGTAGAACTCAAAACATCACTTCTAGCTAGAAAGAAACGCATTCCTCCCTGATGTCCTCTCCCGTTTCTGGCTCATACCGGGGTGTGAGGCTCGTGAATCAACGCTAAACACAAAGCTAGCTATTTAAAGCCCTGCTTTGATCATCAACCACAAAGCTCTGCTTTTCAACGAAAGCTTTGATCACAGCGTCTCTGCCTGCCATGTGTCAATATACAACGTTAGACACACATCCATTTACATGTCCGTTCTGGGTTTGAATGAAACCGGAGTATCCTTATTCCTCGCACATCCGAACGATCAACAAGTACGTCCGGATGACCACCACTGTAACCCCGTCAGGGCAGCAACTCCCATCAAAGGCATCAGTAGCCATTCATTCGATGTGAAGGTCATCAGTCTTGCACCTTCTTCATATCTTCGACTTCTAATCGTCGATCAAGCATTTGAAATGAGAATTAACTTGGCCTTTTCAAATAATTCACGTATATTTAGAATTTCAAATCAATTCATTTTCATGGTTAAATTATTCGACATCAATAATTCTGTTCTTTAATGTAATTTTCATGTTAAACACATTCAACCATAAAATATCCAATAAACCGAGTAAATTCAGTTTATTTCCATTCCATATCGTTTATAATATTTTATAATGATTTATCGCTATTTTTGTTTATTTATAAATAGCCAATTTATTCAAATGACGCTTCAATCCATAACGCGGCTGTGGCGCTGTTTTTCTCCATATTTGATTTACACATATCTGAAAATCTAACCGTTGGATCTTTACATGTTTTATATCATTGGAAAGATCTTTTCAAAGCAAATCCAACGGTTCCAGTTTTGGGAAAATCCGACGATCGGATCTTTTGGTACACTTGTTTGTAGTTACGATTTCAAAATACGAACTGCAGCGTTGTTATTCGATTTATTTTAATTATATTTATTTATATAAATAAATGTAACATATTCTAGCGCTGCTTTCATTCAGATTTGAATTAAACATTCCAGACAATCTAACCGTTGGATCTTTGCAAAGTTGGTATCGTTGGAAAGATATTTCCAAAGCGAACCCAATGGTTTCGATTTCGGGAAATCCGATGGTCAGATCTCCCGGTGCAATCTGTAACACCCAGCCTCCGCTAGGGTCACTCGCAAAGGAATGCACTAGCTTTAGAGGGGCATTATTGGTAAACATGCACAGAAATATCACAAGACAGAACATATAAAATAGCGGAAGTAAAATCGAACTTTCATAAACATGAATACATAAGGTCTAAAGCCTTTTACATCAGAGTACATCAAAACCTGTCTTGCAATAGTAAAGAAGCATAAAGACTTTTTCATAAATTATTCCCCAAATAAAAACAGTAAAGTAGCCATAGCCAGGAAAAGTCCAAGCCATCCATGATGACCTTCAAGCAGAAGAAGTCCGAACTAAACAACAGTATTTCCTCCCTGTAACCTGGGGGGGAACGGAAGAAAAGAGGCGAAACAAAACGGGTCAGTCAAAAAGACTGAGTAAGCCCTATCTACTATTAGTATAAAAACTAGTAAAGTTAACTGACATGGGAAACTGAGATGAACATAAGCATGATAACAAGATAGATAGGCTAAATCAAAATAACAGGATGAACTACTGAACTCAGGTAAACTAAGGTGTCATGATAAATTATGATGTCAAGATAAAACAAGGTATCACATCGTCAGGTTTCTATCAAGTATAATATTCCCAAGATATCTATCACGTATAACGTCCCATGGCATCTATCCTGTATATCTGCTCTGCACCTACCGTACTAGTATCCCAACTGTATTACGTGTTATCCGTGAATGACCCTTACTCAAAAGTCGTGTAATGGTCCATGTCAACCTAATATGCCGCATATATAGGTTACTCAACTCATATGTTTCTTTCCATGTATAAGTTCAGTCCTTTGCCGTAGGCTGTACGGGCTTTCCCATGTAAACGGTTTATCCTTGAAGTTGTTTTGGACTGAAACCCTTGATCTAGTTGTGTTTCCTTACCATGAACTATCGCGCGTCCACTTAGGATTTATGCCACCTAGGACCGCTAGGGATTATGCTACCTAATGAACGTTTCCGTGTCTCGGTTTGGGTTTTGGCCACCTAGGACCACTAGGGATTACGCCACCCGTCAACCGCGCCCTTAATCCCACGTATGTATCGTGAATCGTTTTCCATGTCTAGATGCACATGTTCCCCAATGTGCCATCCGAGTTCCGTGCCAGGGCAAATCAAGAAATACGGAACTCGGTCGGGAGCTTTAAATCGTCTGCCGATGCAGATATCAAGGTCTGTTTTTGTACCCGTGGCTATGGTCCCACGTGACCCCTCCCTCAACTACTAAAAGGCAATCCAAGAAAAATCATGTGTAAGAACCACTCCACGGCCCCACTATAGCCCACTTTCCTACGGGCCAACCTCACCCATGACTCGATAGCAAGCACATGGTCTGTTGGGGGTTCCCTGCCTTTCCGCACGTACACGATTGACTAAAGATGGTAGGTAGTCGGCGATGCGCTATCCAGGGCAAAAACAAGAATCGTCGACTCCACGCTAATCCATCCCAGTCTTTAGGTTGCTCGCATAGTAACCAAGGCATGCTCTTGGTCCTTCTAACGCAGACCTCAACCTCTCATGGGCCTAGTATAATTACCTGGCAGCCCACAGAGGGATCCCAAGAATATCCTCACGTCCCCCGAAGCTTCCACTTCGGCACCCAACGCGCTGGAGCTTTTATCCAAGTCAGATAACTTGCTCCCCCTCGTATACTAAGCGATGACCTACCGTATCGGGTTACTCATCGTTTTGAGAATTAGTCCTATGTCCTTAGCTAAGAATTATTACTTAGTTACCCTTAACTAAGGTTTACCACTTAGCTTCCTTTCCCGTTATCCTTGATTAACCACGGTTTTCTACCTAGTTCTTCTAGCTAGGGTTTGTCTATTGGGTTAAGTGTTATCGTTCAAGTCCATGACTTAACCCGACCACGAATCACGTCAAAGATTGGCTAAGTATTTAAGTTCAAGACTTAGTCCCACAAGTTGGTTAAGTGTACCCAGAGGCTCATGACTTAACCCTATCAAGTCAAATTGGTCAAGTACTAGCTTACCTTGATCCTATCGGATTATCTTGCTAGATCGATTAAGCATAGATTATCTTAATCCCATCAAATTATCGAGTCGGATTGGTTAAGTATAGGTTGGCTTAACCCCATCCTCTAATCGTACTACAATGGTTAAGTATATTCTAAAAAGGTCTTGTGACTTAACCTTATCAGGTCCGCGTGTTAGATTGGTTAAGTGTAAGTTACTTAACCCCATCAAATCATCATGTATAATTGGTTAAGTATAAGTTGCTTAACCCCATTAAATTATCACGTTAAGTTGGTTAAGTATTGGTTACTTAACCTCATTGAATTACCGAGTTTAAATTGGTTAAGTGTTTAACTTAACCCCATCGAATTACCGTGTTTAGATTAGTTAAGTGTGGATTACTTAACCCCATCTAATTACCGTGTCGGATTAGTTAAGCGTAAATTACTTAACCCCATCCCCTAATCATCTTGTATGGTTAAGTGTCATTAAGAAAACTTACTTAACCTTGCCACATTATCATGTTGGATTGATTAAGTGTTGGTTAACTTAATCCCCGTCCACTAGTCGTATAAAAATGGTTAAGTGTCATTAGGCGAATCAAATCACTTAACCTACCCAACCTTGTCATGTTTTGTTAAGTATCATTAGCCTAACCAATTTACTTAACCCATTTACCCATGTCATATTTGGTTAAGAGTCATTAATCAAATTAACTTAACCCTATCATGTGGCATTAATTACTTAATGCACCCCAACCTCTCACATTAGACTTTGTTGTGGTTACTAGTTAAGCCGGTCGGTTCCGGGTAGCTTTACACCACAACTTGGTCTAACCTCGGGTTCAAGCACAACATGACCAACTTCTCACATTGGGTCCTATTGTTTGCAACTACTAGTTAGGCCGGTCGGTTCCGGGTAGTTTTACGTTGCAAACTCAACTCAACCTCGAGTTGGCCACTTTCATGTTTAGTCTAGTGTCATGTTCATAGTCAAGTTTTCAAGCAATTGGGTAGACCTAACTTAATAGGTAAATTCCCAATGGGTAGACCTAACTTAATAGGTAAATTCCCAAGCTTATGTTTTTATGCATACTTACATGTCAACTTCCATGTTATATTTCAAGTCATGTTTTCAAGTATAAACACATGTCATATTTAACGTTACGTGTTGTCATGTTTATAACCACTTTCCCAAATCGTGTTCATGTCATTATGTTTTCCTCATAATGCGACCCTAACGCTTTTAAACTCGCATATACGTTCGCAACAACGTAATGGACTAAAAGAAGAGACTTGACAAAGGCATGACAAAAATGGATATTAAGCCACAAGTTAATCATGGTGGCAAATGAGGCACAAATGTGTTCATTAGCTTGCATGTTACATTCTTAAGCCTCAAAAACATGCATAAACCCAAACTTGGCACATAAGCGAATCATGGTGACAAAAGACATGGAATGATGACTAGAGACTCGCATATATCATCATACAAGGGTTATGACTTCATATGCAAGTTGACATAATGATTATGAAGGTTCTCATGTTGCATAATGCAACATTTCTACATAAAGGTTGTGGCTTTTCGCTCATAAGATCAAGATAATGACTTCATAAATTTGCATGACATGATAGCATATATCATTCTCAATGATCAAACCCAAATTTGCAACATGAACATTTAACTTCATAGTTAAAATCTAAGAGTAGGGAAAGGGCTTACATTGCTATGAAGGCCTAAATTGATTAAACTAAAGCTTGTGAGGAAGCCTATGCATGCCATCACCCAAAAACACAAAGATGAACCCTCCAAATCAACAAAAACACTATCTTTATGAACAAAGATTAAAGCTTTTGCCTTGAAATCAACTTGAGAAGCTCTCATACTAACATAGGGACTCTCTAACACTCTCATGATCATGAAACCTCTCATAGAAATGAAGTGGAGGCTAGGATAGTTGAGTGGAGGCCATGAGAGTAGAAATTTGGCCATAGTTTAGTTACATGAGTGAATAATGAGGGATTAGGGGGGTTTAGGGGCTTATTTATAGAAGATTAGGCTAGTTAGGACCCTTAGATTAACCCTAGGACCAACCTGAACCGTCAGATTTCAAACCAGGCCCAAAAACCTAGCCAAGATAGAAAATAGGTGCACCAGGCCAGAATCAGCCGACAGGGCAAGTCGACAGCCCTGTCGACTTGCCTGTTGACATGCCTGTCGACTTGCAAGTCGACAGCCATGTCGACTTGTCTGGGCGGGAATTTTCCCGCCTGGCCCCATCTCTGCATGTTTCGAAATTCAAATTTCCCGAAAACTTCTTTGGGCCTTAACCGGGTCATACGGACTCCGATTTACAAAATTTCGGACTCTATTTCGCGTATTTTTCCGAGACGAACGAAATGGCATAGCTCGTTTAACTTGATTCAGAGTTTAAAATTAAATTCTGCCTTGATTCTCATCTTAATCCTGTTATCGAAATACGGGTTGTTACATTCTCCCCACCTTTTAGGATTTCGTCCCCGAAATCTCCAAGTTAGGAAGAACATATCCTACCATCCATCATCCATCTACTCAAAACATCATCCACAAGTAACCATTGACCTTAGATGATTTCTAATGCTGTATGAATATATGCAAAACGTGTGTGTACATGTTCCTTAGCTAGTGCTAATGATCAGGCCTGAATAATCTTTCTAATGCAAAAATATGTATAGTGCCATGAATCCAACATGTATGCAATTAGTCCTAGTCATATAGATACTATATGCGTGCACAATCATTCATTTATATGCAACAACCGCATGATAATACATTCAATTTCATCCATAAACAAGTATAAACACTCGTGCATATGCAATATGAAACGTGACCGAGTCGAGCTAGCATCTAATGTGTATTCGCGCATCCACTTGCAACCACTTGCAACCATATCAATCATAACATGTTTCAAATACATGTTTGCATCCATTAGGGTTCTACTGAGGATTCCCTGAAACAGGGTCGAGAAGATAAACAAGGCAAACTCCTTACGGGGTTTGTAACAGAAAATAGGACCGAGAGGGTGTCCACAAAAGATAGCCTACAAGTAAGCTCTACAGAAACAGGTATCAAGGAGATACTCCCAAAAAGAGATATCATGCGCATAGCTAGTCTTTGACCATCAAAGTCGTACTTCCTTGAGCTCAATTCCATTGTGCCTTGACTGTCTTTTAACTTCGCGATTTCGTAGCTTCTTATTTCCTGTTTCCATAACATGAGCTGGAACTCATTTCTTCGTCGCCTCTCGTTCCACTTGCACTTATCCTCTTTCTAGAATACTTGACGCAAACATGACTGCGTACTCATGATCTCATGCAAGCCTTCCAAAATTCACTAGTGAACCTTGGATCTCGTACCATAAGGTATTCCACGTAGAAAAACTTTCTCTTGAAAGTAAACAGATGCCAACCAGGTTATCAAGCGCACTTACTAGGGTGACTTCTATAACCCATGCATAGGTGAAATAGACCATCCGTCTCATCGGCGAACGCCACTCGATCGGGCTTCAAATTTCCAATAAAGGCATCCAGGGATTCTAAGTAACTAGTCATGACAGAACCTCAAAAAGGTTACACGATACTTCGAGGGTATTACCAAGGCTAGTCAAAAGTCTAACTACCCTCTTATCAAAACCAGGAGTGGCACCCCTTACTGGATAACCACTTCATCCCTAGAATCCATCCATAACTTATAAACATAAGCATTATTTCCAAATTCAACACTTGGCATAGACATTCTCAAATCCAAACAAGTCATGTATACATGGACTGACGCTCCAATAGGACTTTGAGACAAAAATTGGGATTCTCTATTACGCTAGTACTTAAGGTGCAGAGACTCAACTATCGAGGCAGACTTAAATGATACGATGATCAAAACAAAGTCCTAGAGAAGAAAAGCTAAACCTTTAACAAGATCGTCACCCTCCTTCCGAGGTACCCCAGAAATGAGAGCATACCGCTGCCCTCCCGATGATCTTGCCCTTTTCCCATAATACTTAACTATCCGTCCCGTTTTACCATGCCAAAGGTACTCTCTCGTCATGGGTTTCATTGTTCATCCTTCTCTCTCATTCTGGGTTGAGCCATACCAACAAGTTGCTCATCCTTAAACTCGTATCCTTTATCCTCTTCCTCACTATCCTTTCTTATAACGCGACCACTGGTCTCTCGAGAACCACCTCCATCGTAAGGAAAACACTTTCGTAGATAGAAAAGACTAGTCGCAGTTAAAACCACTGTGACTACAGATGGAGGAAAGAAAGGAAAAGAGATTCAATTAAGGAAACAAGGATAGTGCTAATGGCCTTTGGGGAATAGCCTTTTTCTTTTAAAAGAAAATTTTCTTGAAAAAAAAAATGCTTCTTTATAAACGATTTTCAAATAGTTTTTAGAAGGTCTTTAAAAACTTTTGCCCAGTCTGGTAACCTTCTGCTCTGATACCAAATGTAACACCCAGCCTTCGCTAGGGTCACTCGCAAAGGAATGCACTAGCTTTACAGGGGCATTATTGGTAAACATGCACAGAAATATCACAAGACAGAACATATAAAATAGCGGAAGTAAAATCGAACTTTCATAAACATGAATACATAAGGTCTAAAGCCTTTTACATCAGAGTACATCAAAACCTGTCTTGCAATAGTAAAGAAGCATAAAGACTTTTTCATAAATTATTCCCCAAATAAAAACAGTAAAGTAGCCATAGCCAGGAAAAGTCCAAGCCATCCATGATGACCTTCAAGCAGAAGAAGTCCGAACTAAACAACAGTATTTCCTCCCTGTAACCTGGGGGGGAAACGGAAGAAAAGAGGCGAAACAAAACGGGTCAGTCAAAAAGACTGAGTAAGCCCTATCTACTATTAGTATAAAAACTAGTAAAGTTAATTGACATTGGAAACTGAGATGAACATAAGTATGATAACAAGATAGATAGGCTAAATCAAAATAACAGGATGAACTACTGAACTCAGGTAAACTAAGGTGTCATGATAAATTACGATGTCAAGATAAAACAAGGTATCACATCATCAGGTTTCTATCAAGTATAATATTCCCAAGATATCTATCACGTATAACGTCCCATGGCATCTATCCTGTATATCCGCTCTGCACCTACCGTACTAGTATCCCAACTGTATTACGTGTTATCCGTGAATGACCCTTACTCAAAAGTCGTGTAATGGTCCATGTCAACCTAATATGCCGCATATATAGGTTACTCAACTCATATGTTTCTTTCCATGTATAAGTTCAGTCCTTTGCCGTAGGCTGTACGGGCTTTCCCATGTAAACGGTTTATCCTTGAAGTTGTTTTGGACTGAAACCCTTGATCTAGTTGTGTTTCCTTACCATGAACTATCGCGCGTCCACTTAGGATTTATGCCACCTAGGACCGCTAGGGATTATGCTACCTAATGAACGTTTCCGTGTCTCGGTTTGGGTTTTGGCCACCTAGGACCACTAGGGATTACGCCACCCGTCAACCGCGCCCTTGATCCCACGTATGTATCGTGAATCGTTTTCCATGTCTAGATGCACATGTTCCCCAATGTGCCATCCGAGTTCCGTGCCAGGGCAAATCAAGAAATACGGAACGGTCGGGAGCTTTAAATCGTCTGCCGATGCAGATATCAAGGTCTGTTTTTGTACCCGTGGCTATGGTCCCACGTGACCCCTCCCTCAACTACTGAAAGGCAATCCAAGAAAAATCATGTGTAAGAACCACTCCACGGCCCCACTATAGCCCACTTTCCTACGGGCCAACCTCACCCATGACTCGATAGCAAGCACATGGTCTGTTGGGGGTTCCCTGCCTTTCCGCACGTACACGATTGACTAAAGATGGTAGGTAGTCGGCGATGCGCTATCCAGGGCAAAAACAAGAATCGTCGACTCCACGCTAATCCATCCCAGTCTTTAGGTTGCTCGCATAGCAACCAAGGCATAATCTTGGTCCTTCTAACGCAGACCTCAACCTCTCATGGGCCTAGTATAATTACCTGGCAGCCCACAGAGGGATCCCAAGAATATCCTCACGTCCCCCGAAGCTTCCACTTCGGCACCCAACGCGCTGGAGCTTTTATCCAAGTCAGATAACTTGCTCCCCCTCGTATACTAAGCGATGACCTACCGTATCGGGTTACTCATCGTTTTGAGAATTAGTCCTATGTCCTTAGCTAAGAGTTATTACTTAGTTACCCTTAACTAAGGTTTACCACTTAGCTTCCTTTCCCGTTATCCTTGATTAACCACGGTTTTCTACCTAGTTCTTCTAGCTAGGGTTTGTCTATTGGGTTAAGTGTTATCATTCAAGTCCATGACTTAACCCGCCCACGAATCACGTCAAAGATTGGCTAAGTATTTAAGTTCAAGACTTAGTCCCACAAGTTGGTTAAGTGTACCCAGAGGCTCATGACTTAACCCTATCAAGTCAAATTGGTCAAGTACTAGCTTACCTTGATCCTATCGGATTATCTTGCTAGATCGATTAAGCATAGATTATCTTAATCCCATCAAATTATCGAGTCGGATTGGTTAAGTATAGGTTGGCTTAACCCCATCCTCTAATCGTACTACAATGGTTAAGTATATTCTAAAAAGGTCTTGTGACTTAACCTTATCAGGTCCGCGTGTTAGATTGGTTAAGTGTAAGTTACTTAACCCCATCAAATCATCATGTATAATTGGTTAAGTATAAGTTGCTTAACCCCATTAAATTATCACGTTAAGTTGGTTAAGTATTGGTTACTTAACCTCATTGAATTACCGAGTTTAAATTGGTTAAGTGTTTAACTTAACCCCATCGAATTACCGTGTTTAGATTAGTTAAGTGTGGATTACTTAACCCCATCTAATTACCGTGTCGGATTAGTTAAGCGTAAATTACTTAACCCCATCCCCTAATCATCTTGTATGGTTAAGTGTCATTAAGAAAACTTACTTAACCTTGCCACATTATCATGTTGGATTGATTAAGTGTTGGTTAACTTAATCCCCATCCACTAGTCGTATAAAAATGGTTAAGCGTCATTAGGCGAATCAAATCACTTAACCTACCCAACCTTGTCATGTTTTGTTAAGTATCATTAGCCTAACCAATTTACTTAACCCATTTACCCATGTCATATTTGGTTAAGAGTCATTAATCAAATTAACTTAACCCTATCATGTGGCATTAATTACTTAATGCACCCCAACCTCTCACATAAGACTTTGTTGTGGTTACTAGTTAAGCCGGTCGGTTCCGGGTAGCTTTACACCACAACTTGGTCTAACCTCGGGTTCAAGCACAACATGACCAACTTCTCACATTGGGTCCTATTGTTTGCAACTACTAGTTAGGCCGGTCGGTTCCGGGTAGTTTTACGTTGCAAACACAACTCAACCTCGAGTTGGCCACTTTCATGTTTAGTCTAGTGTCATGTTCATAGTCAAGTTTTCAAGCAATTGGGTAGACCTAACTTAATAGGTAAATTCCCAATGGGTAGACCTAACTTAATAGGTAAATTCCCAAGCTTATGTTTTTATGCATACTTACATGTCAACTTCCATGTTATATTTCAAGTCATGTTTTCAAGTATAAACACATGTCATATTTAACGTTACGTGTTGTCATGTTTATAACCACTTTCCCAAATCGTGTTCATGTCATTATGTTTTCCTCATAATGCGACCCTAACGCTTTTAAACTCGCATATACGTTCGCAACAACGTAATGGACTAAAAGAAGAGACTTGACAAAGGCATGACAAAAATGGATATTAAGCCACAAGTTAATCATGGTGGCAAATGAGGCACAAATGTGTTCATTAGCTTGCATGTTACATTCTTAAGCCTCAAAAACATGCATAAACCCAAACTTGGCACATAAGCGAATCATGGTGACAAAAGACATGGAATGATGACTAGAGACTCGCATATATCATCATACAAGGGTTATGACTTCATATGCAAGTTGACATAATGATTATGAAGGTTCTCATGTTGCATAATGCAACATTTCTACATAAAGGTTGTGGCTTTTCGCTCATAAGATCAAGATAATGACTTCATAAATTTGCATGACATGATAGCATATATCATTCTCAATGATCAAACCCAAATTTGCAACATGAACATTTAACTTCATAGTTAAAATCTAAGAGTAGGGAAAGGGCTTACATTGCTATGAAGGCCTAAATTGATTAAACTAAAGCTTGTGAGGAAGCCTATGCATGCCATCACCCAAAAACACAAAGATGAACCCTCCAAATCAACAAAAACACTATCTTTATGAACAAAGATTAAAGCTTTTGCCTTGAAATCAACTTGAGAAGCTCTCATACTAACATAGGGACTCTCTAACACTCTCATGATCATGAAACCTCTCATAGAAATGAAGTGGAGGCTAGGATAGTTGAGTGGAGGCCATGAGAGTAGAAATTTGGCCATAGTTTAGTTACATGAGTGAATAATGAGGGATTAGGGGGGTTTAGGGGCTTATTTATAGAAGATTAGGCTAGTTAGGACCCTTAGATTAACCCTAGGACCAACCTGAACCGTCAGATTTCAAACCAGGCCCAAAAACCTAGCCAAGATAGAAAATAGGTGCACCAGGCCAGAATCAGCCGACAGGGCAAGTCGACAGCCCTGTCGACTTGCCTGTTGACATGCCTGTCGACTTGCAAGTCGACAGCCCTGTCGACAGCCATGTCGACTTGTCTGGGCGGGAATTTTCCCGCCTGGCCCCATCTCTGCATGTTTCGAAATTCAAATTTCCCGAAAACTTCTTTGGGCCTTAACCGGGTCATACGGACTCCGATTTACAAAATTTCGGACTCTATTTCGCGTATTTTTCCGAGACGAACGAAATGGCATAGCTCGTTTAACTTGATTCAGAGTTTAAAATTAAATTCTGCCTTGATTCTCATCCTAATCCTGTTATCGAAATACGGGTTGTTACATTCTCCCCACCTTTTAGGATTTCGTTCCCGAAATCTCCAAGTTAGGAAGAACATATCCTACCATCCATCATCCATCTACTCAAAACATCATCCACAAGTAACCATTGTCCTTAGATGATTTCTAATGCTGTATGAATATATGCAAAACGTGTGTGTACATGTTCCTTAGCTAGTGCTAATGATCAGGCCTGAATAATCTTTCTAATGCAAAAATATGTATAGTGCCATGAATCCAACATGTATGCAATTAGTCCTAGTCATATAGATACTATATGCGTGCACAATCATTCATTTATATGCAACAACCGCATGATAATACATTCAATTTCATCCATAAACAAGTATAAACACTCGTGCATATGCAATATGAAACGTGACCGAGTCGAGCTAGCATCTAATGTGTATTCGCGCATCCACTTGCAACCACTTGCAACCATATCAATCATAACATGTTTCAAATACATGTTTGCATCCATTAGGGTTCTACTGAGGATTCCCTGAAACAGGGTCGAGAAGATAAACAAGGCAAACTCCTTACGGGGTTTGTAACAGAAAATAGGACCGAGAGGGTGTCCACAAAAGATAGCCTACAAGTAAGCTCTACAGAAACAGGTATCAAGGAGATACTCCCAAAAAGAGATATCATGCGCATAGCTAGTCTTTGACCATCAAAGTCGTACTTCCTTGAGCTCAATTCCATTGTGCCTTGACTGTCTTTTAACTTCGCGATTTCGTAGCTTCTTATTTCCTGTTTCCATAACATGAGCTGGAACTCATTTCTTCGTCGCCTCTCGTTCCACTTGCACTTATCCTCTTTCTAGAATACTTGACGCAAACATGACTGCGTACTCATGATCTCATGCAAGCCTTCCAAAATTCACTAGTGAACCTTGGATCTCGTACCATAAGGTATTCCACGTAGAAAAACTTTCTCTTGAAAGTAAACAGATGCCAACCAGGTTATCAAGCGCACTTACTAGGGTGACTTCTATAACCCATGCATAGGTGAAATAGACCATCCGTCTCATCGGCGAACGCCACTCGATCGGGCTTCAAATTTCCAATAAAGGCATCCAGGGATTCTAAGTAACTAGTCATGACAGAACCTCAAAAAGGTTACACGATACTTCGAGGGTATTACCAAGGCTAGTCAAAAGTCTAACTACCCTCTTATCAAAACCGGGAGTGGCACCCCTTACTGGATAACCACTTCATCCCTAGAATCCATCCATAACTTATAAACATAAGCATTATTTCCAAATTCAACACTTGGCATAGACATTCTCAAATCCAAACAAGTCATGTATACATGGACTGACGCTCCAATAGGACTTTGAGACAAAAATTGGGATTCTCTATTACGCTAGTACTTAAGGTGCAGAGACTCAACTATCGAGGCAGACTTAAATGATACGATGATCAAAACAAAGTCCTAGAGAAGAAAAGCTAAACCTTTAACAAGATCGTCACCCTCCTTCCGAGGTACCCCAGAAATGAGAGCATACTGCTGCCCTCCCGATGATCTTGCCCTTTTCCCATAATACTTAACTATCCGTCCCGTTTTACCATGCCAAAGGTACTCTCTCGTCATGGGTTTCATTGTTCATCCTTCTCTCTCATTCTGGGTTGAGCCATACCAAGAAGTTGCTCATCCTTAAACTCGTATCCTTTATCCTCTTCCTCACTATCCTTTCTTATAACGCGACCACTGGTCTCTCGAGAACCACCTCCATCGTAAGGAAAACACTTTCGTAGATAGAAAAGACTAGTCGCAGTTAAAACCACTGTGACTACAGATGGAGGAAAGAAAGGAAAAGAGATTCAATTAAGGAAACAAGGATAGTGCTAATGGCCTTTGGGGAATAGCCTTTTTCTTTTAAAAGAAAATTTTCTTGAAAAAAAAAATGCTTCTTTATAAACGATTTTCAAATAGTTTTTAGAAGGTCTTTAAAAACTTTTGCCCAGTCTGGTAACCTTCTGCTCTGATACCAAATGTAACACCCAGCCTTCGCTAGGGTCACTCGCAAAGGAATGCACTAGCTTTAGAGGGGCATTATTGGTAAACATGCACAGAAATATCACAAGACAGAACATATAAAATAGCGGAAGTAAAATCGAACTTTCATAAACATGAATACATAAGGTCTAAAGCCTTTTACATCAGAGTACATCAAAACCTGTCTTGCAATAGTAAAGAAGCATAAAGACTTTTTCATAAATTATTCCCCAAATAAAAACAGTAAAGTAGCCATAGCCAGGAAAAGTCCAAGCCATCCATGATGACCTTCAAGCAGAAGAAGTCCGAACTAAACAACAGTATTTCCTCCCTGTAACCTGGGGGGGAAACGGAAGAAAAGAGGCGAAACAAAACGGGTCAGTCAAAAAGACTGAGTAAGCCCTATCTACTATTAGTATAAAAACTAGTAAAGTTAATTGACATGGGAAACTGAGATGAACATAAGTATGATAACAAGATAGATAGGCTAAATCAAAATAACAGGATGAACTACTGAACTCAGGTAAACTAAGGTGTCATGATAAATTACGATGTCAAGATAAAACAAGGTATCACATCATCAGGTTTCTATCAAGTATAATATTCCCAAGATATCTATCACGTATAACGTCCCATGGCATCTATCCTGTATATCCGCTCTGCACCTACCGTACTAGTATCCCAACTGTATTACGTGTTATCCGTGAATGACCCTTACTCAAAAGTCGTGTAATGGTCCATGTCAACCTAATATGCCGCATATATAGGTTACTCAACTCATATGTTTCTTTCCATGTATAAGTTCAGTCCTTTGCCGTAGGCTGTACGGGCTTTCCCATGTAAACGGTTTATCCTTGAAGTTGTTTTGGACTGAAACCATTGATCTAGTTGTGTTTCCTTACCATGAACTATCGCGCGTCCACTTAGGATTTATGCCACCTAGGACCGCTAGGGATTATGCTACCTAATGAACGTTTCCGTGTCTCGGTTTGGGTTTTGGCCACCTAGGACCACTAGGGATTACGCCACCCGTCAACCGCGCCCTTGATCCCACGTATGTATCGTGAATCGTTTTCCATGTCTAGATGCACATGTTCCCCAATGTGCCATCCGAGTTCCGTGCCAGGGCAAATCAAGAAATACGGAACGGTCGGGAGCTTTAAATCGTCTGCCGATGCAGATATCAAGGTCTGTTTTTGTACCCGTGGCTATGGTCCCACGTGACCCCTCCCTCAACTACTGAAAGGCAATCCAAGAAAAATCATGTGTAAGAACCACTCCACGGCCCCACTATAGCCCACTTTCCTACGGGCCAACCTCACCCATGACTCGATAGCAAGCACATGGTCTGTTGGGGGTTCCCTGCCTTTCCGCACGTACACGATTGACTAAAGATGGTAGGTAGTCGGCGATGCGCTATCCAGGGCAAAAACAAGAATCGTCGACTCCACGCTAATCCATCCCAGTCTTTAGGTTGCTCGCATAGCAACCAAGGCATAATCTTGGTCCTTCTAACGCAGACCTCAACCTCTCATGGGCCTAGTATAATTACCTGGCAGCCCACAGAGGGATCCCAAGAATATCCTCACGTCCCCCGAAGCTTCCACTTCGGCACCCAACGCGCTGGAGCTTTTATCCAAGTCAGATAACTTGCTCCCCCTCGTATACTAAGCGATGACCTACCGTATCGGGTTACTCATCGTTTTGAGAATTAGTCCTATGTCCTTAGCTAAGAGTTATTACTTAGTTACCCTTAACTAAGGTTTACCACTTAGCTTCCTTTCCCGTTATCCTTGATTAACCACGGTTTTCTACCTAGTTCTTCTAGCTAGGGTTTGTCTATTGGGTTAAGTGTTATCATTCAAGTCCATGACTTAACCCGCCCACGAATCACGTCAAAGATTGGCTAAGTATTTAAGTTCAAGACTTAGTCCCACAAGTTGGTTAAGTGTACCCAGAGGCTCATGACTTAACCCTATCAAGTCAAATTGGTCAAGTACTAGCTTACCTTGATCCTATCGGATTATCTTGCTAGATCGATTAAGCATAGATTATCTTAATCCCATCAAATTATCGAGTCGGATTGGTTAAGTATAGGTTGGCTTAACCCCATCCTCTAATCGTACTACAATGGTTAAGTATATTCTAAAAAGGTCTTGTGACTTAACCTTATCAGGTCCGCGTGTTAGATTGGTTAAGTGTAAGTTACTTAACCCCATCAAATCATCATGTATAATTGGTTAAGTATAAGTTGCTTAACCCCATTAAATTATCACGTTAAGTTGGTTAAGTATTGGTTACTTAACCTCATTGAATTACCGAGTTTAAATTGGTTAAGTGTTTAACTTAACCCCATCGAATTACCGTGTTTAGATTAGTTAAGTGTGGATTACTTAACCCCATCTAATTACCGTGTCGGATTAGTTAAGCGTAAATTACTTAACCCCATCCCCTAATCATCTTGTATGGTTAAGTGTCATTAAGAAAACTTACTTAACCTTGCCACATTATCATGTTGGATTGATTAAGTGTTGGTTAACTTAATCCCCATCCACTAGTCGTATAAAAATGGTTAAGCGTCATTAGGCGAATCAAATCACTTAACCTACCCAACCTTGTCATGTTTTGTTAAGTATCATTAGCCTAACCAATTTACTTAACCCATTTACCCATGTCATATTTGGTTAAGAGTCATTAATCAAATTAACTTAACCCTATCATGTGGCATTAATTACTTAATGCACCCCAACCTCTCACATAAGACTTTGTTGTGGTTACTAGTTAAGCCGGTCGGTTCCGGGTAGCTTTACACCACAACTTGGTCTAACCTCGGGTTCAAGCACAACATGACCAACTTCTCACATTGGGTCCTATTGTTTGCAACTACTAGTTAGGCCGGTCGGTTCCGGGTAGTTTTACGTTGCAAACACAACTCAACCTCGAGTTGGCCACTTTCATGTTTAGTCTAGTGTCATGTTCATAGTCAAGTTTTCAAGCAATTGGGTAGACCTAACTTAATAGGTAAATTCCCAATGGGTAGACCTAACTTAATAGGTAAATTCCCAAGCTTATGTTTTTATGCATACTTACATGTCAACTTCCATGTTATATTTCAAGTCATGTTTTCAAGTATAAACACATGTCATATTTAACGTTACGTGTTGTCATGTTTATAACCACTTTCCCAAATCGTGTTCATGTCATTATGTTTTCCTCATAATGCGACCCTAACGCTTTTAAACTCGCATATACGTTCGCAACAACGTAATGGACTAAAAGAAGAGACTTGACAAAGGCATGACAAAAATGGATATTAAGCCACAAGTTAATCATGGTGGCAAATGAGGCACAAATGTGTTCATTAGCTTGCATGTTACATTCTTAAGCCTCAAAAACATGCATAAACCCAAACTTGGCACATAAGCGAATCATGGTGACAAAAGACATGGAATGATGACTAGAGACTCGCATATATCATCATACAAGGGTTATGACTTCATATGCAAGTTGACAAAATGATTATGAAGGTTCTCATGTTGCATAATGCAACATTTCTACATAAAGGTTGTGGCTTTTCGCTCATAAGATCAAGATAATGACTTCATAAATTTGCATGACATGATAGCATATATCATTCTCAATGATCAAACCCAAATTTGCAACATGAACATTTAACTTCATAGTTAAAATCTAAGAGTAGGGAAAGGGCTTACATTGCTATGAAGGCCTAAATTGATTAAACTAAAGCTTGTGAGGAAGCCTATGCATGCCATCACCCAAAAACCCAAAGATGAACCCTCCAAATCAACAAAAACACTATCTTTATGAACAAAGATCAAAGCTTTTGCCTTGAAATCAACTTGAGAAGCTCTCATACTAACATAGGGACTCTCTAACACTCTCATGATCATGAAACCTCTCATAGAAATGAAGTGGAGGCTAGGATAGTTGAGTGGAGGCCATGAGAGTAGAAATTTGGCCATAGTTTAGTTACATGAGTGAATAATGAGGGATTAGGGGGGTTTAGGGGCTTATTTATAGAAGATTACGCTAGTTAGGACCCTTAGATTAACCCTAGGACCAACCTAAACCGTTAGATTTCAAACCAGGCCCAAAAACCTAGCCAAGATAGAAAATAGGTGCACCAGGCCAGAATCAGCCGACAGGGCAAGTCGACAGCCCTGTCGACTTGCCTGTCGACATGCCTGTCGACTTGCAAGTCGACAGCCCTGTCGACAGCCATGTCGACTTGTCTGGGCGGGAATTTTCCCGCCTGGCCCCATCTCTGCATGTTTCGAAATTCAAATTTCCCGAAAACTTCTTTGGGCCTTAACCGGGTCATACGGACTCCGATTTACAAAATTTCGTACTCTATTTCGCGTATTTTTCCGAGACGAACGAAATGGCATAGCCCGTGTAACTTGATTCAGAGTTTAAAATTAAATTTTGCCTTGATTCTCATCCTAATCCTGTTATCGAAATACGGGTTGTTACACAATCATTTGAAATCATGGTTTCAAAATACTAACTACAGCTTCATTATTCGATTTATTTTAATTATATTTATATATATATAAAAATATTATCCGTTTTTTGATTTCCAAACCACATTCATTCCTTATATTTGATAAAAATAATAGTTTTTATCTAACAAATATTTATTTCAACCAATGACTATTTTTAACACTTCATATATATTATAAAAATGCGATTTTTATGGTTAAAACAATTTATTTCAAAAATGAAGGATTTTTAGCGATTCATATATATAATAAAAATGTGATTTTTATTGTCAAAACAATTTATTTCAAACACGATTATTTTATATACTTCATATAGATGATAAAAATGTGATTTTTATTATTAAAACCATTTTATTTCATACATTCAATAAAAATGTTGTTTTTATCGTTCAAACCATTTTATTTCAAAAATGAATATTTTTCCAACACATGAATATATTTCAATACATGAATATAAATCAAACACAGGAAATTTTCAGAAAATTTCGATAGCATAAAACCGACACCGTCCCAAGTACAACTTCTCACTCTACCTTAAAGCCTCGCAGCTTTTGACAATGGGGATTTCAATATCTAGTTCGTATGCAGATGGATTTTCCCATAAACTAATCCTATTGGGATTTCAACCACAATCAATCATATCAACCATTCGCATTTATCAACCAAATTTCACATCAACTAAAATCCAAACAATCACAACCAATATATATCGTCCATAGTCTGTGGACGAGGGGAGTGTGTGTGTGTGTGTGTATATATATATATATACGTATATAAATATATTTTGATTTCATTTCAAATCATTTAAATTCCATTCAATGCACATATGATTTTTACAACATATATATAACTTATACATCGCACATACAACTTATACAATGCTTATACATGAGGTGTACAATGCTTATATAACTCATACATCGATTATATAATTTATACATTGTCATTCCATATCGTTTATAATTCAGAAATCTCACATTAGGTTCCACTCCTCCAAAAATTGTAGGAAGCTCCAAAAATTCTCCAGTCTCTTCTAGAATGTAGAAGACGTCCACACGAGTCCACTGTCTCTTGTTTCACTGGATTTCGACCACACAGCAAAAAGATATGATTTATTTATCGTGAAATCAAAATCCGTAGCGCTTTAAAGTGCTATTAACAGTTTAAAATAAAATAAACCGTTACCTGCTTTAAACCATTCAAAACTAGGTTTAATTTTTTTACTTCCAATCCGTAGCTCGTGACGTAGATCGGGATACACGGTGTCGAAGAGCTTGGAGGCGCGCACCTGGGGGTGGTGACGCTGGTGAACTCGATGGCAATAGGAGGTGCCAGCAGTGCTTCAAAGTTTGGATGTTTGAGGGAGCATATCTCGAGAAATACTCGATGAGGAGGGGTGTACCAGGTACGGATTTGATGAGGTGGAAGAGAGCTTCAAAAAGTTCCAAAGGGGTAGGGTGTTTTGATGAAGGGATTCACCAGAAATTGCCTAGGAAGAACAGAGCTCGTATCCGCCGTCGAGCCTGGAGCGGGGAGAGAGAAATCGAAGTTTTTTTTTAATTTATGAAGAAAAAATATGACTGGTCGGAATTTATATTAAATTCTAAAATAGTGTTTTTCCCAAAGAACTTCAATTCAAACCCAACGACTGTCGCCCCTATCTAAATACCCCCATTCTGGACATAATGGAATATTTTTCGTAAGACCATTTGACTGTTTCAGTTAGTTATTCTTCAAATTAAAATATAAAACATTCAAATATGGATTTGAACGTACATTACAATTTGCCGGGGCCACATACTGATCCGAAAAATTCTAGAAAAATAAATCTAGCTATGTTTGGACGATATGGTCCCAACAAAACAAGTTTCGTTGAATTTGAAGACCATTTGAAAAACGGCCATTTTCTGGTCGATCCTAATTGACAGAAATTAACCAAACACATTTTCCTTGGCCACGCTCACATATTAACTCCAAAAATTATGGAATTTGAAAACTAGCAATAATTTGTCATCCCGGATCCAACGTAAGTGGTCTCGTCGAAAATGGAGGTTGTTTGCAAAATGGCTATTTTCAAGGGCTATATAAACTCTATAGCGACCTTTCTGAAAATTCATTTGGCCATAACTTTTGACTCCCGCAATGAAATTTCTATTTTTGAGATTCATTTAAAAGATATTCATAAACAGATTTAAATATTTTTGGTTTCACTAAAATCCTTTTTATTTTGCATCTTGTATAGTCAGTCAAAGTTTGAATTCAAATTTTCAAACCGTCGCACCATTTCAGGCCTTGTTTTATAATTAAAATAAATATATTTATTTTCCAACATCGATTCAAATAGACTTTTGGTCATTATTATTTAAAATAATTTATTTTAAATATTCAAAATCCACTAAAATAGCCAAATTAATTTTTTTAAATTGGTTCAGATTTTCCGGGTTGTTACAAGAAATTTGCAAATTTGGCTAATCGATATTCGAAGTAAAAAAGCGTATTCAAGTTTATCGAGGAGATTTGCATCGCGTGCAGAAGCTTGGTGGGTTTTGGTGTTGGTATATTTCGCACTTCTCTTGCAATCTACAGAAGTTCATTGGAGCCGCTTTCGCCATGGATGCTGCGAGCATGATTTGGGTGGATCCAGTCAATTAACTTCTGGAAGAGGAATGTTTTGGCAAGATCAGTTTGTACCTTGGTGAAGTGGTAAAAGGGAATGAAGGGGAGGAAGATTGGGAGGGTTTGAGCCTGTTTTCCTGCTAACTGTAAAGGAAGCGAAAATTATGTTGCCTTGGAGTTTTGGGTTTTATCAGTGCTCTCCAGCCGCTAACCTATTTCAATTTAGCACTGATGAGCAGTACCTCCGCTTTAAGCCCCGCTATTTTCTGCTGAACTCGCTAGATCAACGCTATTTAGCACCCGTTTTAGCAATATTGATAAAGACGGTGATTTGACCAGTCTCTTTTGAAATAAATCAAAAAAGTTAATGTAAAGAGCTAATTTTAATTCATATATGACTTGAATAAGATAGACATCTATAGTAATCCTCGAATCTAGTGTGCATAACCTTGATATTCTTTGATTTTGTTATATAATATTAATTAATATTCATTTCTGCTACGTAAATGATGCAAGAACGATAATTAATTAATTTTAATTATATAGTTTTACATCTAATTAACATTTTTGCGCATTCTCTATAGCCCCGCTATTTCCCTGCTTTATCCCCGCTATAGCTTTTTACACCTCTACCGCTATAGGTACGCTAAGCGATTTAACTGCATAGATTCAAGATGAAGTGAATCAAACAAATGAACTAATTAGCAAAATGAAACGTGATTAAGTAAAAAGGATTGGATTGATTGAAGTGAATGGGAAATGGTTGTATATATATTAACAGGTATAGGATGAAGAGTTTAAAGATTATAATTTGAGTGCCCGACAAAAAGGTACTTGTTTCAATTCCATATGAGATTTTATTAGCCCATTGGGCAAGCCGCTTGGTTTTTTAATTTTCTTTTGGAATGGAAAGTGCCTAGAGAGGCGTTTTGTAGTTGTAGCGATTGAGCCGTACAAAGGAGGTGCTGACGAAAATTTCCGAAAATTTGAGGAGTTAGAATTTTTTTTTTTAGAAATTTGATAATTAGAAATCAACATATTGATATATACAGATTTTGATAAAGAATTTAGAAAATAGTTAATAAATGAATACTAATTAAAAAGGGCTAGTGATTGTTTGATGGATGTTTGTTTACCTTTGATAGTTAAATCACCGGCTATCAAAGAATTTTGAACATCATTGTCAATTCGGAGAGACCAGTTGGATTTATTATCTGAAAACCACTCCATATAGACATAGGCGCAGTGAATTATATATGCTAAAAGTAATTGAACAAGGAGTGAAGTTCAAGGGATTTTTCTGTTACTCCTATGTAGAAATTGCCTAGGATGGATTAATGGAAATTATGCCTTCGGTTTCGTTCAGTCCAAGAATGAACATGTATAAAGAACGTCTGACAGAGTATTCCTAACGGATCACATTAGATGATCTTTTCAAGGTATTACATCTGGTGGTAGAGAAATTTGTTTCTCTTAGCTTTTTATTCCCATAATATTTTTGTAAAGATCAACTAGTGATTTGATGGGTTTGACGATGTGGCATTCAAAGTGAATGATGGCCAGATGTTATAAAAAAGATTAACTTAGCCTTAAGTGACATGACCCAAACTCGCCCATATGGGAAAGCCCGGATTGAGTTGAGAACACGACAAATCAGAATGCAAACAGAAGACCATTTCGTTACTATTACAACAATTTACATCAGAGTACAAGAATATAACAAAGTATAAATAGTATCAGTAGAAAATATCAAAGATTTAAATTACATTTAAATACATAGCAGCGAAAAAATAATACATAACACAACTGAAAGAAATACACGGATGAAGAGCTTTCCAAATATAGTTCTATTTGTAAATCCAGGATCCTAAAAAGAAATATCTGCAAAAACCAAAACTATTAGCTGCCCGCGTGGAAAATAGGGACACCTAGAGTTTAGGTTAAAATAATAAACTTCGAGTCAGTCATGGGACTGGTATGAGAACTAAAAACAGTTATTAGCTTGATTTTAAAGTTAGATAAATTGAGGGACCACGTCGTATAACATGGAATGGATTTAACCCCAAAAATACCAGTGCATAAAACATACAGCGTAATGTTAAATAGAAAAATGATGCTATTATAAGACTCAGGTCCCATCACACAATGCAATGCAAGCCGTAGAATAGAGTTTTACCTTATAATAGCCAAAAATGCTTGGAACATGAAATTTCATATTTAATTATTACTATAAGTGAAGAAATCAACTTTAAATATAAATGTATCAATCATAGGCGGCGTAGGTACCCATATATTACATCGCCCAATATATATTTACAACTAAAATCGTGAAATCACGTATTGGAAATTGGGTTTCCATCTATGAACCAAGGCAAGCGATCATCCTTACCGATTCGAGACTCTCTAGCCCTATCCTCAGGATATAGACACAACTGCACCTGCAGTTAGCGACAGGGCCGGTCATCCATCAATGATTCGCAATACCATAAACTATATGTTAGCATGCCCTATAGGGCATAAAAACTGGTCAGTATATCGACCATGAGATCCATCGGCCCCGTAATGACCGATTTATCTCTGAGGCATCTCGTAATCCATCATCCAATAATAATAAGCAACATCTACATGAGTAAATAGTCTGGGCTCCATACCATGACATTACTCCTAGCTAGAAACTAACATATGTCTATTTCCCTGAAGTCCTCATCCCGTTTCTGGTTCATATCGGGGTGTGAAGCTCGCAAATTAACGCTACACAAAGCTATGCTAATTAAAGCTGTGCTTTGATCATCAACCACAAGACTCTGCTTTTCAACAAAAGTCTTGATTATTTGCATCTCAGCATGCCACACTATTATTCCATACCGTACCACTGATTTCCACCAATATATAACCTCTAAGCTCGTACGTCTCATAGAAGGGTGTTAAGCAAGAGAATAAATTCTCCGCCGCCAAACAGAATACAGTACAAAGGAATCAATGTCAGACACACCATCCATTTGCAAGTCCGTTCTGGATCTGAACGAAACCGGAGGCACCTTATTCCTCTTTCCCATATGTCCAATACAGGAGAGAGGCCCTCGCATATCTGGTCAATCTCCAAGTACGTCTGGACGATCACCACTTATTACCTTGTCTTGGGTGTACATCCCAATCAAGACATCTGTAATCATCCAAACGATGTGAAGATCTCCGGTCTTCAACCACCGTCTTCATCGTCGACTTATCGTCGTATCAATTATTCGGAATGGGATAAACCGGTCTTTCTGATTAACTCGCGTATCTTATAAACAGGTTCTATAAAAACACAACATATGCCTCATTCCAATCTAGAATATTCTTTTATTCAAATATCATTTTCACAATTTAAACCAAATTAAGGTTTGTCAACTAGTCGGGATTTATCGAGCCTTACCGAAGTAATCATTTATTTTATTTCCCAATTCCAACCTATTTATCCTATAGAGAGAAACTGGTAATACTCCATATGTAACACCACTATGTTATCGGTAAAAATTAATTACCATTTCACATTCAAATCTAATTAAAGATTTAATTATCGCTTGGGGCAAAACCGGTAATACTCCATTCTCGATCATTTCCCAAATTTAATATTTTAAATTATCATATTCTAATTTCGATCTTACTAAAGATTCATTAAAACTCCACTTAGTTTTAATCTCACAAATCATTTCTTAATGATTATTTAACTTTGGGAAATCACACATGCCACATTGGCAATCTACACCGTACCACTGATTTCTGCCGATATATGACCTCCAAGCTCGTACATTTTAGAGAAGGGTGTTAAGCAAGAGAATAAATTTGAAATGACCCAAACTCACCCTTACGGGAAAGCCCAGATTGAGTTGAGAACACGACAAATCAGAACACAAATATAAGAACATTTCATTGCTATTACAACAATTTACATCAGAGTACAAGAATATACAGAGTATGGACAAATAATATATATTTGATAAATATCAGAGATTTACAAATTACAATGCAGTGGAAAATACTACAAAACACAACCTGAAAGAAATACACGGATACAGAGCGTTCCGAATATAGCTCTAGATGTAAACAAGGATCCTGTGAATATAATATCTGCAAAACCAAAACTACTAGCTGCCCGTGTGGAAAATAGGGGCACCCAGAGTTTAGGTTAAAACAATAAACCCCATGTTAGTCATGTGACTGGTGTGAGAACTAAAACAGTTGTTAATTTGATTTTAAAGTTAGGTAAATCAAGGGACCACGTCGTATAACATAAAACGGGTTTACCCCCAAGAATACCAATGCATAAAACAAACAGCGCAATGCTAAATAAATAACAATGAAGCTATTATAAGACCCTGGTCCCATCACACAATGCAACGCAAGCCAGAGGATAGAGTTTTACCTTATAATAGCCAAATATGCTTGGTATGCAAAATTTATCTTTTATTATTACTAGTGCATATATGTTTCAAAAACAATATCAATCATAATGTATCAATCATAGATGACATGGATGTCCCATGCCACTATGCCGCCATATATAGGTTTACAATTAAAACCGAAATGTCGTACTGGAAATGGAGTTCCATCTGTGAATCGAGGCAAGGGACCGTCCTCACCGATTCGAGACAATCTAGCCTACCATATCTTAGGGTACAGCCGCAACTGTACCCTTAGGTAACTGCAGGGGTGGTCCACACTAAGTCTAAGGTGGATTCATAATTCTTGAACATGCGTTTCCCCGTCCTGTGGGGCGTAAATCTGGTTAGTATGTCGACCAGAACATCCATAGGCCCCGTAATGACCGATATAATCGAGGCGCCTCTCTATCCATCAAGTAATATGCAACATCCACATGAGTAAAATGTCTGGGCTCCATACCATGACACCACTCCTAGCTAAACAGAAACGCACTGTCCTCCCAGCAGTCTATGAAAACCCGTAACTTCCCCGTAAAGGAAAGCGGCGGATAGTTCGAGAACAAGCCACAACAGAACACATACAGAAGAACATTTCATTGTATATTACAACAACGCATCAGATTACATGAATATACAGAGTATAAATGAATAAATATTACACAGAAATATCAGAGATTCAAATTACATTTAAATACATCGCAGCGGAAAATAATACAATACACAACCAGAAGAGATATACGGATACAAAGCTTTCCGGATATCATTCCAGCTGTAAACCAGGATCCTGTGAATATAAATCTGCAAAACCAAAACTACTAGCTGCCCGTGTCAAAATAGGGGCACCCAGAGTTTAGGTCAAAACAATAAACTCCAGGTCAGTCATGGGACTGGTGTGAGAACTAAAACAGTTATTGATCTTTATTTTTAAAGTTCGGTAAATCAAGGGACCACGCCGTATAACACGGAACGGGTTTCCTCCCAAGAATACCAGTGCATAAAACAAACAGCGCAATGCTAAATAGAGAAAAATGAAGCTGTTATAAGACCCAGGTCCTATCACACAATGCAACGCAAGCCGGGGGATAGGGTTTTTCCCTTATAACAGCCAAAGAATGCTTGATACGTTTAAAATAAATCATTTGATACTATTATAAGTGCATAGTGTATAAAACAACTTCAAATCATAAGTATCAATCATAGACGGCATGAATGACCCATACCACTATGTCGCCATATATAAGTTCACAATCAAAACCGCATTGTCGTATTGGAAGTTGGGTTATCATTTATGGTATGAACCGAGGCTAGGGGCAAGATCCTCTACCGATTTGTGACTCTCTAGCCCGAGCCACAGGGTCAGAGCGCATCGACCCTTTAGATCGTCAGGGCCGGTCCACCGATGTGGATTATTATGCCTGAACACTACGTTTCCCCGCCCTTTGGGGCGTAAGCCTGGCCCGTCAGCCGACCAGAAGCATCGGCCGAAACCGATATCACGAGGCGCCTCGCTTTTCAGCAAGTAATAATAAGCAACATCCACATGAGTCAAACTCGTCAGCCAGTTCAAGCACTGACGCCACTCCTAACTAGAAAGAAACGCATGCCCTCCCTGAGGTCCGTCTCCCGTTTTTGGTTCATACCGGGTGTGAAACTCGCGAAGTGAACGTTACACAAAGCAACGCCACAAAGGCCGTGCTTCGATCATCAACCACAAGACTTTGCTTTTCAACAGAAGCCTCGATCAATTACCACTTAGGCATGCCACACAGGCAATTCACTCCATGCGATTGATATCCATCAATATATAACCCCTGAGCTCGTACGTCTCAGAGAAGGGCGTTAAGCAAGAGAATAAATTCTCCGTCGCCAAACAGATATATATTTAATAGAGATCAATCACACGGACTAAAATCCAATGTCAGACACACAGTCCATTTACAAGTCCGTTCTGGGTCTGAACGAAACCGGAGGCACCTAGTACCTCGTATATCCATCGATCTCCAAGTACGTCTGGATGATCACTAACTGTTTCCATCTTCTTGGGTGTACAGCCCAATCAAGATCATCAGTAATCACCCAAACGACGTGAAGAC
The DNA here is from genome assembly GCA_030737875.1 of Allium sativum. Classification (NCBI taxonomy): domain Eukaryota; kingdom Viridiplantae; phylum Streptophyta; class Magnoliopsida; order Asparagales; family Amaryllidaceae; genus Allium; species Allium sativum. The sequence goes on from CM060912.1 coordinate 620,804,733, forward strand.
CTCCGGTCTTCGACCATCGTCTTCATCTTCGACTTATCGTCGTATCAGTTATTCAGAATGGGATAAACCCGGTCTTTCCGAATAACTCGCGTATATTTTAAATAAGTGTTACACAAACACAACATACGCCTCATTCCAATTCATCAGTCACTAACCGTAAATTAATCAAGAGAATAATTTCCCAAATACTAACCCCGAAGGTCGAAACCAACATCAGATCAATATCCAGAAAACCATTCTACTTGGCTAACCGACAGTTAGTTTCTAAATTTCACATTCATGGGGAAAGGTTCCCATTAATTTTATCCAAGATAATTTCTTGAATTTATTCTCTAATCTTCCTTTGAATTTCGATTCAACTAGTCGGAATTAGCGAACCTTACCGTAGTAATCATTGGTTTTAATTTCCCAATCCCAACCTATTCATCCCATGAAGTAAAACTGGTAATACTTCATATCTAACACCACGGTGTTATCGGTAAATTCAATTACCATTTCACGTTCAAATCTAATTAAAGGTTTAACTAACGCCTGGAGCAAAACTGGTGACACTCCATTCTCGATTATTTCAATCTAATTAAAGATTCATTAAAACTCCACTTAGTTTTAATCGTTAACTGGGTTAAAGAATCAGTGTCATTTAAAACACAGTTCACGATAAACCCAAAATCACCTTCCATTAATTATCGGGTTAAAGAACGAGTGTTATTTAAAACACTGTCCACGATAAACCCAAAAATCAATATCAATTCAATTCCAATTAAATATTGTTTAATTGGTACACTTCATTAAATCTAAATAAAAAGATTTAATCTTTTCTCAACTGGGTTCAAGAACAGTGTTAGTGAAGACACCATTCACGAGAAACCCAAATCGCATTTGATATTCAATATAAGGCTCTGAATAGAAAATATATCGGCTTATATTCAATATCGAATTCTACGATTAACAAATGTCGTATTGGAAATAACGATATAAATATATATCTTTCAAATTTCCATAATAACATCCGTATAATCACGAATTCCAACATCGAAATATTCCGAAGACAATTTCGATTCAATTCCACTCCAATGCAATCATTGGAAATTCTGGTTATTTTTAAAACCCTTTCGAATTCAATTTATTTATTTAAAAATAAATAGAATTATAATTCTAGTTCAAAACTAGTTTACTTCGATAAAAATCTATTTTTATCTTTTCAAATATGGAGTTTTTCATCCCAATTCTTTCTAAATCATTTCTTATGATTTTACACAAATTATTACTATTTTTATAATTTTATCAAGGCCCGTACAGTCGATTTCCATCAACGGCCATCGAACTGCACTTACAGCGACCTTTTTCAAATTTGATTTGGACGTATCTCCAAATCCAACCGTTAGATTTCAAATTTCAAATATCCGTTAGAAAGCTCTTTTCGATACGAACCTAACGGTTCCGGTTTTAGGAGAATCCGACGGTCGGATCTCCCGTAATGTCCGTTTGAAATAAATGGTCGAAACTCACGAACTGCCGCGGCGCGGCGCGTTCTATTCAGGCCATTATATTATATATATATAATATATATTTCTTCGATTTCTATTTAAAACGAATTATATAGATAGTTTTAAATTCGTTTCAAAAACAATTTCAACTTCCATTTCAATCCAAAGCACAAATGAATTCTTCTTTATAAATTCGTTTTAAAATTCATTTCTATTCAATTCAAATTTCAATTCAATTTGAATTCATTTCAATTTGTTTCCAATTCAATTCGAATTCGTTTTCAATTCAATTCGAATTTGTTATATATTCAATTCAATTCAAATTTGTTATCTATTCAATTCAATTCGAATTCGTTTCGTTTGCTATTCAATTGAAATCAAATTCGTTTTCCATTCAATTCGAGTTCATTATATATTCAATTCATTTCGAAATCGTTATATATTCAATTCGTTTCGATTTCATTTCAAAATATGCGTTTTCGAAATCACTTTTCAATATTCATTTTAAAATGAATAAAATTGATATAGATATCGTTCACGTCAAAATGGCGTCAATCTAACCAACACGGCTTCATATATCTCTATTTTCAAATATTCTATTCAACAAATGAATATTTATTTTTGTCAACACACGACTAATCTCAACGAATGAGTACTGTCCACGTGTGACAATTTTTGTTAAATTATTTCGTTCAACACATGACTAATCTCAACGGATGAGTACAGTCAACACATGAACCTTTATTTTATAATATTCTTTATTTTTCAAATTGGAATGAGGCCCAATCAATTACCATATAAAGTTAATTATATGGATTTTCATACAACACATGTATAGTAGCATTGAAAAATAATCAACCATCAACCAAAGTGCACTAATATAGATATCTAACGCTTATAACAGCCTGTCAATCAATCGATCGACATATTTAATCAATCAGGATGAGTGAACTTCAAATTTCATCCCAACACCTGTGTGGGGTTTCAAATCAACAAACATTTATTTTTATTTTTGCAGTTGGGCGGTGTGTAAAATTTATCGTCCCATTCAATGTCCTTCAAATAGTTGTACATAAACAAACCGTCCGGTTTGTAAATGAATAGTTTATTTTATTCACTTCACGTTAAAAATTATATTTTTAACGACAAAACATTTTATTTTAACTTATGAATTTCTATTCAGTTCATTCTTTAAATAAAATGATATTTTTATTTTTCTAATTTATTTTAGAAAATTTCGGCGGCATAACGGCACGATACTAGAAACGGGACGAGGTCTAGCCTTATCCCCGGTCTAGTGAAGGCCCACGCCATTCACCCATCAATCAATCCATTACATTTCACCAAACAATCAATTTCAATCAAATAATCTAACTAATTTTTACAATCAAACAAACAAGTCCATGGTCTGTGGACGATTGTGTCGGGTGCTACTAAACACCGTCTGCATCCTAGTATATATATATAGCTAGAAAAAGAAATTGAAAGGTGAGAAATTCTCACCTATAGCTATCCAATATCACGACTCTTCATTTATAGAAATCTTCGTCATTCTCGCCTTTTTGTCACCTTCGTTTACCCGTATTCTCTACATATGTAAAAATCAGATTTTTATATGGATTTTTCCATGCTATACGAATATATAAAAACCATATTTTTATTTCTAATGTGATTCTATAAAAATCGTATTTTTACTTCGCTATTCAATATGTAAAAATCGGATTTTTACTTCGCTATTCAATTTATAAAAATCGAATTTTTACTTCGCTATCATAGCTTTTCCCCAAAAAAAATACGATCTTTTCAGTGTTAGAAATACGACCTTTTCAATGTTTAAAGATACGACCTTTTCAATGTTTAAAGATTCGACCTTTTCAATGTTTAAAGATACGACCTTTTCAATGTTTAAAGATACGACCTTTTCAATGTTTAAAGATACGACCTTTTCAATGTTTTCCCATTTAAAAATTATATTTTTAAACAAATGTGAATCCGCATTTACAAACAAAAAGTTATAGCCTTTCAAACTTTTAAATTACATAAATAAAACATTTAAAAGAAATTAAACTAATTAATTACCTATCCAACACACTAATCACATCATTAAGGCCTCTAAGCCGTCGTCTTCAATTCCTGGACCGAAATCCCTGAGCTCCTCTCGATCCCTTCACTGCTTTTCGGATTTGGAGGTTGGAGGCGTCGGAGCTCGGAGGGGTAGGCGATGGAGTGGGGGGGTGTCGGGTCTGGGCGGCGGCACGATTAAAAGGAGGGGGGTCTGGGTGCTTGCGTCGATCGAAGGAGGGGAGGGGGGTTTGATTTGGGAAGGAAGAGGAAGGGCAGGGGGGTCCGGCCGTGGGTGGTGGTAGCGACGTCGAGCGCGGCGGCTCAGTCGAGGGGGGGGGGGGGCGACGGGAAAGCGTTGGGTTTTTTTTTTATCTGTATCGATTGAATTTAATCGGGGGGGGGGGCAAGGGAAGATAAGGGTTATATATTTTATTTATTTATTTATTTATTATTTTTTTCAAAGAAGTTGACTTTTACATACGGACTCGAAACGAGGCCCACCGCCTGTCGTCCATAGCGTTTTACCCCCATTTCGAACACAATGGGATATGTATCGTAGGCGGATTCGGCTGTTACAATCAGTTTCCGTTAAATTTACATTTAAATCATTATATTGAATATTAAACGTACATTTCAAGTTACCGGGGTCACATACTAACTAGAAAAATTCCAGAAAAATATTTTCTAGCTTCGTATTGACGATACGGTCCTAACAAAACTAGTTTCGTCAAATTCTGAGACCGTTTGAAAAATGGCCATTTTCCAGTCGATTAAAATTAACTGAAACTGATCAAACGCGTTTTCCTTTGCCACGCTCACATATTGATTCGAAAAATTATTAAACTTGAAACCTAGCAATAACTTTACATCACGGACCCAATAAAAGTGGTTTCGTCGAAATCCAAGGTCGTTTGCAAAATGTCCATTTTTAAGGGCCTGAATTCCATAGCGACTATTCAGAAATTTCAATTGGACATATCTTTTGATTCCCGCTATCAAATTTCGATTTTTCGAATTCGTTGGAAAGATATTCACAATTAGATCCTAATGTTTTTGGTTTCACTAAAATCCGGATTGTTTTGCACCCGGTACATTCAATTGAAGTTTGAAATCGAATTATCGAACTACCGCGCCATTTTCAATTCCTTTTATAATTATATATAATTATTTATATTCTAACGACGAACTATATAACTATATACGTTTGAATTATATTCAAAATAAATTTCTCATCGATATTATTTAAAATAATTCATTTTAAATAATCAAAATTCGCTAAAATTGCCAAAATAAAAATTTTAAACTGGCCCAGATTTTCGGGTTGTTACAATCTCCCCCACTTAAAACTTTTCATCCCCGAAAAGGAACAAAGTCGAAAGTGGTTTGATTAATCAACTCTTCGTTCGATCTGGCTACCATTCTCCAACTTTTCAGTTTCTGAGAATTTTCAAAAATTTCAAAAATTTGGCTAACACCCTAAATTTTCGAAAAATTTCGCCATAACCTCCCTTGCAATGGGAGCATCGGGAAATCTCATATAGCTTCCCTGGTCCTTCAGATCTCAAAAAAAGAAAAAGAAAAAGCCAAGTGGCTAGCCAATAGGCTCATAAAATCATCATCACCCAAACAAAACAGTAAATTATGTAGTAAACATGTACCTATTTGTCGGGCAAACAAATTTTATTCTCTGCTCTAGCCTCCTTGCTATGACCTGTTCAATGTAAGTACAAGTATATGCAAGCAAATGCGACCAAATTTCAATACAATTCCTTATTTGATACAATTAGGCGTAATGGTTCAAAATTAGCAAACAAATAGGCAAACAACACAAACATCAATCAATTAGTGAATTAGAGTTTCAAATTCATTATCTTTGATACATATACAGAAAATCATGTTTTTGATGCCAATTCACAACAATGTGTTCTAACTATATAAGTTTTGGTTCTCACACCGGCCTGATGGAAATATATAGATATCACACCTTCGTCACTCGAAAATAAATACTGGTAACGCTGCAGCATTATCAGAATCATCCTCGGGCAACTAGAATGTGATTCTATATCTACCCAATATATTAAAACTTTGAATATACGTTTGCAAGGCGTATATGCAAATTATTTATATACTGAATTGTCCAAAATCAATATAAATAAATTATTCAAATACGTGTAAAACGATCTAAATTTCAAAACAGAATTGTTTTCATTTGAAAAATATACTCTTCACACTCGTTCTAGGATACTACTGATCCTATCTCTAACGAGTCATTCTAATTGGATATTACTAATCCAATATCTGATGAATTCTTTCGCATGGTTCTAATGTGTCTTGTTCTCAAGCTCTGTAAACCAAAGCTCTGATACCAACTGTGAAAACCCGTAACTTCCCCGTAAAGGAAAGCGGCGGATAGTTCGAGAACAAGCCACAACAGAACACATACAGAAGAACTTTTCATTGTATATTACAACAACGCATCAGATTACATGAATATACAGAGTATAAATGAATAAAGATTACACAGAAATATCAGAGATTCAAATTACATTTAAATACATCGCAGCGGAAAATAATACAATACACAACTAGAAGAGATATATGGATACAAAGCTTTCCGGATATCATTCCAGCTGTAAACCAGGATCATGTGAATATAAATCTGCAAAACCAAAACTACTAGCTGACCGTATCAAAATAGGGGCACCCAGAGTTTAGGTCAAAACAATAAACTCCAGGTTAGTCATGGGACTGGTGTGAGAACTAAAACAGTTATTGATTTTTATTTTTAAAGTTCGGTAAATCAAGGGACCACGCCGTATAACACGGAACGGGTTTCCTCCCAAGAATACCAGTGCATAAAACAAACAGCGCAATGCTAAATAGAGAAAAATGAAGCTGTTATAAGACCCAGGTCCTATCACACAATGCAACGCAAGCCGGGGGATAGGGTTTTTCCCTTATAACAGCCAAAGAATGCTTGATACATTTAAAATAAATCATTTGATACTATTATAAGTGCATAGTGTATAAAACAACTTCAAATCATAAGTATCAATCATAGACGGCATGAATGACCCATACCACTATGTCGCCATATATAAGTTCACAATCAAAACCGCAATGTCGTATTGGAAGTTGGGTTATCATTTATGGTATGAACCGAGGCTAGGGGCAAGATCCTCTACCGATTTGTGACTCTCTAGCCCGAGCCACAGGGTCAGAGCGCATCGACCCTTTAGATCGTCAGGGCCGGTCCATCGATGTGGATTATTATGCCTGAACACTACGTTTCCCCGCCCTTTGGGGCGTAAGCCTGGCCCGTCAGCCGACCAGAAGCATCGGCCGAAACCGATATCACGAGGCGCCTCGCTTTTCAGCAAGTAATAATAAGCAACATCCACATGAGTCAAACTCGTCAGCCAGTTCAAGCACTGACGCCACTCCTAACTAGAAAGAAACGCATGCCCTCCCTGAGGTCCGTCTCCCGTTTTTGGTTCATACCGGGTGTGAAACTCGCGAAGTGAACGTTACACAAATCTACGCCACAAAGGCCGTGCTTCGATCATCAACCACAAGACTTTGCTTTTCAACAGAAGTCTTGATCATTTGCCACTTAGGCATGCCACACAGGCAATTCACTCCATGCGATTGATATCCATTAATATATAACCCCTGAGCTCGTACGTCTCAGAGAAGGGCGTTAAGCAAGAGAATAAATTCTCCGCCGCCAAGCAGATATATATTTAATAGAGATCAATCACACGGACTAAAATCCAATGTCAGACACACAGTCCATTTACAAGTCCGTTCTGGGGCTGAACGAAACCGGAGGCACCTAGTACCCCGCATATCCATCGATCTCCAAGTACGTCTGGACGATCACTAACTGTTTCCATCTTCTTGGGTGTACAGCCCAATCAAGATCATCAGTAATCACCCAAACGACGTGAAGACTTCCGGTCTTCGACCATCGTCTTTATCTTCGACTTATCGTCGTATCAGTTATTCAGAATGGGATAAACCCTGTCTTTCCGAATAACTCACGTATATTTTAAATAAGTGTTACACAAACACAACATACGCCTCATTCCAATTCATCAGTCACTAACCGTAAATTAATCAAGAGAATAATTCCCCAAATATTAACCCCGAAGGCCGAAACCAACATCAGATCAATATCCAGAAAACCATTCTGCTTAGCTAACCGACAGTTAGTTTCTGATTTCACATTCATAGGGAAAGGTTCTCATTAATTTTATCCAAGATAATTTCTTGAATTTATTCTCTAATCTTCCTTTGAATTTCGATTCAACTAGTCGGAATTAGCGAACCTTACCGTAGTAATCATTGGTTTTAATTTCCCAATCCCAACCTATTCATCCCATGAAGTAAAATTGGTAATATTTCATATCTAACACCACGGTGTTATCGGTAAATTCAATTACCATTTCACGTTCAAATCTAATTAAAGGTTTAACTAACGCCTGGAGCAAAACTGGTGACACTCCATTCTCGATTATTTCAATCTAATTAAAGATTCATTAAAACTCCACTTAGTTTTAATCGTTAACTGGGTTAAAGAATCAGTGTCATTTAAAATACGGTTCACGATAAACCCAAAATCACTTTCCATTAATTATCGGGTTAAAGAACGAGTGTTATTTAAAACACTGTCCACGATAAACCCAAAAATCAATATCAATTCAATTCCAATTAAATATTGTTTAATTGGTACACTTCATTAAATCTAAATAAAAAGATTTAATCTTTTCTCAACTGGGTTCAAGAACAGTGTTAGTGAAGACACCATTCACGACAAACCCAAATCGCATTTGATATTCAATATAAGGCTCTGAATAGAAAATATATTGGCTTATATTCAATATCGAATTCTACGATTAACAAATGTCGTATTGGAAATAACGATATAAATATATATCTTTCAAATTTCCATAACAACATCCGTATAATCACGAATTCCAACATCGAAATATTCCGAAGACAATTTCGATTCAATTCCACTCCAATGCAATCATTGGAAATTCTGGTTATTTTTAAAACCCTTTCGAATTCAATTTATTTATTTAAAAATAAATAGAATTATAATTCTAGTTCAAAACTAGTTTACTTCGATAAAAATCTATTTTTATCTTTTCAAATATGAAGTTTTTCATCCCAATTCTTTCTAAATCATTTCTTATGATTTTACACAAATTATTACTATTTTTAATAATTTTATCAAGGCCCGTACAGTCGATTTCCATCAACGGCCATCGAACTGCACTTACAGCGACCTTTTTCAAATTTGATTTGGACGTATCTCCAAATCCAACCGTTAGATTTCAAATTTCAAATATCCGTTAGAAAGCTCTTTTCGATACGAACCCAACGGTTCTGGTTTTAGGAGAATCCGACGGTCGGATCTCCCGTAACGTCCGTTTGAAATAAATGGTCGAAACTCACGAACTACCGCGGCGCGACGCGTTCTATTCAGGCCATTATATTATATATATAATATATATTTCGTCGATTTCTATTTAAAACGAATTATATAGATAGTTTTAAATTCGTTTCAAAAACAATTTCTACTTCCATTTCAATCCAAAGCACAAATGAATTCTTCTTTATAAATTCGTTTTAAAATTCATTTCTATTCAATTCAAATTTCAATTCAATTTGAATTCATTTCAATTTGTTTCCAATTCAATTCGAATTCGTTTTCAATTCAATTCGAATTTGTTATATATTCAATTCAATTCAAATTCGTTATCTATTCAATTCAATTCGAATTCGTTTCGTTTGCTATTCAATTGAAATCAAATTCGTTTTCCATTCAATTCGAATTCATTATATATTCAATTCATTTCGAAATCGTTATATATTCAATTCGTTTCGATTTCATTTCAAAATATGCGTTTTCGAAATCACTTTTCAATATTCATTTTAAAATGAATAAAATTGATATAGATATCGTTCACGTCAAAATGGCGTCAGTCTAACCAACACGGCTTCATATATCTCTATTTTCAAATATTCTATTCAACAAATGAATATTTATTTTTGTCAACACACGACTAATCTCAACGAATGAGTACTGTCCACGTGTGACAATTTTTGTTAAATTATTTCGTTCAACACATGACTAATCTCAACGGATGAGTACAGTCAACACATGAACCTTTATTTTATAATATTCTTTATTTTTCAAATTGGAATGAGGCCCAATCAATTACCATATAAAGTTAATTATATGGATTTTCATACAACACATGTATAGTAGCATTAAAAAATAATCAACCATCAACCAAAGTGCACTACACTGTATAAGCATCAAATATAGATATCTAACGCTTATAACAGCCTGTCAATCAATCGATCAACATATTTAATCAATCAGGATGAGTGAACTTCAAATTTCATCCCAACACCCGTGTGGGGTTTCAAATCAACAAACATTTATTTTTATTTGTGCAGTTGGGCGGTGTGTAAAATTTATCGTCCCAATCAATGTCCTTCAAATAGGTGTACATAAACAAACCGTCCGGTTTGTAAATGAATAGTTTATTTTATTCACTTCACGTTAAAAATTATATTTTTAACGACAAAACATTTTATTTTAACTTATGAATTTCTATTCAGTTCATTCTTTAAATAAAATGATATTTTTATTTTTCTAATTTATTTTAGAAAATTTCGGCGGCATAACGGCACGATACTAGAAACGGGACGAGGTCTAGCCTTATCCCCGGTCTAGTGAAGGCCCACGCCATTCACCCATCAATCAATCCATTCCATTTCACCAAACAATCAATTTCAATCAAATAATCTAACTAATTTTTACAATCAAACAAACAAGTCCATGGTCTGTGGACGATTGTGCCGAGTGCTACTAAACACCGTCTGCATCCTAGTATATATATATAGCTAGAAAAAGAAATTGAAAGGTGAGAAATTCTCACCGATAGCTATCCAATATCACGACTCTTCATTTTTAGAAATCTTCGTCATTCTCGCCTTTTTGTCACCTTCGTTTACCCGTATTCTCTACATATGTAAAAATCAGATTTTTATATGGATTTTTCCATGCTATACGAATATATAAAAACCATATTTTTATTTCTAATGTGATTCTATAAAAATCGTATTTTTACTTCGCTATCATAGCTTTTCCCCAAAAAAAATACGATCTTTTCAGTGTTAGAAATACGACCTTTTCAATGTTTAAAGATACGAGCTTTTCAATGTTTAAAGATACGACCTTTTCAATGTTTAAAGATACGACCTTTTCATTGTTTAAAGATACGACCTTTTCAATGTTTAAAGATACGACCTTTTCAATGTTTAAAGATACGACCTTTTCAATGTTTTCCCATTTAAAAATTATATTTTTAAACAAATGTGAATCCGCATTTACAAACAAAAAGTTATAGCCTTTCAAACTTTTAAATTACATAAATTAAACATTTAAAAGAAATTAAACTAATTAATTACCTATCCAACACACTAATCACGTCATTAAGGCCTCTAAGCCGTCGTCTTCAATTCCTGGACCGAAATCCCTGAGCTCCTCTCGTTCCCTTCACTGCTTTTCGGATTTGGAGGTTGGAGGCGTCGGAGCTCGGAGGGGTAGGCGATGGAGTGGAGGGGGTGTCGGGTCTGGGCGGCGGCACGATTAAAAGGAGGGGGGTCTGGGAGCTTGCGTCGATCGAAGGAGGGGAGGGGGGTTTGATTTGGGAAGGAGGAGGAAGGGCAGGGGGGTCCGGCCGTGGGTGGTGGTAGCGCCGTCGAGCGCGGCGGCTTAGTCGAGGGGGGGCGACGGGAAAGCGTTGGGGTTTTTTTTTTCTTTTTTTCTTTTTATCTGTATCGATTGAATTTAATCGGGGGGGGGGGGGGGCAAGGGAAGATAAGGGTTATATATATTTTTTATTTATTTATTTAATTATTATTTTTTTCAAAGAAGTTGACTTTTACATACGGACTCGAAACGAGGCCCACCGCCTGTCGTCCATAGCGTTTTACCCCCATTTCGAACACAATGGGATATGTATCGTAGGCGGATTCGGCTGTTACAATCAGTTTCCGTTAAATTTACATTTAAATCATTATATTGAATTTTAAACGTACATTTCAAATTACCGGGGTCACATACTAACTAGAAAAATTCCAGAAAAATATTTTCTAGCTTCGTATTGACGATACGGTCCTAACAAAACTAGTTTCGTCAAATTCTGAGACCGTTTGAAAAATGGCCATTTTCCAGTCGATTAAAATTAACTGAAACTGATCAAACGCGTTTTCCTTTGCCACGCTCACATATTGATTCGAAAAATTATTAAACTTGAAACCTAGCAATAACTTTACATCACGGACCCAATAAAAGAGGTTTCGTCGAAATCCAAGGTCGTTTGCAAAATGTCCATTTTTAAGGGCCTGAATTCCATAGCGACTATTCAGAAATTTCAACTGGACATATCTTTTGATTCCCGCTATCAAATTTCGATTTTTCGAATTCGTTGGAAAGATATTCACAATTAGATCCTAATGTTTTTGGTTTCACTAAAATGCAGATTGTTTTGCACCCGGTACATTCAATTGAAGTTTGAAATCGAATTATCGAACTACCGCGCCATTTTCAATTCCTTTTATAATTATATATAATTATTTATATTCTAACGACGAACTATATAACTATATACGTTTGAATTATATTCAAAATAAATTTCTCATCGATATTATTTAAAATAATTCATTTTAAATAATCAAAATTCGCTAAAATTGCCAAAATAAAAATTTTAAACTGGCCCAGATTTTCGGGTTGTTACACAGTCCTTCTCCCGTTTTTGATTCACACCAGGGTGTGAGGCTCGCGAATTAAAACTACACAAAGCTATGCTATATTAAAGTCGTACTTTGATCATCAACCACAAGACTCTGCTTTTCAACAGAAGCCCTGATCACTACATCTCTGCATGCCACACAGGAAATTCATGCCCTGCGACTGATGTCTATCAATCTACAACCTCTGAGCTCGTACGTCTCAGAAAAGGGTGTTAAGCAAGACAATAAATTCTCCGCCACCAAATAGATATATATTTAATAGAAATCAATCAACACAGAATAAAATCCAATGTCAGACACACGACCATTTACAAGTTCGTTCTGGGTCTGAACGAAATCGGAGGCACCTTATTCCTTATCCCATATGTCCAATATAGGAGAGAGGACCTCGCATATCCGGCCAATCTCCAAGTAAGTTTGACGATCACCACTTATTGCCTCATCTTGGGTGTACAGCCCAATCAAGACATCAGTAATCATCCAAACGATGTGAAGACCTCCGGTCTTCAACCACCGTCTTCATCGTCGACTTATCGTCGAATCAATTATTCAGAATGGGTACAAACCCGGTCTTTCTGAATAACCCGCGTATATTATAATCAAGTGATATAAACACAACATACGACTCATTCCAATCCAGAATATTCTTTTGTTCAAATATTCACATCATTAGGGAAAGGTTCCCATTAATTTTATCAAAGATAAATTCTTTAAATTTATTTTTTAATCTTCCTTTGGATATCAAACCAAATTAAGTTTTACCCAAACTAGTCGGGATTAGCGCACCTTACCAAAGTAATCATTTCTTTTATTATCCCTATCCCAACCTATTCATCCCATGGAGCAAAACTATTAATACTCCATATCTAACACCATAGTGTTATCGCTAAATTTAATTACCATTTCACGTTCAAATCTAATTAAAGATTTAACTATCGCTTAGAGGAAAACTGGTGATACTATTTCTCGCCCATTTTCCCAAATTTGATAATTTAAATTATCATATCCTCATTTCGATCTAATTAAAGATTCATTAAAACTCCACTTACTCTTATCTTCCCAGAAATCAATATTAATGATTATTTAACTTTGGAAAATCAAACATGCCACATCGACAATCTACAACATACTATTAATTTCTGCTGATATATATCCTCTAAGCTCGTACGTCTTAGAGAAGGGTGTTAAGCACGAGAATAAAATTTCTGCCACCAAACAGATAATGTTAGACATGTAATCCTGTCTTTAACTGGGTTAAAGAACTAATGTTATTTAAAACACAGTTCACGATAAACCCATAATCACATTCCATTAATTCTGGAATCTTTACGGAAAACTGATCGATATATATATAATTGAAATCAATTTCCATATCCGACTAATAATATAAATGGAATAACGACCAAGCCTTTTAAATTCCATATATATTACCAATCTTCCTCCACAAAAGTTCACTTCGATTATTATCAAATCGAATTCCATTCCAATTTGTTGTATTCAATTTGAAAACTTTACTTTGGAAAATTTCCTTTAAATCTAAATAAAAAGATTTATAAATTCCAAACCACATTTCATTGTAAATCGGGTTAAAGAATGAATGTCATTTAAAACATAGTTCACAATAAACCCAATTCACATTCCCTTTTATTCCAATTATTAACTATAATTGGAAACACTAATAATCTTAATTAAAGATTTATTCTTTTCACATGGGGTTCAAAAACAGTGTTACTGAAAACACCAATCATGACAAACCCAAAATCCAATTCTTTTATTTAATTCCAAGTAAATATTAATTAATTGGAAAAATTCACTAAATCTTAATTAAAAGATTTATTCTTTTCTCAACTGGGTTTAAGAACAATGTTATTTAAGACACCGTTCACTACAAACCCAAAATCCAATTCAATATCAAATACAAGGCTCTGAATAGAAATTATATCGTCTTATATTCAATATCAAATTTTGAAACCAACAAATATCATATTGGAAATAACGATATAACTATATCTTCCAAATTTCCATAAAAATATCCGTATAATTGCGAAATCCAACATCGAAATATTCCGAAGACGATTTTCATTCAAATCCACTCCATTTCATATATTGCAAATTTTGGTTATATCAAAACCATTCACAAACCCAATTTATTTTATTTAAAATTTATTGGATTTCAAATCTAGTTAATAACTAGTTCATTTCAATAAAAATATATTTTTATCTTTATAAATGTGGAATTTTTCATCCCAATTCTTTCCAAATCATTTGTTATGATTTTACACAAATTATTTTTAATAATTTTGTTAAGGTCCTTTCAGTCGATTTCCATAAACGGTCATCGAGCTGCACTTATAGCAACTTTTTCCAAATTGGATTTAGACATATTTCCAAATCCAACCATTAGATTTCAAATCTCTTATATTCGTAGGAAAGCTCTTTTCGATACAAACCCAACGGTTCCGATTATAGGAGAATCTGATGGTCGGATCTCCCATAATGTAAATTCGAAGTCATTGGTCGAAATTCGCGAATAGTCATGGCGCGGTGCGTTCTATTCAGGCCATTATATATATATATATATATATATATATATATATATATAATATTATATATATTTCATCGATTTCAATTTAAAACATATTTTATAAATCGTTTATAAATTTATTTTAAAACGATTCTAACTTCATTTTCAATTTTAAATCAAAATTTAATATTCTATATCATTATAATATATAAATGATAATATTTTCAAAATATCAGGTTTTGAAATCATTTACTTTTCGATATTCATTACAAAAATGAATAAAATCGATATAAATATCATTTGCATTAAAATGGCGCAAATCTAATCAACACGGCTTGTATATTTCAATATTCTCGTGTCCATCCAAAATCGGACATCAAAATCATATTTTGATCCATTATAGAATATTATTTTAAAATATTCGCTATTTTAAAATATTCGTTATTTAAAAATATTTTTTATTTCTAAATTGGAATCAAACACAATCAATTACCATACAATGTTATTTATATGGATTTCATACGACACATGTACATAACAATAATGATACACCATCAACCATCATCCAGAGTGAAATTTACAACTTTATAAGTGTTAAAAATAAATAATTAATGCTCATCACAGCCTGTCAACCCATCGATTGACATACACCTAAATATTGGGATTAGTGTATGTTCAATATCATCCCAATACCTGTATGGGATTTTCAAACAACACCTACTAATTATTATTTGTGCAGTTAGGTGACGTGTAAAATTTATCGTCCCAATCAATATCAGACAAATGGATGTACATAAATAAATCATCCGATTTGTAATTGAATATTTATTTTCATTTCAAGAGCATTTTATGCCATTCATATATACGTTAAAAATTATATTTTTAACGATAAAATATTTATTCATCACATGAATATTTTATATAGTACATATATATGTTAAAAATAATATTTTTAACGAACGAACATTTATTTTAACACATGGTCACTTCTAACACTTCATACTTATGCTAAAAATGATATTTTTAGCGAACAAAATATATTTCAACTCATAGCTATTTTTATTACTTCATTAGCATGATAAAAATAATATTTTTAACTAACAAAAATATATTTCAACATATGGTTATTTTTAACACTTCATTAACATGATAAAAATAATATTTTTAACTAATAAAAATATATTTCAGTATATGGTTATTTTTAACACTTCATTAACATGATAAAAATAATACTTTTAACTAATAAAAATATTTCAACATATGGTTATTTTTAACACTTCATTTACATGATAAAAATAATATTTTTAACTAATAAAAATATTTCAACATATGATTATTTTTAACATTTCATTTACATGATAAAAATAATATTTTTAACTAATACTAATATATTTCAACATATGGTTATTTTTAACACTTCATTAACATGATAAAAATAATATTTTTATTTTTCAAACATTTTATTCAACACATGAATATTTCATACAGTTCATTCATTTAATATACACAACACAGTCAATTCAATCCAAAAAAACAATCATGGTTTGTATAATCAATGGTGTCAGGTGCTGCCAAGCACGGTCTGCATCCTGGTATATATTTGAATGTGAATTAAATAGAGTGAGAAGGATTTCTCACCGTTGGTTTCCACTCCACCAGTTTTATTTCTGAATTTCTGATTGGTTTGGATTTTAATTTGCCCAAAATTCTAGCTTGCTCCAAATTGGACCTAGTCAGTTTCATTGCGAATCTCTCGGCTCCACGGTCGTAATGGATCCAGTTTTGTGTGATTTAGACCTCATATGAAGAAGATCTCATGTTATTTGCGTTAATGACTTAATGAAATAATTAAAATAGAATTAACTAAATTTTATAATGTTTAAAAATAACATTAGTTACTATTATTGTTCCTTGACCATCGTTCTTCATTAGGCCCTGTCGTTCTTAACCGAACCCAGCAACATCGACCCCGTCCCTCCAAATCGCACATCACCAGAAGGGATTGGAGTTCGATCGGAAGGAGCCACGTTGAAGAGCACCTCGCCCTCCACTCACGCCCATCGCGGTGGCGCGTTCGATCCTCCCAAATGTCGCGATACAGGCTACGAATGGCAGCTGTTTCTGGTCCAAATTCGAGCAATCCATGGCTCCATTTATGATCTTGACCGTTGGGTAACTAGAGCTCGAAGTCCTCTTTAATTTTCCTTTGGGAGTATCTTCAATTCTTGCCAGGATTTAGAGAATGGAAGAGATGAAATCCGGAGGATGAGGGGTATTCAGTTTAACGGAGGCGGAAAAGGGAGGGTTGACCGCTTTGACCCGTATTTTTGACCAATAGGAGTATTTATATTATTTATTTAATTATATTTTAAATTCCAAAAAGTGATTTTTGCATCCGAACTCCTAATCAAACCCAACAATTGTCGCCTCTAGCTAATTATCCCTATTCCCGACACAATGGGATATGTTTCCTAAGCCAATTCGACTGTTTCGATCAGTTTTCATTAAAATTAAAATATAAATCAATATATATTCTATTTGGATATACATTTTAATTTACCGGGGCCACATACTGACTCCAAAAATTCCAGAAAAATATATCTAGCTATGTTTTGACAATACGGTCCTAATAAAACTAATTTCGCCGAATTTGGAGACCATTTGGAAAATAGCCATTTTCTTGTCGATCCAATTCAACTGAAATTGGCCAAACACGTTTAAATTTTCCACGCTCACATATTAATTCCAAAAATTATGAAAATTGGAATCTAACAATAATTTGACATTCCGGATCCAACAAAAGTGGTTTCGTTGAAAACGGAGGTCTTTTGCAAAATCGCTATTTTTAAGGGCTATATATTATACAAAATTCCGTAGCGACTATTCTGAATTTTCAACTGGACATAACTTTTTATTTCTGTTTTGTAATCTAAAATTTTCACATTCGTTGGAAAGATATTTTCAAATAGATTCAAATATTCTAGGTTTTACTGAAATTCGATTTATTTTGAATCCTGTACATTCATTTGAAATTTGTCGAATTTTCAAACTACCTTGCCATTTCAGGCTCGTTATATAATTAAAATAAATTAACTTCGATTTAAATAAATTTTTAGTAGTTATTATTTTAAATAAATCATTTTAAATATTAAAAATACATTAAAATAGCTAAATTTAAAATTTTAAGTTGGTTCTGATTTTCCAGGTTGTCACAATCTCCCCCACATAAAATCTTTTCGTCCTAAAAAAGGAACGGAGCTGAAAGTTGTTTAACTAGCCAACTCAACTTTCATTCTAGATTTCGTTCTTCAACTTTTCAGTTTCTAAGAATTTTCTAATTCTTCAAAAATTTGGCTAACACCCTAAATTTTCGAAAAATTTCGCCATAACCTCCTTTGTACGGGGAGATATTTAAAACCGTAACGAGCTACGCAGGGCCCTTATCATCCAAAAAGAAAAAGAAAAACCAAGCGGCTAGCGAATCGGCTCATAAAATCATCCAAACCCAATAAATTATTAAACATGTACCTATTTGTCGGGCATACAATTTTATTCCTCTTCTTAGCCTCCTTGCTGTGACCTTTCAAGGTATATACATGTATATGCATGCAATTTCAACCAATTTTCAATTCAATTCAAAATTTTGATTCCATATGGCTAAATTTACCTTCATTTCTCTTATTGGTTTTATGGTCCCAATATATTTTTATTAATCAGAATAATAATCAATCAACACTACCAGCAATCAATTAGTTGATTATCTTTTCAAATTCCTAATTTTTTTATATACTCAAAGATCATCTTTTTGATGCCAAATCATAAACAATATATTCTAACTATATTTTGGTTCTTATACCATTCAATTGGAAATATATAGATACCCATTTTCGACACTCGAATATAATCACTGATGATGGCACGCCATCATCAGATCAGACCTGGGCGACTAGAGTGTGATCTTGTATCCATCCCGTATATTTGAGGATTCAATACACGTGGATCAGACTTATATTAAAATCTCTATATACCCGATAGTCCAAATCAATTTAAAATAAAATATTCAAATATGCATAATAAGGTTTAAATTTTCCAAAACAAAATTTGTTTTCTTTTTATATTTTAAAAATAACACTCTTCACACTCGTTCTAGGATACTACTAATCCCATCTCTAACGAGTCATTCTCCTTGGATATTACTAATCCAATCTCGGATGAATTGTTTCGTTCGTTTCTAATATGTCTTGTTCTAGAGATCTGCAAACCAAAGCTCTAATACCAATTGAGACGACCCAAACTCGCCCTTACGGGAGAGCCCGGATTAAGTTGAGAACACGACAAATCAGAACACAATAGAAGAACATTTCATTGCTATTACCATAATTTACATCAGAGTACAAGAATATACAGAGTATGAACAAATAATATACATTTGATAAATATCAGAGATTTATAAATTACAATGCAGCGAAAAATAATACAAAACACAACCGAAAGAAATACACGGATACAAAGCATTTTGAATATAGCTCCAGCTGTAAACCAGGATCCTGTGAATATAATATCTGCAAAACCAAAACTACTAGCTGCCTGTGTGGAAAATAGGAGCACCCATATTTTTGGTTAAAACAATAAACTCTAGGACAGTCATGTGACTGGTGTGAGAACTAAAACAGTTGTTAATTTGATTTTAAAGTTAGGTAAATCAAGGGACCACGTCGTATAACACGGAATGGGTTTACCGCCAAGAATACCAGTGCATAAAACAAATAGCACAATGCTAAATAAAGAACAATGAAGCCATCATAAGACTCAGGTCCCATTACACAATGTAATGCAAGCCGGAGGGTAGAGTTTTACCTTATAATAGCCAAATATGCTTGGTACGCGAAATTTATCTTTTATTATTACTAGTGCATATATATTTCAAAAACAATATCAATCATAATATATCAATCATAGACCACAAGAGCGTCCCATGCCACTATGCCGGCATATATAGTTTTACAATTACAACCGAAATGTCGTGCTGGAAAT
This sequence comes from Allium sativum, assembly GCA_030737875.1. NCBI lineage: Eukaryota > Viridiplantae > Streptophyta > Magnoliopsida > Asparagales > Amaryllidaceae > Allium > Allium sativum. The sequence goes on from CM060912.1 coordinate 620,824,680, forward strand.
TGGATTCCATCCGTGAACCGAGGCAAGGGATCGTCCTCACCGATTCGAGACAATCTAGCCAACCATGTCTCAGGATACAGCCGCAACTGTACCCTTAGGTAACTGCAGGGCTGGTCCACACTAAGTGCAAGGTGGAATCATAATTCCTGAACATGCGTTTCCCCGCCCTATGGTGCGCAAATCTGGTCAGTATGTCGACCAGAACATCCAACGGCCCCGTAGTGACAAATAATCGAGTTGCCTCTCTATCCATCAAGTAATATGCAACATTCACATGAGTAAAATATCTGGACTCCATACCATGACACCACTCCTAGCTAGAAAGAAACGCACTGTCCTCCTTGTAGTCCTTCTCCCGTTTCTGGTTCACACCGAGGGTGTGAGGCTTGCGAATTAACGCTACACAAAGCTATGCTATATTAAAGTCATGCTTTGATCATCAACCACATGACTCTGCTTTTCAACAGAAGCCTTGATCACTGCATCTCTGCATGCCACACGAGTAATTCATGCCATGTGATTGATGTCTATCGATATATAACCTCTGAGCTCGTACGTCTCAAAGAAGGGTGTTAAGCAAGAGAATAAATTCTCCGCCACCAAACATATATATATATTTAATAGAAATCAATCAACATAGAATAAAATCCAATGTCAGAAACATCCATTTACAGGTTCGTTCTGGGTCTGACCGAAACCAGAGGCACCTTAGTCCTCATCCCATATGTCCAATACAAGAGAGAGGCCCTTGCATATCTGGTCGATCTCCAAGTACGTCTGGACAATCACCACTTATTATCTTATCTTGGGTGTACAACCCAATTAAGGCATCAGTAATCATCCATATGATGTGAAGACCTCTGGTCTACAACCACCGTCTTCATCGTTGACTTATCGTCGAATCAGTTATTCAGAATGGGTATAAACCCGATCTTTCCGAATAACCCGCATATATTATAATCAAGTGATATAAACACAACATACGCCTCATTCTGATCCAGAATATTCTTTTGTTCAAATATTCATATCATTTAGGAAAGGTTCCCATTAATTTTATCAAAGATAAATTCTTTAAATTTATTCTTTAATCTTCCTTTGGATATCAAACCAAATTAAGGTTTATCCAAGCTAGTCGGGATTAGCGCACCTTACCGAAGTAATCATTTCTTTTATTATCCCAATCCCAACCAATTCATCCGATGGAGAAAATCTAGTTATACTCCATATCTAACACCACGGTGTTATCGCTAAATTTAATTACCATTTCACATTCATATCTAATTAAAGATTTAACTATCGCTTGGAGCAAAACTGGTGATACTCCATTCTCGCCCATTTTTTCAAAACCATAGTCATGTTACTACAACAAAGTACTTGTTCATTATTTTCCAACAACAAAGTCTAGATAAAAGCATAAACTGAAAAACTGAAATACATAAAGTACTATCCCCAAAATGAAGTGATAAACCATAGCTAGCTCAATGTCCAAAACCGTACATGAGCAAATCCAGTAAGCAAGCTGTAAAGATCCAAGCTAAGCTCCAATGTTCCCACCCTGAGAACCTGAGGGGTGGGGGGGGGGGGGAACGGAAGAAAAGAGGCGAAAGAAAACAGGTCAGTCAAAAAGACTGGTAAGCCCTACTACTATCTGTCTACGAACTAGTAAAGTTAACTGACATGAGAAGCTGAGATGGACATAAGGATAACAACATACTGGCATGATGATAAACTAACAAGATAGATAAAGGTGTCATCGCATAATTAAGGTTAAGTTTTGCACAACGGGTGTACTAGCATTCTAACATGTCAAGTAAAAACAAGAATTGATACCTTGGCCCAAGCTTGGCCCAACATCATGAGATGACCTAAATCAAGGTCCAACTACTCGGTCTAGTCGATCGGCTCCCTATAAGCCTAACTCGTCAAGTGTCGGTGTCATACGGCTTAATCGTGTAATGTAGTTGACTGTGCAGGGTCTACCCCTAGGGTGTATCAGGCCCTACGGTGTAACCCTCAGACACAATTCCAGAATGCACAGTCTAAACCTACCGGCCCCCGTGTTCAACTCCAGACTTAATGTGCATGACCATGGTCCGCCTGAACAACCGGTGCATCATTCAGCCGTCTCTTTTGGTCTCTTACAATCAGCCCAGTAATCGTGCCCCACCCTAGCCTAGTCCTAGGGTCTTATGATACTATCTAGAAGGTTACTGCTGAAAAGGACCACGCAACTAGGGTTTCTTAACGGGTTAAATGTGGTTAACCCGATCCAAACGTGGGTTAAATTGGTTAAGAGTACCCAAGGCTCCTGACTTAACCGCGATTAACCCATCAAGCCCAAATTGGTTAAGTATTAAGTGGAACATGACTTAACCCTAATCAGGAGGCATTCATTAACTTAATGCGCTTTAACCTCTCACATTAGACTTTGTTGTGGTTACTAGTTAAGCCGGGCGGGTCCGGGTAGCTTTACACCACAACTAGGTCTAACCTCGGGTTTGAGCACAACATGACCAACTTCTCACGTTGGGTCCTATTGTTTGTAGCTACTAGTTAAGCCGGGCGGGTCCGGGTAGATTTATGCTACAAACTCAACCCAACCTCGAGTTGGCCACTCTCATATTTTCTAAGTGTCATGTCCATTATGTTTCCAAAACATAATTACAAGTTAACATATCACGTCATGTTATAAAAATCATGTTCATGTCATAATTTTACCCAACCCCAACGTAATCCCATCGTTTACATACTCGCAACAACGCATAAAGGATAAAATAGGGAACTTGGCATAATCATGACAAAAAGGTGTTGAAGCCACAAGTTTATCATGGTGGCATATGAAGTGTACATATGTTCATATACTTGCATATTGCATTATTAGACTTCAAAAGCATGCATAAAACCAAACTTAGCATATGAGTGATACATGGTGATAAATGACATGTAGAAGTTGCTAGAAGTTCGCATTTAGCCTCACATGCAAGTTATCATAAGGGATATGATAACTTCCATGTTGCCAAAATGCAACCTTCAACATAAGGATTGAAGCTTTAAGCTCACAACTTCAAGTTTAACTTGCATAACATGATAACATGATCAACCCAAACATGCATATCATAATGATCAACCAAACTTGCATATAATGATCAACCAAACTTGCATATAATGATCAACCAAACTTGCATATCATAATGATCAACCAAACTTGCATATAATGATCAACCAAACTTGCATATAATGATCAACCAAACTTGCATATCATAATGATCAACCAAACTTGCATATAATGATCAACCAAACTTGCATATCATAATGATCAACCCCAAACTTGCATCATTCATTTAACTTTAGAGTTCAAAGAAAGAAAGTAGAAAAGGGCTTACAATGCTATGAAGACACAAATAAATATTTATTATAAAGATTGAGACGAAGCCCTTATGCAAGCACCAAAAACCTAAATATGCAAGCTCCAAATGAAAACCCTTGAGCCAAATCAATAAAAACCCTTACCTTGTAATAGAAATGTTGCAACTTGACTTGAATGCAAACTAAGAACACTCATATAAGCTTGAAAACACTTGTATGCACTCAAAATCTCTCATATAAATAACTTAGAAATTTTAGCATGAGAGTGGAGGCCATGAGAGGAACAATTTTGGCATAGTTTAGTTGTAGGAATGAATAATGATGATTTAGGCTAGGTTTAGGGGTCTTTTTATAGAGGATTAGGATAATATTAGCCATAGGATTAACCCTAGATTCAATCCAAGCCATCAAAGCATGTCTTGGGGAAGAAGTCAAGTGTAGGAACCATCTAGGGCCTTTAGATTAAAGCTGAACCATGAGAACCATTCAAATGCAAAATCTGCATTTGAGCGAATCGGCCCACGGGTTGACAGTCAAACACCCTGGATTAACCCCTAGTCGACCCAGCGGGCTTGGGTCGACCTCAAAAATCGGCCGGTTCGGTTATTCCCCTCTCCCAATTCGCTTTTTTGAACATTTTTGCATATTTATTTATTTAATTTTCAATTATATATATATATATCAATATATATATATTTCTCTGCGCAACCCATTTCACTTAATTAAGTATACATTAATTTGAATTTTCCGTGAAACTTCGCGAGGCCATATCTTGGTCATACGGACTTCGATTTTCGAAAACTCGGACTCTATTTCGCGTATTTTTCCGAGACGAACGCAATGGCACATCCCGTTTCCCTTGATTCAGATTTTACAGTTTAATTCTGCCTCCATTTATGTTATAATATGTTATTCAAAAATACGGGTTGTTACATTCTCCCCTCCTTAAAGGATTTCGTCCCTGAAATCTCCAAGTTAGGAAGAACGTATCCTACCATCCATCACCCATCTACTCAAAACATCATCCACGTGCAGTCATTGTCCTTAAAGGATTCTAAATGCTGTATGATCATATGCAAAGGTGTGTGTATATGTACTTATCTAATGCAAAAATCAGGCGGTTACTGATTCAGTAAACCTCCTTAATGCAAAGCATGTTAGTGAAATGAGTCCATATGTATGCAAATTCCTAACATAACTCATAGTCTTTACATGAGTGCACATAACATTCATCCATATGCAACATCCACGTGATAACATAACAAGTTTCATCCATGAATAAGCATAAACACTCATGCATATGCGGTATGAGAGTGTGTGAGCCGATCTTAGTGCCTAATGTGTATCATGCATCCACGAGTATCCACATGCAAACACTTGCAACCACTTGCAACCATCAAGCATAACATGTTTCAAATACATGTTTCATCCAAAGGGTTTCTACCTAAGGTCCTCATAACATGATTAACGAGATAATTAGACAAACAGGATAAACAAGGATAGCAAAAAGAAAGATATGCTACTTAGGAGAGAGGTTGAGAATGTGCCCTCAAAAAGAAATGGATAAAGCCCATGCATCTTCTCCTCGGTTTCCCAAGTTGCATCTTCGTCGACTTCACCCCACTGAACTTTCACCAATTTGACTTCTCGATTCCTTAGTTTCTTGATCTCCGTTCCCAAGATACGAATCGGAGCTTTTCTCAAGGTTGCTTCTTTCTCTACCTCAATATCTTCAAGAATGCTTGGTTCAACCACCTCAGCGGACTCATGTTGACACTTTCGGAGATGCGAGACATGAAAGACATTATGCACTCCTGCTAGCTTTTCGGGCAATTCCACCTTATAGGCCATCTTTCCAATTCTCTCTATGATGGGGAAGGGTCCTACGAACCTTGGTGCCAGCTTCCCAATTGCTCCAAAACGTACCACATTACGCAAAGGAGAAACCTTCACGAAAACCATGTCTCCCACTTCGAATTCCAAATCTGCCCTTCGCTTGTCAGCATAGGATTTCTGTCTATCTTGGGCCGCTTTCATCTTTCTTCTCACTAATTCAACTTTCTCGGATGTGTCCCGTATCATATCGGGCCCAAGTATAAGTCTATCTGTTGTCTCCCACCAACAAGTTGGTGACCTACATGGCCTCCCATACAAAGCTTCAAATGGTGCCATCCCTATGTTGGCTTGATAGCTATTATTATAAGCGAACTCTACAAGGGGAAGGTGGTCTTCCCAAGTACCACCAAAGTCGAGAACACAAAGCCTCAAAAGATCTTCTAGCACTCTATTCACCGTTTCGGTTTGGCCATCCGTCTGGGGGAGATAGGCTGTACTCAGATTCAATCGCGTACCCATTGCTTCTTGCAAACTGTTCCAGAACTGGCTAGTGAAAATTGGGTCACGATCGCTAATTATGCTAGAAGGAACTCCATGCAACCGCACTATCTTTCGAAGATAAACAGATGCTAGCCATGATACGGTCCTCTTGCTTTTCACCGGAATAAAATGGGCTTTCTTTATAAGTCTATCAATTATTACCCATATCCCATAAAGCCCAAATAGTTTGGTGACGAACATCTTCACCCCAACTATATCTCACAAACAGGCGAGTCATACTCCTTAGGGGGTTTGCAACAGATCTAAGATTGAGGATAGGACCGAGAGGATATACTTAAAAGATAGCATGCGAGTAAGCTCTACGGAACAATAGGGATCAAGGAAATACTCTTAGAAAGAGATTAAATGCGCATATCTAGTCTTTTATCTTCTAAGCCGCATTTTCTTGTGCTTAATCCCATCGTGCCCTGATCGTCTTTTAACTTCGCATTTCCGTAGTTCTTAATTCTTGTTCCCAAAATATGAGTTAGAACTCATTTCACCGTTGCCTCCCGTTCCACTTCCACTTATTCTTTGCCTAAAATACTTGGCTTAAACATAACTGCGTGCTCATGGTTTCATGCAAGCTTTCCAAGATTCGTTAGTGAATCTTGGATCCCATTTACATATTATAAGGTATCCCACGAAGAAAACTATCTCTTGAAAACAGTGCCAATCCACGTTGCCAAACTGGAGCTGAGGTAAGGGCTCTCTTGAGCCTTTGAAAAGCAAGCTCACACTCCAAGTCCCATGCAAAGACTAAGTTCTTCTTCGTCAACTTAGTAAGAGGGGTCGAAATCTTAGCGAAGTCCCTGATGAACTTCCTATAGTAGCCCGCCAAACCGAGAAAGCTTCTTACTTCGGTTGCATTCCTAGGAGTCTTCCAGTCTTGAACCACAACCACTTTCGCGGGATCCACCGCTATGCCTTGCTTAGAAACTATATGTCCAAGAAACCGAACTTCCCTTCTCCAGAAATGACATTTGGAGAACTTGGCTTTCAACTGATGCGCTCTAAGCGTATCCATCACTTCCTTGAGATGCCTTGCATGTTCTTCCTCATCCTTTGAGAAGATCAGAATATCATCCACGAAGACAACGACAAACTTGTTAAGGAACTCCCTGAACACCCTACTCATCAAGTCCACGAAGTATGCGGGTGCATTAGTCAAACCGAATGGCATGACAAGCCATTCAAAGAATCCATCTGGAGTCCTAAGCGCAGTTTTATCAATGCTATCCTCAGCTACTCTAAGCTGATGGAATCCGGTGGCTAGATCGAGTTGAGAGAAAACAGAAGCACCAAAAGAGATCATCAATCCTCGGTAACGGGTGCCTATTCTTCTTTGTCAGCTTGTTCAACTCTCGATAATCAACACATAGACGAAGCGAACCATCCGCCTTAGTAGCGAATACCACCGGAGCACCCCATTCAGAAATGCTTCACCTAAAAAAAATTTCTCAAGCAACTCCTTGATTTGCTTACTGAGCTCCCTTCTCTCACGTGGAGCCATGTGAATAACTGGCAATGATACTGGCTTGGCATTATCAACTAGATAAATGTAGAAATCTATCTCTCGTTTAGGGGGTAACCCCTTAACTTCTTCAAAGACATCGGGATAGTCTCGGACCACCCTTACAGATTACAGATCATCGATGGACGAGTAAAGAGATTCAAGATAACATAACATGACGGGACCTCTAGGGTTACAAGAAATTTCTAGGGTATTACTGAGGCGAGTCATGAGCCTCACCACCCTATGCTCACAATCGAGGATGGCTCCATAACTGGACAACCAATCCATGCCCAAGACCAACCCATATCCCGTGACCCCGAGAACCTAAACATTACACATGAATTCTATGCTCAAGATAGAGATTTTCAAATCCACACAAATCACAGGTAGATGGGCGGAACCCCCAATTGGATTTGAAACACAAACGGGATCCTCAGCTAAGCTAGTACTTAGGTGCAACCTTTCAACAATATCAGAAGAGATAAAACTATGCGATGCGCCAGAATCAAATAAGGTGCGAACAGGAAAATCAGAAATGTAAACATGAATTTCTATAAAACTCTACCTCGATCAAAAGCTGGAAGAGCGAGGAGAGCCTGCAATTGCCCTCCAGAGGGTCCTGCTTGCTGAGTTTGCCTCTTCCCTTGTCCTAGCTTTTTCGGGCAATCCTTGCTATAGTGTCCAGACTCTCCGCAATGAAAACACTCGCCTAACCTCCTCTTCTTCTTCCTGCAATCTTTGGCTATGTGCCCCTTGATCCTACAAAAGTTACATTTCCTCTTCTTATTGTTCTTGTCTCTTTTCTCGGTATCTTCCTTCTTGCCTTGGGACTCATTTGCCTTGACCTCCTTCTTGCCACTCTTATCTTCTTCTTGAAGCAGGGCCGTACTTACCAAACTCTCGAAGCTCGCTCCCAGAGGTATATGAGACATGGCCAAACCGCGCAATGGCTCATTCAATCCTAAAGCAAAGTGTAGGGCCTTCTTCCGAGCTGTGTTTACCAATTCTAGGCCGAACTGAGCAAGTTGATTAAACATATCCACGTATTCCCTAACTGTCATGTCCCCTTGCTTTAGAGATAGGAACCTCTCCATCTGAAGATTCTCTTCTGTCGATGATAGGAACTTTAGTCCAAACCTTCTCCTAAAGTCATCCCAAGTCTCAATTGGTCTAGTAGTGGTGGTGAATACCCACCAATAAGCAGCTTCCCCTTTTAATAGCCATACCGCCAGCAGAACTTTCCTACGATCTTCCACCTCAAAGATAGCAAAGAGGTCTTCAGTTTCCTTTAACCAGTTTCTTGCCTCCACAGAAGTCTCCGTTCCGACAAAATTCTTGCAACCCATCGCCTTAAAGTCTTTGCAAAGCTTCGCGAAATTCGCTTGTGTATGCTGAGGGGGAGGAGGAACCTCAGCTACGGGAGGAGGAGAGATGTTAGCGACGGGGGAAGGAGGAGGAATGGTTGCGGGGCCGGCTTCATTCGCCCTTGCCTCCATAAACCTCCGGAACCAGACGGGTACTTGAACGCCTTCAGGGATGTTAAAGCGATCGACCATACTAAAACGAAGAAAAAGATAGATTCAGAACAAAGAAACGAAGGATAGTGCTATGGCTTTTGGGGAATAGCCTTTTAAAATAAACTAGACTTTTCTTGGAAAATACTTAATTGGTTTTGAAAATAGTTTTTCAAAAGGTGAATTTTAAAAACACTTTTGCTCAATTCTTGTAAACCTTATGCTCTGATACCAAATGTAACAGCCCACCTCCGCCAGGGCCACTCTTGCAAGGACAATGGCTTTGGAGGGGCGTTAAACAAGGTAAACATGCATGCAGATATCACAAGACAGAACATATAAGTAAAACAGAGTAGTAAAGCGGCGGATAAATCTTAGCATTTCAAAACCATAGTCATGTTACAACAAAGTACTTGTTCACTATTTTCCAACAACAAAGTCTAGATAAAAGCATAAACTGAAAAACTGAAATACATAAAGTACTATCCCCAAAATGAAGTGATAAACCATAGCTAGCTCAATGTCCAAAACCGTACATGAGCAAATCCAGTAAGCAAGCTGTAAAGATCCAAGCTAAGCTCCAATGTTCCCACCTTGAGAACCTGAGGGGGGGGGGGGAACGGAAGAAAAGAGGCGAAAGAAAATAGGTCAGTCAAAAAGACTGGTAAGCCCTACTACTATCTGTCTATGAACTAGTAAAGTTAACTGGCATGAGAAGCTGAGATGAACATAAGGATAACAACATACTGGCATGATGATCAACTAACAAGATAGATAAAGGTGTCATCGCATAATTAAGGTTAAGTTTTGCACCATGGGTGTACTAGCATTCTAACATGTCAAGTAAAAACAAGAATTGATCCCTTGGCCCAAGCTTGGCCCAACATCATGAGATGACCTAAATCAAGGTCCAACTACTCGGTCTAGTCGATCGGCTCCCTATAAGCCTAACTCGTCAAGTGTCGGTGTCATACGGCTTAATCGTGTAATGTAGTTGACTGTGCAGGGTCCACCCCTAGGGTGTATCAGGCCCTACGGTGTAACCCTCAGACACAATTCCAGAATGCACAGTCTAAACCTACCGGCCCCCGTGTTCAACTCCAGACTTAATGTGCATGACCATGGTCCGCCTGAACAACCGGTGCATCATTCAGCCGTCTCTTTTGGTCTCTTACAATCAGCCCAGTAATCGTGCCCCACCCTAACCTAGTCCTAGGGTCTTATGATACTATCTAGAAGGTTACTGCTGAAAAGGACAACGCAACTAGGGTTTCTTAATGGGTTAAATGTGGTTAACCCGATCCAAACGTGGGTTAAATTGGTTAAGAGTACCCAAGGCTCCTGACTTAACCGCGATTAACCCATCAAGCCCAAATTGGTTAAGTATTAAGTGGACAATGACTTAACCCTAATCAGGAGGCATTCATTAACTTAATGCGCTTTAACCTCTCACATTAGACTTTGTTGTGGTTACTAGTTAAGCCGGGCGGGTCCGGGTAGCTTTACACCACAACTAGGTCTAACCTCGGGTTTGAGCACAACATAACCAACTTCTCACATTGGGTCCTATTGTTTGTAGCTACTAGTTAAGTCGGGCGGGTCCGGGTAGATTTATGCTACAAACTCAACCCAACCTCGAGTTGGCCACTCTCATATTTTCTAAGTGTCATGTCCATTATGTTTCCAAAACATAATTACAAGTTAACATATCACGTCATGTTATAAAAATCATGTTCATGTCATAATTTTACCCAACCCCAACGTAATCCCATCGTTTACATACTCGCAACAACGCATAAAGGATAAAATAGGGAACTTGGCATAATCATGACAAAAAGGTGTTGAAGCCACAAGTTTATCATGGTGACATATGAAGTGTACATATGTTCATATACTTGCATATTGCATTATTAGGCTTCAAAAGCATGCATAAAACCAAACTTAGCATATGAGTGATACATGGTGATAAATGACATGTAGAAGTTGCTAGAAGTTCGCATTTAGCCTCACATGCAAGTTATCATAAGGGATATGATAACTTCCATGTTGCCAAAATGCAACCTTCAACATAAAGCTTGAAGCTTTAAGCTTTAAGCTCACAACTTCAAGTTTAACTTGCATAACATGATCAACCCAAACTTGCATATCATAATGATCAACCAAACTTGCATATAATGATCAACCAAACTTGCATATAATGATCAACCAAACTTGCATATCATAATGATCAACCAAACTTGCATATAATGATCAACCAAACTTGCATATAATGATCAACCAAACCTGCATATCATAATGATCAACCAAACTTGCATATAATGATCAACCAAACTTGCATATCATAATGATCAACCCCAAACTTGCATCATTCATTTAACTTTAGAGTTCAAAGAAAGAAAGTAGAAAAGGGCTTACAATGCTATGAAGACACAAATAAATATTTATTATAAAGATTGAGACGAAGCCCTTATGCAAGCACCAAAAACCCAAATATGCAAGCTCAAAATGAAAACCCTTGAGCCAAATCAATAAAAACCCTTGCTTTGTAATAGAAATGTTGCAACTTGACTTGAATGCAAACTAAGAACACTCATACAAGCTTGAAAACACTTGTATGCACTCAAAATCTCTCATATAAATAACTTAGAAATTTTAGCATGAGAGTGGAGGCCATGAGAGGAACAATTTTGGCATAGTTTAGTTGTAGGAATGAATAATGATGATTTAGGCTAGGTTTAGGGGTCTTTTTATAGAGGATTAGGATAGTATTAGCCATAGGATTAACCCTAGATTCAATCCAAGCCATCAAAGCATGTCTTGGGGAAGAAGTCAAGTGTAGGAACCATCTAGGGCCTTTAGATTAAAGCTGAATCATGGGAACCATTCAAATGCAAAATATGCATTTGAGCGAATCGGCCCACGGGTTGACAACCAAACACCCTGGATTAACCCCTAGTCGACCCAGCGAGCTCGGGTCGACCTCAAAAATCGGCCAGTTCGGTTATTCCCCTCTCCTAATTCGCTGTTTTGAACATTTTTGCATATTTATTTATTTAATTTTCAATTATATATATATATATATCAATATATATATATATATATATATATATTTCTCTGCGCAACCCATTTCATTTAATTATGTATACTTTAATTTGAATTTTCCATGAAACTTCGCGAGGCCATATCTTGGTCATACAAACTCCGATTTTCGAAAACTCGGACTCTATTTCGCGTATTTTTCTGAGACGAACGCAATGGCACAGCCCGTTTCCCTTGATTCAGATTTTACAGTTTAATTCTGCCTCCATTTATGTTCTAATATGTTATTCAAAAATACGGGTTGTTACATCCAATCTCTGATGAATCCTTTCGTATGGTTCTAATATGCCTTGTTCTCTGAGCTTTGTAAACTAAAGCTCTGATACCAAATGAAACGACAGGGAATTTCACTCGATCCGAATCGATTGCTAAATCGACCAAGACCGTTCGAAACCCCTGATAGTTTTGAGAACACGACAAACCAGAATGCAAATAGAAGAACATTTCATTGTACATTGCAATAATTCCATCATAATACAAGAATACTATAGAGTATGAATAAATATTACACAAAAAATATCAGAGATTTAAATTACATTTAAATACATTGCAGCGGAAAATAATACAAAACACAACTAGATGTAATACGCGGATACAGAGCTTTCCGAGTATTCTTCCAGCTGTAAATCAGGATCATGTGAATATAAATCTGTAAACCCAAAACTACTAGCTGCTCGTGTAAAAATAAGGGCACCTAGAGTTTAGGTTAAAATAATAACTTCAGGTCAGTCATGTGACTGGTGTGAGAACTAAAACAGTAATTTAAAGCTTTACTTTAAATCTAATATATCAAGGGACCACGCCGTATAACACGGAACGGGTTTCCTCCCAAGAATACCGGTGCATATAACAAAACATCGTAATGCTTTTTAGAAAAATGAAGCTATTATAAGACCCATGATCCATTACACAATGCAACACAAGCCAGAGGATAGGGTTTTCCCTTATAATAGCCAATCATGCTTGGTACGTTAAAAACAAATCATTTGATACTATTATAAGTGTATAGTGTCAAAATAATTTCAATCGTAAATATCAATCATAGACGGCATGGGTACCATATATCATGTCGCCATACTAGGCTTTACAATCAAAACTGCAAAGTCACGTATTTGAAAATTGGATTTCCATCTGTGGACCGAGGCTAGGGATCGTCCTCTATCGATACAAGACAATCTAGCCTACCATGTCTCAGGACCAGAGCTCGAGTGACCCTTGGATCGTCAGGGCCGGTCCACCGATGTGGATTAAAATGCCTGAACACTGCGTTCCCCCGCCCTTTGGGGCTAAAATGAGTCCTATGACTCCATCGGCTCCACATAGTCACCGATATATCCGAGGCGCCTCGCAACAGCAACAACCACACATGTGAAAATAATATAAATGTCAAGGTTGGTAGGTCACTGACACTACCCTAGCTAGAAGGAAACACATGCATTCCCTGAGGTCCTCTCCCGTTTCTGGTTCACAACTGGGGTGTGAGGCTCGTGAATCAAGGCTACACAAAGTTATGCCACATAGGCCGTGCTTTGATCATCAACCACAAGGCTCTGCTTTTCAACAAAAGCCTTGATCATTTTCCACTTAGGTATGCCACACAGGCAATTCACTCCATGCGATTGATATCCATCAATATATAACCCCTGAGCTCGTACGTCTCAGAGAAGGACTTAAGCAAGAGAATAAATTCTTCGCCGCCAAATAGATATATATTTAATAAAAATCAATCACACAGAATAAAATCCAATGTCAGACACACAGTCCATTTACAAGTTCATTATGGGTCTGAACGAAACCGGAGGCACCTTGTACCTCGCATATCCATCGATCTCCAAGTACGTCTGGACGATCACCAATTGATTCCCTCCTCTTGGGTGTACAACCCAATCAAGATCATCAGTAATCACCCAAACGATGTGAAGACCTCCGGTCTTCGACCACCGTCTTCATCCTCGACACCACGTCGAATCAGTTATTCAAAATGGGATAAACCCGGTCATTCTGAATAACTCGCGTATATAATAAACAAGTGTTACACAAATACAACATACGCCTCATTCCAATTCAGAATATTCTTTTTTTCAAAAATTCTTATACTTTGGGGAAAGATTCCCATTAATTTTATCAAAGATAAATTCTTTAAATTTATTCTTTAATCTTCCTTTGAATATAAATTCAAATTAGTGGGGATTAGCGAACCACACCGAAGTAATCATTTATTTTATTTCCCAATCCCAACCTATTCGTCCCATGAAGTAAAACTGGTCATACTTCATGTCTAACACCACGGTGTTGTCGGTAAATTCAATTACTGTTGACACATTTTTTGGCAAAAGCTGTCATACATGGAATTCCTGAATGATAACATGCCCAAGCGATGGAAACAACGTCAGAAGACATTGAGAGATTAGGTCAAAATCGCATCCTCAACATAAACAGGTCCGAAACTCCTATCAGACGACCTATTTTGGGTCCGAAAACAGCGATTACGAAGTTGAGCTCGGTAACTTTTGTAGATCTCTGAGTTAGCTTCATTTTGAGCTTCGGTTTGGCTCAATCGGACTTACGTTTTGAAAGTCATGCCCATTTCCGTGAGTGGGTGTAATCTAGCATCGAAGACTCAGAACCATCCCACCGGATCGCTCCCATCGGCTCGCCCACGACTGGATCCCCCCTCGGATCGCACTCCTGCATCACGATCCGATCCGTACTGTGTCACCTTCAGCGCCCAAGCACCACGACCGGATTGGCTCGCCCTGTCTCCTCACGATCCGATCCCATGAACACGAACCGACCTTCAGACCTGCTGATACGCGCACTGTTTTGACCTGTTCTCAAGGCTATTTATGCTCCTACTTTCTTGGATCGTCTGCCACGTGCCCCATCACAATCCGGTCAACCCAGAAGTTCTCTTACAGCTATAAATACACCATTCAAAGGCATTTTCAAGGACTTTGGGCCATTCTTCTTCACTGCTTCCACCATTACTGAAGTGCAAGGACTTTGCACTTTCCTACAGTCAAATTCTTCTCTTTTTGACACAATTAACACGTGGATTACCTGTATAAACCCTTGTAACCTCAATTAACACACGGATTGTGTGCTTGCATGTAACTGATTCTTGTAATCTGTCAGTATAACAATAAGATTATAAAGTGGACGTAGGCTACATCTACAGCCGAACCACTATAAAAACTTTGTGTGTCTCCTCTTTATTTACTGTTTTCTGCATTCTGTGATCTGTGATATGCATTTGGGTGTTAGGCCCAGATTTTAGTCTAACAATTACCATTTCACATTCAAATCTAATTAAAGATTTAACTATCGCCTGGAGCAAATCTGGTGATACTCCATTCTCGATCACTTCAATCTAATTAAAGATTCATTAAAACTCCACTTAGTTTTAATCTTCCCAAAAATCAATATCCTGTCTTTAACTGGGTTAAAGAACCAATGTCATCTAAAACACGGTTCACGATAAACCCAAAATCACATTCCATTAATTATCAGGTTAAAGAACAAGTGTTATTTAAAACACCGTTCACGATAAACCCAAAAATCAATTCAAATTCAATTCCAATTAAATATCATTTAATTGGCATACTTCATTAAATCTAAATAAAAAGATTTAATCTTTTTCTCAACTGGGTTTAAGAAAGTGTTAATGAAGACACCATTCACGACAAACCCACATCACATTTGATATTAAATTCAAGGCTCTGAATAGAAAATATATCGGCTTATATTCAATATCAAATTCTACGACCAACAAATATCGTATCGGAAATAACGATATAAATATATCTTTCAAATTTCAATAACAATATCTGTATAATCACGAAATCCAGCATCGAAATATTCCATAGACAATTTCGATTCAAATCCATTCCAATTTATATATTGGAAATTCTGGTTATTTTCAAAACCATTTCAAATCCACTTTATTTATTTTAAAAATAAACGGGATGATAATTCTAGTTCAAAACTAGTTCATTTCAATAAAAATCTATTTTTATCTTTTCAAATTTGGAATTTTTCATCCCAATTCTTTCTAAATCATTTCTTATGATTTTACACAAATTATTACTATTTTTAATAATTTTATCAACGCCCGTACAGTCGATTTCCATCAACGGCCATCGAACTGCACTTACAGCGACCTTTTCCAAAATTGATTTGGACATAATTCCAAATACAACCGTTAGATTTCTAATTTCTAATATTCGTTAGAAAGCTCTTTTCTATACGAACCCAACGGTTCTAGTTTTAGGAGAATCCGACGGTCGGATCTCCCGTAACGTCATTCAAAGTCAGTGGTCGAAATTCGTGAACTACCGCAGCGCATCGCGTTCTATTCAGGCCATTGTATATATATATATAATATATTTCGTCGAATTCCTTTTAAAACGTATTTTATAAGTCGTTTTAAATTCGTTTCCGAAACAATTTCAACATCATATTCAATTTCAAATCAAAATTGAATATTCCACATCATCGATATACAAATGATAATATTTTCAAAACGTTATATTTTGAAATCACTTCCTTTTCTACAATCATTATAAAAATGAATAAAATCGATATAAATATCGTTCACGTCAAAATTGCGTCAATCTAATTAACACGGCTTTATATATTTCAATAACTTAGTTATTCTATTCAACAAATGAATATTTTCTTCAACACATGAATTTTCTTTTATTCAACACTTGAATATAGAATATTATTCAACACAAGAATTTATATTTTTTATTCAACACATGAATATTTATTCTATTTAACACATGAATTTTCTTTCTATTCAACAAATGAATTTTCTTTCAATTCAACACATGAATTTTCTTTCTATAATATTCCTTATTTTCCAAATTGGAATGAGACCCATTCAATTACCATATAACGTTAATTATATGGATTCCCTACAACATATGTATATAATAGCAACGATAAATCATCAACCATCATCCAGAGTGCACCACGCAACTGCATAAGCATTAAATATCAATAATTAACGCTTACACAGTCTGTCAACCCATCGATTGACATACAACTAAATAATCGGTATTAGTGTACGTCAAATATCATCCCAATACCCGTGTGGAGTTTCAAATCAACAAACATATAGAATATTATTCAACACAAGAATTTATATTTTTATTCAATACATGAATATTTATTCTATTCAACACATGAATTTTCTTTCTATTCAACAAATGAATTTTCTTTCTATTCAACACATGAATTTTCTTTCTATAATATTCCTTATTTTCCAAATTGGAATGAGACCCATTCAATTACCATATAACGTTAATTATATGGATTCCCTACAACATATGTATATAATAGCAACGATAAATCATCAACCATCATCCAGAGTGCACCACGCAACTGCATAAGCATTAAATATCAATAATTAACGCTTACACAGTCTGTCAACCCATCGATTGACATACAACTAAATAATCGCCCGTGTGGAGTTTCAAATCAACAAACATAGATTTTTATTTGTGCAGTTGGGCGATGTGTAAAATTTATCGTCCCAATCAATATCGGTCAAATCTGTGTATATAAACAAATCGTCCAATTTGTTTATTACTATTTATTTTATATACACATTAAAAATCATATTTTTAACTATAAAATATTTTCCACTATAAAATATTTTATTTCATTCCACATCACACAATCAAATTTCACAAAACAGCAATCAAATAAACAAGTCATCCATGGTCTATGGACGACGGGTGTCGGGTGCTACTAAGCACCGTGTGCATCCTAGTATATATTTCAACTAGAAAATAAATTAAAAGTGATGACTTCTCACCAAGAGCTAAACCAAATGCCAAGACTCTTCATATGTAGGAAATCTTCATCGCGTCTCCAACGAGATCTGCTTCACATGGTATATGTTAAAAACCATGTTTTTAACATCGCTATATATATATATAGAAAATCACATTTTTATACCGCTACCATATAGGTAAAAATCAATCATTTTATTGCTAATGAATATCTTAAAAAATAATCCATTTTTACGTTATCATTCAAACGATAAAAATCCCCTTTTTACTTCGCTAACTTCATGATAAAATTCATATTTTATTTTCCTTTCATACATATGAAAATCCTATTTTTACTTCGCTTCCTGGATAATAAAAATCATATTTTTATTATCTCTGTAATATAAAAATCATATTTTTAACCACCGAAAAATAGTGTTTTTAAACACTTAAAAATCGTGTTTTTAACCACTTAAAAATCATGTTTTTAACCACTTAAAAATCATGTTATCACTCCTCTTTATTTAAGCAAAAATCGAATGGGAAGAAACTCACCTTTGGCTGTGAAGCATCAAATAGAGGCGGCGAGACCATCGAACCGGGTTACGTTGTTTGCTGAACGAAAAAAAAGGAGGGCCAAAGAGCATCTTGTGGCCAACGCGAGGTGGAGACAATGGTTTCTGGGGCTCGCGGTTTTCAGGTGGGAGGCGGGGAGGTTCGACTGGGTGCGGTGGTGCTGCGACCAAGCGGTTGTGGCGAGGGGAAGGGCTGGCGACGGTTTCCAAGGGGGGTTTGGGCCTTCGGTCCTCGTGAATCGAGGAAGAGGGAGAGAGGCGCAGCAGAGGGTAGGGTTGCGGTGGCGCCGGCGCTGGCTGCCTGACGGTGGGTGGCGGCCAAGAGGAAGGGCGGTGGGTTAGGTTACGGGAGGGAGTGGTTTTTCGTAATTGGGGTGGGGGGGAGGGGGTTGATCGAGGGAAATGAAATGGGGAGGTCTTAAGTGAAATAGGATTTTATATTTTATTTTATATTATTATTTTTCTTTAGAAAGTTGACTTTACATTTGAACTCAAAATGAGGCCCACCGACTGTCGCCCCTAGCTAATTACCCCCATTCCGAACACAATGGGATATGTATCGTTAGCCAATTTTATCGTTTCATTCAGTTTTCATCAAAATCAAAATATAAATCTATATATTGAATTTGAACACACATTTCAATTTACCGGGGGCTACATACGGCCTCTAAAAAATTCACGAAAATTATCTTCTAGCATCGTATTGACGATATTGTCTAATAAAACTAATTTCGTTGAATTCTGAGAACGTTTGAAAAATTGTCATTTTCTGGTCGATCGAAATTGACTGAAACTGTCAAAACATGTTTTACTTTGCCACGCTCACATATTGATTCAAAAAATTAGAAATTTTGGAATCTAGCAATAACTTAACATTCTGGTTCCAACAAAAGTGGTTTCGTCGAAAACAGAGGTCGTTTGCAAAATGGCTATTTTTAAGGGCCGAAATTCCATAGCGACTATTCTGAATTTTCATCTGGGCATAAATTTTTATTCTCGCTATAAAATTTTGATTTTTCGGATTCGTTGGAAAAATATTCTCTAATAGATTCTAATATTTTTGGTTTCACTAAAATTCGGTTTATTTTGAATCTTGTACATTCATTTGAACTTCGAAATCGAATTTTGAAACTACCGCGCCATTTTCAATTCCTTTTATAATTATAAATAATTATTTATATTCTAACGTCGATTCAAATAAATATATATGTTCTAATTCTATTCAAAATAAATTTCTCGTCATTATTATTTAAAATAATTCATTTAAATATTCAAAATTCACTAAAATTGCCAAAATAAAAATTTAAAATTGGCTCGGATTTCCGGGTTATTACACTCGAGCTCTCGCTGCTTCCTTGGTGCCATACGGCGAAGTGGCATCACTATAGGTCTGGCATCTTTCACTAAATCAATACAGAACTCAATCTCTCGGTATGGTGGAAGTCCGGTCTCGAAGACGTCCGGATACTGGCCAGCCACGGGCACATCTGACAACTCATCATGCGGGAGGTCGAGGGAATTTAGAAAACTAGCCATTACCCCATCAATAGGTAGACCACCAAACACTACTATGCGCCCATCATCCGCTCTACCTGTCACCAAAAAGCCCTCACAGTCTACCACCACCCCGTATCTTTGGAGCCAATCAACTCCCAAAATAATGCCAAACCCAGTAAAGCCCAAAACAAAGCAATCACAAACAAACATGCATCCATGACTCGATAAGACCACATTACGACAGATCATACAAAGGCTAGTCGAACCACCAATCGGGTTCGTCACTGCTAAAGGTCTATCGACTATCTCGGGTTCCAATCCCAACCTATCTACCAGGTCACTAGATATGAAGGAACGGGAAGCTCCGGTATCAAACAATACTTGAGCAGGAACATCATAGACAGAAAGCATACCTTGAATGACGACATTCTTTCCTTTTTCCGCCGTAGTTGGGGCATTCGACGAAGAAGGAACAACATTGATAGCATATGCTTTCACAATCTGCTTTTATTTAGGAGGTTGCGGATACTTATCCTTGTGATGTCCCACTTGGCTACAGTTGAAGCACTTCCTTTCCGCTGGCTTGGCCCGACATTCTTTGGCATAGTAGCCCTTCTTACCACAGCTGAAGCACTCAACATCTTTCTTATTCTTTTCTTCTAGCCATCCTTGTTTTGATTCTGCTTTCTCTTATTTTGAGAACCATTCTTGCCTCCACCGCTTACTTGCGGCTTTTGCTCCTCTGCAGATGCAACCTCATTCTTCGACTTAAGTTATAGACTCTCTGATCTTAAAGCTTTCCCCACAATCGATTCAAATGTCTCATCGATGTGGTTAATAAGCCTTTCCCCTAAGTACAGAACAAAGCTTGTTATGAACTTCTCATTTTTCTTCTCGGGAGTGTCAATGAGAGATAATCTATACTTCGATAAAGTATCGAACTCTGCAATGTACTCCGAGACTGCCCTACCATTCTGCTTAAGCTCCAGAAATTTCCTAAACAACTCTGACTTCTGGGCAGCAGGGATGAACTTATCACTGAATCAGGCCTTAAACTCATCCCATGTAACTTGATCCTCTGGAGTAGCTACCTTAATAGCATTCCACCAATTCATTGCACGTCTGTGTAGCTGACGGGATGCTAACTTCCTCTTTATCGCATCCTCGATACTCAAGTCTTCGAAGATACGCTCACAGCTATCCAACCAATCCTGAACTTCTATAGCCGACTCCGTTCCATGGAACGACTTTCCACCACGACTAGTGTAATCCTTGCAAAGCTTGGCAAAATTGGCTCTAGGCGCCTGCACCGCTGCACCACCACCATTAGCAACATTGGGAACTGCCCTCGGAACGTCCCTAAGCATCTCCCTCACGAAGTCAGTGAATATAGTCCTCATGTCAGGAGAATTCCCAATATTGGGTCCTTTACCAGCACCTATCGTATATCCGCTCATCGTTCAATCTGTAAAGAGAAACGATTAACCATCCTCTTTGTGGTGTCAGTGCAGCGCGACTTCATCCTTAAATATACTAGTAGTATATATATAGCTTTTGAAAACCAAAATAATCACAAATACGCGCTCTCATATACGTATTATCTCTCCCTAGTGTCTTTCCCTAGGTTAACTACGCAACCTAGAGCTCTGATACCAAATGCGATGGCCCACCCCGCACCAGCCGACATTTCCAATGAAAGTGCATTGTGCCATTGTCCGACTAGCACAGGATGGTCACTAAAGAAAGGAAAAGAAAGGAATTTGAACTAACAAGGAACCTGTAGAATGTTTCACAGTGCATGGAATAAAATATAATAATAACATACTTGACATAAAACAAGCGAGATAGTGCATAAGCTGAAAACTGAACCATAATTATCATAGCAATGGAAATCCAAAATACAGCTTATGATCCATAACCATTATTACAACTTCAAAATACTATCTCTAAAGCATAAGAAAGGAGAGGTACACTACTAATGCCCAAAGCAGTGACCATCAACAACACAGGGAGAATATATGTAGATAATACGTAGGAGCCTCCTGCTCGTCCCCGGATCAGCTACTCGTGAATAACCAGCTAACCTGTCTCTAGTCTGCTCGTTTAAGAGCACCCAGAGTAATAAGAAGAGACATAAAACTCTGGGTCAGACAAAAGTTTGGTATAAGGATAAGCAGCAAAACAGAACAATAACAGGTATACTAAACCATACCTGAACCTGGACCTGCAACCAAAGAGTTAGCACTGCATACTGTACAATACTCTAAGGTGCCACTAACATATGGTGTAAAGAATACGGGGGTGGGGGTGTGCATGTCATAGTGATGGCAAACAATCAAGCATAACAACCATCCTCAATTCTCTCACTCAGTGCGTAAAGTATACGATATCTACCACTTTGACCACCCAATCCCTTGCTACGATCACTGTTCCCCATGGAGTCATAACGACACAATTGCACTGATCCATAGCTGCTAATACTTTGCTATGTCCACTCTGCCTCATGAAGTCATGATGGCTCCACTGCACCATCTTTCCGTGGTGAGTCAAAGCTATAGACGTCTATAACCCCTTAGCACATGTCCCGCAGCAAAGCCCAACTCATGAAGTCAACCCGTTGATTCCATTTGGATCCTGAGTAATAACCTACCATTTGGACTTCCTTTGCATCTCGGGTTTTGGTCAGATTGGAGTTGGTCTTCAGAAGAGTCATCGTGTAATCGTAGCTCCAATCTGATTCGATTCAGCCTCCAGATGCGGTTCGGTTCGGCGTTCCACTTCAGTTAGTTCGATTCGAATACATCGCCCCTAGGCTTCCCGTTCGGTTCAGTGTTCCACTTCAGGTCGGTTCGGTTTAGTGGTCTCCATCTGGTTCGGGTTGCCACCTTCCAATCAGCTCGGTTTGAATACTCCAGTTCCTCTTGCCTCGTCCAATCCCGTCCCCTAGCTCTAGTCCGATCTGATCCCCATGCCAAGCTTCAGCTCCTTTTCTCCGATCCGATCCGCAGCCCCTTCCTCGCTCCCTATCCGAACCCAACTCCAGCTCTTATGCAAACGGCCTTCCTTCTTGCCAAGCCTCCTTTAGTGCAAAGTCCCGATCCGGATCGGATCCTCTTGCCCAGTTCTCTTATCCGATCCGAGCCCCCTAACCCGATCCGATCCGAAACCCTGCACTACTTCCTACAACTTTTTCAGCGACTGTTTTACGTCGGTTTCGACCATTCTAACTGTTCTAATCAATTACAAAACATATCATATAGTCATAGCAACATATAGAGTTGATCACAAACACTAAAACAACAATTTGATAGGTTAAAACGGATCAAACATAGCCAAAATCCCATAATTTCCCTTAAGCATGTTAAAGCAAAACTAATGATAGGATTAGTAAAACTTAACCAAACTAACCCAAATTTCTAACAGAGGTCTAAAAAAATATTTTGAAATTTATAAATATTTTTCTAGAATTTAATCATGTTTAAATTTGCTAATTAACACTAATTACCCTTAATTAACCATAATTAGCGAGGAACTATGCAAATCACTCACCTTTGCCACAAATAAACTTTAGATCTGAAATGATTCACTATTTGTCACGAATACTGATGTCTAACAACAGTTCTAACCTTGCTTTGGTGCTATTTTTCCTTAATTTGGTGAAGATTAGGCTACTTGATTAGAAAGTGATTGGAGGTGATTCTAGATGTTGGAGGCCATTACTAGGGTTCCAAGAATGAAAGTGGCGGCTGAAAATTTGTCTAAAGAAATGTTTTCTAACCCTGATCAGCCTCTATATACCCCTAATCCCAATATCCCCCAATGGACCCTACTGTTAACTACCCAATTAAGCCCGGTTAAGCTGTTGTTGACCTTCTAAACCTAAAATCAGCCATATCTCCCAAACGGTAATTCCGTTTTTCACATATGACCACTCTACGGAAAGGTAAACCATCATCTGGACCTAATGGAAGTGGTTTGAGGTCAAAATTCCTTTCAATCAAAAGTTACGGTCGAAACAAGATCAGCTAGGGGCAAAAAGGTCATTTAAAAATCGGCAAAAATCATGAACATGGGAAATGACCCCAATAGTTGTCTCCTAAAGTTACATGACTATACGACTTCGTATGTGAAAGAAATTAATATTCTACGATCTTTCGATGCGTAGAATGCGGATCGTTACAAATGTATATCCCCTTTAAAAACAAAAGTGTACCATAATCGAAGGAACCAACTGGCATAGCTTTCCAACGTTAAATAAAATATCAACATATTGATATTTTATTTACCCAAATAATGGTTTCCCCTTTTTAACGTTCTAAGTGTGTGCCTCGGGTTATTACAACGTTAGCAATGATTTTAAATTGTATTTAAAATCATAAACCATGATTGGCAACTAGTAATACGTCGCTGCTACCCAAGTTATAACAAGATCAATTTAGTCCCTTTTACCAATATGTCCAGGATTAAGCTCGCGACATGGAACGTATCATTCTCTTTATAATTTAATCACTTTATCTTGATCGATGAGTAGACTATTTAAAACAAATCAATATTTGAGGACGAGCATGCATTTCATAGTCTTACTAAATCAAGAGGCCCATGGATATCACTACATATATAGTGTAGGGTTAAATTCCATTTAGACCATTCATAATTTTCATTCAATTCGAGATATATCCAATAATTACCTTTATCATTTACTCGATTAAAAATAACTTTTGATTATATCAAACACAAATATCCTCGAATAAAAGTATAATGATTTCACGTTTAAGGACCATTACATCATTGTCACTATGAGAATAACTTATGATGCAGTTAATTATGTTCCATGTAGTTTTCTCATGGTGGGTCATCCCAATATGCAATTCTCCATGTAACGAACCGAGTTTCCGTATTATCTCAGTTGACTACATACATCACACGTCCAATCTAAACATCACAGAAATACGAATCATTTTTTTAAGAAGAAAAAGGTAGAAGAAGAATAGAAATAGCAACACAGAATCTCGCATCGCAATGGAACAAAATATAATATATCATAACTTATGAAATACAAAATTTTAACTGTATAACATATCATCATCAGAGTACAACATTTATAACACAGTGGAAATAAAAATACTATATATCTAACACTGAAGCCTCCTGATCCAAGCTACTTTAGTTAGATCTGTAAAAAACCTGGACTACTTGACTGCCCGTACAAGTTTGGGCACCCAAGAGTTTAGGTAAAATAAAACAAAATAAACTCTGGGTCAGTCATGGGACTGGTATGAGTAAACAATTTAAAACAGTTTGAGAAAATAAATGATATCTTATAAGACCACGCCGTATAACACGGAACGGGTTTTTTCCTTATGAGAATCCAAAAGACTTGACTTGACTTTCAAAATCCTTTTGAAAGAAACAATAATCTTTATATCAAACTCTTGATATTACAATAGTGTCTAAATCAAATAAATAACAATCTAGTGGAACGCTTTCATTTCACGCTCCATATATATGTAATATACAATCAAAACCACGAGCACTTATTGGATAATGAATTTCCAACTATGACAAGGTATGGAACCACCTTCCGGTAGTGTAACTCAAGAGAAGAATACACTAGGTTCAACAAGAATATCTTGTAACCCGACAACACATGACCGACCACTCATTTCGCTTGAGTGTAGCGAATGTATATCAACAGTTGGGATCAGTAGCCGTTTCCCGAATGGGATAGCATCGAATAGAATAAGGAATTAGATGAACCTCTAGATAGGTGATAATACACCCTAATGGGAGCTACCCACATAGCCCTGCTGCCTGCCCGATTTTTGTCATTTCTCGGTTGTTGAGGCCTGAGGCTACGGTTTACTTATCATTCACAGATAGTACAATCACTTTGAATGTCACATTGTCAGGTCCGTTGATCACTAATTGATTGTACAAATATATTCTGGATATTATGCTAAGAGAATAAGTTCTCCGCCACCATATATATCTATACAGACCAACATATTCGATCATTGGAAATACTCTGTCAGACACTTGTCCATATATGTTCGTTCTCGGACTGAACGAAACCGAAGGCACAATTTCCATTAATCCATCTTAGGCAATTTCTACCTAGGATTAACAGAAAAAGCCCTTGCACTTTACTTCGTCTTTGATTATCTCCATATAATCTAATCCGCAACGCTACTGTCAATACAGAGTGGTTCTCTAATAATAATCCAACCAGTCACTCCATATTGACAACAATATTGGCAAATACTTCGATAGTCGGTTATTTAACTACTGAACAAAAACAAACATCCATTCAAAACATCAAACAATCACTAGGCCCCTTAATTAATATTTCATTAATTAAATCACTTTTCCATTTCCTTATCAATATTCGTTAACACGATATTTTCAGTATTCGTCTTGGCCTCTTACGCTATTTGGAAAACATTTCCGTATCTCACCTTCTTTTATTTTCTACACTCAGAAAATATTTTCTATTTATAATTAGAGAACATTCAAATTACTTATTTCTTTCCCGACTCATTTAATTCTATACTCAGGAAATATTTACTTTTATATTTCCAAAATTCCACTTATTTGGGTTAAACGAATGTTATGTAAAACATTGTTATGACAACCCAAAATACTGTATTCAACTAAATCTTATTCAAATATTGATCATCGAGATTGAATCTTGCTATTTATTAGTTAGTAATGAAAACAATTGAGTTGGGGTAAAATTACCTCTCGGCCTCGACTGAAAACATCCTTAACTTCAAAACAGACATAACCATTATTCCCGAATAATCAGCACCATACAAACCAATTATTCATTTTTAAACCCGTATACATTTCTCTTTCTAATTTTACCAGATTTAATTGTAGATTTCCTTTTTTTTTTATAATATTCTATTTTAAGTTTGTTTCCTTATCGAATTATATATATTTCGATACATTGATTTCTAACTATCAAAATTTCTTTCCTTAAATTTCCAAAAAATTTCGCTATAACATTCTTTGTACAGGTCACTCGGTACAACTACAAAACGCTTCTATGGGCCCTTTCCATTCAAAAAGAAAATCAAAAAGCCAAGCGGCTTGTCGATTCGGCACATAAAACCTCATATTGAATTTAAACATGTACCTTTTTGTCAGGTACACGAATTATAATCTTTATACACTTCATTCCACACCCGTCTACCCAATATACGTCCATTCACATTTTATTCCAACTCAATCTGGTCATTTTAATTCAATTCGCTAATTAATTCTCTAATTAGCTCTTTTGCCTATTCCACTTTTGAATTTAACATATCACGTTCATATACTATTTTTAATATGGTTATAAACCAATCGAATTCCATTATTAATTCAAGTTTCATATTCGATTTCGATTATACCTTTACAAACCCAATTTACTTATCCAAAGCCCAATTTCAATTCAAACTCCATTAACTAATTATTCTTCAAACTAGTTAATTCTATTCAATAATTAACAAAATCTGAATTTTGATTCAAAAATCATTTTATTACTCCACTTGAGTTCAGATATATTTTATAACCCAAATCTAGATTTTTCTAATGAAGATTTGGATTCTATTTGCTCAAAAATCCTTTTATATATTTAAATAAACCATTATGATTTTATAATGGTTATGGCGCTGTTTTTCTGAAAAATTGATTTTGACATAACTCAAAACCTATAAGACGAAATCCAGATTTTTCTCTTACATTAGAAAACTATTATTCAGTCGGTCCTGACGATTCTTGCTTCAAAGAATTCCGACTTAAATTGAGCTCTATATACTCAATTGATGTTCGAAACATCAATTTACGGACTACCACGATGTGGCGCATTCATTTTAATTATATTAATATATAAAAACGTTTAAACTTCTTTTATAATAAATTCACCTCCATTCTAATATATTTTTATATATATTAAACAAATTTTCCAAATTCAACTTAATATTTTCGATTATCTCTAATCGTCGATTTTCCATTACTCAGTTATCAATTCGATTACAACAACTCCATTTCTGTTATTATTTTCTAATTCCATTAGAAATAAATTATTATATAAAATTCATGAAATTAAATTCTAAATATACATTTCCTTTGGAATTTTCCAATTCAGTTTATATTTCGAATTCCGAAATAAAAATTGTCGTTCCCTTTTCGAAACGATTTCCGATTCACTTTCAAATTCATACTTGAATTTATAATTCCACATTTATCCCATGATGATTATCCCACTTTATAAACATCGTTTATAGATTTTCTTACTTGTTTTATACATTAAACAAGTTCCATTTCAAAACCCATTTGAAACAAAATTACTATATTTGGAATACTTTGTTTATAATAAATTATATATATACAGTGATTTTATTTTCATATTTAAAATTAAAATTTCTATTTAATACAATCCAAATATTTTTCTTTTTCTGAAAATATTTATTTAAACCAGTTCGATCTAATCGAATTGAAATCATAAATCCATACGGATTTATTTTGATTCAATTCTCATTCCAACCATTGGAATAGTTTCCTCGTTCCTTATTAACATGATTCCCAATCCTTAATTTAAATTCATTTTTGAATTTAATTATTCAAATTATCCAAATGATAATTTTTCCATTTCAGTTATAAACACCGTTTTTAAATTCACTTTAATTCTCTGTATTCTCCAATGAAAATCATTCCATTTTATTTATAAATACCATTTATAAATTTACTTCAATTTTCTGCGTTATTCAATTTATAAACATCGTTTATAAATTCATCACTTCAATTTCATGTATTATTTATATTATAAACATCGTTTATAAATTCAATACTTGTTTTATTTATTCAAAACAAGTTAATATTTCATATCCCATTTGAAATTCGAATTCTATTTCTAGAAAAATAGATTTCCCTTTTAAATCTCAAAATATCCTTTTTATGATATTTTTATGAATCAATATTCAGGCCCCAGTGATATTTAAACACCCCAAAACACTCAGTTATCAATCACAAGTTTTCTGACACATCATATATGATAATATATATGAAAGAAACAAATAATAATATTTTTGAGGAATCCAGTTGGATCCCTCCAACCTGTTTTCCTACATCCACAGACGTTAGCCAACATAAATAATACCCATCCTGCTTCGAGGTAGGATGTCGCGGTATAGAAGGTCATCCACTATTATAGTGTGGGGCGCATAGGGTCATCCCCTAATGATACTGCGGGCATCCGCTAATGATACTGCGGGAATCCAACCACCAATATATATATATATATATATATATGTATGTATGTATGTATAATAACCACAATCACCAATCCTAAATAACTAATACATATTTTATAATAGCCACAGTAATATTTTAATGCAACCAAACAACCATCAATTATTTTTAACGACTAAAAATAATTCTAAATAATAAATTTAGTGATATTTACTCATCATGATTTTATTTATGATCCATTCCGCTTTTAAATCAAATCGAATAACATTTGATATAATTTAAAACCCTTGCTAACTCCAACAACTTCCAAACTCGATTCCATCACAAGCTTAATCCTTACGATTCCGATAAATTCCGTTCATCGAAAACTGTTATCATATGATATGGTTATTGCTACTTCGAGTTTAAATATTTTTAAATTGTCCATTAACTAAATTAAATTGTAAATTATTTACCTCTAATTGTCTTTAATGCTTCTTCCTTTTATTGTCACAAATTCGAGCCCTCCCTTCATTGTATAAACCAACAACATCTCCACTACACAATTGCATCTTTCACAACCAGAAAGTTTCAACATCACTACCTCCTTTAGCAGCTCAGACTATATTTGGTTACCTTGCACATATTTTAGTATGACCTTTATTAGGTAATTATACTTTATATATATATATATATACACACACACACACACATACATACTCAAAATAAATGACTTTATGCCCAAAACGAATTAGATTAATTACCTAATCCAAATTCCAACCCCTTAGCCTCCACTATTAAATAGTTCCAACTCCTGCCACCCCTTATGAAGAAATCAATTCAAAACCCAACCGTTGAACATCTCCACTCCTCACGCATCATAACATCAGACGAAAATGCCTGTAACCTAATGCACAGTCTCATTCCAACTATCATGAATTAATAACCACCGACCTTCATTTCAGGCCTTCCAACCAGTAAACCCTTTCATGCTCATCAGTACTTCAAAGAAGTAAAGATCTAAAAACCCATCGATTTCCCCTTTCTCCATGACATCGACTCTCATTTGCTCCAGGCCAATGGGAACTCTCCAAGCACCATCAATCATCTTCCTCAAACCTGCGATGGGCTCCTTCCAACTCTACAATGTCTAGACGCAAAATGCCATAGGATTTTGAACACCAAATCTTGTAATCATTGAACACCTCTACGTCGCAACGCTACTACCAGACAACTCCTTCCATTTTTCATGTCACGCGGTCCGCACTTCTACAATCAGCGATAGAAAATTGCGAACTTCTTCATCAACATATTCACCCAAAATCCGAGACCTGGTGCTAAACCACTTCGTTGACATGAATCTGTGTTCAAAACCAAAATTCAAAACCTTTATCGAATGGAAAATCGACATCCCAGTTCGATCCTTCCTGACAACATCACGTTCGATTCTGGCACGCCATAGTGAGGATTAAATTTTGATTTAAAGACTTGCGTTTCTCTGAAGTAAAAGGGAATTTGGTTTTTATTTGTACTGGAGGTATAAAATCGAAATGGTTTCCAGTTTGATTTTGAAAAGGGACATTGCCATTTTATTTTAATCAAAACAGAAGAAAATAAAATGAAATAAATTGAAACCAAAATAAGAGGAAAAGAAACTGGGTCAGCGCGATTTTATACAGTTCAATACTTAGCTACTTAGGGAATTATTCTGCGCAAGGGTACATCATATTTAATGTGATATGAGTTTAAAGAGATTTTGTTTCTTTTTAAATGGATACTGATTTGATTTCGAACCTATCCACAATCAAAATATCTTGGGGTTCATTAATTTAAATCATGAGCCGCTATTTTAACATACCGACCGATATTTCAACG
The DNA here is from genome assembly GCA_030737875.1 of Allium sativum. Taxonomy (NCBI): domain Eukaryota; kingdom Viridiplantae; phylum Streptophyta; class Magnoliopsida; order Asparagales; family Amaryllidaceae; genus Allium; species Allium sativum. The sequence continues at coordinate 620,855,491 of CM060912.1, forward strand.
TAATAACACTATTCTGAACTCAACAGAATAGACTATATAATTTAATACGTATAAATAAAATAACCATATTAAATCGTTATAATATAATTTAAATTCAAAACAAATAAATTCTTCGATAATAAATTATTATTATCGTCGTCTATATTAAAATAGAATATATATTGATCATCTGAATTATTTTGATTCAATTTTATCTTCGAATTGAATTATTTTAGAATCTCGTTTTACAATATATATATACACACACACACATACATATATATATGAAATAAACCGTATTACGATTATTAAATCAATAACTCAATATAAAAATCGATTTACACTATCACCTCAATATTTAAAACCATGTTAAATATTTAAGATAAATCGACCAACAATCTGGGTCGTTACATTCTTCCTCCCCTTCAAATAATTTCGTCCCCAAAATTACTAAGTTAGGAAAAATGTCAAAAATCCCTCAACTTCCAAAAATTCACTGGTGTTGGATCCCAACATTTCATATTTCTATAAATTTAGTTCTACCAAAACTTTTGGTTTCCATTTATTTAATTTGAATGATTTATATCTAATATATTCACATCTAATTCATATTTCATTCACGTTGATTTTAAATTAATTAATTTACTTCGATTTATTTAACTCGCTTAAGTTAAATTTAAATTCCAGGATTCAGATCCCTGGGTTTTCATTTCAAATCCTTTAGAAATCCAATAAATATATACATTTATTTATAATCATCTCAAATTCAAAGTATTTGAATTTTTCAAAACAACTTGTTTTCTTTGAAACAAATCTTCATTTAAAACTTTTCTAAGGAAGCAATCCATCACTTAGAAACTCGAAAATAAACACTGGAGATGTTGCAGTCATCATCAAAATTATTTTCCAGCCACTGAAGTGAGTTCAGTGCTTAATCACTATCAAAATCCATCTAAAATGATTTTTAAATCAAAAATCCTTTTAAAACAAAGCTATATTATTTTAATATACTTCAGAAAATATTTTCCAACTTCCTAGGATTTAGATTCCAAATTCTGGATTGAATTAAATTTTAATTCATCTCATTTGTATATTTCATTTATGTACAATTTCCATTTGGTTAAACATAAGCATTTCAATTTTATAATCTTATTTGATTATAATACTAACAACCAACACATCCATATAATATAATAATTTCATAAAAATTTTCTTTTTCTATCCAAATAAAATTTTGAGTAGAATTATTTCATTTACCCACTTAAAAACAATATCATGTTCAATCTTTTGTTCAAGTGTTTAGAAATTCTTATCGACTTCGTGGCGTCCCACAATTTGATCAAAATTCATAAACCACTCAACAGACTAGCCAGCATAATATAAAACAATTTTTATATCAATTTACAAATACGCTCTCTCGTATATATACACTCAACTCATTCTAGGGTACTACTGACCCTATCTCTAATGAGCATAATCCCACCAAAGCCTAGGTATTCGCTTGACCTAAGCTCTGATACCAAGTATAACGAACCGAATTTCCATACTATCTGAGTTGACTACATACATCATACGTTCAACCCAAATATCACAGAAATACGAATAATTTTTTTTAAGAAGAAAAAGGAGGAAGTAGAACAGAAACAACAACACAGAATCTCACACTACAACAGAACAAAATATAATATATCATAACTTTTGAAATAAAAAAATTTAACTGTATAACATATCATCATCAGAGTACAAAATTTACAACACAGCGGAAATAAAAATACTATATATCTAACACTGAAGCCTTTTGCTCCAGGCTCCTTTAGATAGATCTGTAAAAACCTAGATTACTTGACTGCCCGTACAAATTTGGGCACCCAAAAGTTTAAGTAAAATAAAACAAAATAAAATATAGGTCAGTCATGAGACTGGTACGGGTAAACAATTTAAAACAGTTTGAGAAAATAAATGATATCTCATAAGACCACGCCGTATAACAAGGAATGGGTTTTTCCCTTATGAGAATCCAAAACACTAGATTTGACTTTCAAAATCCTTTTGTAAGAAACGATAATGTTTATATCAAACTCTTGATATTATAATAATGTCTAAATCAAATTAATAACAATCTAGTGGAACGCTTTCATCTCATGTTCCACATATATATAATATACAATTAAAACCGCGAGCACTTATTAGGAAATGAATCTCCAACTATGACAAGGTATGGAACTTCCTTCCGATAGTGTACCTCTAGAGGAGAATACACTGGGGTCAACAAGAACATCTTGTAACCCGACCACAAATGACCGACCACTCATTTCGCTTGAGTGTATCGAATGTATATCACCAACGGTTGGGATCAACAACCATTTCCCGAATGGGACAGCATCCAATAAAATAAGGAATTAAATAAATCTCTAGATAGGTGATAATACACCCTAATGGGAGCTACCCATATAGTCATGCTACCTGCCCGATTTTTGTCATTTCCCAGTTGTTGAGGCCTATGGCTATGGTTTACTTATCATTCACTGATAGCACAATCATTTTGAATGTCACATTGTCATATTCGTTAATCACTAATTGATGGTACAAATATATTCTGGATATTATGCTAAGAGAATAAATTCTCCGCCACCATATATATCTATACAGACCAACATATTCGATCATTGGAAATACTCTGTCAGACACTCGTCCATATACGTTCGTTCTCAGACTGAACGAAACCGAAGGCACAATTTCCACTAATCATTCTAAGGCAATTTCTACCTAGGATTAACAGAAAAACCCTTGTACTTTAGTCTATCTTTGATTATCTTCATATAATTTGATCCGCAACGCTACTGTCAATACGGAGTGGTTCTCTGATAATAATCCAACCGGTCTCTCCATATTGACAACAATATTGGCAAATACTTCGATAATCGGTTATTTAACTATCGAAGAAAAACAAACATCCATCCAAAACATCAAACCATCACTAGGCCCCTTAATTAATATTTCATTAATCAAATCACTTTTCCATTTCCTTATCAATATTCGTTAACATGATATTTTCAATATTCGTCTTGGCCTCTTACTCTATTTGGAAAACATTTCCATATCTCGCCTTCTTTTATTTTCTACACTTAGAAAATATTTTCTATTTATAATTGGAGAAAATTCCAATTACTTATTTCTTTCCCGACTCATTTAATTCTCTATTGAGGAAATATTTACTTTTATATTTCCAAAATTCCACTTATTTGGGTTAAACGAATGTTGTGTAAAACATTGCTACGACAGCCCAAAATACTGTATTCAACTAAATCTTATTCAAATATTGACCATCGAGATTGAATCTTGCTATTTATCAATTAGTAATGAAAACAATCAAGTTGGGGTAAAATTACCTCTTAGACCTTGACTGAAAACATCCTTAACTTCAAATCAGACAAAACCATTATTCCCGAATAATCAACACCATACAAACCAATTATTCATTTTAAACTTGTATATGTTTCTCTTTCTAATTTTACCAGATTTAATTATAGATTTCCTTTTTGTTTATAATATTCTATTTTAAGTTTGTTTCCTTATCGAATTATATATATATATCGATACATTGATTTCTAACTATCAAAATTTCTTAAAAATATTCTAACTCCTTAAATTTCCAGAAAATTTCGCCATAACCTCCTTTGTACGGGTCACTCAGTACAACTACAAAACGCCTCTCTGGGCCTTTTCCATTCAAAAAGAAAATCAAAAAGCCAAGAGGCTTGCCGATTCGGCACATAAAACCTCATATGGAATTTAAACATGTACTTTTGTTAGGTACACGAATTATAATCTTTATACACTTCATTCCACACCTGTCTACGTCCATTCACAGGTCATTTTAATTCAATTCACTAATTAATTCTCTAATTAGCTCTTTTGCCTATTCGACTTTTTAATTTAACATATCACATTCATATACTATTTTTATTTTGGTTATAAACCAATCGAATTCCATTATTAATTCAAGTTTCATATTCGATTTCGAATATAAATTTACAAACCTAATTTACTTATCCAAAGCCCAATTTCAATTCAAACTCCATTAACTAATTATTCTTCAAACTAGTTAATTCTACTCAATAATTAACAAAATCTGAATTTTGATTCGAAAACCATTTTATTACTCCACTTGAGTTCGTATATATTTTATAACGCAAATCTTGATTTTTCTAATGAAGATTCGGATTCTATTTGCTCAAAAATCCTTTTATATATTTAAATAAACCATTATGGTTTTATAATGGTTGTGGCGCTGTTTTTCTGAAAAATTGATTTTGACATAACTCAAAATCTATAAGACGAAATCCAGATTTTTCTCTTCCATTAGAAAACTATTATTCAGTCGGTCCTGGCAATTCTTGTTTCAAAGAATTCCGACTTAAATTGAGTTATATATACTCAATTGAATTTCGAAATGTCAATTTACGAAATACCACGCTGTGGCGCATTCGTTTTAATTATATTAATATATAAAAACATTTAAACTTCATTTATGATAAATTCAACTCCATTCTAATATATTTTTATATATATTAAACAAAATTTCCAAATTTAACTTAATATTTTCGATTATCTCTAATCGTCGATTTTCCATTACTCAGTTATCAATTCAATTACAACAAATCCATTTCTGTTATTATTTTCTAAATCCATTAGAAATAAATTATTATTTAGAATTCATGAAACTGAATTCTAAATATACATATCCTTTGGATTTTTTCAATTCAGTTTATATTCCGAATTCCGAAATAAAAACCCTCGTTCCCTTTTCGAAACGATTTCCGATTCACTTTCAAATTCATATTTGAATTTATAATTCCACATTTATCCCATGATGATTATCCCACTTTATAAACATCGTTTATAGATTTTCTTCCTTGTTTTATACATTAAACAAGTTCCATTTCAAAACCCATTTGAAACAAAATTACTATATTTGGAATACTTTGTTTATAATAAATTATATATATATACAGTGAATTTATTTTCAGATTTAAAATTAAACTTCTATTTAATACAATCCAAATATTTTTCTTTTTCTGAAAATATTTATTTAAACCAAATCAATCTAATCGAATTGAAATCATAAATCCATATGGATTTATTTTAATTCAATTCTCATTCCAACCATTGGAATAATTTCCTCGTTCCTTATTAACATGATTCCCAATCCTTAAGTTAAATTCATTTTTGAATTTAAATATTTATATTTTCCAAATGATAAATTTTCCATTTCAGTTCTAAACACCGTTTTTAAATTCACTTTAATTCTTTGCATTGTCCAATGAAAATCATTCCATTTTATTTATAAACACCATTTATAAGTTTATTTCAATTCTCTATGTTATTTAATTTATAAACATCGTTTATAAGTTCATCACTTCAATTTCCAGTATTATTTAATTTATAAACATCGTTTATAAATTCAATACTTGTTTTATTTATTCAAAACAAGTTAATATTTCATATCCCATCCGAAATTCAAATTCTATTTTTAGAAAATTAGATTTCCCTTTTAAATCTCAAAATATCCTTTTTACGATATTTTTATGAATCAATATTCAGGCCCCAGTGATATTTAAACACCCCAAAACACTCCATTATCAATCACAGGTTTTCTAACACATCATATATAATAATATATATGAAACAAACAAATAATAATATTTTTGAAGAATCCAGTTGGATCCCTCCAACCTGTTTTCCTATATCCACAGACGTTAGCCAGCATAAATAATACCCATCCTGCTTCGAGGCAGGATATCGCGGTATAGAAGGTCATCCATATCATAGCATGGGGCGCATAGGGTCATTCGCTAATGATACTATGGGCATCCGCTAATGATACTGCGGGAATCCAGCCACCAATATATATATATATAATAACCACAAATACCAATCCTAAATAACTAATATATATTTAATAATAGCCACAGTAATATATTAATGCAACCAAACAACCATCAATTATTTTTAATGACTAAAAATAACTCTAAATAATAAATTTAGGGAGATTTACTCACTGCGATTTTATTTGATCCATTCTGATTTTAAATCAAATCGAATCACGTTTGATTTAATTTCAAACCCTTGCTAACTCCAACAACTTCCAAACTCGATTCCATCACAAGCTTAATCCTTACGATTCCAATAAAATCTTTTCGTTGAAAACTGTTATCATATTACATGGTTATTGCTACTTCGAGTTTAAATATTTTTAAATTGTCCATCAACTAAATTGAATTGTAAATTAATTACCTTTAATTGTTTTTAATGCTTCTTCCTTTTATTGTCACAAATTCGATCTCTCCCTTCACTACACAAGGCAACAACATCACCACTACACAATTCCAGCTTTCACAACCAGAAAGTTTCAACGTTACTGCCTCCTTTAGCAGCTCAGACTTCGTTTGGTTATCTTGCACATATTTTAATACGACCTTTATTAGTTAATCGTACTTTATATATATATATATACACATACATACTCAAAATAAATGACCTTATGCCCAAAATGAATTAGATTAATTGACTAATCCAAATTCCAACCCCTTCTCCTCCACTGTTAAATAGTTCCAACTCCTGCCATTCCTTATGGACAAATCAATTCAAAACCCAACTGTCGAACATCTCCACTCCTCATGCATCATATCATTAGACTAAAATGCCTATAACCTAATGCACAGTCTCATTCCAACCGCCGTGAACTAATAACCAACGGCCTTCATTTTCGGCCTTCCACAGTTGAAAATAGCAGTCTATAATAGTGATAACCCCAAACTTTCGTAGTACGTAAGCAAGGATAATCATAGGACTATAACATAATTACAACAATAGCAGATCTTAGATAACAGCATAATACATAAATCATTACAGCGGAAATGGAAATATCATCAACATTAGAATATCATAGTAGCATAGTTACAGGATACACTTAGCAAATAGAAGTCTCAGCAAAAAGAAATAAGTCTCAACTCCATCAAATAAAACATAGATCAATGATGTCTAAATGTTTTAAAGCAAAAATAAAAGATGAAAATGATCTTCATTGTAACACCTCACACCCGCTAAGGTCACTCACTAAGGGAATGCCTTAACTTCGGTGGAGCATTTTTAAGTGAATATAGAACAGAAAAATTACACAAGACAGATATAAATACTTGATATTCTAAAACATCATTTCATTGCAGCAGAAGGTAAACATGTTTAGTTACAACACCATAAAGAGTCAAGTACTAAATATCCATCCTGATAAAAACATAAGTACATAATCCCACTACATAAACAATAGCCATAAAAGAAAAGATAAGCTGGGCTTTACATCATGGTCCAAGCTCCAGAAGATAAATAAAGAAATCTGATCAAAGCCCCCTAGTGCTAGGCCCAACCTGAGGACCTGAGGGGGAAAAGATAAAAACAACGGTGTCAGACATAAGTCTGAGTGAGCCCTATAACTTTAACAACACAATCATTAAAGTAATTAGGGTATGATATAAACTTGGCACGGGATGACTAGGGATAAATGACTACCCTAAGTAGCCAACTAGACATAAGGTAGACTAGGATAACGGTAAATACGCATCTACCCACCCACGGATAATTACTAACTGCACCACACCAGTCATTCCTACTTAAAGGTTGATCCCACCCAAGGACTTAGAGAATTTACTCAGTAGTTTCGTGTACCCCTAGCTGACTACATAGGTGTCGTCTGCCCCTATCTCCACTAGGTGTACCCACTACTTCCAAGCGATCGGCTCCCTACCGTAGATACCCGTGCTGGCCCCACAATGGGGTGTATCACTCCCCAAAGTGGCAACCCGATACAACAAATGGTGCACGGCTTATACCTACAGGATGCAACAACGTCTTACCTACCAGCCCGAGTCCATACACGCATATGAAACCCGTTGGACTCGCGTTGCCACCGCTAACCCGTTTTGGCCTCTTATAATCAAGCCCAGTACGCGTGTCCAGTCCTCGACATGGGTCGAGCCCAATAAGATACATATGGGTTACTGGTTGAAATGGGCCCCCACAAGCTACCACCTAAGCTTGTCAATTTATCTAGTGTATCCCACTTAACCCTTTAATCATGTTTAATTACATGTTTCCACTTGGTTAAGTATTCTAATCGTATTTTCTATTGCCACCCAAGGCAACCCACTAGATTTCCTCATGCCACCCAAGGCACTTACTTGATTTCCACATGCCACCCAAGGCACCCACTTAACCCCTCATGCCCACTACATGCTTATCTGGTTAAGTGTTTCTTATTTGATTAAGAACGTAACCGTTGTAAAGACCTCTCACATTAGACTATCTTTTATGGCAGCTGGATTTGTCGGTTGGGTCCGGGCAGCCTTACGCCATAACCGAGTCTAACCTCGTGTCTTTACACTTGTCACGTATATAGTTTGTGCCTAAGACCTCTCACATTGGGCCAATCATTTGTAGTCGCTGGATTTGCCGGTCGGTTCCGGGCAGTCTTATGCTACAAAAAGGGTCCAACCTCGTGTCTTAGTCGATTAATTACACCTAATTAATCACCCCCGAATAAATTTTCCCTAATTAATTCCAATTTTAACGATGTACATAATTGACTCAATTATGTCCATCACTTTATGGTATGCATAATCATACCAACTTCACACCATTTCATTAACATGTATATTAACCCCATCGTTCCCCACGTAATTCGCTAACATGACATAAACGGGAAGATTCATCATAAATATAATGGGTTCAACTTGCAAAGCATTAGCATCAACATGGGTTTAAAGGTGTCAACATGCATATAGCATCAACCCAACTAGCATAAATAATCAACCCAAACTTACATGAATCACATATGTCATAAGGAGGTTAACTTGCATAAGTTATTTATGTCATACAAAGGGGTAAACTTGAATATGTATGTATGACATACAAAGGGGTTAACTTGCATATGTATGCATATCATTCTAAGGTGTAAACTTGCACATGTTACTTGCATATCATCAAACACCAAACTTGCATAACATGTCATATGTGAACTTGCATATAATCATACACCAAACTTGCATAACATATCATATATGAACTTACATATAATCATACACCAAACTTGCATATCATGGTGTCATAATGGATCAATGTTTCTCATATGACTTGCATAACTTGCATAACATCACAAACACATAGCATATGACTTGGATAACTTGCATAACATCATGAACATGTAGCATATGACTTGCATAACTTGCATAACATCATGAACATGTAGCATATGACTTGCATAACTTGCATAACATCATGAACATGTAGCATACGACTTGCATAACTTGCATGGCATCATTAACACATAGCATATAACTTGCATAACATGCATAACATCATTAACACATACCATATAACTTGCATAACATGCATAACATCATTAATACATAGCATATAACATGCGTTGATCCACATTCATAGCCATAACCTCATTATATCCTATCATAATCATTTCAATAATTGGTCATTAAGGCTATAGAAAACTCACAACTTGTTGATTAGCACTCCTAAGAAGAAGATAAAGTTGCTAGAGTTGATTTGAGATGCTATCTTCTTCTACAAATTGATGGTGGCTCCTTCAAGTTGCATTTTGATGGCATGACGGCATTGTATCTATTTTTAGTATGAATTAGGGTAGTCCTAGGGTGTATTTATAGAGTAGTTAGGTGTTTTAGGCCATTAGATTAACCCTAAATTTGGTTAGAGCCGTCAGATCACGTCCTAGCCACTAAAACACAGCCCAAAAGACAAGCTGGTGCACCCAGGTTACATGGGCTCGACCAGGGAGGTCGACCCCCAGGTCGACCCTAGGGTCGACTCCCCAATCGACCTGGGGGGGAGGTCGACTCCCCAGTCGACCCCGAGGTCGACCCCCGGGTCTGGCGGGATTTTTTTCCCGCCACTTCTGAAAATTGAAAATTTTGTTTTTAAATATGAATTTAAATTTCTGAAAACTTCTTTGGGCCTTATCTGGGTCATACGGACTCCGATTTTCGAAAACTCGGACTCTATTTCGCGTATTTTTCCGAGATGAACGCAATGGCATAGCCCATTTCCCCTGATTCAGATTTTTAAATTTAATTCTGCCCTGTTTTATATTATAGCAAGTTATTCAACATACGGGGTGTTACATTCATCTTCAGCCCATCTGCATGCTCCAATCCAGTATATGAGCACAAATACCTAAACCTATCACTTGGCTGCCCGTGTGAAAAAGAGGGCACCCGAGTTTGAAAAATGAAACAAACTACGAGTCAGTCATGGGAATGGTATGAGAAATCTTTCATAATTTTTCTAACAATATGGCTAACCATAGGACCACGCCGCTAACACGGAACAGATTTACTCCATTGGATTGCCAGTGCATAAGTTAAATAAATTTTTATTTAAAACAACGCAATGCTTTTTAGAAAAATGAAATCATTATAAGACTCAAGTCCCATCACACAATGCAATGCAAACCGGAGGATAGAGTTTTTCTTTATAATGATCAAACATGCGTGATACGTAGAAAATAATATTTTAATATTATTACTAGTGTCTAATCAGTTTTAAAATACTTCAAAGTAAATGTATCAATCTTAGACGGCATAACAACCATATATTATGTCGCCATATATAGGTTTACAATCAAAACCGTAATGTCGTATTGGAAATTGGATTTCCGTCATGAGTCAAGTCCAGGGACGATCTCCTTACCGATTCGAGACACTCTAACAACGTCCTAGGATCACACCTATGAGCAACCCTTGGATCCTGTAGGGCCGGTCCACAAATACTTTAGTGAATTGACAATCCCTGAACACACGTTTCCCGGTCCTATTGAACCTATAATTTGGTCACTATCAACCAATAAATCCGAGGCGCCCCATAATCCATCAACCACATAAGTAAAATGTCAGGGCTTGCAAAACCCTTATACCACTTTTAGCTAGAAAGAAACGTGTGCACTACCTGCGTTCCCTTGTCCCGTTTCTGACTCTTACCGGGGTGTGAGGCTCACGAGGTAACGTTATACACAAAGCTATGCTGAAATAGGCTATACTTTGATCATCAACCGCAAGGCTCTTCTTTTCAATAATAAGCCTTGATCATCTGCGTCTTGGCATGCTACATTAACAATCCACGCCATGCAATCGATAACCACCAATATATAACCTCTAAGCTCATGCGTCTCAGAGAAGGGTGTTAAGTAAAAGAATAAATTCTCCGCCACCAACAGATATATATATATATATATATATATATATATATATATATATATTAAAAAGAAACCAATTTACATGGAATGAAATCCAATGTCGAACACACATCCATTACAATCCATTCTGGGTCTAAATGAAACCGGAAACACCTTATTCCTCGTCCCGTATGTCTAATACAGAAGAGAGATGCTCGCTTATCTGGACAATCAACAAGTACGTCCAGACTACTACCACTTTAACCCTTTACTGGGAGCTAACCAATGTCGGTCATCAGTAGTTATCCATTTGATATGAAGATTGTCGGTCTTCAATCACCGTCTTTAATACCTTCCATTTAAATCGTCGTATAATTATTTGAAATGAGTTTAAACTCGGTCTTTTCAAATAATTATCTCATATATATAAATATATATTATAATTTAAAACCATTTCATATCATTAATAGTATTTATAATGATTTATCGCTATTTTTATTTATATAAAAATAGCTCAATTTAATTCAACGACGCTTTTGGCTAATAGGCGGCCTTGTCGCTGTTTTAATCAAAATTTGATTTATACATTTCTCGAAATCTAGCCGTTGGATTTTAACAAAATTTATATCGTTGGAAAAGTCTTCCCAAAGCGGTCCTAATGGTTCCAGTTTTGGGAAAATCCGACGGTCGGATCTTTCGGTATAATCATTTAAATTTACGATTCCGAAATGCAAACTACCGCGCGCGATTCGTTTAATTTTAGTTTATATTTATATATATAATTATATATAAATATAAACCCTTCGACGATTCCACTAACGCATTTATCACGCCAAATAAAAGAATGTTTTTATTGGCATATCATATCTACAAATTCATAATGTCAAGCAAAATATATTTTATTTACATGACAATTGAGCCAATGACAAATAAAAACTAATTTTTATTTGTATTTCTATTTTTAACTTTAACAAATAAAAAGGGATATTTTATTTGTATAAAGTTTTCAGTGTATGTTTTTTACAATAAAATAATTCATACAAATTCTAATGTATGTATTGTCAATAAAAAAGGGTATTTTAACTTTGCGTATAAATTCAAATATATGCATCGCCAATAAAATGTTAATTTAACTTTGCATATAAATCCTAATATATGCATCGTCAATGAAATGTTATTTTAACTTTGCATATAAATTCTAATATATGCATTTTCAATGAAAATGTTAATTTAACTTTGCATATAAATACTAAAATATGAATCATCCATAAAAATGTTAATGTGAGAACCCGTAACTTCCCCGTGAAGGAAAGAGCGGATACTTTGAGAACAACACACAAATGAACGCAGACGGAAGAACATTTCATTGCTATTACAACAATTCCATCAGAATACAAGAATATACAGAGTATAAATGAATAATATACACTTGGTAAATATCAGAGATTACAATAAATTACATAGCAGCGGAAAATCAATACAATGCACAACTGAAGGTGATATACGGATACAGAGCTTTCCGGATATTCCAGCTGTAAACCAGGATCCTGTGAATATAAATCTGCAAAACCAAAACTACTAGCTGCCCATGTCGAAAATAAGGGCACCCAGAGTTTAGGTAAAAACAATAAACTCCAGGTCAGTCATGTGACTGGTGTGAGAACTAAAACAGTTATTTAAGACTTTACTTTAAAAGAGAGTAATTCAAGGGACCACGCTGTATAACACGGAACGGGTTTCCTCCCAAGAATACCAGTGCATATCAATAAACAACGCAATGCTTTTTCGAAAAATGAAGCTATTATAAGACCCAGGTCCCATCACACAATGCAACGCAAGCCGGAGGATAGGGTTTTCCCTTATAATAGCCAAACATGCTTGGTACATTTAAAACAAATCATTTGGTACTATTATAAGTTTATAGAGTCAAAACATTTTCAATCATAAATATCAATCCTAGGCGGCATGGGTACCATCTATCATGTCGCCATACCAGGCTCTACAAATAAAACCTAAATATCTCGTATTGGAAATTGGATTTCCGTCATGAGTCGAGGCAAGGGGCAAGCTCCTCTCCACTTCGAGACACTCTAGCAAATGCTCAGGACTACGCACATTGGGTAACCCTTGGATCGGCTGGGCCGGTCCTCTCTTACATTTGAGGATTGGCAATTCCTGAACACACGTTTCCCGGTCCTTACATACCTAAAATCGAGGCGCCTCGCATTCCAACAACCACATAGGTGAAAAGTATATAAATGTCAGGGCTGGTAAGTCACTGACACCACCAAAGCTAGAAAGAAACGTCGTATCCTCCCAGCGGTCCGTATCCCGTTTTTAACTCATACCGAGGTGTGAGGCTCGCGAATTCACGTTATACACAAAGCTGCCACGTAGGTCGTGCTTTGATCATCAACCAGAAGACTCTGCTTTTCAACAAAAGCCTTGATCATTGCATCTTAGCGTGCCACACAGGCAATTCATGCCATGCGACTGATGTCCATCAATATACAACCTCTGAGCTCGTACGTCTCAGAGAAGGGTGTTAAGCAAAAGAATAAATTCTCCGCCGCCAAACAGATGTATATTTGATAGAGATCAATCAACATAGAATAAAATCCAATGTCAGACACACAATCCATTTACAAGTTCGTTCTGGGTCTGAACGAAACCGGAGGCACTTTCCTTGCATATCTATCGATCTCCAAGTACGTCTGGACGATCACCAACTAATTCCCTCATCTTGGGTGTACAGCCCAATCAAGATCATCAGTAATCACCCAAACGAATGATGACTTCCGGTCTTCAACCACCGTCTTCATCTTCGACATCTCGTCGAATCGGTTATCCAGAATGGGTATAAACCCGGCCTTTCCGAACAACCCGCGTATATTGAAAACAAATGTTACACAAACACAACATACGCCTTATTCCAATTCATTAGTCACTAACCGTAAATCGGTAAGAGAGCAATTCCCCAAATATTAACCCCGAAGGCCGAAACCAACATCAGATCCATACCAGGAAACCATTCTTCTTAACTAACCTACAACTAGTTTCTAAATTTCACATTCTTAGGGATAGGTTCCCATTAATTTTATCAAAGATAAATTCTTTAAATTTATTCTTTAATCTTCCTTTGAATGTCATTTCAAACCAAATTATGGTTTTCCAAACTAGTCGAGATTAGCGAACCACACCGAAGTAATTATTTATTTTATTTCCCAATCCCAACCTATTCATCCCATGAAGCAAAACTTGTAATACTCCATATCTAACACCACGGTGTTATCGGTAAATTTAATTACCATTTCCCGTTCAAATATAATTAAAGATTTGACTATCGCCTGGAGCAAAACTGGCGATACTCCATTCTCGCTTATTTTCCAAATTTGATAATTTAGATTATCTATGCACATTTCAATCTAATTGCAGATTCATTAAAACTCCTTTTTCTGGGTTAAAGAACTAGTGTCATTTAAAACACAGTTCACGACAAACCCAAATCACATTCTATTTATTATCGGGTTAAAGAACAAGTGTCATTTAAAACACCCTTCACGATAAACCCACAAATCAATTCTATTTACAACCCATTTCAAATCAAATTTATTTATCTAAAAATAAATGGGTTCTAATTTTAGTTCAAAATTAGTTCATTTCGATAAAAATCTATTTTTATCTTTTCAATTATGGAGTTTTTCATCCCAATTTTTCCCAAATCATTTCTTATGATTTTACACAAATTATTACTATTTTTAATAATTTTATCAAGGCCCTTACAGTCGATTTCCATCAGCGGCCATCGAACTGCACTTACAGCGACCTTTTCTGAATTTGATTTGGACGTATCTCCAAATCCAACCGTTAGATTTTAAATTTCTAATATTCGTTAGAAAGCACTTTTCGATACGAACCCAACGGTTCAGGTTTTAGGAGAATCCGACAGTCGGGTCTCCCATAATGCCCGTTTGAAATAAATGGTCGAAATTCACGAACTGCCGTGGTGCGGCGCGTTCTATTCAGGCCATTATATTATATATATAATATATATTTCGTCGATTTCTATTTAAAACGAATTTTATAAATCGTTTTAAATTCGTTTCAAAAACAATTTCAACTTCCATTTCAATTCAAATCAAAATTGAATTCTTCCTTATAAATTCGTTTTAAAATTCATTTCTATTCAGTTCAAATTTCAATTCAATTTGAATTCATTTTAATTCAATTTGAATTCATTTTAATTCATTTTCAATTCAATTCGAATTCGTTTTCTATTCGATTCAATTCAAATTGGTTTTCTATTTGATTCAATTCAAATTGGTTTTCAATTCGATTCAATTCTAATTGGTTTTCTATTCAACTCAATTCAAATTGGTTTTCTATTTTATTCAATTCAAATTGGTTTTCTATTCGATTCAATTCAAATTGGTTTTCTATTCGATTCAATTCAAATTGATTTTCTATTCGATTCAATTCAAATTGGTTTTCTATTCGATTCAATTCAAATTGGTTTTCTATTCGATTCAATTCAAATTTAAAAACGAATATAATCGATATAAATATCGTTCGCGTCCAAATAGCGCATCTCTAATCAATACGGCTTTATATATTTCAATAATTCCATTATTCTATTCGACAAATGAATCTATATTTTTGTCAACACGTGACTAATCTCAACGAATGAGTACTTTCCACGTGTAACTAATTTTGTTATTCATTTTTTGTTAAATTATGGTATCTATCGTTTGATATCAAATCAGACTCCAACCGTAAATTAGTAAGAGAACGATTCCCTGAATATTAACCCCGAAGGCCGAAACCAACATCAGATCAATATCCAGGAGACCACTCATCTCATCTATTTTCCAGTTAATTTCTAATTTTGTATATGATAAAGATGTAAATTTTATTGTTAAAATATTTCGTGCAACACATGACTAATCTCAACGGATGAGTACTGTCAACACATGAACCTTTATTTTATAAATTGGAATGAGGCCCAATCAATTACCATATAAAGCTAATTATATGGATTCCATACAACACATGTGTATAATAGCAACGATACATAATCAACCATCATCCAAAGTGCACTATACTGTATAGGCATCAAATATAGACATCTAACGCTTATAACAGCCTGTCAATCCATCGATCGACATACAACTAATTATTAGGATTAGTGTATGCCGTATTTTATCCCAATACCCATGTGGGGTTTCAAACAATCAAACACAGATTTTATTTGTGCAGTTGGGCGATGTGTAAAATTTATCGACCCAATCAATATCAGTCAAATCAGTGTATATAAACAGATCGGCCGATTTGTTTATAAATATTTATTTATTCACTTTCACGTTAAAAATTATATTTTTAACGATAAAATATTTATTTACTAACATTCACTATATTCATATTCGCATTAAAAACCAACATTTTTAACGATAACTAATTTATTTCAACCATCTATATTTTATTATCGATTTCACATCAACAACACAAACAAATTTTCACAACACATCAACCAAACAAACAAGCCATCCATGGTCTGTGGATGACGGGTGTCAGGTGCTACTAAGCACCGTCTGCATCCTAGTATATATATATATATATATATATATATAACTAGAAAAAGAGATTTGAGTCAGAAGTTCTCACCGATAGCTAATCCAATACCACGTCTCTTCTTTTATAGAAATCTTCGTCGTTCTCGCCTTTTGTCACCTTCACTGGCCCGTAGCCACTACATATATAAAAATCGAATTTTTACTTCGCTATTCAATATATAAAATCGAATTTTTACTTCGCTATTCAATATATAAAAATTGAATTTTTACTTCGCTATTCAGTATATAAAAATTGAATTTTTACTTCGCTATTCAATATATAAAAATTGAATTTTTACTTTGCTATTCAATATATAAAAATCGAATTTTTACTTTGCTATTCAATAGATAAAAATTCTATTTTTACATTGCTACTATATAGATAAAAATTCTATTTTTATTCAACGGTGTTCATATAATAAAGATTATATTTTTATCACGCTATTCTCTATATAAAGATTTTGCCTTTTTCAAATATAAAGATTTCGCCTTTTCAAATTCAAAAATCTAATCTTTTCTATTTTAAAAATCTAATCTTTTCTATTTTAAAAATCTAATCTTTTCTATTTTAAAAATCTAATCTTTTCTATTCCATTCAAACAATAAAAATCCAATTTTTATTTGCTCTTTCAATAAATAAAAATCTAATTTTTATTTGCTCTTTCCATAAATAAAAATCTAATTTTTATTTCATTTATCTTAAAAATAAAGACCACACATTTTTGTAGGCATTTATATAAATAAAAATCAAAATTTTCATCCTAAAATAGTTTTTATAAAATTCCTTTGCCAAATAATGATTTTATTAACATATGAAAACTAAGCATTCGAATTTAAATGGATTAAACAAAAAAAACTTACCCTTTCCACTGTAAAAATCGGATCTTGCGCTGGAGAGAGACTCACCGAGGCGCTGAGAGGTAGGGGAAGGTGCGATGAGGGGTGGGGCCAGCCTGGACGGCGGCGCGTTGAGTGGCGCGCGCCCTTGTGGTCGCGGTGAAGTCGATTTAGGGCTGGACGATTTGGGACTTGGGCTCGAACTGGAGAAGGAGGAGGCGGAGAAGAAGGGGAAGAGGAGGGAGGGGGTGCGGTGGTGGTCAGTGCCACCTAGGGCGGCGTGGTGTCGCACGAGAGAGGGGGGCGTCGAACGGGGGTCTCGTCGATTGAATGGGGGGTTAAGGGGGCGCGATGGCGAGGATCATCAAGGGGGGGGGGGGGGGTGGCGCGGATCGCCACTGGCGAGGGGAGCACTCCGATGATGTCTTTTTTTTCTTTTTAATTTTCGATCTGAATAGAAACGGGGGAGGGAAAGAGAATAAAAAGGGGGGTAGTTGACCAAAGGAATATAATACATATTTAATTTATTTTTAACTTTCAAAAAGCAACTCTTTATTTCGAAATCGAACCCACCGACTGTCGTCCCTAGCTAATTACCCCCACTTTGAACACAATGGGATATGTATCGCAAGCTAATCCGATCGTTTCGATCTGTTTCCGTTAAAATCAACATATAACTCTATATATTGAATTTAAACGCACATTTCAATTTACCGGGGTCACATATGAACTCTATAAATCCCAAAAAAATATTTTCTAGCTTCGTATTGACGATACGGCCCTAACAAAACTAATTTCATTGAATTCCGAGACCGTTGGAAAAATGGCCATTTTCCAGTCGATTAAAATCAACTATAACTGGTCAAACGCGTTTTCCTTTGCCACGCTCACATACTGATTCGAAAAATTATGAAATTTGGAATCTAGCAATAACTTGACATACAAAAGTTGTTTCGTCGAAATCCGAGGTCGTTTGCAAGATTCCCATTTTTAAGGGCCTGAATTCCATAGCGACTATTCAGAATTTTCAACTGGACATATCTTTTGATTCCCGCTATGAAATTTCGATTCTTCAGATTCGTTGGAAAGATATTCTCAATTAGATCCTAATGTTTTCAGTTTCGCTAAAATCCGGTTTGTTTTGCACCCGGTACATTCATTTGAAGTTTGAAATCGAATTATCGAACTACCGCGCCATTTTCAATTCCTTTTATAATTATATGTAATTATTTATATTCTAACGACGACGTATATAATATATACGTCGAATTCTATTCAAAATAAATTTCTCGTCGATATTTTTTTAAAATAATTCATTTTAAATATTCAAAATTCACTAAAATTGCCAAAATAAAAATTTTAAACTGGCCCAGATTTTTGGGTTATTACAATCTCCCCCACTTAAAACTTTTCGTCCCCGAAAAGGAACAAAGTTGAAAGTGGTTTGATTAATCAACTCTACGTTCGATCTGGCTTCCATTCTCCGACTTTTCAGTTTCTGAGAATTTTCAAATTTTCAAAAATTTGGCTAACACCCTAAATTTTCGAAAAATTTCGCCATAACCTCCCCTGCATCGGGAGCCACGGGAAAATCCCGAAACTGCCATACAGGCCTTCTGATCTCATAAAGAAAAAGAAAAAGCCAAGCGGCTAGCCAATAGGCTCATAAAATCATCGTCACCCAAACAAAACAGTAAATTATAGTAAACATGTACCTATTTGTCGGGCAAACAAATTTTATTCTCTGCTCTAGCCTCCTTGCTATGACCTGTTCAATGTAAGTACATGTATGTGCAAGCAATTGCGACCAATTTTCAATACAATTCAATATTTGATACAATTAGGCATAATGGTTCAAAATTATCAAACAAATAAACAAACAACACAAACATCAATCAATTAGTGAATTAACGTTTCAAATTCATAATTTTGATATATATACTGAAAATCTTGTTTTTGATGCCAAATCACAACCAATAAACCTATCTATACAAGTTTTGGTTCTCACACCAGTCTAATGGAAATATAAAGATATCACACCTTCGAAACACGAACATAAATATTGATGATGCCATGGTCATTATCAACATCATCTCCGGGCGACTAGAGTGTAATTCTATATCTATCTAATATATTAAAACTTCGAATATACGTTCATGACGCGTATATGCAAAATCTTTATATATTCGATTGTCCAAATTCAAAATAAACAATTATTCAAATACGTATAAAATGGTTTAAATTTTCAAAACAAAATTGTTTTCAATTGAAAAATATACTCTTCACACTCGTTATAGGATACTACTGATCCTATCTCTAACGAGTCATTCTAATTGGATATTACTAATCCAATATCTGATGAATTCTTTCGTATGGTTCTAATGTGTCTTGTTCTCGAGCTCTGTAAACCAAAGCTCTGATACCAAATGTGAGAACCAGTAACTTCCCCGTGAAGGAAAGAGCGGATACTTTGATAACAACACACAAATGAACGCAGACGGAAGAACATTTCATTGCTATTACAACAATTCCATCAGAATACAAGAATATACAGAGTATAAATGAATAATATACACTTGGTAAATATCAGAGATTACAATAAATTACATAGCAGCGGAAAATCAATACAATGCACAACTGAAGGTGATATACGGATACAGAGCTTTCCAGATATCATTCCAGCTGTAAACCAGGATCCTGTGAATATAAATCTGCAAAACCAAAACTACTAGCTGCCCGTGTCGAAAATAAGGGCACCCAGAGTTTAGGTTAAAACAATAAACTCCAGGTTAGTCATGTGACTGGTGTAAGAACTAAAACAGTTATTTAAGACTTTACTTTAAAAGAGAGTAATTCAAGGGACCACGCCGTATAACACGGAACGGGTTTCCTCCCAAGAATACCAGTGCATATCAATAAACAACGCAATGCTTTTTCGAAAAATGAAGCTATTATAAGACCCAGGTCCCATCACACAATGCAACGCAAGCCGGAGGATAGGGTTTTCCCTTATAATAGCCAAACATGCTTGGTACGTTTAAAACAAATCATTTGGTACTATTATAAGTGTATAGTGTCAAAACATTTTCAATCATAAATATCAATCCTAGGTGGCATGGGTACCATCTATCATGTCGCCATACTGGGCTCTACAAATAAAACTGAAATATCTCGTATTGGAAATTGGATTTCCGTCATGAGTCGAGGCAAGGGGCAAGCTCCTCTCCGCTTCGAGACACTCTAGCAAATGCTCAGGACTACGCACACTGGGTAACCCTTGGATCGGCTGGGCCGGTCCTCTCTTACGTTTGAGGATTGGTAATTCCTGAACACACGTTTCCCGGTCCTTACAGACCTAAAATCGAGGCGCCTCGCATTCCAACAACCACATAGGTGAAAAGTATATAAATGTCAGGGCTGGTACGTCACTTGCACCACCAAAGCTAGAAAGAAATGTCGTGTCCTCCCAGCGGTCCATATCCCGTTTTTAACTCATACCGAGGTGTGAGGCTCGCGAATTCACGTTATACACAAAGCTGCCACGTAGGCCGTTCTTTGATCATCAACCACAAGATTCTGCTTTTCAACAAAAGTCGTGATCATTGCATCTTAGCGTGCCACATAGGCAATTCATGCCATGCGACTGATATCCAACGATATACAACCTCTGAGCTCGTACGTCTCAGGGAAGGGCGTTAAGCAAAAGAATAAATTCTCCGCCGCCAAACAGATGTATATTTAATAGAGATCAATCAACATAGAATAAAATTCAATGTCAGACACACAATCCATTTACAAGTTCATTCTGGGTCTGAATGAAACCGGAGGCACTTTCCTCGCATATCCATCGATCTCCAAGTACGTCTGGACGATCACCAACTAATTCCCTCATCTTGGGTGTACAGCCCAATCAAGATCATCAATAATCACCCAAACGATGTGAAGACTTCCGGTCCTCAACCACCGTCTTCATCTTCGACATCTCGTCGAATCGGTTATTCAGAATGGGTATAAACCCGGCCTTTCCGAACAACCTGCGTATATTAAAAACAAATGTTACACAAACACAACATACGCCTCATTCCAATTCATTAGTCACTAACCGTAAATCGGTAAGAGAGCAATTCCCCAAATAATAACCCTGAAGGACGAAACCAACATCAGATCAATACCCAGGAAACCATTCTTCTTAACTAACCTACAGCTAGTTTCTAAATTTCACATTCTTGGGGACAGGTTCCCATTAATTTTATCAAAGATAAATTCTTTAAATTTATTCTTTAATCTTCCTTTGAATGTCATTTCAAACCAAATTATGGTTTTCCAAACTAGTCGAGATTAGCAAACCACACCGAAGTAATTATTTATTTTATTTCCCAATCCCAACCTATTCATCCCATAAAGCAAAACTGGTAATACTCCATATCTAGCACCACGGTGTTATCGGTAAATTTAATTACATTTCCCGTTCAAATCTAATTAAAGATTTGACTATTGCCTGGAGCAAAACTGGCGATACTCCATTCTCGCTTATTTTCCAAATTTGATAATTTAGATCATCTATGCACATTTCAATCTAATTTAAGAATTCATTAAAACTCCTTTTTCTGGGTTAAAGAACTAGTGTCATTTAAAACACAGTTCACGACAAACCCAAATCACATTCTATTTATTATCGGGTTAAAGAACAAGTGTCATTTAAAACACCCTTCACGATAAACCCACAAATCAATTCTATTTACAGCCCATTTCAAATCCAATTTATTTATTTAAAAATAAATGGGTTTTAATTTTAGTTCAAAATTAGTTCATTTCGATAAAAATCTATTTTTATCTTTTCAATTATGGAGTTTTTCATCCCAATTTTTCCCAAATCATTTCTTATGATTTTACACAAATTATTACTATTTTTAATAATTTTATCAAGGCCCGTACAGTCGATTTCCATCAGCGGCCATCGAACTGCACTTACAGCGACCTTTTCTGAATTTGATTTGGACGTATCTCCAAATCCAACCGTTAGATTTTAAATTACTAATATTCGTTAGAAAGCTCTTTTCGATACGAACGCAACGGTTCCAGTTTTAGGAGAATCCGACGGTCGGGTCTCCCATAATGTCTATTTGAAATAAATGGTCGAAATTCACGAACTGCCGCGGCGCGGCGCGTTCTATTCAGGCCATTATATTATATATATAATATATATTTCATCGATTTCTATTTAAAACGAATTTTATAAATCGTTTTAAATTCGTTTCAAAAACAATTTCAACTTCCATTTCAATTCAAATCAAAATTGAATTCTTCCTTATAAATTCGTTTTAAAATTCATTTCTATTCAATTCAAATTTCAATTCAATTTGAATTCATTTCAATTCGTTTTCAATTCAATTCGAATTCGTTTTCTATTCGATTCAATTCAAATTGGTTTTCTATTCGATTCAATTCAAATTGGTTTTCTATTCGATTCAATTCAAATTGGTTTTCTATTCGATTCAATTCAAATTGGTTTTCTATTCGATTCAATTCAAATTTAAAAACGAATATAATCGATATAAATATCGTTCGTGTCCAAATAGCGCATCTCTAATCAATACGGCTTTATATATTTCAATAATTCCATTATTCTATTCGACAAATGAATCTATATTTTTGTCAACACGTGACTAATCTCAACGAATGAGTGCTGTCCACGTGTGACTAATTTTGTTATTCATTTTTTTTTTAAATTATGGTATCTATCGTTTGATATCAAATCAGACTCCAACCGTAAATTAGTAAGAGAACGATTCCCTGAATATTAACCCCGAAGGCCGAAACCAACATCAGATCAATATCCAGGAGACCACTCATCTCATCTATTTTCCAGTTAATTTACAATTTTATATATGATAAAGATGTAAATTTTATTGTTAAAATATTTCGTTCAACACATGACTAATCTCAACGGATGAGTACTGTCAACACATGAACCTTTATTTTATAAATTGGAATGAGGCCCAATCAATTACCATATAAAGCTAATTATATGGATTCCATACAACACATGTGTATAATAGCAACGATGCATAATCAACCATCATCCAAAGGGCACTATACTGTATAGGCATCAAATATAGATATCTAATGCTTATAACAGCCTGTCAATCCATCGATCGACATACAACTAATTATTGGGATTAGTGTATGCCGTATTTTATCCCAATACCCGTGTGGGGTTTCAAGCAATCAAACACAGATTTTATTTGTGCAGTTGGACGATATGTAAAATTTATCGACCCAATCAATATCAGTCAAATCAGTGTATATAAACAAATCGGCCGATTTGTTTATATTTATTTATTTATTCACTTTCACGTTAAAAATTATATTTTTAACGATAAAATATTTATTTACTAACATTCACTATATTCATATTCGCGTTAAAAACCTACATTTTTAACAATAACTAATTTATTTCAACCATCTATATTTTATTATCGATTTCACATCAACAACACAAACAAATTTTCACAACACATCAACCAAACAAACAAGCCATCCATGGTCTGTGGATGACGGGTGTCAGGTGCTACTAAGCACCGTCTGCATCCTAGTATATGTATATATATATATATATATATATATATATATATATATATATATAACTAGAAAAAGAGATTTTAGTGAGAAGTTCTCACCGATAGCTAATCCAATACCACGTCTCTTCTTTTATAGAAATCTTCGTCGTTCTCGCCTTTTGTCACCTTCACTGCCCGTAGCCACTACATATATAAAAATCGAATTTTTACTTCGCTATTCAATATATAAAAATCGAATTTTTACTTTGCTATTCAATATATAAAAATTGAATTTTTACTTCGCTATTCAATATATAAAAATTGAATTTTTACTTCGCTATTCAATATATAAAAATTGAATTTTTACTTTGCTATTCAATATATAAAAATCGAATTTTTACTTTGCTATTCAATAGATAAAAATTTTATTTTTACATTGCTACTATATAGATAAAAATTCTATTTTTACATTGCTACTATATAGATAAAAATTCTATTTTTATTCAACGGTGTTCATATAATAAAGATTATATTTTTATCACGCTATTCTCTATATAAAGATTTCGCCTTTTTCAAATATAAAGATTTCGCCTTTTCAAATTCGAAAATCTAATCTTTTCTATTTTTAAAATATAATCTTTTCTATTTTAAAAATCTAATCTTTTCTATTTTAAAAATCTAATCTTTTCTATTTTAAAAATCTAATCTTTTCTATTCCATTCAAACAATAAAAATCCAATTTTTATTTGCTCTTTCCATAAATAAAAATCTAATTTTTGTTTGCTCTTTCCACAAATAAAAATCTAATTTTTATTTCATTTATCCTAAAAATAAAGACCACACTTTTGTAGGCATTTATATAAATAAAAATCAAAATTTTCATCCTAAAATAGTTTGTATAAAATTCCTTTGCCAAATAATGATTTTATTTACATATGAAAACCGAGCATTCGAATTTAAATGGATTAAACAAAAAAAAAACTTACCCTTTCCACTGTAAAAATCGGATCTTGCGCCGGAGAGAGACTCACCGAGGCGCTGAGAGGTGGGGGAAGGTGCGATGAGGGGTGGGGCCAGCCTGGACGGCGGCGCGTTGAGTGGCGCACGCCCTTGGGGTCGCGGTGAAGTCGATTTAGGGCTGGACGATTTGGGACTTGGGCTCGAACTGGAGAAGAGGAGGCGGAGAAGAAGGGGAAGAGGAGGGAGGGGGTGCGGTGGTGGTCAGCGCCACCCAGGGCGGCGCAGTGTCGCGCGAGAGAGGGGGCATCGAACGGGGGTCTCCTCGATCGAAAGGGGGGTTAAGGGGGCGCAATGGGGAGGATCATCAGCCGGGGGGGGGGGGGGTGGCGCGGATCGCCACTAGTGAGGGGAGCGCTCCGATGATGTTTTTTTTTTAATTTTCGATCTGAATAGAAATGGGGGAGGGAAAGAGAATAAAAAGGGAGGGGGGTAGTTGACCAAAGGAATATAATATATATTTAATTTATTTTTAACTTTCAAAACGCATCTCTTTATTTCGAACTCGAAATCGAACCCACCGACTGTCGTCCCAAGCTAATTACCCCCACTCTGAACATAATGGGATATGTATCGCAAGCTGATCCGATCGTTTCGATCTGTTTCCGTTAAAATCAACATATAACTCTATATATTGAATTTAAACGCGCATTTCAATTTACTGGGGTCACATATGAACTCTATAAATCCCAGAAAAATATTTTCTAGCTTTGTATTGACGATACGGTCCTAACAAAACTAATTTCATCGAATTCCGAGACTGTTGGAAAAGTGGCCATTTTCCAGTCGATTAAAATCAACTGTAACTGGTCAAACGCATTTTCCTTTGCCACGCTCACATACTATTCGAAAAATTGTGAAATTTGGAATCTAGCAATAACTTGACATCACGGACCCAACAAAAGTGGTTTCGTCGAAATCCGAGGTCGTTTGCAAAATTCCCATTTTTAAGGGTCTGAATTCCATAGCGACTATTCAGAATTTTCAACTGGACATATCTTTTGATTCCCGCTATGAAATTTCGATTCTTTGGATTCGTTGGAAAGATATTCTCAATTAGATCCTAATGTTTTCAGTTTCGCTAAAATCCGGTTTGTTTTGCACCCGGTACATTCATTTGAAGTTTGAAATTGAATTATCGAACTACCGCACCATTTTCAATTCCTTTTATAATTATATATAATTATTTATATTCTAACGACGACGTATATAATATATACGTCGAATTCTATTCAAAATAAATTTCTCGTCGATATTTTTTTAAAATAATTCATTTTAAATATTCAAAATTCAATAAAATTGCCAAAATAAAAATTTTAAACTGGCCCAGATTTTCGGGTTATTACAGTTAATTTAACTTAGCATATAAATTCTAATATGTGCATCGTCAATAAAAATGTTAATTTAACTTTGCATATAAATTCTAATATATGCATCATCAATAAAAATGTTCATTTAACTTTACATATAAATTCTAATATATGCATCGTCAACACAATGTTATTTTAGCTTTGCATATAAATTCTAATATATGCATCGTCAATAAAAATGTTATTTTAACTTTGCATATAAATTCTAATATATGCATCGTTAATATAATGTTATTTTAACTTTGCATATAAATTCTAATATATGCACCGTCAATAAAAATGTTAATTTAACTTTGCATATAAATTCTAATATATTCATCATCAATACAATGTTATTTTAACTTTGAATATAAATTCTAATATATGCATCGTCAGTAAAAATGTTAATTTAACTTTGCAAATAAATTCTAATATATGCATCGTCAATAGAAATGTTAATTTAACTTTGCATGTAAATTCTAATATATGCATCGTCAATAAAAATGTTAATTTAACTTTGCATATAAACTCTGTTATATGCATCGTCAATAAAAATGTTATTTTAACTTTGCATATAAATTCTAATATATGCATCATCAATAAAATTATTAATTTAACTTTTGCATATAAATTCTAATATATGCATCGTCAATAGAAATGTTATTTTAACTTTGCATATAAATTCTATTATATGCATCGTCAATAAAAATATTAATTGTGGTTCTTTTCATTTTTGTTGAACATTCTAACTCAACAAAATGATAAAAATGGTCCATTTCATTTTTGTTGAAAATTCTAATTCCACAAAATGATAAAATGATTCTTTTCGTTTTTGTTGAAAATTCTAATTCAACAAAAATGAACATTTTTGTTCAACAATTCTAATTGACAAAAATGAACATTTTTGTTTCAACTAAACAATTTGACCATTTTGTTTCAACTAAACAATTCAATGATAATGAATATTTTGGTTTCAACTAACAATTCGACAATAATGAACATTTTGGTTTCAACTGAACAATATAACAAAAGTGATAATTTTTGTTTAACTAAACTGTTGAACAGAAGTGGTGATTTTTGTTTCAACTGAACTATGAAACAAAAGTGATGATTTTTTGTTGCAACCAAACTATGAAACGAAAGTGATAATTTAAAGGAAATCCTTTTATTATAATCTCTTTATCCTAATCTTTTTAGTTTAATCTTTTTATTATAATGAAAACAATTCTTTGACAAAAACCATGTTTCATGTAAACAATAAAAATGAGATTTTTATTGTAAATTTAAATTTGACAAAACCATGTTTCATATTAACAATAAGGATGAATATTTTATCGTAAATCTTAATTTGACAAAACAATGTTTCATGTTCACAATAAAAATGAAATTTTTATTGTTAATATAAATTTGACGAACCATGTTTCATGTTAACAATAAAAATGAATATTTTATTGTAAATCTTACTTTGACAAAACAATGTTTCATGTTAACAATAAAAATGAAATTTTGATTGTTAATTTAAATTTGACGAACCATGTTTCATGTTAACAATAAAAATGAATATTTTTATTGTAAATCTAAATTTGACCAAAACAATATTTTCATGTTAACAAATAAAATGAAAATTTTATTGTTAATTTAAATTTGACGAACCATGTTTCATGTTAACAATAAAAATAATTTTTTTATTGTTAATCTAAATTTGACCAAATCGATATTTTCAAGTTAACAAATAAAATGAAATTTTATTGTTAATCTAAATTTGACAAACCAATATTTAATGTTAACATTAAAAATCAATATTCTTAGTGTTAATCTAAATTTGACCAAAACAATATTTTATGCGTTGAAATAAAAGATGAGACTTGTATTATATAATCAAATCAATATTCATAGATCTGAAATAAAAGTAAATTTTTTTATTTCAAATCGAGATATAATCAATCAACTATAGATTCAAACAATATCTAATAAACATGAGCATCATGATCAACAATCAATATTCAACCAATTCAAATTCCAAGCATCATATTCTGATTTTATTATCGTAACTACATGGATTCAGAATAGCGAGAAATAATTAGATTTTTAATTATAAAAATAGAAATTATCACATTCGTGTTTCAATTCAGAATTGAATTTTGTCCAAAATTTGATCTGCTATGAATCAGAACTAATCAGTCTAGAAGTGCAGATCTCAGACTCACGATCGTAACGGATCTAAAATTATTCAATTCCGATTCAGTATGAGCGAGATTCGAATTTTTTTGTGAAAATAATATTTTAAATTAATAAATTCAATAATAAAATAAGGGTTTACTATATCTTCTTCTGCCTCAGAACTCAGGTCGTGCCTTAACCCAAATGGTTCGATCTTAGGGTTCCTATTTGCGTTCAAATCACCAGGCTTCAGGACGATCGGAGACCACTGCGTCGAAGAGGGCGATCGCGTGCTTCAGGGGGGCCCACGCCGTCAGGCGCAATGGCAGTAGAAGGGCGGCACGGTGGTTTGAATGGCGCGGGTTCGGGGGGGGGGTCTGTCCTCCAAATATACAGCTCGAGGGTGGATCCAACCGTATGGATGTGAAGAGGGATCGATCCTCTACAATATCCTCTGAAGAACCACCTCGATTTGATCAGTGGATTGAAAGATTTTAAGGGGGAAGAGTTGAAGGTTTTCGGCCATGAACGAAGAGGGATGGCGGCGGCTACTATAGTATAGTGTATTAGGGTTTTGGATTATACAGTGTATTTATATTAATATAATATTTAATGTTCTAATTTGCAAAAAAATCCATTAATCCCTGATAACTCCAATTCCAGCCCAACAAAAGTTGTTCCTACCTAATTGTCCCCGTTCCAGAACCAATGGGCTCTGTCCCATCATCCCAAACAATCTTTTTCAGCCTATTTTATTTAATTTAAAATTTAAATCATTTATTTATTTAATATGATCATACATTTAAATTCACCGAGGCCACACACGGACTCCGAAAATTCCCGAAAAATACATATAGCTATGTTTTGAAGATACGGTCCTAACACAATTAATTTCATCGAATTTGGAGACCGTTTGAAAAATGGCCTTTTTAGTAGTCGATTAAATTCAATAGAAATTATCGAATGCGGTTTAATTTACCGCGCTCACAAATTAATTCCAAAAATTATGGAAAATTAAACTTAGTAATAATTTGACATTCCGGATCCGATAAAAATGTTTTCGTCAAAAACGGAGGTCGTTTGTATAATGGCCATTTATACGGACTATAAACTATATTAAATTCCATAGCGACTAGTCTGAATATTCAAGTGGCCATAACTTTTTATTCTTGCTATGAAATTTCGATTTTTCGGATTCGTTGGAAAGATATTTTTAAATAGATCTAAATATTTTTGGTTTCACTAAAATCTATTTTATTTTGAATCCTATACATTCAGCCAAAGTTCAGATTCAAATTTTCAAACTACCGTGCAATTTCTAACTCCTTTTAAAATTAAAATAAATATATATGTTCTAACCTTGATTTAAATAAATTTATAACGACCCGGAAAATCTGAACCAATTTAAAAAAAATTATTGGCTATTTTAGTGGATTTTAAATATTTAAAATAAATATTTTAAATAATAACGACGAAAAGTATGTTTGAATCGACGTTTGAAAATAAATATAATTACTTTGGATTATAAACGAGGCCTGAAATGGCTTGGTAGTTTCAAAATTTGAATTCAAACTTTGACTGACTATACCGGGTGCAAAACAAAACGGATTTGAGTGAAACCAAAAATATTTAAATCTGTTAGTGAATATCTTTCTAATGAATCTGAAAAATCAAAGTTTCATAGCGGGAATCAAAAGTTATGGCTAAATGAATTTTCAGAAAGTTCGCTATGGAATTTATATAGCCCGTGAAAATGGCCATTTTGCAAACGACCTCGGAATTCGACGAAACCACTTTTGTTGGATCCGGGATGTCAAATTATTTCTAGGTTTCAAATTTCATAATTTTTGAAGCTAGTATGTGAGCGTGGCAAAGGAAAATATGTTTGGTCGATTTCTATTAAATTGGATCGACCAGAAAAGGGCCATTTTTCAAACGGTCTCAGAATTCGAGAAACAAGTTTTTTTGGGACCGTATCATCAAAACATAGCTAGATTTATTTTTATGGAATTTTTCGAATCAGTTTGTGGCCCTGGAAAATTGAAATGTACGTTCAAATTAAATATTGAATATTTTATATTTTAATTTGAAGTAAAATTGACTGAAATAGTCGAATGGGCCTACGAAACATATCCCATTGTGTTCAGCATGGGGGTAAAACGCTAGGGATGACAGTCGTTGGGTTTGGATTGGAGTTCGTATGAGATAAGGGGTATTTTCTAATTTTTAAAAATATATAAATAAAAAAAATATCATTGGTTGACTTCACTTTCTCTCTCCCCGACTCTATCCAAAACCGACAATGGAAATCACTCCAACCCTTCTCTCCTCGATCTTGCTCTAATCTCTCAACGAAACACCATAGTTCTTTGGAAGATTTTGAAGATCATCACGAGATCTTCAAATCCATACCAACTGTGTAATTTATGGTTGAACGTGCATGAAGATCCAACACTCCAAAGCTGCTGATTTTCGACCGCCGTCGTGGGTTCCTGACACCGTCGAACTGAAGGTGGGTCCCAGCGCCGCGAAGCCCTCTCCTCCCCCTTCGACCTCGCGCAACCCGATCGAGGAACCGTTACACCGATTGATCGAAAAATCCAAACCTAGTTTGGAACCATTTCAGAAAAGGTACGGCAGAAATTAATTAAACTATTTAATAGCAGTTTAAAGCGCTACCGTTTTTTATTTCACTGTAAAAATCATATCTTTTTCGTTTCTTGACGAAATTCAGTGAAACAAGAGACAGTGGACTCGTGTGGACGTCTTCTACATTCTAGAAGAGACCGCATATTTTTCTGAGCCTTCTGCTATTTTTGGTGGAGTGGAACCCAATGTGAGATTTCTAAATTATAAATGATATGGAAAACGACGATGTATAAATTATATAGTCAATGTATGAGTTATATAAGTGTTGTACACCTCTTGTATAAGCGTTGTATAAGTTGTACCGTCGATGTATAAGTTATATATGCGTTGTAAAAATTATATATGTGTTGAAATAGAAGTGAAATGCTTAATATATATAAATATATATATATATATATACACGCCCCTCGTCCACAAACCATGGACGATATTTATTGGTTGTGATTGGTGTGAAAATTGAGTGATAGCGAATGGTTGATTAGAATTGTTTGTGGTTGAAATTGATTGATTGTGGTTGAAAAATACCCGTTGGTGGTTGAGAATTATTTGGTTGAAACCACATAGGATTAGTTTGTGGAAATGAAAAAAATATACATGCCGCCTGCATGCGAACTAGATGCATGAATCCCCATTGTCAAAAGCTGCGAGGCTTTAAGTTAGAGCGAGGAGCGGTACTAGGGACGGCCCCGGTTTTAACTATCCTGTCGTTATGTTGCCGAAATTTTGAATAATATTCATGTATTAGAATTATTTTCATATATTGAATAACCTTCATGTGTTGAATCGAAATTCCTTCGTTGAATAGAAATTCATGTGTTGAATGGTATTCGTGTTTTAAATAAATTGTTTTAACAATAAAAATCACATTTTTACTCTATATATACAAACTATAGAAAACATTCATGTGTTGAATAGAAATTCATTCGTTGAATAGAAATTCATGTGTTGAATGATATTCGTGTTTTAAATAAATTGTTTTAACAATAAAAATCACATTTTTACCCTATATATGCAAACAATAGAAAACATTCATGTGTTGAATCGAAATTCATTTGTTGAATAGAAATTCATGTGTTGAATGGTATTCGTGCTTTAAATAAACTGTTTTAACAATATAAAAATCACCTTTTTATTGTATATATACGAATTTTGAATAACATTCATGTGTCGAATAGAAATTCATTCGTTGAATAGAAATTCATGTGTCGAATGGTATTCGGGTTCGAAAGAAATTGTTTTATTATAAAAATCATATTTTTATCATCTATATGAACTATATAAAATAGTCGTGTTTTGAAAGGAATTGTTTTATAATAAAAATCATATTATTTTTTATCATCTATATGAACTATATAAAATAGTCGTGTTTTGAAATAAATAGTTTTACATTAAAAATCACATTTTTATTATATACATGGATTGTTGAAAATAGCGAAGTGTTGAAATAAATGACGGTTGGATAAAAATATCATTTTTACCAAATGTATAAAAAGAATATAATTTTGAAATCGAAGAATCGATATATATATATATAAATGGAATTGAAATATATCGAATAACGAAGCTGCAGTTCGTGTTTTGTGATTTCAAACGATTATTGCAGGAGATCCGACCATCGGATTTTCCCGAAACCGAAACCGTCCGGTTCGCTTTGGAAATATCTTTCCAACGACACCAACTTTGTAAAAATCCAACGGTTGGATTGTCTGGAATGTTTAATTCAAATCTGAAGAAAAACAGCGCCAGAATCGATTATATATATATATATATATAATTATATTAAATCGAATAACGATGCTGTAGTTCGTATTTTGAAATCGAAACTTCAAACGATTATACCGGGAGATCCGACCGTTGGATTTTCCCGAAACTGGAACCGTTGGATTCGTTTTGAAAAGATCTTTCTAATGATATAAATTTTATGAAGATCCAACGGTTAGACTTTCAGATATGTGTAAATCAAATCTGAAGAAAAACAGCGCCACGGCCGCGTTATGGCCCGAAGCGTCGTTTGAATAAATTGGCTATTTTAAAATAAATAAAAATGGAGATAAATCGTTATAAAATATTATAAACGATATGGATGTGAAATTTAGAAACTAACTGAAGGTTGGCTAAGTCGAATGGTTTCCTGGGTTTTGATCTGATGTTGGTTTCGGCCTTCGGGGTTAATATTTGGGAAATCGTTCTCTTACTGATCTACGGTTAGCAACTAATGAATTTGTAACGACCCTGAATTTTGGGGCCAAGTTAAAATTTATTTTAAGTGATTTTAAATGAGTTTTGATATTTAAAATAATCTATTTTAAATAATAAGGATCACAAATTTGGTTCAAATCGAAGTTAGAATGAATAAATTAATTTTAAATATAAAAAGAGCTAGAAATGGCGCGGTAGTTTGAAAAGTCAAACTTGAACTTTGACTAACCATACAGGATGCAAAATTTAACGGATTTTAGTAAAACCAAAAATATTAGAATCTATTTAAAAATATCTTTCCAACGAATCCGAAAAATCGAAATTTCATAGCGGAAATCAAAAGTTGCTAATTCAATTTTTAGAAAGGTCGGTGGGTAATTTGCATAGGACAAAAATACTACTTTTCACATATGTAGGAATTTGAACTCGAAACCACTTCCATTGGTTTCAGAATGACGTTTCTGCATTGAAAAACAGTAAACACTTATATGTTTCGAGTTTCAGAAATTATTTGTTTAAAAATGTATTTTTAATATTAAAAATATTCGCCTTGAAAATAGCCATTTTTCAAAAAGTCTCAGAATCGAACGAAATAAATTTTGTTGGATTCGTATCATCAAAACAAAGCTAAAAATGATTTTTTGGTAATTTTTAGAATTAATATATAATTATAATTGATTTTTCAGCATAAACGGGCAAATTTTTGACTTTAAAAATTCATTAAAAATTCAAACGGGCTCAGAATTGAACGAAATTAATTTTCATAGGTCCACAGCATCAAAAAATAGCTAAGTATATTTTTCGAGAATTTTTGAAGTTAATTTGAGACCTCGGTGAATTTTCACGTACGGTACACATTAAAATATTAATAAAATAATGTATTTATTCCAAAACTCATAGCATACCTCGGAACTGGACCCCGGGACATAGCCCATTGTGTTCATAAGGCCTCAAAACCTTAAGAACGACAGTAAGCGGGCCTAAATCGGAGTTCGGACCAAAACGGGCCTTAACGGGCTAATTACATAATTAGTTAACACTAATATAATATTATAAAATTCGGATTTTACTGTTCATCCTCCATCTTCAGCCGACACCTCTTCATGCTGAACCCATCATGGCTGAAAACTTCAAACCCTCATAACTCTTTCATTTCTCAACGAAAATTAGTGTGTGAGTACACGTTTCGAAGCTCTCGCCGAGCTCTTCGATCTCCGACAAGTCCCGTCCCTTTCCGTCGCCTGAGCCGCCCGCACCGAAGCCTCAAAGCCGCCGCCGTTTTCTGTCCGCCGCCCCCTGTAGGTCCCGCCGCACCTCACCACCTTCTGGCCATGCATAGACCTCTCGTAGCCGGTCCTTCTCCAACAAACGGCGTCCAAAACCGTTCAGTAAATCAAAAGTTATCGGGATTTGAAGTTTTGAACAAATTCTGAAATGAGGTATGCTTCAGATTTTGCGACGCTTTTAAGCGTTGCTGCAGCAGTTGTTAAAAGTCTGTTTGATTTAAAACATTGATAACTTATGCATACGAACCCCGTTTCTGAAAATTTCAGATCCGACATGACCGTGAGGACGAGTAGTATTTGCTGAGACCGATTGGAGCGTTCTGAAAATTTATTTGGATTTATTTTAATTATTATCCAATCAAAGGTGAGAGTTCTATTTATTTATTTATTTATTTAAATAAAAATAATTAACTGTGATTGTGATTTTCCTTTGATCCGTTGCTGAACGCTAATTGATTATCGTATGTGATTGATCCTGAATTGTCATTGATATGTAGATCTATTTGTTTGATAATCGTCGTGTTGATAATAATGATATCATATTTGTTAAGAATAATCACATCATGATTGTTAAGGTAGGATTGTTGAAAACACATATATCACTTTATATGTCCTTGTTGAAATAAAACAGGCGACATAAACAAAGTTGTTCTTTTTATTTGTTCTGATTAGGTATTAGAAATGTTTTAACATAAAATATCCTTATATGTTAATGTGAAACGTTAGAAAGGAAGCAACATAAAAATCATATTTTTATGTTAATATGAACCAATAGGAAAGAGTGTAAGTAAAAAGGATATATTTATTGAAATATGAACCATTAGGAAAAAAAAGGGGTAGAAAATAAGGATTTCATTATTATTATAATGGGAATCACTTTCGTTGACATAGAATAGAGGTAACAAGAATACTATTTTTGTTAAGTAGAAATGTTTAGCAAATAAAACTTTCATTTTATTTGTAAAGTTAAAATAAGAAAATAAACACCGTATGATGATTGACATTTTTTGTCAATGTTTATATAAGAAAATAAACACCGTATGTTGATTGACATTTTTGTCAATATTTTAAAATAGAATTTGTCACCATTTGAGATAAGTATATTTTT
This sequence comes from Allium sativum, assembly GCA_030737875.1. Classification (NCBI taxonomy): domain Eukaryota; kingdom Viridiplantae; phylum Streptophyta; class Magnoliopsida; order Asparagales; family Amaryllidaceae; genus Allium; species Allium sativum. The sequence goes on from CM060912.1 coordinate 620,891,501, forward strand.
GTTCATTTACAAAATAGAATTGGCCGCTATATGTAATGAACTAATATTTTGTTCATTATCAAAATAAGAAAACATCGTATGTAAGTGAATATATTTTGTTCATTATCAAAATAAAGAGCACCGTATGTTGAATGAACAAATTTGTGTTATTTTAAAATAAAGAGCACCGTATGTTAATGAATAATATTTTGTTCATTATTAAAATAAGAAAAGCACCGTATGTTAATGAACAATATTTTGTTCATTATTAAAATAAGAAAAGCACCGTATGTTAATGAATAATATTTTGTTCATTATTAAAATAAGAAAAGCACCGTATGTTAATGAATAATATTTTGTTCATTATTAAAAATAAGAATATGGCACTATATGAAATGAACTAATTTTTGTTCATTATAAATTATAGAATATGCCACCGTATGTTGATGAACGCTATTTTTGTATCATTATTAAAATAGTATTATACACCGTAGGTTGATGAACGCTATTTTGTTCATTATTAAATTAGTATTACACACTGTATGTAAGAATGACAAATTTTGTCAATATTAAAAGTAAAATTTGCCACTATAGGTTAAATGACAAATTTTGTCAATATTAAAAATAGGATTTGTCACTATATGTTAAATGACAAATTTTGTCAATATTGAAATAGAAATTATTCACCGTATGTTAATGAGCAACTTTGTTAATATAATGTTCACCGTATGAAATTAACATTTTTATTTAATGTTATTATAAAGAATGATCATCTTATGATAATGACATTTGTGTCAAATGTTGATAGGTAAGAATATAAAATGATATTGTATGTAAATAGTATTTTTGGCAAATAAAAATACAAAATGGTCATTGTATGAAAATATTATACTTGTCATGTTAGAAAATAAGGAAATGCATGGTATGTAAAAATAGTATTTTTGTTATTGTAAATAAATAGAAAGAGTTAAAATGTGGCATTATGTAAACTTACATTTTCTAAATGTGAAGTGAAGAAAACAGAGATTTACATTTTCTAATGCAAAGGATATTGTAATGATATTGGGAAAAATATATTTTCTAATAATATATTTTCAATGTTATAAAAGGGAAAATGAAGTGTATGTACAATTTAACATCATTTACAATGTTTAATAAAAAGAAAATTTCACCGTATGATAGTTACACTATTTTATAATGTTAAGATTTAAAGAAGTTGACCGTAGGAAGAATATACATTATTCATAATGTATATAAAAAGAGAATTCACCCCGTAGGAAGAATTAACATTATTTATAATGTTAAATAAAAGAAAAGAAACTGTATGTAAGGTTTAACATTATTTATAATGTTAAATAAAAGAAAAGAAACTGTATGTAAGGTTTAACATTATTTATAATGTTAAATAAAAGAAATGAAACTGTATGTAAGGTTTAACATTATTTATAATGTTAAATAAAAGAAATGAAACGTATGTAAGAATAACATTATTTATAATGTTAAATGAAAGGTAAGGAACTGTATTGAAACATTAACATTATTTATAATGTAGGTAAAAGGGAACTTACACCATAGGAAAGTGTTCATTATTCATAATGAAATTGGAAAAGAAATATATAAAGAAATGAATGGGATGGCACATTATAATTTACATTCTTAAATGAAAATTATAAAGTATAAAATAAATAATAATGAATTAAAAAGGGAAGAATTATCGTCTAATCCTAAACTACATTGTCAGGTAAGTAGAAAGGTGAAAGTTAAGAGAAATGTAAGCTGCACGTAGGGACGACAAACTAAACGAATTATATATATATATATATATATATATATATATATATATATATATATAATTAAAATATAACGAATCGAGCGCGGTAGTTCGCGTTTTGAAATTGAACTTTTAAATGATTATACCGGAAGATCCGACCGTCGGATTTTCCCAAAACTGAAACCGTTAGGACCGTCTTGGAAAAATCTTTCCGACGATATAAGCTACGCTAAAATCCAACGGTTAGATTTTGAGGAAAGTGAAAAACAAAATTGATTGAAAACAGCGCCAAGGTCGCCCTTGACCTGAAGCGTCGTTAAATAAGGAATTAATTATATTAAATAATTAAGGCAAGAATTAATCGTTATAAAATAAAATAACGATATGAAATATGTTTTTCTCAAAATAAATGAATGCGAGATTATTTGGAAAGACCGGGTTAATCCCATTCCAAATGATCGTACGATTTCAAGAATTCAAGTATGAAGACGGCGTATGAAGACCGTAAATCTCCCCTCGAATGGACAACGATCAAGACTTTGAATTGGTTTGATCCCAATTCAAGGGTCGGGATAATTGCCCAAACGTACGTGTTGATTTCACGGGTTTGACCCTAGTTCAGGCCTAGAGCATGGGTATAAATGGATAGTGTGTCTGACATCGTACCCCACAAAATATTATGTTGTTGATATTCAGTTAATATATAAACGATTGGTGGCAGAGAATTTATTCTCTACTTAACACCCGTTTATATAGTGACGGAAGATCAACAGTACGGTATGGAGTGACGGTGTGGCATACTAAGATGCAATGATCAGGGTTACTTGTTGAAAAGCAGAACCTTGTGGTATGAAGAACATGACTTCACGAGCCTCACAAACCGGTAGAGTCTAAAAAGGGGGAAGGGAACGCAGGGAAAGTAGCACGTTTCTTTCTAGTTAGTAGTCATTTTACTTTTGGAGGATGATGAAATGAGGCGCCTCGGATAGGTCCTATAGGACCGGGGAACGTGTGCTTAGGAATTGCCAATCCTCTAAGCTGTATGTGAGGACCGGCCCTGCAGGATCCAAGGGTTAACTGCGGGTAATCCTGAGACGTTAACTAGAGCGTCTCGAATCGGTAAGGGGTCCTCCCTAGCCTGGACTCATGATGGAAACCCAAATTTCCAATACGACCCCGACGGATTTGATTGTATTACTAGTATTGGAGGCATAATATATGGTACCTATGCTTCCTAGGATTAATACATTGCTTTGAATTGTTTTAAAACATATACACCCTAATAATAGTATTAGTTTCGTATTTGGCGTATTTAGCATGTTTAACCACCATAAGGTAAAACTCTATCCTCTTGGTGTGCGTTGCATTGTGTGATGGGACCTGAGTCTTATGGTGGTTCCATTTTTCAAAAGACATTGCGTTTTGTTACGTTTTACTTATCTGTGTTGACACTATAGTTATGCACGGCAATCCATTGGTACAACCCGTTCCGCGTTAGCGGCGTGGTCTTTGGATTTGCCTTATTAGTATAAGTTATTTAAGAATTCTCACACCAGTCCCACGACTGACCCATAGTTTGTTTCACCTTTTTGCAAACTTGGGTGCCCTCTCTTCTACACGGGCAGCCAAGTAGACAGGTTCATTCTTTGCTTGGAGCTTTTCTTTGAAGCTGCTTATTTTCTCTCTCTTGGATTCTGCTTGGGAGAAGAGGTGATGACTTGGAGCTTGAAGACTTTTTGTTTCTATTGGCATCTATTCTTTTCTTTTTAGACATCAAACTTATTTCTTTTCTGCAAACTTGTTGTAATAGCTTAGATTCTCTGACTGTGGATTTCCTGTGATTGATGACATTATATTTTTCCGCTGCTATAATGTTATTACTCTATGAATCTCCTTTGCTATATTGTATCTGTGTTCTGTTTTATTGTATTTATGTTGTATTCCATATGATTTCTCCTTGCTTTCACTTGTGGAAGTTTGGGGCTATCACAGAATTGAAATGATGCGTATGTATGTTTGTGTTGCACTTGTTTATTATATACGCGAGTTGCTCTGAAAGACCGGGTTTATCCCATTCTGAATAACTAAATCGACGATAAGAAATCGAAGATGAAGATGGTGGTTGAAGACCGGAAATCTTCACCTCGTTTGGATGGTAACTGATGTCCTGATTGGGAGGCATCCTGAAATATGGATAATGAGTGGTGATCGTCCAGGCGTACGTGGAGATCGATGGGTTTGCGAGGTATATAGTGCCTCCGGTTTCGTTCCGACCCAGAACGGACTTGTAAAAGGATTGTGTGTCTGACATTGGAATTTATTCTGTGTGATTGATAGCCATCAGTTGCATGGTATGAATTGCCTGTGTGGCATGCTAAGATGCAGTGATCAGGGCTTCTGTCGAAAAGCAAAGTCTTGTGGTTGATTATCAAAGCACCGCCTGTGTGGCGTAGCTTTGTGTATAACGTGAATTCGCAAACCTCACACCCCGGTATGAACCAGAAACGGGAGAGGACCTCAGGGAGGACATGCATTTCTTCCTAGCTAGAGGTGGTGTCAGTGCTTAAACTGGCTGACATTTATATTATTTTCACCTATGTGGTTATTGCGAGACGCCTCGGTTATATCGGTCGATCCGGGACCGATGGAGTCATTCGTTGGCTCGTTTACGCCCCAAAGGGCGGGGAAACGCAGTGTTCAGGAATTTTTAATCCATATCGGTGGACCGGCCCTGTCGCTCCAAGGGGCAGTTGCGGCTGTTCCAGAGGCTCAGGCTAGGCAGTCTCGAAGTTGGTAAGGACTATCTTTTGCCTTGGTTTATGATGGAAATCCAATTTCCAAATACATGACTGTGCGGTTTTGATTGTATACCTATATATGGCGACATAGTGGTATGGGGCATTAATGCCGTCTATGATTGATACTTGTGATTCGAAATTGCTTTTGAAACATATAAACACTAGTAATAATATCAAATGCTTTTGTTTTATTCGTATCAAGCATATTTTGGCCATTATAAGGTAAAAACTCTATCCTCCGGTTTGCGTTGCATTGTGTGATGGGAACTGAGTCTTGTAATGGCTTCATTTTTATAAAAAGCATTGCGATGTTTAAAAGAATGATTTGTTTTAGAGCACTGGCAATCAAATGGAGTAAACCCGTTCCACGAAAGTGGCGTGGTCCTGAGATTAGCCATATTGTAAATGTGTTAAGTAGATTTCTCATACCAGTCCCATGACTGACTCGTTGTTTGTTTCACTTTCAAACTCGGGTGCCCCTTTTTCTACACGGACAGCCTTGTATTCAGGTTTTAGCTGGATTTCTCTGGATAGATGGAGCTGAAGATGGATTCTATCATTTATCTCTTTTTATGCTGTTCAGCTCCTATTGTACATATTATGTTTGTTTCCGCTGTAGACATTTATGTATAGCTGAACTGTATTTGTACTAAGTATGATCCTGTATACTGTGTAACTCTGATAATTTCGTTTATCCAGTGTATTAATTGTTCATTATCTAGTGTATTTATTTATTTCTGTTCTGCTATTATTTGTTTATGTGTTATATTCCAAAGATTACCCTTAACACCGTCAGTACGTGTTTTGGGGTCGTCACAAAATTTTAAATCGTTATTATTTAAAATAATTTGTTTTAGCTATTCAAAATTCATTGAAATAGCCAAAATAAAAAATTTAAATTGGTTTTGATTTTCCGGGTTGTTGCAATCTCCCCCACTTAAAAGCTTTTCATCCCCGAAAAGGAGACAATAGTAAAGTAGGAAATAAAACAGAAAATGCAACATATTGTAAATGTATCTCAACACAAGAGTTACTCGGAGACGTCCACTCTGCACTTGGGATAAGCCTGTTTGATGTTATCCTCGGTCTCCCATGTATAGTCTCTAGGATCTCCGCTCTATTGTACTTTGACTAAGTGGGTCCTCTTGTTCCTCAGAACTCGGGTTTCTTTGCCAACAATTTTCACTGGCTCCCTTTTCACTGCTAAGCTCGGGGTAACCTCCAAATCTTGTTGTGTTGCTTCCTCCACAACTAAGTCTGGATCATGTACATGCTTTCGGAGTTGAGACACATGGAATACATCATGAACCCCTAGCAACCAGTCAGGCAACTGCACGCTATAAGCGAGAGTTCCAATCCTTTCGAGAATAGGAAATGTACCAATGAATCTCAGCGCCACTTGCCAGTCTTCCCAAATCGAATTACACCTCTCAATGGGGAAACCCTCAAATATACATAATCACCAACACAGAATTCGTGAGTCTGCATAGCTTTTTTGTCGGCTCTGAGCAGCTAGTAGTCGTTTCTCAATAAAATCAACTTTATCTGATGCTTCAAGAATCATGTCGGGACCCAATACTAATCGATTGCCTGGTTCCACCCAACACATGGGAGATCTGCATGGTCTGCCATATAATGCTTCAAATGGCGACATCTGCAAGCTTGCTTGGTAACTGTTATTATAAGAGAACTCAACCAAGTGTAAGTGATCCTCCCATGACCCGCCAAAATTAAGAATGCACGCTCGCAACAAGTCTTCTAAGATGCGGCTCACCCTCTCAGTTTGGCCATCTATCTGAGGATGATAGGCGGTGCTTAGATTCAATTTTGTCCCTAGCTCTTCTTGGAATGCTTCCCATAATTTGCTAGCAAATATTGGATCACGATCGCTAACAATGCTACTGGGAACCCTATGCAGTCTGACAATCTCTCTGAAGTAAAGCTGCGCCAGACTACGAGCTGTTCTATTAGATCTGACAAGGATAAAATGGGCAGTCTTTGTGAAACGATCTACAATCACCCATATACTATCATTCCCTTTTCTGGTTCGGGGCAAGCCATCAATAAAATCCACAGAAATTTGGTCCCACTTCCAACTTGGAACCTCTAGCAGTTGCAACAACACTACGAGCTTCTGTTGATCACTTTTGACTTGCTGGCAGGTGGGACATCTAGCAACATATATAGAAATGTCTCTCTTCATAGATCTCCACCAAAATGTGCGCTTGAGGTCATGATACATCTTGCTCACCCTTGGATGAATACTAAGCTTAGATTTGTGACATTCATCCATTACTTCCTTTCTGAGCTCAGGAAGGTTCGGAACTCAAATTCGGCCTAACAGCCTCAGAACCCCTTTATCGTCAATCTGGAAACCTGTGGGTTCGCCTTTCCTAACTCTCTTGCTGATTCTCTGGATAAATTCATCATTCTTCTGAAGAGCAGAGATCTTATCAATCAAGGAAGGTGTAATAATGAGATTGGCGATGATAAGATTGGTGTTGGCCACATTCTTCATGCTGAGCGCATCGGCTACAACATTGGCTTTTCTTAGAGTATATAGGATGTCCAGATCATATGCCGCAAGAAATTCTAACCAACGTTGCTGCCTCAAATTCAAGTCTCTTTGGGTGAACAGATACTTCAAGGATTTGTGATCAGTATACAATTCGAACTTCTCACCCAAGAGATAGTTCCTCCATATCTTTAAAGCAAATACGATGGCCATCAGCTCTAGATCATGAGTGGGGTATCTTTTCTCATGCAGTTTCAACAAGCGGCTAGCATATGCAACCACTTTTTCCCTCTGCGTTAGCACTGCACCAATACCTTCAATAGAAGCATCTGTCCAGACTTTCAAATCTTGATTGCCATCAATAATGGTCAACACGGAAGCAGTGGTCAACCTCAGTTTCAGCTCTTGGAAACTGCCTCACATTCGGGTGTCCAAATGAACTTTGTATGCTTCTTAGTCAGCTTCGTCAATGGACAAGATAGCTTCGAAAAATCTTTAATGAATTTTCGATAATAGTCATCCAATCCTAAGAAACTTCTGACTTCTGTAGGAGATCTTGAATGGCTGAGATCTTTCCTGGGTCTACTGAAATGCCTTTCTTTGATACAACATGACCGAAGAATTTCACTTCTTCTTGCCAGAATATACATATAGAGAATTTGGATTTCAGCACATTCTTTCTAAAAATCTCCAAAACTTCTTTCAGATGCTTTTCATGCTTAGCAGTGTTTTTATAAAAGATTAAGATATCATCTATGAAAACCGACATGAATTTATTTAAGACATCTCAGAATACTCTGTTCATAATATCGATAAAGTAAGCTGGTGTGTTACATAAACCGAAGGGCATTACTAGCCATTCATAGAATAAGTCTGGCCCTCTAAAAGCGGTCAATGGAACACATTCTTCGGCAATGCGTAGTTGATGGAAACCTATAGCTAGGTCCATCCTAGAGAATACTTGTACTCCATTCAAGTGGTCCAACAGATCATCAATACGTGGCAGTGGATATTTATTTTTCAGCATTTTCTTATTGAGGTCACGGTAGTCCACACATAGTCTGAGGGTACCGTCTGACTTTGGGACAAACACCACTGCTGCACCCCAATTTGAGAAGCTAGGCCTGATCAGACCTTTCCACAAAAGTTGTTTAGTTTGATTGCTCAGCTCCTCTTTTTCTTTCAGTGTCATTCTCTAATTAGGATGCACAACGGGCCTTGCATTCAGAACTCAGTCAATCGATTCTTTAAGCTTTCTTGGTTTGAGTTTTAACTTTTTAATTATATCACTAGAAATGAAACTTCTTGATGCACTAGTGTCAAACAGTATTGTGGTAGGAATGTTCTTAATATTAAGAGTACCTCCTAAAACATCGGGTTTACTTGCTCCCTCGGAAGAAGCTGGTGCATCCGCCCCATCGTAGACATGAGCTACCTCATATTTCTTCAACAGAGGACAAATTCTGATAAAGAGCCCCATCTTATGGCAATTAAAGCACTCCTGAGTATTCCGAGGATTCTGACCGCGATTCTGACTGGGTCCAGACTCATTCCTCCTTGTTTTCTTTAGAGCTCAGCATTCGCAGTCAAAGTGCCCCATCTTCTAACAATTGAAGCATCTCACCTTATATTTGTCTCTTTTATTCCCTTGGGGGTTTGCGGCTGAAGAGCTGCTTGCCTTTGGTTTCTTGTCAGCTTGCTTTCTTTTATTATTATTCTGGTTTTTCTCCCCATCTTGCTGCGAATTTCTGTCGTTGTCCTCATAGCGGCAAACCATCTCGATCACCTCATTTAATGGGAGCTTAATGTGTGCTATGACTCTATTCAGATATTTCCTGGAGAGGCCATTAAAGAATCTTTTGCTCTTCTGGACTGGGTCCCAAACTAATTCTAGAGCATAGTGTGAGAGCTCTTCAAACTTCCGCACATATTCTGAAATAGTCATATCTCCTTGCTGCAAGTTGTAAAATTGATCGTGGAGCCGCTCTACTTCCTACGGAGGAATAAACTTCTCGTTGAAGAGTTCCTTGAATCTGGCCCAAGACATGTCGGCCTCATTATTTCCAATTATGACAGTATCCCACCAATTTTCAGCCTCATCCTTTAATAGCCACGATGCTAAAAAGCGCTTGCGGTGGTCTCCTAATTCCAGGCCTCCAAATATTTTCTCGCAATTCTTTAGCAACATCTATGCCTCAATCACTGTCTCTCGCCCGGTGAATGACACGCCCCCTAAATTTTTGAACTTCTTGGCCCCCTTGTCCAAGTCAAAAGGCTGTGGGGGTGGAGGTGGTGGTGTTACAGCCTCAGGAGTGGGCTGTCTCTGAGCGATGGGAGTCTCATCTCTTACTAGTCCTCTGGCCCCACCTCTGCCTCGGGCTCTCGCTCTAGTGCTCATTTTAGTTAGTTTTGTATCATCAAGGAAAGAGCCAGACTAACAGAAATGAAAATTTTAAAGGAAAGGTTAAAAGTAGAGACATATGGAAAGATGATAATGATGTAATGACTGATTAATATGTGCTATTCTGCTGCGCTCATCCTAGGACATTACTAATCCTATCTCTAATGAGCTACTTGCCTTAGAATAATGCTGATTCTATCTAGGCGAATTGTTTTAAATATGTTATACTCCAAAGCTAAGGTTAACCTTTAGCTCTGATACCAACTATGATAACCCCAAATTCTGTAGTACGAAAGCAAGGATAATCATAGGAATATAACATAATTACAACAATAACAGATCTTAGATAATAGCATAACACATAATCATTGCAGCGGAAATGGAAATATCATCAACATCACAACATCAGAATATCGAAGTAGCAAAGTTACAAGATACACTTAGCAAATAGAAGTCTCAGCAAAAAGAAATAAGTCTCAACTCCATCAAATACAACATAGATCAATGATGTCTAAATGTTTTAAAGTAGAAATAAAAGATAAAAATGATCTTCATCTTCAGCCCACCAGCATGCTCCAATCCAACATATGTGCATAAATACCTAAACCTGTCACTTGGTTGCCCGTGTGAAAAAGAGGGCACCCGAGTTTGCAAAGTGAAACAAACTACGAGTCAGTCATGGGACTTGTATGAGAAATATTTCCTAACTTTTCTAACAGTATGGCAAACCACAGGACCACGCCGCTAACGCAAAATGGGTTTACTCTATTGGATTTCAGATGCATAAGTTATATAAATTTTTATTCAAAACAACGCAATGCTTTTTAGAAAAATGAAATCAATATAAGACTCAAGTCCCATTACACAATGCAACGCAAACTGGAGGATAGAGTTTTACCTTATAATGATCAAACATGCATGATACGTAGAAAATAATATTTTAATATTATTATTAGTGTCTAATCAGTTTTAAAATACTTCAAAGTAAATGTATCAATCCTAGATGGCATAGCTACCATATACTATGTCGCCATATATTGGTTTACAATCAAAACCATAATGTCGTATTGGAAATTGGATTTCCGTCATGAGCGATCTCCTTACCACTTAAAGACACTCTACCAATGTCACAGGATCACACCTACGGGCAACCCTAGGATCCTGCAGGGCCGGTCAACAAATACTTTAATGGATTGGCAATTCCTGAACACACATTTCCCAGTCCTATTGAACCTATAATTTGGTCGCTATCGACCAGTAAATCCGAGGCGCCTCATAATCCATCCACCACATAAGTAAAATGTCAGGGCTTGCAAAACACTGATACCACTTCTAGCTAGAAAGTAACATGTGCACTCCCTACGTTCCCTTGTCCCATTTCTAACTCTTATCGGGGTGTGAGGCGCGCGAGGTAATGTTATACACAAAGCTATGCCGAAATAGGCTATGCTTTGATCATCAACCACAAGGCTCTGCTTTTCAACAATAAGCCTTGATCATCTGCATACTGGCATGCCACATTGACAATCCACGCCATGCAATCGATAACTACCAATATATAACCTCTAAGCTCATGCACCTCAGAGAAGGGTGTTAAGCAAAAGAATAAATTCTCCGTCACCAACAGATATATATATATATAATAGAAATCAATTTACGTGGAATGAAATCCAATGTCGAAGACACATCCATTTACAAGTCCGTTCTGGGTCTAAACGAAACCGAAGACACCTTATTCCTCGTCCCGTATGTCCAATACGGAAGAGAGATGCTCGCTTATCCGGACAATCAACAAGTACGTCCGGACAACTACCACTTTAGCCCTCTACTGGGAGCTAACCAATGTCGGGCATCAGTTGTTATCCATTCAATGTGAAGATTGCCGGTCTTCAATCGCCGTCTTTAATACCTTCCATTTAAATCGTCGTATAATTATTTGAAATGAGATTGAACTAGGTCTTTTCAAATAATTCTCTCATATATATATAATTTAAAACCATTTCATATCGTTAATGGTATTTAATAACGATTTATCACTATTTTTATTTATTTAAAAATAGCTCAATTTAATTCAACGACGCTTTGGGCCAATAGGCGGTCCTGGTGCTGTTTTAATCAAAATTTGATTTACACTTTTCTCGAAATCTACCGTTGGATTTCAACAAAATTTATATCATTGGAAAGATCTTCTCAAAGCGGTCCTAACGGTTCCAGTTTTGGGAAAATCCGACTGTCGGATCTTTCGGTATAATCATTTAAAGTTACGATTCCGAAACGCGAACTACCGCGCGCGATTCGTTTAATTTTAATTTATATTTATATATATATATATATAATTATATATAAATATAAACCCTTCGATGATTCCACTAACGCATTTATCACGCCAAATAAAAGAATGCTTTTATTGTCATATCTTATCTACAAATTCATAATGTCAAACAAAATATATATTTTATTTACATGACAATTGAGCCAATGACAAATAAAAACTAATTTTTATTTGTATTTCTATTTTTAACTTTAACAAATAAAAAGGAATATTTTATTTGTATAAATTTTTCAGTGTATGTTTTTTACAATAAAATAATTCATACAAATTCTATTGTATGTATTGCCATAAAAAGGATATTTTAACTTTGCATATAAATTCTAATATATGCATCGCCGATAAAATGTTAATTTAACTTTGCATATAAATCATAATATGTGCATCGTCAATGAAATGTTATTTTAATTTTGCAAATAAATTCTAATATATGCATCGTCAATAAAAATGTTAATTTAACTTTGCATATAAATTCTAATAGGCAAATTCTATTCAAACACCACAAATTGCTTTACCTACACCATGAGATTTTAAATAAAATTTCGGACCAAAATGACCTTACTAAAAAAGAATCAATATTAAAGAATGAAAATATATATAATTATCTCTGGTTTGCATTTGTATACTCAGTATAATTTCTCTTGTAAAGTTAGTATATTATAAATTAATTTATGTCACTGGTTAAATTAATCTTATTTCTTTTTAGTATTAAAATATATTCATGTCGTTAAAAGCAACATTAATATACAGTCAATTTTTAATAGTTTTCACTTTTATTAAATATAAAAATTGAAATTTAAAACTAACTACTAAAAATTAATGTTATACAGAGTACTAAATTCTTCATTCTTTTATTCCAATCTAGTCATGTTTAAATTTAACGCCAAAATTTAATTAGTTTAACTTTCTAATATTTAAAAAAAATAAGTTCAAATTTCCATCATCTAAAATTAGAAGTGATTTAAAAATATAACAATCAAATAATTTAAGATACTAGTGTTAAAATAAAAGTTTTTTTTTAGTTTTAGGTAAATATATTGCAATAAATTCCCAATTTTATGTAATTTAGTTTTAAGGTAAAAGAGAGGAAAGGTGATAAAAATATAAAAGGGTAATTTTGTGAAAGACATGGTGTATGAGAAGGAATTTTGGGTGTATGCTATTTTATTTCATTTATGGTGTATGTTAAAGAATTATAGGTGTATGAATAGAACTAGCCATTCTAATATACGAATCATCAATAAAAATGTTAATTTAACTTCGCATACAAATTCTAATATATGCATCATTAAAAAAATTTAATTTAATTTTGAATATAAATTCTAATATATGCATCGTCAATAGAAATGTTAATTTAACTTTGCATATAAATTCTAATATATGCATCGTCAATACAATGTTATTTTAAATTTGCATATAAATTCTAATATATGCATCGTCAATAAAAATGTTAACTTAACTTTGCATATAAATTCTAATATATGCATCTTCAATACATTGTTATTTTAACTTTGCATATAAATTCAAATATATGCATCGTCAATAAAAATGTTAATTTAACTTTGCATATAAATTCTAACATATGCATCGTCAATACAATGTTATTTTAACTTTGCATATAAATTCTAATATATGCATCATCAATAAAAATGTTATTTTAACTTTGCATATAAATTCTAATATATGCATCATCAAAAAAAAAAATTAATTTAACTTTGCATAGAAATTCTAATATATGCATCGTCAAAAATAATAATTAATTTTGAATATAAATTCTAATATATGCATCGTCAATAGAAATGTTAATTTAACTTTGCATATAAATTCTAATATATGCATCGTCAATGCAATGTTATTTTAAATTTGCATATAAACTCTAATATATGCATCGTCAATAAAAATATTAATTTAACTTTGCATATAAATTCTAATATATGCATCTTCAATACAATGTTATTTTAACTTTGCATATATTTTCTAATATATGCATCGTCAATAAAAATGTTAATTTAACTTTGCATATAAATTCTAACATATGCATTGTCAATACAATGTTATTTTAACTTTGCATATAAATTCTAATATAGGCATCGTCAATAAAAATGTTATTTTAACTTTGCATATAAATTCTAATATATGCATCGTCAATAAAAAATGTTAATTTAACTTTGTATATAAATTCTAATATATGCATGATCAATAAAAATGTTAATTTAACTTTGCATATAAATTCTAATATATGCATCATCAATAAAAATGTTATTTTAACTTTGCATATAAATTCTAATATATGCATCGTCAATAAATTCTAATAATGAACAATTTTGTTCAACAATTCTAATTTGACAAAAATGAACATTTTTGTTTCAACTAAACAATTTGACCAATATGACCATTTTGGTTTCAACTAAACAATTCAATGATAATGAATATTTTGGTTTTAACTAACAATTAGACAATAATGAACAATGTGGTTTCAAATAAACAAATAAACAAAAGTGATAATTTTTGTTTAACTAAACTATTGAACAGAAGTGGTGATTTTTGTTTCAACTAAACTATGAAACAAAAGTGATGATTTTTTGTTGCTACCAAACTATGAAACGAAAGTGATAATTTAAAGGAAATCATTTTATTATAATCTCTTTATCCTAATCTTTTTATTTTAATCTTTTTATTATAATGAAAACAAAATTTAACAAAAACCATGTTTCATGTAAACAATAAAAATGAGATTTTTATTGTAAATTTAAATTTGACTAAACCATATTTCATATTAACAATAAGGATGAATATTTTATTGTAAATCTTAATTTGACAAAACAGTGTTTCATGTTAAAAATAAAAATGAAATTTTTATTGTTAATTTAAATTTGACGAACCATGTTTCATGTTAACAATAAAAATGAATATTTTATTGTAAATCTTAATTTGACAAAACAATGTTTCATGTTAACAATAAAAATGAAATTTTTATTGTTAATTTAAATTTGACGAACCATGTTTCATGTTAACAATAAAAATGAATATTTTTATTGTTAATCTAAATTTGACCAAAATAATATTTTCATGTTAACAAATACAATGAATTTTTTATTGTTAATTTAAATTTGACGAACTATGTTTCATGTTAACAATAAAAATGAGATTTTTATTGTTAATCTAAATTTGACCAAAACAATATTTTCATGTTAACAAATAAAATGGAATTTTATTGTTAATCTAAATTTGACAAACCAATATTCATGTTAACAATAAAAATGAATATTTTTATTGTTAATCTAAATTTGACCAAAACAATATTTATCATCTAAATAAAAGATGGGACTTGTATTATATAATCAAATCAGTATTCATAGATCTGAAGTAAAATTATTTCAAATCAAGATCTAATCAATCAACTATAGATTCAAACAAGATCTAACAAATATGAGCATCACGAACATTCAACCAATTCAAATTCCAAGCATCACAGATCTGATTTTATTATCGTAACTTCATGGATTCAGAATAGCGAGAAATAATTAAATTTTTAATTATAAAAATAGAAATTATCACAGTCGTGTTTCAATTCAAAATCGAATTTTGTCCAAAATTTGATCTGCTCTGAATCAGTTCTTATTAGTCCAGAAGTGTAGATCTCGGACACACGATCGTAACGAATCTGATTCAATTATGATTCAGTATAAGCGAGATACGAATTTATTTGTGAAAATAATTTTTTAAATTAATAAATTCAATAATAAAATAAGGATTTACTCTATCTTCTTCTACCTCAGAACTCAGGCCGTGCCTTAACCCAAATGGTTTGATCCTAGGGTTCCTATTTGCATTCAAATCACCTGGCTTCAGGACGATCGGAGACCACTGCGTCGAAGAGGGAGATGGCGCGCTTCAGGGGGGACCCACGCCGTCAGGCGTGATGGCAGTAGGAGGGTGGCGTGGCAGTTTGAATGGCGCAGATTCGGGGGGTTTGTTCTCCAAATATACAGCTCGAGGGTGGATCTAATCGTATAGATGTGAAGAAGGTTCGATCCTTTACAATATCCTCTGAAGAACCACCTCGATCTGATCAGTGGATTGAAAGATTTTAATGGGGGAAGAGTTGAAGGTTTTCGGCCATGAACGAAGAGGGATGGCAGCGCCTACTGTAGTATAGTGTATTAGGGTTTTGGATTATACAGTGTATTTATATTAATATAATATTTAATGTTCTAATTTACAGAAAAATCCATTAATCCCTGATAACTCCAATTCCGGCCCAACAAAAGTTGTTCCTACTAATTGCCCTCATTCCGGAACCAATGGGCTAGGTCTCGTTAGCCCAAACAATCGTTTTCAGCCTGTTTTATTTAATTTAAAATTTAAATCATTTATTTATTTAATTAGATCATACATTTAAATTCACTAGGGCCACATAAGGACTCCGAAAATTCCCGAAAAATAAATATAGCTATGTTTTGACGATACGGTCCGAACAAGATTAATTTCGTCGAATTTGGAGACTGTTTGAAAAATAACTTTTTTAACGGTCGATTAAATTCAACAGAAATTATCAAACGCAATTTAATTTACCATGCTTACAAATTAATTCCAAAAATTATGGAAAATTAAACTTAGCAATAATTTGACATTCCGAATCCGGTAAAAATGATTTCGTCGAAAACGGAGGTCATTTGTACAATGGCCATTTATACGGGCTATAAATTATATTAAATTCCATAGCGACTAGTTTGAATATTCAACTGGCCATAACTTTTTATTCCCACTATGAAATTTCGATTTTTCGGATTTGTTGCAAAGATATTTTTAAACAGATTTAAATATTTTTGGTTTCACTAAAATCCGTTTTATTTTGAATCCTGCACAATCAGTCAAAGTTCAGATACAAATTTTCAAACTATCGTGCTATTTCTAACTCCTTTTAATATTAAAATAAATTTATTCGTTCTAACCTCGATTTAAATAAATTTTTAATCGTTATTATTTAAAATAATTTATTTTAACTATTCAAAATTCATTGAAATAGCCAAAATAAAAATTTAAATTGGTTCTGATTTTCCGGGTTGTTACAATAATCGTCCAGTAAACCCTTTCACGCTCAACAGTACTTCAAAGAAGTAAATATCTGAAAACCCATCGATTTCCCCTTTCTCCATGACAACGACTCTTGATTTGCTCTAGGCCAATGGGGGCTCTCCAAGCACCATCGATCATTTTCCTCAAACCTGTGATGGGCTCCTTCCAACTCTACAGTGTTTGGATGCAAAATGCCATAGGATTTTGAACACCCAATCTTGTAATCATTGAACACCTCTACATCGCAACACTACTACCAGAACACTCCTTCCATTTTCCATGTCATGCGGTTCCGTACTTCTACGATCAGCGATAGAAAATCGTGAACTTCTTCATCAACGTATTCACCCAAAATCCGAGACCTGGTGCTAAACCACTATGTTGACATGAATACATGTTCAAAACCTAAATTCAAAATCTTTATCGAATGGAAAATCGACATCCCAGTTCGATCCTTCCTGACAACATCGCGCTCGATTCTGGCACGCCATAGTGAGGATTAAATTTCAATTTAGAAAACTTGCATTTCTCTGAAGTAAAAGGGAATTCTATTATTATTTGTATTTGAGGTATAAAATTGAAATGGTTTCCAGTTTGATTTGAAAAGGGACATTGCCGTTTTATTTTAATCGAAACAGAAGAAAATAAAATGAACTAAATGGAAATCAAAATAAGAGGAAAAGAAATAGGGTCAGCGCGGTTTTATATAGTTCAATACTTAGCTACTAAGGGAATTAGTCTGCGCAAGGATACATCATATTTAATGTGATTTGAGTTTAAATAGATTTTTTTCCTTCTAAGTAGATACTGATTTGATTTTGAACCTATCCACAATCAAATATCTCGGGGTCCATTAATTTAAATCACGAACCGCTATGTTAGCGTACTGACCGATGTTTCAACGTAATAACACTATTCTGAACTCAACAGAGTAGACTATACAATTTAATTCAAATGTATAAATAAAATAACCATATTAAATCGATATAATATAATTTAAATTCAAAACAAATAAATTCTTCGATAAAAAATTATTATTATCGTCGTCTATATTCAAATAGAATATATATTGATCATCTGAATTATTTTTATTCAGTTTTTCTTCGAATTGAATTATTTTAGATTCTCGTTTTATAATAAATATATATATATATATTTATACATATATATATATATATATATATATGAAATAAACCGTATTTCGATTATTAAATCGATAACTCAATATAAAAATCGATTTACACTATCACCTCAATATTTAAAACCAAGTTAAATATTTAAGATAAATCGACCAACAATCTGGGTCGTTACACTCTAATACGTATTTACATATTGACATTAATATCACATTTATTAACGATCAAGGAGATATGATCATCAGTTAATCAACATACTAGTGTCAATGTTTAATTTTTGTCCTTTATAAACAATAAAACTTGACTAGAAACTTTTAAGAATTATAATACCTAATATATTATATAATCTTATGTTCAAGTCACTTACTTGAACTATATAATCTGGATTATTATTCTAAGGACTTCTATTATGTTAATATTTATATTACCCAGTAAATATAACATAATGGAATCTTTTATTCAAAATAAAATAATAGCATCAACAGTGTTATTAATCACATCAAATGGATTACTACTAGTTCATAAACTCTAAGAATCTCCCACTTGCACTAGAGTCAATCATTCATGTATTATATACACATGAAACTAGTGTGACTATCATACTTCTGCTGCGATAGAGTTTAAGTCAACAGGTCTGCAACATTACAACCTTTTGTTACTTTGCTAATATGTTTATATCCTCTGTGAACAATTTACATAAGAAATTGTATTTCTTAAATATATGTTTGGATCGATAATTAGAGTAAGGTCTCTAGGCCTGATCAATAGCTCTATTGTTATCGCAATGTAAAACTATTGGACCAATAATAGATATATCTAAGCTCAAAGACGAACTTTTAATAGAAACATCCTCCTTTGTAGAATTAGTATTTATTTTTTGTTTTAAACTAACATCATTCATAATAAGTAGTATGTTATCAATATATAACATTTGTATTATTGTGTTACTCCCACTTAATTTCTCATATATACAAGGTTCAATGGTATTTTGTGGTTCCCGAGACATTTCGAGTTCTATTTTATTCCCATCGGTATCTTAGAGACTGGCTCTCCTTTAAAAGGATACCAATTCAATCAATAAACATTTTATTCTCAAAGGAATTATAGAAATAATATCCTTTTGGTTCTTTTGGATATTCCACAAAATAATCAGATTCGGATCCCATCTTATCAAAGGCAAGACGTTTAACAACGCCTTACATCCCAACTCTTTATAATAGACACACTAGGACATTTCCTAGCCCATATCTTATATGGCATCTTAAGAATCATTTTAGTAGGATTACTACTAAATATGAATACAACTGGTTCAAGGGGATAATCCCAATATTTATTGGAAGATCTGTATGACACATCATTGATCGTATTATATCTTATAAGGTGCGACGTCTCCTTCAGACACACCATCCCAATACGGTGTCCTAGGTGGAGTCAGTTGTGAGACAATTTCACATTCTTTTAGACGGTCAATTAAATTATTGGCTTAATTATTCTCTTTGATCTATTCGAAGAGTTTTTTTATTATTATTAATATTGGTCTTGAACTTCATTTTTGAATTCTTTGAACTTTTCAAAGGATTCTAGCTTGTGTGTCATATGATACACGCAAACATATCTATTGATGTCATCAGTGAGTTTAAGGAGGTAATATGACGTACCTCTAGCCTATGTATTCATTTCTCCATATTCATCATTATGTATGAGACCCAATACTTACTAGCCCATTCACTATGTCAAGTGAAAGGTGATTCAGTTATTTTGCCTAATAAAAAAGATTTGTATTCTTCATATGGTTCAAAATTAAATGATTCAATAATTCCATCATTATGGAGTTTTGACATGCTTTTCTTGTTTATATTTCCTAACTGACAATGTTAAAGGTATGTTGGATTTAAATCATTAAATTTAATCTCCTCAATATTTATGTAATAATCAAGCACGTCATAGTTAAGGAATTGTAAAGATCATTAACTATTTGCGAAATTCCATATTATATTTCATTTAATTAAAAATGAATAACAATTATTCTTTTATTACAAATGAAATTCAAACTTGTCTAAACAAGATACAGAATAATATTTATTTTAAATGGAATTTTATAACAATAATGTTTTAATTCTTTAATTAAGCCAGTATTTAAAATAAAAGTGGCTTCCTATGGATAATGTAACAACACTTGTTTTATTTTGGAGGGAGATTCTTGCTCTAAATTCTTTTACACCAAGATGTCCCTAAGGAAGCACAGGAATAACTGGAATAGCATCATGAAATGTAATGGTAAACTTGCGAACGATGCTGAAAAAATTGAATCAGAAGCTTTCAAATATTTTATTGATATCTTTAATTCGGAGACCACTATGCTTGAAGATTTCCCAGATATTAACTGCAGATATTGTATAAATGATAAAGGTAGAGAACCTATCGCAAAATATTTCTATGGAGGAGATTCGTAAGGTGGTTTTTTCAACTTCTGACGATTGTAGCCCTGGACTTGATGGCTTTACAGCAAAATTCTTTAAAATTCACTGGGAAATGATCAAAGATAGCCTTATGGAGCTAACACAAGATGTTTTGGATGCAGGTAAAATTGCTAAGGGTATAAGCCATACCTTTATTACCCTCATTCCTAAAGTAGAAAGTCCCTCTTCCATTGCTGATTACAAACCAATTTCTTGCTGTAACATGATATATAAAATCATTTCGAAAGTCATTTTCAATAGAATTAAACCG
The DNA here is from genome assembly GCA_030737875.1 of Allium sativum. Classification (NCBI taxonomy): domain Eukaryota; kingdom Viridiplantae; phylum Streptophyta; class Magnoliopsida; order Asparagales; family Amaryllidaceae; genus Allium; species Allium sativum. The sequence continues at coordinate 620,912,239 of CM060912.1, forward strand.
TACCTCAAGATCTTGATCTCTGAGAACCAGTCAGCATTCATACCTAGAAGATATATTGTTGAAAATATTATGCTTGCTCATGAATGGATCAGACATTTCAATAGGAAAGGAAGTAATCATGTTTGCATAAAAAATAACTTACAAAAAGCATATAACATGGTAAATTAACGGTTTGTGCGTCATATGCTACGTATGATAGGGTTCCCTAGTCGTCTAATTCGTGCTATCAGGAAATGTATCTCTACCCCTACTTTCTCTATTTTAGCTCATGGCAGCCCAAAGGGTTTCATTACAAGTAACAGAGGCTAAAGACAAGGGGATGCTCTCTCCCTTTATCTTTTTTGTGTCACAACAGAATATCTCTCTATTTTAATGGTTAAAGCTGCTTCTGCTAAACATATCCAACCTATCTACAATCAGGAACCATACATTACACATCTGATTTACACCGATGACTTAATGATTTTTTGTAAGTCTAATGTAAAGGGGGCTACAGAAATCAGAAATATTCTGGAACAAATAAAGGACATATCTGGGATGAAAACGAAGAATTAAAAATCTAAAGTGTTCTTCAGTAAAGGGGTGACAAATAAATCACAAATTTTACATATTTTGAACATGAAAGAAAGTAAACTACCGGTGAAATACCTTGGCATCCATTTATCTAACAACTATCTTCATTTCTTAGACTGTGATGAACTTTTGGTAAGATTAGAAAACGTACGGATTGTTGGGACTACAAACTTCTGTTTATAGCAGGTAAAATCGAGCTAATTCTCTCAGTGATTACTCTGATGGTTATGTATTGGCTACTTACTTATCAATTACCTGAGGCAACCATAAGTAAATTAAATCAGCTTTGCGCTAACTTCATACAGGCTGGTAAAAAACATAACATATCTTGGAATACATTGTGTACTCTAAAAGCTGAGGGGGGAGTTGGCTTGCGCAACTTCAAAGAAATAAAAACTGCAGCAGGAGTTAAATTACTTTGGCATTTTATAAATGGGACGAGTCTTTGAAGAAATTGGATGAACACGAGATATTGCTCTAAAAAATCTTTTTGGGTCATGAACAAGGATAACAACTCTTCTTATACATGGAAGACTATTTTACGTCACAGGAATTTGGGGCTTAAAGTCATTACTAGATGGATCGCTAATGGACATGATACATCACTGCGGTTTGATCTGTGGATAAATACTGAAATTCTGGTCAAAATATTAGGCTGCGATCATTCAAGTATTTTTAGTGGGGAGGATTTGCAGGTGAATAGCATAATCCAGAATGGTATGATTAATGCTAGCCGACTGCCTATCACTAGAGTTATTTCTAACAAAATTAATGAGGTTAAGATTCAAAAGGACCACGATAAGGATTTTCGGAGCTGGAATCAAAATTCTTAAGGTTTCTCCTTTTCTTCAGCTTGGCATATAGCTAGAACCCATCATATCGAACCCAACTAGTGTAAGAATATTTGGCACTATATAAACAGCCCAAAGATGTCGATTTGCGCTTATAAAGCAGTCCTAAATAGACTTAGTACTAAAGGTTTAATGTCTAAGTGGGGATATGATGTAGATAATACCTGTGTGTTATGTTCGGCTCTTGAGAAGTTGAGGGTCATCTCTTCTTTTAGTTCCCCTACTCGGCTTATTTGTGGACTAGACGTGGACTCAAGCTTAGCTTCCCATGCTCTGATAACAAACCGTATCTAATCATGGATGAATTGTAATTCCTCTTCAACACGTTTTCTAGCAAGAACATTTGTTAAGATGTGGCCTTCTATTGTATCATCGCTGTTACGTATCACATATGGATGGAAAGAAATTCGAGAATTCATCAAAATGTGAACACTGACAAATTTAGATGGCGGAATCTTATTGAGACTTAAATCAAGTACCCGATGTCAAGATCGGAAAGGAACAAAGATGGAGACAGCAGAATCTGCTGTATCATGAACCGATGGGGGATCGATCTCATTGACAGCGGTTAATTGGTCCCCTCCGTTTGAACTCGCTGCCGTAGCTTGTGTATTTGGGGTTGATGGCTATTAAGGGTTTGGAAGTGAACTTTCCTTTTCTAAAGTGGCTTTTACTTATGGATAGCTTCTTGTTGTCGCATGTTTGGGCGTGGCATTCTTTATTTGTCCAATGTTTGTTGCTGTTTGGTGTTTTGTTGTTTTATTTTACCAATGGGTTGGCCGGAAGGTGATATGTTATTTGTGTGCCGTTATGTATATACTCTTGTACGTATTTATTGATGCGTTATCAATAAAACACTGCACTCTTTTCCCCTGACCAATACACATATCGAGTAATGGAACAGGTTTTTAACGAGGCAGCTTACCCATTTTCAAAAAAAAAATGTTTTATTCCCACTCATAAGTTCACTTCTCATTTTCTCATTTTAATTCATCCATAATGTTTTCTTGTATGTTTAACTACGTAAAATAAGATAGATAAATAATAATATAATAACAAAATAAATCAATTTTAGTATTTAATAATTTAACGTAAATATTGTAAACAAAAAAAAACACACTAGTAAATGGCAAAAACTTATTACCGACCTATACCAATCATAAACCGAACTGTTGGTAACCGATTTCTTTGGTTGGTAATGGTAAGACTTTCCTATTATCATATAAGTCGGTACGGTAATGGTTTCTAATACAAAGTTCTGGTATCGAACCAAATCCACCCCTATGTATACATATCCCCTTTTATACATATTATAAATACAGGGATTTAGGTATAAAAACCTAAAACTTGTAATTCAGATTTGAGATTTGGGATTTCTTTTCAAGTGAGTGGGAAATATATATATCATTTATCATATCAGATTTTTGTTTCATTTATATAACGCAAATGTATACTCTTAAGTCTGATAATTTGGATTTATAAGCTTTCACGTAAAATATTTGAGTCTTGTCTATATTTCTTTCTATACCTTTTTTGTTGATGTTTAAACCTAAATCTGCAAATTAGTCCCTAAACATAATTGAGATTTATGTATTATTACATTCTAGATTTGTAGAAATGGGTGTGAGTGCAAAGCATATGCAAATTTATCCTTTTAAGTTTCAAATCCATTTGTGTTTTGGGATGCTTAATGCTTTGTTTAATTTTTGTAAAATAGCCTTTTCTTCCTTTTTACACACAAAGACCATGTTTAAAATTATAAGAAATGGGCAAATTTAAACAAAGCAAAGAGATGTGTAATTCACGTGTTTTGCATGTAATTTATGTTGTATGTTCCAAATGAAATACTACCAATTCCCTGTAATTTTGAATGTATCTATATTTCCTTCTTTTTAAATATTTAGGCAAAATTTTGAATTATGTCTATATTTCCTTCTTTTTAAATTGTAATATGTCCATATTTCCTTCTGATCAATATAAGAGTTGGACATAGTAGGTTAATGATGTGAGGTAAGTTGCATTATTCGACAGATGTAACACCCCACCTTCGTTAAGGTCACTCTCAAAGGGAATGCCTTAACTTCGGTGGAGCGTTTTAAGGTATAAGATACTAATAAATTACAAGACAGAAAATTATTACAACTGTTTCAACCTTTCAAATTATTACAACTTTTCATCTGTCTTGAAAACATAAAGAAGCAATACTGAAAATAAAATGACATAAATCCCTAATGATTTCTTGACCATAGCCATAGCTCAAAAAGGAAAGTCCAAGCCTTACATATACGGTCTTTAAGCTTTGGCTAACCTGGAATAAGCAGAAGTGTTTCCTCCCTACGGACCTTGGAGGGGGGGGGGGGACGGAAGAAAAGAAGCGAAAGGAAAATAGGTTAGACATAAGTCTGGTAAGCCCAGTTATTTAATAGCATGTAAACAAGTAAAAGACTATGACATGAATAAACTGAACTTAGAATGATACCAAAAGGATAGGGTAGTCCTAAAACGAGGTAAAATAAGATTTAACTAGATTTGGCTATCGCACCCACTTTTACTTCTCTGCACCCACTAAGAGATGTTTAACTAGCAATGTATATTCATGATAAAGTGATCCCATTCATGTATTGATCGGCTCCTACTCGCATTCATGTACTCCCGGTGTCATGCGACCCCACGTGATTTTTAAGTACTTGTGCTGGTTCCAGTATAGGGTGTATTAAGTCCTATAATGGCAACCCTGACACGATTCAAAGATGCACAAGTGTACGCCTTGTGCCCAGTGCCTGCTTTTTCCACTCCGGAGCCCATGCACGCTCGTACTCCATCGAAACCTACACTGACGCACCAAACTGCCGCCCTTTTGATCGCTTATACTCAGCCCAGTAATCGTGCCCCACCCTGCCTAGTTCAAGGTACCTTGATACATCCATGTGGGTTACTGCTGAAATAGGTCCCCGTTACTAGGGTTTTTCTAGTCAACATGCTAAATTGGTTAAGTGTCCTTGGTTTGACTTAATACCTATCAATCTTGTCTAGTTAACATGTTAAGTTGGTTAAGTGTTTCCTCAATTACTTAACCCCACCAATCTTGTCTTGTTAACATGTTAAGTTGGTTAAGTGTTCCCTTAAATACTTAACCTCACCATTTCTAGCTTGATTGTTCATGAGCTTTAATTAATTAATTAAAGCACCAACCACTCACATTAGACAGGTATTGTTGTGGTTACTGGATGTGCCGGTCGGTTCTGGGCAGTTTTACACCACAACTCAGTCTAACCTCGGGTCTTTCTGGGCTTGATGCACTAACTTCTCACATTAGACAGGTATTGTTGTGGTTACTGGATGTGCCGGTCGGTTCCGTGCAGGTTTACACCACAACTCAGTCTAACCTCGGGTTAGGCATATTTATCTTTTACATTTTATATATGTGAATTTTCTACAAGTGTTTCATGTCACATATTTTAATTATGTTCAAGACTAATGGTATAAATTATACCATTCATGGTCTTAACCATTTACATGGTTTTGGGCCCACCTACATTATTAACATGTTTTGATTTAATAATTATCCCAACGTTACCCCCGTTTGTTTGTTCGTTCGTATTGATTACATAAAGTCATTGGGCCCGCATATTAGCCCAATTTATAAACAAGAGGTAAAGAAGGGAACATGCATAATATAGATTCAAACAAACATGTAAATTTTGCTTAAAACTTTATTCATATAATTTTACATGTCACATGAACTTGCATATAATTTAGACTTAGATAATCATAAGCCTAAAACATGTTAATATGTAGATCTAGGCATGTGTGAACATAACCTCAATTATAAACTAGCATATGACATAATCATGACATGTCCAATCCCAAGGCATGTATAATTTTAACATTAACATATATGTGTGAACTAGATCTAACAAGGTGAACTTGCATAAGTCCACTTTACAAAACATGCATATAAATATAGATCTAGTTTTGGATCTAACATGTAACTTGCATATGAACATATGTATAATTAGATCGTGACTTGGATCTATCATAAAGCATATAACTTGCATTAATCATATGAACCTAGATAGATCTTGACATGGATCCAACATAAAACTTGTAACTTGCATATGAACATAAGAACATATATATAGGCATATGGATCTAACATAAAGCATATGAAAATATATATATACGTAGATCTTGACTTAGATCTAACATAATACATAAAACTTGCATTAATCATATAAACATATATATGTAGATCTTAACACGAAACATATAACTTGCATATGATATTGATAGTTTCATTCTAAATCTTTAATAGATCCAACACCAAGTCCAATAAGCTAAAAACATTCCAAGACAATTCATGAAAAAATCATCATAAGAAACAAACATGAATTAGCATCGTCAATATTATGCAACATGATATAATTCTATTTCTCACTTTATATCAAATCATGTCTTAAATTTATTTACGTCTAAAAGATAACTACACTTACAAAAGACAATCTTGATTTCTGGAATCTGTATTCTAAAGTTGAAATGCTCGCCTTTGATGTAGACAATCGTTGTTTTAGTTTAATTTTGATTTGATTTGGTTTGTCTCTTTTAATTTGCTTCAAGTTGAACGGTGGCTACTCGACATTTTCCAATGGCAGCATGACGGCTCTTGGTTTGATTTTTAATATGATTTAGGGTTGAGGTATTAGGGTTCTTATATAGAAGTTTGATTTAATAGGAACCGTCAGATTAATCTAGAGCAAATCAAAGCCATTCAGACAAGATAGAATAGCCACATCATCCCTAATGACTCAGCAAAGAGTCCATCAGAACCAATCAGATGCCACATCTTCCTTAGAGCGAATCGGCCCATGGGTTGACAGCCAAACACCCTGAATCAACCCTTAGCCGACCCAGCAAGGCTCGTTCGACCTCAAAAATGGGTCGGGTCGGTTATTCCCCCTCCGGATTCGCTATTTTGAACTTTTTTGCATATTTATTTATTTAATTTTTATATATGTCTATATATATTTTTCTCATATGCATACAAACTTCAAGGCTTAATAACTTCTTCATAAGGTATCCGTTTTATGCAAACCAAATGTCTATCTTGACCAAAATTTTGAGATGAACGTAATAGCACAACCCATTTCACTTAATTCTTCTTCTAAACATTAAGTGTTCTTGAATTTGTTAATTTTAATATTCTCAGAAAATTCGGGGTGTTACAATAGAAGTCTACACCTTCCAGTAGTCGGGTATACATTCAACTTATGTATGATACCAATTGTTAGGGAATGCGGAATGGATCGTAGGCGAAACTAACACTAGAGGGGGTGAATTGTGTTTTCAAGGAATTTAAGAAAATCTAAAACTAATATGATCTACTATATGAATAACACACCACAGAGATGATCACAGACACAGAATAAAACACAATACAGAAATAAAATGCACAAAAGGAAAGAACACATTGGATTTTATACTGGTTCGGATTACTCCTGCGTTCAGTCCCATGCAATGCTGGATTGCACAGAGTTTTATTACTATATCAATATCCAAGTACAATACCCTTGATTTCACGGCTACAAGGTTACCACCGTTTCCACCACTCTTGATTTCCCGGCTACAAGGTTAACACCGTTTCCTTTCTTGATTTCATGGCTACAAGGAACACATCATTTCAAAAATATCCGAAATAAACCCAAATGATTACAACAGCCCAATAACTCTTCAATAGCATTTCTATTTAGAGAGTAATGAGTAGAGAGTGAGAAGAGAAGAAGTTTTATGTATTTAGAACAGAAATCGGCAGAGTATAAGTGTAGAAATTATAAAAATATGAAATAATAATGGAGTAATGAAAAGAGATAAAGATAGAGAAGAATAATGAATAAAAAATTCGAAATCAACCCATATTTATAAGATTTGAAAGATTGCAATGCTTCTGGAATATTACAAATAGTGAAAAGACACTTCCTTTAAAAAAAGACTGTTATCTGTCGACATGCCAGCATATGTATGTCGACATATGTAGTTCAAAATTTGAAATTTGAGTATTTTTCAAGTGTTTTAATATATATATAATTCTAGAAATTCTTGAATTAAAACATAATGATATAAATAAGTATTATAAAGTAGAAAATTATATGAAATCATAAATATAAATTATATAAACATATTCATAAAATTATAAAGTTAAAAACTATATAAATATAAAAGTATATAACTTTTATAAATATGTATAAACTTATAAGCTTTGAAACTTAAGTTTAAAATCAAAATTAAAAATAGAAAAACTTAACTAGAGGTTGAATAGAATTTGAAAATAGAATTAAAATTTAAAAATCAAAATTTGAAAAAACAAAATTTGAATTTGAACCTGGAGTGCTATTCAGAGTCTTATATAAACTAGACTCTATTACTAACTTTATCTTGAACTCTTGATTTCTTGAATACTCATGAGTCTTGAATCTTCTCTGAATTCTGAATCTCTAAAAACTCTAAAACTGTACAATCTTCAATATTAATTCCTGTATGCAAATCTTGCATATATGTGTGTATATATATATATTCTAGATAGAGATGTTAGTATATATTTTATAATCAATTAATATTGAAATAAGGTTGTTATCATCAAAACTCCATTCTCCTACAACCATTAATCATAAGAACCCGTGACATAATTATTATCATAATGTTAAATGTTCCTAAAGGTGTACTTTGAGTATTAACATCTTAAGTGGTTGCAAGGCCCATCTTCCTTTTGAAAGAAGAAACCTAAAGGACAACTTAAATTGTAGCTTACTTCAGAATTAAGATCTTAAGTTGTTAGATCTTCATGTTAATGTATTAAGTGACTGGATTTACCCTTTCCTCTTAAGGTAGGGTAGAATCATAGGGTTCTCCCTTATCACGTGTTAAGCGATCGGATAACTCGCCTTCTTCCGAGTAAGGAGTATCAAATGATTAATTGGGCACAAAATCGGTAATCTTTGGAAGAATTTGCTTCCTCTAGGTAGTGAGTAACTGAAATAGAATATGTCTTGGGATATGGTATTAAATGTCTGCTACGTTGGTACTATAGGTTTGCCTATCCTACGGGAAGTATTAAGTGAGTTAAGAGATTATTTGATAAGGTCGGCTTGTAGTAACATAGGGGTCCGCCGTGGGAAGGTCTTAAATGATGATTAGTTTTCTATCTATAATGTAGGTAATAATTGAATGTGTACTGTCTCTAGCCTTATACAGCATTGGAATACGAGGGAATGACGAAATCTTTAAATTAGTGGTTAGATGAGTTAGTAGCTAGTGTCCTTTAATTTAGAATAGTGTATTAGTAAACCACCTAGCAAGGCCTTAAGTGGCCATAGGAATCCGTCTTTAATATTATGGTATAAGTGAAGTTATAAGTGGCTATAGACCCACCTTTTTTAGTTTAATGAAGTATTAAGTTGTTAGAAAAATTATATTTTAGTTATTGAATTGTAGGGTAGTCTAAAGGATTCATATATGCGTAAAATATTTATCTCAATTTATAGCAATAATCTATCTTTGCGAAATACTCTCTTGGGTCTGGTAGTTAATCATTGTGCGTAACTTTATAAATTTAGGCTATAATTACTAACCTTGTTAGACATATATTTTTAGGTGAAACCAAATGGGATACGTCAGTGTATTATAGACAGTATTTACATTTTTCACCTCACTATAACTTGTCGTTCTAACCTCCTCTTCATAACAACTCTTTGGTTATCTTTAACAACCCAAATTTCAACAGGTTCAAGTTTTTCAAAAAATGCTTGAGTTGGTCTGTCTGATATCCTGTAGAAAGGTAATGACAAGATATATCAGAGCTCATGATAAATATCTCACAGCGGAACAGAACAAGATATAATAATAGGCAAATACTTACCATAATAATGACACTAACTAGCAAGTGTCTCCAAGCTGTATAGTCGCTACCACCTGTCTAACCTACGGGTTTGTTATGATGAGGGGGTCAGAACAAAAGTTCTGGTGAATGGACAAATTATACTTTCTATAAATAACACTACATATACCGTTCTATCACTGGTTTACCTTTATTAATTTATTTGGGTTTATTACACATTATGCTTTTTATTTTAAGAATGAATCATACCCATTTACTACCAAATAGATTAACATAATAAAATCATATATATATATATATATAGCTATATGCGCAGTGGACTGAGGTACTCCCCATAGTACCCTCCTCGAGTGGTCTCCACCATCGTACAATGAAAATGTACAAGACTTCCATCGCTAAGCCACGAAAGCATACTAGGCTGTTGTAACAACCCAAATTTTAATAAACAATAATTATACAAAAAAGATTAATAAATCAAGTATTAATTAAAATAATATTCAGAATTGGATAACATTGATTTCACCATTGCTTTGTTATAGAAATTTGATGGACTTTTAGTTTGCGTAAATCAGACTAAAAATAAACAAGTTATGATCAATCAAAGTTTGAAATTAAAAATAGAAAAAAATTAATTAATAATCAGAATAAAGCAAAGTTAAGTAGGCAACTCAGCCTATATATGTGTCGACCCATGGGTCGACATATGTGTCAATCCACATAAAAGGTGGGTCAACTCACTTTGAGCCAAACACGAGCATGTGCTTGCCCGATTACACCTATTTCTAGATTGTTCTTTTATGATGCGTTGCTGAGGTGTCTTCTACGGTTTAGATTAAAAACCTAATATCTTATTCCCTAGATTATCCTTCCACACCTATAAATGGACTACCACCCTTCACTTCTTCCCCACATCTATTCTTCTTCATCTTCTTAGCCTCCACTCCGTTATGCTAAAAAAATTAGGGAAAAGTTAGGTTGTTGTCAAATTATATATCTAAGAGGATATTCTTCTTCTTTTTCAAAGGCCTTTTAGTGGATCTACAACAATTCTCTGTGATTTCTATGTTATTTTTAGATTATCAATCTAAATAAAAAGGATTAAGGCAGTAACATAGATTGGATCTGAAAGTTTGATAATTGCAGTGTTTATAAGTTTGTCTTTTACAAGTTATTATTCATTTTATTTACTGTCTATTATTTGTTCCTTTTCATTTTTTATTTATGTATAAGTAAAAATTCTTCATTATCACCTTCTCTGTCATTGTTCTATTTATATCCATGTAATGCCTATTTATTCATTTTGTTTATTTCTCAGCCTAGCCTATTTCTCCTTTACCTTTGTTTTTGCGTTGACCCTAGGCCAACGAGAGCCTAGGTCTTTACTATCTAATTTGCACAAAAATTGAAATAAAATGAAAGAATGTTAAAGATGGGATTTTGGGCATATTGAGAATTAGTGAATTATGAACTGTAATTGAGTTAAATTCTAATGAAAGAATATGCAAACTTGTGAAATCGAATAAGTTATACTTAATTATACACTAAGTAAATATGTTATTAGAAAATGTGTGAATTGGAATAAAATAAACTTAATTGTACATTAAGTAACTTGTTACTGTGAACATCTGGGTAGTGATGCATTGGATCTGTCTAACTTGGGGAAGTGTTGTATAAAAGAGTACATTTAATTAGAAATGTTGATTACAACCTAGGAATATAACACATGGTTATATTGAGCTTATTAATGAACTTGAACACGATAAGTTAAACATGTCAGATTAATAAGCCAAAGGGTCCATTCTTGCAAGATATAGAGGCTTGTAGAAATCCTAGTTTACTTGGGGATAGGGTATAGAGGTGGCTTGTGTCAAATACTTGCTTGCTTGTCTGGAACCCGTATCAATCGATATCTCTGTTATTATCATCTAAGTCTTACAATAAGTAGAGGCTAAGGCACGCTTTACTGATTTGGATTGTAAGAGATTCAAAACGAGGCCGCGTTCCAGCAGAACCATGAGTGTGAATTGTTTTGAACAGGGAAGATAAGTCGCTGTAACGCCTAAGATTAAGGCTTTGTCTTTTTAGTTGATGGGTTCGAGACTAATAACCCTGAATGCCATAGCTGGCATAGATTATTCACATTCTGGATAAGAAGCCGATCACTGGGTAGAAATGAGGTAAAGCCTAATTTGGATATTCTAATAGTTGGTGCAAAAATTTTAGGGATATAAACGAGAAGCTTATCTTTATTTTGTTTTCTACTTTATTGTATTTTCATGTCCATTACTATTCATCTGTTTGAATACTTCTATATCTTATGCTTATGCTAAAAATCACTAGAACTCGCTAGACTTATGTCTAACCTAGTTTCTCTCTCTCTCTTTCTCTTCCCTCCCCCAGGTTTTCAAGGCGGATTACCACAGCAGTGACTTTTGATCTTTTGATTCAGCTTGGACTTAGACCATTTCTTACTTCATTTATTGCTTTAGTACTTGCTCTATGAATATTGTAATTACTTATAAGGGAGATGACTTTTGTGGCTTTATTCTTGTACTCTGAAATTTTTCTTTCCATTTCTTACTTCATGTATTGCTTTGTACCGCTGTGCTTTACATTTTATCTTCTGAATTTTAGTCTTTGTGTTATTACTTTATACCTATTGCGCTTCATAAATCTTAACGCATCCTTACATTGGTGACATTAAGGGATGTGGGGTGTCACAGTTGTGCTACAAAAGCGAATAGTCTTCTATTGTTGCGCCACAAAGGTGCCCTAACCCTGAGTTCTTCTGTGGAAATCGGTCGAGGGCTTTCTGTATCTATCAAGAATGGCTTTGTTAGACCCATAATACATATATCAAAGACTGATCTGTCACTTTTGGAGGCTATGGCCCCACCTCGACCCCCTGACTAATGAAAGACCATTCAAAAAGCTAAGTGATTGTGCCCCTAACAAACAATCTAAGCATCCAAATTGACGTTGTCCCTTATCCAATGATCCTATAGTAAAAGATCTGTCTCTTAATTTATCTCCAGTCTTTCCTGTACTCGATCCAATTGAAGATGACAGGTGTCCGACGACCTACTATCTTTGTTGGTCTTACCCATGAAGTCTCCCACACTGAGGCGTCCGCCGAATCATCCTAGAATTCATCGCAATCATTCTTCTGGCTACTCATAAATGCAGCCAAGGCATACTCCCGGGATGGAACCATAGAGACCATGCCTCTATGGGTATAGATTCGTTAGGCCTACCATATAAGGTCATCATAAAGTATCCTCACATCCCGTAGAAGTCCCACACTTCTTTACAGTCCCATCGAATAATAAGTTGGACATGCTCTCACCATATCTACAAACGCCTATGGTATTTTGCCCCGTTTGGATCTAATTCCCATGGACTGGACCAAACGCATATCACTATTTTATTAGACTCTATGTCTACTCTACAATTATGTGTTTACTTCCTCTTATTTTCGTTGATTAATGATATTCATTCATTTATTTTGCCTGAATATTATTTGTTCATCAATTTCATTGCTAGCAGAAGGCTACCATAGAATCTTAGGCTCGTAACTTACACTTTGTAAATCAATATGTTCATATTAAAGCCTAAAACCTTTTAGGCTCATAACTTAACCCTTTTACGTCAATATGTCCAATCCTTAACTGTCCTTTTTAACTATTTGTTGTCATGTTCATATTTGCAATTAAACTTTGTTTGCTTTATTATGATTTCCAGATTTTCATATTTATGCAAATATAAGTTGTGGTTGTAGGTTTATAGTAAACCTCACATATTCCTTTTATCTTCCATAGTGTCTTTGAATCATGTTACCATATTTCTTTTCGTCTTTATTATTTACTTTTAAGGAACAATACATATAACTAATTGATTGGTTATTAAAGTCTATTTTCATAGATTAAGGTAGTTACTGCCAAGAAGCCCATGATTGCAAGACATCTCTTTCAATTATTTTTAGGCTGTTGAATAGTGCATAATATGTCTAAATCCTTATTTCGTACTAATTCACGCATTTGTTTATTTTTAGACTTGGAAGCATGTTTTCCACTTCTTTTTTAAACCAAACTATGGAAATGTATTCCCTTTTTCCTAACCAATCAATCTAAGCTATTTTTAACTTCCTATTTTAATTAGTATACATTAATTCATGTTTTTAACTTGATTCCCTTTTCACCTAATTACAGTAAATTTGGATACAATTGAGTTATATCCTTTTTTGCTATTCCAATAATTTTTGTATTTGCTAAATTATAAATTTGAAAGATAATCTTTCTAACTAACATAGGAATTCATAGGTTTACCATTTAATGGCAAATTTATTATCCATAATATTAATTATGCCAAGCCCAAAATTATCAAATCCTATATTTGTTCATTATTCTAATTAAATTATGTTTTCCAACACACGCAAACAAAATGGATTATAATCAGTTGTATAAATTAGGTGCACAATTCAATCATGTATATATATATATATCAACATTTCAGGTTTATGTATAATTTGCGCATAACCAAACTTCAACATAAAACTATATATTCCAACGCAGAAAGTGGGAAAGTGGAAGAAGAGAACATATTATATATTTTACAAGAATAAAATGATATCATATGCTATTTTAAGAAAATATAATTTAAATCCACTCACCTAGTCTTTTCTCTCTATGTTTTGAATCTGATTTGAATCAGTGTTTACTTTCTGTTTTCTTTTCAATTCGGATTTACAGATTTATCTGGACATGGATTTGGGCATCTACACCGTGAATCTTCTATATTCTGCTCCAGTTCTTGAATCAAAAATCCTAAATCTAAAATTTAATTTATTTCTGAAGATTTTGGAGGAGAAAGGGAATGGTAGAGTCTGGTGCCTTTTTAGAAAATTTGAGCTGGAAGCTAGGCCCTACAGGTTTATTTATAGCTGCCCTGAAGAACCACGTCTGTCTGATTCAAGAGATGTAACACCCCGTAATTTTATAACATTAAAATTCACAACTTAAAGTATACTTAATTTTTAGAAGAAGAATTAAGTGAAATGGGTTGCGCTATTATGTTCGTTTCAAATTTTGGGTCAAGATAGACATTTGGTTTTCACAAAACGGATACCTTATGAAGATGTTATTAAGTCTTGAAGTTTGTATGCATATGAGAGAAATATATATAAAAAATTAAATAAACAAATATTCAAAAAAGTTCAAAACAGCGAATCGGGAGGGGGAATAGCCGAACCACACCATTTTTAGAGTCGACCCGAGCCCCGTTGGGTCGACTGGGGGTCAATCTAGGGTGTTTGACTGTCAACACGTGGCCCGAATCGCCCTAAGGGCTGATGTGGCATCTGAGTGGTCCTGATGGTTTCTGGGTTAATCTAAGAGCTCTATTCGATCCTAAACATCTATATATACATAGCTAAACCTAAACCCTAATTTATTAACAAAGAGGAATGGTGCCTCCATGCTCTTAAAACCTAAAGTGACCTAGCCTCCACCATAATCAATCAATTCAAAAGAGAAGATAAAGATAACAAATCAACGCCTACATCAACGGAAAGCTAAATCAACTCCAGAAAATCAGATCCCAGAATCTTTCTTCTCTTTCTTAAACCACGATTTGTGAGTACAGTTATTTTCAGATATGAAATTTAATTATGATCTTGACATGGTTATAAATCTGAATTGGAGATCTAACTTATTCTTGTTTATCAGATCTTTTTTTCTATGTAGATCCATCTTATTCTTGTTTATCAGATATGTTTTTCTATATAGATCTATCTTATTGTCACTATTTTGTATCTCTTCCTTCCTTCTGTTTTATAGCCAGGCTACTACGAGCCTGAGCCAAATCTCATAAGAGATTGACATGCGAACGCTAAATTTGGGGAAAATATTGAATGATGCATAATTGGACATAACTGATTTATGACTAAATTGAGAACACAACATAAGTTGTAATTTAAGATCTAGATCTAAGCATACTATATATGATGGTTTATGATTTGGAAGAAGGGGAATTAATGTATGACAACATATGACTTGTAATTTGGGAACATAATGCATGTTATAATTCAAGATCTGATTTTGAGGACATAATACATGTTGTAATTTAAGAGTTAGATTTAGGGCATATTTTATATGACGATCTATGACTTGGAAGAAAAAGGATATGTGACTTAGGCCTAAAAAACCCATATTAAAATAGGGATAACTATTAATGTGAATATACCTAATTCGGATTTTTGGATCTTTGACATACGCGGTAATCAACGACTATAAATTGGCATAATTCATATTGTATACCATGATTTGGGGCTTTTAGAGAATATTCTGTATTGTGGAAAATCTAACTAAATTTGGGCATATGTTATGGTGAGAATTATGACCATAATTTGGGCATGTAAAATGAGGCTTAATTTATGATTAGGCAAGATATGTTAATAGAACTTTAGGATATGTTTAAATCTATTAAATTGCCCAATCCGCTAGATCTGTTGGAATTGAATACTGTGGTTTGGGTATGTAATCTGTAGGCTCGATCTAAGATTGAGCAAAACATGTTAATGGAACTTTGAATAATCTGCTGTAACTTGTAAAGAAGTTAATTTGTTGAATTGGCATAATTAATCTGATATTGGCATAATCTGTGAATAAAAACTTTAGCAACAAATAAGAATGCTGAGACATGAGGTTAGACTCAGTTTGCGATGGAAGCCTGCCCGGAACCGCCTTAACCAGCAACCGCAAACTGTCAGTCTAATGTGAGAGGTCGTAGGCATAAGGATGCTTAGACACGAGGTTATGTCTGGCTTATGGCAGAAGTCTGCCCGGAACCGCCCGACACATCCAGCGGCCACAAGCTACCGACCTAATGTGAGAGGTCTGTGCATTAATATTTAATTAATGAAAATCTAAGATAAATATGATGCCTAAAACGTGTTGGGTGGATAGGGTTAAAACAACTGGACTGATGAATCTAATAAACCCGTTTCGTGAATCTGTAGGCCCAATACAAAGTTAGGTAAAATAATCTGTAAGTCTGTTAATTAGTATATCTGATCCGTTAGTCTGAGAACTTGTTAATCTGCACATCTGATCCGTCAGTCTGAAAACCTGTTAACTTGTATGTCTGATCTGAAAACTAGTTAATCTGAACTTTGTACATCTGAAATTTGTAAACAAGTTAATCTGAAATCTGTTAGTCTGGGAACACAAGGTTAGGAGGGATAATTACTTGTGTCATCTGTTGTTTGGGACCCATATTAGTCATTAACCCTTTCTGGTATCAAAACTATGACCCAACACTAAGAGGGGTCCGGGCATGCTTACTGAACTAATTGTAAGAGGTTCACTCTGATAATGGCGAGGGGTGTTGATGGCGCATTCCAACCAGGTCATGTGCGTGCATGGATCCGGTCTGCTCTGAGGATGTAAGACACCATGACATCTGTAAATAGGTCTGTGCCTATAGGTTTCCACTTTAGGGAGTGATACACCCTTCTGTGGGGCTGGCGCATGGTACTTATGTATTAGGGAGCCAATCGCTTGGGGTAGAATTTAAGGTACACTCAGTTCTGTTTGTTTTTATTGGGGTACCATCTATTTATGTTAGGGTGGTAACACATGTCTATTTCTGTGTGGTACCGTCTGTTGGGGTGGTAAAGGCCCATTACTAGTGTACACCTAACTCTAATATTCTGTTTCCGTAGGGATTATTCTGTTTCTGTCCCTGATTTTGTTCCTGATTCTGTTTCTGTACCGTCTGTCTCTGTTCGGGTGGTAAAGGCCCATTTCTAGCATCATGTTTCTGAAGAGATCATTCTATTTTCTGTTTAGACAATAGGACAACACCTAATTCTGTTATACTAGTATTAGTGCAGGGAAGTGAAAACTAAGTAAGGAGCTTAGCTTAGCCTATATCATTCTATTTCTTCTGTTAACCTGCTACTCCTGTTACGACTATCTCTCATCCAATTTTATTTACATGTCATGATACTGTTATCTGTTTATATACTGAAAGTCACTGGACTCACCAGACGTATGTCTGACCTAGTTTGTTTTGCCTTTTTTCTTCCGTTTCCTCCCCAAGGTACTCAGGTTGGGAATGTAAGAGCTTGACTTAGATTTCTCTCTGCTTGAAGTGCTTGAAGTATTGCTTGGCTTTGATTCTACCTATTTATGGCATTTTCTGTTTGGGATTATGGCTTTAAAATTACGTACTTTGAAGGCTTTTGTACAAGACTGATATTTATGTACTTGAATTTTGATATTGTGGTTTTGAAAAATGTAACCAAATTTATTTTTGTTTTCTGCTGTAATAAAGTTATAAAATTTTCAAGTACTACTTTATTTGTCTTGTAAATTTTTGTTCTGTTTACTTATAACATTCCACCGAAGTTAAGACATTCCCTTTGCGAGTGACCTTAACGGAAGTGGGGTGTTACAAGAGACGTAATTCTAAACTGTATAACAATATAAAACATGTAATCTTTGGCCCGAACGGGTCGACCCATACTCCAACTGGGTCGACCCTTAGGTCGACACAGCTCATAAATGGGTCGACCCATACACATTACAAAATGTGTATCAAGCCAATTTTTGATGCGTGATTTCCATTGTTTTAAATGTTACCTTTAATTTTATTATTCCTAAAACATTTTAATTAATTTATGAATTTTATTTACAATTTTAATGTGCGTTCAAAATTCGAATTTAAATATGTGATTTATTATTGTGTGTATTTACACAAAATCTCTAACTTTATATTTATTTTCAATTTTATTCGATTTTCTATTATTTTTAACATGCGTTTAATTTAAGTTTTAAGTGTGTAATATCAATACGTGCATGCCCATTTTAAATTAAAACATTACTTAATTAACGTCATTTAAACTTTTTTCTATTACATGGTTTTATACCATTTATGACGCGTGATTATTTTACGCGTTACTTTTGTAATTTATGTCTAAATATATTTATACTAAATATATATATATTCATATTCCAGAATTAGTTATATACTTACAATTTTTGACGTTATTTCCATTATTTCTTTTTTATTGTCATTTTTGACATGCTTTGTCAAATAAAATGAATGTTGCAATTTTAATGTTATTTCCATTATGTTCTTATTAATGTCATTAGTGATGCACATTATCTTTCAAATTCAAATGTGTTTCTTTTGACATTTATACACACACAAAGACATATATATATATATATATATATATATATGTTTATTTATGAAATAAACATATGTTTACACAAGCTTACATGTGTGTTACTATTAACTAGTTTTCCATTTTTAAACTTTAATGTTATATTATATTTATTAATTTGTAACGTGCTATTAATTAATTTTTCATTCCTTCTTCTGTAACATTTCTTTATATTTAATTCTATTTCTACCATTGCACGTTTAGTTTGCATAGTGGCAACTTTTTATTTATTGCTCATTTTATAACATGCGTTTGTTTATGAATTTCAGACTCACACTACTCATGTAATTATTTTGAAAATTTATTATTAAAATTAGGCGTATTACATTATCATAGGAAAGATAGGTTTTGGATGTGTTTGTGCTTAGTTTTCTTTTTTCGTTCTCACATGCTTGGTATTGATGTGGAGATTCACTTTTAAGATGGTTGCCATGATCGATTCTAGTTATCCTATCTAGTTTCCGCTGTGATTTTAGTTTTACTATTACCTAGCTTTTGGTTTACAACCAGAAGCGGTCCAAACCCAAATGACTTAGCTAATCGCATGGATAAATAAACTAAAAAGTTTCACCCGAACACCCGAGAACAAGCCCAGATGGATTCGTACAAGTATAGCCATCTCAGCTCGTCAAAACTGCTCTTAGATGGCTAAGTGTTTGGGTATAGGTATAAACCATCCTTTGGGATCGGTATGTATCCTAGAGCTATAAACAACTCAGCAAATTTGTTCTAACACCTTCTGGATCAGCATTCAGGATTTTATACCTCGGGATAGGTACAATCATTTCATATCCCGGGATCACCTTTCGAACTTCGTATCCCATAACCATACCTTCCCGGATCGGTATTCCTGCCTGAAACTTCAGGGATCGGTGCAAACTCCATCAACTCCCTAAAGAACCATCAAATTATCATAAGTCCCCGGGATTGGTGTAGAAGAACGACTTCGGGATTGAAACACTCAGATACAAAATGGATCAATGAAGAGAGGACTCAGGGCTTCAAAGCAGAGTAGAGGAAAAATGCTACACTCCGGGATACGTACTGATCCCAGGATTGATACCAGTCCCAGAGTACGAAAAATGTGGGTACGTTCCCACCAGCCATATGCTCGTGTAAATACCCCTTCCTAGTATGAAAATGGTGTTTGCTCCCAGACATTTGGCTTCCTCTTGAAGATTTTTCACTTGGAAAGAACCTTGCACTCTTAGCCACCGTTGGGCACTTCGGGAAGAAGAATTTCAGCCCTCTCCTTGGCCTCACATGACTTCTGAACACTTAGAAGCTTCCCCTTCCTTCGTCTAAGCTTTGGACCACCATTGGAAGACTTCTTCTTCCTCCCACTAACAATTTGACACTTGGGATCCTCGTGGATCTCATACGATCGAGAGAAATACCGATTCAAACTTGTAACTAATGAAAGTTGATTAATAAAGTGCAAAATTACCAGAGTGGATGAAGGCTTTGACAAGCCAAACCACTATAAACACTATATAACTGTTCTCTTCTGTTTTATCCTGCATACTTATATCTCTTTAAGCTTATTTTCACTACTATGGAAATATTTAGGTGTTGTGTCAACTTTTGGATGTCAACATTTTGACGCGCTCGGAAGGTGGGTTCGTACCTATGGTCAATATTTTCACTCATACTTGAGAAAGCTCCCAAATTTTCCTGCCACTCTTCTACAAAAAATTTGGTGTGCTACTCGGGTTCATTTAGATATACCTAGCTAGCTTGAAAACAATGATGAAGAAGGGAAAATCCTCCATCGTTAGACCTTCCGATTCTGGCTAAGATGCATCAACCCAACAACAATCGTTTTCAAATACTACTCCTGCTCTTAAGGATTTGGTTACCCAAGCTCAACTTTTCGAAGCTACAAGGAAATTGGAAGAAACTCAAAGGTTGGTTAATGAAAAAACTAAGCAAAATTTGGAATTGATGCAGTGTCTCCAACAGAATGCTTAACGAGACGTCACTCGCCTTCAAGCAAAAAGAAGCAATCAACCTCTTACAAATTACATCTCCTTGAGCTCCTCTTCCAATTCTCCCCGTAATAAACGAAGCCGCTATAGAATGATCAATTATGACGGTGTCGGAATCAATATTAGAAAGAGAACGCGCCAGCTTGACCATTTCCAGCTTGGGTCTAATCTCGACTAAGGGACTAGCGCTCAACCCAATGCTAGGTAGGTTCCATCTGCCACAATCCAAAACTTGGTGCCTATGCTTCTAGCAAAACCAGGTCCAAGTTCCTCCTAACCAACCTCCATGGAATGTTAGAATCCGGATTGAAGAATCACACAACGATGAAGACATTTATCTGAGAAAGCGCTTTAGTGCCCACATTCCCGAATTGAATCATGACCACTGTAATCCAATGGAGATCCAAACTCTGATTCTCACCGATGTGGTATATAGGATCGTGAGAGAATCGCGGGGTCACATCATCGATGTTCGGGAAACATTATGAGACGTAACCATTTTACTCCTATTGTCCTCAACGTTGAATGGCATAGATGCTTCAACATGCTGCAACTCATGGTTTACTCGAGAAATTATGATCCTCGCAACTTTATCGATCGATATGAATGGCACATGGATTATGCCTGCGCTACTGACATCGTGAAGTTCAAGTGTTTCCATGTATTTCTTGAAGGTGTGGATTTATTATGGTTCTCTTAACATTCACCGAGAACCATCTCAACTTTCGACCAACTTGCAAAGAGATTAGTCAAACAATTCAGGGTGCACATCATAAGACCCAAAGACATCATGACCATATCTGATATCTACCTAAGCACCAGAGCTATCGTGAAAGATCTAATAATGCCTTGGCAAAATTCGAGTATCATCGACCTCAAACCATCCTCCTTTAGCTCGCTAAGGGCACACTTCTCGACTCGGAGTTTGGAGAATGGATTGACTAAAAGCAACCAAAGACTGTGGAAGCTTTCTTCGAGAAAGCCAACCAATTCCTATGCTAAGAAGAAGCACGCAAGAGTCGAGCTGCTCATCCTCATAATCCTGACGATCCACAACACTGAGCCAGACAGTGTCACTACTGCGTAAATTGGAGAAAGATATAACAAAGCTGATCCTAAAGCTCCCAAAAAATCTGCCCAAGTCAGAAATAGTAAAGACATTCTTGGCTCCCTTGACAGTTACATTCCGATCAACGACTCGCTCGATCACATTTACTACGGAGCATATGACCACGACGCAAGCAATTGTCACCATCCAAGTGATGCTATTGAGAATTATTTCCACCAGAGAGAATTTGAGCAGTACAAACAAGTTCCTCCAATTGAATTTCCCGAGCTATCCAACGCTCATCAAGAACTACAATCAGTGAGTCATATGTTCATCGACCAGATCTCTAGGGATAACTTTTTCGACTTTGTAAGATTGCAATTGAAATAAATGGCTTGAATCAGCCACACCACAATGCCTGTGTTAGGGATGAGAATCACAGATCTTAAGTCAAAACTAGCACTAGAGGGGGTGAATAGTATTTTAAATAGATTATAGAAAACTTAAAATCTTAACGATTAGTCAAACAATGGTATGAAACACATATTAAATATCAAAACAATAACAGTCACATATGCAAAAATAAACAAAAATAAAATGCAGAAAAGGAAAGAGCACACTGGATTTTATACTGGTTCGGATCACTCCCACGCAACCCTGGATTGCATAGAGTTTTATGAATACTAGTATCAATCATACAACACCCTTGAGTTTCCGGCAACAAGGTTAACACCGATTCCGTACCCTTGATTTCACAACTACAAGGTTCACACAGATTCACATCCCTTGATTTCACGGCTACAGGATTCAAACCGCTCCTTTTCCTTGATTTACATGCTAGAAGGTACACTCCCTTTCCTTAACAATTACAAACAGCCCCAGAACTCTTGAATATCACTTCCAAATAGAGAGTATTTGATAGAGATTGAGTAGAGAAGAAGAATGATATAATTTTTATTGAAACCGATAGAGTATTAGTGTAGACATCAAGAAATTAGGTTAGAATAATGGTGGTAGGAGTAAGGATGAAAATGGAGAAGAAAAGATAGTTAAAAATTCGAAAATGACCCCTTTATATAGAGTCCCAAAGGTTGAAACAGTTCCGAAATGTTTCAAATAGTGAAAAGATACTTGTTTTGAAAATTAAAATTCGTAGCAGTTATATGTCGACATACCAAATTATTCATGTCGACATATATATATATATATATATATATATATATATATATATGTATGTATGTATGTATATGTATATGTATATGTATTTTGAATTTATAAAATCATTTTTTAAGTATTTAAACTAATATATATAATCTGAATTTTTTTTGAATCAAAACTAGTTCTTATAAAATAAATTTTAGAAAGTATAAAAACATATTAATATATAATTTAAACATATAAACATATATATATATATATATAATTGTATGATATAAAACTATATATTATAATTAAATATATATATATAATGTAAATATAATACTTTATAATAAACAAATATATTTGAAAACAAAAGTAAAAATAATATGAAATCATTTAGAAAGGAGTTTGAAAATAAGATGATTTGAAAACAGAAATTGAAAACGGAATTTGAAAGTGCTAATCGGAGTTTTACAAATTATCTAGACTCTATTACTTAGGTATTCTTGAGCTCTTGAAATCTTGATATCTTGGTTCTCATGAGTCTTAAAATCCTGAAATCTAGAATCTCTTAGACTCTTAACTGTACAGTCACACCTGTATATAATTCCTGCATATATATTATATTTATGTTCTGGATAAAGATGTTATTATATATTTTATAATCAATAATGTTAATAATTGAAACAAGGTTGTTGTCATCAAAATTCCATTCTCCAACAATCTACCCCTTTTTGATGATGACAACCTTGGTTTATAAAATATTCATACCTGCTATACCTGATGATCTGATTCCTTGAATACTCCCCCTTTCACCATGCATTCCTTCTAACACGCCCATAAACTATGCCTATCTTAACTATACTTCCCTATTTTATAATTTATCCCCCTTTGTCATCAACGAAAACTAAACTATACTAAACTAACTATCATAATCTATACTTCCCTTAAATCTATGCTATAAATTAATCTAATACTATTGTAACGACCCGCATTCGACACATCGGAAGATTGTAGAATATTTATTTCACTCTCGTAAGGGGTCGTACAGTCGTGTAGCTTTGGGGAACGAGTATTGGGGTCATTTCCCATGTTCACGATTTTTGCCAAACTTTAAATGACCATTTTTCCCTTGGAAAATCTTGTTTCACCTATAACTTTTGATTGGTAAGGAGTTTTGACTTGAAACCACTTCCATTGGATTTGAATGATGGTTTACCTTTTCGCAGAGTGGTCACATGTGTCAAACGGACTTACCGTTTGGGAGATGTGGCTGCACAAAGTTTAGAAGATGAAAAACTTCTTAACCGGGCCAAATTAGGGTGATTAGCAGCTAGGCCCATTAGGTATTTCGGGATTAGGGTTGCATAAGGGCTGATAGGGGCTAGAGAAACCCTCCTTTTTTCATTTTCCAGCCGCCACAAACTTTCTCTTCAACCCTAACAATGGCTTTCAACTTTTAAACTCTTCTAAACAACTCCTAACCGCTTTCTAATTGAAGATTAAGCTAAGCTACATCAAATCAAGGAAGATTAGCATCAAATCAGAGTTGGAACAGCTGTGTTACATAGGAATTCGACCCAAAACAGTAGTAAAGCTCAGATTTATAATTCATTTGTGGCTATGGTGAGTGATTTGCATTGTTTTCACTAATAACGGGTAATTTGGGGTGATTAGTGTTAATTAGCAAAATTATGCATGTTAAAATCCTGGAAAAATATGTAAAAACTCTTAAATATTATTTTAGGGCTCTGATAGAAATTTGATTTAATTTGGATATGTTTTGCTAATCCTACCATTAGTTATGGATAAACATGATTAAGGGGAAAACCATGGGTTTTGGGTATGTTTGATCGATAATAACTTATACGCTTGATGTTTTGACCTTGTTGATTGATCATATATGTTACTACTGTTTAGAATGCTGTATGATTGATTAGTAAAGTTAGAATGGTTGAAAACGCCGTCGTATGACGAATATGGATGATATATGCTCGCTGGAAATTGTGCAGGGTTTCAGATCAGATCAGATTATAGGGCTCGGATCGGATCGGTAAACTGAGTAAGGAAATTCGAACCGGACAAGAACTTGGCATAAGAGGAGGCTTGGCAAGAAGGAAGGTCATTTGCACAAAGTTTAATTTGGGTTCGGATCGGAAGCGAAGGCGTGGGGATCGAGTCGGAAATGGTGGGCACGAACCGAACCGAGGCTGGAGCAATCGAACTGAAATGAGTTGGAGTAGTGGCAGGAGGACCTGAACCGAATGGAAGGTGGAAACCCGAACCGTGCAAGAGACGAGCACCCAAACCGAACATGAAGGTTGAGCAATGTATTTTGAGCTGAAGCTTGAGCACCATACATGGTCGAACCGAACCGAAAGGCACGAATACAAGAACCGAACCAAAAACCAATTCGATCAAAACCCGAGATGCAAAAAGTAGTCCAAATAGGAAGTTAGAACTCAAGATCCAGATGGGAACCAATGAGTTAACTTCATGATTGGACTTTGTTGCGGGACGTGTGCAAAGGGGTTATCGATATTTGTAACTTTGATTCATCGTTGAAGAGAGGGGGCATGTAGACGAACCAGAGCCAGGGAAGTGTGGACTGGTTGGCCCTTAACCAAGAGCCAGGGATGTGTGGACTGGGTAGGGTTATTGACTATAGACTAGGGAAGTATGGTCATAGCAATAGTCGATAGAGTTGCCGTCATGGCCCCAATGGATTTGGTGATCAAAGCGGTGGATATCGTATGCTTTACGCACTGAGTGAGTGATGTGAGGATGACTACTATGTTTGATGTTTGCTATCACCATGACATGCACACTCCCATTTTACACTTTATGTTAGTGTTACCTTAGAGTACTGTACATCTTGTTGTGTTAACTCTTTGATTGCAGGTCCAGGTTCAGGTATGATTATTTATACCTGTTATTGTTTTATTTTGCTGCTATCGCTCATACCAGACTTTTGTCTGACCTAGAGTGTTATGTCTCTTCTTATTACTCTGGGTGCTCCTAAACGAGCAGACTAGAGACAGGTCAGGTGATTATGCACGAGTAGCTGTCCGGAGACGAGCAGGAGGCTTCCACGTACTATTTACATATATTCTCCCTGTGTTGTTGATGGTCACTGCTTTGGTCAGTAGTAGTGCACCTTCTTTATTTCCTTGTTAGAGACAGTATTTTAAAATTGTAATAGTGGTTTGGATCATAAGCTGTATTTTTTAGATTCCGCTACTCTGATGGTCATGGTTTAGTTTTCAGCTTATGCACTGTCTCAACTGTTTTATGCCAAGTTATGTTACTATTATATTTTATTCCATGCGATGTGAGATATACTACAGGTTCTTGGTGATTCATAGTTTCAAAACCCTTTTCCTTTGACGACCATCCCGTGCTAGTAGGGCATTAGCACAGTGCATTTCAGGTAAATGTCGACTATTTCGGGGTGGGCCGTCACACTTGGAATTAGAGCCTAGGTTGCGTTGTTAACTTAGGGGAAGACATCAGGGAGAGATAGTATACATATATGAGAGCGCGTATTTGTGATATTTTGGTTTTCAAAAACTATATATATATACACTATTAGTGTATTTAAGGATGAAGTCGCACTGCACGGACACCACTAAGGAGATGGTTAATCGTTTTTCTCTTTACATATTGAATGATGAGCCGATATACGAGGAGTACGGGTTCAGGGGCCAACAACGGGAATGTCCCTGATATGAGGATGATGTTTACTGCCTTCATGTGAGAGATGCTTAGGGATGCTCAGGGAGAAGTTCCTAATGCTGCTAACGGAGATGGTGTAGTGGTGCAGCGGTGCAGGCCCCTAGGGCTGATTTCGCCAAGCTCAGCAAGGATTATACCAATCTTGGTGGAAAGTCGTTCCACGGAACGAAATCGGCTACGAAGATTCAAGATTGTCTTGAAAGTTCTGAGCGCATCTTCCAAGATTTAGGGATTGAGGATGCAATGAAGAGAAAGTTAGCATCGTGTTAGCTTCAAGGACAAGCTATGAATTGGTGGAATGCTATTAAAGCGGCAACTCCCGAGGATCAAGTCACTTGGAATCAGTTTAGGACCCGTTTCAATGACAAGTTTATCCCAGCTGCCCAGAAGTCAGAGTTGTTTAGGAAGTTCTTGGAGCTTAAACAGAATGGTAAGGTAGTCTAAGAATATATTGCTGAGTTCGGTGCTTTATCGAAGTATGGATTATCTCTTATCGATGCTCTCGAGAAGAAGAATGAGAAGTTCATAATAGACTTAGATTAGTACTTGGGGGAAAGGCTTATAAACCATATCGATGAGACATTCGAATCTATTGTGGGAAAGGCATTTAGGTCTCAGAGCCTTTACCCTAAGTCAAAAACCGAGATTGTTGTTACATCTGCCGAGGAGCCAAACCCGCAGGCAAGCGGTGGAGGCAAGAATAATTCCCAGAATAAGAGGAAGCAGAACTAGACGAAGGACAGTTAGGAAAAGAAGAATAAGAAAGATATTGAGTGCTTTAGCTGTGGTAAGAAGGGCCACTATGCCAGCAATTGTCGAGCAAAACCAGGTGAAAAGAGGTGCTTCAACTGTGGCCAAGTGGGACATTTTAAGAATGAATGTCCACAACCCGCTAAGGAGAAGCAAATGGTGAAAGCATATGCTATCAACGCTGTTCCTTCTTCGTCGAATGCCCCAACTGCGGCGCAGAAGGGAAAAGGTTTTATTATTAAAGGTATACTTTCTATTTATGATGTTTATGTTCTAGTGTTGTTTGATACCGGGGCTTCTCATTCCTTTGTATCTAGTGACCTGGTAGATAGTTGAAATTGGAACCCGAGATTGTCGATAGACCTTTAATTGTGACGAACCCGATCGGTGGTTCGACTAACCTTAGTATGGTTTGTTGAAATTTGATCTTATAGAGTCATGGATGTATGTTTTCTTGTGATTGCTTTGTTCTGATCTTTACCGGGTTTGGCATTATTTTGGGAGTCGATTGGCTCCAAAGGTATGAGGTGGTGGTAGATTGTGAGGGGTCTTCGGTGACAATTAGAGCGGATGATGGGAGGAGGGCGGTGTTGGGTTGCCTACCTAGTGATGAGGAGATGATTAGTTTTCTACATTCCCTCGACATCCTGCAGGATGAGTTATCAGATGTGCCTATTGCTGGCGAGTATCCGAACATCTTCGAGGAAGTGACTGGACTTCCACTACACCGAGAGATTAAGTTTCGGATTGATTTAATGAAAGATGCCAGACTTATAGTGATGCCTCTTCATCGAATGGCGCCAAGAGAGCAGCGAGAGCTCGAGGTGCAAGTGAGCGACCTTTTGAAGAAGGGATTTATCCGGAGGAGTGTTTCGGAGTGGGGAGCACCAGTTGTATTTGCTACCAAAGCCGATGGTTCCCTTCGTTTATGTGTATACTACCGTGAGCTGAAAAAGGTGACCAGGAAGAATAAGTATCCTCTTCCATGGATAGATGATTTGTTTGATCAACTGAATGGAGCAAGAGTGTTTTCCCAGTTGGATCTTGCAACAGGTTTTCATCAGCTCCGAGTAGCAGTTGAGAGTACACCTAAAACGGCATTTCGGACGTCGTCTGGATTCTATGAGTGGTTGGTCATGCCATTTGGGTTGACCAATGCACCCGCATATTTTGTGGATCTTATGAATAGAGTTTTCACAGATCAATTAAATAAGTTTGTTCTTGTGTTCATGGGTAATATCTTGGTTTACTCGAGGACAGAGGAAGAACATAGGGAACATTTGAGGACAGTGATGGAGGTGTTGAGAAAACACCAATTGAAAGAAATTTTTTCTAAGTATCAATTATGGAGGAGGGAATTGAGATTCTTAGGCCATGTTGTTTCAGAGAATGTTATTACTGTGGATCCTGCAAAGGTGGCTATGGTGCAAGATTGTTCTATGCCCAAGAATGCAACGGATGTGAGAAGTTTCTTGGGGTTTGCTAGATACTACCGTAAGTTTATCCAAAACTTATCGAAGATAGTAGCACCGTTTACTCAGTTGACCAAGAAGAATCAAGCTTTCGTTTGGGATGAAAGGTGTGAGAATGCATTTAAAACATAAAGGAAAAGTTAACGTGTGCACCAGTGTTAGTTATTCCTAAAGGGAACGAAGAGATGACGATATACACGGATGCCTGTGGTACCGGACTAGGTGTTGTAATGATGCAAGGAGATAGGGTTGTAGCTTATGTTAGTCGACAACTGAAACTACATGAGAAAAGATATCCTACCCATGATTTGGAATTGTCAGCGATCGTGTTTGCATTAAAGATGTGGAGACACTATCTCTTAGGAGAAAGGTTCGAGATGTTTACCGATCATAAGTCATTAAAGTATCTTTTCTCTCAGAGGGATATAAATCTTCATCAACAGAGATGATTAGAGTTATTGGCTTCATATGATTTCAATATCGCATACACACCCGGGAAGGGAAATGCGGTAGCTGATGCATTGAGGAGGAGACATGCCAGTTTGGGGGCTATGTTTCTGGAATGGATGCAACTAGAATATATCACAGGATATGATTTTAGACCTAAGTGTGAATTAGATCCAGAGTTGTTAGCAAGTTTAACGATCAAGCCAACCTTGATTGAACGGAATGGTTCCAGTCAGAGGGATGATCCTTATCTATTGGAAATCATCTCCAAGGTAGAGATGGGTATCGACAGCGAGAGAATGAACAAGTATGGTCTTGATTGAGAAGGATAGCTTCGAAAGAATGGGAGGCTAGTTGTACCCAACTTTAATGGGTTAAGAGATAAAGTGCTTAGAGAGTGTCACACTTGAAACTGACAATACATCCTGGTGATAACAAAATGTATCGAGACATGAAGCAGACCTACTACAGGGAAGGGATGAAAATAGACGTTGGGAAGTTTATATCCAAATGCATGAATTGCCAGCTAGTTAAAGCCGAGCAAAAGAATCCTAGTGGTTTGTTGCAATCATTAGAAATTCCCGAATGGAAATGGGAATAGGTCTCAATGGATTTCATTAATGGTTTACCAAGAACTAGATCAGGTCATGATAGTATTTGGGTGATTGTGGACCGACTGACCAAGAGTGCAAGGTTTATACCCGTCAAGTCGAATAGGAAAATAGCTAAGTTAGCAGAACTGTATATGAAGTGGGTAGTGAGATTTCATGGAGTACCCAAAGGCATTGTGAGCAACCGAGGTCCGTTGTTTACTAGTTGATTTTGGAAGAGCTTACAAGAGGCTTTAGGGTCAGAATTACATCTCAGTACCGCGTACCATCCTCAAACCGACGGTCAAATAGAGATGGTGAATCAAGTATTAGAAGATCTCTGGAGAGCTTGCATATTAGATTTTGGAGGGTCATGGGATGACCATTTACATCTGGTTGAATTTGCATATAATAATAGTTATCAGTACAGTATTGTTATGGCTCCATTTGAAGCTTTGTACGGAAGACCGTGCAACTCACCATCATGTTGGTTGGAAACCGATGAGAAATTCGTGCTTGGGCCAGATGTAATAAGAGAAACTTCAGGCAAGATCAAGGTTATCCAACAGCGAATGAAGGCTGCCCAAGATAGGGTAGAAGAGTTATGCTGATAAGATGCGAAGAGATTTAAAATTCTCCGTTGGCGACTTGGTGTTTGTCAAGGTTTCTCCGTTAAAGAGTGTGATTCGATTTGGTAGGAGAGGAAAGTTAGCACCAAGATTTGTTGGTCCATTCCCAGTTCTCGAGCAAGTTGGGAATTTGGCATATAAAGTTGGATTACCTAACAAGATGGCAGGATTTCACAACGTATTTCATGATTCCCAGTTAAGGAAGTTTGTGCACGACCTCGATATGACTATTTGACCATATCAGTTAGATGACATCGAAGTAGAACCCGAGGCGGTTGGGAACCGCAGGACGGTTCATATGTCAAGTACGATACGAAGCAACTTCGAAGGAAGAGGATGAAACTGGTCAAGGGTCAGTGGAGCGAGAATGAAAATGACTGTACTTGGGAAACAGAGGAGAGCATAAGGAAGTAGTATCCATAACTCCTTGCCTGGTAAGATTTTAATTGCTATTTAGCAATTCCACATGCTAGGATAGACTTGTTGTGTTATTATGGGTGTCTGATTGTTTGTAAATGGTTGATAGGCATGCAGGACCTTTTGTATGTTTTGGTTAAGGAATTTCGGGGGCGAAATTTCTTAAGGAGGCGAGAATATAACGACCCACATTCTATGCATCGAAGGGTCGTACAATATTATTTCACTCTCATACGGGGTCGTATAGTCGTGTAGCTTTGGGGAATGACTATTGGGGTCATTTCCCATTTCACAATTTTTGCTGAATTTTAAATGACCAATTTGCCCTTAGCGAATCTTGTTTCACCTATAACTTTTGATTGGTAAGGAGTTTTGACTTGAAACCACTTCCATTAGATTCGAATGATGGTTTACCTTTCCGTAGAATGGTCACATGTGTCAACGGACTTACCGTTTGGGAGATATGGTTGAAACGAAGTTTAGAAGGTGAAAAGCAGCTTAATCGGGCCTAATTAGGGTGATTAGCAGCCAGGCCCATTAGGTATTTCGCGATTAGGGTGGCATAAGGGCCGATAGGGGCTAGAGAAATCATCCTTTGTCATTTTCTAGCCGCCATAAACTTTCTCTTCAACCCTAACAATGGCTTCCACCTTCTAAATCTCTTCAAAACAACTCCTAGCCGCTTTTTAATCGAAGATTAAGCTAAGCTACATCAAATCAAGGAAGATTAGCATCAAATCAGAGTTGGAGTTGCTGTGTTGCATAGGAATTCAACCAAAAATAGTAGTAAAGTTTAGATCTATAATTCGTTTGTGGCTACGGTGAGTGATTTGCACTGTTTTTTTTTACTAATTACGGCTAATTTGGGGTGATTAGTGTTAATTATCGAAATTGTGCATGTTAAAATTCTGGAAAAATATGTAGACATTCTTAAATATTAATTTAGGGCTCTGATAGAAATTCGGGTTAATTTGAATATGTTTTGCTAATCCTATCATTAGTTACGGATAAACATGATTAAGGGGAAAACCATGGGTTTTGGGTATGTTTGATCGATAATAACTTACATGCTTGATGTTTTGACTTGTTGATTGATCCTATATGTTTCTACTACTGTTTGGAATGTTGTATGATTGATTAGTAAAGTTAGAATGGTTTAAAACGCCGTCGTATGGCGAATATGGATGATATATGCTCGTTGGAAATTGTGCAGGGTTTCGGATCAGATTGGATTATAGGGCTCGGATCGGTGAACCGAGTAAGGAAATTCGAACCGGACCGGAACTTGGCATAAGAGGAGGCTTGGCAAGAAGGAAGGCCATTTGCATAGAGTTGAATTTGGGTTCGGATCAGAAGCGAGGGCTTGGGGATCGGATCGGAAATGTTAGGCACGTACTGAACCGAGGCTGGAGCAATCGAACCGAAATGAGTTGGAGTGGTGGCAGGAGGACCCAAAGAGAATGGAAGGTGGCAACCCGAACAGAGCAGAAGACGAGCACTCGAACCAAACGTGAAGGTTGAGCAATGTATTTTGAGCTGAAGCTTGAGCACTATACATGACCGAACCAAACCAAAAGACACGAACAGAAGAACCGAACCAAACACCAGTTCGATCAAAACCCGAGATGCAAAATTAGTACAAATAGGAAGTTAGAACTCAAGATCCAGATGAAACCAACGAGTTAACTTCATGATTGGACTTTGCTGTGGGACGTGTGCAAAGGGGTTATCGATATCTATAACTTTGGTTCACTGTTGAAGAGAGGGGGCATGTAGATGAACCAGAGCCAGGGAAGTGTGGACTAGTTGGCCCTTAACCTAGAGCCATAGATGTGTGGATTGGGTAGGGTTATTGACTATAGACCAGGGAAGCGTGGTCATAGCAATAGACAACGGAGTTGCCGTCATGGCCCCAATGGATTTGGTGACCAAAGTGATGGATATCGTATGCTTTACGCACTGAGTGAGTGATATGAGGATGACTGCTTTGTTTGATGTTTGCTATCACCATGACATGCACACTCCCATTTTACATTTTATGTTAGTGTTACCTTAGAGAACTGTACATCTTTTTGTGCTAACTCTTTGGTTGCAGATCCATTTTCAGGTATGATTATTTATACTTGTTATTGTTTTATTTTGCTGCTATCACTCATACCAGACTTTTGTCTGACCTAGAGTTTTATGTCTCTTCTTATTACTCTGAGTGCTCCTATACGAGTAGACTAGAGACAGGTCAGGTGGTTATGCACGAGTAGCTGTCCGGAGACGAGCAGGAGGCTTCCACGTACTATTTACATATATTCTCCTTATGTTGTTGATGGTCACTGCTTTGGGCATTCGTAGTACACCTTCTTTATTTCCTTGTTAGAGACAGTATTTTGAAGTTGTAATAAAGGTTTGGATCAT
Source organism: Allium sativum (assembly GCA_030737875.1). Taxonomy (NCBI): domain Eukaryota; kingdom Viridiplantae; phylum Streptophyta; class Magnoliopsida; order Asparagales; family Amaryllidaceae; genus Allium; species Allium sativum. The sequence goes on from CM060912.1 coordinate 620,945,405, forward strand.
AAGCTGTATTTTTGGGATTTCGCTACTCTACTTTTCATGGTTTAGTTTTCAGCTATCTCACCTGTTTTATGTCAAGTTATGTTACTATTATATTTTATTCCATGCGTTGCGAGATATACTACAGGTTCTTGGTGATTCATAGTTTCAAAACCCTTTTCCTTTAACGACCGTCCCATGCTAGTCGGGCATTAGCACAACGCATTTCAGGGAAATGTCGACTGGTTCAGGGTGGGCCATCACAACTACTAACTTATTCTAGACGTAAACAGTTTCCTAAGATGAGAATATTATAAGAGTACAAACAAGTAAATCACCATTATACAAGCAATCATTGTATCAAACCAATCAATATGCAATCTAACATTGTTCATATCAAACCAGTTAAATCAAATCCAAACATATCAAGCATACCAAATCAACAAACTTTATATATCCCTTGGAACTTCCATCCATCCATCTTCACCGAAGAATAGGTCCTTTTTGATGACTTCTTAGTCTTCGTCGTCTTTGGTGAGAGGTGATCTAGTGAACTTGTAGTTTTCATCTCTGAAAAGAGAAGAGATCAACCAAAGAATGACATCAAAATGTTTCTCTTGATGTTCAAACAACTTTATTTGACTTAACACTAGATGATGCTGATTATGGAGAATTATAGAAAGGATATTCTTGATCGAATTGAGTGTTTCTTCAAGATTTTCACTTAGATTGTGAATAGGATTGTCCATTACTTGATTATTTAGAGAATGAGAGTTTAGAGAAGAAGTGGAGTGTGACGACCTCCCATAACTCCTTCACTAAACAAGAAGAATAATGCGCTGAAAGTCGTGCCAGGCAATTATGGACGATCAACAAGGTCGAATAACACAAGCGGAACCTATCATATAACTCACAGCACAGAGATAAAATATAGTAGAACATATGCAACATGCATATAATAGTGAAGCAGAATTGAGAAAAATCTTAAACTTTTATATATCATCATGAAATATCCATACATCCTTGGGTTACAATATAAGAGTCTGTACAATGAGCCTCACTATAAGTCACTCAGAGCATACATCAACATAACAATGGAAAAACATCATATATGTCCTAGTCGATTTGACAGGAATAAATATCGATTTTGGTCAAACGATCCACTATGACCCAAATGCTTTCATTTCCTTCCCTGGATCTAGGTAGCCCATCGATATCTGCTCCTATTTCCACAGGGACTACCAATGGCTGAAGTAGTTCAACTTTCACCCACTGATAGTTCATGTATTTGGAAATAAATTTTCCAACATCTCGCTTCATCCCTTGCTAGTAGTAGGCTCGCCTCATGTACTGATACATCTTGTTACCACCGGGATGAATCGTCAACTTTGAGTGATGACATTTCCTTAGAACCTCATCTCTCAATCCGTCAATGTCAGGAATAACCAATCGTCCTTTACTTCAAAGCCTACTCTCTCGATCAACCTCGAATTCCTTATCCTCTAGTTCCAACTTTTGGAGATTCTCAACAAGCTTTGCATCACGCTTTTGGCTCTCACAATCCTTTTGATGAGGGTAAGTCTTATTGATAAGCTTGCCAACATTTCAGGTTCCAACTCACGCCATGGTTTAAAATAAAATCCTTCCAAGTACTCGAGGTGCTTCCATTCTGAATACATCGCTCCCAAACTTGCGTGTCTTCGACTCAACGCATCTGCCACTGCATTAACTTTACCACGAATATAGGCTTTACCAAAATCATACGATGCTAGAAACTCTAACCCCCGTTGCGGTCGAAGATTCAAATCCTTTTGGAAGAAAAGGTACTTCAACGACTTGTGATCCATATATAATTGAAATCGAGTGCCCAACAGGAAATGTCTCTGCATCTTCAGAGCAAGCATGGTCGCTGCCGACTCCAAATCATGAGTTGGATAATTCCTCTTGTGTGGCTTTAGTTGTAGACTTGCATAGGCCATAACTCTATCTTTCTTCATTAACACTGCTCCAAGCCCAGTACCACATGCATCGGTGTATACCACCATCTTTTCATTCCCACTTGGAATCATAAAAACAGGGGCACTCATCAGTCTCTCTTTCATGATTCCAAAAGCTTGCTCATACTTTGCATTTCATGTGAACACCTAATTTTGTTTTTTCAATCTGGTTAATAGTGTAGCTATTTTGGAGAAATCCTTGATAAAACAATGATAATATCCGGCCAACCCAAAGAAACTCAAAACATCTGTCGCATTCTTAGGTCTATCCCAGTCCCAGATTGCTTCCACCTTAGTGGAGTCAACTGCTATTTCATTTCCAGAAACAACATGGCCTAGTAACCTCACCTCGCTCTTCCAGAAGTGACACTTCGAAAACTCGACTCTCAGCTGATGCTTTCGCAAGATATCCAAAGAAATCGCAAATGTGTCTTATTGTAATGACCTGCCTTTTTGACCGCTTTAAGTCAATATTTAAACCGACTCAGAACGCTCAAAACGACAGCTCGTTATTAGCTTATCAAGTTTAAACAGAATAATCACACAGAATCACAGAAGACAACAACGGAATAAATTTTTATACATATCATATCAGAGTTGTACAATTTTTTTTCTATACTGTGGAAGAAATACATACACGAATTTTAAAAAAAGAACTTTACGGTATTTATCGGGCTTTGTGCCACATATGCGTCTTTAAGTGCCTCTCCGATTTCGATAGCTGAAGCACAAAAATTTGCAAAACTCGTATCTGACCCGAGCGTTCCATGCAAAATACACAAAACACCCGAGTCAAGATTAAACTTATTTCAAGTTAGCACACTTCAATAATCACATAAATATAATCAGTTTGATCCTGACGACTTTTAAATAATTTGAAAATATCAACCATGAGAACTGCTGAACTTCATACCAAAGAAAATTGAACATTTGTATGCAACAATATCAAACCATGCATGCAAATTTAATGAATCGAATACATACGTGATACATCAAATTCAAAGGTAACAAAGATGAAACTAGCTTGAGAGTGGTTCGGACATGCAAGTGCGTGCATGAGGCAAGGCAACAAAAAACACGCATGGAACAGTCCGGTAAAGCATACATGCAACAGCTTAATCATAAAAGATGAAGGAACTAACCATGCAACAGTAAACGTGGGATGACAATATACAGCAGGCCCAAAGGCAATGATTTCACAAGCTAGCATGTAACTGCAAAAAAAAATGTATTTCAGGTTAATGTAAATGCAGATCACTCATAATTGTAAATGCATTTCAGGCGCATAGGGAACATGCAGGCTAGGCCACTAATAAATGCAAATATACCATCTTATGTGATGACATAAGCAGACTTAAACAAAGAGGCAGGTACAATTGGGTTTCAAAATACTATTGCATTACATTATTGAGTACTCTTGTAAATGACATACTAGATGTTGAAAATAAGTTATATGTTTTTTAAATGAGTCCAAATTAGGACGCCTTAAGTTGTTCAATGCAGTGAACCTAACCCTCATGGAAGTAATGTAACAAACCGGGCCTCACATCAACAAACTCCTAACCCCAACTTAACAGCAAAACTAGTGTTCAGGTCGCAAAAAGGGAAGCAAACAAAAACTAGTTGAGTTGAAACGTCAAAGTGTAAATTTGAATTCAATCTTATGATCTCAATTTTTAATTTTCTAAGTTGATTTACCCAACATGAATGTTAATCTTTAAAGTACCAACAGTGAAACAGAGCATGCAAAAAGACAACATGCATATGGCATACAAAAGAGCCATCCAGGTTATAAATGGTCAGAATCAAATATAATACAATAGCAAAGGCAACCAAGACAGTCATGCAGCAGCACAATAAGAAGAAGAAAAAAAAGAATCAAACAAACATATTCAGGTGGAAACGAAATGGTAACTTGAAAACCTGTTTAATCGTAAGTAAACTTACCTCTAATCAACGAAGCTGCGGCATGCGGAAGGCGGTAACAAAGAACAGTGGATGGTGCATACTGGCTTGGGTTTACAAATGGTGCAGGAGGTTTTCAACATGGTTACGGGTTTGGACGATGAAAAGACACTGCCTTGGTTTAGGAAAGATGGGTGCAGCAACTTCAAAGCGGTGGAGCGATGGCGACGGCCTGGAGGACAGCGACGCGGATTCAGGGTTTGGCAAGGCGGACTACGATGGAGCAAATCAGGAAGGTGAAACTTGCCTGAGGCTTCGTGGCAGGGCTATTTAGGTGTGTGTGGAGCTTGACAGAGGTGATGGTGTTAGGTTGATGAGGAGGCAATTTTTGGTTTTGGGAAAAAAATTTGAACAAGTTAAAAAAAAATTGAATTGGGGATATGAACCATGATTTGGTTGAAGCCATTTTGAAATTTTGGGGATTTCTTTACTGAGCGAAAAAGAATGAAAGGGGTTGGACTGATAAAATAAAAGAAAGGAGAGGATTGAAAATAAAAGAGGGCACACTGAAAATAAAAGAGGACACACGGAGAAACAGGGACACGATTTACCCAACTGATGCGGACACGCGGTGAAAATCAAAACAGGATAACGGACAAGTGTCAAAGACAATTTAAACAAATAATTTAAAAATAAAGAGAAGATACTATATAACAATAATTTCTAAGTATATACCAATTATAATACAAAACAAATATAAGTAATAATTTCAAATACATACAAAATTTTTATTTTTTAAAACCCACTTCAAACTAAATTAAATAGACTATATTTCAAATTTTCGACAAATATAAATTTTCCAATATTAAATTTTCAAATAAATTCATATATTAAAGAGTAGAAAAACTGGTTCATCACAATCTCTCCCCCAAGGCTTTTCATCCTGAAAAAGGAGAGATCGTAAAAATCATACATATATATAAACAAAATATTTACCCATACTAGATTTAATTTTAAACAAAATAACAGTAGAATTTAAAATTATAAATCAAAATACAGTATAATCTTCTTCGACTTAGAGTCCCGTTTCGTTTTTAAATCATTAGAACGCTATATTGTTTCCATATCGAATCATACTTTCTTTGGGATTTCAAAATCAAAATCATTTCGAAAATTTCAAATACTTTATGATAAATGGCATAAAACATTTATGTCCCAAGTCGAGAGGTTTCTCCCAATGAAAAGACCACAAGGCACGTCCTACGCATGTATCGATATCGAATAATGATGTCTCTCCGGACCCTAAAGCAGACCATCATCAATCAAGGGCTTACACCCATGTTGTACCTTTCTTTAGTCACAGGTTACTCGAATCTTAGTAATGAATTATTTCATTTCATATCCCGAAGTTATAAATTAATTCACAATCATACTTTCCAAATACTTTCCAAATCATAATATTGTCATTTTCCAAACATCTCAAAATTTTGGGATATCAAGTCGTCGAATGTCTACGTTTACGAAACATTTTACGAACCATTTCAATATATAAGCTATATCGAGTTTTTATGAAAATAAATTTCAAACCATTTCGAAATATCAACAATTAAACAAAGGATAATATTTTCCAAGAGATTCATACAGTCGTATAATTTCCCTTTTCAAATTGTTTTCTCAAAATATAGGATGAATTCATTTTGGTATCAAATATTAAATCTCATTCGAACAGGGTACATTATTCAAATAGTCGGAAAAATCTGTTGAAACCATTTTTTATTCGAAAATATTTTCACGCTTTTGATGCGCTACTATGATTTAGCATATACAAGTTCAAACTGATTTTTGTTTCAAGATATCATTTCTAAAATATTAGAAATCGCTTTCAAAACATTGGACCTCAAATTCTCAAATCAATATTTCCTTCTCAAATTATTCAAAGAGATAATTTAAACACTTGTTTTTTCAAATCTAAAACGATGTTATCAATCCACTTGTCCAAAAAAATTTCGATGCATGGCAAATAATACAAGGATAAGGTTCAAATGGACTCAAGAATTTAAGCACGAACGGTTCGAATTGGTAAGCAAAAAGTGACGACAAATCAAGGGAATACGAAACACATCAACAAGAAAAGCGGAAATAATATATTTCGAAGCATTCATTTTTATTCACTTTATTTCAGTTTATTTTCAAATTTAGCTTAATTCATTTGCGATTTCAATTTACGCGTTGCAACCAACAAATATGTCATTTATTTAAATTCCGCTTATCTATTCAAGTTCGCATTACCTTCTCCAAACATTTTACTAGAATTATTCAAATCTTATCTCAAAGATCTTCAATTTCTCTCAATTCGATTTCAAGTTCAAATTATAATCTACTTATTTTTAGCTTTATCCATTCCTGATTATATTTATCAAAATGTTTTATTAAAATTTATCCAAACATGCTTATCTGTAACACCCCGTATATTCTATAACAGTGAAGTTCATAAATTAAAGTATAATTAATTCTAATGAAAGAATTAAGGGAAATGGCTTATGCCATTGCGTTCGTTTCGGAATTCTGGTTAAGATAGAGTCTGAGTTTGCGTGAAAAGGACTCTGTATAAAGGAGTTACAACCTTCGGAAGTTTCAGAATAAATTTGAATTCAAAAAACAGCTCAGATCACGTTTAAAATTTGAAACTCGAGTTCAAACTGGGCTGAGCGGGAAAACTCCCGCCCAGTGACCAGGTCGACACTTGTGTCGACTGGGCAGTTGACCTGCCCCCCCCCCCCCCAAGTCGATTGCGCAGTCGACTTGGGTGTCGACCTGCAGGTCGACTTTCCTGGTCGGCCTAACCAGGTGGGTCTGACCCTGGTTCGACTCTGGTGTGTTGTACGGTCTGATTTTCCTCCCTGTTTGCATCTGACGGCTCAAATTAACTTGAAAACTCTATAAATACACACTAAGACTCAACTAATTCAACATAAGAAAATAAGAGAGGAGTCGTCATGCTGTCTGGAAGGAGTTGATCGTAGCCGCCAAGAATCAAACTAAGAAGCAAATTAAAGTCTAATCAAATCAATCAACAAATTGCTACCCAAAGGAGAGCACCTCCAAATTCAGAAAACAGAAATCAGAAAACAAGATCTCGTCATGTTGTAAGTATAGTGGTCTTTCAGAATTTGAATAAAATTATGATGTGATACGATGTAATTGGGAATAGAATTGTATCATTGTAATGATCTAGATATCGTGTATTGTAATGTTTCTATCGTGATTATTTTTGGTGAATTGATTTGTGGCATAAATGGATCGATGCAAGTTTATTATATGTTTGTATATGAAAGTGATGGTAATTGCAAGTTTTGTGGCAAAGTCTATGATTAGATCCCTCTCATGTTTATGTTAATATCCCCTTTATGTTTATGTTGATATCATGGGTCCTATACTTATGTAAACACACCTTAGATCTGAGATCCTTTATGCTACATGACTCAGAACTTATGTATACATCTTAGATCCATTACAAGTATGATTAGAACTATGTTAAATGCAGTTTGGACTACATAAACAATGTAAGTTCATGTGGAAATAGACTATATATTAGATTTGGACATTTTGGGTTAATTTACAACATGCTAGTTTTGTGTTCGATGTTATGCCAAGTTAACATGTTAAAACCCAAGTCTGTATAAGTCTACATATGCCATCCTATGTGACACCCATTTAGTTTTATGCCAATTTTGAATGCAAGTTCACATGCTCCAATGTTTATGTTAACGCCAATTTGCAAGTTCATGCACTACACCTTCTATGTATCATAGAAACATTATATGTTCTGAATTTCCCCTTTTTTCACGCTTATCAAGTTGGGCTGAATTGTGTCGAGCCCAACATTAGTACATACAAACGGGGGTAATAGCGTTGGGTGTAAAACATGATATAAATAAATATGTTGGCATGTTTGGCGCGTGCCAACGACTGTGACATTTTTGCAGTATAAATTGTTATACCCAAATTAAAAGACGACATGACATTTACATAAATAATGAAATATGTAAATCTAGAAAAGACGACATGTTTAACCCGAGGTTGGATTGAGTTGTGACATAAACCTGCCCGGACCCGCCCGGCTATCCAGTAGTCACAACAATACCTATCCAATGTGGGTGCTTAAACATTGAGCCCAATACCTGAGATTAGACTGAACTACGGTGTAAACCTGCCCGGATCCAACCGGCACATCCAGTAACCGTAGTGATATCTGTCTAAGGTGAGTGGTCGGTGCTCTAAAAGGCTAAGGACAGGTTGTAGAGTTAAGTCAACTGAAAACACTTAACCAAAGATTCAACATGTTAACAAATATTGATGGGTGGGGTTAGGTATATACATACACTTAACCACTTAACATGTTTGACTAGAAAACCCTGGTAACGTAGGGACCCGTTTCAGCAGTAACCCAATTTAGGTATCAACGGTACCCTGAAACTAGGCAGGGTGGGGGTACGAATACTGAGCTGATTATAAGCGGTCAAATAAAGGCAATGTTAGGTGCACAGTGTAGGTCTAACGGTGTGCGGTCGTGCACGCACTCCGGAGCAGACAAGCAGGGCACTGGGGGCACCAGTAGTATATCCTATGCCTTCTAGTAATTGTGTCGGGGCTGCCACCATGGGTCTTGATACAGCCCATGGTGGGACCAGCATAGGTATCTACACTTCTTGGGGTAGCCGTAAGACACACGTACGAGTAGGACCCGATCTTCAGAAAACAAAAAGGATCACTTCACCCTCAGCATGGGGTGCCGGTTAGGGTAATACTAGTAAATGCAAAGATATGGTGTGGGTTCGATAGTATATTCGATTCTAGACTACACTCCCTTTGTTATGATACTATCCTGTTTTCAGTTTATGTCTATCGTATCCTTTTCTTATTCACATACCTGAAAAGTCACTAGATTTACTCAGGCTTTATGTTTGACTCCGTTTTTCTTTTCGTCTTCTTTTCTTTCGTCCCCCCCCCCCAGGTCCACAGGGAGGAAACAACTCAGCCTAGTCAGACTCTTTTGTAAGCTTGAAGACAGTAGATGTACGGTTTGGATCTCTTTGTCTTGGATCATGGCTTTGGATATCATTATGGGGATTTTATTGCTTTACTTTATGTTTTATGCTTCCTTGTTAATCAAGACAGTTATGGAAATGTAATGTTTTTGGAAGTATTGTAAGACAATTATGGTGTGGTTTGTGTAACACGTATTTTGATGAAATAAAAGTTGCTGCTGTTTCCGTTGTTTAAAAATATGTGTATTTATATCTGTCTTGTATATCTGTGCCTTATACTTATAAACCTCCACCAAAATTAGGGCATTCCCTTTGTGAGTGACCCTAACGGAGGTGGGGTGTTTCACTTGGTATCAGAGCATAGGTTTACCAGATAAGATGAAGCTTTTGATATTATTTTCAAAAGAAAGTTTAAAGAAGCAATTTTTTTTGAAAAAGTGTTATATTTTAAAAGGCATGATCCCCCAAAGCCATGTGTACTATCTCTCTCTATCCTTCGTTTTGAATCTTTCCTTTCTGTTTCAGCATGTCTGGAGACCTTAACCTTCCTGAAGGAGTAACGATACCCGGCTGGTTTAGGAGGTACTTAGAAGCAAGGGCCAATGACGCGGGCCTAGCAAACATTCCTCCTCCAGTGGCAGCGGTCCCTCCTCCTCCTCCTGCCCCTCCTCTTGGAAATGCTTTTGCCAAAACATGAAGAGACTTCAAATCTATGGGTGGAAAGGACTTCCATGGAACTGAGCCTTTTGTAGGAGCAAGAAATTGGCTAAAGGAGACTGAGGATCTGTTTAACATCTTCGGAGTTGATGATAGGCAAAAGATACAGCTAGCAGCGTGGTTGCTCAAAGATGAAGCTTCCTATTGGTGGGAGATCATTAATGCTCAGAGGGAAGTGGAAACTTGGGATGATTTTAGGACAAGGTTCGAACTGAAATTCCTCTCCCAAGCTGAAAGGTGCCTGCAAATAGAGAAGTTCTTGAATCTTAAACAGGGAAGCGTGACGGTCTGGGAGTACGTTAATCAATTTAATCAGCTGGCCAGATTTGGGTTGGACTTAGTAAATACCCAACACAAGAAGGCGCTTCGCTCCGTCAAAGGTCTAAATGAGCCTATACACAGCCTTGCCATGACCCATGTGTCCACGGGAGCGACTTATGAAAGCTTGGTGGACATGGCGTTGCTACATGAGGAAGACCACGGCAAGAAGGAGACTAAGGCTGAGGCAAAGAAAGAAGGTTTACATGCTAAGAAGACAGACTTTAAGAAAGGAGGAAAGAACAAGAAGTCCCATGAGAAGAGAAAGTGCCATTTTTGTGGCACAGTTGGGCATATAGAGAAAGACTGCCGGAAAAAGAAGGCAAAGATGGTTGGTTGCTTCCATTGCGGGGAGACTGGACACCAAGCTAAGGACTGCCCAAAGAAGAAAGGACAGGGACAGAAAGCTGGATCTACTTCAGGGGGACAAGTTCATGCTCTGACAGCCCCTTCACAGGAACGAGGTAGTAATATCTCTGTAGAAAGTATAGTCTATCTTTATGATCATCCAGTTCGCACACTTTTTGACTCTGGTGCATCACACTCCTTTATTTCATTTGCTTTAGTAGAATCTCTGCATCTAGACACTAGTATGGTTGAGGATCCCTTAGTAGTTTCAAATCCAATTGGGGGCTCCGCTTACTTGTCAATGGTTTGTTTGGGTTTGAAAATCTCTATTCTCAGTGTTGAGTTTAGTTGTAATGCCTTTGTTCTAGGCTTCTCGGGATATGGTTTGATCTTAGGCATGGACTGGTTATCCAGTAACGGTGCCATTCTTGATTGTGAGAAAAGAGTAGTTAGACTCTTGACTCGGCTTGGTAACACTCGAGAAATTTCCTGTAATCCTTTGAATGCTGTTATGCTTAGTTATCTAGAGTCGCTTGATGCTTCTGACGAGAATTTGCAGTCGGTTAGAGTAGTCCGGGAATATTCGGATGTCTTCGAGGAGGAGAAAGGCTTACCTCCGAAGCGGGAAATAGACTTTCGAATCTATCTTGTGGATAATGCAAAGCCCGTAACTTTACCTATCAGACATATGGCTCCAAAGAGAGAAAGGAGCTCAGTAAGTAGGTTAAAGAACTTCTCGAGAAGGGGTTCATTCGAAGGAGCATTTCAGAATGGGGTGCTCCAGTGGTATTCGCAACCAAAGCTAACGGTTCACTTTGCCTTTGCGTTGACTATAGGGAGTTAAACAAATTGACCAAGAAAAATAGGCACCCACTTCCTTGAATCGACGATTTGTTTGATCAGCTTTAGGCGCGTCGGTTTTTTCCCAACTTGATCTAGCAACTGGGTTTCATCAGCTAAGAGTGGCTGAAGATAGTATTGATAAAACGGTGTTCAGAACCCCAGACGGTTTCTTTGAGTGGCTTGTCATGCCTTTCGGCCTGACAAATGCACCCGCTTATTTCGTGGACCTAATGGGCAGAGTGTTCAGAGAATTCCTCAACAAGTTTGTGGTTGTCTTTGTGGACGATATCTTGATCTTTTCAAAGAGTGAGGAAGAGCATGCTCAACATCTGAAGGAAATCATGGATACTCTCCGAGCACATCAGCTAAAGGCAAAATTTTCAAAATGCCACTTTTGGAGAGAAGAAGTAAGGTTTCTTGGGCATGTAGTATCTAAAGAAGGGCTAGCCGTAGACCCCGCGAAGGTAGTTGCGGTGCAAGACTGGAAGGCACCAAAGAATGCAACTGAGGTCCGAAGTTTTCTAGGACTAGCAGGCTTCTACCGAAAATTCATAAGGGATTTTGCGAAAATCTCAGCTCCACTCACAAGGCTGACAAAGAAGAATCTAGTGTTCAATTGGGACTTGGATTGCGAGTTGGCTTTCCAACGCCTAAAAAGGGCTCTTACAACAGCCCCAGTCCTGACTCTGCCAGACGGAAGCAAGATGTTCACAGTTTATACAGATGCATGTGGGACAGAGCTAGGCGATGTCTTGATGCAAAAAGGGAGGGTAGTAGCTTATGGTGGAAAGCAATTGAAAGTTCATGAAAAGAACTACCCGACCCACGCTCTTGAGTTAGCCGCCATCGTCTTTGCACTTAAGTCTTGGCGACATTATCTCCTAGGTGAGAAGTTCGAACTTTACACTGACCATAAATCGTTGAAATATCTTTTCTCGCAGAAAGATCTTAACTTGAGGCAACAGAGATGGATGGAGTTTCTTACCTCGTATGACTTCGAGATTTCCTATACTCCAGGCAAGGGCAATGTGGTGGCAAACGCCTTGAGTAGAAAGAAACTTACCCTGAGCCCACTCTTTGTAGAAAGGCAAAGCCTAGAGTATATAGCCAATTTTAACTTTAGGCCCTCCTCTGATTTCGTACCGGGTTTGTTAGCATCTCTTGAGGTGCGCCCTACTCTTTTGGACACAATAGGGACGACACAACGTGAGGACCCTCAGCTAGTCGAAGTGGTTGATAAACTAATTAAGGGTGAGACTTCTAGTCACCTCAGTAGATACTCTATTGATGATAAAGGCTGGCTGAGACGCGATGGAAGACTATGCGTTCCACAAGCAAAGGAGCTGATAAAGAAGGTTCTCGAGGAAGCACATCGTTCCAAGATGACAATACATCCAGGCGGAGACAAAATGTACAAGGACATGAAAAGAGTTTTCTTTTGGAACGGCATGAAGAAGGACGTGGCAGATTTCGTTTCTAAATGTATGGTATGCCAACAAGTTAAAGCGGAACAGAAAAAACCTGGAGGACTGCTTCATCCCCTAGAGGTTCCACAGTGGAAGTGGGGTAGCATTTCAATGGACTTCGTTGATGGGCTGCCTAAGTCGAGAAGGGGCAATACTAGAATTTGGGTAATAGTGGATAGGCTTACAAAGAGCGCCCACTTTTTACCTGTCAAGAGTAAAAGGACCGCCTCATCCCTAGCGTCTCTTTACATCAAGGAGATAGTTCGACTCCATGGGATACCCTCCAGCATTGTTAGTGACCGAGACCCTATCTTCACAAGCGAGTTTTGGCGAAGTTTGCAAGAAGCTGTAGGCACACAGTTATGTTTGAGCATAGCCTATCACCCCCAGACCGATGGACAGACGGAAAGGGTGAATAGAGTTTTAGAGGATCTTTTGAGACTTTGCGTTCTAGACTTCGGTGGGACATGAGAGGATCACCTTCCCTTAGTGGAGTTTGCTTACAACAATAGCTTCCAAGCTACCATAGGCATGGCACCCTTCGAAGCATTGTATGGAAGACCGTGCAAGTCACCAACTTGTTGGTGGGAGTCTACCGATAAGGTTATTCTTGGTCTAGACATGATCAGAGAAACTTCAGAAAAAGTGGACTTGATTCGAAGAAGGATGAAGACGGCCCAAGATAGACAGAAATCCTACGCCGACAAGAGAAGGACCGACTTTGAGTTTGAGGTTGGGGACAGAGTTTTCCTTAAGGTATCTCCTCTAAGGAACGTTGTTCGTTTTGGATCCACTAGAAAGCTAGCACCGAGATTTGTAGGACCTTTTCCTATCATCGAGAAGGTTGGGAAGATGGCCTATAGGTTAGAGCAACCCGAAAAACTGGCCGGAGTTCACAACGTCTTTCATGTTTCTCACCTCCGGAAGTGTTTACACGAGTCTGCTGAAATAGTTGAGCCTAGCATTCTAGAAGAAGCCGAAGTGGAACGTGAAGCAACTGTGAGAAGAGTTCCAACACGCATCTTAGGAACTGAAGTGAAAAAGCTACGCAACTGCGAAGTCAAGCTCGTCAAAGTTCAGTGGAGCGACGCCAAGGAAGACGCGACTTGGGAAACTGAGGCTAGAATACGCGCAACCTACCCTTTTCTTTTCGAGGGTACATCTTTGATCTCTTTTTTCCTTGAGTTATGCTTTATCTATCTTTTAGGCATATTTCCTCGACCCTTTCTCCGTAACCCCTTAGGTAGAAAACAAATGTATGTATTTGAAAACATGTTATGGATTATGGCTGCAAGTGGTTGCAAGTGATTGCTAGTGGTTGCTCGTGGATGCATATACACACACACCCTAGGTTTTAGATCGGCTCAGTCACTTCATATTGCATATGCATATATGTACTCTCATTCACATATGGTTGAAATTTTATATGTTATCATATGGTTATCGCACTTGTATGAATTGTTGTGCACTCATGTAGAATTATGAGTAGGAAAAAAATGCATACATAATGGATACATGACACTTACATGATTCGCATTTAGGAGGTCAACTGAATCAGTCGACAGCCTAATTTCTGCATTAGATAGGGACATTTACACACACAATGCATATGATCATAAATCATTAGAAGTCTTTAAGGACAATGGATACCTGTGTTTGTTGGTTGAGTAGATGGACGATTGGATGGTAGGATATACATTCTTCCTAACTTGAAGATTTCGGGGACGAAATCCTTTTAAGTGGAGGAGAATGTAACACCCCGTATATTCTATAACAGTGAAGTTAATAAATTAAAGTATAATCAATTATAATGAAAGAATTAAGGGAAATGGCTTACGCCATTGCGTTCGTCTCGGAATTCTGGTTAAGATAGAGTCCGAGTTTGCGTGAAACGGACTCCGTATGAAGGAGTTACGACCTCCAGAAGTTTCAGAATAAATTTGAATTCAAAAAACAGCTCGGATCACGTTTAAAATTTGAAACTCGAGTTCAAACTGGGTTGGGTGGGAAAACTCCCGCCCAGTGACCAGGTCGACACTAGTGTCGACTGGGCAGTCGACCTGCCCTCCCCCCCAAGTCGATTGCGCAGTCGACTTGGGTGTCGACCTGCAGGTCGACTTGCCTGGTCGGCCTGACCAGGTGGGTCTGACCCTGGTTCGACTCTGGTGTGTTGTACGGTCTGATTTCCCTCCCTGTTTGCATCTGACGGCTCAAATTAACTTGAAAACTCTATAAATACACACTAAGACTCAACTAATTCACATAAGAAAATAAGAGTGGAGTCGTCATGCTGTCTGGAAGGAGTTGATCGTAGCCGCCAAGAATCAAACTAAGAAGCAAATTAAAGTCTAATCAAATGAATCAACAAATTGCTACCCAAAGAAGAGCACCTCCAAATTCGGAAAACAGAAATCAGAAAACAAGATCTCGTCACGTTGTAAGTGTAGTGGTCTTTCAGAATTTGAATAAAATTATGATGTGATACGATGTAATTGGGAATAGAATTGTATCACTGTAAAGATGTAGATCTTGTGTATTGTAATGTTTCTATCGTGATTACTTTTGGTGAATTGATTTGTGGCATAAATGGATCGATGCAAGTTTATTATACGTTTGTATATGAAAGTGATGGTAATTGCAAGTTTTGTGGCAAAGTCTATGATTAGATCCCTCTCATGTTTATGTTAATATCCCCTTTATGTTTATGTTGATATCATGGGTCCTATACTTATGTAAACACACCCTAGATCTGAGATCCTTTATGCTACATGACTCAGAACTTATGTATACATCTTAGATCCATTACAAGTATGATTAGAACTATGTTAAATGCAGTTTGGGCTACATAAACAATGTAAGTTCATGTGGAAATAGACTATATATTAGATTTGGACATTTTGGGTTAATTTACAACATGCTAGTTTTGTGTTCGACGCTATGCCAAGTTAATATGTTAAAACCTAAGTCTGTATAAGTCTACATATGTCATCCTATGTGACACCCATTTAGTTGTATGCCAATTTTGAATGCAAGTTCACATGCTCCAATGTTTATGTTAACGCCAATTTGCAAGTTCATGCGCTACACCTTCTATGTATCATAGAAATATTATATGTTCTGAATTTCCCCTTTTTCACGCTTATCAAGTTGGGCTGAATTGTGTCGAGCCCAACATTAGTACGTACAAACGGGGGTAATAGCGTTGGGTGTAAAACATGATATAAATAAATATGTTGGCATGTTTGGCGCGTGCTAACAACTGTGACATTTTTGCGGTATAAATTGTTATACCCAAATTAAAAGACAACATGACATTTACATAAATAATGAAATATGTAAATCTAGAAAAGACGACATGTTTAACCCGAGGTTGGATTGAGTTGTGACATAAACCTGCCCGGACCCGCCCGGCTGTCCAGTAGTCACAACAATACCTATCCAATGTGGGTGGTTAAACATTGAGCCCAATAAAGACCCGAGGTTAGACTGAACTACGGTGTAAACCCGCCCGAAACCAACCGGCACTTCCAGTAACCGTAGTGATATCTGTCTCATGTGAGTGGTCAGTGCTCTAAAAGGCTAAGGACAGGTTGTAGGGTTAAGTCAACTGAAAACACTTAACCAAAGATTCAACATGTTAACAAATATTGATGGGTGGGGTTAGGTATATACATACACTAAACCACTTAACATGTTTGACTAGAAAACCCTGGTAACGTAGGGACCCGTTTCAGCAGTAACCCAATTTAGGTATCAATGGTACCATGAAACTAGACAGGGTGGGGCACGATTACTGGGCTGATTGTAAGCGGTCAAATAACGGCGATGTTAGGTGCACAGTGCAGGTCTAACGGTGTGCGGTCGTGCACACACTCCGGAGCAGACAAGCAGGGCAGTGGGGCACCAGTAGTATATCCTATGCCTTCTAGTAATTGTGTCGGGGCCGCCACCATGGGTCTTGATACACCCCATGGTGGGACCAGCATAGGTATCTACACTTCTTGGGGTAGCCGTAAGACACACGTACGAGTAGGAGCCGATCTCTAGAAAACAAAAAGGATCACTTCACCCTCAGCATGGGGTGCCAGTTAGAGTAATACTAGTAAATGCAGAGATATGGTGTGGGTTCGATAGTATATTCGATTCCAGACTACACTCCCTTAATTATGATACTATCCTGTTTTCAGTTTATGTCTATCATATCCTTTTCTTATTCACATACTGAAAAGTCACTAGATTTACTCAGGCTTTATGTCTGACTCCGTTTTTTTTGTCTTCTTTTCTTACGTCCCCCTCCCCCCCCCCCCCCGGTCCGCAGGGAGGAAACTACACAGCCTAGTCAGACTCTTTTGCAAGCTTGAAGACAGTAGATGTACGGTTTGGATCTCTTTGGCTTGGATCATGGCTTTGGATATCATTATGGGGATTTTGTTGCTTTACTTTATGTTTTATGCTTCCTTGTTAATCAAGACAATTATGGAAATGTGATATTTTTGGAAGTATTGTAAGACAATTATGGTTTGGTTTGTGTAACACGTATTTTGATGAAATAAAAGTTGCTGTTGTTTCCGTTGTTTAAAAATATGTATATTTATATCTGTCTTGTATATCTGTGACTTATACTTATAAACCTCCACCAAAATTAGGGAATTCCCTTTGTGAGTGACCCTAACGGAGGTGGGTTGTTTCATTATCTAATCGGTTTCAAGTATTTCTCGTCGTTTAATTAGGAACCATACAGTCATCCCACTTTCGAAACTCGAAAATAAATTTCTGATGATGATGCATCAATCATCAGAGTCATCCTCGGGCGACTAGAGTGTGATTCTATATCTATCTAGTATATCGAACTTCGCATATATGTTGGTCAGACGTATATTCAAAATCCTGTCATACTCGATAGTCCAATCTCGACGTCGATACAATACTCGAAACTCTTATCATAAATTATTTTTAAAATAATTGTGCTTTCCAAAACGATTTATTAAATTTCAAAATACGCTCTCTCTATAGCAATTATTGTGTCAATTCCACTCATTCTAGGATATCGCTATCATATCTATAATGAGTTTTTAAAATCGATAAGCTAAGCTTTGTCAAACCAAAGCTCTAATACCACTTCTTTAATGACCAGCCTTTTTGACCGCTTTAAGTAGGTATTTAAACCGACTCAGAATGCTCAAAACGACAGCTCGTTATTAGCCTATCAAGTTTAAACAGAATAAACACACAGAATCATAAAAGACAACAACGGAATAAATTTTTATACATATCATATCATAGTTGTACAATTTTTTTCTATACTGCAGAAGAAATATATACACGAATTTAAAAAAAAACTTTATGGTATTTGTCGGGTTTTGTGCTCACATATGCGTCTTCACATGCCTCTCCGATTTCGATAGCTGAGGCTCAAAAATCTACAACACTAGTATTTGACCTGAGCATTCCATGCAATATACACAAAACACCCGAGTCAGGATTAAACTTATTTCAAGTCAGCACACTTCGATAATCACATAAATATAATCAGTTTGATCCTGGCGACTTTTAAATAATTTGAATACACCAACCATGGGAACTGCTGAACTTCATACCAAAGAAAATTGAACACTTGTATGCAACAATATCAAACCATGCATGCAAATTTAATGAATCGAATCCATGCGTGATACATCAAATTCTAAGGTAACAAGAGATGAGACCGGCATGAGAGTGGTTCGGACATGCAAGTGCATGCACGAGGCAAGGCGACAGCAAACACGCATGGGACAGTCCGGTAAAGTATACATGCAACAACTTAATCATAAGAGATGAGGGAACTATGCATGCAACAATAAACGTGGGTTGACAATATATAGCAAGCCAAAAGGCAATGATTTCAAAAGCTAGCATGTAACCGTGGAAAAAAAATGTATTTCAGGTTAATGTAAATGCAGATCACTCATAATTGTAAATGCATTTCAGGCGCATAGGGAACATGCAGGCTAGGCCACCAATAAATGCAAACATACCATCTTATGTGATGACATAAGCAGACTTAAACAAAGAGGCAGGTACAATTAGGTTTCAAATTACTATTGCTTTACATTATTGAGTACTCCTGTGAATGGCATAACAGATGTTGAAAATAAGTTACATGTTTTTTTTAAAATGAGTCCAAATAAGGATGCCTTAAGTTGTTCCATGCAGTGAACCTACCCCTCATGGAAGTAATGTAACAAACCGGGCCTCACTTCAACAAACTCCTAACCCCAACTTAAAAGCAAAACAAGTGTTCAGGGTCTCAAAAAGGGAAACAAAAAAAAAAACTAGTTGAGTGTGATAACCCCAAACTTCCACGAGTGAAAGCAGGAGAAATCATTTTTGGAATACAACATAAATACAATAAAACAGAACACAGATACAATATAGCAAAGGAGATTCATAGAGTAATAACATTATAGCAGCGGAAAAATATAATGTCATCAATCACAGAAATTCCACAGTCACAGAAAACTAAGATTATTACAACAAGTTTGCAGAAAAGAAATAAGTTTGATGTCTAAAAGAAAAGAAAAGATGCCAATAGAAACAAAAAGTCTTCAAGCTCCAAGTCATCACCTCTTCTCCCAAACAGAATCCAAGAGAGAGAAAATAAGCAGCTTCAAAGAAAAGCTCCAAGCAAAGAATGAACCTGTCTACTTGGCTGCCCGTGTAGAAGAGAGGGCACCCAAGTTTGCAAAAAGGTGAAACAAACTATGGGTCAGTCGTGGGACTGGTGTGAGAATTCTTAAATAACTTATACTAATAAGGCAAATCCAAAGACCACGCCGCTAACGCGGAACGGGTTGTACCAATGGATTGCCGTGCATAACTATAGTGTCAATACAGATAAGTAAAACGTAACAAAAAGCAATGTCTTTTGAAAAATGGAACCACCATAAGACTCAGGTCCCATCACACAATGCAACGCACACCAAGAGGATAGAGTTTTACCTTATGGTGGTTAAACATGCTAAATACGCCAAATACGAAACTAATACTATTATTAGGGTGTATATATTTTAAAACAATTCAAAGCAATGTATTAATCCTAGGAAGCATAGGTACCATATATTATGCCTCCAATACTAGTAATACAATCAAATCCGTCGGGGTCGTATTGGAAATTTGGGTTTCCATCATGAGTCCAGGCTAGGGAGGACTCCTTACCGATTCGAGACACTCTAGTTAATGCCTCAGGATTACCCGCAGTTAACCCTTGGATCCTGCAGGGCCGGTCCTCACATACAGCTTAGAGGATTGGCAATTCCTAAGCACACGTTCCCCGGTCCTATAGGACCTATCCGAGGCGCCTCATTTCATCATCCTTCAAAAGTAAAATGACTACTAACTAGAAAGAAACGTGCTACTTTCCCTGCGTTCCCTTCCCCCTTTTTAGACTCTACCGGTTTGTGAGGCTCGTGAAGTCATGTTCTTCATACCACAAGGTTCTGCTTTTCAACAAGAAACCCTGATCATTGCATCTTAGTATGCCACACCGTCACTCTATACCGTACTATTGATCTTCCGTCACTATATAAACGGGTGTTAAGTAGAGAATAAATTCTCTACCACCAATCGTTTATATATTAACTGAATATCAACAACATAATATTTTGTGGGGTACGATGTCAGACACACTATCCATTTATACCCATGCTCTAGGTCTGAACTAGGGTCAAACCCGTGAAATCAACACGTACGTTTGGGCAATTATCCCGACCCTTGAATTGGGATCAAACCAATTCAGAGTCTTGATCGTTGTCCATTCGAGGGGAGATTTACGGTCTTCATACGCCGTCTTCATACTTGAATTCTTGAAATCGTACGATCATTTGGAATGGGATTAACCCGGTCTTTCCAAATAATCTCGCATTCATATATTTTGAGAAAAACATATTTCATATCGTTATTTTATTTTATAACGATTAATTCTTGCCTTAATTATTTAATATAATTAATTCCTTATTTAACGACGCTTCAGGTCAAGGGCGACCTTGGCGCTGTTTTCAATCAATTTTGTTTTTCACTTTCCTCAAAATCTAACCGTTGGATTTTAGCGTAGCTTATATCGTTGGAAAGATTTTTCCAAGACGGTCCTAACGGTTTCAGTTTTGGGAAAATCCGACGGTCGGATCTTCCAGTATAATCGTTTAAAGGTTCGATTTCAAAAAGCGAACTACCGCGCTCGATTCGTTATATTTTAATTATATATATATAAAAATATATATAAATAATTCGTTTAACTTATCGTCCTTACTTACATCTTCCTTTATCTTTTACCTTTTCGCTTTTTCACTTTCTCACTTACATGAAAATGTTGTTTATAATTAGACGATGAATCATTCCTTCATTTATTTTCATTTAATATTTCTATAATTTACATTTAAATGTAAATTATAATTCATCGTCCCACTTATTCCATTTCATCTTTCCATCATATTATGATTCCATTTATCATTCTCTTGTTAAATACATTACTAATTCTAATTACAACTAAATTGTAATTTTTACTTTACGATGAAATTTTCATCTCCAATTACATATAATAAAAAAAAAGTAATCTTAGTTTGCATGACACCTCCTTAATTTATTAATATTATGAATATTGTCACTTTTCCTATGGCGTAAATTTCCTTTTCCTATACACTTATAAATAATGTAAATTTTTCCTACGAGGTAAATTCTCTTTTAATATGCATCAAAAATAGTGTACATTTTTCCTACGAGGTAAATTCTCTTTTGATATGCATCAAAAATAGTGTACATTTTTCCTACGAGGTAAATTCTCTTTTGTTTAACATTATAAATAATGTTAATCTTACATACGGTTCATTTCCTTCTTATTTAACATTATAAATAATGTTAAATTTGCATACAATCGAATTTCTTTTTATTAACATTGAAAATAAATGTTAACACATACTACGGTCAAATTCCTCTATTTTAACATTAAAATAAATGTTAAATCATCATACGATGAAATTCTTCTATTTTTCTAATATTAACAAAAGATGCTAATCTCACACAGTGAACATTTTCTTATTTCTAATATTAACAAAAATGTTAATCTCATACAGTGAATATTTTCTTATTTCTAATATTAACAAAAATGTTAATCTCATACAGTGAATATTTTCTTATTTCTAATATTAACAAAAATGTTAATCTCATACAGTGAATATTTTCTTATTTTATATCATTATAAAATAATGTTAATTTCTTACGATGCATTTTCCTTATTATACATTATAAAATAAATGTAAGTTTAACATACGATATATTAACATTAAAAATAAATGTTAATTTAACATGCGATACATTTTCTTCTTAATTACTTTAAAAACAAATGTTAATTTAACATGCATTACATTTCCTTTTTATTAACATTAAAAATAAATGTTAATCTAACCTACAATATATTTTCCTTTTTATTAACATCAACAATAAATGTTAATTTACATGCATTATATTTCATATTTATTAACATTAAAAATAAATGTTAATCTTACATGCCTACATTTCATATTTGTTAACATTAAAAATAAATGTTAATCTTACATGCGATGGAAACTTCCCATTCTAACATTGACAAAAATGTCAGTTCCACACACGGTGAAATTTTTCTATAATTCTAATATTAACACAAAAACGAATGTTAATCTCATACGGTTCATTTTCTTAATACAAACATTAAAAATAATGTTAATGAATCATATGGTGAATAATTTCATATGATGAAAATTTCTATTTTAACATTTAAACAAAAATGTTATTTTACTTGCAATGCATTTTCTATGTTTACAACATATATCAAAAATGCTATTTTTCATACCATGTATTTTTATATCATAACATGACAAAATGTTATTTTTCATTCAATCCATTCATCTAATTTTAACATATCAAAAATTCTATTTTACATAGAATGCATTTTTATATTTATTAACATTGCAAAAATGCTATTTTTCATACCCTGCATTTTTATATTTTCTTATATTAACATTTGACACAAATGTCATTTTCATACGGTGACCATTTTCTTTTATTAACATTAATAAAAATGCTAATTTAACATGCGGTGACATTTTCTTTTATTAATATTAACAAAATTGCTAAATTTAACATGCGGTGACATTTTCTTATTTTAATAATGAACAAAATATTGTTCATTAACATACGATGTATAATTCTATTTTAACATATAAAAAAAAATGTTATCTTTTACCATACGATGTCATTTTCTATAATATATGCAAAATGTCACTCTGACATACAATGAACAATTTCAACATTTCCTATTTAAATATTGACAAATATGTCAATCAACATACAGTAAAAATTTTAATATATTTAATTTTATATTGTAACATCTCAACATACAGTGGGTTTTGTCCTAGCATACGCATACAGATTAAGTCATAGCAGATTCACATACAGTTTATATCATAGCAGATTCACATACATATATGATTATGAATGCGAACATCCATAATTTAAAACATAATTACTTAAATAAAATAAATAGGATTCTCACCTCAATTAGATTAGAGTTTGTTCCCAATTGCTCTGTATTAAAGTTGTATTCGAAGTCACGGTTCCATCGGATCTGAAATTTTCAGAATCGGGGTTCATATGCATAAGTTATTGATGTTTTAATTATACAGACCTTTAACAACTGCTGCAGCAACGCTTAAAAGCGTCGCAAAATCTGAAGCATACCTCAATTTCAGAATTGTTCAAAACTTCAAATCCCGATAACTTTTGATTTACTGAACGGTTTTGGGTGCGGTTTGTTGGAGCTTGGAGTGCTACGGGAGGCCGATCTTCGCCGGGAGTTGGGGGCGGTGCGGTTGGACGTGGTGGGGCCCACATGGCTGCGTGCGGCGCGAGTTTGCGGGCTCGGTGGCGGAGCTACAGGGCACGAGGGAGGCTGAGACTTGTCAGAGAACGTAGAGCTCGGAGAGAGCTTCGAAATGAGTACAAGTTTGTTGAAAACCGTTGAGAAACGAGAGAGATAAGTGAGATCAAAGTTTTGATAGTTAATGGGTTCGGCGGCAGTAAAATGAACGAAGAGGAAGAAGGTACTGTTCGTATATACGGTGGTATATATACTAGTATTTAGGGTTTTATTTTTTATTTAATTAATTATTTAATTCGAGAAAATACCGTTTTCACATACGACCTCCGATTCGCGCTCAACGACTGTCGAACTTAATGTTTTGACGTCTTTTGAACGCGATGGCGCTATCCCCATGGTCCAATTCTGAAGTTACAGTATGGTTTTCTTTTATTTTCAAATAAATCCTTTATTTTAAATTCGAACGTAAATATAATTTTGCCGAGGCCACATACGAAGTCAGAAAAATCTGGAAAAATTATTTTTGGCTTTCTTATGCCGATACGATCACAACAAAATTCGTTTCGTTCAATTCTGAGACTTTTTGAAAAATGGCTATTTTCAAGGCGAATATATTTAATATTAAAAATACATTTTTAAACAAATATTTTCTGAAACTCGAAACATATAAGTGTTTACTGTTTTTCAATGCAGAAACATCATTCTGAAACCAATGGAAGTGGTTTCGAGTTCAAATTCCTACATATGTGAAAAGTAGCATTTTTGTCCTATGCAAATTACCCAACGACCTTTCTAAAAATTGAATTAGCCATAACTTTTGATTTCCGCTATGAAATTTCGATTTTTCGGATTCGTTGGAAAGATATTTTTAAATAGATTCTAATATTCTTGGTTTTACTAAAATCCGTTAAATTTTGCATCTTATATGGTTAGTCAAAGTTCAAGTTTGACTTTTCAAACTACCGCGCCATTTCTAGCTCTTTTTATATTTAAAATTAATTTATTCATTCTAACTTCGATTTGAACCAAATTTGTGATCCTTATTATTTAAAATAGATTATTTTAAATATCAAAACTCATTTAAAATCACTTAAAATAAATTTTAACTTGGCCCCAAAATTCAGGGTCGTTACAGTCTCCCCCACTTAAAAACTTTTCGTCCCCGAAAAGGAAAAGAAAAATAGAAGAGGAAAAGAGGAAGAATAAACACAGAGAATGTTTTTAACAGAGATGGTACCGTCTATAACATCAGGCTTTCTACCGAAGAAGTTGGTCCTTTCGCTCCTTCGTAAACATGTGCCAATTGAGCATCGCCACTTCTCTTAGTCTTCTTCGAACGTATGATCAAGGAAAGAGTCAAAACAATGGTAAAGGTGATTCTAAAAGATCGAAGGATGAATGAAAAGATGATGATAAAGTGACTGGCTATTATGTATCTCATGAACTGTTCGCCATAGAATATAGTGATTCTATGTAAACGAATTATTATAGATATGTTGTACTCCGCTTTGTAAACCAAAGCTCTGATACCAACTGTGATAACCCCAAACTTCCACGAGTGAAAGCAGGAGAAATCATTTTTGGAATACAACATAAATACAATAAAACAGAACACAGATACAATATAGCAAAGGAGATTCATAGAGTAATAACATTATAGCAGCGGAAAAATATAATGTCATCAATCACAGAAATTCCACAGTCACAGAAAACTAAGATTATTACAACAAGTTTGCAGAAAAGAAATAAGTTTGATGTCTAAAAGAAAAGAAAAGATGCCAATAGAAACAAAAAGTCTTCAAGCTCCAAGTCATCACCTCTTCTCCCAAACAGAATCCAAGAGAGAGAAAATAAGCAGCTTCAAAGAAAAGCTCCAAGCAAAGAATGAACCTGTCTACTTGGCTGCCCGTGTAGAAGAGAGGGCACCCAAGTTTGCAAAAAGGTGAAACAAACTATGGGTCAGTCGTGGGACTGGTGTGAGAATTCTTAAATAACTTATACTAATAAGGCAAATCCAAAGACCACGCCGCTAACGCGGAACGGGTTGTACCAATGGATTGCCGTGCATAACTATAGTGTCAATACAGATAAGTAAAACGTAACAAAAAGCAATGTCTTTTGAAAAATGGAACCACCATAAGACTCAGGTCCCATCACACAATGCAACGCACACCAAGAGGATAGAGTTTTACCTTATGGTGGTTAAACATGCTAAATACGCCAAATACGAAACTAATACTATTATTAGGGTGTATATATTTTAAAACAATTCAAAGCAATGTATTAATCCTAGGAAGCATAGGTACCATATATTATGCCTCCAATACTAGTAATACAATCAAATCCGTCGGGGTCGTATTGGAAATTTGGGTTTCCATCATGAGTCCAGGCTAGGGAGGACTCCTTACCGATTCGAGACACTCTAGTTAATGCCTCAGGATTACCCGCAGTTAACCCTTGGATCCTGCAGGGCCGGTCCTCACATACAGCTTAGAGGATTGGCAATTCCTAAGCACACGTTCCCCGGTCCTATAGGACCTATCCGAGGCGCCTCATTTCATCATCCTTCAAAAGTAAAATGACTACTAACTAGAAAGAAACGTGCTACTTTCCCTGCGTTCCCTTCCCCCTTTTTAGACTCTACCGGTTTGTGAGGCTCGTGAAGTCATGTTCTTCATACCACAAGGTTCTGCTTTTCAACAAGAAACCCTGATCATTGCATCTTAGTATGCCACACCGTCACTCTATACCGTACTATTGATCTTCCGTCACTATATAAACGGGTGTTAAGTAGAGAATAAATTCTCTACCACCAATCGTTTATATATTAACTGAATATCAACAACATAATATTTTGTGGGGTACGATGTCAGACACACTATCCATTTATACCCATGCTCTAGGTCTGAACTAGGGTCAAACCCGTGAAATCAACACGTACGTTTGGGCAATTATCCCGACCCTTGAATTGGGATCAAACCAATTCAGAGTCTTGATCGTTGTCCATTCGAGGGGAGATTTACGGTCTTCATACGCCGTCTTCATACTTGAATTCTTGAAATCGTACGATCATTTGGAATGGGATTAACCCGGTCTTTCCAAATAATCTCGCATTCATATATTTTGAGAAAAACATATTTCATATCGTTATTTTATTTTATAACGATTAATTCTTGCCTTAATTATTTAATATAATTAATTCCTTATTTAACGACGCTTCAGGTCAAGGGCGACCTTGGCGCTGTTTTCAATCAATTTTGTTTTTCACTTTCCTCAAAATCTAACCGTTGGATTTTAGCGTAGCTTATATCATTGGAAAGATTTTTCCAAGACGGTCCTAACGGTTTCAGTTTTGGGAAAATCCGACGGTCGGATCTTCCAGTATAATCGTTTAAAGGTTCGATTTCAAAAAGGGAACTACCGCGCTCGATTCGTTATATTTTAATTATATATATATAAAAATATATATAAATAATTCGTTTAACTTATCGTCCTTACTTACATCTTCCTTTATCTTTTACCTTTTCGCTTTTTCACTTTCTCACTTACATGAAAATGTTGTTTATAATTAGACGATGAATCATTCCTTCATTTATTTTCATTTAATATTTCTATAATTTACATTTAAATGTAAATTATAATTCATCGTCCCACTTATTCCATTTCATCTTTCCATCATATTATGATTCCATTTATCATTCTCTTGTTAAATACATTACTAATTCTAATTACAACTAAATTGTAATTTTTACTTTACGATGAAATTTTCATCTCCAATTACATATAATAAAAAAAAAGTAATCTTAGTTTGCATGACACCTCCTTAATTTATTAATATTATGAATATTGTCACTTTTCCTATGGCGTAAATTTCCTTTTCCTATACACTTATAAATAATGTAAATTTTTCCTACGAGGTAAATTCTCTTTTAATATGCATCAAAAATAGTGTACATTTTTCCTACGAGGTAAATTCTCTTTTGATATGCATCAAAAATAGTGTACATTTTTCCTACGAGGTAAATTCTCTTTTGTTTAACATTATAAATAATGTTAATCTTACATACGGTTCATTTCCTTCTTATTTAACATTATAAATAATGTTAAATTTGCATACAATCGAATTTCTTTTTATTAACATTGAAAATAAATGTTAACACATACTACGGTCAAATTCCTCTATTTTAACATTAAAATAAATGTTAAATCATCATACGATGAAATTCTTCTATTTTTCTAATATTAACAAAAGATGCTAATCTCACACAGTGAACATTTTCTTATTTCTAATATTAACAAAAATGTTAATCTCATACAGTGAATATTTTCTTATTTCTAATATTAACAAAAATGTTAATCTCATACAGTGAATATTTTCTTATTTCTAATATTAACAAAAATGTTAATCTCATACAGTGAATATTTTCTTATTTTATATCATTATAAAATAATGTTAATTTCTTACGATGCATTTTCCTTATTATACATTATAAAATAAATGTAAGTTTAACATACGATATATTAACATTAAAAATAAATGTTAATTTAACATGCGATACATTTTCTTCTTAATTACTTTAAAAACAAATGTTAATTTAACATGCATTACATTTCCTTTTTATTAACATTAAAAATAAATGTTAATCTAACCTACAATATATTTTCCTTTTTATTAACATCAACAATAAATGTTAATTTACATGCATTATATTTCATATTTATTAACATTAAAAATAAATGTTAATCTTACATGCCTACATTTCATATTTGTTAACATTAAAAATAAATGTTAATCTTACATGCGATGGAAACTTCCCATTCTAACATTGACAAAAATGTCAGTTCCACACACGGTGAAAATTTTCTATAATTCTAATATTAACACAAAAACGAATGTTAATCTCATACGGTTCATTTTCTTAATACAAACATTAAAAATAATGTTAATGAATCATATGGTGAATAATTTCATATGATGAAAATTTCTATTTTAACATTTAAACAAAATGTTATTTTACTTGCAATGCATTTTCTATGTTTACAACATATATCAAAAATGCTATTTTTCATACCATGTATTTTTATATCATAACATGACAAAATGTTATTTTTCATTCAATCCATTCATCTAATTTTAACATATCAAAAATTCTATTTTACATAGAATGCATTTTTATATTTATTAACATTGCAAAAATGCTATTTTTCATACCCTGCATTTTTATATTTTCTTATATTAACATTTGACACAAATGTCATTTTCATACGGTGACCATTTTCTTTTATTAACATTAATAAAAATGCTAATTTAACATGCGGTGACATTTTCTTTTATTAACATTAATAAAAATGCTAAATTTAACATGCGGTGACATTTTCTTATTTTAATAATGAACAAAATATTGTTCATTAACATACGATGTATAATTCTATTTTAACATATAAAAAAAATGTTATCTTTTACCATACGATGTCATTTTCTATAATATATGCAAAATGTCACTCTGACATACAATGAACAATTTCAACATTTCCTATTTAAATATTGACAAATATGTCAATCAACATACAGTAAAAATTTTAATATATTTAATTTTATATTGTAACATCTCAACATACAGTGGGTTTTGTCCTAGCATACGCATACAGATTAAGTCATAGCAGATTCACATACAGTTTATATCATAGCAGATTCACATACATATATGATTATGAATGCGAACATCCATAATTTAAAACATAATTACTTAAATAAAATAAATAGGATTCTCACCTCAATTAGATTAGAGTTTGTTCCCAATTGTTCTGTATTAAAGTTGTATTCGAAGTCACGGTTCCATCGGATCTGAAATTTTCAGAATCGGGGTTCATATGCATAAGTTATTGATGTTTTAATTATACAGACCTTTAACAACTGCTGCAGCAACGCTTAAAAGCGTCGCAAAATCTGAAGCATACCTCAATTTCAGAATTGTTCAAAACTTCAAATCCCGATAACTTTTGATTTACTGAACGGTTTTGGGTGCGGTTTGTTGGAGCTTGGAGTGCTACGGGAGGCCGATCTTCGCCGGGAGTTGGGGGCGGTGCGGTTGGACGTGGTGGGGCCCACATGGCTGCGTGCGGCGCGAGTTTGCGGGCTCGGTGGCGGAGCTACAGGGCACGAGGGAGGCTGAGACTTGTCAGAGAACGTAGAGCTCGGAGAGAGCTTCGAAATGAGTACAAGTTTGTTGAAAACCGTTGAGAAACGAGAGAGATAAGTGAGATCAAAGTTTTGATAGTTAATGGGTTCGGCGGCAGTAAAATGAACGAAGAGGAAGAAGGTACTGTTCGTATATACGCTGGTATATATACTAGTATTTAGGGTTTTATTTTTTATTTAATTAATTATTTAATTCGAGAAAATACCGTTTTCACATACGACCTCCGATTCGCGCTCAACGACTGTCGAACTTAATGTTTTGACGTCTTCTGAACGCGATGGCGCTATCCCCATGGTCCAATTCTGAAGTTACAGTATGGTTTTCTTTTATTTTCAAATAAATCCTTTATTTTAAATTCGAACGTAAATATAATTTTGCCGAGGCCACATACGAAGTCAGAAAAATCCGGAAAAATTATTTTTGGCTTTCTTATGCCGATACGATCACAACAAAATTCGTTTCGTTCAATTCTGAGACTTTTTGAAAAATGGCTATTTTCAAGGCGAATATATTTAATATTAAAAATACATTTTTAAACAAATATTTTCTGAAACTCGAAACATATAAGTGTTTACTGTTTTTCAATGCAGAAACGTCATTCTGAAACCAATGGAAGTGGTTTCGAGTTCAAATTCCTACATATGTGAAAAGTAGCATTTTTGTCCTATGCAAATTACCCACCGACCTTTCTAAAAATTGAATTAGCCATAACTTTTGATTTCCGCTATGAAATTTCGATTTTTCGGATTCGTTGGAAAGACATTTTTAAATAGATTCTAATATTCTTGGTTTTACTAAAATCCGTTAAATTTTGCATCTTATATGGTTAGTCAAAGTTCAAGTTTGACTTTTCAAACTACCGCGCCATTTCTAGCTCTTTTTATATTTAAAATTAATTTATTCATTCTAACTTCGATTTGAACCAAATTTGTGATCCTTATTATTTAAAATAGATTATTTTAAATATCAAAACTCATTTAAAATCACTTAAAATAAATTTTAACTTGGCCCCAAAATTCAGGGTCGTTACATTGAGTTTAAACGTCAAAGTGTAAATTCGAATTCAATCTTATGATCTCAATTTTTAATTTTCTAAGTTGATTTACCCGACATGAATGTTAATCTTTAAACTACCAATAGCGAAACAGAGCATGCAAAAAGACAACATGCATATGGCATACAAAGGAGCCACCCAGGTTATAAATGGTCAGAATCAAATACAATACAATAGAAAAGGCAACCAAGACAGTCACACAACAGCACAATAAGAAGGAAAAAAAGAACCAAACGAATATATTCAGGTGGAAACGAAATGGTAACTTGAAAACCCATTTAATCGTATGTAAACTTACCTCTAATCAACGAAGCTGTGGCATACGGAAGGAGGCAGCATAGAACAATGAATGGTGCAGACTGGCTTGGGTTTACAAATGGCGCAGGAGGCTTTTGAACACGGTTATGGGTTTGGATGATGAAAAGGCACTGCCTTGGTTTCGGAAATATGGGTGCAGCAACTTCAAAGCAGTGGAGCGACGGCAACAGACTGGAGGACAACGAAAGCGGATTCAGGGTTTGGCGAGGCGGACTACGATGGAGCAAATCAGGAAGGCGACACTTGCCTGAGGCTTCGCGGCGGGGCGAGTCAGGGGTGTGCGGCACTTGACGGAGGTGATGGCATTGGGTTGATGAGGATGCAATTTCTGGTTTTGGGAAAAAAAATTAATTTGAAGAGATAAAAAAATTGATTTGGGAATATGAACCATGATTCGGCTGAAGCCATTTTGAAATTTTAGGTATTTCTTTACTGAGCGAAAAAGAATGAAAGGGGGTGGACTGATAAAATAAAAGAAAGGATAGGATTGAACATAAAAGAGGACATGCTGAAAATAAAATAGGACACACGGAGAAATAGGGACATGGTTTACCCAACTGATGCGGACATGTGGTGAAAATCAAAACAGGATAACGGACAAGTGTCAAAGACAATTTAAACAAATAATTTAAAAACAACAAGTAGATACTATATAAATAATAATTTCGAAGTATATACCATTTATAATACAAAACAAATATAATTAATAATTTCAAATACATATAATTTTTTTATTTTTTTGAACCCATTTCAAACTAAATTAAATAGACTAGATTTCAAATTTTCCACAATATAAATTTTCCAATATCAAATTTTCAAATAAATCCGCATATTAAAGAGTGGAAAAGCGGGTTCGTTACTCTTATGTTCTTCCTCATTCCGGGAGTAAAGCAAAATATCATCCACAAACAGAAGCACGAACTTGTTGAACTGATATCTGAAAACCCTATTCATAAGTTCCGCAAAATACATTGGCGCGTTAGTCAACCCAAATGGCATCACCAACCATTCGAAGAAACAGGATGGTGTCCTAAAACCCGTCTTCGGCACACTATCCTTTGCTACCTTCAACTGGTGGAATCCAGATGCTAAATCCATTTGAGAAAACACCTTGGTCTCGTGAAGATGATTGAATAAGTCATCTATCCTTGACAACGGATACTTGTTCTTCTTAGTCACCTTATTCAGCTCACGGTAATCCACACACAATCTTAAAAATCCATATGCCTTGGTTGCAAACACAATTGGTGGACCCCATTCGGAAACACTTCTTCGAATGAATTCTTTTCCCAAAAGGTCACGTACTTACACCTTTAACTCTCGTCGTTCTTTAGGTGTCATCCTCCTGAAAGGCATGACGATAGATCTAGCACCTTCGACCAAATCGATTCTGAACTCAATCACGCGATGCGGGGCAAACCTTTGTCCTCATTAAAGACATCTTTAAACTCACTTGCAATCGACACTGATGATAAGTCTTCTCGTGGAATCACAAGCGAATATAAATAGCTCACGAAGATACCATTTTTGGGATTACAACGAATCACATCCATTCTCCCTTCCACATTCCCGACTGTCACCTCTAGCTTCTCGCAATCCACTTTCGCCGCATACCTCTTGAGCTAGCCCATACCCAAAATAACCCCACATCCAGCGAAGTTCAAAACAAATCAATCACACACAAAGGAGCAACCATGACTCGATAACACTATACCACAACAAATCATACACAAACTGGACAAACCCCTAACTGGATTAGTCATAACAAAAGGTCTATCACATATCTCGAATTCCAAACCCAAACGACACACAAGCTCATTGCAAATGAATGAGTGCAATGCACCAGTATCAAACAACATATCCACTGAAACATCTCCAACAGAAATAATACCTTGAATGACGACATTCTTTCCTTTATCCTCTATCGTAGGATCCCTCGAAGAAGATGGAACAGCTTCCAAAGCATATGCTTTCACAATCTGCTTTCCCTTAGCCAGTTATGGATAATCCTTCTTATTGTTCCCAGGCTTGCCATAGTGTAGCACTTCTTCTCAGCCTTTAGGTTCCTGCAATCCTTGGAGTAATGGCCCTTCTATTAACAGTTGTAACAAATCACTTCGCCTTTCTGCTTTTTCTAGCCATCCTTTCTTTTTTTGTTGTTGCTGCTTTCCCTTTTTGTTATTACCGCCTTGTTGTGGTTTCAGTTCTTCCTTGACTGCAACAATAGTCTCTTGCTTGGGAAAAAAACTCTCATGCCTCAGAGCTTTCTTGATGATATTCTCATAAGTGTCATTTAGATGATCCACCAGTTGTTTCCCAAGGTAAGTGTCCGAGCCTATGAAAAACTTATCATTCTTCTGATAAGGAGTCTCAACATATGGACGAGCATACTTCAACAAAGCTTCAAAGCTAGAAACATACTCCAGCATTGGTTTACCATTCTTCTTAAGCTCGACAAACCTTTTCAACAGAATATACTTCTGAACGGTAGAGGTAAACTTCATCTCAAACCTGACTTGGAATTGTTCCCATAAAATCTCATCTTTTAAAGTCTCTAGAGTGAGAGAGTTCCACCAATCCATAGCTCTGCCATGTAGTTGTCTCGATGCAAGCTTCCTCTCAGTCGCATCATCAATTCCCAAGTCTCCAAAGATCTGAATGCAAGTATCAAGCAACCCTTGAATCTCAACAATTGGCTCCATCCTTTTAAATGGCTTCCCTCCTAGAGTAGTGAAATCTTTGCATAGCTTCGCAAAGTCCACCTCCCTAGGCACTTGAACTCCTACATCTACCTCACTGTCTCTAGGGTGAGTTCCCTCCTCATAATCGCTGCCACCATGACCTCGAACATAGCTGGGTAATCTGGTATACCACCATTTCCCCTCTCCAGGAACAATCTCCTCCCTAGCAGCGTGTCTCAACGGTCGACGACTCATTCTTAATCTGTAATATAGAATGATTAGTCTATGCACAAGGAAAACTTCAAATAGAGTTCAAATGTTACTATACTGTACCCTAATATATAGTATACATTCATCAAAAATCTACAAATATGTCTCTCATACGTAATTATGCCTTTGAACTTCGGCTAAAATCGATAACCAAAGCTCTGATACCAAATGTGACAACCGCCTATAACTCTTTTACTAAACAAGAGGAATAATGCGTTGGAAGTCGTGCTAGGCAGCTATGGACGATCATCAAGTTAGAATAACATAAGTGGAACCTGTCATATCACAAACAACACAGAGATAAAATATAATAAAACATATACATCATGCATATAATAGTGAAACAGAATTGAGCAGAATCTTAAACCTTTTCATATCATCACAAAATATCGATACATCCTTGGATTTAAACTATAAGAGTCTGTACAATGAGCCTCACTATAAGTAACTCAAAGCATACATCAACATAATAGCGAAAAAACATCATATAGGTAACAGGAAATTAATACATAAACCTCCAGCTCGTAGCCGCTCAGTAGCATCGTCCTCATCAAGATCAACTATCTGTCACCTGCTACTCAGTCTGCCCATCCAAAATATCATGGATGAACAGCCAAGGTAATAAGAGGAAACATAAAACCTTGAGTCAGACAACAGTATTAACAAGCGATAAAACAGCTATCAAACATCATCAATAAAGTATATCGGAATAGGCAGATCAATCAACTAATCTAACATCATTAACAGAGAAGAACCCAAACCCGTCTTCCCTACATCCGACAGTGATAGCCCTTACAACAATCAAGTAGAAACAAACAGTACATTCATGGTAATGTTAGAATTTATGCCCTAGAGGCAATCCATTCGATGTGATAGATAACGATGTTCTTGTTATTATTTTATTTGGAATAAAATAATATTATATTATATTATATTTACTGCGTAATATAAATATTAATATAATAGAAGTCCTTAGAATTATAATACGGAATTATATAATTCGAGTAAGACTTGAATTTGAGATTATATAATTTGATAAGTATTATAATTCTTAAATGTCCCTAGTCGAATTTTATTGTTTATATAGGACAACAATAAAGCATTGAGACTGTTATGTTGATTGACTGATGATCACATCTCATTGATCATTAATATCATGATATTAAAGTCAAGACATAAATACGTGTTGGAGAATAGCGTATTGGGCTGACCCACCGTGAGATAACTACACGGAATATAATTAATAGTATCATAAGTTATTCTCATAGTGATAGTGATGTAATGGTCCTCAGACCTGAAATCATTATAATTTTATTCGAGGATATCTGTGTTTTGATATCATCTAAAGTTATTCGTAACAGAATAACGATAACGGTGATTATTGGATACATCTCGAATCGAATGAAAATTATGAATGATCTGGATGGAATTTAACCCTACGATATATTCGTAGTGATATCCATGGGCCTCTTGATTGAGTGAGACTGTGAAATGCATGGTCGTGCTCAGATATTGATTTGTTTTCAACAATCTAATCATCGATCAAGAAAAATGGATTAAATTATAAAGAGGATGATACGATCCATGTCTCGAGTTTAGTCCTGGACATATTGGTTAAAAGGATTATATTACATTGATACACTGATCACAGAAGGAAGTATCAAATCATTGATCTTATTATAACTTGGGTAGCAGCGATGTATTGCTAGATGCCAATCACTGTTTATAATTTAAATACAATTTAAATTATTTCCAACGTTATAATCACCTATAGGGTCACACGAATAGAACGTAATAAAAGGGAAAACATTCATTGGACAAGTAAAATATCAAATTCATTGATATTTTATTTAGTGTTGAATTAGTATATCGGTTGGTTTCCTAGTTTTGTGTACATGTTCAATTTTAAAAGGAAATCGTTCCTTTTATATACATGACACGTGAACCATTTTAAACCGGGTATCAGATCAAAAAGGATGACCACCGAAAACCCTAGTTCAATCCAAGAATGGCGGCTAGCACCGAACCCTTTTCTTTCCAATTTCTGATTCGATCAAAACAATGGAATGCGTTCTCGTGGATACCGATAGAGGTGCGGCATGTGACGTACTAAAGGATTCGATCGGTTACCATCTTCAATTCAGATTCATGAATTCAACAGCAAGATCTGGTATGATTTCAATTTCGATTTACTTTTAATTACAAGATCCTGTTATAAATAGATTAGATTTATATATCTAGGGTTTCGATTTGATCGATAATTCCCAACAGTGGTATCAGAGCATAGGTTCTGCGATTTTAGTATTTTGAATTTTGTTTTGGGTTCAATATGGTTGATTTCGTGAATTATTAATGATATTAATATCATGTACTTGAGAAGTTTTCAAATAATCATCGTTGATTTGAATATCTTCCACTGTTACTTGAATATATGTATTTGATACATATTATAAGTTATGTATTTCATAACATGACATTTAATTTATTCCAGTTGATTTTGATTAATCCACTTTTATTCGATTACGTAATTGATATGAATTATAAAATTGTTTAATAATATATAAATGTTTCATATATGATATGAAATCATGCATTGAATTAATAGATGATTAGAAATATTAAATTAGTTTAATATTGCTAATTTATAAACATTGGAGCCTGCAAGATTAATCAAACTCTGATTTTGAGTAGTCAAGGGTGTCGAATCCTTTTGATCAAGTTTTGTATAATATTTGAAGTATGTCAATTAAAATATATACTATTCTGATCAGATCAGAAACAGTTATTTACGAACAGATCAAACTATTTGTATTTGTGAAATTATATGAAACATGATATGTTGTAAAAGTGATTTCTGATATTGATTAAGAAATGCCAAACCTGATTTATTTTGCCAATTCTGTTTGGCCTCTCTTTTCTGTTATACAAATCTGATTTGTATAATTCCAATTTCATATATATATATATATATATATATATATTTCACACACAATTGTTTTAAATAATAACATTATGGCATATTTTACATTATATTGTTTCAATTGACATATATATATATATGTGTGTGTGTGTGTAATAACCCGAAAATCTGGGCCAGTTTAAAAAATTTATTTCGGCAATTTTAGCGAATTTTGGGTATTTAAAATGAATTATTTTAAATAATATCGACGAGAAATTTATTTTGAATATAATTACAACGTATATATTACACGCGTCGTCGTTAGAATATAAATATTTATATATAATTATAAATAGAATTGAAAATGGCGCGGTAGTTCGATAGTTCGATTTCGAACTTCAATTGAATGTACCGGGTGCAAAACAATCCGGATTTTAGTGAAAC
This sequence comes from Allium sativum, assembly GCA_030737875.1. NCBI lineage: Eukaryota > Viridiplantae > Streptophyta > Magnoliopsida > Asparagales > Amaryllidaceae > Allium > Allium sativum. The sequence continues at coordinate 620,982,774 of CM060912.1, forward strand.
CAAAAATGATAGGATCTAATTGATGATATCTTTCTAACGAATCCGAGTAATCGAAATTTCATAGCGGGAATCAAAAGATATGTCCAGTTGAAAATTCTGAATAGTCGCTATGGAATTCAGGCCCTTAAAAATGGACATTTTGCAAACGACCTCGGATTTCGACGAAACCAGTTTTGTTGGGTCCGGGAGGTGAAGTTATTGCTAGGTTTCAAATTTCATAATTTTTCGACTCGATATATGAGCGTGGCAAAGGAGAACGCGTTTGACCAGTTTCAGTTGATTTTAATCGACTGGAAATTGGCCATTTTTCAAACGGTCTCAGAATTCAACGAAATTAGTTTTGTTAGGACCGTATCGTCAATACGAAGCTAGAAAATATTTTTTGGGAATTTTACTAGTTAGTATGTGACCCCAGTAAATTGAAATGTGCGTTCAAATTCAATATATAGAGTTATAGGTTGATTTTGACGAAAACTGATCTTAACGGCCGGATTGGCTTACGAAACATATCCCATTGTGTTCGGAATGGGGGTAATTAGCTAGGGGCGTCAGTCGTTGGGTCTCGATAGGAGATTGAATTAAAAAGTTACTTTTTAGATTTAAAAATAAAAATAAATAAATAAATAAATAAAATCCTTTTTCACTTAACCCCCCCCATTCATTTATCTCCCCGTCAGTTAATTAAAAAGAAGGAAAAACCCACGATCCCTTTAAACCATTGCCCCTTTTCCCCTGTCGCCACCACCGTTAGTCGACCTCCGCCACCCAGCAAAGCCGCCGCCGGCCTCCTCGATCTAACCACCCCTCCTCGCGAGTTCGAGAAACCCCCTCTCACCGCCTGCGCGCACCACACGGCCCACCGCGACGCTCGCCCGGCCAACCCTAGATCCACCGCCACCTCGGATCTGCTACCCCTGCCTGAGCCGCTGCGAAACCCCGGGCCTTCCTTCCTCTCGTGCTCTCCCCCTCGCCTGTTCCAGCACCTCAACGCCCAAAACCCACTGTTCAGCCTTCCACCGCAAGCCCAGCGCTCAGTCACCACCACTGCCACGTCAGCGCAAAGATGAACTCCCCTCTAGTGACGCAAACAACCCCTTCTTCCTCCGATTTACACAGTGAGTGCTTGTAATTTTTATTCGTTGATAAAAATCGGATTTTTATTCATTCTAAAATATGATTCTTATTCATAAATAGGTTAGGATTTTTAATTTATAAAAACAAGATTTTATATATATAAGAAGTGCAAACAAAGATTAGATTTTGTGTTGGCAAAAAGGATTCGATTTTTATAGTTAGAAAGACTTGATTTTCATAGACAAAGATTGGATTTTTACATTAGATAAAAGTGAGATTTTTATTCGATATATGGAATATTTTTAGCAAAGTAAAAATTCGATTTTTCTATATTTTTAGCAAAGTAAAAATTTGATTTTTATATATTGAACTTCGAAATAAAAATATGATTTTTATATATTGAATAACAAAGTAAAAATTCGATTTTTATATATTGAATAGCAAAGTAAAAATTCGATTTTTATATATTGAATAACGAAGTAAAAATGTGATTTTTATATATGTAGTGGCTACGGGCAACGAAGATGATAAAAAGGAGAGAATGAAGAAGATTTATATAAAAGAAGAGTCAAGATGATTGGATAGCTATAGGTGAGAATTTCTCACCTTTCAATTTCTTTTTCTAGTTATATATATATACTAGGATGCAGACGGTACTTAGTAGCACCTGACACCCGTCATCCACAGACCATGGATGGCTTGTTTGTTAAATTGTTTGGTTGTGTAGTTGGTTAAATTATTTGGTTTGAATTGAATGGTTTGGTGAATTTGATTGATGTGTGAATGGCGTGGGCCTTCACTGGACCGGGGATAAGGCTAGGCCTTATCCGGTTTCTAGTATCGTGCCGTTATGCCGCCGAAATTTTCTAAAATAAGTTAGAAAAATAAAAATATCATTTTATTTAAAGAATGAACTGAATAGAAATTCATATGTTGGAATAAAATGTTTTATCGTTAAAAATATAATTTTTAACGTGAATGTGAATAAATAAATATTCATTTACAAACCAGACGGTTTGTTTATGTACACCTATTTGAAGGACATTGATTGGGTCGATAAATTTTACACATCGCCCAACTGCACAGATAAAATATGCGTTTGATTGTTTGAAACCCCGCATGGGTGTTGGGATGAAATTTGAAGTTCAGTCATCCTGATTGATTAAATATGTCGATCAATTGATTGACAGGCTGTTATAAGCGTTAGATATCTATATTTGATGCTTATACAGTGTAGTGCACTTTGCTTGATGGTTGATTATTTTTCAATGCTATTATATGTGTGTAATGTATGAAAATCCATATAATTAACTTTATATGGTGATTGATTGGGCCTCATTCCAATTTGAAAAATAAAGAATATTATAAAATAAAGGTTCATGTGTTGACAGTACTCATCCCTTGAGATTGGTCATGTGTTGAACGAAATATTTTAGTAATAAAATTTACATCTTTATCAATATAAAATAAAGGTTCATGTGTTGACAGTACTCATCCATTGAGATTGGTCATGTGTTGAACGAAATATTTTAGTAATAAAATTTACATCTTTATCAATATAAAATAAAGGTTCATGTGTTGACAGTACTCATCCATTGAGATTGGTCATGTGTTGAACGAAATATTTTAGTAATAGAAATATTTGAAATAGAATATTTGAAGATAGAAATATGTGAAGCCGTGTTGATTAGATTGACGCCATTTTGACGTGAACGATATTTATATCGATTTTATTCATTTTAAAATGAATATTGAAAAGTGATTTCGAAATCGAATATTTTGAAATGAAATTTGAATCAAATTGAATAGAAAACGAATTCGAATCGAATTTGTTTTGAATATGTAACGAATTTGATTTCAATGGAATATACAACGAATGAAATCGAATAGAAAACCAATTTGAATTGAATCGAATAGAAAACGATTTCGAAATGAATTGAATTAAAAACGATTTCGAAATGAATTGAATTGAAAACGAATTCAAATTGAATTGAAAGCGAATTGAAATGAATTCAAATTGAATTGAAATTTGAATTGAATAGAAATGAATTTTAAAACGAATTTATAAAGAAGAATTCAATTTTGATTTGAATTGAAAAGGAAGTTGAAATTGCTTTTGAAACGAATTTAAAACTATTTATATAATTAGTTTTAAATAGAAATCGACGAAATATATATTATATATATAATATAATGGCCTGAATAGAACGCGCCGCGCCGCGGCAGTTCGCGAATTTCGACCATTTATTTCAAACGGACATTACGGGAGATCCGACCGTCGGATTCTCCTAAAACCGGAACCGTTGGGTTCGTATCGAAAAGAGCTTTCTAACGAATATTAGAAATTTGAAATCTAACGGTTGGATTTGGAGATACGTCCAAATCAAATTCGAAAAAGGTCGTTGTAAGTGCAGTTCGATGGCCGTTGTTGGAAATCGACTGTATGGACCTTGATAAAATTATTAAAAATAGTAATAATTTGTGTAAAATCATAAGAAATGATTAGAGAAGAATTGGGATGAAAAACTCCATATTTGAAAAGATAAAAATAGATTTTTATCGAAGTAAACTAGTTTTGAACTAGAATTATAATTCTATTTATTTTTTTTAATAAATAAATTGAATTCGAAAGGGTTTAAAAAAAAATACCAGAATTTCCAATGATTGCATTGGAGTGGATTTGAATCGAAATTGTCTTCAGAATATTTCGATGTTGGAATTCGTGATTATACAGATGTTGTTATGGAAATTTGAAAGATATATATTTATATCGTTATTTCCAATACGACATTTGTTAGTCGTAGAATTTGATATTGAATATAAGCCGATATATTTTCTATTCAGAGCCTTGTATTGAATATCAAATGTGATTTGGGTTTGTCGTGAATGGTGTCTTCACTAACACTGTTCTTGAACCCAGTTGAGAAAAGATTAAATCTTTTTATTTAGATTTAATGAAGTGTACCAATTAAATAATATTTAATTGGAATTGAATTGATATTGATTTTTTGGATTATCGTGAACAGTGTTTTAAATAACACTCGTTCTTTAACCCGATAATTAATGGAATGTGATTTTGGGTTTATTATGAACCGTGTTTTAAATGACACTGATTCTTTAACCCAGTTAGCGATTAAAACTAAGTGGAATTTTAATGAATCTTTAATTAGATTGAAATGATCGAGAATGGAGTATCACCAGTTTTGCTCCAGGCGATAGTTAAATCTTTAATTAGATTTGAACGTGAAATGGTAATTAAATTTACCGATAACACCGTGGTGTTAGATATGAAGTATTACCAGTTTTACTTCATGGGATGAATAGGTTGGGATTGGGAAATTAAAACCAATGATTACTATGGTAAGGTTCGCTAATTCCGACTAGTTGAATCGAAATTCAAAGGAAGATTAGAGAATAAATTCAGGAAATTATCTTGGATAAAATTAATGGGAACCTTTCCCTATGAATGTGAAATTTAGAAACTAACTGTCGGTTAGCCAAGTAGAATGGTTTTCTGGATATTGATCTGATGTTGGTTTCGGCCTTCGGGGTTAGTATTTGGGAAATTATTCTCTTGATTAATTTACGGTTAGTGACTGATGAATTGGAATGAGGCGTATGTTGTGTTTGTGTAACACTTATTTAAAATATACGCGAGTTATTCGGAAAGACCGGGTTTATCCCATTCTGAATAACAGATACGACGATAAGTCGAAGATGAAGACGATGGTCGAAGACCGGAGGTCTTCACGTCGTTTGGGTGATTACTGATGATCTTGATTGGGCTGTACACCCAAGAAGATGGAAACAGTTAGTGATCGTCCAGACGTACTTGGAGATCGATGGATATACGAGGTACTAGGTGCCTCCGGTTTCGTTCAGACCCAGAACGGACTTGTAAATGGACTGTGTGTCTGACATTGGATTTTAGTCCGTGTGATTGATCTCTATTAAATATATATCTGTTTGGCGACGGAGAATTTATTCTCTTGCTTAACGCCCTTCTCTGAGATGTACGAGCTCAGGGGTTATATATTGATGGATATCAATCGCATGGAGTGAAATTGCCTGTGTGGCATGCCTAAGTGGAAATTGATCGAGGCTTCTGTTGAAAAGCAAAGTCTTGTGGTGATGATCAAAGCACGGCCTTTGTGGCGTAGCTTTGTGTAACGTTTACTTCGCGAGTTTCACACCCGGTATGAACCAAAAACGGGAGACGGACCTCAGGGAGGGCCTGCGTTTCCTCCTAGCTAGAAGTGGCGTCAGTGGTTTTACACGCCCTGACGAGTTTGACTTATGTGGTTGTTGCTGTTGCGAGGCGCCTCGGTTAGATCGGACGATCCGGGTCCGATGGAGTCATTAGTTGGCTCGCTTACGCCCCAAAGGGCGGCGAAACGCAGTGTTCAGGATTTAAGTTTAATCCACATCGGTGGACCGGCCCTGACGATCCAAGGGTCGATGCGTTCTGATCCTAAGACTCGGGCTAGGCAGTCTCGAATCGGTAGAGGGCTATCTTTTGCCTCGGTTCATAGACGGAAATCCAATTTCCAAATACGTGACATTTGCGGTTTTATTTGTAGAGCCTAGTATGGCGACATGATATATGGTACCCATGCCGCCTATAATTGATACTTATGATTTAAAGTTGTTTTATACACTATGCACTTATAATAGTATCAAACGATTTGTTTTAACCGTATCAAGCATTCTTTGGCTGTTATAAGGGAAAACCCTATCCTCGGCTGCGTTGCATTGTGTGATGGGACCTGGGTCTTATAACAGCTTCATTTTTCTTTATTTAGCATTGCACTGTTTGTTTTATGCACTAGTATTCTTGGGAGGAAACCCGTTCCGTGTTATACGGCGCGGTCCCTTGATTTACCTAACTTTAAAATAAAGATTAACTGTTTTAGTTCTCACACCAGTCACATGACTGACCTGGAGTTTATTGTTTTAACCTAAACTCTGGGTGCCCCTATTTTGACATGGGCAGCTAGTAGTTTTGGTTTTGCAGATTTATATTCACAGGATCTGTAACACCCGAAAATCTGGGCCAGTTTAAAATTTTTATTTTGGCAATTTCAGCGGATTTTGAATATTTAAAATAGATTATTTTAAATATAATCGACGAGAAATTTATTTTGAATAGAATTCGAACGTATATATTATACGCGTCGTCTTTAGAATATAAATAATTATATATAATTATAAATAGAATTGAAAATGGCGCTGTAGTTCGATAATTCGATTTCAAACTTCAATTGAATGTACCGGGTGCAAAACAATCTGGATTTTAGTGAAACCAAAAATCATAGGATCTAATTGATGATATCTTTCCAACGAATCGGGGAAATCAAAATTTCATAGCTGGAATCAAAAGATATGTCCAGTTGAAAATTCTGAATAGTCGCTATGGAATTCAGGCCCTTAAAAATGGACATTTTGCAAATGACCTCGGATTTCGACGAAACCAGTTTTGTTGGGTCCGTGATGTCAAGTTATTGCTAGGTTTCAAATTTCACAATTTTTCGAATCAATATGTGAGCGTGGCAAAGGAAAACGCGTTTGACCAGTTTCAGTTGATTTTAATCGACTGGAATTTGGCCATTTTTCTAACGGTCTCAGAATTCGACGAAACTAGTTTTGTTAGGACCGTATCGTCAATACGAAGCTAGAAAATATTTTTCTGCAATTTATAGAGTTAGTATGTGACCCCGGTAATTTGAAATGTACGTTTAAAATTCAATATAGTGATTTAAAGGTAAATTCAACGGAAACTAATCGAAACGATCAAATCAACCTATGCAACATATCCCATTGTGTTCGGAATGGGGGTAAAACGCTATGGGCGACAGGCGGTGGGCCTCGTTTAGAGGTCGAAAATAAAAGTTGCTTTTTAATGATAAATAATAAAATAATAATAATAAAAAAAATGTAACCCTCTCCTCCCTATAACCTTTGACCCCCCCCCCCCCCCCCGTTTTCGTTTAACAGAAAGAAACAGAAAAAAAAAACGCCGCTTCCAATCGACGCCGCACCTCAGCCTGAACGCCTCCCTCCGATTCGTCGCCTCCCCGACCTCAACGCGCCCCCTCCCAATCGCCTCCTCCTCTCTCCTCCCTATCCTCTTCAACCTAATGTCGTGAACCTCCGCAAAGCCCTATGCCCTAGCCCCCAAATCGACTGTCGCCGCCTCTGTTCCCCCACCATCGCTACTGTGAGCACCCCCTATTCGATCCACGCAGCACCCCCCCATCTGGTCAGTCTCCGACAGATTGTGTCAGTGTGATATGGGTGAGGGTACAAACAAGATGGGTTACAACGACTTCGGGTTCAAGTGGAAAGAGAAAAACAACAACAGTGAGTTTTTACAATTTTTATTTAACATAAAAACCGATTTTTTTGTTAAGGTAAAGTTTAGATTTTTATTAAGGTAAAGTTACGATTTTGATTAAGGTAAAGATACGATTTTTTAGTCGTATAAAAATCTAATGTTTGGTTACAGTATAAAAATGTGATTTTTTTTAAAAGCGAAAAGATATGATCTTTATATATTGAACTTCGAAATAAAAATATGATCTTTATATATTGAACTTCGAAATAAAAATATGATCTTTATATATTGAACTTCGAAATAAAAATATGATCTTTATATATTAAACTTCGAAATAAAAATATGATTTTTATATATTGAACTTCGAAATAAAAATATGATCTTTATATATTGAACTTTGAAATAAAAATATGATCTTTATATATTGAACTTCGAAATAAAAATATGATCTTTATATATTGAACTTCGAAATAAAAATATGATCTTTATATATTGAACTTCGAAATAAAAATACGATCTTTATATATTGAACTTCGAAATAAAAATATGATTTTTATATATTGAATAACGAAGTAAAAATTCGATTTTTACATATGTAGTGGCTACAACAACGAAGATGCGATGACGACGAAGATTTCTATCAAAGAAGAGTCAAGATGTTTGGATAGCTTTATGTGAGAATTTCTCACCTTTCAATTTATTTTTCTAGTTATATATATATACTAGGATGCAGACGGTGCTTAGTAGCACCCGACACAATCGTCCACAGACCATGGACTTGTTTGTTTGGCTGTGTTGTTAGTTAGATTGTTTGAGTTGATTTGAATTGTTTGGTGAAATGAAATTGATATGATTGATGTGTGAATGGCGTGGGCCTTCACTAGACCGGGGATAAGGCTAGGCCTCGTCCCGTTTCTAGTATCGTGCCGTTATGCCGCCGAAATTTTCTAAAATGTGTTAGAAAAATAAAAATATCATTTTATTTAAAGAATGAACTTAATAGAAATTCATATGTTGGAATAAAATGTTTTATCGTTAAAAATATAATTTTTAACGTGAATGTGAATAAATAAATATTCATTTACAAACCAGACGGTTTGTTTATGTACACCTATTTGAAGGACATTGATTGGGACGATAAATTTTACACATCGCCCAACTGCACGAATAAAATATTTGTTTTATTGTTTGAAACCCCACACGGGTGTTGGGATGAAACCTGAAGTTCACTCATCCTGATTGATTAAATATGTCGATCGATTGATTGACAAGCTGCTATAAGCATTAAATGTCTATATTTGATGCTTATACAGTGTAGTGCACTTTGGTTGATGGTTGATTATTTTTCAATGCTATTATATACATGTGTTGTATGGAATCCATATAATTAACCTTATATGGTAATTGATTGGGCCTCATTCCAATTTAGAAAATAAAGAATATTATAAAATAAAGGTTCATGTGTTGACAGTTTCATCCATTGAGATTGGTCATGTGTTGAACGAAATATTTTAGTAATGAAATTTACATCTTTATCAATATAAAATAAAGGTTCATGTGTTGACAGTTTCATCCATTGAGATTGGTCATGTGTTGAACGAAATATTTTAGTAATGAAATTTACATCTTTATCAATATAAAATAAAGGTTCATGTGTTGACAGTACTCATCCATTGAGATTGGTCATGTGTTGAACGAAATATTTTGATAATAACAACTATTTTGAAAAAGAAATATTTGAAAGATAATATTTGAAAATAGAAATTTATGAAGCCGTGTTGATTAGATTGACGCCATTTTGACGTGAACGATATTTATATCGATTTTAACGATTTCGAAATGAATTGAATTGAAAACGATTTCGAAATGAATTGAATTGAAAACGATTTCGAAATGAATTGAATTGAAAACGATTTCGAAATGAATTGAATTGAAAACGATTTCGAAATGAATTGAATTGAAATTGAATTGAATTCAAATTGAATTGAAATTTGAATTGAATATAAATGAATTTTAAAACGAATTTATAAAGAAGAATTCAATTTTGATTTGAATTGAAAAGGAAGTTGAAATTGCTTTTGAAACGAATTTAAAACTATTTATATAATTTGTTTTAAATAGAAATCGACGAAATATATATTATATATATTATATATATAATATAATGGCCTGAATAGAACGCGCCGCGCTGCGGTAGTCGTGAATTTCGACCATTTATTTCAAACGGACATTACGGGAGATCCGACCGTCGGATTCTCCTAAAACCGGAACCGTTGGGTTCGTATCGAAAAGAGCTTTCTAACGAATATTAGAAATTTGAAATCTAACGGTTGGATTTGGAGATACGTCCAAATCAAATTTGTAAAAGGTCGTTGTAAGTGCAGTTCGATGGCCATTGATGGAAATCGACTGTACGGGCCTTGATAAAATTATTAAAAATAGTAATAATTTGTGTAAAATCATAAGAAATGATTAGGGAAGGATTGGGATGAAAAACTCCATATTTGAAAGGATAAAAATAGATTTTTACCGAAATGAACTAGTTTTGAACTAGAATTACAATTCTATTTATTTTTAAATAAATAAATTGAATTTGAAATGGTTTTGAAAATTATCAGAATTTCCAATGATTGCATTGGAATGGATTTGAATCGAAATTGTCTTCGGAATATTTCGATGTTGGAATTCGTGATTATACAGATGTTGTTATGGAAATTTGAAAGATATATATTTATATCGTTATTTCCGATACGACATTTGTTAGTCGTAGAATTGGATATTGAATATAAGCCGATATATTTTCTATTCAGAGCCTTGTATTGAATATCAAATGTGATTTGGGTTTGTCGTGAATGGTGTCTTCACTAACACTGTTCTTGAACCCAGTTGAGAAAACATTAAATCTTTTTATTTAGATTTAATGAAGTGTACCAATTAAATAATATTTAATTGAAATTGAATTGATATTGATTTTTGGGTTTATCGTGAACAGTGTTTTAAATAACACTTGTTCTTTAACCCGATAATTAATGGAATGTGATTTTGGGTTTATCGTGAACCGTGTTTTAAATGACACTGATTCTTTAACCCAGTCGAAGATTAAAACTAAGTGAAGTTTTAATGAATCTTTAATTAGATTGAAATGATCGAAAATGGAGTATCACCAGTTTTGCTCCAGGCGATAGTTAAATCTTTAATTAGATTTGAACGTGAAATGGTAATTGAATTTACCGATAACACTGTGGTGTTAGATATGAAGTATTACCAGTTTTACTTCATGGGATGAATAGGTTGGGATTGGGAAATTAAAACAAATGATTACTTCGGTAAGGTTCGTTAATCCCGACTAGTTTGAATTGAGATTCAAAAATAGAATAAAGAATAAATTCAAGGAATTTATCTTGGATTAAATTAATGGGAACCTTTCCCTATGAATGTGAAATTTAGAAACTAACTGTCGGTTAGCCAAGCAGAATGGTTTTCTGAATATTGATCTGATGTTGGTTTCGGCCTTCGGGGTTAATATTTGGGGAATTATTCTCTTGATTAATTTACGGTTAGTGACTAATGAATTGGAATGAGGCGTATGTTGTGTTTGTGTAACACTTATTTAAAATATACGCGAGTTATTCGGGAAGACCGGGTTTATCCCATTCTGAATAACTGATACGACGATAAGTCGAAGATGAAGACGATGGTCGAAGACCGGAAGTCTTCACGTCGTTTGGATAATTACTGATGATCTTGATTGGGCTGTACACCCAAGAAGATGGAAACAGTTAGTGATCGTCCAGACGTGCTTGGAGATCGATGGATATGCGGGGTACTAGGTGCCTCCGGTTTCGTTCAGCCCCAGAACGGACTTGTAAATGGACTGTGTGTCTGACATTGGATTTTAGTCTGTGTGATTGATTTCTATTAAATATATATCTGTTTGGCGGCGGAGAACTTATTCTCTTGCTTAACGCCCTTCTCTGAGACGTACGAGCTCAGGGGTTATATATTGATGGATATCAAACGCATGGAATGAATTGCCTGTGTGGCATGCCTAAGTGGCAATTGATCGAGGCTTCTGTTGAAAAGCAAAGTCTTGTGGTGATGATCAAAGCACGGCCTTTGTGGCGTAGCTTTGCGTAACGTTTACCTCGCGTGTTTCACACCCGGTATGAACCAAAAACGGGAGACGGACCTCAGGGAGGACTTGCGTTTCTTTCTAGCTAGAAGTGGCGTCAGTGATTTTACACGCCCTGACGAGTTTGACTTATGTGGTTGTTGCTGTTGCGAGGCGCCTCGGTTATATCGGTTTCGGCCGATGCATTCTGGTCGGCTGACGGACCAGACTTACACCCCATAGGGTGGGGAAACGTAGTGTTCAGGAATTTTAATCCACATCGGCGGACCGGCCCTGACGATCCAAAGGCTTGACTGAGTACTTGCCTGAGGGGCGGGCTAGAGCGTCTCGAATCGGTTGAGGATTATCTTTTGCCTCGGTTCATAGATGGAAATCCAATTTCCAAATACGTGACATTTGCGGTTTTATTTGTAGAGCCTAGTACGGCGACATAGTGGGATGGGGCACTTATGCCGTCTATGATTGATACTTATGATTTGAAGTTGTTTTATATACTATGCACTTACAATAGTATCAAATGATTTGTTTTAAACGTATCAAGCATTCTTGACTGTTATAAGGGAAAACCCTATCCCCCGGCTTGCGTTGCATTGTGTGATAGGACCTGGGTCTTATAACAGCTTCATTTTTCTTTATTTAGCATTGTGCTGTTGTTTTATGCACTGGTATTCTTAGGAGGAAACCCGTTCCGTGTCATACGGCGTGGTCCCTTGATTTACCTAACTTTTAAAATAAAGATTAATAACTGTTTTAGTTCTCACACCAGTCACATGACTGACCTGGAGTTTATTGTTTTAACCTAAACTCTGGGTGCCCTTATTTTGACATGGGCAGCTAGTAGTTTTGGTTTTGCAGATTTATATTCACAGGATCTTGGTTTACAGCTGGAACGATATCCGGAAAGCTTTGTATCCGTATATCTCATTCTAGTTGTGTATTGTATTATTTTCCGCTGCGCTGTATTTAAATGTAATTTAAATCTCTGATATTTCTGTGTAATATTCATTTATACTCTGTATATTCTTGTAATCTGATGCATTGTTGTAATATACAATGAAATGTTCTTCTATATGCGTTCTGTTGTGGCTTGTTCTCGAACTATCCGACGCTTTCCTTTACGGAGAAGTTACGGGTTTTCACAGTTGGTATCAGAGCTTTGGTTTACAAAGATTAGAGAACAAGGCACATTAGAACCATACGAAAGAATTCATCAGCTATTGGATTAGTAATATCCAATTAGGATGACTCGTTAGAGATAGGATCAGTAGTATCCTAGAACGAGTGTGAAGAGTACATTTTCAAATGAAAACAAGTTTTGTTTTGAAAATTTAAATCAATTATTCGTATTTAATTATTTAGTTTATATAGATTTGGACAATCCGATATATAAAGATTTTGCATATGCGTCTTGCAAACGTGTATTCGAAGTTTTAATATACTGGATGGTTATAGAATCATACTCTAGCTGCCCGGGGATAATTCTGGTGATGGGGCACCGTCGCCAGTATTTATTTTCGAGCGACGAAAGTGAGATTTCTATATATTTCCTATTGACTAGTGTGAGAACCAAAATTAGATAGGGCCTATTGTTGTGATTTGGCATCAAAAATCTGATTTTTGACTATGTATCAAAATTATGAATTTGAAACTCTAATTCACTAATTGATTGATGTTTGTGTTGTTTGTTTATTTGTTTGCTAATTTTTAGCCATTTAGCCTAATAGCATCAAATATTGAATTATATTGAAAATTGGTCGCATTTGCTTGCATATCTATGTACTTATATTGAACAGGTCATAGCAAGGAGGCTAGAGCAGAGAATAAAATTTGTTTGCCCGACAAATAGGTACATGTTTACTACATAATTTACTGTTTTGTTTGGGTGATGATGATTTTGTGAGCCTATTGGCTAGCCGCTTGGCTTTTTCTTTTTCTTTTTGAGATTAGAAGGACCGGGGAAGCTATTTGAAATTCCCCGATGCTCCCATTGCAGGGGAGGTTATGGCGAAATTTTTCGAAAATTTAGGGTGTTAGCCAAATTTTTGAAATTTTTGAAAAGTTCTTAGAAACTAAAAAGTTGAAGAACTTAAGCCGTAATCAAAACAATGGAAGTTGAGCTGAATAGTCAAACCACTTTCGACTTTGTTCCTTTTCGGGGACGAAAAGTTTTAAGTGGGGGAGATTGTAACAACCCGAAAATCTGGGCCAGTTTAAAATTTTTATTTTGGCAATTTCAGCGGATTTTGAATATTTAAAATAGATTATTTTAAATATAATCGACGAGAAATTTATTTTGAATAGAATTCGAACGTATATATTATACGCGTCGTCGTTAGAATATAAATAATTATATATAATTATAAATAGAATTGAAATTGGCGCGGTAGTTCGATAATTCGATTTCAAACTTCAATTGAATGTACCGGGTGCAAAACAATCCGGATTTTAGTGAAACCAAAAATCATAGGATCTAATTGATGATATCTTTCCAACGAATCGGGGAAATCAAAATTTCATAGCGGGAATCAAAAGATATGTCCAGTTGAAAATTCTGAATAGTCGCTATGGAATTCAGGCCCTTAAAAATGGACATTTTGCAAATGACCTCGGATTTCGACGAAACCAGTTTTGTTGGGTCCGTGATGTCAAGTTATTGCTAGGTTTCAAATTTCATAATTTTTCGAATCAATATGTGAGCGTGGCAAAGGAAAACGCGTTTGACCAGTTTCAGTTGATTTTAATCGACTGGAAATTGGCCATTTTTCTAACGGTCTCAGAATTCGACGAAACTAGTTTTGTTAGGACCGTATCGTCAATACGAAGCTAGAAAATATTTTTCTGCAATTTATAGAGTTAGTATGTGACCCCGGTAATTTGAAATGTACGTTTAAAATTCAATATAGTGATTTAAAGGTAAATTCAACGGAAACTAATCGAAACGATCAAATCAACCTATGCAACATATCCCATTGTGTTCGGAATGGGGGTAAAACGCTATGGACGACAGGCGGTGGGCCTCGTTTAGAGGTCAAAAATAAAAGTTGCTTTTTAATGATAAATAATAAAATAATAATAATAATAAAAAAAATATAACCCTCTCCTCCCTATAACCTTTGCCCCCCCCCCGTTTTCGTTTAACAGAAAGAAACAGAAAAAAAAACGCCGCTTCCAATCGACGCCGCACCTCAGCCTGAACGCCTCCCTCCGATTCGTCGCCTCCCCGACCTCAACGCGCCCCCTCCCAATCGCCTCCTCCTCTCTCCTCCCTATCCTCTTCAACCTAATGTCGTGAACCTCCACAAAGCCCTATGCCCTAGCCCCCAAATCGACTGTCGCCGCCTCTGTTCCCCCACCATCGCTACTGTGAGCACCCCCTATTCGATCCACGCAGCACCCCCCCTCTGGTCAGTCTCCGACAGATTGTGTCAGTGTGATATGGGTGAGGGTACAAACAAGATGGGTTACAACGACTTCGGGTTCAAGTGGAAAGAGAAAAACAACAACAGTGAGTTTTTACAATTTTTATTTAACATAAAAACCGATTTTTTTGTTAAGGTAAAGTTTAGATTTTTATTAAGGTAAAGTTACGATTTTGATTAAGGTAAAGATACGATTTTTTAGTCGTATAAAAATCTAATGTTTGGTTACAGTATAAAAATGTGATTTTTTTTAAAAGCGAAAAGATATGATCTTTATATATTGAACTTCGAAATAAAAATATGATCTTTATATATTGAACTTCGAAATAAAAATATGATCTTTATATATTGAACTTCGAAATAAAAATATGATCTTTATATATTGAACTTCGAAATAAAAATATGATTTTTATATATTGAACTTCGAAATAAAAATATGATCTTTATATATTGAACTTCGAAATAAAAATATGATCTTTATATATTGAACTTCGAAATAAAAATATGATTTTTATATATTGAATAACGAAGTAAAAATTCGATTTTTACATATGTAGTGGCTACAACAACGAAGATGCGATGACGACGAAGATTTCTATCAAAGAAGAGTCAAGATGTTTGGATAGCTTTATGTGAGAATTTCTCACCTTTCAATTTATTTTTCTAGTTATATATATATACTAGGATGCAGACGGTGCTTAGTAGCACCCGACACAATCGTCCACAGACCATGGACTTGTTTGTTTGGCTGTGTTGTTAGTTAGATTGTTTGAGTTGATTTGAATTGTTTGGTGAAATGAAATTGATATGATTGATGTGTGAATGGCGTGGGCCTTCACTAGACCGGGGATAAGGCTAGGCCTCGTCCCGTTTCTAGTATCGTGCCGTTATGCCGCCGAAATTTTCTAAAATGTGTTAGAAAAATAAAAATATCATTTTATTTAAAGAATGAACTTAATAGAAATTCATATGTTGGAATAAAATGTTTTATCGTTAAAAATATAATTTTTAACGTGAATGTGAATAAATAAATATTCATTTACAAACCAGACGGTTTGTTTATGTACAACTATTTGAAGGACATTGATTGGGACGATAAATTTTACACATCGCCCAACTGCACGAATAAAATATTTGTTTGATTGTTTGAAACCCCACACGGGTGTTGGGATGAAACTTGAAGTTCACTCATCCTGATTGATTAAATATGTCGATCGATTGATTGACAAGCTGCTATAAGCGTTAAATGTCTATATTTGATGCTTATACAGTGTAGTGCACTTTGGTTGATGGTTGATTATTTTTCAATGCTATTATATACATGTGTTGTATGGAATCCATATAATTAACCTTATATGGTAATTGATTGGGCCTCATTCCAATTTAGAAAATAAAGAATATTATAAAATAAAGGTTCATGTGTTGACAGTTTCATCCATTGAGATTGGTCATGTGTTGAACGAAATATTTTAGTAATGAAATTTACATCTTTATCAGTATAAAATAAAGGTTCATGTGTTGACAGTTTCATCCATTGAGATTGGTCATGTGTTGAACGAAATATTTTAGTAATGAAATTTACATCTTTATCAATATAAAATAAAGGTTCATGTGTTGACAGTACTCATCCATTGAGATTGGTCATGTGTTGAACGAAATATTTTGATAATAACAACTATTTTGAAAAAGAAATATTTGAAAGATAATATTTGAAAATAGAAATTTATGAAGCCGTGTTGATTAGATTGACGCCATATTGACGTGAACGATATTTATATCGATTTTAACGATTTCGAAATGAATTGAATTGAAAACGATTTCGAAATGAATTGAATTGAAAACGATTTCGAAATGAATTGAATTGAAAACGATTTCGAAATGAATTGAATTGAAAACGATTTCGAAATGAATTGAATTGAAAACGATTTCGAAATGAATTGAATTGAAAACGATTTCGAAATGAATTGAATTGAAATTGAATTGAATTCAAATTGAATTGAAATTTGAATTGAATATAAATGAATTTTAAAATGAATTTATAAAGAAGAATTCAATTTTGATTTGAATTGAAAAGGAAGTTGAAATTGCTTTTGAAACGAATTTAAAACTATTTATATAATTCGTTTTAAATAGAAATCGACGAAATATATATTATATATATAATATAATGGCCTGAATAGAACGCGCCGCGCCGCGGTAGTCGTGAATTTCGACCATTTATTTCAAACGGACATTACGGGAGATCCGACCGTCGGATTCTCCTAAAACCGGAACCGTTGGGTTCGTATCGAAAAGAGCTTTCTAACGAATATCAGAAATTTGAAATCTAATGGTTGGATTTGGAGTTACGTCCAAATCAAATTTGAAAAAGGTCGCTGTAAGTGCAGTTCGATGGCCATTGATGGAAATCGACTGTACGGGCCTTGATAAAATTATTAAAAATAGTAATAATTTGTGTAAAATCATAAGAAATGATTAGGGAAAGATTGGGATGAAAAACTCCATATTTGAAAGGATAAAAATAGATTTTTATCGAAATGAACTAGTTTTGAACTAGAATTACAATTCTATTTATTTTTAAATAAATAAATTGAATTTGAAATGGTTTTGAAAATTATCAGAATTTCCAATGATTGCATTGGAATGGATTTGAATCGAAATTGTCTTCGGAATATTTCGATGTTGGAATTCGTGATTATACAGATGTTGTTATGGAAATTTGAAAGATATATATTTATATCGTTATTTCCGATACGACATTTGTTAGTCGTAGAATTGGATATTGAATATAAGCCGATATATTTTCTATTCAGAGCCTTGTATTGAATATCAAATGTGATTTGGGTTTGTCGTGAATGGTGTCTTCACTAACACTGTTCTTGAACCCAGTTGAGAAAACATTAAATCTTTTTATTTAGATTTAATGAAGTGTACCAATTAAATAATATTTAATTGAAATTGAATTGATATTGATTTTTGGGTTTATCGTGAACAGTGTTTTAAATAACACTTGTTCTT
The DNA here is from genome assembly GCA_030737875.1 of Allium sativum. Lineage (NCBI taxonomy): Eukaryota > Viridiplantae > Streptophyta > Magnoliopsida > Asparagales > Amaryllidaceae > Allium > Allium sativum. Next base: position 621,000,751 of record CM060912.1, read on the forward strand.
TAACCCGATAATTAATGGAATGTGATTTTGGGTTTATCGTGAACCGTGTTTTAAATGACACTGATTCTTTAACCCAGTCGAAGATTAAAACTAAGTGAAGTTTTAATGAATCTTTAATTAGATTGAAATGATCGAAAATGGAGTATCACCAGTTTTGCTCCAGGCGATAGTTAAATCTTTAATTAGATTTGAACGTGAAATGGTAATTGAATTTACCGATAACACTGTGGTGTTAGATATGAAGTATTACCAGTTTTACTTCATGGGATGAATAGGTTGGGATTGGGAAATTAAAACAAATGATTACTTCGGTAAGGTTCGTTAATCCCGACTAGTTTGAATTGAGATTCAAAAATAGAATAAAGAATAAATTCAAGGAATTTATCTTGGATTAAATTAATGGGAACCTTTCCCTATGAATGTGAAATTTAGAAACTAACTGTCGGTTAGCCAAGCAGAATGGTTTTCTGAATATTGATCTGATGTTGGTTTCGGCCTTCGGGGTTAATATTTGGGGAATTATTCTCTTGATTAATTTACGGTTAGTGACTAATGAATTGGAATGAGGCGTATGTTGTGTTTGTGTAATACTTATTTAAAATATACGCGATTTATTCGGGAAGACCGGGTTTATCCCATTCTGAATAACTGATACGACGATAAGTCGAAGATGAAGACGATGGTCGAAGACCGGAAGTCTTCACGTCGTTTGGATAATTACTAATGATCTTGATTGGGCTGTACACCCAAGAAGATGGAAACAGTTAGTGATCGTCCAGACGTGCTTAGAGATCGATGGATATGCGGGGTACTAGGTGCCTCCGGTTTCGTTCAGCCCCAGAACGGACTTGTAAATGGACTGTGTGTCTGACATTGGATTTTAGTCTGTGTGATTGATTTCTATTAAATATATATCTGTTTGGCAGCGGAGAACTTATTCTCTTGCTTAACGCCCTTCTCTGAGACGTACAAGCTCAGGGGTTATATATTGATGGATATCAAACGCATGGAGTGAATTGCCTGTGTGGCATGCCTAAGTGGCAATTGATCGAGGCTTCTGTTGAAAAGCAAAGTCTTGTGGTGATGATCAAAGCACGGCCTTTGTGGTGTAGCTTTGTGTAACATTTACCTCGCGTGTTTCACACCCGGTATGAACCAAAAACGGGAGACGGACCTCAGGGAGGACTTGCGTTACTTTCTAGCTAGAAGTGGCGTCAGTGGTTTTACACGCCCTGACGAGTTTGACTTATGTGGTTGTTGCTGTTGCGAGGCGCCTCGGTTATATCGGTTTCGGCCGATGCATTCTGGTCGGCTGACGGACCAGACTTACACCCCATAGGGTGGGGAAACGTAGTGTTCAGGAATTTTAATCCACATCGGTGGACCGGCCCTGACGATCCAAAGGCTTGACTGAGTACTTGCCTGAGGGGCGGGCTAGAGCGTCTCGAATCGGTTGAGGACTATCTTTTGCCTCGGTTCATAGATGGAAATCCAATTTCCAAATACGTGACATTTGCGGTTTTATTTGTAGAGCCTAGTATGGCGACATAGTGGGATGGGGCACTTATGCCGTCTATGATTGATACTTATGATTTGAAGTTGTTTTATATACTATGCACTTACAATAGTATCAAATGATTTGTTTTAAACGTATCAAGCATTCTTGGCTGTTATAAGGGAAAACCCTATCCCCCGGCTTGCGTTGCATTGTGTGATAAGACCTGGGTCTTATAACAGCTTCATTTTTCTTTATTTAGCATTGCGCTGTTGTTTTATGCACTGGTATTCTTGGGAGGAAACCCATTCCGTGTCATACGTCGTGGTCCCTTGATTTACCTAACTTTTAAAATAAAGATTAATAACTGTTTTAGTTCTCACACCAGTCACATGACTGACCTGGAGTTTATTGTTTTAACCTAAACTCTGGGTGCCCTTATTTTGACACGGGCAGCTAGTAGTTTTGGTTTTGCAGATTTATATTCACAGGATCCTGGTTTACAGCTGGAACGATATCCGGAAAGCTTTGTATCCGTATATCTCATTCTAGTTGTGTATTGTATTATTTTCCGCTGCGCTGTATTTAAATGTAATTTAAATCTCTGATATTTCTGTGTAATATTCATTTATACTATGTATATTCTTGTAATCTGATGCATTGTTGTAATATACAATGAAATGTTCTTCTATATGCGTTCTGTTGTGGCTTGTTCTCGAACTATCCGACGCTTTCCTTTACGGGGAAGTTACGGGTTTTCACAGGATCCTGGTTTACAGCTGGAACGATATCCGGAAAGCTTTGTATCCGTATATCTCCTTCTAGTGTGTATTGTATTATTTTCCGCTGCGATGTATTTAAATGTAATTTAAATCTCTGATATTTCTGTGTAATATTCATTCATACTCTGTACATTCTTGTATTCTGATGCATTGTTGTAATATACAGTGAAATGTTCTTCTGTATGCGTTCTGATTTGTCCTGTTCTCAAACAGTCAGGGGTTTCGAACGGTCTAGATTGGTTTAACGACTGCTACTCATCGAGCGAAATTCCAGGCCGTCACAGTGTGTGTGTGTGTGTGTGTGTGTGTGTTTGTGTGTGTGTATTGATTTATTTTGAGAAATGTCTCAAATATATATTTCTACCCAGATGAATGTAGGAAGGAGTATGAATAGGTATATTAGATATACCAATTGAATTTGCACTGCATTTTTCCAACAGCAAATAAGATATGCTGAATGATTTATTAAATATATGTGTAATAACTAATTATGTACATATACATAGATAAGTCATGATACACCTACGAATATACATATAAGAATCTGATAAGATTAGATTTATTTGCATTTAAAAGAATGGAACAAGCACTCTTTCAATTCAAATATGAATATGATCTAGTCATATATAATTACTGGAATTTTAATTACGACATATATATTTATATATTGATATAAATGTATATGTGTGTATTTGTTGCAAATGTTGTTTGCAATTTAAATCTCCAGATCATACCTAGTGAAATCTGGCAAATTCAGTATCCTATAAACATTTAAACTAGTTATATAATATATATATGGTATTTTATTTGACATACGTTTGAAAATTTGTTTCTTGTATAAGTAAAACCAAAAGAAGAAATGAAATAAATGTTATTTTATTCTTAGCCAACAAACTATATGATAGATATACATTCATTACATGTATGTAACTGATTGAATATGTGTGTGTGTGTGTGTGTATATATATATATATAATTGACAGATCTTAGCTTTTGGAGATCAAACAATTTAATTTTGAAGTGAATGTTTTGACTTAATATTTTGAGATATAAACTGTCTAATGATCATATCTTGATCCATAACAGATTTATATTCAGTAAGACTATTTTATCCTTTGTTTTAAGTCAAAATGCATATATTCATTTGATTTTTGAAATGCATATTGATTTTCATTATATTTTATAGTTGTTGTACGAATATAATGTATATTCATAAGTGCTATCTAATATATGAATGTTTGATCAATTCTGAACATCCTCTATACAAATTTATGACCTTGTCAATCATAAATTTGAAATCACATTACTGCTATAATTCACCCTTTGTTTTATATAGGACCTGTTGGAATTCAAATTCCTTGAATATACAGTTAATGTATATACGTGTGTGTAAATATGAAATTGTCTGCATCCCTTGTCATATATGTATCTAAGTTTACACTGCCTATGTTTATATTTATGAACAAGGGAATCTTAAGTGTTAAATGAATCTGTTAAATTATTTATTTTTGACAGTTAAGGGCTACTTAGGTGAATCAGTTTTATTCTATGTGGTATTTATATATGATATTAAAGAATGCTACGAGTATATGTAGAAGGATTTTGTTTTATATAAACTGGACAGTTTAAAATGTTTAAAACTGGACAGTTTAAATATAAAAATCTGGGTACCTTAAATGGTTTCCTTCTTATAATTGTTTTATATTGCCAGTGTAAATGATTTCAAAGTTCTTTTAAATGGTGTTGCTAGAAAATGTACAAGTGTATATATACATATATGTATATATATTGATATATACATATATATAATTTCTTATATATATTGATAGATATATCAAGCGTACATCAACAATATTTACGTATATGTATTAACATATATGAGATAAACCAGTTGTGTAAAACAGTATAAGGATCTATATAAAGCTAGATGTATACTTATGATGATAAGTATTCAATACGTATAAACGATTTCAAAATAATAGAAATATGATGTCCTGTTTTTGTTTTATGCTACTTACTGTATCATGATACTAAGTAATATAATAGTCTAAAACTGACCACTCATGATATAATTGATATCATGGAATATTGATATACTGATGTAAATCTCGGTCATTAACACAGTTTATCAAATAAATTGGGTTTAAATGAATCATACGTATACATATATATGTGATGACCAGTGCTTAAATGGTTAATACTTATATACTGTTTAATAGCTCTTTTTTGGTTCATGTTTGGTGATTCAAGATTGCTGATTCATGTTCATTGCTTTCTGATTAATTGCAATATTGTATATTATGTGAATAAGTTAGACTAACAGCATGTAATGTTTTGAGACATTTTGTTCAGGTCAGTATAATGATACTAAGAGGCATGTGTTAGCAGTTGGTCGCATGCTGAAAGGCAGACCAATAAACTGAATTAGACAACTATGCGCATTCGATGTTCATATGTTGGTAGCAAAAATGTTTTGCAGAATCAAAGAACAAGTGTGACTTTTTAATCATCAGTTTATTTATTTATATGTGTATGTATATCAATAATTCATATGTATTCATATTGTTAGATCAAAATTTGGACCTAACACCCAAATTGTTATAAACTATAGAGAATTCTAAATGAGGAATAAGGAAAAAGAAAAGAACACTCAGAATTTATAGTGGTTCGGCGTTAACGAGCCTACGTCCACTTTATATCTTATTGATTATGCTTTAAAAGCTAGTACAACAGTGATTTCTCTCAATATTCCAGTGGTTTGATAACAATGGCGGACTCAGTATTCACTATTGCCAAAAGGCCCCCGAAAAATGCCAAGCTCTGGGCTATTTATAGCTGATTTTGTCGGACGGATCGCGGACACGTGGCACGAATCCCGAGATTTTCGGATCGCATCGCCACCATTGGAGAAACAGTCAAACTAGCCGTTGTGAACAGGTGTCGCCAGATCCATGCGATTCGGATCGCTGAAGACCAGCTCGTGGTTGAACGGGTCAGTGGGTTCGGTTCGTTGCAGGGGATCGGATCGCCTAGAGGTGGCGTTCGTCGACGAGACGAGAGCGATCCGTTCCCTGGGCGAGTCGATAGAGTGCGATCCATTCCTGGGCGAGACGATGTCGTGCGATCCAAGCGGGGCGAGACGATGGCGTGCGATCCAAGCGGGGCGACACGATGGCGTGCGATCCATTCTTCCACTTTCCTGGAGGACTTGGTTTCCTGATTTCCTTTCACGAATGATCCTGGATGGCTTGGTCGAAAAAGCAAGCCAACATTTTGCCCCCTCGAAGTATGTTTTATAGATGATGAAACATGCTTCGAAGAGATTCATGGATTCTCTCCTGAAAGGATGCAAGTTTACAGTCGCACTGGTTCAAATTGACACATGGATGAATCGGATCGCCATAGGCCGACACGGTCCGATTTGGTCATCTGCTCGTCGCGTGCTGAGTTCTTAGGATCTTGCGCGATACAGGGCGCATCTTCCTTCGAGTCGTATCGGGCTCTGAGTTTCGTGGGCCATCATTTCAAAGCGGTCTGTGGGCTTCATTGCGATTACGTCTTCAGATCGTGGTTCAGGGGGCGTTTCGTGGATCGAATAAGACAAAGGAGGGGAGGCCAACGGTCACCTTCTTTGCCTATATAAGCCGACGTTCTCCCCCTTCACTTTCCTTCTTTCTCCTCTCTGCTGAATCGTCTCGCGCGAGCTGTTGAACAACGAATCCAACCCTTTAAAACTTTCGAAAATCCAAGAACTCTCTCAGTTTTTAGAAAGGTAACTTTATAGGAAGCACCCTCGTACTACTTTCCTGAATTTCTACGGTTGATTCCAGAGAGAAACAATATAAATCCGCTACTTTTCGAAGAAATCACCAAATCGCCATGGCAATTGAACGTGGAGCTCAGAACTTGAGGATGGGAAGGAGATGAGGAAGAAGAAGGATGGAGAAGGAGGAAGGAGGCTGACTCGGATCGTGGTCAACGATTGAGGACGGAAGCAAGTGGCGAGACGAAAGATTGAGAGGGCAACCAAGGGTCGTACCGCGGTAGTCGCAACGGTTCGTGAGGGAGCCTTCCCTTCGCCCGGCGATTCGGTGAGGGGCAAACTCTCTGCTCTGCGATCGGAAAAGGGGTGCGATCCCTCTGCCATGCGAGTCGAAGGGGGGCGATCCCCCTGTCGTGCGAGTCGGAGGGGGGCGATCCCTCTGCTATGCGATCCGCCTCACGGCTGGTGATACGAAGAAATTTCAGTCTTTAATCAGCGCCTTGTCGCTACAAAACTCTGGACAGTTAGGATAGAGCCCTGACGTTGATCTCTCTGGACTAAATGACTTCATGATTTGACTGCATATGACGACTAATGACTTTTAATAACCTCGACTGCTTTCATGTTTTATTATCGCTTTTAATAATGCGCACACACAAGCACACACAGTAGCACTTGCACACACGGGGGACGGGTAGTGTTAATCTTATCATTCATATTTTCTCGTCCTAGCAGCAATGTCGAACGACCACTCTTCCTCAAGATCTGTAGCCGAAACGGAATCTGAGACTCCTGAACAGCATAATCCGCAAATTCCTCCAATCAATCCAGAAGGTGAGGATTCTGGGTCTGAATATGAAGCCACAGAATCGGATCCGACAGAAAGCACGTCATCCGGCAACAACTCCGATTCCGATGAGCGAGCTCCGGACGAAATTCCAGGCGCAGTCGGGATAGATAAATTCTCTGACTCTTTAGCGTCCAAGCTCGACGAGATAAAACTCAAGAGAATCTGCTTAAGACATGGCATTCCTTGGGACGATGTCTTAACACCTGGAAGCGAAGACAGACCTCATTTAGCACCGGAAGGGTATATGTCGATCAGTCGGACAATGTGTCTAGTAGGAGCTATCCCTCCGTTCCCTCCAATTGTCATTGACACTCTGAGACGATTAGGCATTGCCCCGATGCAGCTTCATCCAAACGCCTACGCGTCTCTATATTCTTTGTATGTTGCTTACGCGGAAATCTTGCACGCCGAACTCAAATTCAGAGACCTGGTGTTCTTCTTTCTCTTCAAGCACCGTTCTTCTGCAACTCCCAACTTTTCCTTTTTTGAATCAGTGGCGAACAGGAAAGTTCTGTATGACGGGTACAGCAACATCGGGGATCCCAAGTCTGACTGGTTTTACATAAGAAGACAGGCTGGATGCTCACGGAGATGGCTCAAATCAAGTAAATTTTGATCGCCTAGTTGAATATCTTGCTTGGGGGAGTCTAAGAAATAACATTCTTCCGCTTTTTCCTTTGTCTTAAACAGATCATGTCTTCCCGAAAACAGAGGGCGCATTGTACAACAACCGGTTATCCATTCTTTTGCAAAGCAGATCCGACTTTTTAAGGATTAAAAAATGCATTACGGATGACAACCTTCACAAGCATCGCCTCTTGGATAGGAAATTTGGACTTGGAACCGGCGGCAAACCTTATAAATATGTGCCCCCGACGGAAGGAGAGGGAACTTCACAAGCGGTGGAGACAACCAAATTTCACAAAAGTCCTTCTCCGATAGTCATCCAGGACGACGAAGATTTGAATGTATACAGGGGGGATGAGTCCCGCGGCGATGCGTCGAAAGAAATCCCTACTTTTGCTCCAATGGATACTGTGGGTGACGACGAATTGACAGAAGAACAGTTATTCGACGAGCTGAATAAAATCCCTTTGCCTGACATCGAATACACGGAAAAAGACTTCGGCGAGGAGCCTTTCTTTTCTGCTTCCGAAGAGGCGGCTGACTTAGCAAGGGGACGTGAAACGGGCCAGACGAGCCTGTCTCCAGGCCCGGGTCTGTTAGGGGGAATTATACGGGATGCACACCTCACACACACTGCCTGATCGTGCACTACTATGTCGTGGATATTCAATGGGATAATATGTTCTTCTTTTCTTTTTTGCAGGAGCGATGTCACGCAGGAGATCTTATTCGTTCCGTTCTCTTCGCGAAGGCACCCCCAGCCTTCGTTCGGGTACTGAGCGCCCTCGCGGTCCTTCTCACAAGTCGAGCTCTTCGCAACCTCGATCTCCACCCAAATCAACCTCTACCAGGCCTTCGAGTCACCCAATAATTTCGACCGGGGGGAAGACACTTCCAAAAGAGTTGACTCCTCCAAAGAGTGCGCCTTCCCACAGTCGGTCGTCCAAAAGGCGCCACGAATCCAAAGATGGGGACAGGGATTCATCCAAAGATACTGAGCAAACGAGAAGCAACATAGTCCCCATCAGCCAACCAGAATTAGCTGCCCCCGGTTCACGGGACTACGTTCACGGTCCTGAAATCCAAGGTAGGCTGGAAAAGCTACGGGAACAATTTCCAGGAATGTTCTTCGATAGGATGGTCTTTGTTCCCGCCTTGGAGCCAGTTCCTAAAAACTGGGATAAAGAAGTTATTGGGCATATCCGTCACGTGGCCAAGCAGTACGAGGCGATGAAAAAGCACGCACTTAATCTTTCGGAGGTCGTCCGGACACTCGAGATAGAAGCTCACAGGTCTAAAGCAAAACTCGAAAATAATGAAAGGGCCAGGACAAAATTAGAGAAGGATCTGGAAGACGCTCAAGCCCAGCTCGCCCTGGCACAGAGAGACGCCGCAAACTATAAAACTGAATTAGAAAATGCCAAGCAGCGCTTTCACGTAGAACTGGATTCCAATAGCCAGGAAAAGATGGCCTTAAAAAAGGAAGTTGAAGACCTCAGGATGGCCAACATCGAACTGGCAATGGCTAAAGGCCATTTTTTGACAGAGAAGGCTGCTTGGGAAGCGGAAAGAGCAAGCTTAAAAGAAAAGTTGGCTCTGGCAGAGGCGGAAAAAGTGATTTTGAATGATCAGGTGGCCGATGCGGAGAGACGGGCAGCTCTTGCCGAAAAGAACGTTGACAGCGCCATTGAAATGGCCACTGCCTCCAACCACAAACTCCTTGAAAGAGAGAAAGAAATCGAGGGGTTTGAGGAGATGATCTTTGACTTCCTTGGTCAGGTTCTCAAGACTCGCAATATCTCATGGATCCCGGATTATCATGTTACTTTGGCCAACTTGTGGGATGCCATCGTGGAAGGCGAAAAACATAGACTAGGGGTCGAAGAGATCGATGAAGATGAATTGATGAAAAGCATCCTAAGGGACAACGAGCCTGAGGATCTTGCAGAGGGCCGTCGCTTAATCTTGGCGGAGATGGAGAAGGAGAGAACCATGGCTAAAGGAAAAAGCAAAATTGACGAAGGTTCCAGCTCCGCCGCCAAGTCTAAAACTTCCGAAGTCGAGGAGTATCATCCTGACGATCCGCTGATCCCCTTAGGCTTAACTCCCGTGGCTGCTGGAGCATCCGGATCTACTCAAGAGGGAGTACCTGCTGGAGGTACCTTTTTCTATTCTCAACGATTTGCTAAAGCGATTGCGAATTGTCGTCGTCTAACAGGGCAACCCATTGAATTAGTAATGTGTGTCTTTCATAATGCAGGTGGCGAGCCCGCCGACAAGGGTGTTGGAAAAGAGAGAGAGGTGGAGGAGGGGATCGTCCTGCCGGGTGCCGAAATCGATGTTTCAGAGCGAGTCGAGGCCGCAACAGCTGAAGGAAGCATCTCGGTGCCTAGCGCCGACGTACCCAAAGATGCTGAGACTATCGAGGCTTTAAAAGACTTGGATGGTCGGCATGTGGATGATGAAGAGGATATCACCGGCACCAAGAAGGCCAACGATGATGATGATGATGAGGAACCCCTGGCCAGCCGAAAAGCCAGACAAGAGAAAGAGTTGGCTTTGAAGAAGGCGGGGGATGAGGCTTTGGATGTGGTTCCTCTCGCAGAGTTCGATCCCAAAACTGGGATGATTATGAAAATCCAATCCAAGTCCATCAGCCGGCAACTTCACTTTGCAAACCCTGATGATTTCCCTGCTTCCCTCTCCGGCAGGAGCAAGAGAAAAGATGGGGGAGAGGAAGCCTCAGAGGAGTCAGATGCCCCCCTCGTGGACAAGCGAAAAAGGAAAAAGGGGGATCCATCCGAAGCCGACAAGGAGAGGCTGGAGAGGCAGAAGCGAGAGAAGATATCAAAGCATAAATAGGATGTTTACTGATATTTTGTCTTTTAAGCTTCCCACTGGCCAGGAAGTGTAATTGTGAGACTGACCCTCACTTTTGTTTCTAACTTGTTTTCACTTTGCTGATTTGCAGTACATAAACAAGGGTTTGTTTCTTCTTACATCATTGTGTACCTGTATTCATAGAAACTTTCCACATTTAGTCGTTAGCCAGCTATTAATAATTATAAATCAGTGAATCGACAGGAAGAAGAATGTTCATGCTATGTTACACTTGTTATATCAAAGTTTAGTGTTCGCATAGGAGAGCGCGATGCCCCCTAATCAATTGTTAGAGTTTTATGCTTGGCGATTCGTTCGTCCCCCGATTCTTCAGCGGGGAAGAAGCTATTTCTCAGCGCTCAATCGGAGACGCCTTTATACTCTCTCTCTCTCTGGAGAGTTAGAGTTCTAGCTCAGCGATTCATTCGCTCCCCGGTCCTTCAGCGGGAAAGGAGCTCTTTCTCAGCGCTCAATCGGAGACGCTTTTATACTCTCTCTCTCTCTGGAGAGTTAGAGTTCGAGCTCAGCGATTCATTCGCTCCCCGATCCTTCAGCGGGAAAGGAGCTCTTTCTCAGCGCTCAATCGGAGACGCTTTTATACTCTCTCTCTCTCTGGAGAGTTAGAGTGAAACGACCCGCAAATCTGTACCCTTTGAGTCGACTAATAACACCACACATACAACTCAAATTGCACAGAAATACGAACCATTATTAGAAAGAAGTTAGAGGATGAGAAATAGAAAGAAAGAAATATTAGAATAGAAGAAAACGAAGATCACAAACTCACAGCGGAACGAATAAATTATATTAGATAACATAACTTTGAAGCACAAATCAGTATTTGTATATACATACCATTATCGGAGCACAACGATTATCCCTGGAACAGTTATAAACACCTGTTTCCAGATACAACATAGTACACAGCGGAAAATATGATAGTCTATAGCTGACAGGTGCAACCTCCTGCTTGAATCTCCTTCAGGTGAATCTGTAAAATCCTGACTACTTGACTGCCCGTACAAATTTGGGCACCCAAGAGTTTAGGGAAAACAAACAAAATAAACTCTGGGTCAGTCATGGGACTGGTGTGAGTAAACTCCAACCATTTGTTTAACTTTCAAAATCCTTTTCAAAAGAAAAGATAATCGTAAGACCAATCCACACATAAACACGGATGGTTTTTACCTTACGATAACCCAAAACACTTTGGAAATCATACATTATCTGATATTATAATAATGTCTAATCACAAGTAATTAAAATCTAGTAGAGCGCTTGCATCTCACGCTCTACATATATAATATACAATCAAACTCGCAGGCACTTATTGGAGATTGGATTCCAACTTGACAAGGTATGGGACCACCTTCCGAACGTGTATCTCTAGAGGCAAATACACTGGGTTCAACAAGAACATCTTGCAACCCGGCCCACACATGACCGACCACTCATTTCGCTTGAGTGTATCGAACGTATACCACCGACGGTTGGGATCAGCAACCGCCTCCCGATAAGGGACAGCATCGATAGATTTAAGAACAAAAGAAATTTCTCTAGATAAGTGATCATACATCCTAATGGGTGCGACCCACATAGCCATGCTGCCTGTCCGATTTTTGTCCTTCCCCGTTTGATGAGGCTCGAGGTCATAACGTATCTTTTGACAGACCACACCTCCATTACTTTGAATGCCACATCGTCATACCCGCCAAATCACAAATTGATTTCACCAAAAATACCACGGGTATACAGCTAAGAGAAACGAATTCCTCCGCCACCAAACGTAAGTACGTTTGAAGAGATCAACTTATGCGATCCATTGGATATACTCTGTCAGACACTCGTCCATACACGTTTGTCCTGGGACTGGACAAACCGAAGGCACTATTCTGTAAACAGGATAGCCCTTGCACTTCACTCCGTCTTCAAGATATTCAGCATACTTGATTCGCAACGCTTATGCCAATACGGAGTGGTTCTCTGGATAATAATCCAACCGGTCTCTCCATATTAGCAACGTTAAAATGGTCAAAACTTTGATAGTCGGTGATTTAACTATCAAATGAAAACATGTCGGTGTGCAAACAATGATATTATTTCCAAAAGGAAGTTCTATCGACCAAACATCATTCAATGTTTATCCCTTTTAGTTCATTCATTCATTTCCCTTCTCATTTTCATTTACATTCCTTATTTAATATATTTAGAAAATATACGCTATTAACATTGGCAAACATTTCCATCTCCTGTCCTCTATATTCAGAAAACATTTCTGACTCTCGTTTGGAAAACGTTTCCAAATCTCCTTCATTGGATTAAACAGATGTTTGAATAAACATCACTATGCCAAATCTCCTTCATTTGGTTTCCACTTAACCACTTTCCACTATCGAACCTTAATCATTTCTTAGTTAAAACGAAGTCAATCAAGTTGGGGTATAATTACCTCTCAGACCTTAACTGAGCAACATTTCTAACTTCGAAATAGACAAGGTTCATCTTTCCAATCTTTTAACACACTTCCTCACGTTGCTCTCGGATTCGATTATGAATCCACTTCCTTTTCAGGAATCACTTGATTATAACAATGATGTTATAATTCCCTGCATCCGAAATATAATAACTTTAATATGACTTTTATTTTCTAACTTGAATATCAGAAAACATTTCCAATATATAATTCCTTTATTGAGAAAACATCTTTTATTCCGGTTAGAAAAACATTTCTAAACCCTTTGAATTTACTGATGTTATAACATCGTTATTATGACTTAAATCATAAATCATTCGTTAATTAACGATATCACTAATCAACCCTTTCTATCATTCACTTTGAAATATTCAGAGCTCCCAACTTTAAACCAAACATTGCTTTCAACAACAGCGTTAAAACCGCTATCTAGCATTATAAAACACTTATCATAACCATAGCATTAAGATTGCTATTAAAACAGTTATTATAACGGCAGCGTTAAAATTGCTATATAGATTTACAACATCTATTATAACACCAGCGCTATGATTGTTGTTTTGAATAAAATACCGTGTGCGGCGCACACGCTTCCGTTGTTCATTTATAATTTCTGTTTGTTTTAAACAATTCAAGTTCATATTTATAACTATACATTCTTCTAACCACTTAATTCGATTTCTATAAATCCCCTTTTTATATATATTTTATTTGCAAAATATTTCCTTGTTTAAACTATTTATTCTTTTAATTTAAAGCATTTGGAAATCTTTCTTTAAACTTCCCTCTGTAATTTGCTAAATTCAAATCCATTTCCAAATATTGGTTTCAAAACCGATACTCACTTTCAAATATACATTCATGTTTGAACTCACCTTTCTTATTTATCCAATGGTTAATGATCCACTTCATTTATATCTTTATTTATAACATTTTTCTTGGTTTATCCAATAGAATAGGTCTCCATTTGCAACTCAATGAAAAGAAATTGTTTCTAATTTGGAAATAAATTCTACTTTTAAATTCTAATTTCTTTTTCACATTCGATGATATTTTACGGTATCTAAAATACCAGGTTCCTAAGGCCAGGGTAAATCAAACACACAAATTCAACCATGGATAATGTAGCATAACATATATCACTATTAAATAAAACAATAAATAAAATATTGAGGGATCCAGTTGGATCCCTCCAACCTGTTTCCCTGCATCCACAGATGTTAGTAACATCAAAAATATCGCATAAATGGAAAATCAATCAACGATGTGATTATATCAACCAATTTATCAACTATTCAACCAAGCAACCATTTCACATTATAAAATAATTTTTAAACGAGTGAGTTTACTCACCTTGGTTCGCAGCTGACGGTTCTGTTTCCGGTTTTATTTAAAATCAAACAGACAGTTTGATTTTTCCTTGAAATTTTAGTAGCTCAGTCCTTAGCGAAATCAGTTCCACGACAAAGATCTCATCGTTACGATTCTAATGAATCTGGTTTTGTATGATTCCGTTTATGGTTAAGATCGTACCCCAAGCCCAATGTTCCTTTCGCATTTGCTCATCTACAAAAGTGATATTGGTTTTTCCCTTCAACTCATCATCTCCCTTTTCTACAATTAATTCCTTCACACCCTCACAATCATCACTCCGTCACTTTGTTAACACATCAGTGTGATCAGCGGCGCCCTTTTCACTACCCGATACTTGAACTCCACGCTTTCTGGAACTGGATTGCATTGCCAGGCAAGACCTTGGCCTTGAAACCAAAACACTAACCATGTTATAAAGTCTCACTTCCTTTTTAAACGTGTCATCGGCCAGAGCGGAACTTCACCGCATCAGATCCCTTACACGCCTCTGTTTCCTTGTTTGCTCCACTATTCTAAAAGCCAAAATATCCAGCGTCCCTTTCAGCTTCCCGTACTGACTACCCTACTTTAGACCCTCTGTTTGAATTCTCTGTACATGCGAGTACCCACCCACCACTACACCATTGAATACTTCAGCCTATAAATAACTTCGGTTTTTGAAACCAAAACTACCAAGTGTCACTACTGTGAGCCACCGGAGGCTGACCGCGACACCGACCCTCCCTACGTCAATGAGTACACACTAGAACTGCTCCTGTTTGCGTCCTCCTCCAGCCTCGACTAAGGCCTCCTCCATCGAAGAAACACCAGTCAGAAGCAAACCGCCCAGCACCCACCAGACCCACTGTTGTTCCTCCTACAATCGCCTTAGGTCGCCACGCTCTCAAGCCTTAACCACGCTGTGTTCACATATGAAACAGTTTTCGAACTCAAGGTAAATGATTTCAGTAAGAAGCTTGCGCATACACCAGTCCATCAGAACGAATGAAATCGGATTTTAATGTGCCAGTAAAACTTGCGACTCAGAAAAAGAGAAGAAAAAGAGTATCGGTCAAGAATGGTATGGAGCTGTTTACATGTGTATTTATAGTTGCGAACCCGTGATATGCAAGGAATTGATAATAGGTAGCTGTACCACTACAGGATAGGTTTGCATTTTATTATAGATTACTGTTACTTTAATTAATAACGCACGAGATGTTTGATAAGAATTCCAGCTGTCGAGGCACGTTCTGATGTTTCAAGGATTGTGACAAATTTAGACAGTACGGTTGTACATATTCATTTGCTGTCTCGAATGGTTATTTCGATTGTGAAAACACACAGAGTTTTCTATTTATTTTTAACCGAGTTTTGCTTTCAATCCATCAAGGATATGTCTCGCATAGGACAGACAAGTTTCTACTCTTCCCTTTTTAATTGGCCAACCCAATTTATGGAATTCAAAGTTCTGGACTTATACAGCTGTAGGCTGTGAGTAGCATGTGCATATATAGACTGTTGTAAATTTCATGTCGGCTAGTTGTTTGATGAATTGTTTGAATTTTCGTCAGCATGTTTGCTCACATCTTATGTAGGTAGTTGAAGTTGATTTGGGCCATACTTAATGTATTTCTTAAGCACGAAGAGTGTAGGAAGAACATGGGTCATTGTACTATTGCATGGTAACTGTAGTTTCTTTTAGAATGAGTTTGTAGTGATATTTTGTTTACTGATTAAAAAGCTAATCATGGTGTAAAAAGGTATTCTGAACCCAATGGGACAAGTTTCGTCGCATTCTGACATCGTATGAAAAAATTTCCTTTATAAAACCAGAAATGAACACACGTTTAAATTTTTCACGATCACCAGATAAATCAAATCACCTCGAAACTGCGAACGTCGACAATAACTTTTCGATACGAACCCAACGGCACTAGTTTCGTCGCATTCTGAGACTGTCGCCCCGGTAGGCTATTTTTAGCGCGTACCGCACTGCCCTTCTGAACACCAAATTTGCCGATAACAAACCATATACCTACCCTGACTATATCCGACGCTACGAATTCACCGGAACTGGTTTCGTGGCCTGATTCGATCGTCTGTTCAAGTTACACTCTAATATCCCTTTATTCAGTTGAATTAATTTAATTGCACTGAACGAGCGTTTACGGCTACCGTGGTCACATACGACATCGGTTTGCCACGCAATTCAACACCGTATAATAATTTAATGATACGGTCCCAATGAAACTGATTTCGTCGAAATCCGAGTCCGTTTGCAAAACGGCTATTTTAACGCGTATATTTTAAATAACGATTTTCCACAGCGACTATTTCAAAATTTGATTTGACCATAACTAACAAATTATAATACGAAATCTAGATTTTTCTCTTTCATATGAAAATTATAATCAATACAGTTCCAACGTGTCTTGTTTCACAGAAATCCAAGTTATAACGAATCCTGTATACTCAGTTGAAGTTCAAAACTCCATATTACGAACTGCCGCGCGTTTTCAAGCTCGTTTTATAATTATATTATAAATTTACGTTCAAACATCGTTTTTAATTAATAATTTCCTATATGTAATTCAATTAAAATTTTAAAACAAAATTTAAATATTCAGACTTCCACGGCCAAAAATCCGGGTCGTTACATTCCTTCCCCCTTAAAATAATTTCGTCCTCGAAATTGCTAAGTAGGGAAAATGCCACGTATCCTATTAACTAGGTTTGAAATTCCTTTTTGTTTTTCCCACTTCTTAACTCTAGTTTAACTGGACCAATTTATTTCAATTAAAATATTCATTTATTCTTACTAACGAAAAAATTTCTGAAAATTTTCTAACCCTTTAAATTCTGAAAAATTTCGGCAGCATCTCCTCTGCATGGCTCAATCGGTACAACCACAACTCGCCTTTCTAGGCCTTCTCCAATCCAAAATAAAATCAAAAAGCCAAGTGGCTTGCCTCATAGGCTCATAAAATCATCAACCCAAACAATATTGTAAACATGTACCTTTTTGTCGAGCATAATTCTATCTCTTGCATTTGCTTCCATTCAATATCTGCTCAGCATATATCATTTCCACTTGGTTTCAAATCAATACAACTTCCAGTTGTCAGATCTCTAATCAACTTCTGATTAGTCTCTTCCATTCTATCAATTCAAATCTGATTTCTATTTAAACCAATCCACTTATTATCCTTGAATCCAATTCAATCCCATTCAACAACATCTAATATATTCAACTTTCTTATTCATAAGTCGAGTTCATATTAATAATTCGAATCTCAACATCTTCTTTATTTACTTCATTCGAAATAATTTCTAATCTAATCCACTTTTAATTTAACTCGACTTAAGTTAAATTTCAGTTCCTTTGGTACCTCTTTACCAATTCATTCTATTCAACTTACACAAGTTAAATTTTAATTCCAGAATTCAAATTCCGGGTTTTATTTCAAATTAATTTGAAATCATATATATATCTCAATTAAAATTTGAATTTCTAAATCATCTTGTCCTTTCCAAACATATTTTCATTCCCAAATTACTTATGGTAGCAATCCATCACTCAGAAACTTGAAAATGAATACCGATAATGTCGCGATCCATTATCAGAATTATTTTCTCGCCACTGAAGTGATTTCAGTGCTTAATTACTTTCAAATCCATTTAAAATCATTCTTATTCAAAAATACTTTAAACTAATGCCATATTACCTTTAAAATACTTCAAGGAATATTTCAAAACTTCCGGGATTTAAATTCAAATTATGGTTTGAATTAAATTTTAGTTCGGCCTATTTGTATATCCTATTCTTATACAAATTCAACTTGGTTTTATACAACCATTTCAATATTTTATAATTTCCTTTTGATTGCAATAACAATCCACACATTCGACAATTTCAGGAAATTATCCCTTTATATCAAAATAACTTTTGGGCAAATTATATCACTTACCCACTTTAAAACAATACTGAGTCGATTTGTTCTGTTCGAGAGTTTAGAAACACCTATCGATACGGTTGTACTTCCTGTATCGACCAGAATTCATAAACCACTCAACAAACCAGTCAACACAATATAAAACAATTTTTATATCGAATTTACAAATACGCGCTCATATATATACACTCAAACTCAATCTAGGGTATTACTAACCCCATCTCTACTGAGTCACGCCACAGAGCCAAGGTAATCACTTAACCTGGCTCTGATACCAAATGAAACGACCCGCAAATCTGTACCCTTTGAGTCGACTAATAACACCACACATACAACTCAAATTGCACAGAAATACGAACCATTATTAGAAAGAAGTTAGAGGATGAGAAATAGAAAGAAAGAAATATTAGAATAGAAGAAAACGAAGATCACAAACTCACAGCGGAACGAATAAATTATATTAGATAACATAACTTTGAAGCACAAATCAGTATTTGTATATACATACCATTATCGGAGCACAACGATTATCCCTGGAACAGTTATAAACACCTGTTTCCAGATACAACATAGTACACAGCGGAAAATATGATAGTCTATAGCTGACAGGTGCAACCTCCTGCTTGAATCTCCTTCAGGTGAATCTGTAAAATCCTGACTACTTGACTGCCCGTACAAATTTGGGCACCCAAGAGTTTAGGGAAAACAAACAAAATAAACTCTGGGTCAGTCATGGGACTGGTGTGAGTAAACTCCAACCATTTGTTTAACTTTCAAAATCCTTTTCAAAAGAAAAGATAATCGTAAGACCAATCCACACATAAACACGGATGGTTTTTACCTTACGATAACCCAAAACACTTTGGAAATCATACATTATCTGATATTATAATAATGTCTAATCACAAGTAATTAAAATCTAGTAGAGCGCTTGCATCTCACGCTCTACATATATAATATACAATCAAACTCGCAGGCACTTATTGGAGATTGGATTCCAACTTGACAAGGTATGGGACCACCTTCCGAACGTGTATCTCTAGAGGCAAATACACTGGGTTCAACAAGAACATCTTGCAACCCGGCCCACACATGACCGACCACTCATTTCGCTTGAGTGTATCGAACGTATACCACCGACGGTTGGGATCAGCAACCGCCTCCCGATAAGGGACAGCATCGATAGATTTAAGAACAAAAGAAATTTCTCTAGATAAGTGATCATACATCCTAATGGGTGCGACCCACATAGCCATGCTGCCTGTCCGATTTTTGTCCTTCCCCGTTTGATGAGGCTCGAGGTCATAACGTATCTTTTGACAGACCACACCTCCATTACTTTGAATGCCACATCGTCATACCCGCCAAATCACAAATTGATTTCACCAAAAATACCACGGGTATACAGCTAAGAGAAACGAATTCCTCCGCCACCAAACGTAAGTACGTTTGAAGAGATCAACTTATGCGATCCATTGGATATACTCTGTCAGACACTCGTCCATACACGTTTGTCCTGGGACTGGACAAACCGAAGGCACTATTCTGTAAACAGGATAGCCCTTGCACTTCACTCCGTCTTCAAGATATTCAGCATACTTGATTCGCAACGCTTATGCCAATACGGAGTGGTTCTCTGGATAATAATCCAACCGGTCTCTCCATATTAGCAACGTTAAAATGGTCAAAACTTTGATAGTCGGTGATTTAACTATCAAATGAAAACATGTCGGTGTGCAAACAATGATATTATTTCCAAAAGGAAGTTCTATCGACCAAACATCATTCAATGTTTATCCCTTTTAGTTCATTCATTCATTTCCCTTCTCATTTTCATTTACATTCCTTATTTAATATATTTAGAAAATATACGCTATTAACATTGGCAAACATTTCCATCTCCTGTCCTCTATATTCAGAAAACATTTCTGACTCTCGTTTGGAAAACGTTTCCAAATCTCCTTCATTGGATTAAACAGATGTTTGAATAAACATCACTATGCCAAATCTCCTTCATTTGGTTTCCACTTAACCACTTTCCACTATCGAACCTTAATCATTTCTTAGTTAAAACGAAGTCAATCAAGTTGGGGTATAATTACCTCTCAGACCTTAACTGAGCAACATTTCTAACTTCGAAATAGACAAGGTTCATCTTTCCAATCTTTTAACACACTTCCTCACGTTGCTCTCGGATTCGATTATGAATCCACTTCCTTTTCAGGAATCACTTGATTATAACAATGATGTTATAATTCCCTGCATCCGAAATATAATAACTTTAATATGACTTTTATTTTCTAACTTGAATATCAGAAAACATTTCCAATATATAATTCCTTTATTGAGAAAACATCTTTTATTCCGGTTAGAAAAACATTTCTAAACCCTTTGAATTTACTGATGTTATAACATCGTTATTATGACTTAAATCATAAATCATTCGTTAATTAACGATATCACTAATCAACCCTTTCTATCATTCACTTTGAAATATTCAGAGCTCCCAACTTTAAACCAAACATTGCTTTCAACAACAGCGTTAAAACCGCTATCTAGCATTATAAAACACTTATCATAACCATAGCATTAAGATTGCTATTAAAACAGTTATTATAACGGCAGCGTTAAAATTGCTATATAGATTTACAACATCTATTATAACACCAGCGCTATGATTGTTGTTTTGAATAAAATACCGTGTGCGGCGCACACGCTTCCGTTGTTCATTTATAATTTCTGTTTGTTTTAAACAATTCAAGTTCATATTTATAACTATACATTCTTCTAACCACTTAATTCGATTTCTATAAATCCCCTTTTTATATATATTTTATTTGCAAAATATTTCCTTGTTTAAACTATTTATTCTTTTAATTTAAAGCATTTGGAAATCTTTCTTTAAACTTCCCTCTGTAATTTGCTAAATTCAAATCCATTTCCAAATATTGGTTTCAAAACCGATACTCACTTTCAAATATACATTCATGTTTGAACTCACCTTTCTTATTTATCCAATGGTTAATGATCCACTTCATTTATATCTTTATTTATAACATTTTTCTTGGTTTATCCAATAGAATAGGTCTCCATTTGCAACTCAATGAAAAGAAATTGTTTCTAATTTGGAAATAAATTCTACTTTTAAATTCTAATTTCTTTTTCACATTCGATGATATTTTACGGTATCTAAAATACCAGGTTCCTAAGGCCAGGGTAAATCAAACACACAAATTCAACCATGGATAATGTAGCATAACATATATCACTATTAAATAAAACAATAAATAAAATATTGAGGGATCCAGTTGGATCCCTCCAACCTGTTTCCCTGCATCCACAGATGTTAGTAACATAAAAAATATCGCATAAATGGAAAATCAATCAACGATGTGATTATATCAACCAATTTATCAACTATTCAACCAAGCAACCATTTCACATTATAAAATAATTTTTAAACGAGTGAGTTTACTCACCTTGGTTCGCAGCTGACGGTTCTGTTTCCGGTTTTATTTAAAATCAAACAGACAGTTTGATTTTTCCTTGAAATTTTAGTAGCTCAGTCCTTAGCGAAATCAGTTCCACGACAAAGATCTCATCGTTACGATTCTAATGAATCTGGTTTTGTATGATTCCGTTTATGGTTAAGATCGTACCCCAAGCCCAATGTTCCTTTCGCATTTGCTCATCTACAAAAGTGATATTGGTTTTTCCCTTCAACTCATCATCTCCCTTTTCTACAATTAATTCCTTCACACCCTCACAATCATCACTCCGTCACTTTGTTAACACATCAGTGTGATCAGCGGCGCCCTTTTCACTACCCGATACTTGAACTCCACGCTTTCTGGAACTGGATTGCATTGCCAGGCAAGACCTTGGCCTTGAAACCAAAACACTAACCATGTTATAAAGTCTCACTTCCTTTTTAAACGTGTCATCGGCCAGAGCGGAACTTCACCGCATCAGATCCCTTACACGCCTCTGTTTCCTTGTTTGCTCCACTATTCTAAAAGCCAAAATATCCAGCGTCCCTTTCAGCTTCCCGTACTGACTACCCTACTTTAGACCCTCTGTTTGAATTCTCTGTACATGCGAGTACCCACCCACCACTACACCATTGAATACTTCAGCCTATAAATAACTTCGGTTTTTGAAACCAAAACTACCAAGTGTCACTACTGTGAGCCACCGGAGGCTGACCGCGACACCGACCCTCCCTACGTCAATGAGTACACACTAGAACTGCTCCTGTTTGCGTCCTCCTCCAGCCTCGACTAAGGCCTCCTCCATCGAAGAAACACCAGTCAGAAGCAAACCGCCCAGCACCCACCAGACCCACTGTTGTTCCTCCTACAATCGCCTTAGGTCGCCACGCTCTCAAGCCTTAACCACGCTGTGTTCACATATGAAACAGTTTTCGAACTCAAGGTAAATGATTTCAGTAAGAAGCTTGCGCATACACCAGTCCATCAGAACGAATGAAATCGGATTTTAATGTGCCAGTAAAACTTGCGACTCAGAAAAAGAGAAGAAAAAGAGTATCGGTCAAGAATGGTATGGAGCTGTTTACATGTGTATTTATAGTTGCGAACCCGTGATATGCAAGGAATTGATAATAGGTAGCTGTACCACTACAGGATAGGTTTGCATTTTATTATAGATTACTGTTACTTTAATTAATAACGCACGAGATGTTTGATAAGAATTCCAGCTGTCGAGGCACGTTCTGATGTTTCAAGGATTGTGACAAATTTAGACAGTACGGTTGTACATATTCATTTGCTGTCTCGAATGGTTATTTCGATTGTGAAAACACACAGAGTTTTCTATTTATTTTTAACCGAGTTTTGCTTTCAATCCATCAAGGATATGTCTCGCATAGGACAGACAAGTTTCTACTCTTCCCTTTTTAATTGGCCAACCCAATTTATGGAATTCAAAGTTCTGGACTTATACAGCTGTAGGCTGTGAGTAGCATGTGCATATATAGACTGTTGTAAATTTCATGTCGGCTAGTTGTTTGATGAATTGTTTGAATTTTCGTCAGCATGTTTGCTCACATCTTATGTAGGTAGTTGAAGTTGATTTGGGCCATACTTAATGTATTTCTTAAGCACGAAGAGTGTAGGAAGAACATGGGTCATTGTACTATTGCATGGTAACTGTAGTTTCTTTTAGAATGAGTTTGTAGTGATATTTTGTTTACTGATTAAAAAGCTAATCATGGTGTAAAAAGGTATTCTGAACCCAATGGGACAAGTTTCGTCGCATTCTGACATCGTATGAAAAAATTTCCTTTATAAAACCAGAAATGAACACACGTTTAAATTTTTCACGATCACCAGATAAATCAAATCACCTCGAAACTGCGAACGTCGACAATAACTTTTCGATACGAACCCAACGGCACTAGTTTCGTCGCATTCTGAGACTGTCGCCCCGGTAGGCTATTTTTAGCGCGTACCGCACTGCCCTTCTGAACACCAAATTTGCCGATAACAAACCATATACCTACCCTGACTATATCCGACGCTACGAATTCACCGGAACTGGTTTCGTGGCCTGATTCGATCGTCTGTTCAAGTTACACTCTAATATCCTTTTATTCAGTTGAATTAATTTAATTGCACTGAACGAGCGTTTACGGCTACCGTGGTCACATACGACATCGGTTTGCCACGCAATTCAACACCGTATAATAATTTAATGATACGGTCCCAATGAAACTGATTTCGTCGAAATCCGAGTCCGTTTGCAAAACGGCTATTTTAACGCGTATATTTTAAATAACGATTTTCCACAGCGACTATTTCAAAATTTGATTTGACCATAACTAACAAATTATAATACGAAATCTAGATTTTTCTCTTTCATATGAAAATTATAATCAATACAGTTCCAACGTGTCTTGTTTCACAGAAATCCAAGTTATAACGAATCCTGTATACTCAGTTGAAGTTCAAAACTCCATATTACGAACTGCCGCGCGTTTTCAAGCTCGTTTTATAATTATATTATAAATTTACGTTCAAACATCGTTTTTAATTAATAATTTCCTATATGTAATTCAATTAAAATTTTAAAACAAAATTTAAATATTCAGACTTCCACGGCCAAAAATCCGGGTCGTTACATAGAGTTCGAGCTCAGCGATTCATTCGCTCCCCGATCCTTTAGCGGGAAAGGAGCTCTTTCTCAGCGCTCAATCGGAGACGCCTTTATACTCTCTCTCTCTGGAGAGTTAGAGTTCGAACCCAGCGATTTATTTGCTCCCCACACTCGTCTCAGGTTTACATTTTAATCCAAGCTCCGAGGATAAAAACTAGTCGGACAAGCAGCTAGAGCGTTTACCAAGGCTTTTGGGTTCTTCTGATTAGTTTACGATAGGAACCGTCAGCGCTGGACTTCGGGTACCTGCAATATTCACACTGATTTTTCATAGGCAAATAAATAAAGATGCAGTAAAGGTAAATGACACGCAGTATTTTTATAGTGGTTCGGTCGAATCGTGACCTACGTCCACTTTATAACCTCTTGCTTTAAGAAATCAGACTGTTCTAGGCAAGTCATGCCCTGTACATAGTTTTTTTTTTTTTTTTAACAAAAGAATAGATTTGAAACTTCTCATGTTAGATATGGCCGTAGATGTTGGGCATTCCACACTCTGGGGATCTCCTTTCCATCTACAGTTGCCAGCTTGAAGGTTCCGTTATCAAGCTTGCTGAGAATAGAATACGGTCCTTCCCACTTCGCTCCCATATGAGTTGGGGGTGGAAAGACACATTTCAGAACCAAGTCTCCGGGTTCCAAGGTTCGGGCTCGGACCTTTTTGTTGTAGTATTGGGCGACCTGTTGTTTGCATCTCAGAGCACGCAGGTCGGCTTCATCCCTTTTTTCTTCGATCATATCCAGGGACTCAAGAAGCAATTCGTTATTGGACATTGGATCATAATAGGTCACCCGATGAGAAGGTACCTTTATCTCAATCGGGATGACTGCTTCTGTTCCAAAAGCAAGGGAGAACGGGGTATGTCCTGTAGCTGATTTATATGTCGTCCTGTAGGCCCATAGCGCCAAGGGCAATTCGTCAGCCCACATGGCTCTAGCCCACTTCATTCTTCTTTTCAGGATGGACTTAATTACTTTATTTACAGCTTCAACTTGCCCGTTCGATTGCGGGTGTGCCACAGATGTGTATCGATTCTCGATGTGGTATTTCTGGCAGAAGTTTCTGAATTCAGCACTATCAAATTGAGTTCCGTTGTCGGTTATCACAATTTTTGGAATCCCGAATCGACAGATGATGTTTCTCACGATGAAGTTGATTACTCGTTTAGTTGTGATTGTAGTTAGTGGTTCTGCCTCGACCCACTTAGTGAAATAATCCACAGCCACAATGGCGAACTTGGCTCCACCCCTTGCTATGGGGAGACTTCCGATGATATCAATTCCCCACATAGCAAATGGCCACGGGCTCATCATTGTTTTTAACTGGCTTGGAGGCGCTCTGGGTATCTTTGAAAATCTCTGGCATGCATCACATCGTCGTGCATATCTTACTGCATCCTTGTTTATGGTAGGCCAGAAGTAACCATGCCGTAATATCTTTTTTACCAAGGTTTGCCCCCCGGTATGGTCGCCACATTCTCCTTCGTGGACTTCTTGCAGCACACGTTTGACGTCGTCGTGGGCTATACACCGAAGGAGGGGCATTGAATACCCTTGTCTATAAAGGACTCCGCCTTGCAGTACGTATCGGGCGGCTTTACGAATCACTTTTCGCCTCTCGCTTTTTCTGGCAGGAAGCGCTCCATTCATTAGGAAATCCTTTATAGGGGTCATCCACGATTCCTTTTCTGGTTCCGTCTCAAGTACTAGGTCGATTTCCATCTGATCAATGCTGGGAGACCGAAGTACTTCAACGGGGGCTAGCCCTATCACTTCAGGATCGTTAGAACTAGCCATCTTTGCCAACCTGTCTGCTTGCTGATTTTCTGACCGCGGAATATGAGATATGCTGTAGTGATCAAACTCATTCAGCAGCTCTCTTACTTTCTTTAAGTATAGAATCAATCTCGCACTCTTAGCTTGGAATCTCCCAGTAACTTGGTTTACGACTAACTTGGAATCGCAGAAGATGTTCAGTTTCGTGACTTCTAGCACCTTTGCAATCTTTAGTCCGGCTATCAGAGCTTCATATTCAGAATCGTTGTTAGTGGCCTGAAACTCCATTCGGATGGCATAAGTTATCAATCGTTTCTCGGGGGTTTCAAGCACTATTCCGGCGCCAGATCTTTCGTTATTTTTAGCACCATCAGTATATAATCTCCAGACATCAGGGTCGAAAAGTAATTTCGAGGGTTCCACTTCTTCGTCTGCTATGTCTTCTTCAGGAACTGTGAATTCTGCTATGAAGTCAGCTATCGCTTGCCCTCGAATTGATCGTCTGGGCTGAAAGTTCAAGTCGAATTGACTTAACTCAATATTCCATTTGAGTAATCTTCCAGACGCCTCCGGTTTCTGTAGAACTTGCTTGAGTGGGTGATCAGTATATATGATAATAGGATGTGCTTGAAAGTAGTGCCGAAGTTTTCTGGAGGCAATCAGTAAACTATACGCCAGTTTTTCTATCCGTGGATAATTACGTTCTGCCGCTGTTAATTTTTTACTTACGTAATACACAGGCCTTTGGACCTTCTCCTCTTCCCTTACCAATGCTGAGCTGACTGCATGAGATGATACTGCCAAATATACGAATAAATCCTCGTGGTCTATTGGTTTAGATAGAATTGGAGGTTTCTCCAAGTGTCTAAGCAGGTTCTGAAACGCTTCCACGCAGTCAGGTGTCCATTTAAAGTGGCGTTTTCCCCGCTTTATTAATTCGAAGAATGGGATGCACTTATCCGTAGCCCTGGAGATAAATCTGCTTAGTGCGGCCACTTTTCCAGCAAGGCTTCGCACGTCCTTAATTTGCCTAGGTTCCTGAATGTTCCTGATTGCCGCGATCTGGTCCGGATTAATCTCGATACCGCGCGAACTGACAATGAATCCTAAGAATTTTCCAGAGGCAACACCGAATGAACATTTGGTGGGATTGAGTTTCATCCCATACTTTCGAAGAATGCCGAACATCTCTGCCAAGTTAGTAGTGTGTTGAAAGGATTGCTTGGACTTAACCAACATATCGTCGACGTATACTTCCATCGTTTTCCCGATTTGGTTATAAAACATTCTGTTGACCAAACGTTGGTACGTAGCGCCTGCATTCTTCAAGCCAAAGGGCATCACTACGTAACAATATAATCCCAGATCAGTGATAAAGCTAGTATGCTCTTGGTCCGGAACATGCATTGGAATCTGATTGTATCCTGAATAAGCATCCATGAATGAAAGAAGCTCGTGACCTGCCGTTGAGTCTACCAACTGGTCAATTCGAGGTAAAGGAAAACTATCTTTGGGACAAGCTTTATTTAAATCCGAGAAATCGATACACGTTCGCCACTTCCCGTTGGCCTTCTTTACCAGGACTGGGTTCGAAATCCAATCTGGGTAAGCTGAATCTCTGATAAATCCATTGCTCTTTAGTTTCCCAACCTCTTCTTTCAAGGCAGCGGACCTCTCCGGGCCCAGCACTCGCCTTTTTTGCTTCACCGGAGGATGTTTGGGATTAACGCTCAAAGAATGACTCATGATTGATGGGGATATCCCGCACATGTCCGCATGGGTCCAAGCGAATACATCCAAGTTGTTCTTTAAGAAAGTCGTCAATTCTTCGGTAAGAGTCGGACTTAACTGGGATCCAATCTTAAGGACCTTCTCCGGATCACTGTCATCGATTGGCACATCCACAGTTGCTTCGTTGGGAGTTGCCGTTCTGCCCCCGGGTTCTTGATCCTCTCTGGGATCTATATCCTCGGGCGTCACTCTAGGCAACTCTCCAACAATTATCTTCTTTGATTGCTATAAGGTTTCCGCCCCCAAAGGGGGAGGAATGCATTTAGTTTCGATATCCCCGCCGTTGCGAAGCAACTTTAATTCGGTAACATAGCATGCTCGCGCAGCAACTTGATCCCCTCTGACGATACCAACGCCGGCTTCTGTGGGGAACTTCAATAGCAAGCACCAGGGGGCTATATAGGCTCTGAATTTTGCGAGGGCCGGCCGGCCCAAGAAGGCATTGTATGGCGATTCGACATCCAAAACCACAAAAGGAAGGATTCTCACTCTCTGGCGTTCTCCTTCCCCGAGTGTAACTGGCAATTCTACGTAACCCATAGGTGCGGTGGATGCTCCGTTGAATCCACGAATCCATCCTTGGCAGGGCTTCAAGTCTTTTGTCTCAAGATTCATCTGGTCAAAGGCTTTTTTGAAAAGGATATTAACGGAACTCCCGTTGTCCACCAGTACCTTATGAACAGTGGCTGGCCCAATGGGTATTGTGATTACAAGTGGATCTTCAGTTGGAGCATAGACCCCAATGCTTTCTCGCTCTCGGAAAACAACATCATCAGTCATCATCTTTTGCTGCTTCACCGGAACACTGTCCTCGGGGTTGCTACATTCCCCCATTTCGAGGTGTTGTTTGGCTGCGTTGACATATTGATCTAAAGCTTTGGAACTGTGCCCAGCAAGGTAGAGTCCACCGATCACGGTGTTGATTATAATATTCTTTCCCTTTTGCTGAGCAGTTGGCCTAGCAGCAAGTTGATTTTGATTCTGATTCGGGGCTTGTACTGCTTGCCCCCTGTCCCTAGGTGCTACTCTGTATTCGTCTAGCTTCCCTTCTCGAAGCAACCTTTCGACTACGTCCCTCAGGTGACGGCATTCATTCGTCGAATGGCCGTGAATTTGATGAAAGAGGCAAAACTTCCCTGTCTCACGCTCTTTTTCCGTCGACTCTCTAGGAGGCGGCTTCTTATTCTGGAGGACTTCATATGCATCCATGAAGATATTTTCCAGAGTATCATTTATGGGTGTATAACTCTCAAAGGCCCTGGGACGAGTCCTTCTCTGGGAATCGTTCCCTCGGCCCCTCTTCCGGCTGTTGCCATTAGCATTGTTATTGTTGTTACCCGGCCGGCGACCATCCTGGTTCTGATTTCCGACGTTAACCTCAACTTTCCCCGAGTTGTCTCCAGTCTGTTTGATGGCGACATTGCTCTGAACTTCTTCCTTATCATTTGTTTTAAGCTTTCGGTTCGCGTACACCTCTTCCCGGCGTAGATGTACATTGGCTTTCTCATAGAATAATTCTCTGGTGTGGGGTGGTTTGCCTGCCAGGTACCTCCCGAATTCAGTATCCTTATCCACTCCATCAATTAGTGCTGCGACAATGGTCGTCTCATGAGGATCTTTGACCTCAGTGGCTGCCAAATTGAAACGATCCAGGTACATCTTTAGACTTTCGCCCGGTCGCTGTTTGACAAGAAATAGATCGATCACGCTTTTCGTCTTCTGTGCGTAGATACGAAATTGCTCTACGAACTTCTCGCTTAGTTCCCTGAAGCTGGAAATCGATCTTGCCAGCAGGCGAGTAAACCATAGCAAAGCCACGTCTTCCAGGAATATGGGAAACGCTTTACACTTAACTGCATCGGAGGCGGCGGCAGCAGTCATCGACCAAGAGTATCTCATCAGGTGTTGAACAGGATCAGATCTTCCTGCATATCGGTTCATCTGCGGCATGTTGAAACGCCTTGGAAAAGTTGCATCCAAAATATCGTCAGTAAAAGGAGTATGACTACGTTCAATCCCCCAATCCTCGTTCCGCTGTCCACGGCTGTCGGCCAAAATCTGGTGAACCATGGCTGCAACGTTTGCACTAGTCAAAGGAGGCTCAGGATCAGTGCCTCTGGCCCGACGAGGCTCTCTGATCTCTCTTCGGGGAGCAGCCACAAAATCTGGGGCTTGGACGGGGCCTCGCTGCCCCCCGTTATCATGAGTATGGGTACAGCGACGAGGCTGAGGTGGTCTGTCATGCACAGGACTGTTCATGCCTCGAGTCCTGAGGGTCGTTGCTTGACCGTCCGTATTACGGTTTGCGGGCCTTGCCCCTAGTTCTTCTTCTTCTTGTGAGGGCAGGGTCCCGAACCGAAGCTGTTCTATGTTTTCGGCTCTTTCATACGGTCGCCGCGGAGGTCTCGGCGATTCTTCAGATGAAGAGGAATATGCTGGAGTGAGTGGACGAACTGGCGATGTTCTTTGCCTTGTTAACTCATCAAGTCTTCTATCCATAGCCGTCAGGTTTTGCCGTAGGATCGAATTTTCCTGCCTTTGGGCGGCTAACTCATCAAATAACCTATCCCACATTTCGAAAAAACGGGAAAGATCCCCTTCAGTAACAGGAGCAGTAGGATCATAATGGTCATCATCACCCTCTCTTATGGGCATAGTGCTCGGACCGGGTCGAGCAGAGGTTCCAGGACGATAGGAGTGGATCATGGGTTCTTTTCCAGGTCGAGTTGTGTTCTGACCATCAGTCTGGGTAGCTGCGGTTCGTGGAGGTCGGTTCGCTGCGCCCCCCTGGGATCGACTCGCGGTCATGGTGCGTGGAGGCTGCGAGGCGTTGCCTCGGGATCGAGTAACAACCCCTTCCGTAGCGCGGATCGTCTCATCTTCATCGACTCGGAACGAGGCGTTTTCATCGGATCGGATCGCCCCCTGCGCTCCGCGATCCAGAACCTCTTCGTTGCCCAGTTCGTGCACACTCTCCTCGATCGTCTCGTTGATCTGCGAAACTTTAGATCTTTTTCCAGCCATGATATCCGAATTGCTGGAATCTTCAAGAAAATGAATGACGAAACTTTAAGGCTGAGGTTCTCAGTGAAAGCACCAAAAATGTTAGATCAAAATTTGGACCTAACACCCAAATTGTTATAAACTATAGAGAATTCTAAATGAGGAATAAGGAAAAAGAAAAGAACACTCAGAATTTATAGTGGTTCGGCGTTAACGAGCCTACGTCCACTTTATATCTTATTGATTATGCTTTAAAAGCTAGTACAACAGTGATTTCTCTCAATATTCCAGTGGTTTGATAACAATGGCGGACTCAGTATTCACTATTGCCAAAAGGCCCCCGAAAAATGCCAAGCTCTGGGCTATTTATAGCTGATTTTGTCGGACGGATCGCGGACACGTGGCACGAATCCCGAGATTTTCGGATCGCATCGCCACCATTGGAGAAACAGTCAAACTAGCCGTTGTGAACAGGTGTCGCCAGATCCATGCGATTCGGATCGCTGAAGACCAGCTCGTGGTTGAACGGGTCAGTGGGTTCGGTTCGTTGCAGGGGATCGGATCGCCTAGAGGTGGCGTTCGTCGACGAGACGAGAGCGATCCGTTCCCTGGGCGAGTCGATAGAGTGCGATCCATTCCTGGGCGAGACGATGTCGTGCGATCCAAGCGGGGCGAGACGATGGCGTGCGATCCAAGCGGGGCGACACGATGGCGTGCGATCCATTCTTCCACTTTCCTGGAGGACTTGGTTTCCTGATTTCCTTTCACGAATGATCCTGGATGGCTTGGTCGAAAAAGCAAGCCAACACATATTGATGTATGTGTAATTCTAAATAAGGAAATATAAATGTGAGCTGCAACCTATGTGAATATTCAACTTGTATTGAGTTATGCTTGCGGCATTGTTTCCAATTTTGATCTTATTTGGTTTATGCTTGTTATACATAGTTATTTCTATTATTAGATAACTAATAGAGTAAATGTCTGATTTTACTGGGCTTGGAGTTCATGATGCAAGCCATGTAATTTGATTTTATATAGGCCATGGAGAATTTACCCATTTAAATTGAAACGTTCAAAACTCACTATATCGAAATGTTCGGAACAATTTATATTGATATGTATATAAATAACACTATATATAGGTATGCTAAATGTTCATAACAATGAATTTAAGTTGGCTTGTATGTTTCATATAATTTTAATTAAATGGAACTTATATTGTTAATATACATATATATTTTGTATATGTAAATGACTATAATATTGTTTGCCAATACGAATTATAAATTCCCTTTAAAAGCAAATTTTGTTATATTAAGCGATGGTGACGTCTTCCAATAATATACTCATCACTGTCCAAAATCACTGGATGTAACTAACGCCAAAGCGTTGTGCACCTTTTATTTTGGTTATATGCGATGGAGTAAATGTGGTGCTCCAACCTATTATTGGGTCTGACTTAACTAGCCTGCATAATACGATTATGGCCTTAGAGACAAAAGCATGAATTATTCTACATTCTGAGCAAATGAATAATACTGAACAAAATGTTCAACATGCGATCCAAGAATTATATAGAAAATATAATTGACATAAGATGTCTACCTAAAATGTTGTGTTTTGAGTTTAGCCAATGCTGGGTCAAGGCATGACTAGATATGGATCTTGGAACACCATTATATGTATATAATGATTTACATATATAAACAGAGGGATGTTAATTTGAGTGGGAGGATATTTTAGTTTAAATTATACATTAATATAAATATAAATTTTGATTGTCAAAATTTTGTATTTATATTAAATAAATTTTATAGAATCAGTTATTATTCATTATCTACTGTAGATATTAAATAACAAATAACTCTGATAATTTAAATTAGTCCTTAAGAAGGATAAACTGAATTAAATCGAATTTCTTGACTAACATTGAGATTTGAGGATTGTCCTCAAACAAATTAAACGTAATTGTTTTAGAAATAAAGAGAGGATCTACAATGAGTAAAAGTATGAG
Source organism: Allium sativum (assembly GCA_030737875.1). Taxonomy (NCBI): domain Eukaryota; kingdom Viridiplantae; phylum Streptophyta; class Magnoliopsida; order Asparagales; family Amaryllidaceae; genus Allium; species Allium sativum. Next base: position 621,033,691 of record CM060912.1, read on the forward strand.
TTCAACCGATTAAGATATAAATATTATAAAATCTACTTATACATCTCTAGTATTAGATACTACATATGAATCATATAAATGTATGTGAATTTACCGAAAGTGCAATGTAAGTAGTAATTTGATTAAAAATGATAAGTGGACTTACGACTGGAAATGAAGCAAATGTTGTTGGATTATCCACATGAAGTTGATTCTTGTTGTATATACTGGCTTAATTGAACAAATATAATAATTATTATTATGAAATTTCACTTAAAATAAATGTTATAATAGATCTTGTTTAGACAAGTTTAAATTTCATTTGTAATAAAAGAATTTTTTTTTTCATTCTATTTAAATGAAATATCATATGAAATTTCACAAATAATGATATTTGTAAATCCTTAACTATAATATACTTAACATTAATATTGAGTGGATTAAATTTGATGATTTAAATCCAATATACCTTTAGTATTACCAGTTAGCCCAGTAAACAAGAAAGTATTTCAAAACTCCATAATGATGGAATTTTAAAATCTTTTGATTTCAAATTATATGAAAAATGCAAATCTTGTTTATTAGGCAAAATAACTAAATCACCTATCACTTGACGCAGTGAATGGGTAAATAAGTATTGGGTCTCGTACATAATGATGTATCTGGAGTAATGAATACATAAGCTAGAGGCAGGTTTTATTACTTCATTATATTTACTGATCATGTCATTAAATACTGATATGTGTATCTTATGAAACACAAATTAGAATCCTTTGAAAAGTTCAAAGAATTCAAAAATGAAGTTCAAAACCAATTTTGATAGAAAAATAAATTCTCTTAGAATGGATTAAAGAGAATATTTAAGCCAGTTATTTAATGACTATTCAGATAAGTTTGAAATTGTTTCACAACTCACTCCATCTAGAACACCATATTGAAATGGTGTGTCTGAAAGGAGTAATCACACCTTATAAGATATGGTACGACCAAGATAAATCATATAGATCTTCCAACAGATTAAATTTAGAACAATTGTATTAAATCCCACTAAAATGATCTAAAGATACTATATAAGATATGGACTAGGAAATGTCCTAGTGTGTCTAATACGATGATTTGAGATGTAAAGACGTTTATTAAACGTCCTTCCTCTGATAAGACCGGACCTAAATCAAATAACTATTTTGTGGATATAAATTCTCTGAGAATAAAATGCTTATTGCTCGATTTGGTATCCTTCTGAAGAAGAATCAGTCTCTATGGGAATAAAACAGATTTCAAAATGTCTCGGAAACCACAAAATACCATTGAATCTTGTATAGACAAGAAACTGAGTGGGAGTGACACAATAATTCTGATGTTATTTGATAACACATTAATTATTGTGAATAATGTTAGTTTAAAAACAAGAAATAATGCTGATTCTAAGAAGGAAAATGTTTGGATTAAGAAGTTCATGATTGAACACAATTTATTGTTGATCGAATGATGTACTTTGCGATAACAAAATGGCTGTTGCTCAGGCCAAAGACATTAAACTCATCATCAATCCAAACATATATTTAAAAAAAATATAATTCTTATGTGAAGTTGTTCACAGAAGAAATAAACATATCTGCAAAGTTACCAAAGTTGTAATGTTGCAGACCTACAGAATTAAACTCTTTCGCAGCAGAAGTTTAATAGTCACACTAGTTTCATAAGTATATGATACATAAATGATTGACTCTAGTGCAAGTGGGAGATTGTTAGAGTTTATGCCCTAGAGGCAATCTATTTGATGTGATAGATAACGATGTTGTTGTTATTATTTTATTTGGAATAAAATAATATTCTATTCTATTATATTTACTATGTAATATAAATATTAATATAATAGAAGTCCTTAGAATTATAATACGGAATTATATAATTCGAGTAAGACTTGAATTTGAGATTATATAATTTGATAAGTATTATAATTCTTAAATGTCCCTAGTCGAGTTTTATTGTTTATATAGGACAACAATAAAGCATTGAGACTGGTATGTTGGTTGACTGATGATCACATCTCATTGATCATTAATATCGTGATATTAAAGTCAAGACATAAATACGTGTTGGAGAATAGCGTATTGGGCTGACCCACCGTGAGATAACTACATGGAATATAATTAATAGTATCATAAGTTATTCTCATAGTGATAGTGATGTAATGGTCCTCAGACCTGAAATCATTATAATTTTATTTGAGGATATCTGTGTTTTGATATCATCTAAAGTTATTCGTAACAGAATAACGATAACGGTGATTATTAGTACATCTCGAATCGAATGAAAATTATGAATGATCTAGATCGAATTTAACCCTATGATATATTCGTAGTGATATCCATGGGCCTCTTGATTGAGTGAGACTGTGAAATGCATGGCCATGCTCAAATATTGATTTGTTTTAAAATGTCTACTCATCGATCAAGAAAAACGGATTAAATTATAAAGAGGATGATACAATCCATGTCTCGAGTTTAATCCTGGATATATTGGTTAAAAGGATTATATTACATTGATACACTGATCACAGAAGGAAGTATCGAATCACTGATCTTATTATAACTTGGGTAGCAGCGATGTATTGTTAGATGCCAATCACTGTTTATAATTTAAATATGATTTAAATTATTGCCAACGTTATAATAACCTATAGGGTCACACGAATATAAAGTAATAAAAGGGAAAACATTCATTGGACAAGTAAAATATCAAATTCATCGATATTTTATTTAGTGTTGAATTAGTATATCGGTTGGTTTCCTAGTTTTGTGTACATGTTCAATTTTAAAAGGAAATCGTTCCTTTTATATACATGACACGTGAACCATTTTAAACCGGGTATCAGATCAAAAAGGATGACCACCGAAAACCCTAGTTCAATCCAAGAATGGCGGCTAGCACCGAACCCTTTTCTTTCCAATTTCTGATTCGATCAAAACAATGGAATGTGTTCTCGTGGATACCGATAGAGGTGCGGCATGTGACGTACTAAAGGATTCGATCGGTTACCATCTTCAATTCAGACTCATGAATTCAACAGCAAGATCTAGTATGATTTCAATTTCGATTTACTTTTAATTGCAAGATCCTGTTTAAATAGATTAGATTTATATATCTAGGGTTTCGATTTGATCGATAATTCCCAATAGGTAATCAGTTATCAAGCGTAGACCATCCTAATCGATATCGACATCTCCCAAGCAAAAGCTTCAAAGGCCTAAACCAACATTAGACAGACACCTAAGAGATATCTCCTCCGACATCGAATAATCTACACAAGATGATACAAGCAAAACAATCAACATCCATGACTCTGACTGTCACCGCCAATCCTACTTTGAAACCATTACCAATCGTATGACTGGCCCTATCGTCATGCCATTGTTCAAGGGCTAATGGTAATTCCGATTCTAGAAAAAACTCCATACGCCTTTCATTGCTATGTATCTAGGCCTTTCATCGCTATCCAAGGTACTCGACTAATCATCTAGTCTTTTAGTCATCCCTATTATACTCCTTCTTTGGGTCTGCTAGAACTTACGATAACGATAATTCCTCGGCCTTCTTTATCTCTAGACATCATCATTGCCGACCATTAAAAAGCTCAAATCATCTTGAGCAGCCATTATCCACGAGCTCAAAACATCTTTAGTTGTCTTCCCATTCGTTTCATTTTGACGATTAACGAACAATTCACAACACTTTGAACATTCCTGCTTGAACTCACGCCAAGCTAAATTCATCACCAAACCAAAAATCATCATCATTTGTTCAATATAGTCGGGCTATATTCTGCCCAATAGTCAGGTCATCGAACGGCCTAACTTTGATCACACCTAACGACATAACTCACCAGGTCGTTCCAAAAACCCAACCCATATTTCCTTCAAACGACCCGACCCAATCGAAGGACCTAACTCCTGGCGACCTGACAAAGTTCCAATGACTTGAACAAGCTACACAGCAGACCAACCTGCCTTGCTTCAATATACAAACGACCCACCAAGAGCGACCCCGATCCATGGAAGCCAACAACTTGTCTTCACATTGCACTTACACCATTATAGCCAACCCACTTCGGACGACCCATGCACAATTCCTTGATCCAACTATCTTCGACCCACTTGACTTGGAGCGACCCAACCAAGGATGCCTCGACCCAGCTTCGGACAACCTGACTTCAACGACCTGCCCATGTCTTAGAGCATAAGCCATGCAACCCATCCAAAAATGACTCAACTCTCTATTTGACCAATCTACCTCTAATTTCAACCAATCCATCATCAAACGACAACACAAATGTAACTAACTCATCCAAATCATCCAATTTAACCATTTATGAAATCATTAACAACACTTAAACGACAATTATTCATCATACAACCATATGCAACTCACTAAATCATGATAAATCAATGAATATACAAAATGGTTGATCTAAACTTATATAATCATATGAATTAACATAAGAACTACCGATTTTAGTTGCTAGATGTAATGGCGCGTTTTGTAAGGTATAATAATTAAGTTATTTAATTATTTAAATAACGAATATATTAAATAAACGATAGTTGAACGTATAATTTATAATATAATTATAATCGAGCTCGAAATGGCGCGGCAGTTCGCTATTTGGCGAGTTGAACTTCAACTGAATGTACAGGATTCGTTTTAAGCCGGATTTCTGTGAAACAAGAAACGTGTGGAGCTGGTGGAGTATATCTTTCTAGTGGAAGAGAAAAATCGGGATTTCGTCGAGTAGATTTTGAGTTATGTCCAAATCAAATTTCAGAAAAGTCGCTGTGGAATTCCTTTATAATTTGCGACGCTTTATATACGTTATAAATCGATTTTTCGATACGAACTGAATATCGGGATAATCTGGAGTCTGGAAATCAAGTCATAAAATCTGAGGTGATATTCTGGAGCTGGACGACATTGTATATGGATATATACGATAATATTAATTTATTAATATTTAATTTAATAATATTTAAATATATTTATATATTTAAATGGGTCATCCAGAGCTTTAAAAATACGCAGTTTGAGCAGACGAAGTCAGAATTCGACGAAACTAATTTTGTTGGATCCGGAATGTCGAATACTTGTTAGAGTACCAGTTTGGTGATTTTTGGATATCATATATGGCCGTATGTGATTTTTGACTGAGAAACAGACGAGGATATGCAGTTTGAACATACAGAGTCGGAATTCGACGAAACCAGTTTCGTTGGGACCGTAATGTCGAACTCTAGCTACATGTCCAGTTTGGTGATTTTTAGGCATCGTATGTAATCGCTGGGATTTTTAGAAGGCAAATACAAGAAGAAAATCGAATAAATAAAATAAATAAATAAATATCCTAACAAAAGAGTGGACCAAACAAAGGCCACACCTTGCTTTGTTTCAACCACCAGTTCTGTGTGGGTTCAAACTGATAGATGTGGAAGCAACAAATCCATTCAAACTAAATATAAATCCTATAAGTAATCCTCTAAAAACAAACACTTCTCTGGTTTTACAACATAAAACCGAGCCGCCATTTTGGTTAATCTTCAGGGAATTTAATCTCACAAATTACTCAATAAAATCGTGCATTCTGGGATCCGTTGTGATCGCCTAACCGCGAGCTTCCTGCTGGTGATCTTCGTTTGGGCTACGACGGAATTCAGGGGAGCTCCATTTTCGAACAACCGTACTAGGGCTGAAGGTGGCCATCGATGCGATAGGGATTGGGTCATCTTGCTGTGGTCAGTGGGTTTCTCGAGAGGAGGCGCAGCTGGTGGCGTTGACGGGAAGATCTCCGGCGCTGGGTTGTGAAAAGCGATGGCGAAAGTTGAACGAAGAGGCAGCAGGTCGGTTTCGAGGTGGGAGTGTCGAACTGGGGTTTGAGGGTGTTGTCGAGTAGGGCTTGCGAAGAGGAAGGGAACGATAGTGGCGGCGCTGGGAACAGATGATCGGAGAAGTGTTGGTGCTTGGTCAACGATGGGTCAACGGGGATGAAAAGGGGATCGGGTTTCACTGTGTTGATTTGGGAAGAAGAAACAAACGGGCTGGTTTTATTGGAAGCGGGTTTGGGTTTTGTATAGAGGGACATGGGCCGGGATGAGAGAGGTAAAAGGCCCGTATGTTTTAATTTAAAACTTAAGTCCAATTTAAACTGTTTACTAACTCCTTAACGCGATATCTTGACCATATGAAATCAAAATCAAGAACCGTCAGTTACGTTGGGATCGTATGAACGGGAGCAACACAATGGAGCTGACTGGAAGTGGATTGGGGCTCGTATGAATTTATGGCGAAATGAATTGTTTGATTCAAATCAAATAATAGTTTATCGTTCTTTAACGATGAACTGCCAAAGTGAGTAAATCTCACAACCTCTGAACAGTTTATATTCTCACATTGTATTCTTAGGACTGTTAAATATTGTCTATTTGATTGTGTGTTGACTGTTTGATTGAACTGCTAGTCAGTTAGTAGAGATTATATATATATGTATATATATATATATATAACCCGTCGAATAGTTATATGTTGATTCTGTTTATCAGAATATTATACTGGTGTTGTCTAACATCTGTGGTGCAGGGAAATAGGTTGGAGGAATCCAACAGGATTCCTCAACAGTTACTTTACTGTGATTTATATATATTATGATATATAATGTGATATATACTCTGATGTTGAATATGTATGTTGGGATGATATTTATCGATGTTATATAGTGTGTTAAATATCAAAAGAATCCCCGAGATGTAGAAAAGGAATATTTCAATGTAAATTGAAATAAAGTAATATTATAAAATCAACCGATTTTATAAAAGAAATATCTTGAAAATAAAGTATTTATAAAATCATAGGATTTTATAAAGAGGAAATAGTTATTAGAAAATAAATAGAATCATTAAAAAGAAATAATTATTTAGGGAATAAATAAATCAAAATGAACTATTCGAATGAGTTAATCAAAGTGAACTAGTCGATTAAACAAAGTGGATTAGTCGATTTAACAAAGTTGATTAGTCTAAGTGAATGGGTCGAGTTAGTCTAAAGGAATTGGTCAAGATAGACTAAGTGAATTAGTTAAGTTAAACTAAGTAAATTAGTTAAGTTAAACTAAGTGGTTAATCGAAGTAAATTAGTTAAGTTAAACTAGGTGGTTAATCGAAGTAAATTAGTTAGGTTAAACTAAGTGGTAAATCGAAGTGAATTAGTTAAGTTAAACAAAGTAATTGGTTAGGTTAACCAAAGCAAAGTTAGTCGAGTTAAACAAAGTAATTGGTTAAGTTAACCAAAACAAAGTTAGTCGAATTAAACAAAGTAATTGGTTAAGTTAACCAAAGAAAAGTTAGTCGAGTTAAACAAAGTAATTGGTTAAGTAAATCAAAGCAAGTTAGCCGAGTTAAAACAAAGTAATTGGTTAGGTTAACCAAAGCAAGTTAGTTAAGTTAAACTAAGTGATTAATCGATGTGAATTAGTTAAGTTAAACTAAGTGATTTATTAAAGTGAATTAGTTAAGTTAAACTAAGTGAGTAATCGATGTGAATTAGTTAAGTTAAACTAGGTGGTTAATCGAAGTGAATTAGTTAAGTTAACTAAGTGGTTAATCGAAGTGAATTAGTTGAGTTAAACTAAGTGAATCGGTTAGAGGTAATCAACGTGAATTAGCTAAGTTAAACTAAGTGGATTTGTTCAGTTAATCGAGACGAGTTAACCAGTTAGGTCAAACCATTGAGTTGATCAGTTAGAGTTGATTAGTTAGAGTTAACCAACTAAAGTTGATCAGTTAGAGTTGACCAGTTAGAGTGAATCAGTTAGAGTTATCCAAGTGGAGTTAATTGAGTAGAGCTGTCGAATATCACTTATTCGAAGTAGAGTTATCGAATATAGTGTATTAGAGAGAAGAGTAATCGAATATAGTTTATTCGAGTGGAGAAATCAAATGTTATTCATTTGAGAAGAGTAATCGAATATAGTTTATTCGAGTGGAGTAATCAAATGCTATTCATTTGAGAAGAGTTATCGAATATAGTTTATTCGAGTGGAGAAATCAAATGTTATTCATTTGAGAAGAGTAATCGAATATAGTTTATTCGAGTGGAGAAATCAAATGCTATTCATTTGAGAAGAGTTATCGAATATAGTTTATTCGAGTGGAGAAATCAAATGTTATTCATTTGAGAAGAGTCATCGAATATTATTTATTCGAAGAGTAGTTATCGAATATTAGTTATTCGAAGTTAGTTAATCCAAAGGGGTTATTCGAAGTTAGTTAATCGAAAGGAGTTATTCGAAGTTAGTTAATCCGAAGGAGTTAGTCGAAGAGTTAATCCAAAGGAGTTATTCGAAGTTAGTTAATCCAAAGGAGTTATTCGAAGTTAGTTAATCCGAAGGAGTTAGTCGAAGAGTTAATCCAAAGGAGTTAGTCGAAGAGTTAATCGAATATAGTTATTCGAAAGAAAGTGTTAATCGAATATAGTTTATTCGAGTAAAGTTAAAAGAGTTAATCGAATATAATTTATTCGAATAGAGTTAGAGAAGTTAATCGAATATAGTTTATTCGAATAGTGTTGGAGGAGATATCGAATATAGTTTATTCGACAGAAGTTAAGTGAATAGGGTTAATCAATAGAGTTAAGCAAATTTAGAAACTGACTGGAGAGGGTAAGTTGAACGGTTTTCTAAGTGACGATCTGATGTTGGTTTCGACCTTCCGGATTGATACTTAGAGAATTGTTCTCATACTAGTTACAGTTAGGGACTGATAGTTGCGAAAATATAGTGATGGGAAAATAAGTTATGGAAATGTTTTCCAATGATTAATAACATATATTTTCTAAATATATGAAATAAGGAAATATGAACATATGATGATTGATCGATCGAATTCCCATTTGGAAATAAGATCGTTGTTTGTACACCGACATGTTTTCATTTGATAGTTAAATCACAGACTATCAAAGTTTTTACCATTTTAACGTTGTTAATATGGAGAGACCGGTTGGATTATTATCCAAAGAACCACTCTGTATTAGCATAAGCGTTACGAGAAATATATGCCAAAGATAAATTGAAGACGGAGTAAAGTGCAAGGGCTGTTGTATAAGTCTTAGATAACAGTGACTAAGATGGATATACTGAATAGTGCCTTCGGTTTGTCCAGTCCCAGGACAACGTATATGGAAGAAGGTCTGACAGAGTATATCCAATGGATCGCGTAAGTTGATCTGTTCAAACGTATTCACGTTTGGTGGCGGAGGAATTCGTTTCTCTTAGCTGTATACCCGTGTTATTTTTGGATAAGTCAATTTGTGATTTGGCGGGTATGACGATGTGGCATTCAAAGTGAATGGTGATCAGATGTTCTGAAGATAGACGTAGCCTCTAGCCTCACACTAGGAAGTAACAAAAGTTGGGCTAGGCAGCATGGCTAGTTGGGTCATCCCCAAGCAGGGTGTATTGTCACCGATCTAGAGAATATTCATATTTTTACTTCTTTTTGATTCTGTATCTTCGGATGACGGTTTGATGGCCTATAACCGTGGTGGCAATATATTTGCGACACTCAAGCTAAATGAGTGAGCGGTCATGTGTGGCCGGGTTGCAAGACGTTCTTGTTGAACATGAGTGTATCACCTCTAGAGTACACTGATCAGAAGGTGCTCCCATACCTTGTCTGTTGGAATCCATTCTCTGTTAAGCGCCCTGCGGTTTATGATTTTATACTATGTATGTAGAACGTGAGATGCAAGCGTTTCTGCTAGGTTGATACCTATTTGTACTTAGACATTATTATAATATCACAATGATATTGCTTGTCAAAGTTGTTTAGATACTCATAAGGAAAAACCCGTTCCGTATTCACGGCGTGGTCTTATGAGATATCATATACCTGTTTTAAACTATTTTACTCACACCAGTCCCATGACTGACCCGGAGTTTACTTTGTTGTTTTCCCTAAACTCTTGGGTGCCTAAATTTATACGGCAGTCAAGTAGTCGGGATTTACAGATATACTTGGAGAGCTTGGAGCAGGAGGCTGCAAGATTCTATAGCTATAGTTATTTCCGCTGTATTGTAAGTGTTGTACTCTGATAAGTGCTATTGTATATATATAACTGTTTACTTCAAAGCTATGTTATATATTATATGTTATTCGTTCCGCTGTGAGATTCGTGTTACTCTGATGATTCTGATGTTCTTCTTCTTCTTCTATTCTATTAGTTCTATCTTTTCTTTCTCACCTTCTAATTTCTTTCACTAACGTCCTCGGGATTTCCGACTCTCGAGGAGTCGGAAATTTCCAGCCGTTACAGTTGGTATCAGAGCTTAAGTTAAGAATTACTTGGCTCTGTGGCGTGACTCGGTAGAGATAGGGTTAGTAATACCCTAGACTGGAATTGAGTGTATATATACGAGTGCGTATTTGTATTTGATATAAAATGGTTTTATATTGTGGAGATTCATTGGCTGAGTTGTTTATGAGTTCTGGTCGATCAGTTTGATCCACTGTATCGGTAGGAGTAAATAAACACTTGAATACGATGGGTCGTCACGATATGTTTTGAAAAAGGGTAAGTGAATTTAACTTTACCCAAAGTATATTTTGATATATATATATATATATATATCAAAATTTTAATATATTAGATATATTGGTTGTTATTATAATCAAGTAAGATTTTAAATTAAATGGTTATATATATAACCAATAAGAATTCCTATAAGTAAAATACGTGGAATCAGTTGAATTTAAAATCTGAAATTTAAATCAGAATTTGGGATTAAAATAAGGAAATTTTAAGTTCCTGGGAGATTTTGAAAATGTTTTTCAATTTGAAATAAATATAGTATCTAACTCACCTGGATGACTGGAAAATAATTCCGAGGATGGATCGATACATCGTCGGTGTGATTTTCGAGTTTCTAAGTGGCGGATTACTACCAAGGGTTTTGTTTTCAATTTGTGTTGAGAAAACAAGTTGTTTAGAAATTCAAAGGTTTTAAATTGGTGTTAGGATTTGAAATTGATTTGAAATAAAACCCAGGAATTTAAATCTTGAAATTTAAAATTTAACTTGTTAAGCTAAATGAATCAAGATGATAAAAAAATAAATAAGTAGATTAAAAATTTAACTTGAACCAAGTTAAATAAATCGGGATTTGGTTAGAGAATAATCTGGATTGGAATTAAGTTGATGGGTTAAGAGTTTGAAATCTGATATGGGAGTTTGAATGGAATTTGACTTGGATAAAACCAAGTGTTTGAGATTGAAGGTTGGATTGAGATGACATTAGTAGATGTTGGGTTGATAACAGGTGAAAGTGATGAAGTTAATATGCCCGACAAAAAGGTACAAGTTTATATTTGATATAAGCATGAGATTTATGAGCCGAATTGGCAAGCCGCTTGGCTGTTTGATTTTCTTTTGGGTTGGAGAAGGCCAAGAGAGGCGAGTTGTGGTTTTACCGATAGGGCTGTACAAAGGAGGTTATGGCGAAATTTTCTGAAAATTTAAAGTGTTAGAAAATTTTCAGAATTTTTGAAAATTTTAGTTAGTCGGAAGAATAAATATTTCAGTCGATATTAATTGGTTCGGTTGAAATCAGAAATAAGGGGAAAACAAATTTTAGGAGTTCCAATATATAGGGTCATCCTCTAGCTTAGCAATTTCGAGGACGAAATTATTTTAAGTGGGGAAGTCTGTAATGGCGCGTTTTGTAAGGTATAATAATTAAGTTATTTAATTATTTAAATAACGAATATATTAAATAAACGATAGTTGAACGTATAATTTATAATATAATTATAATCGAGCTCGAAATGGCGCGGCAGTTCGCTATTTGGCGAGTTGAACTTCAACTGAATGTACAGGATTCGTTTTAAGCCGGATTTCTGTGAAACAAGAAACGTGTGGAGCTGGTGGAGTATATCTTTCTAGTGGAAGAGAAAAATCGGGATTTCTTCGAGTAGATTTTGAGTTATGTCCAAATCAAATTTCAGAAAAGTCGCTGTGGAATTCCTTTATAATTTGCGACGCTTTATATACGTTATAAATCGATTTTTCGATACGAACTGAATATCGGGATAATCTGGAGTCTGGAAATCAAGTCATAAAATCTGAGGTGATATTCTGGAGTCGGACGACATTGTATATGGATATATACGATAATATTAATTTATTAATATTTAATTTAATAATATTTAAATATATTTATATATTTAAATGGGTCATCCAAAGCTTTAAAAATACGCAGTTTGAGCAGACGAAGTCAGAATTCGACGAAACTAATTTTGTTGGATCCGGAATGTCGAATACTTGCTAGAGTACCAGTTTGGTGATTTTTGGATATCATATATGGCCGTATGTGATTTTTGACTGAGTAACAGACGAGGAATCGACCTTTAAAAATATGCAGTTTGAACATACGGAGTCGGAATTCGACGAAACCAGTTTCGTTGGGACCGTAATGTCGAACTCTAGCTACATGTCCAGTTTGGTGATTTTTAGGCATCGTATGTAATCGCTGGGATTTTTAGAAGGCAAATACAAGAAGAAAATCGAATAAATAAAATAAATAAATAAATATCCTAACAAAAGAGTGGACCAAACAAAGGCCACACCTTGCTTTGTTTCAACCACCAGTTCTGTGTGGGTTCAAACTGATAGATGTGGAAGCAATGTAACGACACGGATTTCGCCCGGACCTAATCGATCGTTAAACCGACCAAGACCGTTCGAATCCCGCATACGCTAACTTTGGGTATACAACACATCAGAACAAATAACAGAAGACTTCAATAAACATCATAATAATGTTACATCAGAGTACAGAATATCAGAGTATATCGAAATATAATACACAGCGGAAGATAAATTTACATAAATGTAAAACAGTGCACAGCGGAAATATAAACTACACAGCGGAAGACTGTAAATGTCTGGACACAGCTTAAAGCTTCAATCCAGAATCCTGCTCAAAACATCTGCAAAATAAAACTACTCGACTGCCCGTGTGGAAAATAGGGGCACCCGAGTTCGCAAGGGAAAAGCAAACTACAGGTCAGTCATGGGACTGGTGTGAGAACTCAAAAACAGTTGTTAACTTTGTTCAAAAATAAGGCAAATCACGGGACCACGCCACTTTCGCGGAACGGGTTTACCCCCATGAAAGCCAGTGTATAAACAACAATCAATATAGATATATGGATCTACTATGCATCAATCAACATGCAATATCCCAATCTACCCATTTAGATTAATCACCACACTTAGATTTTCCAAATCCAATTCAATTTACAGAAATTATTCCTTTGGATTTTATTCCCGATTTCTTATTTCAAATCATTTGAAATACATATCTAACTTTCTATATCAAAGTAGATTTCACTTCGGGATCTCAAATCAAATCATTTGGAAATGTGAATTCCAAAACATAACAATGCATACAAACAAGTATGCAACCAAATATCGCGCTCCCCATCGACAAGGCAAAGGGTACGCACCTCGCAACTCGATATATATATGTGCACCTACCCCACATAGGAGTAGGCTACACCGACGATGCACCTCCCACTCGGGAGAGCATACACCGCCCTCTCACCCATACTTTTAGTCTCAGGGTTACCCGAATCTTTAGCCACATACTAAATCATTTCATATCCCGAAGTAGGGAAAATCATTTCACAACATAATAATCACAATGTATCATATAATACATTTCTAAATCACTTTAGAAATCATCGGGTTTTGGGCCTCGAAATCCTTTCTGTTTTATAAAACATTTTTATAAAACATTCCCTGTCCAAAATCGGGAATACATTTCTTTTCACTTAAGAAAAATATCATTTCACAATCATTCGTTAAATTTGAAATGAACACAACATCGCTAAACACCTTATCGTCAAATCGTGAAGTCTTTCACAAGGCGTTAGCACACAGATATTTTCAACCCAACCCAATGCTAAATGTAAAAGCATATTCTGCTCATAAACTGGTCGAGCACAATCCAAACCATCAATCAATCAAATTTAACATACGCCTCATTCCAATTCATTAGTCACTAGCCGTAAATTAATCAAGAGAATAATTCCCCAAATATTAACCCCGAAGGCCGAAACCAACATCAGATCAATATCCAGAAAACCATTCTGCTTGGCCAACCGACAGTTAGTTTCTAAATTTCACGTTCAAATCTAATTAAAGATTTAACTATCGCCTGGAGCAAAACTGGTGATACTCCATTCTCGATCTTTTCAATCTAATTAAAGATTCATTAAAACTCCACTTAGTTTTAATCTTCGACTGGGTTAAAGAATCCGTGTCATTTAAAAACACAGTTCACGATAAACCCAAAATCACATTCATTAATTATCAGGTTAAAGAACGAGTGTTGTTTAAAACACTGTTCACGACAAACCCAAAAATCAATATCGATTCAATTCCAATTAAATATTATTTAATTGGTGCACTTCATTAAATCTAAATAAAAAGATTTAATCATTTCTCAATTGGGTTCAAGAACAGTGTTAGTGAAGACACCATTCACGACAAACCCAAATCACATTCCATTAATTATCGGGTTAAAGAACAAGTGTTATTTAAAACACTGCTCACGATAAACCCAAAAATCAATACCAATTCAATTCCAATTAAATATCGTTTAATTGGCACACTTCATTAAATCTAAATAAAAAGATTTAATTTTTTCTCAACTGGGTTCAAGAACAGTGTTAGTGAAGACACCATTCACGACAAACCCAAATCACATTCGATATTCAATACAAGGCTCTGAATAGAAAATATATCGGCTTATATTCAATATCGAATTCTACGACTAACAAATGTCGTATTGGAAATAACGATATAAATATATATCTTTCAAATTTCCATAACAACACCTGTATAATCACGAATTCCAACATCGAAATATTCCGAAGACAATTTCGATTCAAATCCACTCCAATGCAATCATTGGAAATTTTGGTTATTTTCAAAACCCTTTTCGAATTCAATTTATTTATTCAAAAATAAATAGAATTATAATTCTAGTTCAAAACTAGTTCATTTCGATAAAAACCTATTTTTATCTTTTCAAATATGGAGTTTTTCATCCCAATTCTTTCTAAATCATTTCTTATGATTTTACACAAATTATTACTATTTTTAATAATTTTATCAAGGCCCGTACAGTCGATTTCCATCAATGGCCATCGAACTGCACTTACAGCGACCTTTTTCGAATTTGATTTGGACATAATTCCAAATCCAACCGTTAGATTTCAAATTTCTAATATTCGTTAGAAAGCTCTTTTCGATATGAACCCAACGGTTCCGGTTTTAGGAGAATCCGACGGTCGGATCTCCCGTAATGTCCGTTTGAAATAAATGGTCGAAATTCGCGAACTGCCGCGGCGCGGCGCGTTCTATTCAGGCCATTATATTATATATATAATATATATAATATATATTTCGTCGATTTCTATTTAAAACGAATTATATAAATAGTTTTGAATTCGTTTCAAAAACATTTTCAACTTCCTTTTCAATTCAAATCACAATTGAATTCTTCTTTATAGATTCGTTTTAAAATTCATTTCTATTCAATTCAAATTTCAATTCAATTCGAATTCGGTTTCAATTCAATTCATTTCGAATTCGTTTTCTATTCAATTCAATTCGAATTCGTTTTCTATTCAATTCAATTCGAATTCGTTTTCTATTCAATTCAATTCGAATTCGTTTTCTATTCAATTCAATTCGAATTCGTTCTCTATTCAATTCAATTCGAATTCGTTTTCTATTCAATTCAATTCGAATTCGTTTTCTATTCAATTCAATTCGAATTCGTTTTCTATTCAATTCAATTCGAATTCGTTTTCTATTCAATTCAATTCGAATTCGTTTTCTATTCAATTCAATTCGAATTCGTTTTCTATTCAATTCAATTCGAATTCGTTTTCTATTCAATTCAATTCGAATTCGTTTTCTATTCAATTCAATTCGAATTCGTTTTCTATTCAATTCAATTCGAATTCGTTTTCTATTCAATTCAATTCGAATTCGTTTTCTATTCAATTCAATTCGAATTCGTTTTCTATTCAATTCAATTCGAATTCGTTTTCTATTCAATTCAATTCGAATTCGTTTTCTATTCAATTCAATTCGAATTCGTTTTCTATTCAATTCAATTCGAATTCGTTTTCTATTCAATTCAATTCGAATTCGTTTTCTATTCAGTTCAATTCGAATATTTCATATACATTGTTTTCAATTCATATATATATATATATATATATATTCACCCTTCACTATATACGATATTTTCATTTTCAATACATACGATATATTCATTTTCAATATATACGATACTTTCACTTTCGATATATTCGATATTTTCACTTTCAATATATTCAATATTCACTTCGCTATATATATATAAATTTCACTCTTCATATATATGTTATTTCACTTCGCTATCAATCAATTTTTCACAACAATTTCAACCAATAAATATTGTCCATGGTTTGTGGACGAGGGGCGTATATATATATATAGATAGATATTTATATATAGCAATTCACTTCCACTTTCAACACATATATATAAAATTATAAAAAGAAATTGAAGAGTGAGAAATCCTCACCAATAGCTATCCACTCACACGATTCTTCCTTAATAGAAATCTTCGCCTTTTGTCGCTTTCACCCGTATTCTCTACATATGTAAAAATCGAATTTTTACTATGTTATTCAATATATAAAGATCATATTTTAAAAACAAAGATTATATTTTTAATATTCCTATGATGTAAAAATTATATTTTTATTGCTTTAAAAATATAAAAATCACATCTTACTTCTTAACAAAATTCTGTCTTTTCTATTTTTAAAAATATGATCTTTATTTTTAAAAGTTCAAATCTTTTTCTACTAAAAGATTAAATCTTTTTCTATTTCAAAGTTTAAAATAAAATCAGTTTTTATTTTTCCCTTTAAAACAGTTTTAAAATCTTTTAAAAACATGCAGTTTTTAAAATCTTATTTTATAAATTTCTGTTTTAAAATCTTTTAAAATTCTGTTTTAAAAACTTAAAACAAAAAATCAGTTTTATATTTCATTTTTAAAACAGTTTTAAAATCTTTTATTAAATTTCTGTTTGAAACTTTATATATAAAAAAAAACAGTTTTCATAAGTTTCTTCTTTTTTTAAAAATTCTGTTTTGATTTCTTTTAAAACTGTTTTTAAATCATAATAAAAAAAACAGTTTTTATTCATTCCCTGTAAACAAAAAAAAAACAAAAAGCAAAAATAAAAATAAAAATCAAATTAAACGCTCACCGTGGTATGCGAAGGGGAGGAGAAGTCGAGGGGTTCTGGCGGCGTTCGGAGGTGTCGGGCGGTGGTTCGAGGCTTCGACGAGGTGACGGTTTCGGCTTCGATTCGTTCGGAGGCGTCTGAGTTGTCGCGGCGTCTTCGGAGTTGTCGAGGTCGAGGGTTTCTGGCGGCGTTGGGTTCAGGCGGCTCGAGCGTCGGGGCGGCTCAGGCGATGGCTTCGAAGATCGGAGGGCGGCGGCTTCGGGTTTTAGGGTTTCGTTTGTTTTTTTTTTTTTTTTTTTTATAACTAACTGATCGGGGGGGGGGCCAAGGCAGAAGAAAAGGGAGGGGGATGTATTTTTTTATTATTTTTTTATATTATTTAATTATTAAATTATGCACAAGGGTTGACTTTTACTTATGACCTCGAAATGAGGTCCACCGCCTGTCGTCCATAGCGTTTTACCCCCATTCCGAACACAATGGGATATGTATCGCAAGCTGGTTTGATCGTTACAATCAGTTTCTGTTGAATTTACAATTTAAATCCTTATATTGAATTTTAAACGTACATTTCAAATTACCGGGGTCACATACTAACTAGAAAAATTCCAGAAAAATATTTTCTAGTTTCGTATTGACGATACGGTCCTAACAAAACTAGTTTCGTCGAATTCTGAGACCGTTTGAAAAATGGCCAATTTCCAGTCGATTAAATTCAATAGAAATGGTCAAAACACGTTTTCCTCTGCCACGCTCACATACTGATTCGAAAAATTATGAAATTTGGAATCTAGCAATAATTTGACACTGCGGACCCAACAAAACTGGTTTCGTCGAAATCCGAGGTCATTTGCAAAATGTCCATTTTTAAGGGCCTGAATTCCATAGCGACTATTCAGAATTTTCAACTGGACATATCTCTCAATTTTTAAAGTGAAATCTCAGTTTCTTACATCCGTTAGAAAGATATTATCAATCAGATCCTAATGTTTTTGGTTTCACTAAAATTCGGATTGTTTTGCACCCGGTACATTCAATTGAAGTTTGAAATCGAATTATCGAACTACCGCGCCATTTTCAATTCTATTTATAATTATATATAAATATTTATATTCTAACGACGACGCGTATAATATATACGTTCGAATTCTATTCAAAATAAATTTCTCGTCGATATTATTTAAAATAATTCATTTTAAATATTCAAAATTCGCTAAAATTGCCAAAATAAAAATTTTAAACTGGCCCAGATTTTACGGGTTGTTACAATCTCCCCCACTTAAAACTTTTCGTCCCCGAAAAGGAACGAAGTCGAAAGTGGTTTGATTATTTAACACTACGCTCGATCTGGCTTCCATTCTCCAACTCTTTAGTTTCTGAGAATTTTCAAATTTTCAAAAATTTGGCTAACACCCTAGATTTTTGAAAAATTTCGCCATAACCTCCCCTGCACCGGGAGCATCGGGGAATTTCAAATAGCTTCCCCGGTCCTTCAGATCTCAAAAAGAAAAAGAAAAAGCCAAGCGGCTAGCCAATAGGCTCACAAAATCATCATCACCCAAACAAAACAGGAAATTATGTAATAAACATGTACCTATTTGTCGGGCAAACAAATTTTATTCTCTGCTCTAGCCTCCTTGCTATGACCTGTTCAATGTAAGTGCAAGTATATGCATGCATTTGCAACCAAATTTCAATACAGTTTACTATTTGGTTCAATTGGCTAAATGGTTAAAAATTATCAAACAAATAAACCAACAACACAAACATCAATCAATTAATTGATTATATTTTCAAATATATAATTTTATATATTTAAAATCATATTTTCTAAAATCAGATTATATATAATCACAAATACGTTATTCATAAACAAATAACTCTCGACTCATTCTAGGGCATTTCTAACCCCATCTCTAACGAGTCACTCATCCTAGAATGCTACTGATTCTATCTCTAATGAGGATTCTTTTATAGGACATTACTAATCCTACCTCTGATGAGTCTTTTGTTCAGTTCTAACGAGTTGTACCCCAAAGATTTGAGTTTAACCAAAGCTCTGATACCACGTTGTAACGACACGGATTTCGCCCGGACCTAACCGATCGTTAAACCGACCAAGACCGTTCGAATCCCGCATACGCTAACTTTGGGTATACAACACATCAGAACAAATAACAGAAGACTTCAATAAACATCATAATAATGTTACATCAGAGTACAGAATATCAGAGTATATCGAAATATAATACACAGCGGAAGATAAATTTACATAAATGTAAAACAGTGCACAGCGGAAATATAAACTACACAGCGGAAGACTGTAAATGTCTGGACACAGCTTAAAGCTTCAATCCAGAATCCTGCTCAAAACATCTGCAAAATAAAACTACTCGACTGCCCGTGTGGAAAATAGGGGCACCCGAGTTCGCAAGGGAAAAGCAAACTACAGGTCAGTCATGGGACTGGTGTGAGAACTCAAAAACAGTTGTTAACTTTGTTCAAAAATAAGGCAAATCACGGGACCACGCCACTTTCGCGGAACGGGTTTACCCCCATGAAAGCCAGTGTATAAACAACAATCAATATAGATATATGGATCTACTATGCATCAATCAACATGCAATATCCCAATCTACCCATTTAGATTAATCACCACACTTAGATTTTCCAAATCCAATTCAATTTACAGAAATTATTCCTTTGGATTTTATTCCCGATTTCTTATTTCAAATCATTTGAAATACATATCTAACTTTCTATATCAAAGTAGATTTCACTTCGGGATCTCAAATCAAATCATTTGGAAATGTGAATTCCAAAACATAACAATGCATACAAACAAGTATGCAACCAAATATCGCGCTCCCCATCGACAAGGCAAAGGGTACGCACCTCGCAACTCGATATATATATGTGCACCTACCCCACATAGGAGTAGGCTACACCGACGATGCACCTCCCACTCGGGAGAGCATACACCGCCCTCTCACCCATACTTTTAGTCTCAGGGTTACCCGAATCTTTAGCCACATACTAAATCATTTCATATCCCGAAGTAGGGAAAATCATTTCACAACATAATAATCACAATGTATCATATAATACATTTCTAAATCACTTTAGAAATCATCGGGTTTTGGGCCTCGAAATCCTTTCTGTTTTATAAAACATTTTTATAAAACATTCCCTGTCCAAAATCGGGAATACATTTCTTTTCACTTAAGAAAAATATCATTTCACAATCATTCGTTAAATTTGAAATGAACACAACATCGCTAAACACCTTATCGTCAAATCGTGAAGTCTTTCACAAGGCGTTAGCACACAGATATTTTCAACCCAACCCAATGCTAAATGTAAAAGCATATTCTGCTCATAAACTGGTCGAGCACAATCCAAACCATCAATCAATCAAATTTAACATACGCCTCATTCCAATTCATTAGTCACTAGCCGTAAATTAATCAAGAGAATAATTCCCCAAATATTAACCCCGAAGGCCGAAACCAACATCAGATCAATATCCAGAAAACCATTCTGCTTGGCCAACCGACAGTTAGTTTCTAAATTTCACGTTCAAATCTAATTAAAGATTTAACTATCGCCTGGAGCAAAACTGGTGATACTCCATTCTCGATCTTTTCAATCTAATTAAAGATTCATTAAAACTCCACTTAGTTTTAATCTTCGACTGGGTTAAAGAATCCGTGTCATTTAAAAACACAGTTCACGATAAACCCAAAATCACATTCATTAATTATCAGGTTAAAGAACGAGTGTTGTTTAAAACACTGTTCACGACAAACCCAAAAATCAATATCGATTCAATTCCAATTAAATATTATTTAATTGGTGCACTTCATTAAATCTAAATAAAAAGATTTAATCATTTCTCAATTGGGTTCAAGAACAGTGTTAGTGAAGACACCATTCACGACAAACCCAAATCACATTCCATTAATTATCGGGTTAAAGAACAAGTGTTATTTAAAACACTGCTCACGATAAACCCAAAAATCAATACCAATTCAATTCCAATTAAATATCGTTTAATTGGCACACTTCATTAAATCTAAATAAAAAGATTTAATTTTTTCTCAACTGGGTTCAAGAACAGTGTTAGTGAAGACACCATTCACGACAAACCCAAATCACATTCGATATTCAATACAAGGCTCTGAATAGAAAATATATCGGCTTATATTCAATATCGAATTCTACGACTAACAAATGTCGTATTGGAAATAACGATATAAATATATATCTTTCAAATTTCCATAACAACACCTGTATAATCACGAATTCCAACATCGAAATATTCCGAAGACAATTTCGATTCAAATCCACTCCAATGCAATCATTGGAAATTTTGGTTATTTTCAAAACCCTTTTCGAATTCAATTTATTTATTCAAAAATAAATAGAATTATAATTCTAGTTCAAAACTAGTTCATTTCGATAAAAACCTATTTTTATCTTTTCAAATATGGAGTTTTTCATCCCAATTCTTTCTAAATCATTTCTTATGATTTTACACAAATTATTACTATTTTTAATAATTTTATCAAGGCCCGTACAGTCGATTTCCATCAATGGCCATCGAACTGCACTTACAGCGACCTTTTTCGAATTTGATTTGGACATAATTCCAAATCCAACCGTTAGATTTCAAATTTCTAATATTCGTTAGAAAGCTCTTTTCGATATGAACCCAACGGTTCCGGTTTTAGGAGAATCCGACGGTCGGATCTCCCGTAATGTCCGTTTGAAATAAATGGTCGAAATTCGCGAACTGCCGCGGCGCGGCGCGTTCTATTCAGGCCATTATATTATATATATAATATATATAATATATATTTCGTCGATTTCTATTTAAAACGAATTATATAAATAGTTTTGAATTCGTTTCAAAAACATTTTCAACTTCCTTTTCAATTCAAATCACAATTGAATTCTTCTTTATAGATTCGTTTTAAAATTCATTTCTATTCAATTCAAATTTCAATTCAATTCGAATTCGGTTTCAATTCAATTCATTTCGAATTCGTTTTCTATTCAATTCAATTCGAATTCGTTTTCTATTCAATTCAATTCGAATTCGTTTTCTATTCAATTCAATTCGAATTCGTTTTCTATTCAATTCAATTCGAATTCGTTCTCTATTCAATTCAATTCGAATTCGTTTTCTATTCAATTCAATTCGAATTCGTTTTCTATTCAATTCAATTCGAATTCGTTTTCTATTCAATTCAATTCGAATTCGTTTTCTATTCAATTCAATTCGAATTCGTTTTCTATTCAATTCAATTCGAATTCGTTTTCTATTCAATTCAATTCGAATTCGTTTTCTATTCAATTCAATTCGAATTCGTTTTCTATTCAATTCAATTCGAATTCGTTTTCTATTCAATTCAATTCGAATTCGTTTTCTATTCAATTCAATTCGAATTCGTTTTCTATTCAATTCAATTCGAATTCGTTTTCTATTCAATTCAATTCGAATTCGTTTTCTATTCAATTCAATTCGAATTCGTTTTCTATTCAATTCAATTCGAATTCGTTTTCTATTCAATTCAATTCGAATTCGTTTTCTATTCAATTCAATTCGAATTCGTTTTCTATTCAGTTCAATTCGAATATTTCATATACATTGTTTTCAATTCATATATATATATATATATATATTCACCCTTCACTATATACGATATTTTCATTTTCAATACATACGATATATTCATTTTCAATATATACGATACTTTCACTTTCGATATATTCGATATTTTCACTTTCAATATATTCAATATTCACTTCGCTATATATATATAAATTTCACTCTTCATATATATGTTATTTCACTTCGCTATCAATCAATTTTTCACAACAATTTCAACCAATAAATATTGTCCATGGTTTGTGGACGAGGGGCGTATATATATATATAGATAGATATTTATATATAGCAATTCACTTCCACTTTCAACACATATATATAAAATTATAAAAAGAAATTGAAGAGTGAGAAATCCTCACCAATAGCTATCCACTCACACGATTCTTCCTTAATAGAAATCTTCGCCTTTTGTCGCTTTCACCCGTATTCTCTACATATGTAAAAATCGAATTTTTACTATGTTATTCAATATATAAAGATCATATTTTAAAAACAAAGATTATATTTTTAATATTCCTATGATGTAAAAATTATATTTTTATTGCTTTAAAAATATAAAAATCACATCTTACTTCTTAACAAAATTCTGTCTTTTCTATTTTTAAAAATATGATCTTTATTTTTAAAAGTTCAAATCTTTTTCTACTAAAAGATTAAATCTTTTTCTATTTCAAAGTTTAAAATAAAATCAGTTTTTATTTTTCCCTTTAAAACAGTTTTAAAATCTTTTAAAAACATGCAGTTTTTAAAATCTTATTTTATAAATTTCTGTTTTAAAATCTTTTAAAATTCTGTTTTAAAAACTTAAAACAAAAAATCAGTTTTATATTTCATTTTTAAAACAGTTTTAAAATCTTTTATTAAATTTCTGTTTGAAACTTTATATATAAAAAAAAACAGTTTTCATAAGTTTCTTCTTTTTTTAAAAATTCTGTTTTGATTTCTTTTAAAACTGTTTTTAAATCATAATAAAAAAAACAGTTTTTATTCATTCCCTGTAAACAAAAAAAAAAACAAAAAGCAAAAATAAAAATAAAAATCAAATTAAACGCTCACCGTGGTATGCGAAGGGGAGGAGAAGTCGAGGGGTTCTGGCGGCGTTCGGAGGTGTCGGGCGGTGGTTCGAGGCTTCGACGAGGTGACGGTTTCGGCTTCGATTCGTTCGGAGGCGTCTGAGTTGTCGCGGCGTCTTCGGAGTTGTCGAGGTCGAGGGTTTCTGGCGGCGTTGGGTTCAGGCGGCTCGAGCGTCGGGGCGGCTCAGGCGATGGCTTCGAAGATCGGAGGGCGGCGGCTTCGGGTTTTAGGGTTTCGTTTGTTTTTTTTTTTTTTTTTTTTATAACTAACTGATCGGGGGGGGGGCCAAGGCAGAAGAAAAGGGAGGGGGATGTATTTTTTTATTATTTTTTTATATTATTTAATTATTAAATTATGCACAAGGGTTGACTTTTACTTATGACCTCGAAATGAGGTCCACCGCCTGTCGTCCATAGCGTTTTACCCCCATTCCGAACACAATGGGATATGTATCGCAAGCTGGTTTGATCGTTACAATCAGTTTCTGTTGAATTTACAATTTAAATCCTTATATTGAATTTTAAACGTACATTTCAAATTACCGGGGTCACATACTAACTAGAAAAATTCCAGAAAAATATTTTCTAGTTTCGTATTGACGATACGGTCCTAACAAAACTAGTTTCGTCGAATTCTGAGACCGTTTGAAAAATGGCCAATTTCCAGTCGATTAAATTCAATAGAAATGGTCAAAACACGTTTTCCTCTGCCACGCTCACATACTGATTCGAAAAATTATGAAATTTGGAATCTAGCAATAATTTGACACTGCGGACCCAACAAAACTGGTTTCGTCGAAATCCGAGGTCATTTGCAAAATGTCCATTTTTAAGGGCCTGAATTCCATAGCGACTATTCAGAATTTTCAACTGGACATATCTCTCAATTTTTAAAGTGAAATCTCAGTTTCTTACATCCGTTAGAAAGATATTATCAATCAGATCCTAATGTTTTTGGTTTCACTAAAATTCGGATTGTTTTGCACCCGGTACATTCAATTGAAGTTTGAAATCGAATTATCGAACTACCGCGCCATTTTCAATTCTATTTATAATTATATATAAATATTTATATTCTAACGACGACGCGTATAATATATACGTTCGAATTCTATTCAAAATAAATTTCTCGTCGATATTATTTAAAATAATTCATTTTAAATATTCAAAATTCGCTAAAATTGCCAAAATAAAAATTTTAAACTGGCCCAGATTTTACGGGTTGTTACAAGCAACAAATCCATTCAAACTAAATATAAATCCTATAAGTAATCCTCTAAAAACAAACACTTCTCTGGTTTTACAACATAAAACCGAGCCGCCATTTTGGTTAATCTTCAGGGAATTTAATCTCACAAATTACTCAATAAAATCGTGCATTCTGGGATCCGTTGTGATCGCCTAACCGCGAGCTTCCTGCTGGTGATCTTCGTTTGGGCTACGACGGAATTCAGGGGAGCTCCATTTTCGAACAACCGTACTAGGGCTGAAGGTAGCCATCGATGCGATAGGGATTGGGTCATCTTGCTGTGGTCAGTGGGTTTCTTGAGAGGAGGCGCAGCTGGTGGCGTTGACGGGAAGATCTCCGGCGCTGGGTTGTGAAAAGCGATGGCGAAAGTTGAACGAAGAGGCAACAGGTCGGTTTCGAGGTGGGAGTGTCGAACTGGGGTTTGAGGGTGTTGTCGAGTAGGGCTTGCGAAGAGGAAGGGAATGATAGTGGCGGCGCTGGGAACAGATGATCGGAGAAGTGTTGGTGCTTGGTCAACGATGGGTCAACGGGGATGAAAAGGGGATCGGGTTTCACTGTGTTGATTTGGGAAGAAGAAACAAACGGGCTGGTTTTATTGGAAGCGGGTTTGGGTTTTGTATAGAGGGACATGGGCCGGGATGAGAGAGGTAAAAGGCCCGTATGTTTTAATTTAAAACTTAAGTCCAATTTAAACTGTTTACTAACTCCTTAACGCGATATCTTGACCATATGAAATCAAAATCAAGAACCGTCAGTTACGTTGGGATCGTATGGACGGGAGCAACACAATGGAGCTGACTGGAAGTGGATTGGGGCTCGTATGAATTTATGGCGAAATGAATTGTTTGATTCAAATCAAATAACAGTTTATCGTTCTTTAACGATGAACTGCCAAAGTGAGTAAATCTCACAACCTCTGAACAGTTTATATTCTCACATTGTATTCTTAGGACTGTTAAATATTGTCTATTTGATTGTGTGTTGACTGTTTGATTGAACTGCTAGTCAGTTAGTAGAGATTATATATATATGTATATATATATATATAACCCGTCGAATAGTTATATGTTGATTCTGTTTATTAGAATATTATACTGGTGTTGTCTAACATCTGTGGTGCAGGGAAACAGGTTGGAGGAATCCAACAGGATTCCTCAACAGTTACTTTACTGTGATTTATATATATTATGATATATAATGTGATATATACTCTGATGTTGAATATGTATGTTGGGATGATATTTATCGATGTTATATAGTGTGTTAAATATCAAAAGAATCCCCGAGATGTAGAAAAGGAATATTTCAATGTAAATTGAAATAAAGTAATATTATAAAATCAACCGATTTTATAAAAGAAATATCTTGAAAATAAAGTATTTATAAAATCATAGGATTTTATAAAGAGGAAATAGTTATTAGAAAATAAATAGAATCATTAAAAAGAAATAATTATTTAGGGAATAAATAAATCAAAATGAACTATTCGAATGACTTAATCAAAGTGAACTAGTCGATTAAACAAAGTGGATTAGTCGATTTAACAAAGTTGATTAGTCTAAGTGAATGGGTCGAGTTAGTCTAAAGGAATTGGTCAAGATAGACTAAGTGAATTAGTTAAGTTAAACTAAGTAAATTAGTTAAGTTAAACTAAGTGGTTAATCGAAGTAAATTAGTTAAGTTAAACTAGGTGGTTAATCGAAGTAAATTAGTTAGGTTAAACTAAGTGGTAAATCGAAGTGAATTAGTTAAGTTAAACAAAGTAATTGGTTAGGTTAACCAAAGCAAAGTTAGTCGAGTTAAACAAAGTAATTGGTTAAGTTAACCAAAACAAAGTTAGTCGAATTAAACAAAGTAATTGGTTAAGTTAACCAAAGAAAAGTTAGTCGAGTTAAACAAAGTAATTGGTTAAGTAAATCAAAGCAAGTTAGCCGAGTTAAAACAAAGTAATTGGTTAGGTTAACCAAAGCAAGTTAGTTAAGTTAAACTAAGTGATTAATCGATGTGAATTAGTTAAGTTAAACTAAGTGATTTATTAAAGTGAATTAGTTAAGTTAAACTAAGTGAGTAATCGATGTGAATTAGTTAAGTTAAACTAGGTGGTTAATCGAAGTGAATTAGTTAAGTTAACTAAGTGGTTAATCGAAGTGAATTAGTTGAGTTAAACTAAGTGAATCGGTTAGAGTTAATCAACGTGAATTAGCTAAGTTAAACTAAGTGGATTTGTTCAGTTAATCGAGACGAGTTAACCAGTTAGGTCAAACCATTGAGTTGATCAGTTAGAGTTGATTAGTTAGAGTTAACCAGCTAAAGTTGATCAGTTAGAGTTGACCAGTTAGAGTGAATCAGTTAGAGTTATCCAAGTGGAGTTAATTGAGTAGAGCTGTCGAATATCACTTATTCGAAGTAGAGTTATCGAATATAGTGTATTAGAGAGAAGAGTAATCGAATATAGTTTATTCGAGTGGAGAAATCAAATGTTATTCATTTGAGAAGAGTAATCGAATATAGTTTATTCGAGTGGAGTAATCAAATGCTATTCATTTGAGAAGAGTTATCGAATATAGTTTATTCGAGTGGAGAAATCAAATGTTATTCATTTGAGAAGAGTAATCGAATATAGTTTATTCGAGTGGAGAAATCAAATGCTATTCATTTGAGAAGAGTTATCGAATATAGTTTATTCGAGTGGAGAAATCAAATGTTATTCATTTGAGAAGAGTTATCGAATATTATTTATTCGAAGAGTAGTTATCGAATATTAGTTATTCGAAGTTAGTTAATCCAAAGGGGTTATTCGAAGTTAGTTAATCGAAAGGAGTTATTCGAAGTTAGTTAATCCGAAGGAGTTAGTCGAAGAGTTAATCCAAAGGAGTTATTCGAAGTTAGTTAATCCAAAGGAGTTATTCGAAGTTAGTTAATCCGAAGGAGTTAGTCGAAGAGTTAATCCAAAGGAGTTAGTCGAAGAGTTAATCGAATATAGTTATTCGAAAGAAAGTGTTAATCGAATATAGTTTATTCGAGTAAAGTTAAAAGAGTTAATCGAATATAATTTATTCGAATAGAGTTAGAGAAGTTAATCGAATATAGTTTATTCGAATAGTGTTGGAGGAGATATCGAATATAGTTTATTCGACAGAAGTTAAGTGAATAGGGTTAATCAATAGAGTTAAGCAAATTTAGAAACTGACTGGAGAGGGTAAGTTGAACGGTTTTCTAAGTGACGATCTGATGTTGGTTTCGACCTTCCGGATTGATACTTTGAGAATTGTTCTCATACTAGTTACAGTTAGGGACTGATAGTTGCGAAAATATAGTGATGGGAAAATAAGTTATGGAAATGTTTTCCAATGATTAATAACATATATTTTCTAAATATATGAAATAAGGAAATATGAACATATGATGATTGATCGATCGAATTCCCATTTGGAAATAAGATCGTTGTTTGTACACCGACATGTTTTCATTTGATAGTTAAATCACAGACTATCAAAGTTTTTACCATTTTAACGTTGTTAATATGGAGAGACCGGTTGGATTATTATCCAAAGAACCACTCTGTATTAGCATAAGCGTTACGAGCAATATATGCCAAAGATAAATTGAAGATGGAGTAAAGTGCAAGGGCTGTTGTATAAGTCTTAGATAACAGTGACTAAGATGGATATACTGAATAGTGCCTTCGGTTTGTCCAGTCCCAGGACAACGTATATGGAAGAAGGTCTGACAGAGTATATCCAATGGATCGCGTAAGTTGATCTGTTCAAACGTATTCACGTTTGGTGGCGGAGGAATTCGTTTCTCTTAGCTGTATACCCGTGTTATTTTTGGATAAGTCAATTTGTGATTTGGCGGGTATGACGATGTGGCATTCAAAGTGAATGGTGATCAGATGTTCTGAAGATAGACGTAGCCTCTAGCCTCACACCAGGAAGTAACAAAAGTTGGGCTAGGCAGCATGGCTAGTTGGGTCATCCCCAAGCAGGGTGTATTGTCATCGATCTAGAGAATATTCATATTTATACTTCTTTTTGATTCTGTATCTTCGGATGACGGTTTGATGGCCTATAACCGTGGTGGCAATATATTCGCGACACTCAAGCTAAATGAGTGAGCGGTCATGTGTGGCCGGGTTGCAAGACGTTCTTGTTGAACCTGAGTGTATCACCTCTAGAGTACACTGATCAGAAGGTGCTCCCATACCTTGTCTGTTGGAATCCATTCTCTGTTAAGCGCCCTGCGGTTTATGATTTTATACTATGTATGTAGAACGTGAGATGCAAGCGTTTCTGCTAGATTGATACCTATTTGTACTTAGACATTATTATAATATCACAATGATATTGCTTGTCAAAGTTGTTTAGATACTCATAAGGAAAAACCCGTTCCGTATTCACGGCGTGGTCTTATGAGATATCATATACCTGTTTTAAACTATTTTACTCACACCAGTCCCATGACTGACCCGGAGTTTACTTTGTTGTTTTCCCTAAACTCTTGGGTGCCTAAATTTATACGGCAGTCAAGTAGTCGGGATTTACAGATATACTTGGAGAGCTTGGAGCAGGAGGCTGCAAGATTCTATAGCTATAATTATTTCCGCTGTGTTGTAAGTGTTGTACTCTGATAAGTGCTATTGTATATATATAACTGTTTACTTCAAAGCTATGTTATATATTATATGTTATTCGTTCCGCTGTGAGATTCGTGTTACTTTGATGATTCTGATGTTCTTCTTCTTCTTCTTCTATTCTATTAGTTCTATCTTTTCTTTCTCACCTTCTAATTTCTTTCACTAACGTCCTCGGGATTTCCGACTCTCGAGGAGTCGGAAATTTCCAGCCGTTACACTAGATTAGATCCTATGGCGATCCAAATGAAAGCATACTTTCCATGATGTAGATCTAAGTGAAAACAACTTGAAATGATGAAAATAAGATCAAATAACCCATATACTTGAGTGAATCCGTGTGAGAGATGCTTATCACTCACCAAATCTTCGAAATAACTTGAAGTCACTAAATTCCTAATCCGAACAGCGAAGAACAACTTTAAAAACTCTCAATTTGATGCGATCTCCTTTCACTTGATGTTGATCTAGCTTTGCTTGATGTAGATCTTCAATCTTCTTGCGTAGATCTACAATTCTAATGGAGGAAAGGTGTATATGATTGAGCAAGGAGAATCACGAGCTCAACCAAATGAGAGAACGAAGAAAGTAAACTATTCTTCATGCCTCTACCCCCTATTTATAGCCTCCAACCAGCCCACTAATAGGCCACACTAATTTAGTCCATTAATGACTAGCCAAACCTGAACAGAAATTGTGCAGCACTAAAACAATGATTCCTCACAAATCGCTGAATCAAATCTTTAACGTGACCACTTTATGGAATCGGGAACATTATTTCCTTTCCAATGAAATCGATCTCAACACTTGGTTCAATCCCTGTCAAAAGTTATTCCCTGTACAAAACTGACTAGGGAAAAATGGTCATAAATAAAATTGATAAAAATTATGGACATGAAACACCCCACCTCCGTTAGGGTCACTCTCAAAGGGAATGCCCTAATTTTGGTGGAGATTTATAAGTACAAGTCACGGATATACAAGACAGATATAAGAACACATATTTGTAAACAGCGGAAGAACAACAAACTTTTATTTCATAAAGTCAAATACGTGTTACAACAACATCCTTTCCAAAAACATAACATAATACTTTCATAATCTGTCTTGAGTACATGATTTAAAGAAGCATAAATAAAACATAGATAAACTGCAAAAGCCCCATAGTGGATTGTCCAAAGCCATAGTTCAAAACAGGAAAGTCCAAGCAATACATTTCTCTTCTTCAAGCTGGATGTTAAGGCTGATCAAGCTGCTGTGTTCCCTCCCTGAGGACCTGGGGGGGGGAACGGAAGAAAGAAGACGAAAGAAAAATAGAGTCAGACATAAAGCCTGAGTAAGTCTAGTACTACTTTGTCTATGAATAAAGAACTGGGTATGATAAGTATAAACAAGAAGTGGGCAAGCACTATGAACTTGGTTAAGTTGTCTAGAGTCGAATATACTATCGTACCCCATGTTAATCTCTGAACCCATATAAACTAGTTTCCAATTGGCACCCCATAATCAGGGTGATGTGATCCATTCAATGATGATCGGCTCCTACTCGCAAAGTTACATGTGTCTTACGGCCCCCGATGTCTGTAGTTACCTATGCTGGTCCCACCATGGGGTGTATCAAGTCCCATAGTGACAACCCGACACAACCTTAGAGTGCACAGGTATGCTACTGGTGTCCAGTGCCTTATTTTTCTGCGCCGGAGTGTGTGCACGCCCGCACTCCGTTAGAACCTACACTGCTACACCACCGTCGTCGCTTTGACCTCTTACAATCAGCCCAGTAATCGTGCCCCACCCTGCCTAGCTTCAGGGTATCCTGATACACCTTTTAGGGTTACTGCTGAAAAGGGTCCCCCGTTACTAGGTTTTCTATCTCTAGCCAACATGCTAAGTTGGTTAAGTGTTTCTAACCTAACCCCCACCAGTCCGTTTAGTTTAGCATGTTCCATTTTGATTAAGTCTTTAGTTCACTTAATCCTAACAATCCTGACTCAGCCTTAATTGTCTTATTAAGGCCCTGACCTCTCACATTAGACAGGTATTGTTGTGGCTGCCTGTTGCCGGTTGGTTCCGGGCAGTCTTACGCCACAACTCAGTCTAACCTCGGGTCCTTGCTGGGCTCCATGTTTAACCTCCCACATTGGATAGGTATTGTTGTGACTACTGGACAGCCGGGCGGTTCCGTGCAGGTTTACATCACAACTCAATCCAACCTCGGGTTAAACACATCGTATGTTCTACATTTACATATCTTGTCATTCTTCTTTATTTCTTATATGTAAATATTTGCGGCCCATTATTAGGTTAATGGTGTAAAGGTTACACCAATCACGGGCCCAACCCATACTTGAACTTGGGCCCTTCTATTTTATATTTTCATTCATTAATTAATTTTAACCCAACGTTATTTTCCCCCGTTTTACACGTCCGTTCATATATATTGGGCTTAGCCTTTTAAAGCCCAATTTAGCCATGCGAAAAGGGGAGGCTTATGGCGTATACACAAAGAGGGGAAGGTGAGCGCATGAACTTGCAATACGATGTTGGAAATACAAAATAGAAATTGGTGTACTTGCATAGTGGTAACATAGGTGACAAGAATCAAAGCATGTGAACTTGCATAGGTTTAACTACAACCTGAACCTATATTCTTATTTAGGCATAATGTCAAACATAAGCATGGCATAAATACTTCTAGCATAAACATGGCCTAAACATAAACAAGTCATGTTCATAAGGTTTCCACATGTTTACAAAGGGGATACTTTGTTACTAACACAAAAGCATAGTTCAACTTAATCATGATTTAAGTCTAATCACATAACAATGGTATAAACATACTTATGCATAAATATTCCTAATCATGGTGTTTGCTTTAAACTTGCAAAAAAAGGGATTTTTGAGTCTAACCTAGCCATGTCTCACATATGTCATTTTAACAATATAGAACTAACATGGATTTCAATTATGCCAAATATCATTCATAGCCTAGCCATATTCATAAGTTTGCAAAAGCATGACTTAATACATGATGCCTAATTCTCAACATAATTTCATATGAACTATAACCAAACTTGTTTTAATTACATACAAATATACATCATGATGGCATAATAATAAAGCCCCAAACTTGCATGAATTTCAATCAACTACATACATGTAGCTTCGACATAGATTACATAATTTGCGAAATATTCCAAACGTTTTCTTGCATAGAACTACCGCATGTAGTTCTTTACAACATAATTCAAGAATATCCAAACGTATACAAATTGATAAGAACGCATAAGTATGAATTACTTTTACTGCCACAATTCAAGCATACACATCAACACAATTGTTTATTCATACCAAAGTAATACTCTACTTGCAATGGTTGCGGCGAATTCTCTAATTAAGAGATATGATTCCTTTGTTGAATTGATTGGCTTTAGGTTACTTGAATTGCTTTAGGCTTTAGAACTTTCTTCCTAATTCTCTCTCTAGTTGGCGGCTACTCTTAGTCGTTCCTCAGCAACATGGCGGCTATGTTCTTAATTTTGAATGAATAGATTAGGGTTTAGTCTAGGGTTGTTTATATAGAGGTTAGGAATTGATTAGGACCCTTGATGTTGCAAGGTTAGATCGTAGCCATTCATTAGGAAGAGAGACCAATAAAAACCCGCCACCTAGCCCTAATGACAAAGCAGACCACAGAAATTCGACCAAACACAGACCTGGCCAGCCAGGTTGACTGGGCTCGACCAGGTCGACACCCCTGTCGACAGGGCTGTCGACAGCCCTGTCGACATGGGTAGCCCAGGTCGACAGCCCAGTCGACCTGGGTGGCCTAGGCGGGTGTTTATCCGCCCTGGCCCACTGGGCCCGATTTTTTTAATTATTTTATTTTGTTTGAATTTTAAATTTAATTCAAAACTTCCGAAGGCCATATCTTCTTCATACGGACTCCGTTTTTCGAAAACTCGGACTCTATTTCGCGTATTTTTCCGAGACGAACGCAATGGCGTATCCCGTTTCCCTTAGTTCTTGAATTTGATTATACTTTAATTCGTTAATTTCACAGTTATAGAATTCTCGGGGTGTTACATTCTCCCCCACTTAAAAGGATTTCGTCCCCGAAATCTTCAAGTGTAGGAAAATGTATATCCTAACATCCAATCATCCATCTACTCATCCATCAAACACGAGCATCCATTGTCCTTAAAAGACTTCTAATGCTTCATGATCATATGCGAAGTGTGTGTGTATATGAACTTATCTAATGCAAAATCAGGCGGTCTACTGATTCAGTTGACCTCCTTAATGCGAATTATGTAAGTGCCATGAATCCATTATGTATGCAAATTTTCCTATTCTTGATTCTACATGAGTGCACAATCATCCAATACAAATGCAGCATCCACATGACAACACATTAAAGTTCAATCATATACGAATGCAAACATATATGCATATGCAATATGAAGTGACTGAGCCGATCTAAAACCTAGATTGTGTGTGTATATGCAACCACGAGCAACCACTAGCAATCACTTGCAACCACTTGCAACCATCATCCATAACATGTTTCCATCCAAAAAGTTTCTACCTAAAAGATACGGTCGAGGAAATATGCCTAAAAAGATAGATAAAAGCGCAACTTAAGGAAAAAGAAAGATCAAGGATGTACCCTCGAACAGAAAAGGGTAGGCAGTACGTATTCTAGCTTCAGTTTCCCAAGTCGCGTCTCCCTCGGCGTCGCTCCACTGGACTTTGACGAGCTTGACTTCGCGGTTGCGTAGCCTCTTCACTTCCGTTCCTAGGATGCGGGTTGGAACTCTCCTTATGGTTGCTTCGCGCTCCACTTCGGCCTCTTCGAGGATATTTGGCTCTACCACTTCAGCAGACTCATGTAGACATTTTCGGAGATGTGAAACGTGAAAGACGTTGTGGACTCCAGCCAACTTCTCGGGTAGCTCTAATCTATAGGCCATTTTCCCAATTTTCTCGATAATAGGGAATGGCCCTACGAACCTTGGTGCTAGTTTTCCTGTGGTTCCAAAACGAACAACGTTCCTTAGCGGTGATACCTTGAGAAAAACTCTGTCTCCAACCTCAAATTCAAGGTCGGTCCTCCTCTTGTCGGCATAGGACTTTTGTCTGTCTTGGGCCGTCTTCATCCTTCTTCGTATTAAGTCTACTTTCTCTGAGGTTTCTCGGATCATGTCTGGTCCAAGTATGAGCTTATCCGTGGACTCCCACCAACAAGTGGGCGATCGGCATGGTCTTCCATATAAAGCTTCGAAGGGCGCCATTCCGATGGTTGCTTGATAGCTGTTGTTGTAGGAAAATTCCACCAAAGGAAGGTGGTCTTCCCATGTCCCTCCGAAGTCGAGGACGCATAGCCTTAAAAGGTCTTCCAAAACTCTGTTCACTCTCTCTGTTTGGCCGTCGGTTTGGGGATGATAGGCTGTGCTCAAGCATAACTGCGTTCCTACTGCTTCTTGCAGACTCCGCCAAAACTCACTGGTGAAGATGGGGTCTCGGTCACTAACAATACTAGATGGTATCCCATGGAGTCTAACTATTTCCTTGAGGTAAAGTGATGCTAGGGATGAGGCAGTTCTCTTACTTTTGACAGGTAAAAAGTGGGCGCTTTTAGTAAGCCTATCCACTATTACCCAAATGCTAGTGTTGCCTCTCCTAGACCTAGGCAGCCCATCGATGAAGTCCATTGAGATGCTATCCCACTTCCACTGCGGGACCTCCAGAGGATGTAGCAGTCCGCCAGGCTTTTTCTGTTCCGCTTTAACCTGTTGGCACACCATACACTTAGAAACGAATTCTGCCACGTCCTTTTTCATGCCATTCCAAAAGAAAGTCCTTTTTATATCTTTGTACATTTTATCTCCGCCTGGGTGTATCGTCATCTTGGAGTGATGTGCTTCCTCGAGAACCTTCTTTATTAAATCGTTTGTCTGTGGGACGCATAGTCTTCCGTCTCGCCTTAGCAAACCTTTATCGTCGATGGAGTATCAGTTGAGGTGACTTGAAGTCTCACCCCTAATTAGCCTATCGATTATTTCCACAAGCTGAGGGTCTTCGCGTTGTGCTGCCCTTACTGAATCCACTAAAGTTGGGCGTACTTCGAGAGATGCTAGCAAGCCTGGTACGAAATCGGAGGAGGGCCTAAAGTCGAAACTGTCTATAAACTCTAGGCTTTGTCTTTCAACAAACAACGGGCTTAGGGTCAATTTCTTTCGGCTCAACGCGTCTGCCACTACGTTGCCTTTGCCCGGAGTATAGGAGATTTCGAAATCGTACGAGGCAAGAAACTCCATCCATCTTTGTTGCCTCAAGTTAAGATCTTTCTGCGAGAAAAGATATTTCAACGATTTATGGTCAGTGTAAAGTTCGAACTTCTCACCTAGGAGATAGTGTCGCCAAGACTTGAGTGCAAAGACGATTGCGGCTAACTCAAGATCGTGGGTTGGGTAGTTCTTTTCGTGCACCTTCAATTGCCTCCCGCCATAAGCTACTACCCTTCCTTCTTGCATTAAGACGGCGCCTAGCCCTGTCCCACATGCATCCGTATAAACAGTGAACATCTTGCTTCCATCTGGCAGCGTCAAAACTGGGGCTGTTGTGAGAGCCCTTTTCAGTCGTTGGAAAGCAAACTCGCAATCCAAGTCCCAATTGAACACTAGATTCTTCTTAGTTAATTTCGTGAGCGGAGCTGAGATTTTCGCAAAATCCCTTATGAACTTTCGATAGAAACCCGCTAGTCCTAGAAAGCTTCGGACCTCAGTCGCATTCCTTGGTATCTTCCAATCCTGTACCGCCACTACCTTAGCAGGGTCCACCGCTAACCCTTGTTTGGATACTATGTGTCCAAGGAACCTCACCTCTTCTCTCCAAAAGTGGCATTTGGAGAACTTGGCTTTTAGTTGATGGACTCGCAAAGTTTCCATGATTGCCCTTAAGTGTTGAGCATGTTCCTCTTCACTTTTTGAGAAGATAAGGATATCATCTACGAAGACCACTACGAATTTGTTGAGCAAATCTCTAAATACCCTACTCATCAAGTCCACGAAGTAAGCAGGTGCATTTGTCAAGCCGAAAGGCATGACAAGCCATTCAAAGAAGCCGTCTGGGGTTCTGAAAGCCGTTTTATCGATGCTATCTTCAGCCACCCTTAGCTGATGAAAACCGGTCGCTAAATCGAGTTGGGAGAAAACAGACGCTCCTATAAGCTGGTCAAACAAATCGTCAATTCTAGGGAGAGGGTGCCTATTCTTTTTCGTTAGCTTGTTGAGCTCCCTATAATCAACACATAGACGGAGTGAACCATCCGCCTTTGTAGCGAACACCACCGGAGCGCCCCATTCTGAAATGCTCCTCCTAATGAACCCCTTTTCTAGAAGCTCTTTAATCTGTTTACTGAGCTCTTTCCTTTCTCGTGGAGCCATATGTCTAACGGGCAATGCAACGGGCTTTGCATTATTTACAAGATATATGCGGAAGTCTATTTCCCGCTTCGGAGGCAAGCCCTTCACCTCTTCAAAGACATCCGGATATTCCCGGACCACTCTAACTGATTTCAAATTTTCAACAGAGGCATCTAGCGATTCAAGATAACTAAGCATAACCGCATGCGAGGGATTACAAGAAATTTCCAAAGTATTACCGAGCTGGGTTAGGAGCCTAACAACCCTTTTCTCACAATCAAGGATGGCCCCCTTACGGAATAGCCAATCCATACCCAAAATCAAACCATACCCCGAAAAGCCCAAAACAAAGGCACTACATTGAAATTCAACACTTAGAATAGAAATTTTCAAATCCAAACAGATCATAGACAAATGAGCTGGGCCCCCAATTGGGTTTGAAACAATTAAGGGGTCCTCTACCATACTAGTTTTTAGGTGCAGAGATTCTACTAGAGCAGACGAGATAAAGGAGTGTGATGCGCCAGAATCAAATAAAGTGCGAACGGGGTGATCATAAAGATAAACTACACTTTCTACAGAAGTATTTATACCTCGCTGTTGCAGAGGTGGCGCTTCTAGCACATGAACCTGTGCCCCTGGGGTGGATCCAGCCCTCTGCCCCTGTCCTCGTTTCTTTGGGCAGTCCTTAGCCCTATGGCCCGTCTCACCACAAGAAAAGCACCCACCATTCTCCTTGGCCTTCTTTTTCCGGCAGTCCTTTACTAAGTGCCCCACTTTGCCACAGAAATTGCACTTTCTCTTCTCTTTGTTGCCTTTCCCGCCCTTCTTAAAGTCTGTCTTCTTGGGCTGCAAACCCTCTTTCTTCTTGCCCTTGTCCTCTTCATTCAGCAATGCCATTTGCACCAATCTTTCATACGTGGCTCCCATGGGTATATGGGTCATGGCCAAACTGTGTAATGGCTCATTCAACCCTTTGACGAAACGGAGAGCCTTCTTGTGCGGGGTGTTGACTAGGTCAAGCCCAAACCTAGCCAGCTCATCAAACTGATTCACATATTCTCTGACTGTCTTGTCCCCTTGCTTAAGAAATAAGAATTTTTCCAACTGCAAACTTCTTTCCGCATCTGAGAGAAATTTAGTCTCAAACCTTGCCCTAAAGTCCTCCCATGTCTCCACTGGTCTCTCAGCATTAGTGACTTCCCACCAGTAGGAAGCCTCGCCCTTCAATAGCCACACCGCCAGTTGTACTTTTTGTCTATCCTCTACCTCAAAGATGATGAATAGGTCCTCCGTTTCCTTCAGCCAATTCCTAGCTGCCACGAAGGACTCAGTTCCATGGAAATCCCTTCCTCCCATAGCTTTAAAGTCTTTACATATCTTAGCAAAAGCGTTTCCCCGTGGAGGAGGAGGAGGAAAAGGTGCCGCTGCAGTCGGATGATTTCCTTCAGCTGGGGGAGGAGGAATGGTAAGACCTGGCTGAGTGGCCCTTGCTTCTAAGAACCGTCTAAACCAACTAGGTATTGGCACCCCTTCCGGCAAGTTAAGTTCTTGGGACATGCTGAAACAAAAAGGATAGATTCAAAACGAAGGATAAGAGATAGTACCTATGGCTTTGGGGAGTGGACTTTGCCTTTTTTAAATAAAATAATATTTTCCTTTAAAAATGCTTCTTTAAATTTCCTTTTTGAAAATAATTTTTCAAAACTTTTTATCTTATCTGGTAAACCTATGCTCTAATACCAAGTGAAATACCCCACCTCCGTTAGGGTCACTCTCAAAGGGAATGCCCTAATTTTGGTGGAGGTTTATAAGTACAAGTCACGGATATACAAGACAGATATAAGAACACATATTTGTAAACAGCGGAAGAACAACAAACTTTTATTTCATAAAGTCAAATACGTGTTACAACAACATCCTTTCCAAAAACATAACATTATACTTTCATAATCTGTCTTGAGTACATGATTTAAAGAAGCATAAATAAAACATAGATAAACTGCAAAAGCCCCATAGTGGATTGTCCAAAGCCATAGTTCAAAACAGGAAAGTCCAAGCAATACATTTCTCTTCTTCAAGCTGGATGTTAAGGCTGATCAAGCTGCTGTGTTCCCTCCCTGAGGACCTAGGGGGGGGGGGGGAAACGGAAGAAAGAAGACGAAAGAAAAATAGAGTCAGACATAAAGCCTGAGTAAGTCTAGTACTACTTTGTCTATGAATAAAGAACTGGGTATGATAAGTATAAACAAGAAGTGGGCAAGCACTATGAACTTGGTTAAGTCGTCTAGAGTCGAATATACTATCGTACCCCATGTTAATCTCTGAACCCATATAAACTAGTTTCCAATTGGCACCCCATAATCAGGGTGATGTGATCCATTCAATGATGATCGGCTCCTACTCGCAAAGTTACATGTGTCTTACGGCCCCCGATGTCTGTAGTTACCTATGCTGGTCCCACCATGGGGTGTATCAAGTCCCATAGTGACAACCCGACACAACCTTAGAGTGCACAGGTATGCTACTGGTGTCCAGTGCCTTATTTTTCTGCGCCGGAGTGTGTGCACGCCCGCACTCCGTTAGAACCTACACTGCTACACCACCGCCGTCGCTTTGACCTCTTACAATCAGCCCAGTAATCGTGCCCCACCCTGCCTAGCTTCAGGGTATCCTGATACACCTTTTAGGGTTACTGCTGAAAAGGGTCCCCCGTTACTAGGTTTTCTATCTCTAGCCAACATGCTAAGTTGGTTAAGTGTTTCTAACCTAACCCCCACCAGTCCGTTTAGTTTAGCATGTTCCATTTTGATTAAGTCTTTAGTTCACTTAATCCTAACAATCCTGACTCAGCCTTAATTGTCTTATTAAGGCCCTGACCTCTCACATTAGACAGGTATTGTTGTGGCTGCCTGTTGCCGGTTGGTTCCGGGCAGTCTTACGCCACAACTCAGTCTAACCTCGGGTCCTTGCTGGGCTCCATGTTTAACCTCCCACATTGGATAGGTATTGTTGTGACTACTGGACAACCGGGCGGTTCCGGGCAGGTTTACATCACAACTCAATCCAACCTCGGGTTAAACACATCGTATGTTCTACATTTACATATCTTGTCATTCTTCTTTATTTCTTACATGTAAATATTTGCGGCCCATTATTAGGTTAATGGTGTAAAGGTTACACCAATCACGGGCCCAACCCATACTTGAACTTGGGCCCTTCTATTTTATATTTTCATTCATTAATTAATTTTAACCCAACGTTATTTTCCCCCGTTTTACACGTCCGTTCATATATATTGGGCTTAGCCTTTTAAAGCCCAATTTAGCCATGCGAAAAGGGGAGGCTTATGGCGTATACACAAAGAGGGGAAGGTGAGCGCATGAACTTGCAATACGATGTGGAAATACAAAATAGAAATTGGTGTACTTGCATAGTGGTAACATAGGTGACAAGAATCAAAGCATGTGAACTTGCATAGGTTTAACTACAACCTGAACCTATATTCTTATTTAGGCATAATGTCAAACATAAGCATGGCATAAATACTTCTAGCATAAACATGGCCTAAACATAAACAAGTCATGTTCATAAGGTTTCCACATGTTTACAAAGGGGATACTTTGTTACTAACACAAAAGCATAGTTCAACTTAATCATGATTTAAGTCTAATCACATAACAACGGTATAAACATACTTATGCATAAATATTCCTAATCATGGTGTTTGCTTTAAACTAGCAAAAAAAGGGATTTTTGAGTCTAACCTAGCCATGTCTCACATATGTCATTTTAACAATATAGAACTAACATGGATTTCAATTATGCCAAATATCATTCATAGCCTAGCCATATTCATAAGTTTGCAAAAGCATGACTTAATACATGATGCCTAATTCTCAACATAATTTCATATGAACTATAACCAAACTTGTTTTAATTACATACAAATATACATCATGATGGCATAATAATAAAGCCCCAAACTTGCATGAATTTCAATCAACTACATACATGTAGCTTCAACATAGATTACATAATTTGCGAAATATTCCAAACGTTTTCTTGCATAGAACTACCGCATGTAGTTCTTTACAACATAATTCAAGAATATCCAAACGTATACAAATTGATAAGAACGCATAAGTATGAATTACTTTTACTGCCACAATTCAAGCATACACATCAACACAATTGTTTATTCATACCAAAGTAATACTCTACTTACAATGGTTGCGGCGAATTCTCTAATTAAGAGATATGATTCCTTTGTTGAATTGATTGGCTTTAGGTTACTTGAATTGCTTTAGGCTTTAGAACTTTCTTCCTAATTCTCTCTCTAGTTGGCGGCTACTCTTAGTCGTTCCTCAGCAACATGGCGGCTATGTTCTTAATTTTGAATGAATAGATTAGGGTTTAGTCTAGGGTTGTTTATATAGAGGTTAGGAATTGATTAGGACCCTTGATGTTGCAAGGTTAGATCGTAGCCATTCATTAGGAAGAGAGACCAATAAAAACCCGCCACCTAGCCCTAATGACAAAGCAGACCACAGAAATTCGACCAAACACAGACCTGGCCAGCCAGGTTGACTGGGCTCGACCAGGTCGACACCCCTGTCGACAGGGCTGTCGACAGCCCTGTCGACATGGGTAGCCCAGGTCGACAGCCCAGTCGACCTGGGTGGCCTAGGCGGGTGTTTATCCGCCCTGGCCCACTGGGCCCGATTTTTTTAATTATTTTATTTTGTTTGAATTTTAAATTTAATTCAAAACTTCTGAAGGCCATATCTTCTTCATACGGACTCCGTTTTTCGAAAACTCGGACTCTATTTCGCGTATTTTTCCGAGACGAACGCAATGGCGTATCCCGTTTCCCTTAGTTCTTGAATTTGATTATACTTTAATTCGTTAATTTCACAGTTATAGAATTCTCGGGGTGTTACATTCTCCCCCACTTAAAAGGATTTCGTCCCCGAAATCTTCAAGTGTAGGAAAATGTATATCCTAACATCCAATCATCCATCTACTCATCCATCAAACACGAGCATCCATTGTCCTTAAAAGACTTCTAATGCTTCATGATCATATGCGAAGTGTGTGTGTATATGAACTTATCTAATGCAAAATCAGGCGGTCTACTGATTCAGTTGACCTCCTTAATGCGAATTATGTAAGTGCCATGAATCCATTATGTATGCAAATTTTCCTATTCTTGATTCTACATGAGTGCACAATCATCCAATACAAATGCAGCATCCACATGACAACACATTAAAGTTCAATCATATACGAATGCAAACATATATGCATATGCAATATGAAGTGACTGAGCCGATCTAAAACCTAGATTGTGTGTGTATATGCAACCACGAGCAACCACTAGCAATCACTTGCAACCACTTGCAACCATCATCCATAACATGTTTCCATCCAAAAAGTTTCTACCTAAAAGATACGGTCGAGGAAATATGCCTAAAAAGATAGATAAAAGCGCAACTTAAGGAAAAAGAAAGATCAAGGATGTACCCTCGAACAGAAAAGGGTAGGCAGTACGTATTCTAGCTTCAGTTTCCCAAGTCGCGTCTCCCTCGGCGTCGCTCCACTGGACTTTGACGAGCTTGACTTCGCGGTTGCGTAGCCTCTTCACTTCCGTTCCTAGGATGCGGGTTGGAACTCTCCTTATGGTTGCTTCGCGCTCCACTTCGGCCTCTTCGAGGATATTTGGCTCTACCACTTCAGCAGACTCATGTAGACATTTTCGGAGATGTGAAACGTGAAAGACGTTGTGGACTCCAGCCAACTTCTCGGGTAGCTCTAATCTATAGGCCATTTTCCCAATTTTCTCGATAATAGGGAATGGCCCTACGAACCTTGGTGCTAGTTTTCCTGTGGTTCCAAAACGAACAACGTTCCTTAGCGGTGATACCTTGAGAAAAACTCTGTCTCCAACCTCAAATTCAAGGTCGGTCCTCCTCTTGTCGGCATAGGACTTTTGTCTGTCTTGGGCCGTCTTCATCCTTCTTCGTATTAAGTCTACTTTCTCTGAGGTTTCTCGGATCATGTCTGGTCCAAGTATGAGCTTATCCGTGGACTCCCACCAACAAGTGGGCGATCGGCATGGTCTTCCATATAAAGCTTCGAAGGGCGCCATTCCGATGGTTGCTTGATAGCTGTTGTTGTAGGAAAATTCCACCAAAGGAAGGTGGTCTTCCCATGTCCCTCCGAAGTCGAGGACGCATAGCCTTAAAAGGTCTTCCAAAACTCTGTTCACTCTCTCTGTTTGGCCGTCGGTTTGGGGATGATAGGTTGTGCTCAAGCATAACTGCGTTCCTACTGCTTCTTGCAGACTCCGCCAAAACTCACTGGTGAAGATGGGGTCTCGGTCACTAACAATACTAGATGGTATCCCATGGAGTCTAACTATTTCCTTGAGGTAAAGTGATGCTAGGGATGAGGCAGTTCTCTTACTTTTGACAGGTAAAAAGTGGGCGCTTTTAGTAAGCCTATCCACTATTACCCAAATGCTAGTGTTGCCTCTCCTAGACCTAGGCAGCCCATCGATGAAGTCCATTGAGATGCTATCCCACTTCCACTGCGGGACCTCCAGAGGATG
The DNA here is from genome assembly GCA_030737875.1 of Allium sativum. Lineage (NCBI taxonomy): Eukaryota > Viridiplantae > Streptophyta > Magnoliopsida > Asparagales > Amaryllidaceae > Allium > Allium sativum. The sequence goes on from CM060912.1 coordinate 621,077,701, forward strand.
TAGCAGTCCGCCAGGCTTTTTCTGTTCCGCTTTAACCTGTTGGCACACCATACACTTAGAAACGAATTCTGCCACGTCCTTTTTCATGCCATTCCAAAAGAAAGTCCTTTTTATATCTTTGTACATTTTATCTCCGCCTGGGTGTATCGTCATCTTGGAGTGATGTGCTTCCTCGAGAACCTTCTTTATTAAATCGTTTGTCTGTGGGACGCATAGTCTTCCGTCTCGCCTTAGCAAACCTTTATCGTCGATGGAGTATCAGTTGAGGTGACTTGAAGTCTCACCCCTAATTAGCCTATCGATTATTTCCACAAGCTGAGGGTCTTCGCGTTGTGCTGCCCTTACTGAATCCACTAAAGTTGGGCGTACTTCGAGAGATGCTAGCAAGCCTGGTACGAAATCGGAGGAGGGCCTAAAGTCGAAACTGTCTATAAACTCTAGGCTTTGTCTTTCAACAAACAACGGGCTTAGGGTCAATTTCTTTCGGCTCAACGCGTCTGCCACTACGTTGCCTTTGCCCGGAGTATAGGAGATTTCGAAATCGTACGAGGCAAGAAACTCCATCCATCTTTGTTGCCTCAAGTTAAGATCTTTCTGCGAGAAAAGATATTTCAACGATTTATGGTCAGTGTAAAGTTCGAACTTCTCACCTAGGAGATAGTGTCGCCAAGACTTGAGTGCAAAGACGATTGCGGCTAACTCAAGATCGTGGGTTGGGTAGTTCTTTTCGTGCACCTTCAATTGCCTCCCGCCATAAGCTACTACCCTTCCTTCTTGCATTAAGACGGCGCCTAGCCCTGTCCCACATGCATCCGTATAAACAGTGAACATCTTGCTCCCATCTGGCAGCGTCAAAACTGGGGCTGTTGTGAGAGCCCTTTTCAGTCGTTGGAAAGCAAACTCGCAATCCAAGTCCCAATTGAACACTAGATTCTTCTTAGTTAATTTCGTGAGCGAAGCTGAGATTTTCGCAAAATCCCTTATGAACTTTCGATAGAAACCCGCTAGTCCTAGAAAGCTTCGGACCTCAGTCGCATTCCTTGGTATCTTCCAATCCTGTACCGCCACTACCTTAGCAGGGTCCACCGCTAACCCTTGTTTGGATACTATGTGTCCAAGGAACCTCACCTCTTCTCTCCAAAAGTGGCATTTGGAGAACTTGGCTTTTAGTTGATGGACTCGCAAAGTTTCCATGATTGCCCTTAAGTGTTGAGCATGTTCCTCTTCACTTTTTGAGAAGATAAGGATATCATCTACGAAGACCACTACGAATTTGTTGAGCAAATCTCTAAATACCCTACTCATCAAGTCCACGAAGTAAGTAGGTGCATTTGTCAAGCCGAAAGGCATGACAAGCCATTCAAAGAAGCCGTCTGGGGTTCTGAAAGCCGTTTTATCGATGCTATCTTCAGCCACCCTTAGCTGATGAAAACCGGTCGCTAAATCGAGTTGGGAGAAAACAGACGCTCCTATAAGCTGGTCAAACAAATCGTCAATTCTAGGGAGAGGGTGCCTATTCTTTTTCGTTAGCTTGTTGAGCTCCCTATAATCAACACATAGACGGAGTGAACCATCCGCCTTTGTAGCGAACACCACCGGAGCGCCCCATTCTGAAATGCTCCTCCTAATGAACCCCTTTTCTAGAAGCTCTTTAATCTGTTTACTGAGCTCTTTCCTTTCTCGTGGAGCCATATGTCTAACGGGCAACGCAACGGGCTTTGCATTATCTACAAGATATATGCGGAAGTCTATTTCCCGCTTCGGAGGCAAGCCCTTCACCTCTTCAAAGACATCCGGATATTCCCGGACCACTCTAACTGATTTCAAATTTTCAACAGAGGCATCTAGCGATTCAAGATAACTAAGCATAACCGCATGCGAGGGATTACAAGAAATTTCCAAAGTATTACCGAGCTGGGTTAGGAGCCTAACAACCCTTTTCTCACAATCAAGGATGGCCCCATTACGGGATAGCCAATCCATACCCAAAATCAAACCATACCCCGAAAAGCCCAAAACAAAGGCACTACATTGAAATTCAACACTTAGAATAGAAATTTTCAAATCCAAACAGATCATAGACAAATGAGCTGGGCCCCCAATTGGGTTTGAAACAATTAAGGGGTCCTCTACCATACTAGTTTTTAGGTGCAGAGATTCTACTAGAGCAGACGAGATAAAGGAGTGTGATGCGCCAGAATCAAATAAAGTGCGAACGGGGTGATCATAAAGATAAACTACACTTTCTACAGAAGTATTTATACCTCGCTGTTGCAGAGGTGGCGCTTCTAGCACATGAACCTGTGCCCCTGGGGTGGATCCAGCCCTCTGCCCCTGTCCTCGTTTCTTTGGGCAGTCCTTAGCCCTATGGCCCGTCTCACCGCAAGAAAAGCACCCACCATTCTCCTTGGCCTTCTTTTTCCGGCAGTCCTTTACTAAGTGCCCCACTTTGCCACAGAAATTGCACTTTCTCTTCTCTTTGTTGCCTTTCCCGCCCTTCTTAAAGTCTGTCTTCTTGGGCTGCAAACCCTCTTTCTTCTTGCCCTTGTCCTCTTCATTCAGCAATGCCATTTGCACCAATCTTTCATACGTGGCTCCCATGGGTATATGGGTCATGGCCAAACTGTGTAATGGCTCATTCAACCCTTTGACAAAACGGAGAGCCTTCTTGTGCGGGGTGTTGACTAGGTCAAGCCCAAACCTAGCCAGCTCATCAAACTGATTCACATATTCTCTGACTGTCTTGTCCCCTTGCTTAAGAAATAAGAAATTTTCCAACTGCAAACTTCTTTCCGCATCTGAGAGAAATTTAGTCTCAAACCTTGCCCTAAAGTCCTCCCATGTCTCCACTGGTCTCTCAGCATTAGTGACTTCCCACCAGTAGGAAGCCTCGTCCTTCAATAGCCACACCGCCAGTTGTACTTTTTGTCTATCCTCTACCTCAAAGATGATGAATAGGTCCTCCGTTTCCTTCAGCCAATTCCTAGCTGCCACGAAGGACTCAGTTCCATGGAAATCCCTTCCTCCCATAGCTTTAAAGTCTTTACATATCTTAGCAAAAGCGTTTCCCCGTGGAGGAGGAGGAGGAAAAGGTGCCGCTGCAGTCGGATGATTTCCTTCAGCTGGGGGAGGAGGAATGGTAGGACCTGGCTGAGTGGCCCTTGCTTCTAAGAACCGTCTAAACCAACTAGGTATTGGCACCCCTTCCGGCAAGTTAAGTTCTTGGGACATGCTGAAACAAAAAGGATAGATTCAAAACGAAGGATAAGAGATAGTACCTATGGCTTTGGGGAGTGGACTTTGCCTTTTTAAAATAAAATAATATTTTCCTTTAAAAATGCTTCTTTAAATTTCCTTTTTGAAAATAATTTTTCAAAACTTTTTATCTTATCTGGTAAACCTATGCTCTGATACCAAGTGAAACACCCCACCTCCGTTAGGGTCACTCTCAAAGGGAATGCCCTAATTTTGGTGGAGGTTTATAAGTACAAGTCACGGATATACAAGACAGATATAAGAACACATATTTGTAAACAGCGGAAGAACAACAAACTTTTATTTCATAAAGTCAAATACGTGTTACAACAACATCCTTTCCAAAAACATAACATAATACTTTCATAATCTGTCTTGAGTACATGATTTAAAGAAGCATAAATAAAACATAGATAAACTGCAAAAGCCCCATAGTGGATTGTCCAAAGCCATAGTTCAAAACAGGAAAGTCCAAGCAATACATTTCTCTTCTTCAAGCTGGATGTTAAGGCTGATCAAGCTGCTGTGTTCCCTCCCTGAGGACCTAGGGGGGGGGGGGGAAACGGAAGAAAGAAGACGAAAGAAAAATAGAGTCAGACATAAAGCCTGAGTAAGTCTAGTACTACTTTGTCTATGAATAAAGAACTGGGTATGATAAGTATAAACAAGAAGTGGGCAAGCACTATGAACTTGGTTAAGTTGTCTAGAGTCGAATATACTATCGTACACCATGTTAATCTCTGAACCCATATAAACTAGTTTCCAATTGGCACCCCATAATCAGGGTGATGTGATCCATTCAATGATGATCGGCTCCTACTCGCAAAGTTACATGTGTCTTACGGCCCCCGATGTCTGTAGTTACCTATGCTGGTCCCACCATGGGGTGTATCAAGTCCCATAGTGACAACCCGACACAACCTTAGAGTGCACAGGTTTGCTACTGGTGTCCAGTGCCTTATTTTTCTACGCCGGAGTGTGTGCACGCCCGCACTCCGTTAGAACCTACACTGCTACACCACTGCCGTCGCTTTGACCTCTTACAATCAGCCCAGTAATCGTGCCCCACCCTGCCTAGCTTCAGGGTATCCTGATACACCTTTTAGGGTTACTGCTGAAAAGGGTCCCCCGTTACTAGGTTTTCTATCTCTAGCCAACATGCTAAGTTGGTTAAGTGTTTCTAACCTAACCCCCACCAGTCCGTTTAGTTTAGCATGTTCCATTTTGATTAAGTCTTTAGTTCACTTAATCCTAACAATCCTGACTCAGCCTTAATTGTCTTATTAAGGCCCTGACCTCTCACATTAGACAGGTATTGTTGTGGCTGCCTGTTGCCGGTTGGTTCCGGGCAGCCTTACGCCACAACTCAGTCTAACCTCGGGTCCTTGCTGGGCTCCATGTTTAACCTCCCACATTGGATAGGTATTGTTGTGACTACTGGACAGCCGGGCGGTTCCGGGCAGGTTTACATCACAACTCAATCCAACCTCGGGTTAAACACATCGTATGTTCTACATTTACATATCTTGTCATTCTTCTTTATTTCTTACATGTAAATATTTGCGGCCCATTATTAGGTTAATGGTGTAAAGGTTACACCAATCACGGGCCCAACCCATACTTGAACTTGGGCCCTTCTATTTTATATTTTCATTCATTAATTAATTTTAACCCAACGTTATTTTCCCCCGTTTTACACGTCCGTTCATATATATTGGGCTTAGCCTTTTAAAGCCCAATTTAGCCATGCGAAAAGGGGAGGCTTATGGCGTATACACAAAGAGGGGAAGGTGAGCGCATGAACTTGCAATACGATGTTGGAAATACAAAATAGAAATTGGTGTACTTGCATAGTGGTAACATAGGTGACAAGAATCAAAGCATGTGAACTTGCATAGGTTTAACTACAACCTGAACCTATATTCTTATTTAGGCATAATGTCAAACATAAGCATGGCATAAATACTTCTAGCATAAACATGGCCTAAACATAAACAAGTCATGTTCATAAGGTTTCCACATGTTTACAAAGGGGATACTTTGTTACTAACACAAAAGCATAGTTCAACTTAATCATGATTTAAGTCTAATCACATAACAACGGTATAAACATACTTATGCATAAATATTCCTAATCATGGTGTTTGCTTTAAACTTGCAAAAAAAGGGATTTTTGAGTCTAACCTAGCCATGTCTCACATATGTCATTTTAACAATATAGAACTAACATGGATTTCAATTATGCCAAATATCATTCATAGCCTAGCCATATTCATAAGTTTGCAAAAGCATGACTTAATACATGATGCCTAATTCTCAACATAATTTCATATGAACTATAACCAAACTTGTTTTAATTACATACAAATATACATCATGATGGCATAATAATAAAGCCCCAAACTTGCATGAATTTCAATCAACTACATACATGTAGCTTCAACATAGATTACATAATTTGCGAAATATTCCAAACGTTTTCTTGCATAGAACTACCGCATGTAGTTCTTTACAACATAATTCAAGAATATCCAAACGTATACAAATTGATAAGAACGCATAAGTATGAATTACTTTTACTGCCACAATTCAAGCATACACATCAACACAATTGTTTATTCATACCAAAGTAATACTCTACTTACAATGGTTGCGGCGAATTCTCTAATTAAGAGATATGATTCCTTTGTTGAATTGATTGGCTTTAGGTTACTTGAATTGCTTTAGGCTTTAGAACTTTCTTCCTAATTCTCTCTCTAGTTGGCGGCTACTCTTAGTCGTTCCTCAGCAACATGGCGGCTATGTTCTTAATTTTGAATGAATAGATTAGGGTTTAGTCTAGGGTTGTTTATATAGAGGTTAGGAATTGATTAGGACCCTTGATGTTGCAAGGTTAGATCGTAGCCATTCATTAGGAAGAGAGACCAATAAAAACCCGCCACCTAGCCCTAATGACAAAGCAGACCACAGAAATTCGACCAAACACAGACCTGGCCAGCCAGGTTGACTGGGCTCGACCAGGTCGACACCCCTGTCGATAGGGCTGTCGACAGCCCTGTCGACATGGGTAGCCCAGGTCGACAGCCCAGTCGACCTGGGTGGCCTAGGCGGGTGTTTATCCGCCCTGGCCCACTGGGCCCGATTTTTTTAATTATTTTATTTTGTTTGAATTTTAAATTTAATTCAAAACTTCCGAAGGCCATATCTTCTTCATACGGACTCCGTTTTTCGAAAACTCGGACTCTATTTCGCGTATTTTTCCGAGACGAACGCAATGGCGTATCCCGTTTCCCTTAGTTCTCGAATTTGATTATACTTTAATTCGTTAATTTCACAGTTATAGAATTCTCGGGGTGTTACAGGACATGTCTAACACCTCCATAACCAACATATCAAAATATGAGAATGATCCAACCCTCGGGGAATTAAATAAAAATATTTTACGATCCTTTGATGCGTAAAATGTGGGTTGTTACATTCTCCCCCCTTAGGAATTTCATCCTCGAAAATCCAAACAAACACCTATACGGTAGAAATAAGGTAGGTTTTATTCAATTTCTTAGGATTTAAGCAAATGCTTACTTGGCTTAGATGGAAAGCTTGACCAATTATATATATATATATATATTTGTGTTTTATTGGTTATGTTTTTTTTATTCTATTATCTAATTCTACCGCTAAATATGGTTGAATGTTCTTAAATTCGTACTATCGCACATGAGACCCAATCACTACGCGAATAAGCGCACTGCTTTATTCTGATGTTCCAGATCTAATGAAACTAATTTCATCGAAATCCGACTCTATTTGCAAAACAGAGTTATTTTAATGTGAAAATTAATCCAACATCCCTAAAACTAAACTTAATTAGCGTGATATCCTACCGCTTTAACTTATACTTTTTACATCCCTAGTTTTTATTTGGTTATTCTCTTTCCACAAATACCCTTGTTCTAATTAGCTTTTTTATCTACTCATTGCGTATTCATAGTACGATTAAGTTGGAATTTGTTCGATCTAAGTTTTGATTTTCGGCTTTATCAGGGGTTTAATTCGACTTTTGTCGATAAATTTGATGGAAGTTTCTTCTTCCAGGTAATTTATAATTCTATTTTTTGTCTTCGATTCCTGATTGTGGAAATCATTGTTGATATTTTTTGCATACGTGATTCATTGTTATTGTCGACTTCTGATAATGGATATTTTTTGCATACGTGATTCATTATTATTTTTTGCATACTTGAATCATTGTTATTTTTTGCAGGTATATGGTGTTATTGTAGTTATTGTTCATACGACTTTATTTTAAGCATATTTTGATACATTTATGTATAAATTCTGAATACATGCATACAATTATGCAACTATTCTGAATATCTACATACAAGTATGCAATTATTCTGAATATTTGCATACAAATATGCAAGTATTCTAAATAGATGCATAGATGCATGAAACTGTTCTGAATATATGCATACATGTATGCAACTATTCTGAATAGATGCATAATCTATGCAACTATTCTTAATATCTACAAACATAATTGTAGATATTTATGCAATAATTCAGAATACTTGCAGATATGTAAGCAAGTACTCCTTATAATTGCAGTTGTGTATGCTTCTTTGTATAAAAGTGTTCCAGCTAGTGTTGGTGTATTGGTGTTGTTGAAGTTTGGGAATGATAACTTTGCTATACGTCTTTATTTTGATAGTTTTATTGTTGTCATGAAAGATGTTGTTTGTGGTAAATGGACTGATTTGAGTCAATTGTCATTTGAATTATATCACTTTAAAGATGGTTTGAGAAGGAATATTGAAACTAATTCTGATCTTCAATATATTCTGTTGTTGGCTGCACATAATCGTGAGGATTACTTATTTATTTTTGTCGAGATCATTCAAAGTAGTTCTTCAGTTAACAATGTAAGGTCAGATAATGTTTCTTGTAGTAGTGATTCTTCTTTTGTTATTACTGGTGATTCTAACATTCAATTCAGGCAATTATTGAGAAGTAATTTGAATCAACCTATTTTTTCTGGTGTTGGTCAGCAATTTTTAGGAGGTGTTACTGAATAGGCTAAATGTGGTGATGTATATTATAAAGACTAGATACAAGCTTAATTTGGTTAAGAATGACAAGGAAAGAGTTATGGTTGTTTGTTCTAAAAAAATGTAGTTTTAGGATTCATGCTTCTCTTAAGTTTAATCTTCCTGGATATTTTGTTATAAAGAGCTTTCAACCTGAATAATGGTGCTGGAATTCATGACATAAACAATCCTATTGTATCCAGTAATTGATTAAGTTGTTGGTTTATGATCTTATTCAAGCTAATTCGTTAATGAAGACCAAGGACATTATTAACTTGTTTCAAACTGAGTATAATGTTATTTTAAAGTATTATTTTATTTATAGTGGGAAGAGGCTGGCATTAGAAGATTTACATGGAAGCGATATAATGCCTTATCATCATTTGCATTTCCTTTTAATATGTTGTTGTTCCAACTAATCGTAGGAGTAAAGTTGTTTTGGAGTGTAATAATGCTACACGTCAATTTGAGAGGGTTTTTATTGGATTTGAAGCTTTTGCATATGGATTTCAATATTATCCGCATTTAATTTTTGTTGATGCTACTATTATAAAGGGAAGAGCTTAAGGTTGTTTGATGGCTGCTATTGGTAAAAATAGAAATGAAGGCATGGTGTTTTTACAATTTAATTTTTTTTTTCATATATATATATATATATATATATATGCATACATTTATGCAATTATTCTTAGTATATGCATACGAGTATGCAACTATTCTTAATGCATGCATACAGGTACAAAAATCTTTTGAATATATGCATACAAGTAGGGCCGTCAATTTCAAATACGACCCGAAACACCACTCGTAACCCGCACGAAAAAACCCGACCTGACCCATTTATAAACGGGTCAATTTCGGGTCAACCCGCTCTAACCCGTTTAATAAACGGGTTGGCCCAACCCGACCCGACCCGTGAACCCGTTTCTGACCCGTCATGACTCGTTTGATATAAAACATATTTTTATTACTCTACAATCTACAAAACATAAGTCCAACCCAGTCCACTACCCGTTTGCCGCTTTACCCTAATTTATCAATTACCAAGCCGTCACTCATTTAGTCATTCTAATTTCTGCGGTTCTACCTCTTCCATGATTCACTCCTTCAGGTTTTCATGTTTATTCTCACATTAACAACTTCTAAAATTTTTATTCTCATCTTAACTTGCAACAAGTGAATGACGACAACACCCTTCTTTCATGTTTTCATCTTTTTATACAAATATTTTTCTTAGTGGGTTGTATGAATCAAACCCGAAACTCGCACGATTATAAATGGATCAACCCGAAACCGTCCCGTTTAATAAACGGGTTGAGTTGACATGACCCGAACTCAACTCGAACACGACTTGACCCGACCTGAACCCGACCCATTGACAGCCCTACATACAAGTATGCAACTACTCTTAATACATGCATACAAGTATGAAAAAATTCTGAATACATGCATACAAGTATGTAACTATTCAGAATATCTGCAAACAAGTACGCAAGTATTCTTAATATCTGCATATAAGTATGCAATTATTATGAATATATGCATACATGTATGCAATTATTCTGAATTTAGATACACATGTACGCAACTGTTTTGAATATTTGCATACAAGTAAGCAACTATTCTGAATATTTGCAAACAAGTAATTGTTTTTAAAATCTGTAAAAATAAATCAGATTACTTGCAAATTAGTAAGCAAGTATTCATAATAATTGCAGCTTGTATGCAGTTTTTTCTATAACTCTTTGCAGTATTTTATAACCATTATTTACTTTTCTCAATTTTTTCTATTATTTCTGCACTTTTTTAAGTATTTGTGCATGTTTTATTGCAATTTTCCCACTAATTGTTGATGTTCTTTATTTTATTGTTTAGGTAATTATACGTTTGCTTCTTTTAATATGATTTTTCCCTATTGTAATTGCCTGAAGAAGATGAAGACAATTGGATTTAGTATTGTGAACAACTTAAAGAATTTCTTAAAGATGATAATAGAGGCTTTGTTCTCATTTCTGATCGTCATCCTGGCATTCTCGTTGTTATTCCAAAAGTATTTGCAAATTCAATTCATGGTTCGTATTTTTATCATTTAAACAACAATTTAGGTTGCTCTAAAATCTAAATTTTCCAAATCAAAGAAGGAGATGTTGTATGTGTTGGATCTAGAATAACCCTAGAGGGGGGTGAATAGGTTTTATCACAAGTTATTGCAGAGTTTAAATATTACGGGATATTAAATAATAAACAGATCACAGAATGTAGCAGAAATAGAAACACAAGAGATACCCAGCTTCGGGAAAACCCTACCTACTGCTGCATTCCTAAGGTTTCTACTAGGTGATAGAACAGATCCCGCATACAAGACCATGTACACTCGCAAACTCTGCTCCTATTCTAACCCTATGCTCAAAACCGTAGACTGATCTAAACCCCTAGATCAGATTCCCCCTGATTACAACCCCGTAACCAGTAAATCCTAGATTTTACAGACTCTAGCAACTGCCAGTCAACACCCTGACTGGATCACCCTAGATTTTACAGACCTAGAAACTGTTTGATCGGTTTTACAACTCAAATTCAAATACAAAAATAATACAATATTAAAAACAAAAGAAACCCTAATTTAGAACAATCTAAATTTCCCTTTTATATAAAACTAGGCTTAGCCAAATGTAAAGTTGGCCGGCCCCATCCATTTTCTTTGTATCCAATCTCTTTCTCTCTTCAATGAAAAATGGAGGAAGAGGAAAAATTAGGGTTTCCTTCTAATTTCCCAAATCGAGTCGATGGCTTTCTGGAATTTATGAAATAGCTTCTCTGTTGATCAAATTAACTGATGCTTTGGATAATTTTTGAAGCTTCGAATCTGTGGTTGGCTTTATCACTTCGATTTGGAATTGTTGCAATCGAAACCCAAAGAGAAAAAACGTGAGTATTCTGATTCTTTTCAATTTTGATTTTTGTTGCTTGGTTTTGATTTCAATCGCCCCTAGCCAGTGATGCAATGGTGTTGTATAAATAGGATTAAACTATAATCCTTAATACAATCTCTGATTTCACGTGTAAAATATTTGGTATGATTTTGGCCTTGATTTTTGCGGTCTTCACTTTTAAAATGGCTCTATAAACTTGCCGCTTTGAATTGTTGCTTTGAAAATTACTTGCGTGATAATTGAGTAGATTTCCTCGGTCTTGATTGGATATGTTAATTCTGGAAAACAACTTTGAACTTGATATTTGTGCAATTGTTTTGTTCCCCAATATTTCGTTCTCTGACTTTTTGCAATTAAAAACTGGAAGCATTTTCTTGGCTTGAATTTCATTCGAAAATCCACATTTGATACTTGCCCAAAAAACAATATTGCCGAGACCCATTTACATGATTTGGTTTCCTGAAATTGATACACCTGGTCGACTTTGATTGCATTAATGAAATTGAGATATAATTCACTCCTGTAATGAATTTAGGGCTTCCCATATTTGCTGAACCATGAAATATTCTTTACAAAAATAGTTTGTGAAACACTGGAACTATTCAAAAACCGTGAATTCATTATATCCATGGCAAACATAATTCGACTCAATAAATATTTGCCAAATTTTGAAACATTTATTCTTGGCTTTGAATATATGTGATAGATCAGGAAATAAGTAATGGTTCATTGAAGGTAGTTGCCAAATTTCCCACTGCATTTCTGGAAATTAATTTGCACAATTCCATTTGTAAAAACTAGAAACACATGCATACGATTTTGCTGTGTGAACATGGATGAACTTGACTCTTGCCATACCTTGCATTGAAACCTGGTTGTGCACACCATTTTGAAAAAAAAAGCTGAACCATTTCATCACCAAATTAATTTCCTGCTATGAATCCTTACCCTCCACTGTAAATGCTTTGATTTAAGGAAGTTTTAAAAAAATTGTTATACATTGTGGAATTGAAATATGGAAATAAAAACTTTGGCAACTTTGCTTGATTGCTGGAATTTATCATTACTAGATCTCGCTTTTGTTCCTTGCCAAGTTTGGTACTATGATTTATTTCAATGACTGGAAACAAATTGATTTTCTTCCATGATTCTTGTGTGATTATAACAATCATTTAAAAATGTATTTTGCCATAAAGACTTGAATTGTGGTTTTCTGGAAACTGATCGAGGAGATATTTGAACTTCATTTGTCTGCTGTGCTTGTGTATTTCTCTTGTATGCACATGGTACTTTGAACTTGGAAAGACATGTTGAAACAGCTTTTAGTTTATCACTTGTATGAACTGTTCCCATTTCATTTTGCTCGACCACTTGAACCTGAATGAATAGCTTGTATATTTCTCGACCACTTGTCATTTGCTCGTCACTTACTATTTGACTTGAACACTTTGTTGTCATTCACCATGCTGAATATTGCTGCTTAAACTTCATCATGCTGGTCCTATGCTTCTTTACAAATTTGTTTCTTGTTTGTCCATGTACTTCTGAAATCATGTGCATGCTTCTCCATATATATACAACAATGTTTATATATATGTATACACACACACACATTTATATGTACGCGTGGCCATGTATACCCAGCAGCCCTGTTTCATGTTGTTCTTCTTGCTACAAATGATTTGTACTTCACTGCTTTGATGCTGACTTGTTATGGCTCGACCAATTTGTTGTTACATGTATATACATATATGTATATATACACATATGTGTGTATGTGTGTATATATATATATATGTGTGTGTGTGTGTGTATGGTTTCATTTTCACTTCCACTAAGTCGAGTTGGTCCATGCGATTGCTCCTCAGTTGCTTGCTACATTCTGATTGGCGAGGCAGTGCACACGTGTATATTCATGCACGTGTGTACATGCAGCCATCAGACAAGATTTCCTGTCCCTATACTATACATATACAAACTGACCAAACACAGATGAATCATATCAAGTCATGAAAAATGATGAGAAACACACAGAAGTCGGAGGAAAATAAAATTTAAAAAATAAAATTTATATTGCCATGTATTCGGTTTTATTTCTATTGCAGTGTACAGTGTGTGTGCGTTTCATTGTGACAGGTAAACATATAATGACTGGGCTGACAGAGAGCTGTGAAGATAGAAGATGAAAGATAGAAGACAGTGAAAATAACAGTGTGTGTAACAGTGAAAGGGTCTGTATTTGAGTCTCTGAATGTATAAACGAAAATGTATGTACACTGACTGACTGAGTGTGAGGAATTTTATATGAAGATAAAAGTGAACTGAAATGTATACATGTTCAAATAGTGGAGTATAAAAATTTTGTATTGTTTGAAATTGAAATAAAATATTCTATTTAAATAAAATACTATGTGAATATTTAAATTTCTGTATAGTTGTATTATATTTAAATAAAAATATCATATTCCTGTCTGTTGTGTATATATAAAGCAGTACAGTACAAACACATTTATAATAATATATATATTTATAATAATATTATATTCATGTCTGTCGTGTACATATAAAGCAGTACAGTACAGACACATTTATAAACCGAAATATTATATTCTTGTCTGTTGTGTATATATAAAGCAGTACAGTACAAACACATTTATAATAATATATATTTGGTTGTTATCATCACACAAAATCATATAATTGTGTATACAACAACGTTATATACAACAATCTCCCCCTTTTGATGATGACAAACAAAAAGATTTTGAATACAATAAATGTGTTTGACAGAGAAGAACATAACACCCCCTAATTGAAAGCTCCCCCTACAACAGAGACCCCCTATAATTTTGCATGAATGAAATGAATAATAATGAATTTTCAAAATTAAAAATATTTATAATATTCACTCATAAATCAAAATCTCAACCCATTCTCCCTCTTTTGTTATCGTTAAAAGGATTCAGAAATTAAAATATAGATGAAAAATGACTAAAAATATAATTTCAGCTTAAGAGGAAGAACAATCATCATAAATCTCAATCAGACAAAAAAAATCTTAATATTCTGAGAATAGGTGGCATATTTCACATTGTAGAGAATGACGGATTTACGATGAAATTTATATAAATGGAGAGGGTTTCAAAAATATGATTTCCAATTATTTAAAAAAAAAAATATAACATTGAATCACAAAACAATGATGGATTTGGACTATAATTAATAATTCAATTTAAGAGACAACATCGTATAATCTCAAATCCCAATAGCTATCAATCAACAAATCATAATATGTCATAAGATTTCAATACATTTCACAGATAGAAAATGGATTGATAGGCTGGTTTTTATACTCGGAGGAGAATTTCAGTTTTATTTCAATTTGTAGCACACTTTTCCTTTTTCTTTTTGTTTTATTTAAGAGCACACTGACCATGAGTGATAGCCCATAACTTCCCCGGTAAGGAAAGCCCGGATTACCTTGAGAACACGACATAATAGAACGCAAACAGAAGAACATTTCATTGTTAATTACAACAATTCCATCAGAATACAAGAATATACAGAGTATAAATAAACATTACACAACAAAGAATATCAGAGATTACAATAAATTACATAGCAACAGAAAAATAATACAAAACACAACGAAAGTAATACACGGATACAGAGCTTTCCGAGCATCGTTCCAGCTGTAAATCAGGATCCTGTGAATATAAATCTGCGAAACCAAAACTACTGGCTGCCTGTGTGGAAAATAGGGGCACCCAGAGTATAGGTTGAAACAATAAACTCCAGGTCAATCATATGACTGGTGTGAGAACTAAAACAGTTATTCATCTTTATTTTAAAGTTCGGTAAATCAAGGGACCACGCCGTATAACACGGAACAGGTTTCCTCCCAAGAATACCAGTGCATAAAACAAACAACGCAATGCTAAATAAAGAAAATTGAAGCTATAATAAGACCCATGTCCCATCACACAATGCAACGCAAGCTGGAGGATAGGGTTTTTACCTTATAATAGCCAAAGCATGCTTGATACGTTTAAAACACATTATAAGATATTACTATAAGTGTATAGTGTCAAAACAATTTCAGTCATAAATATCAATCATAGGTGGCATGAATGACCCATACCACTATGTCGCCATACTAGGTTCTACAAATAAAACCGAATATCACGTATTGGAAATTGGATTCCTGTCATGAGTCGAGGCAAGGGGCAAGCTCCTTTCCGTTCGAGACACTCTAGCAAATGTCTCAGGACCCCCACTATGATCCTTGGATCGGTTGGGCCGGTCCTCACCTAACTTTGGAGGATTAGTTATTCCTGAACACACGTTTCCCGGTCCTAACAGACCTATATCTGAGGCGCCTCGCATTCTAACATCCACACAGGTAAAAATATATAAATGTTAGGGCTGGTAGGTCACTGACATCACCCATAGCTAGAAAGAAACATCGTGTTCTCCCAATGGTCCGTATCCTGTTTTTGACTCATACCGAGGTGTGAGGCTTGCGAATTCACGTTATACACAAAGCTGCGCCAAACAGGCCGTGCTTTGATCATCAACCACAAGACTTTGCTTTTCAACAGAAGCCTTGATCATCTGCCACTTAGGCATGCCACACAGGCAATTCACTCCATGCGACTAATTTCCATCGATATACAACCTCTGAGCTCGTACCTCTCAAAGAAGGGCGTTAAGCAAGAGAATAAATTCTCCGCCGCCAAACAGATGTATATTTAATAGAGATTAATCAACACAGAATAAAACCCAATGTCAGACACAGTCCATTTACAAGTTCGTTCTGGGTCTGAACGAAACCGGAGGCACTTTCCTCGCATATCCATCGATCTCCAAGTACGTCTGGATGATCACCAACTGATTCCCTCCTCTTGGGTGTACAGCCCAATCAAGATCATCAATAATCACCCAAACGATGTGAAGACTTCCGGTCTTTAACCACCGTCTTCATCTTCGACTTATCGTCGAATCGGTTATTCAGAATGGGTATAACCCGGCCTTTCCGAATAACCCGTGTATATAATAAACACGTGTAACACAAACACAACATACGCCTCATTCCAATTCAGAATATTCTTTTATTCTGATATTCACATTCTTAGGGAAAGGTTCCCATTAATTTTATCAAAGATAAATTCTTCTAAATTTATTCTTTAATCTTCCTTTGGATATCATTTCAAACCATATTATGGTTTTCCAAACTAGTCGAGATTAGCGAACCACACCGAAGTAATTATTTATTTTATTTCCCAATCCCAACCTATTCATCCCATGGAGCAAAACTGGTAATACTCCATATCTAACACCATGGTGTTATCGGTAAATATTAATTACCATTTCACGTTCAAATCTAATTAAAGATTTAACTATCGCTCTGGAGAAAAACTGGTGATACTCCATGCTCGATCATGTCAATCCAATTAAAGATTCATTAAAACCCACTTAGTTTTAATCTTCTCAAAAATCAATAACCTGTCTTTATCTGGGTTAAAGAACCAATGTCATCTAAAACACGATTCACGATAAACCCCAAATCACCTTCTATTGTTAATTGGGTTAAAGAACAGGTGTTATTCAAAACACCGCTCACGATAAGCCCAAAACCAATTTAAATTCAATTCCAATTAATATTATTTAATTGGTACACTTCATTAAATCTAAATAGAAAGATTTAATCTTTTTCTCAACTGGGCTTAAGAACAGTGTTAATGAAGACACCATTCACGACAAACCCAAATCACATTTGATATTAAATACAAGGCTCTGAATAGAAAATATATCAGCTTATATTCAATATCAAATTCTATGACCAACAAATATCATATTGGAAATAACGATATAAATATATCTTTCAAATTCCCATAACAATATCTGTATAATCACGAAATCCAACATCGAAATATTCCAAAGACAATTTCGATTCAAATCCATTTCCAATTCGAATATTGGAAATTCTGATTATTTTTAAAACCACTTTCAAATTCAATTTATTTATTTCAAAAAAAAATTTGATTTTAATTCTAGTTCAAAACTAGTTCATTTTTATAAAAATCTATTTTTATCTTTTCAAATTTGGAAATTTTCGTCCTAGATCTTCACAAATCATTTCTTATGATTTTACACAAATTATTACTATTTTTAATAATTTTATCAAGGCCCGTACAGTCGATTTCCATCAACGGCCATCGAACTACACTTACAGCGACCTTTTCCAAATTTTATTTGGACATAATTCCAAATCCAACCGTTAGATTTCAAATTTCTAATATTAATTGGAAAGCTCAACCCAACGGCTCCGGTTTCAGGAGAATCCGACGGTCAGATCTCCCGTAACGTCCATTCGAAGTCAATGGTCGAAATTCGCGAACTGCCGTGGCGCGGTGAGTTCTATTCAGGCCATTATATATATAATATATATATATTATATATATTTCGTCGATTTCTTTTTAAAACGTATTTTATAAATCGTTTTAAATTCGTTTTCAAAACGATTTCAACTTCATATTCAATTTCGAATCAAAATTGAATATTCACATCATCGATTTACAAATGATAATATTTTCAAAACGTTATATTTTGAAATCACTTCCTTTTCTATATTCATTTTAAAAATGAATATAATCGATATAAATATCGCTCATGTCAAAATTGCGCATCTCTAATCAACACGGCTTTATATATTTCAATAAATTTGTTATTCTATTCAACAAATTAATATTTTCTATTCAACACATGAATCTATGTTCCTTTCAACACATGAATATTCTCAACATATGAGCATCGTCAACACATGACTATTTGTATTATTTAATATATTTTAAAAAACTATGGTATCTATCGTTTGATTTTTAATCAAACTCCAACTGTAGAGTAGTAAGAGAATGATTCCCTAAGTATTAACCCCGAAGGCCGAAACCAACATCAGATCAATACCCAGGAAACCACTCATCTTATCTATTTTTCGGTTAGTTTCTAACTTTAAATATGATAAAGATGTAAATTTTATTGTTAAAATATTTCTTTCGACACATGATAATTTTCAACACATGATTATTTATTTTATAATATTCTTTATTTTCCTAATTGGAATGAGGCCCAATCAATTACCATATAATGTTAATTATATGGATTCCATACAACACATGTATATAATAACAACGATAAATAATCAATCATCATCCAAAGTGCATCACACAACTGCATAAGCATTATATATAACTAGTTAACGCTTACACAGTCTGTCGAGCAATCGATCGACATACAACTAAATGATTGGGATTAGTGTACGCCAAATATAATCCCAACACTCGTGTGGGGTTTCAAATCAACAAACACATATTTTTTTATTCACACAAACGTTAAAAATAATGTTTTTAATGATAAAATATATTTAACCATATAAATAGTTTATTTCATTTCACATCACACAATCAATTTTCACCACAACAAACAATCAAACATACAAGCCATCCATGGTCTGTGGATGACGGGTGTCGGGTGCTGCTAAGCACCGTCTGCATCCTAGTATATATTTTAACTAGAAAACAATATATAAAGTGAGAAGTTCTCACCGACTAGCTAAACCAAACACCACGACTCTTCTTATGTAGAAATCTTCGTCGTGACCGCCTTTTGCCACTTTCATTGTCCGTAGCCACTACA
This sequence comes from Allium sativum, assembly GCA_030737875.1. Classification (NCBI taxonomy): domain Eukaryota; kingdom Viridiplantae; phylum Streptophyta; class Magnoliopsida; order Asparagales; family Amaryllidaceae; genus Allium; species Allium sativum. Next base: position 621,096,674 of record CM060912.1, read on the forward strand.
TATATAAAAATCACATTTTTATAATGTTGCTATGTATATAAAAATTCTATTTTTACACCGCTACTATATAGATAAAAATCCTATTTTTATCACACAATTTTCTATATAAAATTATATTTTTATATATCTATTTCTAATATAAAGATCAAATTTTTATATCATCGCTATAAAAATCACATTTTTATTTCAACGTATATACAATAAAAATCAAATTTTTATTTAGCTACACATATAAAGAACAAATTTTTATTCTCTATATAATATAAAAATCGTATTTTTATTCTTTCTATAATATAAAAATCATATTTTTAATCTTCTACTAATATAAAAATTATATTTTTAACCTTCTACTAATATAAAAATTATATTTTTAACCTTCTTTTAATATAAAAATTATATTTTTAACCTCTTTCTCTTCGCTTTCATATGATATACAATGTCATATATAATGTAATGGCCACTTAGTTAGTAAATTTGACTGATTACATGAAGTAAAAGATAACAAAACTCACGTTTTTCGAAGGTGGAGGGTGGCCTTTCGCTGTTCGAAGGGGAAGGAGGCTTTGTGGCTGGAGTTGAAGGACTGTGGAGGCGTAGGGGGGAGGGTTTGGTTCTCCGGAGGCGGAGGAAGGTGGCAGGGGGGTCTCGTCGGTCAAAGGGGCGCGCTAGGGTTTATAGGCGGCTCGGGTGCGTTGGGGAAGGAGGGCAGAGGCTGTAGGGGAGGAGGAGGACGCAACAGGGGGGTCTCCTCGTGGGCGGCGCGCCACCTGGGGGGCGCGATGGAGTGCGGCGGCGATCAACCCCCCTCCGTTGCCCTTTTATTTTTCTTTCTTTTTTTGGTTGAAAAATGAAATCGGGGGAGGGGGTCTGAATGTTATAGGAGGGAAGAGAAATTTTATTTTATTTATTTAATTAATTTCAAAAAGCAACTTTTATTTTCGAACTCAAAATCGAGCCCACCAACTGTCGTCCATAGCCAATTACCCCATTCCGAACACAATGGGATATGTATCGTATGCTGATTCGATCATTTCGATCAGTTTTCGTCAAAATCAAATTATAACTCTATATATTGAATTTGAACACACGTTCAATTTACCGTGGCCACATACGAACTCTAAAAATTCCCGAAAAGTATTTTCTAACTTCCTATTGACGATAAGGTCCTAACAAAACTAATTTCGTCAGATTCTGAGACCGTTTCAAAAATGGCTATTTTCCAGTCGATTAAAATCAACTGAAATAGGTCAAATGCGTTTTCCTTTGCCACGCTCACATATTGATTCGAAAAATTACAAATTTTGGAATCTAGCAATAACTTGACATCCCAGATCCAACAAAAGTGGTTTCGTCGAAAACCGAGGTCGTTTGCAAAATTCCAATTTTTAAGGGCGTGAATTCCACAGCGACTATTCTGAATTTTCAACTGGACATATCTTTTGATTCCCGCTATGAAATTTCGATTTCTCAGATTCGTTGGAAAGATATTCTTAAATAGATTCTAATATTTTTGGTTTCGCTAAAATCCGGTTTGTTTTGCACCCTGTATGTTCAATTGAAATTTGAAATCGAATTATCGAACTACCACGCCATTTTCAATTCCTTTTATAATTAAAATAAAATATTTATATTCTAATGGCGATCTATATAAGTATATACGTTCTATTTCTATTCAAAATAAATTTCTCGTCGTTTTTATTTAAAATAATTCATTTTAAATATTCAAACTTCGTTAAAATTGCCAAAATAAAAAGTTTAAATTGGCTCGCATTTCCGGGTTATTACACCATGCATAACCAGAGCTTGGATTTATAAATGAGGCCAGTCGCTACTTAAATTATAAGTTGTATCATAACCATGCATGACTAGAGCTTGGATTTTTAAATGAGATTAGAGACACACTTATGTATTAATTATATTTATTATTTTCAGCTTTAAAGTAAAAACTCCTTGGTGTACAAAACCAATATGGATGGTAGAAACGGTGGTAGGTACAGAAATGGATTGTGAAATAAATTTATAAATTAATTATATTATGAAATATGACCAACTGTACCGAGATCATTGAAAATTTTCAATTATCACTAATTCTGGATAATAACATAGTCCAATTTCCATCACAAATATTTTCACTATTTATTCAAAATAATTTTTTTTTAAATATTAACTCTCCACATTAATATAAAATTGTCATGGATGGCAGAATAATGGTAGATAAAGAAGATGGTCATGAAATAATTGCCAATTCAAAGATATTATAATAAATATTCAACCATCATGAAAAAAAATCTCCTCTTGTTTGTGAAATATACTGCAGTCACAATTCATCACAATTTCAAATTCTAATAATAATTTTATTTTATTATAAGTATAATTCAATTTGGATATAGATTTCAATTTCTGAATGAATAATCAATAAATAACTTTAAAGCTGAAAATCAATTACAAGAGGAATATGAAGATCTATACAAAACAAGAGGAAAAAAATTTAAACAAGGCAAAAAGAGTGTGTGGATCTATACAAGATAAAGATTAGAATCTAAGTACAGATGGGTGAAACAAATATAAGACACTTATGATACCACTTGGTGTCCCTATTAATGAGGATTATAACAAAACACCAGAGACAAACTAGGATATCGTGGACAAACTGAAAGTTCTTCACAAAGCCCAAGCAGACAAAATTGACAATTCAAGCATATTAGAACCAGTAATCAGAGCAGTACCAGAAAATAGTTATGAATCAAACTTGTCAGAAGATGTTTCATAAAGGTTTCAGATTGTTACAAAAGATGATTTATGATCCCAGATTTTAAAAATATTGTTTAATTTAAATCATTTGATGGAATATGAAAATATAAAAATTTAATGAATCAATCACACCAGATTATTAATTTCAGATTTACGATATGTGTGTGATTCAATAAATCAATAATTTCAAATGATTTTAAACAAACAAATATTCAAATGAAATAACCATGAAATACCAACAAATTTCAAGAACCAAATTTTTCAAAGAATTTTTAAAAAAGAATCTGACAAGCACATGAGTAATTTCAGATCACTTATGTAACAACCCGCATTTTTAATAAACCTGTTATAATATAAATCGAGGCAGAATTAAATTATAAAATGGGAATCAAGGAAAACGGGCTATGCCATTGCGTTCGTCTTGGAAAAATACGCGAAATAGAGTCCGAGTTTTCGAAAATCGGAGCCCGTATGACCCAGTTAAGGCCCATTGAAGTTTTCAGAAAATTCCTAAGTAAAACAGATTTAAATTTGAAATTAAAAACAGGGGTTAGGGCAAGCTGGCGTAGGCGGGAAAATTCCCGCCCAGGACCCGCATGTCGACAGGCCTGTCGACAGGGTCCCAGGGTGTCGACAGCCCTGTCGACAGCCCTGTCGACAGGGGGTGCCCAGGCAGTATTGCCTGGCGCATCATTTTGGTTTGGGCTTGGTCTTGTGGCTTGGTTCTAGAGAATTCCGAGATCTGACGGGCCAAAACTAACCTAGGGTTAATCCTAGGGCTAAAAACACTCTAATCTTCTATAAATAAGCTCCTAATCCTACCCTAAACCCTCATTATTCACTCTAGCAACCAAACTATGTCAAATTGAAATCTCAAATGGCCTCCACCTAAGAACCCTAGCCTCCACCCTCTTCAAAAATCAATTCTAAGAAGATTTGGATGTTCATACAAGCTTTTCTAAGTTGTATGAATGATCATTAGCTTGCATACATCATCAAGTTGCAAGTTTTATTTGCTAAGCTAGTGTTTTTGGGTGTTTTCTTATTGGAGCTTTGTTTTGGGGTTTTATGCTTGCATAAAAGGGGCTTCTCAATCCTTATTAGGAGATTTATGTCTTCATAATAGTTGTAAGCCCTCTTACCTTCATTTTAGAAACTCTAAAGTTAATATGTGATGAAAGTTGGGATTTTTGTATGTTTAATGAGTTATGCATGCTTATGCGAGTCCACTATGCTATGTTATGCATGTTTAATGGGTTATGCATGCTCATGTGAGTTCACTATGCTATGTTACACATGTTTGATGAAGTATGCATGTTTTGATTTGCAAGTCTAACAAGTTATGCATGTTTATGCAAGTTCAATATGCCATGATTTGCAAGTTTGATAAGTTATGAATGTTTATGCAAGTTCAATATGCCATGATTTGCAAGTTTATTTAGTTATGCATGTTTATGCAAGTTCAATATGCCATGATTTGCAAGTTTGATAAGTTATGCATGTTTATGCAAGTTCAATATGCCATGATTTGCAAGTTTGATAAGTTATGAATGTTTATGCAAGTTCAATATGCCATGATTTGCAAGTTTGGTAAGTTATGCATGTTTATGCAAGTTCAATATGCCATGATTTGCAAGTTTGATAAGTTATGCATGTTTATGCAAGTTCAATATGCCATGATTTGCAAACTTTGCAAGTTTGATAAGTTATGCATGTTTATGCAAGTTCAATATGCCATGATTTGCAAGTTTGATAAGTTATGCATGTTTATGCAAGTTCACTAAGCCATGATTTGCAAGTATGCATGTTTATGCAAGATCACCAAGCCATGATTTGCAAGTTTATTTAGTTATGCATGTTTATGCAAGATCATTATGCCATGTTATGCATGTTTGACAAGTTATGCATGCTTATGCAAGTTCAAAATGACATGTTGTGCATATTTGACAAGTTATGCATGTTTATGCAAGTTCCCTATACCATGTTAGGCAAGTTTAATATGTTATGCACGTTTATGGTAATGTGCAAGTTCACTATGCTAAGTTGTGCAAGTCTAACATGTTATGTACGTTTGTTGCGATATGCAAGTTCATCATGTATGTTATGCCAAGTTCCCTCTTCCTATCCTTTATGCGTTATTACGAATATGTAAGCGATAGAATGACGTTGGGGGGTTTGGGTAAACTTAAAATACATGAAAATATAAGATTGGGAATTTACCTATTAAGTTAGGTCTACCCCTTGGGAATTTACCTATTAAGTTAGGTCTACCCAAGTAATTATTGACTTGTAATTATGTTTTGAAATAAAGTGGACATGACACTTAGAAAACATAAGTGTGGCCAACTCGAGGTTGGGTTGAGTTTGTAGCGTAATTCTACCCGGAACCGACCGGCTTAACTAGTGGCTACAAACAATAGGACCCAATGTGAGAAGTTGGTCATGGGGTGCCAAGACCCGAGGTTAGACCAAGTTGTGGTGTAAAGCTACCCGGATCCGCCCGGCCTAACTAGTAACCACAACAAGGTCTAATGTGAGAGGTTAAGGTGCATTAAATTAATTAATGCCTCATGATTAGGGTTAAGTCAGGGTCCACTACTACTTAACCAATTTGGGGATTTGAGGGATTAAAATGGGGTTAAGTGGTGAACCGTTGGTTGCACTTAACTAGTTTAATCCATGATTAGTGAAGGGTTAAATCACACTTAACCCTCTTGGGAAACCCTAGCAACGTGGTCTGTTCTAACAGTAATCCCAGTTTGGTATCATTCACAACCCTAGAAGCTAGGCTAGGGCGGGGCACGATTACTGGACGGATGTAAGCGACCAAAGGGCGATGGCCGAGTGGTACAGCGGTGCGGGTCCGGCGGGCTACAGACGTGCACGTAGTCCGATATTGGACAAACTCGAGGCACGGGTACCAGTAGATTAGGGCTGTGCATTATTGCTTAAGTGTCTGGAGTTGACACCCGAGGGCTTGATACACCCAAGGGTGGACCCAGCACAGTCTAACTACAACCATATGTGGGCCATATGGACACCAACACTTGACGTGTTAGGTTTATAGGGAGCCGATCGATTAGACCGTTGGGCTGGACCTTGTATTAAGGTCACCTCATGTTATTGGACCAAAGTTTGGGCCAAGGGATCAATACCTGTTATGTTGGGTTGCTAGTACACCGTGGTGCAAAACTTAACTATGTTTATGCGATGACACCTCTATCTATCTTGTGGTTAATTTATCATGCCAGTATGTTGTTATCTATGATCATCTCAGTTTCCATCATGATGTTAACTTTATTAGTTTATAGACTGATTGTAGCAGGGCTTACTCTGTCTTTTTGACTGACCTGTTTTCTTTCGCCTCTTTTCTTCCGTTCCCCCCCCCCCCAGGTTCTCAGGGAGGGAATACAGGAGCCTAGCTTGGATCTTAGCTGCATTCTTGGATAGCTCATGTATGCTTTGGACTTGAGCTCGCTATGGTCTTTCCACTTTGGGGATAGCTACTTTTATGTTTTCTTTTTCAGTTTCAGATGATGTTATTTCATGTACTAGACTTGTTTATTTGGGAAATTGACATTTTGATGTACCAGACTTATGTTTTGAAATGGTTTAAAAATCTTCCGCTGTTTTATCTACTTACTCTGTTTATTTACATATATATATATGTCATGTCCTGCCTTGCTATATCATTATGCATGTTTACCTTGTTTTAAAAACGCCCCACCAAAGTCAGAGTAGCTCGAAAGAGCCACCCTGGCGGAGGTGGGGTGTTACATTTGGTATCAGAGCATATGGTTTACGAGAAGGGATAAAAAGGTTTTTAAAACTTTTGAAAAACTATTTTCAAAACCAAGTATAAAGTATTTTCCAAAGAAAAGTCTAGTTGTTTTTAAAAGGCTATTCCCCAAAAGCCATTAGCACTATCCTTTGACCCCTCGTTTGAACTCTTTTCTTTTCGTTTCCAGCATGTCTGATAATCTCGTCTTACCCGAAGGAGTAACAATACCCGATTGGTTCCGTCGGTACTTGGAAGTCACGGCACCGGTCCCGGGTACCTCTAATGTTGTTTTTCCAGTCGAGGCCGCTGTTCCTCCTCCTCCTCCCGTAGCTGATGTTCCTCTTCCCCCTCAGCCTCCACAAACGGATTTTGCGGAAACTTGTAAGAACTTTAAGATGATGGGTGGCAAGAATTTTAGTGGGACAGAGACTATTGTAGAGGCAAGGAATTGGTTGAAAGAGACCGAAGATCTTTTAGCCACCTTTGATATAGGTGACCGCAGGAAGGTTTTGTTAGCAGTATGGTTGCTAAAGGAAGAAGCTGCACGTTGGTGGGTAGTCACCACCGCTACTAGGCCAATTAAGACTTGGGATGATTTTAGGGGAAGGTTTGGACTAAGGTTCTTATCACTAAAGCAAGGGGACATGACTATTAGGGAATACATAGATAAGTTTAATCAACTGGCTCGTGTCGATATAGACTTGGTTAATACAGCTCAGAAGAAGGCCCTACACTTTGCTCTAGGATTAAACGAGCCATTACACGGCTTGGCCATGTCTCACATACCCTTGGGGGCGACTTTCGAGAATCTGGTGAATTTGGCCCTACTTCAAGGAGAAGATAGCAATGACAAGAAAGAGGGCAAGACGAGTGAGTCTCAAGGCAAGGGAGTAAATTTCGGGAATCGGGGCAAGAATAACAACAACCGCAAGAACAAGCCAAGAGAAAATAGGAAATGTAACTTCTGTGGTATAGTTGGACATATAGCCAGGGAATGTAGGAAGAAGGAAAAGAGAAAGCGGGGCGAATGCTTTCATTGTGGTGAGTTTGGACATCTCAGCAAGGATTGCCCGAGGAAACAAGGGCAAGGTCAGACTCAGTGTGCAGGACTATCTGGAGGGCAAGTTCATCCCCTCAACACCGTTCTTCCAGCTTATGATAGAGGTAGTGTTTCTGTTGAAAGTCTTGTTTACATTTTCTGACTTTCCCTGTTCGTACTTTGTTTGATTCTGGCACATCGCATAGTTTTATTTCACCTGATCTTGTTGATAGTTTGCACCTAAGTACTAGCCTAGTTGATGATCCCGTATATGTTTCAAATCCAATTGGGGGTTCTGCCCGTTTGTCTGTGGTCTGAGTGGATTTGAAAATTTCTATCTTGAGTATAGAATTCTCGTGGGATGTTTTATTCTCGGTTTCAGGGGATATGGGTTGGTTTTGGGCATGGAATGGTTGTCCTGTTTTGGAGCCATTCTGGGTTTTTGTATATAGGGTTGTGAGGCTCATGACTCGCCTCGGTAATACCCTAGAAATTTCTAGCAACCCTATGGGTCCCGTCATGTTATGTTATCTTGAATCCCTCAACTCGTCTATCGATAGTTTGCAATCTGTGAGGGAGGTCCGAGAATATCCTGATGTCTTGGGGGAAGTGAAGGGATTACCCTTAGACGTGGGATAGATTTCCGCATTATCTGGTTGGTAATACCAAGCCAGTTTCGTGGCCGGTTAGGCACATGACCTCACGAGATGAGAGTTAAGAAAGTAAGTCGAGGAGTTGCTTGAGAAGAACTTCCTGAGACGAGGCATTTCGAGTAGGGTGCTCCAGTAGTATTCGTTACTGATGTGGACAGTTTGTTTCGCTTATGTGTTGATAACCGTTACCAAGGATCAATGATTTGTTTGATCAGCTTGAAGGAGCATCTGTTTTCTTTTGATCTAGCTACCGGATTCCATCAACTTAGGATGGCTGAGGATGGAATTGACAAGACTGCGTTTAGGACTCTAGATGGGTTTTAGAATGGCTAGTCATACTATTTGGTTTGACTAATGCACCCGCATATTACGTGAACTTGATGGGTAGGGTGTTTAAGGAGTCCTTGAACAAGTTTGTCATGGTCGTCATAGACGATATTTTGATCTCCTCAAAAGAACGAGGAAGAACATGCTATACATCTCAAGGAGGAGATGGATACGCTTAGAGCCACCAGTTGAAGGACAAGTTCTCCAAATGTCACTTTGGAGGAAAGAGGTTGGATTTCTTGGGCACATAGTTCTTAAGTAAGGCTTAGCGGTGGATTCCGTTAAAGTGGTTGCGGTCTAAGACCGGAAAACCCTGAGGAGGGCAATTGAAAGCTTTTCTCCGTTTAGCTAGTTAGTTAGCCTTCCCTGAGCTTAGACTTACTCTTCTGGATCAAGAAGGGGGTTTCACAGGGAGAAGACCCGCCGTTAGTCAAGAACGTGGACCAGTTGAGTCGAGGCGAGATGTTAAGTCACCTCGCTAGATATAGCATGGACGATAAAGGAAGACTAAGGCGCGATGAGAGAGTATGTGTTCCTCGAGTGGAAGACTTGGTAAAGAAGGTTCTTGAAGATGCGCATCACTCGAGGAGGTGGCCGAGTTGGTCCCAGGATGCCTGTTGTGCCACCAGGTCAAGGCCAAGTCATAGAAGCCCAGTGGGCCGTTATCTCCATTGGAGGTTCCGCAAGGAAAAGTGTGAAAACATCTCAATAGATTATGTGGATAGATTACCTAGATCAAAGAAAGGGAATACGGGTAGGTGGGTCATAATAGGTAGACTCACGAAGAGTGCTCATTTCAGTCCGGTGAAGAGCGAGAGGACTGCATCATGGTTAGCAACGGTTTACCCTCAAGAAGTTGGCCAGTTTTGAAATAGCCTACAGGAAGCCATGGGTAGGCAACTGAATCTAGGTATGGCCTATCACTCATAGGCGGATGGTTCATTTCGATTAAGCATGAGTTATAGAAAATCACGTTTATAAGGGCAATTAGAAAGGTGGACTGGTATTTTCAAGAAAAGTTCTGCTGTGTGGAATACTCTATAGTAAGTAGACGAGATCCAGGATTCACTAGTGAATTTTGGAGAGCTTGCAGAAAATCATGAGGTTACAGTTATGTTTAAGCCAAGTATACAGAAGGAAGAATAAGTGGAAAAGAAAGACGAGAGGCGATAATGAAATGAGTTCCAACTCGAATTTGGGAAATAGGAGTTAGGAAGCCAAGGAATCATGAAGTGAAAGACGGTCAAAGCACAGTGGAGTTAAGCTCAAGGAAACGTGACTAAGAAGAGTGAAGACTAGATACACGCATCATATCTCTTTGTAAGAGTGCATCCTTGATCCTTGTTTTCCTGTGGAGCTTGCTCGCAAGTTATCTTTTGTATATATATATCCTCTCGGTCCCATTCTCGAACTTAGTTCTGTTGTAAACTCCATAAGGGGGTTATGACTCATCGATTAGTGCTATCTGTTAGAGTTTGAATGGATTTCTTGTAATCCAAAAAGGAGCTTATCTAGTTTATCGTGTTTCTCTTGTCATGAGGACCCTAGGTAGAAACCCTTTGGATGAAACATGTGTTTGAAACATGTTATGCTTGATGGTTGCAAGTGGTTGCAAGTGTTTGCAAGTGGATGCTCGTGGATGCATTATACACAATTAGGCACTAGATCGGCTCGCACACTCCTCATATTGCATATGCATGAGTGCTTACACTTATTAATGGTTGAAACTTGTTGTGCTACCACATGGATGTTGCATATGGATGAATGTTATGTGCACTCATATAGATACTATGAATTTAGGAATTTGCATACATATGGATTCATTTCACTGACATACATGTGCATTAAGGAGGTTTACTGTATCAGTAACCGCCTGATTTACATACATATGCATTAAGGAGGTTTACTGTATCAGTAACCGCCTGATTTACATACATATGCATTAAGGAGGTTTACTGTATCAGTAACCGCCTGATCTTTGCATTAGATAAGTACATATACACACACTTTTGCATATGTTCATACAGCATTTAGAATCTTGTAAGGACAATGATTGCTCGTGGATGATGCTTTGAGTAGATGGATGATTGGATGGTAGGATACGTTCTTCCTAACTTGAAGATTTCGGGGACGAAATCCTTTAAGGAGGGGAGAATGTAACAACCCGCATTTTTAATAAACCTGTTATAATATAAATCGAGGCAGAATTAAATTATAAAATGGGAATCAAGGGAAACGGGCTATGCCATTGCGTTCGTCTCGGAAAAATACGAGAAATAGAGTCCGGGTTTTCGAAAATCGGAGTCCGTATGACCCAGTTAAGGCCCATTGAAGTTTTCAGAAAATTCCTAAGTAAAACAGATTTAAATTTGAAATTAAAAACAGGGGTTAGGGCAAGCTGGCGTAGGCGGGAAAATTCCCGCCCAGGACCCGCATGTCGACAGGCCTATCGACAGGGTCCCAGGGTGTCGACAGCCCTGTCGACAGGGGGTGCCCAAGCAGTATTGCCTGGCGCACCATTTTGGTTTGGGCTTGGTCTTGTGGCTTGGTTCTAGAGAATTCCGAGATCTGACGGGCCAAAACTAACCTAGGGTTAATCCTAGGGCTAAAAACACTCTAATCTTCTATAAATAAGCTCCTAATCCTACCCTAAACCCTCATTATTCACTCTAGCAACCAAACTATGTCAAATTGAAATCTCAAATGGCCTCCACCTAAGAACCCTAGCCTCCACCCTCTTCAAAAATCAATTCTAAGAAGATTTGGATGTTCATACAAGCTTTTCTAAGTTGTATGAATGATCATTAGCTTGTATACATCATTAACTTGCAAGTTTTATTTGCTAAGCTAGTGTTTTTGGGTGTTTTCTTATTGGAGCTTTGTTTTGGGGTTTTATGCTTGCATAAAAGGGGCTTCTCAATCCTTATTAGGAGATTTATGTCTTCATAATAGTTGTAAGCCCTCTTACATTCATTTTAGAAACTCTAAAGTTAATATGTGATGAAAGTTGGGATTTTTGTATGTTTAATGAGTTATGCATGCTTATGCGAGTCCACTATGCTATGTTATGCATGTTTAATGGGTTATGCATGTTTATGTGAGTTCACTATGCTATGTTACACATGTTTGATGAAGTATGCATGTTTTGATTTGCAAGTCTAACAAGTTATGCATGTTTATGCAAGTTCAATATGCCATGATTTGCAAGTTTGATAAGTTATGAATGTTTATGCAAGTTCAATATGCCATGATTTGCAAGTTTATTTAGTTATGCATGTTTATGCAAGTTCAATATGCCATGATTTGCAAGTTTGATAAGTTATGCATGTTTATGCAAGTTCAATATGCCATGATTTGCAAGTTTGATAAGTTATGAATGTTTATGCAAGTTCAATATGCCATGATTTGCAAGTTTGATAAGTTATGCATGTTTATGCAAGTTCAATATGCCATGATTTGCAAGTTTGATAAGTTATGCATGTTTATGCAAGTTCAATATGCCATGATTTGCAAGTTTGATAAGTTATGCATGTTTATGCAAGTTCAATATGCCATGATTTGCAAGTTTGATAAGTTATGCATGTTTATGCAAGTTCACTAAGCCATGATTTGCAAGTATGCATGTTTATGCAAGATCACCAAGCCATGATTTGCAAGTTTATTTAGTTATGCATGTTTATGCAAGATCATTATGCCATGTTATGCATGTTTGACAAGTTATGCATGCTTATGCAAGTTCAAAATGACATGTTGTGCATATTTGACAAGTTATGCATGTTTATGCAAGTTCCCTATACCATGTTAGGCAAGTTTAATATGTTATGCACGTTTATGGTAATGTGCAAGTTCACTATGCTAAGTTGTGCAAGTCTAACATGTTATGTACGTTTGTTGCGATATGCAAGTTCATCATGTATGTTATGCCAAGTTCCCTCTTCCTATCCTTTATGCGTTATTACGAATATGTAAGCGATAGAATGACGTTGGGGGGTTTGGGTAAACTTAAAATACATGAAAATATAAGATTGGGAATTTACCTATTAAGTTAGGTCTACCCCTTGGGAATTTACCTATTAAGTTAGGTCTACCCAAGTAATTGTTGACTTGTAATTATGTTTTGAAATAAAGTGGACATGACACTTAGAAAACATAAGTGTGGCCAACTCGAGGTTGGGTTGAGTTTGTAGCGTAATTCTACCCAGAACCGACCGGCTTAACTAGTGGCTACAAACAATAGGACCCAATGTGAGAAGTTGGTCATGGGGTGCCAAGACCCGAGGTTAGACCAAGTTGTGGTGTAAAGCTACCCGGATCCGCCCGGCCTAACTAGTAACCACAACAAGGTCTAATGTGAGAGGTTAAGGTGCATTAAATTAATTAATGCCTCATGATTAGGGTTAAGTCAGGGTCCACTACTACTTAACCAATTTGGGGATTTGAGGGATTAAAATGGGGTTAAGTGGTGAACCGTTGGTTGCACTTAACTAGTTTAATCCATGATTAGTGAAGGGTTAAATCACACTTAACCCTCTTGGGAAACCCTAGCAACGTGGTCTGTTCTAACAGTAATCCCAGTTTGGTATCATTCACAACCCTAGAAGCTAGGCTAGGGCGGGGCACGATTACTGGACGGATGTAAGCGACCAAAGGGCGATGGCCGAGTGGTACAGCGGTGCGGGTCCGGCGGGCTACGGACGTGCACGTAGTCCGATATTGGACAAACTCGAGGCACGGGTACCAGTAGATTAGGGCTGTGCATTATTGCTTAAGTGTCTGGGGTTGACACCCGAGGGCTTGATACACCCAAGGGTGGACCCAGCACAGTCTAACTACAACCATATGTGGGCCATATGGACACCAACACTTGACGTGTTAGGTTTATAGGGAGCCGATCGATTAGACCGTTGGGCTGGACCTTGTATTAAGGTCACCTCATGCTATTGGACCAAAGTTTGGGCCAAGGGATCAATACCTGTTATGTTGGGTTGCTAGTACACCGTGGTGCAAAACTTAACTATGTTTATGCGATGACACCTCTATCTATCTTGTGGTTAATTTATCATGCCAGTATGTTGTTATCTATGATCATCTCAGTTTCCATCATGATGTTAACTTTATTAGTTTATAGACTGATTGTAGCTTACTCAGTCTTTTTGACTGACCTATTTTCTTTCGCCTCTTTTCTTCCGTTTCCCCCCCCCCCCCCCCCAGGTTCTCAGAGAGGGAATACAGGAGCCTAGCTTGGATCTTAGCTGCTTTCTTGGATAGCTCATGTATGCTTTGGACTTGAGCTCGCTATGGTCTTTCCACTTTGGGGATAGCTACTTTTATGTTTTCTTTTTCAGTTTCAGATGATGTTATTTCATGTACTAGACTTGTTTATTTGGGAAATTGACATTTTGATGTACCAGACTTGTGTTTTGAAATGGTTTAAAAATCTTCCGTTGTTTTATCTACTTACTCTGTTTATTTACATATATATATATATATATATATATATATATGTCATGTCCTGCCTTGCTATATCATTATGCATGTTTACCTTGTTTTAAAAACGCCCCACCAAAGTCAGAGTAGCTCGAAAGAGCCACCCTGGCGGAGGTGGGGTGTTACAATTTACATCAAAATTAAGAGATATTCATGATCCAGTAATTTAAAAAATAATTTATTTCAAATCACTTGAAACAATGTTAAGTTTGAGATATAATGAATTATTCACACAAGTTTGATAATTTGAAATTTAAGTGGTGTGTGATATTCGAAATATCAAGAAATTTAGATGATTTCAAATAAACAAATTTCAACCATACTGATCATGAATACAAAATGAATTTCAAGATGTATCACTGAGATTCAAGGCAGATCAAAAAATCCAAGCCAATCTAAAAATCAATGAAATTTTCACAACTGATAAGTAGCAGTGTACTGTAATGAGTATAACATTTTAAGTTTTTCTAAAATGAATTAGAAGAAAACTCAAAACAGCAGTGTTGTATGAAATTCCATTAAACTTTCAGATCTTCAAAAAATTTAGAATTCATATTAACAGTGTTCAAGATATAACAAGAATACATCAACACTACTAGGAATTCAGAAAACAGAAAATGAACTTCAAAACAATTGCAGATATATACAAGCTTAGATTAAAGGTCTGGATAAGATTTAAAACAACAGATTTTCTTTCAAGTGAAGCAAATATCCAGAAAATTAGGAGTTTTGCAACTAGAAGTTAAAGAAGCCCAAAGAAGAAAAAATATAGCAGTGACAAATCGAAAAAAAAAACAGGAGGTAGAAGGAGAAATAAACAAAAAAAATATTTACAAAAGTGAGTTTTGAGATCATACCAGAATCCAATGTAAATTAGAATCTCTAACTCAACAGATGTGGCTAAGGAACTGTGGATGATTCTGTGATATGTAGCAGTTTGAATCCAATTTTAGTTATGCAGTTCCTCAGCCTCCTTCAGAACCTAACTATTAAGAGGATTGAGTGGTCTAACAAAAGTAATAAAACCACTCATAGTTATATTCATACGTTTTGGTACCCAAACCTGTTTGTATAATAATTCCAATTTATTTTCGTACCTTTAGGAACCCAAATCTGTTTGACTTTAGGTGAATTCACTTTATTTCTATTTGGGGACCAAAAAGGATTAAATAGATTGTTATCAAACAAAATCTTATTTAGTTCATGATTTAAAAATCCTTTGAAATTATCAGAGTTTAAATTTTCAAAATTACTATTTCCAAAGTAGTTTGAAGGATTTTTAAAATCACAAGAATTCACTTTTTCAAAACCACTTTTTTTTCGAAAACCAAGACCTCGTTTATGACCAACCGAAAATTGGTTTTGTAACAGCTTATTCAACGATTTTTCCCCATTAGAAAATTTATCCAAGGTTGATTCTAATCATTGAATTTTGGATTTAAGATCAGAATTTTCCTTTATCAGATTTGAATAACGATTAATTCTGATCTTTCTCCTTTCAGTATCATTTTGTTTCAAAAACAAATTTTCGTTTTCAAGAAGTTTGGTTTTGGTCTTGGACTCAAAGATTTCAGATTCAAATTTAATTTGTTTTTCAAATTCAAGTTTCTTGAAATTTTCTATCTCTTTTTCAAGCTCGTATAAAATTAAATCACTTTTCAACAGGGTTCCTTTTTCAGCAAATTCATGTTTGGAATTTACGATGGCCTTAAAATTATTAAATTCTTTTTGCAAAGAATTGTTTGAATCTTTTAGCTCAACCTCACTATCTTTTAAAATCAGAATTTCCTCTTTAAGCCTTTGAATATTTTTATTGAGATGAATGAGGTCTGTTTTCAATTTCAAACAACTTTCACAGTCATAATTTTCTAATTTCATGACATTTGTAAATTCTGATTCCAAACAGTTTATTTTGCTGTTTAACTCATGATTTTTAGATTTTAAAGAATTGTTTTTACGATTGAGTTTATCAATGATTTTTGTTAAATCAGTACATATATAAACCAACTCTTCATACGAGAAGCTTTCAGTCTCATTGTCCGTTGAGTCTCTATCGTCTGATCTACTTGAATTTTCATTTGTTTCTTCTCCTGAGCATAGATCTGAATCTACATTGATCATTTTGGGTTTTGAGCTGCTGTTATCAATCTTTCCATACTTCGTATCGAGAAAATTCCATATTTCCTGTGCAGTCAAGCAATGAGAGATAAGGTTATATTGGACATTATCAATATAAGAATACAAAGTGTGAATAACACGAGAATTAAATCCAATATCGTTCCTATTGACCATATCATAACCATTAATAATAGTATCCCAACATTTAATAACAACAGATTTTAAATATAATTCAATTTCTAATTTCCAATTTAAAAAATCTGTACCATTGAAAATAGATGGAATACGACTGGACTGATTCTCAAAAGACTGACGACTAGGATCCATGATTCTAGGGTTAAAGAAAACCAAGCTCTGATACCACTTGTTGGATCTAGAATAACCCTAGAGGGGGGTGAATAGGTTTTATAACAAATTATTGCAGAGTTTAAATATTACAGGATATTAAATAATAAACAGATCACATAATGTAGCAGAAATAGAAATGCAGAAAGTAAATGACACAAGAGATAGCCAACTTCGGCAAAACCATGCCTATTGCTGCATTCCTAAGGTTTCTACTAGGTGATAGAACAGATCCCGCATACAAGACCATGTACACTTGCAAACCCTGCTTCTATTCTAACCCTACGCTCAAAACTGTAGACTGATCTAAAGCCCTAGATCAGATTCCCCCTGATTACAACCCCGTAACCAGTAAATCCTAGAATTTACAGACTCTAGCAACTGCCAGTCAACACCCTAACTGGACCATCCTTGATTTTACAGACATAGAAACTGTTTGATCGGTTTTACAATTCAAATTCAAATACAAAAATAATACAATAATAAAAACAAAAGAAACCTTAGTTTAGAACAATCTAAATTTCCCTTTTATATAAAACTAGGCTTAGCCAAGTGTAAAGTAGGCCGGCCCCGTCCATTTTCTTTGTATCCAATCTCATTCTCTCTTCAATGAAAAATGGCGGCAGAGGAAAATTAGGGTTTCCTTCTAATTTCCCAAATCAAGTCGATGGATTTTTGGAATTTATGAAATAACTTCTCTGATGATCAAATTAACTGATGCTTTGGATAATTTTTGAAGCTTCGAATCTATGGATGGCTTTGTCACTTCGATTTGGAATTGTTGCGATCGAAAACAAAAGAGAAAAAACGTGAGTATTCTGATTCTTTTTTATTTTGATTTTTGTTGCTTGGTTTTTATTTCAATCCCCTCAGCCAGTGATGTAATGGTGTTGTATAAATAGGATTAAACTATAATCCTTAAAACAATCTCTGATTTCACGTGTAAAAGATTTGGTCTGATTTTGGCCTTGTTTTTTGCGATCTTCACTTTTGAAATGGCTCTATAAACTTGCCCCTTTTAAATTGTTGCTTTGAAAATTCCTTGCGTGATAATTGAGTAGATTTCCTTGGTCTTGATTGGATATGTTAATTCTGGAAACCAACTTTGAACTTGAAATTTGTGGAATTGTTTTGTTCCCCAATATTTCGTTCTCTGACTTTCTGCAATTAAAAACTGGAAGCATTTTCTTGGCTTGAATTTCATTTGAAATCCACATTTGATACTTGCCAAAAAAACAATATTGCCGAGACCTATTTACGTGATTTGGTTTCCTGAAATTGATACATCTGGTCGACTTTGATTGCATTGATGAAATTGAGATATAATTCACTCCTGGAATGAATTTAGGACTTCCCATGTTTGCTGAACCATGAAATATTCTTTACAAATATAGTTTGTGAAAGACTGGAACACTTCAAAAACCGTGAATTCATTATATCCATGGCAAATATAATTCAACTCAATAAATATTTGCCAAATTTTGAAACATTTATTCTTGGCTTTGAATGTATGTGATAGATCAGGAAATAAGTAATGGTTGATTGAAGGTAGTTGCCAAATTTCCCACTGCATTTCTGGAATCTAATTTGCACAATCCCGTTTGTAAAAACTAGAAAGATGCATACAATTTTGCTATGTGAACATAGATGAACTTGACTCTTGTCGTACCTTGCATTGAAACCTGGTTGTGCACATCATTGAAAAAAAGCTGAACCATGTCATCACCAAATTAATTTCTTGCTATGAATCCTTACCCCCCAATGTAAACGCTTTGATTTCAGGAAGTTTTAAAAAACTTGCCATACATTGTAGAATTGAAATTTGGAAATAAAAAACTTTGGCAACTTTGCTTGATTGCTGGAATTTATCATTACTAGATCTCGCTTTTGTTCCTTGCCAAGTTTGGTACTATGTTTGATTTCAATGACTGGAAACAAATTGATTTTCTTCCATGATTCTTATGTGATTATAACAATCATTTAAAACTGTATTTTGCCAAAAAGACTTGAATTGTGGTTTTCTGGAAACTGATCGAGGAGATATTTGAACTTCATTTGTCTGCTGTGCTTGTGTATTTCTCTTGTATGCACATGGTACTTTGAATTAGGCAAGACATGTTGAAACAGCTTTTAGTTTATCACTTGTATGAACTGTTCCCATTTCATTTTGCTCGGCCACTTGAACCTGAATGAATAGCTTGTATATTTCTCGACCACTTGTCATTTGCTCGTCACTTACTATTTTACCTAAACACTTTGTTGTCATTCACCATGCTGAACATTGCTGCTTAAACTTCACCATGCTAGTCCTATGCTTCTTTACAAATTTGTTTTTTGTTTGTCCGTGTACTTCTGAAATCATGTGCATGCTTCTCCATATATATAAAACAATGTTTATATATATACACACACACACATTTATATGTATGTGTAGCCATGTATACCCAGCAGCCCTGTTTCTTGTTGTTCTTCTTGCTGCAAAAGATTTGTACTTCACTACTTTGATGCTGACTTGTTATGGCTCGACCAATTTGTTGTTACATGTATATACATATATGTATATATGTATGGTTTCATTTTCACTTCCACCGAGTCGAGTTGGTCCTTGCGGCTGCTCCTCAGTTGCTTGCTACATTCTGATTGGCGAGGCAGTGCACACGTGTATATTTATGCACGTGTGTACATGCAGCCATCAGACAAGATTTTATGTCCCTATACTATACATATACAAACTGACCAGACACAGATGAATTAAATCAAGTCATGAAAAATGATGAGAAACACATCATAAGTCCGAGGCAAATAAAATTTTAAAAATAAAATTTATATTCCCATGTATTCAGTTTTATTTCTATTGCAGTGTATTGTGTGTGTGCGTTTCATTGTGATAAGTAAACATATGATGACTGGACTGATAGAGAGCTGTGAAGATAGAAGATGAAAGGCAATGATAATAACAGTGTGTGTAACAGTGAAAGTGTCTGTATTTGAGTCTCTGAATGTATAAATGAAAATGTATGCACACTGACTGACTGAGTGTGAGGAATTATATATGAAATAAAAGTGAATTGAAATGTATACATGTTCAAATAGTGGAGTATAAAAATTTTGTACTGTTTGAAATTGAAATAAAATACTCTATTTAAATAAAATACTATGTGAATATTTAAACTTATGTACAATTGTATTTTATTTAAACAGAAATATTATATTCCTGTCTGTTGTGTATATATAAAGCAGTACAGTACAAACACATTTATAATAATATATATTTATAATAATATTATATTCCTGTCTGTTGTGTATATATAAAGCAGTACAGTACAAACACATTTATAAACAGAAATATTATATTCCTATCTGTTGTGTATATATAAAGCGGTACAATACAAACACATTTATAATAATATATATTTGGTTGTTTTCATAAAAAAATCATATAATTGTGTATACAACAACATTATATACAACAGTATGGTATTTTTGCACGAGTTGTTTATGCTTCTAATTTGATAAATTTTAATGTTGCATTGAAGAATTTTAAAGAGGTTGGTGGATCCACTATGGAAAACTTCTTAAGTGGAATTCCTTTTGAGAAGTTTACTAATGTTTTTTTCCTGCTTGTCGTTATGGTGAAATGTCATCTAATTGTTCGGAGAGTTTTAACAAATGGATTTTGGAGGAAAGACATTTATTAATTACTGCTTATTTAGATAAAATTAGGTTGAAGTTAATGAAACTTATATCTGATCATCGTGATGTTGCTTCTACTAGGAATAGCGCTTTATGTCCTGTGAATGAAAATCGGTTGAGAATTCTTCAGTTAGAAGGAGCTTTGTGGTTTGTTATCACTTAAAGTGAATATGTGTTTGAAGTTTCTCCGGTCCATCAATCTATTGATTTATATAGTCGAGTTTGTTCTTGTAACATGTGGCAAACTAATGGTTGTCCTTGCGCTCAAGTTGTTCAATGTATTTTGAGTTGTGACAAGTTGAATGTGTATGACTACATTGAAGATTATTTCAAAGTTGATTATTTTTGGTCAGCTTATTCTCATCCAATCAATCCTATCATAAACTTTATAGGCGAAGATTTTGTTTAGATGCAATATAGCTCCTCCAAATTAAAGGTAGAAGAATGTTTGGTCACCCATTGTCTTCTAAAAGGTTTAAATCTACTAATGAATTTACGAAGACTGTTAGATGTGGTTTGTGAAAGAAGTTGGGTCATAACGAAAGAACTTCTTCTTCGAAAGACAACTAACTGCAATTTTGTTTAGTATTTTAATGTTTTTTTATGAAATTTGGTTTAGTGTTTACTGTTTGTAAGGAATTGCCTTTTTACTGCAATTTTATTATGATCTTCTATTTTTGGTAACTTTTGTTGTTTTCTCTGTAATTATTCTACTTTGTTTCTGTGATGTCTGAAATTATGCAGGTTTTTTCCTTTGATGTCTGCAGTTAAATATTTTTTCTGCAGATATATATATGCAAATATTCTGAATATTTGCATACAGTATGTAAGTATTATGAATACATACATATAATTATGAAACTATTCTAAATATCTGCATACTATTCTTAACAGTTGCAAACAAGTATGAAACTATTCTTAATATCCACATACAAGTATGTGGTTATTCTGAATATTTGCATACAATACGCAACCGTTTTTAAAATATGCAAAAATAAGTCAGAATATTGCAGATATGTAAGCAAGTATTCATAATAATTGCAGCTATCTATGCAATTTTTTGGTATAATTTCGTGCAGCAGTTTATAACCATTACTTACCCTTTTTCAATTTTTGTTGTTACTTCTGCACCTTTTTAAGTATTTTTGCATGTTTTATTGCAATTTTTTCCCTAATTGTTGATGTTGTTTATTTTATTGTTTAGTTAATTATATGTTTGCTTCTTTTAATAGGTTCTCCCTAACTACTATTGTATCTAGAGAAGATGAAGACAATTGGATTTGTTGTGAACAACTTAAAGAATTTCTTAAAGATGATTGTAGAGGCTTTGTTTTCATTTTTGATCATCATCCGGATATTCTTGTTGATATTCCAAAAGTGTTTCCAAATTCAGTTCATGGTTCTCGTTTTTATCATTTGAACAACAATTTAAAGGTTGCTCTAAAATCTGAATTTTCCAAGTCAAAGAAAAGTTGTTGTTAGATATGTTTGCACGAGTTGCTTATGCTTCCAATTTGGTTGATTTTAGTATTATAGTGAAGAATTTTATAGATGTTGGTGGATCCACTATGGCAAATTTTTTGAGTGGAATTTCTTTTGAGAAGTTTGCTAATGTTTTTTTCCTGTTTGTCGTTATGGTGAAATGTCATTTGATTGTTCGGAGAGTTTAACAAATGGATTTTGGAGGAAATACATTTATCAATTACTGCTTGTTCGGATAAAATTAGATTGAAGTTAATAAAACTTATGCCTGATCATCATAAAGTTGCTTCTACTATGAATAGCACTTATGTCCTATGAATGAAAATTGGTTGAGAAATCATCATTTGGAATCATGGTTTGTTATCAAATCATGTGAATATGTGTTTGAAGTTCATTCTCCGATCCGTCAATCTGTTGACTTATATCGTCGAGTTGGTTCTTGAAACATGTGGCAAATTAATGGTTTTCCTTGCGCTTATGTTGTTCGATGTATTTTGGGTTGTGACAAGTTAAATGTGTATGACTACATTGATGATTATTACAAAGTTGGTTATTTTCGATCATCTTATTCTCATCCAACCAATCATATCATAAACTTTATGGGCAAAGATGTTTCTGGTTAAGATGCAATTATAGCTCCTCCAAAAGGTAGAAGAATTTTTGGACATCCATCGTCTCTTAAAAGGTTTAAATCTGCGGGGGAATTTACAAAGACTACTAGATGTGATTTGTGCAATAAGTTGGGTCATAACAAAAAGACTTGTTCTTCGAAAGACAACTAACTGCAATTTGGTTTAGTATTTTAATGTTTTTTTCATGAAATTTGGTTTAGTGTTTACTATTTGTAAGGGGTTGTCTTTTTACTGCAATTTCATTATGATCTTCTATTTTTGATAACTTTTGTTGTTTTCACTCCATTTATTCTGCTTTATTTATGCGGTGTCTACAATTATGCAGGTTTTTTCTTTGATGTCTATGGTTAAATGTTTTTTCTGCAGATATGTATGCAAATATTCTGAAAATTTGCATACAAGTATGTAAGAATTCTAAATACATGCATCAGATGTGAAACTATTCTAAATATCTGCATATTTATTAGTATGTAACTATTCTTAATAGTTGCATACAGGTATGTAATTATTCTTAATATCTGCATACAAGCATGCAACTATTCCAAATATATACATACAAGTATGCAACTATTCATAATAAATGTATACAAGTATGCAACTATTTTGGATTTACTAAAGAGACATAAGTCGAGTTGGAAATAAATGTAATTATTGCATATAATTCGGCAATTATACCGATTTATTGCAGTGATGTCCACAAATTTTATTATTGACGAGTGTTAAGTCTTTCTACCATTAAATGAAATTTTTGCTAATAATTCTGCAATTAAACCGTACTGTTGCACATGTTTCAGCAATTAAACCGTACTGTTGCACATGAGTAAGAAATATCAATAACACTATAGAAATTTGTACAAATAAATTGTAGGTAATTCTGGAAATATCATATAAAATAAAGGGAACTTAATTCACTACATAAAATGCCACATTAATTCAGTTTACAAACTAGATAAGCATGTCCCAGTAATTCGAAAAATGTATTTTAGTCAAAATATTTACAAGACAATTCTAAACATCATTTTTCCTAAGTTCAATCAGTGAGGCTTGTAGTTTAGTGCAGGTACTGTTGTGTCAGATCGTCATTTACAGTCCAACAATATGGTTTGGAATCAAGTATTTGGTAAGCAATCACAGCTCGTTGTAGATAAATAGACTCAACATCGAATGTTTCATCTTTTTTGTCAATATTTGTGTTCTCACTTCGTTGTTTCAATATATTGATAACAAACATTCCTCAGTCAACGCACACCATTAACTATTCTGAGTATCTACATACAAGTAAGCAACTATTCTGAGTAGACGCATACAAGTTTGCAACTATTATGAATACATGCATATATGTATGCATCTATTCTGAATATGTGCATACATATATGCAATTATTCTAAATATATGCATGCATGTATGCAACTGTTCTGAATATCGCATACAAGTACACAAATCTTTTAAATATCTGCATACAAGTATGCAACTATTCTTAATATATGCATACAAGTATGCAACTGTTATGAATACATGCATAATATTCAGAATACATGCATTCAAGTATGCAACTATTTCTTATTTGTTGTTATGTACTTACGTTCCAATGCTTTGTTATGGGCAATCTGAAAATTCAATTTTTTGGGATGGTTGATAACTGCTCTTCTCTAATCTTTTCAGCAATGTAGTGACGTGATTTCTCTATACAAGCAAAAAATATATAAAAAAACTGCTTTCAACAGTTTAGATATCAACGTACATATCATTTTTTCAATTTACATACCGTTTGTCTTGTTGTTCTATGGTAGTCACCTTCGTGACATGGTTTTACTAAGTCATAGTGAATCCACCTGCTATCTTCTTTTATAAATTTTAGTAACGAAAAATGAGAATCTTGGTGGATAGAGAAGAATATTTTTGTGCAAAACTCATAGCATTTTTGCACTCATTCATCTACTAGTGCCTTTACTTGTCTCATTGGTTTTTTCACTAGAAATGCCTGTAGTTGTTCAATTTAGTGAGCAAAATTTATTATGTTATAAATAAATTCTGCTGCAAAATAAATAAAAACTTACAGAAGCACTAATTTTGATGTATAAAATTTCTGAATGATCTTTATGCAGCTCACATGCAAACAAGTCTATTATCTATTAAAATTAATAGATTGTAATAATTACAAAAGGCTAAATATACGATGATATTTCAAAAAATTAATGGAATTATTGTTGCTATATCAGTAATTAAATGTGGTGATACCTGTCCATTCAGGAAATTTCCAATTATTAAATCACCTAATGCAATTCCACCGACTATTATTTCATCATTACCGTTGAGGTATGCACTTTTACTGTTAATTTATATAAGCGTGCATTTGTCTCAGATCCCTAATAGATTTGGAAATTAGGCTCAGGTCCGGTCTTAAACTTATTATAAATTACATCCTTATTTTTCGAAAATTCTTTAAAAAAATAAAAAAAATCATGTAAATTCATATTTAAATTAAACACCTAAGCATAATAAAATTCAGATGAAAAAACCACCAAAACACACATCAAAAACGAAAAATACAAAAAAACAATGAAATTGCAGTATTATGTGATAATTCATGCATATATTTGAAATTTTTGCATACATGTATGCAACTATTTCAGTGATGCATATGTGTTAACTTTTATGCATACATGTATGCATGTATTACATAATAAATGCATGCATGTATGCATATATCTATGGTTATGCATATCAGTGCATATTTATTTGCATACATATATGCATATATTCATAATAAATGCATACATGTATGCAACAATTCACATGCATAAATATTAGTTCACATTAACTTGTATACATGTATGCAATAAAACAGAAATTGCATACTTGTATGCAAATATTCACGCAAAATTTTCAATGTAAAATCTGCATGAGTTGTTGCATACATGTATGCATATAGTTAGAATAGTTGCATACATGTATGCTAGAATTCATGCAGATTTTCAATGTAAACTGCTTCATGAATTATCACATACCATTTATGCAATTATTGAGTTTAATTACATACATGTATGTAAAAAAAATTCGAGATCTTCAGGAAATATTTGCAATTTTTTGATTTTTTTATATAGCATCGCATTTTTTTTATTTTTTTTTGTGTGGAAAACACGTAACATGGAAAACAAGGACCCGCTTTGAAAATGAAACACAGGGAGGTGTCGTTCTTATTTTCAAACTTTTTAAGGATGCGTGACTAATTTTCACTTTATGTAATATGATTAGAGAATATCTAGACTTTTAGTAATACTGATCTATGCAACTAATCTGAACAATTGCATATATGTATGCAATTATTCAGAATATTTGCAAGCATGTATGCAACTGTTCTGAATATTTATATAATATGTATGCAACTATTCTGAATATTTGCATACATGTATACAACTATTCTGAATATCTGCATAAATTTATGCAACTATTATAAACAACTGCATACATTTATGCAACTATTCGGAATATCTGCATATATGTATGCAACTATTATGAATATCTGCATACATTTACGGAACTATTCTGAATGTTTGTAAACAAGAATGCGACTCTTAGTATAAAATTTACAAAATTTGTTTAAATTTTTCACTAATTTTACCTTATGTCTGAATATGTAGAAAATTCTTCTAGTTGCATGATTTGATTCTCTTCTAGTATCTGAATATTTTTACACCTTCTGACTTTCATTTTTGTATCCTTGTGCAATTCGATGGATCTTGGTTCTATCTCATAGTCCTCTAGATCCACTGTTTTTGTTTGTACCTCTTTCCTTTTGCCTACAGTTGAGAATAATAGCAGATATATTAGCATTTTTTTAATCTTTTTTTCCTGCAACTAGATATTGAGTACATTATTACCATCAGAAACTATTTTTTTTAAACCTTTTTTCTTTTCTGAACTTTGATGTTCATTTTTTTCCTCATGTTCCTGCTCATCTTCATTGTCCTTGTAATGTTCCTTCTCCTGCTCCCTCTTCTCTTTTATTTTTTCAGCATTAACACCATCATCATTTTCTTTCTTATTATGAGCCTCATCAACTTTATCATCAACATTCTTCCCCTCCTCGTCTATTTCTAGGTCATCGGTTTTATGAACATCTCCTGTACCGTCTTCCTTGTCATCATCCTATTTGTCATTATCTATATTTTTCCCTTGTTCCATTTTTCCATCACCATCCTTTTCATCAACCTTATTCTGCTCACCATCATTTTCAACTTAATTCTGCTGATCATCGCCTTTATCCTCCTCATCACCCTTATCCTGCTTGTCATCATCTTTATCCTTCTCGTCATCATCTTTATCGTCCTTATCATCCTTCTTCTGCTCATCTTCATTGTTGTCATTTTTCTTTTTATTATCTTCATTATTGTCTTCGTTTTCCTCATTATCACTGTCAACATTCATTTCATCATTTTCTTTCTTTTTTTCATTTTCGTTACTGTCATCATTTTCATCATCATTTTCATCTTCCTCTTCATTCTCCACTTTCACCATTTTCCTCGTTCTCATCTTCATGCTCACTTTTGTCTTCATTTACACCATTTAATTGAAGTTGTTCTTCTGTAGATTCTGCTGATGAGGAGTCTTCAGCAAGTTCTTGTAATCTTTTTATCAACCTTAAATTCTCTTCTTTAAGTTTCATGTTGTCCTATTATTGCTTTGCTATCAACTTCTTATATCTTTCTTCTTCTTTTTTTGTAAGCAGCTCCATACTCTTTATCTTTGTCAACAACATGGTTTAGCATTTTTATTTCCTTTCCTTGTAAATCCTGAAAACAAAGGAAGGAACACATGTTTAGTTAATTACTGCAAAAAATTGCAGTTATGAATGCAACTATTCAGAATATTTACATAAATATTTGCATACATGTATCCAACTATTCTAAATATATGCATGCATGTATACAACTGTTTTGAATATATGCATACATGTATGCAACTGTTCTGAATATATGCGTATATATATGAAACTTTTCTCAATATCTGCATACATGTATGAATTGTTCAAAATAAGTGCATATGTGTATAAAACTCTTCTGAATATATGTATATATGTATGCAATTGTTCTAAATATATGCATAAATGTATGCAACTGTTCTGAATACATAAAAAATGCAGTCATTTCATTATAACTCATTTTGTATTACACTTAAAAATGATACAAATTTATATGACACTTATAGAGGTGTATTTGATATTCATTAGCATTGTTGGCTTCAACATTTTTATATCTTAGTTTCCAACAAGTGGATATACATCACTGTAATCTACCTTTGATGTTTTAAGAACATGGGTTTTTTCACAAACCCACCGGTGTAAAATAAAAATCAACATTAATTATTAGAATGAACAATAATTTAATAAAAAACATATTAATAAGTTTGAAAATAGAACAATAGTAGTGTCATGCAAGCATTAATCTTGCTTGGGGTTTCAATGTATTTTTCCACTGGGCTTAGAAGATGGATGTGTATGGTTTTTGACCAAGATATTTTCATTATTTTCTGGTTGCATACACAGTATAGAATCAGGTTCCGTGGTAAGCTATAGTTAGAGTTGGATACAAGAAAAGTTGTTGCTAAGTACATAGGTAAAAGTTTAACTGTATAGAAATATGCTTCTTCTATTGTTTCTTTAATTGTTGAAAAAATAAGTCTCTTTATATTTTTCTTGTTCACTGAAGCATCTTCTTTAAAATTTCTAGCCATGAATGATGTATATTCATCATCTTTCTTATCGTTCTTTTTCAGGTGGTCAGTTGTTTTGTTTAACTATTTATTGGAGCTGCTGGTAACTGTGCAATGTCTTCTTCTGTAGATGTAAGAATCAAATCGCCAAGCCAAAAGAATTTTAAGTTCTTTTTGTAGCTTTTAATGATAAGATCTAACATTGTAGAATTTTTAATGGTGTTTGATAGAGAAATGACACCATCAAAAATCATGTCAATAAATCTAAAGAGAGGCAACTTGTCCAGATATTCTAAATGGTTGGTTGTAAATAGATCTTCATTCTTTAATTTCTCATCCAATTTTAAGAAATACTTTAGATTATTTTTGTAATTTTCCTCCCTTTTGACAATCTGTTGATGATCTCCGCTTTTCCTTTTTTTTTTTTTGCTTATTTGCCCAGACCTTGATGGCTTCTCTGTAGTAGTTAATGTTTTTTCCGCTTCAATGTTTATGTCTTCACCTTCTTCCACGAGAGGTATCTATAAAAAATTATTGAATTTTTTTAAATAAGGTATGAATATCTACAGATATGTATGCAACTGTTCTGAATACATGCATACATGTATGTAACTGTTCTGAATAGGTATACATGTATGCAATTATTCTGAATAAATGCATACAAGTATGCAAATATTCTGAATATATGCACACATGTATGCAACTGTTCTGAATATACGCACATAAATTTGCAAATGTTCTGAAAATATGTAAGCAAGTATGCAAATCTTCTGAATAAATGAAAAAGTATGCAATTTTCTTCTGAATACATGCATACAAGTATGCAATTATTCTGTAACGGCCCGCAAATCCATACTATCTGAGTTGACTAATAACACCACACGTCCAACCCAAATTTCACAGAAATACGAATCATTATTAGAAAGAAGTTAGAGGATGAGAAATAGAAAGAAAGAAATATAGAAGAAAACGAAGATCACACACTCACAGCGGAATGAATAAAATACATTAGGTAACATAAACTTTGAAATACAAATCAGTAACTTTGTATACATATCATCATCAGAGCACAACAGTTATTCCCGGAACAGTTATAAACACCTGTTTCCAGATATCACATAGTACACAATGGAAATATGATAGTCTATAGCTAACAGATGAAGCCTCCTGCTTCAAGCTCCTTCAAGTGAATAAGTAAAATCCCAACTACTTGACTGCCCGTACAAATATGGGCACCCAAGAGTTTAGGGAAAACAAAACAAGATAAACTCTGGGTCAGTCATGGGACTTGTGTGAGTAAACTCCAACCAATTGTTTAACTTTCAAAATCCTTCGAAAGAAATGATAATAGTAAGATCAGCCCACACATAAACATGGATGGTTTTTACCTTATTATAACCCAAAATATTTTTGATATCAAATCTAGTGATATTATAATAATGTCTACATCAAATAAATAGAATCTAGCGGAACGCTTGCATCTCACGCTCCATATATAATATAAAATCAAAAACCCCATGGCGATTATTGGAGATTGGATTTCCAACATGACAAGGTATGGAACCACCTGCCGATAGTGTATCTCTAGAGGGGAATACACTGGGTTCAACAAGAACATCTTGCAACCCGGCCCACACATGAACGACCATTCATTTCGCTTGAGTGTATCGAATTTATATCACCAACGGTTAGGATCAGCAATCATTTCCCGAATGGGACAACATCGAATAGAATAAGCAATTAAATGAATTTCTCTAGATAGGTGATAATACACCCTAAAGGGAGCGACCCACATAGCCATGTTGCCTTCCTGATTTTTGTCATTTCCCGGTTGTTGAGGCCTGAGGCTACGATTTATTATCATTCACTGATAGCAAATCATTTTGAATGCAACATTGTTAGATCCGTAAATCATTAATTTATTTGCACAAATATATTCTGGATATTATGCTAAGAGAATAAATTCTCTGCCACCATATATATCTATACAGACCAACATATGCGATCATTGGAAATACTCTGTCAGACATTCGTCCATTCACGTTCGTTTTGGGGATGAACGAAACCGAAGGCACAATTTCTATTAATAGAAAAAGTCCTTGCACTTTATTCCATCTTCGATTATCTTCATATAATCTGATTCGCAACGCTACTGTAAAAACCCATAACTTCCCCGTGAAGGAAAGCGCGGATAGTTCGAGGACAAGCCACAATAGAACGCAGACGGAAGAACATTTCATTAAATTACAACAATACCATCAGAATACAAGAATATACAGAGTATAAATGAACATTACACAGAAATATCAGAGATTTAAATTACATTTAAATACATAGCAGCGGAAAATAATACAAAATACAACTGAAGGAGATATATGGATACAAAGCTTTCCGGATATCGTTCCAGCTGTAAACCACGATCCTGTGAATATAAATCTGCAAAACCAAAACTACTAGCTGCCCATGTCAAAATAAGGGCACCTAGAGTTTAGGTTAAAATAATAAACTCCAGGTCAGTCATGGGACTGGTGTGAGAACTAAAACAGTTATTTAAAACTTTACTTTAAATCAGATATATCAAGGGACCACGCCGTATAACACGGAACGGGTTTCCTCCCAAGAATAACAGTGCATATAACGAAACAACGCAATTCTTTTTCAAAAAATGAAGCTATTATAAGACCCAGGTCCTATCACACAACGCAAGCCGGGGGATAGGGTTTTCCCTTATAATAGCCAAATATGCTTAGTACGTTTAAAACAAATCATTTGATACTATTACAAGTGCATAGTGTATAAAACAACTTCAAATCATAAGTATCAATCATAGATGGCATGGGTACCATATATCATGTCGCCATACTAGTCTCTACAAATAAAACCGCAAATGTCGCGTATTTGGATGTTGGGTTTCCATCTGTGAACCGAGGCAAAAGATAGTCCTCAACCGATTCGAGACTATCTAGCCCGAGTATCAGGACCCAGACACAGGTGAGCCCTTGGAGCGACAAGGCCGGTCCACTGATGTGGATTAAAATGCCTGAACACGGCATTTCCCCACCCTTTTGGGCGTAAATGAGCCAACGAATGACTCCATCGGACCCAGATCATCCGATCAAACCGAGGCGCCTCGCAACAGCAACAACCACATAAGTCAAACTCATCAGGGCGTGTAAAACCACTGACGCCACTTTTTAGCTAGAAGGAAACGCATGCCCTCCCTGAGGTTTGTCTCCCGTTTTTGGTTCATACCGGTTGTGAAGCTCGCGAAGTAAACGTTACACAAAGCTACGCCATAAAGGTCGTGCTTTGATCATCAACCACAAGACTTTGCTTTTCAACAGAAGCCTTGATCATTTGCCACTTAGGCATGCCACACAGGCAATTCATTCCATGCGATGGATATCCATCAATATATAACCCCTGAGCTCGTACGTCTCAGAGAAGGGCGTTAAGCAAGAGAATAAATTCTCCGCCGCCAAATAGATATATATTTAATAGAAATCAATCACACAGACTAAAATCCAATGTCAGACACACAGTCCATTTACAAGTTCGTTCTGGGTCTGAACGAAACCGGAGGCACCTAGTACCCCGCATATCCATCAATCTCCAAGTACGTCTGGACGATCACCAACTGTTTTCATTTTCTTGGGTGTACGACCCAATCAAGATCATCAGTAATTATCCAAATGACGTGAAGACCTCCGGTCTGCAACCACCGTCTTCACCTTCGACTTATCGTCGTATCAGTTATTCATAATGGGATAAACCCGGCCTTCCCGAATAACTCGCATGTACTTTAGATAAGTGCTACACAAACACAACATATGCCTCATTCCAATTCATTAGTCACTAACCGTAAATTAATCAAGAAAATAATCCCCTAAATATTAACCCCGAAGGCCGAAACCAACATCGTATCAATACCCAGGAAATCACTCTGCTTAGCCAATCTACAGCTAGTTTCTAAATTTCACATTCTTAGGGAAAGGTTCCTATTAATTTTATCAAAGATAAATCCTTTAAATTTATTCTTTAATCTAATTTTGAATATTAATTCAAACTAGCCGGGATTAGCAAACCTTACCGAAGTAATCATTTGTTTTAATTTCCCAATCCCAACCTATTCATCCCATGAAGTAAAACGGGTCTTACTTCATATCTAACGCCACGGTGTTATCGGTAAATTTAATTACCATTTCACATTTAAATCTAATTAAAGATTTAACTATCGCCTGGAGCAAAACTGGTGATACTCCATTCTCGATCATTTCAATCTAATTAAAGATTCATTAAAACTACACTTAGTTTTAATCTGTAACTGGGTTAAAGAATCAGTGTCATTTAAAACACGGTTCACGATAAACCGCAAAATCACATCACATTTCAATCGGTCCCTAACCGTAAAATAGCAAGTGAGCAATTCCCTAAGTATTAACCCCGAAGGCCGAAACCAACATCAGATCAATACCTCTGAAACCATTCAACTTAACTAATCTCCAGTTAGTTTCTGATTTTCTTAACTCCTTTTAGGTCTAAGAACAGTATTATTGAAGATACCGTTCACGACAACCCAAAATCACATTCCATTAATTATCGGGTTAAAGAACAAATGTTATTTAAAACATTGTTCACGATAAACCCAAAAATCAATACCAATTCGATTCCAATTAAATATTATTTAATTGGTACACTTCTTTAAATCTAAATAAAAAGATTAAATCTTTTCTCAACTGGGTTCAAGAACAGTGTTAATGAAGACACCATTCATGACAAACACAAATCACATTTGATATTAAACACAAGGCTCTGAATAGAAAATATACCGGCTTATATTCAGTATCAAATTCTACGACCAACAAATATCATATTGAAAATAACGATATATATATATATATCTTTCAAATTCCCATAACAATATCTGTATCATCACGAAATTCAATGTCAGACACACAGTCCATTTACAAGTTCGTACTGGGTCTGAACGAAATACCCCGCATATCCATCGATCTCCAAGTACGTCTGGACGATCACCAACTGTTTCCATCTTCTTGGGTGTACGACCCAATCAAGATCATCAGTAATTATCCAAATGACATGAAGACCTCCGGTCTTCAACCACCGTCTTCACCTTCGACTTATCGTCATATTAGTTATTCAGAATGGGATAAACCCGGTCTTCCCGAATAACTCGCGTATACTTTAAATAAGTGCTACACAAACACAACATACGCCTCATTCCAATTCTTTAGTCACTAACCGTAAATTAATCAAGAAAATAATCCATTTTGTGGCTTGTCCTCGAACTATCCGTGCTTTCCTTCACGGGAAAGTTACGGGTTTTTACAGCTACTACCAATACGGAGTGGTTCACGAATAATAATCCAACCGGTCTCTCCATATTGACCACGATATTGGCAAACACTTCGATAGTCGGTTATTTAACTATCGAAGAAAAATAAACATCCATTCAAAACATCAAACAATCACTGGGCCCCTTAATTAATATTTCATTAATTAAATCACTACTCCATTCCCTTATCCATATTTGTTAATCCAAATATTTTCAACATTTATCTTGGTCTCTTACTCTATTTGGAAAACATTTCCATATATCGCCTTCTATTATTTCCTATAGTTAGAAAATATATTCTATTTATAATTGGAAAACATTCCAGTTACTTATCTCTTCCTCGACCATTCATTTATTTCTATACTCAGGAAATATTTATTATTATATTTCCAAATTTCCGCTTACTTGGGTTAAAACGAATGTTGTGTAAAACATCGTTACAACAACCCAAAATACTGCATTTAACTAACTATTATTCAAACATTTCTCTTCGAGACTGGATCCTGCTATTTATTGGTTAAAATAAAATCAAACAAGTTGGGGTATAACTACCTCCCAGACCTTGACTGAAAACATCCTTATCTTCAAAATGGACAAGACTACTTACCTCGAATAATCAACATCGTAAAACCAATTATTCATTTTTAAACCCGCATACGTTTCTCTTTCTAATTTTATCAGATTTAATCATAGATTGCCCTTTTGTTTATAACATTCTATTTTAATTCCGTTTCCTTATCGAATTCTATATATATCGATTCATAATTATCAAATTTTCTTAAAAAAATATTCTAACTCCTTAAATTTTCGGAAAATTTCGCTATAACCTCCTTTGTACCGGTCGATAGTTCAAACATTAACTCACCTCTCTAGGCCCTTTCCATTCAAAAAGAAAATCAAAAGGCCAAGTGGCTTGCTGATTCGGCACATAAAACCTCATATGGAATTTAAATATGTACCTTTTGGTTGGGCATTTCAATATATATCTCTTCATATACTTCATTCCATATCTTTCTAACACATATCTATCCATTCCCAATTTATTACAACTCAATCCGGTCATTTTAAACTCGATTTGCTAATTAATTCTCTAGTTAGTTATTTTTCCTATTTCACTTTTATATTTGAACATAACTTTTATATTTCAATTTTCCTATAAGCTAATTAAAATCCCATTTTTAATTTACGTTTCATATTCGATTGCGAATAAAATTTCATAAATTCCATTCTCCTATTTAAGGTTAAACTCCTTCTAAAATTCAATTAATTAATCCTTCTTTAACTTAGTTAATTCTATGCAAAAACTAAAAGTATGATTTTTGTTTCAAAAATCATTTCATATACTTCATTTGAGTTTATATTTATTTTACAACTCAGATTTTCCAAATGGAAATTTGGATTTTATTTGCTTAAAAATCCTTATATCTATTTATATAAACCATTATGGTTTTTAAACGATTTTGGCGCTGCTTTTCTGTGAATTTGATTTTGACAAAACTCAAAATCTATCAGACGAAATCCAGATTTTTCTCTTTCATTAGAAAACTATTATTCAACCGGTCTTGACGATTCTAGTTTCAAAGAATTCCGACTTAATTTGAGTTCTATATACTCAATTGAAGTTTGAATCGCCAATTTATGAACTACTGCGCTGCGGCGAGTTCATTTTAATTATATTTATATATAAACCATTTAAACTTCGTTTATAATAAATTCAACTCCATTCTGATATATTTTTAATATATATCAAATTAGCTTCCCTATTCAACATAATATTTTCGAATATCTATAATTGTCGATTTTTCCTTACTTGGTAATATATTTATTGATACTTCAATCTTCCATATTTAATTCCAATTCCTTTTATAAATAAATTATTTATAAAACTCGATATAATCGAATTTCAATTATAAACCCGTTGATTTTTTCTCAATTCAGCTTATATTCCGAATTCCGAAATATAATCAATCGTTTTGTTTCAAAGCACTTCCAAATTTACTTTAAAATTGCTATTTGAATTTAAATGGTTTAAATTATCCAAGTGATAATTTATTTCACTAAATTTATAACACTATTTATTCCAACTTCCTTGTTTCATATATTTAAACAAGTTCCCTTTTCAAATTTATATTTGAAACTCCATCCCTTTGATATTCTGAATTGCAGAATAAAACCCGTTGTTCCTTTTCGAATGATTTCAAATTCTATTTTTAAATTCATATTTGAATTTAAATATTCAAATTATCTCTTGATAATTAATTCATTATATTTATAAATACCATTTTATAAATTTCCTTGTTTTATATTTAAATAATTCTATTTCGAAATCTATTTAAAACCAAAATCTTATTTTGGAAATTTCTATTTATAATAACTTATATATATAACGCCCAATTTATTTTCATATTCAATTTAACTTCTATTTAAATAAATTTGAATTAATCGAATTCAAATCATAAATCCTTACGGATTTATTTTAGTTCAATTTATATTCTGAACATCAGAATAAATTCCATCATGTATTTCTTTAAAATGATTTCCTCATTTCTATTTTTAAATTCACTTTTGAATTTAAATATTCAAATTATCCAATGATAAAATTTTCCCATTACATTTATAAACCCCGTTTATAAATTCAGTTCAATTCAATTCTCTGATTATCTAATGAAAATCATTCCATTTCATTTATAAACACCATTTATAAATTTAAGTAAATTTCCTGTGTTATTTAATTTACAAATATCATTTATAAATTAAATACTTGTTTTATTTATTTAAAACAAGTTAATATCTTTAAAGTCTAATCGAAATTCAAATTCTATTTTAGAAAAATAAAATTTCCCTTTCTAAATCTCAAAACCCTATTTACGATATTTTTATAAATTACCATTTAGGCCCAATGATAATTTAAACACTTAAAACCACCAATTATAATTGATAGGTTTTCTAACACATCATATATGATAATATATATGAAAAACAAATAATCATATTTTTTAGGAATCCAGTTGGATCCCTCCAACCTGTTTATCCTGTATCCACACACGTTAGCCAACATAAATAATACCCGTCGTGCTTCGAGGCAGGATATCGCGGTATAGAAAGTCATCCACTATCATAGCGTGGGGCGTATAGGGCCATCCGCTAATGATACTGCGGGCATCTGCTAATGGTGCAACGGGAATCCAACCACCAATATATATATATATATATACATATATATATATATATAGTAACCACAAACACCAAGCCTAAATAACTAATATATTTAATAACCATAATTTATAAATAAAGAGCAATGCAACCAATCAACCAACAAACAACATTATAAAAATTATTTAAATAAAATTCAGAGAGTGAGATTACTCACATTGATTTTAAACTGACGGAATAAATTAGAGATGTTTGATCTAAATTCCATCTGTCTCCAGGAAATCCAAATCCATTTCCCGTTATAGGTCCAACTCGATTTGTGCAAGCATTTTAGACCTTGTAGAAATTAAGCACAATATTTCTAAGGAACCGAATAAATAAATTCGTAATTAAAAATTAATTAACTAAATTGAATTCGATTTTATCTCCTTCCTTAATCTCCTTTAATCACGGTTTAATATGGTATATATATAATCCATTAAATAAATCTAACTAATTTATTTATATAAACTGGATATAACAAATTTTATTTAATGGTTATACGACTATTCATTTAAATTAACTATTGACATAATTAAATAAATTATCCTACATTAAAAAAATACCTTATGGTTATTGCTTTTTACTCGACCAAACGATGAATAAATTCCCGAATAGTCCAAAAACTGAAATCAGCCCTACTTCGGCATTCCATCGAACACTTTATATTCAAACTCCATTGCCAATCTTCATCAGTACATAACAATTCCATTTCAGTCCCTTTGCCTGTGCATGCTAACTTCACTTTCTGTTCAAAATTCCACTTGCTATACATAACGACCCAGAAAATCTGAACCAATTTAAAAATTTTAAATTGGCTAAAATAATTGATTTTAAATATTTAAAATAAATATTTTAAATAATAGCTATGAAAACTGAGTTTGAATCGACAATTGAAAACAAATATAATTAATTCTAATTATAAACAAGGCCTGAAATGGCGATGCAGTTTCAAAAATTGAATTCAAACTTTGTCGGACTGTACCGGGTGCAAAAAAAAACGGATTTGAGTGAAACCAAAAATATTTAAATCTGTTAGTGAATACCTTTCTAACGAATCTGAAAAATCGAATTTTCATAGCGGAAAGCAAAAGTTATGGCCAAATGAATTTTCAGAAAGGTCGCTATGGAATTTATATAGCCCGTGAAATTAGCCATTTTGCATACGACCTCGGAATTCGACGAAACCACTTTTGTTGGATCCAGGATGTAAAGTTATTGCTAGGTTTCAAATTTCATAATTTTTGAAGCTAGTATGTAAGCGTGGCAAAGGAAAACGTGTTTTGGTCAATTACAGTTAAATTGGATCGACCAGAAATGGGCCTTTTTGCAAACGGTCTCAGAATTCGACGAAACTAGTTTTGTTGGGACCGTATCGTCAAAACATAGCCAGATTTATTTTTCTGGAATTTTTCGAATCAGTTTGTGGCCCTGGCAAATTGAAATGTACGTTCAAATCGAATATTGAATGTTATATATTTTAAATTGAATGGAAACTGACTGAAACAGTCGAATGGGCCTACGAAACATATCCAATTGTGTTTAGAATGGGGGTAGAACGCTAGGGACGACAGTCGTTGGGTTTGGATTGGTGTTCATGTGTGATAAGGGGTATTTTCGGATTTATAAAAATATATAAATAAACAAAAAATCTGATTGGCCAATAATTTTTCTCTCTCCCCGATTGCTTCAGGCGTGACGACGGAAGGAGATCCGAACCTTCTCTCTTCGATTTCTTAGCAACCACTCAATGAAAAATCGTGATTCTTGTTTCATTTCAAAGCTCTTCGTCTCCTCTTCAAATCCATCTAAGGTTTGCTAGTTATCATCAAGTGTGGAGGGAGATACGAGTCCTCAAAGTCCACGACTTTGGAGCGCCGCCGAGCCTTCAGGGCATCACCGAACGGAGCGAAACCACCGACGCCGGGAAGGTGGTTCGAAGCTCTTCGACGCTGTGTGAGCTGATTCTCCTACCGCGCAACGGTTTGATCGAAAGATCAAAACCTAGTTTTGAACCATCGTGAAAGGTGGGTCCTTTATTACATCTGAACTTTGAAAAATCATATCTTTTTCGTTTCTTGACGAAATTCGATGAAACAGGAAAGATCATGACCGTGTGGATGTCTTCTACATTTTAGAAGAGACCGCATATTTTTCTGAGCCTTCTGCTATTTTTGGTGGAGTGGAACCCAATGTGAGATTTCTAATTTATAAACGATATGGAAAACGACGATGTATAAATTATATAGTCGATGTATGAGTTATATAAGCGTTGTACACCTCATGTATAAGCGTTGTATAAGTTGTACGTTCGATGTATAAGTTATATATGCGTTGTAAAAATTATATATGTGTTGAAATAGAAGTGAATTGCTATATATAAATAAATAAATATATATATATATATATATATATGCCCCTCGTCCACAAACCATGGACAATATTTATTGGTTGTGATTGGTGTGAAAATTGATTGATAGCGAGTGGTTGATTGAAATTGTTTGTGGTTGATATTGATTGATTGTGGTTGAAAAATACCCATTTGTGGTTGAGAAATATTTGGTTGAAACCATATAGGATTAGTTTGTGGAAATGAAATAAATATATACATGCCGCCTGCGTGCGAACTAGATGCATGATCCCCATTGTCAAAAACCGCGAGGTTTTAAGGTAGAGCGAGGAGCCGTACTAGGGACGGTCCCGGTTTTAACTACCCTGCCGTTATGCTGCCGAAATTTTGAATAATATTCATGTGTTTGAATTATTTTCATTTGTTGAAACTATATTTATTCGTTGAATAGAAAACCTTCATGTGTTTGAATTATTTTCATTTGTTGAAACTATATTTATTCGCTGAATAGAAAATCTTCATGTGTTGAATCGATATTCATTCGTTGAATTGAAATTCGTGTGTTGAATGGTGTTCGTGTTTTAAATATAAAAATCACATTTTTATCTATATATATAAACTATAGAAAACCTTCATGTGATGAATCGATATTCATTCGTTGAATTGAAATTCATGTGTTGAATGGTATTCGTGTTTTAAATATAAAAATCACCTTTTTATATATTTATATAAACTATAGAAAACCTTCATGTGTTGAATCGATATTCATTCGTTGAATTGAAATTCATGTGTTGAATGGTATTCATATTTTGAAATAAATTGTTTTATAATAAAAATCACATTTTTATCATCTATATGAAATGTATAAAATAATCCCGTTTTGAAAGAAATTGTTTTATAATAAAAATCCTATTTTTATTACCTATATGAACTATATAAAATAATAGAGTTTTGAAATGAATTGTTTTACAATAAAAATCACATTTTTATTATATAAATGAATTGTTAAAAATAGTGAAGTGTTGAAATAGAAGACAGTTAGATAAAAATATCATTTTTATCAAATGTATGAAAAGAATATAGCTTTGAAAACGAAGAATCGATATATATATATATATATATATATATATATATATAGAATTAAAATATATCGAACAACGACGCTGTAGTTCGTATTTTGAAACCGTGATTTCAAACGATTAGTACGGGAGATCCGACCATCGGATTTTCCTGAAATCGCAACCATTGGGTTCGCTTTGGAAAAATCTTTCCAATGGCACCAACTTTGTAAAAATCCAACGGTTGGATTGTCTGGAATATTTAATTCAAATCTGAAGAAAAACAGCGCCAGAATCGATTATATTTATATATATATATATAATTATATTTAATCGAATAACGACGCTGCAGTTCGTATTTTGAAATCGAAACTTCAAACGATTATACCGGGAGATCCGACCGTCGGATTTTCCCGAAACTGGAACCTTTGGATTCGTTTTGAAAAGATCTTTCTAATGATGTAAATTTTGTGAAGATCCAACGGTTAGATTTTCAAATATGTGTAAATCAAATCTGAAGAAAAACAGTGCCACGGTCGCGTTATGGCCCGAAGTGTCATTTTGAATAAATTGGCTATTTTAAAATAAATAAAAATAGCGATAAATCGTTGTAAAATATTATAAACGATATGGATGTTGAATTTAGAAATTAACTGAAGGTTGGCTAAGTCGAATGGTTTCCTGGGTGTTGATCTGATGTTGGTTTCGGCCTTCGGGGTTAATATTTGGGAAATCGTTCTCTTACTGATTGACGGTTAGTGACTAATGAGTTGAAATGACGCGTGTGTATGTTAGTGTTGCACTTGTTTATCATATACGCGAGTTGCTCAGAAAGATCGGGTTTATCCCATTCTGAATAACTGAATCGACGATAATGAATCGAAGATGAAGACGGTGGTCGAAGACCGGAGATCTTCACCTCGTTTGGATGGTAACCGAGGTCCTGATTGGGAGGCATCCTGAAATATGGATAATGAGTGGTGATCGTCCAGACGTACGTGGTGATCGATGGGTTTGTGAGGTATATAGTGCCTCCGGTTTCGTTCAGACCCAGAACGGACTTGTAAATGGACTGTGTGTCTGACATTGGGTTTTATTCTGTGTTGATTGATCTCTATTAAAAATACATCTGTTTGGCGGCGGAGAATTTATTCTTTTGCTTAACGCCCTTCTCTGAAACGCACGAGCTTAGAGGTTGTATATCGATGGACATCAGTCGCATGGCATGAATTGCTAGTGTGGCATGCCTAAGAGGCAAATGAACAGGGCTTCTGTTGAAAAGCAAGGTCTTGTGGAGATGATCAAAGCACCGCCTGTGTGGCGTAGCTTTGTGTATAACGTGAAATCGCGAGCCTCACACCCCGGTATGAAACAGAAACGGGAGCAGGACCTTAGGGAGGGCATGCGTTTCCTTCTAGTTAGAAGTGGAGTCAGTGGTTTTACACGCCCTGACGAGTTTGACTTATGTGGTTATTGCTGTTGCGAGGCGCCTCGGTTAGATCGGACGATCCGGGTCTGATGAGTCATTCGTTGGCTCGTTGACACCCCAAAGGGCGGTGAAACGTAGAGTTCAGGTATAATCCACTTCGGTGGACCGGCCCTGACGATCCAAGGGGCAGTTGCGGCTGTTCCTGAGACACGGGCTAGAGCGTCTCGAATTCGGTAAGGACTATCTTTTGCCTTGGTTCATGACGGAAATCCAATTTCCAAATACGTGACTGTGCGGTTTTGATTGTATACCTATATATGGCGACATAGTGGTATGGGGCATTAATGCCGTCTATGATTGATAGTTATGATTTGAAATTGTTTTCAAAACATATAAACGCTAGCAATAATATAAAATGCCTTTGTTTTATTCGTATCAAGCATATCTTGGCCGTTATAAGGTAAAAACTCTATCCTCCGGTCTGCGTTGCATTATGTGATAGGAACTGAGTCTTATAATGGCTTCATTTTTATAAAATGCATTGCATTGTTTAAAAGAAAGATTTGTTTTAAAGCATTGACAATCCGATGGAGTAAACCCGTTCCACGAAAGTGGCGCGGTTCTGTGATTAGCCATATATTAAATGTGTTGAATAGATTTCTCATACCAGTCCCATGACTGACTCGTAGTTTGTTTCACTTTCAAACTCGGGTGCCACTTTTTCTACATGGGCAGCCTTGTATTCAGGTTTAGCTGGTTCTTTCGGGATCGCTGGAGCTGAAGATGGATTCTATTATTTATCTCCTTTTATGTTGTTCAGCTCCCGTTGTACATATTTTGTTTGTTTCCGCTTTAGACATTTATGTATAGCTGAACTGTATTTGTACTAAGTATGATCCTGTATACTGTGTAACTCTGATGATTACGTTTATCCAGTATATCCTATTGTGTGTTATCTGGTGCATTTATTTATTTCTGTTCTGCTATCATCTGTTTCTGTGTTATATTCTAAGGATTACCCTTGCCACCGTCAGTACGGGGTTTGGGGTCGTCTCACTTCCCTCCCCCCACTATCGCCCTACTTCTGCCTCTTTATCCTCCCCCCTTCATTAAGAAACCGCACTTCCTTATCACTGCAAAATTCAACTCGCAGGTCCCCCAAATTACCATGACTTTTCTGGTTACAGCAAAAGAATAGACTTCCATCAACTCCAATTGCCAATCACAACCTTCATCCACTACCGTAGCACCTCTTATCACCATCAGACTGACCTACTTGCCATCCATAGTTCACCAGTGAACTCTCTTTCCACTACCGACCCCAAAAATCACATCGTGACTCATCCTACTTCGATTCCTCTGAATTTGAACCCAATTCGATCGCACGACATGTTGAGCATAGTGGATAGGAGCAGCTTCCGTTCAAAATTGGTCTTAATATGTATTGGAAGTCACAATTTTCAATTCGAAATGGATTTCGAATTCCTAAAAAGAGAAGCGGTTTTATAGGGATATTTTTTCGATTTTGATTTTGCTAAATACAAATTCAGGGTATGGTTTTAGTTTTTGAACGGAGAGAACAAGGAAAAAGAAATCACGACTTCCACTGGATTGTTCTTCGCAGAAGAAAATAAAAGGAATTAAACAAAAGGTTTGTCGCGATTTATAGATGGAGAAACTTCAGCACCAAGTAATAGGCCTGTGTGAAGTACAATATAGGGTGGTATATTTCAATGTTTAGGTTAGTATAGGATTTTGAAAGTATTTAGATAGATTCTGATTTGACTTAATACCTATCCATTTCATTTTATAATAATATAAATTGGGGTCTCGAACTCCAAATTTCGAACCACTATTTTAACGTGCGACCGATGTTACCGGGTTGTAGCGCTTTTCCGAACTGAATGGAATATATTCTAAAATTTATTTTGATCACATATATAGAATAACCATATTGAATAATATAAATTAGATCCTAAGTAATAAATTCCTCGAAAATAAATTATTTTATTATCGTTGGATTTCAAATAGAATTTATATAAATCATCTAAATTATTTTCGGTTCAGTTCTAACTTCGAATTCAATTATATTTCGTATTACGATAATTATATATATTTGAAATGAATCGTATTTCGATTATTAAATTGATAATTCAATATAAAAATATCGATTTATAGTATCAAATCAATATTTAAAACCGTATTAAATATTTAAAATAAACTGTTCAAAAATCCGGGTCGTTACATTCTTCCCCCTTAAAAGAATTTCGTCCCGGAAATTATTAAGGTTGGAAAAATAGTATGAACCAATTACTTTTCAAAACTTATTTATGTTTAAACTCAACTTTAAAAATTTCACCAAATTTAATTCCACCGAAACTTTTGGTTTTCACTTATTTAATTCGAATGATCTACAATCAATACCTTTACATTCAAATTGATTTTGATCAATTAATTCACTTTGATCCTTTAATTTTCTTAAGTCAAATTTAAATTCCCGGGTTTTGATTTCAAATGCTTTAGAAATCACACAAACATATACATATTTATTTATTTTCATTTCAAATTCAAAACATTTGAATTTCCAAATCAACTTGTTTTCTTTCAAACAAATTCCAATCAAAACTTTTCTATGGTAGCAATCCATCACTAAGAAACTCAAAAATAAACACTAGTGATGCTGCAGTCATCATCAGAATTATTTTCCAGCCACTGAAGTGAGTTCAGTGCATTCAAAATCCATTCAAAAATGATTTTTATTCAAAAATCCTTCCAAAATAAAGCTATATTATTTTAAT
This sequence comes from Allium sativum, assembly GCA_030737875.1. Classification (NCBI taxonomy): domain Eukaryota; kingdom Viridiplantae; phylum Streptophyta; class Magnoliopsida; order Asparagales; family Amaryllidaceae; genus Allium; species Allium sativum. The sequence continues at coordinate 621,140,877 of CM060912.1, forward strand.
ATACTTTGAAAATATTTTTCCAAACACCCAGGATTTTAAATTCTTAGTTCTGATCCTGATTCCAATTTCAGTTCATCACATTTATAAATTTTGTTTATATACAGATTCTATTTGCTTTTATATAACCGTTTCAATTTTTATAATCCCATCTGATTATAATAACAACCAACACATCCATGTATTAGAATAATTTCATAAAAATATTCTTTATACATCAAAATAGAATTTTGGGTAAAATTATTTCATTTACCCACTTTAAAACATTATTATGTTGAATTTCTCTGTTCAAGTGTTTAGAGATTCTTATCGACCTTATGGCGTCCCACTATTCGACCAGAATCCACAAACCACTCAATAGACTAGCCAACATAACACAAAACAAATTTTATATCAATTTACAAATACGCTCTCTCATATATATACACACTCAACTCATTCTAGGGTACTACTACTGACCCTATCTCTAATGAGCACAATCCTACCAAAGCCTGGGTGTTCGCTCAACCTAAGCTCTAATACCAACTATAACGGCCCACAAATCCGTACTATCCGAGTCGACTAATAACACCAAACGTCCAACCCAAATTGCACAGAAATAGGAATCATTATTAGAAAGAAGTTAGAGGATGACAAATAGAAAGAAAGAAATATTAGAATAGAAGAAAATGAAGATCACAAACTCACAGCGGACGAATAAAATACATTAGGTAACATAAACTTTGAAATACAAATCAGTAACTTTGTATACATACCATCATCAGAGCACAACAGTTATTCCTGGAACAGTTATAAACGCTTGTTTTTAGATACCACATAGTACACAATGGAAATATGATAGTCTATAGCTAACAGATGAAGCCTCTTGCTTCAAGTTCTTCCAAGTGAATCTGTAAAATCCCAACTACTTGACTGACCATACAAATATGGACACCCAAGAGTTTAGGGAAAACAAACAAAATAAACTCTGGGTCATTCATGGGACTGGTGTGAGTAAACTCTAACCAATTGTTTAACTTTCAAAATCCTTACGAAAGAAACGATAATAGTAAGATCAGCCCACACATAAACATGGACGGTTTTTACATTACTATAACCCAAAATATTTTTGATATCAAATCCAATGATATTATAATAATGTCTACATCAAATAAATAGAATCTAGCGGAACGCTTGTATCTCACGCTCCATATATAATATAAAATAAAAAACCCAAGGTATGGAACCACCTGCCGATAGTGTATCTCTAGAAGGGAATACACTGGGTTCACCAAGAACATCTTGCAACCCGACCCATGCATGACCGACCACTCATTTCGCTTGAGTGTATTGAATGTATATCACCAATGGTTGGGATCAGCAACCATTTCCCGAATGGGACAGCATCGAATAGAATAAGGAATTAAATGAATTTCTCTAGATAGGTGATAATTCACCCTAATGGGAGCGACCGACATAGCCATGCTACCTGCCCGATTTTTGTCATTTCCCGGTTGTTGATGCCTGAGGCTACGATTTCTTATCATTCATTGATAGCACAATCATTCTGAATGCCACATTGTCAGATCCGTAAATCATTAATTGATTTGCACAAATATATTCTGGATATTATGCTAAGAGAATAATTCTGTGCCACCGTATATATCTATACAGACCAACATATGCGATCATTGGAAATACTCTGTCAGACATTCTTACATTTACGTTCATTTTGGGACTGAATGAAACCTAAGGCACAATTTCTATTAATAGAAAAAGTCCTTGCACTTTACTCCGTCTTCGGTTATCTTTATATAATCTAATTTGCAACGCTACTGCCAATACAGAGTGGTTCACGGATAATAATCCAACTGGTCTCTTCATATTGACCACGATATTGGCAAACACTTCGATAGTCGGTTATGTAACTATCGAAGAAAAATAAATATCCATTCAAAACATCAAACAATCACTGGACCCCTTATTTAATATTTCATTAATTAAATCACTACTCCATTCCCTTATCCATATTTGTTCATCTAAATATTTTCAACATTTATCTTGGTCTCTTACTCTGTTTAGAAAACATTTCCATATATCGCCTTCTATTATTTCCTATAGTTAGAAAATATATTCTATTTATAATTGGAAAACATTCCAATTACGTATCTCTTCCACGACCATTCATTTATTTCTACACTCAGGAAATATTTATTATTATATTTCCAAATTTCCACTTACTTGGGTTAAAACGAATGTTGTGTAAAACATTGTTACAATAACCCAAAATACTGCATTCAACTAACTCTTATTCGAAAATTTCTCTTTGAGACTGGATCCTGCTATTTATTAGTTAAAATGAAATCAAACAAGTTGGGGTATAACTACCTCTCAGACCTTGACTGAAAACATCCTTAACTTCAAAACGGACAAGACTACTTACCTCGAATAATCAACATCATAAAACCAATTATTCATTTTTAAACCCGCATACGTTTCTCTTTCTAGTTTTATCAGATTTAATTATAGATTTCCCTTTTGTTTATAACATTCTATTTTAATTTCGTTTCCTTATCGAATTCTATGTATATCGATATATCGATTCATAATTATCAATTTTTCTTAAAAAATGTTCTAACTCCTTAAAATTTCGGAAAATTTCGCCATAACCTCCTTTGTACCGGCCGATAGTTCAAACCTCAACTCGCCTCTCTAGGCCCTTTCCATTCAAAAAGAAAATCAAAAAGCCAAGTGGCTTGCCGATTCGGCTCATAAAACCTCATATGGAATTTAAACATGTACCTTTTGGTCGGGCATTTCAATATATATCTCTTCATATACTTCATTCCACACCTGTCTAACACATGTCTATCCATTCCGAATTTATTACAACTCAATCCGGTCATTGTAAACTCGATTTGCTAATTAATTCTCTAGTTAATTATTTTGCCTATTTCACTTTTATATTTGAACATAACCTGTTCAAAAATATTTCAATTTGCTTGTAAACTAATTGAAATCCCATTTTTAATTTATGTTTCATATTCGATTGCGAATAAAATTTCATAAATTCCATTTTCCTATTTAATGTTAAACTCCTTCTAAAATTCAATTAACTAATCCTTCTTTAACTTAGTTAATTCTATGCAAAAATCATTTCATATACTTCACTTGAGTTTATATTTATTTTATAACCCAAGATTTTCAAATGGAAATTTGGATTTTTTTTGCTTAAAAATCCTTATATTTATTTATATAAACCATTATGGTTTTTAAACGATTTTGGAGCTGCTTTTTTGAAAATTTGATTTTGACATAATTCAAAATCTATCAGACAAAATCTAGATTTTTCTCTTTCATTAGAAAACTGTTATTCAACCGGTCCTGACGATTCTTGTTTCAAAGAAATCCGACTTAATTTGAGTTCTATATACTCAATTGAAGTTCGAATCGCCAATTTACGAACTACCACGCTGTAGCGAGTTCGTTTTAATTATATTTATGTATAAAAACATTTAAACTTCGTTTATAATAAATTCAACTCCATTCTGATATATTTTTAATATAAATCAAATCAGTTCCCCAATTCAACATAATATTTTCGATTATCTATAATTGTCGATTTTTCCTTTCTCGGTAATATATTTATTTATACTTCGATCTTCTATATTTAATTCCAATTCCTTTTATAAATAAATTATTTATAAAATTCGATATAATCAAATTTCAATTATAAACCCGTTGACTTTTTCTCAATTCAGCTTATATTCCGAATTCCGAAATATAATCAATCATTTTGTTTCAAAGCATTTCCCAATTTACTTTTAAATTCCTATTTGAATTTAAATGGTTTAAATTATCCAAATTATAATTAATTTCGCCAAATTTATAGCACTATTACTTTCAACTTCCTTGTTTCATACACTTAAACAAGTTCCCTTTTCAAATTTATATTTGAAACTACATCCCTTTGATATTCCGAATTGCGGAATAAAACCCGCTGTTCCTTTTCGAATGATTTCAAATTCAATTTTTAAATTCATATTTGAATTTAAATATTCAAATTATCTCTTGATAATTAATTCATTATATTTATAAACACCATTTTATAAATTTCCTTGTTTTATATTTAAACAAGTCTATTTCGAAATCTATTTAAAACCGAATTTTTTTTTTGGAAATTTCTATTTATAATAACTTATATATATATAACGCCCAATTTATTTTCATATTCAATTTAACTTCTATTTAAATAAATTCGAATTAATTGAATTCAGATCATAAATCGTTACGGATTTATTTTAGTTCAATTTATATTCTGAACGTCAGAATAAATTCAATTGTTTATTTCTTTAAAACGATATCCCCATTTCTATTTTTAAATTCACATTTGAATTTAAATATTCAAATTATCCAATGATAAATTTTTCCCATTAAATTTATAAACCCCGTTTATAAATTCAGTTTAATTCTCTGATTATCCAATGAAAATCATTCCATTTCATTTATAAACACTGTTTATAAATTTACTTAAATTTCCTGTGTTATTTAATTTATATATATCACTTATAAATTAAATACTTGTTTTATTTATTTTAAACAATTTAATATCTTTATAGTCTATTCGAAATTCAAATTCTATTTTAGAAAAATAGAATTTCCCTTTTTAAATCCCAAAACCCTATTTACGATATTTTTATAAATTACCATTTAGGCCCAAAGATAATTTAAACACTCAAAACAACCCATTATAATTAACAGGTTTTCTAACGCATCATGTATGATAATATATACGAAAAACAAACAATCATATTTTTGAGGAAACCAGTTGGATCCCTCCATCCTGTTTATCCTGCATCCACAGACATTAGCCAACATAAATAATACCCATCCTGCTTCGAGGCAGGATATCGCGGTATAGAAGGTCATCCAGTATCATAGCGTAGGGCGTATAGGGTCATCTGCTAATGATACTGCGGGCACTCGCTAATGGTGCTGCGGGAATCCAACCACCAATATATATATATATATATATATATATATATATATATATATATATATATATATATGACCACAATCACCAAGCCTAAATAACTAATATATTTAATAACCATAATTTATAAATAAAGAGCAATGCAACCAATCAACCAACAAACAAAATTATAAAAATTATTTAAATAAAATTCAGAGAGTGAGATTACTCACATTGATTTTAAACTGACAGAATAAATCAGAGATGTTTGATCTAAATTCCATCCGTCTCTAGGAAATCCAAATCCATTTCCCGTTATAGGTCCAACTTGATTTGTGCTAGCATTTTAGACCTATTAGAAATTAAGCACAATATTTCTAAGGAACCGAAAAACTAAATTCATAATTAAAACTTAATTAACTAAATTGAATTAGATTTTATCTCCTTCCTTAATCTCCTTTAATCGCGGTTTAATATGGTATATATATAATCCATTAAATAAATCTAACTAATTTATTTATATAAACTGGATATAACAAATTTTATTTAATGATTATACGACTATTCATTTAAATTAACTATTGACATAATTAAATAAATTATCCTACATTAAAAAAATACCTTACGGTTATTGCTTTTTACTCGACCAAACGATGAATAAATTCCCGAATAGTCCAAAAACTGAAATCAGCCCTACTTCGGCATTCCATCGAACACTTCATATTCAAACTCCGCTGCTAATCTTCATCAGTACATAACAATTCCATTTCAGTCCCTTTTCCTGTGCATGCCAACTTCACTTTCTGTTCAAAATTCCACTGGCTGTACATAACTTCCCTCCCCCACTATCGCACTACTTCTGCCTCTTTCTCCTCCCCCATTCATTAAGAAACCACACTTCCTTATCACTGCAAAATTCAACTCGCAGGTCCCCCAAATTACCATGACTTTTCTGGTTACAGCAAAAGAACAGACTTCCATCAACTCCAATTGTCAATCGCAAACTTCATCCACTACCGAAGCACCTCTTGTCACCATCAGACTGACCTCCTTGCCATCCATAGTTCATCAGTGAACTCTCTTTCCACTACCGACCCCAAAAATCACATCGCGACTAATTCTACTTCGATTCCTCCGAAGTTGAAACCAATTCGATCGTACGACATGTTGAGCATTGAGGATAGGAGCAGCTTCCGTTCATGATTGGTCTTAATATGTATTGGAAGTCACGATTTTCAATTCGAAATGGACTTCGAATTCTTGAAAAGAGAAGCGGTTTTATAGGGGTATTTTTTTTATTTCGATTTTGCTAAATACAAATTGAGGGTGTTGTTTTACGATTTGAACGGAGAGAACAAGGAAAAAGAAATCACGACTTCCATTGGATTGTTCTTCGCAGAAGAAAATAAAAGGAATTAAACAAAAGGGTTGTCGTGATTTATAGATGGAGAAACTTCAGCACCAAGTAATAGGCCTGTGTGAAGTACAATATAGGGTGGTATAATTCAACGTTTAGGTTAGGTATAGGATTTTGAAAATATTTAGATAGATTCTGATTTGATTTAATACCTATCCATTTCATTTTATAATAATATAAATTTGGGGTCTCGAACTCCAAATTTTGAACCGCTATTTTAACGCGCGATCGACGTTACTGGGTTATAGTGCTTTTCCGAACTGAATGGAATATATTCTAAAATTTATTTTGATCACATATATAGAATAACCATATTAAATAAATATAAATTAAATTCAAAGTAATAAATTCCTTGAAAATATATTATTTTATTATCGTTGGATTTCAAATAGAATTTATATAAATCATCTAAATTATTTTCGGTTCAGTTCTAACTTCGAATTCAATTATATTTCGTATAACGATAATTATATATATTTGAAATGAATCGTATTTCGATTATTAAATTGATAAATCAATATAAAAAAAATTGATTTATAGTATCAACTCAATACTTAAAACCGTATTAAGTATTTAAAATAAACTGTTCAAAAATCCGGGTCGTTACATATTCTGAATACATGCATACAAGTATGGAACTGTTCTGAATAAAGGCATACAAATATGCAACTGCCTGAATAGATGCATAAATGGATGCAACTATTCTGAATAGATGCATACGAGTATGCAAATATTCAGAATATAAGCACAAAAGTATGCAAATATTCAGAATATATGCACAAAAGTATGCAACTATTCTGAATACATGCGTACAAGTATGGAACTATTCTGAATAGATGCATAAAAGTATGCAACTATTCTGAATTGATGCATACATGTATGAAAATGTTCTAAATGTATGCATACAAGTATGCAAATGTTCTGTAATGCGCACAAGTATGCAAATCTTTTGAATTCATGCATACAAGTATGCAACTATTCTTAATACACACATACAACTATGCAACACGCATACAAGTATGCAACTATTCTTAATACACACATACAAGTATGCAATTGTTCTGAATGGATGCATACAAATATGCAACTGTTCCAAACAAATGCATACATGTATGCAACTATTCCGAACAGATGCGTACATGTATGCAAATGTTCTTAATAGATGCATACATATATGCAAATTCTCTGAATAGACATGTTCTGAATATATGCACACAAGTACGCAAATCTTCTGAATAAATGCACATAAGTATGCAAATCTTTTTAATACCCGCATACAAGTATGCAACTATTCTTAATACACGCATACAAGTATGCACCTATTCTTAATAGATGCATGCAACTATTCTAAATAGATGCATACATGTATGCAAATGTTCTGAATAGATGCATACATGTATGCAAATGTTCTAAATAGATGCATACATGTAAGCAATGTTCTGAATAGATGCATTTATGTATGCAATTGTTCTGAATAAATGCGTACGTGTATGCAAATGTTTCGAATAGATGCATACAAGTATACAACAATTTTTAATAAATGCATACAAGTATGCAACAATTTTGAATCTTTGGTGTAAATTTTGCAGTATATTCGATTGCATGTCTAAAAATTGATGAACAGAAGTATAACTTTGCATATTTGTTTTGGGTTTTTTTATTATAATTCCTGAAATCAGTAACTATTGAAATTTATTCAGCAATTTTGTGGAATATTTGCTACAAAATATTTCGTTTATTGTTATTACAATCTATAATATTTGTGGATTATCAATGATGGAAGGTGAAATAAATAATTCGAAATCATACCTTCGTACTAGCCATTTCTTGTATATTGTTGATGAAAACGATGACATTGTTGCAGTTTTCTTAATATTGATACTAAAATGTTGATAATCGGCTGTCGATTTTTGATTTCCCTGGCCAATCGAGTGGTATAGAAAAGTGATTTGATGGAGGAATGATGAAGTTTCGTGCATTTATGGTTTTGAGGAGTCAATAAGGGTAAAATTGGAAATTGTAGGCTCGCATTTCAAATATAGGGACGTAAATTATAAAATTTTAACGCCCGGACTTCTTTTTAATTTTGAAACTTAATAGGGATGTTAGCCTTAGAACCCTATTTTAATTTCAAATTATTTATCAGTTCACATGTAAATTTCAACGCTCACAAATCAACTCTGATTGGCTTCAAAATCAAAATCTAGTGATAACTAGCCATTACGGATTCAATGAAATTTATTTCATCGAAAACGGAGGTTGTTTCAAAAATGGCTATTTCTAAGACTTAAATAAAATCAATGAAATATTAATTAATTCCAAAACGGTTTAATTTAATAATAATAAATTAATATTATTGTATATATTCAAATAGAATATCATATAGCTTCAAGATAAACTAATTCGGATTTTAAATTCAACATTATAAAATTTCATCATTGAACTGATATTTAATTTATATTAAAACCCTTAATTTTATTAAATAAATCATTATGGTTTATACACGATTCCATAGTGACTTTCTGAAATTTTGATTTTTCTTTTTCACTAAATAATTATAATCAAATAGATTCGAATGATTCTTATTTCAAAGAATTCTGACTTATATCGGATTATATATATTCAGTTGAAGTTCCTAACTCAATATTACGAACTTTCCCGCTTTTGCGAGCTCGTTTTAAATTAAATATAAATTATACATTCAAACTACATTTAATTAATAAATCCTATATAAAAACCCATTAATATTTCAAATACAACATTTAGAACATGCTCAAATTTTCAAATTCAAATGACTAAAAAATCTGAATCGTTACATTCTTCCCCCTTAAAAGAATTTCGTCTCCAAAATTACTAAGTAAAAGGAATGCTCCAAACCCAATTACTTTCAAAATAATCATTTTTAGAATTACCGTTAAAATTTTCCAAGCCTTAAAATTTTACGAAAAATTCGCCAGCACCTCCTTTGCACGACTCAATCTGAACAACTACAACTACTACTCTGAGCCTTACATTGATCAAAAGAAAATAAAAGGCAAGCGGCTACCCATCTCTAGGGTATAAAATCAATCACCCAAACATCAATATTAAGGTTTGCCTATTTGTTGGGAAACCAAACTCCAATTACAAAGCAAAGAAGCTAACAGTCCATCCTTCTCTAACCCTGCACTTCCTCAAAAGCATATAATCCTACCAAGAACCTTACTTAATAATGATACTAACATTCCTTTAATTCCAAAATTAGTTATAAACTATTTCATAAAATACTACTATAGTTCACCCTTAAGTAACTCAATTCCAATCTAAAGCTTAAATAAAATCTAAGTCTTACCACATATTATCTTTTGGATCAAAATTTGGATTTGGACTAACCCATCATCTTAAGGTTAAGATTAGACATTTAAAGCCCGAAGATGTTCATTTTACCATTTTCAAAGAATTTAAAAAATATAGTTTACGAACTACCAACCAATTTCCAAAATTTTGCGATTTTGGAAATTGATTTGGACATAACTCAAAATTTATAACTCGAATTAAAAAAAATTCTTTTCCATATAAAAACTATATTCAATTAGGTCTATATAATTATTGTTTCGAAGAAAACCAACTTAAATTGAATTCTAAACATCAATTTAAAGTTCAAATAGTAAAATTTCAAATGAAGGCAAAGCGGAGAGCTCGATTTAATTGATCTAAATTTTCAACTTCATTAAATTATTAATGAATTTTATTCAACCAATCTATTATCCAATAAAAAAATTAAATTCACCCACTTATTTACTTAACCAAGTTAAGTGCCATTTCATATTCAATAAACTAATTGATCTTTCAATTATTTCACTTTCATCTTCTGATTTTCATTCCAAAAATAATTTATTTTTCCTTTCTAATTTCATTTAACTTGTTCTTAAGTTAAATTCCAATTCATTTAATTCCATATTAAAAAAAATCACAAATTCTATATGTTAAATTCCTTCTGGTTATATTAAACTATTTCAATTCAGAATCCTATTGAATTTCATTCAAATCAATCAAACACACCAATATCTAAATAATTTGATAAAATTATTTCTTTTCTTAAAAAATATAATTTGGGAAAAATTATTTCATTTACCCTTATTACAAAACAATATTGTGTCAGTTTCCTGTTGAATATGGTCTCTAGACACTTGAACTGATCAAACAACACAATACGAAACATTTGTATAAACTCTACAAATACGCTCTCCTATGTATATATACACGTGCTAAAACTCAATTTAGATTATTACTAACCCCATCTCTATTGAGTTATGCCACAGAGACAAGGTTATCACTTAACCATTGCTCTAATACCCCTGTAACAACCCAGTAGAAATTCGACGCTCGAATTTCGTCAATAATACATAATCTCATATTACTTACCAAACTCCATGTATCGAAAATACCATAGGGTTAATAGAAGAAAAATAGAGGGTGAGAAAAGAAAGAAAGAAATATAAGAATAGAAGAAAAGAAGAAGAACCAAACTAACCAACAATACACAGAGTCTTACATCGAAGTAGAATTAAATATAATATGGAAATAAATCGTTATTGAGAGCTTGAATAATACTTACAATCATTAGAGTACAATGACATTTAAACATATGGATAGTTATAACAACTTGTCCTCATATACCAAACACAGCGAAAAACACACTAGTTATGAATCATACATATGAACTTTTATAGCTCGTCTTCTGAAGTTTGTTGCATCCTATCCTAAACCTGTAAAACTCGATCTGATCTGAGCATTGCAAATGCTACGGATCAGTCTGGTTGTAACGACCCGCATTCTACGCATTGAAGGATCATAGAATATTTATTTCTTTCACATGCGAAGTCTTATGGTCATGTAACTTTGGGAGACGACTAATGGGGTCATTTCCCATGTTCATGACTTTTACCGATTTTTAAATGACCGTTTTTCCACTAGCTGATCTTGTTTCGGCCATAACTTTTGATTGGAAAGGATTTTTGACGTGAAACCACTTCCATTAGATCCAGATGATGGTTTACCTTTCCGTAGAGTGGTCACATTAGCCAAATGGACTCTCCGTTTGGGAGATATGGATGAAACAAGTTTCAGGTGGTGAAAAACAGCTTAATTGGGCTTAACCGGGTGATTAGCAGCTAAGCCCAAAGGGGAATTTCGTGATTTGGAGTATTTAAGGGCTGTTAGGTTTTAGAGAACACCCTTTTTCTCACTTTCACAGCCACCACTTTCATTCTTGGAACCCTAGTAATGGCCTCCAACATCTAAAACACCCCAAATCACCTTCTAATCGCTAATTGATCCAAATCCACATCAAATCAACGAAGATCTTCACCAAATCAGTATTAGAACTGCTGTATTGCCTTGGTATTCGCGCCCAAACAGATATAATTTCAGATTGGGTAATTTGTTTGTGGCTAAGGTGAGTGATTAGCATAGTTCCTCACTAATTATGACTAATTAAGGAAAATTAGTGATAATTAGCGAATTTATACATGACTAAAATCTGGAAAAATATATATAAATTTTGAAATATTATTTAGACCTCTGTTAGAAGTTTGGGTTGGTTTGGTTAAGTTTTACTAATCCTATCGTTAGTTTTGCTTAAACATGCTCAGGGGAAAATATGGGATTTTGGCTATGTTTGATCCATTTTAACCTATCAAATTATTGTTTTTGGTGTTTGTGGTTGATTATACATGTTGCTATGACTATATGGTATGCTTTATGATTTATTAGAAGACTTAGAATGGTCGAAAACACCGTCGTATAGTGTAAAATAGTCATTGGAAAAGTCGCAGGAAAATTGTGCTGGGTTTCGGATCGGATCGGTTGAAAGGGCTCGGGTCGGATAGTGGACTGGGCAAGGGAGCACCAAACCGAACTGGAACTTAGCACAAGATAAAGCATGGCAAAAAGGAAGGCCATTGGGATCGTGTTGGAGTTGGGATCGGGCCGAAGCTTGGCGTGGGGATCAGATCGGATTGGAGCTAGAAAATGGGATCGGATCGGAATGACAGGAGGACATGGGATTGGATCAGACTAACTAGAGGGCTAGTGGATCAAACCGTATCGAAGAAGAAGCACCTGAACCGAACCGAGTTGGAAGATGGCACCCGAACCGAACCGAATGAAGGAGTTGAGCCAAACCACGATGGAGAATCCGAACTGAACCGAACGAGAAATCTGAAGATGATGTATAGCCGAACCGAACTAGACTTAAGCTACTTCTACTCAACGACTCTTTTGAAGACCAACTCCAATTCGACCAAAACCTGAGATGCAAAGGAAGTCCAAATAGGAAGTAGAGCTCAAGATCTAGATAGGAACCAATGAGTTAACTTCATGGGTTGGACTTTGCTGCGGGACATGTGCAAAGGGGTTGCCAACGTCTATAACTTTGGATCACTATGGAGTGTGGGGTATGTGGACAGATTCAGGGCCACAGTGGCATAGGTAGGACTATTGGCTATGGACCAATGAGTTGGGTCATTTGTAAGGATTTAGTCATGACTCAATGAGGCAAGCTTGGTAGTAGCAATAGTTATACAAGTCGGACTCCATCACTACCTCGATGGGTCTAGTGATCAAAGTGGTGGATATCATATGCTTTACGCACTGAGTGAGAGATGTGAGGATGGTTGCTATGCTTGATTGTTTGTTATCACTATGTCATGCACACCCCCACCACCGTATTCGTTACACCTTATGTTTAGTGGCACCTTAAAGTATTGAGCGGTATGTTGTGCTAACTCTTTGGTTGCAGGTCCAGGTTCAGGTATGGTTTAGTATACGTGTTATTGTTCTGTTTTGATGCTTATCGCTCATACCAGACTTTTGTCTGACCCAGAGTTTTATGTCTCTTCTTATTACTCTGGGTGCTCTTAAACAGGCAGGCTAGAGACAGGTTAGGTGGTATGCACGGGTAGCTGTACCGGAAACGAGCAGGAGGCTCCCACCTATGATATATATATATAGATATTCTCCCTATGTCGCTGCTGGTCACTACTTTGGGCATTAGTAGTGTACCTTCCCTTTCTTTTGCTTTAGAGATAGTTTTAAAGTTGTAATAATTATGATGTGGAACATAAGCTGTATTTGGATTTTCTGCTGCTATGATGTTTAGTTTTCAGCTTATGCACTGTCCACCTGTCTTATGTCAAAGTATGTTATTATTATATTTTATTCCATGCGCTATGAGATATTCTACAGGTTCTTTGTTAGTTCACCGGTAAGTTCTCTTCTTTTTCCTTTCTTTGGCGACCGTCCCATGCTGGTTGGGCATCGGCACAGTGCACTTTCGTGGGAAATGTCAGCTGGTGCGGGGCGGGCCGTCACATTTGGTATCAGAGCTCAAGGTTGTGTAGTTAACCAAGGGAAAGGAACCACGGAGAGATAATACGTATATAAGAGCGTGTATTTGTGATTATTTTGGTTTTCAAAAGCTATATATATTATTAGTATAGCTAAGGATGAAGTCGCACTGCACTGACACCATAAAGAGGATGGTTAATCGTTTCTCTTTACAGATTGAACGATGAGTCGGTATACGAGGGGTGCTGGTAGAGGAGCCAACAATGGGAATGCTCCTGATATGAGGGCTATGTTTACTGACTTCATGAGGGAGATGCTTAGAAACATGCAAGGAGTAGCTCCCAATGCTGCAAATGGTGGTGGTGTAGCGGTGCAGGCGCCTAGAGCCGATTTCGCCAAGCTATGCAAGGATTACACTAGTCTTGGTGGAAAGCCGTTCCAAGGAACGGAATCAACCACGGGTGTTCAGGATTGGTTGGATAGTTGTGAGCATATTTTCAAAGACTTAGGTATCGAGGATGCGATGAAGAGAAAGTGAGCGTCCCGTCAGCTGCAAGGACGAGCGATGAATTGGTGGAATGCTATTAAGGCAGCTGCTCCAGAGGATCAAGTTACGTGGGATCAGTTTAAGGCCCGACCCGGTGAAAAATTTATCCCAGCTGCTCAGAAGTCAGAGTTGTTTAGGAAATTTCTGGAGCTTAAGCAGAATGGTAGAGCTGTCTCAAAGTATATTGTTGAGTTCAATACTTTATCAAAGTATGGATTATCCCTCATTGACACTCTCGAGAAGAAGAATGAGAAGTTTGTAACAGGCTTGGATCAGTACTTGGGGGAAAGGCTTATTAACCACATCGATGAAACGTTTGAATCGATTGTGGGGAAAGCATTGAGGTCAGAGAGTCTTTACCCTAAGTCGAAGACTGAGGTTGCAACTGTGGAAGAGCAAAAGCAGCAAGTAAGCGGTGGAGGCAAGAATGGTTCTCAAAATAAGAGAAAGCATAATTAGACCAAGGATGGCCAAAAGAAAAAGAATAAGAAAGATGTTGTAACGTCCTAGATTTTTGAACGTTAGTTACGAATATTTAAATTCGTTTTAAATATTGATTTGGCAATATTAATTGAATTTACTTATTTTAAAAAATGAAGTTTAACATATAATTTATATTGAAATTATAAAACGAACCTGAAACAACGCGGTAGTTCGTAAAATTTGAATTTCAACATCAATTGACTATACTGAATCCGTGTTAAGTCGGATTCTGGTAAAACAAGAAGCGTCTGAATCTAGTTGATAATATTTTCCTAATGGAGGAGAAAAATCGAGTTTTCGTATTATAGATTTTATTTTGCGTCCAAATAAAATTTCGAAATAGTCGCTGTGAAATCATTTATACGACATAACAATTTATTTGAATATAATTAAATATTGGCTTCGAATTTGGACAGGTCCTTTGAGACGTAGTCATAAATTAATTTTTAGAATTTTAATGTAATTTTTAATTAATTAAAAAAGCAACTTTTTATTTAGAGTATTTTGCACCCTGTATCAACATTTGGGGTTTCACAATATAAGTTAAACTACCGATATTATTATATATCTGTGATCGTGGCACACTGCTGAGCGCGAGGTATATTTATTTTTGTCGATAGCGAGTCATATGTGGATGGAATTTTATACAATGGGGTATGTTAACTTTATACTAAAGTATCTTTAGTCAGTTCCACTAGAATCAATTTAAATAAATAATGAAAATAAACCACAAACGTATTATGCTTACGGTTACATACATCATCACACTGTATTTCTTATTCCTTCCGAGGCACGCTGCCTTTTTCCTTGGCATCCAAACTTTCTCAAGGCGTGCTTTCCACGTAAACGTGATGACCACGGTTCTTTTCTCTATATAAACAGTACCCTTTGTGTTATCTTCCACTTCACTTCGTCTGGATTGTCCCAATTGCTTTTCCTCCCAGCAATAAAAGTAAAAAAATAAATAAATACCTACAGCCCTTAAAATACAAACTTTCATCCAAGTATAGGCCAACAGCAAAACTCGAAGAAGGTGGGGCATGATGGCCATGGTCCAAGAAAGTAGGAGAAGGGGTTGGCCGCGGGTTGCTCTGACGACGGAGGTCTGTTTGGTAGCCGTTCGCTTGGACTGGGAGTAGGCGGTTTTGTCAGGAGGTGTTTATGGTTGGGATTAAGGCATTCTGTTGTAGACGTGGTAAGCAGTTGTCAGTTCGGAGAGCAAAAGGGGAGTGGCATGCGGGAAGAAGGGGAAGGACGTGTACAGCAAGTGGGGTGCTGCTGCTAGTGTAAGTATGTTACAATATTTATATATACACATTAAGAAAAAGGGGACGTGGGGGGTAAGTGTTTACACCACATGCATTGGGACTAGTTTTGGGCATTTTCTGAACGCAAGGGTACGGTTTAAATTTTTTTTTTACAAAAGGGGGCGGTAGTTTTCATATGGGATGGTTCTGTTTTCATGAGAAGAAAGAATAGTTTGGGAAAGAGAGGGACTATGGTTCGTGGATTTTTGAATCATGGCGTGGGCTGTTGTTTCCTTTCAAAAGCAGGGAACTAGAAGCACTTCGTAAGAGGAAAAAAGAAGAAGAAAGGAAAAAGGAAACCGTAAGAATGAGTAGAAGGGAACTGAGTGAAATAGGAAATGGGGTCAAAGTATAAGTGGACAATGGCGTTGCCTGGCGGGAAGGGAGAGATGACATTTATTTTGAAAATTGAAATGAGGAGTGCGAAATGAAGAAGAGGAATGGGTATGCAAGGAAGATAGCTGCAGTGTAAGACTGAGAGAAAGGGGGCTTACTGTTTGGGTACTGCTGTGCATGATGGGTTCTATGTTTAGAATGAAGGCCATGTCCATCATACCATGGTGTATGTGAAGAGGAGATGTAGTAGTTAGTTAAGGTTTGTAGAAGTTGGTGCTGTTTCAGAAAAAGGAAGGGTCTGGAGCATTAAAAGTTACGGTGCATGGCGATCTGGGTTTGTAAATGGAGTAAGCTACAGCTTATTTCAAATACAAAAAGGTAGAAGAAGAGGAACAGTATCAGGGGGATAAGAAGAGCGCGCTGTGATTTTATGGGCTTTGGGCCTTGAATTAAAAAAAAATGCAAGGGCTGAAGCAAGAAATACTAGGGGACGGTCTTGTTTCAATGGGAAAAGGGGTTCAGTAGTTCTTTCTGAGTTGCAGACATGGAAGAAATAAACAAAGAAAAGGAGATAGAGAATTCGGTCTTGTCAGTGGGGCTACAGGGGAATCAGATTTGGAAGCTTGGCTTCAGGAGAACCGCATGAGGGATGCTGACGTGTAAAATTTTTATGATTAAGGTAATTAAAACATTTTAATTAAATAAATTGCTAATTAATTATCGCTTAATTTATATAAATTTGAATTGGGTGTAACTAGTACATGGGTGAACAGAATCAAGCAAAATTGAATCCGATGAGATCGAGGATGACAGAGGCTTTGCTACTGTGCTAATTCGAAAATGGATAGAAGCAACCGGATTCTCCGTTTTAGAGGCTGGATTAAAGTGAAACAAAATGACGCGCGAACATTCAATTGAGATAAAAGGTGAGTTAATTCTCACACCATTCTAAAATACTTTGATGTGCTAAATTCGCATAATTAAATTTAATTGGTTGATTGGATGCTTTGGATGCCTATGGTTGCTTTCATGGTTGACGTTAATTATATTATCGTCATTAAAATATTTCTATTTACTGATATGAAATATTATAATGATCTGTGATGCAGGGAAGAACAGGTAGGAGGAATCAAACCGGTTCCTCAAATATTTAATATGCTGTTATTTCATATTCTATGAACTGTTTAAAACCCATTGACTTTAAAACCCTGTTGGTTGTTGGTTGCGGTTGAACTTTGAATCCATATATAGTATTGATTACAGAATAAATAGCCAATGGCCCAAATATACACCGTTTTATAAAGATCGATTCACTGTCAGGTGAATCGTTAGAAATGAGGTTATAGAATATATTTTATAGCTGAATATAGATTTTTTTTAATATATTATGTTCTAAAAAGGGTATAAATTAATCACATATATACGTTGGTTTGTTTTAACCACAAATCGTCATTTTGGTTTTAACCGAAATCTACCGTGCGCGGAGCACGTGCCTGTTAAGTGATTATTAAAAACGGTTTTTATTTAGCTAATTCAAATGACCAGAATTGACGTAATGTGTTTATACTAATACTGATTTGAATAAATCAAAGTGAATAGGATTATTTAGATTAATTAATTATTAATTAATAAATGGCCGGATCGATAATGATTGACTAACGGGTTAGTCATGTTTAAAGAAAAACTAGTTAACAGCGTTAGCTGAATTGTTATTAAAATTAGTTCATTAATTCTGAAAGGGGTAGTTAATAGTAAAGAAACTCAGTTTACTTTAATAGATGTTGGAACTCGATTATTAGTCATTTAATAATCATTAAAGTAATAGTTTGGAAAGTAAAATATAGTAAGGAAAGTGTGTAAAGTTTAAAGCCGTGTTTATAGTATTAAGGCGATTTAATATTTATAAGGTGAGATCGAAGTTTTAACTTGATTCTTACTGAATTATATATATATATATATATAATTGGATTATATGAATCCAAGTTATACCAAGTTATAAACCCCGAGTTGAATTAGTGTAGTGAATCGAGATAAGTTAAAAGGATGCCATATAAAATCGCCATTTTAAAGAAGAGATGATATTTCATCAAGATGGAATTGTAATGGGATTTATCGGATTGGAAATGAGTGTCGGTTTTTGTATTACGACTGATATCTATCTGACGATAAGAACGTTGTTGATCAAGGTCTGAGAGGTAATTAAAATACCCCAACTTGAACAGCTTCAAGATTATCGAAGGATGGTATTAGTCGTAATGTTGAAAGTTTAACGTTATTTGAAGGATTTAAAAATATATATATATATAATGAGATTTCAAGAATGAAAAGAAATAAAAGGGAGATTGGTGGAAATATAACGATATTTTCAAAGTTAGGAAATGAGATTTAAATGGGTTATTCTAAAAGAATGAGTGGTGGTTTTGGTGTTCAAATAACGAAGCCAAAGAAGATATCGTAATTATTGTTTACGAATGAAAAATTTAAATCGATAAGAAATGTTATGGGAATGTTTTGAAATATTAGTGAAGGATAAATTAGATGTGATTTTAAGATATTTTCTAAAGTTTATAGGTTAAAGGATTTGAGAATATTAACATATTCAAACTGATATATTGTTTTAATGACCAAGTGATGTTATGGACCTGTTTTTTTCTTTATGGTTGTTTATTTTGATAGTCAAAGAACCAACTATCAAAATCTGACCCAACGTTATTGGTACGGAAAGACCGGGATCGAATTTATATTCGAAAACCATTCCGATCAATAAATACGAATACGTCAAAGATATTGATCGAGATGGAGCAATTGAAGACCGTAAGTCTCCATGAGCGGAAGAACTATTGTTAAATACCTCTGGCTGATCCCCAGAGTTAACGATGATTCTGTCATGATTGGAATCTGCGGATTGCAAGGACTACTCACTACTGATCTATAGTGTGATTCCTAGGATGTGGTAGGAGAGTGCCTTCAGTTCATCCTGTTCATGGATGACGTATAAGGACGATGTGAATGGTGACCAGATGTTTCAAGAGTCGTTTATAACCTCAAGCCTCACAACCGGGAAATGACAAAAATCGGGCAGGCAGCATGGCTATGTGGGTCGCACCCATTAGGGTGTATTGTCACCATCTAGAGAATATTCATATTTGTTACTTCTTTTCGTTTCTGTATCTCCCGGGGATTTCGGTGGTCGCGACAAAAAGCCGAAAGGGTGACAATGTACTCGATACACTCAAGAGAAATGAGTGGTCAGTCATGTGTGGGTCGGGTTGCAAGACGTTCTTGTTGAACCCAGTGTATTCGTCTCTAGAGATACACTATCGGTAGGTGGTCCCATACCTTGTCATAGTTGGAAATCCAATCTCCAATAAGTGCCTGCGGTTTTGATTGTATACTATATATGTGGAGCGTGAGATGCAAGCGTTATGCTAGATTCTATTTACTTGTATTTAGACATTATTATAATATCAGAAGAAGATATTGATTTCAAAACGATTTGGGTTGTAGTAAGGTAAAAACCGTCCGTGTTTATGTGTGGGCTGGTCTTACTATTTTCCTTTGTTTCAAAAGAATTTCAAAGTTAAACAAGTTGGTTGCTGTATGAATTTATCACTGATAGTAACTGATCCGGGTGAATTTTGTTTTAAATCAAATGTGCTCGGGTCAGACCAAGCATATTTACAGGTCAGATTCCCGCTTGAAGCAACAGAGATGGAGCTGAAGTCGAGACGTATTCCATGTATATACTGGTACTGGTTTATTTCCGCTGTGTGTTGTATTGATCTGAATATATACTCTGATGTTGTAATATACAGTTCTTTTATAAAGTATTTCTGATTATTATATTTGTCCATTCCGCCGTAAGACTCTGATCTTCTTATTCTTCTATTCTAATATTTCTTTCTTTTCTCACCCTCTAACTTCTTTCAATTAGCTTTCTGGGTTTTCGATACTTGAGTTTGGACACATAACGTGTTAGTGTCTGGATTCAGGTGTCGAAATACCCGGGTCGCTACAGTTGGTATCAGAGCAATGGTTTAGGAATAACCTTGGCTCTGTGGTGTAACTCGATAGAGATTGGGCTAGTAATACCCTAGATCGAGTTGAGTGTATACGAGAGTGCGTATTTGTAATTTGAATATAAAATTATTTTTATATTGTTTCGACCCAATATATTTAATAAGAAGGCAAAAATTATAATTTCTCAAATTATTATTTGATTCAAAACTTATATGAAGTTGGAAACATTTCAAATATGAAATGGGAATAAATTTTAACTTGTATGGGTTAAAATGAATCCTTTGAATTGGAATTGAGACAAGCCAACAAGATTTGACTTGTGTTGGGTAAAACAAAAAGTGAATGAATCCAAATAGAATAAATGGGAATTTGTTGGATTATATGTTTGGAATAAATTTCATAAGCACAAATTTGAATATGAAATTAAATAATTAACTAAAGACAAGTTAAATAGAAAATTAAAATGATTGGGTTAAAGTAATTGTGTATTGTGAATCGTTTGTTTGTTGGTTGCTAGATTAATCGAATATAAGAATTCATCAACAGTTGAATGGATTGAAAACTAGAAAATAAATTTCAGTATAAAATTAATATGAAATAGAACAAAATGGTTTAACCCTGTATTAGTTATTTCCATTATATATCAAGTTGAGTGCAGGTTGAAAATGGAGAGCTGTTAGTTACCGAACTTCGTGGATTGAGTATTGAGCTGCCCGACAAAAAGGTAAATCTTAATATTATTGATTGGGTGTTTGAATTTATACCCGAGATGGGTAGCCGCTTGGCTTTTATTTTCCTCGGACCAATATAAGAGGACCAGAGTCGCGTTTACGGTTGTTTCAATCAAAACGTGTAGAGAAGGTGCTGTCGAATTTTTCGAAAAATTTATAACCTGGTAAAATTTTTGATAATGTTTTAAATTAATTATTTTGAAAATAATTACGGTTGGAGCATTCTTTTTACCTTGCAATTTCGAGGACGAAATTTATTTAAGGGGGGAAGAATGTAACGTCCTAGATTTTTGAACGTTAGTTACGAATATTTAAATTCGTTTTAAATATTGATTTGGCAATATTAATTGAATTTACTTATTTTAAAAAATGAAGTTTAACATATAATTTATATTGAAATTATAAAACGAACCCGAAACAGCGTGGTAGTTCGTAAAATTTGAATTTCAACTTCAATTGACTATACTGAATCCGTGTTAAGTCGGATTCTGGTAAAACAAGAAGCGTCTGAATCTAGTTGATAATATTTTCCTAATGGAGGAGAAAAATCGAGTTTTCGTATTATAGATTTTATTTTACGTCCAAATCAAATTTCGAAATAGTCGCTGTGAAATCATTTATACGACATAACGATTTATTTGAATATAATTAAATATTGGCTTCGAATTTGGATAGGTCCTTTGAGGCGTAGTCATAAATTAATTTTTAGAATTTTAATGTAATTTTTAATTAATTAAAAAAGCAACTTTTTATTTAGAGTATTTTGCACCTTGTATCAACATTTGGGGTTTCACAATATAAGTTAAACTACCAATATTATTATATATCTGTGATCGTGGCACACTGCTGAGCGCGACGGTATATTTATTTCTGTCGATAGCGAGTCATATGTGGATGGAATTTTATACAATGGGGTACGTTAACTTTATACTAAAGTATCTTTAGTCAGTTCCACTAGAATCAAATCAAATAAATAATGAAAATAAACCACAAATGTATTAAGCTTACGGTTACATACATCATCACAATGTATTTCTTATTCCTTCCGAGGCACGCTGCCTTTTTCCTTGGCATCCAAACTTTCTCAAGGCGTGATTTCCACGTAAACGTGATGACCACGGTTCTTTTCTCTATATAAACAGTACCCTTTGTGTTATCTTCCACTTCACTTCGTCTGGATTGTCCCAATTCCTTTTCCTCCCAGAAATAAAAGTAAAATAAATAAATAAATACCTACAGCCCTTAAAATACAAACTTTCATCCAAGTATAGGCCAACAGCAAAACTCGAAGAAGGTGGGGCATGATGGCCATGGTCCAAGAAAGTAGGAGAAGGGGTTGGCCGCGGGTTGCTCTGACGACGGAGGTCTGTTCGGTGGGCGTTCGCTTGGACTGGGAGTAGGCGGTTTTGTCAGGAGGTGTTTATGGTTGGGATTAAGGCGTTCTGTTGTAGACGTGGTAAGCAGTTGTCAGTTCGGAGAGCAAAAGGGGAATGGCATGCGGGAAGAAGGGGAAGGGGAAGGACGTGTACAGCAAGTGGGGTGCTGCTGCTAGTGTAAGTATGTTACAATATTTATATATACACATTTAGAAAAAGGGGACGTGGGGGTAAGTGTTTACACCATATGCATTGGGACTAGTTTTGGGCATTTTCTGAACGCAAGGGTACGGTTTAAAAAAAAATTACAAAAGGGGGCGGTAGTTTTCATATGGGATGGTTCTGTTTTCATGAGAAGAAAGAATAGTTTGGGAAAGAGAGGGACTATGGTTCGTGGATTTTTGAATCAAGGCGTGGGCTGTTGTTTCCTTTCAAAAGCATGGAACTAGGAAGCACTTCGTAAGAGGAAAAAAAAGAAGAAAGGAAAAAGGAAACCGTAAGAATGAGTAGAAGGGAACTGAGTGAAATAGGAAATGGGATCAAAGTATAAGTGGACAATGGCGTTGCCTGGCGGGAAGGGAGAGCTGACATTTATTTTGAAAATTGAAATGAGGAGTGCGAAGTGAAGAAGAGGAATGGGTAAGCAAGGAAGATAGCTGCGGTGTAAAACTGAGAGAAAGGGGGCTTACTGTTTGGGTACTGCTGTGCATGATGGGTTCTGTGTTTAGAATGAAGGCCACGTCCATCATACCATGGTGTATGTGAAGAGGAGATGTAGTAGTTAGTTAAGGTTTGTGGAAGTTGGTGCTGTTTCAGAAAAAGGAAGGGTCTGGAGCATTAAAAGTTACGGTGCATGGCGATCTGGGTTTGTAAATGGAGTAAGCTACAGCTTATTTCAAATACAAAAAGGTAGAAGAAGAGGAACAGTATCAGGGGGATAAGAAGAGCGCGCTGTGATTTTATGGGCTTTGGGCCTTGAATTTAAAAAAAATGCAAGGGCTGAAGCAAGAAATACTAGGGGACGGTCTTGTTCAATGGGAAAAGGGGTTCAGTAGTTCTTTCTGAGTTGCAGACATGGAAGAAATAAACAGAGAAAAGGAAATAGAGAATTCGGTCTTGTCAGTGGAGCTACAGGGAAATCGGATTTGGAAGCTTGGCTTCAGGAGAACCGCATGAGGGATGCTGACGTGTAAAATTTTTATGATTAAGGTAATTAAAACATTTTAATTAAATAAATTGCTAATTAATTATCGCTTAATTTATATAAATTTGAATTGGGTGTAACTAGTACATGGGTGACCAGGATCAAGCAAAATTGAATCCGATGAGATCGAGATGACAGAGGCTTTGCTACTGTGCTAATTCGAAAATGGATAGAAGCAACTGGATTCTCCGTTTTAGATGCTGGATTAAAATGAAACAAAATGACGTGCGAACATTCAATCGAGATAAAAGGTGAGTTAATTCTCACACCTTTCTGAAATACTTTGATGTGCTAAATTCGCATAATTAAATATAATTGGTTGTTTGGATGCTTTGGATACCTATGGTTGCTTTCATGGTTGACGTTAATTATATTATCGTCATTAAAATATTTCTATGTACTGATATGAAATATTATAATGATCTGTGATGCAGGGAAGAACAGGTAGGAGGAATCAAACCGGTTCCTCAAATATTTAATATGCTGTTATTTCATATTCTATGAACTGTCTAAAACCCATTGACTTTAAAACCCTGTTGGTTGTTGGTTGTGGTTGAACTTTGAATCCATATATAGTATTGATTACAGAATAAATAGCTAATGGCCCAAATATACACCGTTTTATAAAGATCGATTCACCGTCAGGTGAATCGTTAGAAATGAGGTTATAGAATATATTTTATAGCTAAATATAGATTTTTTTTAATATATTATGTTCTAAAAAGGGTATAAATTAATCACATATATACGTTGGTTTGTTTTAACCACAAATCGTCATTTTGGTTTTAACCGAAATCTACCGTGCGCGGAGCACGTGCCTGTTAAGTAATTATTAAAAACGGTTTTTATTTAGCTAATTCAAATGACCAGAATTGACATAATGTGTTTATACTAATACTGATTTGAATAAATCAAAGTGAATACGATTATTTTGATTAATTAATTATTAATTAATAAATGGCCGGATCGATAATGATTGACTAACGGGTTAGTCATGTTTAAAGAAAAACTAGTTAACAGCGTTAGCTGAATTGTTATTAAAATTAGTTCATTAATTCTGAAAGGGGTAGTTAATAGCAAAGAAACTCAGTTTACTTTAATAGATGTTGGAACTCGATTATTAGTCATTTAATAATCATTAAAGTAATAGTTTGGAAAGTAAAATATAGTAAGGAAGGTGTGTAAAGTTTAAAGCCATGTTTATAGTATTAAGGCGATTTAATATTTATAAGGTGAGATCGAAGTTTTAACTTGATTCTTACTGAATTATATATATATATATAATTGGATTATATGAATCCAAGTTATACCAAGTTATAAACCCCGAGTTGAATTAGAGTAGTGAATCGAGATAAGTTAAAAGGATGCGATATAAAATCGCCATTTTAAAGAAGAGATGATATTTCATCAAGATGGAATTGTAATGGGATTTGTCGGATTGGAAATGAGTGTCGGTTTTTGTATTACAACTGATATCTATCTGACGATAAGAACGTTGTTGATCAAGGTCTAAGAGGTAATTAAAATACCCCAACTTGAACAGCTTCAAGATTATCGAAGGATGGTATTAGTCGTAATGGTGAAAGTTTAACGTTATTTGAAGGATTTAAATATATATATATATATATATAATGAGATTTCAAGAATGAAAAGAAATAAAAGGGAGATTGGTGGAAATATAACGATATTTTCAAAGTTAGGAAATGAGATTTAAATGGGTTATTCTAAAAGAATGAGTGGTGGTTTTGGTGTTCAAATAACGAAGCCAAAGAAGATATCATAATTATTGTTTACGAATGAAAAATTTAAATCGATAAGAAATGTTATGGGAATGTTTTGAAATATTAGTGAAGGATAAATTAGATGTGATTTTAAGATATTTTCTAAAGTTTATAGGTAAAAGGATTTGAGAATATTAACATATTCAAACTGATATATTGTTTTAATGACCAAGTGATGTTATGGACCTGTTTTTTTTTTCTTTATGGTTGTTTATTTTGATAGTCAAAGAACCAACTATCAAAATCTGACCCAACGTTATTGGTACGGAAAGACCGGGATCGAATTTATATTCGAAAACCATTCCGACCAATAAATACGAATACGTCAAAGATATTGATCGAGATGGAGCAATTGAAGACCGTAAGTCTCCATGAGCAGAAGAACTATTGTTAAATACCTCTGGCTGATCCCCAGAGTTAACGATGATTCTGTCACGATTGGAATCTGCGGATTGCAAGGACTACTCGCTACTGATCTATAGGGTGATTCCTAGGATGCGGTAGGAGAGTGCCTTCGGTTCATCCTGTTCCTGGATGACGTATAAGGACGATGTGAATGGTGACCAGATGTTTCAAGAGTCATTTATAACCTCAAGCCTCACAACCGGGAAATGACAAAAATTGGGCAGGCAGCATGGCTATGTGGGTCGCACCCATTAGGGTGTATTGTCACCATCTAGAGAATATTCATATTTGTTACTTCTTTTCGCTTTTGTATCTCCCGGGGATTTCGGTGGTCGCGACAAAATGCCGAAAGGGTGACAATGTACTCGATACACTCAAGAAAAATGAGTGGTCGGTCATGTGTGGGCCGGGTTGCAAGACGTTCTTGTTGAACCCAGTGTATTCATCTCTAGAGATACACTATTGGTAGGTGGTCCCATACCTTGTCATAGTTGGAAATCCAATCTCCAATAAGTGCTTGCGGTTTTGATTGTATACTATATATTGGAGCGTGAGATGCAAGCGTTCTGCTAGATTCTATTTACTTGTATTTAGACATTATTATAATATCAGAAGAAGATATTGATTTCAAAACAATTTGGGTTATAGTAAGGTAAAAACCGTCCGTGTTTATGTGTGGGCTGGTCTTACTATTATCCTTTGTTTCAAAAGAATTTCAAAGTTAAACAAGTTGGTTGTTGTATGAATTTATCACTGATAGTATTTTTGACTGATCCGGGTGAATTTTGTTTTAAATCAAATGTGCTCGGGTCAGACCAATCATATTTACAGGTCAGATTCCCGCTTGAAGCAACAGAGATGGAGCTGAAGTCGAGACGTATTCCATGTATATACTGGTACTGGTTTATTTCCGCTGTGTGTTGTATTGATCTGAATGTATACTCTGATGTTGTAATATACAGTTCTTTTATAAAGTATTTCTGATTATTATATTTGTCCATTCCGCCGTGAGACTCTGATCTTCTTATTCTTCTATTCTAATATTTCTTTCTTTCTTTTCTCACCCTCTAACTTCTTTCTATTAGCTTTCTGGGTTTTCGATACTTGAGTTTGGACACACAACGTGTTAGTGTCTGGATTCAAGTGTCGAAATACCCGGGTCGCTACAGATGTTGAGTGCTTCAGCTGTGGTAAGAAGGGCCACTATGCCAAAGAATGTCGGGCCAAGCCAGCGGATAGGAAGTGCTTCAACTATGGCCAAGTGGGACATCACAAGGACAAGTGTCCACAACCCACTAAGGAAAAGCAGATTGTGAAAGCATATGCTCTTAATGTTGTTCCTTCTTCGTCGAATGCCCCAACTGCGGTGGAGAAGGGAAATGTAACAACCCGGAAAATCCAAACTAATTTAAAAAATTTATTATGAATAAATCGGTTAGAAAATGAGCCTGAATTTAAAATTTTTAATTTTAAATAATATTAGAGGCAGTGAAAATAGTCAATTTTGAAACGACCTCTGTTTTCGATGAAACCACTTTCGTTGGAACCGGAATGTCAAATTGTTGCTAGGTTTCAATTTTTAGAATTTTCCGATTTAGTATGTGAGCGTGACAAAAGAAACTGTGTTTGGTCAAATACAATCAAAATTGAACGACTGGAAAATGACCATTTTTCGAACAGTCTCAGAATTTGACAAAAATAATTTTGTTGAATTCGTATCATCAAAACAGAGCGAAAAATATATTTTTTGGATTTTTCGGAGTCCGTATGTGGCTCCGGTGGATTTTTGATTATGTCAGAATTAAATAATAAAAGAATTAATTTTAAATTCGAAAAACGAGGGCTGAGATGACCTCTTGGGACTGCGGGACATAGCTAGATGGATTCGAACTAGGGGTTATTAGCTAGGAAACACAGTCGTTGGGCTGAAATCCGAGCAAGTGGGTAAATGGACCTTTATTGGATTAATTAAATAATTAATCATAACCCTAATTATAATATTATTTAAATCCCAGTAGCCGACGTCTTCATCTTCCTCAATCACATTTCAGCCGCCCCCTCTTCATTCCTTCCTCCTCAAAATTCTCTCTCCACACAAACAATTACCCTATGCTCCTTTGGAGTTTTCTCTAGGATTCTCCTTCCTCTTCATTTCTAAAAAAATTTCACCTCCTCTCGTGCCCTGGTTTCAGAGAACCGCGCCCCCGAAGCCCGCACCTTTTAGCCGCCGCCGACCCCACCTGGTGCCGTCGCACCCTCCACCATGCTAGGAAGACGTAGCCCCTTCCAAGCCCGACCACCTCCAACAAACCACGCCTCAAACCGACCTTCCTACCTCCTGAAAACTGAAATCAAAGTTTTGAACAATTCTGAAAAGTCACGGCCAATTTATTTGAAGGAGGAAGAGAGGTTAATTCCTTAATAACATCACTAATTAATTAATCTAATTTATTTTATAACTCGTTTTGATCATAATTAATTCGTTTCAATTCGAAATTCGATGTTTTCAGCGACGTTGTGATCGTATTGAGCAGATCTACGCTTCTGGACTGAAACAGAGCAATTCAGAACAACTTGAATTTTGGTCAAATTTTTCAACAACTGTGAGATATCTTTATTTTAAATTAATTAGTAAATCAATTTATTTTTATCTATAGTATTTGTTTTAGATCTGATTTTGTATGGATGTGTTATGATGATTGTCTGTTGGATGTTATGAATTATCATGGTTATTGTTGTGTGTATTGAACATGTTAATTCTATATTTGATTTTATTGAATTGAGTTACTTAATCAATTCAACATTTGTTTCTATGATGAAGGAAAAATTATAGATCTACATACAACAAAAGAAAGATAAAGGGAAAATAAAATTTCCTTTTTTACTTGAATAGATTTGATTCAATATGGAAAATAAAATCTCCTTTTATTTGAGTGGATTTGATTTGACAAAGAAAATAAAATTTCTTTTTTTGATGGATTTGATTCAGAATAGGGAATAAAAATTTCCTTTTTTTTAAATTGATTTGATGATATGTATAAAAAAAAGTTTTATTTTATTTTATGTTTCAACACAAATAGTAACATGCAAAAGAAATGTCTATTTACATTTTGTGTTTTAACACAAATATTCTCATATAAATGAAAAGTTCTTTTTATTTATATTTTAATGCAAATGTTTTCATAGAAAATAAAATATCATTTTTATTTGTGTTTCTAAACACAAATATTATATAGAACATTAGATTACATATTTAGTTGTGGCTTAAAACACAAATATATGCACTGGACATTAAAAGTATATTTATTTGTGCCTTTTATACATGCACCGTCATTAATATATATTTATTTGTGCCTTTTATACATGCACCGTCGTTAATATATATTTATTTGTGCCTTTTATTCATGCACCGTCATTAATATATATTTATTTGTGTCTTTAAACACAAATACATGCACCGTCATTGAAATACATTTTATTTGTGCATGCACCGTCATTGAAATACATTTTATTTGTGTCTTTAAACACAATGCATACATCGTATACTGAATTATATTTTATTTGTGTCTCTAACACAAATGTATACGTCATACATTGATTAACATTTTTATTTGTGCTAGAAACCACAAATATTACGTGGAACATTGAGCGACATTTTTTATTTATGCTTTAAAACACAAATATTCAATAGAGAATTAAAAGACATTTTTATGTGTATTTTCAAACACAAAGTTTACATGAAGAATAAAAATTCATTTTGTTGCATTCTTTAATGCAAACAAAATGTAGAAAAATAGAATCTCATTTTATTACACTCCGTAATGCTAGAGAAAAAAGGAGAAAATATAATTTACATTTTTGTGTTTGCATACAAATGCAAACGCTACTTTAAAATATAATTTTCATTTTTATGTTTGCATTCAAATGCAAACTCTACTTTAAAATATAATTTACATTTTTTTGTTTATATTCAAATGCAAACGCTACTTAAAAACATGATTTACATTTTTGTGTTTGCATGCAAATGCAAACGCTACTTAAAAACATGATTTACATTTTTGTGTTTGTATACAAATGCAAACGCTACTTTAAAATATAATTTACATTTTTGTGTTTACATTCAAATGCAAACGCTACTTTAAAATATAATTTACATTTTTGTGACTACATTCAAATGCAAACGCTACTTAAAAATATAATTTACATTTTTGTGTTTACATTCAAATGCAAAAGCTACTATAAAATATAATTTACATTTTTGTGTTTACATTCAAATGCAAACACTACTTTAAAATATAATTTACATTTTTGTGTTTGCATACAAAATGCAAACTCTACTTTAAAATATAATTTACATTTTTGTGTTTGCATACAAATGCAAACGCTACTTTAAAATATAATTTACATTTTTGTGTTTGCATACAAATGCAAACGCTACTTTAACATTTTTGTGTTTGCATGCAAATGCCAACGCTACATAAAAATAAAAATTTGCATTTGTGTGTTTGCATTCAAATGCAAACGCTACATGTAAGAGGGAAGAGACAATTTTATTTTATGTTTACATTCTATAATGCAAGTAAAATAAAATAAGAAAAGAATATGTTTTTTGCTTTCGATTTTAGTTGCAAACAAAATTAGAAATGTAAAAGATGTGTGTTTTTGTTTGGAATTTTAGATGCAAACAAAGTAGAAATTAAAGTTACATTTTGTAGCAAAATTTAAATGGGGATAAATTAGAAAAAGAAAAAGATTATATTTTTGTTTGTTATTTACATTCCTTAGCGTAAATAAACAGAGAATAAAAGACGCTCTCTTATTTACATTCCTAAATGTAAATAAGATCTAGAAATTAAAAGCTACATTTTTATTCACGTTCTTTAAACACAAATAAATCATGAAAATAAAAATATAAGTTTTATTTGCATTCCCTAGTGCAAACATAAAATGAGAGTAAAAATTTACATTTTTATGTAAATTTTTAAAGAATAGTAAAAGAATCATATTTAGTCTAAAAATATGTTTACTTATAAAAATAAAAAAATTACATTTTTGATGTGATATTAAAAGCGTAAGAAAGAAATCCTCATTTTGTTCATAAAAATGAATTGAACAAAAATATTCATTTTTGTTCATTAGAAGGAAATCAACAAATTTACTCCTAAAATAGAATGGACAAAAATATTAGTTTTATTCGTTGTGAAGGAATTTACACCTAGTAGGAATAAGCAGGTTGAAATCAAGATTTAAACGTTAGAATTTATGAACAAACTAAATATAAATTATAGTCAATTATTATAAAGATTGGTGCATGAAATAAAACACGTTTTAATAGACGAGATAAACTTAAGTTGTGATTGGCATTATCCATTTCCTTATTGGTGTGATATTCATGTTGGTGAAAGCACTTGAAAATTTATATTTATAAATATAATTAAAATTATAACGAATCGAGCGTGGTAGTTCGCGTTTCGGCAATCGTAACTTTGAACGATTATACCGAGAGATCCGACCGTCGGATTTTCCCAAAACCGGAGCCGTTAGGACCGCTTTGGGAAGATCTTTCCAATGAGACAATTTTTGTCAAAATCAAACGGTTAGATTTCAAGATATGTGTAAATCAAATTTATTGAAAAACAGCGCCAGGGCCACCCTCTGACCCGAAGCGTCGTTTAATTAATTTGAACTATATTTTCATATATATATGTATAAATAAAAATTGCGTCAAATCATTAAAGATTAATATTAATAATATGAAATGATTTAAATGATAATTATTCGATAATTATTTGAAAAGTCCGAGTTCTACTCATTTCAAATAATTATACGTCGATGAAGAGACGAAGACGGTGTTGAAGACCGGTGATCTTCACATCGAACGGATGTATTGCTACCAAGGACCTCGATAGGAGTAGCTACCCAGAAGGGACTTTGGTGGTAGTCGTCCGAACGTATGAGCTGATTGTTCGGATATACGAGAGCCTCTTAGGTATCTCCGGTTCCGTTCAGACCCGGAACGGACTTGTAAATGGATGCATGTCTGACGTTGAATTTTACACCATGAAAATTGATTTCTGTTGGTATACAACCGTTGGTGGCAAGAGAATTTATTCTCTCGTTCAGCACCCTTAGAGGTTGTGTATTGATAGATGTCAATTTCATGGCATGGATTGTCAATGGGACACGCTAAGACGCAAATGATCAAGGCTTTGTTGAAAAGCAGGCCTTGTGGTTGATGATCAAAGCATAGTCTATTTAGGCATAGCTTTGTGTATATCGTGACTTCGCGAGCCTCACACACCGGTTGAGTCTAAAACGGGAGATAGGAACGCAGGGAGTGCACACGTTTCTTTCTAGCTAGGAGTGGTGTTGGGCTTTAACACGGCCCGACATTTGCTTATGTGGTTGATGGAATTTTTGCGAGGCCTCGGTTTATTCTTTTCGGTCGCCCTCGGCCGATTTGTAGGTCCAATAGGATCGGGGAACGTGTGTTCAGGCATAACTAATCCATAAAGTATTTGTGGACCGGCCCTGCTGTATCCAAGGGTTCGCCAGCGTCCGAATCCTGAGGCATTGCTAGAGTGTCTCGAATCGGTCAGGATCTCCTCCTTAGCCTTGACTTATGATGGAAAGCCAATTACCAATACGTCCCATGCGGTTTTGATTGTATAACTAGTATGGAGACATAGTAGATGGTAGCTATGCCGTCTAGGATTAATATTATAATTGAAAGATTTTCTTTAAACATATACTCACTAATAATAATATCGTATTTTGCGTATTTATCATCTTTTGACCATTATAAGGTAAAACCCTATCCTCCGGTTTGTGTTGCATTGTGTGATGGGATTTGGGTCTTATAATGGTTTCATTTTTCTAAAAAGCATTGCGTTATTTAACTTTATACTTTATTTATTGCACTGATAATACCATGGAGTAAACCCGTTCCGTGATAGCGGCGTGGTCCTCGTGATTATCAAACTTATTAGTTAATTAAGATGCCTCATACCAGTCCCATGACTAACTCATAGTTTGTTTCACCTTATGCAAACTCGGGTGCCCTCTTCTACACGGGCAGCCAAGTGACAAGTTAGGCTTGGACATTCGCTGGATGGAAGCTTGCTGATGGAAATGCTGAAGAAACTTTCTTTTTATCTTTTATTTTCTGCTTAAGACTTTGAGACAGTATTTAGATTTGATGTAATTTCAGAGATTGAGACTCTATTTCTTTTCTTTGAGACATCTATTTTGTTAAGTGTAATTCTATGCTGCATACCCTGATGTTTCAGTGATAATGTTTTATGATGACATTCTTTTCCGCTGCAATGATTTATATGTTCAGCTATACTCTGAGATCTGTTGTTGTTCTAGTATGTTATGTTCCATACAATTTTCCTTACTTTCGTTACATGGGAGTTTGGGGTCGTCACATTTGGTATCAGAGCTTTGGTTAACCTTAGCTTTGGAATATAACATTTTTAGAACAATTCGTCTAGATAGAATCAGTAATGACGAGAGGTTCATTAGAGATAGGATTAACAATATCCTAGAATGAGCTTAAACAGAATAGCACATATTTATCTGTCATTACTTCATTATCACCTGGACATGTCTCTACTTTTAACCTTCTCTTCGAATTTATCATTTCCTTTGGTATGACTCTTTCCATGATGGTACAGATTGATTGAAAGATGAGTACGAGAGCTAGGACTAGAGAAAGAGGTCGTGGCGGAGTAGCTGGTAGGGGTAGAGGGAGGAGAGATACGCCCCCAACTGAGCAAGACAAACCCAATTCTAAGGTCGAGGAGCCACCACCACCACCACCACCCCCAGTTGCTTTTGACCTAGATAAAGTGGCGAAGAAAATCAAGAATCTTGGAGGAGTGCATTTCACTGGTAGAGAGACGGTGGTAGAAGCGCAAGAACGGATTAAGACGATGGAAAAGATCTTGGGAGGTTTGGAGCTTGAGGATCACAGGAAGCGTTTTATGGCAGTATGGTTCATGCAAGGACAGGCTCAAACTTGGTGTGAAACAGCCATGATAGGGAGAGACGTCGCAGAGATAACTTGGATGAGATTTAAAGAGCTCTTTAATGAAAAGTTTATCCCGCCTCATGAAGTGGAACGTCTACACGATGAATTTGCTAACCTACAGCAAGGCACCATGACCATTGCAGAGTACGTGAAGAAATTTGAGGAGCTATCTAGGTATGCCCCTGAGCTAGTGCAAAACGCCTTACAGAAAAATAAGAGGTTCATAAATGGGCTTGCAAGGCGATACCATAACAGAGTGACAACCCACATTGAGAACCCATTTGCCAAGGTGATAGAGATGGCATGCAGATACGAAGAAATTGATCAGAAGGGTGCTTAGCTAGAAAAGTCCAAGAATCAAGCTAATAAGGAGAAGGAGGCGGACAAGAAACCAGGGGAAGGCAGTTCTTCGACTACAAAACCTCAGGGTAACAAGAAGAGAGACAAGTCTAAAGTCAGATGCTTCAACTGCCAGAAGATGGGACATTTCGACAATGAGTGCAGGGCCTCGAAGAAGCCAAAGAGGAACGAGTCTGGGCCAAGCCAAAGCAGTGGACAGAATCCTTGTGGTCCAAAAGAGTGCTACAACTGCCACAAGCCTGGACACCTTATCAAGAATTTCCCTCTGCTCAAGAAATCTGAGGTAGCTCACGTCTACGAAGATACGGCTGCACCGGCTTCTTCTGAAGGAGCAGGTAAGCCTGATGTTTTAGGCGGTACTCTTAACATTAAGAATATTCCCATTATTGTCTTGTTTGATACTGGTGCGTCTAGAAGTTTCATATCAAGTGATACTATTAAAAAGCTTAAACTGAAACCAAGAAAACTTAAGGAACCGATTAAAGCCCATAGCCCGATAGGATGTTCACTTATTCTTGATCAGTATTGCAAAGTGTCCATTTCTTACTTTCACTCCCTATTTCCTTTCAATTTAATCATAATGAACTTTTCTGGATATGATGTCATACTTGGGCTAGATTGGCTAACGAAGTATGGGGCTGAATTGCTGTGTGCTGAAAGGGTAGTTAAAATTAAGACGAAATTTGGGAATATAATGACTATACCATGCCATGGCTCAGCCACAAATAGAAAAGAATTCTGGTCTTCTTTAGAAGTCACCCCTTCTTCTATTGAAACTATCCCCATCGTCAAAGACTATGCTGATGTATTTGAAGAAGTAAACAGCTTACCTCCCCGCAGAGAAATCAATTTCAGAATTGACTTGGTTCCTAATGCAAGACCTGTGGTGCATCCTATTAGGCGAATGTCGCCAAAAGAAAGAGAAGAGCTGAGCAATCAAACTAAGCAACTTTTAGCCAAGGGTCCGATTAGACCTAGCTTTTCAGAATGGGGTGCAGCGGTGGTATTTGTCCCAAAGTCAGATGGCACACTCCGTCTGTGTGTAGACTACCGCGATCTAAATAAGCAAATGATGAAAAACAAATATCCATTGCCTCGGATTGATGATCTTCTAGACCGTCTGCATGGAGCACGAGTATTCTCTAGGATGGACCTAGCCACAGGATTCCATCAACTGCGCATTGCAGAAGAGAGTATTCCCTTAACTGCTTTCAGGGGGCTTGATCTATTTTACGAATGGCTAGTAATGCCTTTTGGTTTATACAATGCCCCAGTAGATTTGATGAATAGAGTATTTCGTGGGGTTCTAAATAAATTCGTGCTAGTGTTCATTGATGATATCCTTATCTTCTCTAAAAGCATTGCTGAACATGAGAAGCATTTAAAAGAAGTCTTGGAGATTCTGCGGAGAAATATATTGAAAGCTAAGTTCTCCAAATGCATATTTTGGCAAGAGGAAGTGAAATTCCTCGGCCGCGTGGTATCAAAGGAAGGCATCTCTGTAGATCCAGGAAAAATTTCCGCCATCCAAGACTGGAAACAGCCTATTACCCCCCACAGAGGTCAGAAGTTTCCTAGGGCTGGCTGGTTATTATCGAAAATTCATTAAGGATTTTTCGAAATTATCTTGTCCACTGACTAAGCTTACAAAGAAGCACACCAAGTTCGTTTGGACACCAGAATGCGAGGAAGCTTTCCAAGAGCTGAAACAGAGATTGATCACTGCTCCTGTGTTGACCATCATAGATGGCAATGAGGATCTGAAGGTCTGGACAAACTCGTCCAAAGAAGGTCATTCTCTATATCTGAGTAAATCATGTCTGAGATAACATTTTCTTAAATCTCATTTTAACATGTTACCTCTCTGTCTATTTAAGTAATTGGTGCGGTGCTTATGTAAAGGGGTAGAGTGGTAGCATACGCTAGCAGGCAATTGAAACCGCATGAAAGGAATTATGCCACTCATGACCTTGAGCTAATGGCCATTGTATTCGCTCTAAAGATATGGAGGCATTATCTCTTGGGGGAAAAGTTCGAGCTATATACGGACCACCAATCCTTGAAGCATCTATTTACCCAAAAGATTTTGAACTTAAGGCAACAGCGTTGGATTGAATTTCTTGCACCCTACGACCTGGATATCCTATATACTCCGGGAAAAGTAAATGTAGTGGCAGATGCTCTCAGCAGAAAGAACATGGCCAGCACCAATCTTATTCTTGCCCATCTCATTATTACTCCTTCTTTGATCGATAAGATCTCTGTCCTTCAAAAAGATGATGAGTTTATCCAAAAGATTAGCAAAAGAATTCGAGAAGGCGAAACCACGAGCTTCCAAATTGATGATAAAGGAGTTTTGAGGCTACGAGGCCGAATTTGCGTCCCAAACATTCCTGAACTAAGAAGAGAAGTTATGGACGAATGTCACAAATATAAGCTTAGTATTCATCCTAGAGTAAGCAAGATGTACCACGATCTCAAGCGTACCTTTTAGTGCAGAGCAATGAAGAGGGACATCTCCATATATGTTGCCAAGTGCCCCACCTGCCAGCTGGTCAAGAGTGATCAGCAAAAGCTAGCAGGTCTATTGCAGCCATTAGGAGTTCCTAATTGGAAGTGGGACGAAGTTTCTATGGACTTCATTGATGGTTTGCCTTGGACTAGGAGAGGGAATGATAGCATATGGGTAACTGTTGATCGCTTGACGAAAGCTGCTCATTTCATCCCCGTCAAATCCAATAGAACGGCTCAAAGTTTGGCACAGCTTTATTTAAGAGAGATAGTCAGACTGCATGGAGTTCCCAGCAGCATTGTCAGTGACCGTGATCCAATATTTACTAGCAAGTTCTGGGAAGCTTTCCAAGAAGAGCTAGGAACCAAGTTGAATATGAGTACAGCTTATCACCCTCAGACAGACAGCCAGATTGAGAGGGTAAACCGCATCTTGGAAGATTTGTTGAGAGCATGCATCCTTGACTTTGGCGGTTCATGGGAGGATCATCTGCACTTAGTGGAATTCTCTTATAATAACAGCTATTAAGCGAGCCTGCAAATGTCGCCATTCGAAGCTTTATATGGCAGGCCATGCAAATCTCCGGCATGTTGGGTTGAGCCAGGCAATAGAATAGTCTTGGGCCCCGATACGATTCGGGAAGCATCATATAAAGTTGATTTTATCAAGAAGCGTTTGCTGGCTGCTCAAAGCCGACAGAAGAGCTATGCTGACACTCGAAGAAGAGATTTGGAGTTCTCTGTTGGTGATCTTGTATACTTGAAAGTGTCCCCACTAATAGGTGTCATTCGATTTGGGAAGACTGGAAAATTAGCACCCCGATTCATTGGCCCGTTTCCTGTTCTTGAAAGGATTGGTACTCTCGCTTATAGAGTGCAATTACCCGACTGGCTGCCAGGGGTTCATGATGTATTTCATGTATCCCAACTCCAGAAGCATGTTCATAATCCAGATTTAGTTGTGGAGGAAGAAGCACAACGAGATTTGGAAATTACTCCGAACTTAGCCGTAAAGAGAGAGCCAGTAAAAATTGTGGGCAAGGAAATCAGGGCTTTGAGGAACAAGAAGATCAACCTCATCAAAGTCCAATGGAGCAGGGATCCTAGAGACTGCACTTGGGGGACCGAAGATAGCTTCAAGCAAGCCTATCCAAAGTGTAGAGTGGATATCTCCGAATAACTTTATATTAAGGTACATTTATAATACCTTGCATTTTCCGTTTTGTTTCCTACTTTACTTTTATTCCCTTTTCGAGGACGAAAAGCTTTTAAGTGGGGGAGACTGTAACAACCCGGAAAATCCGAACTAATTTAAAATTTTTATTTTGAATAAATTGGTTAGAAAATGAGCCTGAATTTAAAATTTTTAATTTTAAATAATATTAGAGGCAGTGAAAATAGTCAATTTTCAAACGACCTCTGTTTTCGACGAAACCACTTTTGTTGGAACCGGAATGTCAAATTATTGCTAGGTTTCAATTTTTAGAATTTTCCGATTTAGTATGTGAGCGTGGCAAAAGAAACTGTGTTTGGTCAAATACAGTCAAAATTGAACGACTGGAAAATGGCCATTTTTCAAACAGTCTCAGAATTCGACGAAAATAATTTTGTTGGATTCGTATCGTCAAAACATAGCCAAAAAATTTTTTTTTTGGATTTTTCGGAGTCCGTATGTGGCTCCGGTGGATTTTTAATTATGTCAGAATTAAATAATAAAAGAATTAATTTTAAATTCGAAAAAGGAGGACTGAGATGACCTCTTGGGCCTGCGGGACATGGCTAGATGGATTCAGACTAGGGGTTATTAGCTAGGAAACACAGTCGTTGGGCTGAAATCCGAGCAAGTGGGTAAATGGACCTTTATTGGATTAATTAAATAATTAATCATAACCCTAATTATAATATTATTTAAATCCCTATAGCCGATGTCTTCATCTTCCTCAATCCCATTTCAGCCGCCCCCCTCTTCATTCCTTCCTCCTCAAAATTCTCTCTCCACACAAACAATTACCCTATGCTCCTTTGGAGTTTTCTCTAGGATTCTCCTTCCTCTTCATTTCTAAACAAGTTTCACCTCCTCTCGTGCCCCGGTTTCAGAGAACCGCGCCCCCGAAGCCCGCACCTTTCAGCCGCCGCCGACCCCACCTGGTGCCGCCGCACCCTCCACCGTGCTAGGCGCACGTAGCCCCTTCCAAGCCCGACCACCTCCAACAAACCACGCCTCAAACCGATCTTCCTACCTCCTGAAAACTGAAATCAAAGTTTTGAACAATTCTGAAAAGTCACGGCCAATTTATTTGACGGAGGAAGAGAGGTTAATTCCTTAATGACTTCACTAATTAATTAATCTAATTTATTTTATAACTCGTTTTGATCATAATTAATTCGTTTCAATTCGAATTTCGATGTTTTCAGCGACGTTGTGATCGTATTGAGCAGATCTACGCTTCTGGACTGAAACAGAGCAATTCAGAACAACTTGAATTTTGAGCAAATTTCTCAACGACTGTGAGATATCTTTATTTTAAATTAATTAGTAAATCAATTTATTTTTATCTATAGTATTTGTTTCAGATCTGATTTTGTATGGATGTGTTATGATGATTGTCTGTTGGATGTTATGAATTATCATGGTTATTGTTGTGTGTATTGAACATGTTAATTCTATATTTGATTTTATTGAATTGAGTTACTTAATCAATTCAACATTTGTTTCTATGATGAAGGAAAAATTATAGATCTACATACAACAAAAGAAATAAAAAGGGAAAATAAAATTTCCTTTTTTACTTGAATAGATTTGATTCAATATGGAAAATAAAATCTCCTTTTATTTGAGTGGATTTGATTTGACAAAGAAAATAAAATTTCTTTTTTTGATGGATTTGATTCAGAATAGGGAATAAAAATTTCCTTTTTTTTAAATTGATTTGATGATATATATAAAAAAAGTTTTATTTTATTTTGTGTTTCAACACAAATAGTAACATGCAAAAGAAATGTCTATTTATATTTTGTGTTTTAAGACAAATATTCTCATATAAATGAAAAGTTCTTTTTATTTATATTTTAACGCAAATATTTTCATAGAAAATAAAATATCATTTTTATTTGTGTTTCTAAACACAAATATTATATAGAACATTAGATTACATATTTAGTTGTGGCTTAAAACACAAATATATGCATTGGACATTAAAAGTATATTTATTTGTGCCTTTTATACATACACCGTCATTAATATATATTTATTTGTGCCTTTTATACATGCACCGTCATTAATATATATTTATTTGTGCCTTTTATACATGCACCGTCATTAATATATATTTATTTGTGCCTTTTATACATGCACCGTCATTAATATATATTTATTTGTGTCTTTGAACACAAATACATGCACCATCATTGAAATACATTTATTTGTGTCTTTAAACACAATGCATACATCGTATATTGAATTATATTTTATTTGTGTCTCTAACACAAATATATACGTCATACATTGATTAACATTTTTATTTGTGCTACAAACCACAAATATTACGTGGAACATTGAGCGACATTTTTTATTTATGTTTTAAAACACAAATATTCAATAAAGAATTAAAAGGCATTTTTATGTGTATTTTCAAACACAAAGTTTACATGAAGAATAAAATTTCATTTTGTTGCATTCTTTAATGCAAACAAAATGTAGAAAAATAGAATCTCGTTTTATTACACTCCGTAATGCTAGAGAAAAAAGGAAAAAAATGTAATTCACATTTTTGTGTTTGCATACAAATGCAAACGCTACTTTAAAATATAACTTACATTTTTATGTTTGCATTCAAATGCAAA
This sequence comes from Allium sativum, assembly GCA_030737875.1. Taxonomy (NCBI): domain Eukaryota; kingdom Viridiplantae; phylum Streptophyta; class Magnoliopsida; order Asparagales; family Amaryllidaceae; genus Allium; species Allium sativum. The sequence continues at coordinate 621,181,510 of CM060912.1, forward strand.
CGCTACTTAAAAACATGATTTACATTTTTGTGTTTGCATGCAAATGCAAACACTACTTAAAAACATGATTTACATTTTTGTGTTTGCATACAAATGCAAATGCTACTTTAAAATATAATTTACATTTTTGTGTTTACATTCAAATGCAAACGCTACTTTAAAATATAATTTACATTTTTGTGTTTGCATTTATAATTTACATTTTTGTGTTTGCATGCAAATGCCAACGCTACATAAAAATTAAAATTTGCATTTCTGTATTTGCATTCAAATGCAAACGCTACATGTAAGAGGGAAGAGACAATTTTATTTTATGTTTACATTCTATAATGCAAGTAAAATAAAATAAGAAAAGAATATGTTTTTGCTTGCGATTTTAGTTGCAAACAAAATTAGAAATGTAAAAGATGTGTGTTTTTGTTTGCAATTTTAGATGCAAACAAAGTAGAAATTAAAGTTATATTTTGTAACAAAATTTAAATGGGGATAAATTAGAAAAAGAAAAAGATTATATTTTTGTTTGTTTATTTACATTCCTTAGTGTAAATAAACAGAAAATAAAAGACGCTCTCTTATTTACATTCCTAGATGTAAATAAGATTTAGAAATTAAAAGCTACATTTTTATTCGCGTTCTTTAAACACAAATAAATCATGAAAATAAAAATATAAGTTTTATTTGCATTCCCTAGTGCAAACATAAAATGAGAGTAAAAATTTACATTTTTATGTAAATTTTTAAAGAATAGTAAAAGAATCATATTTAGTCTAAAAATATGTTTACTTATAAAAATAAATTAATTACATTTTTGATGTGATATTAAAAGCGTAAGAAAGAAATCCTCATTTTGTTCATAAAAATGAATTGAACAAAAATACTCATTTTTGTTCATCAGAAGGAAATCAACAAATTTACTCCTTGAAATAGAATGGACAAAAATATTCGTTTTATTCGTTGTGAAGGAATTTACACCTAGTAGGAATAAGCAGGTTGAAATCAAGATTTAAACGTTAGAATTTATGAACAAACTAAATATAAATTATAGTCAATTATTATAAAGATTGGTGCATGAAATAAAACACGTTTTAATAGACGAGATAAACTTAAGTTGTGATTGGCGTTATCCATTTCCTTATTGGTGTGATATACATGTGGGTGAAAGCACTTGAAAATTTATATTTATAAATATAATTAAAATTATAACGAATCGAGCGTGGTAGTTCGCGTTTCGGTAATCGTAACTTTGAACAATTATACCGAGAGATCCGACCGTCGGATTTTCCCAAAACTGGAGCCGTTAGGACCGCTTTGGGAAGATCTTTCCAATGAGATAAATTTTGTCAAAATCCAACGGTAAGTTTTCAAGATATGTGTAAATCAAATTTGTTGAAAAACAGCGCCAGGGCCACCCTCTGACCCGAAGCGTCATTTAATTTATTTGAACTATATTTTCATATATATATATATATATATATATATATATGTATAAATAAAAATAGCATCAATTCATTAAAGATTAATATTAATAATATGAAATGATTTAAATGATAATTATTCGATAATTATTTGAAAAGTCTGAGTTCTACTCATTTCAAATAATTATACGTCGATGAAGAGACGAAGACGGTGTTGAAGACCGGCGATCTTCACATCGAACGGATGTATTGCTACCAAGGTCCTCGATAGGAGTAGCTACCCTAAAGGCACTTCGGTGGTAGTCGTCCGAACGTATGCGCTGATTGTTCGAATATACGAGAGCCTCTTAGGTATCTCCGGTTCCGTTCAGACCCAGAACGAACTTGTAAATGGATGCATATCTGACGTTGAATTTTACACCATGAAAATTGATTTCTGTTGGTATATAATCGTTGGTGGCAAGAGAATTTATTCCCTTGCTCAATACCCTTAGAGGTTGTGTATTGATAGATGTCAGTTTCATGGCATGGATTGTCAATGGGACACGCTAAGATGCAAATGATCAAGGCTTTGTTGAAAAGCAGGCCTTGTGGTTGATGATCAAAGCATAGTGTATTTAGGCATAGCTTTGTGTATATCGTGACTTCGCGAGCCTCACACATCGATTGAGTCTAAAACGGGAGATAGGAACGCAGAGAGTGCACACGTTTCTTTCTAGCTAGGAGTGGTGTTGGGCTTTAACACGGCCCGACATTTGCTTATGTGGTTGATGGAATTTTTGCGAGGCCTCGGTTTATTCTTATCGGTCGCCCTCGGCCGATTTGTAGGTCCAATAGGATTGGGGAACGTGTGTTCAGGCATAACTAATCCACTAAAGTATTTGTGGACCGGCCCTGCTGTATCCAAGGGTTCGCCAGCGTCCGAATCCTGAGGCATTGCTAGAGTGTCTCGAATCGGTCAGGAGCTCCTCCCTAGCCTTGACTTATGATGGAAACCCAATTACCAATACGTCCCATGCGGTTTTGATTGTATAACTAGTATGGCGACATAGTAGATGGTAGCTATGCCGTCTAGGATTACTATTATAATTGAAAGATTTTCTTTAAACATATACTCACTAGTAATAATATCGTATTTTGCGTATTTATCATCTTTTGACCATTATAAGGTAAAACCCTATCCTCCGGTTTGCGTTGCATTGTGTGATGGGACTTGGGTTTTATAATGGTTTCATTTTTCTAAAAAGCATTGCGTTATTTAACGTTATACTTTATTTATTGCACTGATAATCCCATGGAGTAAACCCGTTCCGCGATAGCGGCGTGGCCCTCGTGATTGTCAAACCTATTAGTTAATTAAGATATCTCATACGAGTCCCATGATTGACTCGTAGTTTGTTTCACCTTTTGCAAACTCGGGTGCCCTCTTCTACACGGGCAGCCAAGTGACAGGTTAGGCTTGGACATTCGCTGGATGGTAGCTTGCTGATGGAAATGTTGAAGAAACTTTCTTTTTATCTTTTATTTTCTGCTTAAGACTTTGAGACAGTATTTAGATTTGATGTAATTTCAGAGATTGAGACTCTATTTCTTTTCTTTGAGACATATATTTTGTTAAGTGTAATTCTGTGCTGCATACCCTGATGTTTCAGTGATGATGTTTTGTGATGACATTCTTTTCTGCTGCAATGATTTATATGTTCAGCTATACTCTGAGATCTGTTATTGTTCTAGTATGTCATGTTCCATACGATTTTCCTTACTTTCATTACACGGGAGATTGGGGTCGTCACAGGAAAGAATGTCGTTATCCAAGGTATGCTTTCTGTTTATGATGTTCATGTTCAAGCATTGTTTGATACCGGAGCTTCCAGTTCCTTCATATCTAGTGACCTGGTAGATAGGTTGGGATTGGAACAAGAGATAGTTGATAGAAATTTGGTAGTGGCGAACCAGATTGGTGGTTCAACTAGCCTTAGTGTGACGACCCAAACTTCCCCATAAAGGAAAGCCTAGATTGCTTTGAGAACAACACACATCAGAACACAAACTGAAGAACATTTTATTGCTGATTACAACAATTACATCAGAGTACAAGAAAATCTCAGAGTATGAATACTTATTACACAATTGAAATACAATAATATCATAGATTTAAATTACACTTAAATAGCAGTGGAAAAATATTACAAATATACAACTGAAAGGAATACACGGATACAGAGCTTTCCGAATACCGCTTCAGCTGTAAACCAGGTTCCTGTAAATATATCTACAAAAAGCTACTCAACTGCCCGTGTGGAAAATATGGGCACCCGAGTTTTCCAGTGAAACAAACTACAGGTTAGTCATGGGACTGGTATGAGAAATCTTAACTTAACTAATCTAATAATAAGGCGAATCACAGGACCACGCCGCTAACGCGGAACGGGTTTACTCCATTGGATTGCCAGTGCATAAAATAAAGTAAAACGTTAAACGACGCAATGCTCTTTAGGAAAATGAAACCATTATAAGACTCAACTCCCATCACACAATGCAACGCAAACCGGAGGATAGAGTTTTACCTTATAATGGTCAAAAATGCTTGATACGATAAAAACGGATTTGATATTATCATTAGTGTATATATGTTTTAAAAACATTTTCAATCATAATATATCAATCAAAGACGGCATGGGTACCATATATCATGTCGCCATACTAGTTCTACAATCAAAACCGCATGGTGTCGTATTGGAAGTTGTTTTTCCATCATGAAATCGAGGCTAGGGATCATCCTTTCTGATTCGAGACACTCTAGCAAATGCCTCAGGATCACTCCTATGGGCAACCCTTGGATGCGGTAGGGTCGGTCCCCACCTAACGGTAGTGGATTAATTATGCCTGAACACACGTTTCCCGGTTCCTTTGAACCTCCATATGACCACTAACGGCCTATAATCCCGAGGCGCATCAATCCATCATCCACATAAGTAAAATGCCAGCCAGTTTAAGCATTGACACTACCCCTAGCTAGAAAGAAACGTGTGCACTCCCTACGGTCCATATCCCATTTTTGACTCATACCGGGGTGTGAGGCTCGCGAAGTCGCGCCATACACAAAGCTTTGCCATGATAGGCTATACTTTGATCATCCCACAAGGCCCAGAATTTCAACAAAAGCCTTGATCAATTGCATCCTGGCGTGCCACATTGACAATTTACGCCATCGACCAATCACTATTAATATATACTGGGGTGTTAAGCAGAGAATAAATTCTCCACCACCAATCAGATATACATTAATAAAAATCAATTTAATTCACAAGGAACGAAATCCAATGTCAGACACACATCCATTTACAAGTCCGTTCTGACTTTGAACGAAACCGGAGACACGTGAGAGGTCCTCGCATATCCGAAACAATCAACAATAGTCCGGACGGCTACCACTGAAGCACCTTCAAGGTAGCTACTCCCATCATGGGTCTCAGTAGCAACTCATCCATTTGATGTGAAGATCGTCGGTCTTCAACCACCATGTTCATCTTCGACTCTTCATCGTCGTAGTATTTATTCGGAATAGGTTAAACCCGGTCTTTCTGAATAACTCGCGTATTTTTATAAATAAAAAATCAAGTACTATAAAAGCACATCCAACGTCTCATTCCAATTCAGAATATTCTTTTAAATAAAATATTCACATTATCTTATCAAAGATAAATTCTTTAACTTATCCTTAAATACTTTCTTTAAAGATTTATCAAAACTCCAATTTGGGTTTAAATACCAAAAATCATTATTCAATGATTATTTAAATTTAAGAAATTAATCATATCTTTAACTGGGTTAAAGAACTAACTTCATTTAAAACATAGTTCACGGTAAACCCAAAATCATCTCCCATAAAATATGGAATCCTCATAGAAATCATATCAATATATAATCGTTATAAATTTCTGTATCCGAACAATAATATAAATGGAATAACGACAAATCCTCTTAAATTCCATATGTAGTATCAGTCTTCTTTTACAGAAGCTTATCTCGGTTATTATTAATTCGAATTCCATTCAACTCCCATTTAATATATTAAATTGGGAAACTTGGCTTTTGGAAAAATTCCCCTTTAAATCTTAATAAAAGATTTATAAATTCCAAATCATATTTTTTCACTGTCGACTGAGTTAAAGAACAAATGTCGCTCAAAAACATAGTTCACAATAAACCCAACTCACATTTCATCTTATTTCAATCACTAAATATAATTGAACCTTTTAATAATCTAAATTAAAAGATTATTCTTTTCATACGGGTTTAAGAACAGTGTTATTTAAGACACTATTCACGACAAACCCAAATCCAATTTATTTAATTTAATTTCAATTAAATATTAACAAATTGGAAAACTTCATTAAATCTAAATTTAATGATTAATTCTAGTTAATAACTAGTCCATTTAAATAAATATGTATTTTCTAAAATTTATTCCTTTTTCTAAAATATTTTCCAAAAATATCCTTTTTCTAGAATATTCTTTGTTGGAATATGACCCAATCAACAACCATTTATTGCATGTAATCAAATCATGATAAATAATTATCAAACATCCAAATAACAACCAAAGTGGATTCTACACTAGATATTGGGACTAGTGTAGATCAAATATCATCCCAACACCTGTGTGGGGTTTCATCCAACAAGCAAATAATGAATTATTTGTGCACTTGGGCGATGTGTAAAAATTATCGATCCAATCACATAAACAAGTCGGATAACTTGTAAATGGAAGTGTAATATTCAGTTTGAATACACAAACATTATATTTAACACAACAGACATTTCAACATCATAGACATATACTCCAAGCCATCGCTAATATCATATTTATAACGTGTGATCTTTTTATTGTAACTAATCGACAATAAAAATATTAACTTTTATTTCTCTAATATTTTTATTGTAACTAATTGACAATAAAAATATCAACTTATATCTCTTTTGTGTAATCCCCTTTCAATGACCAAAAATGTATATTTTGGTGTAACTCTTTTTAATGACCAAAAATGACTATTTTGGTTAAACTCTTTTTAATGTAAACAAAACTATATATTTTGATCTAATTCTTTTTAATGTACACAAAACTATACATTTTGATCTACTTCTTTTTAATGTACACAAAAACTATACATTTTGATCTACTTCTTTTTAATGTACACAAAAACTGTACATTTTGATCTACTTCTTTTTAATGTACACAAAACTATACATTTTGATCTACTTCTTTTTATGTGACAAAAATGTCCATTTCTAATTCCTTCTTTTTATTTTGCCAAAAATGAGCATTTCATATTCGTTCTTTTTATTTGACAAAAATGTCCTTTTCACATTCATTATTTTTATTTGACAAAAATGTCCTTTTCACATTCATTCTTTTTATTTGACAAAAAGAATTTATTCTTTTGTTTACAAAAAGAATGCAGCTCTAAAGTCTACTCCTTTTTATTCCATACAAAAATTACAATAAAAAGCAATTCTAAAATTTATCATTCATTTTGTTTAATGTATAAAAATATACATTTTTAACTCATTCCTTTTAATGTATAAAAATATACATTCTCAATTTATTCTTCTTAATGTATGAAAATATACATTTTCAATTCATTCTTCTTAATGTATAAAAATATACATTTTCAATTCATTCTTCTTAATGTATAAAAATATACATTTTTAACTCATCCTTCTTAATGTATAAAAATATACATTTTCAATTCATTCTTCTTAATGTATAAAAATATGCATTTTAACTCATCCTTTTTAATGTATGCAAATATACATTTTTAACTCATAACTTCTAATGCATGAAATTATACATTTTTATTTCATTCATCTTTAAATGTACAAAAATATCCTTTTTATTTCATTCATGTCAAAGTGACAAAAATGTCCTTTTAATTTCCTTTATTTTAAAGTGACAAAAATATCCTTTTAATCTTAAGTTACAATTTCTAACAAAAATGTACTTTTTATTCTAATATACATTTTCTAGCAAAAATGTATATTTCACCCTACATTTCATTTTCTAACAAAAATTATGTTTTAATCTAATTCATTTCGATGTAAACAAAATGACAATTTTGATCTAATTCGTTTCAATGTAAACAAAATGATAGTCTTGTCTAATTCATTTCAATGTAAACAAAATGATAGTCTTGTCTAATTTATTTCAATGTAAACAAAATGAGTATTTTTACTTTATTCTTTTCAAATGATAAAAATAATGTTTTTATTTCATTCTTTACATTTGACAAAAATGAGTCTTTCATATTCATTCTTTTTAAAATAACAAAATAAATGTTTTTGTTTTATTCTTATAAAATGGCCAAAAAGAATGTTTTATTTTCATTCTTATAAAATGCCCCAAAAGAAATATTTTATGTTCATTCTTATAAAATGAACAAAAAGGAAACGTCTCATGTTCATTCTTATAAAATGAACAAAAAGAAATGTTTTAACAAAAATGCTATTTTAACACTAATCATGTTTCAACAAAAATGAATATTTCTAATCCTACACTTCTTATTGTAATCCATATGACCATAAAACAAAATTTCTAATTCTACACTTTTATTGTGTTCAATATGCCAGTAAAAATCTATTCTTTTATTCAACTCTTTTTGTTGAACAAAAATGTTTACTTTTGTCTAATGCTTATCAATGTGTCAAAGTGAATGTTTCAATTTATTTCTTCTAAATGTATAAAGATATACATTTCTAATTCATTCTTTTTAATTCTTGTTTTATTTACATGAAAGAATGTAAATAAAAGATCAACTTCTATTCTACAAAAATGCATATATTTTTGTGTCTATTTTAAGGTGACAAAATGACAAATTTATTTTATAAATTTCAATGCGACAAATGACTAATTTCGTTGATAACTTCAATACAACGAAATGATAAATTGGTTTGTTAACTTCCAACATATAAACAAAGTGAAAATTTGTTTGTTTAAAGACCCGCAACTTCCCCGTAAAGGAAAGCGTCGGATAGTTCGAGAACAAGCCACAGCAGAACGCATACAGAAGAACATTTCATTGTATATTACAACAATGCATCAGATTACAAGAATATACAGAGTATAAATGAATATTACACAGAAATATCAGAGATTTAAATTACATTTAAATACATAGCAGCGGAAAATAATACAATACACAACTAGAATGAGATATACGGATACAAAGCTTTCCGGATATCGTTCCAGCTGTAAACCAGGATCCTGTGAATATAAATCTGCAAAACCAAAACTACTAGCTGCCCGTGTCGAAAATAGGGGCACCCAGAGTTTAGGTTAAAACAATAAACTCCAGGTCAGTCATGTGACTGGTGTGAGAACTAAAACAGTTATTAATCTTTATTTCAAATCATTAGGTAAATCAAGGGACCACGCCGTATAACACGGAACGGGTTTCCTCCCAAGAATACCAGTGCATAAAACCAACAGCGCAATGCTAAATAAAGAAAAATGAAGCTGTTATAAGACCCAGGTCCCATCACACAATGCAACGCAGTCGAGGATAGGGTTTTCCCTTATAACAGCCAAAGAATGCTTGATACGTTTAAAACAAATCATTTGATACTATTATAAGTGCATAGTATATAAAACACTTCAAATCATAAGTATCAATCATAGGCGGCATGAGCGCCCCATCCCACTATGTCGCCATATATAGGATATACAATCAAAACCGCAAAGTCTCGTATTTGGAAATTGGGTTTCCATCTATGAACCGAGGCAAAAGATAGTCCTCAACCGATTCGAGACAATCTAGCCCATGTCTCAGGCAAGCGCGCAGGCAAGCCTTGGATCGTCAGGGCCGGTCCACACGGAGTGGATTATTATGCCTGAACAATACGTCTCCCCACCCTATGGGGTGTAAGTCTGGTCCGTCAGCCGACCAGAATGCATTCGGCCGAAACCGATATAACCGAGGCGCCTCGCAACAGCAACAACCACATAAGTCAAACTCGTCAGGGCGTGTAAAACCACTGACGCCACTTCTAGCTAGAAAGAAACGCATGCCCTCCCTGAGGTCCGTCTCCCGTTTTTGGTTCATACCGGGTGTGAAACACGCGAGGTAAACGTTACACAAAGCTACGCCACAAAGGCCGTGCTTTGATCATCACCACAAGACTTTGCTTTTCAACAGAAGCCTCGATCATTTGCATCTTAGCATGCCACACAGGCAAGCCATCCTATGCAACCGATATCAGTCACACAGAATGAAATCCGATGTCAGACACACAGTCCATTTACAAGTCCGTTCTGGGTCTGAACGAAACCGGAGGCACCTAGTACCCCGCATATCCATCGATCTCCAAGTACGTCTGGACGATCACTAACTGTTTCCATCTTCTTGGGTGTACAGCCCAATCAAGATCATCAGTTATCACCCAAACGACGTGAAGACTTCCGGTCTTCGACCATCGTCTTCATCTTCGACTTATCGTCGTATCAGTTATTCAGAATGGGATAAACCCGGTCTTTCCGAATAACTCGCGTATATATTATAAAAGTGTTACACAAACACAACATACGCCTCATTCCAATTCATTAGTCACTAACCGTAAATTAATCAAGAGAATAATTCCCCAAATATTAACCCCGAAGGCCGAAACCAACATCAGATCAATATCCAGAAAACCATTCTGCTTGGCTAACCGCCAGTTAGTTTCTAAATTTCACATTCAAATCTAATTAAAGATTTAACTATCGCCTGGAGCAAAACTGGTGATACTCCATTCTCGATCTTTTCAATCTAATTAAAGATTCATTAAAACTCCACTTAGTTTTAATCTGTGACTGGGTTAAAGAATCAGTGTCATTTAAAACACGGTTCACGATAAACCCAAAGTCACATCCCATTAATTATCGGGTTAAAGAACAAGTGTTATTTAAAACACTGTTCACGATAAACCCAAAAATCAATATCAATTCAATTCCAATTAAATATCATTTAATTGGTACACTTCATTAAATCTAAATAAAAAGATTTAATCTTTTCTCAACTGGGTTCAAGAACAGTGTTAGTGAAGACACCATTCACGACAAACCCAAATCACATTCGATATTCAATACAAGGCTCTGAATAGAAACTATATCGGCCTATATTCAATATCAAATTCTACGATTAACAAATGTCGTATTGGAAATAACGATATACATATATATCTTTCAAATTTCCATAACAACACCTGTAATATCACGAATTCCAACATCGAAATATTCCGAAGACAATTTCGATTCAAATCCACTCCAATGCAATCATTGGAAATTTTGGTTATTTTCAAAACCATTTCAAATTCAATTTATTTATTTAAAAATAAATAGAATTATAATTCTAGTTCAAAACTAGTTCATTTCGATAAAAATCTATTTTTATCTTTTCAAATATGGAGTTTTTCATCCCAAACTTTCACAAATCATTTCTTATGATTTTACACAAATTATTACTATTTTTAATAATTTTATCAAGGCCCGTACGGTCGATTTCCATTAACGGCCATCGAACTGCACTTACAGCGACCTTTTTCGAATTTGATTTGGACGTATCTCCAAATCCAACCGTTAGATTTCAAATTTCTAACATTCATTAGAAAGCTCTTTTCGATACGAACCCAACGGTTCCGGTTTTAGGAGAATCCGACGGTCGGATCTCCCGTAATGTCCGTTTGAAACAAATGATCGAAATTCGCGAACTGCCGCAGCGCGGCGCGTTCTATTCAGGCCATTATATTATATATATAATATATATAATATATATTTCGTCGATTACTATTTAAAACGAATTATATAAATGGTTTTAAATTCGTTTCAAAAGCAATTTCAACTTCCTTTTCAATTCAAATCAAAATTGAATTCTTCTTTATAAATTCGTTTCAAAATTCATTTCTATTCAATTCAAATTTCAATTCAATTTGAATTCATTTCAATTCGCTTTCAATTCCATTTGAATTCGTTTTCAATTCAATTCATTTCGAAATCGTTTTAAAATTCAATTCATTTCGAAATCGTTTTCAATTCAATTCATTTCGAAATCGTTTTCAATTCAATTCATTTCGAAATCGTTTTCAATTCAATTCATTTCGAAATCGTTTTCAATTCAATTCATTTCGAAATCGTTTTCAATTCAATTTATTTCGAAATCGTTTTCAATTCAATTCATTTCGAAATCGTTTTCAATTCAATTCATTTCGAAATCGTTTTCAATTCAATTCATTTCGAAATCGTTTTCAATTCAATTCATTTCGAAATCGTTTTCAATTCAATTCATTTCGAAATCGTTTTCAATTCAATTCATTTCGAAATCGTTTTCAATTCAATTCATTTCGAAATCGTTTTCAATTCAATTCATTTCAAAATATTCGATTTCGAAATCACGTTTCAATATTCATTTTAAAATGAATAAAATCGATATAAATATCGTTCACGTCAAAATGGCGTCAATCTAATCCTCACGGCTTCACATATTTCTATTTTCAAATATTCTATTTCAAATATTTCTATTTTTCTCGAAACTGGAATGAGGCCCAATCAATTACCATATAATGTTAATTATATGGATTTTCTACAACACATGTATATATCAACAACGATGAATAATCAACCATCAACCAAAGTGCACTACACTGTATAAGCATCAAATATAGACATTTAACGCTTATAGCAGCTTGTCAATCAATCGATCGACATATTTAATAAATCAGGATGAGTGAACTTCAAATTTCATCCTAACACCCGTGTGGGGTTTCAAACAATCAAACACATATTTTATTTGTGCAGTTAGGCGATGTGTAAAATTTATCGACCCAATCAACGTCATTCAAATAGGTGTACATAAACAAACCGTCTGGTTTGTAAATGAATATTTATTTATTCACATTCACGTTAAAAATTATATTTTTAACGATAACACATTTTATTTTAACATATGAATTTATATTCAGTTCATTCGTTAAATAAAATGCTAATTTTATTTTTCTAACTTATTTTAGAAAATTTCGGCGGCATAACGGCACGATACTAGAAACGGGACAAGGCCTAGCCTTATCCCCGGTCTAGTGAAGGCCCACGCCATTCACACATCAATCAAATCAATTCGTTATGCAAACCACAAACTTTGGAGTAAGGGTCTAACCTAGCCTTACTCCTTCGCCTTATAACGGCGCACGTCTAATCCTAACCAATTTATCGATTCGATTTTTCACACCACAAACCACATTCAAACCAATATCACAATCAATCACCAAACAGTCAAACAAACAAGTCCATGGTCTGTGGACGGGTGTCGGGTGCTACTAAGCACCGTCTGCATCCTAGTATATATATAACTAGAAAAATAAATTGAAAGGTGAGAAATTCTCACATATAGCTATCCTAGCTCCACAGCACTTCATTGATAGAAATCTTCATTGTTTTCGCATCTTCTTCAGCTTCGTCGCCTGTAGCCACTACATATGTAAAAATCGAATTTTTACTTCGCTATTCAATATATAAAAATCGAATTTTTATTTCAAAGTTCAATATATAAAAATCGAATTTTCAGTTCAAAGTTCAATATATAAAAATCGAATTTTTAGTTCGAAGTTCAATATATAAAAATCGAATTTTTATTTCAAAGTTCAATATATAAAAATCGAATTTTTATTTCGAAGTTCAATATATAAAAATCGAATTTTTATTTCAAAGTTCAATATATAAAAATCGAATTTTCAGTTCAAAGTTCAATATATAAAAATCGAATTTTTAGTTCAAAGTTCAATATATAAAAATCGAATTTTTAGTTCGAAGTTCAATATATAAAAATCGAATTTTTATTTCAAAGTTCAATATATAAAAATCGAATTTTTATTTCGAAGTTCAATATATAAAAATCGAATTTTTATTTCAAAGTTCAATATATAAAAATCGAATTTTTATTTCAAAGTTCAATACATAAAAATCGAATTTTTTTTTCAAAGTTCAATACATAAAAATCGAATTTTTATTTCAAAGTTCAATACATAAAAATCGAATTTTTATTTCAAAGTTCAATATATAAAAATCGAATTTTTATTTCGCTATTCAATATATAAAAATCGAATTTTCAGTTCGAAGTTCCATATATAAAAACCGAATTTTTATATCGCTATTCAATATATAAAAGTCGAATTTTTATATTCTCCATTATATTTTCAAAAGTGATGTCTTTTCATTTTCAAATCAAGATTGCTTGTATTTTTGAATCGATGACAATTTCAGTTTCTTTTCTTTTTAACAATGTAAAAAAAATCAGTTTTTAATCATTTTTAAAAATCTCGTCTTTAACATTTTTAAAAGTCTGTTTTTAATCATTTTAAAAATCTCTTCCCCCCCCCCCCTTTTTTTTTTTAATCATTAAAAAAAACTGGTTTTAAACTAAATAAAAATCTGGTTTTAAACTAAATAAAAATCTGGTTTTAAACTAAATAAAAATCTGGTTTTAAACTAAATAAAAATCTGGTTTTAAACTAAATAAAAATCTGGTTTTAAACTAAATAAAAATCTGGTTTTAAACTAAATAAAAATCTGGTTTTAAACTAAATAAAAATCTGGTTTTAAACTAAATAAAAATCTGGTTTTAAACTAAATAAAAATCTGGTTTTAAACTAAATAAAAATCTGGTTTTAAACTAAATAAAAATTAAGTAAATCAGATCAAGAAAACTCACGTTTTCAAGAAGGGGGAGAGATGGCCGAGGTGGAGGAGCTTGCTGAGCTGCGTCGGAGTCGGAGCATCCACTGGAGGAAGTGGCGGCGGTCCATCGGGGAGGGGAAAAGGAGCGGGACGCGAGGGGGTTCGGGTTCTAGGCGTTCGAATGGAGGAAGAAGGGGGTCGCGACAACATCAGGGGGAGGCGGCGGTGCTGGAGTTCGACGAGGGGGTGAGGGTGACTGGATCGTCGAGGGCCGGCGACGAGGCTCCGCCCTTCGTTCGAAATTCTTTTTTTTTTTTTTTTTTTTTTTTTATACCTGGAAATGAAAATGATTGAAAAAGGGGGGGGCCAGGTTAAGAAGGGAAATTAAATATTTTTTTTTTTTTTTTTATTATTTTATTTTGCAAAAAAAGTTAACTTTCACATACGATCTCGAAACGAGGCCCACCGCCTGTCGTCCACAGCGTTCTACCCCCATTCCGAACACAATAGGATATGTATCGCAAGCTGATTCGATAGTTACAATCAGTTTCCATTGAATTTACATTTAAATCACTTTATTGAATTTTAAACGTATATTTCAAATTACCGGGGGCACATACGAACACGAAAAATCCCAGAAAAATATTTTCTAGCTTCGTATTGACGATACGGTCCTAACAAAACTAGTTTCGTCGAATTCTGAGACCGTTAGAAAAATGGCCAATTTCCAGTCGATTAAAATCAACTGAAACTGGTCAAACGCGTTTTCCTTTGCCACGCTCACATATTGATTCGAAAAATTACGAAATTTGAAATCTAGCAATAACTTGACACTGCGGACCCAACAAAAGTGGTTTCGTCGAAATCCGAGGTCATTTGCAAAATGTCCATTTTTAAGGGCCTGAATTCCATAGCGACTATTCAGAATTTTCAACTGGACATATCTTTTGATTCCCGCTACGAACTTTTGATTTTTCGGATTCGTTGGAAAGATATTCACTATTAGATTCCATTATTTTCGGTTTCACTAAAATCCGGATTGTTTTGCACCCGGTACATTCAATTGAAGTTTGAAATCGAATTATCGAACTACCGCGCCATTTTCAATTCCTTTTATAATTATATATAATTATTATATATTCTAACGACGACGCGTAAAATATATACGATCGAATTATATTCAAAATAAATTTCTCGTCGATATTCTTTAAAATAATTCCTTTTAAATAATCAAAATTCGCTAAAATTGCCAAAATAAAATTTTCAAACTGGCTCGCATTTTACGGGTTGTTACAATCTCCCCCACTTAAAACTTTTCGTCCCCGAAAAGGAACAAAGTCGAAAGTGGTTTGATTATTCAGCCCTACATTCGATTTGGCTTCCATTCTCCAACTTTTCAGTTTCTGAGAATTTTCAAAATTTCAAAAATTTGGCTAACACCCTAAATTTTCGAAAAATTTCGCCATAACCTCCCCTGCAATGGGAGCATCGGGAAATTGCAAATAGCGTTCCCGGTCCTTCAGATCTCAAAAAGAAAAAGAAAAAGCCAAGCGGCTAGCCAATAGGCTCATAAAATCATCATCACCCAAACAAAACAGTAAATTATGTAATAAACATGTACCTATTTGTCGGGCAAACAAATTTTATTCTCTGTCTCTAGCCTCCTTGCTATGACCTGTTCAATGTAAGTATATGTATATGCAAGCAAATGCGACCAAATTTCAATACAATTCAATATTTGATTCAATTAGGCATAATGATTCAAAATTATCAAACAATACAAACATCAATCAATTAGTGAATTAGAGTTTCAAATTCATAATTTTGATACATATACAAAAAATCATGTTTTGATGCCAAATCACAACAATGAATTCTAACTATATAAGTTTTGGGTTCTCACACCAGCCTAATGGAAATATATAGAAAATCACACATTCGAAACACGAATATAAATACGGATGATGTCATGACAATCATCAGTACCATCTCCGGGCGACTAGAATGTGATTCCATATCTATCCAGTATATTAAAACTTTGAATATACGTTTGCAAGGCGTATATGCAAATTCTTTATATACTGAATTGCCCAAAATCAATATAAACAAATAATCAAATACGAATAGTTGATTTAAATTTTCAAAACAAAATGTTTTCATTTGAAAAATATACTCTTCACACCCGTTCTAGGATACTACTGATCCTATCTCTAACGAGTCATTCCATTGGATATTGCTAATCCAATATCTGATGAATTCTTTCGTATGGTTCTAATGTGCCTTGTTCTCTGAGCTTTGTAAACCAAAGCTCTGATACCAACTTTAAAGACCCGCAACTTCCCCGTAAAGGAAAGCGTCGCTCGGTCCGAACCAGTCGCTAAACCGACCCAGACCGTTCGAAACGCCCTATCGTTTGAGAACACGACAAAACAGAACGCATACAGAAGAACATTTCATTGTATATTACAACAATGCATCAGATTACAAGAATATACAGAGTATAAATGAATATTACACAGAAATATCAGAGATTTAAATTACATTTAAATACATAGCAGCGGAAAATAATACAATACACAACTAGAATGAGATATACGGATACAAAGCTTTCCGGATATCGTTCCAGCTGTAAACCAGGATCCTGTGAATATAAATCTGCAAAACCAAAACTACTAGCTGCCCGTGTCGAAAATAGGGGCACCCAGAGTTTAGGTTAAAACAATAAACTCCAGGTCAGTCATGTGACTGGTGTGAGAACTAAAACAGTTATTAATCTTTATTTCAAATCATTAGGTAAATCAAGGGACCACGCCGTATAACACGGAACGGGTTTCCTCCCAAGAATACCAGTGCATAAAACCAACAGCGCAATGCTAAATAAAGAAAAATGAAGCTGTTATAAGACCCAGGTCCCATCACACAATGCAACGCAGTCGAGGATAGGGTTTTCCCTTATAACAGCCAAAGAATGCTTGATACGTTTAAAACAAATCATTTGATACTATTATAAGTGCATAGTATATAAAACACTTCAAATCATAAGTATCAATCATAGGCGGCATGAGCGCCCCATCCCACTATGTCGCCATATATAGGATATACAATCAAAACCGCAAAGTCTCGTATTTGGAAATTGGGTTTCCATCTATGAACCGAGGCAAAAGATAGTCCTCAACCGATTCGAGACAATCTAGCCCATGTCTCAGGCAAGCGCGCAGGCAAGCCTTGGATCGTCAGGGCCGGTCCACACGGAGTGGATTATTATGCCTGAACAATACGTCTCCCCACCCTATGGGGTGTAAGTCTGGTCCGTCAGCCGACCAGAATGCATTCGGCCGAAACCGATATAACCGAGGCGCCTCGCAACAGCAACAACCACATAAGTCAAACTCGTCAGGGCGTGTAAAACCACTGACGCCACTTCTAGCTAGAAAGAAACGCATGCCCTCCCTGAGGTCCGTCTCCCGTTTTTGGTTCATACCGGGTGTGAAACACGCGAGGTAAACGTTACACAAAGCTACGCCACAAAGGCCGTGCTTTGATCATCACCACAAGACTTTGCTTTTCAACAGAAGCCTCGATCATTTGCATCTTAGCATGCCACACAGGCAAGCCATCCTATGCAACCGATATCAGTCACACAGAATGAAATCCGATGTCAGACACACAGTCCATTTACAAGTCCGTTCTGGGTCTGAACGAAACCGGAGGCACCTAGTACCCCGCATATCCATCGATCTCCAAGTACGTCTGGACGATCACTAACTGTTTCCATCTTCTTGGGTGTACAGCCCAATCAAGATCATCAGTTATCACCCAAACGACGTGAAGACTTCCGGTCTTCGACCATCGTCTTCATCTTCGACTTATCGTCGTATCAGTTATTCAGAATGGGATAAACCCGGTCTTTCCGAATAACTCGCGTATATATTATAAAAGTGTTACACAAACACAACATACGCCTCATTCCAATTCATTAGTCACTAACCGTAAATTAATCAAGAGAATAATTCCCCAAATATTAACCCCGAAGGCCGAAACCAACATCAGATCAATATCCAGAAAACCATTCTGCTTGGCTAACCGCCAGTTAGTTTCTAAATTTCACATTCAAATCTAATTAAAGATTTAACTATCGCCTGGAGCAAAACTGGTGATACTCCATTCTCGATCTTTTCAATCTAATTAAAGATTCATTAAAACTCCACTTAGTTTTAATCTGTGACTGGGTTAAAGAATCAGTGTCATTTAAAACACGGTTCACGATAAACCCAAAGTCACATCCCATTAATTATCGGGTTAAAGAACAAGTGTTATTTAAAACACTGTTCACGATAAACCCAAAAATCAATATCAATTCAATTCCAATTAAATATCATTTAATTGGTACACTTCATTAAATCTAAATAAAAAGATTTAATCTTTTCTCAACTGGGTTCAAGAACAGTGTTAGTGAAGACACCATTCACGACAAACCCAAATCACATTCGATATTCAATACAAGGCTCTGAATAGAAACTATATCGGCCTATATTCAATATCAAATTCTACGATTAACAAATGTCGTATTGGAAATAACGATATACATATATATCTTTCAAATTTCCATAACAACACCTGTAATATCACGAATTCCAACATCGAAATATTCCGAAGACAATTTCGATTCAAATCCACTCCAATGCAATCATTGGAAATTTTGGTTATTTTCAAAACCATTTCAAATTCAATTTATTTATTTAAAAATAAATAGAATTATAATTCTAGTTCAAAACTAGTTCATTTCGATAAAAATCTATTTTTATCTTTTCAAATATGGAGTTTTTCATCCCAAACTTTCACAAATCATTTCTTATGATTTTACACAAATTATTACTATTTTTAATAATTTTATCAAGGCCCGTACGGTCGATTTCCATTAACGGCCATCGAACTGCACTTACAGCGACCTTTTTCGAATTTGATTTGGACGTATCTCCAAATCCAACCGTTAGATTTCAAATTTCTAACATTCATTAGAAAGCTCTTTTCGATACGAACCCAACGGTTCCGGTTTTAGGAGAATCCGACGGTCGGATCTCCCGTAATGTCCGTTTGAAACAAATGATCGAAATTCGCGAACTGCCGCAGCGCGGCGCGTTCTATTCAGGCCATTATATTATATATATAATATATATAATATATATTTCGTCGATTACTATTTAAAACGAATTATATAAATGGTTTTAAATTCGTTTCAAAAGCAATTTCAACTTCCTTTTCAATTCAAATCAAAATTGAATTCTTCTTTATAAATTCGTTTCAAAATTCATTTCTATTCAATTCAAATTTCAATTCAATTTGAATTCATTTCAATTCGCTTTCAATTCCATTTGAATTCGTTTTCAATTCAATTCATTTCGAAATCGTTTTAAAATTCAATTCATTTCGAAATCGTTTTCAATTCAATTCATTTCGAAATCGTTTTCAATTCAATTCATTTCGAAATCGTTTTCAATTCAATTCATTTCGAAATCGTTTTCAATTCAATTCATTTCGAAATCGTTTTCAATTCAATTTATTTCGAAATCGTTTTCAATTCAATTCATTTCGAAATCGTTTTCAATTCAATTCATTTCGAAATCGTTTTCAATTCAATTCATTTCGAAATCGTTTTCAATTCAATTCATTTCGAAATCGTTTTCAATTCAATTCATTTCGAAATCGTTTTCAATTCAATTCATTTCGAAATCGTTTTCAATTCAATTCATTTCGAAATCGTTTTCAATTCAATTCATTTCAAAATATTCGATTTCGAAATCACGTTTCAATATTCATTTTAAAATGAATAAAATCGATATAAATATCGTTCACGTCAAAATGGCGTCAATCTAATCCTCACGGCTTCACATATTTCTATTTTCAAATATTCTATTTCAAATATTTCTATTTTTCTCGAAACTGGAATGAGGCCCAATCAATTACCATATAATGTTAATTATATGGATTTTCTACAACACATGTATATATCAACAACGATGAATAATCAACCATCAACCAAAGTGCACTACACTGTATAAGCATCAAATATAGACATTTAACGCTTATAGCAGCTTGTCAATCAATCGATCGACATATTTAATAAATCAGGATGAGTGAACTTCAAATTTCATCCTAACACCCGTGTGGGGTTTCAAACAATCAAACACATATTTTATTTGTGCAGTTAGGCGATGTGTAAAATTTATCGACCCAATCAACGTCATTCAAATAGGTGTACATAAACAAACCGTCTGGTTTGTAAATGAATATTTATTTATTCACATTCACGTTAAAAATTATATTTTTAACGATAACACATTTTATTTTAACATATGAATTTATATTCAGTTCATTCGTTAAATAAAATGCTAATTTTATTTTTCTAACTTATTTTAGAAAATTTCGGCGGCATAACGGCACGATACTAGAAACGGGACAAGGCCTAGCCTTATCCCCGGTCTAGTGAAGGCCCACGCCATTCACACATCAATCAAATCAATTCGTTATGCAAACCACAAACTTTGGAGTAAGGGTCTAACCTAGCCTTACTCCTTCGCCTTATAACGGCGCACGTCTAATCCTAACCAATTTATCGATTCGATTTTTCACACCACAAACCACATTCAAACCAATATCACAATCAATCACCAAACAGTCAAACAAACAAGTCCATGGTCTGTGGACGGGTGTCGGGTGCTACTAAGCACCGTCTGCATCCTAGTATATATATAACTAGAAAAATAAATTGAAAGGTGAGAAATTCTCACATATAGCTATCCTAGCTCCACAGCACTTCATTGATAGAAATCTTCATTGTTTTCGCATCTTCTTCAGCTTCGTCGCCTGTAGCCACTACATATGTAAAAATCGAATTTTTACTTCGCTATTCAATATATAAAAATCGAATTTTTATTTCAAAGTTCAATATATAAAAATCGAATTTTCAGTTCAAAGTTCAATATATAAAAATCGAATTTTTAGTTCGAAGTTCAATATATAAAAATCGAATTTTTATTTCAAAGTTCAATATATAAAAATCGAATTTTTATTTCGAAGTTCAATATATAAAAATCGAATTTTTATTTCAAAGTTCAATATATAAAAATCGAATTTTCAGTTCAAAGTTCAATATATAAAAATCGAATTTTTAGTTCAAAGTTCAATATATAAAAATCGAATTTTTAGTTCGAAGTTCAATATATAAAAATCGAATTTTTATTTCAAAGTTCAATATATAAAAATCGAATTTTTATTTCGAAGTTCAATATATAAAAATCGAATTTTTATTTCAAAGTTCAATATATAAAAATCGAATTTTTATTTCAAAGTTCAATACATAAAAATCGAATTTTTTTTTCAAAGTTCAATACATAAAAATCGAATTTTTATTTCAAAGTTCAATACATAAAAATCGAATTTTTATTTCAAAGTTCAATATATAAAAATCGAATTTTTATTTCGCTATTCAATATATAAAAATCGAATTTTCAGTTCGAAGTTCCATATATAAAAACCGAATTTTTATATCGCTATTCAATATATAAAAGTCGAATTTTTATATTCTCCATTATATTTTCAAAAGTGATGTCTTTTCATTTTCAAATCAAGATTGCTTGTATTTTTGAATCGATGACAATTTCAGTTTCTTTTCTTTTTAACAATGTAAAAAAAATCAGTTTTTAATCATTTTTAAAAATCTCGTCTTTAACATTTTTAAAAGTCTGTTTTTAATCATTTTAAAAATCTCTTCCCCCCCCCCCCTTTTTTTTTTTAATCATTAAAAAAAACTGGTTTTAAACTAAATAAAAATCTGGTTTTAAACTAAATAAAAATCTGGTTTTAAACTAAATAAAAATCTGGTTTTAAACTAAATAAAAATCTGGTTTTAAACTAAATAAAAATCTGGTTTTAAACTAAATAAAAATCTGGTTTTAAACTAAATAAAAATCTGGTTTTAAACTAAATAAAAATCTGGTTTTAAACTAAATAAAAATCTGGTTTTAAACTAAATAAAAATCTGGTTTTAAACTAAATAAAAATCTGGTTTTAAACTAAATAAAAATTAAGTAAATCAGATCAAGAAAACTCACGTTTTCAAGAAGGGGGAGAGATGGCCGAGGTGGAGGAGCTTGCTGAGCTGCGTCGGAGTCGGAGCATCCACTGGAGGAAGTGGCGGCGGTCCATCGGGGAGGGGAAAAGGAGCGGGACGCGAGGGGGTTCGGGTTCTAGGCGTTCGAATGGAGGAAGAAGGGGGTCGCGACAACATCAGGGGGAGGCGGCGGTGCTGGAGTTCGACGAGGGGGTGAGGGTGACTGGATCGTCGAGGGCCGGCGACGAGGCTCCGCCCTTCGTTCGAAATTCTTTTTTTTTTTTTTTTTTTTTTTTTATACCTGGAAATGAAAATGATTGAAAAAGGGGGGGGCCAGGTTAAGAAGGGAAATTAAATATTTTTTTTTTTTTTTTTATTATTTTATTTTGCAAAAAAAGTTAACTTTCACATACGATCTCGAAACGAGGCCCACCGCCTGTCGTCCACAGCGTTCTACCCCCATTCCGAACACAATAGGATATGTATCGCAAGCTGATTCGATAGTTACAATCAGTTTCCATTGAATTTACATTTAAATCACTTTATTGAATTTTAAACGTATATTTCAAATTACCGGGGGCACATACGAACACGAAAAATCCCAGAAAAATATTTTCTAGCTTCGTATTGACGATACGGTCCTAACAAAACTAGTTTCGTCGAATTCTGAGACCGTTAGAAAAATGGCCAATTTCCAGTCGATTAAAATCAACTGAAACTGGTCAAACGCGTTTTCCTTTGCCACGCTCACATATTGATTCGAAAAATTACGAAATTTGAAATCTAGCAATAACTTGACACTGCGGACCCAACAAAAGTGGTTTCGTCGAAATCCGAGGTCATTTGCAAAATGTCCATTTTTAAGGGCCTGAATTCCATAGCGACTATTCAGAATTTTCAACTGGACATATCTTTTGATTCCCGCTACGAACTTTTGATTTTTCGGATTCGTTGGAAAGATATTCACTATTAGATTCCATTATTTTCGGTTTCACTAAAATCCGGATTGTTTTGCACCCGGTACATTCAATTGAAGTTTGAAATCGAATTATCGAACTACCGCGCCATTTTCAATTCCTTTTATAATTATATATAATTATTATATATTCTAACGACGACGCGTAAAATATATACGATCGAATTATATTCAAAATAAATTTCTCGTCGATATTCTTTAAAATAATTCCTTTTAAATAATCAAAATTCGCTAAAATTGCCAAAATAAAATTTTCAAACTGGCTCGCATTTTACGGGTTGTTACAGTTTGTTAACTTATGATGCAGACAAAAATGATGATTTTGTTTATTTACCTTTAATGCAAACCAAAATGATGATTTTGTTTATTTACTTTTAATGCAAACCAAAAAGACGATGAAATTTGTTCTTTTAATTACAAACAAAATGACGATCAAAATTTGTTCTTTCTAGTTATAACAAAACTAAAGATTTTATATTGACAAATCAACTTCACAAAATGGTATACTTTGATTCAACCATTTGGTTTCAACAATTTTATTTTCAACACAATAATCATCACACCAATAATTTCACATAACAACATCAATCAATTCAGATTTCACGACATACTTATGTGCAATTCACATAGCAAAGAATAATTAAATTTTAATAATAAAATATAGAAATCTCACAAATGTTAACCTTAACTGATTGACAGAACACACAAATCACGAATCGAACCATATGTGGCATTCAGCAGAGTATTATAGCGTATGAGTAACACTACATTTATTATTAACAAATTTTAACTAATAAATAAAAGGATAGAATTTCTCACCAATTTAACGAATTATTGATTAGTGAAGGGAACACCGGCCGTCTTCGTCCTTCTCCTTGGATCGTTCGAAATAGACCCAAAACGCATGCTCAAGTTACCCCCATCGCACGCCCCAAGACCACCGAGTCCACCATCCAACCCCGCCACTTCGAACCCTTGCTCGTCGCCTTCCTTCCCCTACCGTAGCGTGAAACTCGAAGCTCCCTTGAGCCCTAGAAACGCCGGCTAATGGCTGAGCTGGATTTCCATGCTGAATACTTCATGAAATTTAATCTTCCCCGTAGGAAGAAAGATCTTGCTTTTCTCTTGATTATTTGTCTTGATTTCATATTTTAATTTGTGGTAAACTAGGAGGAATTAACGAATTGTTTTTGTGCATTTTCAGCCATTGAAAATGTAAAGGGCGGTGGCTACGTATTTTAGAATAGGGTTTTGTGTTTTGACCGTAAACTTATCCTAACTAGTATATATATGAAAAAAAACTTTAAGTTTCTTTCCCTTAAAGAAGTAATTAACTGAATACATAAATTCCACAAAATGGAGAAAGAAACCTTTTATATTTTGCTTTAATTTGTATTGATTGATTCTTAAATGCTATTAATCAAAATTATTCATGGTATAAATTGATACTGTATTAGCATGCAGGTAAGTGTAATAAGAAGGCATGTCACATAAGTAAACGAAATAAATAAAGGACAACATGTATATTGATTTAATTGAAAACTTGAATCAAACTTAATTTATGGTATTATAAAGGTGCATCAAATACATCCATTTGTGTGAATATATAAACAGTGCTGAGATATGAAAAAAAAACTTTTTATTTATTTATATATATATAGCAAATAGGTTCATTCCTCAATTGTGTGACATAATAGTTAATAGTATGCAAGTATGGTTAATTGATAACTCTGTAGATATGAATGAATTAGAATTAATTTATAGGCAATTTTGATATATGACAAATGAGAAAACTACTAATAAATACAAAAGGTAAAATAGTCAAATCTTATAATATATATGTCACAGTATTAAATTCATTAGCCTCCATATATTAAAATTATTCTCATTAGTTTCATTAATACACAATTAAAAGAAACATAATGTGACTGCTATTACATAGCATACAGATAAATGTGGGTTCTAAATACACACGCTAAAAATCATGTGTTTCCTTAGTTCATGGTTTCAAATTTAAATCAATTAATTTTATTAGAATATTCTTAAATAGCAATATCTTAATTAAGTTAATACAAGTAATGGCAATATCACAATTAATGTCAATACTAAATTTAAAATAGACATAATTTATTTCATACATACATTTAATAGGTTCAATGTTAAATCAAATTAATATATATATAAATATAACGTATATATATAAACTATCCAATCTAGTGTTACACTTAATAAGGAAAGATAAAACACGGACCACCAATTTAACATTTAACTAATTGAGCATAAAGTTCAAATAAATCTTTAAGATAAAATTTTATTTATTAAAATGAGCACAGAATCTTGGATCTATAAGTTAGACTCCAAATTAAACTTATAAAACCAATGATCTAAAATAAATCATTGCGATATAACTTATACAGATTTAGTTTCAATTTAACAAAATGAAGAAAACA
Source organism: Allium sativum (assembly GCA_030737875.1). Lineage (NCBI taxonomy): Eukaryota > Viridiplantae > Streptophyta > Magnoliopsida > Asparagales > Amaryllidaceae > Allium > Allium sativum. The sequence continues at coordinate 621,207,161 of CM060912.1, forward strand.
ATATGTTACTTGAAACAGAAATTCAGGCGCAAAACTTCCTAATAAATTTTTAAACTGGTTCTAATTTTCCGAGTTGTTACAATCTCCCCCACTTAAAGTCTTTTCGTCCTCGAAAAGGAATGGAACTAAAAGTTTTTAATTATCCAACTCAACCTTAAATTTTTATTTATGGGTTTAATTAATTATCATTCTAATATTTTAATTAGTGAAACTAATTATCAAACATCACAACCAGCAATCAATTAGGTGATTAACTTTTCAAATATACATAACTTTTATATATAGTCAAAAATCATATTTTGAGTGCAAACCACAGCAATATATCCTATCTAGTTTTGGTTCTCATACCAGTCAATGGAAATATATAGATATACCACCTTCGAAACTCGAACATAAATTCTGATGATGTTGCACCGATCACTAGAATCATCTCCGGGGGACTAGAGTGTGATTCAATATCTACCCAATATATCAAAACTTCGAGTATCCGTTAATTACTCGTATACTCAAAATCTTCATATACTCGATTGTCCAAATTAAAATATAATAATATACTCAAATATGTATTTTTGGATAAAATTTTCAAAACTAAAATTTGTTTTCATTTATTTTAAAGAAAATAATGCTCTTCACACTCGTTCTAGGATACCACTAATCCCATCTCTAACGAGTTATTCTCATTAGATATTACTAATCCAATCTCTGATGAATTCTTTCGTTCGGTTCTAATGTGTCTTGTTCTCGAGCTCTGTAAACCAAAGCTCTGATACCACATGTGACGACCCAAACTTCCCCATAAAGGAAAGCCTAGATTGCTTTGAGAACAACACACATCAGAATACAAACTGAAGAACATTTTATTGCTGATTACAACAATAACGTTAGAGTACAAGAAAATCACAGAGTATGAATACTTATTACACAATTGAAATACAATAATATCAGAGATTTAAATTACACTTAAATAGCAGCGGAAAAATATTACAAATATACAACTGAAAGGAATACACGGATATAGAGCTTTCCGAATACTGCTTCAGCTGTAAACCAGGATCCTGTAAATATATCTGCAAAAAGCTACTCGACTGCCCGTGTGGAAAATATGGGCACCCAAGTTTGCCAGTGAAACAAACTACAGATCAGCCATGGGACTGGTACGAGAAATCTTAACTTAACTAATCTAATAATAAGGCGAATCGTAGGATCGCTCCGCTAACGCGGAACGGGTTTACTCCATTGGATTGCCAGTGCATAAAATAAAGTAAAAGGTTAAACAACGCATTGCTCTTTAGGAAAATGAAACCATTATAAGACTCAAGTCCCATCACACAATGCAACGCAAACCGGAGGATAGAGTTTTACCTTACAATGGTCAAAAATGCTTGATACGATAAAAATGGATTTGATATTATCATTAGTGTATATATGTTTTAAAAACGTTTTCAATCATAATATATCAATCATAGACGGCATGGGTACCATATATCATGTCGCCATACTAGTTCTACAATCAAAACCGCATGGTGTCGTGTTGGAAGTTGGTTTTCCATCATGAAATCGAGGCTGGGTGAGACGACCCGAACTTCCCCGTAAAGGAAAGCACGGATAGAATTGAGGACAAGACAAAATAAAACGCAAACAGAAGAACATTTCATTGTTATTACAACAATTCCATCAGATACAAGAATATACAGAGTATAAATGAATAAATTACATTCGATAAATATCAGAGATTACAACAAATTACATAGCAGCGGAAAAATATACAAAATACAACTGAAAGTGATACACGGATACAGAGCTTTCCGAGCACCGTTCCAGCTGTTAATCAGGACCCTGTGAATATGAATCTGCAAAACCAAAACTACTAGCTGCCCGTGTGGAAAATAGGGGCACCCAGAGTTTAGGTTAAAACAATAAACTCCAGGTCAGTCATGTGACTGGTGTGAGAACTAAAACAGTTATTAATATTGGTTTTAAAGTTAGGTAAATCAAGGGACCACGCCATATACACGGAACGGGTTTCCTCCCAAGAATACCAGTGCATAAAACAAACAGCGCAATGCTAAATAAAGAAAAATGAAGCTGTTTTAAGACCCAGGTCCCATCACACAATGCAACACACGCCGGAGGATAGGGTTTTTACCTTATAACAGCCAAATCATGCTTGATACGTTTAAAACACATTATTTGATACTATTATAGGTGTATAGTGTCAAAACAATTTCAATCATAAATATCAATCATAGGCGGCATGAATGACCTATACCACTATGTCGCCATACTAGGTTCTACAAATAAAACCGCAACACACGTATTGGAAATTGGATTCCGTCATGAGCCGAGGCAAGGGGCAAGCTCCTCTCCGATTCGAGACACTCTAGCAAATGCCACAGGACCCCACTATGATCCTTGGAATCGGCCGGGCCGGTCCTCCTCTTACTTTTGAGGATTGGCAATTCCTGAACACACGTTTCCCGGTCCTTACAGACCTATATCCGAGGCGCCTCGTATCCAACAACCACACAGGTGAAAAGTATATAAATGTCAGGGCTGGTAGGTCACTGACACCACGCTAGCTAGAAAGAAACGCCGTGCTCTCCCATCGGTCCGTCTCCCGTTTTTGACTCATACCGAGGTGTGAGGCTAGCGAATTCACGTTATACACAAAGCTACGCCACACAGGCCGTGCTTTGATCATCAACCACAAGACTTTGCTTTTCAACAGAAGCCTTGATCAATTGCCACTTACGCGTGCCACACTAGCAATTCACTCCATGCGACTGATGTCCATCAATATACAACCTCTGAGCCCGTACGTCTCAGAGAAGGGCGTTAAGCAAGAGAATAAATTCTCTGCCGCCAAACAGATGTATATTTAATAAAGATCAATCAACACAGAATAAAATCCAATGTCAGGCACACAATCCATTTACAAGTTCGTTCTGGGTCTGAACGAAACCGGAGGCACTTTCCTCGCATATCCATCCATCTCCAGGTACGTCTGGACGATCACCAACAGATTCTCTCATCCTGGGTGTACAGCCCAATCAAGATCATCACTAATCACCCGAACGATGTGAAGACTTCCGGTCTTCAACCACCGTCTTCATCTTCGACATCTCGTCGAATCAGTTATTCAGAATGGGTATAACCCGGCCTTTCTGAATAACCCACGTATATAATAAACAAATGTTACACAAACACAACAAATGCCCCATTCCAATTCAGAATATTCTTTTATTCACAAAAACACATTCTTAGGGAAATGTTCCCATTAATTTTATCCAAGATAAATTCTTCTAAATTTATCCTATAATCTTCCTTTGGATATCATTTCAAACTAGTCGGGATTAACGAGCCACACCGAAGTAATTATTTATTTTATTTCCCAATCCCAACCTATATATCCTATGGAAAAAACTGGTAATACTCCACATCTAACACCATGGTGTTATCGGTAAAATTAATTACCATTTCACGTTCAAATCTAATTAAAGATTTAACTATCGCTTTGGAGCAAAACTGGTGGTACTCCATTCTCGATCACCTTTCAGTTTTGATAATTTAAATTATCAATTCACATTTTTAATCTAATTAAAGATTCATTAAAACTCCACTTAGTTTTAATCTTTTCAAATAAATCAACATCATGCCTTTAACTGGGTTAAAGAACCAATGTCATCTAAAACACGATTCACGACAAACCAAATCATATTTGATATTAAATACAAGGCTCTGAATAGAAAATATATCGGCTTATATTCAATATCAAATTCTGAAACCAACAAATATCGTATTGGAAATAACGATATATAATATATCTTTCAAATTCCCAAAACAATATCTGTATAGTCACGAAATCCAACATCGAAATATTCCGAAGATAATTTCGATTCAACTCCACTTTCACTTCACCTATTGGGAATATTGATTATTTTTAAAATCACTTTCAAATTCAATTTATTTATTTCAAAAATAAATTGTTTTTAATTCTAGTTCAAAACTAGTTCATTTCGATAAAAATTTATTTTTATCCTCTAATGTGGAATTTTCCAGCCCAATTCTTTCCAATTCACATATTATAATTTTACACAAATTATCGATATTTTTAATAATTTTATCAAGGCCCGTACAGTCGATTTCCATCAACGGCCATCGAACTGCACTTACAGCGACCTTTTCTGAAATTGATTTGGACATAATTCCAAATCCAACTGTTAGATTTCAAATTTCTAATATTCATTGGAAAGCTCTTTTCGATACGAACCCAACGGTTTCGGTTTTAGGAGAATCCGACGGTCGGATCTCCCGCAACGTCCGTTTGAAATAAATGGTCGAAATTCACGAACTGCCGCGGCGCGGCGCGTTCTATTCAGGCCATTATATATATATATATATATATAATATATATATATATATTTCGTCGATTTCCTTTTAAAACGAATTTTATAAATAGTTCTACATTCTTTTTCAAAACCATTTCAACTCTATATTCAATTTCAAATCGATTGGATTTCAATTCAACTCGAATTCATTTCAATTTTATTTAATTCGAATTCAAATTCGTTTCAATTCAATTCAATTTGAATTTACCTTCTATTTGATTCAATTCGAATTCGTTTCAAATTGATTTCAATTCAATTTCAGTTCGTTTTAAATTTCAATTTCAATTTAATTCAATTTGAATTCATTTCTATTTGATTCAATTCGAATTCGTTTCCTATTCAATTCGAATTTTAATCTAATTCAATTTGAATTTCATTTCAAAATATTTAATTTTGAAATCACTTTTCAATATTCATTATACAACGAATAAAATCGATATAAATATCGTTCGCGTCAAAATAACGCATCTCTAATCAACACGGCTTTATATTTTCAAAACTTCTTTATTCTACCCAACAAATGAATATTTATCCCATTCAACACATGAATCTATATTTCTTTCAACACACGACTAATCTCAACACATGAGTACTGTCAACACATCACTATTTTTGTTATGTAAAATATTTTATAAAACTATGGTATCTATCGTTTGATTTTAATTAGACTCCACCGTAAAGTAGATTCTAATCGTATATATGATAAAGATGTAATTTTTTTTATTATTTGAAATATTTCACTCAACACATGAATAGTTTCAACCCATAATCATCGTCAACACATGACTATTTTTATATTCAACACATGAATTTTCTTTTATAATATTCATTATTTTCCCGATTGGAATGAGGCCCAATCAATCACCATATAATGTTAATTATATGGATTCCATACAACACATGTATATAATAGCATTGAAAAATAATCAACCATCAACCAAAGTGCACTACACTGTATAAGCATCGAATATAGATATCTTACGCTTATAACAACCTGTCAATCAATCGATCGACATATTTAATCAATCAGGATGAGTGAACTTCCAAATTTCATCCCAACACCCATGTGGGGTTTCAAATCAACAAACACAAATTTATTTGTGCAGTTGGGCGATGTGTAAAATTTATCGACCCAATCAATATCAGTCAAATCAGTGGATATAAACAAATCGTCCGATTTGTTTATAAATATTTATTTATTCACTTTCACGTTAAAAATTATATTTTTAACGATAATATATTTTATTTTAACACATGAATTCCTATTCAGTACATTTACACTATAAAAATGATATTTTTATTTTTCTAACATATTTTAGAAAATTTCGGCGGCATAACGGCACGATACTAGAAACGGGACGAGGCCTAGCCTTATCCCCGGTCTAGTGAATGGTCCACGCCATTCACACATCAATCAAATCAATTTCAATTCACCAAACAATTCAATTCAAATCAAATAATCTAACCAACTACACAACCAAACAATTTAACAAACAAGCCATCCATGGTCTGTGGATGACGGGTGTCGGGTGCTACTAAGCACCGTTTACATCCTAGTATATATATATATATATATATATATATATATAAATAACTAGAAAAAAAAGAATTTAGAGTGAGAAGTTCTCACCGATAGCTATCCAATACCACTACTCTCCGTTGATAGAAATCTTCATCGTTCCCGCATTTTTGCCATCTTCGTTGCCCGTATTCACTACATATATAAAAATCACATTTTTACTTTGTTGTTCTATATATAAAAATCATATTTTTATAATCACTTCATATATTAGAAAATCGAATTTTTACTACGCTACTAAATAGATAAAAATTCTATTTTTACATCGCTACTATATAGATAAAAACTCTATTTTTACACCGCTACTATATAGATAAAAATTCTATTTTTACACCGCTACTATATAGATAAAAATTCTATTTTTACACCGCTACTATATAGATAAAAATTCTATTTTTACACCGCTACTATATAGATAAAAATTCTATTTTTACACCGCTACTATATATATAAAAATTCTATTTTTACACCGCTGCTATATAGATAAAAATTCTATTCTTATCACGCTATTTTCCATATAAAGATTTCGCCTTTTCTAAAACATAGATTTCGCCTTTTCTAAAACATAGACTTCGCCTTTTCAAATTTAAAGATTTCATCTTTTCTAAAACATAGACTTCGCCTTTTCTAAAACATAGACTTCGCCCTTTCAAATTTAAAGATTTCATCTTTATAAAAATCTCATTTTTATTTTTCTACACATATAAAGATGATATTTTTAATATTCCTATCATGTAAAAATTATATCTTTAATTCTCTACCTAACCAAAAATCATATTTTTACTTCTTCTATATAGTAAAGATTATATTTTTAATACTTTAAAAATATAAAAATCATATTTTTATTACTTTAAAAATATAAAAATCATATTTTTATATAAAATAAAAACCCTAAAATTAATTAGATTAACCAGTAAAATGATATTTACGAAAAGGAGGGACTTACAGCGTTCGACAGAGGCCAAGGTGCTCGGGGTGGCGTTGGGTGGCTCTGGGTTCTCGCGTGGAGGAGCATCAGATGGGGGGTTGCGAATTCGCGACGGCAGGGGGTGGTGCGGTGCGGGTCGCGGCTGCGCGAGTTGGAGGAGGGGAGGAGCAGGAGGCGACGAGGTTGGTGGCGTCGACTGTGGTGGCGGCGGCTGCTCTCATGAGGGGTGTGGCTGCTAGGGTACGGGTTTTAGGGTTTGGGTTGAAGGGGAGAGGGAGGAGGGCTGCGTCGGCTGTAGGGGAGGGTGGTGGCGAATCGGGTGGCGACGGGGGTGGCGGAGACGAGGGGGCGACGGGGTTCGATTTGTTTTTTTTTCCTTTTTGTTCTGCTGATACGAAATGAAAGAGGGGGGGGGGGTATATGCAAAAAGAAGGTTTTATATTTTATTTATTAATATTATTATTTTTTTCACCGCAAAAAGCAACTTATATTTTCGACCTCAAAACGAGGCCCACCGTCTGTCGTCCATAGCGTATTACCCCCATTCCGAACACAATGGGATATGTATCGTAGGCTGATTCGACTGTTTGAATCAGTTTCCGTTAAATTTACATTTAAATTAGTATATTGAATTTTAAACGTACATTTCAAATTACCGGGGTTACATACTAATTCTATAAATTGCAGAAAAATATTTTCTAGCTTCGTACTGACGATACGGTCCTAACAAAACTAGTTTCGTCGAATTCTGAGACCGTTGGAAAAATGGCCAATTTCCAGTCGATTAAAAGCAACTGAAATGGTCAAAACACGTTTTCCTTTGCCACGCTCACATATTGATTCGAAAAATTATGAAATTTGAAACCTAGCAATAATTTGACATCACGGACCCAACAAAAGTGGTTTCGTCGAAATCCGAGGTCGTTTGCAAAATGTCTATTTTTAAGGGCCTGAATTTCATAGCGACTATTAAGAATTTTCAACTGGACATATCTTTTGATTCCCGCTATGAAATTTTGATCTTTCGGATTCGTTGGAAAGATATTCTCAACTAGATTCTATAATTTTTGGTTTCACTAAAATCCGGATTATTTTGCACCCGGTACATCCAATTGAAGTTTGAAATCGAATTATCGAACTACCGCGCCATTTTCAATTGCTTTTATAATTATAAATAAATATTATATTCTAACGACGACGTATATAATATATACGTCGAATTCCACTCAAAATAAATTTCACGTCGATATTATTTAAAATAATCCATTTTAAATATTCAAAATTCGCTAAAATTGCAAAAATAAAAATTTTAAACTGGCCCAGATTTTCCGGGTTATTACAATCTCCCCCACTTAAAACTTTTCGTCCCCGAAAAGGAACAAAGTCGAAAGTGGTTTGATTAATCTACTCTACGTTCGATTTGGCTTCCATTCTCCAACTTTTCAGTTTCTGAGAATTTTCAAATTCTTCAAAAATTTGGCTAACACCCTAAATTTTCGAAAAATTTCGCCATAACCTCCCCTGCACCGGGAGCCATGGGAAAATCCCGAAATTGCCATATAGGCCTTCTGGTCTCAAAAAGAAAAAGAAAAAGCCAAGCGGCTAGCCAATAGGCTCATAAAATCATCATCACCCAAACAAAACAGTAAATTATATAGTAAATATGTACCTATTTGTCGGGAAAACAAATTTTATTCTCTGCTCTAGCCTCCTTGCTATGACCTGTCCAATGTAAGTATATGTATATGCAAGCAAATGTGACCAATTTTCAATATAATTCAATATGTGATTCAATTTAGGCTAAATGGTTAAAAATTAGCAAACAAATAAACAAACAACACAAACATCAATCAATTAGTGGATTAAAGTTTCAAATTCATAATTTGATATATATAAAGAAAATCATGTTTTGATGCCAATTCATAACAATGTGTTCTAGCTATATTAGTTTTGGTTCTCACACCAGTCTAATGGAAATATATAGAAAATCACACCTTCGAAACTCGAATATAAATACTGATGATGTGGCCACACCATCAGAATTATCCCCGGGTGTCTAGAATGTGACTCTATATCTATCCAGTATATTAAAACTTCGACTATACGTTCATGACGCATATACGCGAAATCTATATATACTCGATTGTCCATATTCAAAATAAATAAATATTCAAATACGTATAAAACGATTTAAATTTTAAAACAAAATTGTTTTCATTTGAAAAATATACTCTTCACACTCGTTCTAGGATACTACTGATCCTATCTCTAACGAGTCATTCTAATTGGATATTACTAATCCAATATCTGATGAATTCTTTCGTATGGTTCTAATGTGTCTTGTTCTCTGAGCTTTGTAAACCAAAGCTCTGATACCAAACTGAGACGACCCGAACTTCCCCGTAAAGGAAAGCACGGATAGAATTGAGGACAAGACAAAATAGAACGCAAACAGAAGAACATTTCATTGTTATTACAACAATTCCATCAGATACAAGAATATACAGAGTATAAATGAATAAATTACATTCGATAAATATCAGAGATTACAACAAATTACATAGCAGCGGAAAAATATACAAAATACAACTGAAAGTGATATACGGATACAGAGCTTTCCGAGCACCGTTCCAGCTGTTAATCAGGACCCTGTGAATATGAATCTGCAAAACCAAAACTACTAGCTGCCCGTGTGGAAAATAGGGGCACCCAGAGTTTAGGTTAAAACAATAAACTCCAGGTCAGTCATGTGACTGGTGTGAGAACTAAAACAGTTATTAATATTGGTTTTAAAGTTAGGTAAATCAAGGGACCACGCCATATACACGGAACGGGTTTCCTCCCAAGAATACCAGTGCATAAAACAAACAGCGCAATGCTAAATAAAGAAAAATGAAGCTGTTTTAAGACCCAGGTCCCATCACACAATGCAACACACGCCGGAGGATAGGGTTTTTACCTTATAATAGCCAAATCATGCTTGATACGTTTAAAACACATTATTTGATACTATTATAGGTGTATAGTGTCAAAACAATTTTGATCATAAATATCAATCATAGGCGGCATGAATGACCCATACCACTATGTCGCCATACTAGGTTCTACAAATAAAACCACAACACACGTATTGGAAATTGGATTCCGTCATGAGCCGAGGCAAGGGGCAAGCTCCTCTCCGATTCGAGACACTCTAGCAAATGCCTCAGGACCCCACTATGATCCTTGGAATCGGCTGGGCCGGTCCTCTCTTACTTTTGAGGATTGGCAATTCCTGAACACACGTTTCCCGGTCCTTACAGACCTATATCCGAGGCGCCTCGTATCCAACAACCACACAGGTGAAAAGTATATAAATGTCAGGGCCGGTAGGTCACTAACACCACCCTAGCTAGAAAGAAACGTCGTGCTCTCCCAGCGGTCCGTCTCCCGTTTTTGACTCATACCGAGGTGTGAGGCTAGCGAATTCACGTTATACACAAAGCTACGCCACACAGGCCGTGCTTTGATCATCAACCACAAGACTTTGCTTTTCAACAGAAGCCTTGATCAATTGCCACTTACGCGTGCCACACTAGCAATTCACTCCATGCGACTGATGTCCATCAATATACAACCTCTGAGCCCGTACGTCTCAGAGAAGGGCGTTAAGCAAGAGAATAAATTCTCTGCCGCCAAACAGATGTATATTTAATAAAGATCAATCAACACAGAATAAAATCCAATGTCAGACACACAATCCATTTACAAGTTCGTTCTGGGTCTGAACGAAACCGGAGGCACTTTCCTCGCATATCCATCCATCTCCAGGTACGTCTGGACGATCACCAACTGATTCCCTCATCCTGGGTGTACAGCCCAATCAAGATCATCAGTAATCACCCAAACGATGTGAAGACTTCCGGTCTTCAACCACCGTCTTCATCTTCGACATCTCGTCGAATCTGTTATTCAGAATGGGTATAACCCGGCCTTTCTGAATAACCCACGTATATAATAAACAAATGTTACACAAACACAACAAACGCCTCATTCCAATTCAGAATATTCTTTTATTCACAAAAACACATTCTTAGGGAAATGTTCCCATTAATTTTATCCTAGATAAATTCTTCTAAATTTATCCTATAATCTTCCTTTGGATATCATTTCAAACTAGTCGGGATTAACGAGCCACACCGAAGTAATTATTTATTTTATTTCCCAATCCCAACCTATATATCCTATGGAGAAAACTGGTAATACTCCACATCTAACACCACGGTGTTATCGGTAAAATTAATTACCATTTCACGTTCAAATCTAATTAAAGATTTAACTATCGCTTTGGAGCAAAACTGGTGGTACTCCATTCTCGATCACCTTTCAGATTTGATAATTTAAATTATCAATTCACATTTTTAATCTAATTAAAGATTCATTAAAACTCCACTTAGTTTTAGTCTTTTCAAATAAATCAACATCATGCCTTTAACTGGGTTAAAGAACCAATGTCATCTAAAACACGATTCACGACAAACCAAATCATATTTGATATTAAATACAAGGCTCTGAATAGAAAATATATCGGATTATATTCAATATCAAATTCTGAAACCAACAAATATCGTATTGGAAATAACGATATATAATATATCTTTCAAATTCCCAAAACAATATCTGTATAGTCACGAAATCCAACATCGAAATATTCCGAAGATAATTTCGATTCAACTCCACTTTCACTTCACCTATTGGGAATATTGATTATTTTTAAAATCACTTTCAAATTCAATTTATTTATTTCAAAAATAAATTGTTTTTAATTCTAGTTCAAAACTAGTTCATTTCGATAAAAATCTATTTTTATCCTCTAATGTGGAATTTTCCAGCCCAATTCTTTCCAATTCACATATTATAATTTTACACAAATTATCGATATTTTTAATAATTTTATCAAGGCCCGTACAGTCGATTTCCATCAACGGCCATCGAACTGCACTTACAGCGACCTTTTCTGAAATTGATTTGGACATAATTCCAAATCCAACCGTTAGATTTCAAATTTCTAATATTCATCGGAAAGCTCTTTTCGATACGAACCCAACGGTTCCGGTTTTAGGAGAATCCGACGGTCGGATCTCCCGCAACGTCCGTTTGAAATAAATGGTCGAAATTCACGAACTGCCGCGGCGCGGCGCGTTCTATTCAGGCCATTATATATATATATAATATATATATATATATATATTTCGTCGATTTCCTTTTAAAACGAATTTTATAAATAGTTCTACATTCGTTTTCAAAACCATTTCAACTCTATATTCAATTTCAAATCGATTGGATTTCAATTCAACTCGAATTCATTTCAATTTTATTTAATTCGAATTCAAATTCGTTTCAATTCAATTCAATTTGAATTTACCTTCTATTTGATTCAATTCGAATTCGTTTCAAATTGATTTCAATTCAATTTCAGTTCGTTTTAAATTTCAATTTCAATTTAATTCAATTTGAATTCATTTCTATTTGATTCAATTCGAATTCGTTTCCTATTCAATTCGAATTTTAATCTAATTCAATTTGAATTTCATTTCAAAATATTTAATTTTGAAATCACTTTTCAATATTCATTATACAACGAATAAAATCGATATAAATATCGTTCGCGTCAAAATAACGCATCTCTAATCAACACGGCTTTATATTTTCAAAACTTCTTTATTCTACCCAACAAATGAATATTTATCCCATTCAACACATGAATCTATATTTCTTTCAACACACGACTAATCTCAACACATGAGTACTGTCAACACATCACTATTTTTGTTATGTAAAATATTTTATAAAACTATGGTATCTATCGTTTGATTTTAATTAGACTCCACCGTAAAGTAGATTCTAATCGTATATATGATAAAGATGTAATTTTTTTTATTATTTGAAATATTTCACTCAACACATGAATAGTTTCAACCCATAATCATCGTCAACACATGACTATTTTTATATTCAACACATGAATTTTCTTTTATAATATTCATTATTTTCCCGATTGGAATGAGGCCCAATCAATCACCATATAATGTTAATTATATGGATTCCATACAACACATGTATATAATAGCATTGAAAAATAATCAACCATCAACCAAAGTGCACTACACTGTATAAGCATCGAATATAGATATCTTACGCTTATAACAACCTGTCAATCAATCGATCGACATATTTAATCAATCAGGATGAGTGAACTTCCAAATTTCATCCCAACACCCATGTGGGGTTTCAAATCAACAAACACAAATTTATTTGTGCAGTTGGGCGATGTGTAAAATTTATCGACCCAATCAATATCAGTCAAATCAGTGGATATAAACAAATCGTCCGATTTGTTTATAAATATTTATTTATTCACTTTCACGTTAAAAATTATATTTTTAACGATAATATATTTTATTTTAACACATGAATTCCTATTCAGTACATTTACACTATAAAAATGATATTTTTATTTTTCTAACATATTTTAGAAAATTTCGGCGGCATAACGGCACGATACTAGAAACGGGACGAGGCCTAGCCTTATCCCCGGTCTAGTGAATGGCCCACGCCATTCACACATCAATCAAATCAATTTCAATTCACTAAACAATTCAATTCAAATCAAATAATCTAACCAACTACACAACCAAACAATTTAACAAACAAGCCATCCATGGTCTGTGGATGACGGGTGTCGGGTGCTACTAAGCACCGTCTACATCCTAGTATATATATATATAACTAGAAAAAAAAAGAATTTAGAGTGAGAAGTTCTCACCGATAGCTATCCAATACCACTACTCTCCGTTGATAGAAATCTTCATCGTTCCCGCATTTTTGCCATCTTCGTTGCCCGTATTCACTACATATATAATAATCACATTTTTACTTTGTTGTTCTATATATAAAAATCATATTTTTATAATCACTTCATATATTCAAAAATCGAATTTTTACTACGCTACTAAATAGATAAAAATTCTATTTTTACATCGCTACTATATAGATAAAAATTCTATTTTTACACCGCTACTATATAGATAAAAATTCTATTTTTACACCGCTACTATATAGATAAAAACTCTATTTTTACACCGCTACTATATAGATAAAAATTCTATTTTTACACCGCTACTATATAGATAAAAATTCTATTTTTACACTGCTACTATATAGATAAAAATTCTATTTTTACACCGCTACTATATAGATAAAAATTCTATTTTTACACCGCTACTATATAGATAAAAATTCTATTCTTATCACGCTATTTTCCATATAAAGATTTCGCCTTTTCTAAAACATAGACTTCGCCTTTTCAAATTTAAAGATTTCATCTTTTCTAAAACATAGACTTCGCCTTTTCTAAAACATAGACTTCGCCCTTTCAAATTTAAAGATTTCATCTTTATAAAAATCTCATTTTTATTTTTCTACACATATAAAGATGATATTTTTAATATTCCTATCATGTAAAAATTATATCTTTAATTCTCTACCTAACCAAAAATCATATTTTTACTTCTTCTATATAGTAAAGATTATATTTTTAATACTTTAAAAATATAAAAATCATATTTTTATTACTTTAAAAATATAAAAATCATATTTTTATATAAAATAAAAACCCTAAAATTAATTAGATTAACCAGTAAAATGATATTTACGAAAAGGAGGGACTTACAGCGTTCGACAGAGGCCAAGGTGCTCGGGGTGGCGTTGGGTGGCTCTGGGTTCTCGCGTGGAGGAGCATCAGATGGGGGGTTGCGAATTCGCGACGGCAGGGAGTGGTGCGGTGCGGGTCGCGGCTGCGCGAGTTGGAGGAGGGGAGGAGCAGGAGGCGACGAGGTTGGTGGCGTCGACTGTGGTGGCGGCGGCTGCTCTCACGAGGGGTGTGGCTGCTAGGGTACGGGTTTTAGGGTTTGGGTTGAAGGGGAGAGGGAGGAGAGCTGCGTCGACTGTAGGGGAGGGTGGTGGCGAATTGGGTGGCGACGGGGGTGGCGGAGACGAGGGGGCGACGGGGTTCGATTTGTTTTTTTTTTCCTTTTTGTTCTGCTGATACGAAATGAAAGAGGGGGGGTATATGCAAAAAGAAGGTTTTATATTTTATTTATTAATATTATTGTTTTTTTTTCACCACAAAAAGCAACTTATATTTTCGACCTCAAAACGAGGCCCACCGCCTGTCGTCCATAGCGTATTACCCCCATTCCGAACACAATGGGATATGTATCGTAGGCTGATTCGACTGTTTGAATCAGTTTCCGTTAAATTTACATTTAAATCAGTATATTGAATTTTAAACGTACATTTCAAATTACCGGGTACTAACTCTATAAATTGCAGAAAAATATTTTCTAGCTTCGTACTGACGATACGGTCCTAACAAAACTAGTTTCGTCGAATTCTGAGACCGTTGGAAAAATGGCCAATTTCCAGTCGATTAAAAGCAACTAAAATGGTCAAAACACGTTTTCCTTTGCCACGCTCACATATTTATTCGAAAAATTATGAAATTTGAAACCTAGCAATAATTTGACATCACGGACCCAACAAAAGTGGTTTCGTCTGTAATAACCCGCAAAATCTGGGCCAGTTTAAAATTTTTATTTTGGCAATTTTAGCGAATTTTGAATATTTAAAATAAATTATTTTAAATAATATCGACGTGAAATTTATTTTGAATAGAATTCGACGTGTATATTTATACACGTCGTCGTTAGAATATAAATATTTATATATAATTATAAAAAGGAATTGAAAATGGCGCGGTAGTTCGAAAATTCGATTTCTAATTTCAAATGAATATACAGAATTCAATATAAGTCGGAATTGAACGAAACAAGAAATATTTGAATCTGTATAACTATATCTTTGTAACGAAGTTAGCAAACTGAGATTTCATCTTAGGAATGATAAGATACGTCCAGTTTAAAATTAGAAATAGTCGCTGTGGAATTTATATATATTTTTATATATATAAGGCCCTTAAAAATAGCAATTTTGCAAACGACCTCGGATTTCGACGAAACCAGTTTTGTTGGGTCCGTGATGTTAAGTTATTGCTAGATTCCAAATTTCATAATTTTTCGAATCGATATGTGAGCGTGGCAAAGGAAAACGCGTTTGACCAGTTTCAGTTGATTTTAATCGACTAGAAATTGGCCATTTTTCTAACGGTCTCAGAATTCGACGAAACTAGTTTTGTTAGGACCGTATCGACAATACGAAGCTAGAAAATATTTTTCTGGAATTTTTCTAGTTAGTATGTGACCCCGGTAAATTGAAAAGTACGTTTAAAATTCAATATAGTGATTTAAATGTAAATTAAACGGAAACTGATTCAAATGGTCAAATCAGCTTGCGATACATATCCCATTGTGTTCGGAATGGGGGTTAAACGCTATGGACGACAGGCGGTAGGCCTCGTTTCGAGGTCGTATGTGAAAGTCAACTCTTTAGGATAAAATAAATAAATAAATTAATAATAAAAAAAAAAAATATCCCCCTCCTCCTTATCAGCCGAACCCCCCCTTACTTTTCAAAGCAGAAAAATTGTTTTCAAAATAAAAAAAAAAAAAAAAAAAAATCATCGCGGATCGAAATCCTGAAACCCCCCCATCGATGGCGACTTCGCCGTCGCCCTGCCCTCCGCCACCTCGCAGCCGACCTCCAGCCTCCACCCAGACCCCACCGCCTCCTTCTTCTTCTCTATCCTCTCGCTCCACCTCCTCTGACCTAAAACCGCCGCTCCGGGGGACTTCGAACAACGCGCCACTACTGGCGTTGGCGGGGCACGAGGGCGAAGGAGGTGATGACCTCCGATGGTGGTCCGATCAGCCTAGGGCGGCGCGGTTGACGGGGAAACCAAATCGAGTCCAAGACCCAACCGATGACCCCTCTGCCTTCCCTCCTCCCCTTCGCGTGATTAAGTAATTTCCTTTTTATTTTTATTTTGTTTTGTTCTGTTAAAAACTGTTTTTTTTAAGTTTTAAAACTGATTCTTTTTTTTAGAAGATTATAAACTGATTTTTAAAAGAATTTTTATAAACTGTTTTTTTTAAAGTATATATTTAAAGTATATAAAACTGTTTTTTTAAAGTATATAAAACTGTTTTTTTAAAGTATATAAAACTGAATTTTTAAAGTATATAAAACTGATTTTATCTTAAGGTTTAAAATAAGAAAAAGGTTTTAACTTGAAATAAGAAAAAGGTTTTAACTTTAATATAAGAAAAAGGTTTTAACTTGAAATAAGAAAAAGGTTTTAACTTTAATATAAGAAAAAGGTTTTAACTTGAAATAAGAAAAAGGTTTTAACTTTGAAATAAAAATTCGATTTTTATATATTTAACTTCGAACTAAAAATTCGATTTTTATATATTTAACTTCGAACTAAAAATTCGATTTTTATATATTTAACTTCGAACTAAAAATTCGATTTTTATATATTTAACTTCGAACTAAAAATTCGATTTTTATATATTTAACTTCGAACTAAAAATTCGATTTTTATATATTTAACTTCGAACTAAAAATTCGATTTTTATATATTTAACTTCGAACTAAAAATTCGATTTTTGTATATTGAATAGTGAAATAAAAATTCGATTTTTATATATTGAATAACGAAGTCAAAATTCGATTTTTACATATGTAGAGGATCCGGGCAACGAAGATGACGAAGATGCGATAGCGACGAAGATTTCTATCGATGAAGTGCCGTGGAGCTAGGATAACTATCTGTGAGAATTTCTCACCTTTCAATTTTATTTCTAGTTATATATATATACTAGGATGCAGACGGTGCTTAGTAGCACCCGACACAATTGTCCACAGACCATGGACTTGTTTGTTTGGTTGCATAGATTAGTTGAATTATTTGTTTGAATTGAATTGTTTGGTGAGGTGAAATTGATTTGATTGATGTGTGAATGGCGTGGGCCTTCACTAGACCGGGGATAAGGCTAGGCCTCGTCCCGTTTCTAGTATCGTGCCGTTATGCCGCCGAAATTTTCTAAAATGTGTTAGAAAAATAAAAATATCATTTTATTTAAAGAATGAACTTAATAGAAATTCATATGTTGGAATAAAATGTTTTGCCGTTAAAAATATAATTTTTAACGTGAATGTGAATAAATAAATATTCATTTACAAACCAGACGGTTTGTTTATGTACACATATTTGAAGGACATTGATTGGGTCGATAAATTTTACACATCGCCCAACAGCACAAATAAAATATGTGTTTGATTGTTTGAAACCCCACACGGGTGTTGGGATGAAATTAGAAGTTCACTCATCCCGATTGATTGAATATGTCGATCGATTGATTGACAGGCTGTTATAAGCGTTGAATATCTATATTTGATGCTTATACAGTGTAGTGCACTTTGGTTGATGGTTGATTATTTTTCCATGCTATTATATACATGTGTTGTATGAAAATCCATATAATTAACTTTATATGGTAATGGATTGGGCCTCATTCCAGATTTAAAATAGAATATTTGAAATAGAAATATTTGAAATAGAATATTTGAAATTAGAAATTTATGAAGCCGTGTTGATTAGATTGACGCCATTTTGACGTGATCGATATTTATATCGATTTTGAAAATGATTTCGAAATGAATTGAATTGAAAACGAATTCAAAATGAATTGAAAACGATTTCGAAATGAATTGAAAACGAATTCAAAATGAATTGAAAACGATTTCGGAATGAATTGAAAACGAATTCAAAATGAATTGAAAACGATTTCGAAATGAATTGAATTGAAAACGAATTCAAAATGAATTGAAAACGATTTCGAAATGAATTGAATTGAAAACGAATTCAAAATGAATTGAAAACGATTTCGAAATGAATTGAATTGAAAACGATTTCGAAATGAATTGAATTGAAAACGATTTCGAAATGAATTGAATTGAAAACGATTTCGAAATGAATTGAATTGAAAACGAATTCAAAATGAATTGAAAACGATTTCGAAATGAATTGAATTGAAAACGATTTCGAAATGAATTGAATTGAAAACGATTTCGAAATGAATCGAATTGAAAACGATTTCGAAATGAATTGAATTGAAAACGATTTTGAAATGAATTGAATTGAAAACGAATTGAAATGAATTCAAAATTGAATTGAAATTTGAATTGAGTAGAAATGAATTTTGAAACGAATTTATAAAGAAGAATTCAATTTTGATTTGAATTGAAAAGGAAGTTGAAATTGCTTTTGAAACGAATTTAAAACTATTTATATAATTCGTTTTAAATAGGAATCGACGAAATATATATTATATATATTATATATATAATATAATGGCCTGAATAGAACGCGCCGCGCCGCGGCAGTTCGCGAATTTCGACCATTTGTTTCAAACGGACATTACGGGAGATCCGACCGTCGGATTCTCCTAAAACCGGAACCGTTGGGTTCGTATCGAAAAGAGCTTTCTAAAGAATATTAGAAATTAGAAATCTAACGGTTGGATTTGGAATTATGTCCAAATCAAATTCGAAAAAGGTCGCTGTAAGTGCAGTTCGATGGCCATTGTTGGAAATCGACTGAACGGGCCTTGATAAAATTATTAAAAATAGTAATAATTTGTGTAAAATCATAAGAAATGATTTAGAAAGAATTGGGATGAAAAACTCCATATTTGAAAAGATAAAAATAGATTTTTATCGAAATAAACTAGTTTTGAACTAGAATTATAATTCTATTTATTTTTAAATAAATAAATTGAATTTGAAATGGTTTTGAAAATAACCAAAATTTCCAATGATTGCATTGGAGTGGAGTTGAATCGAAATTGTCTTCGGAATATTTCGATGTTGGAATTCGTGATATTACAGGTGTTGTTATGGAAATTTGAAAGATATATATTTGTATCGTTATTTCCAATACGACATTTGTTAGTCGTAGAATTCGATATTGAATATAAGCCGATATATTTTCTATTCAGAGCCTTGTATTGAATATCGAATGTGATTTGGGTTTGTCGTGAATGGTGTCTTCACTAACACTGTTCTTGAACCCAGTTGAGAAAAGATTAAATCTTTTTATTTAGATTTAATGAAGTGTACTAATTAAATGATATTTAATTGGAATTGAATTGGTATTGATTTTTGGGTTTATCGTGAACAGTGTTTTAAATAACACTTGTTCTTTAACCCGATAATTAATCGAACGTGATTTGGGTTTGTCGTGAATGGTGTCTTCATTAACACTGTTCTTGAACCCAGTTGAGAAAAGATTAAATCTTTTTATTTAGATTTAATGAAGTGTACTAATTAAATGATATTTAATTGGAATTGAATTGGTATTGATTTTTGGGTTTATCGTGAACAGTGTTTTAAATAACACTTGTTCTTTAACCCGATAATTAATCGAACGTGATTTGGGTTTGTCGTGAATGGTGTCTTCATTAACACTGTTCTTGAACCCAGTTGAGAAAAGATTAAATCTTTTTATTTAGATTTAATGAAGTGTACCAATTAAATGATATTTAATTGGAATTGAATTGGTATTGATTTTTGGGTTTATCGTGAACAGTGTTTTAAATAACACTTGTTCTTTAACCCGATAATTAATGGAATGTGATTTTGGGTTTATCGTGAATCGTGTTTTAAATGACACTGATTCTTTAACCCAGATAATGATTAAAACTAAGTGGAGTTTTAATAAATCTTTAATTAGATTGAAAAGATCGAGAATGGAGTATCACCAGTTTTGCTCCAGGCGATAGTTAAATCTTTAATTAGATTTGAACGTGAAATTTAGAAACTAACTGTCGGTTAGCCAAGCAGAATGGTTTTCTGGATATTGATCTGATGTTGGTTTCGGCCTTCGGGGTTAATATTTGGGGAATTATTCTCTTGATTAATTTACGGTTAGTGACTAATGAATTGGAATGAGGCGTATGTTGTGTTTGTGTAACACTTATTTAAAATATACGCGAGTTATTCGGAAAGACCGGGTTCATCCCATTCTGAATAACTGATACGACGATAAGTCGAAGATGAAGACGATGGTCGAAGACCGGAGGTTTTCACGTCGTTTGGGTGATAACTGATGATCTTGATTGGGCTGTACACCCAAGAAGATGGAAACAGTTAGTGATCGTCCAGACGTACTTGGAGATCGATGGATATGCGGGGTACTAGGTGCCTCCGGTTTCGTTCAGACCCAGAACGGACTTGTAAATGGACTGTGTGTCTGACATCGGATTTCATTCTGTGTGACTGATATCGGTTGCATAGGATGGCTTGCCTGTGTGGCATGCTAAGATGCAAATGATCAAGGCTTCTGTTGAAAAGCAAAGTCTTGTGGTTGATGATCAAAGCACGGCCTTTGTGGCGTAGCTTTGTGTAACGTTTACCTCGCGTGTTTCACACCAGGTATGAACCAAAAACGGGAGAAAGGACCTCAGGGAGGGCCTGCGTTTCCTCCTAGCTAGAAGTGGCGTCAGTGGTTTTACACGCCCTGACGAGTTTGACTTATGTGGTTGTTGCTGTTGCGAGGCGCCTCGGTTAGATCGGACGATCCGGGTCCGATGGAGTCATTCGTTGGCTCGCTTACGCCCCAAAGGGCGGCGAAACGCAGTGCTCAGGCATTTTAATCCACATCGGTGGACCGGCCCTGTCGCTCCTAGGATCACTCGAGCTCTGATCCTGAGACTCGGGCTAGGCAGTCTCGAATCGGTTGAGGACTATCTTTTGCCTCGGTTCATAGACGGAAATCCAATTTCCAAATACGTGACATTTGCGGTTTTAATTGTAATCCTATATATGGCGACATAGTGGGATGGGGCGCTTATGCCGCCTATGATTGATACTTATGATTTGAAGTTGTTTTATACACTTATAATAGTATCAAATGATTTGTTTTAAAACGTATCAAGCATCCTTTGGCTGTTATAAGGGAAAACCCTATCCTCGACTGCGTTGCATTGTGTGATGGGACCTGGGTCTTATAACAGCTTCATTTTTCTTTATTTAGCATTGCGCTGTTTGTTTTATGCACTGGTATTCTTGGGAGGAAACCCGTTCCGTGTTATACGGCGTGGTCCCTTGATTTACCTAATGATTTAAAATAAAGATTAATAACTGTTTTAGTTCTCACACCAGTCACATGACTGACCTGGAGTTTATTGTTTTAACCTAAACTCTGGGTGCCCTTATTTTGACACGGGCAGCTAGTAGTTTTGGTTTTGCAGATTTATATTCACAGGAACCTGGTTTACAGCTGGAACGATATCCGGAAAGCTTTGTATCCATATATCTCATTCTAGTTGTGTATTGTATTATTTTCCGCTGCGATGTTTTTAAATGTAATTTAAATCTCTGATATTTCTGTGTAATATTCGTTTATACTCTGTATATTCTTGTAATCTGATGCATTGTTGTTATATACAATGAAACGTTCTCCTGTATGTGTTCTGTTGTGGTTTGTTCTCGAACTATCCGACGCTTTCCTTTACGGGGAGGTTGCGGGTCTTTACACGTGGTATCAGAGCTTTGGTTTACAAAGCAGAGAACAAGACACATTAGAACCATACGAAAGAATTCATCAGATATTGGATTAGTAGTATCCAATGAGAATGACTCGTTAGAGATAGGATCAGTAGTATCCTAGAACGAGTGTGAAGAGTATATTTTTAAAATGAAAACAAATTTTGTTTTGAAAATTTAAAATCAATTATTCGTATCTGATTATCTATTTATATTGAATTTGGACAATCCAGTATATATAGATTTTGCGTATACGTCTGATCCGCGTGTATTCAAAGTTTTAATATACTAGATAGATATAGAATTACACTCTAGTCGCCCGGGGATGATGTTGATAATGACCATGGCATCATCAATAATTATGTTCGTGTTTCGAAGGTGTGATATCTATATATTTCCTATTGACTGGTGTGAGAACCAAAATTAGATAGGGCCTATTGTTGTGATTTGGCATCAAAAATCTGATTTTTGACTATGTATCAAAGTTATCAATTTGAAACTCTAATTCACTAATTGATTGATGTTTGTGTTGTTTGTTCATTTGTTTGATAATTTTGAACCATTTAGCCTAATTGAACCAAATATTGAACTGTATTGAAAATTGGTCGCATCTGTTTGCATATACATGTATATCATTGAACAGGTCATAGCAAGGAGGCTAGAGCAGAGAATAAAATTTGTTTGCCCGACAAATAGGTACATGTTTACTACATAATTTACTGTTTTGTTTGGGTGATGATGATTTTGTGAGCCTATTGGCTAGCCGCTTGGCTTTTTCTTTTTCTTTTTGAGATCTGAAGGACCGGGGAAGCTATTTGAAATTCCCCGATGCTCCCGGTGCAGGGGAGGTTATGGCGAAATTTTTCGAAAATTTAGGGAGTTAGCCAAATTTTTGAAATTTGGGAAATTCTCAGAAACTGAAAAGTTGGAGAATGGAAACTAGATCGAACGTAGAGTTGATTAATCAAACCACTTTCGACTTTGTTCCTTTTCGGGGACGAAAAGTTTTAAGTGGGGGAGATTGTAATAACCCGCAAAATCTGGGCCAGTTTAAAATTTTTATTTTGGCAATTTTAGCGAATTTTGAATATTTAAAATAAATTATTTTAAATAATATCGACGTGAAATTTATTTTGAATAGAATTCGACGTGTATATTTATACACGTCGTCGTTAGAATATAAATATTTATATATAATTATAAAAAGGAATTGAAAATGGCGCGGTAGTTCGAAAATTCGATTTCTAATTTCAAATGAATATACAGAATTCAATATAAGTCGGAATTGAACGAAACAAGAAATATTTGAATCTGTATAACTATATCTTTGTAACGAAGTTAGCAAACTGAGATTTCATCTTAGGAATGATAAGATACGTCCAGTTTAAAATTAGAAATAGTCGCTGTGGAATTTATATATATTTTTATATATATAAGGCCCTTAAAAATAGCAATTTTGCAAACGACCTCGGATTTCGACGAAACCAGTTTTGTTGGGTCCGTGATGTTAAGTTATTGCTAGATTCCAAATTTCATAATTTTTCGAATCGATATGTGAGCGTGGCAAAGGAAAACGCGTTTGACCAGTTTCAGTTGATTTTAATCGACTGGAAATTGGCCATTTTTCTAACGGTCTCAGAATTCAACGAAACTAGTTTTGTTAGGACCGTATCGACAATACGAAGCTAGAAAATATTTTTCTGGAATTTTTCTAGTTAGTATGTGACCCCGGTAAATTGAAAAGTACGTTTAAAATTCAATATAGTGATTTAAATGTAAATTAAACGGAAACTGATTCAAATGGTCAAATCAGCTTGCGATACATATCCCATTGTGTTCGGAATGGGGGTTAAACGCTATGGACGACAGGCGGTAGGCCTCGTTTCGAGGTCGTATGTGAAAGTCAACTCTTTAGGATAAAATAAATAAATTAATTAATAATAAAAAAAAATATCCCCCTCCTCCTTATCAGCCGACCCCCCCCCCCTTACTTTTCAAAGCAGAAAAATTGTTTTCAAAATAAAAAAAAAAAAAAGAAAATCATCGCGGATCGAAATCCCGAAACCCCTCCATCGATGGCGACTTCGCCGTCGCCCTGCCCTCCGCCACCTCGCAGCCGACCTCCAGCCTCCACCCAGACCCCACCGCCTCCTTCTTCTTCTCTATCCTCTCGCTCCACCTCCTCTGACCTAAAACCGCCGCTCCGGGGGACTTCGAACAACGCGCCACTACTGGCGTTGGCGGGGCACGAGGGCGAAGGAGGTGATGACCTCCGATGGTGGTCCGATCAGCCTAGGGCGGCGCGGTTGACGGGGAAACCAAATCGAGTCCAAGACCCAACCGACGACCCCTCTGCCTTCCCTCCTCCCCTTCGCGTGATTAGGTAATTTCCTTTTTATTTTTATTTTGTTTTGTTCTGTTAAAAACTGTTTTTTTTAAGTTTTAAAACTGATTCTTTTTTTTAGAAGATTATAAACTGATTTTTAAAAGAATTTTTATAAACTGTTTTTTTTAAAGTATATATTTAAAGTATATAAAACTGTTTTTTTAAAGTATATAAAACTGTTTTTTTAAAGTATATAAAACTGAATTTTTAAAGTATATAAAACTGATTTTATCTTAAGGTTTAAAATAAGAAAAAGGTTTTAACTTGAAATAAGAAAAAGGTTTTAACTTTAATATAAGAAAAAGGTTTTAACTTGAAATAAGAAAAAGGTTTTAACTTTAATATAAGAAAAAGGTTTTAACTTGAAATAAGAAAAAGGTTTTAACTTTGAAATAAAAATTCGATTTTTATATATTTAACTTCGAACTAAAAATTCGATTTTTATATATTTAACTTCGAACTAAAAATTCGATTTTTATATATTTAACTTCGAACTAAAAATTCGATTTTTATATATTTAACTTCGAACTAAAAATTCGATTTTTATATATTTAACTTCGAACTAAAAATTCGATTTTTATATATTTAACTTCGAACTAAAAATTCGATTTTTATATATTTAACTTCGAACTAAAAATTCGATTTTTGTATATTGAATAGTGAAATAAAAATTCGATTTTTATATATTGAATAACGAAGTCAAAATTCGATTTTTACATATGTAGAGGATCCGGGCAACGAAGATGACGAAGATGCGATAGCGACGAAGATTTCTATCGATGAAGTGCCGTGGAGCTAGGATAACTATCTGTGAGAATTTCTCACCTTTCAATTTTATTTCTAGTTATATATATATATACTAGGATGCAGACGGTGCTTAGTAGCACCCGACACAATTGTCCACAGACCATGGACTTGTTTGTTTGGTTGCATAGATTAGTTGAATTATTTGTTTGAATTGAATTGTTTGGTGAGGTGAAATTGATTTGATTGATGTGTGAATGGCGTGGGCCTTCACTAGACCGGGGATAAGGCTAGGCCTCGTCCCGTTTCTAGTATCGTGCCGTTATGCCGCCGAAATTTTCTAAAATGTGTTAGAAAAATAAAAATATCATTTTATTTAAAGAATGAACTTAATAGAAATTCATATGTTGGAATAAAATGTTTTGCCGTTAAAAATATAATTTTTAACGTGAATGTGAATAAATAAATATTCATTTACAAACCAGACGGTTTGTTTATGTACACATATTTGAAGGACATTGATTGGGTCGATAAATTTTACACATCGCCCAACAGCACAAATAAAATATGTGTTTGATTGTTTGAAACCCCACACGGGTGTTGGGATGAAATTAGAAGTTCACTCATCCCGATTGATTGAATATGTCGATCGATTGATTGACAGGCTGTTATAAGCGTTGAATATCTATATTTGATGCTTATACAGTGTAGTGCACTTTGGTTGATGGTTGATTATTTTTCCATGCTATTATATACATGTGTTGTATGAAAATCCATATAATTAACTTTATATGGTAATGGATTGGGCCTCATTCTAGATTTAAAATAGAATATTTGAAATAGAAATATTTGAAATAGAATATTTGAAATTAGAAATTTATGAAGCCGTGTTGATTAGATTGACGCCATTTTGACGTGATCGATATTTATATCGATTTTGAAAACGATTTCGAAATGAATTGAATTGAAAACAAATTCAAAATGAATTGAAAACGATTTCGAAATGAATTGAAAACGAATTCAAAATGAATTGAAAACGATTTCGGAATGAATTGAAAACGAATTCAAAATGAATTGAAAACGATTTCGAAATGAATTGAATTGAAAACGAATTCAAAATGAATTGAAAACGATTTCGAAATGAATTGAATTGAAAACGAATTCAAAATGAATTGAAAACGATTTCGAAATGAATTGAATTGAAAACGATTTCGAAATGAATTGAATTGAAAACGATTTCGAAATGAATTGAATTGAAAACGATTTCGAAATGAATTGAATTGAAAACGAATTCAAAATGAATTGAAAACGATTTCGAAATGAATTGAATTGAAAACGATTTCGAAATGAATTGAATTGAAAACGATTTCGAAATGAATCGAATTGAAAACGATTTCGAAATGAATTGAATTGAAAACGATTTTGAAATGAATTGAATTGAAAACGAATTGAAATGAATTCAAAATTGAATTGAAATTTGAATTGAGTAGAAATGAATTTTGAAACGAATTTATAAAGAAGAATTCAATTTTGATTTGAATTGAAAAGGAAGTTGAAATTGCTTTTGAAACGAATTTAAAACTATTTATATAATTCGTTTTAAATAGGAATCGACGAAATATATATTATATATATTATATATATAATATAATGGCCTGAATAGAACGCGCCGCGCCGCGGCAGTTCGCGAATTTCGACCATTTGTTTCAAACGGACATTACGGGAGATCCGACCGTCGGATTCTCCTAAAACCGGAACCGTTGGGTTCGTATCGAAAAGAGCTTTCTAAAGAATATTAGAAATTAGAAATCTAACGGTTGGATTTGGAATTATGTCCAAATCAAATTCGAAAAAGGTCGCTGTAAGTGCAGTTCGATGGCCATTGTTGGAAATCGACTGAACGGGCCTTGATAAAATTATTAAAAATAGTAATAATTTGTGTAAAATCATAAGAAATGATTTAGAAAGAATTGGGATGAAAAACTCCATATTTGAAAAGATAAAAATAGATTTTTATCGAAATAAACTAGTTTTGAACTAGAATTATAATTCTATTTATTTTTAAATAAATAAATTGAATTTGAAATGGTTTTGAAAATAACCAAAATTTCCAATGATTGCATTGGAGTGGAGTTGAATCGAAATTGTCTTCGGAATATTTCGATGTTGGAATTCGTGATATTACAGGTGTTGTTATGGAAATTTGAAAGATATATATTTGTATCGTTATTTCCAATACGACATTTGTTAGTCGTAGAATTCGATATTGAATATAAGCCGATATATTTTCTATTCAGAGCCTTGTATTGAATATCGAATGTGATTTGGGTTTGTCGTGAATGGTGTCTTCACTAACACTGTTCTTGAACCCAGTTGAGAAAAGATTAAATCTTTTTATTTAGATTTAATGAAGTGTACTAATTAAATGATATTTAATTGGAATTGAATTGGTATTGATTTTTGGGTTTATCGTGAACAGTGTTTTAAATAACACTTGTTCTTTAACCCGATAATTAATCGAACGTGATTTGGGTTTGTCGTGAATGGTGTCTTCATTAACACTGTTCTTGAACCCAGTTGAGAAAAGATTAAATCTTTTTATTTAGATTTAATGAAGTGTACTAATTAAATGATATTTAATTGGAATTGAATTGGTATTGATTTTTGGGTTTATCGTGAACAGTGTTTTAAATAACACTTGTTCTTTAACCCGATAATTAATCGAACGTGATTTGGGTTTGTCGTGAATGGTGTCTTCATTAACACTGTTCTTGAACCCAGTTGAGAAAAGATTAAATCTTTTTATTTAGATTTAATGAAGTGTACCAATTAAATGATATTTAATTGGAATTGAATTGGTATTGATTTTTGGGTTTATCGTGAACAGTGTTTTAAATAACACTTGTTCTTTAACCCGATAATTAATGGAATGTGATTTTGGGTTTATCGTGAATCGTGTTTTAAATGACACTGATTCTTTAACCCAGATAATGATTAAAACTAAGTGGAGTTTTAATAAATCTTTAATTAGATTGAAAAGATCGAGAATGGAGTATCACCAGTTTTGCTCCAGGCGATAGTTAAATCTTTAATTAGATTTGAACGTGAAATTTAGAAACTAACTGTCGGTTAGCCAAGCAGAATGGTTTTCTGGATATTGATCTGATGTTGGTTTCGGCCTTCGGGGTTAATATTTGGGGAATTATTCTCTTGATTAATTTACGGTTAGTGACTAATGAATTGGAATGAGGCGTATGTTGTGTTTGTGTAACACTTATTTAAAATATACGCGAGTTATTCGGAAAGACCGGGTTCATCCCATTCTGAATAACTGATACGACGATAAGTCGAAGATGAAGACGATGGTCGAAGACCGGAGGTTTTCACGTCGTTTGGGTGATAACTGATGATCTTGATTGGGCTGTACACCCAAGAAGATGGAAACAGTTAGTGATCGTCCAGACGTACTTGGAGATCGATGGATATGCGGGGTACTAGGTGCCTTCGGTTTCGTTCAGACCCAGAACGGACTTGTAAATGGACTGTGTGTCTGACATCGGATTTCATTCTGTGTGACTGATATCGGTTGCATAGGATGGCTTGCCTGTGTGGCATGCTAAGATGCAAATGATCAAGGCTTCTGTTGAAAAGCAAAGTCTTGTGGTTGATGATCAAAGCACGGCCTTTGTGGCGTAGCTTTGTGTAACGTTTACCTCGCGTGTTTCACACCAGGTATGAACCAAAAACGGGAGAAAGGACCTCAGGGAGGGCCTGCGTTTCCTCCTAGCTAGAAGTGGCGTCAGTGGTTTTACACGCCCTGACGAGTTTGACTTATGTGGTTGTTGCTGTTGCGAGGCGCCTCGGTTAGATCGGACGATCCGGGTCCGATGGAGTCATTCGTTGGCTCGCTTACGCCCCAAAGGGCGGCGAAACGCAGTGCTCAGGCATTTTAATCCACATCGGTGGACCGGCCCTGTCGCTCCTAGGATCACTCGAGCTCTGATCCTGAGACTCGGGCTAGGCAGTCTCGAATCGGTTGAGGACTATCTTTTGCCTCGGTTCATAGACGGAAATCCAATTTCCAAATACGTGACATTTGCGGTTTTAATTGTAATCCTATATATGGCGACATAGTGGGATGGGGCGCTTATGCCGCCTATGATTGATACTTATGATTTGAAGTTGTTTTATACACTTATAATAGTATCAAATGATTTGTTTTAAAACGTATCAAGCATCCTTTGGCTGTTATAAGGGAAAACCCTATCCTCGACTGCGTTGCATTGTGTGATGGGACCTGGGTCTTATAACAGCTTCATTTTTCTTTATTTAGCATTGCGCTGTTTGTTTTATGCACTGGTATTCTTGGGAGGAAACCCGTTCCGTGTTATACGGCGTGGTCCCTTGATTTACCTAATGATTTAAAATAAAGATTAATAACTGTTTTAGTTCTCACACCAGTCACATGACTGACCTGGAGTTTATTGTTTTAACCTAAACTCTGGGTGCCCTTATTTTGACACGGGCAGCTAGTAGTTTTGGTTTTGCAGATTTATATTCACAGGAACCTGGTTTACAGCTGGAACGATATCCGGAAAGCTTTGTATCCGTATATCTCATTCTAGTTGTGTATTGTATTATTTTCCGCTGCGATGTTTTTAAATGTAATTTAAATCTCTGATATTTCTGTGTAATATTCGTTTATACTCTGTATATTCTTGTAATCTGATGCATTGTTGTTATATACAATGAAACGTTCTCCTGTATGTGTTCTGTTGTGGTTTGTTCTCGAACTATCCGACGCTTTCCTTTACGGGGAGGTTGCGGGTCTTTACATCGTCGAAATCCGAGGTCGTTTGCAAAATGTCTATTTTTAAGGGCCTGAATTCCATAGCGACTATTCAGAATTTTCAACTGGACATATCTTTTGATTCCCGCTATGAAATTTTGATCTTTCGGATTCGTTGGAAAGATATTCTCAACTAGATTCTATAATTTTTGGTTTCACTAAAATCCGGATTATTTTGCACCCGGTACATCCAACTGAAGTTTGAAATCGAATTATCGAACTACCGCGCCATTTTCAATTCCTTTTATAATTATAAATAAATATTATATTCTAACGACGACGTATATAATATATACGTCGAATTCCATTCAAAATAAATTTCACGTCGATATTATTTAAAATAATCCATTTTAAATATTCAAAATTCGCTAAAATTGCAAAAATAAAAATTTTAAACTGGCCCAGATTTTCCGGGTTATTACACTGGGGATCGTCCTCTCCGATTCGAGACACTCTAGCAAATGCCTCAGGATCATACCTATGGGCAACCCTTGGATGCGGTAGGGCCAATCCCCGCCTAATGGTAGTGGATTAATTATGCCTGAAAACACGTTTCCTGGTTCCTTTGAACCTCCATATGACCATTAACGGTCTAAAATCCCGAGGCGCCTCAATCCATCATCCACATAAGTAAAATGCCATCCAGTTTAAGCACTGACACTACCCCTAGCTAGAAAGAAACGTGTGCACTCCCTATGGTCTATATCCCTTTTTGACTCATACCAGGGTGTGAGGCTCGCAAAGTCACGCTATACACAAAGCTTTGCCATGATAGGCTATACTTTGATCATCCCACAAGGCCCTGCTTTTCAACAAAAGCCTTGATCAATTGCATCTTGGTGTGCCACATTGACAATTCACGCCATGCGATCAACCACTATTAATATATACCGGGGTGTTAAGCAGAGAATAAATTCTCCACCACCAATCAGATATACATTAATAAAAATCAATTTAATTCACATGGAACGAAATCCAATGTCAGACACGCATCCATTTACAAGTCCGTTCTGGGTCTGAACAAAAACGGAGACACCTGAGAGGTCCTCGCATATCCGAAACAATCAACAATAGTCCGGACGGCTACCACTGAAGCCCCTTCAAGGTAGCTACTCCCATCATGGGTCTCAGTAACAAGTCATCCATTTGATGTGAAGATCGTCGGTCTTCATACACCGTCTTCATCTTCGACTCTTCATCGTCGTAGTAATTATTCGGAATGGATTAAACCCGGTCTTTCTGAATAACTCGCGTATTTTCATAAATAAAAAATCAATTACTATAAAAGCACATCCAACGTCTCATTCCAATTCAGAATATTCTTTTAAATAAAATATTCACATTATCTTATCAAAGATAAATTCTTTAACTTATCCTTAAATCCTTTCTTTAAAGATTTATCAAAACTCCAATTTGGGTTTAAATACCAAAAATCATTATTCAATGATTATTTAAATTTAAGAAATTAATATTATCTTTAACTGGGTCAAAGAACTAATGTCATTTAAAACATAGTTCACGGTAAACCCAAAATCATCTCCCATAAAATATGGAATCCTCATAGAAATCATATCAATATATAATCGTTATAAATTTCTGTATCCGACCAATAATATAAATGGAATAACGACAAAGCCTCTTAAATTCCATATATAGTATCGGTCTTCTTTTACAGAAGCTTATCTCAGTTATTATTAATTCGAATTCCATTCAACTCCCATTTAATATATTAAATTGGGAAACTTGGCTTTTGGAAAAATTCCCCTTTACATCTTAATAAAAGATTTATAAATTCCAAATCATATTTTTTCACTGTCAGCTGAGTTAAAGAACAAATGTCGCTCAAAAACATAGTTCACAATAAACCCAACTCACATTTCATCTTATTTCAATCACTAAATATAATTGAAACTTTTGATAATCTAAATTAAAAGATTATTCTTTTCATACGGGTTTAAGAACATTGTTATTTAAGACACTATTCACGACAAACCCAAATCCAATTTATTTAATTTAATTTTAATTAAATATTAACAAATTGGAAAACTTCATTAAATCTAAATTTAATGATTAATTCTAGTTAATAACTAGTCCATTTAAACAAAAATGTATTTTCTAAAATATATTCCTTTTTCTAAAATATTTTCTGAAATATCCTTTTTCTAGAATATTCTTTGTTGGAATGTGACCCAATCAACAACCATATATTGCATGTAATCAATAATCATGATAAATAATTATCAAGCATCCAAATAACAACCAAAGTGGATTCTACACTAGATATTCGGACTAGTGTAGATCAAATATCATCCCAACACCCGTGTGGGATTTCATCCAACAAGCAAATAATAAATTATTTGGGCACTTGGGCGATGTGTAAAAATTATCGACCCAATCACATAAACAAGTCGGATAACTTGTAAATGGAAGTGTAATATTCAGTTTGAATACACAAACATTATATTTAACACGACAGACATTTCAACATCACAGACATATACTCCAAGCCATCGCTAATATCATATTTATAACGTGTGATCTTTTTATTGTAACTAATCGACAATAAAAATATTAACTTTTATTTCTCTAATATTTTTATTGTAACTAATTGACAATAAAAATATCAACTTTTATCTCTTTTGTGTAATCCCCTTTCAATGACCAAAAATGTATATTTTGGTGTAACTCTTTTTAATGACCAAAAATGACTATTTTGGTTAAACTCTTTTTAATGTAAACAAAACTATATAATTTGATCTACTTCTTTTTAATGTACACAAAACTATACATTTTGATCTACTTCTTTTTAATGTACACAAAAACTCTACATTTTGATCTACTTC
The DNA here is from genome assembly GCA_030737875.1 of Allium sativum. Lineage (NCBI taxonomy): Eukaryota > Viridiplantae > Streptophyta > Magnoliopsida > Asparagales > Amaryllidaceae > Allium > Allium sativum. The sequence goes on from CM060912.1 coordinate 621,240,427, forward strand.
TTTTTAATGTACACAAAACTATACATTTTGATCTACTTCTTTTTAATGTGACAAAAATGTCCATTTCTAATTCCTTCTTTTTATTTTGCCAAAAATGAGCATTTCATATTCGTTCTTTTTATTTGACAAAAATGTCCTTTTCACATTCATTCTTTTTATTTGACAAAAATGTCCTTTTCACATTCATTCTTTTTATTTGACAAAAAGAATTTATTCTTTTATTTACAAAAAGAATGCAACTCTAAAGTCAACTCCTTTTTATTTCATATAAAATTACAATAAAAAGCAATTCTAAATTTTATCATTCATTCTGTTTAATGTATAAAAATATATATTTTTAACTCATTCCTTTTAATGTATAAAAATATACATTCTCAATTCATTCTTCTTAATGTATAAAAATATACATTTTCAATTCATTCTTCTTAATGTATAAAAATGTACATTTTCAATTCATTCTTCTTAATGTATAAAAATATACATTTTTAACTCATCCTTCTTAATGTATAAAAATATACATTTTCAATTCATTCTTCTTAATGTATAAAAATATACATTTTTAACTCATCCTTTTTAATATATGCAAATATACATTTTTAACTCATAACTTCTAATGCATGAAATTATACATTTTTATTTCATTCATCTTTAAATGTACAAAAATATCCTTTTTATTTCATTCATGTCAAAGTGACAAAAATGTCCTTTTAATTTCCTTTATTTCAAAGTGACAAAAATGTCCTTTTAATCTTAATTTACATTTTCTAATAGAAATGTACTTTTTATTCTAATATACATTTTCTAGAAAAATGTATATTTCACCCTACTTTTCATTTTCTAACAAAAATTATGTTTTAATTTAATTCATTTCGATGTAAACAAAATGACAATTTTGATCTAATTCGTTTCAATGTAAACAAAATGACAGTCTTGTCTAATTCATTTCAATGTAAACAAAATGACAGTCTTGTCTAATTCATTTCACTGTAAACAAAATGAGTATTTTTACTTTATTCTTTTCATATGATAAAATGAATGTTTTTATTTCATTCTTTACATTTGACAAAAATGATCCTTTCATATTCATTCTTTTTAAAATAACAAAATAAATGTTTTTGTTTTATTCTTATAAAATGGCCAAAAAGAATGTTTTATTTTCATTCTTATAAAATGCCCCAAAAGAAATATTTTATGTTCATTCTTATAAAATGAACAAAAAGGAAATGTCTCATGTTCATTCTTATAAAATGAGCAAAAAGAAATGTTTTAACAAAAATGCTATTTTTGCACTAATCATGTTTTAACAAAAATGAATATTTCTAATCCTAAAATTCTTATTGCAATCCATATGACCATAAAACAAAATTTCGAATTCTACACTTTTATTGTGTTCAATATGCCAGTAAAAATATATTCTTTTATTCAACTCTTTTTGTTGAACAAAAATGTTTACTTTTGTCTAATGCTTATCAAAGTGTCAAAGTGAATGTTTCAATTTATTTCTTCTAAATGTATAAAGATAAACATTTCTAATTCATTCTTTTTAATTCTTGTTTTATTTACATGAAAGAATGTAAATAAAAGATCAACTTCTATTCTACAAAAATGCATATATTTTTGTGTCTATTTTAAGGCGACAAAATGACAAATTTATTTTATAAATTTCAATGCGACAAATGACTAATTTCGTTGATAACTTCAATACAACGAAATGATAAATTGGTTTGTTAAATTCCAATATATAAACAAAGTGAAAAATTGTTTGTTAACTTATGATGTAGACAAAAACGATGATTTTGTTTATTTACTTTTAATGCAAACCAAAATGATGATTTTGTTTATTTACTTTTAATGCAAATCAAAATGACGATGAAATTTGTTCTTTTAATTACAAACAAAACCACGATCAAAATTTGTTCTTTCTAGTTATAACAAAACTAAAGATTTTATATTGACAAATCAACTTCACAAAATGGTATACTTTGATTCAACCATTTGGTTTCAACAATTTTATTTTCAACACAATAATCATCACACCAATAATTTCACATAACAACATCAATTAATTCAGATTTCACGACATACTTATGTGGAATTCACATAGCAAAGAATAATTAAATTTTAATAATAAAATATAGAAATCTCACAAACGTTAACCTTAACTGATTGACAGAACACACAAATCACGAATCGAACCATATGTGGCATTCAACAGAGTATTATAGCGTATGAGTAACACTACATTTATTATTAACAAATTTTAACTAATAAATAAAAGGATAGAATTTCTCACCAATTTATCGAATTATTGATTAGTGAAGGGAACACCGGCCGTCTTCGTCCTTCTCCTTGGACCATTCGAAATAAACCCAAAACGCACGCTCGGGTTACCCCCATCGCATGCCCCAAGACCACCGAGTCCACCATCAAACCCCGCCACTTCGAAGCCTTGCTCGCCGCCTTCCTTCCCCCACCATAGCATGAAACTCGAAGCTCCCTTGAGCCCTAGAAACGCCGGCTAACGACTGAGCTTGATTTCCATGCTGAATACTTCATGAAATTTAATCATCCCCGTAGGAATAAAGATCTTGCTTTGCCCTTGATTATTTTTCTTGATTTCATATTTTAATTTGTGGTAGACTAGGAGGAATTAACGAATTGTTTTTGTGTGTTTTCAGCCATTGAAAATGTAAAGGGCGGCGGCTACGTATTTTAGAATAGGGTTTTGTGTTTTGACCGTAAACTTATACTAACTAGTATATATATGAAAAAAAACTATAAGTTTCTTTCCCTTAAAGAAGTAATTAACTGAATACATAAATTCCATAAAATGGAGATAGAAACCTTTTATATTTTGCTTTAATTTGTATTGATTGATTCATACATGCTATTAATCAAAATTATTCATGGTATAAATTGATACCGTGTTAGCATGCAGGTAAGTGTAATAAGAAGGCATATCACATAAGTAAACGAAATAAATAAAGGACAACATGTATATTGATTTGATTGAAAACTTGAATGAAACTTAATTTATGGTATTATAAAGGTGCATCAAATACATCCATTTGTGTGAATATATAAACAGTGCTGAGATATGATTTTTTTTTTTTAATATATATATAGCAAATAGGTTCATTCTTCAATTGTGTGACGTAATAGTTAATAGTATGCAAGTATGGTTAATTGATAACTCTGTACATATGAATGAATTAGAATCAATTTATAGGCAATTTTGAAATATGACAAATGAGAAAACTACTAATAAATACAAAAGGTAAAACAGTCAAATCTTATAATATATATGTCACAGTATTAAATTCATTAGCCTCCATATATTATAATTATTCTCATTAGTTTCATTAATACACAATTAAAAGAAACATAATGTGACTGCTATTACGTAGCATACAGATAAATGTGGATTCTAAATCCACACGCTAAAAATCATGTGTTTCCTTAGTTCATGGTTTCAAATTTAAATCAATTAATTTTATTAGAATATTCTTAGATAGCAATATCTTAATTAAGTTAATACAATTAATGGCAATATCACAATTAATGTCAATACTAAATTTAAAATAGACATAATTTATTTCATACATACATTTAATAGGTTCAATGTTAAATCAAATTAATATATATATATAAAAATATAACGTATATATATATAAACTATCCATTCTAGTGTTACACTTAATTAGGAAAGATAAAACATGGACCACCAATTTAACATTTAACTAATTGATCATAAAGTTCAAATAAATCTTTAAGATAAAATTTTATTTATTAAAATGAACACAGAATCTTGGATCTATAAGTTAGACTCCAAATTAAACTTATAAAACCAATGGTCTAAAATTAATCATTGCGATATAACTTATACAGATTTAGTTTCAATTTAACAAAATGAAGAAAACAATATGTTACTTGAAACAAAAATTCAGGTGCAAAACTTCCTAATAAATTTTTAAACAGGTTCTAATTTTTCGGGTTGTTAAACTTAGCATGATTTGTCATAATGTGGTCTTATCGAGGTATGGATGTATGTTTGTTTGTGATTTCTTTGTTTTGGGCTTTACTGGGTTAGGCATTATTTTGGGAGTCGATTGGCTCCAAAGATACGGGGTGGTGGTAGACTGTGAGGGCTTTTTGGTGACAGTTAAAGCGAATGATGGGAGGAGGGTAGTGTTTGGTGGTCTACCTAATGATGGGTTAATGGCTAGATTTCTAAATTCCCTCGACATCCTACATGATGAGTTGTCAGATGTGCCCGTGGCTGGCGAGTATCCGGACGTCTTCGAGGAAGTGACCAGACTTCCACCACATTGAGAGATTGAGTTCCGTATTGATTTAGTGAAAGATGACATACCTATAGTGATGCCACTTCGTCGTATGGCGCCAAGGGAGCAGCGAGAGTTCGGGGTGAAAGTGAGCGATCTTTTGAAGAAGGGATTTATCAGAAGAAGCGTTTCTGAGTGGGGAGCACCAGTTGTGGTTGCTACTAAGGCAGATGGTTCCCTTCGATTGTGTGTGGACTACCGCGAGTTGAATAAGGTGACGAGGAAGAGTAAGTATCCTCTACCGCGGATAGATGATTTATTTGATTAGTTGAATGGCGCGAGAGTGTTCTCCAAGTTGGATCTCGCAACAGGTTTTCATCAGCTTAGAGTGGAAGCTGAGAGTATAGCTAAAACGGCCTTTCAGACGCCGTCTGGATTTTATGAGTGGTTGGTCATGCCATTCGGGTTGACCAATGCACCATCATATTTTGTGGATCTTATGAATAGAGTATTCAGAGATCAGTTGAATAAGTTTGTTCTTGTGTTCGTGGACGATATCTTTGTTTATTCGAGGACAGAGGAAGAACACAAGGAACACTTGAGGATAGTGATGGAGGTTTTAAGAAAACACCAATTGAAAGAAAGGTTTTCTAAGTGTCACTTCTGTAGGAGTGAAGTGAGATTCTTGGGCCATGTTGTTTCAGAGAATAGTATTGCCGTGAATCCTGTAAAGGTGGCTACGGTACAAGATTGGTCTACACCCAAGAATGCGACAGACATAAGAAGTTTCTTGGGATTAGCTAGATATTATCATAAGTTTATACAAGACTTCTCCAAGATAGCGGCATCGTTGACTCAGTTGACTAAGAAAAATCAAGCTTTCGTCTGGGACGGAAAGTGCAAGAATGCATTCAAGAGCCTAAAGGAAAAGTTAACATGTGCACCAGTGTTAGTCATTCCTAAAGGGAATGAAGAGATAACAGTATACACAGATGCCTGTGGTACCGGACTAGGTGCTGTATTGATGCAAGGAGGTAGGGTTGTAGCTTATGCTAGTCGGCAACTGAAACCGCATGAGAAAAGGTATCCTACTCATGATTTGGAATTGGCAGCGATTGTGTTCGCATTGAAGATGTGGAAACATTATGTCTTGGGGGAAAGATTTGAGTTGTTTACCGATCATAAATCGTTGAAGTATCTCTTCTCTCAGAAGGAATTGAATCTCCGACAAAAAAAATGGTTAGAATTCTTGGCTTCCTATGATTTTGACATCGCATATACACCGGGAAAGGAAAATGCAGTGGCTGATGCATTGAGTAGAATACATGCCAGTTTAGAGGCTATGTTTCTAGAATGGAAGCAATTGCAGTACATCGCTGGGTATGACTTTAGACCAAAGTGCGAATTTGATCCAGAAATGTTAGCAAATTTGATGATCAAACCCACTTTGATTGAGTGGACTGGTTCCAGTAAAAGGGATGATCCTAACCTATTGGAAATCATCTCCAAGTTAGAGATGGGTAGGGATGAGGAGATGAACAAGTATGGGCTTGATCGAGATGGATGGCTTAGAAAGAATGGAAGACTAGTTGTACCCAATGTCAATGGATTGGGAGATGAAGTGCTTAGAGAATGTCATCACTCGAAACTGACTATACACCCCGGTGGTAACAAGATGTATCGAGACATAAAGCAGACCTACTACTGGGAAGGGATGAAAAGAGACGTTGGGATGTTTGTACCCAAATGCATGAATTGTCAGCTAGTTAAAGCTGAGCAAAAGAAGCCTAGTGGTTTGTTGCAACAATTAGAAATTCCATAATGGAAATGGGAACAAGTCTTAATGGATTTCATTGATGGGTCACCAAGGACTAGATCGGGCCATGATAGCATTTTGATGATTGTGGACCGATTGACTAAGAGTGCAAGATTTATACCCATCAAGTCGAATAGAGCGGCAACTAAGTTAGCTGAACTATATGTAAAGTGGGTAGTGAGATTTCATGGAATACCCAAAGGAATTGTGAGTGACTGAGATCCATTGTTCACTAGTGGATTTTGGAAGAGCTTACAAGAGGCATTAGGATCAGAATTACATCTCAGTACCGCATATCATCCTCAAACCGACGGACAGACAAAGAGGGTGAATCGGGTGTTAGAAGATCTTTTGCGAGCTTGTGTATTGGATTTTGGTGGATCATGGGATGACCATCTACATCTAGTAGAGTTTGCCTATGATAATAGTTATCAATCCAGTATCGATATGACTCCATTTGAAGCTTTGTACGGAAGATCGTGCAACTCACCGTCATGTTGGTTAGAAACTGGTGAGAAGTTTGTGCTTGGACCAGATGTGATAAGAGAAACTTCAGCTAAGATTAAGGTTATCCAACAGCGATTGAAGGCTATCCAAGATATGCAGAAGAGTTATGCTGATAAGAGGAGAAGAGAATTAAAGTTCTCCATTGGTGACTTGGTGTTTGTCAAGATTTCTCCATTGAAGAGCGTGATACGATTTAGCAGGAGAGGCAAGTTGGCACCAAGATTTGTTGGACCATTCCCAGTTCTCGAGCAAATTGGGAATTTGGCATATAAAATTGAATTACCAGAGAAGATGGCAGAAGTTCACAATGTATTTCATGTATCCCAGTTAAGGAAGTTTGTGCACGACCCCGATATGACTATTTCACCTGATCAGTTGGATGATATCGAGATTGAACCTGAGCCGGTTGGGAACCACAAGCCTATGCGTATTGTTGGGAACGATACGGAGCAACTTCGGAGGAAGGCGGTGAAATTAGTCAAAGTTTAGTGGGGTGAGAATGAGAATGACTGTACTTGGGAGACAGAGGTGAGCATTAGGAAGATGTATCCAGAACTCTTCACCTGGTAAGATTTCTATTTCGATTTAGTCTTTCCGCATGCTAGGATAGGCTTGTTTTGTTTGTTTTGCATGTTTGATTGTTGTATGTGGTTGGTAGGCATGAGGGATCCTTTGTATGTTTTGGGTTAAGGAATTTCGGGGACGAAATTTTCTAAGGGAGAGGAAAATGTAACGACCCGCATTCTACGCACTGAAGGATCGTAGAATATTTATTTCTTTCATATGCGAAGTTGTTTGATCATGTAACTTTGGGAGACGACTATTGGGGTCATTTCCCATGTTCATGACTTTTACCGATTTTAAATGACCGTTTTGCCCCTAGCTGATCTTGTTTAGGCCATACTTTTGATTGGAAAGGAGTTTTGACCTAAAACACTTCCATTAGATCCAGATGATGGTTTACCTTTCCGTAGAGTGGCCACATTAGCCAAACGGACTCACCGTTTGGAAGATATGGATGAAATAAGTTTCAGGTGGTGAAAAATAGCTTAATTGGGCTTAATCGGGTGATTAACAGCTAGCCCCAAAGGGGAATTTTGGGGTCTGGAGTATTTAAGGGTTGTTAGGGTTTAAGAACACCCTTTTTCTCACTTTCACAGCCGCCACTTTCATTCTTGGAACCCTAGTAATGGCCTCCAACATCTAAAACACCCAAAATCACCTTCTAATCGCTAATTGAGCCAAATACACCTCAAATCAAGGAAGATCTTCACCAAATCAGTATTAGAACTGTTGTATTGCCTTGGTATTCGTGCCCAAACAGAGATAATTTCAGATTGGGTAATTTGTTTGTGGCTAAGGTGAGTGATTTGCATAGTTTCTCACTAATTATGGTTCATTAAGGGTAATTAGTGATAATTAGTGAATTTATACATGATTAAAATCTGGAAAAATATTTATAAATTTTGAAATATTATTTTAGACCTTTGTTAGAAGTTTGGGTTGATTTGGTTAAGTTTTACTAATCCTATCGTTAGTTTTGCTTAAACATGCTCAAGAGAAAATATGGGATTTTGGCTATGTTTGATCCATTTTAACCTATCAAATTATTGTTTTTGGTGATTGTGTTTGATTATACATGTTGCTATGACTGTATGGTGTGTTTTGTGATTGATTAGAAGAGTTAGAATGGTCGAAAACACCGTCGTGTGGTGTAAAACGGTCGCCAGAAAAGTCGCAGGAAAATTGTGCAGGGTTTCGGATCGGATCGGTTGAAAGGGCTCGGGTCGGATAGTGGACTGGGCAAGGGAGCACCAAACCGAACTGGAACTTAGCATAAGATAAAGCATGGCGAAAAGGAAGGCCATTGGGATCGTGTTGGAGTTGGGATCGGGCTGAAGCTTGGCGTGGGGATCAGATCGGATTGGAGCTAGAAAGTGGGATCGGATCGGAATGACAGGAGGACATGGGATCTGATCAGACTAACTAAAGGGCTAGAGGACCGAACCGTATCCAAGCAGAACCACCCGAACCGAACCGAGTTGGAGGATGGCACCCGAACCGAACCGAATGAAGGTGCTGAGCCAAACCACGATGGATAATCCGAACCGAACCGAACGAGAAATCTGAAGATGATGTATAGCCGAACCGAACCAGACTTAAGCTACTTCTACTCGACGACTCTTTTGAAGACCAACTCCAATTCAACCAAAACCTGAGATGCAAAGGAAGTCCAAATAGGAAGTAGAGCTCAGGATCCAAATGGGAACCAACGAGTTAACTTCATGAGCTGGACTTTGCTGCGGGACGTGTGCAAAGGGGTTACCGATGTCTATAACTTTGCATCACTATGGAGTGTGGGGTTTGTGGACGGATTCAGGGCCACAGTGGCCTAGGTAGGACTATTGGCTATGGACCAATGAGGTGAGGTCATTTGTAAGGATTTAGTCGTGACTCCATGGGGCAAGCTTGGTAGTAGCAATAGTTATACAAGTCGGACTCCATCACTACCTCGATGAGTCTAGTGATCAAAGTGGTGGATATCGTATGCTTTAGGCACTGAGTGAGAGATGTGAGGATGGTTGCTATACTTGATTGTTTGTTATAACTATGTCATGCACACCCCCACACCCGTATTCTTTACACCTTACGTTTAGTGGCACCTTAGAGTAATGAGCGGTATGTTATGCTAACTCTTTGGATGTAGGTCTAGGTTCAGGTATGGTTTAGTATACCTGTTATTGTTCTGTTTCTGATGCTTATCGCTCATACCAGACTTTTGTCTGACCCAGAGTTTTATATCTCTTCTTATTACTCTGGGTGCTCTTAGACGGGCGGACTAGAGACATGTTAGGTGGTATGCACAGGTAGCTGTACTGGAGACGAGCAGGAGGCTCCCACGTATGATATATATAGATATTCTCCCTGTGTCGCTGTTGGTCACTACTTTGGGCATTAGTAGTGTACCTTCCCTTTCTTTTGCTTTAGAGACAGTTTTAAAGTTGTAATAATGATGATGTGGAACATAAACTGCATTTGGATTTTCCGCTGCTATGATGTTTAGTTTTCAGCTTATGCACTGTCTCACCTGTCTTATGTCAAAGTTTGTTATTATTATATTTTATTCCATGCGCTGTGAGATATTCTATAGGTTCTTTGTTAGTTCACCAGTAAGTTCTCTTCTTTTTCCTTTTTTGGAAACCATCCCGCGCTGGTTGGACATCGGCACAGCGCACTTTCATGGGAAATGTCGGCTGGTGCGAGGCGGGCCGTCACACTGGTGAACTGACATGAGAAAACACACAAAGTTTTTATTGTCCAACTAATTTAAAGTTAAAAATCTTTTTGAAAGAAAAAGGTAATCGTAAGATCAATCCACATATAAACATGAGCTATTTTTACCTTACGATAACCCATAACATTGCTTGTATCAAAACTATTCTGATATTGTAATAGTGTTTATATGAAATAAATAACTATCTAGTAGAGCACTTGCATCTCATGCTCCACTCACTTAGTATATAATCAAAAACCGCGGGGCCATTATTGGAGAAGGGTTCCAACTATGGCAAGGTGTGGGACCATCTTCCGAACAATATACCTATGAAGATGAATACAATGGGGTTTAACAAGAACGTTGTGCAACCCGACTAAACATGACCGGCCACTCATTCTGATTGAGTGTGCCGAATATATCATTACCACGGCTGGGGGCCAGCCAACCAAACCGAAAGCATATAAAAAGGGAGAACCAAAGGCATTTGATTTCTCTAGATTAGGCAATGATATATTCTAATGGATGTAACCAACATAGCCATGTGGCATGGCCGATTTCTGTCATTTTCCCGGTTGATGAGGCTTGAGGTTATACTTACCCTTCGGAACAACACATAACCATTCACTTTGAATACCACATTGTCATATTAGCCAGAAATCACTAATTGATTTCCACAAAAATACTATGGTTTTAAGCTAAGGGAAGTTTGCCTTCTTCGCCGCCAACTATGGTGCGTTTTAAGAAATTAATATTCTCGGCCCATTTGGAAATACTCTGTCAAACATTCATCCATACAAGTCATACAAGGACAGGATGAACCGAAGGCACCCGCCTACCACATCCTAGGAATCACCCTATGGATTAGTATCGAGTAGTCCTTGCAAACCCGTAGATTTCAACCACGATAGAACCCCATTTTTATCTCTTGTTGTAAGTCAAAGATTATAAGTGGATCTTCCAATTTATGAAGATCTACCATCTTCAATTACTCCATCTTCAACCAACATCTGATATTTTCACGATTTCATATTTGTTGGTTCGAAATGGTTTTCGAGTATAAATTTGATTATAGTCTTTCCATCGTATAGGCTAGATTTGATAGTTGGTTATTTAACTATCAAATAAACTACCATTGATCCATAAAAAAGAAAATCAAATCACTAATTCAATACCCAGCATCACTTATCCTCTTTTATTAACTATATATTAATTTAAACTTTTAAATCTTACCATATTAGAAAATCATTTCACTTTTCTTATTTAATATAAATAAAATCAATTATGACTTTACATCAGTTGTCTTTTTATAAATAATATATTACAAATCATTCATGACAACTATTATTCGTTGTTTAAAATCGTATATAAAACACTTTTACAAAATCTTGTATTTATTAACCTCAGTAAAATAATTAGCAAAATATTTTTCATTCATCAAATTCTTTCATTCATTCATCAAATTCTTTCTACTTGCAAATATTTACAAAATCTTGTATTTATTAACCTCAGTAAAATTTTAGAAAGAATTAGCAAATCAATTCATGACAACTATTTTTCATTCATCAAATTCTTTCTACTTGCAAATATTTTGCTAATTACTGAGATTCTTTTACTTAGTGTGTTCTTTAATCAATTTTCCAACATTTAACACTTACTTGACAAATTCCTTTATTATAAGAAATCCATTTCACAACTCTTTTCTTGTATAACTCAGTTTATATATGCATTCACATTTAGAATTACTTTTGGCAAATTTTGACTTGTCTCAAATACTAAGTATTTATCCCAAATCCAGTTACACGCTAAATGCATATTCCACTTTCAATTCCATTTATTCGCTAATCTCATTCACGAAATATTGTTAAATCACATTTCTTCTATTTATAAACACGTTTCAAGAAAACGTTCATTAGTTACAAAAGTTCACTTTTCAACTCTTTAATCAATACTCATGTACTCAGGATCCCATTAACCCATTTCAACACTTGGAATTCTTATAAATTCCATTTACAACACTTTAATGTCCTTAACACAACCATTGTACTTAAATTCATTAGTACATCCGATTATATATGTAACATCCCGGGTTTTTTACTATTGAATAATTAATTAAAAATTAATTTGGTAATTTAAATGACTTGAATTTAAACAATTTTTATCATTTAATTAAAACAAATAGTGGAATAATATATATAATTCGAAATAATCGGAATAAGTAAAATTGGCAATATTGTGTGAATTGGATAATGTAAACATTAAATTCAATTTAAATTGAATTATAAAAACGAGTTTATTATTTAAATGAAGTTTGAACGTATTAATTGTAATATAATTTAAAATGAGCTCGTAATATCACGGTAGTTTGTAGTTTTTAGTTTTGAACTTTAAATGAATATACTGGATTCCTTATAAGTCGGATTTCTTTGAATCAAGAAACGTTCGAAACTATTAAACTATATTTTTCTAATGAATGTGATAAATCAAGATTTCGGCTTGTAGATTGTGAGCTAGGTCCAAATCAAATTTTCAGAAAGTTGTTATGCAATAGTTTATAAACCATAACGATTTATTTAATAAAATAAACGGATTTTAATATAAATTTAATATCGATTTAACGATAAAATTTTATAACGTTGAGTTTAAAATCCAAACTTATTATTTTGGCGCTATATGATATTCTACATGGATATATACGATAATATTAATTTATTATTACTATTATGTTGAATTGTTTTTGAATTTATTAATATTCTATTGGTTTTATTTAAGCCTTAAAAATAGTCATTTTGCAAATGATCTCTATTTTTAACGAAATGAATTTTATTAAATTCATAATGATTATTTATTGCTAAATTTCAAATTTTGTGCCAATTGGACTATTTTGTGACCATGCGAAATTTAATTGTGAATCGATAAATAATTTGACTTTAAATAACGCAATATGAGCAAACGAACTTGGCTTTTGATGAAACCAATTTCATTGGATCCATAATGTCAAACTATAGTTTAGTGTCCATTTTTATCGCAGATGGGGTTCGTATGTGATTAGATGAATTTTTAAACGACGAATGGATATAACGATTGAATATAAAATAATAAAATAAAATATGAAGCTTACATTGTACGATATCCTACCTCTATAAATATAAATATATCTACCTAACCCTAAACCCACATTCTTCATGATCAACAAACAAAGAACGCCACTACCAAAGTTTAAATGTGAGCTGTAAAAATCACAGAAAACCAGAAAAATCCTTAAATCATAAAACAAATAGATTTGGATTCCTCTAGCATTTCTTTTTGATTCTATCCCGGTTTTAAAGGGTGCAACATCCATTTTAACTGCTGTGTTTTTGTATGTGTGACCTAGGTTTAGAGTTTAGGGGAATTCGAAGCACGAATTAGTGATTTGAAGCACGTATTTGAGTTTAGCATGGTATTTAGCACCTTGTGTAGATGTTTCATGGATTTCAATGATGAAATGGTTCGTGCGTTCCTGTAGGGAAGTGAAGGTAGCTGAACGACACATCCTTATGCATGCGTGCAATTTGTGTGTTTGTGGCATAGGGTAGTAGAGATTGTGAAGATGGAAATTTTGGACATTTTTGTTTGAATTTTTATGAAATGATGGTAGAGATGTGGCGATGAAAAGTAGCGGTTATCGATGGTTTGAAGCAGCGGGTTTTGTCTTATTCGATGGAGAAGAATGGATTAGTGTAGGATGATTAGGTGGTAAGGAATTCATTAAGATTAGTTTAATTAAGTAATTATTTAAGTAATGCCATTTTTATGTATTCAAAGGCATAAAATAAATAACACTTCAGTATGTTATCAGAATCTGACGAGACAAGATCCGTTGTGATCGAATGGACGCAGGTTATGCAATGTAACCAGTTGGAGCAATTTAGAGCTCATTACAGTTTTTGAAAAAATAAAACGACTGATTGTATCTATTGACTGTTTACTGTTATTAACGATTAACGACCAAAGTGAGTAAACTCGCTAACTCTGTCCAGTTTTATAATGTTATAACCATATTTTAGAATTGATAAATGATGATTAAATGACGTGTGATGGCTATTTGGATGAACTGCTGATAAATTGGTTGTAATTATAGATATAGTTATATATATAAATCATTGGTTAAATATTGATTTTATTTATCATGATATCTCATATTGAAATAAAATTGATGTTAGTTACGTTGATTACCATCTGTGAATGCAGGGAAACTGGTTGGAGGGATCCAACTGGGTTCCTCAAGATTATAACTCTTTGTTTTCATATATTGTGATATATGATGCATTAAATGTTCTATGATAAATTTTGTTGTGTTGGATGTTTGAATAGCATTGGCCCTATAATAATTAGTATTTAAAACCGTAAAAGTATATTTGAATAAAATGGAAAAGAATTTGGGTACTAAAAGGAAAACCTATTTTTAAAGTAGAATTTGGGTTTCGAATAGGCGATGAATAAGATCTTGTTTTTAATAATAAAACAAGTAGTTTAATTAATAAATGATGTTTATAAATGAAGTGGAATGATTTTCATGGGATAATTTGGAAATGTAAATTAAAGAATGAATTAAAAGGGAAATTATAAATCATTTCAAAAGGAAATGATGAAATTTATTTCGATGTTTGAAATGTGAATGGAATTGAAATAAATCCATAAGGATTTATAATTAGAATCCGACTATGTCAAATGTTTTAAAAATAATTGATTTAAAAATTTATTATAGAACTTGACAAAGAAATTTATATTTGATTCGAAATCAATAAATTATATTTGGATATGAAGACAATATAGAATTATGAACTTATTAGATAAGATCAACTAGAAAGTTGATGTGTAAACGAGATTTCATAATAAAGTAAAATATGAACGAGAAGTTATAAAATGACTCGATAGATAGAAATTTTAACCTAAAATGGTATTTACCAATAAAATCAAGATCGATTTGATAAAAGAAGTCCTAAATTTTATAATGGTATAACATTCATGTTTTAAAGTGGATAATGGTTTAAAAGCAAACGTTTTGCAGATTAGAGTAATTATAAGGGAAATTGGTAATGGTTTGATAGTAAAAACTTCATAGTTGAATTTAGGATGAAAATGGAAATTGAGTTGACCTGAAAAGGTAAATTTTTTCTGAAGTTGGAACGTTAAACGAATAGAGATTATTCAATAGAGATTATTCGAAAGAGAGTTATACGTTGGAATTTGACTATCTCAAATTTAGGAAAGTATTATTTACTTTCTGTTTTTATTACAGATTTATTAATTGTTTGTTTATTTATCATTTATTATTTATCCAAATTAATGACTAAAATTTATATTTCGAAGTTATATATTTCGGAAGCGGGGATTATAACACTACCATTATAATTAATGTTTTTCGAAAAAGAAATGGATTTTTAAACTGAATCCGAGAATTTCGTAAGTAGATTTGTTAAAGATTGAAGTTGTGAGCTTTGTCCACTTTGAAGTTAAGAATATTGTTCAGTTAAGGTCTTCGAGGTAATAATGCCCCTAACTTTATTGAATTCATTGTTGACAAAGGATTGGTTAAGGTTTGATGGCAAAGACTAGATAGAGATATGGTTAGTTAACGAGTGATTAATGGGTTGAGTTGTCATAACAATGTTTTATGCAACATTTTTTTAAATCCATATAGGTAGATTTTGGAAACGTTTTCCAAATATAATCAGAGAGGTTTTCTTAGCATAGAAAACAAGATGAGTTGGTTGATAAGAATATCAAAATATGAATGTATGGTTCCGATGTTAACAACATATATTTTCTAAATATAGAAATAATAATTTGTGAATATATGGAAATGTTTTCCGATGGTGATAAGAGATATATTCTGAAATATCAAAAATAAATAGTTTTTGATATATGGAAATGGTTTTCCAAGAATCATGAGAGGCCTAATCGGTTTTGAAAAATATCCGGGGATAGATAGGGGAAACAGGAAATAAGAAGTTGGGTAATGAATAAATTAATAAGAAATTAATTTAAAGGGGCTAAGTATTGCTTGGTGCTTGATCGGTAGAATTTGCATTTGGAAATAGGATTGTTGGTTGAATACATGTTTTCTTTGATAGTTAAATAACCAGCTATCAAAGTTTATGGCCCATTTTATATTTTCGTTGTCAATACGGAGAGACTGATATCAGGTTTATTATCTGAAAACCACTCTGTATGGGCGTAAGTGTTGTGAATCAAATATGTTGAAAAAATGGAGTAAAGTGCAAGGGCTGTTTCGTTAATCCTAGGTAGAAATTGCTTAAGGTAGATTGATCGGATAGTGGCTTCTTTTTGGCCAGTCCCAGGATGTAATAACCCGAAAATCTGAGCCAATTTAAAATTTTTATTTTGGCAATTTTGATGAATTTTGATTATTTAAAATGAATTATTTTAAATAATAATGACAGGAAATTTATTTTGAATAGAATTAGAATGTATATATTTATATAGATTGTCATTAGAATATAAATATTTTATTTTAATTATAAAGGAATTGAAAATGGCGCGGTAGTTTGAAAATTCGATTTCAAATTTCAAATGAATGTACATGATTCAAAATAAACCGGATTTTAGTGAAACCAAAAATATTAGAATCTAATTGAGAATACCTTTCCATCGAATCTGAAAAATCAAAATTTCATAGCGGGGATAAAAAGTTATGTCCACTTGAAAATTCAGAATAGTCGCTATGGAATTTTGGCCCTTAAAAATGGAAATTTTGCAAACGACCTCGGTTTTCGACGAAACCACTTTTGTTGGATCCGTGATGTCAAATTATTGCTAGATTCCAATTTTCATAATTTTTCGAATCAATATGTGAGTGTGGCAAAGGAAAACACGTTTGACCAGTTTCAGTTCTATAAAATGGCCATTTTTCAAACGGTCTTGGAATTTGATGAAATTAGTTTTGTTAGGACCGTATCGTCAATACGAAGCTAGAAAATATTTTTTGGGAATTTTTAGAGTCCGTATGTGGCCCCGGTAAATTGAAATGTGCGTTCAAATTCAATATATAGAGTTATATTTTGATTTTGATGAAAACTGATCGACACGATCGAATCAGCTTACGATACATATCCCATTGTGTTCATAATGGAGGTAATTAGCTAGGGACGACAGTCGTTGGGTCTCGTTCGGGGTTCAAACTCAAAGTCAACTTTTATAGAGAAAAGAAATAAAAATAATAATATTAAATTATATATAACCTTCAAAACGTTATTCCCTCATTCATTTTCCCCCAAATCAGTAAAAAAAACCCGACTCCTCAAATTGACCTCCACCTCATTGCGTTGCCTTGCATCCCTTCCTCGCGCCTTCGCTAGTGCCACACCTCGTCGCCCCCCACTCCCTCGCACACCCCCTCCCCCCCTCGGTCTTCCCCCTCTTTCCTTCCTCTTTCCGACATGAAACCTCCCCAAAACCTTTTCTCCAGTCGCGATGGACCACGACCCCCTCCTGCTCACCCTCCGACCACCAGAGCGACGCCCCTCAGCACCCCTTCCATCTCAGCCACCTGTGCCTTCCCCCCCTTCATTGCAGCTGACGATCGAAGAAATCCCTCCCCCTTCGCTGAAGAAAAACGGTGAGCATTTACTTTGTTTGATTTTGTTCAAGTAAATAGTTTTAAAAATATAGAGTTTCGATTTTTATTATGATGTATAAAATATAAAGATTCGATTTTTAGAAATAAAAAGGTTAGATTTTTATTATAGAAAAGATGAGATTTTTATTAATGAAAGCTATTATTTTTAACATAGGAAAGATTAGATTTTTATCATTAAAAAGATTCGATTTTTAATCGTGAAAATGTGGGATTTTTAATCGTATGACGTAGCGAACAAAAATATAATTTTTCCATGTATGTAGCAAAGTAAAAAATATAATTTTTATATAGTAGAGACAATAAAATATGATTTTTATATGATAGGAAGATTAAAAATATGATTTTTATATTATAGAAGTATTAAAAATTTGATCTTTATTATGTAGAAGGAGGAAAAATGTGATTTTTATACGAGTGGCGATATAAAAATATAATCTTTATTATATGAGCAACGTTATAAAAATAGAATTTTTATCTATATAGTAGCGGTATAAAAATAGAAATTTTATCCATATAGCGTAGTTATAAAAATATGATTTTTATGTAATAGAGAATATAAAAATGTGAATTTTATATATGTAGTGGCTACAGACAATGAAAGTGACAAAAGGCGAGAATGGCGAAGATTTCTACATATGAAGAGTCGCGGTGTATTGGTTTAGCTAGTCGGTGAGAACTCCTCACTTTTATTTTGATTTCTAGTTGAAATATATACTAGGATGCAGATGGTGCTTAGTAGCACCCGACACCCATTGTCCACAGACCATGGATGACTTGTTTGTTTGATTGCTGTGTTGTGAAATTTGATTGTGTATGTGGTATGAAATAAAATATTTTATAGTGGAGAATATTTTATAGTTAAAAATATAATTTTTAATGTGTATATAAAATAAATATTTATAAACAAATCGGACGATTTGTTTATATACACTGATTTGACTGATATTGATTAGGATGATAAATTTTACACATTGCCCAACCGCTCAAATAAAATATTTGTTTGTTAATTTGAAACCCCACACGGGTATTGGGAGGATATTTGACTTACACTAATCCCAATAGTTTAGTTGTATGTCAATCGATAGGTTGACAGACTGTGTAAGCGTTAATTATTTATATTTAATGCTTATGCAGTTGTGTGGTGCACTTTGGATGATGGTTGTTTATTTATCGTTGCTATTATATACATGTATTGTATGGAACCCATATAATTAACATTATATGGTAATTGATTGGGCCTCATTCCGATTGAGAAAATAAAGAATATTATAAAATATATATTCATGTGTTTAATAGAATAAAGAATATTCATGTGTTGAATAAAACATATATTCATGTGTTGAATAGAATAAATATTCATGTGTTGAATAAAAGCCGTGTTAATTAGATTGACGTCATTTTATCGTGAACGATATTTATAACGATTTTATTCATTTTTATAATGAATATAGAAAACGAAGTGATTTCAAAATATAACGTTTTGAAAATATTATCATTTGTATATCGATGATGTGGAATATTCAATTTTGATTAGAAATTGAATATGAAGTTGAAATCATTTTGAAAACGAATTTAAAACGATTTATAAAATACGTTTTAAAAGGAAATCAATGAAATATATATAATATACATGTTATATATATAATGGCCTGAATAGAACGCGTCGCGCTGCGGCAGTTCGCGAATTTCGACCATTGACTTCGAATTGACGTTGCGGGAGATCCGACCGTCGGATTCTCCTAAAACCGAAATCGTTGGGTTCGTATCGAAAACATTTTTCTAATGAATATTAGAGATTTGAAATCTAACGGTTGAATTTGGAATTATGTCCAAATCAAATTTGGAAAAGGTCGATGTAAGTGCAGTTCGATGGCCGTTGATGGAAATCGACTGTACGGGCCTTGATAAAATTATTAAAAATAGTAATAATTTGTGTAAAATCATAAGAAATGATTTGTGAAGAATTGGGATGAAAAACTCCATATTTGAAAAGATAAAAATAGATTTTTATCGAAATGAACTAGTTTTGAACTAGAATAATAATTTATTTATTTTTAAATAAATAAATAAATTGGATTTGAAATGGTTTTAAAAGTAACCAGAATTTCCAATAATTGAACTGGAATGGATTTGAATAGAAATTGTCTTTGGAATATTTCGATGTTGGATTTCGTGATTTTACAGATATTATTATGGAAATTTGAAAGATATATTTATATCGTTATTTCCAATACGATATTTGTTGGTCGTAGAATTTGGTATTGAATATAAGCCGATATATTTTCTATTCAGAGCCTTGTATTTAATATCAAATGTGATTTGGGTTTGTCGTGAATGGTGTCTTCATTAACACTGTTCTAAAACCCAGTTGAGAAAAAGATTAAATCTTTTTATTTAGATTTAATGAAGTGTACCAATTAAATGGTATTTAATTGGAATTAAATTGGAATTGTTTTTTTGGTTTTATTGTGAACGTTGTTTTAAATAACACTTGTTCTTTAACCCGATAATTAATGGAATGTGATTTTGGGTTTATCGTGAACCGTGTTTTAAATGACATTGATTCTTTAACCCAGTTAAAGACGGGATATTGATTTTTGGGAAGATTAAAACTAAGTGGAGTTTTAATGAATCTTTAATTAGATTGAAATGATCGAGAATGGAGTATCACCAGTTTTGCTCCAGGCGATAGTTAAATCTTTAATTAGATTTGAACGTGAAATGGTAATTAAATTTACTGATAACACCGTGGTGTTAGATATGAAGTATGACCAGTTTTACTTCATGGGATGAATAGGTTGGGATTGGGAAATAAAATAAATGATTACTTCGGTGTAGTTCGCTAATCCCGACTAGTTTGAATTGATATTCAAAGAAGATTAAAGAATAAATTTAAAGAATTTATCTTTGATAAAATTAATGGGAACCTTTCCCAAAGTATAAGAATATTTGAATAAAAGAATATTCCGAATTGGAATGAGGCGTATGTTGTGTTTGTGTAACACTTGTTTATTATATACGCGAGTTATTCAGAAAAACCGGGTTTATCCCATTCTGAATAACTGATTCGACGTGGTGTCGAGGATGAAGACGGTGGTCGAAGACCGGAGGTCTTCACATCGTTTGGGTGATTACTGATGATCTTGATTGGGCTGTACACCCAAGAGGAGGGAATCAGTTGGTGATCGTCCAGACGTACTTGGAGATCAATGGATATGCGAGGTACAAGGTGCCTCCGGTTTCGTTCAGACCCAGAACGAACTTGTAAATGGACTATGTGTCTGACATTGGATTTTATTCTGTGTGATTGATTTCTATTAAATATATATCTGGTTGGCGGCGGAGAATTTATTCTCTTGCTTAACGCCCTTCTCTGAGACGTACGAGCTCAGGGGTTATATATTGATGGATACCAATCGCATGGAGTGAATTGCCTATGTGGCATGCCTAAGTGCCAATTGATCAAGGCTTCTGTTGAAAAGCAAAGTCTTGTGGTTGATGATCAAAGCACCGCCTGTGTGGCATAGCTTTGTGTAACGTTGATTCGTGAGCCTTACACCCCGGTTGTGAACCAGAAACGGGAGAGGACATCAGGGAGGGCATGCGTTTCTTTCTAGCTAGGGTGGTGTCAGTGAACTACCAGCCCTGGCATTTACATTATTTTCACCTGTATGGTTGTTGCTGTTGTAAGGCGCCTCGGATATATCGGTGACTGTGTGGAGCTGACGGAGTCATTTGGCTCATTTACGCCCCCAAAGGGTGGGAAAACGCAGTGTTCAGGCATTTTAATCCACATCGGTGGACCGGCCTTGATGATCCAAGGTGCAGTTTCGACTGATCCTGAGACATGGTAGGCTAGATTGTCTCGAAACGGTGAGGACGATCCCTGACCTCGGTTCACAGACGGAAATCCAATTTCCAAATACGCGACCTTGCGGTTTTGATTGTAGAGCCTAGTATGGCGACATGATATATGGTACCGATGCCATCTATGATTGATATTTATGATTGAAATTGTTTTGACACTATACACTTATAATAGTATCAAATGATTTGTTTTTAACATACCAAGCATGTTTGGCTATTATAAGGGAAAACCCCATCCTCTGGCTTGTGTTGCATTGTGTGATGGG
Source organism: Allium sativum (assembly GCA_030737875.1). Taxonomy (NCBI): domain Eukaryota; kingdom Viridiplantae; phylum Streptophyta; class Magnoliopsida; order Asparagales; family Amaryllidaceae; genus Allium; species Allium sativum. Next base: position 621,262,085 of record CM060912.1, read on the forward strand.
ACCTGGGTCTTATAATAGCTTCATTTTTTCCAAAAAGCATTGCGCTGTTTTGTTATATGCACTGGTATTCTTGGGAGGAAACCCATTCCGTGGTATACGGCGTGGTCCCTTGATATATCTGATTTAAAGTAAAGCTTTAAATAATTGTTTTAGTTCTCACACCAGTCCCATGACTGACCTGGAGTTTATTGTTTTAACCTAAACTCTGGGTGCCCTATTTTGACACGGGCAGCTAGTAGTTTTGGTTTTTCAGATTTATATTCACAGGATCCTGATTTACAGCTGGAACGATACTCGGAAAGCTCTGTATCCGTGTATTACTTCTAGTTATGTATTGTTTTATTTTCCGCTGCTATATAATGTATTGTAGTCTCTGATATTTTATAATGTATATTACTTGTTAATACTCTGTATATTCTTGTATTCTGATGAATTGTTGTAATAAATAATGAAATGTTCTTTTGTTTGCGTTTTGATTCGTCTTGTCCTCAAAGTAATTTGTTCCTTCTCTTCTCTTCGGAGACCGGGGAAGTTCGGGTCGCTTCACAGGACAACTTGTATGGACAAATGTATAATAGAGTATACCTAATAGATCATCTACATTGCTCTCTTCAAACGTATTTATGTTGGTAGCGGATGAATTCGTTTCTCTTAGCTTTATATCCATGATATTTTTGGGAAACCAATTTGTGATTTAGTGGGTTTAACGACGTGACATTCAAAGTGAATGTGGTGTTAAAAAGGCATGTATAACCTCAAGCCTCACAACCAGGAAATGACAATAATTGGGAGGGCATCATGGCTAAGTAGGCTGCTCCCATTAGGGTGTATTATCACTTGATCAAGAGACAATATCAATTTATTCTTTATTCTATCGTTTCTATATGCTTTGGAATGGTTGCTGATCCCAACCGACTCCAAGGAAATGAGTGGTTGGTCATGTGCGACCTAGTTTACAAATTGTTCTTGTTGAACCCTATATATTCCTCTCTAGAGATATACTATCGGAAGGTGGTTCCACAACTTGTCAAAGTTAGAAACCCATTTCCCATTAAGCGCCCACAATTTTGATTGTATACTGTGCATGTTGAGCGTGAGATGCAAACGTTCCGCTATATTGTTATTGATTTAATTAGACACTATTATAATATCAGAATATTGTTGATACAAAGAATACTTTGGGTTATCATAAGGTAAAAAATCATTCGTGTATACGTGTGGATCGGTCTTATGATTATCCTTTCTTTTAAAAGGATTTTTAAAAGTTAAACCAAGTGGTTGGAGTTTACTCACACTAGTCCATGACTGACCTAGCGTTTATTTTGGTTTTTTTTACCGTAAACTCTTGGGTGCCCAAATTTGTACGGGCATTCAAGTAGTCGGGATTTTACAGATATACTTGGAGGAGCTTGGAGAAGGAGGCTTCAGCATTAGATAATTACTATTTATTTCCGCTGTGTTGTATATGTTGTACTCTGATGATAGTATGTATGTACAGTTACAGATTTGTATATTAAAAGTCATGTTATATAATATATTTTATTCGTTCCGCTGTGAGATTGTGTTTAATCTGTTTTTGCATAATTGTGATCTTGTTTTCTTCTATTATAATTTTTTTTTCTTTCTATTTCTCACCTTCTAACTTCTTTCTATTAATTATCAAGAAATTTCTAGTGCTTGGTTAGTTTACATGGTATTTGTGTTGATAATCAGGACCGGGAATTGGTCGAGCAGTTACAGTGGTATCAGAGCTTATGGTTAAATGATAACCTTTGCTTTTTGGTGCATCTCGATAGAGATGAGGCCACTAATGCCCTAAATTGAGTTTGAGTGTATATATACAAGAGAGCATATTTGTAATTGTTATAAAAATGTTTTATATTGTGTTTGTTATTCCGTTGGGTGGTATACGGACTCCACATTGATGCATTCGGCTGACGTGGTCGATAGGGATTTGTAAACACTTGGACAAGACAAATTGACATAATATTGTTTTACAGAGTTTGTAAATGGAATAATTTTACCAAAATTTTATATATTTTTATACAAAGGAACTTTCAAACTGATTATAGTTTGTTGTATTGTTGATTGATTGGTAGTATTACCCGACTAATTATGGGTGTTAGCTTCTTGATGAATAAGAGTAATCTTATCATTTTGGGCATAGGTTGGGTAAGAAATAAACATAAGCAAAATTGTTTAATATAAATTTAAACCAAAAGAACCCATGTGAATTAAAATTATATAAGGGAAGTTTATAAACAAGATTTCTAAATGGAAAATGGATTTGAGTTGAGAATCAAGGATTTGAAATTCCAGTGGCTTTGGAAATGGTTTTCCAAAAGTTTCGAAAAAGGGATTTTTGATTATTTTTAAGGAGTTTATGAACGTAAATGGATTTAAAGGGTTTTGTAAGCATAATTCTTACTTGGGTCACTGGGAAATAATAACACGGATGTTCACGAACATCAATGGTGTTCATTTTTGAATTTCTATGTAAGATTTGCGATTTAAAACAAATTGTTGGATTAAAACGATATTTAGTTTTGAACCCAGAAGTTATGATTTAAAAACCCAGGATTTGGTTTTGAAATTCTAAAAAAATTATTAAAATTAATTTTGGATGGTTATATATAACCCAATATAATTCGTATATGGATTAAATATATAAATGAGATGAACCAAGAATGAGTTCGAACCAGAATATGGAATTTAAACCCCGGAATGGTGGAAAATATTTTTCTGAAGAGTTTTGAAATGTTATAGAATTATTTTAGAAAGGGTTTGTAACGACCAGGGGAACTGGCGATCTTAGATATCGGCATACAACACTATGTCGATTATTCAATCATCGGAAACACCGGATAGTCAATGAAAGAAATTAGAGGGTGAGGATAGATAAGATAGAAACTTAGAATAAAAGAAGAGGAAGAACATACAACAACAGAGTAACACGAATCTCACAGCAGAACGAACAACATATAATAGATAACATATCCTTGAAATAAAATTAGTATATGTATACAGTAACATTATCAGTGTACAATACTTACAACCCAGCGGAAATGAACAATAGCTACATAATCCTGAAGCCTCCTGCTCCAAGCTCTCCAATTATATCTGTAAATCCTGACTACTTGATTGCTCGTACAAATTTGAGCACTCAAGAGTTTAGGGAAAACAAAACAAAACAAACTCCGAGTCGGTCATGGGACTGGTATGAGTAAACAATTTAAAACAGTTTGAGCAATAAAACGATATCTCATAAGACCACGCCGTATAACGGAACGGGTTTTTCCCTTATGAGAATCCAAATCAATTTGATTTAACTTTCAAATCATTTTTGAAAGAACGATAAAATTTATATCAAAACTCTTTTGATATTATAATAATGTCTATCAACCACAATATAATAATCATCTTGCAGAACGCTTTCATCTCACGTTCCACATATATAGTTACAATCAAAACCGCGACCGTCCGATAGTGTACCTCTAGAGAGGAATACACTGGGTTCAATAAGAACATCTTGCAACCCGGCCACACATGACCGACCACTCATTTCGCTTGAGTGTACCGAATGTATATCACCAACGGTTGGGATCAGCAATCATTTCCCAAATGGGTCAACATCGAATAGATTAAAGAATGAAATGAATATCTCTAGATAGGTGATAATACACCTTACTTGGCAGCCAACCACTTAGCCATGCTACCTACCCAATTTTTGTCATTTCCCGGTTATGAGGCTAGAGGCCACGCTTATCTCTGACATATCACACATTTATTCACTTTGAATGTCACATCGTCATACCCGCCAAATCACAAATTGATTTCCCCAAAAATACAATAGGTATACAGCTAAGAGAAACGAATTCCTCCGCCACCAAATGTATATACGTTTGAAGAGATCAACTTACGCAATCTATTAAATATACTCTGTCAGACATTCTTCCATACAGGTCGTCCTGGGACTGGACAAACCAAAGGCATTATTCTGTAAACAGGACAACCCTTGCATAACTCCGTCTTTAATTATCTTCATCATATTTGATCGCGATGCTAACACCCTGTAACGACCTGGAAAATCCAAACCAATTTAAAATTTTTATTTTAAATTTATTTGGTGGGAAAACGTGGCAGAAATTCAAAATTTCATTTTTAAATAATATTAAAGCCAGTGAAAATAGTCAATTTTCAAACGAACTCTGTTTTCGACGAAACCACTTTCATTGGAACCAGGATGTCATATTATTGCTAGTTTTCAATTTTTAGAATTTTTCGAATTAATATGTGAGTGTGGCGAAGGAAAATGTGTTTGGTCGATTATAGTCAAATTTAATCAACTGAAAAATAGTCATTTTTCAAATAGTGTCAGAATTCGATGAAATTAATTTTTTAGGACCGTATTGTCATAACATAGACAAATATATTTTTTCTGGATTTTTCCGAGTCCGTTTGTGGCCTCGGTGAATTTATATATGCAGACGAATTAATTAATAAAGGAATTAAATATTAAATTAAATAATACAGGTGACAGACAACCGTTTGGGCTGACGGGACCTGTCCCATTGGATCCGGAATATGGGCTATTGGCTAAGGTCACTTTCTGCTGGACTGAATTTGAATCGGTTTGGAAGATATGGGTTTTTTTGTAAAAATACATTTTAATATTATAAATATTAGGAGATTAAAACCCTAATATACTATTCCTATTATGCCGCCGCCCCCCCTAAATTCAATGGTCGATTGAGCTCTATTCTTCTCCTCCTAATTTCTCCTCCATCACTAACTTTCAGACCTCAACCCATATACCACTTCGAAGACCTTCGAGCCACCTTCCCATCCATACGGTCATCATCTCGTACCAGTGCCTGAATCGACCGCCACGAGCCCCCAAAATAGCCACGTCTCGTCCGCCGTGGGCCCCATAGCCACGACCGAGCTCGACCAAACCACCCCCCCTGCGTGCGCCGTCTGACCTGCTCCGACGTCCCCCCTTCCGATCGACGAACCCTGCAACTAATTTGAAGAAAAATCGAACCCTAGGTTCGAAGATAAAGGAAAAAGGTTCGGCCTGTAGTGTCTGAAAGGAGAAGAAGGTTATTTACTTTATTAACTTATTATTTAATTAATTTAAATTGTTTTAAAACTTTGATTAACCATATCTAACTCATTTCAATTCGAAATTTGATGATTTCAGCGACGTTGTAATTGTGTGACTGAGATCTACGCATATAGACTGACTGGAGTTGATTCTGAACAGTTTAATTTTGGCCAAAAATCGTCAACGACTGTGAGATTTCTGAATTTGGATAATTAAATAATTTATTTTAATTCTATTCGATCAGTTGAATTATTGTATATTATTCTGATCTGTTATGTGGTGATTGTTGTATTGTTGAATTTTATTCGTCGTGATGTCATGTTATAATTTGACTGTTTGGATCTGTAAAATTCAGATGTAATCATAATAAAGTTCTCCCTTTATTTTTATTTTTATTCCTTTCTCTTGAAAATTGATCTTTTGGATTTGAAAATAAAATATAATAAAGTTGGGATCTTTGTTTAAAGGTTTTGATATTTTGATTTGAAAAAAAATATAATTAAGTGTTAATCTTTTGTTTTGAAAACAAAATTAAATTTTGATCTTTTGTTTTGAAAACAAAATAAAGTTCTAATCTTTTGTTTTTGAAAACAAATTAAAGTTGAATCTTTTGTTTTTGATTTACGAATAAAACAAAGTTTTAGTCTTTTGTTTTGATTAACAGAATATTGTTTTGAAACAAAAATAAAATAAAAGAAAGTTTGATCTATTGTTTTTCAAAAACAAAATAAAAGAAAGTTTGATCTTTTTTTTTTTGAAAACAAAATAAAATAAAGTTTGATATTTGGTTTTTGAAATAAGATAAAGTTTTGAATTTTTTTCCAAATCAATACAAAGTGGAGCCTTTCATTTTGTTTTAGATAATAAATAAAGATTTGATCTTTTATTTTGACTTATAAAATAAAAGAAGGTGGATTTATATAATGAATAAAGATTTGATCTTTTATCCTATAAAATGAATAAAGTTCATATATTTTGTTTTATTTCACAAAATAAAGGTGGGATCTTTTATTTTGATTCATAGAAGTTTTACAACCAATCATATGTTGCCATTGTTGTAATGCACAAAATTCATCGTATGTTAAATTAGTTGTAATGACACCAAATTTCATCGTCATGTTAGTATAGTTGAAATGAACCAAAATTCATCGTATGTTAAATTAGTTGTAATGACACCAAATTTCATCGTCATGTTAGTATAGTTGAAATGAACCAAATTTCATCGTCATGTTAGTATAGTTGAAATGAACCAAATTTCATCGTCATGTTAGTATAGTTGAAATGGATCAAATGGATCAAATATTGGCATTAGAAAATATATTTATATTAGGAATGTTGACACTAGAAAAGATGTTTACATTAGAAATAAAGTTCACCTTTTTAATAGCATTTTGCAATGCAAATATTTCATAGAAAGATGGACTAACTTTTTAATTGAGTTCTTTTGAATAGAAAAGAATAAAAAGACATTTTCATTTTCAATGTAAATAGAAAAGAACAAAAAGACATTTACATTTTCAATGTAAATAGAAGAGAATAAAAAGACATTTTCATTTCCTATAGGAGAAAATAAAAAGAGATTTACATTTTATATGTAAATAATAAGAATAAGGGAAAATGTCATTTTGTTGAATATTGAAATTATACATTTTAAAATATCATTTTTGGTCGCATTGGAATTGACGAACAAAAATGTCATTTTGTTGAATATTGAAATTATACATTTTAAAATATCATTTTTGGTTGCATTAGAATTGGCGAACAAAAATGTCATCTTGTTGAATATTGAAATTATACATTTTAAAATATCACTTTTGGTCGCATTAGAATTGGCGAACAAAAATGTCATTTTGTTGAATATTGAAATTATACATTTTAAAACATCATTTTTGGTCGCATTAGAATTGGCGAACAAAAATGTCATTCTTGTTGAATATAAAAATATACATTGTTGAATCATCATTTTTGGTTGCATTAGAGTTGGCAAACAAAAATGTCATGTTTATTTGATATAAAATGATACATTGGTGAAACCATCATTTTTGTCGCATTAGAATTGGCGGACAAAAATATTACTTTCATAGAAAAAAAAAGGAATGGATTTTAATAAAGGAAATCACCCAAATGGTTTATATATTGTATATAAAAATAAAATATAAAAATAAACGAAACGAGCGCGGCAGTTCGCGTATCGACAATCGTAACTTCAAACGAATATATAGAAAGATCCGACCGTTGGATTTTCCCAAAACTGGAACCGTTAGGACTGCTTCGGGAAGAGCTTTCCAACGATATAAATTTCATCAAAATCCGACGGTTAGATTTTAAGATATGTGTAAATCAAATTTTGGTAAAAGCAGCGCCAGCGCCGCCCATTGACCCGAAACGTCATTTATAAATTTCGAGCTATTTTTAATAAATAAAAATAGCTATAAATAGTTATAAATATATATATATGAAATGTTTTAAACTATAATTATGCGACAATTATTTGAAAAGGCCGAGTTTTACTCATTTCAAATAATTGAACGGCAATTGAATCAAAGATGTAAGAAGACGACGGTTAAAGACCAGCGATCTTCACATCATATGGACGATGACTTCTGATACCATGGACTGACTTGCTCCCAAGACTGGGTTGAAGCAGTAATTGTCCAGACGTGTGTGTTGGTCGTGCGGATAAGTGAGCGCCTTTTTGGTGTCTCCGGTTTCGTTCAGACCCAGAACTGACTTGTAAATGGATGCGTGTCTGACGTTGGAATTCGCTTCATGTAATTAAATCGATTTCTATTAATATATGTCTGTCTGGTGGTGGAGAATTTATTCTCTACTTAACACCCTGATACGTAGTGATAGTTATCAATCGCATGGCATTGAATTGTCAGTGTGGCACGCCAAGATGCAATGATCAAGGCTTTGTTGAAAAGCAGGCCTTGTGGGTGATGATCAAAGCATAGCCTGTTTAGGCATAGTTTTGTGTATAACGTAACTTCGCGAGCCTCACACCCCGGTATGAGTCAAAAATGGGATATGGACCGTAGGGAGTGCATACGTTTCTTTCTAGCTAGAGTGGTGTTTGGGCTTTAACACGGCCCGACATTTTACTGTGTGGATTTTGGATTGAGGTACCTCGTTTTTTTTATAGGCCGGAAGTGGTCACATTATAGGTCCAAAGGGGCTGGGAAACGTATGTTCAGGAATTGCCAATCCACTACCGTTAGGTGGGGACCGGCCCTACCGTTCCGAGGGTTGCCCATAGGTGTGATCCTGGGGCATTTCCTAGAGTGTCTCGAATCGGAAGAGGACGATCCCTAGTCTCGATTTCATGACAAAAAAACAATTCCCAATACAACGACATTTCGGTTTTGATTGTAAACTTATATACGTCGACATAGTAAGATGGGGTACTATGCCATCTAGGATTGATATATTTGTATTGAGGTATTTTAATACTGCATAAACACTAATGATAATATTAAAATATTATTTTTCACGTATTAAGCATGTTTGATCATCATAAGGGAAAAACTCTATCCTCCTGTGTGCGTTGCATTGTGTGATAGGATCTGAGTCTTATGATGGCTTCATTTTTCAAAAGTCATTTCGCTGTTTTATATAAACTTTATAAAATATTGCACTGGCAATCTAATGGAGTAAACCCGTTCCGCATTAGCGACGTGGTCCTGAGATTTGCCATCTTGATAGTTAATTTAGTTAAGAATTCTCACACCAGTCCCATGAGTGACTCGTAGTTTGTTTCACTTTTGCAAACTCGGGTGCCCTCTTTCCACACGGGCAGCCAATTGACAGGTTTCTAGGTGATACTTTCTGGTTGGAGCTTGCTTTGGAAGGAAGAAAAAGAAGTCCTTTTCTCCATCTTTTATTCTCCTTTTGAGACATTTTTCTATCTTTTGCTTTTGATGTATGTAATGAGATTTGAAACTTATTTCCTTTCATTTGAGAGTTGTTTCTCCTTTGTTAAGACTTCTATTATGCTAAGTGGATCCTGTAAAACTGCATACTCTGATGTTTTGCTGTGATGCTGATGACATTTATTTCCGCTGCAATGGTTATGTGTTATGATAATTATCTGAGATCTGTTTTTGTTGTAAATATGTTGTATTCCAAAATGATTATCCTTACTTTCGGTCTACGGGAGTTTGGGGTCGTCACACACCCATACAGAGTGGTTTTCAGATAATGAATCTGATCCCAGTCTCTCCGTATTGACGACGGAAAAATGGTCAAAAACTTCAATTGTCGGTGAGTTAACTATCAAAGAAAAACACGTGTGCAAACAACGATATTATTTCCAAATGGGAATTATATCGATCAATCATCATTTAACCTTATCTCTTTAGTTCATAAATTTATTCATTTCCTGTTTCCGTATATTCAACATTCCTTATTTTCCAAATTTAGAAAACATACGTTATTAATCATTGGAAAACATTTCCATCTCTTTTTCACGTATCACTGTCATTCCAGTATTCTTTATCATCAAACATTTCATTTTCTATGATTAGAAAATATCTTTGATTATATTTGGAAGGTGTTTCCAAAACTCATTCATTGGATTTAAACAGATGTTTAAATAAAACATCGTTATGCCAACTCAAACATTACACTGATTAACATTTCACTTAACCAACCTTCACTATCGAACATTAACCATTCCTTAGTTAAAAACGAAGCCAATCAAGTTAGGGTATAACTACCTCTCAGACCTTGACTGAAAAATATTTCTAACTTCGAAACAGACAAGGTTCACCTTTTAAACCTTTAACAAACTTCCTTACGTAACTCTCTTTCGAATAAATCTCTATTCAATAACTCTTTCCTTCGAATAAACTATATTTGATAATCTTTCTTCGAATAGCCATATTCAATTAACACTATTTGATTAACCCTAATCGATAAACCCTATTGGATTAACTCTAACCAATTAACTCTTATCAATTAACTCCTATCAGTTTACTCCTATCGAATAAACTATATTTGATTAACCCCTTTCGAATAAACTATATTCGATTTACTCCTTTCTCTATTCGAATAAACTAACATTCGATAACTCCTTTTAACTCTATTCGAATAAACTAACATTCGATAACAACTTTTAACTCTATTCGAATAAACTAACATTCGATAACTCCTTTTAACTCTATTCGAATAAACTATATTCGATAACTCCTTTTAACTCTATTCGGATAAACTATATTCGATAACTCCTTTTAACTCTATTCGAATAAATTAACATTTGATAACTCCTTTTAACTCTATTCGAATAAACTAACATTAAATAACTCCTTTTAACTCTATTCGAATAAACTATATTCGATAACTCCTTTTAACTCTTTTCGAATAAACTAACATTCGATAACTCCTTTTAACTCTATTCGAATAAATTAACATTTGATAACTCCTTTTAACTCTATTCGAATAAACTATATTCGATAACTCCTTTTAACTATATTCGAATAGGCTATATTCGATAACTCCTTTTAACTTTATTCGAATAAACTAACATTTGATAACTCCTTTTAACTCTATTCGAATAAACTATATTCAATAACTCCTTTTAACTCTATTCGAATAAACTATATTCGATAACTCCTTTTAACTCTATTCGAACAAACTAACATTCGATAACTCCTTTTAACTCTATTCGAATAAACTAACATTCGATAACTCCTTTTAACTCTATTCGAATAAACTAACAATCGATATTTCTTTTTAATTCTATTCGAATAAACTAACATTCGATAACTCCTTTTGAATAAATAATATTTGATAACCCTTTCGAATAACTAATATTTGATAACTTCTTTCGAATAACTACTATTCGATAATCTCTCTTTCGAATAAACTATATTCGATAACTTCTTTCGAATAACTAATATTCGATAACTCTTTTTAACTCTACTCAATTAATTCTATTTCGATTAACTCTAATTCGATTAACTCCACTTGATTAACTCCAATCAATTAACTCTAATTCGACTAATTCTATCCGATTAACTATAACCCGATTAACTCTAATCGATAAACTATAACTCGATTAACTCTAGTCGATTAACTTTAATTCGACTAATTCTATTCGATTAAATATAACACGATTAACTCTAATCGATAACTCTAATTCGATTAACTATAACTCGATTAACTCTAATCCTTTTTATAATCCTACTTAATTTCCAATATTTCTGTAACACCCCACGTCCATTAATGTCACTCACAAAGGGAATGCATTAACTTCCATGGAGGTTTTAAGTGAATATAGAACAGAAAAATTACAACAAGACAGATAATAAGTAGTACTTGGAAATCTAAAACTTCATTTTATTGCAGCGGAAATTAAACATGTTTGTTACATCATAAAACCATAAATCAGAGTCAAGTACAATATCCATCTTGATAAAACAAAATACATAATCCCATTACATAAATAGCTATTAAAGAAGATAACAAGATGGACTTTACTTCAACGGTCCAAGCTTTCCAAAAGAGAGATAAAGCAATCCAATCAAACTCCGCTAGAGCTGGGTCTACCCTGAGGACCTGGAGGGGGAAAAGGATGGAAATAGAGGGGGTCAGACATAAAGTCTGGCGAGTATGATAATTCTAACAATACTATTATCAAAGTAACTAGACTAAGGCATAAGCTGGAAAACAAGGAAATGTCTATGAACTATTGGGTATGGAAGAGCAGAGAAAGATAACGTTAAAGGCACACCTAATTACTAACGTATAATTACTACACTACACCACACCAGTCACCCTCAAAGTTGATCCCACTTGCTTCACTTAGAAATTATATAAATAGCCTTGCGTACCCCTAGCTGACTACATAGGTGCCGTCTGCCCCTATCTCCTCTAAGTGTACCCCACTACCCACTTGCGATCGGCTCCCTACTCGTAGATACCCGTGTTGGCCCCACAGTAGGGTGTATCACTCCCCTAAAGTGGAAACCCGATACAACTGGAGAATGCACGGCTTATACCTACACGATGCAACAACGTCTTACCTACCAGCCCGGGTCCACACACGCATATGAAACCCATTGGACTTGCGTTGCCACCGCTACCCCGTTTTGGCCTCTTATAGTCAAACCCAGTATGCGTGTCCCGTCCTCAACTTGGGTCGAGCCCACAAAGATACGTTTAGGTTACTGGTTTAAATGGACCTCCACAAGCTACCCACCTAATCTTGTCCACTAGTACATCCCAATTAACCCTCTTAGTCATGTTCATTTACATGTGTGTTTGGTTAAGTCTTACTAATCGTATTTCACATGCCACTAAGGGCACCCACTAGATTCCTCATGCCACCCAAGGCACCTACTTAACCCCCATGTCCCACCTTACATGTTTATCTGGTTAAGTATTGCTTAATTCATTCAGGCCATAACCTCATAAAGACCTCTCACATTAGACTGGCATTTATGGCAGCTGGATTTGCCGGGCGGGTCCGGGCAGTCTTACACCATAAAAGAGTCAAACTTTGTGTCTTTACAATTGTTATGCTTTAGTTTGGACCTAGGACCTCTCACATTGGGCTTACATTTGTGACCACTGGATTTGCTGGGCGGGTCCGGGCAGGTTTACGTCACAAACGAGTCCAACCTTGTGTCCTAAGCATTGATTATCACTTATAATCTTTTACCCCAGTTTTAATAATTCCTATTCAAATTATTAATTAACTCCAATTTAAATGATGTCCATAATTGACTCAATTATGACCATCCATTCATGGCATGAAAAATCATATCAATTGCACCCCAACTTCTTAATATTAAATCCTTAATATTACCCCTACCCCACGTTATACGTTCGCTTATTCAACGCAGAATATACGTTAGACTCGAATAGTCTAACTCATAGCACAAAGATAAATTATCACAACATATAGACAAATAAAATAAATCTAATCTAATCATAATAGGGGTGAAACTTGCATAAAACTACACATGTTAAGGATCTAAAGGTGTCAACTTATTTGGTAAAATGTCACAACTTAAATGATATGATCATAACCCCAAATTCATGTATAAACTTGCATATGGGGTTTTATGCAACATAATGATGGGGTGAACTAGCGTCTAATACATAGAATTCACATATGTCATAGCATAATTCTAGATGTCATAATTCTAGATCTAAATAGATGTCATGGCATATGTTCATAATCTTTACTAATCAATCTAAACTTGCATATGTGATTTGTCATATAGATCAACATATCCCAAACATTATGATTTGATTAACATGAACTAATTAGCATAGATAATAACATCATGACTTTATAACATGTATGATTTATCACAATTTAGCATAGAAAGTTACAACCTATACAATATCATCATAGCATGATTTACAACATATAGGATATCATCATCACATAACCTAGGATTTACACCATACATGATAGCATAAGGTTTACAACAACATATATGACAATACACATCATTCACTTATAATCCATTCATAACTTAATCTAATTAGTTCAATAATAATCTTGTTAAGATCATCATACTCACAATTAGAAGAGAAAAGAGAGTCTTGATTTGCTTTAGAGTTGAGTAGAATTAGGGTTTTGATTAGCTTTTCTTCCTTCTTAGTTGGCGGCGGCTAGACTGAGTTCCATGGCGGCGGTATGACGGTGGCTATTCTATTTTTCATGTGAATTAGAGTGAGAGACTACCTAGGTATTTATAGAGTTTAGGGTTTATTTAGACCGTCAGATCAACTCAGAACTAAACTGAACCGTTAAATTTGTCAACTCAGCCCTAAAGACACATCAGCAGCTCAAGATTGGGCTCAGTCAAACCCTAGCCGACTGAACCAGGTCGACTGCCCAGTCGACTCCCCAGTCGACCTGGGGGGGTGTCGACTGCCCAGTCGACTCCCCAGTCGACCTGGGGTGCTGGGCGAGAATTTTCCCGCCTAGCCTGTTTGACTCCCAATTTTGAATTTTGAATTTTATGAAATCAGTTTTGAATTTTCTGAAACTTCCGATGGCCATAACTTCTTCATACGAAGTCCAATTCACGCAAACTCGGACTCTATTTCAACCAGAATTCCGAGACGAACACAATGGTGCAACCCGTTTCCCACAATTCTCAAGTATGAGATTAGTTATCCTTTAATTTGTGAATATCAATATTAACAGAATTACGGGGTGTTACAATTTCCTTTTTGATATCTTATTTATTTTCTAAATAAATATTCCTTTTATCTGTCTATTTATTTTCACAAATAAATATTCCTTTATAATTCTATTTATTTTCTAAATAAATATTTCATTTTTTATTCTATTTGTTTCACAAATATTTTCCTTTATATTTGGTTTACAAATATTTCCTTTTCTATTTGTTTTACAAATAATTTCCTTTATATTTGTTTTACAAATATTTCCTTTTCTATTTGGTTTACAAATATTTCCTTTTCAAATCTATTTGTAAATGTTTTATAAATATTTCCATTTCAATTCTATTTGAAATCCTTTTATATAAAATCATTTGATTTTATATAAATATATTTTATTTTTAATATACACATTGAAAATTCCTTTTTCTACATTCCAATATTTCTTACGGTATTTCAAATACTGAATAACAATGATCGATATCATTCAACACACGTAATCAACACAGATTATATATCACATATATTACAATATATGAAAAACAGTAAAATAAATGTTGAGGAATCCAGTTGGATTCCTCCAACCTGTTTCCCTGCATCCACAGATGTTAAACAATATAATTAACATCAATTTCATTTCACTATGAAACATTCTGCTAAATAGAAACAATTTATATATATATATATAACCAGATCTATAATTTCAACCAATTACTTAGCAGTTCAACCAAACAGACAACACACATCAATAAATCATCATTTATCAGTTCTAAAAATACGTTATAAAAATATGAACCGATAGAGTTGGTGAGTTTTACTCACATTGGACGATCATCGTTAATAACGATAACCATCACTTGATTCAGACGGACAATTTATTTTATAATAAATTGTAATGAGCTCCAATTCACTCCCAGTTAATTCCATTCTGTAACCGTCATCCATACGATCCCAACGGATCTTGTTTTACTGAATTTCGATATAATATGAGAGAGTTATGCATTTTTAAAGTTTATATACTAATTTAAATAAAAACTTGGATTTTATTTTCAAAACGAGCCTTAACCTTTCTTTTTTTCCGGCCCATTGCTCTTCATCTTCTTCTCAGAAAAATCGCTCCTCCCTTCATACGCAACTTCTCCAAAGGCCATAGCCGTAACTTCCTTTGATCCCATTCAATAAAAACAAAATCAACAGAGATCACCTCACTTCTACATTTCTGCACTCAACATTTGAAACCCAAACCAGCATCAGCAACTCCTCCCTCCACAATACCAAACGCGATTTCCTTTTTTCCTGAAGCTTTTGAAAACAACCTTCACTATACTGGTGAAACACCGAACCTCATTCCTCCAAACTCCATTAAAAATTAAGATCAGAGATTACCATCGACTTCTCCTTCCAACCCTCTTTCATCTCCAACTCATATGGCTGAACTTGAACCACCCCATCGAATCGTGATGCTCGCCTTCACACTATAGGTGCCGAAGTCTTTTGCTATGAATCCCTCCTGAACTTCATCAACACATTCGCCTCCTCAACCCAGAATCAACGCCACAACCGTCTTTCCATAACTCCGCCGCAACGCTCAACAAACACAAGCCCTAGGATCGACTGTAGATAATCCAAATAGCTCAACTTTCTTTTTCTAAAATTTGATTTGGACATAACTCAAAATCTACACGACGAAATCTCGAATTTTCTCTTCTACTGGAAAAATATCGCTCAACAGATTGAAACATTTCTTGTTTCACAGAAATCCGATTTAAAATGGACCCTGTATATTCAGTTGAAGTTCAAATCGCCAAATAGCTAACTGCCGCGACGTTACGGGCTCGATTATAATTATAATATAATTTATAACTTCTAATGTTGTTTATTGAATATAAACGTTATTATAATTCAATTCTAAAATGAATTAAATATTTTAAACGATCCAATTAACCCAATACTGCTATTTCAGGTATTTCCGATTATCTCATAATTAAATATATTATTCTATTATTTATATTAATTAAATATTCAATATTATTTAATTAAATAACCATATAAATAACTAAATTGCTATTTAAATAATTAAATAAATTAATTATACATTGCTGAAAATATGGGTCGTTACAGGATTTGAAAAACAATAGTTATAAATGGATTTCGAGAGTGATAAAGTATTGAATTCTCTTCAGTCGCTGGAATTTCGTTGGTGTTCTTTTCGAGTTTCTAAGTGATGGATTACTACCATAGTAAGATTTCTAATGATTTTTTTGAGAAAACAAGTTTCTTTGAGAATTTAAAAGTTTTGAATTACTATGGTTATGTGTATGTATAAATATATATAATTTCAAACTGATTTGAAGTAAAACGTAGGAATTTGAGTTCTGAAATTTAAATTTAACTTATGAAGTTAAATAGATTGAAATGGTAAAAGTAAATCAAATGGTGAAATTCAACTTAAGCTAAGTTAAATGAAGTTGGTTAGATTAGAGATAATCCGAATGAATTTGAATATGGTAGAAAAGGGAAATGTTTGAGATTCAAATTATTAGAATGAATTTGACTTATGCATAATTAAGCTGAGTATATATTGGATGTTATTTGAATAAATTTGAACTTAAGCAGAATAAGTAGATTGATTTTTGAAATAGAAATCAAGTTTGGATTGTAGAATGGAAGTAAACTAATTAGGAAGTTGATTACTGAATTGAAAACTAAAAGTTGGATTATTTTGAAATTGATGAATATATGTTTGAGAGGTGTGGAATGAAGTGAATGAAGAAAAATAAATGAATGCCCGATAAAAGGTAAATATTTAATTGAGTATGAGATTTTTTTGAGCCTATTCGGCAAGTCAATTGGCGTTGTGATTTTCTTTTGGATTGGAGAAGGGCTAGAGAGGTGAGTTGTAGTTATACCAATTGAGCCATACAAAGAAGACGCTGGCGAAATTTTCCGAGAGTTTAAAGAGTTAGAAAATTTCTATGAAAATTTTGATAATTAGAAATAGACTTATCGATTATATAAGAGATTAGAAAACAAGATACGATAATAAAATTAATGATTTGATTTGGAATCAATTTGGATAGATATGGAAATATGCAGGAGAGCATATGTATTGAAGATAAGAAAGTGATGAAGGATTGTCCAAAATGGTGGATAGATCAATTGAGATGAATCATGGAAATTTTCAGTATAGAAATGAGAATTAAAAGTTCGGTAAAGAACTGAGTTAAGGAAATATGAAGTGCAAGATCTCAACCAAGTGGGTTGTGAGGGGTTAAAAGAATTGTAGCAATGACTTAGTAATTTCGGGGACAAAATTATTTTAAGGGGAAAGGAATGTAATATCCCAGATTTTTAGCGGATGAATAATTAATTTATTTAATTATTTTAATATTAGTTTGGTAATTTAAATGTCATGAATTTAAATAATTTCAGCAATTTAATTAATATAAATAGTGGAATAATATGTATAATTCCAAAATAGTTGGAATAAGTTGAATTAGCAATATTGTGTGAATTGGATAATGTAATAAATTTAATTCAGTTTGGAATTAAATTACAATAACGAGTTTGTTATTTAAACGAAGTTTGAATGTATTAATTATAACATAATTTAAAAGGAGCTCGTAACGTTGTGGTAGTTCATAGTTTTACATTTTGAACTTTAAATGAATATATTGGATTCGTTATAAGTCGTATTTCTTTAAAATAAGAAACATTTGAATCTATTAAACTATATTTTTCTTATTAAATACAAAAAGGATTAGGATCAGAAATTGAAATATCAACAAATTTGGATAGTCGATAAGTTCTAAAACCAGATAGGTAAGAAAATTTAATGACTAAGTAGTTACAAATACCTTGTGAATTAAGTTTCATAATTTTTACTAAAAGGTATTTAGTAAATAACTAGGAAGGGTTATCAAGATGGGATTGTAAATAAGCTTACTTGCGTCTGCTTTCCTTTTTGAGGACGAATAGTTTTTAAGGAGGGGAGATTGTAACGACTATGAATTTTTAATTGATTTTTAGTGGACATTCAAATGGTAAAATATTGAATCTAGACTTGAAAAACTATTGGCATTGAATTTGTAACACCCCGCCTCCGCTAGGGTCACTCGCAAAGGAATGCACTAGCTTTAGAGGGGCATTATTGGTAAACATGCACAGAAATATCACAAGACAGAACATATAAAATAGCGGAAGTAAAATCAAACTTTCATAACATGAATAAATAAGGTCTAAAGCCTTTTACATCAGAGTACATCAAAACCTGTCTTGCAATAGTAAAGAAGCATAAAAACATTTTCATAAATTATTCCCCAAGTAAAAACAGTAAAGTAGCCATTAGCCAAGAAAAGTCCAAGCCATCCATGATGACCTTCAAGCAGAAGAAGTCCGAACTAAACAACAGTATTTCCTCCCTGTAACCTAGGGGGGAAACGGAAGAAAAGAGGCGAAACAAAACGGGTCAGTCAAAAAGACTGAGTAAGCCCTATCTACTATTAGCATAAAACTAGTAAAGTTAACTGAAATGAGAAACTGAGATGAACATAAGCATGATAACAAGATAGATAAGCTAAATCAAAATAACAGGTTGAACTACTGAACTCAGATAAACTAAGGTGTCATTATAAATTACGATGTCAAGATAAAACAAGGTATCACATCGTCAGGTTTCTATCAAGTATAATATCCCCAAGATATCTGTCACGTATAACGCCCCGTGATATCTATCCTGTATTTTAGCTCTGCACCTACCGTACTAGTATCCCCACCGTGTCATGTGTTAACCAAGAATGACCCTCACTCAAAAGTCGTGTAATGGTCCATGTCAACCTAATATATCGCATACATAGGTTACTCAACTTGTATGTTTTATTCCATGTAAATGTTCAGTCCCTTGCCGTAGACCATACGGGCTTTCCCATGAGATTCTATATTACTTTAACATGGTTCCATGATCCTTAAGATCGGTTTGGACTGTTACCCTAAACCTAGCTAGGGTCTTCCAACATGAATTATTGTTTGTACAACTAGGACTTATGCTACCTAGGGCTGCTAGGGATTAAGCTTACCTATTGCACGTTTTCGTATCTCGGTTTGGGTTCAACCACCTAGGGCCACTAGGGATTACGCTAACCGCCAACCGCGCCCTTTTTCCCACGCATTCATCGTGAATTGCTTTTCCATGACTGTATGCACATGTATCACATCGTGCCATCCGAGTCCTGTCACAGGGCAAATCAAGAAATACAGGACTCGGTCGGGAGCTTTCGATTTATCTGCCGATGCAGATGCTAAGGTCTGTTTTTCTTATACGTGGCTATGGTCCCACGAGACCACTCCCTCAACTAGTGAAAGACAAGACAGGATAAATCCTGCATGAGAACACAACACTGGCCAACCCACATCCAAGCCTTACCGCAACCATAATTAGATAGCAATTATGGTCTTTTGGGTGTTCTCTGCCTTTCCGTACGTACACGCTTGACCAAAGATGGTAGGTAGCCTGACGAAATGCTATCTAGGGTACGACCGTGTATCGTCGACTATCCCCTATCCATCCTCGTCGTTAGGTCGCTCGTATAGCAACCAAGGCATAGTCTTGGTTCTTCTAACGCAGACCTTAACCTCTCATGAGCCTAGTATAATCACCTGGCAGCTCATAGAGGGATACCAAGAATATCCTCACGTTCCCCGAAGCCGTTGCTTCGTTACCCAGTTCGCTGGAGCCTTTATCTAAATCAGATACTTGCTCCTACTCGTATACTTAAACGATGACCTACCGTATCAGGTTACTCATCTATCTATGAACTGGTCTAAATTTCCTTGACTAAGAATCATTACTTAGTTATTCTTCAACTAAGGTTTACCACTTAGCATTGTTCCCGTTATCCTTGTTAACTACGGTTATCCACCTAATCCTCAGAACTAGGGTTTACATAATGGATTAAGTGTCACTTAAGTTCATGACTTAACCCGTCTACAAATCCTGTCAAAATTGGCTAAGTATCCAAGTTCAAGGCTTAACCCTACAAACCATGCTCAAGTTGGTTAAGTATATTAAGCAATTCACGACTTAACCTCGTCCAATTATCATTCTAGATTGGTTAAGTATATATTAACTTGACCCTATCAATTTACTTAGTCAAATCGGTCAAGTGTATTCAAGCGATTCGTGACTTAGCCTTATCATGTTTTCACATTATATTGGTTAAGTATTGGTTAACTTGACCACAATAAATTAACGAGCTAGATTGGATAAGTATAGGTCACTTAACCACATCAATTCATCATGTTTAGATTAGTTAAGTGTTTAACTTAACCCCATTAAACTACCAAGTGGGATTAATTAAGTCTAGGCTAACATAACCCCATCCGATTTCCATGTTTAGACTAGTTGAGTCTAATCTTAACCACATTCGTTAACCGTATTTTTCGGTTAAGCGTCATTAAGAAAACTTACTTAACCTTACCAAGTTATCGCGTTGGATTGATTAAGTGTTGGTTAACTTAACCCCATCCACTAGTCATATAAAAATGGTTAAGTGTCATTAGGCAAATCAAGTTACTTAACCTACCCAACCTTGTCATGTTTTGTTAAGTATCATTAGCCTAATCAAATTACTTAACCCATTTGTCCATGTCAAATTTGGTTAAGAGTCATTAATCAAATTAACTTAACCCTATCATGTGGCATTAATTACTTAATGCACCTTCACCTCTCACATTAGACTTTGTTGTGGTTACTAGTTAAGCCGGTCGGTTCCGGGTAGCTTTACACCACAACTTGGTCTAACCTCGGGTTCAAGCACAACATGACCAACTTCTCACATTGGGTCCTATTGTTTGCAACTACTAGTTAGGCCGGTCGGTTCCGGGTAGTTTTACGTTGCAAACTCAACCCAACCTCGAGTTGGCCACACTTATATTATCTAAGTGTCATGTCCATCATGTTTCCCAAAACATGTTACAAGTTTTCAAGCATTTGGGTAGACCTAACTTAATAGGTAAATTCCCAAAGGGTAGACCTAACTTAATAGGTAAATTCTCAAGCTTATGTTTTTATGCATACTTACATGTCAACTTCCATGTTATATTTCAAGTCATGTTTTCAAGTTGTATTTTCATGTCATTAGAAATTACCCATAACATAACCCAACGCTTTTAAACTCGCATATACGTTCGCGACAACGTAATGGATTAAAAGAAGAGACTTGGCAAAGGCATGACAAAAATGGATATTAAGCCACAAGTTAATCATGGTAGCAAATGAGGCACAAATGTGTTCATTAACTTGCATGTTACATTCTTAAGCCTCAAAACATGCATAAACCCAAACTTGGCACATAAGCGAATCATGGTGACAAAAGATATGGAATGATGACTAGTAACTCGCATATATCATCATATAAGGGTTATGACTTCATATGCAAGTTGACATAAAGGTTATGAGGGTTCTCATGTTGCCTAGTGCAACATTTCAACATAAAGGTTGTAGCTTTTAGCTCACCAGATCAAGATAATGACTTCATAAACTTGCATGACATGATAGCATGTATCATACTCAATGATCAAACCCAAACTTGCAACATGAACATTTAACTTCATAGTTAATATCTAAGAGTAGGGAAATGGCTTACATTGCTATGAAGGCACAAAAGATATGACAAAGCCCTTATGCAATCAAATAGACCCAAAATGCAAGCTCTAACATAAAAACCCTTGAGCCAAAATGATCAAAACCCTTGCTTTATGATGCAAAGATAGAAACTTGACTTGAATGCAAGCTAATGACACTCATACAAGCTTGAAAACACTTGTATGCGTGGAAAATCTCTCATAGAAACCATTTAGAAATTTTATGAAGAGAGTGGAGGCCATGAGAGGTAAAATTTTGCCATAGTTTAGTTGCATGAATGAATAATGAGGATTTAGGATAGGTTAGGGTCTTATTTATAGATTAGGCAAGTGTTTTAGGCCATAGGATTAAACCTAGATTCAATCCAAGCCATCAAAGCATGTCGTGGGGAAGAAGTCAAGTGTAGGAACCATCTAGGGCCTTTGGATTAAAGATGAACCATGAGAACCATCCAAATGCAAAATCTACATTTGAGCGAATCGGCCCACGGGTTGACAGCCAAACACCCTGGATTAACCCCTGGTCGACCCAGCGCGCTCGGGTCGACCTCAAAAATCGGCCGTTTCGGTTATTCCCCTCTCCCAATTCGCTGTTTTGAACATTTTTGCATATTTATTTATTTAATTTTCAATTATATATATATATATATATCAATATATATATATATATATATTTCTCTGCGCAACCCATTTCACTTAATTAAGTATACTTTAATTTGGGAATTTTTCGTGAAACTTCGCGAGGCCATATCTTGGTCATACGGACTCCGATTTTCGAAAACTCGGACTCTATTTCGCGTATTTTTCCAAGACGAACGCAATGGCATAGCCCGTTTCCCTTGATTCAGATTTTACAGTTTAATTCTGCCTCCATTTATGTTATAACAGGTTATTGAAAATACGGGTTGTTACATTCTCCCCACCTTTTAGGATTTCGTCCCCGAAATCTCCAAGTTTGGAAGAACATATCCTACCATCCATCATCCATCTACTCAAAACATCATCCACAAGCAACCATTGTCCTTAGATGATTTCTAATGCTATATGAATATATGCAAAACGTGTGTGTACATGTTCCTTAGCTAATGCTAATGATCAGGCCTGAATAATCTTTCTAATGCAAAATATGTATAGTGCCATGAATCCAACATGTATGCAAATAGTCCTAGTCATATAGATACTATATGCGTGCACAATCATTCATTCATATGCAACAACCGCATGATAATACATTCGATTTCATCCATAAACAAGTATAAATACTCGTGCATATGCAATATGAAATGTGACCGAGTCGAGCTAGTATCTAATGTGTATTCGCGCATCCACGAGCAACCACTTGCAACCATATCGATCATAACATGTTTCAAATACATGTTTACATCCATAGGGTTCTACCTAGAATTCCCTGAAACAGGGTCGAGAAGATAAACAGGACAAACTCCTTACAGGGTTTGTAACGGAGAATAGGACCGAGAGGATGTCCACAAAAGATAGCCTACAAGTAAGCTCTAAAGAAAACAGGGATCAAGGATATACTCCCAAAAAGAGATATCATGCGCGTATCTAGTCTTTGACCATCAAAGTCGTCTTTTAACTTCGCGATTTTGTAGCTTCTTATTCCTGTTTCCATAACATGAGCTGGAACTCATTTCTTCGTCGCCTCTCGTTCCACTTGCACTTATCCTTTTCCTAGAATACTTGACGCAGACATGACTGCGTACTCATGATCTCATGCAAGCTTTCCAAAATTCACTAGTGAATCTTGGATCTCGTTTATATACTATAAGGCATTCCATGTAGAAGAACTTTCTCTTGAAAGTAAACAGATGTCAATCAGGTTATCATGCGCACTTACTAGGGTGATCTCTATAACCCATGCATAAATGAAGTAAACCATCCGTCTTATTGGCGAACACCACTCGATCGGGCTTCAAATTTCCAATAAAGGCATCAAGGGATTCTAAGTAACTAGTCATGACAGAACCTCAAAAAGGTTACCCGATACTTCGAGGGCATTACCAAGGCTAGTCAAAAGGTCTAACTACCCTCCTATCAAAACCGAGAGTGGCACCCCCTACTAGATAACCACTTCATCCCTAGAATCCATCCATAGCTTATAAACATAAGCATTATTTCCAAACTCAACACTTGGCATAGACATTCCCAAATCCAAACAAGTCATGTATAAATGGACTGATTCTCCAATAGGACTTTGAGACAAAAATGGGATTCTCTATTACGCTAGTACTTAAGGTGCAGAGACTCAACTATCGACGCAGACTTAAATGATACGAACAACGAAGTCCTAACGGGATGATAGAGAAGAAAAGCTAAACCTTTAACAAGATCGTTACCCTCCTTCCGAGGTACTCTAGAAATGAGAGCATACTACTGCCCTCCCGATGATCTTGTCCTTGTCCCATAATACTTAACTATCCGCCCGTTTTACCATGCCAAAGGTACTCTCTCGTCATGGGTTTCATTGTTCATCTTTCTCACGATCCTTTCTTATAACGCGGCCACTGGTCTCTCGAGAACCACCTCCATCGTATGGAAAGCACTTTCATAGGTAGAAAAGACTAGTCGTAGTTAAAACTACTGTGACTACAGATGGAGGAAAGAAAGGAAAAGAGACTCAATTAAGGAAACAAGGATAGTGCTAATGGCCTTTGGGGAATAGCCTTTTTCTTTTAAAAGAAAATTTTCTTGAAAAATACTTCTTTGTAAACGGTTTTTTTTTCAAATAGTTTTCAGAAGGTCTTTAAAAACTTTTGCCCAGTCTGGTAACCTTCTGCTCTGATACCACGTGTAACACCCCGCCTCCGCTAGGGTCACTCGCAAAGGAATGCACTAGCTTTAGAGGGGCATTATTGGTAAACATGCACAGAAATATCACAAGACATAACATATAAAATAGCGGAAGTAAAATCAAACTTTCATAACATGAATAAATAAGGTCTAAAGCCTTTTACATCAGAGTACATCAAAACCTGTCTTGCAATAGTAAAGAAGCATAAAGACATTTTCATAAATTATTCCCCAAGTAAAAACAGTAAAGTAGCCATTAGCCAAGAAAAGTCCAAGCCATCCATGATGACCTTCAAGCAGAAGAAGTCCGAACTAAACAACAGTATTTCCTCCCTGTAACCTGGGGGGAAACGGAAGAAAAGAGGCGAAACAAAACGGGTCAATCAAAAAGACTGAGTAAGCCCTATCTACTATTAGCATAAAACTAGTAAAGTTAACTGACATGAGAAACTGAGATGAACATAAGCATGATAACAAGATAGATAAGCTAAATCAAAATAACAGGATGAACTACTGAACTCAGATAAACTAAGGTGTCATGATAAATTACGATGTCAAGATAAAACAAGGTATCACATCGTCAGGTTTCTATCAAGTATAATATCCCCAAGATATCTGTCACGTATAACGCCCCGTGATATCTATCCTGTATTTTAGCTCTGCACCTACCGTACTAGTACCCCACCGTGTCATGTGTTAACCAAGAATGACCCTCACTCAAAAGTCGTGTAATGGTCCATGTCAACCTAATATATCGCATATATAGGTTACTCAACTTGTATGTTTTATTCCATGTAAATGTTCAGTCCCTTGCCGTAGACCATACGGGCTTTCCCATGAGATTCTATATTACTTTAACATGGTTCCATGATCCTTAAGATCGGTTTGCACTGTTACCCTAAACCTAGCTAGGGTCTTCCAACATGAATTATTGTTTGTACAACTAGGACTTATGCTACCTAGGGCTGCTAGGGATTAAGCTTACCTATTGCACATTTTGGTATCTCGGTTTGGGTTCAACCACCTAGGGCCACTAGGGATTACGCTAACCGCCAACCGCGCCCTTTTTCCCACGCATTCATCGTGAATCGCTTTTCCATGACTGTATGCACATGTATCACATCGTGCCATCCGAGTCCTGTCACAGGGCAAATCAAGAAATACAGGACTCGGTCGGGAGCTTTCGATTTATCTGCCGATGCAGATGCTAAGGTCTGTTTTTCTTATACGTGGCTATGGTCCCACGAGACCACTCCCTCAACTAGTGAAAGACAAGACAGGATAAATCCTGCATGAGAACACAACACTGGCCAACCCACATCCAAGCCATACCTCAACCATAATTAGATAGCAATTATGGTCTTTTGGGTGTTCTCTGCCTTTCCGTACGTACACGCTTGACCAAAGATGGTAGGTAGCCTGACGAAATGCTATTTAGGGTACGACCGTGTATCGTCGACTATCCCCTATCCATCCCCGTCTTTAGGTCGCTCGTATAGCAACCAAGGCATACTCTTGGTTCTTCTAACGCAGACCTTAACCTCTCATGAGCCTAGTATAATCACCTGGCAGCTCATAGAGGGATACCAAGAATATCCTCACGTTCCCCGAAGCCGCTGCTTCGTTACCCAGTTTGCTGGAGCCTTTATCTAAATCAGATACTTGCTACTACTCGTATACTTAAACGATGACCTACCGTATCAGGTTACTCATCTATCTATGAACTGGTCTAAATTTCCTTGACTAAGAATCATTACTTAGTTATTCTTCAACTAAGGTTTACCACTTAGCATTGTTCCCGTTATCCTTGTTAACTACGGTTATCCACCTAATCCTCAGAACTAGGGTTTACATAATGGATTAAGTGTCACTTAAGTTCATGACTTAACCCGTCTACAAATCCTGTCAAAATTGGCTAAGTATCCAAGTTCAAGGCTTAACCCTACAAACCATGCTCAAGTTGGTTAAGTATATTAAGCAATTCACGACTTAACCTCGTCCAATTATCATTCTAGATTGGTTAAGTATATATTAACTTGACCCTATCAATTTACTTAGTCAAATCGGTCAAGTGTATTCAAGCGATTCGTGACTTAGCCTTATCATGTTTTCACATTATATTGGTTAAGTATTGGTTAACTTAACCACAATAAATTAACGAGTTAGATAGGATAAGTATAGGTCACTTAACCACATCAATTCATCATGTTTAGATTAGTTAAGTGTTTAACTTAACCCCATTAAACTACCAAGTGGGATTAATTAAGTCTAGGCTAACTTAACCCCATCCGATTTCCATGTTTAGACTAGTTGAGTCTAATCTTAACCCCATTCGTTAACCGTATTTTTCGGTTAAGCGTCATTAAGAAAACTTACTTAACCTTACCAAGTTATCGCGTTGGATTGATTAAGTGTTGGTTAACTTAACCCCATCCACTAGTCATATAAAAATGGTTAAGTGTCATTAGGCAAATCAAGTTACTTAACCTACCCAACCTTGTCATGTTTTGTTAAGTATCATTAGACTGATCAAATTACTTAACCCATTTGTCCATGTCATATTTGGTTAAGAGTCATTAATCAAATTAACTTAACCCTATCATGTGGCATTAATTACTTAATGCACCTTCACCTCTCACATTAGACTTTGTTGTGGTTACTAGTTAAGCCGGTCGGTTCCGGGTAGCTTTACACCACAACTTGGTCTAACCTCGGGTTCAAGCACAACATGACCAACTTCTC
Organism: Allium sativum; assembly: GCA_030737875.1. NCBI lineage: Eukaryota > Viridiplantae > Streptophyta > Magnoliopsida > Asparagales > Amaryllidaceae > Allium > Allium sativum. Next base: position 621,289,530 of record CM060912.1, read on the forward strand.
ACATTGGGTCCTATTGTTTGCAACTACTAGTTAGGCCGGTCGGTTCCGGGTAGTTTTACGTTGCAAACTCAACCCAACCTCGAGTTGGCCACACTTATATTATCTAAGTGTCATGTCCATCATGTTTCCCAAAACATGTTACAAGTTTTCAAGCATTTGGGTAGACCTAACTTAATAGGTAAATTCCCAAAGGGTAGACCTAACTTAATAGGTAAATTCCCAAGCTTATGTTTTTATGCATACTTACATGTCAACTTCCATGTTATATTTCAAGTCATGTTTTCAAGTTGTATTTTCATGTCATTAGAAATTACCCATAACATAACCCAACGCTTTTAAACTCGCATATACGTTCGCGACAACGTAATGGATTAAAAGAAGAGACTTGGCAAAGGCATGAGAAAAATGGATATTAAGCCACAAGTTAATCATGGTGGCAAATGAGGCACAAATGTGTTCATTAACTTGCATGTTACATTCTTAAGCCTCAAAACATGCATAAACCCAAACTTGGCACATAAGCGAATCATGGTGACAAAAGATATGGAATGATGACTAGTAACTCGCATATATCATCATATAAGGGTTATGACTTCATATGCAAGTTGACATAAAGGTTATGAGGGTTCTCATGTTGCCTAATGCAACATTTCAACATAAAGGTTGTAGCTTTTAGCTCACCAGATCAAGATAATGACTTCATAAACTTGCATGACATGATAGCATGTATCATACTCAATGATCAAACCCAAACTTGCAACATGAACATTTAACTTCATAGTTAATATCTAAGAGTAGGGAAAGGGCTTACATTGCTATGAAGGCACAAAAGATATGACAAAGCCCTTATGCAATCAAATAGACCCAAAATGCAAGCTCTAACATAAAAACCCTTGAGCCAAAATGATCAAAACCCTTGCTTTATGATGCAAAGATAGAAACTTGACTTGAATGCAAGCTAATGACACTCATACAAGCTTGAAAACACTTGTATGCATGGAAAATCTCTCATAGAAACCATTTAGAAATTTTATGAAGAGAGTGGAGGACATGAGAGGTAAATTTTTGCCATAGTTTAGTTGCATGAATGAATAATGAGGATTTAGGATAGGTTAGGGTCTTATTTATAGATTAGGCAAGTGTTTTAGGCCATAGGATTAAACCTAGATTCAATCCAAGCCATCAAAGCATGTCTTGGGGAAGAAGTCAAGTGTAGGAACCATCTAGGGCCTTTAGATTAAAGATGAACCATGAGAACCATCCAAATGCAAAATCTACATTTAAGCGAATCGGCCCACGGGTTGACAGCCAAACACCCTGGATTAACCCCTAGTCGACCCAGCGGGCTTGGGTCGACCTCAAAAATCGGCCGGTTCGGTTATTCCCCTCTCCCAATTCGCTATTTTGAACATTTTTGCATATTTATTTATTTAATTTTCAATTATATATATATATATCAATATATATATATATATATTTCTCTGCGCAACCCATTTCACTTAATTAAGTATACTTTAATTTGGGAATTTTTCGTGAAACTTCGCGAGGCCATATCTTGGTCATACGGACTCCGATTTTCGAAAACTCGGACTCTATTTCGCGTATTTTTCCGAGACGAACGCAATGGCATAGCCCGTTTCCCTTGATTCAGATTTTACAGTTTAATTCTGCCTCCATTAATGTTATAACAGGTTATTGAAAATACGGGTTGTTACAGAATTCTAACTTTGTTTCATATTTTACTAAAGATAAAATAAGATTAGTGAACAATTAAATTTATTTAAAAGTAAATATATTGAAATTCAATAATTTAATATTATTTTGATACCTAAAAATAAACATTTTTCATATAGTCTCGAATTTTGATGAAACCAATACCATCGGATCTGCAATGTTAAAATCTGGTATGTTTCCAAATTTCATGTCAATAGGAATTAGTATGTGAACGTGCGTAATATAAATGCATATCTAAACATCTATAAAAAATAAATAAAAGCATAGCGAAAGGGCCATTTATCAAATTATCTCCGTCAGTATAGTAGGATTTCAAATTTTGTATCGATTGGACTTACGGTTTGATCATGCGAATTGAAAACGCGTAGAGATCATTTAATTAAATAAGCTATAAAGTAAGAAGCTTCCTTAAGAAGCTATAAAAACAAACCCATATGCTTATACTTTTGAGAAGTCACCATCCTTCTCTCCTTGCTTTACACCTCATTTCCAACTCACAAAACCTTACCTTTTGTATCGTCAACTTCTTATGCATTTACCTTTAAAATAAAAGGAAATCTCCTTCTTCTCCTTCATTTCATTTCTTTTTCTCCTTCACTTCCTTTCACCTTCCTTCCTCCATTATTAGCTTCTCCACCCAACAACTCATAACCCAATCCCCATTCTCCCTCCTCCTCCACTCAAGCTACCCTAAATCCATATAAAAAATTCCTCTTTACCTCCCTAAACCCCATACATACCTCCTTCTCCCCTCTAACCTCCAACTTGTGGCCAAACCCCCCATGACCAATCCCTACAAAACCCTAAAACCCCACCTTTCCACTTCTAAACCACTCACTTTTGGTAAACTTGTTTGTGGTGATGTTAGTGGTGATGTTGAAGTGCTAGTGCATCTTGAGTTTGTTGTGATGTTAAAGTGATATGTTGTTATCTTGGTTGTATAAGGCAAGTTGGAGTCATAGGGAGTCCTACGTTAAAGAATGGTGGAGTGGATCTTTCGGTGAGAATTCTTCACTCACTTTTGGTAAACTTGTTTGGTTAAATTAGTCAATGATGTGGTTTGTGATAAATTGTTATGTGATTGACTAATAAAGGCTAAATGGTGTAATTAGCATGTTTAATATAGTTAATGGTTAAGTTAGTAAGTAAATGACATTGTAACCTAGAGGTTAAAAGGATTAAATTGCTAGATATATGATTTTGATTTGATGTAGTGATCGATGGTTTTATTTAAGGTTGGTTTTTGTTGTAACTAAGTATGAAGAGCATAAACACTAATTGTAAAGGGTTAAAATGTCACCTTTGTGTGTTTAAAGTTGTGAACACTTAGTTCAAAGAGTTAAAGATTTTGCCTTATTGTGTTAGCAATGTAGACACTTAATTTTAAGTGATAGAAAGGTCACATGTTTGTGTAAATAGTTTGAATCCTTGTGTAAATGACATTTATGTTGTTATTGGATGTTGTATGATGTTATTGGATGCTATGATGAATAGTAAATTGGCTATTAGATATGTTATTGGGTCGTTCGCTTTAAGTGTTAAGTGTATTAACACTATGTTAAACGATACATATTTGGAAATTAAGTGTTAACGTTATAAACACTTAAGTGAATGACACATATGTAATATATGTAGACGAAGTCTCTTTCGAAAAATACCTAACGTTCTAGGACGATCGAGAGGATAGTGTCTAGGCTTGGGTTTGGAAAATATAATTTCCTGCTCTCCCTGACTATCCTTAACTGATTCGTTGGGATGGTTAATTTCAAATTTAATTTGAAATTTATTTGAATTTAAAAAGAATTTAAATTTAAATTTAATTTGAAATTTATACGGATATAAAAATAATTTGAATTTAGGATTTAATTTGAAGTTTAATTTAATATTTATTAATAAAATATTAAGTGAAAAATTAAGGTTTTGAATTTTAAATCTGAAATATCTTGGAAAGATAGTTTAAGTAATTACGAATAGTTTTCGTAAAAATAAAATTTTTATTTGGACTAGTTTTAAATTAATAAAAGCATGTTTTCAAATTTAAATTGAAAATGAATATTAGCTTTAAAAAGTGAAGTTTGTTTTGCTTATCCAGGAAAGGTTTTAATAAGATTTTATTTTCCAAACCATCTTATTTATCTTTATAATGGACTCAGGAAAATTTAGATTTCAAATAATAAGTTTTGGAAAACAATATTATATTAATGATTGAAATAATATTAAAATGATTAAAATAATGGAATATTTAATTTAGATTGAAATCATTGAAATATAGTTTTCATAAGTGATTATATATGTTTTATATAATTAATAAACTATTTTGGATGTAATTCGATTAAATTTTAATTTTAAGTCAAAACTATGTCTGAATAGGACTAGTCGCACATCGGTAGTTCGCGAATTTTGACCATTAACTTTAAACTGACGTACCAGAGATCCGACCATCAGATTTTCTCTAAACGAAAAACGTTTAGCTCAAAATGAAGAGAGCTTCAAATGAATCTAAGAGTGTTGAAATCCAACGGTTAAATCTTGAGATAAGTTTAACTTAATTTTGAATAAAAATAGCGCTAGTGTCGTTATTGACCCAAAATGGGTTTCAAATATATGGGCTATTTTTAAATTATCAAAAATAGGGAAAATTATGATAAATCATAATAAATTATTTGAAAGTGATTTGGATTTAATATATCGAGTTTTTGAATGATATAAAACTATTTTGTGAAAACTAGCTATTTTTGGAAATTGATTTTCGGTTTGTTGTGGATGATGCCTTTGATAACATCATCCTTAACCCCGCAAGTCTAAATTATTTAGTTTATCAAATCTAAATGTTGTTTAAAGGTATGTTTTGATTAAAAAAATTATTAAGAAAAAGGTTTTCCAATTTTAATTAATTGGATTTGGATAAAAATAAATCTTCGGATATTCGATATGGAATTCCGTTGTTTAAACTTGCACTATATAAGGAATTTGGAAGATATTTATATTGTTATCCCACTTATAGTACAAGTTGATTTTGGGAACTAGTATTGTATATAATCTGATATATTTCTATTTAAATCTTATATTTGATATCAGTTGAATTTTATCCTTATTGTGAATAACGTCTTAAATAACGCTATTCTTTAACCCAACTATGATTATGAGATGATTTGGAATAAAAAAAAGATTTATAAATCTTTACATTAAGATTTTTGATGAGAGTTTCTAATGATAGTTTTCCAATTAACAAATGAAATTGAAATTGGATGAAAACCGAGTTGGTTTTGATTGATATGAGTATCTGTAGATGAAGACGGGTATCATTTAAGGAATTTAAAAAGCTTTGTCATTATTCCGTTTATAGTATTGGTCGAATATGGGAATTTATATTGATGGTGAGCTGATATGATTTCCGTGAAGATTCCATTACTAATGGGAGTACGATTTTTGGTTTGTTGTGACCAATGTTTTTAATAATATTGTTCTAGACCCATTTAAAGAAAAAATGATTTTGAAGGTTTAAGACTAAGTTAGAGTTTTAAATAAATCTTGAGTAAAGATTTGACTGAATGAAATGGAAAAGGGATTAATGAAGGTAATTAGAACTTACCAAAATTAAGGTAGATGTGGATTAGGGTTAAGGAGCTAGTCACATTCTATCGTAGGTAGAAATTGCCCTGGACTGATAGAGTTGTAATGGTGTCTTCCTTGTGTTCCATTAAGTGGATAGTAATGGGATTTTGATTTAGGTAATAACCTTTGTGTTAAGGTTTAAATGAAATCAAGAAATAATCCAAAATAGAAAGAAATTTATGATATCCATGTATATTCTCCACACGTTTTAAAAGATGCGCTAGTTATTCGAAAAGACCGGGTTTCAACCCATTTTGAATAACTATACGACTTGATAAGAGCGATGGAGAATGGCGATGATGGTGATTGAAGACTGAATATCTTCATATCGAACGGATTTCTCGTTGATGCCTCAGGCTAATCCCCAATTATGAGGTTATATTACGATGGTTATCCGATCATACTTGGAGTGATTCGAATTGTAAGAGCTTTCGCACCCAAGCGGGGTCGTGGAATAAAGTTCCTTCTGTTTCGTTCAGTCCTAGAACGAACTTGTAAATGGATGTATGTTTGACGCAGTAAGTTACGAAATAACCAAATTGGTTTCTATTGATGATATATTAATTGATGGCGGAGAATTTATTCTCTTAACTTAACACCCTCCTCTGAGACTTACATACTCAAAAGATTATATATATATATATATATCAATAGACACTGATTATATGTTGTGAATTTAGATGTGGCATGCTAAGTGGTGAGTTATTAATGATCAAAGCATGGCTTGGTTAAGCATAGCTTTATGTAACGAGTTTCAGTAAGCCTCACATCCCGAAAATGACCGAAATAGGAAAGGATGCAGCAAGGTTATGGGGTTCGCGACCATTAGGAGATGACCATTTCCTTATAGATCTTTGAAGCAACACAATGGTATGAAGCCCAGGTGTTTTCTATGTGGATATTATGTGGTAGTGCTATGGTATCTCGCATTTTACTATTGTGCATTTGTTGGAAATTCAGGTACCCGTAGAGAAAGGTTGGTAATGATCGGGAAATGGCATACTCATATGGCATGGCTTTGAACAACACCAACAACATTGTGTTGGCAAAGAAGGGTTTACTTCTCGGGGAGTTTTCTAGAGGCATACTCATTCGATAAGGAAGTTCCTTAGCCTTGGTCATTTGTTAGAAACCCAAACTTATCAGTTACGTGGCCAAAAGATTTTTTATTGTAGATCCTGCGTAAAACACGTAGAAGGTCAGTATAATATTATTGTACCTATGCTGGCTAAGATTGATACATTTATTTGTGAAAGTGTTTTCTGTAGTATGCACTAATAATAATATAAGAGGATTTTCATGTATCAAGCATATTTTGGCTATCATAAGTGAAACCTCGCATAAGTGTGCATTTGCATTTTGTGTGTGGTGTAAGATGTTATGGTAGCTTCATTATCTAAAGCGCATAGTGAGTTTTAATGGACTCGTATTCATAAAAGGAAAACTTGTTCCACGTTATACGGCATGGTCCTATGATTTACCTTACTTTAAAATGAAAATAATTGTTTTGGTCCCCACATGTAACAACCCGGAAAATCGGAACTAATTTAAAATTTTTATTTTGGCAATTTTAATGAATTTTGAATAATTTAAAATGAATTATTTTAAATAATAACGACTAAAATTTATTTTCGATGAAGTTAGAATGAATAAATTTATTTTAATTATATAACGAGCCTGAAATGGCGTTGCAGTTCGAAAATTCGATTTCAAATTTCAAATGAATATACAGAGTTCAATATAAGTTAGAACTAGACAAAACAAGAAATATTTGAATCTGTTTAATCATATCTTTCGAACGGATATAAGAAACCAAGATTTCATTTTATAAATTGTAGGATATGGCATAATTAAAATTCAGAAAAGTCGTTGTGGAATTTATATATTTTTTAATATATATGGCCCATAAAAATAGCCATTTTGCAAACGACCTCCGTTTTCGAAGAAACCACATTTGTTGGATCCGGGATATCAAATTATTGCTAGATTCCAAAATTCATAATTTTTGGGATTAATATGTGAGCGTGGCAAAAGAAAATGTGTTTTGTCAATTTCAGTCAATTTGGATTGACCAGAAAATGGCCATTTTTCAAATTGTAACGTCGCGATTTTCGACCTTCCAAAAACTGTGTCATTATTGAAAGAAATTAGAAGATGAGATAGAAAAGATAGAACTAATAGAATAGAAGAATAAGAAGTTATCAGAAATCTCACAGCGGAATTTAAAAATACAAATACATTACATCATAGGGTCTGATACATCATAATACATCAACAACTTACAACATCATAGTACATTCATATAATAATACATCATGATATGGAAATACAAATCTAACTGGATACATAGGTGTAGTTAAAACTACTAGACTTGTCCTGCAACTTGAACTTCGTAAGGTTCCATTGCCCACCTGAGTTACTTGACTACTCATAATAAATATTATGAGTACCCAAGAGTTTAGGGAAAACACAGAAAATAAACTCCGGGTCAGTCAGGGGACTGGTGTGAGTAAACACAGTTAAATAGATGTAAGCAGGGAAATAAGGAATAAGGTGTTCCGTTATTAATAGATTCAATTACTTTATAAATCTTATGCCCAATCCATAACTAATATATGGAAAACGACCCTTGTATTTTAATATCAAATGTTTGATATTTACGATAGTATTTATCAAATAAATAATCATCTAGTGAATCGCTTACATCTCACGTTCACGTACATAGAATAAAATCTAAAACCGTCGAGCGCTTATGGAAATTTGGTTTCTAACTGACAGGGTATGGGAGCACCCATCGATCAGTGTACTCTAGAGAGGATACAATGGGGTTCCACAAGAACGTCTTGCAACCCGGCCACACATGACCGTCCACTCATTTAGCTTGAGTGTAACGAATATATTACCACCTCTACGGTTGGTACCAACATAACCGTTCCCGGGAGATACAGAATTAAAAGAAGTAACAAATATGAAAATTCTCTAGATGGTGATAATATACCCTGCTTGGGTATGACCCAACTAGCCATGCTGCCTAGCCCAACTTTTGTTACTTACTGGTTGTGAGGTTTTGAGGTCACGTTTATTCTTCTGACAGATTCATTTCCTCAATTTCTTTGAATGCCACATCGTCATATCCGTCAGAGACACTCATTCGATTACCCAAATATATTGCGGGCAATAGAGCTAAGAGAAACGAATTTCTCCGCCACCAACGTAATATATTTACGTAAATTCGATGTGTAGAATCTAACTGACATACATTGTCAGACATTCGTCCACTCGGGTTTGTTCTGGGACTGAACAGACTGAAAAATAGTCCTTGCATATCTCCGTCTTCAATATCTCTGACATGCGTCGTATAATTCGAGTCGAAGTGGAATACTTATTCCAGACTCTTCGAAACGATGTACGTAATGTCTTTTACAGTCGATAAATAATTATCGGCTAAATCATGATTATTATTCAGTTTACACATTAATTATCATCAGACAAACAGTATGTGTTTATCTTGTTCATATCTGGATAGTAGTATTGACCTTTAAAAATGAACAGTTAAAGTGTGTGCGTTGCACACAGTATTCTACTCTGTTTTACTCATTATTTAGAAATGATTAAATGAAGCACGTGCTTCGCACACGGTATTTTGCTTCGTTCATCGTCGATGTTTAGAAGATGTTCAATGCTTCATTTCTCCTGGTAAAATATTTTATTCCTTCTAACTAATCTTAAATAAATAAATTTAATAATTTATTTAAATTATTTCCTTTATATTCTACGATGAACTTCTTCGGTCAACTTTTGTATTCGATATTCTTGCCATTTTCCTGTTTCCACTACGTCTCCTTTCCCTTCTTCTTTATTATTATTATTATTTCCTCTAACCTGGGCCGAAGCCTAATAATCGCCCACGAACCCAATATAAACCTGCTACGCCTCATTTTTCCGCTGCTACATTAGTGCATCACCCTTCTTCTTTTGTTTTCGGCTACTGCACCTTCTTCTTCTATAATTTGTATTTTATAATATGTTATATATATTTCACTTTGTATTTATGTATATATATATATATATTTATTTTCTATGTCCCCTTCCTGTAGTGCCACTTCTATCTTCTGCTATCTCCAGTTCTCCTCCACCGTGCAGAGTTATGCCGTGCACATGCACATACACTATACCAATCCCTGCACCATTCTGATCACCTGTACACACCAGAGAACACACGCAGATCACCATTCTCAAGCCCAACAGTCCCTGTGCACCCTCTTCGGCAAAATCATGGTCAAACCCACTTACCATTTATACTTTGTATTTCACTCCCTTTTTGTTTATATATAAATATATATAATTTTATTTTAATTTAATTTTAATTTTATTTTTCTTCTTTTTCTTTTATATATGAGCCCATAGACCCATCTTCACGTTCAGGTCCCTGCTCTCCCTTTTTCTTTATAGGTTGCGCCCCCCTCATGATCCTCCAGCTTCCACATTCTTCCTTTTACCTCCTGTTCATTTCCTATTACCACTTCGCAGTTCTCCCCTCTTGTTTACTGGCTTCCGTCCCTTTATCCTTTTGTGTTTTTTTTACTCGCCGCACAACCCACTTCACGCTCCCATGTGCACACGCAGTCAGCCCCAGGTGTCGTGATCAAGACACTGGCGAGATCACCCAAGCCTGCTGTGAATGGTATAACAATTTCCAAGAACTAAACAAAACAAAGGGTGCTAGCAGTCCTTTTAATTATCCTATTCTCCCCATCCTTCCAAAGATGCTACAGCACCCCCTTTCTTTTGCCATTCGTTTCTGGTCCCTACTGGTGCACTTTCGGTGCACGCACCGTGCATATGTGCATGTGCACACCTACTCCCATTACTGTGCGTTCATCGCAACCCTACCGGCGCGCCACACTCTGCTCCTCCTCAAAAACGTTGTTTCCCCCTGTTTATACTTGAAACACAGTTCCTATATTTTTAAAGTTTTGTGCAAATCTTAAATCTTGTGATACTTTGGGAACATGAAATTTGGACACTCATCATCTAAGACAGAGTACTGTATTATGTATGCTACACTTAACTGAATAGCATAGGCATAGTTAAATCCTTTGTTCCCTTTTTCTTCTCAAACATAATATAGATTATATTTCAGCCACTTAATCAATTCAACTAACATTTCTATGTATACAAACATATATGTAATCTTAGATCTAGACATATATTTGCTCACTGTTTTTCTTTGCTGTTTTCACTTACTCTGTTTATGTTTTCAGCATATTTTGTCTAAGTATTGAGCACACCAGATTAAGTCATTTACTCATTTTATCTATGTTTACTGCACTTTATATTTTGTTTTCAAATTCTCTGTTTTAACTATTATTTCCAGCAACACACTTCATGCAGAAAACATATATACATACATCATACTATCCATACAAATCAGGTATAATTTTAAATTTATAAAGAAGAAGTTTACTCACATTCATGGTTTACTGTTTTCCTGTTATTTTACTTTCGGAATTTTCATGATAGTTTAGTTACCGAATACAACTCAACATAACATGTATGCATACCTATATATTACTACATCATCTCATACAAACAAATAACGAAAATGAGAAAGTTTACTCACTTGAAAAGCTTTCACAAATTTTTTGCCGTGGATGGTTTTTGTTTCCGCAAAGTGCTCTTGTGTTTGTGAAAGACCATTTGCATGGATATGATGGTGTATATATATAGGCCAACTCCTCTCTTTAAACAATAGTTTTTCCCTTATGTTTTTTACAAGTAAAAACCCACGTCTTCTACCTACCCCTTTCTCTCTCCTTTGTATGGCCTAAACATTATACAGCAGGTTTTTTTAAAGTACTCTCCACAAGAGATATTTCTACCAACGTCTCCTTGGTCTCTCCAAAGTACAAGACTATGCTTTCATTAAATGCTCCCCTTGCTTGCATTAAATGCTCTCAATACTTACCATCACAAAACTTAAGAGAAAAATAGTTTTCCTCTTTGATATTTGTTTGCTCTCATTATTAGTTCAGCCGCAAGTAATAGTGTAGGGATTAGGTGATGATTAAATTCAAATCTATTTCTAAATGATGGGGTTTTGGACTTGATTTTGTTTAAAGGTTGGACTATACTTCTTGCAAATGAACTTGGTGTATATATGTACCTATATATATACTTAGGCCGTAGCATATGTATATAGAAATGTATATATATGTCTATACTTTTCATGCTATACTTATATATATATATATAGAAATATATAGGTGTTAATCTCATTACTAGTTGGCTTAGTATATGACACTTATACATGTTAGTTGTAAAATAGGAATTTCCACACTTATTCCATGTTGCTAGCTTCCCTACACTTCCTAATGTTATAAAATGTGTCGCCATTATTTCTTAAGTTGTTAAAACATTTAGTTAATATATCCTGTGTATATTAAGTTATAGTGTAAATCATATATGTATATACACACATATAAGTGATTATACATATTTAAATTGGTCGAGTCTTCTAGATACATTTAAATTTCCTTATTAAAATGAATGTCAGAAGCTTAAGAAAATCCAGCCATTACAGACTACCCCACTTAAAAGAATTTCGCCCCGAAATTACATAAGAAAGATAGAAAGTTTCCAAAAGAAAATATTTCATAAACTGATTTCTTTAGTACACATACACATACGACTAGTTCTATATTATCACTAGTCTCGATACATACAATAATACTAGACTTGACTACTCAAGTTCTAAACTGCCCCCAAAATATACATACGTAACTATCCTCCTCGAGTCCCTGTCCTACTACTCGTCGTCAGAGATATCTATTATCTCTACGACCCCCTCGTCATCAGATATATTAAGGACCTCAACTATGTCCTCTGCATCAGTCTCCTCCTCGTCATCAGATATATTAAGGACCTCAACTACGTCCTCTGCATCAGTCTCCTCCTCGTCATCAGATATATTAATCAGACCCACTGGTGGTATTAAATATAGCCTCACCACGGGATATCCATACTCACCGAATACTTGTACTCCTCCTCCTGCCATGCGAAACTCGACGAGAACTTGTTCCAATCTATTCCATATCGCTGTCCTTTGGGCCACTTGCTCTTCTTGCTGGTTTCCCGTAGCAATGACTGGGGTTTCAGGTACAATGACTGGGGTTCCCGGAACAACTTGGTCTTCTTCTTCCTCATATTCTTCCTCATACTCCTCCTCATATCCTTCCTCATATTCTTCCTCATATTCTTCTTCATATTCTTCTTCTTCTTCGCCACCCTCATCTCCTCCACCATACCCGTCAACACTTCCACCTTCTTCTATCGCTTCATCCTCATTAGTAAAGTCTTGGTGTCCTCCATTTTGTTCCATTGGTTCGTTCCTGCCCAGCACTGATCCTTCTGATGATATGTGTGTGTCCTCGTCGTCGATGGGTGATCTCTCTCGGTTGTTGTCAGAATCTCCTACCCTTTGTCTCTTTGTATGTAGCATATGGAACTGGAGTGGTGTCACCCTCTTTCTTGCTGTGGCCTTCCATATTGGTGCCATCTAACAGTAAACAAGAAAATAGAACTCATCAGTGATGTAAACATACAAGAGAGTTCATAAGTCCTAATAAACTGAATCATGACACACATATGCAAATGCTCATAGAAATGTAGAAATCAAAATTTCCTTACATTTTACCCATACCATAGTAAATCATACCTAACTCGTAGGAAAATCTGGGTATAATTTCTTTATCTGCTTCTCGGTCTCCCACGTACAGTCTTTCGGGTTTTCGCTCCACTGGATCTTTAGTAGCCTCACCACTTTGTTGCGAAGTTGCTTTCCCTCTCGGTCAATAATACTGAATGGATGTCTAATCACTGTCAAGTCTGGCTCAATCTCTATTTCTTGCTGAACAGAGGGTTC